>OZ022231.1:1412500-4242882 GCA_963978835.1 Tenthredo scrophulariae | reverse complement strand
CAACGATCACGCTAGACCTAATGTTCTGCGCTGACGAGGAAAGTCGCATTTTGTCTAAATTTTTATTTTCACCGTGCCGTGTGCCTTGAGGCTTAGGAACTGCTCTTTCGTTAATTAGCAGAAAAAAATCTCCTCAGCTGGTTCCTGGGGATCGAGGACTTAATAGTGCATTATGCAACTAGGGAATAAAGTGGAAGATTATTCGCGAGGGCAGTAATTACCCGAGGGAATTTCTGAGAGGGCAGTAAGCCCGCGGGAATAATCGATTTTATTCCCGTGTTACATATAGGACTTTATTTTCGACTCAATCGTGGCCACTTTATTGACTTGAAAAGTGGGGCTCACGGAGCGGAGTGTAGCAGTTCAAATTTTTATTTGACTGTATGGTCTATGAGTGTAGTAGTCGAATATGAGTATTCTGTCAGGATGGAAATGTTGATCATCCTCTCGTGATACACACGATACTTTGCTCTCCACACGAATGAAACGTGTGATTCGAAAAAGTGACGGAAGATTTTAATGACCTCGGAACAGACGACTCTTGGTAGATCACTGTGCGTGGCGGCGGGGTCCAGGGGCGAAGCCCCCGTGGGGGGGGTTTCAGGGGGGCAACGCCCCCCTGACTGAAAACAAGACCAGAAATTTCAATAGAAAAAAAAAATGGAATTCATTTTCGTTCTATTTATCAACTTGAAACGTTAATATATGTTACAACAATTATGCTTTCAGAACTTATACATATCACTTATATTGTATCATTTTTTTTGTCATATTTTTCTTCAGTTATTTTTTTTCATTGTGAAAGAGTAGTATTATTAATAATATCCAATATTCCAAATAAATGAAAGCATTTGTTGTTAAAAAAAAAAAATCATTATTATTTCTTTCTTAATGTTTAAGTGTGATTATTTTATAAGTCTAAAAACTGAAATTTATTGCAAATTTATAGTAATATATGAAGAAACAGTTTAACATTGAAAAGGAAAGATAGAAAATAAGTTAGACTGAAAACTGCGTTTGCGGGAGAAAAAGTAAATTTGCGGGAGAAAAAGTACTTTTTAGATACAGATACAGATACGATGGTATGAGCTCGAGTGTACACTGAATACTTGGAGTGGAATCGGCTATTTTTTTGTGGACCTGATGTGATTCAATTTGCGAAATTTCTGATGTGAATTATTCTGCGGTGCGATTTTTGGTAAACTTCGAAGATGAAAACGATTATGCTCAGCGGCCAACCAATGAATAGTATCACAAATATTCCTGCAACTTCTCCCAAGCTCAAAGTTTCCGATGGGGCTTCGATGTCTGCATATATTCGACGGTTTGCTAGTGGAAGCACATTTTCCTCTGACCATCTCTTAAGCAAGCCACTTTCTTTAAGGGATGCGATCGTACGGTCCATATCTTTGAGAGACACCCTGCTACGTGTCATCACCTCCATCCCTAAAGGTACGCTTAGAATATTTTCATTTAACTGATAATAGCCCGGAAGCCGACTGTATCGCCGTAGCCAGATGATGTCAATCAAAATTCCTGCCTGCTGCATATCCGGCAATATCTTACCAGGGTTGAATATTATTACCTGATATTCAGCTGCTGTCAGATTTACGAACGTATCAACAAGACGTTCGTACTTGTCATCAATCTCGAAAAATTCACGTGCACCAGGATAACCTGCAACTACGATGTCGCTAGTCGCGAGTTCTTCCATCGTTGAGATTTTCCGCATCCGTGGATTGTTGAGAACGCTTGCCAGCGAGGCAATGTAGCTCTGGGTTATCAAGTAGCCGTAAACTACCCATAATATCATCTGCCACTTTTCCACAAAACCGCGAGACTTCGAAGCGACTGATACACCTAGGAAGAGCGCCAATGCCATCAGGGAAGAAATGCTTCTTCGGTTCATCCTGATCATGACTCGTCCCACAATCCAGCCGGGCACTATACAGATCCAGACTGGCTGACTAAACGTTTTCAATACGCTGGTGAATGGAATATAATTTGGAATCGGTATCATCAAAATGAGGGTACGAGCGGTGTACGAGACGCTGTATTTTATGTTTTCCCGATATGATACCTGGAAACCACAGACTCCAATGTCAGCTTCATTGGATTCTAATTTTTCTCTGACGTAAGTCGTGTCGCTCAAAATTTCGGTTTCGGAACTAGTGCCTTGCTCGAGTCTCGGAGGTATCGCGTCTATCACTTCCAATGTGTAGTTCTGGCTTCCAACTATAGCTTCCAATACCCGACCCTCAATTCCCACAATGGATTTCTTACCGTTAGAAATCACCAGTTGTGTAACATACCGACAATCACCGCTCGAGACCGGAACCAGACATTTATTATAACCGAAACGCGCAAACGATAAGTTTCCTATGAACGTGCCACTCTCCCAGTAAGCCATTATTCGAGGTGGTTCAGGCTTACATCTTATATACGGCATGTGTCGTTCACTTTTAAGAGCCAAGATTCGACTGCCGATGGAAATTATGACAATTGTATGCGCGTAAAGCTGCTTCCATGCATAGTCCACAATAGTTTTTGCCGCTTCCTTGGCCTCATTGTCGCTGTCCAATATGTCATAAATCGCGACCAATAATTCAATTCTTGCACCTGAACATGTGACATTCACTTTGTCGATTACTCGATCGACGTCAGTCATCGACGCGAAGACAATGATATTCTCGCACTCGCTACAATTCCGACGGTTTGCGACAGTATAGTTTGCTTTGGAGTGTGGCCAGGTATTGATGATGACCAGAGTCTTTTGCGTCAAACGCAACATGTTGATCATCTCCATGGGTTTACCACCTAGTGAACTTGAGGCAAACGCACAGTAGTATGGCATGTTCATCTCAGGACGTATCCTAACGACGTGCCGAACGCTCTTCACTATGTTTCTCAATAAAACTTGCTCCTGCGAGTATTCTTCACTGACATTGTAGAGACTAGAGCTGCAGGAAATTCCGCTAACGAGGATGACGAGAAAAACTAGAAAAGCGACGACCATCGATGTTTGTCCCATCGTGACTGTCTACCAATTTGATGGATCTTTATTACGTCGAGAAAGTAAGCATACTTCAATTGAAAACTTTTCTCTTACTGTACTTACTTACCTGTTTTTATTGTTTTCCTACTTTGTTTCATAACGGGAATGAGCTCAACCTTCTTCATTGGATAAACATTCAATATATAATCGTACTGCGCCTAATGTGTTTCTCTAAGAGGTGAAGTCGCATATTTCCCTTACATTTTCATTCTCACCTACACGTGTATACCAAGGCTTTGGCAATGCACCTTCATTGATTAACAGAAGATACCTCCTCGACCGATAGGAATCAGGGACTCAAAACGAATACTTTTATATTTATCAAGACTCCTTCCAGCTGCATGTGTACAATAATGTGTCCATGGTGTACTTATTACAGTATTTAGTGTGGTAGAGGTGCGGGTAGGTACAGTTTTCCCGTAAATTGTCTGCATATTGCTATAGTAAACAATTTGTTCCGTGATTTACTGCAACGATTTCCTACACAGCTCTTCACAGCATTTTGCGTAAAAACAAGAAGAAGTGATTTGATCCTAACAACCGAATTTTTGTACAAAACTGGTCATACTTTAGTGCAAACTATTTTTCTTCCCTATCATGATGCTAATTCAATCGCCTCTTCACAATCCCTTGCTACCCAGGTTCGATAAACCATCCATGTCTTCTATTCCCCATTCGAATCGTGTTTCCCATTTAACTTTCAAAAAGTGTCTTCATAACTATACCTGGCTATACAGATTTTGTAACCGCTAATATCGTTAATTAGTTTAGGGCTCGGCACGATGCTGCGACAATTTATTACGCGACAGTTTGTTAGAATTTGGGGTATCACGGATCCTTATGCGCAATAACCGGTAATAACTAACTTTGAAACACTTCGACGTCTCCTCGTTGTAAAATGGATATTCCAAGTCCGCCATAGGTACATCAAAAAACGACAGCTTACTCGGGAATATAAATTTTTTGAAAATTTAACGTGTGTAACGAGATAAGTACTGATCGATGTGGATCTATTCGATCAAATTGAAACGTTATACGTCAGCGAGATGCCAATTAAATTTATGCATCAATTATCACTCCTTCCATCGATGGGATCTGATGGATTTATAGGAACGATTTATGTCACGTCGCGGTCGTGTGTTACAAGATAGAATTGGAGCTTATATAGATATTAAGATGTACACTTCGGAGTGTGCAACATGTTTCGTCAGCAGAGACCAGACAGCAGCATACAGCTGAAAGATGAAAAATATTAAACGAGAATCGTCATTCTGTTTAAGGATTTATTTCAATACAAGTACATCTTATTTTATTTAATATTTAAACTGGAGATGAAAGCACAGTAGTACGGCATGTTTGTCACTGGACGTATTTAAACGACATGCTGGACGGCTTCACCAGGTTCTTGAGTAAGACTTGCTCCTGCGAGTATATTTCGCTAACATCGCAAAGGCCGGTATCGCCGAAGACTGTGCCAACGAAAATGACTACAGAAATTATCAGAGCGACGCTAAATTTTTTTTCACCATCGTGGTTGACAGTGCGCTTATAAATGAACTTCTTTAGTGGTTGAAGTGAATACGGTGGGAACTATAATGTAAACTTATATCATCGTTTTTCCACTTTGTGTTATACGAAGAATTGACTCAACCCCTCCTCACGCTCGAACTCCGAAGAAGCTCAACACTTTGCTTCACCTAATGGATATTTTAGTTGTGTATGAATTACCGCGCTCAGAGCACTTCAACCAATGATTTTCAATCAATATTCAACGATCACGCTAGACCTAATGTTCTGCGCTGACGAGGAAAGTCGCATTTTGTCTAAATTTTTATTTTCACCGTGCCGTGTGCCTTGAGGCTTAGGAACTGCTCTTTCGTTAATTAGCAGAAAAAAATCTCCTCAGCTGGTTCCTGGGGATCGAGGACTTAATAGTGCATTATGCAACTAGGGAATAAAGTGGAAGATTATTCGCGAGGGCAGTAATTACCCGAGGGAATTTCTGAGAGGGCAGTAAGCCCGCGGGAATAATCGATTTTATTCCCGTGTTACATATAGGACTTTATTTTCGACTCAATCGTGGCCACTTTATTGACTTGAAAAGTGGGGCTCACGGAGCGGAGTGTAGCAGTTCAAATTTTTATTTGACTGTATGGTCTATGAGTGTAGTAGTCGAATATGAGTATTCTGTCAGGATGGAAATGTTGATCATCCTCTCGTGATACACACGATACTTTGCTCTCCACACGAATGAAACGTGTGATTCGAAAAAGTGACGGAAGATTTTAATGACCTCGGAACAGACGACTCTTGGTAGATCACTGTGCGTGGCGGCGGGGTCCAGGGGCGAAGCCCCCGTGGGGGGGGTTTCAGGGGGGCAACGCCCCCCTGACTGAAAACAAGACCAGAAATTTCAATAGAAAAAAAAAATGGAATTCATTTTCGTTCTATTTATCAACTTGAAACGTTAATATATGTTACAACAATTATGCTTTCAGAACTTATACATATCACTTATATTGTATCATTTTTTTTGTCATATTTTTCTTCAGTTATTTTTTTTCATTGTGAAAGAGTAGTATTATTAATAATATCCAATATTCCAAATAAATGAAAGCATTTGTTGTTAAAAAAAAAAAATCATTATTATTTCTTTCTTAATGTTTAAGTGTGATTATTTTATAAGTCTAAAAACTGAAATTTATTGCAAATTTATAGTAATATATGAAGAAACAGTTTAACATTGAAAAGGAAAGATAGAAAATAAGTTAGACTGAAAACTGCGTTTGCGGGAGAAAAAGTAAATTTGCGGGAGAAAAAGTACTTTTTAGATACAGATACAGATACGATGGTATGAGCTCGAGTGTACACTGAATACTTGGAGTGGAATCGGCTATTTTTTTGTGGACCTGATGTGATTCAATTTGCGAAATTTCTGATGTGAATTATTCTGCGGTGCGATTTTTGGTAAACTTCGAAGATGAAAACGATTATGCTCAGCGGCCAACCAATGAATAGTATCACAAATATTCCTGCAACTTCTCCCAAGCTCAAAGTTTCCGATGGGGCTTCGATGTCTGCATATATTCGACGGTTTGCTAGTGGAAGCACATTTTCCTCTGACCATCTCTTAAGCAAGCCACTTTCTTTAAGGGATGCGATCGTACGGTCCATATCTTTGAGAGACACCCTGCTACGTGTCATCACCTCCATCCCTAAAGGTACGCTTAGAATATTTTCATTTAACTGATAATAGCCCGGAAGCCGACTGTATCGCCGTAGCCAGATGATGTCAATCAAAATTCCTGCCTGCTGCATATCCGGCAATATCTTACCAGGGTTGAATATTATTACCTGATATTCAGCTGCTGTCAGATTTACGAACGTATCAACAAGACGTTCGTACTTGTCATCAATCTCGAAAAATTCACGTGCACCAGGATAACCTGCAACTACGATGTCGCTAGTCGCGAGTTCTTCCATCGTTGAGATTTTCCGCATCCGTGGATTGTTGAGAACGCTTGCCAGCGAGGCAATGTAGCTCTGGGTTATCAAGTAGCCGTAAACTACCCATAATATCATCTGCCACTTTTCCACAAAACCGCGAGACTTCGAAGCGACTGATACACCTAGGAAGAGCGCCAATGCCATCAGGGAAGAAATGCTTCTTCGGTTCATCCTGATCATGACTCGTCCCACAATCCAGCCGGGCACTATACAGATCCAGACTGGCTGACTAAACGTTTTCAATACGCTGGTGAATGGAATATAATTTGGAATCGGTATCATCAAAATGAGGGTACGAGCGGTGTACGAGACGCTGTATTTTATGTTTTCCCGATATGATACCTGGAAACCACAGACTCCAATGTCAGCTTCATTGGATTCTAATTTTTCTCTGACGTAAGTCGTGTCGCTCAAAATTTCGGTTTCGGAACTAGTGCCTTGCTCGAGTCTCGGAGGTATCGCGTCTATCACTTCCAATGTGTAGTTCTGGCTTCCAACTATAGCTTCCAATACCCGACCCTCAATTCCCACAATGGATTTCTTACCGTTAGAAATCACCAGTTGTGTAACATACCGACAATCACCGCTCGAGACCGGAACCAGACATTTATTATAACCGAAACGCGCAAACGATAAGTTTCCTATGAACGTGCCACTCTCCCAGTAAGCCATTATTCGAGGTGGTTCAGGCTTACATCTTATATACGGCATGTGTCGTTCACTTTTAAGAGCCAAGATTCGACTGCCGATGGAAATTATGACAATTGTATGCGCGTAAAGCTGCTTCCATGCATAGTCCACAATAGTTTTTGCCGCTTCCTTGGCCTCATTGTCGCTGTCCAATATGTCATAAATCGCGACCAATAATTCAATTCTTGCACCTGAACATGTGACATTCACTTTGTCGATTACTCGATCGACGTCAGTCATCGACGCGAAGACAATGATATTCTCGCACTCGCTACAATTCCGACGGTTTGCGACAGTATAGTTTGCTTTGGAGTGTGGCCAGGTATTGATGATGACCAGAGTCTTTTGCGTCAAACGCAACATGTTGATCATCTCCATGGGTTTACCACCTAGTGAACTTGAGGCAAACGCACAGTAGTATGGCATGTTCATCTCAGGACGTATCCTAACGACGTGCCGAACGCTCTTCACTATGTTTCTCAATAAAACTTGCTCCTGCGAGTATTCTTCACTGACATTGTAGAGACTAGAGCTGCAGGAAATTCCGCTAACGAGGATGACGAGAAAAACTAGAAAAGCGACGACCATCGATGTTTGTCCCATCGTGACTGTCTACCAATTTGATGGATCTTTATTACGTCGAGAAAGTAAGCATACTTCAATTGAAAACTTTTCTCTTACTGTACTTACTTACCTGTTTTTATTGTTTTCCTACTTTGTTTCATAACGGGAATGAGCTCAACCTTCTTCATTGGATAAACATTCAATATATAATCGTACTGCGCCTAATGTGTTTCTCTAAGAGGTGAAGTCGCATATTTCCCTTACATTTTCATTCTCACCTACACGTGTATACCAAGGCTTTGGCAATGCACCTTCATTGATTAACAGAAGATACCTCCTCGACCGATAGGAATCAGGGACTCAAAACGAATACTTTTATATTTATCAAGACTCCTTCCAGCTGCATGTGTACAATAATGTGTCCATGGTGTACTTATTACAGTATTTAGTGTGGTAGAGGTGCGGGTAGGTACAGTTTTCCCGTAAATTGTCTGCATATTGCTATAGTAAACAATTTGTTCCGTGATTTACTGCAACGATTTCCTACACAGCTCTTCACAGCATTTTGCGTAAAAACAAGAAGAAGTGATTTGATCCTAACAACCGAATTTTTGTACAAAACTGGTCATACTTTAGTGCAAACTATTTTTCTTCCCTATCATGATGCTAATTCAATCGCCTCTTCACAATCCCTTGCTACCCAGGTTCGATAAACCATCCATGTCTTCTATTCCCCATTCGAATCGTGTTTCCCATTTAACTTTCAAAAAGTGTCTTCATAACTATACCTGGCTATACAGATTTTGTAACCGCTAATATCGTTAATTAGTTTAGGGCTCGGCACGATGCTGCGACAATTTATTACGCGACAGTTTGTTAGAATTTGGGGTATCACGGATCCTTATGCGCAATAACCGGTAATAACTAACTTTGAAACACTTCGACGTCTCCTCGTTGTAAAATGGATATTCCAAGTCCGCCATAGGTACATCAAAAAACGACAGCTTACTCGGGAATATAAATTTTTTGAAAATTTAACGTGTGTAACGAGATAAGTACTGATCGATGTGGATCTATTCGATCAAATTGAAACGTTATACGTCAGCGAGATGCCAATTAAATTTATGCATCAATTATCACTCCTTCCATCGATGGGATCTGATGGATTTATAGGAACGATTTATGTCACGTCGCGATCGTGTGTTACAAGATAGAATTGGAGCTTATATAGATATTAAGATGTACACTTCGGAGTGTGCAACATGTTTCGTCAGCAGAGACCAGACAGCAGCATACAGCTGAAAGATGAAAAATATTAAACGAGAATCGTCATTCTGTTTAAGGATTTATTTCAATACAAGTACATCTTATTTTATTTAATATTTAAACTGGAGATGAAAGCACAGTAGTACGGCATGTTTGTCACTGGACGTATTTAAACGACATGCTGGACGGCTTCACCAGGTTCTTGAGTAAGACTTGCTCCTGCGAGTATATTTCGCTAACATCGCAAAGGCCGGTATCGCCGAAGACTGTGCCAACGAAAATGACTACAGAAATTATCAGAGCGACGCTAAATTTTTTTTCACCATCGTGGTTGACAGTGCGCTTATAAATGAACTTCTTTAGTGGTTGAAGTGAATACGGTGGGAACTATAATGTAAACTTATATCATCGTTTTTCCACTTTGTGTTATACGAAGAATTGACTCAACCCCTCCTCACGCTCGAACTCCGAAGAAGCTCAACACTTTGCTTCACCTAATGGATATTTTAGTTGTGTATGAATTACCGCGCTCAGAGCACTTCAACCAATGATTTTCAATCAATATTCAACGATCACGCTAGACCTAATGTTCTGCGCTGACGAGGAAAGTCGCATTTTGTCTAAATTTTTATTTTCACCGTGCCGTGTGCCTTGAGGCTTAGGAACTGCTCTTTCGTTAATTAGCAGAAAAAAATCTCCTCAGCTGGTTCCTGGGGATCGAGGACTTAATAGTGCATTATGCAACTAGGGAATAAAGTGGAAGATTATTCGCGAGGGCAGTAATTACCCGAGGGAATTTCTGAGAGGGCAGTAAGCCCGCGGGAATAATCGATTTTATTCCCGTGTTACATATAGGACTTTATTTTCGACTCAATCGTGGCCACTTTATTGACTTGAAAAGTGGGGCTCACGGAGCGGAGTGTAGCAGTTCAAATTTTTATTTGACTGTATGGTCTATGAGTGTAGTAGTCGAATATGAGTATTCTGTCAGGATGGAAATGTTGATCATCCTCTCGTGATACACACGATACTTTGCTCTCCACACGAATGAAACGTGTGATTCGAAAAAGTGACGGAAGATTTTAATGACCTCGGAACAGACGACTCTTGGTAGATCACTGTGCGTGGCGGCGGGGTCCAGGGGCGAAGCCCCCGTGGGGGGGGTTTCAGGGGGGCAACGCCCCCCTGACTGAAAACAAGACCAGAAATTTCAATAGAAAAAAAAAATGGAATTCATTTTCGTTCTATTTATCAACTTGAAACGTTAATATATGTTACAACAATTATGCTTTCAGAACTTATACATATCACTTATATTGTATCATTTTTTTTGTCATATTTTTCTTCAGTTATTTTTTTTCATTGTGAAAGAGTAGTATTATTAATAATATCCAATATTCCAAATAAATGAAAGCATTTGTTGTTAAAAAAAAAAAATCATTATTATTTCTTTCTTAATGTTTAAGTGTGATTATTTTATAAGTCTAAAAACTGAAATTTATTGCAAATTTATAGTAATATATGAAGAAACAGTTTAACATTGAAAAGGAAAGATAGAAAATAAGTTAGACTGAAAACTGCGTTTGCGGGAGAAAAAGTAAATTTGCGGGAGAAAAAGTACTTTTTAGATACAGATACAGATACGATGGTATGAGCTCGAGTGTACACTGAATACTTGGAGTGGAATCGGCTATTTTTTTGTGGACCTGATGTGATTCAATTTGCGAAATTTCTGATGTGAATTATTCTGCGGTGCGATTTTTGGTAAACTTCGAAGATGAAAACGATTATGCTCAGCGGCCAACCAATGAATAGTATCACAAATATTCCTGCAACTTCTCCCAAGCTCAAAGTTTCCGATGGGGCTTCGATGTCTGCATATATTCGACGGTTTGCTAGTGGAAGCACATTTTCCTCTGACCATCTCTTAAGCAAGCCACTTTCTTTAAGGGATGCGATCGTACGGTCCATATCTTTGAGAGACACCCTGCTACGTGTCATCACCTCCATCCCTAAAGGTACGCTTAGAATATTTTCATTTAACTGATAATAGCCCGGAAGCCGACTGTATCGCCGTAGCCAGATGATGTCAATCAAAATTCCTGCCTGCTGCATATCCGGCAATATCTTACCAGGGTTGAATATTATTACCTGATATTCAGCTGCTGTCAGATTTACGAACGTATCAACAAGACGTTCGTACTTGTCATCAATCTCGAAAAATTCACGTGCACCAGGATAACCTGCAACTACGATGTCGCTAGTCGCGAGTTCTTCCATCGTTGAGATTTTCCGCATCCGTGGATTGTTGAGAACGCTTGCCAGCGAGGCAATGTAGCTCTGGGTTATCAAGTAGCCGTAAACTACCCATAATATCATCTGCCACTTTTCCACAAAACCGCGAGACTTCGAAGCGACTGATACACCTAGGAAGAGCGCCAATGCCATCAGGGAAGAAATGCTTCTTCGGTTCATCCTGATCATGACTCGTCCCACAATCCAGCCGGGCACTATACAGATCCAGACTGGCTGACTAAACGTTTTCAATACGCTGGTGAATGGAATATAATTTGGAATCGGTATCATCAAAATGAGGGTACGAGCGGTGTACGAGACGCTGTATTTTATGTTTTCCCGATATGATACCTGGAAACCACAGACTCCAATGTCAGCTTCATTGGATTCTAATTTTTCTCTGACGTAAGTCGTGTCGCTCAAAATTTCGGTTTCGGAACTAGTGCCTTGCTCGAGTCTCGGAGGTATCGCGTCTATCACTTCCAATGTGTAGTTCTGGCTTCCAACTATAGCTTCCAATACCCGACCCTCAATTCCCACAATGGATTTCTTACCGTTAGAAATCACCAGTTGTGTAACATACCGACAATCACCGCTCGAGACCGGAACCAGACATTTATTATAACCGAAACGCGCAAACGATAAGTTTCCTATGAACGTGCCACTCTCCCAGTAAGCCATTATTCGAGGTGGTTCAGGCTTACATCTTATATACGGCATGTGTCGTTCACTTTTAAGAGCCAAGATTCGACTGCCGATGGAAATTATGACAATTGTATGCGCGTAAAGCTGCTTCCATGCATAGTCCACAATAGTTTTTGCCGCTTCCTTGGCCTCATTGTCGCTGTCCAATATGTCATAAATCGCGACCAATAATTCAATTCTTGCACCTGAACATGTGACATTCACTTTGTCGATTACTCGATCGACGTCAGTCATCGACGCGAAGACAATGATATTCTCGCACTCGCTACAATTCCGACGGTTTGCGACAGTATAGTTTGCTTTGGAGTGTGGCCAGGTATTGATGATGACCAGAGTCTTTTGCGTCAAACGCAACATGTTGATCATCTCCATGGGTTTACCACCTAGTGAACTTGAGGCAAACGCACAGTAGTATGGCATGTTCATCTCAGGACGTATCCTAACGACGTGCCGAACGCTCTTCACTATGTTTCTCAATAAAACTTGCTCCTGCGAGTATTCTTCACTGACATTGTAGAGACTAGAGCTGCAGGAAATTCCGCTAACGAGGATGACGAGAAAAACTAGAAAAGCGACGACCATCGATGTTTGTCCCATCGTGACTGTCTACCAATTTGATGGATCTTTATTACGTCGAGAAAGTAAGCATACTTCAATTGAAAACTTTTCTCTTACTGTACTTACTTACCTGTTTTTATTGTTTTCCTACTTTGTTTCATAACGGGAATGAGCTCAACCTTCTTCATTGGATAAACATTCAATATATAATCGTACTGCGCCTAATGTGTTTCTCTAAGAGGTGAAGTCGCATATTTCCCTTACATTTTCATTCTCACCTACACGTGTATACCAAGGCTTTGGCAATGCACCTTCATTGATTAACAGAAGATACCTCCTCGACCGATAGGAATCAGGGACTCAAAACGAATACTTTTATATTTATCAAGACTCCTTCCAGCTGCATGTGTACAATAATGTGTCCATGGTGTACTTATTACAGTATTTAGTGTGGTAGAGGTGCGGGTAGGTACAGTTTTCCCGTAAATTGTCTGCATATTGCTATAGTAAACAATTTGTTCCGTGATTTACTGCAACGATTTCCTACACAGCTCTTCACAGCATTTTGCGTAAAAACAAGAAGAAGTGATTTGATCCTAACAACCGAATTTTTGTACAAAACTGGTCATACTTTAGTGCAAACTATTTTTCTTCCCTATCATGATGCTAATTCAATCGCCTCTTCACAATCCCTTGCTACCCAGGTTCGATAAACCATCCATGTCTTCTATTCCCCATTCGAATCGTGTTTCCCATTTAACTTTCAAAAAGTGTCTTCATAACTATACCTGGCTATACAGATTTTGTAACCGCTAATATCGTTAATTAGTTTAGGGCTCGGCACGATGCTGCGACAATTTATTACGCGACAGTTTGTTAGAATTTGGGGTATCACGGATCCTTATGCGCAATAACCGGTAATAACTAACTTTGAAACACTTCGACGTCTCCTCGTTGTAAAATGGATATTCCAAGTCCGCCATAGGTACATCAAAAAACGACAGCTTACTCGGGAATATAAATTTTTTGAAAATTTAACGTGTGTAACGAGATAAGTACTGATCGATGTGGATCTATTCGATCAAATTGAAACGTTATACGTCAGCGAGATGCCAATTAAATTTATGCATCAATTATCACTCCTTCCATCGATGGGATCTGATGGATTTATAGGAACGATTTATGTCACGTCGCGGTCGTGTGTTACAAGATAGAATTGGAGCTTATATAGATATTAAGATGTACACTTCGGAGTGTGCAACATGTTTCGTCAGCAGAGACCAGACAGCAGCATACAGCTGAAAGATGAAAAATATTAAACGAGAATCGTCATTCTGTTTAAGGATTTATTTCAATACAAGTACATCTTATTTTATTTAATATTTAAACTGGAGATGAAAGCACAGTAGTACGGCATGTTTGTCACTGGACGTATTTAAACGACATGCTGGACGGCTTCACCAGGTTCTTGAGTAAGACTTGCTCCTGCGAGTATATTTCGCTAACATCGCAAAGGCCGGTATCGCCGAAGACTGTGCCAACGAAAATGACTACAGAAATTATCAGAGCGACGCTAAATTTTTTTTCACCATCGTGGTTGACAGTGCGCTTATAAATGAACTTCTTTAGTGGTTGAAGTGAATACGGTGGGAACTATAATGTAAACTTATATCATCGTTTTTCCACTTTGTGTTATACGAAGAATTGACTCAACCCCTCCTCACGCTCGAACTCCGAAGAAGCTCAACACTTTGCTTCACCTAATGGATATTTTAGTTGTGTATGAATTACCGCGCTCAGAGCACTTCAACCAATGATTTTCAATCAATATTCAACGATCACGCTAGACCTAATGTTCTGCGCTGACGAGGAAAGTCGCATTTTGTCTAAATTTTTATTTTCACCGTGCCGTGTGCCTTGAGGCTTAGGAACTGCTCTTTCGTTAATTAGCAGAAAAAAATCTCCTCAGCTGGTTCCTGGGGATCGAGGACTTAATAGTGCATTATGCAACTAGGGAATAAAGTGGAAGATTATTCGCGAGGGCAGTAATTACCCGAGGGAATTTCTGAGAGGGCAGTAAGCCCGCGGGAATAATCGATTTTATTCCCGTGTTACATATAGGACTTTATTTTCGACTCAATCGTGGCCACTTTATTGACTTGAAAAGTGGGGCTCACGGAGCGGAGTGTAGCAGTTCAAATTTTTATTTGACTGTATGGTCTATGAGTGTAGTAGTCGAATATGAGTATTCTGTCAGGATGGAAATGTTGATCATCCTCTCGTGATACACACGATACTTTGCTCTCCACACGAATGAAACGTGTGATTCGAAAAAGTGACGGAAGATTTTAATGACCTCGGAACAGACGACTCTTGGTAGATCACTGTGCGTGGCGGCGGGGTCCAGGGGCGAAGCCCCCGTGGGGGGGGTTTCAGGGGGGCAACGCCCCCCTGACTGAAAACAAGACCAGAAATTTCAATAGAAAAAAAAAATGGAATTCATTTTCGTTCTATTTATCAACTTGAAACGTTAATATATGTTACAACAATTATGCTTTCAGAACTTATACATATCACTTATATTGTATCATTTTTTTTGTCATATTTTTCTTCAGTTATTTTTTTTCATTGTGAAAGAGTAGTATTATTAATAATATCCAATATTCCAAATAAATGAAAGCATTTGTTGTTAAAAAAAAAAAATCATTATTATTTCTTTCTTAATGTTTAAGTGTGATTATTTTATAAGTCTAAAAACTGAAATTTATTGCAAATTTATAGTAATATATGAAGAAACAGTTTAACATTGAAAAGGAAAGATAGAAAATAAGTTAGACTGAAAACTGCGTTTGCGGGAGAAAAAGTAAATTTGCGGGAGAAAAAGTACTTTTTAGATACAGATACAGATACGATGGTATGAGCTCGAGTGTACACTGAATACTTGGAGTGGAATCGGCTATTTTTTTGTGGACCTGATGTGATTCAATTTGCGAAATTTCTGATGTGAATTATTCTGCGGTGCGATTTTTGGTAAACTTCGAAGATGAAAACGATTATGCTCAGCGGCCAACCAATGAATAGTATCACAAATATTCCTGCAACTTCTCCCAAGCTCAAAGTTTCCGATGGGGCTTCGATGTCTGCATATATTCGACGGTTTGCTAGTGGAAGCACATTTTCCTCTGACCATCTCTTAAGCAAGCCACTTTCTTTAAGGGATGCGATCGTACGGTCCATATCTTTGAGAGACACCCTGCTACGTGTCATCACCTCCATCCCTAAAGGTACGCTTAGAATATTTTCATTTAACTGATAATAGCCCGGAAGCCGACTGTATCGCCGTAGCCAGATGATGTCAATCAAAATTCCTGCCTGCTGCATATCCGGCAATATCTTACCAGGGTTGAATATTATTACCTGATATTCAGCTGCTGTCAGATTTACGAACGTATCAACAAGACGTTCGTACTTGTCATCAATCTCGAAAAATTCACGTGCACCAGGATAACCTGCAACTACGATGTCGCTAGTCGCGAGTTCTTCCATCGTTGAGATTTTCCGCATCCGTGGATTGTTGAGAACGCTTGCCAGCGAGGCAATGTAGCTCTGGGTTATCAAGTAGCCGTAAACTACCCATAATATCATCTGCCACTTTTCCACAAAACCGCGAGACTTCGAAGCGACTGATACACCTAGGAAGAGCGCCAATGCCATCAGGGAAGAAATGCTTCTTCGGTTCATCCTGATCATGACTCGTCCCACAATCCAGCCGGGCACTATACAGATCCAGACTGGCTGACTAAACGTTTTCAATACGCTGGTGAATGGAATATAATTTGGAATCGGTATCATCAAAATGAGGGTACGAGCGGTGTACGAGACGCTGTATTTTATGTTTTCCCGATATGATACCTGGAAACCACAGACTCCAATGTCAGCTTCATTGGATTCTAATTTTTCTCTGACGTAAGTCGTGTCGCTCAAAATTTCGGTTTCGGAACTAGTGCCTTGCTCGAGTCTCGGAGGTATCGCGTCTATCACTTCCAATGTGTAGTTCTGGCTTCCAACTATAGCTTCCAATACCCGACCCTCAATTCCCACAATGGATTTCTTACCGTTAGAAATCACCAGTTGTGTAACATACCGACAATCACCGCTCGAGACCGGAACCAGACATTTATTATAACCGAAACGCGCAAACGATAAGTTTCCTATGAACGTGCCACTCTCCCAGTAAGCCATTATTCGAGGTGGTTCAGGCTTACATCTTATATACGGCATGTGTCGTTCACTTTTAAGAGCCAAGATTCGACTGCCGATGGAAATTATGACAATTGTATGCGCGTAAAGCTGCTTCCATGCATAGTCCACAATAGTTTTTGCCGCTTCCTTGGCCTCATTGTCGCTGTCCAATATGTCATAAATCGCGACCAATAATTCAATTCTTGCACCTGAACATGTGACATTCACTTTGTCGATTACTCGATCGACGTCAGTCATCGACGCGAAGACAATGATATTCTCGCACTCGCTACAATTCCGACGGTTTGCGACAGTATAGTTTGCTTTGGAGTGTGGCCAGGTATTGATGATGACCAGAGTCTTTTGCGTCAAACGCAACATGTTGATCATCTCCATGGGTTTACCACCTAGTGAACTTGAGGCAAACGCACAGTAGTATGGCATGTTCATCTCAGGACGTATCCTAACGACGTGCCGAACGCTCTTCACTATGTTTCTCAATAAAACTTGCTCCTGCGAGTATTCTTCACTGACATTGTAGAGACTAGAGCTGCAGGAAATTCCGCTAACGAGGATGACGAGAAAAACTAGAAAAGCGACGACCATCGATGTTTGTCCCATCGTGACTGTCTACCAATTTGATGGATCTTTATTACGTCGAGAAAGTAAGCATACTTCAATTGAAAACTTTTCTCTTACTGTACTTACTTACCTGTTTTTATTGTTTTCCTACTTTGTTTCATAACGGGAATGAGCTCAACCTTCTTCATTGGATAAACATTCAATATATAATCGTACTGCGCCTAATGTGTTTCTCTAAGAGGTGAAGTCGCATATTTCCCTTACATTTTCATTCTCACCTACACGTGTATACCAAGGCTTTGGCAATGCACCTTCATTGATTAACAGAAGATACCTCCTCGACCGATAGGAATCAGGGACTCAAAACGAATACTTTTATATTTATCAAGACTCCTTCCAGCTGCATGTGTACAATAATGTGTCCATGGTGTACTTATTACAGTATTTAGTGTGGTAGAGGTGCGGGTAGGTACAGTTTTCCCGTAAATTGTCTGCATATTGCTATAGTAAACAATTTGTTCCGTGATTTACTGCAACGATTTCCTACACAGCTCTTCACAGCATTTTGCGTAAAAACAAGAAGAAGTGATTTGATCCTAACAACCGAATTTTTGTACAAAACTGGTCATACTTTAGTGCAAACTATTTTTCTTCCCTATCATGATGCTAATTCAATCGCCTCTTCACAATCCCTTGCTACCCAGGTTCGATAAACCATCCATGTCTTCTATTCCCCATTCGAATCGTGTTTCCCATTTAACTTTCAAAAAGTGTCTTCATAACTATACCTGGCTATACAGATTTTGTAACCGCTAATATCGTTAATTAGTTTAGGGCTCGGCACGATGCTGCGACAATTTATTACGCGACAGTTTGTTAGAATTTGGGGTATCACGGATCCTTATGCGCAATAACCGGTAATAACTAACTTTGAAACACTTCGACGTCTCCTCGTTGTAAAATGGATATTCCAAGTCCGCCATAGGTACATCAAAAAACGACAGCTTACTCGGGAATATAAATTTTTTGAAAATTTAACGTGTGTAACGAGATAAGTACTGATCGATGTGGATCTATTCGATCAAATTGAAACGTTATACGTCAGCGAGATGCCAATTAAATTTATGCATCAATTATCACTCCTTCCATCGATGGGATCTGATGGATTTATAGGAACGATTTATGTCACGTCGCGATCGTGTGTTACAAGATAGAATTGGAGCTTATATAGATATTAAGATGTACACTTCGGAGTGTGCAACATGTTTCGTCAGCAGAGACCAGACAGCAGCATACAGCTGAAAGATGAAAAATATTAAACGAGAATCGTCATTCTGTTTAAGGATTTATTTCAATACAAGTACATCTTATTTTATTTAATATTTAAACTGGAGATGAAAGCACAGTAGTACGGCATGTTTGTCACTGGACGTATTTAAACGACATGCTGGACGGCTTCACCAGGTTCTTGAGTAAGACTTGCTCCTGCGAGTATATTTCGCTAACATCGCAAAGGCCGGTATCGCCGAAGACTGTGCCAACGAAAATGACTACAGAAACTATCAGAGCGATGCCAAAATTTTTTTTCACCATCGTGATCGACAGCGAGCTTATGAATGAACTTCTTTAGTGGTTGAAGTGAATACGGTGGGAACTATAATGTAAACTTATATCATCGTTTTTCCACTTTGTGTTATACGAAGAATTGACTCAACCCCTCCTCACGCTCGAACTCCGAAGAAGCTCAACACTTTGCTTCACCTAATGGATATTTTAGTTGTGTATGAATTACCGCGCTCAGAGCACTTCAACCAATGATTTTCAATCAATATTCAACGATCACGCTAGACCTAATGTTCTGCGCTGACGAGGAAAGTCGCATTTTGTCTAAATTTTTATTTTCACCGTGCCGTGTGCCTTGAGGCTTAGGAACTGCTCTTTCGTTAATTAGCAGAAAAAAATCTCCTCAGCTGGTTCCTGGGGATCAAGGACTTAAAATCAATATTCTTATAATTAGAAAGACTCGTTTAAAAGTGATTCATATAGTAACGACTTATATCGAGACAGTAGTATGGCATCTTCGTTTCAGGACCTATTCCAATGACATGCTGAACGCTCCGCGCCAATTTTTTCAACATGATCACGCTTCACATAATGTTCTGCGCTGACGAAAAAAAAAAAAAAAACTCGCATTCTGCCCACACTTTCATTTTCGCCTCGACGGTCCGTGTATGTTCAGACTTTGAAACTGCACTTTCGTTGATTGAGAAATAAAGTCTTCCTTTTTCTTTAAGAATCAAGGACTGATAATCAATTTTCTCCCAATCAGAAGGACTTGTTTCAACGTCGTGTTCAACGACGTGAATGTGATGTGCCTGTCTCATTTAGTATATCAAATAGCTATCACTACCGATCACCTGATACCTTCTAATCTCTTAATCCCACGCCTTCTTTGTTTCTTCTTGTGAGTATTTCGTGCGTGGTGTACACAGAAAGGCTCGAAGAGCAGGTTGGACTTGTGCTAGCACACCAAAAGTGAGACACATACAGGGTTTTCAGTGAATTATACCACAGCTATCCAGTAATTTTTACTATCCTCCTGAAATGTTAATAGTGCAGTTATGATGGTAGTAGCAAGTAACTTTTCACAATACTTCCGAGTACATTTCCCTTCATCGTCTAGCGAAATTCACGTGCAGTACAGTATTTTATACTTAGAGTTGATGTCACTTTTACTACTGGGTAAAAAATTCTCTGCAAGTGAGTAATTTTCACTGTTTGCAGGATAAATTCTTCATTTTCCTGTGTTCCACAGTTAACAATATTGCTTTCAAAGTGCTTTCGTGTCTATCGGTTCTTGCGTGTAGTTCGTCGCTTGCAAAAAATCTCACCCATGAAACCACCGCATGGAACCGTTTGCTTGTTAAAAGAATCAATTAAAGTGTCGAAGCTTTGAAGTGATCAGTTCATTGCGTTTGCTTGGAATTTTTTTGTTGGATTTTACACAAATTGCGTTAACGTAATCCTTGTGGGTACACAGCGGGCAGTTGATTATTTGGACGATGTTGGAAATATATAAATGCTATACACTGATGATTGGTGGTGGTGGTGGAATTCGGAGTTTTGTACAGAGGGGAAACAATTTGATGCTGGTAATTCGATGCTCTCGATGACGAGTCGACAACAATGAAACTGCATGCGCTTTAACGGACGAATATGTGGTAATATGCAAAACACTGGGACGATAGTTATAGATGGAATTGATGTAATCGTTCACACTGAATTCCATTACTTATGGGCACCATTCTGTGCGTGTAATGATCGACAAAATATTTGAGCTGATGACAAGATTGCTCGTTATATTCTTAAAATAAAATCATTATCTGTAATCTACGTGCCAGTCTATTTGTGAACATTGGTCAAAACTAACGATAATTGCAATCAGTAATGAACCAGATGCGATGGTATGAGCTCGAGTGTACACTGAATACTTGGAGTGGAATCGGCTACTTTTTTGTGGACCTGATTTGATTCAATTTGCGAAATTTCTGACGTGAATTATTCTGCGGTGCGATTTTTCGTAAACTTCGAAGATGAAAACGATTATGCTCAGCGGCCAACCAATGAATAGTATCACAAATATTCCTGCAACTTCTCCCAAGCTCAAAGTTTCCGATGGGGCTTCGATGCGTGCATATATTCGACGGTTTGCTAGTGGAAGCACATTTTCCTCTGACCATTTCTTAAGCAAGCCACTTTCTATAAGGGATACGATCGTACGGTCCATATCTTTGAGAGAAACCCTGCTACGTGTCATTACCTCCATCCCGAAAGGTGCGGTTAGAATATTTTCTTTTAACCGATAATAGCCTGGAAGCCGACTGTATCGCTGTAACCAGATTTCCTCAATCATAATTCCTGCCTGCTGCATATCCGGCAATATCTTACCAGGGTTGGCTATTATCACCCCATATTCAGCTGCTGTCAGATTTACGAACGTATCAACAAGACGTTTGTACTTGTCATCAATCTCGAAAAATTCGCGTGCGGCAGGATAACTTGCAACTACGATGTCGCTAGTCGCGAGTTCTTCCATCGTTTCGATTTTCCGCATCCGTGGATTGTTGAGAACGCTTGCCAGCGAGGCAATGTAGCTCTGGGTTATCAAGTAGCCGTAAACTACCCATAACATCATCTGCCACTTTTCCACAAAACCGCGAGACTTCGAAGCAACTGATACACCGAGAAAGAGCGCCAATGCCATCAGGGAAGAAATGCTTCTTCGGTTCATCCTGATCATGACTCGTCCCACAATCCAGCCGGGCACTATACAGATCCAGACTGGTTGACTAAACGTTTTCAATACGCTGGTGAATGGAATATAATTTGGAATCGGTATCATTAAAATGACGGTACGAGCGGTGTACGAGACGCTGTATTTTATGTTTTCCCGATATGATACCTGGAAACCACAGACTCCAATGTCAGCTTCATTGGATTCTAATTTTTCTCTGACGTAAATCGTGTCGCTCGAAATGTCGGCTTCGGAACTAGTGTCTTGCTCGAGTCTCGGAGGTATCGCGTCTATCACTTCCAATGTGTAGTTCTGGCTTTCAACTATAGCTTCCAATACCTGACCCTCAATTCCCACAATCGATTTCTTACCGTTAGAAATCACCAGTTCTGTAATATGCCGACAATCACCGCTCGAGACCAGAACCAGACATTTATTATAACCGAAACGCGCAAACGATAAGTTTCCTATGAACGTGCCACTCTCCCAGTAAGCCATTATTCGAGGTGGTTCAGGCTTACATCTTATATACGGCATGTGTCGTTCACTTTTAAGAGCCAAGATTCGACTGCCGATGGAAATTATGACAATTGTATGCGCGTAAAGCTGCTTCCATGCATAGTCCACAATAGTTTTTGCCGCTTCCTTGGCCTCATTGTCGCTGTCCAATATGTCATAAATCGCGACCAATAATTCAATTCTTGCACCTGAACATGTGACATTCACTTTGTCGATTACTCGATCGACGTCAGTCATCGACGCGAAGACAATGATATTCTCGCACTCGCTACAATTCCGACGGTTTGCGACAGTATAGTTTGCTTTGGAGTGTGGCCAGGTATTGATGATGACCAGAGTCTTTTGCGTCAAACGCAACATGTTGATCATCTCCATGGGTTTACCACCTAGTGAACTTGAGGCAAACGCACAGTAGTATGGCATGTTCATCTCAGGACGTATCCTAACGACGTGCCGAACGCTCTTCACTACGTTTCTCAATAAAACTTGCTCCTGCGAGTATTCTTCACTGACATTGTAGAGACTAGAGCTGCAGGAAATTCCGCTAACGAGGATGACGAGAAAAACTAGAAAAGCGACGACCATCGATGTTTGTCCCATCGTGACTGTCTACCAATTTGATGGATCTTTATTACGTCGAGAAAGTAAGCATACTTCAATTGAAAACTTTTCTCTTACTGTACTTACTTACCTGTTTTTATTGTTTTCCTACTTTGTTTCATAACGGGAATGAGCTCAACCTTCTTCATTGGATAAACATTCAATATATAATCGTACTGCGCCTAATGTGTTTCTCTAAGAGGTGAAGTCGCATATTTCCCTTACATTTTCATTCTCACCTACACGTGTATACCAAGGCTTTGGCAATACACCTTCATTGATTAACAGGAGATACCCCCTTGACAGATAGGAATCAGGGACTCAAAATGAATACTTTTACATTTATCAGGACTCCTTCCAGCTGCATGTGTACAATAATGTGTCCATGATGTACTTATTACAGAATTTACTATGGTAATAGGTGCGGGTAGGAACAGTTTTCCCGTAAATTGTCTGCATATTGCTATAGTAAACAATTTGTTCCGTAATTTACTGCAACGATTTCCTACACAGCTCTTCACAGCATTTTGCGTAAAAACAAGAAGTGTAAAACTTTTACTACCACCGCGCTTCTTATCTCTGCAAGCTTGGTGATAAAGAGGGTAGGTATCACCGCTCGTTTTCAAGATCTCATATTATATAAGCTGATCGTAAAAGTTACGGAGCGACAAGGACTTCGTATTCTCCCAAAATCATGTCACTGCATTTATTATTCAGAATTGAAATTTTCCTTTCTTACAGGATGAGAAGGATCAAATATTAACAACTATCTCTTCGGCTACTCAAACCTGGACGGATCATCATCTAAAATGTAGCGCTTCTGAGTTCTCTTCAATTAGGGTGGTTCGCGTTTCTCAAAATCAAGCACGGCTACCGGACAAAATTTTATGCAACAACTTCCTTCTGTATTTCAATTCATCATCGATCATATTGGTGTGAAATAAAAATTGATCGTAACAAAATATTTTCAATTATATTTTTAGGAGCACAGTAATTCTTTTGCCTCATTAGGCCACCTCAATTCTTGATTCAAGTCTGTCACTTTCCACCTCCGATCTTTCCTCAATGTATATTTCCGTGAATCGGGCAGAAAAGATCGTAAGAACATCATGTGAAACTGTTATTACGGTTAGTCAGCCCTTGATTCTCAGTTGGGAAATATTCCATCGTGAATAGGGCAATAAAATGTTGTTTAAAAGGTTTGTCACATGGGTTCGTTGTATCATCGGTAAAAGCCTCTAGCTGGCGACAGGCTCTTCCTATTTGCCTCGAGCCTTTTAACCTGTTTGCTGATTTTAACAGTTGTCTGTACGATCCATAATTTTACCGGAGTCGAACATCATATGTATAGGCATGATGTATAAAATGCTCTGCGGCAATCCCCCTTTTCAAATATTTTCCGTACTGACATGACGCAGTGAATATGGAAAACGTGTCAGATGAAAGTTAAGCGGTCGTGTAGAGGGGTGCGAATGATAATTTACTTAGATTCGACATTTCCATAATACATCATATCACGCATTTGTCATGTTCGTCCTTCGGTGTATCGTGTATGAGTACATACATCACACACCCCGCTACGAAACCCTGTTCGTCTCTCTTTGCAGGGGCTGCTCCAAAATATGTATATTAATTCACCAGATGAGAGTGCGATGCCATATTGAATGAGTCAAAAAGGTTTAACCCCGAAAGCTCTCAAAACTTATCTACCCATCTGAGTTTGTATCTGTTCATAGTACAAGTTCCGATTATAATTCGGTTACAGAATAAATCTCAGACCAGTTCGGCACCTCGATGTCACTCCGCCAGTTGATGCGAATGCTTTCAATTAAGAACTTCAATAAATTACACAAAGATCGATACGAAAAGAAAGAATAGTTTCTACAGCGATATTTCATTCATCCTTTTACCTACACTTGTACTCGTTATGACAAATGTTATATACGAGGAACGAGAACCTTGTGTGAGAAACTGTTCGGTTTCATGTAAAATGCTTCGAGGTCGATCCTCAGTACATTTTCGCAATGATTAACATGAACATAATTGTCAGCCCCACATGTGAAGTCGCATGGTATCATGTTATGGTGGTGATATCGACGTTAAATTTGTTACCTTTGACGAGCAATGAAATTGGCGTCGTGGACTTACGATAACTACTATAGGTGTCAATCTGTAATCTATAGCTGTCATTTATAGAATACATAGGTTTATATGATAGAAGAGAGAAACTCGGGGGAAGCTTTAACCGGAATACAATTGTCATAAAGTATGAATATCGGAGAATATATTTCAGCAGGCAAATTTCCGGCAACTCGATTCAGGCTGGGCACGTTGACTAACGTGACTGACTTTTCGTTTATACGTATATGGAATTGAAACACGAAAATAAAAGAAAATCATCTGAATATGACGTTAATAATCCATTCAACTAACGGCTGATTCGAATGAGGCTGATTTTGTCTATTGGATTACAGTAAACGCCGCGAATTACTAATTTCACATATGTATACCTATCTATGTATTTCGGGATAACATTTCCCGGCATTTACTGTACCCAATTGAATCACCGCTTGGCTAGGTGGAAATTTGCTCGTTTGCACTCGGTGTACTGTTTCTCCATGACGAGATAGTCTATATGATTTTTTTGGCTCAATGCAAAATACGGATTGGTTATTAAATCAGTACAGCTTAGATCAGAAGATGATTTTTTGATGCTCTTCCTTGAATTATTTTATCGAATTAATTATCTATAATCATTTCACGAATCACGAGAAGGCGATCTCGTCGCAATTTACTATTGAGTGAATCGAAGGCCTCCGTTAACAGCTAGTTGTATGATCTGCGTGAAAATTGTCGCAGATTTTTCTCCACGGAAGAAGCAAAAATAATAAATCTATATTTATTCAAGCACAGACATTTTTTGGAAACTCGTGATTTTTAGCGAAGCTTTATCTACAACCTTGTCAAACAATTTCCGAGGCGTATATTAAAAACATGGTTGGTTTAGTGGGATGCTTCAAATTATCCTAACACGCTGTTGCACGGGATTTTGCGGAAAAAAATATCAGAGCTAAGAGATATTCTGCCCTATCGAGAATCCATTGCGTAGAAGTAATACGTGGTGTTTACGTTCTCCTGAGCGGATAACAAACGCAGACATCAGATCTAGGTGAAGTAGGTTTGAATATTCCGTATATTATGCTTTCAGATGAAAATTAATGGAACAGAATCTTTCTTTGTTTAGTTTAACTTTTCTGAATTTTTCATTTTTCATATAAATTACGCTTCCGGATATATGGAAATCGATTTTTCCACGATTAGAATACTATTACGCTTGACTCGCATCACGTCCGAGATTTTGAACAGACAAAGCGGGCTTGGCTCAACACCCCGACGTCAAACTTTGGTGGTTAATTTTGAAGCTGTTTTGACGTAGCACCCCTTACACAAACGACGCGTCATTCAAGCCTTAGTCTTCATCCTACATACACACAATATGTGTGGCAAAGTACGAGTAGCGACCAGATACAGGGGCCTACCGTTACCCGTAAAACGGGGATGGCGAGTCCCCTGAAGACTGAATCCACCGCTACAGGTGAAAACGATAGATGTAATGATCTAACGTGAGAATGTGTCAATTATGATTGGATCACTGGATATTCAGGGACAGTATCAAAAATGTGAAAGACGACGTCAGGAACCATATCAGCTATAACAATCATCAATTGTTAGGGGTGATTCAGTTGACAAACATAATCTAGATAAACGCATGTAATCTTGAATGCATATATTTCTACGTATCCATGTATGCATACGTATAACTACCCCCGTTGTCGGAAGATTTGAATGTCATTCAAACTCGAAATGCACTCCGAATGTTGCAAAGGATAGCAATGATGGAGTCGCTGCGGCAAATCGAAAGGTTTAATCCTGAATGGGAAAAGAATTCAATGCCCGCTCCCTTCTGCCTTCGCTTCACCCCTCAACCATCCCGTATCTGTAAGCCGGTTTCTGCGCCTCCTACGCCCCCGCTTTTCCAACTGCTATACCTATCTCCTATATTCGATTTTCCAATGGGTGCAGACTGTTGGTGTAACACATAGGAGGTATCTAAGCGTGTTTCTCCCCAGGTGAGTTATACATTCAGTTACATATCTCGAAAGTACATCCTAGTCGATTCATTAGCCTGGTCGATGAGAAGCCCCATTAGAGTCTTCAATGTTTCATGCACAGTATTTGCACAGATGGAGTCTATTATTTTCACATTATCTGCTCAATCCTCCATATTATGTAGAAACCATACAAATTGCGGTGTTCCATAAAATTTTATCAAACTATTATAAATAAAAGCATCTTTATGTCTAGGCTGAAAGATTGATGTGCATATATGCAAGGAGGTGGTACCGGCAATAGAACCAAGCAATTATGATGTCTACCACTCGTGAATCAGTTCGTGATTGAAATATCTCCGGAGTGATTACACAAGGATTAGCTAATGACCGTTACGGACAGAAAACATCAAGGTAAACCATGGTTGAATCAATAAAAAACACATTTTGTATTCCGATTGATTCAGCAGGTTGACACTTCGTGCATGTAGCAGCGAATGATCAACGCCAGGATCGGTGGATGCTATAATATTTGAATACAACTCCATCGCGAAATTTTGAAGACGGGGTAAATCTAAAGCTTTGAGAAATAAATGAGGATTTTCCTTCCGTCACTATATGAATGTACGCCGTTATTAATTAACACCATAATATTCCTGCAGGTCATACTTCATCCCTTTTCTGCAGAATGCTCGGTTAATTGGACTCTTTACACTGGCTCTTTCGCATTGCATATTTAATGCGGTGCTTTTTATTTTATTCTTTTTAGGTGACTCACTTTTTTCTTGAAACTCATTAGACTACAGACGGCTGAGAGATTATCGATTATCGTTTACCACCGCGTAATCAGTTGCTTAGAAAATAACCCCAAATGGAAGAAATTTCAGTATAAACAAGGCAGAAAATACGGTTTTTTGACGCACTTTTCAGCACCCCACGAACCCATTTTGTTACCAGGAATTACCATCAAATACGTATAATATAGTATAGTAGAAAAATTGTCAAATAATATACATGCCATTGATTCCGAGACGAATCAATTGCGAAAAGTACAGTATCATTCCAGAACCCATTACGTACTTTACAAACTCTATCGTGCAGTAGCTCATCAACGAATACAGAATTTCTTTCTGTGCCACAAAGTACAGCATCGAATATATTCAACTGCGATATTAAACCTGATTCTCAATCATCCATTTCAAATATTTGTATCGTATACATTTTCACTAGGCTGTAAAATTTAGAGGCTTGGTTAATTGGGTTCCTATAATACTCAAGGGCTAAGGCTCTTGCAAAGTATCATAATTAATAATAATAATAATACTAAAGACTCCTGGGGAATATTATGAATTCATGATTTCAAACGATTACTTATATTTTTAACGGTAGGTCGTTGCGAATAAAAAACTGTAAGGATTAAACAAAGTTTTTCGCTTCGTCTTGACGTAGTATAGGAAAGCCTCAAGAAAACGGTTGTAATTATTGGAATTACTCCGGTCCTTTGCCGCGCACTTTTTCTTTCATTTTTATTGCTGCACCGCGAGTTGTGGTTCTGGTTTATGACGCCATCAAAACACTACAGCAAATAAAGAAAAACGAAGACTTCGTACCTTCGGTTTCCTAATCTATACCTTATCCTGTAACCAAGTAAAAACTAACTTATCAACCCTCTGATACGGCCTTTTAAATGAAAAGGCGGCCGTGTTTAATGACATCCGCAGCAGCGTACCGCACTTTAGATTTTAGCTCATTTGCATAGTGATCAAGAAATTTGTATTCCGTATACCAGAGAACAATCGCAAAAATTTCTGCAATGCTCAGTTGGTGTGAATGTGTCGTGTTTCCTAACTCAAACGATCCCCTGTAGTATAAGATATTTTATTATGCAATGCAATGCTCGCTGAAATTAGCCAATGACGTTATTTTGGGACAATTATTTTATTTGTGTCCGATTCAATCGGGTCGATTTCAAGATTCATGCAAATTGAATTTGTTCTGAAATCTTCAGCCTAAGTCTTCTTTTAATTTGAATGGTATCGAATAGTTTCAGCAAAACATGTTCAGTCATCCTTAGCTGCGATTTAATGATCGAACTTTAGTCTAGTTAGAATTGATTTCGCCCGAGGGAAATCGAGTTTGAATTAGTTCTACAGCACGGGTATGCTTGCTCTAATTTCGGGTAATTAGAGACGGCGGAAAAGCATTGTAGACGCTGTTATCGTAACGTTCTATTCAATTCTTACAGACGCGCAGGCCAAAGAGTGAGTGATATAGCGTCTAAGCGGAGAACAGATTTATTCTGATCATTTGACATTAATTGGGCATAAATTCTGGATGCTGATTTATCTATAAATGCTAGCCAATTAAAATTAGAAATATCATACATCAATAAAATAATTAAATTAAATATTATAGACGAAGTATTCATCTGGTGTCATTCGCGTCCAGTCTAGCTGTGGTGACCTTAAATTTCCATCACCGATATATTTGCTGTACGAGAGTTCAATCCGTGGTAAGGGAAAATTGGGAGAATTGGCATGTGTCGTTACTTCTCAATATTCGCAAGATGAAATGTAAAAATTTGTGACAGGACGTTACGGAACCATCGAGGAGAAAGAAAATGCTCTCTTCATTGCGAGCGAGATATCAGCCTTCCGGCAGCACCCCAAATCCAAATGTCACCTAAATATCTTTCCAGGAGATCTGGCAGCACAAACAGTAGCCCAGGTATGTCAGAATTCTGAATTCGGTACTTTGAACGCAGCAGTTTGCCAGTTTGAATTCCCTTAGATTTTACTCATGTATATCGAAATGATATTCACGTGCCCTACTCGTCTTTATATTTATTTGAAGAAGGTTTGTCATTAACCTTGCGGATGAATCGACCTGACCCTTCTCGGTCCTAGTCACATACGACTGCAGATGCCTCAGTCACACCAATGCTCTCATTCTATTTTCTCGTAAACTTTTTACAGGAATGTTACATATATTTAGATCGTCACGAAGAAATTATTTGCAATGGACCAAAAATCACTGCATTACGTGTTCGTTGAAATAATCTCATTTTCGATTTATACAGAATTCTATGCAGGTATATATACATTATACGTGTAACTAGTTTTATTGGATACCCAGGGGTAGTATTCAGCTTTCGTATTTCTCAAATCTATAGATTCTGCGTGGGTATTAGACCATGTTTGAATACTGCGGTGCCCGTACCGCAATTATAAGAAACGAGGTGAAACGTACCTCTGGTGTAATTAGTGCATAAATAGTATTTGACAATTTTCCGCGTTCAAGAAAGCAGAGCATAAATGTTGATTCAACATCTTATTCACTGACCTGTGACAATATAATAATCATCCGTGCATAACTATAGGTGTGATAAATTAAATACATATACCACATACAGTAAATGTAGAGAGCTTCAGCTCGACGATTCATCTACCTCGAAAATCAAAATCATAGTTCTCATTTTGTCAAGAAAAATTCGTGACTACGAAAGGTAGGGCTCTATAATATGTCTCATAAATCTTACATTTATTTCTTTCGATGGCGAATTTGGTTTCAAAAATTTATCTCATTAGTATACGTGCAATCTTCATATTATAAAATGATAAATTCAAATTTGGATAATGATTGTGTTCATTGATTCACGTCAAGTGATCAACCAAGAGATTGGGAACTTCGGTTTTTACCAGTAATTATGTTTAGAGGTGAAAATTGAATGAAGTATTTTTATCTCATCTCGCTCGCAGGTACGACATGGGATTTTCATAAATTATTCATGATCAGTACTCGGGAGGGAACAACGCTGCTCCGAGTAAAGATTGAGATTACAGCTTCCCAGTTCACGATAAGCCTAATCTTAATATAATTTCGGTTTTTGTTCTTCACCGCGATCTTATGCAGATATGCGGTCAGGATCAAAATCAGTTTCTTGTTATTCATAACGACACACTCTTCGTCGGTGTTAATATCTTTCAAAGTCACACAATTCTCACGATACTTTATAGTCTCTTCGACCAGATCTCCTATAGGACAGACTCTCCAGATTTTTTCAGGACAGGCTACCATTTTTCACCCAAATTATCGAGCAGTTGAGTTTCGTCTATTCACAGAGTGATCTAAGTAAGAGTTACAAACCAATAATGACTATCGAAGTTAGGAGTGATAATTTATTGTCTGTATTGAACCTCGTACAAATTGTCACTTCGCACGCCACAGTTCAGGATTTGCATGACGTAGCTGTTCGCTGGTAGCTCGATTGAAATTATTACTGAATTTGTTCCGGACGTGATCTTCATTGTCGATCTACGTCTACGACAGTAGGAGGAACTGCAGTGAGCGTCACAATTAATCCCCGTCACAATTTGTGCATCCACTTTTCCTGTACATCCTTATTGATCCTGATGGGTAAGGCTTCTTCCGTTGTGTGCCCAGCTTCCTGTTTTATTTTTTTTTACCCTGACAATGATAACAAGAAAGCTCCTTATTATAACTTTTAAGCTGCTGTAATAATTGGGTCGAATTTCTCTGCCGAGTTGATAACGCAACAGTTGTATCATTTGATTTCTATCTGCAGCGTTAATTGACCAAGATTGATGAATTTTTTGAATAAAGAATACGGAGATCTCGGGGAAGAAAAGGCTTTGTTTGATATTATTCTTATATAAACTCCCCGCTTTTTATATCTCCGTCTCTGTCGTTATTGTTCGTCAAGTCTCATTCGCAAGTAATTGAAAAATATTTAGGACAAAACAAAGGATCCTACGAGTTTCTTTCCCTTGGGATAAAAAGAATTGTTATTCTTACTCAATAAGACGGAACCGTTTCAGAATAGGTACGAGATGCCTGGTAGCAAACGCACCATTTGACAAAACGTCAGTAGCCATATCCCCGGTATTCATCAAGGTTGTAGAACATTACGTTTGATCTTTCGAATGGAAACCAAAAGCGGAATTCAGGAGACTATATGTTTTTCTACATACCTAGATGTTGTACAACTTTCGGAACACAGGCAGAAAAGGAGTCAGGAAGTGAATGGGAACTGACTAAAATTGCCAGGATTTGTATTTTTGATTATGGAGTCTTCTTGGGTGGTTCGCAAATCAATTGGTAATCAATGGTCAAACGTAGCAGCATATAATTAGGTTGTAAGGATCACCTGCTGACCTCGTATATATGCACAGAAACCTGTGGCACAGGAGTTGATGAAACGACGTTGCGCGAAGAATAGAAGCAACCGTGTTAATTCTGTGTGATGAGGCGTGCAATCATTGAACACAAAAATGAGTAAACCAAAAACGAGTCATCAATCCTACACGCAAATAAGATGTGGAGAAAAAACCATCATGCAAGTCAATTGGAGCAGGAGATCACTTCGCGGTTCGCATTTATTCCTATTGCTGATCGCTACTTCTGGTATGGGATTTGATAGGTGCTTCACGCATTTTGTAAAAAATGAAGAGAGTTTTGTCAGGGAACGCGTGCGCGTTTCTGGTCCAGGGGATGGTGGGGCTGGGGAGAGTTCGCGCTTGTTGAAATCGCGGGTTAAAACAGGACCTGTTAGTTCCCATCATCCCATGGAGCTGTCACCATGGATCATTAGAACGAGACGACTTTTCGTCGTTACATTATTCTTCGCACTTGGTAAGTCTTTTTTCTATTGCTTGTAGATAATATTTTCAGATTGTCTCGGCTACCGTGATGTTAACTGGCCGAGATCTACGGTAGATTAATTCAATAAATTAATTACGGAGAAAATTTACGGACGAGGGAAACTGCACCGAATTTCAAATGTCAGATGCTCGAATGTATTGGTGGTTGAATGAAAGTTCATGTATCATTCGTGGACGTTTTTATATTTAAATTGATTCTGTATTCTAGCCAGAAAGTTTTTCATCTAAGTTTAAACCGCAGATTTTGAGTTTTGGAGAAAATATTTGTTCGCACGATTTCTCACAACTTTTGATTCATGTAATTGAATTCTTCGTTCGATTACGGTCTTATATAGAATTCCAGTTTCGCTGGCCATTCGAGTCTGAAAAACTACGACGAATCGTGGAGTAAAAGAACAGCGAAACAAACCGCGAAGTGCAAATACTCCCGGGAACGATTGACGTGATTCTCCGTACAAAATATAGCATGTATACACTTTAAAGTTTCAATGCTTTTTTGGACGACCTAACTTGCGAATTACCGAATACACGCCGATATATATGAATAGCGAATTTCGTTCGCACTCGAATGATACGAGAAATTTTCGGAATTGAACAAAAATTTTCATTCTTTAGAAATGATACATACATGCATGGATGTTCAAATATTCAGATTTCGTTATTAGGTAAAGGTAGGTGTAGGTACTTTTATGATTATATTTAATTTATATGTTTCAAAGAAATGCGGTTTGACAAAATTGAACAATAATTTGAAGAAAACAAAACGGACTGGAATTTCTGTGGATTCAGTAAATGCGACAGACAAAAAAGGAAATGTGTCATTTTCAATTTGCAAATCTGGACTTATGATTAGCGGGAGTTAATAGTATAAGTACATAATACCTGCAAGCTCGAAGAGCGCCTACCTCCGTCAATTTCTGCATCCCCATTCGTTTCAAACCCATCCAACGCACGATGGGAAATAAATATTTTATAACGTTTGGATTAATTCGCGGATTATATGAAACCGTTTGTCATAAGGATTAATTTCCTTCGTTATGTTATATCACGAATTTTATTCAGCAAACTCTGCTATCCAATATCAGAGTACGAGTCTCAAACATTTTGACGTGTTTCCCTTATTATCGTTATTAGATATTCCAATTTTTTATCATAACGCTTTTAATTTCATTTTATCTTGAACCCTATTGTTATATCAAAAAAAAACATAGGCGTGCAGAATTGAATAACTTATATGCCTGTACGTACTACCTATGATAATTGCATGGATAGATTTAATGCAAGCCGCGCGTTATTCTGATATATCGCACTCGAGCACGTCCGGTCGTTTTGTGCGAATCTGCGAACTATATTCAAAACGGATTCATAAAACATTTCACCGATTTTAATATATCACGATACCATATTGCTGACCGTCGTTTTTACTATGAATCTTCGAAAATTGGAGAACGGTTTTGGCTCAATATATGGTACCTATATACCAGCAGAAAATTTTCATCCAAGTAAAACCCCAAGCTGTCTTTCAAACGTTTTCTCCAATTTATTGCCCCTTCATTGTTGTCCACGATCCGCAATTTTATTTTTCAATTACTTTCGGATCAAAAAACAGCCTCCTTTTCTCATCATTTGATATTCAAATTATAGTGACCAGGCTCAATCCGCAGATCTTCACGGAATTTAACCGCAAGCAATTACTCACAGAACTAGAAAATTCATAAAAGAAAGTTCGATTACATGGTTTCCCTTTCAAACTCTCCGGACCCTTGTCCTTGTCTTTGCTAATGTGCTAATTCTTTCGGGAAGATACTTTCGACTTCGTTCTCCGCGCACCCCTATTTTGAAATTATACTTTGACATTTTTTAGGTACTCGTAAGAATCCGTCATCAACCCATCATCCTCCTAGAGTTCATTTATATCTTCATCTACTATCTATCATAACTTGGGTTGATGGCTCTATATTCACGACCGCAAATCCCTCATCACGCTAGTAATCTAAATCACCCTGCGGTCAATCTAATCGCTGCTTTTCCGAGCCGCAATTTTGCGCAAATTTAATCAGACTTTGATGCGGACTATTTTTTCATCCCAGTACGTTGCTGATTCGATCACGCTACCCAGTGGATAAATATCGCAAGGTTTCTGTGTCTGCGATGGCATAAATAAGTCAAAGAATTAAATTGCCTCACGATTAAAGGGAGGTAAGACCAACTGATCGGAGTATGGCTAATAAGATTAGTGAGTAAGATCTTTAGGCTCGATAAATGAACGCAATCAATCATGCATGTCTCGTACTTACCTTTATTCGATGCTATGTATTTTCCGCTTCAATTTTACAAAGTGTCTTTAGGTAGGCCTCAATCATGTTGCACAGACCTTGTAACCACCGAGATTATTAATTGGTTTTTGGGTCGGGATGCGTTGGTGTGAAAATTTATTACGCGACAGTTTGTTAGACTTTGGGGAAAGCACCCTCTCTCTCTGCGCTCGTCTAATAACCGCTAATAACTAGCTTATACTTTGAAACACTTCGGCGCGTCGCATCGTTTTATAAGATGTGATCAAATTTCTTACTAGGTATAAGTTTACCCGGGAATATAAATTCCACGAATAATATTCAGCAAGTGCATATAGGTAGATAATTGCTACTTGATATGGATTTATGTCACAAAATTGGAACGTTATACCTTCCCGAGAGGCAATGAAATTCAAATTAAATTTTATTTCATCCATGAGGAAAAATTTGAAAGAAAACCTTTTTCACCCCACTTCAACTGCGCTCTAGTATCATTTTTATAGTTACAAAGAAGCTTTTCATATATAGGATACGATTTCGAGCCTGAATACTCCAGAGCATGCAACAGGTTACATCAGCAAAGATTGCAAGCAAAGATATAAACGATACGATAGTTCGTGATCGAGGAGAATTATTTCGTAATCAATACAGGGCTAAATTGTCTGCTTTCCTCAATGTCGTTTTAATTTTTATCCCTACTCAACTACAGCCTCAAATAAAATAACGTGAATCGATGTCAAACGAGAATGGGAGATCTGTGAGCAGTAAAGAGCGGCTGTTCAACTTAATCATTTGGGTCGGCTTTTCTGACCTTTGCAAATCCTCATCCCTTGCTAATAGGTCGATCCAGTCTAAGGATGACACGAGGTTAACTTCTGATCATTATCCCCTACATACGATTTCGACGTATTTAGGTTTAGGCTAGAGTCAATACGAGCTGAAGGTTTCCAAGTGTCATTTTTATAAGCGAAACGTGAATTGGACCGAATTTTACCAAATTGAAGATTTCGACTTATTGGTGTTCGCCATCCCTCGAGGATGAAAATCGAGAACTATCGATGAATTGATGAATAATGACGCGGGTTTCCGATATATATATATATATATTTTTTTTTTCGTATTTGATTTCAGGTAGCTGCGACGAACACGAATATAGACTGACAAAGTATCTCTTGGAGGGTTACGATGCTGCTGTACGACCGGCGGAAAATTCGTCTGAGCCTTTGGCCGTCATATTTGGCTTATCTCTTCACCACATTATCGACGTGGTGAGTTTATTTGATTTCAACAAAAATGTACCATCAGCCTGAGGGCTCATATGGAATATGGATATATCTTTACATCTTTAAAACTACGACAAGCAATCGTGTATTATTATTTGAAAAACACACACACACACACAATGATTAATTGATCCTTTTCACGGATCCACGCAATAAGTGTTGATAAATCTTGAAGTTTTCACAAAAGCGATGTTTCTCTTCTAAAAGTCAGAATTGAGCAGGTTCTGTGAACGAGAAAGAAGTAAGTTTAGCTTATCTTGAAATTGGTTAGCCAAGTGAAAACGCCTTGGAGTTGGTTTGTTGAAATTATACTTACAAGAACCTTTAGAATTTGAATAAAATCCATGATGTCTTATAACGTTTCAAAGGAGTGCGAAAGCTCTTTGATAATTTAATCAGAAATTTTGACGAAGACGTGAATTCATCTGTTGAATAGAGTCTGACTGGCATTTAGGATGATAAATACATAGCTCAAACTTTTAATTACTTAATGCTACACAATCCCTTGGACCGTCTCTTCCTTCGTCTCTCGGTCTCGCCATCTCAGTAATTCGTCATCCAAGCATGTCTGGACCACAGTCGAGTCTACAGCTTTTGGTGTAAATAGAGTATCTGACCCACTGGACTAAAGCACATGGTAGGATGGGGTTCTCGTTAAAACAATCAATCTCTGCGACCATAGGCAACAATTTCACCATTGTACTATCAATTACAGCACGCCATTTAATTATTAAACGTTTGACGCGATGAGTTTGATGTAGCTTTCGTTTGGTAATGAGATTGTCCTCGTTGTGCTTTAGTTAATTGCATCCACGTTATCCTCGTGGGTGCAATAAAGCCAGTTAATCATTTACACCATACAGAAAATAACTTCTACGCGGATAATGAGTGAAGTTTAGGTAGGTATACGGAATCTAATTTGATTTAATTTGTCAAATTTTTCGACGTGATCAATTATTCTTCTTCGATTGTTTTTTTTTTTCCGTACACCTTGCAGATAAAAACGGTAATGCTCAGCAAAAAACCAGTTGGTAGTATCAAAAATCTTCCTGCCACTTCGTCTGGGCTCAGAGTTGGGGACGGTGCTTGAATATCTGAAGATATTGGTTCCTTCCCTATTGGCAGCATGTCAATGTCTGTCCATCTGGGTATCAATCCATTTTCGACGAGGGACGCAATCGCTTGATCAATTTCGTTGAGAGATATCCTGCTGCGTGACATTACCGGCATTTCTAGAGAGGGGTTTGAGATTCTTTCTTTCAACTGATAATATCTTGAAAGCCAACTGTGCTGATTTAACAATGAGATGTCAACCGATACCCCAGTCTGTCCTACACCCAGAAAAATCTTATCAGGATTGTTCATCATCTTCGTATGTTTAGGTTCTTGTACATTTATGTAAGTCATTTGTCATCGTCATTGGTCATCGATCCTAAAACTCTGGTTTTGGGGAGTGTGACTTGCAACTCGGATGCCACTAGTCGCCAGTTCTTCAATTGTCTCTATTTTATGCGTCCATGGATTGTTCAGAACACTTGCCAGCGAGGCAATGTAGCTTTGGGTTATCAAGTAGCCGTAGAATACCCATAATGTTATCTGCCACTTTTCCAAGAAACCGCGAGACCCCAAAGTGACCGATACACCGAGGAAGGGGCCCAATACCATCAAGGAAGAAATGCTTCTTCGGTTCACCCTTATCAGGACTCGTCCCACGATCCAACTAACCCCTATATAGATCCAGACAGGTTGACTAAAGGTTTGGAATATGCTGGTGAAAGGAGTGTACTTTGGTAATGGTATCATCAAAAGGACGTAGTTAGCGCTGTATGAAACGGTATTTCATGCCTTCCCGATATGATATCCACAAACTACCAGCTGCAATGTCAGCTTCACCGGATTCCAATTTTTTCGTAACAAACGTTGCATTAGGAATTACGACCGCGTACATTTTCAGCGGTATCGTCGTAAATTGCCACAAATAGTTCAATTCTTGCACCAGTACAGGTGACATTCACTTTGTTAATTACTCGATGGACGTTAGTCATCGATGCGAAGACAATGATATTCTCGCACTCTCTACAATTGCGACGGTTTGCGACAGTATAGTTTGCTCTGAAGTTTGGCCAGGTATTAATGACGACTAGAGTTTCAACATGTTGATCATCTCCAGGGGTTTACCACCTGGTGGACTAAAGATGAAAGCACAGTAGTACGGCATGTTGATTTCAGACCGTATCCTTACAATGTGTTGAACGCTCTTCACAAAATTCTTCAATAAGACTTGTTCTTGCAAGTATTGTTCACTGATATCGCGAAGGCTAGTCTGACATGAGACCGTTTTAACGAGGTTGCCGAAAAAGACTATAAAAGCGATGCCGAAGTATGTTTTTTCCCATTTTAACTAACAACGAACTCAATGAGCTCCCTTCGTCGTTGAATCAAATGCGGCTGAATTACAAACCCATACTATCTGTTTTCTACTGTGTCTCATACTTGGGATGGGCCCGACCTTCCTTTCGCTCCAACCGCCAAAAAGCTCAAGACTCGTGCAACCTAATGGAGGTTTCAGTTGATATCCGAATTGCCACACTCAGATCACGTTATCCAATTATTGTAAATCGATATTTAATACGATCATGCTACACCTAATGTTCTTCGTTGTCAAAACAGTCGCGTACTTTACACATTTTCATTTTCTCCGTAGGTATACAGTGTATGCCGAAATATTGAATTTGCACTTTTGTTGATTAAAATGAAAGGTCTTCTCTTACCTATGGGAATCAAGAATTGGAAACTATTTTTCTTCCGTGTAGTAGGACTCGTTCCATTATTGTGTTTCCAATGATGTGTCAATCACGTGTCTCCGTCACTCGCTACCATAGCACGAGTACAGATCGTAAGATACAAAGTCATGAAGATTCTGAGTTTTCCTAAAAATCATTCCGCCACATTTATCATTCAGAATAAATTTCTCTCCTTGTTCCAGGATGAGAAGAATCAAATATTAACGACTAATTGCTGGGTTACTCAAGCCTGGACGGATCATCATCTAAAATGGAACGCTTCAGAGTTTGCTGGAATCAGGGTGATCCGCGTTCCTTTCAATCGAGTATGGCGGCCGGATATAATCTTGTACAACAAGTAAGTGGAGACTTTGATATATAATTGTACCTTTCAAGATATTTAATTATAAATTTCTATGGTTCTTAGCAAAAATTATCAGTCACCATTGCACGCTGACAAAAATCACCGATGTACTCTATTCCAATTTCGGCGTAAATAGGGTCTGCATGCCGTCATTTGTCACCTTCTGAGCTGGCCAGAAGATTTATTACGAAGATAATGCGATACTGTCACAGTTATTTAGCCCTTGGTCTTCGGGTCGGCAATATTTCATCGTGGACAGTGCAATAAAACGTTTTTCAAAAGCTTTGTAGTATACATACGACTTAGTCCCATGTGTCGTCCCATCGGTATAGGCTCCTCTAGCGACAAGCTCTTCTATTTTCTGCGAGCCTTTTGACCCGTTCGATGATTTTCAAATTCGTTCATACTCATACCTACACCTCGATTTTTGCGGAATTTAATAATATCTATTGACTGCCTCGATTAAATCTTCCTTTATGAATATTCTCTCTCCCAACTCGTGGAATATGGAGAAACGTACCAGATTAAAGTCAATAAGCGGTTCTGCAGAGGGGCGCGAATGACAATCCACGTATATTTTACATCTTCATGATATGTCGTATCACACATTTGCCATGTTCGACCCCATAGGTATATCGTGTATGGGTGTGAAATATATATAGTACCTGTATGCAAACCAACTGTTCATCTCTCTTCAGGGCTGCCTTCAAATATATATATATATATATATATCAATTCACCGGATGACATTATAGAATACCATACTGGCGGGTCAAAAAGGTTGAACTCCGCACAGCTCCGAAAGTTCATCTACCCATCGGACTTTTTTTCGGTTAGAAAATAAATCTCCGACCAGTTCAGCACCTCGATGTCACTTCGTAGATTGATGCAAATGCTTTTGATTATGAACTCCAATAAAGTACATATATAGAGATCGATATGAGAAGGAAAAATAGTTTCTACAGCTATAGTTCGTTCATCTCTTTACCTACACCTCGACCTATACTTATTGTAAAAAATATTTCACTATAAACAGAGAACCTTGTTTAAAAAATTGTTGAATTACATGTAAAATGTTGCAGTGCCGATCCTCAGTACAGTTCCGCAGTGATCAACACGAATGTGATTGTTAGCCACACTGGTGAAGTCGTATGGTTAAGTCATGGTATATTTCGTAGCAGTTGTGATATCGACGTTGAATTTTTTCCTTTTGACGAGCAACGCTGCGCTTTGAAATGGGCGTCGTGGACATACGATGGCTACCAGGTGAGTCCGAGTAATCTTTCGCAGTTATTGCAAAAAATTAAAAATTTTAAATGCTGCATGTGACTTCGACTATTCGCTTATGGGTATTTTACGGACTTATAACGACGTCGGGAATTTAAAACGCGAAGATAAAAAATAAATAAAACGAATTCACGCGGCCTGTAATCTTCTCAATCAACATTCGGTTTCAGTGCGGCTGGTCGTCTTTATTAAATTGCAGAACACGCTGAAATTCGCTAATTTTATATGTATATGTAAAATGGCGATAACGTTCTTCGGCGTTTTCTAACCAATGTAATTATCGCCTGGATGGGCTAGTACATGAATAACTGCTCGTTAGCACTCGGTTCAGTGTTTTTCGGAAACGAGATCGTCAACCTGTTTTTTTTTTTTTTTTTTGAACAAGAATGAGGAATCTATATTTATTCAAGCGTAAAGGTTTCGTGAAAGTTCTCCATTTTAATCGAAACTTTATCTACAACCTTGTCAAACAATCTGCGAAGCGTATTAAAACACGGTTGGTTTAGTGGAATGTTTCAAATTATCTTGACACGCTGACGGAGGGGCTTTGATAACGAAAAATATCAGAGCTAAGAGACATTTTGCCCTATAGCAAGTCCCTTGCGTAAATGTTACACGTGGGGTAAAGTTCTCCCGAGCGGATAACAAACGTAGGGATCAGATCTAGACGAAGTAAGTCTGAATATTCCGTATATTATGCTTTCAGATGAATATTATCTGAACAGAATCTTTCTTCGTTTATTTTAAGTTCTTTCAATTTTTTATTATTCGAATAAATCGTGGTTCCAAATATTTTCAAAATCGATTCTTCCACGATTAGAATAACGTTTACGCCTGACTCGCATCGCACCCGAGATTTTGAAGAGATGAAGCGCGCTGGGCTCAACACCCTGACGTCAAACTTTGGTGGTTAATTTTAAAGCTGTTTTGACGTAGCACCCCTTACACAAACGACGCGTCATTCAAGCCTTAGTCTTCATCCTACATACACACAATATGTGTGGCAGAGTACGAGTAGGAACCAGATACAGGGGCCTACCGTTACCCGTAAAACGGGGATGGCAAGTCCCCTGAAGACTGAATCCACTGCTACAGGTGAAAACGATAGATGTAATGATCTAACGTGAGAATGTGTCAATTATGATTGGATCACTGGATATTCAGGGACAGTAGCAAAAATGTGAAAGACGACGCCAGGAACCATATGAGCTATAACAATCATCAATTGTTAGGGGTGATTCAGTTGACAAACATAATCTAGATAAACGCATGTAATCTTGAAGGCATATATTTCTACGTATCCATGTATGCATACGTGTAACTACCTCCGTTGTCGGAAGATTTGAATGTCATTCAAACTCGAAATGCACTCCGAATGTTGCAAAGGATAGCAATGATGGAGTCGCTGCAGCATATCGAAAGGTTTAATCCTGAATGGGAAAAGAATTCAATGCCCTCCCTTCTGCCTTCGCTTCACCCCTTAAACCATCCCGTCTCTGTATGCCAGTTTCTGCGCCTCCTACGCTCCCGTTCCTCCAGCTGCTATACCTATCTCCTATATTCCATTTTTCAATGGGTGTCGACTGTTGGTATATAATACACAAGAGACACATACATGCTTTTCTGTTTGTATGTGTTAGACAAATACATATATATCCTAAAAAGTAAAGATACACAGCAGTGGATGTATAATATGTGTCGCTTGGCTTCTGTCGACTCGCTTAAACGACCCAATAGATCCCAGGGCACCCTGTTATAGTGTTCAGCGTTTCGTGAAATTTTATCAAACCATTATGGAAATGTGGCTATTTTTTGTTCGAAGAGCTTAATATATTCATTTAAAAAGGGTATTACCTGGAATAAAACCGATCAATGTACCTGCCATTTGTAAATTGGTATCCGTGCATAGGAAATAGCTGTTAAATTTTACCAGACCGAAACATCACGGAAAACCACAGTAGTATCAGGGAGAAAAAAAAAATTTCATTTCATTTCATATTCCGATTGATTCATGACATTGATGTGCTACGAAACGGCGACTGGTCGACATCCTGCGATATAGGAGGATGGTGGGACATTATAATTCAACTCCATTACGAAATTTCCGGAGGAGAACGTGAATACAAAGCTTTTACAAATAATGGAGGGGTTTTCTTTTCACCCTCGTAAATGTACGCCAATATTTATTAACGTAATGATATTTTTTGAGCAAAAATATTCCAGAGGCCTCCGAGGTGTCCACAGATAACCAATGGACTCTGGATATAACTGTGAACTGCGTCATTATACTGATGTGGTCAAGGATGTGGCTAGTAGTCGATTCATCAGCACTTAATTTCTACAAATTGTAATTTCAGTTGGAATTGGAGAAACAGAGCGAACAAGGTGACGTTAGCAATTACCAGGCCAACGGTGAATTCGATCTAGTGGATTTCTCTGCAAGAAAACACGTCCAGTTTTATTCCTGCTGTCCAGAACCTTATCCGGACATTACCTACGAGATACGCCTCCGACGTCGTCCTATGTTTTACGTGTTCAACTTGATTTTACCCTGTTTGCTAATCAACGGAATCGGTAAGCGTGTGTAACAAGATCAGTGAATATGTATAGACATTATGTATTGTAATTAATTTGATGAAATTCTTGAAGACGATTCCTTCGAGAATAAATTAAGGTCCAAGTTCGAGAATATTGATCCCAGCTCGATATACACTTCTACCGCAATATCGGAATTTTCAATAAAGTAGAAGAAGAACAAAGTTCTAATTAAAATTCGAAAGTTCGTTTTTACGGATCGTTCATTTTATGTGAAATCGTTGCACCTATATACATTCAGGGTTCTAGCATCATACAAATTGTACGATTAATTTTCAGTAAAAGGAAACTATTGATATAGTAGCCCATATTGAGAAATCTGGAATCGCTTTCTGTACCACAAAGTACACCATCGAATATATATATCTGACTTCGATATTGAATCCAATTCCAAGGCTTGGTTAATTCAGATTGTATAATATTTAGATAAGATGCTAAAGAAGCTCTTGGGAAATATTCCGAACTTATAATTTCAAACGATTAATTATATTTTTAACGGTAGATCGTTGCGAATAAAAGACTGTAAGGATTAAACAAAGTTTTTTGCTTCGTCTTGACGTAGGACAGGAAAGCCTCGAGAAAACTGTTGCAATTATTGGAATTACTCCGGTCCCTTGCCGCGCACTTTTTCTTTCATTTTTATTGCTGCACCGCGAGTTGTGGTTCCGGTTTATGACGCCATCAAAGCACTACAGCAAATAAAGAAAATCGAAGACTTCGTACCTCCGGTTTCCTAATCTATACCTTATCCTGTAACCAAGTGACAACTAACTTATCAACCCTCTGATACGGCCTTTTTAATGAAAAGGTGGCCGTGTTTAATGACATCCGCGGCAGCGTACCGCACTTTAGATTTCAGCTCATTTGCATAGTGATCAAGAAATTTGTATTCCGTATACCAGAGAATAATCGCAAAAATTTCTGCAATGCTCAGTTGGTGTGAATCTGTCGTGTTTCTTAACTCAAACGACCCCCTGTACTATAAGATATTTTATGGTGCAACGTAATGCTTCCTGAAACTAGCCGATTACGTTTTTTCGGGACAATCATTTCATTTGTGTGCGATTTAATCGCGTCGACTTAAAGATCCATGCAAATTGAATTTGTTTCAAAATCTTCAGCCCTGCTCGTCTTCTACGTCCCATCTGAGTCCGGCGAAAAAGTAACTCTCGGAATCTCAGCGTTGCTGTCGATGACCGTATTTCTGATGACAATCCGCGAGACGCTGCCTCCAACGGAAAAAACACCATTAATTAGTAGGTATTGTTCAATATATCACAGCTCTCACATGGTATAATTGTTCAGTAGAGTTTCTCTACTAGTTAAATTAATGACATCGCATATTTACGCTCTGAATATGTTCGACCCTTAACTTTGATTTAATGATCAAACTTTAGTCAAGTTAGAATTGATTTCGCGTAGGGATTCGAGTTTAAATTAGTTTTACAGCTCGACCGGTAGGCTCATTCTAATCTTGGCTAATTAAAGGACGCAAAGGAGCATTGTGAACGCTGTTATCGCGTAACTTTCTATTTAATTCCTATATTCCAGTGTTTAAGCGACGAACAAATTCATGCTGATGATTCGTCATTATTTGGGGATCAGTTCTGGTTGTAGATTCATCTTATTGATTCGAAAATATTATACAAAGATATGATAATCAATTAATTGTTCGATCTGTTATTACCAAACACGTAGACCTGAAGTACAAATAAGTGCATTTGCAGGTCTCTATTACGGTGTGAGTATCTGCCTAGTGTCATTTGCATCTGGCCTAGCGGTGGTGACTTTGAATTTACATCACCGAGGTGTTCGCGGTACGAGAGTTCCAGCCGTGGTGCGGTCTTTGGTTTTAGAAAAATTGGCACGTGTCGTATTTCTCAATTTCCAGGAGGTAAAATGCGAGAGTTTGTTTATTGGTAATTCTATTTTGTAATGCGGAGTGTTTGGAAATTACAGGACGTGCCTGAACCACCGAGGAAGAAGAAATGCCCTCTTCATTGCAAGCCAGATAGCAGTCCTCCGGCACCACCTCAGGTCCAAATGTCACCAAAATATCTTCCCAGACGAACTGATAGCGCAAACAGTAGCCCAGGTATGTCAGAATCCTGAATTTGATATTTTGAATGCAGGAGTTTGGATCCATGAGGATTTTTGCTTTGGGTTCCACCTTCCATTTATCCATATCAAAATGATATTCGCATGAATTGCTTGACTTTTAATTTTTTTTTCAGAAGGTGGAATCGAGGCGCAGTGGTCCCGTGTTCTGGGTCGTGTCCACGCGACAATTGACCGTAACGAACGACGTCTAACAGAACAGGAACGTCGCGAAAGAACGGAACTAGAGTGGAAGCAAGTCGCCCTAGTCAGCGACCGAGCACTTCTCTGCATATTTTTCCTCACCACAATCATCAGCACCACGGTTATCCTCTGCGGATCACCGCCGGTTGAACCGATCAAATGAAACAAAACTTGTCAATTTTAACCGACTGGTCGAGTACACAATATGTCCGAGACGAAATCCTTCGGCAAAAATGAACTTTTCTTTACTCATATCGTTTGCCATTAACTTTGCGATGTATTATACATCTGATCCTTCGTGCTCCTCGTCCGACACAATTATTGCAGATGCCCCATTCAAAAACGATGCTCTGATTTTATTTTTTCATAATTTTTTTTTGTTTTTTCACAGAAATATTTTGTTTCGACGCATAAAAGTTATTTGCAACGAAAAAATTTATACCGCATGCATCAATCATGTAGGTTGATAAAAAAACCTCATTAAAAATCACTTCATCGTGTGTTCGTTGATGTATTTTCATTTATATGTGTCTCAATCGGTTCCAAATACAGAAAAACAAATTCTCCTAAAATTTTTGCTTTTAATTTCAGTGGGAACACGTGCCGTAAAATTTTTTATTATTTTTTACTTTGTATCCACTTAAAAAAATGTTAAATGCTCTAAATTGATAGTATATCTATTCAACTAATATTGCACCGCGTGATTTTGAATTCAAATTAAATGCAATGAATGAGTTGAATTTTTTCATTCAGATTGATTTTCTGGCTGAAGGTTTTCATTTGCTTTCAGGTATTCAAAATAAAAATAAAAAAAGTCTTTATCTAGTTGTATTAGAATATATATTTTAAAAAAATATCAAAATAATTATCATCAAATAAATTCTTCATTTATTGATTTTTAATTTTTTCTGTTTTCTGCTTTCATTTGGAATTGAGTGTGAGGTGGATCTTGAAATTTTTTAAAATCACGACCTTTGAAGAACCACCTCAAGTATACATACTTAAATGATTTTATATTGCATACGAGTATTCAATTTTCGTATTCCTTATATCTACAGACTTGTGCGTGGGTATTAGACCATAAATTAATTGTAAGAAACAAAGTGAAACATTTTCTGCAAATCAGTGCATGAAAGTTTGTCGAGAGTTCGTCGCGTTCATGTAATAAATTCTAGCATAAATATTATATCAATATAGTTAAGGTATACGTATTAAAGAGATTTCAGCTAGCTCAATTCAACCAACTCTGAAAAATCTCGAAATTTTAGTTTTCCGATTGAAAAAGCTTGGCAAGATAATAAAACTGATGAAATTTTGTGACAAAAAAAAAGTTTTTTTTTGTCAATTATAAACCCTTCAACGTCATACGTCTCGATGTTATCTATCTGTGGACAAAATAAATATTTGCATAAATCTTGAATAAATCTCTTGCGAATCGACGAGAGAAAAAGTGAAAAAAATTCAATATAATTGGGTAAAAGTAAAGACGAATAAACTATATAATAGCAATAAGTATCTCTCGGAGCAAAAGTTTCATTCGCTTTTGTAATATCGTGAATAAAATGAACTATATACTTGATATATAAATTATAATATATAAAATGTTAGAAATAGGTAATACTGTATAAACAAGGAAAGATAATAAATATACCGATAATTTATTTGAATTAAACAAATATTAATACAGTAATGAATATAATCTGTAAGGCCACCCAGTCACCATATTATGTAAATATTAAGAAAGCACGTTATAATCGATCATATAAGGTACATAATTATACAATAAAATCAAGATAATACTGTTTTAATTCATGTATATGCATTGAATTGAAAGAAATATCAAAGCTGTGCGTATTAATAAGTATATCATTTTGTTATTTCAGTTATAAAATAATATTCAATAATAATCAGGTACAGGAGCACAAGCAATCTTGACAAAATCCTCATATTTCACTTGTCCATTGGGGGATACGTTAGCTTCTCGAAAGATCTGCTCAACTGTTTGGAAAAATACAAAATATCATATTCAAATACGTAACATGAATCGAATGGAAGCAAATAAACAAATGAATGAATAACATCAATTGAAGACAATTCCACCATCCAATATCTCGATATTATCTCTCACCTTCCTTAGCGCTAAGCTTTTCCCCCCAGTGAAGTAACATGTGAGCTAATTGTCTGGCGGGTATTTCACCGCTCCTTGATGTATCTGCAGCTTTGAAAGCCTCGATTACTTCTTTTGGGAGATTTTCAGCCCTTGTTTGCTGATGCATTACTTCTAGGAAATCAGCAAAGGACATTTTACCACCTGAGAGGAGAAAGCGAGAGAGAGAGAGATTAATGAAATATTATCAGCCATTGGACGAAGATTTTATAGATTCGTAGAAGACGTTGTGAACTACCTTTGTCTTTTAGGTATTTGTTTAATTCCGCAATCGTAGGACTCAGCCCCAAAGATCGCATTATTATTGTTAATTCATCGAGTGTTTTTATTTGCCCGCTTCGGGCAAAAAGGTAAAAACATTCCCTGAATTCTGTGAATTTAATAAAAACCGTATTACGTCATTTGAAAATATTATTCGTAATCTTTTGAGCGATATTTTAACAAATAATGATTAATTACCGTCTATGTCTTCTTCTCGGAAGTAACGCGCCTATAAACAAAGTGGAAAAAAAAAAGGGAATTAATTTACTTTGTTAGTTGATTTTTGTCCAATTTCAATCAATTATACGAAAGTGGTTCCAAAATGGAGCTATTATCAGAATTGAGATAACGTTAACCGATCAATCTCATTGAATGAACAATAAAATTTAATGGAATTTAATAAAGCTCGAAAGTTTTAAATCCGAGATGTGTTCTTAAATTTATAAACGATCTAGTTATAATAATAACTCTGCTTACCATTTTTAATAAACTTTTATTATTTAACAAGCCTTTAATCCGGGAATCGAGTGTTTACGTGTCAGATGATAAACCTAACCTAACTGACAGCTGACATCACTATAGTAAAGTTGCATAGCGCATGCGTATTGCGCATGCTACGCGCGTACTACGGAGTCACGGCCTACTAGAAACTCGCGGTTAGCACGGTGAGTGAAGATAGCTGATACCAGCGGGTAAGTTCAAATGATATTATTTATATCTCGCGGAGGTTGATGTGAGAAGCAGAATAGTATAAGGATGGAAAAGAATTTTCCTCTGTATTCGGTGTGTTGATACTAAGTATTTTAATGAAAAATAAATTAAACTAACAGGCAGTAGCTGAGAACAAAATTTTCTCCTTCTTATTAAAAAAATAATCAATAGCCATAAATGTTTCTTTTGAAAACTTTAAAGTCATTGTGTGTAGTACAACGTTTTAAGTTATTATTATTATCATTATTATCATTGTTAACAAACCACGTGACTGTAAGACGTCACAAGCACGAATCAAGGAACATAACATTAAATAATGAGCGCGCCGTTCGAATCTAGATGGCCGTGAGTCTAGCAGATATTCGTTACTGGCAGTCAGCTGTGACGCGTATCTCGCTCCTCAGTTAGTCGCTGAGGGTCGTGGCGTGAGTTTGATTTGGTTAGTTAGTTTCGTGAGATATTTTACGTCGATGAGAACAGGAAAAAAGAAACAACAAACAACGAATACTGTCGTAGTAGATAATAGATTTGTTAACAAGTGACTGACGTTGGTTATTTTCAGCCATTTTAACCCGTGTGTAATACAAGATGTAACGAAACGAACGTAGGAGGTTATTATACTCTGAAACGTGAGGTTCGTCGTTTCTGAATTGTAGATGTAGCCCGAACCTTCCTCTGCATTAAATTTATTTATTAAGGGATCTATCTGGAACAAGGTAAGACAATAAATATGTCATTTTATTTTTATCCCACATAGAGATAAAAAAAAATTACATTTTTTAACAAGCTCATCGTTGTTTATTCACGTACGGATGTTTTCTTTATCTTATATAGTTTAGTTTTTCTTTTTTCTTATTTTTTTTTTCATCGACAATTCAAGGACACACGTAGCACATACGTTGAATCAATATTCTCTCGCAAGACTGAACGATGTTTTCTAAACAAAATCTATATACTATATACACACATATAGAATTTTTCATTAATGCGTATAATATATGAACCAGTGTCTCTTCTCGTTAGACACTCATTATGTAATGAGTCATGTATTATTTATTACGATAAACAATACAACTATAATACGCATCAACTATTTCATTCAGACTTTTATGAACGAATTATCATTATCGTTGTTATTATTATCATTATTATTATTATTATGAACATGAATTGAAGAAATGTTGGAACAATAGAACGTAGTATTACGGTGAAAAATAATCTATACGCATTAGTTCGAACGGTATGTTATGTAGTAAGTATTAGACAAAAGTATAAAAATAAGAGCTTAGTTAGTTATAAAGAAGCTTACCGTAGATTGAAATATATATTTATCACGATAACCACTTGACACATATGATAATAGATGACGCCTACTTTAATCGACATTGTCATTTATGGTAGTACAATTATCAAATATATTTTACTTAAGAATGGATTATACTCTAGTTTATTACACTTATATCCCATTCATTGCATTCAGTATTTCTTTATCGCTTAGGATTAGACGCATATATACCCTATACTGATATAAAGCAATCTCCACGAAACCAGCCACTTTTTTAAATGACTCTCCTCGAAATTTTTTGAAACTTTGCCAGTTTGTAGAAGTGGTTGAAGAGTCTTTCGGTGAATTATTTCAGATTTTTAAACCCAATCGTTTTGGAAATACTATATATTTTTTTCGAGTAAACGTATCTGAAAAAATATATTTTTTTTTTAACCTTTTCTAGTTCACAAGGACGATAAAATTATAACATAAATTTCATTGAAAAGATGATGGAAAACCACAACTTTTATCCTTGAATCATTTTTTATCTGTGACCTATATTTCTTTAGATAATATGTTCAATTGACAAAAATGTAGCATTTCCAAAACGGGGCTGGAATTAAAAATCTCGAATAATTCACTGAAAGTCTCTTTGACTAGTTCTACAAACTGACAAGGTTTCAAAAATTTTGGGAAGTGTTACGAAAAAAGGTGGCTGCTTTGGTGGAGAATGCTTCATATATGTATATTATACGCATATAGTATGTGACCCAAATAATATGCGTTATGAACGCATTCGTATTCTTTCTTTCGAGAATAAATATGTCTAAAATGACCTTCAGTTCTGCAGTTTAAATGATATTTTATGAATATATATGAAAACTGATAATATTTAAAATTCTGAAATAAAAATCCTTGCCTTTTGGATTTTTACTTGTTTAATATAAAAAAAATCATAGTAGAATACACGTGGTATACCAATGTAAAGCACATGTCGACATCTTCTCATATAGGTATACATAGTTTTCCTTGTGCCTATCCCGTCATCGGAGGTAGCAGACGCATCACGTGTCGACATACGAATGTGTATTTTTGAATAGTGACGCGACGAATTTCTATTGTTTGTGAATTCTGTTTGAACTCGATTTCAATTCATGCTGTATAATATACAGAGTAATTGTAGAAATATAAATCAAAAATGTAAAAACATGTAAAAAAATAAGTTAAAAACCCACTTGTTATCACTTTACGAGTATAAAAACAAGGGATTATGTTTTGTTTCTTTTACAAGGTAATTTAAAAAAAAGTCATTAAAGAGACGAGTTTTCCGACGACAGCTGTTGATCACATGTATAGCGGAATTTGTACGCGAGAGAATGATATGTACTTGATAAAAAATCGCGATGTTTCACAGGCTGCACATTTTTTTTTTTCTCAACATATGTCAATAACATTTTAGACGCTTTCGTATCTGAGTTTTGTTAGTCGTTTCATCACCTTATTCATTAATAAAACGTAATTATTATTTTTTATTACATTATGTTATATATAAATGAATTATCATTAACTGCAGAACATTCATCGCCCAATTGCAATCTCATAAAAGACATAATAACATATGCCTACGATGTTTGGATGTAGTATGTATTGTACGAGCGGTAGATCTAAGTTTATTGACTACTTCCTCTAAAATAATGAACGATCAACCAATTTGGCAGTTCTAAAAATAACCACGTGCGTTTTTCTTTTGGCAAAAAAGTGGCAGAAATTTTATTCGATTTGTACTCGATCATGTAATTCGTACAACCGCCTCGATGAAATTAAAGAAATACTTTTTTTCTTTTATCTAAGTTATTATTTTTGATGAATAGCAAAAATTAGAAGGAGATCTTCAATGTTTTCTTTTATTATAAACAACGTGTATATTTATGGCGTCGTAGTTTATTTTCTAACAAATTTATCTGCGTACTTACTGTACCACGTTGCAGAGATAAAAAATTCAGCAGCCCCGCGGTTTTCGTGACTTTGAAACATACACCTAATCACAAATCTGAATATGAAAGCTTCATTCTGTAGTAAAATCAGAGTTTAGTAGCTATAAAAAAAAAAAAAAAAAAAAAAAAATAAAACAACTAGTTTGTTTTCTCGCACCGTGTATAGGTAATGCGATAATTTTTTATCTTGTATTTCAAAACACATACATATATATGCATACAAGCCGCTGCTTACCGCTAATTATTCTCTTATTGTTTATTTTTATTTCATACCTAAAAATAGTTACTGCAATTATTCTGGATTTATTCAACCTTCACAGGTTCTCACAGCATTCTGGTATCAAAAATGTATATCGTATACATCACTATGGAGATAAGTTCAGATAAAGTTTACTATTTCGCATTAGAAATCGCGAGCATGTAAATAATTACGCAATCTGAATAATCGCCGATAATATACGCTCGGGGCGAAGCTTATCTGCATTCTAAACAAACGATAAATACGCGGACCGTCACTCCAGATAATAAATTAGGTATAATATACAGTCAATTTATATTTTTATTCAAATAGTTCAAAAATGAAAGAAAATCCGTTAAGATTATCCATTCTTTTTATAGCAATAAATATTCATTCAATACGTAACAGAGCTGCGTTTCTATGCTTTTATTTTTACTAATTGGTTATAAAATAATTGTTTCCGATATTACCGAACGTACTGTATTATTCCTAACGACTTGCGCGACCTTTTACGACTCGCATTTTGATAAATAATAATTGCGGAGATATCCGAATAACGTAACAATTTATCGGAGTTCTATTAAGATAGAGAATGATATGTACTTTATATAACAGAGATGAGATGTATTTGAGATTATACGTCTAAACGAAAATTTCTATTTTTAAATTCATCATGGAATATACATCGTTTTTAATTCTCGGTGAATTTGGTATGAAGTTTATTACACCCGCTCAGCTGTCAGGTATATCAGTATATTATAAACAAATTTGTGCTGATCTAACGAGTGCCAGTTGTCCGACGATTTTGCAGAGTCGCTAAAGTTTATCATTGGTAAACATGTTTTCAAAGATTCGTAGAACAAACAATTGCATAAAATATAAACAAACATAGGAAAGAAAATGATAATTATTACACACGCAGATCGAAGGTCAATTAAAAGTGAATAACAACTGCAGTAGACATAGATAAGAACTTATTTTAAACCCGGAACGAGTTTTATATTAATATTATAAAATGCTTGGAATTTTTGGAATGAAAAATAATAAATAATAAATTTAATTTTTAACCCAGATTTTGGGCAGATTTTGGGATTTAATAACTTGTTCATTTTCTATTATTTGTGTGTTTTTCTATTGTGCAATACTTCGACATTGAACGGTTAGAATAACTCTCTATCTTTACTTCGTGGGTAACATATATACTGTATTTACTACGAGAGAGCGAGAGAGATAGTAATCGGGTTATGTTTGGGTTTACGATCTTCATCGCGGGTCAAGCACCGCGGCATCGCGGCATCGCAGGACTCTGACTTCTTCGCTGCAGTATACCTATTCGCGTCTGTATTGGTTCCTGAAGCCAGAGCATAAGATGCTTTTACCTCTTTTATTTTTTGTTTCATTTCCCATGTATATATATACACAGATATACATCTATATATAAACCATACGTGCTTTTGTACCGATGAAACGACGAAAGTACATCACGTTCGTGTATGCATATAGGATCGGTTCAGCGTCTTATGCACGTATTGATATAATTAGATAGAACACAGTTTCCATGTTTTAGAAATTTTATCATTTATTGTATAATGAACGAAGATATTTCCTACGATATCGCAATTCGTTCAAGATTTTATCTGTTTTTTACTTTATATATTTTTTTATTACTCTGTTTGTTAGACTTCAAAATTTTCCTATAAATTTATGGTTTCGAAATTCAATATTTACATGATTCCGATGTTTATATACTATATCTTAAAATAAATCTCTTCGAATTATACCACTGCTGCAGTTTTCATCACGTGCTTTAGACTTCCTCTATGTTCCACGTCAGCTCCGTTATTTTAAAAGATTTCCACAAATTCTTCTTCTTCTTCTTCTTCCTTTTCTTCAAGTTTCGAGGACTTGTTATAGTCCGAATAACTTGTTCTCGAATATATTCAAATCTCATATTTATTTCCCGTAAAATTTGAAAAATCTCGCTTTTTCCCCTGTTCTATATTCTCATTGAAAAATCTTCAAATCTATGTATAAATATACCTATATATACCAGATACCGAATAAATATAATCCTCGAAAAATATTTTAAGCTTTTCGGAACCAATATATAATTACACACTATATATGAGACATTTTTTTCATCTGCCATCTGCCAACTGTCGACTGAAGATTCCGAATGTTAAATGCAAAGTATCCAATTATCAGGTATTATACCTAATTTAGCGTCAGCTGCGGAAATTTATGACTTCGCAAGTACGTAATTTGTACATATACGACTGCAGATCTTTGATGACTGCGTTAATTGTAAAAAAAAAATAAATAAGAGAAAAATAAAGCTTTAGGAATAAAAAAATAATTTTTTATTTGCTTGTATAAAAAATGGCGAATGCAAGTCCGCAAGTACAAAATAAGATTTTCAAAAGGCAAGCAGTAGAAGTCTCCTCTATCGCCACCAGGACTGATAAAAATTTTCTTTCACAATCTACATGAGCTTAGCTAGTGAAGTACCCATGATCTTAATTCTACGATTTTTTAGCGAAATAGTGCGAGTTTAAAAAAAAAGTCGTTTTTTGACGAAAAATAATCGACTTGATTGATTTCTAAAAATAAATCGTTTCAATCAATCGTTATACACGTGTGTACTTCACTAGATGATTGAATGACGAAGCTATATACAGTGAAAAGTTCAAATCAATCGAATGAAAACTGTTCGAGTTCTACTGCTTGCCGATTTTCAAAACACGGTTTCGAGAAAAACGCATTTGAAATTTGAAAAAAAAAAACATCTGAAATCAGTTCTGAGAAAATTCCTAAGTTATATTCATACATTGACGTTGTTGTTCATTAATTTTGAGATATTTTGGTGTAATTTAAGCCAATAAAAAAAGGAAATAAAAAATTCAAGCAGGTATAACTCCTTAAGACATTATTTTCCTTTCTATATATAATGACAACGTTAGATAGAAAGAATGGATAAGTTTGTGAAGATTGACTGACTTTGAATCAGGCTCTCATCGAATAATTGTATGGCAATTAATTGAGTATATATAAATATACGCGTAATTATTACGCAGGTATAGTTTTATTTATTCTCTTATCTTATCAGAAAAAACGGTATTTGTTGAAAGAGAATAATAACGATAAATATAGATGATGATTTATCTCATATATATATATATATATATATATATATATATGTGATATATTTATCGCTTTATTTAATCACTTCATCGGTTCATCTATTACAACATCGTAGATAGATACGTACGTAGAACGTACACGTATGTTACTTACGCCATACAGTAATCTGGACACTTTAATTATACCGTCGTTTAGATACGATCTAGATATATAGAAATTAAAATGCGTGTAGTAATAATTGCTCTCGAAAAACGACTGGGTAACGATCAAAGTTCAAACAAAAAGTCTCAAATACGAATAGTATTCAAGTTCAAACTTCAAAGATCATATAAATAATCACACATTAGTGTCAATGATTATACGAATGTAATTCACTAATCGAATTTTTCCTTTTTTTTTTTCATATTTATCTCATTCATTACTCCCTAATAAATGAGATAAATCGTAACACATGGATATACCTTACAGCTTTTCCATTCATTTTTACTTTTCAAATAGAAAAATACATCCGGGTATAAAGTGCGGGCGATAAGGTGATACTTAGGTAAGGAACAGACGTGGAGAAGCTATAGGCGACGGAGATGAGTGGTCATGTGACAACCGGTCGCAGAGACGGGAATCAGGTCGTTCTTGAACGACTCCACGCGACTGTGATGACCAGTACTGCAAAATCGGTAGGGTCATCAACGACCCCCTCCGTCGCCGAGAAGATTACCGAAACGGAAGTGAGTCGGATGTTTTTTTTTTTTTTTAACTTAAAAAATTTTTTTTTTTTCTTGGGATTTTTCATCAAATATTTGGAATCTTATTTATTCAGGCTACGTCTCAGCCCCAGCGTGCTACTGACGACGGGCGTATGTCCAACTCGCAGAGGGTCTGGACGAGTTTAGTTTCCGGTGCCATAGCCGGAGCTCTAGCTAAGACAACAATCGCCCCTTTAGATCGAACGAAAATTAATTTCCAAATATCACAGCAGCCTTATTCAGCCAAAGCGGCAGTTAAATTCCTCGTTAATTCATATAAAAAAGATGGTCTACTCAGTCTTTGGAGAGGAAACAGCGCTACTATGGCGCGAATCGTACCCTATGCTGCTATTCAATTTACAGCACACGAACAGTGGAAGAGGGTACTGGGCGTCGATGGAACAAAAAAGTAAGCGAATTAAAAAGAGAAGATAAAATACCCGAAATAAAGATTTTTCATGGAAATTTTCGTCTCATTAGAAACCCACCTCATTTTTGCAAACACGATATACAAGTATCTGCGAAAAATTATTTAGATTCTCGGTCATAAGAATTGAAAGTCAAATTTTCCTACGGTAAAAATTAAACTAGATAAAGTTTTTCGTCCACATTTTATTGAATGTACAATTCTGCAAAATTCAAATCTTCTTATCTCGCAGTTTGATTTCTTTTTTTTTTATACTTGAGGTTCGACAACGCAGAATTAGTCATTCTTTAAACGAAAATAATTAATAGTTTCCTAATTATTCACAAAGGTGCTAAGAATTGAGAAATTAATTGTAATAATGTTTAAATTTCAGAACCGCACTGTTGAGTTTTCTCGCGGGTTCATTAGCAGGTGTAACATCGCAGGGTTTAACTTACCCCCTGGATTTGGCGCGAGCCAGAATGGCAGTAACGCAAAAGACTGAGTACAGAACTCTTAGGCAAATATTTTCGCGTCTTTACAGACGAGAAGGAGTGACAGCTTTTTATCGTGGATTTACCCCCACGATTTTAGGGGTAGTACCGTATGCCGGCTTCAGTTTCTTCACTTACGAATCGTTGAAGCAAATATTAGCCGGTGAGATAAGATTTTATACTCAAAAGGTCACGATGAAAAAAAAAAAAAAATCATCTACGTCATCGATTTATTATTCATTTTTTTTTCTTCTTCTTTTTTGTTACAGTCTATACAGTTAATAGCCCTGGATTATCGGCAATGTCAGCCTTAATTTGTGGTGCAGTGGCTGGAATGGTTGGTCAAACTAGTAGCTATCCCTTGGATATTGTTCGAAGAAGAATGCAAACCTCAGCGATAAAAGGAGACTCCTATCATACGATAACTACAACCGTAGTGAGAATTTACACGTGAGTATTTCGATAATTAATTATTCGAACAATGAAAAAAATGATTTTTCATTCCACTTTCAGGAAAAAAATTTCTCTAAATTTTTGTCTTTTTTTTTTTTTTTATTATTATTAACATATTTCAAATCGATTTTCGATTTGTTATTATTTTATTTTTATTTATTTTGTATTTTGTATATTTTTTTTTTTTTTCAGGGAGGAAGGAGCGTTAGCTTTTTTCAAAGGTCTGAGTATGAACTGGGTGAAAGGGCCTGTAGCAGTTGGAATCAGTTTTGCAACATACGACGTGATTCGTAATGGACTGAGAAAAGTTTCAACGTAAAATGATTATCAAAGGTGTTAGTTTTATCGTTAGCTTCGGAATTGAAGAAATAATTGAAATCAGGTTCAGGTTAGTAGGAGATATTAGAAAAAAATTTAGAAAAAAATCAAATGTATCTTATAGATTATATAATGAATAATATTGTAAATATTTGTTGGTTGGTCTTGGTAAAAGTCACGTTGTTAAAGAAACGAAAAAAAAAAAAATTGTGTAAATAGTATTGAATATAAGTTGTTACTTGGTATTACGTTTTAAAAGATTATAAAAAAAAAAAAAAACCATACAAGATCGTAATTTCGAAATTATTTATCGGTCTTTAACGTTTTTTTAGCTAAATAACTGTATGATTGTTGATCGTCTATAGACGAAAGTTGTGAATTTTTTTATAATAAGAAATGTATAAAACTGATATGATATATAATATAATATGGGAAATGAGATGAAATGAAATGATATGATATGATATGAGATGAAATGAAATGAAATGAAAAATCGCACGAATTTTATCAATGCAATTAAATCTGGATACAGGATAATACATAGATACTAGGAAAAAAAAAGTAAAAAAAAAAAATGAATCGCTTCACTTTGTAGTTCATATTTAAAATTGTATATTAAGTTGAATAATCTGTGCCTCAAAGGTCTAGATATTACACTACTTTATAAATTCTAATTTTTTATATCCAATTGTTTTTTTTTTTTATAAATATTATGCAACGTTGTATTAAACTCTGAGTCTCATCTTTCCTTGTTTCGTCTTTTTTTTTTTTTTTTCGTTTTTTGTGTCTTCCTGCTTAATGATGTATTCTGGTGAACAAACTATAATTATTATCCTATTTTATAATTCTGACAATAATGTACTTAGTTATGAAGTCAATAATAATATTGAAGTTAATAATATATATTATGTGTATTAAAATACGAGCTAGCACAATTTTTTCAATATCTACCTATTTTACGTGTTAGTTTAAACCGTTTTTTTCTTTCTTTTTCCTCTTTTTTTTACAATGATACTTCTTCAAATTCTCGTTAGGAATACAAATGCAGTATTGAATTCGATCTTATAACTGTGGTAACGAAAAAATTAATTACGAGCTTCAGTCGGTCGTCAGTAATGATTTTCGGAATTAATTCAGAAGTTAAAAACTTCAGGAAGCTACTTATTTTATTTTATTTTACTTTATTTTAATTGATTTTTTTCCTATAAAATTCAAACGGTATCGATATTAACAACAACGATCCGATCACGAAGCATAAACCTAAGTCGACCTAATAATACATTAATTTATAAGCTCGACCCGTTTATTTGTGAATGTTCAAAGATGGTCAATAAATTATTATTTAAAACAAATCAGTGTTTCAAACTCAGTTCAATGATAAGATGAGCTAACAAACAACCTTTGTGTAATAAAAGTTAACACCACTTATTTTGATCTTTATTTTGTGATGAAAATGAATATTCGAATCTTCACGTACTTTAAACTGTACAATCTACTACGCCTGAAAAAAATAATGCTTTGGAAAAAAAAAAAAAACAGAAAAGATCACTTCAATCTTTCATTTATATTTGAATGATGCGTGGAGGAGAATAGTCCCTCGATGAGTATTTGACAATATTTGTATAAAAAAGTACGAAATATTTATTCCTTATTGAATTTATATAAGGTAGAAGTTTGAGAGATTGTTACAGGTGTTTTTTTCGATATTTGTGATCTTGAAATCGTTTTCATTCATGCATTATGCTAATCAAGAAGAGAAAGTCATTTGATTTAACTTTTATCAGCCTGTGAAGATTATTAACGAATTGGAAATCATTTTACTTATATTTAGTTGTTTCGAATATACACAATTACTTTTTCATATGATTATCATAAGAATGTTCGGGACTGAATTCTGATCAATAAATTAGTCAGTGTTCCATATCCGTTGTTCATATTTAACGTTTTTAAAAAAACATCCTGCCTGTTTCTCATCAGAGGCATTTGGTCGATTGAACTATTAGCAACATTATCTCTATGATCCTCAGTTTTTCATTACTTTGGCTTAGTTTCCTGGTCATTAACGTATCTTATGTAAATACTTTCCTCGTTCGCACCACCTGGAGGAATTTCAGTCTCATTCAGGTAAGAAACACCAATAGCCAACACACAACCATCGTGACTAAAACTAAGAGCGGTGACGCCCGCATTATAGCGATGAAATTGGCACAGACGTTTTTTGTTAAAACCATCCCAGATGTTAACAAATCCATCCGATCCACCGGTTGCAAATGTATTATAAGTGGAATGGAAGCTAGAAAAATATTTCAAAATGATTATAAAATGACCATATCAATTCTGAGGGATGAAAATGTTGAAAAAACCCAACAGAATCAGATTCTTTCTGTTCTTTTCTCCAATATAAATTTCGTTGTCAGCGTGATTGAATTCTATGAAGAATTGAGGGGTTTTGAAAATTGAAATGCAAGATATTTTCAAACGAAACAATATAAGTTGTAAAAACTTATTGCATCTTCTCACCTAATTGCATTTACTGGATAAATTTGTTCGACGTTATTTTCTTTTATCCTGTGGCACTTGAAGGCATACTTTTTCTTCTGAGCTTCGGCAGTGGTGTCAAGATATTCGACAGCAACTCTTCCTTCAATGCTGCTAAGAACGTATCCCTATGATAAAAATAAACCATTAGATAACTATCATTCATTCGATAATTGGATTATCGATGTTTCTCTTGAAAGAAGCCCACTTGTTCATTAGGAAAGCCTTTGATACACCGCGTCTGATACTTCAGACTACTTTCTCGCCGTTGGAACATTCCGGCCATATTCCTCAGGTCCCAAATGCAAACTTTTCTCTTTGCTGTACCGACGACAAACTTATCTCCGCATACCGACAAAGCAAGTACTGTTTCAGGCTGTTGATAGCTGCCAACACAAGTCGGAGTTCTGGGATCCCAAAGTTTAACAGCGGCGTCCCATCCCCCGGTTAAAATAGCATTTACTGCGGCACAGTACTCGATTTTTCTAATCGGTTTTTCGTGTGTGCCCATTATAGATTCTGTTCAAAGGTTAAAGACAACAAAATGAGAATGTAGAGATGGATTTTTTGAATTCTTCATTCTATTGAATTCAATAAACATTTTTAATCCGCTACCTGTGTTGCTATTTATGTCGTACATCTTCAGAGTATTGTCTAAGCCACCGCTGTAAGCGTGAACCGCATCCTGTAATAATTAGAAATGAAATATGCAGGAAGGAAATAGGAGGAGTTTAGATTAATGAGAAATAGTTAACGGAGTGCTTTCAAATACCTGGAAGGCTACATCTAAGACTGGCAATTCGTGGTTGTATTTAAGCCGCATAGTGTTGGCGTGAATATCGTATAATCTGACTGTGCTGTCCCATGATGATACGAGTAAAAACTGTGTTGAATTTGGGCCGAATTCAACGGCCGAAATAGCGTCTGATGGTGGTGACTTTAACTTAAATTCTGTTCGCGATTCCATTTCACTGAATAGTATACCCGAGAATATAATTGAGCGTCTGTAAAGTTACATGGATCGTAAAAATGATGATTTTTATTTTAAGTTATAGAGAATTTATCATCATTATCAATCATTCTTTAGTTATTTTTATCGTGGTTTGTTTATAGGTTATCGGCTTTTAGGTTATGCGACCGGATAACTGAACGGTCTCTTGTATACATACTAATTGATATTGATCTGAGATAACGAAGCTAGATACTTACGTTTTGTTAATACTATGAGTGCTTTTTGGGTTTAAATTGAACGGGACTGAGGTGATTTCTATTAACTGTAAATAACCTAACGTTATGTATCTACCTATATGCATACGTAAACCAAACACGAGAAACTGCTTTAAGCTAACGGGGTGCCAAACGGTATTCCCATCTCGCGGACGAATTGACGAACTACCTTCATCGCAAGCATCGGTGCGCCTTGTCACAGCAATCCGCGTCCCAGCTTCTAATTTGGGTTGCAAGTAATAAGGCGCACCGATAGCATGGAAAGTTCAACTACTGACATCTAACAAATAATTTCGGAACTATAGTAAGCGCATTTGTCACGCACTGTGTGATTGACCAGTTGCATACTAGCAAGATGCTTTGTCAGATCGCATGGTAGTATGAATGAAAATGTACAGCGCGTTCGTTTCTGCGAATTTTGAATTTTCCAATGTTATCCAAGTTCTTGAAATGTGTATGAAAAATTGTAACAATATGGAAAGAATTTTTCGAACGTTCTATGCATTTATTCATTTATTTTCTTTCATGTTTCTGAGCGATGTTAATAAGCGATTACTTTTCAAATTCGATGAGACAAAAATTGATGGGAATCTAGGTTTCCAAATCTTTAGAATTTTTTTATCAAAATAATTTTCAATATCTAATGATAAAAGCTGGGCTTATTTGCCTCAGTTCAATTAAATGAGTATATCTTCCGATTGTGGGTTTTGGGTAAGAAACTGTACGACACAATACATTTTCTATAATATATTTTACATTATAAACCAACCGTACATCATAATAATAATATCTTATACTTAGCCTAATTGTTATCCTGTATTTTGTTTATATACTTTTTCATATTTATAATTTGTTTATTCATATAATATTTATATATAATATTTTCATCATTTTTATTATAATATACTTTATGTTATTACAATTGTATATTGTGTATGTATGTATGTACGTGTGTCTGTAGTGTGTGTCTATTATATACATATACATATACATGTAATATATAAATATAAATAAATATCCATATATATGTATAGATATATAATTATTGTACATCGCGCGGGTGCCGTTGATTTGTTTGTCTTTTCCCCTTTTTCCTTCTCAATTCTATTTTTCAAAAATTAATACAGTATCAATTATGCTTCTTATTAATACATTGGTTTATCTTGCTGTCCTTTCAATCCATAATTAGACAACAATTATAATCACGCCTGCGCCCCCTCGGACAATAACACAATCAGACATAATTAAATTAGATACAGAGGTCAGGAGGCTATTCACTTTCACGAAAGTCGAAAGGTGTCCGATGCAATTAGCGGTATTGTAAAATGGATTAAATTCACTGATTCTCGAGTAATTATCACTCTGGTATTCCTCGGATATCTGATCCATGTTATATTCGGTTTGATTATCTTCCCTCTGATTCGCGAAGTTTCATATACCTTGAAGTGAAGCTATGAAAGTGGCTTCGTAAGTGAATAACATCTCAAGCAAACTTGTTGAATTATTCTACTGAAACGTAATAATATTGCCTCTATAGTTTGACTGAGTAGGTATAAGATTTGAATTCCAAACAGCCCGCCTTTGGCGAAGTACTCATCCGTAATTTTTGTCTTTAAAAATATTATCTATTCAATTGTTCTATTTTCATTTCGCAATCAGACTATACAAAACCACCCACCTCGAATTTATTTACGTGCCCTTACATAATTTCAAGAAATTATATATACGAACAACATGATACCATTAAGGGTTCAATCAAGCATGCCAGAACATTTTCACAAATATATTTCTTCTCATATTGTCGCTATATTATAATCAATCATAAATAATTTAACACAGTTTCTTTTATACTTTTCACAAATACAATGAACAAATATGGTGACGAATTTATTTTTCTCTTTTTTATCGTTTATAATTATTACGCATAATATTTTTGATTCGATTAATAATTACGATAATGATCATCATACTAATAATAATAATAGTAATAATAATATAATAATCAAGATAATAAGATAACCATACTATAACAACGGCAACAATAATTTAAAAAATAACAAAACATAATAATAATAGCAATTTTTTAATGGTAACAACGTGCGTGAGCCCGTGCGTGTATGTTCGTGTTCATTGTTGTTCATATTTCTGTATATGTGTATATGTGTGTGTGTGCGTGTGTGTGTGTGTGTGCAGGCACGCACATTGTTTGCTTGCGGGGCTAGCGTTCGCCCGCATGTATATATATGTACTCACCCACACAGATATTAATTAACTCATGTACGCATTTTATATGTTCAGTATTCTAAGCTTATGGTTTCTACGATCTTCCATCCACTAATTCTAACAAATGTTTTTTTATTTATTTATTTTTATTTTTTTTAATTTTTATTTATTTATTTATTTATAATTTTTTTTTCTTTTTTCTTTTTGCTGCGGTGCTTCGTATTATGGTTATGGTAAGTAAAATTGGCCTGGCCACCGTTCCGAGTAATATGTATACCTTGATTTTATGAAGGGAGAATTAACAAACCCTCCGAGCATTTATACATATATATCATATTATTATTTATAATCGATCAATTAATTACTTCAATCTATTATAGAAGATGATAGAGCCACGGTTATAATATGTATAATACTAGCGATCACAGGTCGGGTAATTATTAATAACTTTCGAGACTTCATTAATGTTTAATTGACCAATCGAAGGAAAACTAGAAATCAATAAAATAATAATAGTAATAATAATAATAAAATAATCCGAGACTAATCACTTCAGAAATGAAAATCTCGTAAAAAATAATTAATTTTGTTGCTGTGTCAGTTCAGATGCATTCTTTACGTTATATTACATTTGTATCTTTGTAATTAATCAATGGGCTTTATTTTAACATCAATTTGTTAAAATCGCCTGCAACGGTGTTCTCCAATAAATTGCAGCTAATCTGTATAATTTAGCATTCGGTAAATAAATTGAGTTCTACTATTTTTCTTCATTGCTGGCAAATCAGTTGAAAGTATTGCTGTAGCATAAGGCTGTAGCCTTGCAGGTTTTTGATCGGATTGCAAAACGCTGCACGTCCATCAGGCTCGGGTGAGTCGAATTACACGGTTCTACAAATTCAGGTCAATTTGAGGGCGAGAAATGAAACTCACGCCATTCATTGACTTAGAATTTTTTTGAAAAATGCCATTTTCAACCGATAACGTAACTTCAACATTTTTTTTTTCGGAAACTAGATGTTCTAGCGAAATTTCTCGAACGCCGTTGGATTCAGCGTGACAAAATCTATCGAATGGCGTAAGTTTCATCTCTCGTCCTCACCTTGATCTGAATTTGTAGTAACGTTTACAGTATAATCGCGGAGGAGTTCGTATCGTTCGTATAATTTATTGATAAAATAATTCATAGTAAAGCGAAAAATGGATAACGGAAAGGGCGAATTAAATGCGGTGATTATCTATAACGCGAACACAACAACTGTTTCGTGAATTCTTTGAGGATAAATGAGGAAAAAAACAACTCCTATGAATAATATGGTCTGGATGATCAAGATCGAAAATAATATTTTTACGATGCAGAGGGTAGACAGAGAAAAAGTAATCTAACAATAAAATCAACAGCTTTATATATGCATGTATATATATATTTATGTAAATGGCGGTTGACGGCGGGTCGTCAAATGTGAAACAAAAAACGGGAAACCCAAAAAATAAATAAATGGGTTTACCAGAGTTGTTACCATGTTTTCTGTAGTTTTTAAGCCAGTGTGGGTATATCAAGCAATCAAACTGTCCAACACTCTATGATTTAGTCATTCTTAATTCTACGTTATCGATCACATGGACTTGATTGTCAGCTGTCGACTGTTCCGCGCTCGAAACCACCCGCTGCTATATGGAAATTATTCGTGTAAAAATAGCGGAATACTTAAGGGTGGTTGGGTGTATGCCCACCTCAGAAAATCTACACCCTTTGAATAACAACGATAAAAACATAGAAATGAAAAAAACAATGGTAAAGTAAAAATTGTAATAATTCACCGGTCGACGATCGAGTTTACATTCACACGCGATAATAATTACCGCAGGAAAGAGAGGAACAAAAAAAAGAAGAAAAAAAAACAAGGAAGATAAAAAGATTCTCGCCCCCTATATTTCGTTTAATATTTAATTAACATAAAATAGCCGCGAAATATAACTAAAGCTGGAAAAGAATAAAAATGTCACGCGAATGTATAGAAATAAAAGAAGTGAAATAAGTAAAAATAAAAATCGGAACAGGTGGCCACAAATTGATGGTGCCGCACGTGTATAGGTATACGTGCGATTTATTTATTTCTTTATCACTCTCACTCTCACTTTCGCTCTTAATTTTCTTTCTTTCTCTTTCTCTCTCTCTCTATCTCTCTCTCCTATTTTTTTTTCTCTCTTTCTCTCTAGCTGTACATATTTGCGCGCGTGCGTGCGTGCGCGTGCGTATGTATGAATATATAAAGATACATTATACGCGTACCCGCAAGTAACACGACACATTATAATACAATTAGCGACGATTTCGCGCGCGCCCACGCACGCATTTAATTATCATTATTATTATTATTATTATTATTATTTTTTTTTTTCTGTTTCTTTTTACTTTTATTATTACCGATTTTTCGCGCGCTTCGTTATATGTATATGTATAGATCCGCTGCAGCAGGTATAATATTATCGTTTATCTTTTTATACCTAGATATATATATATAGTATATATATACCTATAATATCTATACCTCGTCTAAATTATATATAAGTGATCGTAAATCTAGGACGAGGGAAAACCAACAAACTCGATCGTTCCACGCCCAGAGATCAAGCCACTATATATCTATATTAATCTATGTACTAGATATTTTATATTTATTTATTCATTTAGTTATTTATTTATTTATTTATATTATATTATATATATATATATATGTCAGTGTGTGCGTCTTACATAGTAATTGTCTCTTACCGCCTATATATCATTGCACGGGTATAATAATCCCGTATGTTTTTTTTTTTTTTTTTTGGTTTTTCTTTTTGTTTTTCCAATTTTGTCTCTTCCTCCTTTTTTCCTTTTCTTCTATCTTTCTTATTCTTTTTTTTTTCATTAATTATCATTATTATTATAATTATTATTATTATTATTATTATTATTATTATTATTATTATTATTATTATTATATGTATATTATTTATTTTATGTACGAATTAACTTCTTGATCTTACGCCTATACAATACGCTTTCAATACTTAAATATTAAACCCTATAATTAATTCTTAACGTCTTATACCTATATGCATTATTATATACCTATATATATATTAGATATAACTAAATTACTATTTTATTTTTATTTAAAACTAAGCCCTAGATTTTTTTTTTCCCTTAAATTTTTTTGTTTTTCTCTCAATTTTTTTGTTTTTCTCTTTACTTTTTACTAGGGCGCTCGTGGTAACACCCGAGTTCCTATGACCAGGACGACAGCAGGCGAGGGCGAGCAAGGCTCGCGGCGAGGTGGCTGACGGTACTTCCGGCCAAAGGAACTCGCGCGGACGAAACTTTAATACGTCATATTTATTATACGGTTTTCAGGATCGCGGAATTCTTATGGAATTGATTACTCGCTGCCCTTGACTGCAATATCGACATCTCGATTATGGTGCTGCGTGTCAAGCTTCGTCCTAATTGCAATATTATTATTATTATTCTTATTCTTATTCTTATTCTTATTATTATTATTATTATTATTATTACTACTAATATTATTATAATTAGTATTATTATATATTTATATATTACTTATATCATAATCCTTTCGATTCGTCTCGACAAAATTAGCTACATTCAATTTTTCTCCTAACTAATAATGTACACGTTTTTTGTTGTTGTTGTTGTTTTTTTTTTTTTTTTTTTACTTATTTTTGGTTTCCTTTTTCTCTCTTTCTTTCTCTTTTTCTCTCTCTTTTTACGGCACGCTCAGCGTTATATTATCGTAAGATTAATTTTCCGATATATTATATAATATATATATATATGTATGTGTGCGTGTGTGTGTGTGTGTCTGTATCCATGTGTGTGTGTGTGTGTGTGTGCGTGCTTGTGTGTTAGTGTCTACATAACGTGTATATTTATAGGTATGTATATATGTATATATAATATATTTATATTTTATTTTATTTATTTTTTCCTTATTTTCTGTAGTTCAACGCGTCGTTTGTCTAAACGTTTGTCCCTATGGCTAACAACGGGCTTTTATAAATCCCACTCTATATCACGAGACCCATTTGGACGTTCGTTTTCACCGGTGCGATCCTTTGGCATATAATTAATCAATTACTCGTCAAAAAATTTGCAGCTTCACGCGTAAGCTGATCAGAAAATAAATTTCTGTTATTACTGTTTTCAAGATTTTTTTATCATTCTTTTCTCTTTTGTTCGAATTCTTAATTGAATACCCTTAATTGAAAATTTTGCGGGTTTATAACTACGACTTATGATAATACCCGCGTTTATGTGTATAAATATATACATAATAAAATGATTTTTATTAACGTCCGCGAGTCTCGTATGGAGCGGAATGTAATATCAGCCCTTTGATCGTTGCGTTTTGATTCTGGATGTTACTGCATTTGATTAGAAAGAGGGGAAAAACAGAAGTTTTTAGAACCGAAAAAAAATAAAAAAATAAAATAAATAATAAATAAATAACTAATGATTGGAACAATTAATGAATGAATAAATAACTGAATGTAAAACGAAAGGGTATATTGATTAGCTTTAAGCATAAATCCGTCATCTGTCTTTTGATTTCTGAAATCGATTAAGGTTTTTTTTTTTTTTCTTTTGTTGATATTTTGATATTTCATTTTTTCGAATGATTCGCTTATCATCTAATTACCTTCGTCACTTAGTTTTTCTTCTTTCAATGCGGTTCGTATATTTTGATCTCCTCTATATATATGTATGTATTTATGTATATATGTATGTACGTACGTTTCTCGTATATATATATATATATTTTTTTTTTGTTTTTTTGTTTTTTTTTTACCTATACCCTCCGCTCAGCGGACAGGATTCAAATTGCGATCATTTATTCATTTATTTATTTATTTATTTGTTTATTTTTATTTATTTTATTTTTTTTTTTTCGTTTTCTTGTTTTTTGTTTTTTTCTTCCTTTTCTCATTTAATATTCTTATTTATTTTTCACACTAATCTAATTCGTGCGGTGTGCATATGTCTAACTAGAATTCTCTCTTTTCTTTCCCCCTAATAAGTCGCTGACACGGCTGTGCAATTATTGAATTCCTTGTGATTCAATACATTTGTGAGGAGAAGCGCAGCGAAATTCAAACGCGGTTGTTTATTATATATTATAATTAGCAATAATATCTGCAGCTGCAGTTTTCACGCTATTTTATATATAATTTTTTCACAATTGATTCTTTTTTTTTTTTTTCTTCTTTTAACACGCCGGAACTTATTCGACTATTGCATTACAAAAATAAGCGTTAATATATTCTGCCTACGAACGGGTAGGTAAGTAGGCACAGGCGACGCAGGTATAACGCGCACCTGCCGGACGTGCGCGTTGAAAAAACGGACTTTCTTGTTTTTTCTTTCTTTTTTTCCCATTTCATCTTTATATTTCATAAATTTTTTTCATCGAACGAAATTTTCCGCCTCGTGCAAGATGGATCTTTTTTTTTTTTTAGTATTTGAAATATGAAAAAAAAAAGTAAAATAAAACAATCTCAATATTCAAATTGCCTCAAATTTTCACGGAAGTTTAATGCGACCCGTGAATTTTCTTACCCCTCCGCGTGATATTTGTCACGTGCGACGTGCGGAACGTTCGTGAAAATATTTCCATTTTTAATTGCACTTTCCTCTTTTGAATTCCTCTGCACTCCAATAATTGTATATTATATAATACATAACTAACTAACTAACTAACTAACTAACTAAATACCTGACTATAACTATCTAACTAACTAACTAACTAACTAAATAACTAACTAACTAACTAACTAACTAACTAACTAACTAACTAACTAACTAACTAACCAACCAACAAACCAACCAACTAACCAGCTATCCAACTAACTAACCACCTAACTATATCGGTTTTCAATACGCACCTGACTATTTATACATATTACGCGTGTTTAATCGCACAAACGCTTCGTAAAGACGTGCAGTGCCTGCGTTTTTTGTTTTTGTGTTGTTTTTTGTTTTCTCATTGTTTATTTATTTTTTCACGTCAAAGTATAATTTCGTTTTCATTAATGTAATTATTATACCTTGAACTAAACGAAGTAGTTATAGATTTTCGCGATATGATGAAATATGATGGGTATAGGGGTGAATAACAGATGATGAACACTTGAGGATTCGAAGTCTTATAGCCTATGAGAATTTATGGCGTTTATTTTTCAGCAAGTTTATGTGGGTACTACTTTGGGCGGAAATTTATTTACTCTTGAAATTATAATTTTTGCGTGTCAATTGTTGGGGGAAGATTTTCATTTGAAAAATTGCGTTTTCTTCGGATCTAAATCTGCGGGTCTAATGATTGCTCCGGGGTAACGAAACTTCTCCTTTGTACCTTCTCTTCTCAAGAACATGAGATTTCTTGAATTTATCGTCTCGACAAACTCTTTGATATTCGAGAGAAAATTGAGACTCACACTCCATATTATTACTAGGTTTTATCATTTTGTGTTATAAAATATCGTGACTCTGAATACATCCGCAGTTTAAAAAATTTATCCACTTCTTACGCATGGTGACTATAGGGATCTTCGATATTCTTATAATTTCTTAAAAATCGTTTCCTTTTCAAATAATTTTCACCGCTACAGGTGTGTATTTAAAAAATTTTCAAAATATCTTATAGCCAATGCTTCACGAAAAAAATTATTTCATTTCCTTCTAAATTCTCGTCAGTTCTTTCGACTTTTTTGAAAACTGGCTACAGACACTAAAGGAGAGTTCACGGAACGACGATTTCCGATAAAATACCGTCGTGATTGATCCGGGACATTGATATAGTTCGAAAAGTGAATTTTTCGATTTTCCCGACGAAGACCACAAACTCTTTTTACAAATACGGAAAGTTTTAGTTTTAATAACTGATGATCTACCTACCCTCTGAAGACCGCGCACCTACCTAGACGCGATTTCCCTCTTAATATGCTGAAGATTTTATTCACAGACAGTTCTTTATCGCAGACATCGTATGTTATAACAAAAATGGGGAGATTTTTTAATACGCGCAGCACTGCACCCCTATACGAGCTTACATCACGCATTCCGTTACCAATGAACTTGTTTACATAATATGATATAATATAATATAATATAGTATATAATGTGATATAGTATAATATAATATAGTATAATATCATCACAAACAATGCATCTGTACTTTGATTGAAATGAGAATGTCCGTTGGTATATAATAATAATAATAATTTGGTGCGTCAGCAGCCAGCCAGCCAGTCTGGCGGCAGCCTTCTACTTCTTGTTCTTGTTCTTCTTCATTGTCTTCTTCTTCTTCTTCTTCTTCTTGTTCTTCAGGTAGCCATTGGGAAGTCGTACTTGAAGTGGTAGCAAAAAGAGATGTAATAACCTCGGCTATGGTGCAGCCGTGATTACATTTAATACACATCCCACGTGGCTTCTGCAGTCGTCTTCTTAGGTCATACCTATTGCGGGGAAGGGGGAGGGGCTCAAACCGGAAGTGACGTAGCAGTGGTGTCGCTGGCGAGTGCGTGTTTACCATCACACTAGAAGACTAGGCGCCAGCCAGTCCTCATCCGCTAGCTGGACCGCAACCAAGAACACACTTTACCATTTGAACACACAAACGCTGATTAAGTATGGTGTCCGATCTCGAATTTTTTGAAACATCTAATTTCTGCGTGCTGATTAACAATTCAAATATTTTTACCATACATTTTATACATATATAGGTATACTATAAGCTTCTACTCATTGTCATATACATATCATACACGCAAACCTATGCAGAGTGGTTGAAAACTAAGTGCTTCAATTTCAAGGGATGATTAGAGCTTTCTAGCTTGGTACCCTGTCATTGGAAATAATAAATATGGAAATAGTGGTAAGATACACACGGAAAAAAAGGTTAACTTGAGCCAAGAAAATTTTCTTGGTTCGAGAAAATTTTTACTTCGCCAAGGAGATTTTCGGTCTTCACAATAATTTTCTTGGCTCAAGTCAACCTTTTTTTCTGTGCATATTACTCAGAGAGTCAGGCTAGCGCCTGCATCCAGGCAGCCAAGCGCACATAGAGTATAGGCGCGCATGACCGCTGTTCTCGTTCGTGTAGCTGACTGTCGATATGCAGGCGCTAGCGCAAATTTCTAGTTAATCTGTATCTCACAGAGAACGCAACGGGAATAAATATTTCCAATGGTAGGGTACGAAGCTAGACCCCCAGGAACATCATGTGAAATTAAAGCATATAGTTCACGGTAACCCTGAAGACACACACAGTAAGCGATATACCTCGAGGAAAATTTTGTTCTGCACGGAAATCAACGTGGGTTGTATTTGTTTTACAGAATACAAGTCTGCTTTGAGGGGTGCTCATTCTCTGTGTAAAGCTATTCGCAGTTTGCCATGTTCCCGCTTCCCGTATAGTTAGTAAATGTTTCGAGTTTGCTAACCCCTCTCGTGTTTCTACCCCGGTGTGATTGGTCATTGAAATTACCCCACTCGACATGAAAACACTCTAAAGTTCGAGGGGAATCTGGGGACCGGTTGTTTACCTGTATAGGCACTGGAATTAGCTGTATCGCGTGTTGGACATTCATCATCACTCAGGGAAAGTGTTTAACAGAAGTGAGACTGATCTCAATTTAGTTTTTTTATAAATTCGGTGATATGCAATGCAGAAATGAAAAATTATGTGAAACCCGGATTGGTCGCGGTGTTGATTAGTATACTAATTGCCTGTAAGAATAAGACGCCAAATTCTGTTCATAACACACTACGACGATCGTGCCAAATCTTTGAATAAATGAATGTAACTTGATGAAACGTAGAATAAGAACAAGCGTGGGTATTCATGAGAAATTTTGTATGGATATACCGAGTGTCCAGGTACATTATATGACCATAAAGACTAGACGTCTTATATAGATCTTTTTTTTTATAGAGGTAAATTCGTTTTTATTAACGGATCCTTTTTATGGTTTTCAAAATTTCGAAGACGTGTCCAGTCTTGAGGAGGGGAAGTCAGAATGATGTAGTGAGGGATGGACGCGGACGAGTGGGGCCAAATTACTGTTCAAAATCTGCATGGGTCATCATATTACGTACTTCTACGAACGATTTTACTTTTATACATATAAAACGGTTTACTATATTCGCGTTAACATAAAAGAGATATTCGAGGTTCAAAATTTTGACAGGACACCCGTATACGCATATACCATACTGCTAGGTACTAAAACAACGCAAACTCTCACGATTTGGTCGAGAAACAATAGTAGCTACATAGGTATAAATAACACAATGCGCATTGTAGGTATGTATGCAAACGGAAATAGGTAGAAGGAAATCAGAAATAAAGACAACCATCGATGCAACGTGTGTAGTATATACTTACAAAATGAAAAATATCGACGCATAATGTCCGGACCCGAAAAGCCAAGAGGCTGACCGTCGAATTTAACTTTCCACAAAAGTTTCTCATTTCGAGGAAATGAAAATCCAAAAGCAGAAGGAACGAATAAAACCAGGTACACTTTATCAAATTCAGGTTCAAGCCTCGTAGCAATCGGGTCCAGAGAAATTTCGCGTGGGATAGATACCGACCTGGAACTGTTGCATAGGGTAGGCCATCATCTGCGCAGGTGGTGGAGGAGGTGGGGCTGCGGCCTGGACACCTGGGGGTGCTGATACCGTTGTTGCATGGTGTGGGGGCAGTTGGGGACCACCGGGAAGACCCTGGCCCCAACCCGCAGCCGTTCCTGCTGCGTGTACACCCATTCCCATTCTAAATCAGAAATAGAATGGGCATTAGAAATGGAATTGAAAATTAATGGCGCTTCTTTGAATGAGAGTAGCTGTTGCGTAGGTACATTTTGGCCACTCGAATTCCCGGATCCTCGAATCCTCAAATTTGAGTAAATGACCGTTGATTTTGACCAACTTACCCCATGTACTGTGCTTGTTGGTATCCAGCGAACTGGCCGTATGTGTATCCCTGCATCCCCTGAAGGAAGCCGCCAGCAGCTTGCATCTGGGTCGCTGTAGTAGGGTACGATTGGGGTGGGTACCAGTACCCGAGTTGTCCAGCGCCACCAACACCACCGACGCTACCGACGCCCGCGACGCCCGCTACCCCAGCTGCGGCCGCCGCTGCTGCTGCTGCGGCCGCGTAGTATGGGTACGTTGCAGAGGTCAGCGTCTATGGATAAGAGTTCGAAGAGGGAATTAAACCACTTTCAATTATCGTTACGCGGATAATTGCCGTGAAGATTCTGATCGTTAACGATAGGGCATCTAATCAAGTGCCTCGACTTGACTGGCGATGAAATAAAATCGTGAATTAGTCGTATCTCACCTGTCCGGTTTGCTGGGCGTTGTTCGGATCTCCGCTCTCCTTTCCCCAACTGCATTTTACCGTTTGACCATTTATGTCCGTGTTGTGAACTGCGACTATAGCGTGCGTCGCTGATTCCTTGGTCGAGAACCTGGACAGGTAGATGTGAAAGGTAATAAGAAAACGAACGAATTCAACCTTGAAAAAAATGATTTCATGGTAGTTTATGGTAATCCTTGAAATATTCACTTCGTTTATGCCTTTACGCGTACCTAGTTTCACTCGAGTGTATGTATCTACATGCGTTGTAACGGTCTTAAGTTGCCCTCGGGAATTATAGTAGCGGGTTCATTTTTAGCAAGTATTCTGGCAGGCGCGTTTGGTCCCTGGGTGGTATGTTGCAGTTGATTAGTTTCCCGGCATTTTATATCGGAGTGGATAAAGAAAACAGAAAATAAAGAAAAAAATAGGAAATGAAAATGAAAATAAAAATATGGCGTAGCTGAACGGGGGTACCTGAGTTTTAGTTTTTAAGACATATCTCACTCTCCAGCACAGTAAAACTCGTCGTTAACGGCCTAGTGCAGATGAAGATACAGCAGGTTGGTGTATAGTACGTAGCCGAGTATTTCGCTATGGTATAGGGTTTACCGGAGAATAACTGGCGTACGGTACCCTAAATGTTTTAGATTTTTATCGGAGATTTGTATACGTGGTGCACGCGAGGACCACAAAAAAAGAGGAGCGAAAAGGTCCAAGGATCGAGGGTTATGTCTTGACGCGGACGTAAAGATCGAATTTTTAGAAGCATTATAAAAGTAATCTGAACTGCACACGCTTGGTTCCTGAGTTAAGAGTTAATAAAATGTTTCTATTATCGGTGAGGGTTGAAGAAGGAAGCCGCTCTCTTTCGACGGGACGTAAAACGGGAAATAGGAAAAACCGGGAAAGGATAATGGGCTGGAATGGGGGCCGAGGTAAAATGGGATACCAACACACTGATGCAGCTCTACAATATTATAAATAGATATCTACCTACCATTTGTGCATAGGGATATCTAGGCAGTAGGTAGAGAGGAAAAGCTAGCTACTTCGCCTCTTCTTGGCCCACTTCAACTTATGCTAACGGTGCCCCGCTCTGAGACAAGAAAAAAATAAAATAAAAAAATGACACAAACAAAAATAACGAAAAAACAAACAAACAAATCCTTCCTTAGGATAGGTCGATGAAAGGGTTGTAAGCTTCCATCCAAAGTTAAACAATCTTTTGATAAATGTCTCTGCCATTATATTATATTCGTCCTTTTTCCGCGTGGGATAAAAGTTGTGGAGAAAGGGATATAAAGTCGTAGGACCTTTTAGTGCGGGATGAAAATATCAAAGTTCTTTGGTACACGGTATATACTAGTCAAGAAGTAATAATGAAACGTTTAGTAATTATTGAATAAAGGGGTTAAGGGTGGGTACAACGCGAAGTCTGGTTTCTCTTTCTGAGTTTCGGGAAAGGGAAACAGTCAGCGAATATTATCCTTTGGTAATTAAAACTATGCCGCTTGCTCGACGGTTCGAAAAATATGCAAAGTTCAGCTGGGTCGAGAAATTTGGTGGTTCGCAAATTGAGCGGTGCGAATTCCGGGCGGATTCGAGGTTCGAGGTTCGAGGTCCGAGGTTCGAGGTTCGGTGAGGGCGACTACCTAATTCGTTGATTAAAAATTTAAATTAACCAAGCACCACCGAGGAAGTCGTTCGGCGAGGTTTGCACAGAGTTCGTTTTGCTCAACGCTCAGTGCCCCTGCGCTGCAACTGGATTAGACCAAACTACATGAGTACTGTGTATATGCAGTTCATCATTCCTTTTTCATAAATTCTCATACTTTCATTGAGCATCTCGTATCGTAGCTGTTGGAAAGGATTTATAGCCGCTTCAAAGTAGCCACAGGTATTAAGGTACGGGTGCAGGAGACTGGCGAGGTGGACTATCCTCATACCGGTACCGGCCCCCGGGCTAGTGCCATGACAAACCGCTTGTTTGTTTGTTTGTTTGTTCGTTTGCCTGTTTGTTTGTCCTTTGAACGAGGACCAAACTCGTTTTTTAAACTTTTCCATAATTTTTTCTACGTTGAATTAAAAATTAAAGTGCCAAAAATTTTCCTCAACGAGGGATGAAAGGGGGTAATTACCTATATTCAGGTGATTCTTCGTGAGAGAATAGATGCAGGATACTAACAGAACCAAGATATTTGATTTTCAAAACGAAATTCGTTATCAATTTGATCAAGAAAATTGAGGAAATTGAGTAAAATCAGGGGAGGATAGTACCGACTTTATAATTAAAACTCTTTCGTTCATTACCATAATGAAATTTTCGGGTCGGTTTATATCAAACGACGATATTTGTCTCTTTGTAGGACGTGAATTCGCAAGGGATGATGCAGGCTTCGCGAATGTATGTAGGGTAGGACCGTAAATCGTGTGGATCGCTTCTAGGCTCGTGCCCATGCAGTGCGCGGTCGCGTGTCCAATCTCTGGCGGTGGTGCAGCGCGGTGTTTGGCAAGGCTTGGAAATTAATAGTCCGTGATCGTGAGCTAGCACGTGGATCCTGGACGAAACGACCCGGAATGTATCCAGGGGTTACGATATCGCGCATTAAGCTACACCGGAACTAACGGAATCCACCAATAGATGCACTAGGTACGAGAGAAGATCAATCTCATAAGATTAAGTAGGGTACGGGTAGAGAATCTATAATTTATACTGCATAAAGTATCAGTAAAATCGGAAGAGTCGGTTGCAATGGGAGTCGTTGATGTGGGAATAAAATTTCAGCCATAAATATATATTTGACAAAAAATTAAGAACTGTGTTTCAAAAAAGTGTCCCCAATGTACCATTCGGCAAAAATTTTGGTAAAAAGCAATACTGAGGTAAATTTTAACGGAATCGTCTCAACAGTTATCAAGATATGCTGCAGTAATGAAATTTCAAACTGCTACCCCGCCGTCTTCTATATGTTGCGAAAGAAATTGTTGCCTCAAGCAGTAAGAACCAAAAATGACAATTAAATGTTATATTTTGACTATCTTAATGACAACTCACCTGACAAACGCGTAGCCCTTGTCCTTGAAGACTCGGATCTCTTGGATGGATCCGAAGGGTGAGAAGGTCTTCTGCATAAGTTCCTCGGTGAGGCCGTTGGTTAGCCCTCCGCAGTAAACGGTACAGTTTGTGGGGCTGCTTTGATTATAAACTTCGTCGAAAGTGAGTGGCTTCAAGTTTGCTGTAAGCAGGTGAACAAGAACCTCTTAAATATCGCCTCGTGTGTATAACGCAGTCTTCTTCGGTAACGCGAACGCCAACGCCAGACTCTCTTGTTGTTACAGAGCGAATGAGGTGTTTTTTTTTCCTTTCCTTTTAAGTTTTTTTTTTTCGAATTTACCTCCGCCTCTCAAGAGGCTATGCATTGGCGTTGCGTATATAGCTGCGTTATTGCGTGACGTTTACGAACGATGCTATAGATATAATGTATTACAGGTACCAGCTAGTATAAGACAAAGTGCCGCGATATACGAGCCGGGGATTCCCGTTGCACGCACACCATTGCTACAAACTGCGATAAATTCAAGAATGAAACCGACCCACAATGGACTGTCTCCTTGATATTCAAAAGTTCTTCTTTAGTTCTTGATTTGCTCGTGCATGTGTCTAAAAGTTCTGAAAACCACTGTTATTGTCAGTTACCTGGTTGTCTCATTTTTTCATGATAGTTTATCTATTCAAACTAGATTCTGTATATTGTATGCATATAGGTATATCCTACGTATATCTTGAATTCATCGCTATTAGATATAGTATATAGGTATATAATACTGTACAAGCATATAAAAACGGCTATAACAATGATAATATAAGTATATAATATAATTTAAAAAAAAAAAAATCAAATAAATAAAATAAGTATTAAATAATTCTATACGTCTGTACATGGTTAATATATAATTGTATTGTTATTGGATTATTTCAATTGGAAGAAATAAAATTAAAAATAAAATTAAAAATTAATACGATATATAATTATTAGAAAAAAGATATATATTAACAAATAACATGTATACATTAACAACGATAGTATAATGCTATATTTTATATTATATATATATATCGTATAAATTGGCTGAAACGTACGACGAGTATGGAAGAAAATTCTATATAGAAAAAATACGATCACATATATATACATATATATATATATATATATATATATATATATATTGTATCATATATAAGGTATAAGGAATCAAACAGACAGAGTAGATGAGAGATAGATAGACAGATAGATAGAGATAGAGAGAGAGAGAGAGAGAGAGTGAGGAAAAAAAACGAAAAACAATTAGCCACCAAAATCCTCGACACCAACCTTAACGAGCGATCAATCGTTCGGTATACTGGGTAGTTACTAATTCAGCTTATCCCCCTAAAGAAGAACCAAGCGAGGATGAGGGGAGTCTACTAAATCCACATAGCATCGTGAGTAGAAGAGACGGTGTATCACCTACACGTTGAAGTAGAGGGTATGTTTTTTTTTTTTTTTTTTTTTTTTTTTTTTTTTTTTTTAAGGGTAGGAGAAGGAGGATTGAACGGGGTGCAGCAGGTAGGAAGAAGTTCGAAATAGAAAAAAGAGAAGAGAAGAGAAAAAAAAAGACTAAGAAAAGAAAAAAGAAATCGAAAAAAAGAAAGAAAGAAAGAAAAGAAAATGAGAAATTAAAGAAAAAAAAGAAAGGATAGGAAAAACGTTGACCAAAACTCGTCGCAGAGAGAATTCATGATGAGGGTGAAACCGCTCCCCTTCTCTCGACTCAAAGGTCTTGCATACACACCCTATAGGGTACACCCTGCAGCGAACTAAACCTTATACCCCTGCTCCAGGCTGTACCTACATTTATACATCTATGTGTACATCTGACAGCAACGTCAATCTCGTGGACACGAAACGATCGTGTATGTATACAGGCGATGTATTCATACCACCTATTTTGCAGAAATACGCAGAAGGATAATATACCTATACACTATACAGGATGCAATTCAAATGAGTTTCATTTCATTTCATTTCATTTCGTTTCGTTTCGTTTCACTTCATTTCATTTCATTTCATTTCATTTTGCGAACTTTAATAACCATAGGTATACACATATTATGTATAATACCTATACTATACGTATATGTATGTAATATCGAAGTTTATATTTTTTCAGCGTTAAATCGTACAGTTAGAAATATTTAACGAGCTTCTTTCTTGTTTCTCTTCCTTTCGTTTTTTTTTTTTTTCTTCTGTTTTTAACGTTTTTCTTCTTTTTTTTTTGATCTCCAAATGGCTGATAATTAGTAGTAAAACTCGACCTCCGCAACGGTTTTCACCGTATATACTATCGGTTATATGGGAAGATGAAGCTCTCTGATGGTTATCCCACGTGCAACGGACAAGAGTTTCCCAGTTTAAGGGCGCGTGCGATGGGCCTATATCCACATCCATCCCATTAGGCAGCTGATTACACGGACATCCCACGGACGGAGAGAAGCGGTATACATGTATAGGTAGTAGGACATAAACGCGGACTAGGGCGACTGCGCAATGGGTGAGTAAAGGTGCTTGAGTTCAGGCCTGGTAGAAAACGGTGAAGAAATTTCCCGGGTTTCTTTTGTCATTTCCGGTCATTTCCGGCCCTTTTTCCAAACTCCCTATCTACTCGCTTCGAGGTTCCTACTTTTACTGCGTATATATTTATATATAGGCATAGTACGCGAATATATATGTTTGTAGAAAATAGCGGAGAGAAAAATTTGTGGGGAACCCGGTGTTACGGTCTAGTATAATATCAGAAAAAAAAAAAAAATAAATAAAGAAAAACCGAAGAAAAGTGTGATGAAAACCTCTTACGGAACAAGAAAATTAGGGATGGTCAAATTGATGCGGTTTGCGACGCCGCACAGCGAAATCCATTTTTTTTTTTTTTGAAAAATCGTACATCGTTAATTCTATTTTACATATTTTCTCGATTTTTACTTCCGCTCGGATTTGAATGGAAAAAAGACGGACCAATCTAACCTTTGAACTTCTGGATTCCGAGGTATTGGCCTGCATCAAGGACCAACGATCCTTGAAATCTGTCGGTTGACGTAAAAGAAGTACCTATGCGTATATAGTATATAGGTAGAATGTAGTATACAGATATACACATAAATGGTATTTTTCAACTATACCGTGGGTAGAGGTTCACCGGTCGCGGTTTACCGCTAAACATTGCATCGGTCAGTTAAACGTGGTCCCAACAAATCCGCGTGCGGTAGAACCATCACCCTAGGTGTTATCCGGGTATGGGGTATACGGGTGGCAGTAATGCTCGAAGCTTGTATCAAACACGGTAGCACGGCTTATTCGGCGCGGAACACGCGGTCGTAACTTATCGGGAACTTGTCGTGTTTATCGCGGCTTGAAAACGCGGAACGGAAAAACGGGAAAGATAGGACGTCAACATGCGTAGGCACGCGCGAACGGGAATCCTCCTACTATTCTCGCGATGTATTTTATTCGTACTACACGTATACGCGTATAGACCGGAAACGCGATCGTATATGAACCCACGGTGTTATTTTTATTCGGTATACACATGGTATATGCCTAATGCCTACATGCCCATATACACACCTACATCAATAAAATGTAATAAATACTATATAGGAATAGTGGTAAGAGATGTACTCGAGAAGCGCGGTAATCCTGTGGGATAAAATAACGGATAACCACTACAGCTGTTACTTTGGGATCATGAATTCTGTTTACATCGACTTTGAGCATTGTGAGAGGTGCGCTTGAATATATCGATTATATTATCTGCAAAGTTTGGCGAGGTGGATAAAATATATTGAGAAAGTTACCTACTACGGTACATATAGGTATATACCTATAACACCGATCACTTACTTCAGAATAATAATATACTTTCCAAACGATGAAAAGAAATCTACTCAACATCATTATAATCATGATATATACAGGTATCAGGTATTCATATCTCTCATGAATAAAATTAGAGATTTCTGAATCGGGTACTTTGATTCCCTCATCATTTACACCTCGGAAATGATTTTTTTTTTTTTCCAAATCAATTTTACGCTGTTAAGGAATATTTTATAGAATCAGTTTTTTCACATCTAATAGAAAATACTGATATATTTTATGACATACTATTTAAAAATTATTTTACATTTTATGAACTTTGTCTTATTAGATGGATTGATTATACCGAAGAAAGAGTGATTTTCGTAGGATGCCCATAGGTCGCATCGTTTATCGAAACTTCGTCGAATTTAAAGGGAATATTTTAAATTGCCATAATTTCAGGGAAAACTAATGATATTCGATGAGTTTAATTTTCAGATAAGAAAATTTCTCGATTTTAAGAAATATTTTTTTGTTTTTTACAAACGACTGAGAGAATTTTTTTTTTTTTTTGTTATTTGGGTACTCGGAACGATCGAAAACTGATCTTATCTCTACATATTATTGGTTTGTCCCAAAATTATATCATTAGAAATTATTCCCTTCAAATTGAAAAAAGTTTCGATAAGCGATGCGATCTGTGCCGACATTATGCGAAAGAAACTTCTTCTTACGTGAACTAAATCTACGTAAAGCAAAGTGTTGATAAAATTTTAAATAATTGCTAGTTATATATTCAAATCCAATTAATCAGCTGTGAAAATACTAATATTACTCCAAGTGTCCTTGTAGTGATTTGAAAAAAGAAAAAAAGAAAAAATGATTTCCCGCATTTCAGTGCAGTTCAGATTTTACAAAAATTCGCGAAAAAGTGGTGAAAACTAGCGAGAGCTGGGCTGTCTATATCGATAGGTGTATAGAATGAGTGTGTAAATATAGCTTTCAGGATCTTCTAGGGGTAAAACAATTTTCGTGCAGTCGATGCCTAGCCTTCGCGATTAATATTAATTGGAAATCACGCGGTTATTGGTCTGACATGTCACGGCCATTTCTCGAACATTTTGACCGGCGGTGCAAGCTGGGTTGTCGAACGACTAATTGTCAGCCTTTCAGTTCGACTATTGGCAATGGGGATGTATTGGGTAGGTATACGTGTAATATAAAGGTGTACTTGGTACATGGTATTTCGAATTATTTTTCGCCATCGAAACAGCTCCGATAAGTATTGATATAGTTTCCCATAAAGAATATCTCATCTTTTAAATTTTTGGGGTCATGATATATCGTATAGTATACCTCTGTAAATTTGTGAAAAAAAAAAAAACGAGATTCTACGGTTTGAATGAAAATAACATGTCAAATTTGTGAACAGCATTTTACATTGATGGGGGTAAATATTTTATTCCTTTAAATTATGTATACGTCATAAATTTTCTTTTGGAACCTCGCGTTTTCTTCTGATTATTATTATATACCGATGATTGAGGGGTTTTCGCTAATTTATTTCATCATCATTTGAGTTATTTTGAAAATCAATCATTTTTCTACGTTTTTATGATATAATACTCACACACGTGTAGGTATAATAATGATAATAATAATAATAATAATAACAATAACAGTAATAATGATAACGATGTATAATAAGTAGAAAAATTGTTAATAATTAATGAAAACTTCGAAAAATAGATTGAAAAAATGTAATGAAAAAAATTTTTATTCGTTACCTTATCTTATTCTGTAACCCGTGGCCGCACACCGGTTCACCCGGTAATCTTGACAAGAGTTTTGATAAATTATGAATGACGCCGTAAGTTGTAAAAATAAAAAAAAAGTTGATAAAAATTTTACAATATAAATATATTATTATAAGCATGCAGTTTTAAAGCCAATATATAGGTATATGTACTTTGAAAAATTACCACTCATAAAATTACATATTTGTATTTTGTAAAATAATAAAACCCGATCCGCGATTCGCGTATATTTGCGCAATCATAGTTAAAATCTGATAGGTTTTTTTTTTGCAAATCCGACGCATAGGTATTTATAGATTTTCGTTTCAAACTGCACTTATCGAGTCACAGAATAAGTTGGAGATTATTTTTTCTTTTATTTATTTTTTTCCTTTTTTTTTTTTTTTTCGAAAATTCAATTTTATAGAATCAAAATATAAAGTGAATGATTGATAAAACAAAGTTAAATATGAGCGTATATGTAATTGATATAGAGTAAAAGAGAATATTAGATAGAGTGAGAGAAAAGTAAATAAATAAATAAATCAATAAATAAATAAATAAATATAAATAAAAATGAATGAATGAAGAAATAAGAAAATAATTAGATATAATTAAACGCGAAAACGCGTGGAGAATTATTAATGAATTTGTAATATTAATATAATATATAATTATTTGTTTTGTGTTGAGGAATATTGTTTTTTTTTTTTTTTTTTTTTTTTTTCTAATGTTTTATATTATATAGTATAGATAATCGCTCTACAGAAGCGTTGTGTATATGATAAGTGTATCAAAGAAACTAGATAACGAATTGTATAAGATATATACGTATTCTATAATGATATGAATAAAAATATCAAGATTCAAGATAATAAATGTAAAAATGATAATAACAAAATTTTGAGAATATTATAATTAATTCATATATAATATAACGTATAGTATAAAATTTAAGTATAATATACAAGTATAAGTTAATATAAGTAAGTGAGTATATAAATAAGAAGGTTTAAGTGAGTAAGTAAGTGAGTTAGTGAGTATAAGTATATCTTTATCTAATAATAATAATAATAATAATAATAATAATAATAATAATAATAATAATAATAATAATAATAAGGACGAATGAGAGTTTTAAGTTAGCGGTTTGTTTTTTGGTACACTTACACACTCGCTAAGCCCTGCACTCTCTCATAGTTATCTCCTTAACTCCTGCAAACACCCTCCTGCAAAATATCCTTGTTAAAACGAGGTGTTTATTTTATTTTATTTTATTTCAGTTTTTTGATTTTGATTCTTTTTTGTCTCTTTCATAACGTCAAATTATTTCTCTCTTTCTCTCCCTTGCTCTCCGTATTTCAGTGCAAATTTAAACACTGATTTTGAGTACCTATATATAGCATATAGCATATATACATCAGGGTGGTCTTTAAGTTGGGATAAGAACTAGATTTTCCGGCCCTCCCCCAAATCGACTTCAAATAAATTAAAACTAATCCTGTAATTCTTTCAGATTTTCATTTCAATGCTTGATCCTTGACCACAGAGGATGAACTTTTCCATTTAAAATGCATGGTGATTCGCGGTCTTACCGGTTATTATTTTATTGTAGGGATAATTGTGGGAGTAAAAATTTGAAATTCTCATAAATTAGTATAGGTACGAGAATGCTGCGGTGTAGAAAAAAAGGCGACCCCCCTGCCTTTAAAATTTTGTATGGGTTACTCTGTGCTAATATGATCATTTTTTTCTCTCACTTTCATCGAATGTTGTTCAAACATCGGAAAACATGTATTTTCAATGTTTTTCTAACAATATTCTATGAGATTGGAGAAAACGAAAATCATCACATTGGCATGGGATAACCCATAAAAAATTTTGAGGCTAGTGGGGATGGAAATTTTTTTCCACACATCAGCATTCTCGTAGACTGATTTGTGAGAATTTCAAATTTTTAGGCCAATAATCAGTCCTACAGTAAAATAATAACTGGAAAACCCATGAAACCCCGTGCATTTTGAATGGAAAAGTTCATCCTCTGTGGTCAAGGGTCAAGCGTTAAAATAAAAATCTGAAAAAATTAAGGGTGAGTTTTGATTTATTTGAAGTCGATTTGGGGGACGGCCCGGAATTTTTTTTTTAACGACCACCCTACATACATACATATGCATACAGAGTACTGGAGAGTGAACGGTGTTCCGCGTGAGTCGACTAAAAGCTCCAGATCTTCTCTGACGCACGGTGTGACATCCATGTGTATTGGATACTCATCGCAGTATCAGTGCGCGGGAGAGCAAATCGATTTCCGAAGAACTGAGCTAAGCCTGTTTGTAATCGATAATTGTCGTCGTTGCCCGTCATTAAACGAGAGGTAGAAAAGCATTAATTTTGACTCCTGTTGCGCGTATGGGAACAAAGTATGTAATTCAGGCACGTGTATAACTCATTTGACGATATACATGTGTATCTACCCTTAGGAGAATGAGGCAATTTGTAAATTGAATACTTCCTCATTACCGTATTTCCCTTCCACTTATTATATAGGATATCTATAGTATACTAACTCATTCTATTATCGGTGAAAACACGGCGCGAATCTGAAATGACAAAATATCTATACCGATAACGCGACCTGTATCGACAACGGAAAGAAAAACCCCTCCGAAGAATTGTACGAAACGACGCTGTTGTGTCAGCTGTATATACCGACGTCGACGAAGCACGTTTATTGGCGCGATGCTAACGATAAGATCGATTCCAAAGCCTTCTTTACTACTTACTACAACCGAACTTGCGATAGTAGTAATACTACTACTACTACTACCTGGGAGAGAAAAAGTAATGCCACGAAGACGTTGTCGCGTAACAAGATGGACCTCGATCGTCACATCAATCGAAATATGTATTTGTTTTCGTATTTCTTATTGATTTTTATTCGACGAAATTAGCATACTGTAATGATATTATGAGATTTAACCGATCCTGTGGTTAAAGTATAAATGCGAAAAGTGATGGGATTGATTTCAAGGATTTTCCATTCTTCTTTTCTCCTTTATCTAATAACGAATTTCATTACTCGATCCCTCGTTACGTAGGCAAACGGGGTCTCGCGGTCTAAGTGCTAATTCCAATAAGCCGAGATTCAAATTGATCCGATTTCCCCGTTCCACAACGCGGTGAATCGCGAGTACTTGAAATTCGCAGGATCTTGCTTCTCTCCTCTATTTGTGGCGGGCCTTTACTTAGGCATTGCTTTCAAATGTTACAACGATCTAAACTAGAAGTGATGTATATTCTCGCGAAGATAGAACCCATTATAATTATCGCACGATTACATATCTATCGCTCTATTTTATTTCGGTTTTTCACTAAATCATAGAAACTTTCTTTTATTCAGGATAAAAGGGCGTATGCAGTATGACGTGAGTGTAAAGAGAAAAAAAAAGAAGAAAAAAAAATCGTGAATTTGTAAAAGTGGGTTAAGCGCAAGTACCTACCTAGGTAGGTACCTAGAGTGGGAGTAAGTAACGAGTGAGCAAACGAACGAATGAACGAACGAACGAACGAACGAACGAATGGAGGGATGAACGGACGCGGTGACAGAGGGACAAACGGACCAAAATACATACAAACAAACAAACGAACGTACAAACAAACAAACAAACAGACAAACAAACAAACAAACAGGCAGAGACGTACAAACAGCAGTAAATAATCGCGCGTAACGCGACCCAAGTTCACTCGAAATGCGAAGCGAGTCAAGCTCGTCTACGCAAGCAGCTCTTTATCGCAAGACAGGCGCGAGATGCGCGTATATTAGCACCCCATATGGTTGCGCTGAGGTAGAACTCGTCAACGTCACAGAACTGCAGGGGTAAAGCTAAGATTTCGTGGAGTTAAACCGCGCACAAGCCCCCTCGTTCCCCGCGTAACTAAATTCCCGTAGAAACCCTAGTCGAAACGAAACCTGGGCTAAAATTACAGAGAAACTTTAACGGCCTGGGTTACTTAGCTCTCTTACCTTTCTCTATGGCTCTCGCTAGCTCTCTTGTCGAGAAAAGGTATGGTGTGGGTAAAGCGGGCGGTCTTTATTAGGGTTGATAATGTCCCTGCGCTCGCGCGTGTGTTTATTTCGGAGCGTGAGTTGTCGGGATATATAAGACGACGATGGTTCAAGCTAGGCAAGGTGGGGGATGTACAGGGGTTTAAGACGTCGACGTAGCGCACCGTACGGGCGTCCCGAACCGCGGTGCCCCGTCATAACCCTTACTTACCGAAGTTAGAGTTTCCACGTCCTCGGGCAATAATGGGGACAATGGAAATAAACTATGTTTTAACGTTGTTCCACCCCGTGACTGACTCGCCCGCGTGAGCGTCGGACAACTTTACCTTAACCAACCCTTAGTCTACAGGGCGAACTTCCACCTGGTCTTATAGCTGGACCGAATGAAATACGAAAGAGAGAACGAGAAGGTGCTTATCGAGAGTCCTTGGATTTTCCCGATAGTCGTTCCGTGTGTCGAGGACTAATACAGGTATATACCCATTCTGATATCCACATTTTCGTTTGACTTAAATTCTACCACCTTATCAATGATTAATAATATATTGCCTTATCTAAGTAGGGTTTGACAAATTGCTTCGATCGTCCTGTGCCTCGCAGTGCGGTCAGAGTTAGTAAAATTAGGTTTTGGATTTATCGCGCAGTTGGTGGCGTTTCGGCATGATGACGATGAAAAGATAAATTTTCTGCATGATATTTGAATGGTATATAATCACAGATATATAACCGCACGTCTATACAAGCGAAAAGCTTGCTTTGTTGGATCCCTTGAAAAGTCGCTACCTCATGCTGTTAAATAAATAAATACTTGTACAAGCATGTGTTTATACATCTGGGTAACCGCATGCGGAGAGACGTTTGACACGATGTAACGAATCTAAAAACGATTTCCGAGTAGCATTTTGTGAGAAATGAAAATAAAAGCCTTGCCGAGTGACTGGGTAGACAGGTGGATATTCTAAGACAGCAAAATTCGTTGGCAATTTGAGTGAAACGCGGGAGGCAATTTCTAAAATGGTTGTAAAAAGGAGCGAGAAAAAAAAAAAAAAAGAAAAGGGGAAAAAAATCCATAGAAAATAGAGGGGAGAAAAAAAGAAAAAAGGTTGACGTATTGTCAGTTAGAGAATGATTTGACAAAATTCCTGCCTTTCATCAAACGACCAGGACTTAGGTGGTACGCGAAAAGATGGATTCTAAAATATCTCGGGTGTCGGGTTGTACCTGTGCCATATAAATCTTTTCTTCCCCTCGTAAAAGGGTTGGTATGGGTGGGTGCGTTCATTCCAAGTCTCAAATTCTTTCACGCGTGGCTCAGACTTACCACCCCAAGCCGAAAAGGCATAGCGCAACAGAAAAAAAAAGAAAAAGAAAATAAAGTAAAAGAAAACGGATAAACAAACGGAGAAAGATTCCTAAATAAAAATTTGACCCGAGCATGGCACCGACGTAATCGTTATACACCCTGCCTAGGAGAGGACGGGATTTCCTGATTGTGAGTATGGGGAATCCTCCAGTGCCCTGCAGGATCGAGGTAGACTCTCCACTCCACTCCAAGCCAAGATTTGTAGTCGTGGCATAAATTGGAGCATTCACCCTTCCAGTTTCCTAATAGATTGGCGCCCCCAATAAAGGGGTTGCTATGTATTGGTGGATCCGGGAGTGTGATACCCACTTCTACACGTGTATCACCATGGCGATTCTGTAGTGGTTCACATGTAACACACGCACACACATACACATATACATGCATGGGAATGTTGCTTCTCTATTTCCTTCACCCGGATGCATAGTATGAGGAAAAATAAACAGGGGGTGGTCTTCTGCGCCCTGGTTCTTTCTCTTATTCCTATTTCCTCTCTTCCATCTTTCTCGGATATTTTTTCTTTCCCTTTCGCTCGGTATCGCTATTTCCACCCTATCCAGTGCCGCCACCCCGTCGGTTGGAGACGATCTCTAAAAAGCCTTCGCGAGGGAGAACAACGTTCGGCACTCGATGGTGAATGGGGCACCCCGCCGTAAGCCTACCGTCAAAGTCGAGAGAGGCAGGATTCTATAGATTTATATTGTAGCTGGTCTCGACTCCTTCGGTTTCCAACTGCTCGGCGTTGCGGGTGGTTCGCCTTCGCCCGTGTCCACCTCGAATAACCTCGCGGAGCGGGACGGCTATTTTTCAATATCGATGAAAAAAAATGAAGAAAGGGGAGAAAAAATAAGCAAGTTCATCGCACAGGGTGGCGCATGTTGTTATAAAGTATGGAAGTCTCGGAAGGGGGTAATGCGGCCGGTTTACATGCCCTAAAGACTCGGGAATTTCATGCCGTGTACTAAGATAATTATTTTAACTCTCGCACAGCATTATAGTGAGTAGGTACGATAGAACGATATTAACGACGAAAGCTTTGGACGGCTGTAACGTACTTCGAACAAACGAGTCGCCTGGTACGAACTACGCAAAAACACGAAACCCGTAAAAGTATTGCCACTTCCGCAAAGCCCCCAAACCATTCTCTATTCCTTCCCATTTCTCTCTCTCGTTTCTCGACCGCCTCCGACGACGCCAACCATTTCACAAACTTGTGCAGTATACCCTTTCTGCACCTCACTACTTACATACTTGCTTCTAGTCGCTAGTCACTAGTGGCCAAGTGAGTATTACAAAGGAGAGGCTTCCCCGCAAGCTCTTGGCCGCGTTACTAGTCTCTCTTCCTAGTCTCTCCTCTCCCCTATCTCATATCTCATCTCTATCGTTTTCCCGATTTAATCGTCGCGAAATTATATAGCATGTACAACTTTTAACATTTTTAAAAGACTCCGATATAAAAGCGAAAGCTTCCTTCGAGATTCTCCCTTTCCTTCTAGTTGTTTGCGATTGTTTGCGCAGGCAAGAGAAAGGCAGTTATCACCTAGTCGGGTTCGATTGTCCGTCGTGGGGTAAGTAAGTGAGGTGCGTATAATTGCACGTCTTGGCTTAAAGGCGGGTGGGTTCTAGCTCGACCCATAGAAATGAGTGCAGGGATGAGAGCGAACGAATTAGGGTTAAATTAGATTTCCGGAATTTGGTCCGATCGAGTTTGACGATGTCAGCGGAGTAGATGGTAGATAGGTATAGGTATAGGTAGGTACTACCAAGAACACGTCTGGCCCCCGTGGGAGTCGAAAACTTTACCGATTATACCTATACATAGAAATCGAGCACATCGAATAAACATATACTTTCATCTGAATGGATACACTCTCGCAGATGACGCGCGTACCTCGATATTGACCAAGTTAGAAAGTTTTCTGGTGGTAAGCTATTAAGGGGAGGGAGGAAGAAGCAGAAGAAAAAGAAGAAGAAGAAGAAGAAGAATAACACGAAGAGAGGGAAGTAAAAAAAAAAAAAAAAACAACAGATCATCCGGGGTAGATGTATATATAGCAGACTCGGGTATAAAGGGTTGCCTGTTTCCCGTATTGCCTAGAACTCGTATAAGACCCGTAATTTAATATAATTTACTTAATTTAATTGCGGTAGGGCCGCGTGATAGGCCCGCGGTAGGCCCAAAGCTACTTCTGCTCATAACGATTACGCGTTATCCCCCTCCACTATCAGTGAAAGCGCAGAAAAGCCGCCCGGCTCGGGAAAGTTTGTAGTAGGGAACCCTTGCCTTGGCTTGGCTTGGCTTGGCTTGCCACCCGCCACCCGCTGCCGACGCCGACGACGACGACGACGACCGAGAACAATGATCGTGGTAGCTATAATTATTGCGAACGAGTAAGCGTCGGTTCTCTACCTCTAAATTTCACGAGTCTAGCCTACAACGTATCCATAACCCACCATGAGCTAGGCCGAATAACCAAGGCAGAGTTAATTATCTAAGGACGAGGAGGACGCGGCTTCGCCTCCGAGGCATCCCGAATTGAACATCAACGGGAAGAGTTGTTGGTTAAGGTTCCTCCGGTTCTGATGTGAGCTCCTCGTATTTAAGGGATGAATTTTCCGAGAAGCGAGAAACTAAACGGTGTTTAACTGAGCTGCAAGGAATACCGGAAATTGGTTATACGCTATTTTCGAAAACCGAGCTGAGAATTTAGTAGAAATTTAGGGCTTTTATAGCTGATGAAAATTTACGACTGTCGAAAGGGCGAATGATCAAGCGGGTGTAATTAGAAACGGTGAATTTATACCTTGTACCTATTATTATACGCGCGTGCGGGGAATAACGGAATTATAATACCTTCAGAATCGTAGGTGGATTTTACACGAAGGAATAGCTCACGGGCTTCGGAGCTCACTCGTCGTAGTTCTGACTGACAGTAATACCTACCCTTACCTACCTGTGGGGTCGTGAACGCGCTTATCGCGCGATAAAAAGTTTCGCGAATGTTCAAATTCACCCTTGGATAAGGCGGACAAACGCCCGAGGGAAACGTAACGCGGCAAAAACGTAGTTGCTCTGGGTTGCGCGTATAAAAATTACCTTTCATGAAAGCGAACGGTATTATACCTATAAGGAACTCTGAAACTTACTGGATATTTTAGAAATCAGTTGAAATTACAGTAATTATATAATAAAATGAAAAACATATGTTCACATACCCAGCTCGATCATTAATTCTAATTGATGATTCTTCTCGTGTATATACCCAAACCCAAATTGTACGAAAGGGGCAGGCTGCCGTTGGACATTGAACGCAAATACCTACCCCTCGGGCATCCTCTGGTACCAATGTAGGTTGTTTTATCATTTCCACCGACTGTTTACCGAGGTTCAATCGCTCTGCAGATACGTTCAGAGGTTCCAGGTCAGCCCAGGGCTGTTTTCATCGAGCAAGAAAAGATGGTGAAAAAAAAGCTCTCACGAGGCAACAACAGATGCCCGCACATCATATGTCGATTGTTGACGTTTAATTTTGAAAAAATGCATACGTACACACCCTAGAGGCATTACGGTATAAAATATCTCGAAAATTGTTGTACGCAAACAATACGGTTTACCTCGATTCTACCTAGATCAGAGATCAATCCATATGTCAGGGTATCATTAAACTACTGAATTCTAGTGAAAACTTCAGCGATCGAAATCCCCAGGTTTGAAACTGTTCTCAAATCACCATCCCCTGTCGTAATTAATTGAATTGCGTATTTCCCAGACATAAATTTCGCAAGCCTTCGGATCGTGCAGGTATGAAAGCCCAAGGGAACAACGTCAAGGATATAGATAGCTAGCAAGCGATAAGCTCGGACCTCCTAGTGCTACAGACTGCAAGAGGACAACCTGCACGGAGTCACGCATATACGTGTACGACGTAGGCGCGGTGAACCGATAGCGTGGAGGTGACGTGTACCTGGAGCTGCAGGTAGTCGATACGCGTATGTATCCACACATCCTCCTTTTGTACTTGTATGGTACGGTATAATTCGTGTACATATATACCTACCTAGGTGAGCCTAGCCTAGTCAAACCAGACGGACAGACAGCAGCCCACTTTGCTATATAGGGGTAGATATACTAGTAGTACATACATGTGTATAGTATATATACATATATATATATATATAGGTATACACTTATGAAGGAGCATGGACGAGCCCCGCACGATTCTGACACGGCTCGACACTTACGCCAGTAAACACGCGCATTACAAAGCCGGGTAATCGGCTAGGTATACATCATTCGCGATAAGCCGCCCAGCTCGCTTTGTGTACCGCTCCTTGCTCTTCCAACGGGTGTTTGCGTTGGGGTATAATCTGTCCAGGGTATGGTAATAATTGTTATTAGGTAAATTGAAACCGTTAATCGACCCGATTTCTACTCCATATTTAGGATATTCATATATATGCCACGTAGTACCTTTAAGGTATGCCGATTCCGAATACGGAATCGCGGATGTGTGATAATCTCAGAATCGGAAAGTCGTTTCAATACAGTATTCATTCGAGAAAATATCAGCACAAAGCGTCAACTTAACTGTTGAAAAATTTTAGCAACAAGTGCTCTATGATGGAGATATACAGACAGCTATATACATATGTAGGTATCTGTGTAGCTATATAGGCAGGAGTGATACTCGGGTGCGAAATAACCAACACAAAGACTCGATACGAATACCTATATCCACCTTTGCATGACAGTGTGCGGAGAATCGATCGGCGAAATGCCAGCCAGGGAATTAGAACCGAAATCTAGAGACTACGGTCTAAAACAGCGATACTATAAAATAATGTCGTTTGGATGCAAGAAAAAAATCTAAAGACTCTGGCTGGAAAAAAGTAAAGTAGAAGAAAAAAAAAACAAAATTTCTTTGCAGTGATCCTGGTTGTATAATAATTTATGGATAAGTCGGGTGTCTGTTTTATATGAAAAATGTTGCGGCAATATGAGGCTCGTTTGGGTTGGGTGTAAAATATTAACCCGGTTGATCCACCCGTCTGGAATATCTAGTTTCGTCCATAAGCGCGCGGCGAGTTAAACTATTTTGAAATTCAAATCTGGAAAGAAACGCTCGAGTAACGGTGGAATAATGGTTGGGTAACGCGGTGAAAAATGACCAGCATAAGCGACGCTCTTGGACGATGGGGGTTTCCCGAGTATGAGAAAATGCGAGATACGATGCGAGAGGCGGGAAACAATGACCTTGAAATATTCTAACGCGGAAGAATAGAGAAAGGATGTCGTGCTGCAGGTGGGTGCAGGCCACGAATCAATCTTCTATTAAGGGTTGGATGGGCAGGGGCGCGGAGCGAACGGGTGAAAAAGTTCCGAGGCGCGTCGCGTCGAATACTAATTAAAGACTGGTGGAATGAAATTAGTTAGTTGCGGGTGACAGGGAAGCGGGAAGAGAGAGCCGCTTATGATAATATAATAATACTTACTTAGCTCTGGGCGCTACCTCTAAGCTCATTATGCGTTTAGTTTGTAACTTGAATTGGATTCGTGCTTAACCCCCTTCCCACCCCTTTCACCTCAACCCTTAGCTGTACCCAACGCCCTTCATTATACCCTCGGCAAGACCCGGAGCTACGTCAGTAGGCACTAGTTTCAAAGTGACATCTACAGACGGATTCTCATCGTGGTTAGAAAAGCCGAAACGTATCTATACGCACGGAAGGGGTAGTACGTCGACGTAGCCATGCTTCAACTCTTCTATCCAACAAAGTGTAATACGTGGTAAATCGAAATCATCGTCTCGAGTCGCGGTTACTGCACGTTCATTTTACAGAGGTGATAATAATAGGTCTCATGCGTCAATATAACGTCGAACGTCAAGAACTTGTAGAACAACAGTCAAGACACGACAGTATTATTCGTCACATAGATGAATTTTAGGAATGGGCAATAAGGCGCGTCAGGAGGATTCATATAACGATGAAATATGCAGGGTATCGCATCATCCTACCTTCAGACTTTGGCGCTGGTGGTTTGCGGGTCGCCCAGTTTGTGCGAATGCTGCGACTCCCTAGCCACTGTCCGTTCATGGCACCAATGGCACTCTCCGCTTCCTGGAAAATTAGAAGAATAAGAATAAAATGAATAAGATAAATAAAATACGATTAGAAATGTCGCGTCGGGAAACCTCGGCGTCCTCGATGACACGAGGAAGAAATTCTACTAAAAACGACCGAGCCGGTATCTGAAATTAGATCGGATTACCGGGGAGCGCACAAGGGCTTATAAAAACGAGTCAGACGTTTCCGCGAGCCTTGAATACTTCGGTGGTTCTTATGAGACGTGGGTACTCAATTTCCTAGAAACAAGTATTTCGGACGTTTTACGTCCTCCGCGCGTCTTTGCGACGGAGTAGAGCGAGGAATCCAATGACCTGCTGCGGACTACCCCGGGTATTTCTATAGCGTCGTCTAATCCCTCGCCACTATTCGAGGATCCTCGCTTTCGCGGACAGATTAACGAACTAATAGATTATCCACTTGTCAAAAAACGGAAGGAAAGGAAAGGAAAAAGATAAAGGTAAAAGTAGGAAAAATAATATAAAATAGAGAAAAATGATATTGAACCGGACGAACGATAAGGACAAGGAGCTGCCGCAGGGTTCTATATTTTCTGAAGTGTACTATATGTGAATGAAAAATATTCTCTTTTGTTCATCCCCCCGCTTTGGGAGGACGCGACGGTAGCTGGGGGAATAATACGGCATCAATTCAACGGTGTTTATATAGCAGGGCAATCCAATACTAAAATGGTTATATATGCCGGCCGAGCTATATATGGTTAGAAGAAATATTCGGGGAATTTTTCTTTTTCCATTTTCATTACTTTTTTTTTTTTTTTCATCTCTTCTTCTCCTCTTCAAAAAAATGTTTATACTATTTGAAAAGCGGTCCTGGATATGGAGGTCTCTCGGAGACTCCCGCACGTTCAAACATACCAGCTATATACCAACAGTGAAGAAGACACGGGGAATGGTCACGGCCCTTGTCCCACGGGATAAAATGTTTCCGATCTAAATTTCCATTCCAAGGTATGACTCTGTATTTCTGCGGTTAGCCTAGATAGGATAGCCGAAAGACCTGGCCGTGAAGAGCGGGATGAGGATCGGGAACAGGGTATAGAGAGGCGGAAGAACGGAGGAATGGGGCACCAGCACCAAGCCTCTTGACTCGAATCGATATTCCGCTTCTACTTCTACTTGCACTTGTACGTCTGCTTCCACTTCCACTTCCACTTCCACTTCCACTTCCACTTCCACTTCCACTTCCACTTCTACTTCCACTTCCACTTCCACTTCTACTTCTACTACTACTTGCACGAGCGTTGCCCGGGAGGGACATACCCACCTATCCCGTACGTGGACGTGCTGTGCATACACCTGTGTATACCTACGACAGGAGTTATACCGGCACTTCAGGATCAGGAGTCGCCGGGCCAGTGGGGCTGGTCGGTAATACTTAATCGTCGACTTTAGGGGGGTGGTTCCGGAAGATCACTGCAGGAGATGTAGAGGTTGAGAGGGAGAGGAAGATAGGGATCGAAAAGTTTTTCAGAAAATTTTGCAGCTGAGCTGGGATTCGATTCAAAAAATTACTGAGAATGATGGTTCGCGACTAAATCGGCCATTCGTTTCTCACTCCCCTTTAACATCATTCCCCGGAGTTCCAACGGTGATCTGTTATCGGCGGGTCGATCCCTCGGCGATTTCTAGAAGTCCGCCTCCTATCCTAACCGACCTGGGATCACCGTTGCTCTCCCTGCCGACGAATCAAGTTTCATTTAAACCCGAACCCGAAGCAGGTGCCCTTCGGTAAACCCAGTCAACCGAGATCATATGAAATGACAAAAGTCTATTGCAATCCCATCGAACTGTGATATGAATAGTTAGCCAGTTCAAGTGAGTGGATCCCCACACTCTATATACCTATATATGCTAATAATTTGTGTTCTTCAGTATTCTCCGACCGTATTTCATCATTAAGGTATACCACAGCGTGGTTGTTACCCCTTTGCATCGGGAAACGTGCTTTATGATATAACCTGCATACATCGAAGAATACCCACGTATTCCCAGCTGCAGTCGTTTAGCTGTACTCTACCAGTTTTTTTTTTCACGAGTTTTCAGATCGGCTGATTAACAACGTAAAATAACGAGGGGATGTGGCTATTTTATACCCCATTGGTTAAAAAGAGCGGGTATCTCTCTACCGCGTGTATAGCTGTATAGCTATACCTACGTTTGGTATTTCCATGCGATACAGAAGCTCTGAATGAGTATAACTACCTCCGTATTACGCGGTGGTCTTTCGGGAATACCGTGCAGGAAGTGTCTATTACATATAGCAACCGGGCTTTCGAGTATAAGTAATCCCGGGCGAGTGTGGAGATGCCGGTGCAGGTCCAGATCGATAGGGCATTAAAACGGACGGGACGTCTTCCGTGAAGGTAATAGCATCTGCACCGACCGCAGACAACCAGTAGCCGACTAGCCGACTCGTAGTAGCCTAGAAAAGCTTGAGATAAAAGGGATGAGGTACAGGAATCCCCCCGTCCCCCCGTTCGTTCTCCTTCTTCTTCTTCTTCTTCTTCTTCTTCTTTACTCGGCAGCTGTAGATCTTGCGGTGATTTACGTCGTGGATTTTTGGCCAAGAATCGTGCGAAAATCTGGGCTAAGAGGCGAGGCGACGGGGGATAAAACTCTGTGTGATGAAAATAAAGGGAAGAAATGAGAAGAGGAAGAGGAAGAGGCCTGGGCTAATAAAACGTAAGAGATAATGCCATCTCGGAGAATAGCGTTGTAAAATATAAAGACAAGTTTCGATTGGAAGCCGCGCGATCGAAACGAAAAGGAATAAAGAAAAAAAGCAAAGTAAAGTAAAGGAAAGCAAAGGCAGGGAGCAGCAGCGCGGTAATACCTAATGGAGCAGGAGGCAGAGGGCACAGCTTTCCTCGAACGGAGATGGGGATCGCGGGCTGAGTTTAACGCGCAACGTGCGCGTTGATCGGGGGATGAGGGTGGCTGATATTACGTACGAAATGCACGCTGTCCCGCCTTAAAGATCGCTGATAAAACGTCAACGTTAACGACGCCGTTACAATAGTGATATAATCATGCCAGACGCGTCTCGACGCTTAAAGATCACTCGCCAATCGTATCGGTTCTCTGTTTTCTGAACTTGCACCTAGCCTGCATAGGGAAATTCACGCCAGCTGCACCGCGCTAATTATTAGACACTGAACGTAGTACTTGGCGGGATTTAATGCGAATAAACACGACCCTGGGTGGTAGAGGGGAAAAATGTTACAATTAGTATCCACCACGCGATTTCGTGAGACATAAGAAGAGGGTTAATCGATTCCGGGTTAGCGGCCAAGTCGGATGTAGAAACGACGCTTGTTTCTTAATCTCTTCCCTTTTACTCACCGCTTTTTTAACGAACGATACGAAGCCATATCCTTTCGATTTTAGCGTCTGTGGATCCCTAACGACTCTGCAATCCCTGTAACAAAAATGAAAATCCAATAGTTAATTTACAGTCATCATATTATATCCTTTAAAGTTCACTCCTCGCTCGATGGTGGCTGAACAAAGGCGAGAAGCAGACAAGAAGAAGATCCTCTTTATTGTTCGTCTAGGGTCTCGAGAATTCTCTCGATTTTTTTTTTGTTTTTTGCAGACAGAATGACAATTTATCAATTTACTTATGTGTACGAAAGATTTTTAAGAGGTCAAATATTCAATGAAAAAATATCTCCACATGGAATAGCGAGTGATAAAAGTAGTTTGAAAAATTTCAAATCAAGATACTCAAACTAGAATCAAATTTTCTCCGTTCAGGATATAAAAGCGAGGTATATTTCCCGTGGATTTCTCTCATCCATACCCACACCCATACCCACACCCACACACACATTCACATTAAATTTGTACATCTCTACACGGCACTTTGCAGCCGAGGAACCGGTACGCGACTGGGATACGTATTCCGAGTAGGTACGACGGGTTCTCGTTAAATCGATCGGACGATTCGATTGCGAACAAGACGTAGTAGCGCTGCTTCAAGTGCGGCAATTTCTCTGGGGCCAATCGTTCGGTTGTGGGACAACCGCCGGTCCTTGCTGTCACCACTGTTGCCTGAACGGGGCCGACGGCTCATATACATACATACGCTCACAAGTATCGTAAAAAAACCAATACATTTGAAGTAGCCTCTGGGAAAATTTTGATGGGACGTAAACCTACGTTAATTGTCTACTCGCTTCCGTATTCGCAAGCTTCGCGTCTGTTTTTGCACGAAGAAAAAAAGCAAAAGGATAAAAAAAAAAATAAAGACAATCCATTTCTCTCTCTTTTTTTCGTTGGTAAAATTCTTGGAAATGTTCGATCTTCCGTTCACATCGCATCATATGTTCCGCTATAAGCTACAGAAACGAGTCGTGTTCCGAGTCGAGAGATAAGATTCTTTGTTTATAGATCGAGTTAGTGCGAGATGGTAAGAAAACGCGATTTCGTTCGACCGTTTACATGCATACCATTCCACTATCGCGGTGTTTCGTAAAATCGATCGGATTGTCCGGTGGTCGAAAGTATCAGCGTTGGCTAAACCAACCTGTAGGTATATTTGCGTTTGTCTTAGCTTGCGACGACCCTTGTCCATTTCCTAGTTCTACTACGATGTAGGTTTCCGTGGGATTTTCCGGGGTGGAGAGGCGTGGCTATCCTATCATCCGGGGGTCTTTACCACCCGTAGAATGATGTCGTATGCTATGGGTGATCTTCGGAGCGCAAATTCCGAGGTGGACCTACTCCGACTCCTACCCTTACTCCTACTACTCGGCAGGTCTTCGAGGTCGTTTGGCTAGCGAACGGGGCGATAAGCATCCGTCCACTTTGGACCGAGCGAATGCCAACCTCGAGCGATTTAGCCTTAGCGAAGAAGCTAGCGCGGGTGGCTCTCGAGTGCGAGTAATCGATAGGAGAGAAGCCAGAAACTGGCAAGGCAAGGCGACGGACGACGAGAGGAAACCTAGACTATAGAGTTACGACTCTATATTTTTGCTACATTCGTAGAAGAGACCCGATTGTCCGCGCTTTGTCGATCTATAATCACAAAAAAGACGAGCAATAAGGGAAACGAAAAAAACGTGAAAAAATAAAAAAATATGGAAACAAAAAATGTTCCTTTTTTTCTCACACGCGATAAATTTCTGTTTATTCTTTGTCCTTTCTGCAGCGTACGGTCTCTGGCGGCGATATTATCGGCAATCGGTGATAGGTAGGTAAAGGTATAGCTATTCTGAATTATTAAATTCTGAGATTTATCGCGTCAATATAACGTTGGTATTAATTTACGATATCAGGGAGAGATGTAAACTCGTAACGTAACAGACGTCCCGGACAATTGCTTTGCCATTTGGATTTCAACCTAGCTGGAGCTCCAATGCTCCCGCGAACTAAACTGCAACGCTTCTGCAGACGGCGCGACGCGACGCGGCGTACCGTACCGTAGCGTAGCGTGGCGTGGCGTGGCGTGGCGTGGGCGGCTAGTAGCTGGTGACACGTGCCGATGGCGTATGGCGCGCGGGTTTACGCCCGCGCTTCCGTCCTCGGAGTAGTACCAGCAGTGAGAATCGACCAACTTCTATTGACCATTACTCACCGTAACTCGGGCATACTTGCATCCGCGCGGATACCTATTCTCGGTGCGACTTTGCCCCGCGGCGTCGACCGCTTTGATTAATAGCACTAATTTGTCCGGTACCACGATACAACGTCTCACCCTGAACCGAAGGAATTAACGTTTACGCGAAGCGCGATATCGCGAAGGAATTGTAAGTGTCGGCTATCTTGAAACACGTGTATCGGACAACTCTTCTTCAGTTTATATTTTTCCAAGAGGTTTCGAATGTCCAATAATCATCCTGAGAATCGTAGGTAAAATGAAACGTGTTTATGGTTGATGAAAGATTAAAATTTTACCCAAAAACATGCAAAATGTCAATTTTCCAAAGTCTTTTAAGACCGCGATATGAATTGGGATCTAAAGAGGTGTATTTTTCGGCGAAGGTTCATTGATGCAAGTAACCTACGGTCCGAGTCCCGCCCCCGGATATGTCAGAAGCTGTTATCGAGATGAGTGGGTATATACCCAAGTATACGCAAAGTAGCGAAAAATGAAACTTCAAGAAAAGAAAATCCGCAAACCGCCTACACACATTATGCCTCATACTTCAGTCTACCATTTCGTCAATTTTACGCATTATTAACTCTAATACGTTTCGAAATCGTCTCGCAAGGAATAAACTTTGGAGGATAACAAAATTTGGAAATAAAAAAGCACCTGTACAATAAAAACTTGGAATATTCCTTAATTAAAAAAGTGTTTCACAAGTTCCGCTGCAGCGTCCATCGGTATAACTAAAAGATATAAATGAAAAATAAAAAAGTTCTATAACAAAATAAAACTACCATATCCTTATGGCCTGAACTCTCGTTGTCGTACTCCGATCTATATACCTGTAGGACAATAGTTGGTAGATACAGTGCATTTAATTGCCATTAGACCGCACGAACACGGCATGTCCTCGCGTCACGCACGTCACCTAGACCCGGGCTCGATGGCCACACCGCGGTACTGTTTCTAGTCGGTGCAATTCGCTAACAGAAATTACTGACATATACTCGTACACACATATATATATATATATATATATATATATGTATAGATAGATAGATAGTTGTAGGTGTAGTATACCGACATAAAGCCTGGCGAACAATTAGAACCGTTCATTCTATTCTATTCTATTCCGTTCCGTTCCGTTCTGTCTCATTCCATTCCGATTTGTTCGTCGTCTCTCCCGTGCTAAATACCCTAAACTCCTAAGCTCATCTACATTATACACTGGTACACTAAACTAAAGTAGCTGTACACAACCGTACCTCAATCCCTCTAGCCTACCGAATTTCCTCGCTCAACGGGGGTGCTAATTTCGGCTGTCAGATACCACCGTCTTAATCGTGGGTAAGTAAGGATTTTCCTCTACATCCTGCAGCCACGTAGGCGACCCAAACGTTTCTCTGCGGAGAACTTCCGGTCTCCAAGCTCACAGGATGGAGAGTATAAAAAACAAAGTAGAAAAAGAAAAAGAAGAAATAGAGGATGAAGGGGGAGGAGAAGGAGGAGGAGGAGGTTCAGGGATTCTATGCAAAATATTTGACTACCCCGGGCGCTTCGCCAGGCGACATCTTTTCCTCCTCTGGACAAGGGGTGGGTAGAGAAAGAAGAGGGTTGCAGTAAGTCGGACCAGAATTGGCAAAATCGCGTATCGTCATGTCTCTTTGCGTCTTGTATATCCAGCGTCATCGGTGTACCAGCGCGCCATTCCGCGAGCCACAACTCATTAATAATGAGTAGAAAAAACGAAGAGGTAAAAAAAAAAAAAGAAGAAAAAAAAAAGAAAGTTGAAAGAAAGAAAGAAAAAAATGAAAAAAAACCGTCAGCGGAAAAATCTTTGTGTTGAAAATCTCGCGGTGGATCAGATAAGCGGCGCCTGCGGAAGGTGAAAAATGTTCTTGGAGCCCTTCGCCCAACGCTTCATCAATCTCCTCTCTAATAACTTGGCAAACTGTCAGCTTGCTCGTTCTCTCGTTCACCATGGGGCTGTTGGCTAACCCCGTGATCGTGTCGCGACGTTACGTCTACGCGAGAGACAATCGTACGTAATTATTTAACCCCATCCTAACATCCCGGAGTCTCCTAGTCTGTAAATCATCACATGTCTCACAGTGCACTCGATTGATGAAGGGTTATTGTTCGGTATGCTGGATATTCGTGGTCCGCGATCTTCACCCTAGCTCTACGCATCGCTTGGGCTCCGATTCCCCGCAGATCCTCAAACAGAGATATTCCCATTTAGAGATGATGCTCAAGAGAGAATCATTCGAGTGAAGTCGGCTCGAAATTCCGAAACGACGTTGAGGGACGGAACCGATAATTTGTCATGACTTAGATTGTGATTGTTGGTTAATTCGAGATTCTAGTCGAGTTTAATTTACAGCTAGGGAATATGAAACCCCGTCTAATGTATCATCATCATCATCATCATCATCATAATCATGATCAGGAAGCGGAGCCTTAGAGGGGATGCAATATGCTCTATAAATACTCTTAGGTACGAGTACCAAAAACGTAGGTTGTACCAAGGCAGGTAGGCTTGCCTTGCCCAGGCAGAGGCGAGCTAACGGAGCGTGTTATCGGGTTTTGCTTTTGTGCGAAGGCCAGTCAGGGACCAATAAATACGTTATTAAAATTACCATAACCCCCAGTAAAATGGGGCATTTTGCAGTTAATTTTCCGATATCTCGGTAATAATCTCGGTTACACCGTGGGTAGTTAACCCTTTACGTATAGCCTATCGCCGCGTGATTCCCCAACCCCTGACGTAGCGCTACCCCAGTACCGGCTCTGGCTCTGGTTCTGGCTCTGGTTCTGGTTCTGGCTCTGGCTCTGGCTCCGTCATACGCGCGTAACATTAATAACCGACTTAAATTACGAAAATTCAAATACAGACGGAAACGCAAATAGCTACCTACATCCTCTCACATCACGTCGACTACTCTACGCGACTAGCTATAACCATGAAATTACAGATTCTGTTCCATTTTCATTTCCCAAACGACGATATGGTTTCAAATTCCTAATGATAGAGGAAACATCTAGCCCCAGAATAACCGTTTTTTTTTCAAACACTTTTGCTTCATTTCTGAACCATCAACTTCGAAGTGCAAAAACGTTAACATGAAGAAGAGAGAAAAGGAAGAAGAGAAAAAGAACAAAAAAAGGAAAGAAAAAACAGAACAGTTTAGTCCACGTCGTTCTACGGGGGGCACGGGGTGAGTATATTTGCGGAGGTCTCGGTCGGGGGTAAGTTGAGCAGGAATACGCGATAATAAAGCTCTCTGGTATTTCTAGACGGTTCGCGCGTTTCGCTTGGCCAAGAGCAAAAGTTTCTCGCGCGGGTTGTAAACGCTGATTGCACTTCGCTTTCTCCCTCGCCCTCACCCCCTTCCCTTATTCATCGTCGTCCTCACCCTCACTCTCGCCCTCGCTCTCGGTCTCGCCGTCGTCCTTGTCCTCGTCTTCGGTCGCGTCTCCACGAGGATCGCGGGGAGCGTGGAGCCGAGTCGCGGGTTCTGATTACACGCTCGATACGCTCTCAGTTCGTCCCTACAGTTATACGTATATGTATACCTGTACACACATATACATAGGTATATACACCGATATAGATTACCGGACGCAAATACGAGTCGAGATGCACGCAGGATTTCCGTTCCTCACTAATCGAAATAGGACGCAATGCCGTTAGTCTCATTTTCGGAGATCGATATACATATAAGAAATTCATCCGGAAGAGGTGCAACTCAAGTTTGGGACCTCTGCCAAACCTTGGAAGTAAATAATCTCCACGAACAGGAGAGAAATAATGCCTAAAATAACCGCAATCACATTACCGCTCATATAATTATGTCCTCCTTCATCCGGTATACGATCATATTAGGTATATCTACTCCGTAAAGTTATACGAAATCGTGAACATTATCGGAAGTCGAAGCTGTTGAAGCATCAAATCCGACATATGCCGACAAATTCTTCTGCTATTGTTCGTAAACAGAACAAAAAAAAAACAATGAGAAAAAGAAAAAGGATAAAAAGTGAAGGAGGCAGGGAAAAAAATCGCCTTTTCGAGGGTGGATTTCCTCCGCGTGTTACCTATATCATTCACCTTGAAGAGATGAGGGAAGAAGGCCGGGGGTTCGATGTTGACGAATGTCGCGGAGTACCTTCGCCTTCGCCTTCGAACCTTGGTCTCTTATCGTTCGTCGTCATCGCCTCGTTCGCCCTTACTATTCTTTACTTGGTCCCGATACGAGATGAACAACGAACTAACGGAGACCCTGCCGGGCAAGATAGCGCCGGTTTTGACCCGAGCCAAAAACCGTCGTCTTGTCATGATCAGGAAATAAAATCCGAACTAATAGTGTAAATTTTTTTTTTTACCGCATACCCGTCGCTCGGTAAGCCACATACATGATGTGCATGTAAGGTAAACGTGGCACGTACCGAAGTGCTTCGACTGCACCACTTGCCTTTTCCTTGGCTTTTCCCTTCCTGGGGGGTGTTTTTTGTGCGTGGGTAGAGGAGTTTATACCGGCGAAGTAAACTTCGGGGCTTTTCTGGTCTCGTGGGGGATCGATGGATCGACGGACGACTCTTTCAGCGACGTGGCGCCTTCGAGGCGAGCTTTTCCTCTTGGTAGAAGGAAAGTGGACGTATATCCAATCGTGTATCGTGGATGAGGTAGATGGACGGATTACCGAACTCTGTCTGTACCCGGAGTCACGATGCAAGGCACGAAGTCGCGGAAATAGATTCCTGGACAGTACCGCAAGACTATCTCAAGACTTGGGACTGAAACGCGCGTTCGAGAAACCGGAGCTGTCAAATTATTTTAGCTCGTGAATTGTGCCGATGGAGAGTCTGGAGCGTACGTGCAGGACGCCAAGGTCTACACATATATTCGTCTTCCCTGTTTTGGGGTGAACCGGCTCCTGAGGGTCGATAATTGCTTGCGTCCCATCGCTAAACTACACGGTTCAATGAAATCCAAAGTCCTATATCCTCGGCGAGAGAAAGCCTTGACCCAACATCCTTCGATACTCGGCTAGACGCGGGACTGGAGATGAAAATGCGGTCGTAACAGGGTAGTTATAGCGCGGGGGTCTTTGTCCCGTGAACAAACGAATTCCTTTCTCACCGTCCTGGACCAAACTCGAGAGCCCACCTGACACCGTTTCTATTATCACACCGTGGCGTGACTCGGCTTGATTAGAAGCCGAAAAAACGGTTAGGGATTACCTCGAACACACTCCAGGCTCACCTTGTACAGGTGTGAATGTGGCAAAAAGAAGAAAAAAAGGAACGAATACTTTTTCACTGTGGGATACGACGCGAAATCCTGTCAGCATAAATGATACACAGTTTTTCCAACTTCTCGTTATGTTTTAGTCAAATTTTGATAATATTCAAGGCCCTCTTTTAAGCGATGGTTAATCGCAGAGCTGTGGGGATGAGTAAGTGGAACGTAAAGACGTGGCGATAACGAGTGTACCTCATCCTTGCAAGGAGAGCGATTTTTGGTCGGATACGACCGCGCGGTGACGAAGCTATCGAATTAGGGGCGTAGTAAAGAGCTATAGAGGAATATCAGGATCCCCCTTCGTTAAAAAGTTTCTAAAAGATATCGCGTGGGCAGAAAAGTGGCAACCATCCCCAGTGTCAGTACCAGCCCTTTGCGGACTGATGCGACACAAATTTATCGAGAAATTACGCGTAATTGACCGAGAGTGGTAGCTAGAGCACTGCTCAGGCAGGCTGTTACCAGGTCGACCAAAACGGAACTGAAGCTAGAGAGCTGGAGCTGGAGCTGGAGCTGGTGCTGGTGCTGGAGTTGGAGTTGGAGTTGGAGTTGGTCGGTTGAAAACGACGTTAGTAAACTGGGATCTGAGAATACTGCGTCACTATATGTATAGTAGGGCTCGCCTTCTTTCCCTAGATTTGGGAGATCATCTTTGTTTTTTTATCTCCTCGTTTTGCCCCGTCCCCCGTTGTCTTCCTCTCTCACTACTTCCCTTGCTCCTTCATCTTGCTTTCCAGGGGCGGGTCTCGCGGTATAATTGATCGTGGACGGGTATAAGGTTCCGTCGTTTCGGGGTTTTGGCAAAAACATTTAATCACTCGAACTGAATCGGATGACTCAATTACTCTGACCGCAAATAGTAGCGGCATTTCGTCGGTTCCGTGTTCTGCCCTAATTTTGTTGAACAAATTTTCTTTCCTCTTCATTATGTATTTAGGAATTGCCAACTCATGCGAGAACCTTCGTACGAAAACTGCAGCGGGTGATATTGCCCCGTCTACCCCCGATACGCATGCGTATATAGAAGGGAAGAGACTAGCTGTAGTAAGTATTCCTTACCCTCTGGGTTAATTTAAGCCCAACTCCGTATGACGCGATTTGGTTTAGTTCTACGGTAGCAGCTATTGCTTGGAAACGCAGCTCACGGTTTAGCACATTGTAAGGGGGTGCGAATTCCCCATATTTTAAATCTTAAGCATGACGTTCGTGCGGTGAATAGATAAGTTATGAGACACTTTCAAGGGTGAGGAAAAAGGCGCGGATAGTTTTTCACCGGTCCTGCACCATCACCGGGTTATTGACGACCCCTGGGGTACCATTCACTTTGATAAATTTTACAAAAATAAAAATGAATAAATAAAAATGAAAAATATATATCTATAATGCCTTATCAACTATTTTTAGACACGCAGTATTGAACAGGCGCTAAATTAGATGAAAAAATTTGACAGGACGAGGGAAAATTTGGTTTCTAATAGACGTGATTATCGCTCATGCGATTCGCGTCCGACTATTTTTTCCTTTGGTTTTCTTGTGTCAAAATTGGAAAGGAAATAGGGGTGCAGTCTTGAATCGGGCCATAAATTTGTCTTCAATATCGGAGGAAATCATAACGATAAAAATATTTGATCTTTTGATCTGTACGCAGAATAAGTTATACGAGTTAGCTGTGGTAAATGTATAAAAGTACATAGAAACAAGATGTTGCATGGAACGGGGGTGAAGCCCGTGCAGCTATTCCATAGCTCCGTTAAAGTTGTACGAACTTTTCCCTGTGCCCGGAAGGACTGCGGCCTGTGTGTGGGAGGGTGTTCGCATGTGTCCATGCCGACGGTTTTCCAAGAGTTGAAGAAAGAGAGAAAATAGTATAGAAAGAGGGAGAACGTGCGCGCGCGCCTTTTAAAACACTTGGCGTACAAGTTAACTTTTATTTGAGCCAAGTATCAACAGGTATCGACTCTTCCTGAGCTTCTTTACCCGTTTTCGTCCCACTTTCCCTGCGGCTAGCCCTCCGATACAAGAGCGTTGAGCCTCGTCTCTCCCTCTTCCCTTTCCACGTGTAGCCTCTCGAACCTCTTTATAAATTAACAACACGTCTCAAGATTGATCCCGCCGATAGGTTAGTCCAGATTAACTCGGGTCAGACGTCTTATTCGGTCTCTCCAAAGGTTTAACGTCTTTGTTTTTCCTCGCCTGGTGGCTGAAGTCTTCATACTTCGTAAACCCTCCCCCTCCGTTTTATATAACTTTTGTTTACTCGTTGATTCGCTGAGTACTTTAAACTCCGACCAGCGCTATTTCTATTTCTAAGGTGGCGAAATTATTCAGCGTATATTTTCACCCTAGGCAGGTGTATGAGTTAGCAAAAGAAAACGGCACGACGATCCCTTACTTTATCGGGGGGATGAGCTAGCCTCAAACCTATCCGCCTTTGCCTCCGCCTTCGTCCCACGGGGATGTATTTAAATCTGAGGTCGATATATCCCGATAGAATGGAACGGGAAGCGGGGCTAATCCCCGGGATTATTCCCTCTGATCCCAGACCAAATATGTGTTCAACCAAGCCAGGATCTCCTCTCGGCCCGTACCGAGATCGAAACGGCAACGGCAATGGCATCTGCACCATATATGTACCTCGATACACGTGCTGTTCGACGCTACACATATACCCGGTGGATACGATACGCCGTCTTATCTACCCCGGACATACGATGCACGTGAATCATCATACCATCATACATTCTAAACCTGGCCGATAACCGTCAGCCACTGACCAATTAGCGATTAGGGTTGAGCTATGAGGCTTAATTGTACGAGGAAAATGATGGTTATAGGTACGGGTTCAGTAATGTGCCTTTTTTAATGTCGTGAATCGCTTTAAAGGGGTGCAAATCCACCCTCAAGGTACATTTTTCGTTATTTTTTTTATTAAACTGCAGTTATATTGCAACGACAGCATTTCTTCTGCACCTTGATAATGAATCGATTTTTTTTGAGAAGAAATATCTTCGAGAATTTTAGGCTATACGAAACCAATTCTTGAACATGATGCTTGCTCCATCTTCTTAAAAACCTATTTTTCGATCGGAGTTGAAATTAGGGAAAGTAATTTCGCGATCGAAACTAATATAATACCTACTTTCTCTTATCACCAGGGTGATGAAAAGTAATATTCCGTTTGATTGTGGGCCTACCCACTTCTCGAATAACTCCGAATATTCAAGTGGTTGGTGAAGTGTATATTTACCCCCCTTAGAATACCTGGGATACGTTTTTTATTTGGATTGGATTCCCGTTCTTCTTAGCTTTTCGGTAAGATTTACCCTGTGCTATGTAAATCGATGGATTGGAGTTGGGGGTGCGTGGATCAGTGTCAGTCCTAAGCGGTCACGATCGTTCTTATCTCGCCTGGTTCTATGTAGACTCGGACGCAAAATAATGGGAGAAGTTCTCATCCCCATCTCTTTTCTCTCCTCTCCACTGTTCCATTCTATTCCGCTCCGTTCACCATCATCTCTCACTCCAACATTTCGCGTTTCGCATTTCCTGCAGCCCCCGCGGGGTCTGCTTGTATCTCCAAAGCGCTTAATCCTCCGTCCTACCGAACGCCACTATGCCATCGAGATCTGGACCTACGACCCCCGCGTGCTTAGCAGTGCATTTGACCGTCTATTATTCAAACTGCGGAACGGGTGCCCCGGGACATGCCCTCGGCAACCCTAACGTACGAAATTCAACTTACGTGCCTAGGTCACGAATCCACTAACCGACCCTTGCAGATAGATATTATATAATATAATAATTAAGGGTTTCGGTTGGTAATCGCAAACCGAGTTTCAACTACTGTTTTTTCTTTCATTTTCTTTGTTTATTCCCTTTTTTTTCAGGGAGAAATATTTTCTCGAGTTTGTATAATTTATTCGTTTAAATTTAGAGCCATTAGGTTGCTCCCTTATCTCCGTGACTCGTCGACCGTTTGACGTTTGGCGACCGCCATCTAAGAGACCCGGGCGAGCTACGGGATGGTCTGAGCGTAGCAATCAACATTGATTTTTAATAAGTCACCCCGAACAGTTATCTCTCTTTCTCTCTCCTCTTCCTACACGGTGAGATTCCGTCTCTGGTCCTCAAATGGGCTTGGCTACAAATCGACTCTGTTAGATACGCGGCTAGATAACTTCTCGCTCGAGAGAGAAAAGCCGGTGTGTATATATGCAATGAATTTGTCATAATTTTCTTCGCTTTTTTACTCCACGGGCTGATTGGGAGCGGGAGTGGGAGTGGAACTGTGTGATTTAGGGGCGAAGTGTAACTATACGGTCTGCAGGAGTAACGTACCGCGCGTGTGTAATACCGTCTCTGAATATAAACCAGCACCTTGCAGGAAACCTTAAACTTTTTTCCTTTTTTATCTTACTTTTTCCTACTTCTTCGTTTGTTTTCCCCGCTTTCTCACTTCTGACAATAAAACCCGAGTCCATAGCTAAGCCCTGGCCTGGCTTGACTTCAATTGAGTTTCAACATCACCATGGTTCACTCGCACTTCGAACAGGATTTTCCTCGCACCTACGAGTCCCGCTGATTGGCCACCTCCGTCGCGAGGGCGACCTGACCAGGCAAACGTTTTATCCCCCGGGACGTACCGACGCGATCAGTTTCCTCAAAGGGGCACAATGAAAGAAAGAGACCGAGCTTGAGGAAGAGTGGATATGTATCGATTGATTGATTGATTGATTGATTGGATTGATTGATCGATGGCTTTATACGTCCTGAAAATAACTTTCCATCGGAACAACCATTAGGAATAAAAAATGAAAATATAAAAACGAAATAAAGAAACAGAGAAAAAGAAGAAAAAAACTACTTTTTGATTAATTAGTTTGGCAAGAGAAAGAGCAATCTCAAGTCTACCTCCCTAGTACCTACATCGTACTTTGAGGAAAATTTAAGTGTGTCTTAAAGCTACGAGCAGCATGATGTAAGAAGTTGATTTCGGGGTGGTTATAGCCTGCTAAGGTTTGGCCGGGTTAAATTACCCGGTGAAGAAACAGAGTCACTTTTCGGCGGACGAGATTGAAAATCTATTATTAAAGCAGGGGCCCCGACGTGGCGCGATGCGGCGCAGCGCGGCCTCTCGGTACGAGTTGTAAATCGAACGTCGGCCCGGTGTAAATTTCCGCAGGGTTCTCAGGTGTCTCGTAATTACGGGGTGCCTATATCAGGTCGGGGTATTTTTATCGCGGTAAAATATATACGTGGCGATAAAACTGGTCGATTTTTGAATCAGGTATACGCGTGCAACACCTTTGTTTCTGTTTATTTTATTGCAAGTAAAAGACGCGGTCTTCACACCGAGTATAAATGTACATATGTAAATGTACAGAGACGTCGCTAAGGCTCAGAAATACCCAAAGCTTTTAAAAGAATGAGCGAACTACGAGACCAACCGTGAAGGGGTGAGCGCTACGTTTGGTCCAAAGCTTTCGAGTGTTTTAGTATGTCCCTAGAACCTGACTCTATGGCTGTTGGTGTGGATAGACGAGTGGTGTAGCGATAGCTGTACACATACACCTACCTACCTCCGCCTAAGAGACCCTTGTCCGATACTCGCGCTCCGCTGCGGTCAACCCTATACTCGGCACCTTCTCCTATAGTCTAATTGTTATACACGATCCTACGCACGCGTGGGACCAGCCAGACTCCACCACCCTTAGCCAAGTGCGTAGCGCACTTATCCCCGTTTGAAGTTTGTATAGGAATACGAAAGGGGCGCCCGCCTGCAACCCCCCCTCCCCCCCCGCCCCCGACGCGAATTATAAATACGACGCCTTTAGACCCCTGGAATCGTCTATTCTTGAGAACCGCGTAATAAGCGGGGAAATTTCTGACGCCGGGGATAGACGATTCGAATAATATTTTCTGCGAGTGCGGACCATATCTCATCACTTTGATCATTCCTCCAGAGGTTGCGCAGAGCTGGGCAGACGTTTTGGGTATAGGATAAAGCCGAAGGGACGCCCTTTAAACACTCGGTTTTATATTATTTAGGGGGTCTTCCATACGAATTCAAAATTCTACTCTATGTAAAATTACTTATGGATGTACCCATAATCGTGATCGAGTTAATGTACCGAAAGCCAAAGACCAAACTTGGGGGTGGATTTATTCAAGTCAGTTGCATTTGGCCTGGTTTTGTTTGCTGTTTGGTGCTCTTTACTTTTCTAGTTACTTATTCTAGTACTGCTTCGGTAGGTTATCACAGTGACGGTCTTAATTGTCATAAAATTATTCCAACCGCTAAAGAAAAGGAGGTTGAACGCTGAGGTGTCTTTAAACCAAAGCATGGTTGGATCCCTTTTAACTTTTTTTTTTCCTAAACTTTTTTCTCTCTTTCTTTCTTCCTTTCTTCCGTTCAACTTTTGTTCTTTTTCTTCCGCGTTCTTCTCATCTCACTTTTCTTAAGTTAACGTGACGACGACGAGGACGACGTCGCGTCGGTGGTGGTGGTGGTGGTGGTGGTGGTGGTGGAGTTGAGAAAACGGTCCGACGAAAGAGCAAGCTTGCGTATATGTATAGATATATAACCCAGTATGGCGACGTACGTACTTACAATTAGACAAACATTATACAAATGTAAACCGCTTGCTTCGGTACTACGGGCGGACGCAAATGGGAGAGAAAACTTCCATGCCAGAGTAGAGCTGGCTGAGTCCCACACTAGGGGTAGGGAATCCTGAGAGGCGAGAAACCCCAGTTTCGCTCGTCGCATAAACGGTCGATCACGGGTAGCTGAGTTTTCTAATTGGCGAACTACTCGACACGCTGCGCTTCCACTCCTCACGCAATCTCGGTTTTCTTCTTACTGGTCCAAAAACACGGTAAATATATAAAAAAAATGAATAAATAAATAAATAAATAAATAAAAAAAAGAATAGAAAACCAAAGTCAAATTGAAAATTTCATGTATCCCCTCCGACTAATTAAACGAGATTATCGGAATATACCTTCGTTCGTAAATTTAAGTAATTTCATTGAAAAACTGGAAAAAGAAGAAGAAAAAAATGAACGTGAACAACAATATTGTTTCTGATAGAATTGATATGCTTAATGATAACATGAGGACGTTGAAATTTTCATATAATTGTTGAAAAAAAAAAAGAGAAAAATAAAAATAAATTGAATAAGCAGTAGGTATACCTACTCGAAAGTTAGCCGTAAATTAGCGTCGGTATTTTAACCCGTCGATTTGGAGTCGAATTAAACTCGAAATATAAAAATATATGTGAGTAAACGTGAAAATGTATAATCTAGGCAGAGCGAAACGAGAATATCGTTCACGAACGGCGGCCACGGTGAACAGCCGGCAATAAATACAGACCGCGATTAGATCGGCCAGTCAGCGTTTTCGCTCGCCAATATAATTCGCGTAAAATATCGCCCGTTCGCGTAGCGCGGTAGCACCTATTTCTCCCATACTATATGCAGACCCTCCTGCATTGCACCCTATAACGGTCGTTCTTCTTCAATTTGGTTCAGAACTTGGTAAGAGAGAATATCTATACCTTACACCTATATATACCCATATATATATATATATATATATATATATATATATATATATATATATATTATATATATGTATACATATATACCTACTGCGAGATGAAAAATTCGGAGATATTGATCAGGATATAATTCAAACGTCATTACCGCGGGGGGATGGAACATGCTACAAGAGACAAGATCGCCGATTTAGTAAACTTCCCGAAGTCTCCATGGTACGCGGTATTAGGGACGCCGCGGAGTGGGTCCCGGTCGAGAGGAGGCAGCATGACGGACGTACCCATTAGCGGGACTTAGCGTTCGTCAGTGGGATGGCTTCTGTTCACGGTATGTCGCTGGGTAGGTATTCAGGGGGTTGTTGGGACACCCCTCCTAATTGTACATTGAATTTGATGTTATTTTTTGAAAAGAGGCACACCCCAAGCAAGCCGCGCCCGAAGCCTCGCCTCGCCTTGCCTTGCTCTGCTCTGCCTTGCCTTGCCTTGCTTCGCCTTGCCTTGCCTCGCCATCCCTCGCAACTTTTATTTACACGGAATTAATTTTAATGAGAGACTCGCTCACCGCCACTCATCTTCTCACCTTCCTTCCCTACGACCCGAGATTGACCTCGGTTCAAGCTGCGTGGTTGTGCGTGCTGCGTATGCACTGGCGCACAGCGATAGGTGATGGTATACTCCTCTTTTCCTTGCTCTACCGGTTTAGGGGTCGTTAATTGGTTCGGTGATATGATTAAATACGTTTTTGGGAGATTCGTGTTGCAGTTTATTTGCTAAACGCCTTTTTTTTAGAATGAAAAGAGAAATAAAAAAATGGAAAATAATGGAAAAAAAAACCGAAAAAGAAAAGCAGTGAATGAACGAAAGAAAGAAAAAGATGAGGGCGACACCGCGGCGGTCATGGCTGCGAAGAAAGTGGCGAGCACTCTTTACGGGTCGCGGGTTGCAAACTGCCCCCGTGATGTCACACGGAAGAAACAAACGAGATTCTAACGACAAAAGTTGTCCGGAGGCTGGGGACATCGCTAGGGGTTGACGGAGGGGCGCGGAGTACGCCGGCGTCTTCTCGTCTCTCTACGTGTCTCTCGGGGCGAATCGGTTCGCGACCGTTGACTCGACCTGTGTGTAGGTTGTATCGTTCCCTCGCGGTTAGCGGGCTAAAGTATATACCTTCTTGTAGATATACGAGTACACAGGCATATGTATAACAACGTATATGCCTATATATACATACAGCATCGTACCTATATTTATCTATGTACAAAGAAGGTGGACGGGGGGCGGGTGGGGGGCACGAGCGCAGGGTATGCAAATAATAAAATAATACAGGGTTGAAAGTGGCAGACAAAAGCCGAGGCGAGATTTTTCAAAACGTGGGAACTAATATCGCGTCTGGGAGATCCTTGGGGTGTGAAAATTCCCCCTTTCCCTTTTCCCTCCTCCTCACTTTTTTCTTTTATTTTTCCCGCCTCGCGTTCTTCCTCGTCTTCTAAGCGAAGACAGCCTGGCTTTTACTAGCTATAACGTATCTCAGAGGTGGCCAATCCAGAGCGAACGACATACACGATTCGATTTAGATGAACATGTATCCCTTTCACAAGATACTACAAATGTTTTCAATAGAAGAACGTTTTTTTCATGCAAAATATTTGCTTCATGCATAGAAATGACGATTTAATGCAGAAATCTATTATGTACGCGCATATTTACTCTTTCTAACAATAAGTTTGACCACCCCTTTCACACACATGCATATATGTATGGGCGGTGTACCATGTAATCATCGTTGGGTTCAGGCTAGAGCCACACATGCATGCATAGATAAAGAGTATACGATCATATATCCGGAGTGGTTGGAAAAAGCTCGCTAATTTTTTGCACAGAATATTATCGACAAGAGGTGAGACAGTAAAGTGAAAAAATTTAAGATAACTCGGACGCTTTTTTAAACCCAGGTTATCAGTTCGTATGAATTTTCATATACCTAATGTAGTTACTTCGAGATATAGACAAAGCAATAGCAGTTGTCCTGCTGATTGAACGACGAGTTTTTTTACTCGAAGAATAAGTTGTCTGTTAATCCGATGAAGGTTTATTTACTGGACAATCAGAGACCAAGATTTCTGAGACTTAAGTATATCTTGATGTTGATCTGAATCTTTATAACCTCGCCCTCGCTTCGACTGTGTCTTACAACGAGACGGAATTAAGGCTTCGAAATTCCGATTTTTGAAAAAATATTTTGCTGACACACAGGAATATCTTTCCAAAGTTTAACACGACGTGACCAAAAGATGAGATTCATGGTTTCCGGAAGTCCGCAGCTTCGTCGAGGGTGTAATTACCAACGGGACTTAGCGTGAATTCTGCGAATTGGGAATTCGTTAGGACTGAACAACGGGACTACGGCTAGAACTGCGACTTTGACTCTGATTCCAACTCCACTAGGACGTTGTCGACGGTGGTGGCGACGGTGCCCGTTGGCGCCAGTTTGGCGCCCCAGAAACAAGGGGCTAGGTAGTATTTCGATCGTGCCGACAGCGGCTCGGCGTCGCCTGGCAATTGGGATTTTCGCGAATTTATCCGCTTCTGCTCTCTCGACGATTGTCCAAACGGCCTCCCGTCCCGCGGATAAAACGGTGCCTACGACGGAGAGTGCCGCGGCTTGCCAAACCACGATGGGCCGACGAACCCCGCTGGGACAAAACCTCAACAAACGGGCAATCGGCACCCCCCAGTGGCTCCTCAAGACTTTTCCCACTTAATGATCCCTGCGTTGGTTAAAATGGACATAAAATACCGGGGTAAAAAAAAAACGAACACATTTTACTGTGGTCTGACTGCCTATCAGCTCCGGGTTGGAAAAATTTCACTCTAAAACACTCATCAGAACATATCGCAAAAGTTTTTATACGAAAATTAATGAAAACCGTAAAGTTTTTATTCGATATGCGAATTTCCATGCTAAACCCGAGAAACATGTAGATATTTCGGTGCAAATAGCCACGTAGCTATAAGCGAGGGGAACGGGGAATGAAGGGACTGGAACTGGCTGCGGTGCGATGCAGAAGTTTTCTGTCATTTGCTTGGCTATGGAAGAGTAGCGAATTCTGGGATCGAAGGATAGAACGAATGGAACGAATCGAACGAATCAGAGGCACGGAAGAAGCGGAAATTATTGGAGGTGGAGGTGCCGTACAAGCCGCCGAGTAGATGCTGGTTAAATACTGAAATGATGCAGCGCACATATGCACGGGGCCATCAAGCGCGTTGGTATATAAATGCGGGATGAGTACGTGTACCTCGATATGCGGGAATCTCTTTGTGTCTATACTGCAGCAGTACCGAGATAAAACGTGTACAGTATGGATGTTATACCACCTAGCCAGCTACCTATTTACCTCAAACCAATGGCCGCTTCACCAGCGAACTAGCGCACACGCGTTAGCACCTTTTCGAAAACCGATATGCGGGAAAGCGCGAGGTTTGGCTCACGTCAAAGGGATGCGATACCAGGAATATTTAAATCTCGATGGATTTGAAAAGGCTGAACTTTGCGTGCACGGGATCAACGGTGCACAGAGTTCACTCACCGAAGACGAGCAGCTCTGCATCGCGGTTTAGGTATATCAGCGAAGCCCAGAATATTGAAGACTCAACTGAGCCTCCATCGGCTCAAAATAACCACGAAGTAGTTTGGACAAGGTATCCGGTAGATTTATTTCAAATGTACTCCTTCTTCCTCTGATACAGACAACTGGAGTTCGCGAAGTCGTCACGTTGTTGAGACTTCTTTTAACATTTTTTTTGTTTTGTTTTTCTCGGACAGAACGATAGAATCCAAAGTCATGTCTGAGTTCTATTGTGCCAAGACAGTCCCCAACTCATAGTGTTAGAGGTCCGATGATTAGACAATGAAACTGTGACACTTTTTTGACCTATTGGTTCAGAAATTCGACGCAAAAGTTACATAAGCGATATTAAAAATCAAAACCACACCTCGGAACGGATATAGCCGTGGGGTACTCTGGCCACATACGTCTACAAAGATCGATTATCCCTCCTGGGAGTATGAATGTTGTGGGTTTATTTCCATGACACGTGAGTGGAGGAGTTTTTAATGGGGAATGATGGCTGTCGAGTCTGCATTCCGTCTCTTAAGTCTTCTTTATGTATCCATATACGTCTACTGTTAGAGGGGGTTCATCCTGTACGCGGTGTCTTGGGAAGTCGAGGTAGTACATATATCGAGAAACAGTGGAATAAGTGGTAAAAAGTATATATATATATACTTGCACTAGAAAGGCGAGAGACGAAGTCGCCAGCGAGTGAAGAAGAGGAAAGTGAGAATAGCAGAGCAGGCCGGAGCAGAGTCAGAGAAATGTCGCGACGCTTAATACAGCTAGAGTAGTATACATATCATTGTGCCGACGAGCAGTCTGAATATTTTAGACGGACAACAGAAGGTCTCGTTTCGTACTGGCTAGACCCGGAAGTTGGTCCCGAAAGAGCCTCGCTTACACTCATTCCCTCCCTACGCCGTCCTACGCTTCTTTGCTCTCTGCTCTCTGCTCTTTGCTCTTCGTTCGGTCTCACCCCAGCAACGTTTTTAGGGGTGCGGGACGTGGAGCGACTAGCTTCTACTACGCCGGATGGCTGAACCCTCCCTGCTTTACACCATCCGGATATAACCTGGGAGGGTAGTACGTAGTTGTGTTCTCAGCACTCGTTCTTATTACCTAACGAGCAAGATACCACCGCCATTACCCTCGTCCTTCGCATCCTGGATCCTCAGCTTCAATTCCTTCTTCAATTATTTATTTATTTATATACACGTTTTTTCTCTTCCCCCACTTCCACTTCCACTTCTTCTTCTTCTTTTTCTTCTTCAGGGTTTTATTTAGGGACTCTTCAAGTGTACATCTAGATACAACTGTTAAGGGTATATTGCACAGTGTGCCTATACAGAACGGGGTTTTATTACCTGGCAGCTAGCCGCGAGTCCGTTTGAAGTAGAAGTTCGTCGCTTTCTTGTTCGTTGAATCTAATCTTAAGTACCTACCTACCTACTTCCTACCCCCTACCCCCTACCCCTCGCAGTACTCGGGTTGACAAAAACTTTTGACACGACATAAAAGGCGGCGGCTCAATTAGTTTTGCAAATGGCTATAACTTTGCCGAGATCTTTATCCAGAGAAGAATGCCACCCTTTTCTCCCTTACGCCCCTCTTTCGTTCCCATCCCTCCCCAAAAGTATGATTAACTTTTCGAAGCCCTTGTCTGATCGCAACGCCAGGATATAATAATTGAGGTGGTCCAGCGGCCGGGTCCAGCCCAGTTCTGTTCCCCGTCTTCTCCCTCGTCGTAGCTTTTGTGATCGGAGTTTGTTAATTAACGTTACCCTCCCTAAACCCTTTCTATATCTTTATTCCATGAACTCGAGTCCTGCCCACGTACAATGTAGGTTATATACACACCTATGTACATATGTATAACATGTATATAACTAATATATGATGAAAATCAAAATTCTTTACCATTTTATTTTCCTCATGCGGTCAGCTTATCTCCCTCGGAGGTGATAGAGCGTGGTGGAATTAAGGAAGGAATGAATGAACGAGGGGCAGAGAGAAAAACAAGATTTAATCCCGGACAACGAAGCGACTCAAGTCCGGCTATAGCTGCAACGTCCGCCCGCGTTGCGCCCGAGGAAAACTCACCCCGTCGTACAATGGATATATTCGAGAATTCCGTGAGGGAAGTCGAGCGGTGGAGAAGGGGGATGATAATCTTGAGAGGCGATAAATCAGGTGACCGCACATTCGCTATCCTCGGCGCCAGTACTGACGCTGGTCTCGCTCTGCACCGGATCTTAGACTGGTCCTACGACCCAAACTCCGGAAGCGACAGACGCGAATCCTCGACAATTCACCCTTAACTCCTTATAGGTGGTATAGGATTCCTAGGCAATATCCATGTTTTCTTACGGGGACTGCAGGGGAACATTTCTACCCTTGAGATCCAAGGAACTCTTATCAGCCAGGACGAGTGCGAGCAATACTGATTTCCCAGGGTTTGATTCCCGCGAAACGGGATATCAGACTTCAAAGGGCCGTACGTGAAGTGTTTTTGGATGGTCCAATTTTAACCTGGCTCACTGACAGCCGACAACCGACAACCGACAGCCGACAGCCGTCAGGGGAGGCAAAGAGAGAACTTTCTTAAGGTGGGTGTACAAAGGGAATAGAAAATGATGCGCTATATACGGATGCTTCTCACTTGAAACGGGAGAGGGATAGGGAGAGAGAAAGAGGGGAGGGGTCTCGTTTGTGAGGCTAAAAATTCCAGGACCTCATCATCTGACCCGATACCCACTCCAACTTGGGTGACTTATTAATTGATGTTCGCGACGATTCGTTAACGTGCACTCTCGTCGGAAGGGCTGCCACCCTCATCCCGTATCTGAAAAGGTCTTCATGGAAGAGGAGCGGAATTATATAAGATCGAAGAAGCAGAAGACTAAGAAGAAGAAGAAGAAGAAGAAGAAGAAGAAGAAGAAGAAGAAGGAGCGGCTTGGTGTCGGTAGGTTGGGTGAAGATAAAGTTTAAAATAGAGAAGTATATTAAAATTTCTCAAAGTTTTAATCTTTCTCTGTAGTTAAATATTAATAACGAAATCTCGGGTGCAGCTCTCTATCTACCTATACCTACCTACCTCGTCGCGCTCGTTCGGGGTCCCGAAAGTCTCTAGAGTCCCGGTTACACTTTGCCAGATGACTCTCTCCCCGTAGCTGAGAAGGTGACTCAAGCCCTGAACCCTCTGAGAGGGTAAGAAGGTCTCGCGGTAACGACGCCTCCGTGTATCATAAGCCGGAGGCTGCTGCTACGTCTGGCCACGAGGGAAGAGCGAAGACGGGGTGGTGGCACGGAGCTTACTTAGCCGCCATTTAAACCCGAGAGCAAGCTTTGGTTCCATGGCCGAGATCAGGCTTGGTGATATAAGCTATGCCTGCGAGGTCAAACGATGCACTGAGCTGCGAGAAGCTGTGGAACCTCCAGGTTATTCCACGTTATACATATGTCTATCCATTCTACCTATACCCACCTACCTATGCCAACGTTATACGTATACCTGAGCGTGAAATCGGAATCTAGCGAATTCGATGAACCGGAGCTAGATACGTTGATTGCTTTCACCGAAGCCGTGCGATCAGTAGCTGGAGAGAAGCCGTTCGCGGTGAGCTGGATTCAATTTTTGAAAATTTCAATTGCCAGATACATTTCCGTGCGACTATAGATATTTCCAGCCACCTCTAGAGCTTGTCTGAATTTTCTTTTTTTTTTTTTCTCGTTTGTCAAGGTAATTCAGGCGATGTCAACTTTTTCTTGATTTTTTTTCGTTTTTTGATTTTTTTTTTTTTTTTTTTCATTTATTTTTATTAATTTTTACATACTCTGTACGAAATCGAATATGTAACAAAATTGTTTCTATCCGAACAATAATTTACGTTATTGATTTTCAGATTCAAAAGAAAAGAAAAGAAAGGAAAAAAAAACAAACAAACGTTCAAGTAAATTTGCGGGAAAATATAAACCACGAACCTTTGCATTTTTAACAGTTTTTGTATAAACATTGAGAAATAATTGGGAATCATATTATTGTTCACCACGGCGCTCTTGTTTCGAATTGACTTTTAGTTTTTGATGTTTTAAAATAGTCAATTTTTCGATCAAAAGTCAATAACCTACGCGTTAGATAGGTACTTTCACGTTGATCGAACAAATATTTATCTTAATTTACGCTCACGTTTCACTTTATTTTATAGAATAATATAATAGGATATAAAACTTGATGGATTTGTTTGCGTAGCAGCTGGCCTGGACTTATCTATACCGACGATACCAACCATTTATTGAGATAACGTAGAAATACGTCACATTATGTGGCAACGATATACCGGATAATTTATACCACATTAGCTCCGAGGAATATTGCTTTTCCTGCATCTATACAACATAATTTTTATCACGTTTATTCAAAATGCGAGAATGTTCGACTATGGTTTTGAAGAATGTAACAAATCGGTGAAATCTCATTCAGTCTACTCCTTGTGAATTTTCTTACTCAATTTTCCGTATTGATAAAACACTATGAAACGATTTGACATCGTGAAAAAAAAATTGTTTTCAACTCATATCACAGCCCTTGTTCGAACGAAGCCCAGAATTAACACGAAAGATAAAAATTATTTTCAGTCTGATTATAGTCAATTATTCTTAAGTTTCGGGTTACTCGAAACAATAAAGCATAATGACAGCGATCACGAAAAACACAACCACGTTTTTTTCGTGTTTTTTTTTTATTTATAATTTCTACCCCAAAAACTCGATCACCATATCGACTATATTGACAGGACTGGCCGGAGGGTATCAGTAAATATATACTGTGCGATGATCAACCGAATGAAGCGAGTGAGTTTGATGTGATGCCACCCCTCGGATGGGAGATATGCCTATAATTAATACGCGATGACAGATGATAAAATTGAAACGTTAACCCCAGCCTTCAGACTTTTGAATCGCAAATTGGAAATAAAAGAGTAACCCTTTCGAGCTGAGGACCCGCAGGTATATGGTAGGTACTGTGCAGTAGCGAGTGCTAGCGGTGGAAGGACCGCACTTCAAAAAGCTCGAGTGAGAGACCGTCGATGTCGTTTATTTATTTCATTTATGTTTTTCCCTCCTTTTTCTATACCTCTATATTTTTCTATTCAGTTTCATTCTCTCTCTTTTTTCAAACCCGGATTGCTTTTCAACCTTTTTTCCTGCCGTAAACAGCCGAGATTAATCGACCACATAGATACTTACGCGGTTGGTACCCACATAGCTAGGTGTGTGGCAAACGAGCTGACAGAGAAGGACGCGAATTTGTCCTCGTTATACGTTGTACCAAGCTTCCAAGCTCGGCTGACGTTGAGTCAGTATTTGGGGTTGGAATCCGTTCAATTCTCTCTATGCCGGCTAGCTTTGGTTTGCAGGGATATGGAAGTCCTTCCAAAACTTCTACTATACAGCTTCGTCAATTTTTCGCTCACGATCTTACGCTAGTTACGGAAGGTTTCCCTCCATGTTTCGATCGATGATATCACCCTTAGTCTAAATGCGCAGAGTTACATAGGAGGAGACGAATAGTAGCGGGCACACTTGATATTGGTATAAAAAGTAGTGGAAAAGTTGCCCCAGAGACTGTAGACGGTCGCCAGAAAATCGCTGCCACTTACTGGTTACTGCAGGCCGAACCTTACTCCGGGTTCGTTGGTATAAGCTCAGGGCCGCGGGAATCGATAACGAGAATAATATAGAGAGTTGGGATTTTCGAGAGGGAGTGAGGCGAGCCAGGAAGTCGAAGGTGCCGATATCCGCGAGCAAAGAGGAGCAACGGCGGTGGGAGGAATGGTAGAACGGGAAAAAGTTGAATCGAGAGGAAAAAGGAAGCTGAGGAACGAGGGCACCGCACGAGTAAGTACGGACCGGGTTCTCGGAAGTTGGCGCGCGCCCCCGACAGGATGCGATTCCTTATTTCAGGACCAAGAAGCGCCGAGATTGCTCAGGATTCTTGTAAAGATGTCTTCGTTTAGCGCCACGGTCAACTGTTCAAAAGTTGGACGTCGGCGTCGGGCTACACCGTGCATCGGCCTGTTCCGCACTCGATTACGTTCCGCGTTCATGCCGCGTGAAATTCCATCATTTAGCACCCATCCGCAAAGCGCTCGAGCATTTTCCCCTCATTTTAGAAATCCCTGCACACCTTCGAGCTTTAGATGTATCGGCGCGATAAAGAGCCAAATTGAAACTGGTAGGCATACCGAACCAGAATTCACTCGGTCTTTTTCACATTTATCAGGTGCGCTCATGCGTCAAACGAATAGCCGTTTTACAAAAAACCTGGCCTACAATATATCCGAGATCTACAGGCTGCAGCTAAAAAGATTTCGTTCTTTCATCCGGTTCTCTATTGCTCAAAATCGCACCAATTTTCAACAATCGGAAATGTATAATGATCGGTAACAAGAGTTTCAATAAAAAAGTTATTAAGAATTTACAGGAATTAATCGAATTGAATCCACGATTTTTCGCCGAAATTTCGTCTATGGCTGCACAGAATTTACTCGAAATGACGAACCTGCGAGGTAGCCTATCGATGCAAGAAAATTGTTAATTTCACTTTGCTTTTTCGAAGTAATAATATCTTCGCATTGTACGTTCAACCCTTTGAATAGTAAAAATTTCCTCTAAACGATCGTTTAAACTTGATTTTCGAAAGAGAGTTTGCGTCCGTTAGCCGCGCCTGCATGTGGCAGGGTAGTGAGATTGATCAGGATAGACCGAGCAATCTGGGTTGGTAGTGTTGTCTCGAGTCTGGCACGAATCTTCGAAAACTTTTCGGTCCCCTTAGCGCCCAGAGGCCAAAGTCTGCCTCATCTCTACTCCCACTATCTTTCTCTTCCTCAAGTCTTAAACAACTCGAAATCCTGAGGATAGCGCGAACAAGATCCATCGCGAAATTTAACCTGATTCCAAAATCATTCCGTGAAACCACGGGCCGAGTTCATCCCGCTAACGGTTAAAGTTCTCCAAGCTTTCCGTCGCCCTAGTCTCGCTAGTATTAATCGAGAATGATTGTACCGCGGATTCTAGGACGTCGAATGAGGGTGTTCAGAGTTGTGTAGAGGGTCGATACGTCCCGCGAGGGTAAAGGACGGCGTTTATATTTTGGCACAACTCTTGCGGTCAGAGTCTAATAATGGCACACGCCTTGGATATTGTCGCATCGCCTGGCAATATGGTCGGCCTTATCTAGCCAGCTAAGTACTGGTATATTGTCGCCTAGGCCACGCTAAATCATCCTTAATAAGGAACTGGAGTGGACTTACGAGATCTCCCCGAAAGGGGCGAAGGCTTCCCTCAGGGTCTGCGTCTCGATCTCGGGGCTGAGGTCACCGACGAATATGTGGTAGTGTTCTGAAACAGAAGGAAATAGATAATTAATAACAACGTCCGTTAAGTCAGCGCGGATGAACAGGCGCGTATATGTATTTCCCCTTAGATTACTGGCAATACTAGTACTCGGTCGGAATCATGGTTATTGTTATGAAAGAAGCACATGCAGATCGGTGATCGTGAAAAGGGTTTTTAGATCTTTCGTTTCGTTTTGGTTTGGTCTGGAGTTCGCCGACCGATCAGATGGTGGTGCAAGGGATGGAAAAGAGCCGGAGTTTCGTGGTGGAGAGCACAATAGTTCCTCGGCTCGAATATTAATCTTCCCGGTGCTCGCGACACGGTTCTTTGTCGCTGGGGGGTGGCTCGAAAATTTTTTTTTCGAGGTTCGTAAAATCCGTAGAAAGAGAGACCGTCGTAGCGCAGTGGGCGCCGAGTTTCCCGCTCTACCTAACGTCGCCCTTACCCGCCGCGCCGCGCCGCGCCGCGACGGTCCTTTACAAACAATTTTACGAGCCCCTAATTAGTTTTGAGGACCGTAGTTCGCTTAATTGCTATGCCGGGTGTATTAGAACACCGGCGATGAACGTTCATGCAAACCCTGTACGGTCAAGCTGGGACGATTCTGGGAATATACATGAACGTGCTTCCCGGTACGCGTTACTTTACCAAGCGCAAATTGACAGATGCAATATTAATTGAGCAAGGGTCGAGGAGAGTGGAGAAGCAAGCGTCGAACTCTGCACGCAAGGGTCACGCTTTTTAAAAAAATATAAAAATAAAACTAAAAAAAGGAAATAACACACAGAATTATTTTTCGACGAGTTAAATCTGGTCTGAAAATTTCTTTTTCATGAGGTAAAATTTTCCCCGAGTCTTATAGCTCTCCCCTCCCCAGGAGAGTGGTTGCATTCAATTTGTATACGTTGAAGGAAATAAAATAAAAAATTGAGAATCCCTGCAGGGAGATACGCATGAAGAGGGGTAGAGGATCGAGGGTGAAGGGTGCAGAAGGGAATGGAGCCGATGCTCGGATTTATTCTACGATTGGGAGCGTCATTGCCTGAATGGAAATCGCCGGCAAGAGGGTGTTGATGGCGCTCGTCCTTCCACCCCATCTCAGGCGCGCACCCGAGGATCGGCCACCCTGCCACGGTGAGAAAGGGAATCCAGAATAACCCCTACCATATAGCCAAAGGCATTCCCTTAGTTATTTACGTCGGTTTATCCAGGGCCGAAGAAAAACCGCGTCGCATCTCACCAGCCCTCAGGTAAAGAAAAAGTTTTATAGTTTTATCCAATGATTCCGCGCGACGTCTATATACCTACTTATATAGGTATGTACGACATTTATCTCGCCCACGTGTCAAACGACGGCGTCTCCTATTTTTTCTTCTACGGCAAGTAGAGAGAAAAAAAACCAAGAAAAAGAAAAAGTAAGAAATAGTATGAAAAGAAAATAAAGTAGCGGTAAACTCAAGTTTAATCAAGTTTATCACTCGCAGGAGAAACTTGGGACAGAGTAGCTGACTCGCGGTGGGTCGTAGCCGAAGAGGGTAGGTATATTATTTCGTAATTTCTGCACAAACGTTGTAGGCAGGTATATAGGTGTATATATATATATATATATCTATAGATATACCTCAGCGATCTTAAGCCCGTGTAACATCTCGCGTGTATAAACAAAGAGGACTTAAATATTTATACGAGCGGCACGTGTGTACACATTGCGCACTGAGGACACCAAGTACCGAATACTGCGTAAGCCCTCCACGTCCTTCGCAAAGTTTGGTGGAAAAAAATATGAATAAAAAAAGAAGGAGAAAGAAAGTAAAAAAAAAAAAAAAAAAAAAACGAAAAGAAAAAATGAAAAAAAAATCCATTGAACGTTGGACAATGCTGGAAGAGCGAACAAAAGTCCTTGCCAAGCGAGCTCTGGGGAGACTCGATGGGGATGGAGTTGGTCCTAACCCTCGCGTCTATAGATCAAGCGGATTCCTTTAATTTCGAGGGACAGAGCGGGGCGAGAGTTGATTTACACCGCAAATAGCGACCCTATTAATTTTAACCCGTAATCCTCCGGACACGACGGCAATCGAATTCCAAATTTTCATTTACTATACGCTCTCCGCTCGTTATTACAATTTTTTGTCTTATCCACTCTGAAACTATCCTCGTTTTCTTCCGAAGAAAAATGCAATTTCAAGAAACCAACAGCCGCGTATTCGAGTGCGGCTGTACTAATATTATTGTTTCTGAAGACGGGTGAAGAGGGAGACGCAGCTGTGGTGCGATTGGGCAAAGGAATGGTGATGGATTCCGGAATGGCGTGCGCTCCGGCTCTCTTTTCTTTGATAATTGATTTCATTTAGGTTTGCGTCACTCATGCGGCACGGAGCCAGCTTCAGCTCCAACTCCAACTCAAACTCAAACTCCACCCTTTCCTCCCTTAGCACCATTTTCTGTCACTGGTTGCAGCGCAGACCAGTTTAATGATAGTGCAAAGAGAACCGTGGATGGGATTTGTACGCGGAGCAAGACGTACTCGGTTAATTCGACGTGCCAGGGACCAGATATTTCATTGCGGTCTTCCTACCTCCAGACCCAAATTGATTCTTCGGTGATCGGTAGCTATATGCGTCCCGAGTGCCTCGGCGTCTACTACGAACAGGAAGAAGAGGGATGAAGAGAGGACGAGGATGAGAACGAGACCGAAAGCGAGGGTAGTGCCAGAGCGGCGGCGAGTCAATTTGGTTAAAATGCTGAGAGAAAACAGAACAGTTTATTACACTCCGTGCGGCTGTGCCGTTGACGGTGGTGGCGGCGGTCGTCGGGACGGGAAAAAATAAAGACGGGGTAGTGAGAGGGAGCGAAACGAAACATTTCGGGAATACGAATGTATGAATTAGGTACTGATTGGCTTCAACTCGATCAACTCGGTGCGATTGGTTAGTTAGGATTTAAACCGGGAGCCAGCCGACACCCTCGCAACATCCGTAGGCCAGGTCTCGACGCGGCTTGAACCGATTCTTGAACCCTGGCGCGGACCTACCGCGTAACAACCCGAGTTAGTCCTCGTTAGCCGACCCTAAGCCTTCCGTTCTTCCCTACTTCCCTTCTGCCCTTATTCCCTTCTTCCTTTCGTTCAGACGTTCTCGTTCTCGACGAAGAATAGATGGAATGGGAAAAGGAGGGTCTTCATCTTCTTACCTCGTTCGTATTCCAAAGCGTCCAAGTTCGAACGTCTTTCTCATACCTATACCACTACCGAACCCCCAATTTCCGTATGAACGCCTAGTGCCAAGGCGCCCGCTGTGCCGTTACCCGACTCAACTCAACTCACCTCAGTGAAACGTCTTCTTTATAGACCAACCTTGGTAGATCAAGGCCCGACTGAAACGCACGCGTGCATTGCTCCCCCGTTTCATTCGAATCAAACAGTTGTCGATATTGAATCGAATCATTCTATCTATAGAAAGCTCGGATCCGGGATTAGGCTGGCTTTTAGCCGACTTAATTAAACTTTTTCATCGCGAAATTTTTCGATTTTACGCCAAGTCTTTTGACTATATAAATACAAACACTTTTCGGTATTATGCTTCGATGAGAATAGTTGAAAGAGAATTGCGCTAAACCCAGTTTCGGAATTGATTCAGACTTGCTGAATTGACGCACCGCGATTATACGGTGAAAATAATGTGAATTTTGAAAATGCTCAATGCGTCTCAATAATGCTTGAGGGATATTCATGATTCATTTTTGTATTCCAGACACCAAGGCGAAGAAACCCTAGTATCGGATTTATGACCGGATCCCTTCTTTCTTTATGGCAAACGAGAAATCGGATTTTTCATTGATTTAGATTAAGATTTCAGTAGGGTTTTCCCCTAATCGAGAGCTCTAGTGAGATTTATGAATTCCGTATTCAACGACAAATCTCCATGCATTGTTCACAATCTTCTAGCTGTGAAGGTCTCCTTCAATTTTCATTCAATTTCATGATCCAGTTAATCCAGGTCTCAAATTTGTACAAATTTAAAATACCTAACGCTTCCAAGCGATCGATTATTCGATTGAACTAATGACTACAGATTCTTCAAACCCTATGGCGGTATAATAATTCTCAAATATCCTAAACCCACCGTGGCCACTTTGAAAAAAAAACTGGCATTATAGATCGGAATAATCAATTTAACAAAATGACCGATAAACTATTTGAAGAAACGATATTATTGCTCTACATTATTCCTATGCGAAATGTGCGAGACACGTTTCCACGCGATAGTGATTCTTGGCTTCATCATCAGGAACATATTCGAGGGTGTAATTAGGTATACGTGAGAATGTGATGGGGTCGACAGCTGCGGCGCTGAGATGACACGAGTTAGTTAGGTAGGCAAACCCCCTGCATGATAGCTTTAAGGTGGTAGTTCGAGGTTACAGGTAGGTAGAAGGGGTCTAATAATGTACCTCCGTATCCCACTCAGCTTTTGTTTCGCACATGGGTGACGGATGGGCACAACGTCGGGGCGAGCAACGCGCGGTGGATAGATATAGCGCGCGGATGCTACCCGAGATTCCACGGTAAATCATAGTGATTTAGCGAACGGTAGACATATTGGCTAATTCATGGGCCGAACGACTCGTCCTCCACCGCCATCGCTTTGGCCCTCGAAGCGCTGTATCCCCTACGAGCCCTACGCACCCTCCGAGAGCCGGGGTCGCCGGCGAGCACAAATCGTTATTTACCTGGAATCAATTCAAGAATTGCGAAATGAGGGAATATAGAATCGCGTTCGTCCGAGTCATAAATATGCATTTTTTATAGATTTTTTTCGCCGAGCTTTCGAGTCCCCATTCATTACCGGCCCATGGTTATTTAGACTTATTCATATCATGTATGCTACTGTATGTGTGTGCATGGATTGCAACGGGGCGATTCTCTCCGGTTCTAGAATTTCTCGACTTTGGCCCTTGGGCAATAATACCGGAATAATGATAATAGTGTTGATAATAATTCTACCCGCGACAATGGCGGGGCGATTCGAACTGTATTATTGGCCGCACAATGAAAACACTTGATGACAAATTGGCTATTTTAGACGCAAGGGTTGATGCGATTGTGATACGCCCGGCCTGCCGTAGCGAGGGCAAACTGCGCAACGCCTATAAGTTCTGGGTTCGATCAACCTTGAATAACCTTGCGAGAGTTATTCCATGGAAGCTACGGCGTATTTCAGCCCAACAGCCGGGAATCGTTGTTGAGTCTGCACCACTAGGAGGCGGACGCTCCAGAGAGTGAGGTCCGAGGGTGTGTGGATCATCGGGGCGATCAGAGGGGATACAAATTCGTGTCGATGCAGCACAAAGTGGGGTCCGAGCTTTTCTCCCTTTGGCCACCCCACTACGCAACGTGGGCACGATCGATCTACGTGGCAGAGAAAAAAAAAAGGGAAAGAAAGAAAAAAAAAAAATATTCCGGATACCAACGACCGCTACAACGTTCTCACCCGCGTCGGCAAGGATCGACGAGCCTCGGCACTCATCGTCGACCCCCAGGTCATCGTATATACTCTCTTGAACAAGCCCCCAGACCCTGGAATTGACAGTTGAAATTTTTTTTCTCCAAATTTTGGGAATCAATTTTTCAACCACCTCTCAGGCGATGTGGAATTCTTAAGCATTCTGGAGAGCTTGTGGAGCCCTGAAGCTACGTGTAATGTTTTGTTTCAGGTTGGACGGTGATTAAAGTTACGCAGGACACGTTCGCGTGATTAATCTCTCGTTATGTTAATGTCCTGGGACTGCGGCACCGGCAAAAACTATCAGAGGCCTTACGGGGGTGGCGGAAGGTTTGTTCTTGCTGTTACCGTGGTAAGGAAATTCATTTGATGTGATCAATTATTCTCGTTTAGCTACCGCGGAGCAAGCTGGCTATGTAGTGGATGCCATTCGTCCTGCAGCAGAATCACAATTTCCCCCCAGGTACACAGGATCGAGTATAAAATCGACAAATTCCCAGCTAGGAGGAAGGAGCGATCATCCAGCACCGGAAACGGGCTTTCGACCGTCAAAGTGGCGGATGACGGTGTCCAGTCAGCCGTCCGGTTGGCCTCCACGTGACGTGCGCTCAAAAAAAAAAAAAAAAAAGAAGAAGAATAGGGGGAATAAAAAGGAAAAAAGCTACGGTAAAAATTGGTAAAAAAGTTCATTCCGAGTGGCGACGTCGGCTCGCGAGGCGCGGGTAAAATCCTGGAGGTAGTGGTGGACGTGGTGGTCGTAGTGGTGACTGGCGGGCGGCTGTCGGAAGGTGGAGAACGGGGAGCAATGGGGATGAGAGAGAGGGTGGCCGTGGCCAAGAGTGCACATTCAGCACCTCCGCTCGATCGCCTTCGGAATATAAATTCGCAACATTATCGCCACTGACGGCGATGCCGACCTCGACTTCGACTTCGACTTCGACTTCGACTTCGACTTCGACTTCGAGTCGGACTTGGACTACGGCTACGACTACGACTACGACTACGACTTCGAGGTCCGAGTTGAAGAAGATACATATAGAGAAGGATCTGCGTCTGTGTAATGTAGGTGATGTAAGCTTAGAATTGAGACATCAGAAGCCCGAAGTGAAATGTGTTGTCTTAATATATCGCACGGGAACAACTAATGATGAAAATGGAAGACTGGCTGCTCGGCTATCCGGAGCGACTAGTAAGGGATCTCCGTCACGCAGAGGGGTCCTAGCGGTAAGACTGATTGCTTGCATTGATCAGCCTCGAGCGCCAGTGGGAGCTTCACGGTGGTACCTAGTGCGGTGGCGAAACTTAGACGGCTGAGCCCACGAGTTGACTTCCAACCTACAGCGGTTAGCTTTCCAGTAGGAAGGTACAATTAACTAATGGACGGCAAAGTTTGCATACGCGACACGTACGGAGGTACCAACGAGTCTCGGTGGATGTCGCCTACCACCTGCCACCTGTCTTCCGTCTTCCCGTGCTTCCGTATTCCGTCTTCCGTGTCGCGCTCCGGCGGTTATTCTCGATGATCATTTCTAGATCAGAGAGAAACCAACTCGGTTTACTTGGCTGGGATCACCACGGTGCTCGGCGTTTAGCCGAGTTTCAAGTCTTAAAGTTTTAAAACTCGGCCTGCGGTAAAACTCCTCTGGTTTTCCCCGGGACTATGAAAGGTCTCGAACAAAAAATCGGTAAGTGATTTATAATATGAAAAATAACCTAGTCTCCGCGGGGCGGTAGAGTAGAGACGGCGAACTCTATGGGGATCCGGGATGTCGAGGGGAGAGAGCCGGGAGCTCGTTTACTCGTGAGTTTGCTCGGCACCGGGGTCCACGGACCAACAGAGTTGTAATTAATTACCAAAGTAATTATCTGATGATTTAGGAACCTAGACACCGTCGCCGGGTCCGAAGGAGGCGCGGCATCACGCGGAACCCGAGAAACCAGACCAACCGCTCTACCAGGTTGCTACTGAAACGAATGATTATTACCCATATCCGAAAACTATAACCACCCTCAGAGTTTTGGCTGGATCCTCGAATGTCATAAATCCGAAAGTTGTATGGGCCCAGCAAATGTCTTTCTGTTTCTTCTTTTTTTTTTCTTTTTTTTTTTTTTGAAGGCAACGGTCTCGCTCGACGTTCCTTCATTCCGTTACTACGGGGGGTCGAATCTTGACTCGTTCGTGACTCTCGATAACCTGCGGGACACCTCCGACTTGGTAGTTCCTTGACGGCTCGTTGACGCGACGAACTCCGGGTCAGGAAGTCCATTGTCCGGTAATAGGCGCAAACTCACTAACGATCAAGTAATTAAATTCGTTAGACACGAAGCGAGTTTCGGAGGGTAGATTCACGCGGCAACAACCAACCAGCCAACCAGCCAACCGATCAACCGACCGCCGTGAATTACGGAGTACAAAAGGTCCTGGCTTTGTATTTAATTCAAGGGGACCGTCGAACGTTGGTCCCGAGGAACTCGCCGAAGACGAATAAGAACCTAGATGGAAGGAGGGTAAAACGGAGGACGATCGATGTCGGTGCTTTATCGTTTCGCAACGTCGGGTAAGACAAGATTGAGGAGACAGTTTCAGAGGGGTAGGGGTGGGGGGGTTGGGATAGGAGTAGGGGTAGGGGTAGGGGGTTAGTTCACGGAGACGTTGAAAACTATTAGAGAAGAAAACTTTTGAAAGGGGCGGTAGAAATGGGCGCCCGAAATCCCATGTACTATATATGTACTCACACGTAGACAGGTATCCTATTTACAACACACGTGGGGTTGAACACGTACCGCGTGCAGGCCGGGACGGCTAAGGGACGAACTTTAAAATTATACAAAACTATTTAAATTGACGCGGTGGTTCTAGGGGCGCGCGGTGGCCCGGACGTTTTTCCGGTTAAATCCATCAATTTGAAATGCAGGCAGGATGAGGAGGAGGCGGAAGAGGTGGAAGTGGGTCGGGGGTCGGTTCACTATAGAATGCATTGAATCGCGCCGAAATAAAAACAACCCTTTGAATGTTTTATACAGAGCAGCGACTATGCGGGGTTATGCAGGGGGCTGCGGGGTTATGCCAACCACGAGTAGTCGGCTAGGTACCTCTTTTCCCGCTGCGTGTATATCCACCGACCTTCTTTCTTTCTTTCTTCCTTTCTTTCTTCGTACAGGAACCAGTCCGACGCGCATTTTACATGCGGCTGGTGGTGGTATCTCTCCGCGTACGGAAAATGTATGCAAACCCACCCCGTTATCAACGGGGCCATTGATTACGGAAAGTGCAAAAGGCAAAGCGAGACCCCACTGCAACTACATTCTGCCTTCCGACCCAGCTACCGATCGAACCGGTCGATCAGACCGCGTTTTGGCTTGCCTGCAAAATTCCCCGAGGACCTACCCCTCGGCACAGGGTAGAACAATAAATAGCTTTTCAAGCTTGCAAATGTAAAGAACCGGGCATGGGGGTAGCCGGACGTTTGTAAATAGCCTAAAGCCACTGCTGCAGGTATACGATACTGCAATGGGTCCAATGAAAAAGAACTACTATTAACAGATCTTGAGGACTATTCAAATTCCCTAGCCAAATGTAGCTGCATGTATGAAAAGTTATGTTCTGAATTCACATTTAATTTATTTATTTTTTTCATAATAAATAAAAACTGCGGTCAGAAAATAATTTACCTTCATACCGCTGACGTTGTATGATGGAAAAAAAAGCTTTAGTTTTTGTTAAATTGTTGATATATTGAGGTTGGTTTAGATTCAGACTGTTTTACAGTAAATCCGCTCTTTTTGTCGCGCGTTAATGGGTCGACAAAACCGAATAGTCGAGGGAGTGGGAATTCGATAATTAAACATATCGAACCAATTTCTGGAACAAAACGATATTCGACAAAGAAAAATAAAATGAATTTGAACGATATTAACCGCGCACTAATTCAGATCGGGGGATTGAGTCCAAGTTGACCGAGTAATCATGCAAATTGGTTCGCTTATTTTGGCCCGTTTTCTACCCGGCGGATGCATGTATAATGTATATATCTGCAGAGATACACTATATCTACTTAAGTAAATCCTGGAGGTATACCTTCACGCATCAGAGCCACCGACCTCTGAAAGTGAAAGAGCTAGGTGTCGACATTGAGGGGTTGCATTATTTACTCGAAGTTTCATTCAGCGCCCGACTTTCCCTTCTACCTCAACCTCCACCTCAACCCCCATCCGAATCTCATCCCTATTGGCACCCGAATCCACCCCTCGGTCACGAGTCACGCGTGTGATGGCTGCTTTGGGTTCGGCTATGTTTGCTGGCATCCGTTATTTACGACCAGTAGTAGGTAGATGTACTTATACATATGCGTACACGTATACCTTGTATAGTATATATGCATATACTACTATATATATATATATATCCATTTACCCGCAGATACACATAGCACACACGCTTTTCTCTACCCTAGGTAACGTTGGCAAGATCTCTTCACCGCCACCCACAATCCCTCAGCGTGAGAGAGGAGGGTATAAAGAAGGCGAAATAGAAAGAGGAAGAGGAAGAGGAAGAGGAAGAGGAAGAGGAAGAGGAAGAGGAAGAGGAAAAGGAAAAGGAAGAGGAAAAGGCTTTTTATTAATGTCCTACGCACGCTCTGAGCACAAAGAAAATACAAAGACAAATAAAATGTAAAAGAAATAAAGAAAGTTAAAGTTAATGAATATTGTTGTACGATACTTGAACTAATAATCGTTAAATATTACTGGGTTCGTCGACAGATGCTATTCTGCGGAGTGGTAGTATCGTTATTCGCGATTTTATGTAGAGGTAGGTATTCTCGACATCAGAACCTCGATACACAAAGCTCAATACTGCGTACACCGTTAGTATCGCAGTGAAGAGGGATGAGAAGAAGGGTTGGGTTTGGGTGGATGGATGACAAAGGTAGCGGTGGTACGGTTAGATGGATATTTTCTATTCCAGGTGAATTCCGGGTCGTTTAGCGTACAAATAAATAGGCAGTAGCGGGGTAGCGGTATTTATCGAATTATAGATTAATCGAGGGAAATAATCGAGCGCTGTGCATCGGTACGGAAAATGAAAGCTTTGCGTCGCATGGGTCGCGGTGTAACGTAATAACGTTGAGTTAACGCTCGCTAGAACGCTGACCACCGCTATCGACGCCTGTATGCTGCACTACCCTCGGATCCGTTCTATTCGCTACGCACGGTTACGCGCTATACTGTACTGTGCTGTACCGTATGATGTTATACTGTCTCTGCATGTACGTTACCCGTTAAACTTTTCAATCGGGAACAAACGGCGCCCACCCGCAACGCGGATAGAAGAACGAGGTTGCTCTGCAGACGAGGACTAGAAATGCTGAGGGTGAGGTTGAGGGTGAACGGGGAATACGGAGGAGAAAGAATTGACGAGTACTGAGAGACGATAGGGGATGCTGGTCACGTGCTAGCAACCGCCTCGTCGCTCGTCTATACTCACCTATACACGTATGTGCTTTTTCCATGTAAGAACATATACCTACCTATCCCTGTGTGTAATCTACGTACAGCAAAGCTTTGTGTCGGCGGACGAGACCGTCAGTTAGATTTTCCCGGAAACTATATACGAGGCATATGAGTTACGTAATTATTTCGTAGAATGAAGAAGAAGAAGAAGAAGAAGAAAAATATGAGGAATATTTCTTGAGGTCAAAATAGAGGTAGAGAAAGAGAGAGAGAGAGAGAGAGAGAGGAATTTCGCAATGTCATTTTTTATTTTTTTTATTTTTTCTCCTCGAGGGTGAGCAAAAGGCGGAAAGAGACGCACCATAAGTTCTCCGCGCCTTCACCTTTCGCACGTAGATATAGAAGCTGGATATGGGAAAAGGCACGGGCCACTGGGGAAGCGGGTGCTGCCCACGACGGATATCCGTTTGCGAATTCGGTGCCCGCCTCTTCCCTGCGTTCGATCGTGTCGGTGATAGACGCGGTGGGCATCGACAGCTACATTATAGGTAGTATATAGCAATATAGAGCTACACACATATGTGTAATATAGATACGTGTAGGTATGTAGGTGTGTGGCATAGGACGAAAAAGGAGGCTCTCATGGCTCTGCCTCGAAAGTATCGATCGTGATCGAGTCTCGTCCCGCAACTTCGGCTCAACTTTGAGGCGTGCAACGAAGGCGACCGACGTCTTGGGACCAATATCGTAATTAACCTCTGGGTCGATGAATATGTAAGCCGTTGCGACTTTGGAGGATGGGTATGCGTTGCGGTGGTTGAGTTTGCACAAATCAGAGACCAAACTTGGCTTCAGCCGTTTCAGTCCGAAGATAAGCCGAAAGATGCGCGCAAATATTGGCGGGCGGGAGAGTCCGAGGGTGGTTGGATAGCAAAGGGGATGTTGGATGTAAAAAATTCGCAAAAAACCGACGAGTCGAGAATCGCTGAGCTCGCGCTAGCTTCTCTTCTCTTCTCTTCTCCCTCTCTCTCTCTCTCGCCACAGCCGGCGTCATATGTATGTATGTACGTACCTACGTGTGGGGTCAGAGGGCAGGGGAAAAAACTGAGGAATAGGGCAACGAACCGTAGGCTGCATGGCCTCAAGCTCTAGCATAACGTGAGCAAGCTGAGCAAAATGAGCAAAGTGAATTTGTCGCCACGCGAGTTGTCAACGCTTGTCTTTTCCCCTTCAGATTATATCCGACTGATACTACCGAGGGGGATATAGATCTAACCAGACAAAACGGAGCCGTAGAGTTCACTTCGACCACCATGCATAGTACGTTTTTATATTTTCTCCAAAATTTCTTCCCCTGTAACTCACTCTATATCAGCTGTATACCGCATATATTTCTATTGGTCGAAATCTCGGCGCTGCTCATCATCGTCAACCTCTCTCGAGTTGAGAGGGGATCCTGCGGCTCCTTTTTACGCGCCCTTCACGGTCAGATATATTTTAAGGATTTGGCCATAGAGTCCACGCGGGCGTCTCGGCGTCATCAGGAAATGGCCGCCGTTTCCTCCGTCTACAGGGACGAGGCTTTTTCGTTGGGAAACATGCGACCACTCACTCAGTGATTCTCAATTTTGGCATCGTTCGAAGGTTTTCATCGACTCTGCGGTCGCCATGGTCAGTCTGGCCCCTCAAATACACCCTGTACCAAAATTTCGAGAGCTGATAAATAGCGCCGCGGATTTATTTTTCGTACACGAAAGTAGGCACATGGTATCGTGCAGGTAATTTCCGTCCGCAATGTCCTTCCAGCTAATGAGTATGTTAGACCGTTGATTAGATCAGCACATATTTCCGCATGTGGTACTGTGTTACATAAGTCTATCCACACACGATGTATGGGCTGCAGTAAACGTGGGGGATGAAATTTATCTGCGGAGTGGAGGGTCCGAATAATAATGAGGGCAACGAAAAGCTACAAGTCCGGGTCGGTCAACATTCGAAACAAAACAAACCCAGCGGCATGAAGCAAATAATTTGAAACCTCAAATTTAGACCTCGTATATGTACAAGTTAATGTTGTTGACTGCATCCACCCATACATCCCGTTTGCTGCGCGATTTCTACCGCGAACGACGTCCCTGGCAGATGAATATGAATGTTCTTTACGCGAGGACGGGCTTTTTATTCAGGAATTATACGCAAAGGGGTTTTACGCGTTCCAGCTTTTCGTCCTGGTAGGATGGGCGAAATAGGGGATGAGGGTGGCACGGGGGCCAAAGTATATTTAAGCGACAGCTGACCGATTCTCCACTGTTCGAAGTCCGCCTCTCTCTTTCGTTCTCTTTCGGTCTCTCTTCCCGACTCTCCTCTTTCCGGTGGAATACACGCGTGGAATTTAAATACCATGCCTCCCTGCACCCTCGAGTTTAACCCGTTTTCAGGGTTTCACAGCCCTCTAGTAGCGTTGACCACCTACCGAGGGCATAGAACTGAAATGTAGCCAAATCAAAATCGCCTACAAACGCGCGACGAACTTCCCACCCTCCCCTAAATCTAATATTAATTATCTGAATATTAGCGCGATGTGGGTCACAGCATGGTTGAGTTATGTACCTACGTAACTATTATTAATGCTTTAAATACACGGTACTTCGTTTGTTGTTACTACCCCTAAAATAATTCGAATCCCCTATATTTTACCATTATTATCACCGTTGCGCTGTTTTATTGCTTAATACTTTCCCCTCAGAAGAATATGAACGGAAAGCTGCTGTAATGACTCCCGGTCTTACTTATTTTTCCTGTTACTCTTCTTCAGCATCAATTTGACGAGTTTTTCTACTTGTAAAATGCTCCTTTTTTCTATTAGTCCAATTTGAAATAATTTTTTTTCTTCTCTAAGGGTATATTATTAGGCCGTGGCGAGAGGGCACGTTCCCACCGCAGTTATAGAAGCTGGACAATCACCGCAACGACTAATGGGAATGACACACACCTGAGCTGCGCTAACTAACATTTAGCGTTCGAACATGGGAAACAGTTCCTGTTTGTTTGATTGTTTGCCAAAAGCCCGCAAATATTGGTCAATCCATTTACTATGCGCGGCGCACCAGTCCCGAATATGTACCGCGACGGTGTGTTACGCCGTATGTGTATATGTGGGGGTGTGTTACCCTTGTATGCGGACTCTGGAACGACGCTCAGCTACACAGAAGTTGTGGTTTGCCACGGACCAAACGAACTCCGGTATTCGCAGACCTCTGCTAGTGCAGTTGGGTATAACTAGAAAATATTTGAATTTCATTACCTAGACCCTGCAATTTTTAAGGTAGAACGCGTTCAGGGAAATGTTACGGTTCTGTTATGGGTCCAGGGGACGTTAACTCTTGCGGTCGTTTCTCCTCTACAACGTTCTCACATATGAGGAGCGGTTAGACGCTGCAATCGGGGGCGAAATCGTTTGCGGAAACTTGGCTTAATCTCGCCTTAGGGGGCTGGAATACCGCGGGTAAGATTGTCTGGAAGTCGCTCCTCGTGGGGCGACTTGACTTTAGCGAGGGAGAAACCGAGAGAAATAGAGAGAAAGAAAGGGAGTCACCGAGGCGTTTAGAATAAACCAGAAGAAACGAGCCGGGCTCGAGTTATCCCTTGAAAAAAATCTGCGGCAAATATGTGCGGGATTTTCGTCCCCGCAATAAAAGGGCTAAAACGTTGTAAGTCAAATTATCTCAACTAGAATTTATGAAACTGTCCTTCCTTCCTTTCTTCCTTCCTTCGCCGACGCGCGACGGCGCCTCGAGGATCAACCCCGAACCCGCAGTACGACGAGTTTTCTTTTAACGAGAGATAATCGACGCCGAGTAGACGTCAGTTTCCAGTCAACCGAGCAATTGGTCAAAAGGCACGTCCCTCTCTTATCTGTCTCTCCTCGATAAAGAAATATCGAGGAGAAGTACGACACTCGAAATTAGAGCGGCGGTCAGCGGCCAGAGGACCCCAAGGTTTATGGGAACGAAACGCGGTGGACGCGGAAGCTAACCTTGGCCAAATTTGATCGCTCGTAAAAATCCTGCGTCTTTTACTACGTCGAGCCAACGCCGCAGCAGGGGTTCGATCTCGAAGAGGATGGAAGCAGGCGGACTCGTATACCTATAACTGCACGGCCAAGATTTTCGGGTAAATAAAACGAGCCCAGAGGGGAGGATTATAATTTACGCGTGCCGACTTGACTAATACCCGTGGAGTGGTATTACGGGCAGTGGTATTAGGAAAAATTGTCCGAGGACCCGACTCTGATAAATTATTGTCCCCAAAGTGGGATTTTCAGTTTCAGACCAGCGCCGCTGCAGAGTTTGAGCCATACCCACACCCACACCCACACCCGTATCCACAGCCACAGCCATAGCCATAGCCATAGGACCAGAGGGGCCAGGGCTTAGCCTAATTGTGGAATTAGTCACGGGCCGCGAACGGTAGAGCGCATTCCGCGAACGCAGTCAGCGGGGCCTTCCGCCCTTCGCGCTATGGCAGAGGGCTTTCGCGCCATACTTTTAAACGGGGTCGAACGATTCAAGGGGAACCTATACCCACCTACTGGCACTCATTTCGTATTCCAGAGGATGCCTACACGCCGCCCTATCTATTACCCCCTCATCCTGACTTTCTTCAATCTAACCATTTTGCTCCCATTTTACCGACTTATGGATCTAGCCAGCCACCTACGGCTTACCTCGGGGTTAGCTTTCTTCGAATTACCTATCTACCCAGGGCACACTCCAGGCTTCTCTGTCGTCTAGTCGATGTAGTTAGTCGGCTGGCTTCCAACGGAATTATGCTATTCTCATAATCGTGGTTTCTCGATATGATATGGAATCATTCGCTCTTAGAACTTCTGGCAGTAGATCGGGAAGCGCCGATGCATGAAGATCCGCGAGTATAGCATATATACGAAGTGGGGAAGTCTGCTGTAGCCAGCTTCGCAAATTTCTTAATAAAATTCAAGTTCTAATACCAATTATCAAGAAAATGAACACATTTTATCACTCAGCGGAATTTTCGTATTGAGATATGTTGGTTATTGAAAAAAGTAATTCTGCAGTAAATTTTCCGTGAAATATGGAAAGAAGTATCAAACTGCTACCCTTCCGATATTCGATTTCTAAATCGTGCTATACTTAGGCGAAGAAACCAATGACCTACCGGAAAAATCGTAGAAATGAACACTTTGCCTAAATTGAATAGGGATTGTTTGCAAAATTTTCTTCAAACTTGATCGGTTTGTTGAAAATTTATCCAACGGAAGTTGATCCTGAATAAGTACCTGTCCTATTTTTCGGAGATACCAAATGGAATGGCGAGTTTGAATATATTGGTTTGATAATAATCGGTTTCAGCGATAATGTTATGATTCCCGAGAATTTCCAGAGTTAGAAATAAAACTACCGCAGATAAAGTTTATTGAAGGGTAATAAAGGAGATATGATAATATGAGCGAATGGGTTAAAATCCTGGTTTTATTTACTGGTATCACCCATGTGACACTTGTTCGTAAAGTTTGAGACGTTTGGTGTATTTATACGATAGTAGTCATAGTATAACGATTAGTTTTAAAAGCATAGCGTGCGTTGAAACTAACGAAAGTTAATTACCAAAGGACACGAATAGGTACCTTTAATTACTTTTACAGTAGTTTTGATGGAACTTATTTAGGGCGTTTATTATAAATGCTTTAACTTGATTTTATGCTACAACCAGAATATTCCGCCAGCACAGGATACAGAGGCAAAATATTTATAAGGGTAGGTAGTGGGGTAAGATGGAAGGGAGAATCGTGCCCTGGGACGCCGACGAACTGGCGACGGACTTGAAGCGAATCGGAGAACTCGGCGACGATTACCAGGAATTGAGATCGACCGGGTTAGGGTAGGTCAAGTAAACCTGGGTTGGGGTCGGGTCAGACTTACACACCGCGAACAGTTACTCTAGTATTGGCTGCATTGCAACGTTTTCGATCTGTGGTCAACCAATACTGTTTAATTATTAACGTTACCTTGTCAGCCGCGTAGGTATACATCAATACGTCATTCATTTCCGTAATCAAGAGACTCGGTAAAGTCCCGCGCCAAGTTGAAAGAAAAAAACAAAAAATGTTTTTTGTACCCACCGCGCGCGAGACTCAACGGATCTATTTACCCGAACGACAGCTAAACGGCGTGGTGAGGAGACAGTATTTTCCTAATTTTTTAAACCACGCAATTTAGTATGTGGCCAAAAAAAGCTTCGATTTAAGCCATAGTTCGATGAAATAACATGTACACAGCATCCGGACCGAAAAACGACGAAAAACCGTCGGATACAAGATGAAAATGTATTAAAAAAAAAAATATATTTTGACAGTCAATCGGATCAACTATGAAAAAGGATGAGCCGCATATATGCAGATTGTTATAATGATTATAAATTATTCGTGGGATCGAACACCATGGATTTTTTTGGTCACTCAACAGATTGATTGGATCTCTGCTAGGGGTATTTCAGCGTACTTCGAAAGACGAGAGTCTCTATACGGTGTTTGGTGTTCTGTGGATTTCTGACCGCGGTGCGGGCGTTGCGGCAACGGAGTTGCGTCGTTAGGCCAGATAAATGCTTTCAGGTGTCGCAAACTGACCAAGTTTTAGGTAAAATTTTGTCCTCTCGTTACCGCAATTTATGGTATTTCGTCGCTGGAAAATAAAGAGAAAAACCGTAAGAGGAAGAAAAAAAGACGAAATTGTCGTTCAACGAGAGAGCGAGGGAAAAAAACGGGAATCGAGATTTAACTACGTATTAATAATCACGAGAGCATAAATTTCCGAGGAATAATAACCGATGAGGGATAATATTCGGCGATATTGATTATCAACGACATCCTGGATAGATTTAGTTTATCCGTTTACCGATATTCTTCATCAATGTGATGGCAGCTCGGAGTATTAATGAATGGCATCGGAGCGTCGGAGCGTCAGTCTCACATTAACAATCTATTTTTATTAATTATTTTTCCGAGGACAGGTCAACGAGCATCCCTTGTCATATACTATAGTGAAAGAGCCCTCGGTCGGCTGTACCAACCTTTAAAGGTTAAAAAAAATAATTAAACCCGAGTAAACTTATGCAGGTAACTTGCCTCATGGTCCCAACTTATACTTTGTTTCAAACTATTTATAAACTAATCGTGATTTATTAACTCGGCTCAAACAAAAGGGGGGACCGCGAAGAACCGCGGCCTAGGCTCTCGCTCACGCGACTGAAACTTGTTGTTTTAAGCTTTCATAAATAACACGGTTTTACACGGGAGCATTGCAGTCTACTCTTCCTCTCTACGTATTATTATTTTTCACCTTGTCTTTCTGTATATCCTTATTTTATCTTGTTTTATATACTTTTCTCTCTCTCTCTCTCTCTCTGTTTAATTTTATATCCAATATTTTTATGGGCAAAAATAAAATATCTATCCGTCTATATCTCTGTCATTCGCTCTCTCGTATTTTCCACCGAATAATATAGCACCGCCTAGATAACCTATGGGGGTCTAGTACCTCGGCGAGCAAAGATGCATTTCCCAAAGCGAATGATTACGAACCGTAATTTTTTCACCCGCGGATTGAAACGTATTTTAAAACTCCATCCCTCGACCCCTTGCAGCAGAGAGTCAGACAGACAGACAGGTCTGAGGCACAGCGAGTGTAAATCATAGTTTTTTCTTTTTTATTTCCACGCAATTTTTTTCATTTCGCGCACCCTCGGACGGCCCGCGTTAGGCCACGTGTAATATAGGTAGACGGCGTCCCTGAGCTGGTCGGCACGCCGTTTCTGCGGTACCGGGTTTTTGATTTATAAGAATTCGCCACGAACCCCTAACGTATGCTCTTTCCTCGTCTCTCACTCCTTTTTTTCGCATAGTCTGGGGCGCTTTCTGTCAGAGACTTGCGGAGGAGCGAGATGAGCATAAAATTTTTTCTAAAATTCGAACCTCGTACCGCAAAATCTATGGTCCTATTTTACACGCGGTTAATAAATCGGTCAGAACCGTCCGATGTGTTCCATGCGTTTAAATTTCACTCCGAAATTCCTCTAAATTACAGAGAAAATCAATACCCAATCTTTTAAATTCGTCTGCAGAACCGTCTTATAATTCTCGATTGAATTATTGACTTTATCTTAATTAAAACACAAGGATCGGGTCAGTGAGCGTGACCACTCGTAAAGTGTCTTGGTTTGATTAGAGAAACAATAGCTCGTTAACTCCGTCAGCTTAGTTTGCCTTAGGTTGTCGCCTGCGGAGAGGATGATGGCTAGGTGTGCTTGTTACACATGCACCGATTTAAAACGGTATGGGTATATTGTAGGTGGAGAATTATAAATGTCTGAGATTTATACCGTAAATTTATTCGATTGGTTTCATGATAGGATAAGAGAAATTGCTATTTGGAAAAATTTGCGACGATTTCATTTTCATTTTCATTTTTTTTTTCTTTCTCGGTTAGAGTTTACAAGTTTTCTTCACCGTTCGGCTTTGAGGAATAAGAGCTAAACCCGGTTACTGCTTGGGAGTTAATTACCCTCGCTTACACTCGGCCCGGTTATACGCCTGCAAACCAACCCACCCGACCCGCGCCGTTCTGCTCTGGGTTCTGGGCTGGGCTCTTAATTGTTAATTTCGCGTATTATGTTATTCTTTACGAGGCTCGTTAAGGATGGAAATACGTTAAACAGAGCCACGCGGAAATGAGATTTCACTGAAAGCCACGAGGCGGGTGAAAAAACCACAGCCCGTGAGGTTCTAATGAAACGCGGACAGTGTCGAGGACTCTGAGGTGGTGAGGCGAGGTACGTTGACGACGACGATTGCGGTGTATAGCCGGGGTTAGAGAGAAGAGCGAAGATTTTCGAGGAACTTTGAGGAATTTTATTTAGTTGGCATTTTTTCAAGCCGGGCGTTACCTAATACCGAACCGAGACTAGCTCCACTACGACCTACGGCGCCTAGAATATAAGAATATTTCGGTCACGTTCGCCCCATCGTTCTCTCTCAAATGCCGGAGCTTGCAGGCTCCAACTCCTCAGCTCCGAGTGATATTTTGCCATTTAATCCTCCAGAATCACGGGGACCAACCATCCTCATCCTTATCCTCATCCTTATCCTCATCCTCATCCTTTGCCTTCTTCGCCCCGACCGCTTCCGCGCTTTTCCTCTCAAAATAGGGAACCAATTTCCTAATTTCACTCCACGCAGGCCAGAAATAACGATTTCAAACCCATGAAGGTATACGCATGAGGTTCCTCATGCGGTACCACGCGATATCCCTTCCATGTATACATGTGTGTATATATATATATATATATATATATACATATATACCTATATATATATATATATATATTATTTTTTATCGCGCACGGAAACGACTAGCGATAACAACGCGAACGATAAATAGAAACGACGGACGTCAACCAGCTAACTAACTCGGTAACTCGATTTCAAAACCTAAAACACTTCACTCACGGGGATTTTGAACGTGGATAGGTGAGGCCGGACCAAGAGATATATTCCCTGGATTTACTCCAACTGTAGGTGTTGTTGTCTGGTGTGGTACTTTACCGCGAAGACTCGTTAGACATGAGTTAGCCACGTCGTAGAGAAGGTACGCCCCGTAGTATCGTCCGGCATTGCCAATTTTGAGCTTGTTCTTTCCTGGTGGCCCTGCCATCTTAGAAGAACATTACCATCACCTGTCCTATCACGTTCGTCTTCTCTTTTCACTGTGGTGATATTTAGCGGGAAATCCGCTCTGCAAGAAATTTTTTTATTTATTTTCTTTTATTTTCATAAAATTTTTCACTTCAAATTTACTTCGGGTCACTTCACCACGTCGGATTATGATTACACATATATGTGTATATGTAGAAGATGAATAAGAATTTATTCCGATAACTGGAGATCGTAAAAATAGGTAAAAAAATTAACTCAATGACTGGTTTCCGCGTGGCTCGAGTTTCCCTCGCACTACACGACGCACTACGTTACGCAGACGATTGTGACCGCTCCAGGATCGGGAGAAACATGAATATGGTAGCTGTCGAGCAAGCAGTAGGCAGGGCAAGGCAGGAAACGGTGCGGTCGGCGTACCGGAAGCCCAGAGCGGAAGCGTCACGAGTCAACGGGTGCCTCTTGTTTGCGATATGCGATTGCGTCGCGGCTTGGTCAGATAAAACGAGAAATGGAGAAAACCGAGTGACCACAGTCCGCAGCAGCCACCCGCGGCGGGGCACCAAACTTCGACTCGTTTGTTAGTCGCGTCACTCGGTCATAATTTACGCTACTATTCGTCGCGGCGACGAACTACGGAGTTAGTTAATAAAAAAATTTGCTCAAGTAGCAAGTGGTAGCCGAGCGAAAGAAAATGCGATAAGAATCACGTGGTCAACACGTTATAATACCTTATTACACATATTCGCGGGTACGCGACGCGACGCCACCGGATCGGACTCAAGCGACTTCAGGAGTACCCGGCGTTCAAGTCCAGTCAAGACGCACACTATTGAATAACTGCGGACGATGCGCGTATCATATCACCCACGCACACAAACAAGATACACGTATACAAGCACAGACATCGGAACCGAGTGTATTACCTTCTATAAACAGTCGGTTATACTACATATATATGTTACAGTATACATAGTCTAGTGATACATAATAAGAGCATGAGACCGCGACGCCCAGGTATAACATACACGACCGATTTCTTCATTTCAGCATATATCGCTGTGAGTGACGGGGATTTCAAGTCATGGCTTATTGCTCACTTCGTTTAAATATAGGTACTTTTTATTTTTCTATTTTTTCCTTATCTTGGACCGAGGCGAACGAAGCTCGTATATTATCCATCGTTGAGAAATTTTTCTCTCTTAGGATATATTTTATAAGTTTTTAGAATCATTGAAAGGTAAAATTCTGTTTAAAATTTTCACAATGTAGGTACTTCGGGAAAATCAATAGAATTGAATTAAAGCTCTGAATGTACAAAGTTTCGCTTTTCTCTCTATGCCAATTTTTTTGAACAAGCTGCTTGACATGTAATTTTAATCAGCTGATATCCCCTCCTCGTATTCTTATCCTTAAATAATTTCACACTATCCTTTAGGGGGCTGTCGACTTAGGGTACCAAACTCAACAGGTTCGGTCGCAGACCGTACCAAGAATCATTCCACGCGTACCTATACCTACCGCGGTCTATGGTCCCGCAGGAATTCAAGCCCCAAGAACTCGGGGTGATAGGCTGCAGACGAAGGTACCAATACCAAAGCAAAGTCAAATGGTACCCGAGGTAGCGTTTTGAATAGGCACCCCGAGGCGTCGTGGAATAAAAAAATCATCAACCGAAAGGGTAGAGGGCGAAGGGGATAAAAATTGATGCTTCATACGACTAAATGGAAACCTGTTGTTTCTGCACATGGTATTTATTACGCGATACTAATTACCACATTATTCTACTATATATTATACAAGGTATATATTATATCTGTTGCCTAAACGTAACGTATACGTGGTGCGGGAAACCCATGCGCCATTTTTGTATTGCAAGTCGATGCCGATGGAAGAATTTGCTTAGATTGCAGATTTCGAATCGCTACCCAATGTCTAGGTCTCAGCGTTCCTTATTATATACCTACTCTGGTCCCAGACTCGAGGCAACCGACGGTGGCGACGGACGATGACCCTCCGATTCGCCTCCGATCCAAACCGGAGGTGAGGCTGGCATCCGGGAATCCGGGGGCATCCGGGCATATACGTGATCACCCCCGTTCACCCTCGGTTCGAACCCATAACGGACGAGTTCTCCCGCGTTTTTGCCGCGGGTTGGCTTGGAAAGCGGTATAAAGCGGGTGGCGGGTGGCGAGGGCGGACGGGCCGCGGGTGGAGTTGAGCCGGGATCGATGGAGATAATGCCCATTACCCCTAATACGAACTCGCTCGCCCCCGTCCTACCAGAGCAGCTCGGTGCGATTTGTAACTAACGCTTTTTACCACCGTGAGTAGCTCCCGCGTTCAACCCTGAACGCTATTGATGAAAATTTCGAAATCGATGCCGCACCCCCGCGAACCCCCTGCGGGCAACCCTTCCCTACACCCTTCACTTCACTTCCCTTTGCTTCTCTTCCATCGGTACTTCCGCGTCCTTCCTAATTTGGTAGAGATGCTCGGGGGGCCAAATCGAGCGATCGTCGTTGACGGACGGGTATAGGCGAGGAAATTATCGCTGTGGTATTGACGGGACGAAATATGGATTTATAGATCCCATTAAATGAAGAAAATGAGACGTGAAAACACCATTCTTCACCCCCTGCTTTTCATACAACTCCATCTAATTACGAAGAATATAATAGATTCTCAGTAAATATTCAAATTTCGAATTGCCTTCTCAGCGAAGCAAACGTTTAAGTTGATAGAGATATCGCAATTTTTCATGCCTACCCCATTTGAATGTAGGATCCCATAAATTTCATATCATTTTATCCCGTCGCCTCCGAGATCATTCGGCGGTTTTTTTTTTTTTTCGACGTACTGACATCTGTCCAAAACCCTCTTTTCCCGATACCGGAGGGCCGGAGAGAGTGAAAATTCGATGAAATTATAAAAATTCATTTTTTGACTGAAACCAATACTTTTTTTTTTCCTTTTTTTCATCACCAAGGTGTCGAAGAGTAGGAAAATGAGAAACAGGATGTCCCAGAGTTCTTGAAATCGAACTGCTATCTCTACGCGTACGTTTCACGTGATTGGGGTTATTTTATCAGGATATTGACGTTTGGATTGAATTGTGATTTGATATCAGTTGATCAACGAAGTTGTCGAATTGTCGGAAAAATCGACTGATATTTTCAACTATTTTTCCATTTATGGAATCGGGGAATACCGAGATATAACAATGTTCCTTGTGATCGTATACCTATAAGAAGTCAATGGCAAAGCTTCTGTCCAGAAATGGTATGATAATATATATACACGTAGATTAACCGGATTAGATATTTTAATTGCACAATAGGGGTGGGTATAATTTTTATCAGAAGGTTCCGCTTTTTCGTGGAATAATGTTTTACACCCTCTTAAATGAAAGGGAGCTTATTGAACAATTAACTTTCAGCTCGTGGAAAACATCCCCTTATAGCCTCAATTGCTTCATTACTAAACGAACGTGCAGATTTTAGAGAGTTGAGCACGTGCCACGGGTCTCTAACGGGGGTAGTACGCCGCGGCAAAGGGTAAATATTGTTTCTTTGATCCGTTTCGCAGTGCAAAACCCGCGTAGCTGACGGACTGAGAGAATGGCGACCGACCGGCTGGCAGGTTGGCTTGCTGGCTGGCGGGTGGGTCTTGGTCTTGGCACTTGGCAGCGGTTCCGGGGATCAAAGGGGCGACCTTCACCCCGTGAGCAACGAGTCGATGAAAGTAAGAATTTAATCGGTCCCCCGTAATCGGGTACCAGGGGTTTTAGGGGAAAAGGAAAACCGAACGATACTCAAAGTAAACACATTCCCCGAAAGCTCGGTAAAAAAAAGCAAAAAAAATTTTCAAAGCTTTGACCGATTCCACCTCATTAAAACATGTCTAATATTCACACTACGAATTTGTCGCTTCTAATATACACGCTGCTTTAGGGATATGAACCCGAATAGTTAGAAAAGCCAAAAAACACTCAGCACAGTAAATAACGTTGGGGTGCCCCGCGCAGCTTTTCGTTTCTTCTATTCTCTCCATTAAAGAGGGATGGAGGGTTTGAGCCAGATATTGTGGGAACGGGATTCGTGAGTGCATTTCACAGTGGGATCCATCCTTTGGCGTATCGCAAAGCCTGCTGTGCCGGAAACCAGTCTACAGGAAGGTGGGTTTGGGGTGGGTGGTGGTAAGTTAATGCTACGCGGCAGCATCTTCCGGTATAACCGACCTTTCCGACAAGTAGATCCCTATTAGTCAGGATTAGTCAAGGCGCCGGTTATATTACATACAATTGTAACTCGCTTATCGTCGTTGCTATTCTGATATTCCTCCGGAAGGAATGCGGGAATCCAAACGAGTGGTTTCATAAAACCATAAGCTCGCTCAGTTTTCCTCTTCTCCCTAGTCCCCAAAAAAGAAAGAAAGAAGGAAAAAGAAAAGAGGAAAGAGGAAAGAATCTAAAATCTAAAATATCACTTCTGCAATGAATATCTACAGCCCTATCGCGTATACGATCGCTGAGGTTAAACCCTTCGCAAAATCATATAATAATAAATATATCTTTTCAGCCATTATCTTCGTATCTCGATCGACACTTTTTAGCGCAATCCCATATACCCACCTGCCTATATCATACTAGCACCCTGTGCAATCTAGGGAGGCACGCGCGGATGGTACGTTGTCCTTATCCAAGCCAAGAGACACGCGGGCTAGGTATCAAGTTCGGTATAAAAAGGACGTCGGAGTGGTTGTTGACGCTAAGTGGGTTTTATGTTCCTAAATTTAAGAGGTTGAGCCTGGGAAGGTTGGCAGAGGCTGATCAATATGCTAATATTTTGATGCTTCCGCTGTTTGGGGCGGCGCCGCCCACTCCTCACCCTCAAACCCCCCTTCTCCCGTAAGGGGAGGAAATCGAGTTACATTTTATGAACAAACACGGGGTGCCCGAGGAGACGGGATCGTACAGCCGACGGCGTATTCGCGACTTCGAAGGCTGGCTGCCCTTAACCGCTATTTCTACCACTCCCGTGCTTCAGCCTTAGCCTTAGCCTTAGCCTTAGCCCTAGCCCTAGCGTTAGCCTTGTTCCCGCTTCTGTCTGACGTCGTATCGCGTATCCTCTGCTGTTAGAACATGCGGATGGCACCCAGCCTACAGCCTCGATATGTTAACGAGTAAAGTTTATCCCCGTATTTATTACCCCTATATTGTCAAGCCTTGTATACAGGTATATTTCAACCTAATGCTGAGCACAAGGGGTCCTCGAGGGAGTATTCGACCCGTAGAGAAAACCGAAAGAATTAACTGTTATTTTATTCTTTGTTTCTGTTTTCGTTGTGTTCGATTCGTTTATTGAAGAGTACCCAGAGGCACGTATACATCGCTGTCTTTATTCATATTTTTATTTTTAAAATGAGGGGTTCTTGCGGGGAAAATCGAAGCCGCGGTTTATTATATCTTTAAAAAATTGACGAATATAGGAGTTCCGGGCGAGCGTAAAGTCCAAAACAAATGATCCTAACGGTTTTACAGTCAGTAAAAATGTCCCATTCGTATTTGAAGTAAAAAATGAAATCGGTTTCATTTTTGTATAAAAAAAAAAAAAAAAAAAACAATTCCAAATCTTTGTCCTTCTCGAAATTTCACGTAGATACAATGCTTAGCATAATTTTAATATTTTCGATTCATCCCCCTCTTCGAATAATGCCAATGAAATAAAGCGATGAATACTTGAACCGTAAGTTTTGTTAGCCTGATTCAATTTTACACGATTGAATTTAGAGAAAAATGTGCCATTTTTTCGGTCTACAAAGGGTGGATGCCGGATGGGTGGACCCTCTTAAAGCCGGCTCGATATTTTTCTTCGCGACTGATTTAAGCTGAATGCAATCATTCCAGGCACGGTTTACCGGACCGTTGGAATTCTCGTGCACCAGTAGCACACAACGGTCTAAAAGCGTTAGAGCCGGCGAGTCGAGACTATCGATTTACAACAAACTAGCCACCAGAAGGACTAGGAGAGGAAAAGGGGGAAAAGTCCCGATTATGGTCCCTCGAAAAGAGAAGGGACCTTGATTCGTTTGATAAAACATTGTTATGTAAGATATATGCTCTTGGATAAGATGTGCTGATTAATTATCATGCAGGTAGTCATGTAAAGGCGTTTTTTCCACTCAAGCATAGAGAATTGTTTTTTTTTTTTTTTTTTAGTAACGTCGACGGCGAATGAATGAATGAATGAATAATTATTTCTGAAAAAAAAAAAACCAAAAAATAAAAAAACAGGGTAAATTACATGTACTCGGGGTACATTCACCGTAGGTATACGTATAGTTACACGGTCCGTCGAAGCGACGTCAACATGTAGAGCCTCCTGCCTTTATTCGAGGGTTGAAACTCCACCAAGTCTAGAGTCTAGAGTCTCGAGTCGAGTCCAACTCTGCAAGTAGCAAGTAGTGCGAAGTATCGTCTACTAGCTAGCTAGCTAGCTAGGCCGTAAATATAAGTGTTTTCAGAACGAGGTTTGGAGGCGGTTACCTCAGGATTTCAAACCGCAGTGTTGCATGGTGATAAACGCGCGTTAACTATTAACGACGAGATAAGAGAAAGCGAAGAGATGGGAATAGTTGAAAAGAAGTTTGTAAAAGAGGGAAAATAGTAAAAACGAGGAAAGGGATTCCCTCTGTACCACGTTGCGGTATTGTTTTTGGGTAGGTACCGCATTTACATCATCCACGTCTTATAGCACCGCCGCAATTCTCTCTCCCTTCGGAGTCGTTCCGTTCCGTACCTCGTATACTGGAAACAGGAACAATAGAAGGATCTGGAAGCTTCTCTCTCGGTATGTTTCGGGAAACCGCACCAAATCGGGGGAGAAATAGTGGTCAACCTTGGAGGGGTCTTTCGGGACCAGGCATCCAGACTTACGACTAACTTCAGCCCCTCCATTAACGGGGAAAATTTCATCTCTACATAGTATATACCTACACGTATATACCATCAAAAATAATGATCGGAAAGTCGGCTTTTGAAGATTATAATTTAACACCCTACTCTTCACATGTGAAGCTATAGTTTCCTCGCGTGTAAATGCCCTGGCAATATTGTATGTAAACTTATGCACGCATATAGGGCTGATACCTTTGATACGACATCCTTGAGGCGAGGGACGTATCAACGTGGGAGTTTACTTCGGAGACTGGCATATTCGCAGACACGGGGGAACGATCGCGGCCCCTTTTCCCTTTTCGCTTTTACTCTTTTGCTCTTTTCCTTTTTTCCTCCCCGTTTTTCTTTTCCCTTTTCCTTCATCTCGCCTTTCTCTTTCTTCCCCGGCATGCCTACAACCTGGATAAGACTGCTTGATATTTTCACACACTCAGGTTTTACGGCGTCGAGCGGTCCGAGGGAAAATGGGGCCTCTAAGCGTCCACCGAGGACTCGTTTTCAGCTAAAACAATATCATTTCACCCGCTGTACTCCGAGTATTGCGCTCCCCGTTCATCGAGCCAAGGCCTTTACTCGGCTTTTCGCTATCCACACCCCAATATCCCGATCAACTTCAACTTTGCGCAGAAAAATTTCGAGTGCTATTTTACGAGTTGCTCGTTGCCGCTGTGGGAATAAAAATAGGTTTAGAATATTCGCGGAAAATTTCTGATCAATTTTCATACGTGTGTGAGTGTGGTGCTCGATACGGATCATAAGTATACGTAGATTATCCTGTGGTATAATAGTTGCCGAGTTTTGTTCGTAAATTTAATGAGACAGACAGACAGATGTTTGTTTAAGTGAGACAAGTTTCGATACAATATGAAACTTTGAGGGAGCGGTTTTTCCTTATTTTATTTTCCTTTCCTTATTTTTTTCTTTTCTTCTCTTCTCTTTTTCTCCGGAATAAACGCGACGACACGCGCTCATAATCGATAGGGATACCCGCGAAGGGTTTAGAGTTTCGGAGACTTTCGATCTGATCTGAGTAAAGTAGGCATAAACCGGGATGCGACAACCGCGCGCAAGGTAAAACGATATAGCACACGATATACAACGGTGCGGCCACCCTCGATGCCACCTCACCAGTTCAGTTGTGGGTGTAGGAAAAACCACTTAAAACCGAGCAAAAGGCAATACCACCCTTAATATTTCTTACTCCCCTGGGCTTATTTCCACCTACCAGTGTTTTATGCCCTATGTCTTGTGCCTTGTGCTTTGCGCTTTATTCTCGGCTCGCGATTCTTATATTTCCGTTTCGTTTCTTTTCTTACATTTTCTCTTCCCTGTTCTCACGGTTTATATTCTATTTTTCAACCCCCGTCGTACGTTCCTTTTTCTTATATCTTCATTCATCCTACGGGCATACCATAACCACCTTGAAATGTTGAATTTTTCACCCCCCTCCCGCTATCACCTAGCTACCGATCTCCGTAGTTATTCGGCGATCTTTGACTCCCGAGAGTTTAGACACGTCGTGTTTTCGAACGATATCGCGACTCTATGACGTAGGTACAACTTGTGACGTAAACAAATCCCCTCGGCGCGTTTTAGAACTTTTCAACGTCCACTTTCCGAGTCAAAAGTCTGAACGTCAATCCACCTACGATATACCTGCTATATTCAAAAAGTTAAAGTAATTCAAAACTTCGGCAAGTGTAACGAAAAATAAATTCATTCTCCCACATACCTATACCTTTTTTTCTCTTTTTTCTTTTATTTTTCTTTTTATTTTATTTCATTTTTTTTTTTTCTTAATTTTATTTTCTTTTTTTTTATACTTTCCACGTATCAACTATATGCAAGGAAACTTTGATATCATTAACGGGGGTTCAAATCCGTTGATAAAAATAAAATGAAATAAACAATATGGAAATTTAAACTTATTTAATTCTATTTCCTCCCTACAGCTAGTCTGCAATCTCTAAATTCCAACCTCGTTATTTAACTAGCTGGGGTAAGCAATGAGATCTAAAGATCTAGCGCGGAAGTAAAGAATAAAAATAAATATAAAGGTAAAAATAAGAATAAAAATAAAATAGATTTGAATCCTTAAAGTGCGTTAATTGTGTGACCTGGTGGGTTTTTACTCCCCGAATCAAGCCACGCATATCAAACGTAGGTATTACCTATTCGTTGGTTAGCCGGACTCGCTTGTCTCCTAAAAAAAAAGGAGTGCGTGTTTTTTTTTTTTTTTTTTCAATTTTTAATTTTTCCCTTTTCATTTATTTTTCGGTCTTATTCACCAAGAGTTGCTTAGTTTTCATCGCGTGCATAAGGAACGTTTTACGAGGCGATGTTGTCGTTGCAAGATCGCCGGCGTTTACTTCCGGGCGCGTGCGACGAACCGAAAGATTTCTCTTCGACCGTAGGTATACGGGAAATTCGTGACCACAGCTGACTGCCTTCTCGAAGAAGCTATATCCCGGTGTCGCGATATTTTTTCAGAGTGGGCAAAAAAACGGTTTTGAAAAAAAATGAAAAAAAAAAAAAAGTAAATTCTAAATCATCGATTTCGAAAGAAGAAGAAAAAAAAAAAAAAAAAACTCGCGAAACATTTTTGATCGTTCGAAAAAATAAAGGTATTATTTTTTGTAAGGTGGGGTGAAAAAATCGAGGGCAACTCCTGTATAGTGATCACCAGCCTAGATATGGAGGGTTACTTTTATCGAGTCTCGGGTTTCGTTTTGCCGCCAGTACGTCGCGGAGTTTAAATATTGGAGCGGTAGCTCTTCACCCCTTAGTTTCGTACCGTTCGTCCCTCCCTCCTTCATCCCTTTTACAGGAATCGCGTCGACACGCCGAGTATCAAGTTACTTGGTAGCGATCAACGATCAGTGAGCCCCTCCCCGGCGCGTGCATGGAGAACGTGTTTTCTCTTGGTAGCGTGAGTGATCTAGTTAGATTGCGTTAGGCTAGGTTACCACCTCGTGTATTTTCCGAAAGGTTGCGTGTACAATACACTGAGCATTCCACGGTGACAAAGTCACGAAGGTCGGTCCTCGGTCAATCTTACATTAAGTATATATATATATACACATAGAAAGAGAGAGAGAGAGAGAGAGAGAGAGAGAGAAGAAACCCGAAAGAATTTTGAATTTTCTTGTCAAAAAACCGACAAGAAAAGATGAAAAAAAAAGAAAAAAAAAAAAGAAAAAATTGCCCGTCATCATCAACTTGGTGTAAATTGGTAGAGTTTGAATTTTTTACGGAGTTCTACAGCCAGCTCGTTACACAATGGTTAGGCAGTGGTCATTGTTAGGAATTGTGCCGTGCTCCTATTTACCCCTCTTTCACCAGGGTTGGCTCGCGCGCTTTATCCTCGCTCGTTCCCCTCCCGTTTAAAAGTAGGAAGTTGTGGAATTTAGGTGGCAGCTACTTCCTTAGGGAACAAGACAGATAGATTGACGGGTATATTGAATAGCCACGTAGCTTTATTGTCTCTATAGAGATGGTGAAGTATATTTGAGTAAATGAGGATCAGGTATGGGTATTCATAGAGCCGTCAGTGAAAAAAATTGATAAAAAATGAATTAAAGAAAGTAGAAAATTCCCATATATACGATAAAGAAGCGAATATACCTATACGATAAATAAAGTCACAGGTTTGACAGGTGGATTTCGGGGAGTCGAGATTTAAGGCGAGACGAGGGGCGCCATAATGTATACAGAGACAAGAGTGGTGAAGAAGAAAGAAGAGAAAAAAAAGGACGATTTATATATCTCGCAGGAGTCGTTCGTTCTTTCGTCGTGAAAAAATTCGGTATGGGTAGGGAAAAAAAAAAAAAAAAAAAAAAACGAAATAAATTCGGTGAAATAATAATCTCGCGAATGAGGTGAATACATACGAGTTGGGGTGAATCTAGTAAATTGATCGTAAGCTAAGATTAAGAACCTGATTTGTTGGCAGCCGTTGCGGCGTGGGTCAGGGTTGCGGTCACCGAGTTGGTGAGCTTCGAAGGTTCGATTTTTTGCGGTACTGTATGGGTCGGTATTGGGCCTGGATTTGTCATCGTCGTCATCGTCGTTGGCATCATCAAAGTCGACATGGTCAGCATCTTGCCGATTTAACAGGGGCGCCTTGCCTCCGAGCCTTTTATTCTTATTCGTCCTATACTGGACCGATCACTATTGAATCCGCGCGTTGTTACGACTCATCGGTTCTTCCTGTTGATCGCCGTCTCCCAATTCCCTGTTTGTAACTAATTGGATTATCGATCGCTAATTCGTTAGAAGACGAGTTGCCGGACTCGGACGCCTTAAAAGACCCCGTTTATCGCGGTTCTCGCGTTCGTTTCGCTCGCTACGTTGCACATGCTTTATCGTTAAGTTGTTGTTTATTTTTTTTTTTTGTTTCCTCTTCCCCTTGTCTTTCCTCTAGATTGTATTCTCCCTCGTTGGTGATCTTCTTCGTTTCTAATCTAGTATCATAGCTGATCTTCTCCCCTCTCTATCAGGTTTCTCGATCGACTTACTCCTGTCATTCGTCGTTGATACTAGGCGTTTGAAAAAATTTCAATCGGAAGAATGAATCCACGGGCACGAAATTCACTAAATTTATACACCCCCTTTGGGGTGTTGGGTGTTGCGCCGGTCGCGCTTCCCCGTTATACACGTTTTATAAGGTTTTATACGGTTTCGTAACGTTTTATAACGTTTTATACGGCTTCGCGCGGTTCTAGACGGTTTTATACGCTTTGCGACTTAAACGAGAACGAGGTACTTTTATTTTTAGTAATCGTCTAATACTTCGAATCCCTCCGAACTTATCCTCAGACCACATGTACACCGGGTATTTTTATCGGTCTCAGTAGGCCTCGAACTTTACGAAGAAACTTTTCTTTTCCTTTTATTTTTTTTTATTTTTATCCTCTTCTTTTTTTTTTCTCTTAAATATTCTTCCGAATTTCTATCTTCAGTTTTCTCCGTTTTTATGCGACACTATTGAACAGAAATGAATAAATAACGCACGGCGATTTAACCCCGGGTCGAAGGAAATACACGAAGACGATTAATCGCGAGCGCGAGGTCGACAAGGTGCGAATTTATCGTTTAATTTAATTTTATATCAATTTCTTATCTTCATTAATCGTTACGTATATTATTTTCCCTGATTCGCACGCTTCCTCGTCCGCTCGCTCGTTTTATACCTAAGCTACGCACGGTGTTACGTCACGTCCGGCCGAGCAGAGAGTCGCGACTCGTCTGGCGGGGAAAGCGCGAAGGGACGCCTTTGCCTGCCTGCCTGCCTGCCCTGGACGCCCGGCGTCGCGACCCCGCACAGGCGCCGGCGTCCCCGACTATACGCGAAATCGCACGAGCCATCATACGACGCGACAGTCACTCGTAGGCAATCTCTTCGAAGGGGTTGATCGCAAGTTCATGCTCCTGCACCAGGTTCATCCTCCAAACTATACAATAACATTAAAGCGATCGAACCTCAAAATAACATGGAAAATCATTCGCTAATATCGATTTTCATGCATCTATCACAATATCCCAAGATATGACATCGATCAGGGGTGACGACCACAAATTTATGTTTTTCGCTTATCGGTTATTGGTAACCGAAGAGCAGCAACGTAATGCCGAATAATGAGATGAGATTGGATTGATAATTTGAATTTTTTGTTACAATCTCATACTTAAGGGTTGTTAGGGATACCGATAGTGGGGCATAGGAAGGGATGCTGCAAGCACATTTCATCCGTTGATCCCGGGCGGTGGCGGCGCCCATCGGCACGCAATCGAACTAGGGTGATTGCGATGCTGAAGGGTTGTTCTTTCGGCGAGAATTTCCACCGCGAAAATTCCTACCGTGGTGACATTGACGCTTGGAAAGAACCGCCCGGTGTAGATTCGCATTAATTTTATGAAGGAAATTCAATTCGAGTGAATATAAATAGAGTTTGAAATTAATTAAAGGGTGGATATATGCAGCAATGATTCACGAGCAGTAAAATTACGGTTAAAATTTTTGTGATCATAGTTTTTCGAAGGCAGGCACAGGTCAGAAATTATAAAAGTAACAACTTGTTCAGCTCTGCACAGAGATGAAAGCTCGTATCAGCCAGTGATCAACACAATGAAACAGGTTTATAATGAGTAAAAAACAGCCCCAAGGGATCAGGAAGAAAGAGAAAAGGAGAGTTATACCTTTGCTTCTAACCAGCAGGGAAAAGCACCCGCTGATAGGGACCAACCCTTTACAGAGCTAATGCTCAGAATTAACTCCACATATTGCTCTACTGTTTTTTTTTTTTTCAATAGACCCACTCGCGTGAACCGAATGTGTACCGCGTGTACCGTGTCTCATAAGAAGATGCTGCGAGATCTAGACGAGCTCTCAATTACCCCCAAAACCCATGGGTATAGATGTATGGATGAATGTAGAGATGAGTGTAGTGCTATGAAACATGATCTACCGCAAGGGTCATATCTGCCGCTTGAGAGTTGCACCCGTATTGAAAGCAGTCTTGGTATATGTTGCAGCGTAGCTTTGGCCCAACTTCAAGCTTATAAATAATTCTGTTTGTGACCGCGTGAGTGGCAACGGGGGATGAAGCTTCAGGTTTGGTCTGGCGGACGTGGAGACAAACAGACAACCAGACGGACGAGGATGCGGTGACATGCTGCCAGAAACACTGCCAAAATGCCAGTGCCACGCCGCATCATCGCGGCTTTAGGGCCACAGGGAATCTCTGAACTATTGCGTCCGGAGGGTGACCCCCCGCGTCTTGGCCTTGACTAACTCCGATGCTTTTGTTTGTTTTACCTTTTTGTTACATCGAATAATTTATCCCGGACCCCCATCAGGGTCATGGTCGCCGGATTGCGGCTGGGGACTTCCCGTCGCGTGTGCAGTACTAAGGGTCTTAGAAAGCTCCCGAGTACCAGCCTCGCGGGTGAATTGCTTTGAAGACGGTCGACGTAGTTTTAAGCTTGAGAGAGACTCAGAGAGAGAGAATTGAACCTCTTAATTAGCTGCAATTACCGCAACATAGCAATGTCGGGTAAATCGCTTGAGGCTTCTTCCACCTTGTCCCACCCACCAGCTATGAACCTCCATCAGAAATCCACGAAGTGTATAGAGCAGGGAGCAGTTTGCACCCCCCAAAGGCGAATCGAGCTCACCATGGTACCCAGCCGTTAAACATCCGCAACGAAAGAGCCAATTTGTGATTAAACTCAACCTAATAGGCGGAAAATAAAAATCTTCTTGTTTTGCCTTCCTCTTTATGTGTATCGTACGAGAGAAACAATCTCGCAGTTGGCCAGGGGGCAAACGGATCGCTCACGCGTGCTCGGTTTCTGGGGCCGCAACATGACCCGAGGGTACGTGCGACGGAGGGATGCCAACCACCGGAGGAATTGAGACACGAAGAACGAGATCTTGCAAGCTCTTCATCCACCCATCATTCTTTTCGTGTTTACTATTATTATTACTCCATATAGATTCACGAAGAGGTATATTACGGTTCGTCTATTAAATTCAGGGGCTCCATAGCGCGCAAGAACATCCACCGACGCCTTGTCAGAGTCGAACTCCGAAATAAAAGTCTTGATCCATTGCGAATTTGGAATTAGCAATGATTCTGCTTGATTATGCAACGGTACCCGAATCTCTAATCTGAACAAACAAGCAGTATTATATTGCAACCGCGCTTTTCCTCTACTGATGTGAGGATAATGTGAATGGCCTAGGTTCGCAAACAGAGATTTTGTGAATAATGATGGTCATTTACATTAGCACTTGTTCAATGATCAGAAATTAATCGAGGAGGGTTCGAATCGGCAGAAATGGTATCCGATTTTTTCTATTTTGATATTCGATTGATTCTTCAGATTAGATTTACCCTCGTGACGATAGCTGTATTCAGATATCTCTTCACATATCATACGTATATATGAGAATGTATTATGTATTCCGAAAATACACAAGTTATCCGAATCGTTAGAGCTCGCACTCTGGTTATGATATAGATCGTGTGGTTTTAAGGGGATGCCTGTGAAACGCAGATAAACAATTTTTTTTTCATGTACGGTCCGTGTAATGGGCCTGTATTTTTCGTCATTACGGCGTGGGTGGGAAAAAAGGAAAAACAAAGAGGAGAAGAGGAAAAAGAGAGAGTAGACCGACTGGGACTGGTGTAGGTGTATGTATAATATGTATATGGTGCAGGTATATGTGTACGTGATATGGCGATGGGATAATTACGTTTGTCGATATTGCTAACGCAACTGGATTCGGAAATGGTGCGTGGTTTTACAAATTCGGAAATTATTAATTATATCGGTATAACCTCGCGGTCGACAAATTAATTAGCTCATTGTTCGCGAAACCCCAGTTTAGGTACTATACTGTTATTCGCCCGTTTGCACAAATTCTCCCCAGCTAAACCTAACACCCCGCTTTTATAATAAATACACATATTACATACGCCAACGCGAAAAAAAAAAAAGGAAAAAATGTTTTAATTTTCTTTTACATTTTGTATTTTGTATTATTTTTATTTTTATTTTTATTTTTTTTTCTAATTTTTGTATTCATTTTTCTAAGTATATACCTATATAGACATTAACCCTCCGTGACATTCAAAGTCATGATATTATACGCCGGGAATCATATATGTATAAAAATTTGACCTCGTCAGGTCGTATCTATACATAGATATTGTGGGAATTTATACGCGAAGCCGGGATATGTTGCGCGCGTAACGCACATCAAGCACCAGAGCAAAGGGATAACGTTCGCGTATTCCCCAGGTGGCTAGGGCGACGGGGTAGAATGTGGTTGGTCCAGGTGTGCGTGCGTGCGTGAGTACGCAGCTTGATGGGAAGATCAGTCAATAATTCATACATTCATCTCGCTTATTATGCCACTACGTCCTTCCCTTTCCACGCCGGATGCAGCGGTGTCAGAGGCTCAGAGAATCCCGATAGCATATATGTATATATATATATATATATATATATAGATTATGGGTATAGTATATACATGTCGGTTGGTTCTCGTAGTATTTTGCAAACGTGAAGAGCTTTCGCTTGTCATCGTCGTCGTCACCGCGCGTAAAATTAAAACGCGTCCGGCTCCGATTATTTACTTCGTGGCGACTGTAGGAAACCTGGGAAGGCGGGTATGCTGGATAAAGAGAGATGAAGAGAGAAAAAGAAAATGAGAATGAGAGAGAGAGAGAGAGAGAGAGAGAGAGAGAGAAAGAGGAAGAGAGTTTTCCAGAGCAGGAGGTGGGTGCCTGTTTGTCTTGCGCTAATTAACTGAAGGTGAAATATTCTCCCGCGACGCCCAGAGACTTTTTCCATTCCCGTAGCGTCGAAAATTGCGGAGGAGAGAAGACCTGTATCTGTCTACTCTTCCTTACTGACGGATCGAAGAATTTCGTGATGATAAAAATTTCCCATGATATTATACTACGTATAGTACGGGGGTACTAGGCTTCGATGTCACTTGGCAGAAATATGAAGCTCTTAAATAATATCAAACGGTATGAAAGGTATGTACTTGCGACGCAGCGTCGTTTTACCCTTTTCAATTTTTACATTTCCCAGATCCGATATACATCTCAGCCCTAAATTTTTCTACAAACATCAATGTCTCTTCGATGTTGTATCTATTCTTCAGAAATGTATCGGCACAACTTTCACATACGTTTTCGAGGGTAGGTACCATACGAACAGAGAATATAATGACACTTGATCGTCATCGCGTTTATTCGCAAAGAGAATGTTGAAAATATATGAACTCTTGGAAACGCACGAGTAAGATTACCGAAAATTCAGAATCAACCTGCATGGGATGCCTGGGTTAAATTTGGTACACATTCATCAATCGGAATTACCTTTTTCATCCGTATTGCTTTGAAGGCATATCATTCTAGCGGCTGATTTCAAAGCAATTAAACGTACAGGCACCCTGCACTGACGAGTTATAGGTACTTTGTGAACGTTGCAGTAGAAGCAGTTTCTGAAGAAGTTTTTTTTTTGTTTTTTTTTGGATTTTATTTCATTTTTCTATACCGGATTGCAGATTTTTACTTGTTTTGTTACGATGCAGAAAGTTTTGTTGCTGTTTTATTTTTTTTTCTCTCTCCCTCTCTCGCTTTCGCTCTTTTCCTTCAAGATAAACGTAAGAATGAAATTCCTTTTCGCGGGCAGTTAAAAGGCGTGGGGGAGTAAAAAGTGTAAGGGGTGGTTGAGAGGGGGTAGGTAACGGTCGACGGGGATAAAAAGCGGTGAAAAACTTTGTCGGTTAAATAGTGAGGAGAGACCCCCTCCGGCGATTAATAACATTTATGATGAAAGACTTGTCGGCAAATTAAAAGAAAATTAATTCCCGTTACCTTTCTTCCGCAAGCGACGACGCTAACTTTTTCTCTCGCTACGCGGTCGCGGTCGGGTCGGGTCGCCCGCGTTTTCTTTCTTTCTTTCTTTCTTTCTACGTCTTTCCTCTTCTCTCTTACTTTCTTTCTTTCTTTCCCGAACAGAATAAATGTATTATTAGGGCTGTTTATCTTGGGAAATTGGCTCCGCAACCGAACGTATATAGTCTAGTTATTTCTGCATTGTGTCCCGTTCTTTACCACCTAACCAACTAACTGTACAACGATCGTCGCTTAATAATCAAGACAGCCGCCGCGCTACCCTCTCGCCACAATATTCTCATTTTCCTTATTTTCCTTTCTCTTTTACCTTCCCCTTACCTTACCTCTTCTCTTATGAACCTCTATAATCGACCATAGAACAACGAGGCGAAACGACTGAGAATAAGACAAAGAAAAACGAGCCTCGAGTGGATTAGAACCGCGCCGTAAAATCGGCCTATTGTTGTCCCAGACCCATAATCAGTAAGTACATTTCTACACACACGTTACGCTCGACATGCACAGGGAGTAAGTACGTAGATCCAGAAAGGATTTTCCCTCGAAAATTCGCCTTTGTAATCGTGGACCGTAGAAGAAAGACGTCCTGCTTGCCGGTCTTTGCGGTAGTTAGTAAGAAGGGCAAAGAGCTCACGGTGAGCAAGTAGGGAGGAAAGAAGACCGTAGGACTTTAATTAGGTTCTCCCAGAGCCCCGACCTACCCGGTTGACAAACTACCCCCGTCTCTCTCCACGTCCAACCTGTTAAATTGGAGCAACGGAGCAGCGCGTTGTTTTCTAAGAGGGATAAAGCGGGAGTCTGCACCACCTCGTCAACCCCTAATAAGCTTATTGCGGATCCGAAGGGGGTTTTAGCGATTGCTATTTACTTGGAAAACTGTAATCCATCTGTGCGTATGCAATTTCTCAACCGCAATCTAATGTAAGCGATAAACTGCTCCTCGGTTGCCGGCAGACCAATTTCATTACTGTTCGAGATGCGAGGGTGTCCACTTTCAAGGAAGATACGCTCGCGTTCTGATTGCTTGCTTTGGTCTAAGAGTACAGTAACTCTGAAGCGGTTTACTGTTCACCATCAAGAAGTAGACGGAATACGCCTCGAGAGATTGTCCGGCAAAGTAAACGCCGGCGTCTGGATATGACTAGGGCAAAAGGGAATTCAGAGAGTTCAGGAATTCCTTGGAACCGGAAGCCACGGCCACGAAATACCCTCGTTTTCACTGGCACTACTCTTTGCCCTCTAACGGGGTAAGGCGCGGGTGTCACGAGGGCGTCGGGGGCGTCGGGGGCGTCGTTAACCGACAACAAACAAATTAATACAAACCCCCGTCAAACTTGGGAAGCAGCTGGTGCGACTTGCGCGAGCTGTTAGGGTGGTGCGAGCTATAGGCGCCACGTTACGCCGCTAGTATGTGCTCGGATAATGCCAGTTTATGTGTTCGAGGTAGGCCAGTGGCTCTCAAGAGCCAACAGGGATTCGGTGTGAAGAATTTTAGTAGAAAAAATTAGGCCACACCATAAAGGTACCCAGGGAAATTGAACGCCGGATTAAAAGAGGCGAAGAATTCGAGCGGCGCGATTGCCTCAATAAATCGCATCCTCCGTCCACCCCAATCGTACAATGACGCAGCTCTTTCGGCCGAGAACCGCTGCGGGCAAGTCGCATTTTCGTAGTTCAAATATAGCTACTTGGTTAATGGCATCTCGCCGTCCCGTCCCGTCCCGTCCCGTTTAGCCCCGCTCCACGAAGCCCGCACACCGTGGCCCGATAGTACTCTGACATGGGTCCATAACCGTGGGTCCCGCACCGCTGCTTCCTTTATAACAACAAACGACGTTCCCTCCCTCTTCCACGCACCTTATCCCCGACGTAAAGCTCGACAGCTAGGTATTGCAGATCGAAGACCGATAGTGGAAATTAGGCGAAGATTGAACGGGGAGGAATGAACGGGGAAGAAATTAGAGATAGGAAAGCGATGGGAGAAGGTTAGTTATGAATTACACATCGTGTGTTGTTCCGCGTATTTCTAAATCGGATACCAACGTTTAATACGTAGGTTGTGTACCTGGTATAGGAAAAATGTTCACGTACCTAAGTAGAGCGATTTATTTTCTTCGCATTAACTGCACCGCAGAAAGAATGCGGTTCATACCTTGAACTAAGAACTGCGGTTGGTCGATCGCTAGAGGTATAGGTACTACCTACAGTCGTACGGTTAAGGCAATAAATTGAACAAACTATGAACAACCGCGTGCGGTGGCTGCGGTCTGTCTCGTAAATATAAAGAAACTCTCACCCTCTACGGTTGGCGTGCGTTCGCGCCGTCGAGGGTGTCCTACGACCCCTTTTTCGCACCCCTTTCAGTACCTTTCCCGCATTATTACTTATTAACAAAGTCCACGTGGTGGTAGGTACCCAAGCCGGGAAGAAGTGGGACCGAAAATCTAATTTCACATAGAATTTACCTACATCCTGTACTACCATACGCTCCGGTCCATTGCAATCTTTGCTCCTCTTCTAGGCACTAGTAATGCTGCTGCAGTTATGTGGCCGCGGGTAGGTAGCTGCAGCAGAGAAAGAGAAAGAGAGCTAGGTGGCTCGCGCGGCCATTACTATGATAATATCTCGGGCAGCGCGGCACAAAATGCCCAATTAGGTGTGAAAAGGGTGAAAAAAGAGGAGAGCATTTGAATGGGTGAAACAGCCCGCTGCGATGAGCGGGCCGCGGAGGTAGACGGGGTTTTGCGCAATGCGCTCGCCGCTGCAGTGCGGGGGTTTACTTCGCTGATCCCCGCGTGCATCGCGCCGCTATAAGCTACTCGCGACACCTCATCGCCAAAACTCTTCACAAGTCGGTTGGAGTTCCATGTCATTAATCTTACTCTATATGATATGGTTGTATATATGTGACTATGACAGTTCTGCACTTTCGCCGGGTGATAGGTAGGTTACTCGCGAATTATTTCCTGTTATAAATTTGCGCGGGTTTGATCTCGATATTCATTTACCAACGCTCCATCAGTCGTATAAACCCATTAAGATCAATTGATATACCCATGCACTGTAGGTATACATATAATAAAAAATAAATTAAAAAGGACAAGTTTTTCCTTCACCGTTCTACTATTTTTCCAGCTTTTTCGTTGCCCGCTATCATTATACCCAGCGAGACGAACTGCTTATCGAAGCGTGACACGCGAGCAGCATAAATCTTGAACAAATAGAGGACAAATTGATATTTTGATGCCACTTACTCGGCACGCTATACCCACACCGCACCGCACCGCGGCGTTGTTGCACCATCCATACCGGTGGCAAATACTCTCGAATTCAGGGGCTGTAAAAGCAAAGCGACACAAGCGCGGTGCCTACCTACCCCGATCTCTTGTTTTGATAATAATTACAAACAATCAACAATTATACTCGTTGGCAGCTGTTGGCTCACTGGCCTCGGGGGCCTCGACTCAAACCGAGCTTCTGCCTGGCTCGTCGCTAATGGTCACGACTGAAACTTGACCAGATTCAAACATTCGAGAACGGTTATTATTTCGCGAGAGCCCTGGGGCCAGATCGTGTATACGCGTCATCTGCCAATATGTAGCTACGATCGACAGAACCTACCCACGTGTGGGTATATAAACACGTGTGTTCTCCCTCTCTCTGTCTCTCTGCGAGGTTGGCGAACACGAACGGGAGCCGAAATGCTGTTATACTGTACAGAGAATGAAGAAAATTAAATAAAAAATAAAAAATTGGAAGAGAGACATATGAGTCATACAACACAAACTTATTATCAAATCGGTCGGACTGCTTGAAATACTTTTAGGGTAGGTATAACGAGGGAGTACGGTATGTTATTACAGGGGAGAATTTTTGATGCGGTTCGATGGTACAGCAGACTGGAAATTCACTGGAGACAAAGGGAGAGATTATTTCTAACGGGGTATCGAGTTTGGCAGAGCGAAATCCTTAAATAGACATACGGTAGAGGAAAGCAAAGAGATATTTTTCTTTACCTTATACCTACCTGATTGAAATCAGGGATGTGCTCGGTCACTGCTTGAAAAAAAAAAAAAAAAAAAAAAAAAAAAACACCCTTCAGTCGTTGTTCAAAAGCTCGAATTGTTCGGGGTATAGCTGAAGCTTGATGCGATTTGATACACAGGTTTAAGTGGGGTGCTAAATATACTTGCTCGAAGTAGTTTTGATTATTATCGTAATGATACACACTTTACAGCTTACTGCTCAGAGCTCCGAAGTGGTAGTCCAGAGTTTAGGGCTCTAAGTTTCGAGTTCCAAGTCTCCAGCTTCAAGTTTCAAGTTTCAGGTCCTTACTTTTTAGTCACGACTACGTTAGACGGCGCTCCTTCCATTGGCTGTAACTTTTCAACCTATTACCTATTAAAGACTCGCCTTATTGAATTCCACGCATCCAGCGTGCTCCGAATCGATCTTAACAATGCAAGAAACTTTACGTTTGTTTATAAAGTAACCAGATAAGTTCCAAGGTATACTTTATACATTAGTTCTCTGCTCCGCGGGCACAAGGGCAAAACGAACGGCCCCGGCTACTCCTACTGGTGCTATGGCGCATCTACTCACCGCGGGGCATGCATTTGCCTCAAGCCGGGCAGTTTTTCTTTCTATTATATTCCTCCCTTTGCACCACATTTTCCTACTTCGCTATCATATTTTAGCCTTACCTCTACTATACCCACAAACGCTCGGGAAAAATTGTCTGTACAACACACTAGACTTTTACAGTGAAATGCTGCTGATGCGGATGCGGATGCAGCCCGTAGGCACGTCCAGCATTGACGACTAGACATGCTGGTCGGCCTTTTCTTTATTTTCGATTTTCCATTTTCCATTTCTCATTCTCTATTCCCCATTTCCCGTTCTTGGCTCTCTGCTCCCGTGCACTTTTCCTCACCCGTCCAGGTATATTTTCTTTGGGCATTTCCACGCTGCACATTTCCACCAGATGTTGCATATCGTTATTATTCCACGTCCATATTATTTCGGGAGATATTCTAGTTCGAGGGTTGGTCAGTCCATCAGCAATACCATCATATCGGAATATCGGATCCGTTTTGTTTGTTCGTTTATTATCCAAAGGGATTAGGTTTCAGTGCATGAAGGTACACGAAATCTCGGAAACACGAGAGCAAATAGGGATTTGCTCTTGTGGAATAAGTAGGGACTTATTTCACGTTCATCGTCCTACACACACCAAAATCCTATAGCTACGGTCCCGGGACGAAAGGGGAAAACTCCCCCTCCCTGCCCCCCCCCCCCCCCCCCCCCCCAGCTGGCCGCCACACACCCCCGAAAGCATAACTCCCTCGAGGACCTTAGCAAAAAAATAAACTTTTTCATTCGGCCTAACGTCCGGCTCGGCCGGATTTATGCGCTTGCCTGTTCGTTCGCGTGTTTACGGGAGTGGACCGCAAGAATGCCACGAAGCCCCGTTACCACCCTTCCTCTACCCAACTCTGTGACCAACCGTAGATGATCGTCATACCTACGTGTGTGTTGGCATCTAACACAAATAGCCTACCGAGTTGTACCTGAAATTGCGGGGGCTGCTGTTTTTTTTTCTCTTCGTTTCTTGTTTTTTTTCCTTTTATTGTATTTTTTTTTTTTTTTTTTTTTTTTTTTTTTCAAGGTGCAAGTTTCATTATACGCATGCCGGCGCTGCGTTTAGAATTATACCGTTGAATTATTTCCGCATTTTTGGTGAGCTGCCCAACACGCGCCCCAAACCAACCGACCAACGAACCCAACCCTCTATCCATTTCCCACCCTACATCTTCTTGTACAGTAGGTTGCGCACGCGAGCTGTTCTCTTAGCGATTCGACCGCGAAAACTGCCTCGCCGTTTCGCGTTTCCTCCCCATTTCTTTGGCTCTTAAATGCGACGCTACGCGATGTTCTTACCATGCGGATGAGGGACACGTAACTTCGTATTCTCGTACTTATTAAACGGCTAGAACTACACCAACTATTCAGCCGACATACAATAAACCGTTCTTCATGATGAATGTGTGGCTTAGAGCTAACCACTGGAACGTAATAGAGCACCTCTGAATAATGCGTCCGAACCTAGTGCGACTAGTTATACACGTGTAATAACGTTATACCTACCTTGCGCTTAGATACACTGTTACGTTTCGGGTCCGGAACTGTGAAGAGGTTGCGGGTACGGGGTACGGCCCGGTGGTCGAATCGTTTACCTATGATCTTCGTAGATAATGGATGGTGAATGTACTAGTACAACGTATCGTTATCCTCTGATAATTAGTTGCATTTTATAGTGTTTCAGGTACGTTGAAAGTAGCTGAATATTAAATTGGCATTCGCAAGGAGTAGCGAAAGAGAGATATAGACAATTTCGAGCGACTGGCTTGCCGGAGTGCTGTTAAATATCCAAATCGTCTTTTCACTTCTCCCCGCGTCGCGGGTCGTTACGTTAAAATTCTCTCTGTAACACACATACACACACACACACTCATATCTTTTCAAACGAGTCTCTAGTAATTAGCATTTCAGAGACACCTTTTTTTTTTTTTTACTCCATATCTGATCTGTTATTCTCTTTAATTTATCCTCCTACATTAGCCCCTTTTCAAGACGAATGGTAGAAACACAAGGGGTGAGAGAGGATCACTACTGTCAACGTAGCTGTACTATACGCGAAATCCGCTTCTCTTTCGAATTCAAACTCACACATACACGTATATACCTTGAAATAACCATGTTACATCCTACGTTCATATGTGTCTAGTAAATTCTTATTGCCAATATAGTTCGGGGGTGAGACTTGAGCTGAGAATATTATGAGTGAGTTTGCCAACGGATACATATTTTCATAGTATATAGATATATTATGTATATATATTGGCGACGCGTTGTATCGGCGAATAGAAGGAGAAGGAAGTAAGGCTGGATACCTACTCCGCCTGGGAAATTAAGAAGCTTTTTAATCCAGGAAGACGAATCACCAGTTTTAAAGAGAAAATTCTATACCATAGCGGTAACCTTGGTGAATGAAGAAAGAATACGGAAGAGGGAAGATGAAATGAGAAAGGAGCGAGGATAAAATAAGGAAAATAAAGTGAAAAAGACAAGTAACCACACCAACCGCAAGAGAGAGAGCAAGTAACAAATTACCTGACCAAACCTAAGGTACCTGTAACGTTTTTACTCGTTAAATACGGACGGTTTTAATTATTAGGACTAACAACATGAGCTTAAATATAGACGGAGGTATTAATGTTTAGTGAATGGCTGTTTTTCGTATATAAATTTGAGTGCAGCACCGGCGGTAGCAGTAGGAGCAAGTAGAGAAAGCGACTTTCTGCAGATATGCAGTATAGCCGAGCGTAAATTTAAAGTTTGTATGAAAAGTAAGCGGCGAGTGGTACATACAAACGGGTAGAGTTGGAATGTAGCGAAGTTGCGTTGCGTTTGCGTTGACCCCGGAGGCTCTCGCGAAACGGAGCGCATAATTACACGCTCAAGGGAGTTCGCCACCCGTGCTACCCCCGACTGCCCCACGGTTAGCTCACTCGTATAAAGACAGTCAGGTACCCGAAACGTGGCTTCAGTGATGAAATTGTTTTACAGCCTACGGACTAGCGTAAATTAACGCCAACCCACCGTGGTTTTTTTTTTTCCTCATCTTGTTTATACCCGGTATAAAATTTCACCGCCATCTCTCTCTCTCTCGCTCTATGTGTAACTTAATTTTCGGTGCATAACTTTAGCCATAAGTTTCAGCGAACACTGCGCGTTGTCGTTTTAGTTGTCGTTTTTGTTTTCGTCGACGTGTTTTCCGGTAGGTCAGAAGTCAGTCAGGCACAGAAATCGGGTGGTAGACATATATATATATATATATATACTATATATGTATGTACGTTAGGAGTTGAAACGGGGCGGGGGTGAACGAGAACCTGGGGCGTATTTTGCTTACACAAGGTTAATGTATGCGAACCGAGGTCTGGGAGTCCAGGTTAGCCCAAGTTGCCCGAGGCCCGTGAATTGGACATCTCGTGAGTTACCACGGGGCCGTCTGTTTGCCGACAAAGCCGAGAGGTTAATTAATTAACTACTTTTTACTTGGGCCTGTTTGCTTGTTTGTTTGCTCGTACCCGTGTTCGTTGGTAATTGTTAGACATTCGCGCCGAGGACGGGGCCCCGCCTAAGGTTACACACTCAGCGTTGGAGTTGGATCAAATATAGAACTGCCAAGGTGGACCCCGGTGCGTAACACCATATTGCCACTCATATTCCCCGTTTGGTTTCTCGATCGTTTCACATTTTATATACCATGGAGTTCAACACCGGACAAGAGCCAAATGGGTGTTATATAGGTAGATGGGTAAATCCTGGACCGTGTCAACGCGCATAAATTCTCATTACTCCTGTCAATCGGTTCGCCCGTCCCAAATGCAGTAAACTCGTAAATTTCACCTATGACACTGTGACCGGAATTTTCCAACGATTCTCTCCGAAATTTGTGAGCCGCGTAGTTATATATAGTAGTAAGGGATGGATGGATAGGTGAGCATAGATAAATATACTGCACACCCCGCTCGTATGTACATACGATGGTTGCGGTTGTGCTTCACGTCAGTTGGAAACGGTATAACGCGGGTTATGGGATGTTATCGGTTATCGCGAATGTATATATATTATATATAATATGTAGGTGTATATGTATGCATGTATGTATGTATGTATGTATGTATGCATATTTGGTACATCTCTCGTATATTGGAGAGTTTGCCGAGTATAGTAGCTTGTGCTGTACCCGTACCCTGGTACTTGAGCAAACGTTTAATTTGATCGGAGTTTGCCGAAGAACAACGCCGAGCGCAGAAGGCGCGGCTATTTTTATTATGCCGGTTTTGAAGGGTATCGAACTGGCGTATGTAAATTATTCAAACGCATTTCGGGTCGGAGAGAAGGAGAGAAAGAGAGACAGAGAGAGAGAGAGAGAGAGAGAGAGAGAGAGAGAGACAGAGAAAGTAGGCAGTTCACAGTAAAACCTGTTATAATAACGTGAAATATTCATTCGTTTTATTACATCAAATATTCGTTTTTGTTACCGCACAGTTCTCCATTTCGTCTCTGCTCTCTGTTTTCCATGGATGGAAAAAAAAAAAAAAATATTGTTGAAATGGGCAGTCGCGTTTCCCCCCCCCCCCCCCCGAAACCCCAGCCGCCGACAACGCGCAGCTGGGTAACAGCTACGTTTCGTAATTCACATCGTGCCAGTGGAAAAAAAAAATCACGTGGAATAAAAAAAGGGGGGAAAAAGTAGAAAAAAAAAGGAATCATACAACATACAACATAGCAGGGGGGGGGGGGGGGCGCAACCTGTTATAGGGGACGGGACGGCACCCGATATATGGGGTTGAATTTTGGTACTAGGAAACCCGTTGCTCGCTTATGGTCGTTACGATGTTATGTTTGGTTAGGTCACGCCGTGGCTTTCCGCCCAAGCACGTGAAATAATGCCGGGTTGCAGGTCCTGATTTCCCCATGAAAGATTCACCACCTAATAACGACCACGACCCTTGCCCTGGTCGACGCAAACCACGAGCACACGCCTTGCCTCTGTATAACGGTAAATGGAAACGCCCCGGATAAGTAGCGGGGCTTGACGAGCCGCGATTCAACCCTATGTATAATAATTTCAGGGTAAATTAATCGACCGTAACTTAGAGCGGAAGATATCTACTCTAAGAGGAGCGAATACGCGAGCCGAGTTTTACGTCTTTCAAGAATTATTTGATTCACGAATTTCCCATAAAATCGGGATATCGAGTCCGCGTAGCGCGCTTAATAATGCAACCGCTCGCGCCGGATGTTCGCAGCAGCAGCAGCAGCAGCAGCAGAGGGGGTTCTCGTAAGGGCAGAGAGACCTGGCTTAATATTTCACAACGTATTTCCGCTACTCTGTCAGGGAAAAGATAGAAAGGAACAAAAAAAAAGCCACCCACCCATATATACATAGACATCTACCGTTACACAACCCTCCGATACTCGGATGTCCCAGGGACAGAACAGGGATCGTAGTGGGTACGATCGGTCGAAAGTCACGTATCCATTCATAGACAATGTTTACTTGGTATAATATTGGCTTGGTACAGTTGATTAAAAGTATAAGATGTGATATGTTAAAAGCATTGACGAGAGGAGCTAATTTAGAAAGAGGGGCTCCCGGAAGGCGTACGTCCGAATTGAAGGAATTATTGTGCAAGACTGAGGAAAAGATGAAGAAAAGGACGTGACATGAGGTGAAATTAGAAAGAAAGGCAGCTGAGTTGGAAAAGGACGAAGGATCGAGGTCTCGTGCAAAGGATCGTGAATTGTGTGAAGTAGTTAGAAAACTGTGAGAATGTCAATAGAGTAGTTCGAGGTTTGGAGAGAGGCGGATTTGGATACTGTCTTTGGAAATCCTTGAAAATGGCGATTTAAGTGAAAAGAAATAAGGAGGAGAGCCACGCGACGAAACAACTTGCTTGAAGAAAACCTACCTGAATGGTGAAAAGCTAATTCAGTTTCAATGGGTTCTAGGTCAAGCTACGAAAATTTGAGTGCAGTAAAACCGCGGGTATGGGTGTTCCATTATTTGAACGAATTTATAGTACCAAATTGTATGAAATTTTGATTAGTCGAGACAGCTTCCATGCTCCCACACATACGTGCTAGGAACACCATTGCATTCCTCAGGTTATTGACGAGTTTGCCAATTACAAGTATCAGAGTATCCGAGCACCGTTGAGTCGGTGTGTTTAAGCGCGCCTAGTTGTGCGTTCGATTCGCACATTGGTCGTCTGAAACGCGATCAAACGCGTGCTGTAGAGTAGGTATGCAAATCAGGAATTAGATAAAGGTCCATGATTAACGAGGGGCATATGTGCCAAGGTATAGGTACTCGTTATATACATCTAAGTACATCTACATTACGTATTTATATACAAACACAAACAGAGACGCACACGTGCGTGTACACACTTACACACACTGACACGCATACATATACATATATAGATGTTAATTCCGTCCGCAGCGTCAAGAGATCCCCCACGTGTGTATAATATCTTAATGTAGGTGGAAATACCTGCGTGTAGTACCTATCTGCGTAGGGGTAGGTATAGGAACGTTGTAACCGCGCGACAGTAGGTAACCGTAGTTGAACCAGGGTGCGGGAACCAGGGTGCGGAAACCAGGGAGAGTGGAGTGGAGTAGAGCTGTGGTATCGTAGTCGTTATACATGGCGAACGAAACCTACCTGTACATAGGGCTCCGCACGTAGAGCCTCGGGCGTGATTGATTACCGGCTTATCAACGTTTTAATTTTAATTTTTAATTATTCCTCAACTATTCTACGCGATATCGCGTTTGAATTATAATATACAGCCACAAGTTACCAGCTACCCACCTCATAGCTACCCTCACGTCGGCACACGGTGCTCACATCTACCTCCTGTGTATTAACCAACCAGGTGAAATCGTTACTTGCTTAGATGAGGGCTGGAAGTAGGGAGGGGGGCGCGTGACGTTGATATTAACGGTCCAATGGAGTCGCGGAGAAAAGTACGGCTCTTTGTGTTTTCCTGGTGCCCGCAGGCTCAGCTGAGACAAGAAGCATCTCCCTTCTTGTCCCATCTCTGAGTTATTTAGGTACATATAGGTATATCTCTTATCGAAGGCTTCTATAGACTGTATGTATATATGTATTAATCCATGGGTGACGAGGAGGTGAGCGAGTGGGTCACAGGGTGCAGCATATTAGTCTGTATGTAATACATATTACTTATACTTATTTGCGGAAGGAAATAAAATCAAAGAAAAGAGGGAGGAGCGCAACAGTCGAAAAGTAAAATAGGGGTGCTGAGAGGAACCGGGATGTATATATATTGTAGAGGTATAATATACATCCCTCACGCAATCGGGGCCTCTAAGGGTCCCACTTAATTATCATATTTTTTTCCTTCTCCTTTTTACCTTTGATTTCCTATTTTATCGAAATGATAGTTCGCACTAGGACGATTTTCTGTCCCAACTAGTTTTCCTTTCCCTTTATACGCGTCCAACCCACCCCTGGCCAGGTGTACTCTTAAAATATACATGCGACGTACGGCGCTACCGTCGACGGTTATCGTTGGTCTACTAGCGCGTGGCAGTTGGCGCAAATTCTCAACGTCGGCCGGGACAACCCCCGTAAATTAGCTGCGATCCCGTATCATCCCCTTCGCTTCAATGTTTCTTCTTCTTCTTCTTCTTACTCCCATAGCACCACATTGTTTCGTCTCGCTTCTCCTTCGGTCAGAGGAGATCGACGAGCCTGGCCTTAACGCATCAAAGATTCAATCCATTAGGAGGCAGGGCGAAGCAGGGCAAAGCAGGGCAAAGCTGGGAAAAGCAAGGTAGCTGGGACCTTCCTGCACGTTAGGAAGACCGTGTTAACGGCACCCGGGTACACTAGACGGCTAAGATTGCTTCTTAGCCTTACCTAGTAAGATTGGCTTTAATTCTTAAACAGTGTTAATACTGCAGGCCCTCCTCTTCTTATTTGGCTTTGCGAACACTCAACCCGCCATCTCGTTCGCCCCCTCATAGCTTCGCCTGTATCGGCTCGTGGTTCGTGTACCTTAGCGGTACATACACCACCTACCCTTTGGGGCCCACCCTCGTATTCACCCTTGTCTACCCTTGGCTTGCCGCGTCTTTCTATCTACGTGCAAAGGGTAGCTAAATAACGCGTAACGCCCGCTCTGTAATTAAGAGGGCTCTTGTTTCGCGGTGAGCCGGTCTTCGCGGGGTCCACCGCCGGATTCTCTCTGACTCTAAACTCTAAGTCCGTTGTTGTCGGTTGGTTACCAGCCCGTTCGCAACCTCTCTGCGTTATACTATGGACCTTTCTTATCGCCGGGAAACATCAGGCGGACAAACTCTACCTCTCAACTTCTTCGGCTACCACAGCATCCTCTGGGTATAATTCCGCTTCCAATTTCAATGCGACTTAAACAACGTTCTTTGCACTCAAAAGTCTACCACTAGCACACGACGAGATCAGACATCAAGGATGGTTAAGTATGGCAAATTCTACAGAAAAATTATTTTAATTCCAGTTCGTCGCGGTGAGATGAGTCTGGTGGCAGCGGTGGGATCTGGCGGTAGGCAGCGGGCAACGGGACAAGTTGTACAGCAACGGTTTCAAGAGATTGTGTGAATATCGTTCATCAGCGAGTAACTATAGTAGTAAACACAAGAGGAAAACGTCGTAGCTCTCAACTATTACCGTGAGATGAATCTCGAAAGGCAAAGAGAGTTACGCCGTGATTATGCGCGACGGAATATTTTAGGGAAGGCCACGTCGACTCCTGGGGCGACCTAACCTCCGACAAAGTAGTTTATTTTCTCCAAGGATAGCGCGAGACGATATTAGCTGGCAGCGTGTATGTTGTACGCGTTCAGCTCTGCCACAGGCACAGGCACACGTACTGATACCTACATGTTTAGGTACCTCACATCTACGTACATGCTTCTCTCTGTACCTTCGTATATTCGTTATACGGTAGTAGTGCGTCTACCTCTATGCCTGCCTTTGCCCACCAGCTCGCTCCCGTTTACCTATTACGTCCTCCTCTTCCTCCTCCTCCTACTCCTACTCCTTTACCTCTTACCACCATCGAGCTACAACCATCTACGTGTAAAGCTTAGTTTAACATAGCGGAGATAGCAACGAAACTTTTGTTCCAGTGTATCGCGAAGCGCAGCTCAGAACCAGGACACACCCGGGAAACCAGGATGGTCACGAACGATCGCATAAACAGCCGTGAGGCCCATAGCTGATAAGATAGACGGGCGTTACACGCTTTGCGCCTGATCAACGGCGCGTGTATAATTATATTAATTATTCAATATCATTTAAGCTACAATGATACCAAATATATATACTATAGCTACCTAATGTACGTACGTTACATTATATACGCTTTGGCTTCAACTATTACCGCCCCATTTAATTTTCTCATATATCCATATTGGCGACTGCAGTTATCAAACATAGTTATAGATACGATTTTCTATAACCGAGTAGCAGAAATGCAGGATTTTAGATTATGGATGGATACTCTATGTACTGTTTCATCGAGAATTATAAAACTTGGTCAATTCACGTGAAAGATGACCCTGTGATTTCCTTTTTTTTTTTACTTGACAAGACTCGATCAATGAGAATAACAGATTAAAAATTTTGTCAGCCTCCAATCCGGCATTAAATTCACCGCATTTTAGATGTAGACGTAAACTTGCATACCGAGGTTGAACGAATTGCGATAGTTCGATGATAACACGGTAGGGTCTTAAACTGGAACGAAAGAGGGGTTGGAAAACCCGGCGCGGGTACGTGTTCACTAAACTTGTGGAGTTCTTCGTCAGCGGGGGTAATAGGTCGTTGTTAGTTGATATTATACTAGAAGTAGGTATAGAGGCACGACGTGAGGGGGGGGGGGTTTCGTTTTTGTAATTATTATTTCAATGATCCCCTTATTCGTTTATTATATTTACGTGCCTTAATTCATTTCACTCACCCCATACCTCGAACCTCTACCTCCACGTTTGTTTTAGCCCGCCAGGTTGTCGTCGGTTCTACATTGGGCGCGCGCGTTTATTAACGCAATCTTAGAGAGCGGGCTAATTAGACGTTTGCGCAATTAGAGCAGTTAATCACACGGTTCCCGGACGATTCGCGTATACACCGCGGTTCTCGCGGGTTCTCCACCCGCCTGCTATCTGCCTCTTGCCTCTCTTGTTGCTCGCCGTTTCGTACCGTGCAGACTCCAGCTATGTGAGATTTTAATTATCCTTTCGGACAAGAAGAGCGTTGCGCTCTTCGTTCGCAACTCATAACGGAACGGGCCTCGCTGAAAACCCGGTTCTCGCCTCTATTCGCCATTTATACATATATACCTTCACAACTTCTGCTTAAATAAATTTATGTATTTATCCTACGTTACATATTATACAGAATAGTAAACATCTCCTTCATCTTGCTTATAACAGCGCAGCATGCACAGCTCTCTTAGAACATTACTCAAATCGCAACGAAGACAAATATACTAACTACAACAATCCGGTGATAATAATGAAGTGATTCTTCGAAAAATTGTTCAACTTCAATTGTTTATTTTTAATTATAAAACGGTTTTAAATTTTCCAAAAAAAAGAAAAAAGAAAAAGAAAATTAAAATAAACAATCGTCAGCCTTCGGCAAACAATAAATGCCCTTCTCCAATATTATATTAAGGTCACAGGGTTGTTAAAATAAAAAATACCTACTCGGAGATTCGAAACTCGCCTGGGAGTCTGTGATGCCCTGGGGACTTGGAAAACGGAACGAAAAAATACAAAAAAATACAAAAAATAAGTAAATAAACAATACAACACGAGGGAAGAACAAAAAAAAAAAATTTTTTTTTGTTAAATTAAAAAAAAAAAAAATGAAATAAAACAAAAGGATAAATAATCGTTTGCAAAATTGTACGCGTTATACACGGGCGTGGTATCTGCAGGGTAGCAGCACAGCACGTTCGCGCTACCGCTACCCGGAGGGTATATAGCGTTGCGGTAGAGTCCTGGTCTGGTAGCTGGGTGTTAAACGCAACATTTTTCAACAGATAAGTCACGTATGTTTAATTATGTATATTACTGGCTGCGGGGGTCGCCAAAACCCACCCCTCGACCCATTTCACAGCAATATTTTATTTTCATTATTAATTCCTCGCGTGCGTGGCCCGTAGTAATTAGGTGGACCTCCGCACGGCTGGCTCTAGGAGAACGACGAATTCCATAACCGCGGAAAAAAATGTACGACAAAAAGGTAAATAAATAACAAAAATGTATTATTTGAAAACATATAAGAAGAAAAGTTGATAAATCTTGCATATATATATATATACGTTATACCCTCCGAAATTAAATATCTACCCTTAACATTGAAGCGGAAACTTATTCCAGCGAAAATACATATTATAATAACATGTGACCTTAGTTTTATATAAGTACTTCCACCGGTTATTCGATATACACTGCTGTGGGGTATCCTATATAATTTGGCGAGGTATGCTCGCGGCATGTCCACGGTATGCTTGCGGCACGCTCACGGCATGCTACAAATTTCCGAAGGGAACGAAAGGCTGGAGCTCAAGAGTCTTGCTTTAACTTTGGGCACCGCGTGTTACCCGAGACTGTATAGTCGGACTGTTTACCCGCGTATTACGTCTACAACACGTTTTTGGCCAGGCATTCAAACCGCCTCGAAAGGACAGGCTAGAGAACCGTGGGGAAAATGGCCTGGAAAGTGCCACGCACCGTATGTAATCATCTCCGAAGTTGACCAGTCCCTCAAAACACAGATTAAATTCTTTTTTCGCACCACCGTCACAATCATGTAATTTTGTGCGACGGATTTTGCGGTAAGAACTAAACCCACCGCAATTATTTTATTTGGATAAAATAGTGAAGCTAGTTTGCGTTCTTGGTGATAATTTCATCATTTCGTTTCACTTGCAACGCGGTCCGATGATCGGTACAGTAAAATTCGCGTCACGTCGTAACAGCGACGAATTTGACACGCGGAGAAAGGAACAAAAAAAATAAATAACGAATAAAAAAAGGGGTTAGCACAGGGGGAACACGCTCTATGCTCCTGTTCGGTCCGCGACGTGACAATTATCTTTGACGCATATATTTCATTCCATTATTATTATATTTTATTATTTTTTCACTAAATTTTTGGACGCCAATTCTGTCCACTTCCAAGCAACTACGCTACGGTTCCAAGTACACGACTCATATCGCTCAGCCGTTGGTTACGTCCGACTGCTCCTCACTTGTTAGGTACCACCAGTAGGTATAAACTTGGTGCAGAAAGGGGCAGAGAAATCGCCTCAGCCAGGAAGCAATTAACGTTGGTAGCACGCCGTACCGCCGCGCTGGGCACATGCAGATTTGCCCAGTGTTTGTACATTTATCACGGGATAATCCTTCCGCACACAGGGCGTAAAGATGTTGAGACGTTTCTCCCGCGTATGTGCTCCTCACACGGCATAAACAACGCAAGTAGTACTACCTACGTACCCGGGCTAGTCCCAGCTGAAAGATTAATTCGTTTGTACCTACATACCTGTAGACCTATATACGTATGTATCCGTGTATGTTTTAACCTGGCTCGGTGACCAGCCAACGCAACGGACCAGCGGGTAGTCTGAATATTTTTGCATCTTTGGTTTTACACAGCCCGGAAAAGCTCCCGCGGCCGCGAGTTTGCGCTCGTTAAGAATTACGATAATAGTAACGGAACAGGGGGTCGCTCCGGCAGTCCCTATCTCACAATTACAGTCTCTACTTGGACCTGTAGAGATAGGTACTACCAATATTCATTAGCCCAAATTACTGGGCGAGGCTTCTAGCTGAGCGGGAAAAATCTGTTAAAATCTGAACAAAATTTTACTCTGACCCCTTACTTCTCTTTACTTCACTTTTCTCTTACGCCATATCGCCCTAGCGGCGGCTCAAATCACGCGTTATGACTATTAGCGGCTTGGGGATTTCGCGGTTATAAAGAAACATGTGTGCGTTCACGTGTGTAGGTACCTATGTGCGCCTCTTCTTTAATCATCCATTACCTTTATTCTCCGTACGAGAATAATACGGTCAGTTATACCTGTGTGAAGTACCTATACGTATAATATATTTAGGTAATGAAATCCCCGAGATTTTATAGTAAGACTAGAAATTAACATGGGAATTATATTCACATCTAGCTTTCCTTTCCGAATACCTGTACAAACAATTTTCTCAAAAAGACAAAGCCTCTGTACCTCACACATTACCGTTCGTGTTTCGGTAACGGGACGGGATTTCTATATGCTTATATACTTTCCGAAACCAGGTAGGGTAGGTATATGTACCTATACCCACGATTTTCAACCCCACATTCAAATATACGTACATATATATACTATATGTACAACCATGTATATATGGAGGGTTCAGGTCGGCGGGTCGTGACTCGTGAGTAAGTACACAATCAGGGCTATTGTGTACCGCGGACCCGTATGCTGTTCCACATATACGTACACCCCCACGTACCTACTTGCGTTTTGCGTTAAATAAACGGGTTGCTGCACCCTCAGTCCTCGACCCTCCTGTCGATCGTAGTCGATAGAACGTCAACGTTAACCATTCATCAATTATTTGAAAATTTGTTGTTTTTCAGTTTTTCAACATTGACATATTATACGCATGTCTTTGACAATGGTTGGAAAAATTTTATTTGCTGGTAACAGTTTTGATGAGCTTTTGACTAATCCTAATCACCATTTCGAATATATTTTCTTCACCATTAATATGATTGATGATGATTAAATTCAAGTGGATCAAGTCGTCGGTTTCACATATATATGTAGCTGCACCTATATCTATCAACGGCCAGTGTCCTCCATGGCTTAATCCCAGATTCTGGTAGGGAGTCATAAAACGGAATGCTCCAGCTATTAACGCTGAGACCGGCTCTTAATAAGATTCTCGTCGAAGATACGATGCGGGACAGGTACCGATACGGAGTTTCAGAATCTGGGAACCCCACCATGCTCTACGAACGAACGAGATGGAGATTTTAATGCCACTGCAGAGTAGGTATCCACCGTTCGGTATTCTTGACGTTTGAGACCGGGTTTTTATTTTGTCCATTTTCACCGGATTCAAGAGGGAGAGGAAGAGGAGGAAAGAAGGAGACGGCTGGATACAGATTTTGAGATTCGTTCGACTCCGGTCTTTATAAATTTTCGAGGAATCACATCGACGCAGTACGTTACGGAAAACGGAATCAGAGTTTCGGGAGTAAAGATGGGGCATTAAAATTGATGAAAAAATAATAACCAAGAGGGAAATAAGAAAATGGAATAAGACGGTGAGTATGAGTACGTGTATGAGTATATGTATTATTCAACGGAGATAAGGCATACATATATACATGCGAATTTGCATAATAAAATAGAATAGAGTTTGCAGTAATCACACGAGCAAATAAACAAGAAAAACAGTACAGGCTCAGGAACGGTCGTTGAACAAACAAAAACGTCGAATAATAAATACGAGCGAAATAAAACGGCCGAATAACCAGAAGACAGAGTTTTAACGAGGCTGGAGTATTCCCAAGTCTGAATACGTATAGGTATACTTGCCGCGAGTAAATTCGCGCTGATAGTAAAGCTATGGAACATAATCAACCTGCGCAGAGTAATCAGATTTTTTGCATCAGGATTTAATTTTTTTCAACAAAATACTTGATGTGCTCTGTCAGATGGGTAAAGAGAAAAAAGATAAAATGGAAAAACGGGGACCGTTTCGACGGTTTCCCTCGCCAAGGCACCGCAAAAATCTCTGTGTGTTAGAAAACAGTTCCCCCGACGACTGCGGGACGAGATGCGGAAGGTAGCCTTCGTCTAAACACGAGGGTGAGGGTTTTCGCAGTAGCCCATATCCCGTAGCCCATATCCACGGTATCTAGGGACGCGTCGGGCGTCGGGCAGCATATGGGGTCGACGCGACGCCGAAGCCGACACCGCGACGCCGCGCCGCGCCGTTCCTTGCTTGACTTTGCGCTCCGTTTATTAAATTCATTTATCAAGTCGCGTAAAATCAGGCTCGTATAACGCGTTGCTGCTCTAATTGGACGCGTTAAATATATAAATATAATTCCCCGCGAATATCTTGGCGAGGTTGGTTGTGAGCCAAGTTGGGTAAAGCTATTACCCGTACGCACACACGGGCACACCCACGTACCTACTTACGTTATATACCTTATCTACGACAGGAGCTTGTAGCTCAGCGTACTTATATGCGCTTGGTATAGCTCGTGGGTGAATTAAAGAAGAAGAAGAAGAAGAAGAAGAAGAAGAAAAAGAAAAAAATCTAGTAAAAAAACAAGTTTGCATTATATGCTCGTTCGGTTAGATTTCCTCAGAGCATAATCCGCGATTATACCTTAAGTTGAGATAAAAATTTCAAACCTGTATCAAATATTGAATAAAATAGTCAGTCTCACAGCTGAGGCAATTTACGCAAAAAGGACCCATGAGCTGAATCAACGTTTTGACAAAAAAAAAAAAAACGAGCTGGAAAGTTTCTCTGCCGTATAAAAAGAGGACGAGAATTTTTCAAATTATCAAACTTTTTGTCTTGTGAATAAACAGCTGCGATCTCTAAGAAACTTTACTTGACGAAGACCTAAATTCAACAATTTTTCTTCAAAATTTCTTTGTATCATTTTTCAAAAATATTCTTCAAACGTGATAAGTCGAATGAGACGTTTTATCAGAAGAGGGCTAATGGACCCGTTATTCTCTTAATTATTCATATCTAAAATGATAATGAGAGAAAAATAGCTAACGGAAATCAGGTATGATTCAAGGGGTTCTATGGAGCAATACAGAGTTGAACTACCATAGGGGATAATTATAACAATTTTGTATTATTACCGCAATTATAAAAGTCGACGATGACGAGATGTACTCGTCATTTTCACCCTCGCGGGGTTTGTACACAGGGTGCGATAGAGCGAGGTATACGCCCCACGGGATAACCTTCTTTCTGGTACTCTGGTTTGCAGAGTAGAAGCGGATTCCGCTGGGAACTAGGGCAGGGAATCGCCTCCCGCGTTCACCAGCTTAACGCGACCAGTCTGAAACGGACCGAAACGAACTGAAATGGACTAGGGCATAACCAACGGAGTAGTAGGGTAATGAATAGCGTGTTAGCGGGGCACAATGTAAGTATATACGAGCGTGAGCGTAGCCAGTGGTGAAAAATTAGAGAATATAAACAAGCGGCGTTTCTAGAAGAAAAAAAAAAAAAAAAAAATTATCTTTTCAGGATTTTTTTAATAATTTTAGTTCAAAATCTCACATCGTAGCTATAGATTTGTTAAATCCCGTCAAATCGAAGGGGTGGAGAATAAAGTCCATCAAGTATTCGTGATAGGTAACACCCGCGAAAGCGCAGGGGTTCTCAACATAGTAGCATAAATAATTCAAAGCACCGATGCGATCCCGTCTTTGGGGTCGGGGGTAGAGGCAGGGGCAGGGGGATTTTGGGTATGAGCAGGTCGGTGAAAATCTGAAAAGCCTTCGGGAGAGATTATAATAATCCGCGACGTACCCCTGCTGCAACCAGCGCGTGAGTCGGTAGAAATTGGAGATAAAATTTCGGGGGTCGAAGTGAGGGTTGTTAAAGTTTCCGAAATTGAACCGTCGCTTTTTTTAGTGGGCTTGCATACGCGGAGAAGGTTTACTACGGATGAGCTTTAACCAGGCTAGAGCCGCTGTCGGATGCGCGCCGCGCAGTATGTGGTGTGAAAAAATCCAATTGCCCTACCAGCCCCGGGGGTAGCTACTCCGATTCCAGCCGGACAAAAGAAATTAATAAAACGTATACCGCGCGCAAACGATTGCCCGGTACCCCCCACGTTTGGATATGTAGCAAAGTCCACAGTCGGATGATTGTTCACCTGTAACCGTATTCACGCGCCAACCACAACCCATATATTACTAAATATAAGGGGATGGAGAGCTGGGAAAACGGGAGATAAATGATATCACGGCAAACGGTCTCCATATGCAAGATACGCGTCGCGAGGATCAAAAAGGAAATCGCCATTCCCTTTTTGATGAATCTCTCAATATTTCAGTATCCGAATAATGCAGTTTTTCATTTCATCCGACTAATTAAAGTCACCAGTTACCACCCCTTCCACATTCGACAGCCAAATTATGCTGTGTTTTGCGAAAAAGCTCGGAAGTTCGGGCGAAACAAGTTCCGTAAAAATCGCAGAAACGGTACATTAATCCACGTTTAAAAACGAAAATCCACCCTAAAACTTTTATTTCATTTGCAGTGCAACGATAGCTGTACAGTTTTTCCATCGAGTATATCTAATATCCGTACGCGCCGGGCCGGAGCTTTTTCAGTTACCGAATGAGAACCCTTTATCTCTTTTTCCTACCGACACGTCTATGGGGACTAACGGGGGACAGAGTTAATGCTTGGTCACTAGGCGAGTCAGGGTGTGTCCACTCCAGTTATTTGGGTAAAAATACTGCCGCGTCATGGGAAAGAAATGTGAAGCAAACGATATACAACGGGGAGGTTGCGCTCGTGTCCCTCGGTGTCATCTCGCTTCGCACCGCACCGCACCGCAGACGTGGCATTTTGATGCGGTGGATTATTCGTAGCTTTTAGATATACTATAATACAGGGGTAGTGGTAGCGTTTGGAAATAAACTCTTCTGGTTCTCCGCACGTGATTATATTTCGACACAATATATCCGATAGGAAATTGACGAGGATAATAATCGAAGTTTAAATCGGGGTATATTTTTCCATCAGATTAATTCGCAGGAAGCATTAAACACCCGGCAACCAGCCTCTACTTCCGATCGGCACGTGGTGGCACCGCTTGCACCCTGCTTTCTCTCTATCTTGCTTTCTGCCATACTATACCGGGGAAAGCCACCCCCACGCTTATTCACGTATGCGCGTGAAAGGGCGCGAATGACTCGAGCTTACATTAACTTGATTAAAGCGCGGCGCATCTCCCCCCGTCCGAGTTACCAACTCTTTGCCTCTTGTATTTCACTGGGCAGGATCCGGTTCCCGAACCAAGGAAAGTTAATCACGCTCCAGGGACCCAAGCCCTGTTCGTTCGTTCGTTTGTTTGTTCGTTCCGTTTTTTTTTTTTTTTTTCACTTCATAGTCGAGGATTTCGCGTATTATTCCCGCGAATGGGGACAAACACGTGGACATAGTATTATGCTTGCCTCGACCGCGCCCTGCACAGGCCTACGTGGATGTGTATGTATGTATATCATGTATACCTTATAGATGAAAAAAGCTACGGAGAAAAATCGAGAATAAATTTTAATAACTGTTTGTTTTCGATTTCGTATGAGGGACTGTAATCTTTTTCTTTACGCTTCATCGGCCCCCCGTATATCGGCCAGACGTATGTTTGTCCTGTATATGTTTGCTCGGATCGGGACCTCGCTTGACTCGTATATAAGTATCTCGATGCGATATATACCCAGCCATAATACATTTACGTGACAGGGTCATCGCGGAGGCGCATTATTCCAGTTCGTCGAACTCATATTGTTAGCTCAACGCTTGCGCTTAAAAAAAATATATTTTTTCGGGGGGTTTCAGACACACAAGACTTAAATTTTCCGACTACGGAAAGTCCATTGAATTAAGTCGCGATTATTCAGCAATAGACTCTCGATTCGAGTCATTCTAAAAATAAAAACACCTTTCGAATTGATTCAGGTGGAACGATCTATGGATGTCGAATTTTTTGATCTCTTATGTTTTACGAAACAATCTTTCACCAGCAAACACGAAACTGTCAAACTCACTTTATTGAGTTCGTCTCATAATATTCAAAAAATCACTAAATTTTATTGCCTATTTGCCAATTTACTCCGACAAAAAGTTCCGTGTTCATACGATGAAGCTTTGTCTCCTGGACCATTACAGATCAGAAAGTTTGAAATCCATGCAGTGGTCTACGGTAAGTTTTCTTTTTCTTTTTACACTGAGAGGCGATGATTAGAAAATCTCAACTTTCAAACGTTCTTCTTATTATTATTTTTTCCTGTAAATTTATCGGGCAGTATCAGTCTTCTAAAAATAGTCCATCAGAATCTCTACCCCCTAAGATCCATCCCGACCCTAAAGTGACCTTTTAGTTTTGCCAAACGCAGGACACAAATCTATACAGTATACAGGTAGCTCTATACCATGGATGTACGGTACCAGAAGTGTGAGCCGGATACGTGAATCTGAGTATGAGTGAGTGATGTATTAAATCCGTACGCCCGCCAGTTTCGTTTTTGGTCAAGAGAAAATGACGTCATGTTGACGTTAAAAAATGTTGAAAAAATTCCCTACGAGAGGTAAAATTTTCCATACCATATCCACATGTGTATGCGGTACATACTATAATATGTATTCAGTCGGGAAATTATGTTGACAAAAGAAGAAAAAAAAAAAAAAAAATGAAATAACAAAAAAAAAAAAAAATATTCAATATATACTCTAAAACCGGACAACGGTATAACGATTCGTGGCACTGTCCAAGCACCTAAACGTGACAGTCAAGCTTTCGCAAGTCACGCGAGAGATTGTTCTCCTATTCCACGACGCTGGACGTTGGATCTTGCAGAATGCCCGGGCTCAACGATGTGGCATAATGTTTGCCAACGGACGACGTCGATGTCGCCCTTAGGCCATGTATGTACGTATATGTATGTATTTATGTATAGATGTATATAGACGGGCGTAAATACCTCTACTATATCCACCTAGATACCTTCGCTTAGGTACCAGACGCTAGTGGCTTTGCTTCATTGCGTTAGAGCCTGCCGCGCCGCCTTGTTGCATAAACAGAATGCGCAAGTGGCCCCCACAATCAGCCTGTACGATTCATAATGCAGGGAAATGATCCCGGATTAAGCCCGGCTTGGGGATCCGGAGTTCACCCGTCCGACTCTATTAACTAGACGGAGGCCGACCCGTGGAAGCCGGTGGCGGTTTGTTTCCCGATTGCTGAAAAGTGCGCATCCACCAAACCCCCGGACATCCATGAATGGCGATTACTCGTACGCACTAAAGAGATCATGAGATTGACGGTGATTCATAAAGAGTCGGATGACGTTCGTTTAAAAATTTTGGTAAAATATGAAAAATGAACATTTCTATGAAGTTTACCCCGATTCTGTAATGCAGCTGTAACATCTAGCTCACACGTGAATAGCTAAGTCGGGATTTCCACTCTGATGATATTGACGAGAAGTTCCGATGCGGTACCCACCCAGCATCGCTGGTAACTTTCAGAGTGACATAACTCATAAGCTGCTAGGTGAGACCCATCGCATGATTCTAAGTTAGGAAACATTCTCAAGACACAGATGTGCTCGGTAGAGTTTACGGCCTTACCTATATACCTCGCACGCGGGAAACTGTAACTCTAGACTCTTATATCAGAACCATAGCACGTAGATACGAAACGTAGACCAAAAGATATTGCAGTCTCAGATACGAACGTATCTACAACGATTTTCAACTGCTTAAATTAGTTCGAAGATTGTTGCGGAAATTCGGGATTATTGATTGGTTAAAATCTCAGATATTATGGTCAAGGAAAGAGACCTGGCAAGCCTTTTGTCATTTTATACCGCGCCTATACATACGTACGTTCGAAGAATTGATTTTAAATTGCTTTTATAACAGATATGAAGTATTGATTATTCGTCGTGTGATTTAGGCACATAAAATATGAGTTATTACAGTCAGTGGAGGTCGTAAATTTCGAGATTATCATCCATGTTTGAATATTATATTTGTTATGTCAGTAAATTAAATATCGTTGTTTACCTGTCTGATGAAATAAATTTTGTGTGTTCAGTGAGGCAGTCACTCGTTGAGCCCTTTGATTTTGTCTTAATATTGAGGTGATTAATATCATTTATGAGGCAATATTAAATCATTCAAGCGAATGAACCCTCTACTACGAAGTACCAACAATTATACGGTTTCCTACGATATATGTTAGTCGAAATGTTCAGTGAACCTTCGGCAAACGTCCCTTTCGCTCTCTGAATTCCAACAAACTTTCAATTCAAATTTGATTCTCGTGGTTGACGTTTCAATGTTAATTAGAGGTTCAAACGACGTTCGAAACGAGCCGTATTTTTTATCCGGTATAATTGAATTGGGCTGTGTAATTAAACGGTCAGAAATGGAGGTGCAAATACAAGTAAATGCGTTCCTCCGTTTTCACTACCACTGAAAGGTTTAATTAAATGAATTTTGGACTCACTACTTGTGTCTTGCTTCGGCTGATTGCCAGGAGACGTCGCCCAGTTGACTTTCATTTCCTAAAACAAACAAAAAGTTCAACCGTTAGCTTGGGGTGGTACTCTTAAACGGAGTAAAAGTAACAGGAAGAGAGAGAGTAAAAAAAAAAAATAAATACAAAGGAGAAAATAAATGAAAAAAAGGAAACAGGCAAGAAAGAATACTGACTAACTTTATATACTTTATAGAAAGTAAGTTAACCCCCTTTCGCTGGAGTCGTCTGCCCTGAAATGGCTCACCACCCTCCGTAGACACCTTGACATTGACTCTAAACTTTAATGCGTGTAAAAATGAGCTTGCGAACGAAGATGTGGGTTTACTTCCACGTTCAAACCCTTGTTGATAGAAAAAAAAAAAAAAAAAAAAAAAAAAAAACAGCTACGTTTCCCCCGCGAGAGACGCTGAATTTGAATTTGTTTCAGTGGATGCATATGCGTTCGGTGTGTATATAGGTACAGGTGTCGCCGGTAGGTATTTTCTCCGTGGAAGCGAAAAGTGCCAGGCATCTTGTCGATAGATAGCTCGATCGGAGGCTATCGGAGTTTCGGCCGAGCGGATAGTTGGAAAAATGAACACCGACTAAAATGCATTGCAGGATACCAGCCGGATATTCTCTGCCCCGTTGAGTCGACCCTACCCCATTCAATTTAAACCCAGCATTTACACTCGGGCAAAGTTCTCGGTGGAAAAAGTGAACCAACAATCTCCCGAGTTTCAAGCTTCGTAGTGTCTTGTCTTGTGTTTTTTTTTTTCTCGCCTATTATTTTATCATAGAATCAAAAAATAACAAGAGACTCTACGGTTACCGGTATTTATAAATTTTTTATCCACGACTATGATGGCCTCAGGACTGTTCGTTCACATTTGTACATTTAAAGTTATATCAGAGGATGTATATACCTTTTCTCTCAAACGAACCTACGTAAAAGTTGAAATAAATTTATTTCCAATTTTCTTCTACCCGAATGCACAAGCTGCAAAGATTTCGCAATAATTTTCTGCATATCAAGTTTATTTTAGCCAATATTCTTGCGGTTGGAAAATCGGAGCAAGAGGAGTACGAAACAAAGAGCACGTCTGCAGGATGGCATATCGAGTTAAAATGATTGTAGGAAAAAGGTCGAGAGTGCATATAGGTGTATACTATATGCATATGTATCCCATATAGTATACGTGCGCAATTCAAATACGAGTGCAGTTAGAATTGATCGGTATTTATTAAGAACGAAGCCCGTCAGGAACAGGGAATTTCGCCTGAAGCGGTAGGGGTTAATGGAAAAATGGAAAAACGGTGTCGCCACGTCACCGGCTACCACAAAGCATATATGGTAGTAGGTACTCTAACGTGTGTTAATACAGATATGCTAGAGGTCCGATATTGCGACATTACTTTTAATTTTTCGGTCGTGCGACAAGCAGTGAAAATTCGAATATAGGAAAATTCGAATATTATGTAGTACCTATCTATCTATCCGTCTAAAACAAACAAACAAGCAAATGAACCAATGGATGAACGAATGTACGAACGAACGAACAAACAAATGAACAAATGGAAGATAAAAATTAAAAAAAAAAAAAAATATAAAATAAAACGAAACGGCGTCGCCTGGAGCGTGGCGCTAGTTTGAAATCGTTATTCTAGATTAACTTATGTATCAATTAACATTATATTCCCCTGTTTGCAAACAGCGATGCTATACAATGATTTGATACACAAATCAGGGAATTTTGATAAATCAACGGTTATGCACACAAGGCAGGCGCCCCATCCCCATCAAGCGCACTCTGTAGCAACGATAGAGTATATCAACATGCGCTGCGAACGATAACGTTAATATACGATGGTACCCGACGCGATGTGACGTGACGTAAGAGGGTTTCCGTTTCGTTTCATGTGTACGCGTGTTCAGCTAGACTCTCACTCCCGTTTTTCCTTTTCCCTCTTTCCCTCTTTCCTCTGTCCTCTGTCCTCTGTCCTCTTTCCTCTTCTCCCTGCATCAGGATGGTCCTAGACCCCCGTATAACGTAGCGCAAACTGTAGGTACAATACATATGTAGCCACGGACACAAAGACACCCCGAGTTTATATATTTATAGGGTGTCTATACACGCGGTAGTGGAGGACCCGTACATAAATAATAGATAGGCGGGGGTACAATATCTATCCATATTAATGCAACTCGCTCGCTCGCTGCTCCGCCCACGCTTGCAAGCTAGACTCGAACGGTGCGGGCGAGATGCGATCGAATACGTTTCACGCTTGGTGACTAAAATACATTGAGTGAGACGAAGGGATGCAGGGGATGAAGTAATAGATAGAGCAGGAGAGAGAGAGAGAGAGAGATAGAGATAGAGGGAGAGAGGGACAGGTAGTATTGGACCTATACAAACAGTTGGAAGCGAAATCAAAGTGCCATCTACGTAATTAGACGACAAATAACGTGTTCCGTCGCTTCCACGGTGTAATAAACATCTCCCATTCATCCCCATTCCTACCTTTCGGAACCAGCTTTCACGTAGAACGTGACACTCTACGTTTCTATATCACCGCGAAAAGTACTTGAAACCTCAAATTCTTCGTACTGGATGGAATTGGTACCTACTCAGCCATCGACCTTCTACACTTACCATCTACATGGAATAAATATTCGCCAAATTCAAAGTCATCGCAATCAATTCACAAAGGTTGTATAAATATGTTGTAGAATGACACAAGTGCCCGTGGGAATATGGTCTGAGTTTGCAATTCCACTTTTAAGTTGTTGACCCAACAAATTACGCTGGTGTGGAATTCGCCCCTTCAATTTATCTACAGTCTATGAAGAACCTTCATCGATCACTTGACCACTTCATATCTCATCAAGTTTCGTCGAGCTAATTCATATTCGATTTGACAACGACACATAATGTCGAGGCTTTCACGTAAAACGGTTACTATACTACGCTGTTAATCGTTCTTTCGTGATCGTATGGAGAGCTAAGATCTCACGAGAGAAGGTAACAAGAATGAGACGAGTACGTGGTCCCAGGGCGAGCAATCTGAAACTTTTAACGGTTCGTTTCGTCGCTGGTTTTAGATATAATTTTCTGAGATAACGTCGTAGTTCTGAATTTTCAGTTTTTAACGGCTAATGCACGCGATGCAGCAGTATTTATGCATTAACCTGCGGAAAAGTTTCCTCCACGTCTCTCCCGGTATTTTCAAGTTTATACTTTCCGTAAGTAAGTGAGGCTGTTTCTCACCATTTTTACAAACCTATGGCGTTATGTACCACTAGGTATACGTGCATCTCTAACGTTTCTGTTCACCGGACTTTACCGACCCGTGGGATCAAGAGACGGTCGATTCAGACGTCAAACTCTCCAAGTCGAGGCGGTAAAAATTGAGGGTAATATTACTGCAAGATGTCTTCGAGGCGGGAAACGCATGTGGTGAATGAATAAAAACAAACAATATAATGAAAAAGCTGGAACGGACTGCGCTCATGCACTGGTCCTCGAAATCGTTGGGGGTCCTTTTTGGACTAGGGGTTTCTTCGAACTTGGTCCATTAAGCTACACTACTTGCGGGAATATGAGATAGTGGGCCACGTCTGGCCGTGTTCGTTCGGCCCGCGGGCCGACCGCGCATCAATCAAGATAATAGGACAATAAATATCAACGATAGCGTTCCGCGAGGCGACCCTGCTGCACGGCTAAGGTCAAAAGTGCACCAGCTTGCAATTTCTAACCGATTTCCCGCGAGACTTGTTGCAGTAACTCAGCCTTTATACCCACCAAATTGACCCGAAGTACATTTCCGTATTTTCGACTATTTTTACGCTTATGATGCTGCGCCCCGATCCACATCTCGATACCGTTCGTGCGAAATTTAATTGAATCCTTCATAAAAAAAAGAAAAGAAAATCCCTCTTGCGATCTGATACCAGTATCCAAAGAGATCAAAGACCTGTACCTAAGCAAAGTGAGGCAAAGAATATGTCTTGCCCGGAACTTGAACTCTTGTGATAGTGTGTAAGAAATAGTGTGGGTGGGTGCCTATATCTACTATAGTATACGTAATAAGATAAGAGGGCACGAGCGGGCTATGATCATGTATCATAGGTAAGCGCGGTTCGTGGTATTTCGCATTCCCTATGCCATGTTCATTGTGCCTTGGGCAAGGGGTGGGCACATGGGTTGGTGTGGCACCCAACGTAACCGAGCCCCATCGCCTTGGTAAGGTGGCCGTGCTTAATGTTCGCGTTTGGAATATCTGGGTCTAGCCGTAGGTCTGTGTCTGCCGTATAGCTGTTGGATCTGGTTCAGGTTGGGATCAAATTTAAGACGAAGTAGGTTCCATCTGCGTACCAGGGTCGGGAACGGGAACGGGAACGGGAACGGGGACGGAAACGAACTAGGGCCGAGCGGATGCCGTCAAGGTATTAAAAAGGTTAGGTTGGGTTGGCTCCATCCGGTTTCTGGATATTCAGGCGTCGAGCGAACTGAAAGAATGTAATTACCAAGGATCAAAGTCAAGAGGCAGCCGAAGACGGCAACGCCGTCTTGGAATTTAAATATCGACGTAAAGAATTCGTCGAATTCTACTCGGCGGTGAAAAAGAGGACAGCAGGGAGAGGGGCCAGGGATGAGGGGTTTAGTGTAAGAGAAAGGTACCACCATACGCCCTTCCCAAAGATCTAGAGGTGGCGACTTTAGTCAACGCTAAGGGTGTCAACGCTGGGGCGCGCGTATACGCTTCTTCTCCACAAAGAGTCGGATAACTTTTCGCTCAACGATAAGAGGCGTTATAATGCACAAAGATATCCCCACTATGCTCATATAATCTCTCTCTCTCTCTCTCTCTCTCTCTCTCTCTCAGTATAAATACCTATATATATACATATACCTATGCATTTATGTGTGTGTACATCGTTTTTCGGTGAAAATATGCACAGAATGCTATGGGAATAAGTATATATGTATACGTAGAGTTTTCGCGTCCCGAAGACGGGGAAAGAACCATCGGCGTAACCTCTCTCGGGGTAAAACTCTTGTCCTTATCTTGAGCTGTATTTTAGGCAGGCCTCGGCATAACAAGTGGATTAATTAAACTCGGCAGTAATAATAAAGTGTTACGGCCCTCCTTCGCCGTTTTGTTCAGGGTATAACTAACGCTGTAGGTTCGTAGGAGACCTGCTTAACTCGCCTCACCAAACCCACTACCGGGTTTCCGCGAGACCGGGAGATATCCGCGTCTACAATACATCCAAGGTGCAGTTCACGTTCGCCGCGTTTACGCCCGAAAATTCATCAAATTAGGCTGAAGACCCTTTAACAACCATCCACGATTAATTCACCCTGCCGGGTGATGCCATTTTTTGCTCTTAACAAGTCATGGCCGAACCAGGCGTCACGTAGAAGCAAAAACTCCCTCGAATCCCGTGTTCCAGGATCTCACGGTGTCTCTACACGTAAATGAAAACGATTTTTGGATTTGTTTGCGCACATGATGAACGAGGTATTTCCTCCCTTGGATTTGGTGTTCTCAAGGTGCGTTTATACGTGCTCGGCTTTAATGTAGAAACTCTGTTCTTCCCTTGCGACTTCATTGATAGAGCGACGAAGGTTGAAAGTTGTCGTACAAGGGGTGAGCCCGGGACTCCCTGGGTCACTAATTCCACGAAGGCCTGAAACAGTTCAACCATAGTTGAGACGTCAGGACTATAGCGGCAGCGCATTCTTCCCGAGATCGTGCAAGACTCGACGCCACACAGCGGACGCCGACCCAGGAATGTACCCCTAGAACTCACTCAGTGTTGCCTGTAAATCATTCGCGAGACGGTGTTGTCCTTGCAACTAGAGAGCCGTTCCCGTGCGAAAGTGGATTTAAGACTTAGCGTGATTCCACGATCGTCAAGTTCGGTCGAAGACCACCTCTTGACCCTGTTGTCGGAAAACAACCAAACTTCATCCAATTTCTATCTGCACTTCGTGGATGAATATTTGCGACGAAAGATTCTGGATGTTGGACACCCAGTAGATCGAGATGCCTCGTGAATACACGTATACATCAAGTACGTATATGCGGGCTTTATAGTCCGAACTAATCTAAACTTGGACAGGTTGTTCCGTTCGGCGGTCGGTCGGATCTTCCAAGTGTTTTACAGGACAATTGTTGCGGTTTATCCAGAAGAGAGGATTCGCAGAAGTGCAGGTTGAATATCTTCTCAAGTTTACTCGCCCACACAGCGAGTTGGTAGAGGACGTGGTTGTAGGATTAAACGGGACCGTACGACGCGAGGTGTCGCTCCATTTTGGAAAGAGTGCTATAGGGGTAGGACGCGATGAAGAGGCGGAGGTGGAGGTGGGGGCTCAGGCAGTATAAGCATCCCTGGGGAGCCACTGTGACATCGAAGAGGTGAGTATCTCTACTTCCTCGTCTATACGAAGGTCATGTTACCATAGTAGGTTGGCATGTACAGGGTGAACGAAAATACCACAATTAATCGATCGATTGGACTCTCAATAAATAGACAAATGGTCAAAGAAAGGAAGCGATTCCGCAAGTTTCGATACTGTGAGCGATTCTGAAGATCCATTATGCTATCGACGAAATGAAATTTTTCATGCTTTTAGTACAGTGAGCGACATCATCGTCGGTGGTGTGTATCTGGGTATAACGATGCGCGTCAAAAGGAGGAAAATGTCTGCAGCGTTCGTCCTCGTTCGAAGTTGGCTGGATCTGCGTTTGATCCTCTTTGTTGATTAATATCGTGGGGATATGTGGGATGGGGTAGAGTAGGATAGGGTAGCGTAGGGTAGGGGGGTTGGCTGGTTGTGCAGGGGGTGATAAAAATGACAACGATCCGGTAGTCGGTCGAGATACATACATACATATATACACTGGTACCTACGTGCATCTCCCTCAAAGCCAATATTTCACACGGGATTCAATAATTCCGCGGATATTAATCCGCCGAGTGTAGGTAGGTACGCAGAGGGACGTACGGTCGCATGGTCGGACGATCCAACGAGCCGGGCGAAACGCACTGCCGTAAAACAAGATTTGTCCTTCGTTCCGTGCGCTGTCAGTTATATTCGTCAGAACGACAACGGATTGCATATGTACGTTTATAGTGGGCACACCATTGCGTATTCCGTACTATGGGTGAAAAGTGTTAAGCGTGTCGGTACACTATGCCAAATACCAATCTGTTCTTGTTAGAGGATTCACATCATGTTAAGCCTAACGTATTCACGGTGCCCGGCTTTACGCTCTGACCTCCCCACCCAGTTTCTGGTTCGCGCAACGCTAATTGCGAGGACGAGTATATATAAGGGTGATACTTGTAGCGCGAGGGGTGGGCGCCGAGAGTTGGAAAAAGGCTTGTCCTTTGCTATACTTGGAAAATACCTCCAATTTCAAAAGCTCTTTGGCTGACACGCCTGACTTGGATTTGGATTTCGACCTGGGTTCGGATTCTCTCTCGCGCTGTTTGATTCGGCGTGCTAGAGAGCCAAGGGGGTTGGAACTGGGGAGCCCGTTAGAAGGAAGTGTCTCAGCTTTTTTCATCTTGTTCCCGCGCGTTATCTCGCGACAAAAGCGTGCAGCTTATAAAACTAACGACGTGAACCCTGTTTCACGGCGAAAGAACGCCTGTACTGGGAGGAGGTGGGGGTTAACGGGGTTACGAGAGAGATGGAAGGGGCAATTTTCTGCTCTAGCAAAGTCACTTATTAAAATAAGGCGACTAGGAGCGGCGTGGTACCGCGCGAAGCACGAGGGCGAGCATATTTTTATCATTTAATTTAGCAACTAAAAAGAAAACGCAAATGCGCTTTTTGTTTGAGGTCAGGTCTCTCCGCCAGCAGCTCGGCGAGAAGCTCCGCTATCCCGCTATCCCGCTATCCCGCTATCCCGTCAGACCCGTTTACCTCCGCTGCCCCTAGTTAAGAACCATCTCTCGGGATTAGATAGGAACTTCTTTTGTTTCAAGAACAAAGAACCCCTTGAGGCGAGGCAAAGTCTTTCGATTCTCATAGGCATAAGGTAATACGAGCCACGAGCCATGAGCCATCTTATTTCGCCAACCTATGAATTTCCAAAGAGGACATACGACCTCGACGTGGATTGATCCTCGCGACTCCGTTATACGCCGCGGATCCACATGATTATATTCAAACCTAATTTTAAATCGAACCGCGATCCGTGAGACTTGAATTTCTAAGGGTAAGTCTGCTCTTAGCTTCTGTCTTTTTCCTTTCCTCTTTTTTCGCCTTTTTCCTCTTGTTATGCACATATATTTATTCTTTTGCTTCAACACCGTCCCCCGCAGCGCGAGCGGGACATGGAGAAGGGTGGCTACGGGATGAAGAGGTAGGGGCGCTTCAGCGAGGCGCGTGTGCGCGCTTTGCGAGGTGTACCCCATATGGGAAATTTACATGGTAAAGCCGACGCCGTTGGAAAAAAGCAAAGGAACACCTGGACAGACTTGCATGAAACTTTAAACCGATGTTTTACGAAGGGCTTTTTGTTTGGCCTGTTTTATTGAGCAGCAACGAATATTCCCGTCAATCTCGTTTTCACGGAGGGGGAGTGCCGCGGAATTTCTCCCATTTTTCATCAAACTTTCACGACGCCCGACGAATTCGCCGAGTTCTCTCTCATCTCTTCAAAGAATTTTACCCAACTACCGTTACTACTATACTTTTGCAGGACGCAGGACAAAAGCTACACTGAAATCACCTAACGAAAGTATTCGATGACGTTCCCAAGCTGAGCCATCACCCATCCTTCAACTTCTTAACCGCCTTTGTCTCGTCGCGTTCCTCACCGCCCCAAACCACCCTTATCTTCGCGTTCCTTTCCGCGTACGTATCCCTGTCAACTGTTTCCACAAGACCCGGTGTGCTGCGTGCAGAGTTTCACCGAACTATCTAGCCCAAGCATGCCGTGGTATCTCCACTATATTTCCCGTGTCACTCTGCCAACGCTACTGCTCAAGATTTCGACGGATTGAGGGTGCCGTGACTGACACACCTAGCAAACGACGAAAAGAGACGTGTAGCTTTGTGGTGTATGCCTTTCAGTTCAAGGGGGTTGTATGCACATGTATCTATCCAGTGGACCACCGTAAACTTCTTCTTTCTCTTCAAGAAATGATATCATTTTCCGTCTGCCACCGTCGGCATAACATTCGCCTGGTATTGGTGTCCACGAACGATAGAAAACGTTCGATACAATTTTATAACGCGTCTGGCTACCCCCGTTGCACAGATGTGACTGCCTCGAGTCCACCCGTAAAAGTAATGCGAATGGTGACCAGAAAATCTTGTATTCCGGTCGTAAACGGGGCAAAGGATATCGTTCGTCCAGCGGTCCGTCGACAACTTTCAAACCGTCCAGATACACTATGTAGTACATCTATCATCTTGCACTACGTGCATTATGCACTTTGTACATCAAACACCTAAACTGTTGTGCTTGATTGAAGTTCGACTCTTGATTGAATGATTTCTCTGCTCATTTCAAACACCCGGGAAAATTTGATTCTCTGGTCTCGGGTCACGTTTTGAATGTACCGGGGTGGACCGGGGCATAATCGTAAATGTAACTACACGTAGGTAGGTACATGTATGTATATGTATATATTTTATGTGTCCCAGGCGCTTAGGTGGGAGCGAGCGAGCGAGCGAACACATTCTGATAATTTTATGCTACTTTATGGAAGATTCTGGTGTATAAATTCGACGCGGGTCGACGGAGCGACGGAAAAACGGAAGTACGAAAAGACGCGGGGACGAAGGGACGGAATTACGAGCATCGCTTGCATTATTACTTCGAGCCAGGTACGTGAGAGTTTTACGGTAAAAATCCTGATCTGGGAATTGTACCATATATCCGCCACCAGAACTTTGGACATTCCATACAGTTCTTCACCTGGTAACCGACTATCCCAGCACAAAAACCACTTCAACCCCCAGATCTCACAGTCATAACGTCAGCCAGCGTGTGCGGTGCGGTTACCCTGAAGAAAAAGTTTCCACTTCTACTCTTACCAAATATTCATTATTCTTCAGGCAGAGTTCTTATGTCTGGAGATAAAAGCTGCATTAGAACGCTTCAGGAACACGTAACCGTCACTTCCATGCATGTATGACTTTCCCCGGAAGGTACAGAGATGTTCGCTATTTGGAAGTCAAACGTAACATAAGTTTAGGAACGCATCCTAGACATTTTCGGGTCTAAGTACTTCGCGGGGTAGCGGAGGTCATCCGGTCTGAGAAATTTGGTGATTCTTTTTTTTCTTCACCAAGAAATTACCATTGGTCCATATTGGAGGCTGCGCGGCCGCGGCCGCGTGATATTGGCCAGCCTGGTAGAAGACACCTAAAGCTTGGTGCTTCGCGATTGGCGGGGGGCGGAGCCAGTCAAAGCTTCCGCGAAAGCTCTTTCGCGGCCTCTACCCCTCTCGCCCCCCCTATTACTACGGTTTCCACCCGCCACCACCCGCCAAACCTCACAACCTCGCGGCCACCCTCAGTTCTATTCCTGTCTGAATTCACGTTCCAATTCGTAGCTACGACCACGATTGTTTTTTCATCAACCCCCTGCTTCAATTGTATAAAAAATAACATCATCATGAACAGAATGTGGAGCAACAGCACATCTCTTTTCTTTATTGGTTTAAACGGGGTGTCTGTTCAAAGGATCGTACCCTTGCACCGGCCGGTTATGGGTCATGAGATCGACACTTAATTAGGGGGGGGGGGGGGGTTGGTGAAAGACTGAGTTTCTTCATAGTCAGGTCTCGCGGGTATGATGTAGGGGCGCAAGAAGAAGATAAAGAGATATATGGAGAGAGAGAAAGAGGAACCGCGCCGGGATGAAGAAAAGTTCCAGATGATCCTGTTCGGGGGGGAGAAGGGGTGTAGCTTTTGGTCAATTATTCAGAGGGCTGATTAATTTAGGGGATATACTTTTGCGGTGGCGGTGGATAAAATTTGACTCTTGGGATATATGTGGCCCATTTTCTTAGCCCGTAGTCTTTCCCTGCTAATATATTTATTAAAAATCTTTCTTCTCGCTAGCATATACCTACCTGTACCCAACCCCCTACTCTTACTTATGGTCGGTGTTCACACGAGGGAAAATCCAAGCTTTTGGACTTTAAAGACGGTTCAGCACAGCGAGCTCCGTTAATTAATCTCGTCCGTGTAACGCAGCTTAAGATACATTCACATCTCCACGCCGGTATTCGTACGTGCAAAGTTAGTGAAGTTTTGAAAGTTACGGTGATTATAACCCAGCATTCGTACAACTTGTTAGTTTCTCAATGTTCTATTTTACGAACGTCCCTGTCGCCCCCAGTCCCCGTTATATCCATGTGTTTTTGGGATTTTGTAATAAGATGAGAAACCTTGAGGCTAGGGGTGAGATAACAAGACCAACCAAGTCATGTTGCAGCTCGTGTAGCTTCCAGCGATTTATAGTCATTTTTCTTGGCTCCGATTCTAGCTACTCCGTTTCTCATACGCTAGTGAAAACCTCAACGTTAGTAGGTAGTCGCTGTCAGGTTATTTTCCCGAGATGTAGTCGATAGGTACCTAACAAAAAGCAGACTAATCCCAGGTATTCCCACGATAAGAACACGTAGCTTATATACGTCGAGTGAGAAACGAGTGAAAAAATGACAAAGAAAGAGGAAAAAAAGGGTAGGTATGAGTCTGAAACGGTATAGTTGTAACTATTTCATAAGATAATTAGAAAAGGAGTCGCTCGAAATTGGGTATGGTTCCGGATGGAATTTTACAATAAGGGAAGTGAACGGTGGAAATGTGGAATATAAGTAAAAAGCAAGTAAAAAGAGATTGAGAATGAGATAAAGTAATTCGTATTGTTCCAATGTCTCCCCGAGGTGCCGGTTCCGAGTCTATACCTTCCGATAAATTATTTTAAGATCAGTATAATTTTCTCGTTTAAAATACCTTTATCGCGGAGACGATTTAATTAGCGTAGGATACAGAGAGGGAGGAATAGAACGTTACTACCGTTACATTACATTACATTACGTTATGTTACCCGCTGTGTCGGACCGCATTGCCCATGGGTGTAGTATAACATCGTATAGATATAGATGAGGCTTAAGATACCCTGCGTTATATATTTCTGTATATAAATAATTAACACGTATACATATTTAACATCGATTATAAAACCGCTAAAAAATGGCTCCTCTCGCGCCTAATTGCGGAAGCTGCTGAAAAGCTGTCGTATCATCCCCTAACAGCAGAATTCCGTGGCCTAATACGCCCTCGCGTATCCCGTGAGCATTTCACTGTATATGTATATGAAGTGGATATATGCATATCTACTCACGCACGTATAAGTCAGAGTTATATTTATAGATATGGGAGCACATGAGCACGCCTGCAATACGTCAGGTTATACGTACACCTACGTGTGCGATATAGGGTATGAATAATTCATCAATAGGTACCATTAACGGCTAAGTGTTTCTTGTTGCTGGTGTTATTATACCGTTTTATTAATAACTAAACATTAATTAAAAAGAAAATATTATTCACGTGGTTGTAATAAATGTATTTACGTTTGTCATTACCATTAGCGTAAGGACATAATGGAGACTGTTAAAGTAATGAAATTCTCTTCATTTATAATATGCATATAATAACCGCTCAATACACTTCCTATTCACTTTTTATAGAATAATTTTATTTCACTTGCTATAAGAACTCTGGAAGGTTGTGCGAACTCGCTTATAGGTGCATTACTCTCCGGGCGGAAGCTTTTAATTCTCTAATGGGAAAAGAATGGATTAAAATGTAATCCCGTTTACTTGAAAAACCCTGTTGCGTTGTTAGAGTAAATATTGAGACGAACTCCCGCTTCGGAACTCTCGGCTGAACAACAGAGATCGATATCAACTACAGCTCTATAACGACCCCTATTCTCCACTCGCTCTATCTCTCTCTTTCTCTAACTCCCCTTAATCCACATAGAGATATGTGTTAATCGCGAAAAACACTCCGGTTATACAATTAAGCGTGTATTCCAAGTCTACTTTCCGAACGTAAAACATGGACAATAATTTCCCTCGCGGTTGGTCTCTATCATAAATATTAGCGGACGGTAAATATCTATATGCTTTAGAGACGGGGTGGAAACTGGAAAGATTATCCCGGCGTTGTTTCGCCACCAGTCGCGGATCAGAGAAGCACGCCGGAAGCGGTCTCGGGATCAAAGGGAGAACGCGATAGCGAGGGTAAGGGTGAAGGTGAGGGTGAGGGTAAGGGTGAGGGTGAGGGCGAGGGTTGCTCTTTGTTCTATTTTGATTTTCTTTCAACCGTGGTTCAGGCGCGTGCTAGCTGCTGTCCGACGTATAACTCGCCGCAGCCACTCGGTCCTCCCCTCTCCCCCAATTTACCCACTTTAACAAATTTTCCAAATCTATCCACGCCGAGGATATTCCTAACCGATATTATCTATTAGACCCGTCCGTTCCTTTGGAAAAAAAAAGAAAGAAATTGCCGATAATTTTGCCCTAAAATATCGGTCGGAATTACTCGGTTAAATCTGAATGAATTTTTTCGTTGTAGGCCTTGAAGGACCGCGGATTTTCGTTTTTTTAACATTGTCATTGAAATCTCGTGAATTTGTTCGTATCGTACATCCCGATTTTTTGTAATTTTGTGAAAATATTTTTTCTTCTAGTGGCTGAAGTGATGCGGAATTCCCCACACACAGAGGTGCAGGACTCATTTATAGAAGAGACCCTGGAACGGATCACACGGTTGTCTGGTTTATCGTACTCTGAATTCCTGTCTTATTTACCAGACGTCGACCATACGCCTAGCTGTTTATTACCGGACTTCTAGCTCTCTATTACTGTATCAGAGTTGTTGTTATATTTCGTTGTCCGTTGCGCCGAGAGGCACTTAACCCAATTAGCACATCGCAGGCTCTTACCTAGAGCTACCTATAAGCGAACGAGTGCGAACGGACGAGCATGCGGACGTAGAGCTGGTGGTGGAGGTAAAGGTGGAGGTGGTGGTGGTGGTGGAGGTGAAAGAGGGCGGTACCACAGTTGGCTTAATTTAATTAATTTCAGAAAGACCACACTTACTAGAATGAAATTATAATAACCGTAAGGGCTGCTATATCCCCTGAGCAGGACCCCCGGGACCCGATTTCACGTGGCTAGGTATTTTTCCACAACTTACTCCGCAATGCTTATAGAGGGACTATATAAAGGGGTGGAGGGTTGAAAAGAGCGACAGAGAAAGGGATGATAAAGAGTTCACCGGCAGAAGGCAACGTGGCGTTAAAATTAGCAAGGAATTACTCGGTTCTTAGTACCTCACTACGTCCCGGGGTCGAGCACGTTTGCGCCTACGTTAGCGGTCGGGTTTACCTAATGGTGTGAAAAATGACCCCCCGCGTTGGCCTAACGAATAACTTGCTGTGCGTGAGTCGGAGGAAGTGAAATAGAAAGAGATAACCAGAGCTTGGTCGGAACATAAGCAAAAGAGAGGAATAACAATGAGGAAAATAAAGGAGAATGGAAAGAGGTGCAAGACACGGCGCAATAACGGGTTAACGGCATCTTATAAGGGTGCGAGAGGTGCATGGTTTGCGCAGCTAACCTAATGTCGCACCATTTAGCGCACGGTTCAGAAACGTGCCTGGCGGATGGCACGCGTCCACCCAGCCCTTGTCTTCAGCCCCTAGTCTCTCTTATTGGCTTTTGCGTGGCGGGCTTTTACTTGTTGTTCGGCACGTCTGACACTCTCCGTAAATTAATTTCTGAAATAAAAAAATTGAAAGAAAAAAAAAAAAAAATAAAAATAGTAGAACGAAAAAGATGGTTAATTTTATTCTATTAACAAATTTTGAATAACCCACGCCCAATACTTCTCGATGAAGTCATCTGCCTGGTTATTAATCGCGTACCTCTTGTCTGTATCGGTTCAGTTTTCTGAGTTGGAATTAGCGAGTCTTCGACCGGCTGTCTGAGAACTATCAAGTCGGGACGGGCCACGGGGAAAACTTCGCTTCATATTTGCGCAACTTTTTAAATTTCCGGTCGCGGATTGCTTCGTTTTCTTCTTCTTCTTCTTCTGCTTCGTCTCATTTTTCTATTTTTCTCTTTATTTTCTACGAACAATAACGGAACTAGCGATCCAGAGGAATTCGTCGCCAACTGCTACCGCAGTAGGTGCACATCGATCCATAGGGTAACAGGAGATGAGCGGGCCCGATCTTGGAATCATATTTCCCAGCGCGCTGAAAGTCGAGTTTTATATAAACGGCTGTAGCCGACTTTGAGCAGGTCTTAAACGCGGGGATATATCCTGGTATATTCTTTTATCCCTCAGAAATCTTGATCTTAAGGGGGGTCCTTTGTGAACGCCAGGATCTTTTGCTCTTCTTTACTTCTGCTTTCTTCCGTACTTCCGTCTTTCCTTCCTTCCTTCCTTCCTTCCTTCCTTCCTTACTTACTTACTTACTTACTTTCGTCGCTTCTTTCTTGCGATCATTTGGTAACGGCAAAGTGTCAGAAACGGTCGTCTGGTTCTCTTTCTGCTGAACGTTGACACGGTAGGTGTACCTGCCCAAGTAAACGTATAACGTACCTGGAGAAAAGAATTCTGGCCCTCGACGTAGACTTCCGTGACGTCTAATAATTACCTGCACCGATTGCCAGCTGAACTTTTATGTATCGTTTCTGTACGACGACGGGCTAAGCTGGGCAATTTAAAACTTGGACAGTTCTTAATTCGTTGGCTGGTTCGTCGGTGCTATAGAAGGCGGAATTGACCCGCCTTGCGTTTATATGCACGTAACAATATATATATATATATAAAAAAAAGAAATTAAAGAAGGAATTTTATTCGATCCCCGAAGTTGAATGCTCGCCGTTTTTTAAACTCCGAAAAATCGCGCTTCCGAAAGGCAATATATCGCATCGGTGAAGACACATCAACACCGGAGATAGTAATCGCGAGACGGGATTTTTTGTTCTTTACGAAACGCGAATGCATTCAGCCGAGAGCGTGTCGAATGGAATCTTTAATCTACGAGGCAACGGCCATCGAGACCCTGGATGGGATACAAAGGTCCAGGGGTGGGCGAGATCCGATATTCTCACATCCACGGCCTGCACCCCATGTGTATGTTATTTGCAAGCTGTGTTGGTCCGCTTCCCATCTTCCGTTCACGTTTTTCTTTAATTAGGAACGCATTTCTAAATTGGCTGTAATTCTTCCTGTTTCGGTTTTGTATTCCGCCTGATTCCGACCCCGTTCCGCGATGCGGCCGAAAGAAAACGGGAACGGGGAAAACTGGGTGTTGGGAGCTGGGAGCTCGGAGCTCGGAGCGAGGCAAAAACCAATTTATACATTAACCTTTTCGCGTCTGTTGTCCCTCGGCTCGTTTTCGCGTAACACATTTCCAAATCAATTTCCCATTTTTATTTTCGTATTTCGAATTCGACGGCGTGAAGAGCCAGAAGACTGACGACGAGGGAGCGTGGGACCCAGAACCGCGCGACTCTCGAGAATAACGGAATTTCGTGAATTGGGGGCAAGATTAAAGCCTGCCATGGGTGAGCGAATCAATCCCGTAGGATTCTCCCAACGGGCACAAGGAGCGGTGTCCCACGCATTGCTGTGTATTCCTACACGCACCCCTGTCGCCTTCTCTATCTCTCTAACTCCCTTTCCTTCTTTCCGTCTCTTTACCGTTTTTGTCGTATTTTTATCAGACACGAGTCGCGTCCTACTGCTGCAAAGTTTAAATTGTCGGTTGTCATTTTCATTTTTCCTTCGGTACGATCTGTGCGAGTCTTGCAGAGAAATCCACGAATAGGATGAGACCTCTTCGTCTCGTTTGGCGCAACTCGACGTGGCAGTGTTAACGTCAACGAGGGTGTCGAGGTTGTCGAGGGTGGGGGATGGGGATCGGAAGAGAAAGACGATGTAATGGTAACGAAGAAGGAAATAACCTGTACAGGGGTTGTTCTGTGAGACTGAAAAACGAAAAGTGAGAAGAAATGCGACATGGTATAGGGTAGGTGACGTTTCTTTGCTTGTAGTGGTAGATCCGTGAGAGATCGTCAAACGGGACTTCCTCCGGCAAATGCCGCGTCAGTCGTCGACGTCGGGAATCCGATATTTTATTTGATTTCGTTCCGTTTCGCTTCGTCTTGTTTCGTCTTATTTGGCCCTTTCTCGCTCCCCTATTACCCTGTCCCTAAAAACCAGGGTTGCAAAAGTATTCCCTCACGCAGTGCCTCTTTTCTTCTGTCTTTTTTGTTATTGTTTTTATTATTTCGTTATTTATTGTATTTTTTATTTCTTTTTTTTAATTTTCTACTCCCATGCAAAACCCGATATAATATGAGTATAGGTACATAGGTACATGCGCAAAAGCATCAGCCGACCTTGTCGCGATGTATGAATTTCTGCGTGGTTCGCGTGCCGTGCCAGCGAACTAGACGCTGCATATCACCCCGCGAATCCTCGCTCGCTCGTGGTGAGGAAATGATGAAATATAAATATAGTACCCAGGGGTAATGGAGCCGGGAGAATGGGGCTGAAAGTGGAGCTCATATTAGTCGATATCCCGTTCAATAAAGCACTCACTCTCCGTTCGCACAAATATAATAGGTACGCCTGTGAGGAAAATAATAAAACTGAACACCCTCCTCCTCCTCCTCCTCCCCCTATGATAAAAAGAACCGGATGAACAAGCGGCGTCTTTCACCTACTATCACTACTGCTTTGACGATTTCCTTTTTTACTTTTATTATTCGCTTTTTGTTTTCTTTTATTGTTATTTGTTGTTACTGCTGCTGTTTCTGCTGCTACCGCGTAGAACAAACCCTGTATTTCTTTGTCAGTGGTTTATTTCAAGCATCATTGAGTATCTGTCACTCCTGTTACTCCCCCGGTTGTAGGATATCTATCTAAGTATTGATAAAGACAAAAAAAAATAAATTATATATATATATATCTATATATTCGACGACCCTTCGCCGTTTCACCGATCGGTGCAAGGGTTTTACTTTTGAATCACGTCATTCATTCGCAAAGTTATCACGCGTCTAAGGTGTGAACAGGCTCCTACGGTCCTTCGTACTGCCACATGTATAATGTAATAAATTTTCACCTGAGTCCACGCACGAGTTGTTAAATAAATAATGAAATAAATTTTGAAGAAAAAGAAGTAAGGAAGGCACGCGCCTTTCCTGGATTTATTATATTTTTCATTAGCTATGAAAAACACGCGAATCACTATAATACGTTAGTTGACTACATGAATATCGAGCCCCAGACTCATGGCTGTTCGCGTTTTAGGTTTAATCAAATCGGCTATGTCTCGCCATGTCGCATATCTTCGATCATGTCTGAAATATACAGCAATGGTATCGAGAACAGTATATCCAAACTTTTGTGTGATTCCAGAATTTACCGTTTCAGATCCTGCAAAAAGTATCCTTATAATTAGGCCTGTGTCTTTTCCGGTGCCTCATGTGTAGCTGGCGGCTGTGTCTTTTCAGATAAAAGTCTCTTCTTTATTATCTCACGTCATATCTATCCCACCATTGGGTGTAATTTCTGTTTTGATACGAATCAAGAGATGGAGAGATAGCGAGAGAGAGAGCGAGAGGGGGGGAGAAAAAAAAAAGTAATAAACATTCTTATAACATAGTCCGTACACAGAGTAGCTAACCGTAAGCCTTTTGCTCTCGCGGTTGATGGAAGGGTTTCCTGGCCCAGGGGGGTCCTAAACAGTGAAATTACTCGAGCGACAATATAACGCGTTCTTCCAAATTGCAGAGCTTCGCATCTCACGCGTCTTTTGCGGGGGCTCGTCACGGGGCACGGATGACTGCGCCGTAAATAATAAATGAAAAGGCGACCCCTTGGGGTGGCCGACGTATGGTGGTGGTCGGCCAATGTACGTTCTCGTGCCTTATATACACCTACGTGTATGGACTATGGACTGAGAACGACGGCGCGCTCGTAAAGACTTCATTAGGGCTGGTTAGCCTAATGGGCACAGATAAGGGTTGCTGCGTATACCATTAAGTTGTACGTTGTCAGCGAGCGGAACCCGCACAAGCATTAAAGAACTACCCCGGGCGACTGCGCCCAACCGAGTGAACTCCTTACCGTCCTAGTCATTTGAACGAACGGGTATATAGTAGGAATATATACTATAAGTGTGTGAATATATTATACATGTATACTATGCTAGTATATGTATAGCTAAAAGCGGAACGTAATATACCGTTAGCCGAACTGAATACGTGGAGAGAGAAAATACACGGGCAAAGGGTGAGAAATTTGGCAAGGGAGAAATAGGGGTGAAATGCGCAAGCGCGGTATGGTGTAATTCGGTTTGAAGTAATTCCCACTGGTTTGAAAACAAGCGGTAAGTATAAACGCGAAACGCGCACGTCAAAAGCTCGAGTAAAACCGGAATAGGGTCCGCATGTGAATCGGGGAAATGATGAAGGGTGGGTATCGTATTATATCGTATTATTGCGTCGTGTCTCATTACGTCATTGTACTCCGCACAATACTAACGCGCGGAAACTCTCCAAAGGCACCATCTCATGAAGAGATAACAGATCAAATCGAATATCGTATATATACTTATACTCTATAAAGGCTTGAGATGTACGTAGGATTATTTCTTCCGGGTAACCACAGACCTCGTTCCTTGTTACTTCTCTTTTCACTAGAGGCAGAGAAATCGAGATAAAAACAAAGAACGATAGAGAGGGAAAATACAGACGAGATGAAAACCCGCCTCGACGCCCTACGGGCTATCATATATATATAACCAAGAACATGCAGCCTCGTTATCAACCCTCTTACTTTCTCGCCGATCCACCATCCCCTATTACTGACGATGCGTATACTTATACAAAGTTTATTACAGGTGGGTGTATGAGGATCGCGAATAGAAACGATTTACCGATTTCGAGTGACCCCTCGAGGCTCGGCTTTTCCTTTGTGGTCAAATAATATTTTAGCTTTCCGTACAGGTGTGAGTGTATCGGAATCATATCATCACTAGGTACTCACCGTGACTACGCGCATATTATTATACAATTATACAATAATATGCGCGTAGGTATAATTCTGTGATGTGATAATATATAATATGGTGTACACTATGTATATAAGCATATTAAATAGGTATATGTAGGTACTACGTGTGTTTTCTGAATAATATAACCGTTGCGTGACGTACCTGCGTAATCGTAACGATCTAATTCGTGACTAAAAACTTTTCCCGCGACTAAAATTATGGTACCGATAACTCCGAAGATGCTTTGAATTGTTTAGAGTTGGTTAAACACGACGCGACGGTAGAGCTGACTCGCTGTGCAAAGATCCGCTCGATCGTGCAACCCTGGGGCTTCAACGATGCTACCGCGCGTCTTTGTTCGTCTAATATTAAACCGTAATTGAACTCCGCGACATCGCAGACTCTGTGACCCACGGTAAGCGAGACTTTCCTTTATTCAAGAGAAGAAAGGATCCACAAGGTTCTGAAAAATATTTGAGAGGGAGAATCGTTAAACAAGGAGCGATATTTCTAAGCAATTTTTTTACGCTTAATAATGAAGTCGCGGAATCATGATATGATACCATTCGAGATATGTATTCCGTTAATTGGTTTTTTTTCTCTCTTTTACACCTGGCTCATAACAAACGTTAGGTACTCGATTGTTACCATATTATATTCATATTTACATACGTGAGATCCGAAGTATATAATGAAAGACTTTTCACGGACGGTTAAGATTGAGCGGATTGTAAACCCCAGCAGATCCGTCTCTGACTCGTTATGCATCTTATTACAAACGGTGACCGACACGTATTTCGCGAAAATTCTAATGGTTTTAAGAATACTTATATCGTTAGCGCCGGAAGATACCGAGTCAAGGATCTCCAAGGGGTTTTAAATTATTGCGGGAGAATTTAAACTCGAGGAAAGATGACAAGCTGCTGTGAGGAGTTGTATATTAAGGTGAGGAGGCATTGTTCGTTGTAAATGAAATAAATTAAATAACATTTCCTGAGCACTCTAATCTCAATTTTCATCCCTCTTTTTATTCTTTCCCTTCGTATTCTTCGTCTTGTTCTTCTTCCTGCTCTTGGTTGTCTTTGCATCAAACAAAGTCCATCAAAGACTAATTACAGAAATAAAATAATCGCGTAACAATGAACAAGCTGAAGGAATTCATTAAACGCTGATTGAACGACGTGAGAGATTCATATTGCAAACTACCCTCTTGCAAGTATCTATGATTCTTCACGCGAGGACTCTCCTCCGATCTGCTACGCCACTAGCCACCACTTACTTACCAACCTTCTATACCACATCCACGCGATCATAAATATTGCCCAACTGTTCGACGCCTCGCTTGCTGAGTAGATCGCGAAAATATTGCTCCCATCGGGCGATGTGGATTGGGTCGGCTCGAGTAGATATTATTCATCTATTCGATGTTATTTGTTTCCTCTCTAAGGGAATAAGCAAGAGACAAGTAGACTCGGTGGAAGATGAAGAGTTGCACTTAAAATTAGAATCGCTTTGTTCTCTCATTTTGATATTCGTTAATATACAATGGTGGATTTAATCTCTTCATCAATGATCTTAGCTGAACTCAGATATCCGGCCGTGAAACGTATTTAGCTCACGTGCTGGCTTCGCTAATCCCAGGAATCAATCGGGCGGTTATCCACCGCGATAAATACTCTGGAACCCCGTTCGGAATCCTAAATCTGGTCCCAAAGTTGGGGCTAAAAATCTGTAATTATTTATCCGTTTCGGCAGGACGACGTTCATGTAAGTATGGGGTCACGATCGAGGTCGGGTCAACCCACATTGGCACGGGTACAGACTCCGGGGATTCGACAAGTCCGAGGAAGTTCTCACCCCAACTCCTCGTCCACGCCCCAGACTACGAAGAAGTTTCTCGACTTCGACACGACGTAAATGTGTACGTATCTATACGTACACAATTGTACGGGGGGAATGAAAATCTATTTATTTATTTATTTATTTATTTATTCATTTATTTATTAATGCTTTGTTGAGATCCTGGGAAAGTTAAAATGAAACGTGGTAAGTATAAGTACGGAAAGATACGGTAGGTAGAAAATCTGTATACATATATATACAACAAGAATTAAGTATAAAGAAGGAAAAGCATGATGATAAATTTTGTACGAGCTGAAAGAGCTCTTGATGGGCAAATTACCAATTTATCAAAAATCCTTAGAACGTACAAAATATGATTCAAGTTCTGAGACTTGATCCCAGTTTTATGTTACCTCGCTACGTTATACTCCCTTGAACTGCTTCTATACCTACGATATAAACATTATCCGTCAATGTCCCTTCCGGTCCTATTCCGATATCGCGTATATATCATGCGAATCCAGAATATAGGGGGCGATCAAATATTGTACATGACATGTATGGTCTTTTTTTTTTTTGTCGTTCTTTTTTTATTTTCTCTTTTTTCACCCCTACGTATTAATAAAACTCTGCATTTCCACCCTGCACAGCTGCATCATAAAACGGGTTTACTTGACTTTATTTGCCCGTACTTTTGTATAATAATTAGCTACCTACCCCTGTCCCCTCGTCATCGTTTCCACCCCCCTGTACCGTATATGTACTGTATTTGTACAGCGAGGAGTTAGCGATCCTCGCGTGTTCGCCGACAATATACGTTTCAAGGGACGGTTTTAAAGTTAAGACGAACAGGCTACTACTACTAGCTAGGCGGCTGCGTGACTATTTTTCGAAGTAATAAGCGCCGGGTGATAAATAGTGTGGTGCGGACCCGCGGCCGCGGTCGTGGTGATTTGTCGCAGTGGATATGAGAGGGACGCGAGTACCTCTTTCCGCGGCAGCTTCTCCCCCGTACAGGACGCAATATTATTTTAAACAATGATATAGGGGAGACGCGTGGCGCCGCTGGAACCCTGGAGCCGCAGAGAAAACGAAATGAAAATCAGGAGCGTGCGCGGAATCGCAACGTTTTAAAATCCGACCAGTTTACTTATGGACCATATATGGAGGCTGGAATCTGTAACTAGCTACGGAGTACCGGAAAGTCGTCTTATTTTTCAAGATGGTTGGGCAACGAACAACTGAATTAAAAATACCGCTTTTGAATACCAAAGATTTCCTTCCATCCACTACATATATAGACACTCTAGAAATATAAGGTATCTTCCTCCTCTGTCTACCCTTCTTCTTCTTCTTATTCTTCTTTCTCTTCTTCTTTCATTTTCTTTCGGTTATTTCTTTTTTTCCCCGTTCTTTTTTTTTCCCGCGTTTCCTCTCCGTGCTACCGCCGAGTTTGGCGACGGTTCAAGCAAGTTATACATGTATTATTAAGAAGCTGCGCTTGGCCGTGGTCCAGGAGGCGGCGTCATCTTCGAGACGCGGTAGATGTAGGGGTAGGTATGAGGTATAGGTATAGACAGTAGGAAGCCCGAGGCAGTTAGCCTAGCCGAATCACATCTAGATCCCCTCGTCATTGTATATAAATGCGAGGTTAACAAGCTACAGATCGTAATTAGTAATCTAATTTAATTGTTACTAATGCCCGATGGTATATCTGTATACAAACGCTCAATTACGCCGTGGCTAATTACGAGGGTGAAAACGGCAAACCGAAACACAGTTTTCTCGTTACAAACGGCACTATACCTACCCCATTCACGTTTGCTGGACAACCATCGATTCGTCTCGCTTCGTGAAATTTCGAATCAACGCAAGACCCAAACATCAAGTGCTGTACGTATTTGACGGTGGGTAATCAATTTTTATTGACATATTCAGATTTCGATTTCACTCGATAAAGCCATATAATTTTATTCAGTTACAATGATCGGTTTTTTTTTTTTTTTTTTTCTTCAAAGCGTTTCCATACATCGTCTCAAATATTCAAGACCTTTGCTGGTCCTTTGATAAGTAATGGGCTTAAAAACTGATGAGTAAATTTCTAGGTATGTGTTGCAATGAAATTCCTGAGTCTATCTAAACCTACGTGCATATCGATTATTATAATCAACATCCTTCCAACCCCCTTTCCGCTTTGATGTTCCACTGAACACTACTGACACCCTTACACGCATCAACTGAGTTTTGGAAGGTATCTTCGGTCGATTTTGGATCGTATTGTCTCGTGGCAGATTTTGCACGTTATATAGTCATGAGTTTCGAAGCAACATGAACGGACGTCAGTCCGGAGTTGGGGGATTAACGATATGTGTAAGTTGTACTACCTGCACGCACATGTAGACGTATCGGTATGTAGGTATTGGCCGGTGTTATTTCCTATATGGTTTCGATCGGTATTTCCTGGGGATGTGGTATACGCTGGTTGACTGGTAACTTGTGAAACGAACGGACTGCCAACAACTTTCCTCCTCCCATTCTGAACTGTGGGGTATATACGTCGAACTAGCCTCAATCCCCGTCAACCGCACGGAAGCCTCTGACCGGATCCGAACAGATGAGCTCTGCGCGCGTGACTTACTTGAAATCGCGGCAAATTGACTTTCCGAAGGGGTTGATTCTCTGACCCTCTCCTTCTGCTGATCCTCATAGGTATACATAACTTCTATCCGCAAACCGCAAGGCGCAAGCCATTTCGGAAAATGATTTTCAAGATGCCTACGGACGGTATTATAGGTACCTGGCTTTGGACTGGCATTACTTTAACAAATTATCCCTCTGGTATTAACTAGCTGCGAGTCAACGGACTTTTCCTTTCGCGCTTTTGGTTATCCAGTTTCTCATGGGCCGCCCACTGTACGTTCGTTCCTTCTTTGATAATTGTCCCGCTAATGCGGGTCCTGGTAGTTAGCCAAATAAGGAAAAAAAATCCGTCTGTTGTTACCCACCCCGAGGCTCTCCTTTTTACCCAGCGTTGGGTTGCCCCTGGCATTACGCGGAATTACGAAATTAAGCCGCGAACATGGCCCGGCTAAAACGTAAAACGCGCCGAGAGGGCGGAGGTCGACCATCACCATCCACGCTTTTAAAATTACACACGCTCACCGAGTCCGAAAGTTTGTTTCAAGTTTCCAGGGCAGGGCTGGTCACCGAGGCTTCTCTCTCGACGTTCTACGTTTTACGTTTTACGTTTTACGTTTCACCTTTCACCTTTACCGTTTCACGTTCCACGCTCTCATCTGTATAGTCGAAACACAACATGAAAGATCTCTCGCGCTTCGGAAGCTTTCAAGTTATCCGATTATTCAAAAAACCTCCGGCCCACCTCGCGGCATCAAATCCAGATGCTGCCGAGCAGCAAAGTGCACGTATATTTCATACCAAAAGAAAAAAATTACCCCTCCACCTGAACCTACCGTCAAAGAACAATCTCCGGAAGTCTGAAACTAATTCAACAATGTTCTATACCACATCAGTGTATGCACAGATTTTCTCCCTCGGCCACCCCATCTTTGAAATTTCAACTGACCACTTATATCGGCATTAAATCGGGTAGCGTGAAATGATAATGGGACGAGGTCACAAGAACATTGGTCAAGCTTCAAGGAATAATAGAATCGTATTTCTCGGTAGAATTTTCTTATCGCCACCTTATTCTAGAAAGTAATACGTGACTAGCAATGAGTATTTCCTACCCGGTGACACGCACCACGTGATAATATTCACCACACGTGATAGTGGCGTAACGAGTGCAGCAATTTATTATCAAATATGGTAATGGTCAAATGCGAGAAAGATCTGTAATTAACTCGGCAGCGATACGTGGCTAACTGAATAATTCAGTCCCACTACTACCTTTTCCCGTCGAGGTTCCCCTCCTCGCTGTATGCTAGAGTTCCGAGTTCCTAGTTCCTACTTCCTACTTTCTACTTCCTACTTCCCAGTTCGTACTATGTACCCTGAGTGGCGTGGAGCAGGTGGATGGATCCTTGTCGGGTAACGTATATGTATATCAACTTACATACCTGTAAGTATATACCTACGTCTAAAGCTTACGTACACGCGCAGCTGTGCGACGATGCACATACTATCAGTCAAAGTGCACTTTTACAAAGGTATATGCAATGCGCAGAATTTCCCTGTTCTTTGCTATTGTTTTAACAATATTACACATACAGGTATGCCTATACATGTGTGACGAGCTACTCATACCTATATTACATACGCGTATTATGTAGATGTAGATGTTAATGCTCTGCGCCCTGCCCGGGGGTAGAACATAGGCGCTTTAAGGGTAGCCGGGGTATTCCCCAACTCACAGAATGTATAAGGAATGGAAAAACGAGGAAAGATTAGGGCAAGGCGGGAGGAGCTCGAGGTAATACGAGGCAAGACAGGCGACTATTTTTCAGGCCCTTGTCTCTAGCGCATCGCGTCGCCCATCAATTCCCTCTGATCTCTCTATCAGTCAACGGTTCTGTTTCTCCATCCTTGAATCCTGCCCTTTCGCCTTTATGTTTTGTTATTTCTTTCTTATTTTTTCTTATCTCAAACCCCTGCCAGCCACGCTATTTCTTCCATATACTACCTCGATACAAGTAAATTTCCCCGGCGAGGGTCAACGATTCGTGTCTTTGCCCAAACGTGCGAATGATATCACGTGTTTTCACCTGCGTCGTCTTTACGCAACACATCTAAACGGCCGGGTTTAGGTGTACTATGTATTATACTCGTGCAAAGTGAAGGGGATGATAATCGGCGTTAAACAAAGGGAGAGGGTGGCTCGTTTAACGGAGGCAACGTACAAGAGGCCGGAAAACGGACTGACTGTTCACAGAGTAGGTGGGGAGCTACCGAGTTAGTTATAGGAATGGGAAGTTAGCGAGGGAAGACAATGCGAATTACGTCGGTCCGATCTATCTCCGACACGGATCGCATCTCGGAATTCCGATCTCAAGCCCTAATTAAAGATCCGTCGCGTGGGACGCCGCGGCGCTTCGTCTTCTTATATGACGCCACCGGCGCGAGACTCTTTGCCTACTGGGGCGATGGTCGTCTTCACTAATTATGATCGAGACAGATGAATTGAAACGAGTTAGGATAACGCTGCAGACGTCTATCATTCCCCGATCGGTGTTTCGTATATTTGCTAAACGCTGCAGCTATAAGATTTCGGAATTATTTATGCCCAGTGTATGCAGGTCATTAAAAAAATGTAGGCTGCTTGAAACCTGACGTCGCGCGTTACATATCGCGTTGAGAGTACATTAATTGTGAAAAAAAAAAGAGAAAATAAACACACGCCTGAATATAAATTATTACATGATATCGTGAGTTTGATACGGTAGAGAAAGGTCCTTCTGAAAAATGTAACGGTAGGATCGAGTTTCTGGCCTGATTAAGTTTCTATCGATTTGATCGTGGTGATTTTAATGAAAATCTACACTGGAAATGACAACAAACTCGTTAATGGTAATGCGCCGTTAACAGGGTAAGGCTAATTATTTTGTACCGCAAACAAAAGCTACTACATACCTGTTCACGGGTAGCTACGATTATTGGTTATATTCAATTAATTAACACATCGAGAGAGAGAGCGAGCTCAGACTAATTTATGATCCCGTGACGTCAGTGGGCTACTACTATGTCCCGACGAATGCGCTAGGGGTTGACGTGAAAATAAACCATAACCATAGTGCCTGTTGGTCGACCGAATATACCTATGCACGTAAACAGAATTGGACAGAGGACCTCGGTCCGATTACCAGCATTAATCAGTCATGCCGAGTCAGTGACTCGTTATTTTAATCCCGCATATACCTTGAACGGATGATTACTTCTCTGTAGATAAATTCGAAAAAGGAAACGTTTGGTCACAGTCGTAAACCTGACGTACGTACGTATCGTGATGATGAAAATTTCAATTTCGGAAGTTAACCGAAAGCTATAAGGATCGGAGAATTCAGCAACGGGCCGAAAGACTTATCTTCAAGTTGTGAATACGTACAGCGAAAAGCACGACGACAAACAATCTGTATTTATTGTTAATACATCTGACCTACCGGTTATCCGAAAAAGAGAAAAGCTCATTTCTGAATACCGAACCGACTTGAAACGGCACGTCAGGCGGGCGAATGAGCAAACGGGCAAACGGCTGTTGAGCCGAGCCATTACTCCCCACCGCCTACCTTATTGTTCATTTATCGGTACGAGGTTGCTTAAGTATTGACCTGGAGGTGCCGCGTAGAAGCGCGTGTCAGATTTTGCTCTGGTATCCGAGGTACGGCTTTCGGACTTCATCGTATAGGAATTTCAAAGTCCAGACTATATCGTATCGACTATAATTCAAGTCCAATTGATTTTGGTTTCGACGTCTTTCGCGTTACCGCTTGAGGCTAAAATATCTACGTCGACGCCGTTGCGTAGCCGCACAAGAAAAGCTCCAACCCCACGAGTAACGCAAGGATCGCGTGCTCGCAGTCGCGCCGCGATCAAAGTCCGCGTGGGACAAGGGCACGGACCCTCGTAAGCCCTTATAAGCCCTTATAAGCCGGTATAAGCCGTTATAAGCCGTTATCGCTATCGGGACGTGGACGCGTCGAATGGACGCACGTCTCTCTTTCGGCTGCGAAGGTCGAGCACGTTGCGTATCTACGGAAGGGCCTTTTTTAACGTTCAAATCTTTGGTCCAAGCCGGATTTTGACGATATCGAAAAATGTCTTCCCTCCGATTTTCATCACTCAAGAATCCTCTGTGGTTTCACTTCCGTATTTATCTTGCTAAAATTCTTACCCTAGCGATTGCATCTACACTGCACCTATTACAAGTGCAACGCGTGAATATTGCTGTTTACACAAAACACCACTTATGAACTTGAGAATAATTATGTGCCCTGTATCGATCCAATGCTACAGCTGACTGACATAGGTACATGTAGGTACAACATATCGTATGTAGAGGGACGATCGAAGACCTGACATAAAGATAATAATGATAATATTACCAATAATAACAATAATGATCACCATCAACACCGATAATGACGTTAATGTTGAATGAACAAGACTACATAAGAGCATAAAAGAATCGTGAGAAAAATTTAACACGTTATACTTCCGAAGCATTCTAATTACTCGGCGGTGTGGAAAAGCGAAAGGTATAAGGACGCGGTATACAACATTAGCGAGCGAAGTAGGTATAGGTGTAACTCATTCCGCGTGAATTTCATCCGAGTATCCATTTGGAAGATCAGTTCCTGTTGGTGAGTGCTTGAGTTCAGTTTACTTTATGCTTTACCTATCTCCAGCTTATATTCTATCGCGTTTATAAGTCTGCGACAAAAGGTTTGGCGCCAAGTTTTGAGCAGGAAATCGATCGTTAGAGAGAATCGGCTTGGGCAGTAAAACTTTGCGTACGAATTACTTGATTCCGTAATAGGAGACACGTAGGTCTGCTGACATACAGCACATAGGTTTGCGAGTCACCACGATATGGAAAGCAGTACCTACGAGGCGCCGCGATGCCGTTCTACATATACCCTCCGCCCGCTGGCCCCGATTCAACTTTGGCGTCGCCCTACCGTGAAATGAAAGACCCGAGCCGGGGCTTCTCCAAAGGGACGACTATTTGCACTACGCAACTATAGTGGCGCGGACACGTTTCGGGCTCAATTTAGACGATCTCAACTCCTGGCCTTTCAGCATTTTCACCACCCTCTAAACGGCCTCTCTATTATTTCCTGTTCGCTTACATCGGTAATGTCACTCATCGGTTATTTTGGAATTTGACGAAAGGTAATCCGATTGTCAGCTGCAGCGATACTGCGAAGCTTAACTCTTCAGGAAATTCCGACTGTCTAAACGCAAGAACGCTCAAGTCTTGTCGGATTGTCCGGAGATGAATATGAACCGCTTCGTCACTCAGTACGTGGAATGAGTGCCACTGGTTGTAAATCATATAGGTCTGGGTATAGGGACGAGGATGCGAGGGTAAGCTGCCCGGGCGGGGGTCGGTACCGGGCAGGATGGCCTGTTGGGAAATAAGGAGGCAAGTTAGGCCCCCCGTTTCGCCCCTGGCTTGCTTTACCCTTAGCAAATAGCTGTGTGTATGGGTATACCCAGAGCTGGTCCTGTACTCCTTCCAATACACAGGGAAAACTGGTACCACCCTTGCGCGTGTGTCTCTACCTTCGTCTTCTTCTTCTCTGGAACACGCGTTCACCTCTTTTGCGCACGTCCATTCACCCACACGCGCGTAGGTATCACCTAACTTTGCGAAAGCATGTTGGGTATACCCACGCGTGTACTCCGAGAACCTATCTTAAGGTATATAGTATATGTGTACTATAAAGGTGGGCTGTGTCCTGCGGTGTAACCTTCCGCCAAAAGCCAGCGTGGTTTTGAGCGTGTCAACGCCAAGCTCAGTGCTCCTTCATAGTGTAGATTGTGTCACCATGAGCTGCGGAGCGCGTTGGATCGATATATGGCAGGTCGTTGTATACGTGCGGGATGTAAGTAGGTAGGTAGGTTGGTGGGTGAAAGAAGAATTACTGGTTGAAATGAGGAAATAGAGGGTTGCGCAGAGCAGGTTTAGGGTGAGATCATCAGCCCGTACCTACAGGTGTATAGAGGTATATATGTATTTATTTATGGGCACGCTTGGGTAAGCGTGGGTGTTTCATGTGTATACATATATATAGGGTGATTCAAAATAACCCCACCCCAGGTCATGGGTGCATTCCCTATGAAAATCTATAAGACCAACTTCTGCTCCACCATAAATCCGAGGAACCGATAGGAGAGTCTTAGTTGACTAATTACAGAGCTTATAGGTCGTCATGATAGGGTCAGCTTATACGGGTGTCAATTGATCATTCCCCATAACAAATCCAGTGTTTAGCTTCAAATTGTATACTTCTGACTCGAATGTAGCTTCCATAGTCATCCACGGCATGTCTAAGTCTTTAGATCATGATTCCTGATACCTGACTGATTTTTCTCAAGCATCGTGCATCGTGCCCGAATCCGGGCATCAATGCAATATAACACCGAACAATCGACTTACCACGGGCACTAATCAATTCACACTTGTGACGCGGCCCTATCCTAATCGCGTATTAGGCTGGTCAACTCAAGATGTTTCGTAACCCGGAAAATATCGATCACTCGAATTCTTGGTAGATGAATTTCAGCCTTAGATGTTTCCAAGGAATGCGTTCATCGCCTGTGATGTGGTATTTCTGAATCACCCTGTATATACACATGTACACATACGTAGGGGGTGCCTATTACGAACAAATTTTCCAAGTTACAGAGAAAATTGATTCACCGTGCAACAATTACTCTCGGGCAACAATCGGTTGTTTGAACAATTTGCATGGCAAAGGCTCGGGTCGGAGAGTATCCATTCTCTAGCTGATTGAAAGCGCGAAACACTCTCTACCTCTTTTCCACCACCATTTTCGTCGAATCTATTCCCTCGGTGCTTCGGCTGTAAACGCGGGTATGCGGTACATATGGATATGTGGACATATACTCAAACAACGTGTGGTGGGTATACGTTATGTTTACACGTATCTACGTGAAAACGCATTTATGGGGGTAGGGGCAGCGTTCACGAAGATTGCTTTTCGTCCCTCTGACTGCTTCCGACAGCGAGGTTTCTGTTTTCGTCCCTTTTTTCTTATTATTATTATATATTCGATAATAGACGAGTGTCGCACGGTATGTTCTTGCAGTTATTTTTTTCACATGGTAAACTGGCGAAGAAGAGTAAGAGAAAAGGAACCATAGCGATCCTGGAAAAGGGTTTGAAAATTTGATACGATGTCTTATGTATTCAGCATATCGTGAGCTGGCAAGGGAAAGGAAATTTTGTAAAAACGTATCTTTTTCTCATACAGTATTTCACACCTCCTCGACACGCTCGTACTTAACAGCCAACGACACGTCCGAGTCTACTGTCGACAGTCTGGTAAGTGTAGAAGAGAAATTTTCCGAAATTGTCCAAGGAAGTAGCACGTGTGGTCTGAAAGTGGCGAGTAGGAAACCAGTTATGAGCCAAATAAATCTCGAATGCGTGCTTCGGTGGCGAACTGGTGGCTCTAGACCATGTTTGGTTTCAGACGTCGTGGCGACGCTACTTTTTCGCGTTTACGAAGTGCCGGAGGGAATGGGGGAAGGCGAAGATGGAGGGCGCGAGGCTTAGAAGTACGGATACGGGGCACGCGACGATACCTCAGGGTCGTCAAGGTGGCCGGTCCCGTGGGTGTAGCCAAAGAACTTGGCGTAAAGCGACGCACCAACTTGACACATTTTACATTTTCTGTTTTTTTTTTTTTTTTCATTTTGTTCATTTTTTTTCGCTTCTGCAACTGTTTCTGTTTTTTTTTTTTTCTTGTTCCCTTGTAAAGTTGGTTGCGCAGCGTAGAGGAATGTAAACCTCGCACACGCGGTCGTATGTGAGATCCGAGATCCCGGATCTTTCAGGGTGCGTGTTTCACGCGACACCACCGTTCCGCCCTCTCGGCATCCACGCGCGGGCAAAAACCCTCGCCGAGTCATTACTATTAATAACCAGACAGAGAGAACTGTACGATGGACGCCAAACTAAGGGATGTGGGGAGGAAGGGATAGATGAAGAGAGGGACGAAGTGACAGAGGGACAAGGGAACAAGGGGGGTAGAGGGTCAGCCGGGGTAGACAAACGTGTGCGTGTGTGAGTGTGTTATTATTCGTAATGACGTGATTCATTCCACTCGCACCCCCAGGTGAACTCCCCGGGGCAACCTCGCCCAACGTGACCCAACTGCCCCCAGAGCCCCTTCTCCTTCTCTTCATCCTCTTCTACCATCCCTATATTTGCCTGGTTAAATTTCAAACGCATATGGTATGTACGAATACGTAAGTCTAGATAAATATCTATATATGTATACGGATATATGAGAGAGGCATGTACCTATGTACCTATATGTATTAGGTTGATTAAAAAAAAGTTAATAATTTTTTATTTTTCCTATCAAATGAAAAATTCGAATACATGGTGAAAGAAAAATGTTCCCCACAAAATGTTTTTCACATTTTTAATAAATTAATAATTATTGTCAAATGTGTTAAAAGATATTTATTCGAAAATATACAGCAAAATTATATGGAAAAGTTATTATAATGTTAATGAACAATAAATAATGAATAAAATTATTCTATACTTGTGTAATAAAAGACAAATATAATAATAAATAACTTTTCTCTGTATTTGTCATTTTTGTTACATATTTTGAAAGTCCCAAAGAAAAAAGTTATTTATTATTATTTACCTTTTTATTACACAAGTATGGAGTAGTGTTATTTATTGTTTGTTACTTATCAACATTATATTAACATTTCTATGTGGTTTTGTTATATATTTTGAAATAAATATCTTCTAACACATTTAACAATAATTATTTTTATTCAAAATGTGAAAAACCATAATATTGATTATGATTAGGAAAATAAGCTGAAAATGACTTGGGCTTCCATTCAAAATTAATCCACGAAGCTCATATTTGGAGAACATTTTTCTTCTACCATGTATCATTTTTCACGAAATAAAAATAAAAAACAAAAGGAAAAAAAAAGAACAAATATCGACTTTTTTTGAAGCACTCTAATATATACACATGTATACATTATATGCGCGTGATATACCTAGCAACCAGCCTATCTACCTGTATGTATTATACCCATACAGTTTCGTATACTACACTACACCTATGGCCTTAGCCAGGTGCGTTATCAGGTGGTTATCACGCGCTGTCACGCGGCCCTCAAGAGACGGGGGGTCCGTTGAGGCGAGGAGAAGAGAAGAGGAGCGAAGGGCGGGAAAGGTGATGAACGGGGTTGGTTTAATTTCCTCGAAACCCGAGTCGAGTTGATCTCGACTCTCCTTTGACAAACCTGAGACCTTGAAAGTGGGGCCAGGGAAGGTATTGGCCTATGGTTCGAAATAGCAGAGCGTTACATCGAGGCTGGAGTAACCCGTGGTTAGTTGGGGGTCGATCCTGAGGGGGATGGCGGGAGCGGCAGGGGGGAAGGGGACGAAACTAACCCAGCTATTTCGCACGGAATAGTTCGGCCCGGGTCAAGATTCTTCCTGTGGCCTCCGGCTTCCACGCGCCGAGAGACTAGAAAATCTTATTGCGAATTCCAAAAATTAACGGAGGACCCTGACGCGACCGCAACCTGCGGTAGCTTTGACTGTCAATCGTGGAACGTAATCCTTAATCCACGAGTTAAAAAACAATATAAAATCGTTTCCACCTTGTCAGCAGGCATTCTGACAATTGTCCCTATAGTGGTCTGACCCACCATCATCATCATCATCGTCGTAACACGTTACTCGCACGCTTTAACTAGGAGAGGTGAACCACGGCACTGGTATCGCGTGCACTAAGTGTTAGCGAGGACCACGGTGAGGTGTAATTAAATGTGTAACGGTCGATATCGGAGCGTTTAAAAATAAATAAAAAATATAAATGAAAAACTGAATAGCAATAATAATAATAATGGAAGCGCATTAGCACCTAGCATATACGTGCCAGGGTTTTTATTTGCTTTAATCAGAGCGTGTGTAGTCACGAGTTTCTAGTTTCTAGGCCTGTAAATCCTTCGTTGTGACCGGAAGTCCCCACCTGGCAGGTAACGTTGGAGTGGAGAAAAGCTGTTAAGAATTGTTTGTTTCTCGCACGTTGCAGAAATTATCGAGCTGCTAAAAGCAGCCTATATGTTGAATGACGCGAGCTGCATTTGGACTTTTTCTTTTTCAAATATCTATCGCTATACATTTTGTATGGGTATTAAGTTGCGAAATGTTCGTTATTTCACATTTTAAATTTCGAAATAAAACTTGGTCACCCGCGCGCTTATCCGTCGGTTATATCGCGATACTATCGCCCTGGTCACGCTTTGCCGTTGCTCCTACCACGGCCACTGGTGATCCCGATACCACAAGACGCCATTCACGAGTAAATTATTTAAATATAAATTAACGCCTGGGTGGTCACCGATCGATACCCTAAATCCAAAACCACAGCCTTAAAAATTCTTTCTTTTTCTTTCTCTCTGTTTTTGTCATTTATTTATTCTTTATTGTTTCATCAAATCCCAGTCACTAAAGACAAATTGCTTTTAATATCACACGAGAGATCCGCTTTACCGACCGATTATCATCCCTTAGCATGGGTAGCTAACCCGAGCAAGAAGTGGCGCCATCCGACGTGGGGTAGCCGAACTAGAAAAGCGGTGGAGGAGCAGTTGCCAAAGAGTGGGGATTTCGCGAAGGCTAGAGAGGGAGAAACCTTGTTGAATAGTGGGGGGATGAGCATTGGAGGGATTGATGACGCGGTGGGGGTTGCGTATACAAGTCGGTTTCACACCGTAAAAATGTCTATCCGAGTCTATATCAGCGGTTTTTTTTTTCCTGGGGGCTGAAAATCACCGTGATAAAGACCAAGTACTTAAGAGAAAGTGGTCAAGGGGTAAATGCGTAAGGATTAAAGTACAGCGCGCTTATCCTGTTAGAAATTAATGAAAAAATTAATGAATTGAAAAAGTTTTTCCTCGCGTGAAACTGGCGCCCTCAGAGATCTGCGGAAGCTAAGGGATCGGGGAGAGGGCATCGGGGTAATGGTGGGAGATCTGACAGACCTCCAGGCCGATCTGGTGGGGATACAAGGGATGAAGGGGTTTGAGGAGATCTAAGCGATGGAGGAAATAAGGGGCTGGAGGGGCTTCAGTGGAGGGGTTGAATCGATACAGCTGCGATACATGGAGCGATACACGAAACGATGTCTCGAAAGTAGAGGAAAACGCGCGCGCACTTGCACCTCGTCGACCAGCGATATCGAAGCTCCGTCAGTCCGTGGGTTCAGACTTTGAAACGTCTCGTCGATCCCGGTCGTCCCATAACAATCGTCTCTGGAAATTCGAAAGACACTCTCGAATCGCGCGAGTAGTAAAATTATTCGACGTTTGATGTTAGGTTTGCGACTATAAACTGACATGGAAATTTTCGGCGGAATTCAACCCGGCGCCATTTGGCAGCTGCCCGTGGCGTGGCGCGTGTTTGAACGGATATTTACCCTCGGGCAAATGCGCTTAAATCGTAAACACCGGTTAATCCCGGGACCTGGAACCCCACGCTGACACGGGTATCGGCTTCATGTACCGCGTATTGCGAGGGGATATAGTGAGGAGGGCTTAGCCAAGAAATCACGACGAGAGAAATCCGCAAGAACGAAAACGCGCTTTTGAGCGGGACTCTCGATTTTCATCCCCCGCAAGAAACGAGGAACAGGATAGATGCTTTGACTACCGACACCTATGATTCCTATCGTAAATCGCAGCCCATGTTCTTTCTCTCTTAACGCAAGGCCACACATCGAGTCAGGGTAGTGTAGGGTAGTCGCGTAGTAGCAGGGGGTAGCCGGGTCGGGAGATAGATTAACGCGACACCGTCACCATTCGAACAAAGCATCGCACAATGGCCGCGTGGGAGGGATCTGACCGGGTGCACTCGATATATTGCCCAGTACTCGCGGATATCGTCGATGCAATTCAATGCACGATTTCCGCCAGCACTTTGAAACATGGTATGGCGCGAACCACCGCGACCTGTTCACCGTCACATTCGACGGTCTGGAAATTAGCAACTGGAAACAAAAACCGCCCCTGAACATTCGGATCTATATAATCGGTTCCAAACACTATATCGAACGATTTTCACCAGCGCCAAAGCTCAGACAAGATGAATTTCGGCATGTCACGTCTGCGCAGACAGGTGGTAATATCTTTAATTTTGACCGAGAGGGTAAAGGGTTGCAAAGTCGGGTGACCACACCTCCAGGGAGGGAACTTGTGCGCGCGCACCATCCCCGTGGTCCATTTCGGAGGATGGCGAGTTCTAAAACAGACATACGTTGCTGGAATCGGGTCGTATTCTTTCGACGTAAGACTCCGACCGATTCTCAGCCGATCTTGCCGATATCCACTTGTGGTTTAGGACCTGGATAGATTCCCCTCGTAATGAACGAAATACTGATATAATTTGAGCTTAATTTTCATACTCGAATTCATACCCATAAATGTAGGAAGAAGATGAAAGAGGGAAAGAGAATGAGGAAGAAGTTGCGATAAGTGAAGGTCATACTTTTCGAATAAATAGAAGAGGGGACAAGCATAGAGCTGTAGCCGACTGATTTATTTTGGCGCCGCAACGACCTGGGCCCGCGTACGTGCCCTGCGCCCCGAATTACCGACTTATAAACTCTGAGCGGTTCGCCATGCGCCAAGAAAGTGAGAAAGTGCGAAAGTGAGAAAGTGAGAAAGTAACGGGATCTGGCTGTGGCTTAGGATAATCCGAAATATTTATGGACCGCGATGGGGAGAGCGCAGATTTTCCCGGCCACTCCGTCGCCGCTGCTTGCCCGCTTTGCCTGCCTGCCGCATTTCGCCAACGATAGATCCTGCAGATTACGCGTTGCGGAAGCCCCCGGACCAATGATGACGACGACGTCGACCAGAAATACTGTCAATTATAAGAAGATCGATTCCTCGGCCCGGTTCACGTTACGGTATAAAAAGTTCCGAGGCGATGCATCCCTTGTTAAAATTCATTAATTTTCACCCGTCTATGAAAGTTTCATATTCATGCAAATCCCTCTGCGGTATAAACCAGACGAAAAGTCAAATTAAAGTAGAAACAGGTTTTACTTTAAAAGTGAGATGCAATGCAAGGGTCGGGAGCGGAACGAACAAACTCTTACATTAAAGCTGTTAAAATAGAACCTCGTCTCTCTCTTTTTTTTCCATAAATATGACGAATTCCTTTTTCTTCACTTTATTTGTCTGTACAGCAGCAAAGTTCGTCGTTTCTCTTACAGTATATTAAGAATTCAAGTCCGGAACGCGGCATATCTACCTATCGATATTCGTTTCCCCAAGACCTTACGTCTTCCCTACTTTCACATACGTTTGCGTTTCATTTTCTCCAACCTGTGTAGTTTGCTAGTAAAGTGCTCCGGCAAATCACCGCAACATGTAGGTTTGAATAAATTTCAATGTTGAAGCCACATTGCCGCTAGGTCTTACCTAGCTTTTCACGAGTTAACTCAGACTTCCACGCGTTTCGCAAGAAGAGGAAAAACGCGCCTGCAATTGCATACACGGACAGGCGCAAACAAAGAGAAATGCATCCCTGGGCTCTGTACGAATAACTATATCACAGGTATAATAAGATAGCAGCCATCCGTCTCATTTATTCTGCACCTACCCGTTACCTACGACAGTGAAAAAAGGAAGAAGAATACGACGACTATGGTCGCTCACCTGATATTGAACCCTTTGAGCGTAACCGGATCCCGCGGAGGCTTATCGTACTCGTGCAACATTAGGCTTCCACGTTATTTATCGAGCTTTTAAGCTTTCAATTTTTTCTCGCTCTTATTTATGGTCCGCCTTTCTACGGAGAGGGCAGCAAACAGCGAGGAGTGAGGAACGAGGAGCTAGAAAGCCCCGGTGGTCCGCTTCTTATTTATTTTCCTTGGAAAATTCTAAGCTCACCGCTTCACAGGGAACAGACTTTGCAGTGGTTTCCCGTTCGCGAGGTGGGAGGTAACGTGCAAAAAACTACTCGAGAAAGAAAAGAAAGAAAAAATAAACTCCATTCTAAACACTGACGTGATAAATTTTACCGTTCAGATGAACCAAAGGGTTGAAAACCATCAGCTCGATTAATTATCTTTTTTATTAAACCTGCTTGCTTTTGACAACCCCTAAGAACTCCAAAGGACCCCCGTGTCTCCTGAAGGAATTTCATACCATTCAACTATATAATACCTACACACATACGTATACAGTATACCATACTCGCAGTATCATCCCTCTCTTGCATTATCTGACCGGTTGCAGAAGACGCGAACGTGATCTAAAAATATGACCGGGGTGCATAATCAGTGATGACACAGCCAATGAGCGTGAAGAGTTCAGTCATCCGAGAGAAGCCGGGGACTCGGAAAAAGTGCAGAAAAGTGGTAGACGCACTGAAAGGCGAACGACATTTTTTTGTTTTTTTTTCGCTTTTTTCTCTCACCTCGATATAGTAAATATTACATATATATATATATAGTCGCGTGGGTTTTTGAAAGCCGCGAAGACAATTCCTTGTTATCTAGATGGTAGCTCTGTACTGATATCTGCTTACTACGTTAGCTTCAAAGCTCACTAAAGTATCGAATAGCATCCCTGTTATATTTGTACAGAAAGTATACATAACACCAGTACCACATCCCCTCGGCTTGTTTCCCAATTCAAAAAGCACTGGTAGATAAGTAGAAGATTACATCAGAGGCCTTATCGATACTAGGGAAAAAGAAAAACGGGCGGATTCAACGATCCAATGCGTAACGATTCTTCCATCGAAAACCCAAGACCCGTGGCGAACGGTGCCCCGAAATACTTTGGTCATAAAATCAAAGCACATCCAGGTACCCGAAGATAGATATATGGAAAAAAAAAATTTGACTTACTTCCCTGGAGGCAGGAAATGACCCCGATCAACAAATTCCGCAAGTATATATCCCGGATATCGTGGATCTAACGCGTTACGTAACGTGGTTCGCGTTTTAGTCATACATACATACCCTGGTATCTCACGACGCGGTTGAGCCCGCGAACAGCCCTTAAATTTTTAAGGTGAATCGTTGGGAACGGGACCGCGATGTGGGTGTATTAGGCCTAAGGTGCAGGGTATAAGGTGGATAGGTGGTACCTTGAATTTATAGGGGTAGTTTCTTAACTTTTATAAGCGCTTCTCCGAACAACTTATCACCCCTGATCTCCTCCTGCCTTCGTGGTGCAGACACAGGCTTCCAGCCTTTCATCTCAGCTCCTAATTCGCATCTCTTCCTCAACCAAATTCCAATTCAATTTCGCGGGGTAAAACTTTTGCTAATTTGTCAGGATTCCTCACCACACAAGACAGCTCCATACCTTTTTTTCTCATATCATTTTTCAGGTCAATTTAACGATTTACAACCATCGCCTAAATAACAGTGGTAGGTACGTCTCGGTTTTTGGTGTTATTCTTGTCTAGTTATCTCCCTCCTGCAAAAAATTTCAACCCTCTATCTCTTTGGCGCCCGTCGCCGATATTGCGGGATACAAGTGTTGATTTAAAACGGATATATGTGTATTGAAATATCAAGGAGTCGCATTCACGACAGCGTCCACGTCGGATACCGGTGACTGGATATGGGGAAATATGAAAATATTTGGTCTGGAAAATACATCGAAAGTCTGAGATATATACCGTCAAGTAGCGGCTGAATTCAATCTGCGAGGATGCTTTTAAAGGATCCTTTCTTCCTCTCTCGTTCTCTATTTCAGCCACTCGCCGGTGTGTAGCCGAAGCTGCCATCGTACACTTGCTATATCGATATATGTTTATTATTATTAATAGACAGGAGGAGACAACCTACTCCCTTCGACATCCGCTGTACTTTCATCCCCGTATTCTAATACCTATAACAAGATGAAGAAGGAAAGGGAAGATGACGGATAAAAATAAGGGATAAAAAACGAGAAGTTAGGGTATAGCGAGGGGGAGCGAGATGGTACTTGAGTACAAGGACGGATTGCAAGAGTTATTCTGAAAAGCGAAACTTTCCAATTTCGTTCGTGTTTCTTCGAAGCGTTCGATATCGTCTGATTTTCTTTGATTTCGTTTGATTCTGGGCCATTTCATTCCAGGAAGAAGAGAGAGAAGAGAGAGAAAAAAAAAGAGAAACGAAAAAGAAACGGAAAGGGGCAGAAAAATGTAACTCCGAGATAAGGAGCCGGCAGGGAAAAACATCTCTCATAAATATAAAAAATATAAAAGCTACCCTTTTGATGGAGTGCCCCTCAGACCCCGTTCTCCTCTTTCCCAGACCTACTCCCTCTTTCCACCCCTCAATATCAGAGTAGAACGCGACCCCGTCGCCTCTCGGGGTTAGGGCCATTGCCCGTTTGTAGCCAGACCGTGGCAGCAGACCCTCGTACGGGCGTGTTTAACGACCCTTAGTTTACGGGGCTTCGTATTTTGTTTAAAATTCACCCCGCAAAATGGCCATCGGTCCACAGTACGTCAACCCCAAGAAGATGAGAACGAGAACGAGAACGAGAACGAGGACGACGACGAGGACGAATATTACGGGAGTTGGATTCGACCTGAGGCTCTAGAAAATAAAAAAAACCACAAGTAATCATCAAAAGCACAAATATAAGACGTACAGCTATGTACTGGAGGCCGGAAACCCAACCAGTAGTCGGCCACCACGAGGTGGTGCTACTTCCGTTCAAGTGACGGTAAAGAGGTGGGCGGAAAGGGACTATGGACTCGCTGCTGGTGCTCCTCGTCGACTCCTTCTCAAGTTATCCTCGAGCAGCGAGGCGAGTGGTACTTGATACTCTGGAAGCCTCTAACAGGGGGTAGGTAGTCGCAACGGCGTACTTTTACAGCGTAAACTTTGAAAGGATAAAACAAGATCGCCTTCGATTTCATTGCTGGCATAGTTGACGATCAGCTTACATCCGATGAGGATCTTCTCGTATAGGTATAGTACATATTGTATATACTTTCTCTTGTTTCGTTTTCCCAATTTTCATCCCCCTTCTTTTTTTTTCTCTCAAGCTAAAAACTCCGCACAAGTCAATCGAATAAAGTGAAAGCTGAGCAATTTGTGTTTCGACTATATACTCGTATGAGATTATCAAAAAGCGAGCCACTATTTGAAAGTTTTTCGAATTGTCCTGCATCCCTCGGACCATAGGCTCAAGCTGGGACCACAGTTTTGGGAAAAGAGTCGCGAGCTGGCGGCTCGAATCGCGTTTCTTTATACGAACCCATTCCGCGAAGTTATAATCGAAAAGATCGTAGAGACGTGAAACGGCGCCCCGCCGCGGTGCCCACGCCTGCATATGGTATCGTATCTCCCCGCGTGTTTGCCGTATAACGTATTGTGAGTCGACGGAGAACGTAGGGTGCATAATTTATACCTAAACCCATGAATTTCTATATTCCATGCGGCAACAATATACCTAAGAACCCAACGACTTCTCGCTCGCTCTTCGTGCCGCGAGTATCTCTTCGGGGAGAGACAGACCAGCTACGAGAAGAGGAAGGTAGCAGGTGGGATGGCTGCTTCGCGTACAGTTCTTTTCTACCGCTCCAAGTACCGAGTCCTGCACTTTCGAACGAGAAAGAGACGCGGGCGTCGGGCTCGACGGAAGTAGAAGAAGGAGCAATAAACCAGTTTTATTTCCACAGGGTAGCTTTAAAATTCTGCTTCTGAAGTACCACGCCACAGAAAGAGATAGAAAGAGAAAGTAGGAGAAAAAGAAAGAGAGAGCCATTGTCCCACCTAGTTGTGGATTCAGTGGGAGCGCTCATACATATGGGACCAATTTACAAAAATTATTCAAGAAACCGGTGGGCGACCCCTACGAAATACCATAAACGCGCATCATTGTCGAAAGATTTGCTAGATTTCGAAAGCCCGAATATTTTTTCCCTCGCTGACAAATCTCGGCGAATGCGTTTTCTTTTTTTTTTTTTTTGTTTTGAATTTTTTCAGATTTTATTTTCTCATCGGTGGACGAAGGACGGCATCAAGCGCTAAATCTGAAGATCGAAAATTAATTCTTTCCGGGTAGGGAGAAGCGGGCGATTAATTTACGGCAGATGAGCGGTTCTGCACCGACTTGGGAAGCGAGACGCTGTCAAGAGCACTGATTGAAATATGGGGTGGAAAAGCCCGGGGCGGCGCGGGCGCGCGGCACCGAGACGAACCAAGTCGCGGCACAATTTGCAGCTCCGAACCCGAGAGCACCCTTTAGGCGAACCTTAAATTATCTTAAATTATTCATTACCAAAATTGTAGCGTAACGCTCGCTCTGTAATCAGACGAACGATGCTATGACTGATCTCAAATTTATCCATCACGGACGCGTATTCAACTATCCGACCCGCATGCATTACCATGTCCTATGCCCCAGGGTTACTACTTCAGGAAAGTTTGCGAAAGCTCTGTATTATATTCTCGCTACTGCACTCATCAAATTTAAAACTTGTCATTTTATAATAAACAATAATATATTTCGAAACTTTTCTGATTGATTACGGGGGTTCAAAACGTGGCTAATCGCTGATTATCATGCAACGAATTCTTACTTTAAGATCACATTAGTATATATATCATCGCTGTAACAAAAACTTCATTGTCTCATAGTTTTGCCTATTTAACTATTTTTTAAAATGGAACCATGTCATTCGGCACTCTTATGAGACAGACATTTATACATAAATTGAAGGCCCAAGAAGAAAAAAAAAAAAAACGACCTACGTGCAGACCTCTTTTAACATAAGCATCACTGTTCTAGCAGCCTCCACCCCTATTTGCCAAGCGCCATGGATTTGTTGGGCAACGAATTGTATCTCACGGTCAATCCGCACGTGTATATGTATAACACCTTGGGGTAGGATACAGGCTAGCCATGAAAGTCTGCGTATGTCAGAGAGTGGTCTCTCATTTCATGCGTATTCATAAAATCAACTCATTCTGTAAGAAAAAATAATCCTTGATCATATTTTCGAAGATATGTATGTCGAGTGTTTTTGAAGAGTAGAGGTTGGCCCTCGGAAAAAAAAAAATTTGGTATTCGGATTTTGAAGATTGATTTCTAGCATTCGCAAAGAGACAACCGTTGACTTCAACAGCACAATGTAATCAAAAGTTATTGCCTTTCAAAGCAATCCACTTTTCTTTACGGTGCCTTGTATGCTGAAACGTATACACACATGTATATGTATTATATATGCATGCTATTCTTTTTGTTTTTGTTATTGTTATTCTATTCCTTTTTTCATTTTGTATTGTGTGATATAGGGGAGACCGGGGCATGACGGCCCGCCCAAATTTAGCTGGATAAACAACATGGTTCATTTATGCTCTTGCAGTTGCCTCGCTGGTATTTGGATGCCTAAAAATTACCAAGACCGTGAAGAAACCATGAAGTTTGACCAGCTTGCTGCCACATGAATTGGCAGTCGTTGTCATAAGTAAATGTTACCACCTTGATTCAACATTGATAAACCATGTCAATTAGCCTGATTATTGCCATGGCAGAAACCCATATTGGAGCGCTGCTACCGCCACATTGTTGTCGAACCTCGACCTTTAATATGGTCTGCTGATACTATTGCCGTGTTAATGCCGTGTGGCATTAATGTGGCATGTGGGTTGGCCACATAGAATGTTACTCGGATATCGTGACAGCGTTGAGGTTCGTGAACAAATAAACAAATAGGATTTAAGGCAGGGTGTGAAATGGACATTGATTCTGTCCTTCAGATTTTTGAAAGTTTAATATAAAAGAAAACGAAAAAAATGGTTTGATTCAAACATAGAGGCATAAAATGAAGAAGCTATTAGTAGCTCACACCCCCAGTCCGAGTGTAATTCGTAATTTTCAAAGTCCTCTTTTATTTTCACCTCCGACCCCCGAACGTTGTGATTAAAGCGTTTGCGCCGGTCGTCACGTGGGGGCTGTTCGTTTTCAGAATTGCGTTAATTTGCTAGGCAGGTGAACGAACGGCGAGCGAACGGTCTCGTATATGTATACCTTTCCCGGATTCGTGACTGACGCGGTAATCACTGTACAATCACTGTGTTGAATTGCTGTGAAATCATCCGCCGCACTCGAGCTACACAAATAAAATACCCACCCGGGTATCCCGCGCACATTACATTTTCCCTGCACCCTAGAACTGCCGGTGAATATCTACACACATCCAGATATATATAGGTGTATATAGGTATATATATATATATATATTACATGTACGTACGAAATATTTGAATTTATACCTAAAACGAACACATATCTATACAACTCACAGCCTCTTTCCCTGGACCTGCTTAAACGCGGTGATCATCCAGGAAAATAATATCAACCCCGAAATTGCGTATGATTATAATCCAGAATTGTTTATTTCATATTGCTGCATGATTGGGAGCCAAACAGCACCGTTATATTTGTTCTGCCTATCACGCATATTTTACACTTGTATGCATACGAATTTGGGTATGTATAGGTATATTTGTATGCATACGTGTCACAGCCAATACGTGGGGTCCATACGTGTACGTATATACGTACGTCCCCACAGCGGCATTTACAGCTGGCCACGCACAAGCTAGCTGTATATATAGGGGCAGGGGATGTTATGTTGGCTTGGTGCGGGTATACATAAAAAACGGGAAACGTATATGAAAATAATTAGGGAGGATAACCGACCTCTCGCACGGCTTAATACGAATGATAGAGTTTAATGAAAATCTTTTAATTAAAATTCTCGAGTGAAAGAAGCCTCGCGCTTGTCGGACAAGTAGAAGCAAAACGGAGCAAGGAAAGAAAAGGAAATAAAAAGGAAAGGAAAGGAAAGGAAAGGATGGGAAAGGTAAGGAGGAAGAAAGGTGGCTTCAGTCGGTTGAAAATGTTGAGTGTCATCGCGATAATTAATCATTTATTAATTGGCAAGAAAGATGCGTATCATCCCCTCAAATTGCTCAATTTTCCCTCTAAGCCACTCGTGTTAACTACCGGCGCGGTATAATTAATTCTAATTAATCAATGCTGAGCTGACTTCGTGTCATCTAGTACCTAGTTAGATACCTACTTCTCTCGACGGTAAACTCAGAAGCGGACAAGTTCTAACAAATCGTGTGATGCCGCAGGCAAATATTAATATCACTGAATGTCAGTAAACAGGATGAGATTTAGTACATATAGGTACCGTTTGTATATACATATGTATGTCTAGATACGAATACGTCGGACTTTCGTCGGATGTGAATGGATAAAAAATTATGTGAATTTATATGAAATCACAAATTTCTCCTTTTTTTTTTCCCTTTTCTTTCTTCGGGCATAAAATATTCTGCAGTAAGAGCCTGTTGCGTACCAATATTTTCCTGTTTTGTGTACGCTACTATTTAAACTCTGGCCATGAGCCACTACAAGCCGCATATATCCCTGTAAATCGTGAAATTTATTCCCCCTCGTTGTTGAGCGCGAGGGGGTGAAATGGATAAGGCAATAAATGCGGAGGCACATCTCTCATCCTTGAGAAACGCGCACCTTCTCCGTTATTCTACGCGTCTGTGTGTTAATTAATTAGCACCCAGCTAACCTCAGCCCAGCTCAGCTCACCTCACCTCATCTCATCTCTCGTGTTCTCGTTCTTCGCCAGCTCTCCTTGCTCGAACAACTTCTCGCCTAGATGGTGCGAACTGAAATACCAATATACAGCTACGTGGTACGTGGAGATAATTATTTCGATTTTATCCGGAGTAAGAATAAGGACTCTGAACAGAAAGTGACGAGACTGACTTATAGAATATGATAAGAATTTCCCTCAAATATTTCTCTAGCTCTCCCTGTCCGTTCGATAAATTCCCAGCTTTCCCCAACCCCTATTTCTCCTTTAGGCAGCGGGTAGTGCGTCTCGCGAGTGTCCGTCGCTGATATGCCAAGATCCTTCTTCGGGACGAGGGAGACACCCGGTGGACTCAGTGAGAGTTTGAGTAGGGGATAGGGAGAGGTAGAGGGATAGGGATGGGGACGGGGTGAGGACCAAATAACCCGTGATTGATTTGGCAAAAAAATTCCATCCCACCCCTAAAGCGGTACGTACAAATTGAAAAATAAGCTACACGTGTCGTGGTCGTAGTGGTTGGTCGTCATAGTCCTGCGCCCGGAATTCCTCGCGCGTCACGGAGCCATAAAATAATAAATTTTTACTCATAGCCATTTCCGAGCTGTTTCATTTCCTTTTCCCATTTCGTTTTTATTTATTATTTTTGTTATTAATTTTCCTTTTTGTTTTTCTTTTACTTTTTTCTTTCATTCGAGTTTCTCTCTTTTTACAGCCGAGTATTACCGCAGCTTTCCATCCTCAAGTAATTACCTGATTATTTATTGGACTCGATCCCGCTAACGATAAGCCGAAGCGCAACGTTTATGACTGTAAGATAGTCTTGATAGAATTTATAACTATGTTATATAATTTCAAGAGAAGAATTTTTCGGGAAAATTTCCGAATCGTGTTCAATTTTGTATCATTCATAGCATACACTATACTTCATTTCGCTCGGCCCCAGGTTCGGCATTATATGTTTTCACAATTTCCATCGATACTGTTCACCGATTCCTATATTTTGTCCGTATAAATTGTTTGAATGATTCAAAAGAATTATAGGTATAGGTACGAGAGAGATATATACGAAAATCGCTCTCGACTTGTTTCCGCCGATTTGTAATTAAAACTATTCGATTTCATCCCACTTATACCTATATGCTTGACTGCGAACGCGTGCTAGAGTCAAGTGTTGGGTACTCTAATATACGCACGTCGATACAATGATTCTCTATTAGCGAGGGAAAATTGAAAGCGTCAGAATTCGGCTTGTAACAAACTCATTTTTCACCGACAGGATCCACTCCGGTATACGCGTAGAGTGAAAGGAGAGAGAAAGAGAGAGATAGAGAGAGAGAGAGAGAAAGAGAGATGGAAAAGGGAGAGAGAGAAAAGAGCCGGAATTTTGACGCCCTGTTAAGTATACACACACATATTTATATATATATATATATATACACACACACCTATATACGCGTCGAGACAACGACTACGAAGGGTTGAAGGGCTGAAGGGATGGAGGGTAGGGAAAGCGCCCGTCAAGTTCGACCGAGGGGTTGGGGTACTGTGCGATAGCCATGAATATGGAGAGGCTTGTTACCATTGTAGTACAACGGCACGGCTGCGGCATCGTCGTAGCCGTAGGTCTCTGTGCGTGCCAGACGTACCGTGGCGTAGCGTGGGTACCTACTACCTACCCTTGGCTATGGTATCACCGTGAACGTATAAGGCAGAGGTAGGTAGGGTGGTGTGGTATATACGAAGTATAATATATCCCAGCGACGGCAAGGGCTCTCGGCACCTCCGACCACTACCGAGTCTTGGTTTTATTGTTTAACGCGGAACCACCGTAAATTTTACACCACAAGAACGACTAGCGCGTGCGTACGCTCACTCGCAAATATGCAGCAAAACGCCAAGTGCAAAATGCAACAACGTCGCTATACACAGCTCGTTACTTCACCAACGGGTAGTTACCTAGCTGGAAGTATATATCTGACCGAAAGTCTAATGTACGTGTTAAACATTAAAAAAGTAAAAAATTTCATTTCTTTTTTTTTTTTTTTGTCAAATATAGAAACGATGGTGCTGTACGAGGATCAGGATTTTCGGAAACAGGACCAGTCAATCTTCCATGAACCCGAATTTGTTACCATTTGGAATTTTGCGGGGGACGCAGATGTTGGAATGTAAAAAGAAGAACTACTGATCGTTACTCGAGGCGTGGAAAAAATAGTACAGAAAACCTGTACGTATACATGTATGCCAGATAAATTTGTGTCTTGTGCTATTCCAGGACAGAAGTTGAGAATTTCACAGATATATTGTATACTTTGGGGACATCTGTGTACTTCCAAGACTGTCCCGGAATTTTTATATGTGTAACGCATAGTTTGGGGACAGTTCCAAAAAATACGCTACTGGGTCCCCAAATTATTTTTTATACTGATCGCTCACTTTAGAGACATTCTACACACACACACACAAATGCTAGGACACACCCAGTGGTTGTCACAGGACCGTAACTAGGCTCCCAAAAAGTCACCGTCCCCGAAGTGAGCGGATGACACATTTATATATATATATATATATATATATATAATTCGATCACTTCCGAGACCATTTCGGTGCCCCATTGACAATTTCCAAGACACTTGTGCAATTCCAGGACGGTTCCGGAACTTTTTTATGTCGAATGATATGTTCCGGGACAGTTCCGGAAGTTATGATCAATGTATAAAAATTATGATTTTCCAATGATTCACCGGAAAATCAAGTCTTGTGCTAAAAACCAACAGTTCTTTGCAAATATGAAATTTCACGACGAAACCTTGGAAACTGACCCTTCTCTCCACGCCCCTCAGCTAATAATGGGATATCGCCAGTTTTCTCTGCGTCAGGAAATAGAGAACGGTGATCTCAGATCTAGAAACTCAATATTAATTCATCGCTTCATCACAACTGCATATAAAAATTTCAGTGGCAATAGAATTGGCTGGACTTTTTGCATTTTGAAAAATGTCTTGGCAGTTTGCAGTACGTGAATGAAATGTCCTGGAAATATACGAGACTCGTCAATGTATCGGAAGATTGCGATACGCAATTGAAAAGTCCGGAAAATATACAATACTTAGCAAAGTTATAGTATATATAGGATTATGGCGTTGAACGTTGTCATTACCAAGTGTGCGGGGCCTATAATAAGCGGATTCACGGAAAACTGCAAAAATAATTAGAAATTCTTGTTCAAAAACAAGAGTTCTTCACGGTATAAATCTGTGTGCATACATGCATCAGTATATCGGAATATGGTACTAACATTACCGATTATGAATACTGCACAGACATCTCCCAACCCCCGCCCAAGAATTTTTGGAATTGCAGAAGACTTTATCCGAAAATCGTTACCACAGAATTGTATTTGACGTCTGTGATGAAGATTGGAATAGGGAATACATATATGATATCATTATTGTTGTGGTTTCATGAAACTTCATGCTAAAAATATACAGGGTGACCCAGACGTATATTCATGACAAGGAGATTTACAGGGTAAATCTTGATCAAAAACGAGATCGAAATTTCCTTAGCCATTTTTTCCGGATATGCTTAGATTTCTCGTTATAATTATTTTAATTTCAGTCAATAACACGCGATTTATGAACGGGCGCTTGTCGGTGTACAACCGGGTGTATACAACCGAGCGGTAATCACATCGACGAACGGCCGTTCATAAGCCACGCGTCATTGGCTGGATTTGAAATAATTATACGGAGAAATCTAAGCCTTTCCGGGAAAAATGGCTAAGGAATTTTCGATCCCGTTTTTGATCAAGATTTACCCTGTTAATTCCTCGTCACGAATTCTGGGTCACCGTGTATATCACGTGCTCAATGTGCCGGAAGATTGCAATACACCGTTAAAAAATCCTGGAAATACACAATACTCAATCAATGACCTGGAAGATTGGGATACGCCATTGAAAAGTTCTGGAAATACACAGTACTTAGCAAAGTCAATTTTATTGAAGTTTAATTAAAGTGCCATCCTGCAACCAAGTGAACAGATGCACAGTATATTAATTATGGTTTTTATGTAAGAATATATCATCTAAGCACACCATCGAGTATTTGTAACATTGGATGATATATATTATTTTCTTATAATATTTTGGAGTACGAGTGTTGTACTGAGATCGTTATCAATCAGCTGGAAGAGATCTTTTCACTGGCCTTTCCAGACAACACAAAAATAAAAGAAATCTTTAAGACGTCTTTAAGACGTCATAAATCGACGTATTTGACGTCTATATGACGTCTTGGGGACCACTTTTACTTTTGTGTTGTCTGGGTTGTAAGTGGCTGTATGAAATACTGAAATATCAAAGTCGGATCATCGACTTCGAATATTTTGTAATTTTCATTGAAATTATATAAGAATAAAGATAAAAAACAAACAATAACTGTAATATCATGTGGGAAATGCAATTCCTGACCTTCACGATTCTGTGAGACCATACAGCCCATGGCAATGTTCAAAGTATATAAAATTATAAAACTTTGCGACTAAGAATAGACACTATAACAATAGACTAGATCACTATGACTAAAGGTAATCGGATTATCGAAATCGAGCATCTTATAATTTTCATTGAAATTATATAAGGATAAAAATAAAAAACGAACATTAACTCTAATATTATGTGGGAAATGCAATCACTCCCACACAGCACACATGTCCGATAGATGTTCATAGGATATCCTACCCTACTGAAAATGATTATGTGATAAATCATATGATGTCATGAAAGAAATTAGTATGTATTTTATCATATAATTTAACATGTTTCTACGACTCAATACATAACAAATCACAAGATAAATTATAAAATACGACTTATAAGGTAAAATACATTACAAATCACATACTGAAACTTATCATTTGACATATGAATTGTTATGTATTTTATTTTATGATCTGTACTTTATGATTTGTCATGTGATTTGTTATGTATTAAGTCGTAATTACATGTTAAATTACATGATAAAATACATACTAATTTCTTTCATAACATCATGTGATTTATCACATAATCATTTTCAGTAGGGTATGAACATCTATCGGATATGTGTGCTGTATGGGCCAATTTTCACAATTCTGTGAGACGATACAGCCCATGGCAATATTTAAAGTATGACCGGAAACAATCTTTTTCTATATAAAATTATGAACCTTTGCGACTGAGAATAGATACTTCGTAGCGTAGACTAGACCACTACGCTTAAAGGTAACACTGCATTCATATTCAAAGTGACTGAGAGTAATATTGCACAGGTATATTTCGTAAAAAATAAATATCGCGTGACTAATAGAAAAAGATTGTAAACGACGAACAGCGCTATTCAAATGGCAAAAGGGCGTATCCGACGAAATTAAAGTTTAATATGAAATTAAAAATGTTTGGCGGATACGCGCTTTTGGCATTACTTGATTTGATTCTTCTGAACAGCTAGGGGTACCTTCTGCGTTCACGCTCTGTAGCTTTGAATTTTTTTCAGCTTTGAATATCGACGTTTTCTTTCGTTTTGAGGGTTTTCTAGTTGAATGACGAAAAAGCAATACGCCTTTTTGCTTTTAGGAATTGCAAAAGAGCGTGAGTGTCGCTTACGACCTTTTTTTTATTAGTCACGCGATATGCCTTAACCGCAAAAACGTATAAATAAATATACCGTATTTACTATCTGTAAAACTATGAAAATATCCTTGGACACTGGAAAATGTTATAGCGTTTTCGACTGGGGCTACACTAGTGTAGTGTAACCATCTTTGTCTCTCTCTTCTTCGAAGAAAAGAAAGAGATGACGATGGCTGAACTACACCAGTGTAGCTTGGTGTAGTCCCAGTCGAAAACGCTATTAATTACTTATAGAGCCCGAGCTCAAGTTGGCCAACCAATATTTAAAGTTTGACACTGCCGACTTCAGCTAGAGGAATGATGCCATATTATTACAGTTCTCCTTCACAAAGTTTCCTCTTTTTAATCTTGGATCTAGTCTGATTGTGGAGCCAGGTCTTGATTTGTGGCGAAGTTCTAGCTTGAAGACATGGATTCTCCATTATCGCTGAATGAATTTCTTTCAATGAAGGTAACTTATTCTTTCTTAAATGTTCACCGAACAATTCGAGCGCTTTTTGTTTTTCGGCGTCATTCCAAGGGGTGCGTGTTACTGAACCGTATGGAGAACCTGCAAGAAATACATTTTCATGCTATCGTAATGAAATTCAAATGAAAATAAGGAGTTTTACTATATGTTTAATGGTGGACAAATCATTCGAATGAACTAAGAAATCATATCGTGTCAAAATCAACAGAGGATCAGAAAAATATCAGCAAAGCATTCGGTGTCATGCTGGATGCAAGGTAGCGATAAAATAAAGTTAACTGGTAACACAATTTTGTGTTCAATGTTTCGACAGCATTTCAGTATTATTTTCAAAAGCATTAATTAAAACAAAATACGGCTGAAGACACATAACCACTGGAAAATTTAAAAAATCAACTCCTTATTTCAACCCTTCATTCTGACCACCATCACGTGGCTATCATAAAATTGAAGTAATGCTATTAGACTTATCAATGATATTTATAATATTTGCAGTGGCCTTCTGTTTTGAACAGGATTTCTGAAAAGGACCGTGAAAGGTTGTCGAAATGTGAATCACGAATGTGCGTTACTAGATAGAATTTGAATGTTGTTATAGCTTATAGGTTTTTTCAATTGAACTACTTACTGAATCGTATTTTTTTCGCTGTACATCCCAAATTTTCCTGATGTGGTGTTTTAAATATTTTGGACTTTCCAGAGCTGTAATTTCCTAGCTGTCGATTTTCTTTGTTGAGATGATTGAGATTTTCTCGATCGTCACATTCGGGCCGTTCGTCTTCGTCATCAGAATCATCATCTTCATCATCGTCCTCTTCGTTTACACCTTGTGCGACTTCTAAAAGTTTGGATACTCCAAGGATTTCTCGATTTACTAACGGTTGGCGATAAATATCTTTGTGAATTTTCTCGGCGTGGCCCATATAATTTGCTAAATCGGTAACTTGATGCTCTGTTAGGTTCAATGAAACACACATCGTCGCAATGTGTTTACGTAATTTGGTACCACGTAATCTCTCCGGATGTGTAGCGCCAGATTCAGTTGAAAACTTTCGCAGTAGAGCACAAGCTCGCAAGTGTTTATGTTTCGATTTAATTTCTCCTTTTATGCCGAAGATATATGGATTGTTCTCACTGACTTTGATATTTTTACGATGATGAAGAAGTAGTTTGATACATTCCAACAGCTCTTTACTTAGAAGAACAGGAACTGTTCGATTTAATTTACCTCTGATGACAAAGCGAACATATCTCTTAGCCAGGGATTGGCTTTCTTTCGATAGTTTATTGAATAAATCTTTGTCTGTGTTCTCATCAAGACTTTGATAATTTTCAAAATCTTCGATCAGCGTTCGTTCAATTTCTCCGGCTCGTCGACGATTGAATAATTGTATTGACGTCAGAGTAGTTTCAGCTAAGGTCATCCAACCTGCCTCCGAAAAGTTGTACCTTAGTTCTTGAAACGCTGTATTCCTTTTTTCTTCTAAATATCTGCATAATATCTTCACATCTGCCATCGATGGCAACTCCACTTTTTTCTTTCTGTGTTGTTGGGCTTGTAGTTCCGTAACTCTTCGATTGATGTTTAATGCTAATTCTTGGGTGAATAATTTTAAAAAGTCCTTTGTATTTTTCTTCTTATCGTGGTCATGCTTCTTAATGCTTTCGGTGATGAGAATTGATCCGAGTAATTTGAGTAGAGTACCTAAGCTGGACGCTACAGCTGGTGTTGCAGGCCTTTCCGAAGATGACACTAGCTTTGCTTCGATAGTAATAGCTGTTATTGCGTCATCGCAAAATTTTGGATCAAAAATGGAAGTAAGATCTGTGACATCCTCGTTCAATTTTCGGATAGTTACCAAGAACCTACCAAGAAGTCGAATACGTTGACGTATCATTTCATAATCACGAGCTTCTCGATATTTTTCCCCCATTTTATTGGCGTAAACTACAACCAATTCGTCATACCGGATAGCTCGGACGATGTGATCCTCCCTGAGCATGGGAAAAATTTGATTTAATACTGTTTCAGAAGCTCGTGAATGTACTCGAGCCGTAACTTGTTTGCTCATCACCATGACAACCCTTGTCTTTTTGTTCTGTCGACCGGAACATTTCGCAAAATGCATTCTCAGACTATTTTTTGAAAAGAATGCCTTGCAAATTGCGCACGCTCGGAAGTCAGAAGATGATCTAGTGAATTTGATATTAGGCCTTCTTGATACGATTAATTCACCATCGTTAAATTTAGTTTGTGTGTTAAACAGAAAATTTCCTTGTTTACGGATTAGTCCTATTATTTTCCGTCTCTCACTACTATTTTTGGGTAGATCAGTAAATTTTCGTACATCTTGTTCATTATTATGTTTCAGTTGTAAGTGACGGGCAATTTTTTTCTGTTTTGTGTGGCAATACAAACAGAAATTATATTTCTTATCACCGTTGCGACCACGAGACTTTTCTACGTCTAGGTCTTCGTCATTACACCTGCTTGAACCTACAAGATTTTTCGCAATAGATACATTCAATCCATTTGAAATATTATGGCTTATATTCGACAAATTCTTGGTAGGGCCTCGGTTATCACTTTGATCAATCGCACTTTCAGCATTTGATAGAGAATCAGATGTATTTTCACAATGTGGGTCATAGTCAGGATCGGTGTCTTCAATATTATTCGACTCTAGCTTGTTGGAATCTGAAATACAGAAAACCAGTTTAAGGATATTAATGGTAGGATAGGATAGTTGGAAGTTCGGATCCTGAGTAATCTTTGAATGTCGGAATTCTGAGGTGTCCTGCCTCAGTTGAACATAGCAAAATTACTGTAGAATTGTTGATTTTAAGATGCCAACAATGAGATAAGCCAACATTCTGGTCATACTTCTAGTGATTCAGTAAATTGCATTCGGACTGAACTTAATTACTTATTTTCATACAGAAAATACCCATTCACAAGAAAAATATATATTTGTGTTTCTGATATAACAATTATTACAAGTAAGGAATCCAAAAGTCATCAAACCTAGCAAAAGACAATTCTCTGTTCAGCACACATGATTGCTTCGTATCATCAGACTCGTCGAACGACTTATCAATCATCCCTTATCTTTATTGAGAAATATTTATAGAATATTCGACGATTCCCTCTGAATACGTTTTACAGGTGGCAGATATTAAAATGTAAAGTGAAACCCAGGTTATACTGAGTGTTTTTGTTCAAACAAATCGACCCCTCCCTGCGGTAACGCTAACGCACGCTCGTACCGCGTGCGTGGGACTCGTCTGGGAGGTGGATAGCACTTAGCCGAGCCTCACGTACGCAGCACACGCCTGTGTAGGTGTTGCCGCAGGGAGTGGGTCGTTCTGTTCGGAAAAAAATACTCGTTATATATTTGCGGGCAAGCAATACTTCTCTTGCTAGGAATGATAAATACGAGAGTACTTACGTGTAATAAATATATTATTTTCAACACAAAAAGTATGTTTGTATTGTAAATGAGTTCATTCTAGATGATGATAAATGATTACTTGGCAGCACCTTGAATACGGGCTCATCTCGAGAAGGATGGCCTATTAGGTTGAACTAAACAACATTGGTATCATCTTCTATTCTAAGTAAACACCTCTAGTACTTTGAGCTGAATCTAGAAATGGAGGTTTGATCGTCTCGTAGCCAAGTAACTCGTATGTTAAGTCCATTTCCCTCAACATTGGAACGAATAAATGAATAAATAAATAACGAGAAAAAAATTAATGAATACCTGTATCACATGGATATTCCGTAGACGTAGATTTAGTTTCAAGATTGACTGAATTATTCTGTGATGGTAAATTGGCCTGTTCGTCAAATGTAAAATTTTCTGGTGTACTTGTTAATAGTACCCCGGATGGGAATAATGCATTTGCATCGGGCAGTACTGAGTCTAACAAATAGCGAGATAAGTCAATGTCTGGACTTTGTAAATTTGCTGATTCCAACGACAAAGCCTCAGAACTCCTCGATCTTATGTTGTACGTGATCGCACCTTGAGGATTGTTCAGTGCTTCTACATCGATCTTATTCAAGACGGTTTCGTTTAGTAGTGCCCCACTGTTGGTCAAGGTATAAGTTTCATCTTTATCGATTGATTCAGGCGTTTCTTCGATAATAGTACCAGCGATATCACTGTTATTGATTTTGTCAACCGACTCATTGAATGAAGAATTTTCTTGTGTTACGGAGATCTTATCTGGCAGTTGAACACCAGAATATTTTTCATTTTTTGGATGGACTGGAGGAAATTTTTCTATGCTAATTATTCGTGGTTTTTGAACAGCTGGCTGTTTTTCTAGACGGTTTCTGAGGGCTTGGAGGTGTGTCCGCGTCTCTGCAATTGATATGATGTACATCAATAAATCAAATTGATGGAATTCGGATATCAATGAGCCCAAAAAAAAGTAATACTTGTCAACGATTGCTGTTTTTCAATCTGGTAGCTAGAAAATATTTTCATTGCAGCACGGACTAAATGAATCATTAAATACTCATACAGTATTATAAGTCAGGTAAGTCATTTCTATGTAATTATTTAACATATCAGCCATCTTGATGACCATAAATGTCACAATAAATTGAACTCAGAAATAGAGAATTAGAAATAAATCGATGCTCTTCTGGTTATCTTACCATTTGACGCCAAGAGCTGAGCCTCATATTTGCATCCATTATGTTTAACTATGCAAGCTTTCTCACCATGCACCTTAATATTTTTCATATGATATATGGAATGTGATTCATCGTTGAATTTGACTAGAGCAAACATTGTGATCTAATTTTCTTGCAACTACCGCAGACATTGGTTCCACATTCTATGAAAAAATTCAACAAGCATATAGAAATAAATGGTACAAAAGGTAGTTCACCTTAGTTTGATAAGTCACTGAGCCTGATTTACAAGATGTGATACCATTATGTGGTTGAAGTCCACAACGTTAACACAACATATCTGAATTAGGAATGAAATTTACTAAGTTAGGACTAGAATATTGTAAAGCTTGAGTTGAGTAACAAGATTTCTCGGAATCACCCGTCATGTTCATAGCATAAATTTAATAGTTTTAGTACGCTGGTATGTCATTACTAGTAATGCAATTATCAGAATCAGAAATTATAATCCTGAAAATTTGTTAGATACATATGCGGCAGAATTCGTCGAACACGTGTTTTACGTTGTAGGACGAGTGAGTAATGAAGGGGTGAGAAATTGCCGCTACTTACAAGTTGACTAAACAACTGGCAACAAGTTGCTGAATAAACCAGAGATTTCAATGTGTGTTATGCTTAATAGATGTATGAATATAATCTTGTGACTTACTTTTCTGTAATTAGGGTCTTCTTATGTTTCGACATCCGAACCGGTATCACACTGCACGTACGACGTGTGCTCTGAACCGGGAATTCCTGAGTACAAGATCGTGCTACAGTGTCTCGCTCAAACGCAAACGGAAACGCAGGAGCAACGCAGCGGCGTTCCTTATTGGTAGTTGACACGATTTGTCCTAATCAGAACCAATGTAAATTCTGTGTTAGGTTGAACCGTTCTTCATTCGGGACAAGAAACTCGACGTAAGGAACGCACGCTTTCATACAGCGCGGCGGGAACCTAAAAATTCTGGTATGGTCATAGGTACTGTATAGTTCCGAGACTTTTCAAGGACGTATTGTATACAGGAGAACTTTGAGTGAATAAATATCGAACTTTGACTGAACAAATATCGAACTTTGAATAAATATCGAACTTTCGCTATTCGAACTAGGCTTGATCCCAATTGGTTCGGATAATCGAGATCCTACTGTACTTCCAGGTCAAGGCCTACATTTTCAAAAGCACACCTGTAAATCCACTGTACAATTGAATTCGTGTGCAAGCGTAAAAATGAGCAAGATTTTCGGAACGCGTATTGCAAATTGCCGGTACATTTTCATGAAGCATTATACATTTCTGGGACATTTCATCGATATATTGTGAACATCCAGAACAATAAAGGCCTGTTCAGACCAGCCGGAACCTACCGGAATAGAAGAGAACGGAAAAAAACAGAACAGAAGTGATCGGAAGCGTGTGGAAGTCCGTAGAAGCAATCAGAAGTTTTTAACCGTACACGTCAGGGGCGAACGATATTCATTTAGTCATTTATCGTATATTCTACAAAACTGACTGCTGCAGTGACTAAATGAATATCGTTCGCCCCTGACGCGTACGATTGAAAACTTCTGTTTGCTTCCACGGACTTCCACTACACGCTTCCGATTACTTCTGTTCCGTTCTTTTCTGTTCTCTTCCGTTCCGGCTGGTCTGAACAGGCCTTAATAAAGTATTGTATAATTTCATCGATATATTGTGAACATCCAGAACAATAATAAAGTATTGTATAATTCCGGGACTTCTCAAGTACGTACTGAATATTTCCAGGGCATCACGGCCATGTATTGTGAATTTCCGGGACTTTACACTGAGGTATAGTAAACATCCAGAACAATCATCAAATATTGTATAGTTCAGGGACTTTTCAATCACGTATTGAATGTTGCCAGGACATTACGGCTATGTATTGTACATTCCCGGGACTTTCCATTGATATATAGTGATCATCCAGAATAAATCATCAGATATTGTATAGTTCAGGGACTTTTCCAGGACATATTGAATATTTCCAGGACATAACGGCCATATATTGTACATTACCGGGAACATTATATACAATTCGCATTACAAACTTCTGGGACATTATTCAAATATTATAAAGTTCCGGGTCATGATTTTTGAAAAAATTACTGTCCCCATAGTATACAATATATGACCGAGTTTGGAACGGTTGGTTTGTTTCAAATTCTATTCACGGGGTTGAATAGGAAATCGAATTTTTATCATAATTTAATCATTGTATATACCTGTTGTGAAATGTCTCGGTACTCAACAATTGACATATATATATATATATATATATATATATATATATATGTATGAATCGTGTATAAAAGTGGAAGAAAAAGTAGATTGTAGCCTGCAAAGGCAACGTTGGTAAGAATTTTCAAAGCACGTTGAGATCATCCCGAAGTTGGCCCCAGGCGGGCCAATAATTGCAAACAATTACCGTAGATCTTGGGCCAGTCTGGCGATGCGGGATTCTCTGACGCAGCGAAACTACTGTCGCCTTGTGGATAGAAGTACAGCGTCAACGAGGCAGGAAGGCCGTCGTCGTCGCCGCTGCCGCGGCTACCACCACTGAGAGTTTAGGTAAATGATGATCGCTGCCACGAAAATTTAGTGGCGTAATTTTTCGAACCGTTTCTTCCTTCTCTCTCTTTCTCTCTTCACTTTACCGGGGTTGACTCCCTTCTGAGGGGAGAACTCGGAGGAGTAACTGATTCTTAAAGTAAATTGGAACGCAGATTGGCGCCGCGCACCATTCGACTTACTCCTCGAAATAGAAGGCAAAAAGAGTAGGTATCGTTCGTGTAGAACTGCTACTACTGCAACCTCCCTTAGGGGCGAAGGGCGGCAGACGTAAAGCGAAATTCTCCCAGGCTACATTTCGAAATCCTATCGAATTACCGAATGCAATTTCAACCGATCAAACACGATCGAGTATGCTTTGATATTGAAGCCCTGCAGCTCGAATTCGGACTACTTCGATACCGGAGCGGAGTGCGATATTAAAAAAGCGACAGCCAACCGTCTCGACGAGGTGCACATTTTGGCATGGCACACGTGTAATTTGCTCATTCCATTCTAACGCCAGAGTTCAATCATCGAAGATTGACAAAGGGAGAGCGGAATTTTGAAAATTAATACGCTCTGATTATGGTATTGATATCAGTTGAAGCTGGTTTTGCTGAGCTGATCACCGGGGCGAAACGGTATTTGAGAAAATCGATTTTTCAATAAATACGTGTATTTTATTGCTGCCTCCCATTGTGTTTCACTGCAATGCATCGCCCTTATAAGAGATGGAAGTAAAAGCAATGCCGACTGTTTGTTATCCAATAAAAGTAACATTTACTGTTGAGACTTCCGGCTATTTGATAAAAATGAGAACCTCTGCATGTCACTGGCGTCCGCGGTACTATCATACCCATAATACGTGGGTTTGCGAGGTACGCGGCGACGGAGAGAGCCTTCGACCGGTGGACCGAAGTATCAACACTTCGCAACAGCTCTTTCCCCATCCCCATCCCCATCCCCATCTCCAGCCCCATTCCCATTCTCTGGCAGCACCACATCCCGGGGTTAAACCACCACCAGTGGCGTACCTACCCATTCACGCCTGCTATCGTTCCAAGTTTGCGTTCTCCTTTTCACCGCATGATAGTAACAAAAAATAAAAACGAAAATACACCCAGATCACGTAGTCGGGTCTGTCGCACCTTGCAGTCGCTACAAATGCATTGACGGACTCCACAGGGTACTTTACCGAAGATTATCAAGGCAAGGCAGATCCTCGTGGTTGCAAATTGTATGAGATTAAGGGGGTGAGGATTGAGGAGGGTAGCTGGTGGAGTATGTACCTAACCACAAGTCCACCAAACGCCACGCCAATGGTCAAAAATAACATCGAACAAGGCGGGGAAAGGCATCGGGGATTTGTTCGCGACTTATCTAGAATCAATCCAGTTATACTGGTAACCCTCTTCTTCTCTCCTGGCCCTTTCCTACCCTTCGTTGTTCGCACGCTTCGCGTCGACTGTGTAAATAACTGATAGCATTACTGCCACCCGTTTCGACCACTATCATATATTAGGTAGGTTGGTAGGTAGGTAGGTGGGCGCCCACTGTGCAGAGCTCTGAAATCGGACAAGAATTCCACCCTCGAGGGTAGGGGATGAAATTCTGATAGCAAGCTGTTAAGGAAATCAACCCGGTGGATCCGGAAATTGAAAATCTCTCTGCCGGTTCGGTTGATCCGATCAGAAAACTGATTCCGGTCAGAACTGCTTCGACCTAGTACACGTATACATATCAGCCAACATGTGCCTAGAGAAGTGATATTTATTCATGTACACTAGGGTGGTCGATAAAAAAAAAAAAAAAAAATCAGGGCCGCCCCCCAAATCGACTCCAAATAAATCAAAACTATCCCCGTAATTTTTTCAGATTTTTATTTTAACGCTTGACCCTTGACCACAGAGGATGAACTTTTCCATTTAAAATGCACAGGGTTCAGCGGTCTTACCAGTTATTATTTTACTGTATAGGACTAATTATTATATATATAGGACGAAAATTTCTTTCTCATCCCAACTTAACGACCACCCTAATTCACACGTACGTTACAAGTGCCCAGCTTAATACGGCAACTATCTCGTCATAGATTATTTTTACAAATAACAAAATTATCTGCTAAAATGTTTAACGAATGGCTTATAGACGGTGGGAATCATCGATCACTTTCCTTAATTGATTGCGACCCGATGGTTCAACGTCTCGCGGTTCCGGGACACTCCGCAACCCTCGCACAGGACTACCGAGGTAACTCGATCGCCGGTCCCCGGATCAACCTTTGTCACTTTGCCGTGAAGTGCGAGGGGAACTTTCCTTTCCGCGAATGTCACGACTTTTACTCTTATAACTCGATACAACTTCTCTGTCAATGGGTTCTGGTGAAGGGGTTCAACCCCTTGAACCCTCCATACTGGTTTTGCGCCAGACTGACTGTCTTCGTTAAGCCGGTCCAATTAGATCCCTGGACCTGAATTAGACCTACGAACTTTAGCAGACCTTAAACCTTGATAATTGTACATATCATCTGCTACGTGGATGTGCCCCGTACGTAGGAAATGAGGTGGAGAAAGAGCGGGAGGAGGAGGGGTTGGCCTGGAAAAGCGCCATTTATCTCGAAGGCATGGCGGCGGTCGAGGGTTGGGGGCAAAGGGCGGCCAAGAAAACACTTTGCCTTTATCGTTCTATTAAAATAAAACGTTTTTTACGAACGCCTTTCCATTTGTAACTACTCGCGCATAGTAGCGCGCGCGGTGCAGTGACAGCCAAGCCAAGCCAGTAAGCGAGCCAACCAGTTAGCCAGCCAGTGAGAACTTTCATCATCGTCAACGAGCCAGAAAACTTTTACCGTCGCGGGTCTTTGAGATGATATCAACGTTTCTCTAACCGCGTATATAACCAACCTTGAGGCGGTTTACTTTAACATACATACAATTATTTACTCCTCAATTGATTGCTTTGAGCTCATTCGAATACGCGAACTCTTCAGATCGACGGCCAAACAATTATCCCTGAAGAGTGGGTATCTCTACCTAGAATTTTGTGTATTAAAATTCTGATTCGAGACACGCGAGAACTCGAGTATGAAGGACGGCGGATGGAGGAGGGGGGGTGGAGGATCGAGGACGCGACGCGACGTCGCGAAGAGGAAAATATATTCACACGAAAAAGTCGCTGGTAACTGAAACCCCGTCAACCGTAAGTGGAAAAGGGACGGGGAAGATAGGGAAGGAATAAGAGGGGTGCGCACTACCTAATGGTACCTTAATGGCGGCCGAAAATCTACTCCACCTCAACCCCCATCCCCTAGCCGCGCTATTCCATTCTGTCCCATCCCCATTTTACTCTAGATCGCTAGCTGTCCAAGATAATAGAATTCCGCTCTATAATCTTGCGTTTTACGAGGACTGAAGGGAGTTGCGTTGCCGGTGTTACCGTCGTACGGGGATACGGGGATACGGGGGGCAGGAGGCAGAGGCGGGGGCTTGTTTTCTCGAGAGAGATAAAAATGTTAATTTAAAAATAAGGCGCTAGTTGGGATTAATAGGGTAATAAAAAGGCTCGTTGTCTCTGCGAGTTTCTCTTACACTCCTCTTTTCTACCCTCTTTACTTCACCCCCTCTCCCTGACTTGGCTCTGCTCTGCCCCGCGCGCCAAGCATCCCTGCACCCTCCCGCTTGTCCCCGAACATAATAGGATAATTCAGAATTATTGCAAATTAGGAGGAATCCTTGTTTGCCCAAGAATCACAGCGACAGGTTCTAAGGAGAGGAGCCGCTTCTAAATTGTCTTGCCTTGATTTTCAGAGCTCTCTCTCTACTTTAAACGTCGGCGACGCGTAAATCGAGTACACATTCAATAAGCCGGTAACCTGCTCCACCGTCGTATTATGTACTAATTAATTCCCGACTTCCAGCCTAAGTAGAAACAACCTGACTATATCAGACCGGAATAATAACGTCTGTCCAAAATGTTGATTCATCATTTTGAATTGACGATGTGGACGCGTCTCGATCAACCATAACCCGTCCTGATCCTATATACATAGAAGAAATATTCGAGGCTTGAAGCGTTCGCTTAGAACGAGAAGAAGAAATTCAAATCAAATACAGGATAGACGTGGGAGTAAATCGGGAATAATGCTAGCGATACTCGAGTGGTAGACGATAGATAGCAGACCCTGACTTATCTACGATTACCTACTTGTCAACGATCATTAGAGGGAAAGTTGTCCCCATCTTATACCGCGGAGGGTTCTCCCCTGTTTCGACTCCCCAAGGAGAAGAGTCTCTTCTCTCTCTGGTTCTCTCGTTTGCAGGACCTCGGCAAAGTGTAGCTTTCGATGAAAGTTGAAACCCAATTTTCGCCGAGCTGGTCTAACTTACGAGAAAGAGATATCTATATTCCCGAGCCGGGTGGAGGTTTAACTTTTACTGTCGTGCTGCAGTATCTTCTTGCAACGAACCGGATTGCAATAAGAGTAGAATTCTATATCGTGCACGGCTGCCGTGCTGCCGGGTCTGGTTCAATTCTCGAATACGTGTACGTACAAACGTATAGACTCACTAGTAAAGAGAGAAAGAGAGGAGAGATTTTTGATCCGGAACCACCATGCCAGGGGGCTGTTTTGTATTCAGTTGAGGATCGGCGCTATCTGTTTATTCCGAAACAAGCGCGTCTTCTCCGCGAGCTCTTCGGAACGTCTCTGTTTTATAAAATTGATCGCCCCCACCCTCTTGCAGTAGCGCAAGTTACTCCTCGCTGTCACTTCCTTTGTCGAAGTGAACAGAACACCAAACACATTGAAAGAAGACGGACATATCAACTGACACGAGACCAGGGCAGACCCTGAAGATGGTTGTTGAAATTCTTCCCAGGTTCAACAACGCCCGCATCGCTTAGCCTTGAAGTGATAAATATTTAACAGGAAACTCGTCGGTTGTTGGACAAACTCGAACAAACTGTCCTTTGCATGGAAATTTTACGCCGCGTGGCAACGATTAGGTTTATACCTTTGCTCACGTTTTTTTTTTTTTTCCTTTTTCTCCTTGGCTTCGCCCTTGATCTCTTTTTTTTCGCCCCTGCCACTTTCAGCAAGAAAACCAGCTCCAGCCCCTTTTCAACTTGGTCTGCAGATGGTCGGAAGGAGATAATTGTAACGAAAACGGATGAAGCGATCTCTTGGAACCTCCATCTTGTTTCTCTGGACATTATCGTTGTTCATCTCCAGCCACCCCTCTCAGGAATCCACCTGACCTGAACCCTCCGACAAACCAGACTGCCTGCCTGCCTCCCTGACTGGCTGCCTTAGCAAAATGATGATATTAGTTTGTGGACTGGGAAAGAGTCACTCTCTTACCCTTTTCATCCTGAAGTTCTCTAATACTACTCAGCGTCGAGGGGTTAATTAATCAAGCCTATACAAAGCCGATAAGGAGAATACCGAACCGTCGCTTCCTGTGTACACAGCTATCCCGTTCAATCAATTGGTTCTGGGTGAGTTTGGGACAACCGCTGACTGTCAAGTAGTCAGTAGCAGGTACCAGTAACCAGTTAGCAGTTACCAGGTAGTACTAGTAGGTTGAAACTAGGTGCAGGTATACAGTGAGTTGGGACTACGGAGAAACTACTCGCGGGTGGAACAGAGGAGCACGCGTTGCCCAAGAGACGAAAAGAGCGAAACTTAGTCACCCAGGAGAAGATCCAAAGGTTGGCGAGGGGTGGATGGCAGGGCGGTGTTCCCGCACGTGACCGGTAAACGAAACAGATGTTGGAAAACTATTGACCTCGTGGCACAACGAGGCACAACGAGAAATCCAACGAGGCGCACACTGCAAAGAGGAGCCGGGGTGCTCTGATTAAATTCCCGCGGAATTTAGGTGATTCCACCGTTGATTCAATACAAGGCATTTCATAGTTCGATGGTTACGAATAAGGGGCAATAAAGGCTCGTTTGTTAAGTACAAATTTCAGCTTTTACTCTGCCTACACTGCAGATAACGCCTCGTCATTACTCGATCGATTGGCAAATGCAATTTCACTGACCATAAATAGAACATACACAACCCAGTTCCTCTGTGTATCTATGTTGATTAGTAATCACGTGAGTACAAATCGAGATCGTACAGGAGCGATGAGATGAGTTTCTGATTGGGCCGAATATCAAGTGGACCGATTCTAAAAGGACTTGTCAGAGCGGGGTTTATAATTTGCGTAAACAGAACCGGTAGTTTAATCGATACAGGCCATTTCATACCCCATATGAAAACAATAATGAAATCAGTTATACTGTTTCATATCGTTTTATTATTCATTATCGTCGGTTTGTAAAACCGCCTTCGACGTGGCGTCGTCGTAAACCGTAGGCGTGTAAATACCTGGTATATATATGTGAAATAGGAGTAGCGGACGTAGGTCTGCAGCCACGCAATGGAAAGGCCGGAAACTTTCCATACGAAGGCAGTAAAACTCCGTGGAAACTGATTCAGTGCGTCAACGGGGTTCGCGCAAGATATAAAAAGTGTGTATCGTGATTCGGAGTCATAAAATAAAATGATCGCATTTGACGGTAGGGGCTAGCTAGTCGCAATATAGAATGAAACACTCCCGTTGCCAATTAAAGCGGAGCTGACCCAAATATACGTTACCAAACCACCCGCGCCGCATGTGCCCAACCAGAAGGTGAATTATTCAATGCCTCAGAAGAAGAGGCCGCTATAGAAGGAATTATATTGACTCATGCAGTATGTATACCAGAATCGTAAAACTAATTCATCGGTTAATGGAACGCTCGAGACATACACGATTTTCGATACGAAATAAGGGCATTTTTCGTATCAAGTTTTAGGTTTTGTATTCCTCTCTTCGTTATGTGGTTTGGTAAGATACGTTTCAGTTGGAACGAAAAGTGGCATCGACCGAAAACAAAGTAGTACAAAATCGGGAATTAATATACGCGTGTGTTTCGTAATTGGATATTGTCCGGCCAGATTAGAGTTTTAATTTCGTTAGATCGCACCCCATATGATCGAGCGACCTCGCTTGTTCCCCGTCCTCACTAGCGCCACACTGGTCGCAATAGAATTTGCGGAAAGCGCGATCACGTCAAATACCAACACATGTGCACGCACGCACGCACATACGTATGTATACATCATTCCCATCCCGGCAAAGAAGAAGGATAGAAAAATATGCTGACTTCTCCGGGCATCGGGCTCTGGGCGACCACAAAGGATTCCTCTTTCACGGTTGCCTCAATTCCGCGCCAGACATGCCCTCAGCAATTATCTACTCCTGACGCGGCGACAGCCGAAAAGCCACTAACGTCTGTCGTGGTTGACGCGTCCAGGGAAGTCAGCGACGTCGAATCCTCACCCTTCCTTGAATTTTCTTTTCAATTCTTTGTTTTTTGTTCGCTTCTTTTCTTCGGTCGTTTTTTTTTTCTGGCACGCAAACTCTATCTGTCTATCTGTCTATCCATATCTCTGGGGTTGGGGGGCTACTGCATTTGGCAGTTGGGCAGCTCTTCAGGCCGCCTTGTACCGGGTCTGGTAACTGGGCTGATATGCAAATATATTCATTACGTGCGGGGCAGCAGAGGCCGTGGTACGGGCAAAAACAGTTGAACCGCATTCATGACTGCTCCCTTAATTAGAGGCGTCGAAAGCGCCGGCGAGGAGAGACACCGAAGCAGGGTTGCAATGGAACGGGAGGTAGGAAAAACGGGACAGACAGCAGCAGCAGCAGCAGCAGCTAGTGGACGATTGATTTCATGAAGAGTTGAAACGTGGCTAAAACTCTCGAACTCTAACTACACGTACACCTGGCTATGAATCGAGGAAATTGAAATCTAGGATAGCGAAAAAGTCGAATCGTTTCGTCCCATCAATCTTTCGCTGCACTCGAATGCACTCCGGACCTCTGAGGTATGAGTATAAACTTTGATTGAACTATCTGACCCGAGCAGAACTACCCTATAACGTATCTAAATCGGAATCTGAAAATCAATGTCGCGCCTGTTATAGTAACGGTACGCACTGGCAAAAGACCCTCTGGGAAAAGCCTCATCCTCGGGATGATGAGGAACTGATGAAGGGGTTGCCGGACGAAGACTGTTAGATCATGATGTGACGCTCAACCGTCGAATAGTTTGGTAAACTTGTTGGTAATCAATATGGCGGCTAATAGGGTCGCTGACAAGAGGGGAGGAGGGGTTGAAAGCGATCGTAGAGATTTTGGTGATCCCCGTACGCGTATATTGACGGCCCTTGCAGACCACAGCTAGTTGTGAAAGCCAATCCTGTCCTTAATAATTACGATCGAATCCCGACCCGCGGTAATCTCTTTCTATGGCTTTAAAAGCCAGTAAATCCGCTGAGAAAAATCGCGAAGCCCTTCCTTCACCCTCCAAGAAACCCGAGGAACGCTTGATTCCGGTTCACTCGACAATACTTTTACCTTCAGTCCGGTTCAGTCCAAGTTCGACCCCTGCAATTCTACAGCTGAGCACCACCCGGTCGAGACAGTTTGCTCAACAGGCAACGGAAACGAATTACCCCTTGGCTACAAATCACGGAAAGAGAATACAACAAATTAAGAACAGCTCGCGGCCGCGTTTCGAACCAACATGCCACTGAAAAGACGTTCAACTGGCAGACGAGACGGAACTACATTTAAACGAGATACCTCTGTCCACTTTTTTCCTCTACGCGATGATGAAGAGTAATTTCTATGGAATGTCTTCGCCATTTGTTCATTTATTTGTTCGTTTCAACTGGGACCATGAATGCCCCGTAAAAACAAATTCTTATAAACGTCAGAAGTTTCATATCGCGATTTCCGCACAGGAAATTAAGGTACGGCAAATTGAGGAGCTTAATCATTCATAACTCGAACTACGATAGTCGTACAAGGTATAAACTTCATGGATAAACTTTCGAAACACTATAGAGTTCGTGGAATTAATGACACAACCTGAATAAGCGTGTATAATAAGTGACGACACGAATGCAGGAGATTCTTAATTGATACTCAGAGCCCGATTAGGGTTAATGGTATTGTTCAGTTCGTAAGAGAGAAATCTAAAGTGGATTGGACTCCATGAATGTATCACTAAATACACAATAAGGCATCTTTTTCGACGACGATGAAATTCCCAAAACCTATGTATATGTGCACATCCTTGGACGTGGTAATAGATTTCTTTAGGTAGAACCACAAATAGTTGGAGAACCAAACTACCAAATACAGCAGCCGTATTCCTAGACTTAGATTAAACCTGGGATTGCTTACTGTGACAAAAAAGATTGAGCTTGTTTTAAGGTATCTAAGTTCTAAGCCATACTGTATAAAGCAGTGTGTAAGACTTGTGAGTGGCATGGGTCGAAATATCAAGGAGACGTTAATGGAGCGCAAACGGATTAGCCAATAAATCTTTAGCGAAGAGTCAAGTGAGGTGCGAGAGGAGCTGAGCTGAACAGAGCTTCGGGCTGGCTGGTGGCTGCTGGGGGATTCATTAACCGACAACGCGATAAATATCCGCTCGCCTGCACGCTTCGCGAATGGCTCCTGAAACAATAGTTATATAGTATATTTATGTAAAGTTTCGAGCTCGGGCGGTGAAAGGGTAGTTGGGGGAGGCTATTGTGCCACCGCCAACGTGCCGTTATATAAAGCTCATGGTGCGATGCCGTCGAGGATACCCCGGCCCCGACGAAGAGTTTTAAGCGCGGTAGATGGAAGGCCATGTATTTCGGATGCGCCCCAAAGTAAACGCGAGTGCACCCCATCTCGCGCCGCGACTCTAGACGTCCGAAGGTCCGTCCGGGTGGGCGACAGACCAAGCAAAGCTACTGCGGGGTGTGCCAAGCGCCAAGTTTCCCAAGTTTCTCCAAGTTTCCAAATTTCCGGGTGCTTCAGACTCGACCACGAGGCTGAAGGATCCGTTCTCCTTGAACAACTGCCTGTACGGCGAGTTTCAAAGTGGAGGGATTTCGCGAGGACAATTCGCGCGGGGGTGGCTGGTAAGTTGAGGGAAAGCCGCTCGCGTGTTAATTGTTAAATTGGCAAAGGCACCTTGTCGAGGAGTGATCAAACCCCCGCCTGCCCCACGAACCACGGAATAACCACGTTTCATGGCCTGCATTCGTGCAGCAAAGAGTTTTCGGAAGTTTAATCGCCGCTTTATTGTTGGTTAGGTCGTGGTTTAGGGGTTCAGTGGTTTTCACCGGTTAGTTCCTGCAGGCTTCGTGGCGGCCCGAACCCAAGAAAAGTTGTTATCTACTTCCCCACTTCTGCTACGTAGCCACACCGGTGATAAGCTCAGGATTTGTATCCTGGCTGGATTGAACCGTTGCAATGCCGTTGCTACCGCAACACCAGCCACTCTCTACCGTATCCACTTTCGAACGAAATTAGTGCAAATTAGTAGTTAGGATTAGTAGTAGGCCTTCCCTCTAACACCGAAGTATTGAGTTCCGTTGAACCCTTGTCTTGGTCTCGACCCTTATACCTGCCCAATCGGATAAACTTCGTTTGGGCATTCACGAGGATCGATTTGCTAACCAATTTCTACCGTTCATTCGTCAGGGTAACAATTCTGCTCTGGGTACCGGCGAACAACGATCATCGCTAGGCGCCGAGTGGGTGTCGGTATACCTATGCTGAGAGGGGCAGGCAGGAATGAGGGAGGGCGAGAGCTGGCGTGGTATTGAATGAATAACGAGGTTATAAACGGAGGAAATGACAGGAGGGCAAAACGGTATTTCAACCCTAATAACTGGAGCCCTTAACATCGTACCGAATCCACGCCTATTTCCTCAATCAAGGGGTTGAATCGATACGCAAGGGATGTTCCCAATTATCACTAACTACTGTCGCGCGAGTGAGATATACTCGGGTTGGTGCTAATTAACCGCGACTCCCTGCGACGACGTTGTTCATCGGCGACGAATCCGACACGTATCTACTTCCACTTAGAACTTCATTTCTCACTTCGTCATCTACATAGGTAACTTCCCATGCAGTTCCCTTCGTCATCTTTTTTTGCCCGATTACCTACCAGCGATCTCCAACTCACGAGAATTGAAGCTTTGGCTTCGTCATTATTTTTACCATTCCTTTCTCTCTCTAGTCTCCTGAGTCTCTCGGTTCAGAAATCGTCTTCCTTTAGGCACACCTACTTATATTGACTACGTCGCTGTTCACTCATATCGCGTGTATCTCACACGCGCACATTTCCCTGCAGCTATAAATCAATTCAGAGCAATTCTCTAACTCACTCCTTCTCATCACCCCGCCCATTTAATGATCAGACACGCGATGTAACAATTACTAACCGCGGACCGAACATCACTCATAATATCTATCACTCGAACGTAAAACGGTCGGCTAATGAACCCGCTGCGGGGTATTATGGGAAAAATCACCTAGCCCTCGGGTGCAAAATACCCCATATGTATATAGGTGCAAATATGTAGACCTTTTAATCACTTTCCTTAAGTCGACGTGGTCTAGGTGTACATATACCTATACATGTATCTACCGTGCAAGTTCTGGAACATCAACGTGAGAACTGCGAGGGCCTGATGTACCGTAGGAATTTACTCGGTTGACAGTTCCCGGCGTTTACATGATATCCTAGGGCGGATATGTTTTGACAAAATTCCCCGCAAGTTCGTGCGAACATAGTGACAACCGGGTAACTTCTCATACGATGATGAATTTCGTCTAAGCATATATCGTGGAAATAAGTGGAAGTTAACAGTTTCATAGAGTAGGTATAGTCACTGTATTTACCATGACCTGTATTCTTTCGCATACGTCAAATCCAGTATTACCGTTTTCAAATTTCCTTTCCAAGATGCAAGGCGAATGCAATTGTCAAAGTTGGAGTATGACGCGCGGTGTGTAGCTGCATTGCCTCAACTGAACTACCTCGTAAAGAATTATTGAACCGCGGTAAGCCGTCGCGGATGCGATAACGTAGGTGACGCGAAATTTACCTGCCGAAAAAGTTTTGAAAGCTATTTTCGCCGAAGCGTAGCCTGGCGTCGAAAAGCTATTGGTAGTCCGAATATAGCTAGAACCTAATATTCAGTTAAAAGTTTCGACTCAACTCTACGAGGTGGTAGCGGCAGTGGCAGCGTCAGTGGCGGCGGCGGTGGCGGTGGCGAACGAGAGTAAAAACTTTACCGAGAGGCAGGAAGGAAAGAAGAACCTCGGGCGCATTTGTTATTCATGGACAAGAGGAGTCTAGGGGTTCTGCTAGCTTTAATATTCCATCATTTGGAAATTAGCTCTCTTTTCGAGATAGCGGGCTCGGCGGAAGGTACCTTATGAGCTTAATGCCGCTGAGCAAAGGGGCCTGAAGAAGACCCGGAAAAGGGGAAAACGGAAGGTAAAGGGAAAGGAAAAGGAAACGAGAAAGGAAAAAGGAAAGGGAAAGGGAAAGGGATCTGAGAAGAAAAAGGAAAGCTGCAGGGCCAGGCCTCGTCGACTAATAGCACGGAAAGCCTCCTGCACTCAGTATAGTTCATGAAAAGAAACGAATGCTGCAGTATGGTGGGTACAGAAAAGCTTGGTGAGATGGGTAGCGGGTAAAAGAAAAGGAAAAAGTTAGTTTAAAAAATTCAGACCTTTCTGAAAGATTTACGCGTCACTGTCTGGTTTCCGCCTAACGTCCGACTCAAGGGAGCAGAACTGTCGCACGTGTCTGTGCGATTCTCGGTGAACCCGCAGGAGTCAGAAACGTCAGGAATTGAAGAAGAGAGATGAAAATAGTACGAGAGGAGAAAATTAAATGACGGTGAAAATTTCGAGCAGAATTGACGACGCAAATTGGAAGACTACATACTTCCTGAGCGATAATTCGAACGAGGAAGAGAGAGAGAGAGAGAGAGAGAGGGAGAGACGACGCAAATTGCAATACGATATTACGCGATTTGGATAGTTATGACCCCGCACTTCCGGAGGCGTTTCAATTTCATGACGTGAAATAGTTCGGCTCTTTTCTTTTTTTGCACTAAAAACGAGTGAATTACGATTATTCTTTCCTACATGAATGCATTTTCGCGATTCACCACCGTCACGGTCAGTAATTACTCCTTCGTGTATAAGAACAAATACTAGATTATTTTTAATGGACACTGCCTGTCGATATTTTTCCCATCCATCATCCCCGTGGCTCTGTGGAATCCGGAACAAAGAGAATAGAGAGAAATCCTTGCCGTTAATGGTCAATGGGTGGTCGGTATACCGATATTAACAACGGCGTACCGTGATTTTTGCAACCACCCGATTCAGCTCTACCAGCGTTCTTTTATCACGTTAAAAACTGGCGCGACGAATTCCATCCCAGAAAGGTTTTATCCAATTTCTGGATGATCGTCAACGTGGAAAACTGCACCGCTTACGAAACAATTGGATAAGTGGCAGCAGGACAAAATTGACAAAATGACAAGTGGAAGAATAAGGTCCTTCATCTCGAATTCGTCACCTTTTATAACCGCATAGGAAAAATGCGATAAATTTGTGCTATTTTCACGGACGACACAGTTCTACGTACAGTTGAAGAGATTAATGATTTTTAATCCTAAATGATACAGCGTCTTTTTCAAAGTGTAGCAAATAGAATAAAGTTTGCGAAAGCGAGTATAAAGTACAGGTATATGGATTATGGATTACGAACTAAAAAGTATAGGGCACAAGAGAGTATACATGGTAACTTCTGATCTCTCGTCGAAAGTTTCCGATATGCGTTGACGGGACTTGATATTCCTAGGGGGTCACTGCAGGCTATAAAGTGAAGCGTACTTTCGCGTGGATAACCTTTCTTTAGAACTTTTCAATTTCAAGAGATCGCAATCGACGTGACGTCGCCGCGCCGCTTCTGCAGCCTCGCGGGCATGTCGAGGTTGACGTCGTCCGCGGGGATGCGGAAAACTCTACCTGGTATACGTGTACGGTACTTACCTCTATAGATGCAAGTCTCTATATATGTACCGCAGGTAGACAGGTATACCTCTACGTACGTTTCACTTTGTGATCTTCTCTCTATATAGTATAAATACCACTTCAAGAGACACGAGTACAATATCGACACAATATTTTACCACAAAGTTCTCATTCTCTACGTCGAGTTATACTAACAAGTTACGGGGCACCCATGGGGAAATAGAAAGAGTTAATAAATCCACGTCATAACATCGTACTTTGTCGAAAAATAAACTGATCATTATATCGTCCGTGGAGTATATTCGCGTGAATAGTTAATGTTCAATTTTGCGTTCAATTTTGCATCATACCTAACAACTTGAAAGTTTTCACGTAAGAAATTCGAACTTTTCACATCCACTACGTCGTCCGACCTGCTGTAGGTACAGTGTTTAAGTGTCAGAGACAAGCCCCAATTTCCGAGTTACAATTACCGGCGAGAAAATAATCTTAAGCGAGAAATTCGTACTCGCTCAAGTAACCGCACGTACGTGTGCATGCATATACCATGTGTGTCATGGGGCTTGGGTAAAATACCGCACGAGTCATGTAGCGCGATTCCTACCAAGAAATGGAGAACGAGATACGTGAAATTTCGCAGCCAAGGTCGAGGGGTGTGTGTGGTCCTGGTGTGTCGGGTATGAGGCAGGGTGAAGAACGGCGTATACATATAACCTAACGTAAGCATATTCCACCCCACGCCAGTTTTCTCTCTACTAGAATGTCGCGAGCGCTATGGGGGTGATGAAATTTCATGTCTTCTCCTGGGCTCGGTTGCGAACGCGAACGTAAACGCAAACGCAAAACGGGAACGCGAAACTGGGACACAGGTGCGCGGCGCTCTTAAGGGTCCGCAAAAAGTGTCGCTAAAGATATTTAGGGTCGCCCTTTAAGTGAGCCTCATAAAAAATTACCACCCTCGAGCTGCCCGTTACGAAAACTTCTAGAAAATATAGGTACACATTTCGTGCCACAGAGCCTGGAACTATTTCTTAGTCAAGATTCCGTTCCTTCTAGGTACACATACCTACACAGTCTGTCTACGTTACAGAGTAGCTGCGATTAACCAACGTTTCAAAGATACACTGGAGTTAAATTTCCCTACCTGTTCCATGTACACCTGCACAACGATCTATGCGAGATGAGATGAGAGGATTAATCCTTGAGCTTGCAGGTTTCCTCATGGTCTCGAGATTAAACAAGAGCCAAGAAAATACCTTGGTGAAATTGGTATTAAGAAATGGTCGTTATACAGAGCCCTTATGAAACGTAGGATAGTATATATCGAATAAGAACGAAGATATTATCAATCTTTGATTAATTAACAAAATTACATCGATTCCACGATGCTCATTCGATCACCTACATGATTTCACATTTTATTATTGTACTATACGAAAGTGATTATGCTCAGGTTCGTCAAATACAGAGCCACCTGATCGGAATTTATCGGCTCTGTAATAAAAGAAAAAACCTCTTCGTATCCGTATTCTTTCTGTTTAGTAATGCTCGCCGTGTAGGTATACGTGCATTCACTCAGGTGCTTAAAATCTGCGCAAGTGTATATCGGATCACGGTTGAATGGATTTATTGGAGCCTCACGCGAGTGGCTCTTCTTCGCTAGAGTTACTGGAATCGGACCACGGTAATTAAGCAGTAAAAAATTAGCGGCGTGAGAATAACCGATACAAAGGTGTATGTAGTACCTACATGTATGCACTTATACGTGTGTTGAATTGTGAGGCATTTCAACGTCGAGGCAAGCAAGGAAGCGAAAAGGTAAGCTGATGCGGCGAACGTACGGCAGCACAGTATACAGACGCGATCGACGTAATTGACGGCGTCCTTCAAGCTCGCGCGGGTAACTCAATCCGGAGTTTACTGTTGATTGGAAATAAAATAACGTCGTTTCAAGTTTACGGACACACCGCGCTCGGATCACCCTTCGTATAGTCCTTTTACCAACACGAACTAAGAAACGGGGACGCTCTACGTCGACCGCGTGCAAGATACCCGACCGGTCTCTATGGAACGACGGGTTATTATTAACGCCGAAATTTCAGCGACCTTTCGCTCCACGTTCATGCCTAAACTCATAAAGATACCCTCACTTTTATAGAAATAGAAACATCCTGTTGGATACTGTTCATCCCCCTGAATTTCACCGACGCGAAATAACACGTTTGAAACTTGTGGTTCGCTGTTGGCGGAAAAGGGTAGATTCTTGCTTCTCGCATGAAGAACACCTGAAATATTATAGGATATAACTATCCGCGTCCTTTCAGTTCCCCTTTTCAATCCCCTAGCGCGATTGCAATCAACGCGATAGTCAGTTGCAGTGTAAGAAAATTGCGTCTCGACGAAGATGACGAAAGGTTGGGATGTTCCGTATAGTTGGGGATGATGGATTTTACCTCGGTTTCAAAGAGTCGCCCAGCTTCTTTCCGTATCTTGGATTTTTCAGGAGTAATGGATATCGCTCGGCTCTGGATTAATTTTACAGAGAAAATCTATTTCCGCAAAGGCAGAAGAAGAAGAAGAAGAAGAAGAAGAAGAAGAAGAAGAAGAAGAAGAAGAAGAAGGAGACGAAGAAGGAGAATCTACTCGGCCTTGTGGCTGATGGTGAACTCCGAGTATACGGTTGGGGGGGTCGGTGATCGTGGGTGATTGAGGGGCGAGAGGAAGAACAGAGAACAGAATGGCGATTCCGTGAGATTACATTTTTATTTACCCAGGCAAATGAATCCCCTTGATTATGACTCGAGGAGCCCTGCCCTCCATCTGAGAACTCGTGCAAATATTGGTTTTGTCTAGTGCCACGCGATTTGCATAATTAAATCTCGGGCCTTGGCTCCAGGGTGAAGCAGATACGAAACTAACAATAATTAAAAAGCCGGTAAACCTGCACCGTCCGTCGCTGCTACCTCACTCTAGACTCCATGTCCAACTCTTGCCATTCCGATTCCAGGTGCATTTATACCAATTAAATTCAGTATCCAGCAGTAATTAAATTAACCTGACTGAATTTTCCGCCCAAACCTTTGTCTACGCGAGTGTAAACAGCGCTGTGAAATTTTTCTACACCGATACCTCGGTAAACACGGAAGGATCAAACGTATGAGAATCAACTGTAGTTTCACATACTCCGCATATTTTCTTCACTGCAATAAACAGTTCTTTGATGATAATTCCATCTGTTTGTAGGACATTTTTTTCCTACTACCAGATGCAGTTATGATATACTGAGAGACTAATTTTCGACCTAGGTCCAGAGGCGTAAGGTCAGTATGAAATTCAAAAGGAAAATAAACACGGAATAGTGTCATTGTCGTCGGGATCACCTAACGTTGCTTCGTACGTGGGGCACGTACGTCAAAAACCTCGGCCCGCTTCAGGAAGCTGTTCCCCGGACGCCTGCCTGCGGGTTTGCCGAGGATGTTCGACTAATGTGCTTAATCCTCACCCCGGTGAACCTTGGTCGAACGTGCGTACACGTGCCCGCCCGTACGTGTCCGAAAAGTGGGCGGAAAGGCCTTCCGGAATGAGGGGAAATTAGAACAATTAATATATCCTGGGTTATTTTCCGCGGTGAACGAAATTTCACGGGTGAAAATCCGTGTTTCTATAACTCTTGTTATCGATTTGAAAAAGTCTCACACGGTCGAATAACCGCACCACATCTTAATCAGCGGAACCAACTCAAGACACAAAAGTTTTGCCTGATTATTCCGGGTGAAATTCACGCAGAAATTTCATCCCGATGAAGGAGATGAGATTTTTTTATTTTTCTAGCTGCATGACCGAGTGTCGTAAACATCGATATTAATACCTTTCCGTTTGGTACACTGATACGCAGAGAAGTACTTGAGAGGAAACTAGCACTTGGCATTGGGAGTTCTCCTCCAGGTTCGCCCCCAGCCCAACCCTCAGAATTGGTCCTAACGAAACACCGCTCAAGTTTCCACTCAAAAGTAAGAACGAGTATGATTCAGGTCTTGTACACCAGTGGTTAACATCAAGAAATCAGTTAGTATGGGTTGAGTAAGTGAGGGCAGCCAGTTACAATAGAAAAGATGAAAGAAGTAGTAGTTGGCAACCATCGTAGAGCTATAACATACTGCACACTATGTGATAATATCTGAGTTCAAAGGAAAAAGGCCCCCAGTACTATATTAAATATGTCCTCGACTCTTTTGATATGAGCTCGACATCGTACGCTATACGATTCACAGAGTTAATGTTGGACTATTTTTATTTATTTTCTTCAAAACTGCTCACCGGTCTCAACGATCTTTTACGATGTACTTACAAACATGTATATATTTACATGAAATATCCACATGTTTCAAAGACCTAATCGGAAAGAATTTCATCATGAAATGGAAGACAGTCCAATAGTGTTTTAAGTCCTGATTAGAGGAGACAAAGAAAAACTGGACCAATAAAATCTCTGACTAATCAACGATTCGCGAATTATCAAAGAATCAGATCTCTCTTCGCAGATTCTCCCTCCGATTCTTATCACAAGCTCTGCATCGAACCGCGAGGTTCAACAAAGTAGTTGGACGTAATCGTACGGAGCGTCGGTTAGCTCGAGACTTAATTGCGTCAACGTCGGTGATCCGGATATGCCTATACGCGATAATTCAGGGTTTTCGACATCTCGCGCCTTCATAGTCGACTGGAACCTTGAACCCCCGGAAGACCCTGACATCGGCACGTAATTCGATTCGGGGATAACGCGTCGGCGAAGATACCCGTCTCCCCTGCTCTTTCTATTGGCAAACAACGTAGATGCGATATTATCGATATCGCCGTTGCAGCTACCTTAGAAATTCGACTATCTTGATCAGATATTGGAAGGAAACCTAGCGTCTGTGTTTATCGTTTGATCGGCTAGTCTCTCACTTCAATACGCGGAATCCTTAGAGCCTTGAACATTTTTCTGTGTACCTAAGTACCTGGTGGTGTAATACCTACACGTATGGTCTCATGAGAGTGCTTATTTTTTATATCCAAAGAAATAATAATACCATCTCGATATCGCAGGGCTGGTGATTTTCACCCTTGCGCGGCGTAGAACACAGGAGGATAGGGTGGCAGACGGGAGGAGGATGGCGCGGGGTAAAGGACGAAGGGTTTAAAATAATAGTAGAACTCCGGGCGACTCGGTCGCAGGGAGGACTCCGCCCCGCGAAATATGGCGAACCTCGCCAGGACGCGATTGGGTGACGGGAGGACCCGGAGTTTGCGAGCCAAGACATTGGTGCCCCCCGCAGAGATCCTGCCATCCTCTTCCGAAGCTTGCACCCTCACTTACCCTAGACCATGGAAATATCACCCTAGGTTCAGCGACCGTGGTCTAGAATTCCAGCGTCCAGATTCTACGGCGTAGTCATATATACCGCACCAACTTTGGATTCAAATCGCAAAACCGAACCTCATCTGACGTCTAAAAGCCAGGATTGAAGATTGGGCATAAAGGCGAAACGTGGTCGGGTCGATATCCTTCGATGAAATTTGGTGCGCTCATCGTCCTTGGCAAATGATCGGCAATAGTCCTGGTCTCTGCCCTCGTCGGTGTTACCTACCATCATGAGTTTGTCACAAAAGAAAGCGAGGTGTATAGATGGTACTTACCGCGTTCGAGGATCGCGTACTTGTGTTATAATTAAGGCAGGATGGAAAAAGGTGAAAGAAAGAAAAAAAGAAAAAACAACATTTTGTATCCGTGAACGGGAGACGATCGACGTTGAGGAATCGACGAGTGTCAACCGGCCAATTTGGGGTTGTTTAATTACGAGGGTGGCTCGTGTCTAGCCATGGGTAACGTGGAAGGCGATGTATATAACGAGGGTAAATAAGGTGGCAAAGATATTTAGAAGAACGAGGGAGAGAGAGAGAGAGAGAGAGAGACGAAAGGAACGAGGGTGAAATTCCTCTGTTTCGTTCGTTCGTACACTTGTCGATGAAATTATTTTTTATCGACTAAACTCGCGGGTAGAATATGCAGTGGATATGGTAGTCCTTGATTTTTCAACGTCGAATCTTTGCCCCTGACAGGTTGAGCGGATTAATACGCCCCCGTAAAGATCGAGCCGAGTATTTTCAATTTTATATACCTACTACTCCCCCATCCCACCTTTACTTTCCATGTATACCGGGCTAAATTATATTTCGTCAGTCGCCCCGGGGTTAATTCGTATTGATCAGTCAAGTTCGCTGATTTATTTATACACGAAAGTGCAGGATGAATGGTAAAAGTAAGAATATATTCCCCGCGTGACGAGTTGAAAAATGTCGCGATATCTGAGGTATAAAGTGAGGAAAAATCGACGGAGTATATTTGTCCTCCTGAAATAGACAGGTACACGTATTGTGAAGAAATAGGGTGAAAATCAGAGGATGAAGAACCAGGAGGATAAGGATCAGAGCTGGGAGCCAACGGCGACTTAGGCTTTGCGTCGTGGTACCCGTAACGGCGTTTTTCCATCGGCCCAAAGCCGGTGACTAACGCGACAGGAAATACGCCTTTAAGCCGAGCTGTCTCCAATTTGTACAAAGGCGAGAGTGAAACGTATATATCCTACCGCCGTATAAGAACTAGAAGCGTACTAGGAATGGGTGTGCACTCCGTACAGCGATAAATTAATTATCATTTCAAACCCACTTTTCCTCTCGGCTCTCTTACCACTTAGCACACAGTGCGATATATACAGGCGTTAAAAAGCTAGCCCCAACATTCGCTTTAAGACTTAAGACGGGGACCAGATTGATTACCCGCTGGTGAAAAATACTTTCCAACTAATTTATCTCGTGAAAACGCCCGCTCGCGTTCTGAACCCCATGGGAAAAGAATGGCCTATGGATCAGAAGTGCAATTTTCAACTACACCATATACAATATACACCGTCGCGTCGTTGTTGTCGACTCATGTAGTTACATTACATAAGCAGATGGAACAATTTCACCCTTACACATGGTACTGAGAACAAGAACAAGAACAAGAACAAGAACAATGACGGTAACGATACTGGATGTTTCATGTTAGACGGGATGACCAGTTATACCAAGGAGTTTAGGACCCGGGATGAGATACCTAGGTACACCGTACCCTTCGTAAGTAGGATGTGGGATGTGTCGCGTGGGATGTCTGTCTGCCGGAGCGTCGGGTTCAACTATAAACGTAAATTGAGACAGTTGGAAAGGGTGAAAGCTCCGGGTGAGGGCGAGGGCGAGGAGTAGATATGATGCTGATATTTCTTGGCTACAGTGTCTGTGCAGGAATATAGCGTCTGCGGCGTTTGCGGGATACAGAGACCTCGATACCTCCACCAAGAATATCTTCATCTTTACGAGGCCCTAATGTTTTTAATTCCGCGTCAGATTATCCTCGGTGAACGCAGCCAGTGGACCGCCATAATCCTGCACCGCGGATTTCGAAGTGGGGAATATTTTGTTGACGGTACCATATTAAACCCCCCTCTGTACCCCATAAAACGGTAACTGTCAAGTGCTGAATATTACGCGCAGTTAAATTACACCGTAAAATCAGTCGGGCATGAGTCTGTGCTGCAGGTATAAGACCGACCCTGTTTGACTCGTTTTCCGAACTTTCATCGTGCCCTCCTGTGAGGCTCCAGGTATCAATTACCAGCCCGGCTTATTATCTAACCGAGGAAAAAAAAAACTTCAATTAAACTCCCACCGAATAATGTTATTGATTTTTGTTCCAATCAAATAAATAATTGCAATCCTTGACACCCGATTAATTCCCCGCTGTTACTAAATGACAAAGTGATCGGCGCTGGCGAATTGGAAATCTGAGGTATCATCGAAGCTAGATATATCGTATCGGAGTAATTATGTCGCGCAATCACCGCTAAGGCTAATTTCATTAGCTCAAGGTTTAATTGAGAGTCGAGCGCGTTTCTAGCTTCTGGATAGATGAAAGGAGAGGGGAGTATAGGCGGCTTTAACCGAATAGGTAGAAAATTAATGATATATACCTGGATACATCGCGGTCAACCGCATCTTGCACGGAATTCAAATACAGGGACCAAACTCATCAGACGATTCCCCGAGCTTTTGATAATACGGTGATCTCGCTAAAACACAATCCGTTGAGTCCGTTTGACACCAATAGTTACGCCCCTTGTCTAGTTATATATCTACTCCAAGTTGACGCCACCATCTGGCATTATTGTCCGCGTTTGTCACGCGGTCCATCATATTCAAATTACGGTAATCATCGTTCGGTTAACCGATGGACGTTCGTCAACTGGAAGTGAATGGAAGTTTTTGCGGGATGTAAAATACAGATTATACGAAATTGCGGATACGAGCTGCGATCACCACGGTACGTCTAAATTTACTAGCAAATTAAATTTCATCGCGAAAACTAAATCGACGCATATTGGTATAGCTATCTGAAATAGATGCAATTATCACGTTTGCATATTATCATGCAGAAATTCACATGGCTTAGGGCTAGGAAACAACGGGGACGATAGTTAGGCTTTCCGCAGGTTTTCCCGTCGCTACTGAGCTGCGGTTCAAAAGAGCAAGTCGTTAAAACGCTCATCGAATCGGGAACGGAGAAGTGCGGTGACGAGCGGAAAGGCGCGGGGCGAGAAGGCCCTTTTCACTTTTTCACCTATTCACCTTTTCACCTTTTTCACGCGCTTCTCTTCCCTTCGAGCCGTTTCATTTTTCCTGCCTAGTAACCTGATCGTGACGAATGGCTCGGCGATGAAACTCGGTATAAGGATACACATAAAATACCCACGCACGCACGGGATCGTTTCAATCCTGATCAAAAGTCCGAGTCCGAAATAAAATTTATGCATGAAAGTGTAAAAGCCGAACTTGTACGACCACTAATTTAAATTTTTGTCAAATATCGTATATTAAGTTATCGGATATATGTGCTTGAAATATCGAAAAGTTTAACTGGTTTTATCATTTTCAAAAATCCACTGGAATAATATCGGAGGGGCCGTCATTCGAACTCGGTCAGAGTGAAAAAGCTGAATAAAACGAACGGTGGAAAAGTATTTGAGCCGGGAAGCCGCTCTGCCCTATGCATCCAAACGGTCAGAGCCCAACATCTGCCCGCCGTTGAAACATTTTACAATTTTGTTGTGCTTTTGAAAAAAGGCACGGGTTGGAAACGCATAAATAAAACTCTGTATGACAATTCGCTGCAGGCGTGAATCGGATTATTTTTTTTTTTTTTTATTCAAATACGTTTTCCTGACAAATCTGAAACGTATACAGCAACGACGTGCGTCATAATTATTCTGTGCTACGTATTTTCAACTCGCTCTACTATGTGCAGATATACCTTGTGTTATACGATACGGCTCCACGACGTACGTACAGGGTGACAGAAAAGTTCAAACAGGTAGAAAATTTTCACCGATTTCTGTACATTTTTAAAGCAAAAAAAATAATAACCGATCACGAAATTAATTTTTTTTTTTTCTCAAACCGAATGTCTTACTTGTTTGAAATTAAAAATTTGCTGAATAAAATGGTACAATTTATATATATATATTTTTTTTTTTATTTCTTTTTTTCGAAACACCGTGTATCGCTCGTTGGAACGTATCACACTGAGGCTACTTGTCAAGTCGAAACGCCACGGCACTAAATATAATCTACTACTACGAGATCCCTGCCACTTCGCATCCATAACGCACCGTGGCCCAAAACAGAGCATATAGAATAGTAGGTATAACGTCAGGACGCGTTGACATCGACGGAATGATATATCTGGTAAAATATCCACGTTTCCTAGGCCATTTGTCTCGCGGTGTACGTGAAAGCCGAAGACAACCTGGAGCGTATAGTTACACGTATGTATATGTATATGTATTTATATATATATATAGTATATAGGTATGTACATATCGCATCAGGGAAGCACCCGGAAAACAACGAGCAACGATACAATCCAATGTTATTTTTGTTTGTCAAAGGTAAACGGAAAATGTAACATCAATAATAATGCCTGGCTTAACCCATCGCCAGGATTCATCGCGATATCAGATAGGTTTGTATTCATATATCCGTACGACGTGTCGCTGAATATTTAACACCGCACACTTTTCCACCTAGATCAATCCCACCCTGAACCTCATATGGTATATGTTACCGCATTGGTAGCCGCACGTGTTATTACGCGCGTTTTGTGCAAGTTATAAATATTATATAAAACAGTTTTTCCTCTACAACCACGAACTGGAACAAACTCACAGTATACCCCAGCTACTCCGTGAGGAACTCTATGTATACCAAAATGCATTGAAGCAGAAAATTTGATTGTGAGTTGGTAAAATTATTTTTAACAAAAGCTTGAACTCTTGGATTAACGGACGTAAAATATGTCCAGTGCATAGGAGATCGGGGTATATGGGTGCGGGTAGGTCAGCCAGTAAAAATAACCATCGTAAGCGACAAAGTGCAGTAGAACGTGAACGAGAAAAATGAAGAAATAGAGAAACAGAGAAGAAAATAAAATGTAAAAAAAAGAGAGAAAACACGAAACACTTGAACTCACGGCGAATGTGGAACCCGCGCGGAGTTTTAGGGGTTGAGCTGTGATCGTCGTCGGCGGAAAAAAAAGTCCGCTACGAGATTCTATGTATTTACGTATTTATTTATATACATATATGTATATATAGATGACATTTTTGGCTGCGAATATATACCTTAATTAACGCAACCAGGGTATATACAGGAAGTGAAATTTCCCGCTACTTCGCGTCTAGTTTCAGTTCGGAAAACCATCGGATAGGTGGGCACGGCATACCTACCTGGAGAGCTTTCATGTGCGGTACCACCGTTAACCGTTTCGTCTAGTTTCCTTCTCCGCATTTTTCCCCGTTCTCTTAATTTCTTTCTTTCTTTGCTTACCTGAAACATAGAAGTGAAATTTCTAATTAGCTGAGTGAATTTCAAAGCGAGAAAGTACCCGTGTAAGTAATTTCCCGGATAAAAAGCGATTGCAACGAGGGGCCAGGCCAGAGATATAGAGAGAAAAAGATAGAAAGACGGAGCGAGAAGATGAAGGGAAAAGCTAACTAGCCGCGCGTTATACGGGCGAGGTATTCCTCCGGGCGGAACGATTGGCCTAAGGAAACGCATTAATTCACAATTTGCACGAGTAAACAGCGAGGGTCGAAAGAAAAGCTCGACTCTCGCCCAGGGCGACGTATATCTTTGATATCGTGGGGCCCCCTATTCCGGGACGGTCAACGAACGCTTGCCGCCTGTGTTGTCCTGGGATTTGCGGCTGCTTTTTTGGACCGGAAAAAGATCGCGTTGATCCACGCACGTGTGAGAACCACCTCGTCCAGAAGGTAGGTCTTGTGTAATAAGTCAATTTTTGTATCGCACGTGACGCCATTTGTCAATGTCAGAAGTGACTCGGAAACCGAACCGCAAACTGCGTTGCCGCACGATCTTTCCCATATACCTTGAACAATATTGCGAAACACGAGACCCCTGCGGACAATATCTTTCTCTCTCAAAGGTCCTACCCGAAGAAAGGTGGGCAGGTAGGTGCGCCAGCATATCCCTTGAGTTATACTCGATCCAGGTTGAAAGGAACCCCAACTTTCCAAGGTGGTATAAAAAGCTTTTAGCTTTAGGTCAAGCTGCTAATTCGAGACAGAAAAACACCCCGATATGTCGCTTTAAATTCAATCAAGATGAAACTTTAGACAAATTATTTTCCCTCGTTTCGTTTTCGCATAAAATTTTCTTAACAACTCTTAGCTTTGAGGGTATTCTTAAGGTCACTTTTCAGCTCGCTTCGGAGCATTAGTAAGTTATTATTGTTCCAAGAGTATCACAGAGTAAAAAAAATTCCTCAATTTTTAGAAAAAAAATCCGTAAATTCAACTTTTCGCTATGATTAAATTCAAGACGTGTTAAACCATGAAAACCATCGAATTATGGACATATTTTCAACCAAAATTGTCTCGAAATGATGCCGAATGTTCCATAATTTTATCCATATTCGACTAGGATTGAGAATTATTTTCATCAGATCAATGCTATTCTTTTATAGTTTTAAGAAACATTGATTTTTGAATTCAAAAGCTTTTCTTTTTTCTAAAATTAATTTAGATAAGATATCTTCAAGAAATGATGGTTTTTTACATAAGAATTTTTTTTTTTTTACTAGTTTCAACGATATTCACCTACTTAATTTTGTCTCTTCTCCAATTTTCGGATTAAATTGATCGGACTTTCATCGATTGATTGATTCCATTTTTTTTTTTTTTTCATCGACTGAGGAACATATTTCAAAAAACATTCAAAAAACTACAGTTTCTTGAAACGAGAAATCTTTTTCTTGAAACAGGGAATTTTTTTTTTTTTCTTTGTAGAGTAGAAGATCTGAAGATTCGCATGAACGCGCTATGAGAGAGGTAGAAAATCTAAAGTTTTCCATCCCACTTCCAACAGTTTTAACAGTACGCCCTTTACGCCCCGACAGATTGTCAACTTATAATTGGCACTTCTTAATTACCCCGAATCAAGCCCTCCTATCCCCCGAACCCCGTAGTTCGTCGCGTTAGTCTGGTACTGTACCAGCTTTTAAAGAAGAAACGCTCGCTCGGTATAAACTTTTTCAACCCCCTCTCCTCCTCCACACTTGACAATTAGGGATATTGTTCAAGTTTTTCAACGTCGTTTCCGCAGTGCGGAACGAGCGTGTATCAAGCGATGCTCGTTACACCCTGCTGGCAACCACCAGGACGAAACACCACGTATAAAGAGCGAAAAAGAGAGAGAGAGAGAGAAATCTATGGCTTTCACCCATCGCTGTATACATAAAACATAAAACATAAAAGATACATAAACCATGTGGACACATGGGTATGCCTATACGAAAGCTCGTCCAGTTTCACTTTACGGTCTATCGTACAACCCTTTATATCTAGGTATGTGACCGTGTGTGGTGATGGAGAACGTCGAGGTATGAAAAGTACGTCTGTTACTCTGTATGAATATTGTTCTTAGCGACCCGCGGGACTGTCGCAGGAGTAAACCTCGTACGTGTGGGTCGCCCACCCGTCGAGGGTGCGGCGTAAAGGGTAGAAGTAGATCGGGGAGGAATCAAGCTGTGCAAACAGCGAACCCCGAGATACCGCCCCGACGTTTTCTCTACCCTTGTCGGACACAACCAGAAACCGTATGATCGTTACCTTGCCATAGTCCCATACTAGGCCTAGACGACAATCTATGTCAACGTTTTACCTTCGCTGCAGAGTAGGTAGTATATACCTATATAAATGTGTATATGCAATCTCTCTAACGCTTCAGTTCGGGTGAACGAGGGTATGGTGGCGAAAAATTTTTAGTCGAGAAATCAATCCGCGGAGTGGTCGTACGTTAAGTTTTTCAATCGACGTTTTTGCCAATTAGAAGAGGCGCGGAAGAATTTATTGGGAGATAGGGTTTGCCCCTTGTGGCGTTCTGCTGCTGCTCATGGTTCCGATGACAAAGTTTTTGCTCAAAAAGTCCCTTCCCTTCCACATTTAAGATATTCCAGTCTGGTCTAGTCGGGGTTGACTAAAGTGCGGGGGGAGGCCACTCTCCTGATATCCCGAGGGACGAAATGCCTCGAAACGTCGCTTGCGATAGGCTCCAACCTTGGTACATACACGAGGGTGCCTTGCGTACGTACGACAGGATGGGAACCCACACCGTAAACCCCCATCTGCGGCTACGTGTCCCTGCTTACCCGCGGCTATCTATATAATATATGCCTATGCATATACCGCTCTTTGTTCTGAACAGTAACAGGGCCGTGACATATAACATAGCCAAGAAGAACCGGAAACGGACTAACCGTTTTTCCACTAGATTTTATAGTGGAGAGACGAAGAAGTTGGCACGTGCGCAATGCCTTAGGGAACGGAAGTCGACGGGTTGTCGTATCGGGTATTTTTGACAGTTTCTTCACCCCGAAATAATGACGAGGTCGCAGCTAGTCAAAGGAGCGTATAGTTCGGTAAAGAAACGATGTAAAAAACGTGACGAATATAATATGGAAAAATCATTGAGTAATATTCGCCGAAAGTAACTGGGCGAAGGGTGTTTTGAAGAGAGAAGTCGGAATGCTGAAAGTGAAGTGGAGATGAAGTTAACAAACCCAAAGGAAAGGACTGCCAAGTAGACGGTATGAGAGAAGTTGAATTAAGAATGTCGGAGTTTAAACATTATTGAAACATCACAAACGAAGAGAGAGATAGAGATGGGGAGAGTCTGAGGGAGGGAGGAGAAACTAAGGGAGAGAATTGTGCGACGATCCGAGACACAAAAGACGTCGCGTCGACTGCACAACCGTGTGACGGTACACACTTAGGGTATAAAGTGTATATATATATGTGTGTATAATGTATATATATATATATATATATACACATACACACATATGTATATATACTTTAAATACATATGTACCAGACCTGCACGTGGACGTAAGCTGCGTGTATCTCTCGTCGGACGGGCGTACGGGCGGGCGGACAGACTGCTGTACCGGAGGCTGTATTGATTATCTTTTAGCGCGTCTCTCACTCCCTCACCAACCCTCTGTCCTCCTCTCTCCTCCACGGCCACAGCTTAACACTTCCATCCGCCGGTTCTCGAGTACGCGTTTGCCGAATATACAGGCTACTCTCTCTCCACAAACCACGCAGCTCTCACGCAGGCATATACATATACGAGTATCCATTAGTGTTAATTTATCTGTGTAAAGGTGTTGCATACGCACACCAGGGTAGTCTAAAAACACGTACTTTTCATTTCTCCTGGCCTGACCATATCATTCAATGTCCAAAAATCGGTAAAGGCTGGACCAGATTGAAGCATGTTCATCCCTACTTGAATCTAAGTAACTGATATAAGCGAGATTAAACTTCTGATAAGATTGAGTGCTGATGACTAACCTGTAAGTATTAATTATCGAACTGTAAGGTTTTGTGAAATATTTTTCTCTCCTAGGATTATAGCACCCTTTGAAGCGGTGTAGAAAGCGCTTTAAAAAATTAAGACTCTTTTGGATCTCGCGGTCCTTATTCACTTGGAACATTGCTCATTTAACTAGATCTGCATCAGGCAATATTTTTCGGCGACCGACACCCTCGACGTCGTCACAAACTGAAAACACGAAAGTATTCTCGACTTGGTACATATAGGTATAAGTGTATGAAAGTCTGGTTATAGACTACATCCAAGATACGAAAACGCGTGGGAGTCTTTTTCCCTCCCATTTTTCCACCCCTCTAACCCACCGACCGAACGAACAACCCTCGGCATATACACCGCATCGATTCCTTTCTGTATGGCTCTTCTATACCGAACCACCACCCGCGCTTCACTTTGGGTTTACTCTTCTTGATTAGGTCACGCGAATAAAATCCTCGGCTCAAAACGCGTCTTGGATCCCCCCGAGGGATCCAGGAAGTTCGGTTCGTTCGAGTCCACGATGCGACGCGGAGTAAGACCGTGGCTGCAGATAGTCTACTGGCATCGGAGCTTTAGGGATAAATCACGTCCCAGTACAGAAGAAGAAGAAGAAGAAGAAGAAGAATGAGAAGAAGAAGAAGAAGAAGTGCAGCTCCTTCTGCCACTATGGTGTCTGTACAACAGTCCAACGTCCGTCTCATCCTTCGCCTGTAGTGTCGGAGTCAATGACCCTTGCCCGTATGTAGTGGTTGGCCGGGTTTTTGGTTTTTGCCCGTTCACCCCGCGTCCGTCTCGTACACCTCGTCCGCCTCGAGTCTGGGTAATGGAGTAGAAGGATAATAACGCGCTCCGCTTTACACCGCCGGTTCTGGTCCCGAGAGTCTATGAAAACATAGTGAAAACGTAGGACAAAATATCCTTGCATCTATCCATCTTTTCTCTTCTCTTCTCATCTCGTTCTTTTCTTTTCCTTTTCCTTATTTTCTTATGTTTCTTTACTTCTTATCAACATCCCAAGACTGAATGAGTCGTATTCACCTCGCTCTTTATACTGCCTTTAAAAACCAACACGAATGATGCACAAGCAGCGACAGTGATCGCTGGTTTTAATACATCGAAAACGTTAACCCATCGTTATTTATTCCAAGTAAATCAAAGGCTGGACATTTCATTCATACCACCGCAGTACAACAACTTTTCCAGGTGTAAACTGCACGTCATTTTGCACGCCATTGACGTGTTCAAAATTAAACAGTTCATGGAAATATCGTCTCGTTCGGGTATATAACAAGACTGAAAGCAACCAAAGCCAAGGCGACGCGACGTCCCTTCCTATAGTAGGTACAGGATACTTGCGAATCTGCAAGTTAGGGTGTATCCTCTCGTATACCAGTGCGGATATAATTAAGGACGTTACAATTAGCCCAGTTCTAATTTCACTTCATTTTATTTCATTTCATTTCAATTCATTTCATTTCAATTCATTTCATCGTTTTAATTGCTGTTCGAAAGTCAGTCAGTATATGTTGCAGAGACCTCTTCCATCTTCGGATGTCTCCAGTGGGATATAAGGTGCATTTCGGTGCAGGGTCGACGTTAAGCGTAGTGGAACGCCTGAAGATTTATACCTTTTCCTTGCATGCCACCGGGTGTGCTTGCTTGCAAGGCCGACCATGGTATAGCCGGCGTCGCCTCTCGCTCGACGACTCGGTAAAGCGGCAATTTATTTTCCGATTACAAAGTTTACTTGTTTGTGATTTAGTTCGTGCGGGAGACTGGCGTGCCGGCGTGCTATGGCGTGCCGACGTGCATTACCGCCCGGTCGGTCCGTCGGTTGGCCGTCCGTAGTTTTTTCGCCCCAGGTACGTCTCCTCATTTTCCTCGATACCTCTACCTACCCGATACACAAGTATAAAAGCTCGGAGGTAGAACAGGAACAGGTGAACTGGAAACCCTGGCACACGATTCACCACAACCTAAAAATACGCTCAGATATCGGATGAAGATTAAGACCAAGTGCCAACCGCGTTCGTATATTATTTTCCCAATGCAGAGGTGGAAATATCCATAGAACAAACGGTTTTATATATATATAAAGGTATATACATCCATATACACCGCATCTACGGCACCGAGCGAGAGAAAACGAGATAAGTTAGGGTGAAGGGGGGGTGGAAGAGGGAAAAATAAATGGGGGTGTGTGAGTAGGAAAAGACGGAAAAATCGTCGCCCTTCTACGGGTTAGAGGTACTGGAATTAACCCTGCCGGTAGAATTTCTGCGGAAGGGGTAGTAGCGGAGGGTTGGGGGTTTGGTACGTTCATAAATACTTCAGGGCCAGACTCTGGAAATTTTCAACTCGGTTCACGGCTCGGCTCGCTTACTCGTGAAACCCTGGCCTCCCCAGATACCACCGATATGCCCGATGTCCCCGGTTAATATTCCCCATAGAAGGAGGAAAAAAAAAAATATCGAGGAATATCGGCCGCCCCGCCTCTCGGATCGTGCGAATGACGGTGATCTACAACGAACCGCGTACGCGATACCTTGGCTCAGTGAATCTACCGACCCTGACATTCTCCGGGTATATAATACCTACACCAAAGTCCCGGTTCGGGCCCCGGTGCACCCTTCATTCCTTAACGCGATTCGCCCGGGGCGTGAATACACTCGTCGACTAGGTACATGGATACACACCACAGATATAGGTGTGATACGTATGGATATATGCATGCCACATAATATAGGGGTAAACGAGGAAGGGCCAAGGAGTGAGTAAGATGAAACTAAGAATAAGACGAATAGGAATAGGAAGAGGAAGAGGAAGAGGTCGAAGATGCCGTTCAAGTAAGTATAATAGGCTGAAGAACCGAAGGGCTAGGTCGAACTCCCGTTTGTCGTCCCGGGGCGCTTTACTCGTCGCGTTCCAATCCATTGACTGCCCCGTGATTTAACCCCCGTTTCGCATTCCACGCATCTGAATCCTTGAGACGCCTCGTTTTTCTCTCTCTCTCTCTCTCTCTTTCTCTCGATACTCTATATAGGTATATCTACATATCCCTTCTTCCGTCTTCTATACAGACTCGAGAGCAAACCATATGTATATACATATCCAAATGGGTGAGTCGTGACCGAGCGACGGGGTGCTCGGCTTCTTTCCAAAGTGTAATTCCCCGTAAAGGTTTCCGCGCGATTCGAGGAACTGGTGGAGATCTACTCGGCTATAAAAATCTTCGATCTATGGGAATGAAGGAACACCAACGAACGTCGAACGGTTAATCTCATATTTGTCGAGGTGATCGGGTGAGACAGAAACCAAATTTGCACCGAACGTTACCGCATCAAAAAAGTAGAAAACGAACAAAAAATAATCTTTCAATCTTCTCGTTTTCTTTACCTTCGAAACAATCGCTGGAATTCTAGCAATACCTAGGAAATAGAGTCCCTGTACCCTGCCCACGCCGCCTGATGACCAGCACTACCCCCTCACCCTTATCCTCTCTCATCGTCCTACCCAAAGCAAACAAGGCTTACCGCATTGATCGTCGTAATCCCAACGGTATGGGGCTACCCCATAGTCCAGCAATACCAATCGTACGCTACAGACGAACACGTAGCTGTAGATAACTCTGCAAGGACCTACGGGCTGGAAGCGAGTTTGTTGCTTGTCACAACAGTAGGGATGCCAGGACAAACACTGAACTCACAGACAGCCGCTGTAGTCGCAGTTTGTATTTATGCTGCTATGTAGGTGTGTATCGGTGTGTGAACATTTATCGTTAGTATAATATGGGAATTTTACTTATTGACATTCGATATCATTTTGAATTTGCAGTCGATTGCACTGAACATGAAATTATATGAGCATTGACAGGATATATTGTCAAAGTTAGGAGAAAATTTGAGACTGCAGAGAGGATATTTGGTGAGCGATTGATAGGTATAGCAGCTTTTTAATTTAGCAAGCGACTCTGAAGTGGGGGATCCTAAGAGGATACGAAACGTTTGCGTGGTTAGTATTTGTGTTAGAAAACTTTTCTAGCTACTCGCTTTCAGCGCGAAGGGGATGAACCGTCTGTGAATGAACGAGATGAGACGCTTACATGACGATTTCGCTTTTTAGGTTCAGAGGAAATACCCCATCGTGTAGATTCCGTGACGTTAGGCGTATAGAAACGACGTCCTTTCGAAATAGCAGTGAAAGAGGAAGGGGGATAAAGAGAAACTGGGAGATTTGCAAAACGAGGGAAATGCTCGGCAGCACTGAGGCGAGAACGCGGGCCGGAGCAGGAGCAGAAGCGGGAGGAGGAGGAAAACCCAGGGTCGAAAAACGGAACGAGTAATTAAGGAATCGGTTAATTTTCAGGGCATATTTCACGCGGGTGCCTCCGACCCTCACTCTCGTTGCTCGAGGGGGTTAAAAAGTCAAGAAGGGTTAAATGATTTATACCCCAAAGGGCTCCTCCTGGTCGGGACATGTACCACATATTAAATTTCGAATCTGTAATTAATTATCGAAACTAAATTCGAGAAATTCCCTGGTATAACCAATTTGCCAGGCATTACCTATACCGAATCTAGTCGAAAAAAATTCTCTTCGGCTTGTTTCAACTCTCTGTTGAAACTCTTCTCTATCCATGAGTTAATCTCTTCTCCTCTAATAACCCTGCGATTTCAAAAGGGCCAGACATTACCCAGAATCGTTCGCTCGGACGAGCTAATTTATAATTTCCCGTTCCAGTAAGGCGCTCGCCGCGTGCCGTTGGCAGAGTTTCGCAGCACGAAACAAGCCCGCTGGTGCAGAATAAGCAGCAAAGGAAATAAGTATTTCTTGCAGCCGCTGGCGCCGTCACATCACGACTAACATTTGTGAGTAGGCGTTGAACCTACTACCCGCGAAAAAATGCGAGACTAATTTTTATTTTTCCATTTTTTGCGTAAATAATAAAGTTGAACAACGAGTCTCTAATGGCTAACAACGAGACGCGGTGATCGAGGCCCTAACTTGTTTTTTCTTTATCCATTTATAAAAAACAACGCGACATCTTCACAAATGTCAAGGTATAATCGAAATTCCAGCACGCCAGGCACCGGCATATTAAGTATTAGCAAATGTACCAGGTAAGCAAAAACTCTTCTACGCTTTGAACAAAGGTTATTACAGCGTCGCTTAATCTTTCCCTTTGATCGTGGCTGCGCATAATCCTCTCTGAGGGTAGGTATTTAAGAGCGGGTGCAAAACGAGGTGAAATGAAATACAGAACGAGTACGGAGCTGACGTGTCCTTATGGATTTGGTTTTCTCAGAATTAATAACGTTCGCGTTGACAATTTATAACAAGTAAATCTTAAAAAAGCTCAGAAAAGCTTAGCAACAACTCGACCAACGTATAGTCGGGGGTTGGAGGCTGGCTCCACGATTCATTAGCCCCCGTGGCCGGTGGTTAACCGACAATTTAAACAATTTTTAACTTTGAAAACTTCTCTGGTGAGCCCCTCGGGTCTTGAGCGGGTCGAGCGGGTCGCGACGTCGCAACTTTGCAATATGTAATTATAAGGATAGTTAAAGTTTTAAATCGATACGGAACACGGAACTTGCCCGAGACGGTAGACGGAAAAGCGAGCCAACTGAGACCGGGTTTACCGTGGCTGTACCACCGAACGTTTCAGTAGCAGTAGCAGTAGCAGTAGCAGTCCTCCGAGTGTGCTAAGACTACGTACAAGTATATTTACTTGTATCGTGAAACTTTAATCCAAAAAAATGTACCAGAGTATCGAGTGAATATGTTAGGAGGAAATTCAAAGTTCACTTAGGACGTGAAAATGTAGAAAAATGACAAACATATCGTGTCTAAAAGTGTGATGCCGTAAATTTATAAAGGCGTGTATGTGAATTTCTGGTCGCAATGTTCTGGCTGATTCGCATACCGTGCTTGTTAGCTACTTTTTGCAAAAGTATTAAACCGTGGGTAGGTATACCGTCACTAGCGCGTGACGCGTGCGATAACGAGTCTGCAAGAAGTAGCTGATAAGGGGGTATAACACGTAGTAATATATCGCTGCCAACATGATAAGAAGTTAGTCTGCTGCAGTCCAGTGCAAAGAAGTCTGAAATTTCATTCTTTTACCGATCAAACGAACCCCCGAGCGCCATTTCCGTTCTACCTTATTCTTCCTTCTATACCCTCGTCTTTTTACGTCTCTTTTAGCCAGCTCCTCCCACTACCTCTTAGCTTTGACAATCGAAATATGTCTTTGACGTGGTCTTTTGTATAGATGATATCGCGCATTGTAGTAGTAGGTAGGTATCAGAAGGTGAGGAGCCGCTGCACGCTCAAACAGAAAGTCGAGTCAAAGAAAGAGAAACTGAGAAAGAGGGAGAACGTGGGAGAGATAAAGCACGTAGCATAGCACCACCGGTTTATATTGGCATCGAGTGGAAGCAGGCTTCGATTAGTAGATCAATCCCCGGATATCCTCTGCTCAGCACGCCGCCCTTGAGCTACCCCCGAGCCACCCGTTAACCGGAAATGGCAAATAGTCAGAGAGCAGTGAGTGCAGACGCCTCCAACCTTTCCGTAGTAGCCTCCAATGCCTTGCGTGTAAAACTTTTATTCAACTATTTCTGAGAGGATTTTTTTTCCTTATAACTTTTCGTATGATGATATACGTGCACATCAGCCATATGCGGACTCTTGAAACCGAGCACCTACACCGATGCGGGTATACGTATGCCAGGCACGTAAGAATACGGACAATTCTCTTTGTGGCAGATATAGAGAAGCAAGCAGAAGTGCCAACTTTCTGATACTCTTCCTTTTTTGGTGGGCAACAATTCCCTGATCGCATATTCTATCCTACGCGAAATTCCTGGTATAGAGAGTTCGAGCTGCCAATTCAATACCTTCACATCGATTGCATCGCACTGTACGATCAGTAAGTCGATAATCTGTCGAGAATCTGTTCCACATGTAACTCGATTCTCTTTATTTAAACATTTACTCATTTCCTCCCGGCTTCTTTTTGCATTTGTTTGGCACCGTCGACTGCCGCTCAGAGTAGCACACAAGCAATACCAAAGAGAACCCTCTGGCCAGAATTCGTGGCATCGAGACAAACTTTACACGGGATTCATCCCCCGTCTCCGCTCGCTCTACCCAGTCGACGTTTCAATAGACCAACTCAACGAGGCGAGGCGAGGCGAGGCGAGGCGAGGCGAGGCGAGGTGGTGTTACGGACGCAACTAGTGTCCGTGGTCGGAGTATTGTTTTACGGGTTGAAACTCGCGACAAATACAAGATAGCGTATAGGAGAATGGCGATGTACGTAAAACAATTATTTATCTATATATGAGTAAAATTATATTTCAAATATATCTCTATATATATATGAAGATCTGCGGAGCACGCGACGATGAGCTTATATCTAAGATGAGGGAGGCGGCCGCGCCGGAAAGAGTATGGGGTGCGAAAGCAAGGGAGAAATTGAGAGAAGCGACGAGCGCTATTTCCTTTTCTTAGTCACCCCGCACCGCCCCGACGAGAGCAGCATATTGTAACGCGTCGAGAAGTTCGCGAATAAATCGAAGAAGCGTTGAGAGTAAAATTAGATAACAACTCGGCTGCTGGGTGGTGGATGGTGGAGGGAGCTCTTCTGGAACTTTTAAGGACCATCCTCTTATTCCGGGGAGCTGTGCGAGCACCATCTCCTTTTCTCTCGATATATCTCTCTTTCTCTATCACTCTATCTCTCTCTCTTTCGCCAAAGTCCCTCAGCCACGCTCTCCTCGGATACCGCGCCGTAGAACTTACCTACCCCTCATTCACCCATTCATTTATCCGGAGCTTACATTATTAGGCGCTACCCGTTTCAACATTTGTCCGTCCGAGAGAAATAAATTGCCCGGGATAAAAAGAGCCGGGGAGTGAGGGACGCGGAACTCCGCCTTCTTTGTCCCCTTCACTGCTCTACCCCCGTACACCACCCTCTGCCAACCTCGAAGGAGCGGATTTTTCGACCGCTCAAGCAGTGAATTATATCTTGGGAAATTCGCGGAAATCCTAACGAAATTACCCCACGTTACTTGCGGCCCTCGTCAGACAACAGAGACGGAGGAAAAGGCGCAGGTAGCTTCTATCCCTCGTTGTACGGATTATACATATTACCAAGGCGTTCGGAGAAAACGAAATTAAAAAAAAAAAAAATGTATACTTTATTTATTTATTTCTAATCTGGTTTGATCTCTGATCCAGATTCCAAGCGTAGAGAGACGAGGTTTAACAGCTCAAGATCTTGTCTTTAAAATCAATTTTCTTCATGTTTTTGAGAAACGTTATAAGCTAGGTATATATAGTTGTGTGTGAAAATTCGTCCATGGGTACAGAGGCCCGTGACTTATGGTGAATAAATTTTGACAAGAAACAACAAGACATTATCTTGAAGAAATGTTTCAATTAATCGAAGAATACAAGATTTTCAAGGATCAACGATTTCCACCGATGGCAGATGGAAATGCATGTATTTATCCCTCCCGTCCCCAAACACTTATGCCTACCATCCGGCTCGATGCACTTACGAGTAAATGTCTCGGAGAGTGGTGTGGTTGTGCTTGCAGGGGCGATGCAAATCTATCGATGCTCAACGCCTCCCCCCTAGGTCGAACACTCGACGCTGGAGGTTGCGAGTCCATTTTATCAAATGATTTATTCAGGACATGATCATTAATGGCGAAACATTACTCTCTTGTCAGGAATCAATAGACGACCAGTGGCGGTAGCGACGGTGGCAGGTGGGCGGGGGTTGGAAGCCGCACTCTATCGCCCTACTAAATCATGGAAACAAAACCGAAACAAACGAAAATAAATTGCACGGGTAATGTATTCAGGCTGCAAATGATTATTCCGTAGCCCCGGGCTTCTCTGCGGCATACCGCAAACCGCGTTCACACCGGGACGCGCCCCGTTCCAACAACCAACTCCCGTCCATCCAGGGCTTGCACCCACGCACGAGTTAATTTTCGCTCTCTACTTGGTCTTCGGCGCGGAAATCGAGTCAATTTGAATTAAAAGTCCAAAGGAAACGCTGCGGCGATGTTCGGGGAAGGGCGGAAGGGCGGAAAGCGACGAGCGTAACACGGGCCTGTAATAGCTCGTTTGATCCGACACCCTGGGGGTGGAGGTGAAGGACGAACCCTCGACTATCCCTCGATCGAGTCCCTTCGAGCGACGGCTTCGACGGCGCCTAACAAGAAGACGTCCGCCCGCCACGCCGCGCCACTACGTGTAACGACCTACGTTACGCCTGCACGCGCGTCAAAGCGGGTGCCGCACGGGGTCCTCTTCTCGTCAACGGAACGGTTCGCTGAGAATTCAGAATAACGGGAACCAGAGGCGTGGCGGTATAAGAGCGACCGGATTCGTGAAGTGAGGTTGATCGGTAATTCCGAGGGTGCCTTGACGCCGTGGCATCAAAGGACGTCGTCCACGGGTCGTGTATCCCGACCCAACGCGACGTCCCTATGATACGACAGGCCTCAGGAGTCAATCGGTGCGTTAGCCGAAAAAGAGATTCTCTGAGCCTCTCTTGAGCTGCGTGGATACGGTACGGGGTTGCGAAAACATCTTGATTTATGACTGTAAGCAATCAACCGGGTCTCATTTATATCTATACACTCTACGCTGTATCCGCATCATCCAGCCGGCGGATCTTCTCTCACATACGCGATGCCGATATTTCATTGTTTTGACGGCTAGTTATCAGGCGCTTCTCGCCACTCGAACCTTGGCGCCCGGCAGTGAGACGCGGAAGTGACGTATCGATCGATAATATGTGAATAGACGATCAAGAATCCAGTTACCCCGTCTTCGTCATTCCCGAACCATGGTGCTTGACGCCCCGTTACTGATTAACAGTACACGTCGGTCTCGTAAGCCGCGACAAGGCACAATCACATCAAGTTGTAATCGTTTCACGGGCCGGAGATTTCGTGGGTTAGCTTAGGGCACAGGGCGATGTGGTAGCGGTGGTGATGGTGGATATTCGTCGAGGTTAGAACGTATACCCAAAGCCGTACGAAATTTGGTAATAATTGAAAATCCTTTGTTTGAAAAGGCTTAACCAGGTACCAGCGGGGAATTAACGTTGTCAGTAAATGGATCAGCCGATGGTTATTACAAACGCGACGTTGCTTTGTCGAGCTGCACTTCGTTTATCGTTAATTCACAATAGCACGTCGCCGCGTTTTCTACCCCCGTCTATCATCAGCGGGTCGCCAATTATTGCATCGGTAATCGATTGGCTCATCAAAGTTCTGATAACACGTGGTGTGCTTCTTTCTCTCTCCCTCTCTCCTCTCTCTCTCACTATTTCTTTCTCTCTCACTCTCACGGGCACAATGCCGCGTATTATTTGCTCCACTGAACCGTAAATTCTATTCGTAATTACGTTGCGTTTGATATTAAATTACAATTCGCTTCCATATACCCAACGCAACTGCGCCACTTATCCGGGGCATTGTTCGGCAGCGTGTTTCACACTAGATGAAAAGATCCGGAAATCGTATGCATGTGTCTATAACCCTAGTAGGTGCAAGGATCGCTTGCAAGTAACAAGTAGAAGACAAACTGGGAACGATCGGGTGAGGAAGAAACTAGAAACAGAGAGAGAGAGAGAGAAAGAGGAAGCGAGATACATTCGCGGTGAAGGGGCGAGGGCTGACAACCCTTTACATTTTAATTACGCCCGTCTTAAAAGCCAATAAAGTCTTCGGCTGGATAGAGGCGCTCGTCAGTGTCTCTCACTCTGTGAGTCTTTGAGGAATTTGTATTTCATGGCCTGAAAGACGGGATACACGATTGGGGTTACAGTGACAATGATAATTCTAATGCAGTGGATAGAGACGGAAGAATAAAGACTGTAATTATCGCGATTTGCGACTCCTGACGAGGCTGTTATGACTAGATAATCGCGAATGAGAACCCATGCCTTCCATCTAGCTCCAAGAAGTTCTCTCCCAACTCGGGCTTATCCTTCCATTTAGCCTCTCCAACGTGTACCGGTGAACAATACCCCCTTTACGAGTGGGAGTTACTTAGGCCCTATTTACCACGACTTTCATCGAACACCTTAATTCCGTTGTACCTATAGTATTGGACGAACGATGGGGTAGGTGTAAAATAGTAGTTAATGGTCGGTAATATTTCTGCGTGATTTATTTACTACAGTGAGCATTAGGTGTACCTAAGATATGAGGAAAAAAATTTTGCGAAATTCGGTGTTTAAATCGAGTCAAGGATACCCGGAGATAACAAGCGGAGTTAGACCAGGGGGTGAAAAGGACTCGGGAAAAATTTGCTCGTTTAATCAGGCGGGAAGGCGCCAGCGCGGGGATCAAACGACAAAATGCTGAAACACTAAACAGGCTGTCTGGTCTAGTTCTTTTCCGACGAAGCGACAATGTCACGGTTGAGGACCCGCGGGAAGACGCTGCTGAGGACGCAGAGGACGAAAGCGGACACGAGGGTGGGGGTGAGGGTGAGGGTTACGGCGACAGGGAGGAGGAGGGTTTAATCTTTCACTCTGGCAAGAACGGGCGGCGATGCACCATTACTACAAATTAAACTCCGTTACCTACCCTCTGCACTCTGCACCCTGTATCCTGCATCGAGCACCCTGCACCCCTACAGGCTGTTATACCTACACGCCGAGCTTTCACTCCAATCGAGTACGTTCACTCGTCGCGACAGCTGTCTCCAAGTTTTTCTTTTTTCTCCTCTTTTTATTTATTTCTTTTCATTTATGTATCTTCGTTTTTTTTTTTGCCCGTTGAGTATAACCGCGCTTACGAGTAACGTACACACATATCGATATCGGTATCTATACCTATACATCCACGGTGTGTACAAGGCACATTTTATACCTTCCTGTGTTTATCTCTCGTATGTTTGACGCGAAGTCGTCGCGAAAGAGGAATTTCCTTTCACCTTGATAAACCCATTCGTGGGCGGTGGAAGGTGTAATCCCAACCTTAATTTTCCCACAGTAGCGTGGGAGTATAAAGACGTGATCCGGACTCACTCGGTTTTAAAGGTGGGGAATTATTCTGTCAAATTACAACGCAACAATTTCGCAATCTTACATAATGAATTTAAATTTGCATTCAAATTTATCGATAGATTCACTTACAAAGGTGCAACTTGTAACTGTACGGTTACAAGGAAAATTGAATAAACTATAACGAAGACAAAAACAGGAACCGAGTAATGTAAAAATGATAAATAATTCAGCCAGCAAAGATATTAGATAAGGTATAAAATAATGAAGAAAATCAAAGCGAAATAATAAAAATTAACTAGCCATATATACGATATTCTCAACACTCTATATACGAGGATCTAGTTATTCGCGTAAAATACTTTAGTTGAAAAATAAGACGATATGAAATATCGCTTAACTTGGTTACGTCAATACGGTGCCCGTTCCAACAAAGTTCTGATGTGCGATTTCAGACGTTAGATGTTGGACGTTTATCGTTTAGTGCTCCTTCGTCTTCTGGTTTTTCTGTTCCTTGTAGTGACAGCTCGTTCGTCGCCTGCACTCTCGAGGGTACAGTGGAATTATTACTTGACCGATTGCATTTATCCTCCCCTATTCTTGTCCCTCCTCTAATACCCTCAGCCCATCTAACCTTCTTTCTGGTCTTTCTACCCGCTTTTCTTCCTTCTCGGATCTCGTTCCCTTTCCGCCCTTTCAGTAACGCACACTGATCATTTGGCCACGGTTACATTTCATCCGGACTTAGTCCTGGTATTACTATTTCTATTATTCATATCAATACGGATGCTATTATTATTATTATTATTATTATTATTATTATTATTATCATCATTTCAACCTTTCATCATCGTCGCCATCATTATTACCATATTCTTCTTATCATTTATTTCATAAGATTCTCCGCTGATTGAATACGATCGAGATAATTGCAAAATGCGACTTTATACTTCGAAACAGATTCATTATCGGGAGATATTCCATTTCTGGAAGTATTTGTCATTTCGTCGAAATATATAACGACAAGGGTAACAAAAGGTAGATTTTGAATATACCTTTTGATACTCGTACCACCGAGCAAAAGTTATCTGATGACGACCTTGACCTCTTCCTGGCGCCGCTGAGGGAATGATTATTTCAATGAATTTTAAATATAAGTACTTTATACTTATGCAGGCCACTCGAGATACGAGCAACACGCGCCACGTGACAACGTGTTTCATCCAGAATTCAGTCACGTGAATTTTTTAAGTGCAAAAACCGTCTTGGGAGCTACGACCATGCACGTTTTGCAACTGGGGATCGTTAACCCTTTTTCCGAGACAGGTGGCATGAGCCTCCCTGCACAGTAGTAACTCCCTTTCACGTATTTACTTCGTTTACTTTAAGCCTCGGGGTCGCATTGCGAGTAGAACTTGTCGCTAATTGTCCATCCTTTGAAATTCTTTTCCACAAAACTTTGAGATAGACGCGCGAACGCGCCCGCACCAACCCTTGCCCTTGTCAACCACGCTTCTATCTCTTTAATTTACACACTGAGACCTGACGCGGTTCGGAGTAACGTTAATTGCGTCGGGTAGGTATGTGCTTCACCCGTAAAACTGTCGCCACCACTGCGGGAGTATTTGAAGCGAGTCATTCCCTACCCTCTTTTTCCTCTTCCTCGACCTCCTCCATCTCTAACATGGCATCATTACCCGGACCGACTTCGCGGTACCACGACGATAATCGCTGCTTTTCGTTTGCTTGACCTGACCCAAGAGTCAAACGCAGGAGTCGTTTGTACCGGTTGCTAAAGGCTGGATATTTTATAAAGGTTTGGTCCCGGCGTGGGTATTTCGTATAGAAAAATATCTGTCCCGTTATTCGAGAATCATCCAGGATGGTTTACGTTCATATTTTAAATAAAGCTGGACCTTTTTTTCTTCAGCATACCTCGTTATCCTGGTAATCCGCATGAACAGAGGCAAACAAATACGCAATTGGATCCAATGTGATCAATTTTTTTTTTTTTTTTTTTTCACCGACCAGATAAGCCTCTAATTTTTTTTCTTCTCCTTCTTTTTCTTCTGCCATTCTGTGTCAATGGTCCAATACTATTTTCATCTGAAGTCTTAGCAGCCATTCTTTGAATTCAAATTTACATCGTGAAATTTAATAGTAACTTGAAATTTCCGAACTACTAGTTGGTGTACCTACCCCCCAAATCTGAAGTAAAATACATAAAGGGCTGAAACGAGCCGTGAATATTACCGGCAGGGCAGAGATTGCTTTTGGTTGTATTTCTTCGGTTCACGTCGGAACAAAGTACCCCTGGGGGTTGGTTGAAATTAGACAAACGTCTGCCGGCTGTGCCTCCTTATACCTAAACGCCAACGATAACTTGGCCTCCTCCGAGTTCAGAGTAAAGTTTGTCAATCCGCTCGTCAATAAGAGTTTGACGATCCGTAAAACCGCCGAAGACGAGAGGGGGACGTGTTTCTGAGACTCTGGATCATTGTGGATCATTCAGGATCATATCTCAAATCGTTTCACATCCTTATCGCTCGATTGGCACTCGTGAACCAGTCCGGTTAAAACATATAAATAAAATCCGACGTACCAATTGCCAATTTGCAATAATATACGACTAAAAATCATTTTCGTATTACCTACCAGATTTGTATTTCAAAAATGGATATCGATGTGGTATAATAATTTCTTTATCAAAGTTAATAAATGAAGATTATTTTCTGCTACGCAATTCATTCTATCGTACATTTCCGTTTAATTCTGAGCATTGAATGAACCAACGTCGGCTGACCAAACCTGTAATTACTACTACGCCCGGGCTGATCGGATATTGACTCATATTACTGTAGTGGAGTTGAGCGTAAAATTCGTATGATACGATTAAAAAGTTTCAGCCCCTCAAGTATATTGTTAGAGGTGGTTGTTTCAGTCGGGAATTGTTGTTGGAGATTGTGTCTATACCGGAGGCTGTCAAATAAAGTTTAGCGACGGTATAATTTTGAGATAACGTTGATAACTGATGGAAAATCTGAGAGAGGGGCTATGCGAGGGGACCAGGTTCTCCATAAATAATCGGCGAGCAATAAAGATAAGCGCTCTAAGCACTTGTTGCGCGATATATAAGTACATGTATATTTTAAGCTTCTTTATGAAAAAAATTACACGCAAGGTAATATAGTTGAAGGAGTAAGGTATTCAGAAAAGCCTCTAGAATAAACCGGGTAAGCTTAAGTAATCGTATACGCGATACGATCAAGTTTTTGGGAAAGGTTGAAAATGTTTGCTGCTTCGCAACTTCACAGCCCCTATTCACTCGTTGGAATATGAATCTAATACTGAGATCCGTATGTCTTTATAACGTGTTTCACCTCAACCGGACGAACCTATCTGTCTTTCCAGATGGGTCCGAAAATGAGTTAAAAATGTGAGAGAATCCGCGAAGGAACGTTGGGAAAAATGTTATTTCTGTTTCTGGTGAGAATTTTCTGCTTGCATAATATTTCTACCCCCATAGGGAGTAGCAGGCCCTTCTAGCGACCCTACGAGCCAATAATATCATCTTGGCGATAAAAGCGCGGCTCGATTCGCCCCTGGTGGCTTGGTTGAAAGTTGTGAAAATCGACTTTCAAGGACCCTCAGCTTCTTCGCGTTGCAAGGCACCTAGACATCCTCTATAAAACACGAGGCTTCTCTCTGCTGACCGTTAGTCGGTGTAGTTCGATAGAAGGTGGACCCCACACCTAGGTATCGATCGATTGTTTGTATTGGGTCGGCTAAAATTTGCCCCGCAAAAAGGGGTGCCGGATCTCCTCTTCCTCCGTTTCCCTTTTCCTCGGGTCGTCCCGGGGAACCCGGCTGCTATCCCGGCGCTGTCCGCCAGATATTTATTGGATGTATCCACACGGACGGACGGACGGGGGGACACATCCGATATAATAATATCTATTTTCCGAGCGACCACGCGGAATGAGTAGAAGCGAGATGGACCGATCCCTGGGAGCAGGAGGCTTTCGAACGAGAGGCATGACGATAAATAAAATAAAATAAAGTCAAATATAAAGAGGGTTGTACGAAAAAGGTATAGCGGCCCCCATAGAGGAGATACTTACGCTCTAGTCTCTGTAGCCGATCCCTTTTTGCGTCCTACGTAAAGTATAGCCTGCGTCGTTTTTGTTTCGAACCAGCATCGATACATATTTTTGAATTTTGGCTTAAGGTTCGAGGTGTTTGTTCGTCTATCTTCAGGCTGCAGTGAAACGCGGTGAGGGGTTGAATGGGGGCTTCAAAAGGCCGGTGAAACGGAAGCTTTTCACGTGATGCAATTCCGGTAGGTACCTCCACCGCTCGCTCTGAACCACTGCAGCGAATGCCAACTACTACGAATGGATGCTCGCTAGGTGAACAAAACGAAAATTGTCGAAAAAGAAAAAGGGCAAGAGAGGGGTACTGTAACTCTTTCATTTCCGTTCATCGCTGAATCACCCGGGTTACGGTCAATAATTTCACCTTGCCTTTCTACGTGTCAACTTGGTCTCTCTCTTTATTCTCTTTACCTTATACTCAGTATTTGGATGTGTTTCATTCAAAAATTCGCACTCACATCGTTATTTTCGTTACGAAAGAACGCTCGCTAACTACATGCCGCCGTCCTTCTTCGCCCGGGACATTTTCGACGCTTTTCTCATCACGCTTACTCCCCAAACGCAACACTTGACCGTCCATTTTCCGTCCCTTGGGATCTCCTAGGTCTTTGTCTACGCGCCACGTTAGGGAATGATCAACTCTGCTCGCTATACTCTTCTTATTACTTCTTTCTCAATTTTCACACACATGCAGGTACTAAGCCAAACGTAAAAGTTCGTGCCAACTGAACCAAGAAACCGAACATCGTTCACGCTACATCGAATACATCAGCCTTAATGAATATTGATGCAGCGAGGAAGGAAACACGTCTGAGGCTTCAAAATCGGAGTATATCAGTGTGTAGCTATATTGCACCAGGTCAGAATCGTACCGATGAATATGTTTATGAACTATCGTGGATACTGTATGATAAAATATAGGCAGGGTCTGTTTTTCACGTTTTCCCGTCACGCGCCCGTTTTCCGCAAATCTACAGGATTCGTTCTGGGACGTGGAGAATAAACTTTTTATCGTGTTTATGTGTGACTGCACGTATGGAATGCATGGGGTATAATATATCTGTATGAAGCAGCCAGAGGCGAGGTCTGGTCCCGAGTGAAATACCATGCGGACAACGACGCCTAAATTTGATAAATCACCAAGAAGTAAATTTCCTGCACTCACGCCCGACTCGAGTTGCAGTTGGCTCGGGTCTAGCTAGGATTTGGCTCTACGTTCAGGACGCAGTTACTGTGCACGTATAACGATGGCAAAGTATAGTTTAGAGATCGGGGATCCTGTAACGCACGAACGACCGCAGGGCCGAGTATAGCAGTGCAGGTCACGATGCGATGCGATGCGATGCGATGCGATGCAAGCTGCGTCAGGCATGTCCTTGGAATCGAGAGAAAAGAAGTAGAAAAAATATATCTAAGATAAGATCTTTATTTGTACTCTAGGGCAACGAGGCCTCCTAAGAGCACCCACCGGAAATTCAACAATGCATAAAATAAAAATAGAGATAAATAAGAGAGAATGGTTTATTAGCTCCGGACAAACCGAGCCAAAAAATACATACAACGTGACAAAAGAATGGAAAATGAAAATATGATGAAACAAAAAATGAAATAACATAAAATGAATATAAAGTAAGAAATAGAGAGACGCGAGGGAGCAAAGAGTGAGGAGAGGTGAAAGAACGGCGAAGAAGCAGGTGGAAGAGGAAGCGAGTGCTTTTGTTTCACGTTTCAAGTTATTCCTGAGGGACAGATTAGCCCGTTCTCTCCCCACGGGAGTTGCGCGAGGTGGAAAACTTGGTTGCCGTTGTATGCCTCCTAGTTTACAATACAGGATTAAGCCCCCTTTTCCTACGTCCCGCTCCCTTCGAACAAAACTTGAAGCTCTTGATAAGCTCTCTTTCTCTCTCTCTTTGTCCGACAGTCGCTGTGTCCTTCCAGTTCTCTGTCCCCGGCCTCCGCGGGCTCTTTCTCTGCCCGTTTTACTCGCCAAAGTTTTGTTAAAAAAATCATTTCCTACTGATAGGGAAAGCTCGAACAGCAACACGGAAAGTTCCTCTAGGATTAGTCGCGTATACGTACTGCTTACTGCAAGTGGTGTTGCTGGGGCAAAACGTAAACCAAACAATTCTCCTCCCTTTTGCCTTCCTTCCTCCGAGGCTGAGGCCACAAATTTTCTCAACTTTCAGAAACGCACACCGGTTCTCACAATGAGACAAGGAGACGAGGAGGACGCGTGCGAGTTCTTGTACTTCCTCCAACTCGGCAAGATCCGCCCTAACCACCGCGACCGCGGTACTTGAATCTCAAAATTTCCATTTTCTAGCTCCTCGTAAAGGACCATAAGACTGTGAAGGAAAAGGGAAAGGAGAATAAGCACGAGGGATGAGGGAAGCGACCCCCTGCCCAGGCACAAAAGTGTTATAGCCAAGACTATACAATCCAGAGAGTATTTCGCTGCAAGAAACGAATCAATGTTTCGCCCAAATTGCGTTTCTAGAAAAAAAAAAAAAAAGAAGAAAAAACAAAAAAGAGCGAAAAAGAATATAGCGTTGCCCGACGCAGGGGTTGTGGTTCTTAGGGATAGTTCGCATGTCTAGAAGAAATACTGGGCGCCCGGGATATGGGATGGATGTAATGTTATGGTACGTTGACCGTCACGGCTTCGGCTCGATCCCCCATTCTCTTCCTCTTTCGGCCATTCGCCCCCTGCGTCCAGTCCAGGGCCACGTTTCTTCATTTTTTTCTCGAAAAATAGGAGCGATGTTATCCGAGCAAGCCTCCTCCTCGACTCGTTCAAATATTACGTAGCGGAGGGTTTCAGTAAACGTGCGGCGGTAGGCAGCGGGGAAGAGAGGGTCGCCCAAATTCTTTTCTTCAGAACGCGAACACAGACCAACCACGTACAAACGTAGCGCAATTCTCATTCGCTACTCGGACCACGGGCGACCGTGATGGTTCGCGTTTATAAATTTTTCATTCCAACGGAAGTACCGACGCTGCTGCTTCAGTACTTTCTGAGTAATACGGTGTTTTGTTTTACGCCCTATTGCGGCCGACTGTCCGCCGACCAGCTACTACCATCTGCTACCTTCATCTACGAGTGCCTTTCAAAGACACCCGGAACATCGTGAAGAGTTTTGAAGCTTTCGGAAAGCTGGCGTTTATAAAACGACGCTATTTTCTTTCCGCATGGTTCGACATGTCTTGTGTATACATGTGTGTCCTAGCGTGGGCGTAAGGTATCAAGGTTGGCAAAACACGCTGGGAAGGACAATTCTCTCGTCAGCTCTCCACGGGAGGGCGACGAAGGGTCATGTTTTGACAAGGGGGTATCGACCGACGTATTTGAACCCCTTGTACGGCCTCGAGTCGCAAGGGTGACGGACGGTTAGCGACGGCCTAACCTACCAGTTCTAACTCAGTCGACCTGGACCTCTGGAAACCAGACAAGCCAGGAGGATGTAGCCGTGGCGCGTCAAAGTGGAAACTCTACTCCGGGGAGTATAGATCTTCGATCCACGATCCCCAGTTCCGATAGAGTCAGCACACACCCGAGGATGGGTGATAGTTATTGCTATGCATATGGCGCTTCGGGCAATAAAACGGAATGGTTTTACCAGGGGGTGGAATTTCAGAGTCGCTTTTAATCGGACTGGATCCTCTAGTTCCCGTCCCACTTCCACTTCCACTTCTACTTCCACTCCCACTTCTACTTCCCGCACCTTCACCTTCACCCAGGTCGAAAAGAGAAAACCGCCTATCGAGAAGAGGCGTTAAACGATCCTCGTATACGGTTCCGTTCCATTTCGTTTGACTACTATAGAATAGTATTTCCAATTTTGTACCGCGGCGAGAGACTGCAGTGTACCAAACTCGAGGAAAAAATTTCAATCCTGTAATGGTCAGCCATGAAGAGGGCTCTCGGGCCCGTTATCGTTGTTATGTAACCGTAACGAAACGGTACGTTGGTACACAATATCTCCTTGTTAGCACTATCTATTTAACTGTCCCACCAATCTGCGTCCATATTAATTAGAAAGTCATTAAGATATCTGTACCACAGTGTCGAGCATCACTCTCGAGCGTATCGTAACGCGAGGAAACACCGTACGTCGTGCGGGGTGTATGCGGGATACCATTAATTCAGGAATCGTGTAATTTTCGTTAATTAATTAATAGATTGTCAACCGAGATAGACACCTATTGTCGTATTGTGGGGTAGCACGTCGCGGAAATTATACCGCGCAATCATCTCTGGATTAATTGAATTCGACGCAAGCGTATCGCGTCACGTTTACTCAACCTCGATGAAGCTGAATACGAGATTCGTGTTGTATCCGAGCGTGCAGGGACAACGACGTTGAAGATAAATTGAGTGGCTCTGTGACTATTCTAGCCTAGCCGAACCAAACCTCACCCGGGTATGTAGCGCCTGCATAAATATAACGTCACATCGAAAATGACACGCGGGAATAAATAGAAAACTGAGAGAAAAATCCTTGGCAATAATTGATGGCGAGTGCCTGGAGTCGTCAACCCTATGCTCAGTCTTTTATTCGTCTGTCCGCGAGGCGCTCCGTCGCCGCGGAACATCTAATAAATATTAACCAGGACTCTCCTGGTGCTGGACCGAAATGGAAATCTGTGGAAGCTATCCTGGCGCTTTTCACAGACCAAGCGAAAGAGCGGGAACGGAAGCTTGGCGATGTAAATTATTTTTTAATCCTCTTCCTTCGGCCTACTGAGAAAGGCCTCTGGAGACCGACCGTTATTCTCCGTCTCCTCTTGGGAAAGCTCACTCACCTCTGCGACAACTCTCGGTCCGCTGTTCCTGTGGCTTTTGGGATGTTCCCCGTAAGTATATATATATGCACGCGGAGGCGTGGAAAGTAATTCCGCTCCAGCTTTTATTTCAATAACTTTATTTTCCGGCTCCTCAATTTTCGAGCTGCCCGACTATCAGATCGTATCGGTTATATAGACCGCGGTATCTTTTCACACGAAACTGAAAGTTCGTAGTCTACGCAAGTCTTTTGCCGCAACATATCGCGGACTGCGATGTTTCATCCCCTACGATCCGTGGAAATGGAATTTGCCAGTAAAATCGTACAAAAATTGATTCGTTTAACCCGCTCATTGTTGAGGCGAGGTTCTGACAAGCCATGGGGGTCGAGCATCCCTCGCGGAGAGGGCGGGACATGGCTATTCTAAGGGCTCCAGATTACACGCTATTGTTCTCACGGCACCCTTTGTCTCAAACTCAACCCCGTCCGCTCGTCCACGTACCCCATCTACCCTTCTCAACCTACGGTGGTCCTACAGGGTCGGCGTGCACGCCGTGAACTCTTTGTGTTTTTAATTCGTAATTTTGTAACGTTCGTTCGCAAGCTCGTCTCCCTACTTCAGCTCCAGGTCTCCAAGCGGTTATCTGGCACGTATGTCTGTCACTTGCCAATTCGATAGGAATAAGTTGCGCCGGTTTACGGGGGATGGAACTACGGGATGGGACAGGGCGCGGGCGTGTCGATTCAAGGCTTTGTCTTGAAGCCCGTACGACGGAACGAACCGAACGGTTCGGCGAGCTCAAATAATTGAATACTTCCGACTGGAACATTTCGGAATGAGATCGACGCCGGTGGTTAGGGCGCCGCGTTAACAAGGTTACTGGATGGGGAACGAGGGGCGAAGAACCGCGTGCTGTTTTAGAGAGAGCTGACAACCACCTCAGCCACCACACCTCCACGTTACAACTTCATTGCCCTCACGAACCGGCACCTCTGAAACTCACAGTCAGAAGTCGGGAGTCGGGAACCCTGCCAGGACGCCCTCTCACTACTCTTCCCAATCCCCGCACGCTTAAATTCATAAGAGCCACGGAATGTGGTGCGAATTTGCTATGTGCTGAACCTAATTCGAGTCTGCTTTAAAGGGATTACGCGGGGCGCGGTCGAGGCACAGACAAAACGTGTAACTGCTGCAGGGTATACCAAGGGATATACTTGTATACATATCGTACACATACACACGTAAAACGTAAAGGAACAACCTGCAGCTGGTGTTCCGGTATTATTGCATGGAAATATCCAGCTGCAGTGAAGCTGACCATAGTCGGTGAGGTCGACGACGTCTACGACGGTGATAGTAGCGCATAATATTCGCGCCTGGCTCACCGTTTTGGCGACGTCTATTAATTAGACGTAGTTCACCGTCGTCAAAGTCGGCGCACCCCACCGGCTGACGGTTACTAGGATACGGGAACCCCTTCGTCCCCTTTACCATCTCTACGTCTCTGCGTCTCTCGGTCGTAGGCACCGCGACGCGCGCTGATGTATGATTTAATGCGGGTTTCGAGAGAGAATATAGACCGAGTGGAACTGGGGAACGTGGCGTAAGGGTTTGCGCGGGGTGTAGCGTTGCAGTGAGCTCATTAATTTACCAGCCGAGCACCAAAGGGTGGCTTAACAAGGCGCGAGGCGGCTCCATTTTATTAGGCGACACTGAAGACGCGCCACGATCCCCTGAGGAACAATATTTGGTGGGGACGATGAGATCGGCTCACAATCAGTTCTGGCCACTGGATTTTTAACCAAACACAAACCGAATTGCATACTGCAATTGCATACGTGACCGTATGGACCATCGCGAACAATGTGCATCCCTTCCCCTATGAATAAACACCTCCACGACTCTTCAAAGCTTCAGATCTCGGCACCGACCTGGCAAAATGGCGGCGGATGGCGAAAGAACAAAGAGCAAAGAAAAAATAATTAATGTAGGTGTCACACGTGCGCCAACCCCTTCACACTGCGGAGTATATATCTAGAGGATAAAAAGATAACGAGGCGAGGACCGAGGCTGCTGGGTAGAGCCGGGATTTTAGCAGAGCACAACAAATCTCGGGTTTCAGGGGTTGGCCAATTTCATTAATACAGCTGTTGATTCCAGCGGCTAATTAATGTGGCAACATTGGTAATATTTGCCTACAGACCAGGCTGTGGGGTGCGCTTGGGGATAAACGTGGGGCGCCGAGGCGTCGGGGTCCAAGTCTAGAGCGGGGTCGGGGTCGAGGTCGTGGTGAAACAACAAGATTTCCATATTTAGCCCCGCTTATACGAGCTCGCTAAGCTGCAACCTGACCACGTTTCAATGTCTCTCCCTCGCTCTCCGTCTGTCTAACCCTTCCATTTTTCGTTCATTCACTTTTACACTACGCATTTCACTCCGCCATCGTTCGATTGACACATTTTATCATAGTTGAAAAATCACCGTGCTACTACTTGCCCAAATTCAACGCTGTGAAGAAAAAAAAACTTCAGAGGGAAGTAAATAGGGTAGGTCTAGGCGAGTCAGACCACTGTCAAAATTATACCAGACATCAGAAAGCGATAAGTACGGTATCATCATTCGCACCCTATCGCTATACGACGTGTCATACGGAAGCATGATTAATGAGTAATCAATTGCAATGACTCTTTCAATTCACTTCAGTGATCCATGATATACATGAATTTTCGGTTTCATTTTTTATTGAAAGTGACTGATTTTTTCTTTTTTTTTCTTCACTTTTTTTTCTCACTCTACTTGTTATAATATGAAAAGAATCAGGTTTAAATTGATGTCTACCCCTTTGCATTTGATTCTATCATTTGAGGTGAAAGATCTACCGCTATCGATATTTCGAGGGAGACATTCATTCTTCGTTGGGTTTCCCCGATAATTTTCGTGTGTAGATCCTAATGCCCTAGAACTTATGAGCCCTATTGTGTCTATCGTCGAAGGTACGATTCGGGCAATTAACCTGCTTCCATTTTCAATTTTCCATCAATATACGCGAAGTGGTTGGGTTAGCACCACGGGTGGTCACTGGCGTGGTATCCAATCATTGATTCGTTTATCGCCTCCCTTTATTATTGACGTTATTATTATGGCTATTCCTCTTTTTCTGCCTACTTTTTTTTTTTTCTTTTTATCAATACGTTTCACTCGGCGGTAGTCTCCCCACTTCATTGTACCGCGACGTCACACGCCATTCCGATTCACTCGCAAAATCACGAAAAACAAGTTAACATTGGTCGACCCAAACCTCGGGCAACGGCTGCCAGACATCCCCTCGTAATTCCCGCAGTATATTCAATCCCACTGCCAACGGACCCCTGGTGACTTTGGCAGTGACCGGAAAACCGGAAATGAACTCAACATGGTTATTTATTTATTTATTTATTTATTTATTTATTTATTTATTTATTTATTTATTTTACCACCCTTACGAAATCCGACTCGCAGAGGCTTCGGTAAACTCTTCAGTCATTTGCAAGTTCCTTGTTTCCCCACGTTTCCATAGTTTCTTGAGAATCACCGTGGTCCCCATATTTAGGGCAACATTTATTCACCTCGCCATGCTAAGCTGCGGTTACCTCGAACTTTCTCGTTTAAATTTAAAAATCATCCTACCGTAATGAACACAACCGCGTAGGGTGCCATGCCGCATACCGCACGCCGCTAGTCTTGGCCGTCCGGACTCCGGAGTATGGGGGTCGCGATTAAAAAAGCGCGAAAGACCTTGCCTACGATGGATTTGGGATGTGGAAAGGGTATGAAGAGGGGTAGAAGGTGGTGACGCGCCTCGGCCTTTGTTACCAGGTTCGGTGCGACGGACCGAGCCGTGATCAAAGCGGCGCCCGCAGTTTCCTGAAAATATCGAGTTTGAATAGCCAGCCTTTCCAGCTGGGAAATTTTTCATTTACGAGACGATAATTATCAACCGGCATTCAATTATCCTACCCTTCGATCATCCCCCGTTCCTAACAGCTATTCCGCGAAAATCACTCGATCAATACCAACGTTTGCACTTTCCGACATCTACTTGCTAGTGTCGCGCCTGATGTCCGCTTTAAGCAGCAACGCTCTCCGCTTGTAACGAGCGTATTTTATTCGTCGAGGTAGGAAGCATGTCGGGAGGACGTCGGTGGGGTGGTTTCAGGAGTTGGGGAAACTCGCTCTGCTCTGGTTTGCTCTGCTGTGCTCTGCTCTGCTATCCTCTGCTCTGCTATGCTCTGCTATGCTCTGAATGTTTGCTGGTATCGCGTTACCCGCGGGATTAAAAACCTCGGCAAGAAATACTGCCACTGCAACGGCTCTCATTTGCAAACTCTCCGAGAGAAAATGGGGGTCCGCAGGGACCAGGAATAGGAGGATGGGGTTATTGTAGATACACTGTTAGGCAACGCAGTGACGCCAGGCCGTTTTCCGCGAGGTAAACGTGCTCCAGGTATGACCTTCGTCCTCCGGAATCGATGTGCGTCATGAATACACGAGAGAAAAAGAACATGAGGGCCCTAGCAGCGACGTGAAAAAAATCAATAGATCGATCAATTTTGGTCAACGAATACCAGCGAAGTGTAGAGCTGGACGGTACGTAAATATAAACGCGTTTCTTTCAATGGGTGATCTGCAGTGGCTACAGGCTAGGGCGTCGCAATTAATTTTTTTTTTTTTTTTTCCGGGAATTCGCCGCATCCATCCATCTCTATATACCAACGGTCTTCCTGCAGTCCCATCTCCCCACTGCAACCCCCAGCGTGGCGCAGTTTGCGATGCGCCCTCCCGGATTTGCATCCGGGATCCACGATTTGCATTTCAATTCCCTGAGTCTTCGGTACGGCCGGTAGTCGACAGCCAACACCAGCCGCCACCCGGCAGTCGACGGTCGTTATAGGTATATATAAGTATACGTATAGTGCAGATATACAAGAGTAAACACGGAAGGATGCCGCAGTCTTTGCATCCTCAGTTTACGCATCAGGGATGCAGGGAATAGGGAAGCGAGAGAAAAGCGTATAAAACCGTTTGGTTAAAAGATTTCCCGCCAAAACTTAGAACGAAAAGAAATTAGAAGTAAAATTTCTCTTCGGAATCACAATTCGGGGCGATAACACGAGCGAAAACATCTGGCCGTACCATCCCCTTCCCGCCACCCTGTCGCACCCGTACCAGCCCCTTGCTCAAACCCCGATCGATACTTTGTAATTATATTATGCAGAATGTCAGTCGGCGTGTTCGCGAGCGCTTACATTGGGGTGACTCCTTCGTTCTTTTTCCTCGCTTCGTTCCTCCCAACCCCTAAGCCACCCCCTCTGCCCCTGTGCCCCAACCCCGTATAAAGCTCACCCCATTCCTGCAGTCTGGTCGTTCGTCATGCCGGGTATAACAACGCCGGAGGTTGAACGAGATATGCGTAGGTAAATACGGGAAGGTGGACTGATCTGTCGCAACGAGAATGCACGTGGATATGCTTCGTCGTTACATATACCGGTGCGGGACGGCAAACGGGTAATTAAAAGGGAATACGTGACGCGCGTTCGCGGTCCAGCGAGAGCTATGTGTTGGATTATATGTATATTGCATAAAAAGCAAGTATGTATACACGTGTAGAGCCCGGGGTGTCGTTAAATTTTACAAATGAGCGTTCTCGGCTACATCCCGATGACCACCCACCCCCTGCGGCAACGCCACAGTACAACCCGAGTTTAAAATAAAAATACCAAAATACCAACCTCGACCCAACCGGACCGGACCGGACCGGACCGTACCGCGGGTATAAACAAACGGCGGGTCATACGCGCGAGGTAACAAATGTCCGACATTTACATTTAGCAGCGGGGAAGAGTCCCTCACCCACTATTTTATACCCCTGACCGCTTCGGGGAGACGGGGAGACACGCACTACCCCTACCTTAGTCTTTATTTACGTTAATCTCCTCGGCGAGAATCTCCGCGAGTTTTAAAAGCCAGGTCGTACCGTTCCTCAAAGTCCCTGCTGGCTGCGTTTGCCAATCGTGAGCGAGGGATTTGCGGAATATTTCCTACCTCAACGAGAAAGATGGCGTCGACGGTGAGATAGATGCGAGGGGAAGGGGGACAGGATACTTTGAGACTCGCGTAACTTTATTAATTAAAGGCTGTTAGTCGCTGTTGCTCGATACAACGTTGGCTTGGCCGTATACCTTACTTTCGCGGAACTATCGACTGAAGGCTAATGCTTTCTCTGCGCTGCCTTGCTTCGTGGCTTCTTATAAATTTCCGTTGAAGAATTACTTGCATTTTTTCTGCCCATAAAATTGAATAAATAAATGAATAAATACATGAATCACGAAAAGGCGTTGAAAACCCGATTTGTCGGATTTTCCTCGTAAAGTTTGTTCGGATAATCGAAAAATGTTGCGTGTTATATTCAGTCGGTTTTTACCATCCTGTAATTACAAAATTGCTTTCATACGCCTCTGCAGTAGCAGCCTTCTGAACGGGGTAAAAATACCTTGCTAAAGAACCAACCACGCCGGTTGTCGGACGACGACCACGAGGAGGAGGAGATGGAGATAGAGATGGAGATGGAGATGGAGATGGAGATGGCGATGGAGGTGGAGGTGGAGGTAGAGGTAGAGGTAGCGGTGGAGGTAAAGGATGAGGAAGAGGCTGGAGGAAGTTGGAGGCTACGGAGGTATCAAGGGAAAGGATCCAGAATGGAGTGAGGGGTGGTAGGGGAATGGTAGGGGCCTATGGAAGGAGGATCAAAGCACTGGAGATGATTTCATTACGACACGCCACTCGTCTGCTCCGTTGAAATATCAAAAGAGTGCACCCGCTATACCGCCAACACTACCTCCGGCATTACTAGCACACCCTTGAGCCACATGCACACATACATAATATATGTGTTCATACATAGACTCATACAACTATCAGACAGACCAAGCTCCACCGGGATCTCTTCTCGTTCACATATCTTTGCACAATGCCTTCCGCCTTGCCAGCCAACGTCCCGCAACGAACTCTCCGTGCCTCAGAGGGAAGAATATTAGCTCAAGCTGCCGCCTATTGTCGGAATAAGCCGGAGAAATTCCTGATAAAGATATTTTTGATATCACGATTATTCGCGGTCTCGAGAGGGATGAAAAAAGGGAATCATTGCTGAACGGAGAAGAAGGAAAGGGAAGAAATTCATATATACGTGGAAAAACGAATTAAATTTACAGTTCAAACTTCATTTCGGACAGCAATGCAAATATGTACTCTGCAAGTCAACAAAGACCCATGAGAAGCTTTTTCAGATTTAAAAGACGCCGCAAGCTCGAAGAGAATTTCACGTTGTATCGTTCGCTGTATCGTCTCAGGCTTCAGCTGAGGCAAAATGAGGTTTCTGTATGTGTGCTAGAACCCTCGTCGTGAAACCGGTGCGCGTACGCGTGTAAATATGCCTTCTGAGAACGTGCTGGGTGTCCAACAGAGAATCGCGACACCCGGGCAAACAACTTGCCACGCACTTCTACGCCAGCCAAAGTTTGAAAATTAAGCTACACGTTCTCTGCCAATGCTCGTCGGGTCCTGTCTCCTTCATATACGGGGCATCGGCAGAAGTTATTGCTCGCTAAAGGAAATTGACTTGAACCAACGCCAGGACTTTTATTATACCTTTCAGAGGGAGGCAAGTGAAAAAATCTTTCCCCCGACAGAAGTAAACGAAACAAGAAAAACCTTGAGGTGTAGATATACGACGTCGTGGTACTAAATTTTTTCCTAGTCAACAATCACCACGACGACCATTTGCTCTTCTTCTCGGATGATTCCAACTTTGCACATCTGATAGAAGTTACCTTGTTTGGTGTTGCGGCCTGCTGCTGCGGCGAACAACTTGTGCTGTGGATCGGCTGCTGGGTAGATCCCTGCGGTATAACCTGATTCAGGTGATTCAGGTGGTTTAAATTTAGGTGATTTAACTGGGTCTGTTGTTGTCCTGTTTGATTGGTGCCCAACTGCTGCTGCTGATGTTGTTGCTGGACCTGGTGACTCGTCTGGTGTGAGTTCTGATGCGAGGTCTGGTGCGAGGCGGCGGGAAAGGTGGGCACCGTGAACGGAACGAACAGCATCGGGCTGCCGAGGATGTGCGCACCACCTCCACCCACTGTGCCCGTCTCCTCCCTACACCTGGGAGCGAAAATAAAATCGTGACGCAGCTGAACAAGCCCTGATCAACCAAAGGAACTGAGGGAATTCATGAAACCCTTGAAAACACATCCAGAAATAAACCTACCTGCACTCCTGCCCCAGTCCCTGGTGCTGGGGGTGGGCGTAGGGGGCGGCTCGGACGGAGGTGGTGGACGCCACCCTCGCTACCCGCAGCGACAGGCCGCCCCGTTGACTCGTAAGTTGGACCGGTGGCGGTGGAGGCGGAGGTGGTGGAGGAGGGTTGTTGTGCCCGCAACAGCAGGCTCGACAGCCGGGTTGTTGTCCGGCTTGGATAGCTTGGATCGCCCGAAGGTGTGACGATGTGGGGCCCCTGGGCCCCGTGGACGAGCAGGGGTACACCCCAACCAGGCAGCCCACCACTGCAGGCCCGGGGCCCTGTGCACTCGGAGCCAAGGCGGTGGTCGCCTGCAGTGACGAGGCCACCCCAAATCGAGTTTCCCTGGCCGTGGAACCACCACCTCCACCTTCTTTCTCTGGCTGTTTTTCTTCCTTCTTCTGCTGCCGCGGGACCCTTGGTCCTTCCGCTCGCGTCACGGTCGTGCCTCCTCTTTAGACTCTGTTGCAAGCTATTCTGACGAAGAAGCGTCAGAAGACAAGACTAGCGATCCAGGAATATCTGGCTTTGGCGTGTCTTTGAGCACGTCGTCAAAGGCACGAGCTTAAGGTGTGTATTTTCTCGTTAGGTTGAGGATGCTTCTTACGCTGATCACACCACGTGTTCCAAAACTTTGATTCTGAAGATCCCCGGACCTAGTTCTCTGAACGTAAGACACCCTTGGTCGGGTTCAACAAGTATGCTGAAAAACTGTGGGGTTGAGACTCTCTTCGGTGTATATCAAAGCGAAGATTGAGTTTGTCGGAACTCCTCCCAGCTTCCGGAGCTTGGTGATTTTCAATTTGAACCCCTTTCAGGTTTTCTCAGAGGTTTAGTCCCCAGATGTGCTACGTCGACTTGATCGGCAGTTACTATTTGGGGAGTTTGAGGGAGGGCTCTTCGACGTCGATCTACTCGACGCAGAGTTTATTATCCCGAAATATTCAACGGTAATTATCGCACCTTTATCAACAACTCAAACTACTCCTCGTCTGAGTCATTGGCCGGGATAAAAAAACTAGTAACTGGAGACAACTGGGAACTGGTAACTAGTAACTAGTAACTAGTAACTGGTAACTGACAACTGAAAACTGTCAACTCGCGATTGTTAATTGGCTACTCGCGACTCGCGGATAAATTTTTGAATGTAGTCGATCGCCGATTACACCTTTCTAACAGTCATTACCGATATAAAAGTACGAAATAAGACGCGTTCTTGCAGATGACTCGAGGATCATGAGCCACGTGCGAAACTGACAGAGGGCATACGATCGCTCTTCACACCGCGGGAAAAAATGACAATTGAACGATCGTCAGTTGGCGACGTGGTAACGTCGACGACAACCACGAGCACGACTACGTCGGCGACGGCGACTCACTCGTGTCTTGTCTCTCTGCGAGAGTAAGAACAAAGAGAGAGGCTAACCGTGATGTCGGATGGTCGCTCGCCGACTGACTAGTACTTCCGCTCTGGCTGTTGTGCGATTCGGAGTGGGGGTTGCTTCGTTGGGTTGTTGTGTGTAGGGGTTGTAGGGGTGGCGCGGGGCTGCGCGGGTGTAGGGTTGGTGCGCGCTTCAATGCTTGAAAGCGGGAAACCCCGGACGTGAAATTCTTGGACGCGTTCCTTTCACGTGGCCTTACGCACTCGCCACGCACAGTTCTCTCATCGAAGAGGTGCCCTTCGTATCGTCTTGGTCCGTCCGCGACTTTGGCCCGTCGGCGTTCATCCGATTCTCCTTTATCTCAACCAGGATTCGCAAATTTCCCGCGATCTTTGACCGGGTTGCAAGTTATCGCCCGCCGGTTAACTAATCCGCAGTAATACCCCTGTTTAACGGAGTTCCAACTCAAGCTGAGATGAACTCGTTGATTAAGTAAACCAACAGCGACGTATCAACGGTGGATGGAGCAGAGGGTCCAGAAGCAGAAGATGACCGTGGTCGGTTGATCGTTCCCCGTCGTGATGTGTTACCGGTAACAAGTCAAGAGATTTAAACATTCGCATCCGGACGGTTGTCACCGTTTGAATATCCGCGTCAGGGATAAATCGCGTTCGGACGAAGCATCAGTCGTCGGAGTATCACCATTGGCTATTTTGGCGAGAACTACGCAGCTTATTATCCCTCGTAAAGAACTGATGGTATCACTGCACTCCTCACGCGCGATTATTATACCCGAATTTCCTATTCCGTGGCACATTGAGTCATGATGAAAAAAACTCTCTTCTTTAATATCTAGAGTCACTTTACAATACTTTGTACATGTGTTAAAGTGGCTTGCGATACGCGGATGCCCGCGCGATTTAACACGCGACTTCCGCCCCGTCGCGTGTCACGTATCGCGTGTCACGTATGACGTGCAGCTGGTGACCGCTACAGTCTGCAAACTTAGTGCGGGTGGCCTCGAGACGTGTATCGAAATGTATCACGGAGTTGGGTGGGCGATAGGTTCAGAGTCGAGAGTTGAGGGCGCGCCGAGCGGCAGCAGCGACGTCGACGTCGACGGCAACGGCGACGGCGTCGGTTTTGCTCACGAGAAGAGAAGGGCTCTGGCTGGCTAGGGGTTGTATCGGGCTGCGCGGGGTTTAAAGGAGTGGGGGCAAAGCCGAGAAATTCGCGGGAGAAAAGTTTTTTCTGTTAGTTTTTAATGTTTCTTTTTTATTGTTCTTTGAATACCGATCCCAAAATCACGGTCGCCCTCTAAACACGTTCTGAAGACATTCTCTCATTTAAATCCTATTCCGAGTCAAGAACATTTTTTACCAAAAGTATCGGATGCAAAAATTTCCATGCTTATTCAAGACGTGATCAAACGATCCAACATCAAACCGACATGTCCACACGTGACTTGATCACAGGTCGGTGGCAGCCCGCGTTGTATCGCGAAGTACGTTCATTGATTCGCCTGCCCACCCCAGTCTGCGACCTCCCCACCGTTTCACGCTCATCCCCTCCGCCTAGTAGAAGGGGATACATGTGTGTCTATGCGTGTACTGTGAGGTATATCCATATGTATATATGTATATACATACCAGGCTGAGGATACTGAAGATAGATGTACGGATACGCGTCGAGGGATGCGTGTGAGACGAGCGGCGTGAGTATCGCAGCGATCCCCCGCCTCGATATGACTCTGGGCGTTTTGAAAGTTAATGAAAAAATAACTCGCAGTTTTTTTTTTTTGTTGTTTGTTTTTTTTTTTTTCGCCATATATACTAACGGGGAGAAGATGACATGGGCCATGGTGTAACGGGGCTAATTTGCTACTGGCTAATGTAACCGGGAGGAACGGTTGAAACGCTAATGTATTCCGCACGTTACATCTGCCATACGCCTCATTAGCATTTGCACCGCGTTATAGGACCTACCTACCTAGCTACTCTGCCCCTGATGCCGGCTCATCGACCGTCAACGGCAACGTCCCTAATTTCTATACATGATGCTTGCTGAGCGAACTGCTAACCGAGCTTCTAGACTATAATAGAGAACTTCTGAGCAAGTCCGGGTACCCTGGGTACCTAGCATCAAATTGAAGCCCTACCTAGACACAGGGGAGCGATTCTCGTCGGAGTATATCGCCTATATTATATTGTACAGGTGTATTATGTAGTGGTCGGTATGTACAAGTATGAGAACGTGTTGTGGACATGTAGCGGTTCTTCTCATATATACCAAAGAGGGGCCAGACCATTCGACGAACTCTTATACCGAGGGCATGTAGACGTATAATACAGTTTGCCCGCGGCCTCTTCCCTTTCCGCATCTTTCTCGGAAACAACACGCCGCTTTTGTCACGGATTTTCATACAACTGCAGGATTACGTCAGGGCTCCCTGTGGAAAGAAATCCTGCCAAAGCGCTTAGCAAGAATAAAGAAGGAAAAAGAGCCATTCATAAACTTGATACTTTCCGCTATACGCACCCGTTGAAATGGCCCTCGAAACCGTAACCGCGTACATATTCACGAGATAGGGTAAGTTGGAAGACATTATAAAACCCTAAAAATAAACCGATGCATGAGACAAAGAAAAACACAGACTTATTGGAGGAATGAAATTAAAAAAAAAAAAAACTCAAAATCCAGGGTTATCCATCGGCAAATTAAATGCGCGGGATCGGGGTCTTCCCTGTTCACCCCTTCGACGCTCTACCCAACGGTGAACCTATTTCGATAGGGGAGACTGGTGGAGTAGGTGTATTCATAATGAACCTATATGTATGCAAATGGTTGCATATCGTACGTGACAGAGACGAGAAGAGTGTGCGTTCGCGGAATGCCCGGCGGCCGATGCAATGCAGCGGGCAGCGGGCAGCCAAAATGCAACGATTACACGCATGCACGCGCAACGTCCGCGTTGTTCCAAGGGGCAAACGGGCGACAAGGCTGCACTACACTGCCGCATTGTTCGGACCGAGTATTTATACAGTTCTGAGGGCTTTACGATGGTCAAACGAACCGATATAGGTAGATAGAGACATCGTTCGATTCACCCGCACCGCTTTTTGTGTTTGAAATACTTCCCTCTCATTTCTATTGGCGATTTCTATAAGCTTAAATTCTTCCATTATTATTCTTCGAATAATATACCGTGAACATAAATAAATGCATAGAAGAAAAAATAAAAATTATGCTTTTAATCGATCGCTAGTTTAAGCACGAAGTATAATTAATATCTACTTGCGAAGGGTTATCAATTTTCAAGGATTCGATAACGTCTAACCACCGAAATTTATCGCTAAATAGAAAGCCATTATATGCAGTTTGAAATATGATATTATAAAGGTATATTTCTACAGGATGAAACTTACGAACATGTATACTCTCATGTGTAGAAAATTGAACGAATTTTTAATTCGGGGTGTTGACTATTCTCAATCAGGACACCCAGTCACCGAATATATCTACGCATGTAAGTGTACGAATGTGAAGGTATAACATACTTGTACCGATACGAGCTTCGATACGAGAGAGGAGAGTCAGATCGCATAAATTTGAACGATAAACGCGTTATTTATAGCGAGCATAAATTTCCTATGCTAATTCCCGATGATCAACGTAAAATTGTATTCCCATCCCGGTTGAGAGAATTCTGGGGCGTTAAATCGGCGAAGATTTAACCGACGCGGCGCGGCGCGATTGCGAGCGCGAATTTTCCGCGAATAATTTCCCCACCTAGGAATAGATCTCTTTAGGTGAATTCGAATTACGAAGATCTCGACAGTGTCAAAGACCGCGTATACCTACTTTTATATTCGTATAAATCTACCATAGGACGCGGTCTTTTCGTACTACGTTTCTCGTCATATCGACGCGACGGAGCGGGAGACCCGCGGAGAAGTGTCGAGAGTATTCGAGCGTGAGAACCTCGTTGTTGAAGCCCCCCTCGCTTTTTGCTTTCCTCGTTTAAATTGATAATTCATGCTTGATATACGCTTTGATAATACTATTTATAAATAAGATAGTATGTGTATGTATGTATAGATTTTCCTTCGAGAAGGCACCAGCGCGCAGTTACACTCAGTTACTTACTTAGTTACTTACTTACTTACGTATTTACTCGGAGCAGAGGGTTATCGCACGTCCGGGTCTCTCTGGCTGCTATACCTACTCCTCGTCTACTCTTAGTCTACGTTTGACTTAATTTTCATTCAAGACATTCCGCGCCGGGAGGAATTTCGAGCCATTAAACACTAGCTTGCTATCTTTCGGCGGTAGGCGAGAGCTCGAAGCAAGGATGAGGTAGCCGAGCAAGAAGCGTTCGCGAGAGTAGGTACGTATCCACCGCCGCCGCCGCTACCGCCGCCGCCACAGCCATCCTCAGCGTTAGCATTGCCACCGTCAAAGCACCGACCATGAGCCCCCTCCCTTCACAATTATTCCGTATAATTATATTCGTTTCGCAACGACACCCTCGGGACTTGAAATTGAAATTGAGCTCCTCTCCCCCTTCTCTTTTCTCTTCGCCTTACTTCTTGGCCCCTTTACCACGCGCTCGAACGAGCCCTGGCGACTAAACCATCGCAGGGGGCAACCGTATCGTGTTTTTCTAGGCCTTTGCGAAATTATTCCCCTTCTTTATCTCGCCTGAGGAAAGGATGATGGGGAATCCTCTGGAAACCGTCGCGTCTTAATCTTTCCAGGAATTCCGCGTGAGACCTCAAGTATGTGCTTTCGGGTTCCAAGGATTTGAAGAGGGAGTTTTAGCCGAGGGGATGGTGCACGGGAAAACGTAGCCTCAGCCTTCCGCATGGACCTTATATAGGTGAGCGAGAAACGCGGGGATAATTCATCGTGAGAATTTTTTCAGGTATACCTAACTGAGTATACCTACGTCAGGGTAATTATTTTATTCTTCTTTATCAATTATACCGGAGCACTCAGACGCCCTCCGCTTTCTCGACGCGGTGTCTTGGAACCTCTCTCCATCTCTCCGCTCGCCAAACCACCTCGTCCCATTATCCAGATATTAGCCATCGGGGACCCGCGAAATTGCCACAACTTAAATAATTTATTTTAATGTGATCGCCGCCTAACTGGCTAACGGTTACATCCGTGCGGATTTATTTTTAATTAGAAATCGTTGCCCCGCATCGCCCTTTGATGGAGCCCTATAACCCGACCCTGTAACCCTTTCTAAAATCAAGCCATCCTGCGCGCTCCCGCAATTCCTCTATCTCTCTCTTACTCGTATCTAGACCCGACCGTTTTCTGTTCTGTTTTTTGGTTGCTGTCAATGGGTCAAAATCCACCGATGATTAATTGCCCGTCATTGGACAATCAGTCTTTCTAATTCATATTTTACTTTTTTTCATTCCATCGTGAACTGAATTTGAATTATTTTTTATCCAGTTCATACATTTCTCTCTTGGCTCTTGTGAACGAAGAATAGCCTGGAGGTCGTTAGATCATTGGAAACGGTCCGCCGCCGCACCGCGGTTACGTCGAACGAATATCGATATACGTGGGCGTCTGCATTGGAAGTGACTGACTCACACCTATATAAAGTTTGTGTAACTACTCAGTATGGTTTTCTCCTCGTGGGAAGATATATTGCGTTAGAAAATCGTCGGATAGCTGTATTTGACGGGGCACATCCACCGTCAAATTTATTTGCACGTATGTTTGAGATGCACTCAGCCACGGCGGAGTCGACGGTCCTCCTCCGGCGCTCTGCGTCACGCCGCGCTGCGCCGCACCATGGCGAATCGCGAATCGCGAGGGGCGAACAGCGAATGGCGAATAAAAATGTGACACGCGTCGCCACCAGTTCTCTCCATCTACCCAAATTCCAAGGGGCTTTTCATCCCGACCAGAGACGGTTACCTGCCTACTCATTCCCTGACGCGAAAATACACGCTTAGGATACACACGTAGAAACACGCGCAAGTTAATCCGACGCGTTCCTGCTATAAACAATATGGTGTTAATAGTTTCGACGATGAGACGTGAGGACACGTTAATTTATTACATGCGGGGGTATCCATATCGGCTTGTAGTTTACAAGCACTTCGTATGGATAAGTTCTCTGCGAAATACTATATGGGAAAATTACTACTTGCCTTGTTGCGTTTGCTTCTGAAAGCTTTAAGTGGATCATGAATGTAACAAGTCAGACAGACATACGTGTGCGTGGGTCTGATCTTTTTTTTTCCATATCGATTCCCCGCGATTTCATGACGGTACTTAAACCGCGTAACTTATGGACGCTACTGTGTATATACTATAGTATATGAAGATTGATGGGAAGATTTTTCGATTCTTCATTCGGCATAACAGATTCAAACGCAATTTTAATAACCAGCGATTAATCGCAGCTTTAATAATTCCAAAATTCCCTAACTGTATGTATGCGAAAAGTTTGAGGGTTGTATAAAAGCTCCCAACTCGGGAGTTTACCCTTCCTCATACGAGCGCTACCACGAAGAGTTCATTCACTCGAGTGATAAGGCTCAATTAAAAATTGAAATGGCACCGAATTAGCTGTTATTCATTTCACAAGCGCATAAATTGTATAAAAAAAAACAATAAAAAATACTGAAATCATAACCAAAACGAAATCTTTAATGCGACAGTATCTCGTCAATGGAAAAATCTCATATGCCTTAATCATTGAATATAGGAGTCGATATTGTTGATCGAAGAAAAATGTCCCTTAAAGGGCGGTGCGCAAAGAAACCAGTGGCTATCACCCAAAGCATGAACAAGGTATTGTTGTAATCATGTTTTCTGAAGAAAAAAAATTGATGATAGCCACTGTTTTCTTCGGTTCGCCGCCGTTCGCGGCCGTGTAGTGCGCGCAGACCTTTATTCGTCCCATTCGGACCATTTCTTTCCCCATATCGTCCAGCGTGTTCGTTCGTTTCTTTTCAGTTTTGTTTTTTCTCTGAGTAATACGAAGCCGGACGGCGTGGGGTACCTACGCGTATATATATACCCACCTAGTTAATGCGGGTTAAGCCCGGCTGGTGCCTGTTATTAACATCCTACAGTATACTATACTATGTAACTAAGGTAGGTATATAACGCGGGGTGCCATGCTAGACGGTACCGTAATACACGTAATATACCTACACGTTGCTATATATATTATATATTATATACTTATACACAAGCTAAGGGGGAAAGTACGCTCTCTGTATTGTTCAGTAAGTACAGTTAACTTAAACTTATACTAATATAGCGAAGGGTTCATGCGACGGTATACACTATATACTCTATGTATATGATATATATATATGTATAATTATGCGTACATATATATATTTTATACCCACGCGGATCCAGTGGGTGGGCTTTTAATTTTGCGGCGGCACCACTAATTTCCTCGGCCTGGCTTATTTAAGATTTGCGGAGTTTTTTAAAGTTTGCAGCTTTCATCGTGTTTCTCTCGTCTCCTGTTCGGGTTGGGTTGAGTTCAGTTCAGTTGAGTTGGGTTTAGGTTGGGTTGGGTCGGGTCGCGTCGCGGCGCGGCATCGCGGGTAAAGGCGAGGGTGGGACCGACGGAGGCGAGGGCGAGTAACGGTAGCGTGATTTAGGGCTTGTGCTGGCTTAATTCTCTAAACATTTTAACCGACCTTATTTCTCCTGCATTATTTCACCGTTAAAACGAAGGCGAGTAGAGGCAAAGGCAAAGGCAGGAGCAGAAGCACAAGCACAAGCGAGCCCATGGCATAGGGGAGCCAGATGAAGAAGGAGAAGGGAAAGGAAAAGGCGACGGAACCGAGCTTAAGAAGACTCGACTAAGTGGGCTGATACATAAATTTGCAATTAATCAAGTTGACTACGACGCGGACTTCTTACTTTCTCTCCACTTTTCACACCCTGGGTCATATGTGTATGGTAGCTCACTCCGGAAATCTCTCTTGCCTGGTCACCGAAAATCTTCGACCTCAAATTCCTGCATCAATCCCATGATAAATACACCGGAAGTTAGGGTCGGAGGGTGCGGATGGGTGTGTGAACTAAGAGTCAAAACGGTTTCTCGCGAGACCACGAAAAATCGGCGTGAGTCGAGAATGATTCGCCGGAGAAGATCGCGGTTCCGTTTCGAAAATCTAGATAAGCAACATAAATTCAACCACGATCCATGAGCTGGCCAACTGCGATTATAGCCCCCAGGATTTCCGACCAGTTTTAATATCGCTGGAATGACGGATCAACTATTTACTGCGGTCCATCCAGTTCGCGGATGCTTGCAACCACACGCGATATACTCAGACATGTGCAATTCACATTCACAAATAATTAAATCGTCCACATAGCGCAGGGTTGTATAAATACGTGTGTTCACGGGTGCTTTCGGATCTAGGAAACGGGTAAAACGGCTTGCTTCCCTATGCCAAATCGCACGACAGTTGCGGAGGAGTGCAAAACACACTCGGCACGTACGGGGTGAAAGTACCGTGCCGTTTGCATGCCGCAGGTCGTTGTATACATATTAATTACCTGAAATAAAATGAAAGAAATTTCCGCTGTATCGTAGCGAAACGCAAGTCCGTCCCCGCATCTTTTACCCGCGGTTTTAGTACGAGGAAGGAAGGAGGATTGCATGCCTAACGAGCGTTGGTGGGGTGGCTGTAGGTTTGTAGGTAGTACCGACCTCGGTATCCTTTAACTCTGTACGCTGTGCGCAGTTGGTGAAGGGCGGAAAACGTTCGGTAGAGAATTTAGGGGTGGGAGAGGCCTGCCAGGAATAATCTGCCCCGGTTTCGGGCTTGATTGCTTGATTTCGGCAAACATTTCTTTCCTTCTACCGTCTGAAATTAGGCTGCGGTCCAACCACGGATCGCTACCAACGAACTTCGTACAACGAGTTCTACAACTCTGTCCAACTATGTCCGACTCTGTCCGGCATACCAAACTCCAAACTCTTCCTCTTCCCTCGGTCTTTTAATCGAATTTCTCCGCCTTATTCTCTACAGAGTGATTCTTGGCTCTGAGAATGAAAAACGCTATAACACCAGACGCTGGGATATTTGGTAACACCAAATATGTCATTTTTCCATGGCGAAATAAGAATATATATGTGTCTTTCATCAAACCAACTTTCAATTGGTTTGAATTCTCCGAGGTTGCGGAGCCGTGATTTTGACAGGAAATTAGAATCCTAAGGGATGATCAAAGAGAGTATAAATGCCTCTTACGGTATTCGGTTGTAGAATCTAAGCGTCAGTTTCTTGATAAATATTATTTTTTGTTTTCAGCTACTAATCACGAGCTGCGTGTTGCCGTATAATCGACGTTTCGTATTTCACGAACAATAAGGGTCTAAACCGAGGCACTGATCGTCAAGTTACCATACAAAGGGTCTGAGTTCTATAGGAAGTGGCTAAACCTCCGAGGGTTGAGAAGGAGTTGTTTTTTTTTTTTTTTTTTTTTTTGTAAGCCTTTCATAAAGCCAGATTTGTTTTTAACTTAAGTAAACGTAAATCGTTTTGCGGAACTCAGTAATTGTTGAAAAAAATTAAATAAAAATCGTTGTTACACGCCCCTACACCTCGAAATCTTGAGGAATCAATTCCCGATTGTTATACATTTTGTCGCTTATTCATTCTACAGCTACCCTCATTGATGCCATATCCACAAAGAACCGTGGCGTTCAGATCCCGGGGTAATAAATTAGGTCTTTCAGTTCGTTCGATTGTTACGTAACATTTGACAATCTCATAGTTTTTCTTATTTTCTGTTACTTATATTTGTAGACATCTAAGAATGTACGGAAACAAGTGTGTTGCGTGAAGGTAATCAACGAATCGAGTCAAATGATCAGAAAGCTTTGCTCTCTTGTTATCGCATTCTTTGATTATTCTATCCCGCGAGCTGGTGTTACACGAACCTTGGGTATGCGTCATGAATATTTGAGGAGATTTTTCAGAGGTACGAAATTGAATAGAAAAAATGCGAGAAAAACTCAAAGACGAGAGAATAATTAAAAGAGACCTGGAGGCAGGTAATTATTGACGTGGGTTACGGATAGTTAGTAAAGGGGCCGACAGATGTCGGTACGATGAGGAAACGGGTGGGTGGAGAATTAAGGCAGGGGTTCCCCTCGGGTAGTGCGAATATAATATCCGTTTCGCGCCATTCATAACGCGGAGAATCTTAATGACCTCTATTGTACTAGCTGAGCGGGTCCCTCGGAGTGACGGCAAGGCCGAAGCCGCGAAGCTTTGAAACCAAAGGGTTTTTAATAAGCGGCACCCTTCTTTCCGTTTGAACGGCGTGCAGAGGCTAGGGCTTGCAGAAAAAGCCAACCCTACCATATACATATATATATATATATATATACCTTGGCATATCTTGGTGAAAGAAAAATAACCCTCCCGCTGTGCAGGGAGTTACGAAGCTCGCTGTCTTTCGCGCGAGCTGTACGTCAGCTTGAGCGATTTAGTTTTGACTCGTCCAAGACTTTGATAAATGCTGATGGTTAGGGGAATCATTTGTACCCCTATCGGCGAGCTAAAACGCTAAAAGGCGCATAATACTTACCGGGCGAAAACCAAGGCTGAAAACTGAGTCAGTATATACGGTTATAATTTCGTTGCTTAAACCGAGGAGGGTAAGAAAAATCGAAGATCGTTAGCACACGAGCCAATAATTTCTCAGTTTAAAAATATACGGAATACGGAATACGGAATACGAAATACGATATTCCGGGAGATAGACGCGGTGCAGAGTCGGTTTCTTAAGGAAAGGTCAAGAGAGAGATGGAAAGACGCCCGCGCCAGTTGAGTGTATAAGAATCCTCGGGTCCCGTCTCGCGCACGCTCTTCTAGAACAATGATTATTCAGAAATTATTCAAAGTAATTAAAATGCAGATAAGACGCACAAATCATCGGGATTTTTCAGTCCGCATACCGCCTAGGGCGCCGCCGAGCCAGGGCTGGTACGGTCTTACGCGACGTTGCTGCAGGGGGGAGAGATGGAATATATACATGAATGAATGAAATATGTAGGTGTACTCTGAATAAGGAACGAAGAAGCGAACGCTCCTCGGGGGACTCTGAGGGAATATTCAAGCGACGCTGCTAAACGCGTGCGGGTTAACGTTACGGAGCCAGACTTGCACCGGCTATCCTCGTATCTCGGCTACCCCATTTTTTTTTCTTTTTTTCTGTTCTTTTCGTTTCTTTTATTTTCCTTTTTTTCATCCCTCGCCTTTCTTTTTTATTCTTCCTTTTTTTTTTTCTTATCTTCTGAAAGGTAGCGCAAGCAGGAAGATGGAACGCGATCACTTCGCTTAATACAAAAACAAAACTGCTCCCGAGATTTAGCCAAGGAAGAAAATTTGACTTGACTTTTCTATCCGGGGGCGGCGATTGATCGACTCGAAGATTTCCAAAGAGCTACTCCATATCCGAACAAATTTTTAAACAATAGTACCACCCTCTCTACCCGTAGCGAAAAGCCTTGTCTAACCGACGCCCAGAATCTACCCGATCCATTAATCTCCGGTATTAAAAGAAAATTAATTGTAGTTGTGCAACTCGAGTGACCCGCGGTGATGGACGATCAGAAGAGTCTCTCATTCTATGGTTTACCGCAGGGTGGGTGTGTACCCACGCTTGTTATATATTCTGTAAACTATATTCATATTTAATTACATATACCAAAACACATATGTGCACATATGCAGTTATCCATTTCGTGACTACATTGATTTGATTGAATTGCAAAATGAGACAGTTATGATCGATCAAAGTCATATTATATGATGCAATTTTCGATACCATTTGAGTTCGTGAGAAATTGAACAATTCCTTTACATTTTCATTCTCAGTTCAAATTAGGTAAAACCTTCGTGATTTGATCAATTTTTAATAGAAAATATAATTAGTACAATTATTTAAAAAAGTAAAAGAAAAACTACTATTTCATTCCTTGATGAACAATATAAACAATTTTCTACTTGATCCGGTCAATATCGACTTGAATTTGTATTTTACTATCCAGTATGATCATATCCCATTAAGCTACCTCTCAATTAAGCCACCCACATTTCCGCTGGTAATCAAAAACCTATAACCCTGCAGCTATTCGTTACAATATTCCATTTCCTGTTGTTTTTTTTTTTTTTCTCTTCTTTTTTTGCCTTTTTTTCTTCGTTTTGTTGTGTTTTAATCGTTTTATCATCACATCAAGTTGACTCAACCGACGGAATGTTTCTTGGCACCAGATTGCGAGTCCTTTGCATTAATTTCCGGGCGAATTCGACGAGTTCATTTGTTTTTTTTTTTTCTTTTCCTTACATTATGGTTTGTGCGGCATACCTAAATAATTATCGAATTGTCTACCTTGCAGCTTTCAGCGCGTGGTTATTACTTGATAAATAACCTTTTCGCGAAAATTAACGCGTATAGGTTTAAAGAAGGAAGAAGTCAACGAGGAACGAGCCTCGGCTCCAGGCCAGACTGGGGGGATTCCCCATTTCCCCTCCGGGGTTCGTTCGGGGTGCGGGACCAGTTTGGGACACGAAAATCCGCGCGGCCACCGGCTGCGGCGAACGTCCTGAATTATTCGCGGTAGCATCCCATCTATTATATGGTCCCATCCCCTCTCCATCTCTTCCTGACTGGGCTACGGGATCCCCCCAAGTACCAAGTCGCAGTAATTAACTATCAATTCACTCGATCGGGACCCTGCCGACTAAATCTTTTGCAAGCTCCTTCGTTATTTAGTGTCCGGATCAGTTGCGGCGTTAACCAGCCGAGTACGAGGTAACGGAGGCTGGAGGAGGCTGGAGGCTGGAGGCTGGAAGCAAGCGACTATACGAAGTAGTCGCTGAAGAGAGAAAGGAGAGGGATTTAACAGACGTATAGAACCTCGGAGGGCACCAGCTGGCGCGCGTCGCCTCCTGCCGTATCGCCGTCGGATATTTAGACGCTCTAAGTTTCCAAGTAAACGTTACGTCGCCTAACCGGCTAGCAGCTATATAACCTCAGGGTTTTCGACCCAAGGCTGCACACTATGTGCAGCTTCGAGTCTCCGGGAATGAAAAACAAACAGTCGTCGAAGAAGTAGTAGTAGTAGTAGTAGTAGTAGGCGTAGACGCCTTGAGGCGGTGTCTTCTACCTGTTGGAAAGTAAAAGACTTCAACAATTCGATATACATAAATAACTTAACACGGCGATGTAATCCTCTTCTTTTCCTTAGTCGAGTAAGGCAATACTAACATTAGGGATGATAGAGCGAAGGAAAGCACACCGCAATGGGGAAAAATAACGAAAGGATGTTTATCCAGAACTAGGATCGTCTCTGTCCTCAGACTCTCTTTCTTCATATTCTTCTTCTTTTTCTTTACCCTATTCTTCACTCTTCTTGTCTCCACGACGCCATGGCGCTTTACACCCGTTCCGCTTTCGGACGAACAAATTAGCGCCGGCGGCCCTCTTTGTCCTTTGTAGGGTGCCTACTCTCTACTTCCGTTATACACCCCGTCAACCCTTGCTACGACACTTTACTCGCCCACGTAACAAAGGGATTGAAAGGAACGGGGATCATCGAAGAATCCTTGCCAATCTAGCTTTGACTCTCTCATCAGGAACCCGGTTACTCGCTATGTACACATGTACGTGTCCATGTGTTTACCTGTATACCTCGAGAAAAGTTTAGCCTGCAGCTGGGGAGAACAGAAAACTTATTGTTCGGTATATCCAACTTTTATCTAGAGAAAAGGGAGGAAAGCGAGGAAAAATAGAAAAGAAAAAAATGGATATAGTGAAAGCGACGACGTTGCATATTCGGTGTTTAGTGCGTTGTTTCGTAAAATATCAGCAGGAAACTGTACAACGACCTTTGAACTCTTGCAGGGGTAAAAGCGTCCGTCCCTCTACAGCCGCACAACGTGATTGTAAAATTAACGCAAATTGAGCGAATCCGAACGACCGTACGCGGTTTACGAGGCCGACTACTCTCCTTGGTTTATTACCGATGATATAAACAACGATAAAAACTACCCCCGAGTTATATATCTTATAACCTGAAGAAAAAATAAACGGGATATACTTTTGAAGCATAATCCGACCCCTGAATAGCAGAAAAATACGGTGCCGCAGGGTTTGGATTAAATAAAAGAGAGAAAATCGAGTGAACTGTAACCAAAATTCAACGCTCAACTGACGGAAGACAAAGGGGTGCTGGCTCGGGGGTAGATAGGCTGGGGGAGAGAGGAGGATTCCGGTAGCTGCTGGCTGCCTGGCTGGCTGGCTGGCTGGCTGGCTGCTACTACTACTGCTGCTGCTGCTGCTGCTGGTGCTGGGATAGATTCGAGCCAGGGGAACAGAGAGAAATACGTATCCAGTTAGTTTTACACCGCCCGCGCTGCCGCTCCAATTGATTTCAAATCGATTGTCGTTTGAGCGATTTTCAATTGATCGATTACCGCGAGGGGAAACGAAGTCGGAACGCGCGTAGGGTGGAGAACCTCCCCGAGGGCTAGAACCGCGCCTCCACCTCCTCAATCGCACCCCAGGTCGGTGGGGGGCCTTCACAATTGAACCCCCCGCAGCAATTGAGCGTTTCGCCGCGGCCCCCGTGGCCTGGTTTGTTTTATCAGTACGTGCATTCCGCATTTTTCACTCCGTACATCTATACGCCTCATAGTTTATTCTCAAGTTGTTTGCAAACATTGCTTCAAGCATCAAGCACGACTATTCTTTACGACGATGAAAAAATGACAAAGTCCGCAGAGGCTGCAGGTGTCGTGTGCTGTAACAAGTCTGTGAAAACGGCTCGAGCTTTTCTAAAGTAATAGATTCTGGGTAAAAACAGATGGGTAGAAAAAATTTTAAAGCTTATTTTAAAGACAACCTTTATCATGCACCTTGTTTTTTTTTTTTTTTTTTTTAATTTTTTTTTTTTTTTATACATATTTATAGACAAAACAAACGTGTTTGCCCACGAAGCGATTTTCACTGACTTTAACAAAAGCATTTATTTTTAAAACACGTTTTTCAATAAACGCTCATTTTTTGATGTTTGGTCTCTGAATAATATATCGCAGGTACCGTTTTTTGAATGGTCAGGTACCGGTTTTTGTAACTCAATTAACATTCTTCATTCACATCGTACGCTTTATACGTTTATCGTTTTTTATAAATCCCACAAAATTTTCATAATGAGGTGAATTTTTTTTCTTTTAAACTTTGAAAAATTTCTCCTCCATTGTTATCCGCTAAACGGAATATGTATGGATGGTAGGTAACTATTTTGTACCTTTGTTCATTAAAACTCGGGTTACATTGTGCGGGAATGATTTTGACGGGCGATTATGGAAACGCCATAAACGAGGGTGGCACGCAGGTGCTGGCGAACTAGATATACCTCAACTGTATAGAAGGGATGTTCACGATCGAGCATCATCGCGTCGGACGTTTTTATTAATTCCTCTCGGATACAATTAGTTGTTCTATTCGTCAGCGACGCGTTTCATTAAGTTTCCCTTCCGCGTAGGCAGCATCCGCTTCCCCCGTTTCACTCTCCAGTCTCCACCATTTGGTATCCCAATACGAGCCAACTTCCCCTCATTCCTTACCCGTACTATAAGAAGTATGGGTTTGCGGACGCCTTCGGAGCTACGGGATCACCGGGACTATCGGCGCGATCAAAGATCCACAGATTGGTTCTGATTGGCTCCTGATTGCCCGTGATTGGACACGATTGGGGTACGGTGATTTCGTGGTGTTTATTTTCTGTGTCGTTTTTCTTCTTCTACTTCCTCCTCTTCGTCGTTTTTTTTTCATTTCTATTTTTTTCCTGTATTTTTATTTTATCGAAAACTTTTCGAGATTCTACCGCTTCCTCTTCAAACCTGAACCGTGCAGGATGAAACGATCGCCACTCGCCTGCCGGCTAAAACGAAAAATAATAATCGGACACCGGCTGCTGCCCCCGCGCTAAATCACCGGGACCTGAATCTCTCGTTATTTACCCTTAATTAGAGGCAATTAACAAGTAATTAATTACACGGTACGTACACTCTGCGACAACGGCTGCGTGCAATAATTATTTTAAAAGCCGAAAACTGGGTTTATATAAGGTTTCGGTATGTATATAGGTATATAGGTGTATATAGGTATGTATACGGAAATACGTAAGCTTGGGGTAACGCGTACGTCAGAGAATCACCATGCGTCTCACCTAGGTGTATACCTACGTCTAAACACGCAAGAATCTCTTTGTAACCTTCTCACTTTATACCCCAATTTCAGAACGGTAATTGCTCTATTAATTTTCGCTTGAAATTGGACCACTTTGTCGTATAAAGCAGGGGCTTCGCGACTCACACAGTTGAAATTGAAATATCGATCAACGATCATTGCATACCAACAAATCGTTTTACACCCTGTACCTATAATATAAAATTTGAAAGCCACACGCAATAGGCTTTTAATAAAAATCCGGGATAATGGGATAAGGTATCTTATAGATATATCAAAAGTAATATTTTGGCAAATGCATCTGTCAGCAGATACTAGCTAGCGATCCACCCCCCTCCCTCTCTGTCTCCATCTCTCTTACCCTCTCCGGAGCGTGATTTCACCGTCGTTTTTGCCCGGCACCTATACCCACCCCCGTTAGCAATTACTATAAATCACAATCGCAGCCAATATTTAATCCTCCTGGGAGAGAGGAGCTTTGTGGCGGGTTCCACGCGCTATAAAGACAGAGAGAGAGAGAGAGAGTGGCGAGTGTTGGACAATGCCTGCAGTACAGAGGTTGATCGGTATATTATTAATCTCGTACTCATCCCTCTGGAAGAAGGATGCAACGATGTAGGCGACGGGGCGAAATATATAGCCAGAAGATCGGGAGGGTCGATCAAACAAACCGGGTAAATATTATTAACCTTGAAAACCCCCTTGGCGTTTTCTCTCCGCCAAAGATTGCTTGTTCTGCGAGATATCCAGCTCACGGAAGTATAACAGACTCTCTACCTGACTCTGATAATAATCCGCCTCGAAGTTTAAATACAAAAAACTTTTCCCCGATATTACATACCTACTCCACAAACTCCGAACGATCACCTTCAACGGTTTAAACTAAAATATACCATTCAAAAAACGATCACTCATTGCGGGTTAAAAGATTCTTTCATTTCTCTCTTTCACCAACAAGCTTCTTCGTCATAAAATCACTTCTTCTCGACGTGTACTACGTGATAATCGCGACTGAATAACGCTCTCAAGATTTTCTCTATTCTCGGATTTGAAATACTTGGAACTGCCCTTAAGCAAACTCACACCGTTTCAGAATTCATCTGTAAAAACGTGTAAAAAGTTGAACGCAATTACTTTTTGCATATTACCCATGATTACATACCTCACGGTTGACGCTCATCGCGCTTTACTCTGAAACTAAATTTCAGAGTAAATATGAAAAAATTCAAGTCCGAACTCGTGAGTTGCGCTTCTCCTCTAGTGCACTGACAAATATGTGTTTACACGGCTATTGCCAGCTACTGGTCACTTTGGCACACGCTACGGGTCGATCCACTCAGGAACCGGGCAATAATAATGCCCGCTTCGCAACGGAATCCGCTATTTACGAGGGAAACAGAGTTTGTTGCGTGCTGTTCGGCTATAACTGCCGAAATCGCGCAACAACTTTTGTCTTATCAGCGCGGGCCCGAGTTCACCCCAAGGGAACCCCTGCAACCGAGTCCTGAGGGCGTCCCAAGGGACTCTACTGTTCTTATTAATGTAACTAAGACCTCGCGTACATGTTATACCTAGTCATAAATACAGGTGCCTCTCGCAGGTCTTGATTTAAAAGTGTGCGAAAAAGAAATCCTGAAGGGTCGTTGCTACCTGCTTTTAGACTGTTTAATATGGGAGAATGTAAGCGAGACAAATAGAGGGAGAGGAGGAATCGTCAAAACCATTTGGGACGGAACTTAGAATTGAGATTTAAGTTATTGACAAGCTACTTTGGCGAACCCCGTGGTTTATCCCACGTGGCCCACTGCCTCCTGATTTCCCTCGGGACTCAACCCTTGAGCAGCCGTTCTTCTGCCCACAATCATTCCTCCCCCTCTCATCCCTCCTGCCGTCACTCGTCGCTCCGCGTGTATTAATCACGCGTATGCCTCGTCTCGCTTCGCTTCCTCTCGCCTAGTCTCTTTCCTCCATACGTTGTCGATGGAAATTTTAATCTTCGAAAAGTACGTACCACATATGTATATACATTTACATACATAAATACAAACACTCGCGCTCTCTTCTCTCCTATCCCCTCGTATTTAGCGAAACAACTTTCGTCGAGACTTAATGTCTCTAAATCATAAAGCTACGTACAATATCCGCTACGTGTTCAGGATTGAGTTTTGAAAAGACCCGTACTTTGTATCCACGTACCTAATACCTGGTTCTGAAACGTAGGTAGAGAGTTTGGGGTCTCCGACCGACCCAACGCTTGGTTGAGGTTCTTTGAACGGGCGCGAATTGAAAGGAGGTTGTTAATGATTTCCTCTCGGTAAATCGGGGAAGCAGATCCCGCCGTTCAAGTAAAAGAAATACGAAAACGTAGACGTTGGTTGGAAAGAAAAAGGGCAAAACCAAAGGGGAGGCTGAGGTAAGGCGATGAAGACCGGGAATAGAAGAAGAAGAAGAAGAAGAAGCAGAAGAAAAGAAACAAACCTGCAAGGGCGGTGTGCGAAATCCAATGGTAAATCGTTGCCAAACATGAATAAGACGACTGAAAGATTGAATCCCTATCACCAATCACAAAGTCCAACCCTAGTCCTACTCCAAGCTCAAGGGCCGGAACCCGGTGCTAAATTACTATAGCGGATCCAGTAAATATACCACATTGGAGGTAGGTTAGAGGTAGATGTACTCGCGGTATTCTTTGGTGTGCCATGATAGTGTCGTCGCTGCAGAGTCAGTCGTACCGGTACAGCCTGCAGACTTGATCTCGCATTAATGCGAAGCAACACCGTGAAATTACCTACATCTGCGATTTGCGGAAAGCCCATACTCCTGGATCTTTGTCTTTCTATCCCTTTCTCTTCTTCACCACCACCACCACCACCACCCCCATCACCCCACCCCCCTTCGATCTTCCCGCTATACCATTTCATTCCATACCATTCCATTCCATTCCATCCCATTCCGTTCCATTCCTTAGCGTCTTCTCTCAGAGGACAATGTCGCATTCATCCAGTGAAACACATTGAGCAAAACGCCGCAAGCCAGGCACAGTATCAACGTATCCCTGGAAACCGGTAATCGATTACGTCGATTTAATAGAACTTTTAACGGCTCAATAACCGACGGCACAGCTTCCGGCTCCACGAAAGTTCAGCGGTTTTGCGTATATAAATACCGCTTTTACACGGTCCACAAATTCATTAGACTTAAGCATGGGCTGGGCTATCCGAAATGCGAATGGTATTAAATACCGTGTAAAATGGATTTTGACTGAAATTATATATAATGCACGCGGGGGGGATATGGACACGGGCATTTGTCGCAAGCCGCGAACTAAGAACTCTCTTAGTTGAGCTCACGAGCCTAGTCTTATAAGTTCCGCAATGCAGTCTGGCGGTTCACTAACACCGCCGAGTCGAGTCACCCTGGAAAGTACAGGAACCTCTATAACGAGGGGAATTAACCTCGAAGTTTAACGCGATACACCAGGTATTGCGTATATGTGCGGCATACCCGCACCAACGAATACCAGGGCATACATAGGGGGCGAGTATACTTACTCCGCGACCACCCGACCACCCGGGCCCAATCCCTTTGGCTGGGGCTATATTCCCGGTCGTTACTTGAAATTGCACCGCGTGCCATTGGCTAAGCTTTTCGCTTCCAATCGTATTCGCATCCTCGCATATTCTCGGATACATAGCTATCGCGGAAAACTAGGTAGGAACAACCTACGCCACATTGATCGTTGAGTGTAGTAGCTGGGGATACCTAGCACGATAGTTGACTGTTCAGCTCAGCATTATCATAACTTAAATTAGTACTAAGCCATTGAAGAGTTTGACGATCAGGAAACATTATGGTCTGTTCAGGTATTAGATAAAATATAGAACCTGCCTGTATGCTAGGTGGTAATTAGCCGCAACTGAACCAAGCCGTATCTCTTTCCTATATTCAATGTACTGTTCATCCGATAGTGAGTGGAAGTAACGCGGCTACCACCGCACGTCAAAACTTGCTTAAATGAATCTGGATTAACAGGGTCGAACTACTCCGCGTGTTATCTCCCAACCCCCCATTTTGCATCTCACTCTATATTGGTCTAGGTAAACGACGCGGAAGGTTTTGACTCGAGGAATGGTACCTCAACGAGATAGTAGAAGCTTGTAGAATTCTAACCACATCGTGCCAAACTCGGTACAGTGACATATTCCTGCGGCATTGCCCGTTTGAGCTGGAGCCCAATATTCCAAAGTCCTATCCCCCTCTCTATTTTATGCATGATGTATGTATGTACTCATGTGTATGCGCATGTGTGTATGTGTATATATTATACGTATACCTACCCAGCTACCTACCTGTCGCCTGGTAACCAGCTGCTGCTAAACTTTAACCAGTGTTCGCTGACTAAACTTCCACCAGACAAAGCCAAACCCCCGTCATATGGTACAAGTCTGATAAACATGACCGGATGAACAGATTTCAGTTTTGGAAAATCGGCCGTTATTAAAACTCGTTTATTTCATTTTATCCTTCCATGGGTAGAAGAAGAAACGGTTTGGTACTGACCTTGTCCAAAAAAAGCCTTTGGTTAAGGGCTGCGAGAGCAGCGGCTGCTCCGAGGTGATCGCCAAATTCTACGAACGCATAGGGATCGGTGCCAGGCTGAAACAGAAGATGATATCAAGGTATGAGAGCGTGGGTTGAAGAGGTGGGGATTTGCATTCAAACCTGACGATATTTTCGTTTCAAATAAAATAACCATACGAAAGATTTTTCGAACAAGAAAAAACTAAAGTAAGCAAATTGTTCCCTACGCTGTAACATACCGATCATTTTCTTGTTTCGCGTAGTAGTACGCGAATAGCTGACTGTAGTAGGAAAAGTACCAAATCCCATAACCGTGAGAATATTTTTCGCTCGAAACGACCGTCCCCGTTGTGATTGGAGAAACGAAATGCTCGCCGTGATACTAACCGTACCGTCCCTGGCTACAAATAAAGTATATACCTTTATAAGGTCTAGTATGTACGCTGTTCTAGTCTCATCTTCAGTGGGTGTATTATACCTTATGGGAATACTTACGGCGTTGGAACGGGTTCAATACTTTTCTCGAAAAATGATATCGTGCAAAAGGAAATATGATTTTTATTTAAGGAAGTAATATACGCGGTCTAAAATATCGTCACATTCATTCCGGATAATCGCTTTTCAACAGTCAATTTGTATGCTATACTACGCCCCATATGTACAGCAAAACGCCACTATTGTTTAAGGTTCTATCAGATTTTGGATACTGGAATTGGCTGGATAATACGATTGGTCAGCGTCAAATAGCGCCAAACCGCATCGACAACCTCTGCAGGGTGTCCTGCAGTTCCTCCTATTTTCTGTTCGTCTAGGACTTGCGTGACACACGTGTTGAAATACACATTTATACACCGGGTGCAGTAGGTACGGGTGTTTTAATAACGGAAAAAAGTATCTCTCAAAAAAATACAATTGTATATGTGGAAGTTAATTAATAATATAGATATGCCCCGACGAAGGGCACTGATTACTTATTGTAACTTTTATTAGCAATTAGTACGGGCGTTAATTGCGCCCTGCAGTAATTGGCCGTACTTGGTGCGCACCAGGTAACAAACCACGTGACCTGCAGACCCATTATTAAATATGAATCCTGGATATTTGATTATTGAAAATTTTTCGAGACGTTAACGCGCCTCACTTGTAAAAAAATTAAAAATTCAAAAAAAGAAATTTGAGAAAATTAAATTGCTTTTTGATCAGTTTTTTGTCAAATCTGCATATTTTGTGACACTACATTTCCAAAAAACTGCAGATTCATCAAATCAAAAACTTTGATCGTCTGCCGGCACGTGCTCTTTTAATTTTTTTTCACAAAAAACAAATTTCCCTCACGTTTTTACACGAAATGGACACTTTTTAGGGGGTGGATCAAAAAATGTTATTTTTAAGCACCACCCTATAATATACCCCCTTAATTGACCGATCCGTCGTAGGAGTTCTTAGCTGAACAGGGCGCGTGAAAAAGAATCGATCGCGAGGCGACGGGACGCGAAGATTAGCAGGCCGGTCCATTAGAGGGTCCATTAAGGGGTGATTTCATCCCCCAACTCCACAGACTCCTACCGTATATGAGCTCGGCCAATTGACCATCGTTCACCTATAGCTACGTTGAAACTGTACGCATATAGGTATACTGGAAACGCATGAAGGCATGTGTATATATGTGTAACTAGGTATATGCGCAACATATGTAGGGGTGCGTGCGCCCCGGGCTATGAGCACCTCGGCAGGTAGCCTAGGTTCCCGTTGCAATACTGGCGAGCGGGCATAATCAGCCGAAATGAAGTACGACCATCCGCGGGGCAACCGGCTGCGGCGTCCCTGGGGCGTGATGTGTCCTCCCTAATTACAACGTCCGCCGTTTCCCTCTGTGTCCACCTACTCGGAATACGAACGCTAATGCGAATGCGACTGTGAATGCGGAACGGACGACCAGGGCCCAATGCCGGAGCGGAGTGACCGCGCCTGGTCGCTCGTCCGTCGATATACCGAACGGTACGGTGATAACCCTACGCCGCCAATTTTGAACTTTAACAAAGTTTGATCGGAGTTAGGAGTTAGACTATAAAGTTACACAGTTATATCTACCTACCTACCTAACTCAGGTCAGGCTCAACCCCTTCTAGAAGACGTCCTCCACCAATTCTCCTATTGCTGCTGTACCGAGGATAGAATCGACTGGCTCAAACGATCGCAGACACCCCTATTGTATCGAGATTCCGAGACCACCTCAATTACGCGAGTTTACTTAGCTCGGTAAAATATCCTAGCCAATAACTCGTGCGAAGAAGAACTGTTCGGCAATTCATACACGTATACGTATACGTATGTTGTGTTGACTATACGAATTCTGGTTAAGGAAAATCGAATGTGTTTCAAATTTTTGGAAAAGGCTAACCAAGTGATTGCAGGGTGAAGCTGGTAAGGGAAAAGCTTAGGGATCTACCGGAGGAAATTTCATCCCAACAGAATGAGAAGAATGAGAAAAAATGAGGTAACATTGAAGTGTATTGTTTTGCTTCGCCCATACAGGCGCTCACACAATCTCACTCGTGTTAAATTGAATTGGTTTCTTTACCTGACGAACGTTAAGGAAGACGTTTCTCAAAATCGGTGTGACTACTGTCTCTCACATGCTTTCTTTCATCTACACTCTTCCTCATTTCATGCATGGAGTTCCGGAATAAAATTGGTGCCCAACTCACAACTAGTTTTTTTGCCATGAGTATAAAAATTTTCACAATATTTGGTTCCTATCAAATCGTGCGATAGACTTCATGGAATGTCGGGCAGTATAGAATATAGGGTATATATTTCGAAGCAAAGAGGCGAAGAGGACGTTGGAGATCTCGTCCGAAGATCTTTACTGCGTGAAATCCATTATTTTTCCCCATTAGATCTCCGGGGCTGATTTTCTACGCGGCGTTTTCGTTTAGCAGTTTTTCTTCCGGTTGTCCGGCTTATGACGGCCGACACTGCCCGTTACGCCACCCTTTCATGCCCCTTATCCAACGCCGTGCTCGGTCGATTTCTGCCTCACACTTCTCCTGCATTTACGGCTATACTTGACGTAGAACTATTTCACTTAGGTGATAAAATTAACTACGAATATTTTCTTCACTTTTGCGTTTATCGCAATCGATACAATTATAAAAAATGAAATGAAAGGGACAGAGGCTGGGAACGTTGTGAAGATCGAAACAAAAAATGATATGCCTGCGGGCTCAGTAAACCCACATTTAGAATCAGACACTTGTATTTTTTTTATATCAAGTCACAGGCCGCTTACAATTATTCATTGCTTTGACTCTCGATTTCGAGTTGTCTGGGCTCGTCAAGCCTTCTGGTTGTGGTAGATGTTCTGGGGATTTAAGTGGTCGTGGTAGACCTCCGAGTGGTCTCGGTAGGTCTAGGTCTCCAAGTAGAATTCACAGTGGTGTCGGTAGGTCTGGGCTTCCAAGTGGTTTCGGTAGGTCTGGGCCTCCAAGTGGTCTGGGTAGGTCTAGGTCTCCAAGTGGTCTGGGTAGGTCTAGGCCTCCAAGTGGTCTGGGTAGGTCTGGGCCTCCAAGTGGTTTGGGTAGGTCTGGGCCTCCAAGTGGTCTGGGTAGGTCTAGGTCTCCAAGTGGTCTGGGTAGGTCTAGGCCTCCAAGTGGTCTGGGTAGGTCTGGGCCTCCAAGTGGTCTGGGTAGGTCTGGGCCTCCAAGTGGTTTGGGTAGGTCTAGGCCTCCAAGTGGTCTGGGTAGGTCTGGGCCTCCAAGTGGTCTGGGTAGGTCTGGGCCTCCAAGTGGTCTGGGTAGGTCTGGGCCTCCAAGTGGTTTGGGTAGGTCTAGGCCTCCAAGTGGTCTGGGTAGGTCTGGGCCTCCAAGTGGTCTGGGTAGGTCTGGGCCTCCAAGTGGTCTGGGTAGGTCTGGGCCTCCAAGTGGTTTGGGTAGGTCTGGGCCTCGAAGTGATCGTAGAGGTTATGATAGGACTCGGAGTAGTCGTGGGCCAGGGCTTCCATGTAGGTTTTGGCTTATCGACAACGCATTTCGCGCTCGCAGGCCAATCACAGACATTTAATTTTGCATTAAATTCGAGACCAGCAGGGCACGTGAATAGGAACGGTGTGCCATTAGAGCAAACGAAATAAGTACTGCAGTCTTCTCGGTTGCCAAAAATGGTAGGAGATTCGCCATCATTGGCAGGGCAAGAATCGGCCACAGCTACTAAAGCCAGAACGGCAAGGACGCAGATTTTTACCGAAAAAACTGAAATCATATAAAGTTCGATTATTTTGTATTGACTCTTTCAGGGACGAAAAAAGCTTATGGGGAATTCTCCGTCACAACGTACGGAAATAATAATTCAAATTTCAAATTGAAAAAACGAATAGAATGAGATGTGACCCCACAATAAATCCGACGGTATAACTTGTGAAAAAAAAAAGTGTCCAACCTCTTGAAATCGTGAAGTGTGAGCTTTAAATGAAAAAATCATACCGCAATTGATAATAATCACGTCTTCTGTATTTTTTTTTTTCTTCAAATATAGATAAACACCAAACTTTTCAAAAGAGAAACTGGTCAATTTTTCAAGAAGTTGTGAATTTTCGAAATAAAAAAATTCAAAAATCCATATCTCAAGAACACGTGAACGAAAAAAATCGAAAAATATCTTGAAAGCTCCTCTCATTAGGTGCAATCACTGCACATACAAATTTTGATGGAATCAAAATTTTGGACTATTGTTTCCGTACGTCGTGACGGAGAATTCCCCTTATTTAGATATAGTGTTGATTGAATTGGCTGAGGAATGAAATTCTAGTAAATGAGGAAATTCTTCACATGTCACAAAAACTCTTGAAAAATGAGAACAATGAACAAACTTTCACTTAGAATTTATAACGAATGTAAATCAACCTACCTCTCATGGTGCCGGATTGATGAATGCCGAATACTGTAGCGATATTTATATATAACCGAATTTTCAATAGGAAGTTCGATTTATATTATCATCGAAATCATTATCAATGTACAGTCACTACATGTTTTACAATCCACGTGCACGTAATCACTGTTCAATTGGGATTCATATTTCTATACCACGAATCTTATATAATTCGAATAAACTCATGCCTTGAAACTCAGCCCGTGAAATCGGCTCCAAATGGTTAAAAAAAAATGCTCTGATTCTTTCAGATTTTTATTCCACTCCCTTCGTCTCTCTGTTTAAGCGGGAATTTTTAAGTGATTCAAAAGCATGCTTATGCGCTATATTTCGTACTAAATTTTATTTCAGGGTTAATTGTAGGCAAGAAAATACATATTCGATAATAATCAGTGAGATTCATCCCCTTTCCAGTGAAAAATAAAAAAATCATAAATTAAAACACCCGAAGATAGTGAATGATGCAGCGGGAAGGGGGTCCATTTCTTCACCGAATACGACAATCTTTTAACGAGAAACGAAGGTCAAAAAATGTTTGTAATGCAAATCGTCAGTGAATATCGTAAAATTTTCCCTAATTCAAAAAACTAGACACTTCTGCAAAATATTTAACTTGATGTATATCGTGGATTTTATTTTATAGATTAAATGAAAACAGGGAGATTGAGGGAATGAAATAAAAATCTGAAAAAAATTAGGGTACATTTTTTGGTTTTAGCATTTGGTGCTGATTTCATGGGCTCCAATATGAAATTCTTTTCAGACCCCATATAAGGACCGCCCTAGTATATATACTATTATACATATATGCGCGGGGGTCATCGCCGATGAAGACAAGGTATGCGGAAAGCGAGCGACGTATCGTCGTGGAACTGTATGAGCATAAATAGGCCAAACTCTGGAGGGTCTCGCCTCTTCCGTGTCCGGTGTCCGGTGTCCATGGTGTCCGCCAGGATTCATTACCTCTCTATTCAACGGCAGCCGGCGCTTGCCGCACTTGAGTCGCAAACCTCGCCTCCTCATCGCCCTCGAGTTGAGACCCACGACCCTTATACCGCGACTAGAACTAAAACTGGCCCCCGGAACCACGACCATGCCGGAACTTCTGAAGGCTCAACGTTTCCAGACCGGAGACCGCAATTCGTGGGTGCTATGTACCCGGTGCAGGACTGTCATCTTGCGATTAGCAACATTTCGCAAACAGGGACGACTCCTTCACCTCCAGAATAATAACTCCATGGCTTTCATGAGGAACGAATAAAAAATAAGTGCAAATGAGACGTAAAAGCATTCGGGCGAAAAGCTTCTTGATTCGTATTTTTTTATTGGTTAATACGATTCAACGTCTAGAGAAATCACGAGTTCAGAAAATTTTTTTCTTCAGAAAATAACATCTTAAAGAGGAAACAAAAATTTGATACTAATTTCTATAATGAAGCCTATTAGTTCACTGCTTCATTTTCTAATCACAGAATTTTTAGTTACCAGTTTCGAGAGTTTGTAGAAATATTTATTTGCAATTGATGAAATATGAATTCTTCATTTATTATAAATAAATCCAAAAATGGCCCATGAACGGAACGTCCAAATACTTAATGTCGATTGAAGAGGAAAATAAAACCTCTTGAATATGAATCATACTTCTTCCATCACCGCACAAAAATGGTCTCATTAAAAAAAAAAAATCAAGCTTTCCAGTAAAAGAAGGTTTTCTAACAATCCTGAAAATGACATCGTTGAAAAAAAAAACTCGTTTACAATTCTGAAAAAGATTCTTGAGCATGTTTCGAGACTGATAAGATTGCAGAAAGCTTTAAATCAGCTCCTCGTGGTCGCCCTTTCCTCGAACATACCATTCTTAACATATTATGAAATCTATCATATTACAGTTCAATATCAGCTGCTGATGTCGATAAAATCTCTATAATCGATAGCTACTCAGTGTCAATTAATCTAATCTATTGACTGATACAAGATTGTAAAATATAGTTGTAATGATTATGGAACTGATTGTGAAAATATTGAACCTAAATAGTGTGCTGTACGATAAGATAATGAATATGAGTAATGGCACTTCCTGAGAAATCATTCTCCGAGCTCTGAAATACGTAAATTAGTCGAAGTCTGACAATGTTTTGTATTTTAAAGTCTGAAATAAATTAGTTTCCGTGTTCGTTAGAATTGAATAGAGAGCGCTTTGCGCGAAGACCGTGTCGACAGTAAATGTTTACAATTTCTATACCCACAAACGCCACTCAATTGGGGTTGCTGACTTTCTTCGCCACGCGGCAACCGGCTGATAATTAATTCAGACGACACGCCAAGCGATACGGCATAAAACCAACCCCTATATACCTGTATTGAATCCTATAAATGCTTTCACTAAATTGATCTGGGTAGAACGGCAGGCTGTCAACGTTGTCAACTTCCGATCGTGCCAGGTGGTATATAGTATGCAGAAATAACCATACACCAACACACATAGACATTTTTCATCCGTCCCCCCCCCCCCCCCCCCCCGCCCTCAATAGGGGATGAAGCGGAATACTTTACCCAATGGGAGGTGAGTCGAGCCATTAAATAGTCGAATGCATCGGGATCTTTGAATTTATGGATCAAATTTATCGTGAGGTTCGTGGAATAGAAAATGCTAAACGAAAAATCCCAGTGGGGTACTTAAAATCTCATTTATATCTCACCGCTATCTTCGAGTACATAAATTACCCTTGTTTACCTACACTCTGAAAAACGCCCGCTCATACAGTCAGCTTTGCCGCTGTTATAGATACATTTCGTTGCACCGCAACTAGATACTTGATATACAAGCGACGTATGGATGTACGCGATCTTCTCAATCAAAAAAAAAAAGAAAAAAAAATGAAAAAACGCTTATGCGAGATCGGTGTAATTAAATTCGAATAGATTTTGATAAAACTAAACTCGTGGATACTATATCGACTGATTGCTTGGATCAGTCCTATACTATAGACATAACGGATCAGGCGAGATAAAAGTTAATGAAAAGGAATCCATGGCTTTCTTTTCTATCGAAAGATCGAACGTTCCTTTCAAAGTCTTTTCCGTATACAATATCCAAAATTTCTTCCTGCTCTCAAAAATCCAATTTCATTTTGTCTTGTTCATATTCAGTATAGGAAACGAGAGCGTGAGAAACGGAATGCTGCTTCCTGCAACTCACGCGGTTCAAGAGGTCAGCCACCTCGACTGCGATATCCGTTTCAGTGGTTGCGGCGCCACATCCGGTTCCCGTAAATATTTTAGGAAAACCACCACAACCCAAGGGTCGCAGGTAGCGTTTTAGTCGTCTCGATGAAATCCAGCAGCCCGTGTAGGCTTCTGGACCACTTGCTTCAAGGACGTTCGAATTCACCCTCATATAGTTTACCGTTTTCCTACCGAATAAACTCGGCCAGATGATTTTACACCAGAATTAAGTAATGCGTATGGCGATCCCAGAGCATTAAAAATCCTGCAGGGCACGTCTCTGCATCGTCTCAGAATAAAATGGTTGGAATTTTGTTGCGGACTAAGACGGGAGGAAAAGGACCGTGAGATGTAAAATTAATTTACGACTCTTCTCCGTTGGTCGGCACCCCTCAAGGCACTCTAAGAGCTACCCTAAAGGTACCGTTAAAGATAGGCATAACACACGTACATACGCCTTCGGCTACGCACACTCTAGCGCCTTGACGAAACTGTAGCATTTTAGGCCTGACCCCGTAAAACTTTAACGGATCTTTCAACTACGTTGGAACTTGCCCACTTTTATGGCTTATAAATGTTCCATTTTACCGGAAACAGTTTTCCTCAATTCGTGACGCATTGCAATCCCGTCTTTTTTTTTTCCTTCCTCCTCGCACTGCTGTTGTTTGTTCATTTGGTAATTTTTATCTATTAAACAAGATTACGCGTATACGTTCGCGCTGATTGATAACCTTGATCGGCGATAGGAACGCCTTGATTCTCCTACCCATTAAACAATAAAGACGCCAGGCCTGATATTACTTATCTAATTTAATTGAAGTATCTTGTGGTGCAAAGTACCATTAAACGAACGTGATTTCTTAGAATCTCATTGCATGATTCCCTCAAGAGCGATAAAATTATTTATAAATATATAGCCGATTGCGATACGGAAATAGATAGCGAATAATTGATATTCAATTTTGAGCACGTTGTTATTCCATGGGACGAGCTTATCCTCATCTTTAAATTCATGCTGAGTGAAGTGGTACGAATCAACTATGGTGAAAGAAAATGAATCCTACAAAGAGATTGGGACTATCCCTGTAAAGGTATAAGAATAAATAGGCGAAAGCACATGAATAAAACGTATGCCCATAAAGTGGTAGCTGCTACCTCCCTCTCACGATTAATATCCGTTATCCAAAAGAATCGCCGACGCGCTTTCTGCTGAGGGTAAGGAGGGGGTAAGTGCTTCACGATCAAACGAGACCTCGACTTAAAAGACGCCCTGCGAACCTCGGTGCCACGCAACATTGCCCTCGCCGTTTCTTTTTTTTTTCTCTTTTTTCTTCCTTTTTCTTTTCATCCCTTATTCTCCTTTCGTGTATTTCGCCAGTTTTTCACTAACTGCGAATTCTATGTTATTTACTTTAGTTTCAAGCTAACAGTTGAATCGGTGTTAAACCTAGAATATCATTACCTACCCTCCCCTAATCTTGGCCTCTCCCTTTTTCCACTCAACCCCCAAAAACTCTGCTTGCATTTTAATGTATTTTACTTTTAAATCTCGCGAGTATAGCCTCACCTGATCCACTCGTTGATGTGATTTTAATTGTTTTAATCGCGTTTCAACTCGCCGCTTTGTTTCACCCTGATATATATTTTACAACCATTTTCCGACAACTGATATCATTATACCATCGTCTATCAACTCTTATAACAATCATATCAGACACGGATGTAGGTAGCAGGAAATTATATTACTCATACCGGCGATAAATAATTCCTAAAATTATTTTCAATTTCATGGACTTTGGTTACCCCGATGGAAACCAATACTTTTTTTTCTTGCCCAAAGTGATCAGACCGATGCTCTCAGACCCGTCATTTTGAAAATTCGGGAATTTCTTTTCTGGATCGAATTGTTTTAGCCACCGATATATCTCTAAGGATCTGGAAAAGTCTTCAGCTCTTCTACATTCTGGAATTTTTTCATTTTGTCTTGCAAAGATCGCTGAGTCGGCCGCAGCCCTCGAAAACTCGAATCCAAAAACTGTTTAATCAACCATTTTTTACATTTTTTAATTCGGATTTTTGTACGAAATTGTTATAGACTCCTTCATATTTGAACCGCAACTCTCGGAAACTAAAAAGAAACTTTTGATGCCATATAGCGACTCAACATGGAATACATGTTCGGAAGCTACATCGACTATCCATGTAGTTGCCACCTTGATTCAACTTTGATAAACCATATCGGTTAACCTGATTATTGCCATAACAGAAACCCATATTGAAGCGAGGCCGTGCCACATCGTTGTCGAACCTCGACCTTTAATATGGTCTACTGATACCATTGCCGTGCTGATGCCATGTGGCATTAATGTGGCATATGGGCTGGCCATCCAGACTATTACCCAGGCAATGATATTAGATGAATTTCATTTTCAGATACCGAAATTTTTGATTTTTACCAATTTTTTTCTTGTGAACATTGAAAAAGAAAGTGCGTTACGTGCTCGCAACTAAATGAGCCTGATCTTACCTCCATGCATTATTGGTTTGCTTCGAAATGACATCGTTTCAGAATATTACCTCGAAACTTCGTTAATTTTCCTCGATTTAGCAGATTTTTATTTCTTCTGATTTTTGTTTCTAGACAAATACGTTAGTGACGTGTGTATTTTTCAGCGTGTGCAACATGCGTCACTCGATCAAATCCACCCACGTATCACGATAGCTGAGGGAAGAAGGACTGCGGAAGTGGGCTTGCCAAGGAGAGAATATGTTTGTTAGTGGGAAGAGGCAAAGCTCTATGCCAAACACGAACCCGCGTACAAACATATGAGGGCAAGGGGATGAAACACGCGTTGGGAGGTAGATACTATATCTTTGCAGCAGCTTGTGCGAAAACGAGAACGAGAACTACCAACGTAGATATAGGTACCGCGGGAGTGCTCGTTTCGAGCAAGATAGAGAAAAAGTTTCAACGATTAATTTACCTCGGACAACGGGGCGCGTTATTCATCCTCTCTTAGGCAAACCCTTTTTCCATAAGTTGATAAGCGTGATCTTTGGACACTCTTGAAATTTCATGATTACCACGACAATTGAGACTGTTCAAATTCTTGAAAACATGTCGATGAAGTAATAATTGAACACCGAGAGACTGTGAAATATTTTAATATATAAATTCTAGACTAGAGGAAGGAATTTAAAAGAAATTGCGACATCGTCGAAATTTCTATCTCTATTATCAAGTGTGTAATCTTCAACGGTGGAGGACGTCGATTTTTCAATGTCAACCGTATCGCCATGTTATAGGATTTTCTATACTGTGGTTTTCTCCGTTTTTCAGCAGCCACAAGCACCGTGCATTAACGAGGACCCATGTACAGATGCTTCGACTGGAATCGACAGATGATTGTGATCATATCGTTGGGTTTTAAAGAAGCAACGTGAATTCATTCAAACTACCTCTTCCACTCTCGAAATGATTCCTCGATCTTGTCACTCAGCGATTTCTCATGTAAGGAAAAACCGGTATAACTTATCACATATTTTTACCCATTTTTTAGGCTGTGCTTTTCCGTTGAAGAATTTTCTCGCAACACTGCGGAAGTCGATACAGTGTAGGTATATAGCGTAAATTGAAATCGATGTACCCTTCATGTTGACAAATTGTTACTACGAAGTAATCCACATCAAGTAACGCTGGCTCTTACGTTATACCAACATTCGCTTTACATTTCCGGGAGAATAATTCGCAGGAGATAATTATCGACGGTCCTATTGAACCGATTGTATTAATTTGTCGTAAATCCAGCATTTCCACGTCATTTATCCATTTTGTAAAAACTTATCTCCAGGGTTTCTTCTTCGACAATGCAATGCGGTAGCGGGCAGTGAGTCCCTAGAGACCTCGCACTCCCGGACAATACGTGCGGAGGAGGCGGTCCAGGGCGACGTCGAGGTCGGTCGCTGCGCGTGGCGGGAACACAATGCCTATTGTGTACCGACGACCGCAGCGTAGAAATACCGGGAACAACGTACCACCTACGTACCATAGCTCTGTACTTTACTGTATTACATGAGTATGTACATACGGGTGTATACATAAACGTATACATCCATATATAACTTTGCCATACATCAATTTTTGCTGCAGGAGTAAATACCATAGCCCATACTGCAGTGTCAGTTATCCTTTAATGCGACCGGAAGAAGCTTATGCTGCATGTGTGGAACTGATTGGAAAACAAGGTTCTAAAGATGGTGAATTTATTCCAAGGGTTGAGTCTCTTCACTCCATTCGTTAAACAAATAATTGGTTAAACCTTTTGAATTCATAAATTAAACTCTGAAGAGATCGTCGGTCTTGAAGAACAGATTGAAACTGCGTGATGCATGAGTAAGATATCTTCGAGTGTGGCTAGGGAATAGAACAAGAGGGTGAATGTTGAGCGCCAATATGGAAAATTGCTGAATTTGCCCGTAAAACACATACGGCGCGTGCCAATATGCCAATGGGGAAAATTTTGCTCCTAAACGATTCGCAGCTACTATGGGATTATGGAAAAATTGAGATCTCAACACGCGTTTCTATACGACTACGACATATGTGCTGATTATGTGATCGGAGAGACCCAGAAACCGAGAGAAATATTAAGATCGGATGAATTATGGTATTGCATAAGAAACGAAGCGAAGGATCATGCCCCATACTCTGGTATACGGAACGAGGGTGTAACAAGTTTCGAAGTAATAACACAAAGTTCGCTTTGTGAGACGCAGCCAACAATACAAACCTCGATGAGCATTTTGCGGCTGTGGTTTGGGGCTAAAAAAAAAAAAAAAAAGATCGGAGAAAGAAAAGGGAGGGCCTCTCGTCTCCTAAAAACTTTTTTATAATATCCGAAATTTGAATTTAAGCGCTAATTATTCGCCAGCCTCCTTCCACCCTGGCACCCCTCCACGTTCGCTAAGATATTCATAATTTTCCTTTCTCAAAAAAGTTTTCAAGCTTACGAATTTTCTCCCGTTTTACACCACCTCGAAACCGCTCCTCTTCTCAATTCCGATTGTTACGTACATCCGAATGCGTACTTACATTTTAGCCGCATAACCATTTCGCAGGGGATGCAACCCTGCAAATGACTTTGGATCCTTGCAAATATTAATTCCGGAAGCTTCGGGCCTCTATTCTAGAGACATTAGGTAGCTGGTAGCTGCAGGTAGCTAACCCTATCACAAAGGAGTATCAAACGGTGGAATTTCCGTTCTGGAATTGTCTGCTTTTCTTCGGGTATGTTAGAGAGCTTAATACCCTTGTAAAGTGCGGAGAGACCGTGGCTGCTGCCTTCTACTCTCCTCTCAGAGATCGTCTTAACGGATGAAACTTGAGTCTCAAAGCTCCCTTTGCCCTCTGTTGCACGCACTCGTTCACTAGCCGCGAGGCTCTTCTATAATTCGAAATGAAACCTGTGCATTACTCGCTGTTTCACATCCCGTTAACGTCAAGCTTCCGTCAAGTTCTACGGTCGACTTTATAGGTATACTTGAACTGGAAAATGACGTTGTTCCATCAAAGGCCACAGAGCTAAGGCATGCGGGTGACCCGCTCGAGGCTGAGACAGGGTTTTACAATTTTGGTCCTATTTGCGAGGGTTAAAATTGTTAAAAGCTTTGTCAAAAAGATCCGTGCCCTATGCCCTCTCGACTTTGTTCCGACCCAGATTGAAGATATTTTTTTCTCTTACAAGTCAAACGGATTTTCTTTACTAACATTCTTATCGGCTGTACGAGGCAAAGGCGCACGCACTTGAACTTTGAGTTGAAGATCGATTATCCATGTCACTTTGTGATCTGGAAAGATTGGATCTCTCCTTACTCGAGTGCACGTACTTATGCATCTACTTACGAGCCCGAATATTAATTAGAGAGGAGTTGATAAAAATAATTCAAACATCTGATTTTCGGACGATTTCGGCGAGCTCGATAAACAAATACATCGATAATGGTGTTTCGCCGATTGTGGGAGAGAAACGCGATACTGCGGTTCACCTAGATACACGATATTAGAAATCTTGCACCTGCTGGAAGCACAATCATAATGAAAATAACAATAGTAAAAACCATCCGTCGAATTTTTAAAAAATTCACTTTTGTTTCTCCTGCGCATTGTTGAATCGCATAACTTTGTGGTCCGCTCATATGGCAAAGTGAATGAGTATAAAACGCATGATTACGTGAATTATGTACTTCAAACTTTCACCGAAAACCTTAAACCAGATTCTCCAGGTCCTACCGCCTACGTCAGGAATTGTTCCGTCGCTATATTGTGCAGCTTTTTGTTTTTCATCGGTTTCTAAAATATATTCTGACATCTATCGATTCATCAAAGGCCAGAAAGGCAAAGGCAAGGTCTGTGTCGTTTCGCTCAAATTCGAGCGTTTTAAAATACGGTTAAAAGTGCCACGAGAAAGATCCTCGCTTTGTTAAACTCGGCTTTATTTCGGCCCCTGGTGGAAGTCTTTATGAGTGACAAGGGTTTTCTTTACGTTCTTTGTGCCCGCCTTGCGCACAGTCATACTCAATTGAGCTTTGATGCCGGAGTAGATCGTATCTTCCCAAATTTTCAATAAATACGATATAGATTTCAGTTTCTCGCTAATCGTCCACTCATTTATATGACTAATCTAAAAGCGGTTGATGAATTATCGAATAACCGAGAATAATGACGATTTCGATGAACACGTCACCGCCCCGATAGTCCTAGGCCGGTCTCGCGGAATCTATATACATCTAGACGAGGCTTAAAACTAAGGGCTGCGGAGCTATAAGGGCTGCGGTTACTGAGATGTACATTCGCCAGTAATACACCCGGTGCAGTGCGGCCAGCCGCGGTTCATAAATACCTGATGCCCACTGAGACCAGCGTTGTGGTCAGGATAACTCGGCTCCCGAGATTACGTGGAACCGTGAAACTGTAGAATTGCGAAACCGTAGATCTAGACCGGAGACTCGTAGAGCCTTGGCCCGTCTACTCAGATCCATGTACAGTCAACCCCATTATTTTGTGCATTTACTAGAAATTTTCGAATCGTTGATATCGGTTGTTCAATGTCAGAGCTTACTTCAGCTCTTGGTTATCAGAATTCCATAATTATACTGCATTTACCATATCTACCTGCACCCATGGGTAAATGTAAATTGCATGTCATGCCGCGTTGATGAGCGGCCAAATCTGTTCGTATAAATTATTGTGCGATATCAGTTCTAGGATATGATCGTGAATCAAAGAAACTTTGATATACTTTTTTGCCGAGGAAATTGATGAGTTAATATCGACATTTCTATTTATCTGATCATAAGGCACAAAGCCGATATACTTATAGATCTGAAAAATTCATTACATATCATTCGATACAGAGGATTTATGACAGGTTAATCCCGTCGTTGATAACTCTGGGAAACAGAGGTGAGACTAGCCGAGGAGGAGAATCCAGTCGTATATTTTCATCCACCGAAGGCGAACGGTCTTTATATCGCGGTTATTCTGAGAATTTCAAACACTTCAAGGTACGCGAAAAGTTCTTGTTAAAAAAAAGACGAGCATTAGACTCAAGCCGTCCTTAAAATGCCTGGAAATATATATATTGGAATACCTTCAATCGAGCCGGGGAGAACGACGAAAAGAAACACATCTGAAGCATAATAACCACTGGCAATTAAATTCTCGGAAAAATGTTGGTGCTAATTTCTGGTATTGATAATTGGATTTTTTTCTGAAAAAGCACGACTCAAGAAAGCGAGCTTCGAAATGTGTATTCAACGTTCTGGAAGAACCAATGTCGTTGACTGTACTAGACTGTATGCAGTGTAAGCTGGACGTTATACATCATGCCCTATGGGTATGTGCAGCTCGTTTCGTCTCTAGCTTGCACTGTAAATATAAATCACGATTTGAAAAGCAAAACAAACACTTTGCTCAGTTTCTCTGACAATGAGCCATGACTAGCTCAGCTTTACCCGTTCGCACAGTAGGTACTAAAATTACTATCGCTATTTCATGTGGAACAGATATATTAAACAGTGAATAACTTCGCGAAAAGTTGAACAACACTTTCGAAGTCGGAAAGAATGAACCACTTAATCGCAAACGAGTCTCCGAGGGACCGTATAACAGACGGGTATCCGTTCCCGTCATCCCAAGCTCCGGCATGACGGGCAACAGGAACGTACCTCTCGCGAAATCGAGTTATAAATTTCGCAAAAGTAATTCCAAATCTGGCGTCCTTATAGCTGCCTTAATTCAGCTTAAAGCTCGGGCCACAGCTAGACATCAAAGTGGTTCTGTAATACCGTTATACGAAGAGATGCGCACCCTTCGCGACAGTGTGCAAAAGATACATCCTCCTTCAGCAGCCTTCGGGTATCTGAAAATATCCGAGGCTACCTGTTCGCGTATTAATAAAGTGCTCCGAAACGGGATGAACTAGGCACAGAAGGAACGGAATATTATTAAACAAATGGAGGGATGTATCCTTTCCACACCACGCTTATGCACTTTCACAGATTGGAAAAAAAAAAAAAAATAATCGCAACTTCGAGTTATCGCACGTTACGGACTGAGTCAACCGACGACGATCGAGTTATCGGATAACCGAAGTAAGCTCTCGAAAGTATCTAGGTACCTACTCGAGCTGGCTGCAGCGGTTAAGCGTAGGTATAAATGCGGGTGTGTGTGAGTATGTCGGGATAGGTGAATACCTGGGGTGCGTTGGTAACCGGGATGTGTACAGGGACCTGGGTTTTTATTGAATAATTAAAAACGTCAGTGGCAGAGCTCGCCCGCCTCTAGCGCTGCTCTTGAAATTTGCATAGAGGGAAATAGGGGAGGGTAGAGGGTAGCATTGGCTGGTGGATACGAGGGAGAAACTCGGAGACGTTCGAGCGATATATATCGTATGAGATTTTTATTATTTCAGAAATATTTCTGCGTTAAAATGCATCCCTTCGTTTTTCGCACCCTCTGTCCTTTAGGACTATCTTTACGTCCGACCCTCGACAGTCCACCTCTACGGGACACGAAACGACGACACGGGCTTTGAATCTTTTCAATCTCGCCAACGTACTCGCCGCGACCGCCGTTTAGCAATAAAACGGCTCGACACGGGACGCGGGCTTTGTGAGCTTTGCTATCGGAGATCTCCCCCTTTTCTATCCTACAACCCTTGCCCCTCTTCACCTCTTTCCGTCAACCTTACACTCCTCCACGCGTGCATTCTGCATTCGAGCAAACAAGGGAAGAACAACTGTTTTTCGTCTTAAAAGCTCGTACGAATTCGAGCTTTTTTTCACACTCTTTTTCAAGTAGTTTGTTTCTCCACGGTTCAACCATACATTCACTTATATTTCATATCGAATTCGCTGGTTAGTTATCGAGAAATGAAAGTCGGTTTTCAGAAAAGATTATAATATGATGGGGAAGGACGAGCTGTGAGTTGCCCAAGGTCCCTGAAATAATATACAGGAGTAGGATAAGTGGATTAACCTCTTTCAGGCCGATTTAATTTGCAATGTAAAAAAGTTACCTCTCGTCGTTACTAGACGTGGTTGTAAGATCGATTGAGAAAGTGTAGGTATTTTTAGAAATATCCTTTTCAGTTAGTTTTTTGCTAACCGAAATGATCCCATAATTAGATTCTTGTGCTCGACATATTTTGACGACGACGAGAAATGAATTAGTCAAATTTGTAGGTATTGCAAGGAACGAAACAAATGTAGTAACAGGTTAACCCGGAAGTCCGGAGTGTAGGTAAACCAATATTAGAATGCTTAACTTTTTGTGTTTATTTAGTTAATCTCATGGTACACATATGATTAATAATTTGCGTTTAGTTATTCGTCCAAGAGACTGTTGGCGGATTTTTGGATAGCTATTCATCTTCCAGTTACTTCTCGACTGCTTCGGCTCCGCAGCCAGCATTTTCAGGCCAGTCACATACTTCTAGTACTGCATTCCATTGCAGACCTGAGGGGCATTTCAGAAGAACGGCTTCGCCCTCGTTGCATTTGTAGTAAGTACCGCAATCTTCGGGGTTGGGAAGATGAACAACTACATCACCATTTTCCGCTGGACATTCAGACGCGTATGCCATGGCCAAAAGAGCCAGGAGGGCGAAGGAGAAGATATGAACTGCAAATGGTCATCAAAAGTTTGATTAGAACACATCGACACCCGGCGAAGGAGATCAGAATTTAAAGCATATCCTCATCAGCTAAGAAGAATCTCGAAATGACAAATAAAAGTGATGAATTTTAAATAGTCTGAGAAATCGAGGAACGGTAATCGTGAATTTTTTCAAATATCGAAGAACTAAGCCTTTTTTCTGCGGTACTGAATTAAGTCAAGACACACTTTGTTGAAGGTAGGAGTCGACTTACCTTTCATGTTGGCAGATTGTTAGTACGAACTGATATGAACAGCCAGGCAAAATGTGCCTTTATATACTGATTGGTGAGTCTTTATCCTCTCTGATCTGAAAAAAATTATTAGACTCGAGATAACGGTAAGTATTTATCAATCGGTCAATAAATCCAAGCCGCAAGATTCGAATCAAAACACTGATTATCCGCGTAGCTATTTTATTGGGCCAGGGCCTGAGAAAGTTAACTAAAATCCAAACTGCGCTGCATCGGAGTGGCAATTTCTAAGAACGGCTTGCCACCTAGAATAGCACATGTGCAATGTGCATGCACTTGAGGGTGGCTAGTTGACGGAGAAGGTTGCCTGGCCCAACAGACTACCCCTAGGCCAACGAAGCGTAGTTGCAATTAGGGTCGAAACCTGCACGGACGTTTCTTAGCAATCCATAAGATACTACTTACAATCTTCAAATATACCATATTAACGAATTGACGTTTACCAAAGTATTACAGTATCTTGAATCATTCAATAAATCTAATTTTCCATTCACCAATTAGTACTGAACGTTTTTTCAATATAATTATTGTCTAAAGTTAAAAATCAGCGGTTTTGAGTTCATATGCCCGCAACACATTTTCGGTCCCGGCAGAATCTTAACCAGTTCTCTCCAGCTTGAGGGATGATTTTTCGAACTGATAACAAACTGTTGCCGTGAACTGATAACATGGCCAATTAACGTAGACTGCTTTACCAAGAATCAAGAATTTTTATCTTGTTTGTTCAACAAGATGATCAACATGAAAGAACCGATAGGTATACATCAGCCAATCGGCGTTTACTAAAAATTTGTGTCTTGAATTGAAACACTGATTATTCGATGCATAGTTATTTCCATTCTCGTCAAACTCTTCGCCTTGACTTGACATTTACTTTGACACTCATCAGCTGAATGTGTCTTATACTCGTATTACGAATGATCATCATCCTTGCTCTGCTAATGATTTCCTTAATTTACTTGCCAGTCGGCAGTCCCAGGTCCAGTTTCGCTTCTCTTCCTCACCGATTTTGTGAAACCAGGTTCTTGCTATTCTCTCAACCGGCCTGGATATTTTGCGTGGACAAAGTCCCGATGGTGTGCAGTTGAGGCATGCCGCAGCGCGGTAAGATTTCCGTATCCCAATCCCGCTTTACCTTCTTGCCAATCATTCAGGTGCCCCTCGTAAGCTCGATTCTCGATGCTCGCTCGCTTCTCCTCTTCACCAATGATATCGGCCAGGTATTTATGCATACGAAGCACATGATCTTTGCAAACGACTTACCGATATATCCGCATTCAACCCCCGGTGATGTCATTACCGCGCATGTTCAACTTGCTTCCGACGTGGAGGCTGTTTCTAGTTGGGCAGGTGAAAATGGCTTACAGTTAAACATCTCTAAAACGAAAATCATTATTCTTGGCAGTTCGCCTCACATAGGTCAGTTGAACCGCTCAAATCTTCTTCCGTGTCTCTGCGTGATTCCCCTTACGTGAAAGTATTCAAAGTGAGGCTTTTTGGACACCTCTTGTCGCCCACGCCTAATAGCGTCATGGAGGTACATACCTGGACCAAGGCTATGATTGTCTTCAATTCATAATCTGGCTGGACCTATTTTGGTTATTTTGGTCACTGTGTTTATATATAAATTAATTTTTTTATTTACTATCCATCATTTATCATTATGGACACCGTCATTCATTTGCATTATGCCTTTTTACTCAATCACATTTACATTCACATTCACCTTGATTTTTCTTCTATGCTGATCTAGTCGCTCGTACGCAACTAGGTATCTACAATACCTATACTTATAAATAGTACCGCAGGATCAGGATTGTGGAATAATTTCTGTAAACTAAGTAAACGGATCTTCATAAGCCCAACTTTATATATTCACTTATTTATTCATAATCACAATAATATCATATTCCGACAGTTCGATATTCAATAAGGCGTTCGGTAGTCGATTAATTATACAGCAGGAGCTCTTCACAGGACACTTACTTCGCTACTCATTTTCAGAAGAAGATCTTGCGGGGACACAATGAGCATGTTCTGGCCAGTCGCATACTCCCAGTTCTTCATTGTAGAGTAAACCTGAAGGACAATTAGCCAAAACAGGTGTACCGGAACTACAAGCGTAGTAAGTCTTGCAGTCGGCAGGATTCGCGACGCTAACAGCCCAGTGTCCATCTACCTTAGGGCATTCCTTCAAGGAGGAAGCCATAGCCAAGAGGGCCAGGAAAGCTAAAGCGTAGATGGGTCCTGTGAGAAATGGAAAATTAAAAGTATTTAAGCGTAATATAAACAAACACCGGAAATATAAACGGAATTTCATGAACAGGAGGAAATTTTCATCATAAAAAAGGCGATGGTGATCATTGATTTGGAAAAGCTGACAACTCTTGAATCGTACTGATTTTTTGCGAGAATTGCGAGAACCGCGACAAAAGATTCTTCTCCAAATCGATATACTTGATGCTTTTTTTACGAGGAATCATCGGGACTGACTAGAGCCAATACATTATACCGTGTGGAGAATGTGAATCGACTTACCCTTCATGTTGACAGATTATTGACAGTTGTATAAACTGATATATGGACAGGGAACGGTTGCCTATTATATACCGCATCTTGAGGTATTTTTTCTCTGATCTCTGGGATTGTGAGTGCCAAGAGAACGATAAGTAACTATTTGTCGAGCGATAAATCCAATAAGTGGTCAAAATGTTAAAATGTAAAAATACGGACGAGTACGGCAGTGATTTCATCGCGAAGAATGCAAAAATCTGTCACCATTCCATCACGTGCAAGTACTGGAGTACACATCGTCCGATATCGAATCATAGAGCAGAAAAAGTGCTCGTTCATTCATTTTGCATGCTAGGCGTTATCTTCTGATTCTATGACATCGACTATAGGCGATATCATTTTGGGATAAAATCATTATAGGACTTGTCATACTTTTTTACATTTTAAATATTTTGGCGATTTAATTCGCTACTTTTCATCGAAGTGAGATAACGTCGCAACTCACGTACCGTACAGGTATGCAATTTAAATTTATATCTCACATCCGTTTCGGTTTACTATAGATAACATGTACCGAGTGTTTTTGACGATTCATCTCAGTAAGATCGGTTGCCTATCTTACTGAGATGAATACTCTAACCACTAACCAATTCCGACAAATCGACCTGCGAAAATGTTGGTTTCCCTCTAATTCGATCGTAGACTGTAAAGAATTCGATAGCTTTCAATGATGCTCAACGATTGTAGCTCCGACGTTAACAATTGGGGATGAGCAATATGTGATAAATTACCAAAAAGAATCGGGCCCGTAAAACAGTAATTTTCCTTCGCTTTCGATGGTGATTGGCATGTCGAGAGATGGGCGAGTAAATCGATTTCTCATAATTATGAGATCCATCTGTAAGGAAATCGCATTTGAATTGTGCGGTTTACGATCTACGATCAAGTTAGTCGGGTACCAATGATTTCGCAGATTGCGTTTCTGGTATCGGTAAAAAAGTATAGCACCAGAAGATAGGCAACCCAACTTACTCAGAAATATCCTTAAGACACGCGGTATGTATCAGAAAATTAGTTTCAGGTACGAATAAACTTTGACGGTGGCTCACTCGGGAACTAATCAACCGATTTTGAGGAAATTTTCAGCGCAAGGCAATTCAGGCTAATGCTTATCACAGTAAATTTGATCGTACAAGATATAGCGTGGTTTAAAATATGTGCCACGACGTTTGTGGGTATATAGCTAATACGTTCAGGTAATTGATTAGGACGTAGATCGATTGATTCGTGTATTCAAAATTCGAATTAGACTTTCCATCCCCGTCAAGTTTCCAAAAATTTTTCTCAAACTTGCCCTCAGATTCCCGGTTTCTCTGCACTGTCTTCTTTTTTTGTTCGCGAATCCTTAATTCATCCCTCGAAGTCTTCTCCGCGTACATTCCGTGTCTGAGCAGAGAAGCAGCGAATAACTGTTTGGTTTTAAACTTTTACGCGAATTTCAATAACACGAATTTCCTTCGAGCATTAAATTATTCTTCATCGTTCGCGGTATAATTACGTTTGCACTTAAACTAGAATGAATTCTCCCATTCATGTAAAAAATATGTGCCAGTTGTATGCGGTAGCAGAAACGACCTGATTCCAAAATTGGACATTATCATCGACTACAGATACCTACAGCCTTGCGGTCAGGTGGAGACACCATTATCATTTTTTGTATAGGTTCCAAGATAAATGCAACCGAAAGCGTTGGATTTGAACCATGACCCCAAACAGTCACGATTCAACCACTAGCTCGAACCGGATGTAAGAGATGGGAGTGGATATGAGGATGAGGAATAACGAATAATACCATGATATTGCGTAGACCGATATTCCAATGCCCAACTTCTTACGTTTATTTAATTAATCGCATGACATATGTATGATTATGCATTTCGCGTTGCATTAGTTGGAATAGTTCCATTATTTACGGGCTCGAACTCGGCTTCAACCTCATCTTCAGGCTACTCAGCTTCGGGCTCATCTTCAGGCTCAGCCACCTCTGTTACAACACAATTAGCGTTTGCGGGCCAGTCGCAAACTCCCAATTCATTATTATATTCCAAACCACCACCGCACTGGGTAAGTATGTATTTGCCAGATTCGCACATGTAGAAACTGCCGCAGTCTTTAGGGTTGGCGACGGATAGAGCTACCTCACCATCCACAGCAGGACATCCGGTCAAGGCGTAGGCCGAGGCCAGGAGAGCTACAACGGCTAAGGCGATGATTTGTACTGCGAAAATCATCGAAAGTTAGATCAGACCAGATGGACACAAGACAAAGGTAAAAATCTTCCGTAACTGAATGAGAAATGAGGACTCGAAATATCAAGCATAGGGAAACTTAGCCAGTGGAAAAATGATTAGGATAGTGAAAACAGCGGAAAAATAAATCGAAGAAGAAAATTTATTATTTTCTATATATTAACGTCAAATTTTCTTGTGGGAAACCTTGAGCACGCGGCATTAAAGCCGAGATAAAATATTGCATAGAGGATGTAAATCGACTCACCTTTCATGTTGACGAATTGCGAACTTCGAAGTGTGACTGGGCTAAAAAACTCAATCCTTTATATACCCAAATCGGAATCATTATCGGTTTATTTTATCTGTGCAATAGCCACTGTCGAGGCATAGGCTGGTAATTGTAGATCGTCTGATGGAAACGATTAGAACGATTAGATTACTGGACTTCACCGAAATTTTATTATCGGATGTACATTTCCGGTGATGTTGATGACGACAATGGGAGGTTTTCATACACGCCTGCTGACATATCGGTCTAGGATCTTTCGGATCAATTGATGATGGAAATTTTTTTTTCCTTTCGATAAAAATATCCGAAATCGTTTTTTCTTTTTTGGATTTCTTTCAAATTTTTATAATCTGCAGTCGCGTCTTGATCGAAAATATGTCTCAGAGCTAATTTATACAAATTATGAATACATTCTGAAGTTATAGATGAGTCTTCATGTTGATTATAACTAAATTTGTAGAATTACCATCCCGAAGAAAAGCCTATTTCAAGTTTAGGTAGTTCGTGAAATTTTCAACATAAGTAATGTGTGAAATTTGAATTTAAGTTTTACTATTCACGAAGCTCTTTCCGTTCCCATCAAGCTTCGAACAAGTTTTCCCAAACTTGCTATTTGATTCTCCCACACCAACTTTCTCTTCCCTATTCCTCGCCTCTTCGCACATTCGTCCTGGCGCGCACACGGCGTCCAAGCAAACAACCAGCCAACAACTGTTGCTCTTCATCGACCAACAACGGAAAACAGAAACGTTCCAGCCTTCTATTTCTATCTTTTTTCTCTCCCCATAGGGTGACAAAACGTTTTACTTACATAGAGTTGGAAACAAAGAAAAAACAGAGTCACCCCTTCTACCATATATTGACTAACCATGCGGTGACTCCTGCAGCTACGCGATAGAAGCTATCGGACTTCGTTTTTCATTCGTAGGGCTAAAATCAATTGGCAAGTGGCATCGAGTTAGATGGGATGGAAATGCGTAAAAAAATCAACATCGACAAGCAAACTCTCATTCCTTGATAAAAAATAATAATAAATAATAATAATAATAGTAATAATTCTCGCGCCTTCCTCTGCTAATCACCCTTCGTATTGCCGGTTTAATTTCAAAGAGCTTTCCAACTCTCGATAATATACCCGCTTCCTCGGTGCGCGACGAAGCGGCCTCGTCCCGCTTCCCTCTTCCCTCTTTCCTCTTTATCTCTCGTTCGCTGCCGCGGTACAGTTATTATGCGAGTAAAGAGGCTGAGCAGAGCTAGGAACGCGGTGAGCCCATCCGCGAGGCTGAATAATTCGGCTTAATTACTCTGTCTCAGGGCGCAACGCCGAGCAAACCGCCGCCACACCGAGGATCTTGTTATTCGTTGCGCTTCGGGAGATTGAAAATTACGCTCGGTTCTACCTACCCTTTTGCTCACGAGCAAGAATAATTCGATCCAGCTTTCCTCCTCTCTTTTACAACCCATGCGCGTTAAACCGTTCTTTTCCTTTTAGGATTGCGATAATCTCAAGTGATCGCCAATTAGGGTTGCACACATGTATGTATGTACTACAATACATACGTATATATCCATACCTCGGAAAGCTCCACGAAACAAAAAGCTGCAGAGACTAACGTCATGCGATCGTGACATTAAATCCCGCTAATTGGAGTGATTCATGGTTATCCAGAATCCCGAATCCTGATAACGGTCAATCACGAGGTTTCGCTATTATTTATTAGTGTTTAGCCGAGTGTGTGTTTTTTCGTCTCAGATTTCATACGGCAGAAAAGTCTGTATAATACTAAATTGCCGCTGCACTCGTCATGAATAAATAGATCTTTCGCCCAGCGAAACAATAATGGCAGCAGGCAATTTTTCACGGCCTCATGGGCAAAATAATTTGGCGACAGATGCGCCAGCCGTTTTCCGACCCAGCCGACCAAGAGTAACCGAAAACTGGGGGGTCCTCGGCATCACCCCAACTCCATGACACTTCGCTTCCGTAGCTCTACTCGGTACGGGACGTATACGAATAATAATTCCCGCAATACTCGACGCGTGATCTCGACCCTTTCAATTAGTTTCGGGAGAGAGAACTGCGTTTTCTCGGTATACCTTTCCTCCCTTTAATACCTGTGATAGTTAATCGAGTAGTTCGCGGCCGAATAGGAAGTAGGGAAATCTATATCGTCCGAAGAGAAGTTCTTGCACAAGTTTCGAGTAGGGTGTCGCTCTGCGTACTGGTACCGGTTAATTTGCATCCCTTAACGACTCGCTCACGTCGCGCCCTTATCTTTACGCGCCCCTTTACCTCCCCGTTCCACATCTTTCCCTTCTTCCTTTTCGTCCTTCTCTACGGCGGAATCTACCGTCTCTGTTTTCTTGTCATTCGACCTTGTTATTTCTAAGTTCCTACAGCCACCCTCGGGGCGGTAGCTTTCCCCAACTGCTACCAAACAGTACCCACCTACCCTACCCCCAGGAATAGTAGACCCGGGGCATTTTTCCCCTTTCAAACGAGCCACGGTATAATTCTTTTAGGAGCTCGCGTCAAACTCTACGCAAACGTTACAACTTTACTTTTCCTTCTTTCCATCTTTCTTTGTCTCGCGGTTATTCCCTCCTTGTTTTACCTTCCAGCTCGACGGGGGACGTCCATTCCACCATTCCACCATTTCACCATTCCACCTTTCCGACGTCTCCTTTTTTCTTTCCTCCCTTTTTTCTCCTTATTTCCAGCCCCTTTACCGAATCGCCCACTTTTCCAACCATTTCCATACAACTTTTCCAATTTTCGGTGTATTTTCTTCAACGGTAACGCGGCAAACGTATCAAAACCGAATCGCACCGTTGAACAACTTGCGCAGTGAAGAGAGAGAGAATGAATGAATATGAACGAACGAACAATACCAATTCGGCTGTGAACCGATCCGACATATTCGGGCAGCACTTTGTCGACAGAATCTAATACCGTTCAATTCGTATTATCGAAGCTCTTTTTCCCCACAACGTATCCGAGAAATTTATTTAATCGCTTTGCGGATATTTTCGTTTCAAGAATCCGCGATTTTATGACTCATCTAGTTGTAAATCAGATCAAAAAATTGTAGATAATTCTAGCTATAATCGAATATACACGTATACATGTGAGTACGTGTATACGTAAGAGAAATACGTTCTGAACTCTTACTGCAGGCGTTCCGGCCCCATATATACGCAGTTTCTTCTCCGTCTGCCAGCTAAAAGCCTTATAAATCAAAAAACGGACGGACGTTAGTGATTTGCTACGGTTCTCGAATTTGAACTTGCGCAATGGAATCGCGATCTATATTCATAATAATCTACACATTCAATGGGTATATGCGTGTATACTCGCTGTTCCTTGAGAGAAAAGCTGCGATAGAAGTAACGGGCACGAGAGACATAAGGAGTAAAATCTTTCCCATCACGTCGATGATTTTCAAAATTTTTAGCAATAAGAATCTCTGGGCGAACGAAACGGAACTCGGTTATCTTTTCGGGGTAAGTCAACTAGACGGTAGCCCTGTACGTAATTGCTTTAGTTGAGGGACGGTAGCTGCGACGGGGATAAAGGGAGTCGGGGCTCACCAGCATCGTAGCCGCGACCGTCGGGTAGCTATGAATTTAAATTTCTCTAATTAGGACGCGATGGAGAGAGATACGGCTACTGCGACGGTGACGAGGACGAGGACGAGGATGGGGATGAAAGCTCGGGTGGAACGCATTTTCCGTCAGTTGACACCAAGCTCGGACTCAGATTTGTGAATTCTCGCTAACTTCCCGTTGCGTTGCCCACCAGTACTCTCTGAGTAACCGGAATTTATTGACCCAGGTTAATTAACGCTATACATATATGCCTACGAGTGTATAAAAAAAAACCCCAGTCGCAAAAAAGAGCCCAAAATAATATCCGTACATCATAATCATCGTCATGTACTGGTTACAAAATTTGTCGAAGAGACGATCCCTTGTCCGCCCTAGCGGGGGGTGGGGGGGTGGGGGGGGGGGGGGGGGGGGGGGGGGGTATAGGTATAACGTAAAGCCCCTGATTTAAAAAAGGAAAAAGTCGTTTCGCGCATACATTAACCGAGTCTTAATTCTTTCTTTGTTATCTCTTGGGCGCTAATTCACGGTACAGGAAAGCCGCAGCGCCCAACATTTTTCGCCGCCTTTGTCTCAAAGACTCAAAAGATTAAAGGCTTAAGAGCAAAACCCCGTCCTGGCTCCGTCCCGCGTGTTCCTATAGATATATTCACCACCCGTTCCTCCCTTACTTACTCTATCGCTCCCTCTCTATCTATCTATCTCTTTCCGTCTTTCTCTCTCTCTCTCCCTTTCTCTTTATACGTATACGTATATCTTTGGTCGTTATGTATAGGCTGACGCGCTCTCGTTGTAGCCGAGAACCGCGGTAGCTGAAGAACGTATATAAACACCGGGGGTGCGAGAGCTACCCGCCCGTAGAATAACCAAACAGGAAATTTAAATACTAAATTTGAAACGGTGGGTAGATAGGAAGGTAGGTAGGTATCGCTGTGAGGTAGCTGGTAATCTTGGGCAATTCTGTAGAATCCCTGGACGTGGGCGTTGGCGAAACCGCGCACGTCGATTTAATATTCAATTATAAATTGACGCGCGTGTTCCCGAATCATTGTATGAAGAAAAATAATTTTTTTTTTTTTTTTTTTTTGGTAATTAAAAGTATTGATTATCGGAATATGCCCACCCGCGAAGCTGTTATACGTCTGTTCATTAGGTAATGAACTTATTAAATCAGAGAGAGGTGCGCCTACAACTACCAGCTACATCCCTTCCCTTTCCTTTCCTTACCCTGTCCCGTCGCTATCCCTTCGCTTAATTACCTACTGAAAAGGTTAATTATTGTAATTGAGAATAATAACGCTCGAACCATTACCTAAGTAACTGCCTTTAATACCAGTCATGCGGGCTTGTAGTATCTATGCGTTTTATATACCATTATATTTACGTAACCACCTACACCCCCGTTGCAATATACATATATATATATATATATATACACGTGATAAAATACCACCTTGTATACTAAAAATATACCGATCTATATCCGGTCGCAGGAAAAATCCCCTCCAAGATCGCGAGCAGAAGACAAAGCGGTTGCCGAAGCTTACCAAGTCTTAAATCCTTTTATCCCCCGTGTTTTCAGCCCTGGTATATAATATAATATTATATATATATATATATATATATATATATATATATATATATATATATACATATAAAATTTGAAGATCTTCCAAGGACCTGCGGAAGGACATTAAAATCACTGCTTCGACGACGACGACGGAGGAGTACGACGATGTCATGGCAGTGGCACGAGTTAGCAGCGTTTCGCGATTTCACTACGATACTCGAAGAGGGTTGGGGGGTTGGCGAGCCAGCCAGCCAGCCAGGGAAAGGAAAAGGAAAAGGGACGGGGGCGACATGGAGTGTATATAAAGGGTTCGCAAAGTGACTTGAATTGCCACGGAGTCGACTTTACGAGTCAGAGTATTGCTAATATCAGAGAGACCGGAAGAAGGGGTGGGTGAGGAAGGGGGAGGATTGAGGGGGACAAGGGCATTGCCAAGTCTCCTTAACCACTTGGGAAACCCTCCGCGACATTTTTAGTGGCCATCAAAAACCAGCGCCGGCTTAATTACGAGGGCGGAACTTTACTCCTCTCACCGAGACCCCTTCGAACCCAAGGAATTACCGGCAGCTACGAACCTACCCGACGGAACACAAACCACTACCCAGGCAATAATAGAGAAGACCTTCGATAATACAGAATCTTCCCTTATACACCTTACCAAATACCCTAGATGCCGTGGAGTATCGGAATCAAAAGTCCGTTTACTTTTCTGATCTTTGAATCGGTATCAGAATAAGGGATGAAAAATCGTGAATTTTTCAAGAATTTTAGATAAATCGGAAGCGAGACTCCACGAAGCAATGGAAAATGATATCGAGGTCTGGCTAAGAAAGTCTCGGATTTATATTCTATAATTATCTCGGATAATTCCGTCAAACGAAAGGTAAAATAAATGAAACTTCCATCACCCAGCAATTCTGGTCTGGATCAAATGAAAATTTCATTTCCTCTCTTATTAAATTCTCCTCTTCCATCTTCCCAAGTAAAATCCGTTGTAACGGTTTGACCAGTCACGCTAGAATACTCGCTGACCCGTGTCCAAGAGAAAGTCGTTGGAGTGGTCGAAAGCGTAACATCTCCGTGACAGTGGACACACCCCCGCTGGTGTTTGTGGCACGATATGTGTTAGACATGTCTGAAAAATCCGAGATGTCAAAAAAGCAGGCAAACACATCGAGTGACAGAATGTCGAGGGTGTAGACTGACATTTCTAGTAGTTATACATATATCGAAACGTTGGGACGCGGATAAACATGGACGATCTGACAGCGGGGACTCGTTGACGCTGCGAGGGAAGTCAAAGATTGTAGAACACGGGGTAGGGGCTTCAAGACCTCGCGCCACATCTCTTGGGAACACGAAAACGCGAAGGGTCAAACGGACTGACGGACAGGAGACAAATGACGTCCACTAAGTGTCCGTGGGGGATGACTGATCGTCGCCATCCTGCAGTCTGAGCAACCCTCCGTCGTCCACTCGACGTCGACGTCGACGCCGACGCCTGGATGGAGAGAACAAGGCCAGTACCTTATACAACGTAAGACGCCCCTCGTTATCCGAATTTTTATTACAATATATGGCACAGAATTCTCGGATAAAACTATTCCAGATATTCTGAGGAATACCTGGAGCTTCCTTTCTCCACCGCCACATCTGTACATCGGAGTTCTACCAGAAACAGGTGAGTTTCTTTTACTGGGTAAATTAAATTCTCTCAAGGAAGACATTTTTCGAATATCTTCTTGCCTTTTGAATTTTACCACTCCTTGGGGTACGCCAAACCTCCCTCGAGATCGCCGCGCGTTCCTCAGCGCATAACGTAAGGTAAGTTTCTTACTGCCTTTCGCCGATTCCCTATTCGCAATAACCTGCGGAGATTCACCGCTTATTTTACCTTGAATATTTCAAACGGTTTCGGTTCAGATACTGCAAGGATAACCTTAATTTTCAACCGGTACTGCGCTGATTTATTCTAACGCCAAATGGAAGCTTCATAGCAATCCAGACTACGAACCGATATATGCGTATACCTATATGTGTGTAGTGTAGGAACTGAGGAGCGTCGGAACGTCACTCGATCCAGTACCTCTCTAGAGACTTGATCCGACCTGCGACAAATTCGTGCCAAATCTCCAGACAGGAGCGGCTCGAGAGTCTCAGCTTCCTTAGCTGGAGATTGGGGATGGAGTACAGGGTTTGAGGGTGGTAGCCGGAAGCCGACTCGCGTCACTCGCCCGTCTAAGCGCATTTCCAAGCCAGTAAGGTAGTTGGCAAGTATATTCGGATACGCAACGCCCTCGCGGCCCTTTTTCGGTCCTTTTATGTCTTTGATTTTTCGTGTACTTTCATCCGCGGCGAGAAGCAAATGAATTTCAGACTTTCTTTGAAGCAATTTGGTCGAAGATCGTATTAGAGCCAGGACTCGAATCTCGAACCCGGACGTCGCGATTTGGTACAATTAATGAATTATGCATGCATATTGGTACGACGACTTCCTACTCGAGGCTAGAGGCGGGTCCAGAGCGATATTTTCAACGGTTTCAATCTGCTCGCCTCCGCAATCAAGGCAGCGTAGTTCGAAAGCGCAGGAGGTTTGAGAGGAGGGCGAAGAGGGCCTCATGGGAAACGTGCCGGACGATGCTCCCCATCTGGTTGCTGTTGCTTCTCGCCTCGCAGCGATTAACATTAACGAAGACCCTTGGATCCGGCGTTTTCCCCGCGATTATTACAGAAGCGTTAGACTTTTTGCCCGCCACTTTGTGCCCAGGTTTTTGGAGGGCGTTAAGGTATGTATACATAACACACACGTATGTATTCGCACATATATACTTCCCACTGGGAATTGTCTGTTTCCTCTTTCCCGCAAGCCTGGGTCCTTTTATCTCGTCGAAAACGGCTTGCGATTAGCGTAGTCGCGCAGCTGTCGAATTAATTTCGGATCAAGATGAAGGGGCGCGGAATTGTGCCGAGGGGTTCCCTCGGAGAGGCGTTATTGAAAGTTTCGTACCGTTGTCGTACCTATTCCTCGAACGAGCACAGTATTCGAAGAGCTGTTGAGACGGCGCTTACCAAGCGATTAAGGAGGAGTCGAACCTATTGAGTTTAACGAAACAAGGAAGAGCTCGGGGGTTTTATAGAAACGAGGCCTGTGGAAAAAGTCGAAATATTTTCCCAACTTAGGTACGAGTAGATTTGCATTAATGAAAAGGACTAGCATTGGAAAAAATAACTTATCACATAATTTTTCCGCGAAATTTCATACTCGTTATATTCCCGTGCCAATCGACAATCGTTGATTCAGCTTGCACACCTTTATCGCATCGGCGTCCATGCGCCGATGACGGAAAAGTACAAGCTCAACAATTCTATTGCCCAACGGAATCGGAAATCGTCGTGGTGAAGTGGGGACGACCTTTCACTTGGCCAGATACTTGACCGAGGTTCTCGGCTGCGACCGTGCATCACATAAATCCTGAACGTGAACGAGTATGGGTTGCGTAAACGCCGCTTACCCCCAGGTTTATACGTACGTGTATAGAGATGTGTGTGTATTTGTGTAGCTATGAATATACCATACCGTGCCTATAGACTGGTAGACGGGCTGGAACGCCTTGGGTACCGGTGCCAGCCTCCTTCTTCAGATTACAGTGTATGAATATCGAAGAAGCGATATACCGGAAACAGGGAAAGAGGCTAAACGAGTCTGTACAGTAGTTGAATATCGATTGACTCCATTGTAATTAGTGACGCGTGTAATGGTTCGAAATTTAATTCTAATTTATCGAACCTGGAATTTCCCGTATGCTCTTTCGATACTTGTCTGCAATGTGGCTGTGGTTAAGCCGGCGTACGTTATTGTCCAGAACCTCATTCAGTATACTCACGTAGTTTCTGTGGCCTGCCGTACAACTGTCTATAAGTACGTAACGTATGTATACGAAGTTTCATATACCATAGCTGTACGAGGTGAGCAGTAGAATAGAGTGGAGTACGGACAATAGAGAATCGGTGTAGATGGGGCCGTGCAGCGCGTGTTTCACAAATTGCTGCAAATTGATGCGAACGTTGTCACGCGAGCCTTGGATGTCAGTAGTATAAGTTTACCGAGGGGACAGAGTTTACACAGGGCCGTGAGTAGATTGATGAACGACGGAATTCAGGTGTGCTGCAAGTTTACGACGCGTGGAAGTGAATGGAGAACCGGTACTGGCCATCTTCGACACTGTTGTGTGACCTTCTTGCGTACGTTAATCACAAGCATGGCAATATTCGAGCTAAGAAGTGTGTTGAACAAGTTAGACCGCTTGGGCGTAACTAATTTTCGAAACTAACCAGGACAGTAATTCGTGAATACAGAGGACCACCAATGCCGATCTTATACCAATCTTAGAACAATCTCATGCCGTCGTAGAGCCATCTTTAAGTCGTCCATCCCCGCATAGATGCTCGCCCTGGATAGCCGAGAGCAATTCCAAGAGCATTGCATTTACATAATCGTAATCCTCGTTAGAGGCGGGGACCTAATTCCCTCGGTATTTTATCTTCTTTTTCTTTCTTTTCCCCTTTTTTCTTCTTGTCCTTTCCTTCACCCAATTCCATCCCAGGGTCTAAGATTATTCGGAGAAAACTCTAGCCCACTTTCATGCGAAAATTATTATTCATATTTTCTAATTTTTTGCATCCTATTCGCCGGAGGCGAACGTTGACCTGGTAATCAATCCTACAATGCCCTAAGCTCGTCTTTTGAAAAATGTACGATCCTGAAACGCGAATTTATCTTCATTTTATGGGAGAGAGGATAGAGCCTGGAGGAGGAAGACAGGAGGGTGTCGATCAAAAGGCATGTAGTAATCAATGCAGATATTTATTTACAAAATATAGGTATATATGTACATTGAGACGTTTAACAGACGTAATTCTACATCATACCAGAGTCCAAAGACTCGAATGCGTACTCTAGGTACATACGTACTCGCTATTTACATCCAACGAGCAATGACGATGAATTTAAGGAATATTCCAATTCGTCGATCGCTTATTGGATATACTTAGTATAAAAAATCCTATGACTTATGAAGAATAATAAATTAATAGATTGTGAAAATAAATCGATCGGAATGAACGATGGTATGGCGTGGCATGGTTTCGTTCACGTATTACATAAATAATAAGGGATTGAGATAACCGGAATTACCCATTAAACACGTAGTCGAGAGACGTAAAATATTCTCCAAGCAAACATTACCAACAGATAATCGTTTTTCTTATCACAGAGAATTGCTCTTCAAGAAACAGACGTTTTTTTTTTTTACGTTGTATAAAAGTTGAACGCTAAATCCAAGAGCCTTCTCCTCCTCACATTTTTTTTTTTTTCTCTCTATCTTGACCAGCTTCTTTTTCTGAGAGCCAATTGACTCGATCCCCTTGTTAGTGAGGTTGAAAAAAAAAAATAACTTATAACTTACCCCTAGTGAGAATTTGATGCAGGCAAGTAATTCCTAACTCTAAGAGTCTTAACGACTTTTACTACCCCGTTGATAGAGAACGCCCGATCTCATACGATCGATTTTATGGCAAAATGAGACGAAATTTTACAGAATCTTCGGGGATTTTACTCAGAGGACTCAGAAGCCTCAGGGGATTTTGACTTTGACTCGGACGTGTCAAGTGATCTGGCTTCCTTTTTCGATTCCTTGAAATTGTTGTTGAAAAATAAAGCTACGTCATTGTCAGATGTAGCGCTAGTCAGAGAGTCCGCAGATGAGGAATCTACCTTTCCATCGGCATTCTCCGCCTCGATCTGCTTTGCTTCTTCCTCATTCACCGTCCTCTGTACAATGTTCTGTACCAGCTCTTGATCATGGCTATTATAAATGTTACCACTCGCCGCGTGCGCTAAATCGCCGTAGACTTCGTCCAGATGCTGGATCTGCGGGGGGCCCTGAATTTCAATCTGTCCATTCTGGGGCTGCTCAATAGCCGCCAAAATATCCTGTAGCAAGCCGTTAGATAGGACCTGTTCATGGCGGATACTTCCGTCTGAGTTTTCAGTTCCTAAACCACCGTCAGCAGGCTGAATCTGCAGTGAGTAGACTCCCTTCGTTCCCTGGATCTGGAAGCCGTCAGTACCACTCGCTGTCAGTCCTTGGGCGAGAGCTAGAGCTTCACTGCCCTCATGGGTCTCGAGGTAATGACTGGCGTCAACGCTGGCAGACTCTGCGTGTTTTGCTTCACCAAATCCTTGGGCGGTTAGGGCAGCTGTCAAAGCTTCAGCGGATACTGAGTTGGTCAAATAATTCCCGACCAAGGGTAAGGAGTTAACTTGGAACTGGTTAGCCAAGATATTGGACGTGGAGGAGGCAGAGGACGCTGAGGAGGATCCAGACGATACGTGGATGTCGTTTGCAGTCAAAGCAGCGACGGTCTGATCAGGAACGCCGTAGCTCACACCGATCGGATTTCCGTAGCTATCCTTGAGGTCGGTGTTCTTCTGCTGATGTACCTGGAGGCTCAGCTCGTTGATCGACGGAGTATTGTAGAATATTGTGCCACCTCCAACTGCAGAATTTACACTGGAAGCCCCGCTACTGCCTCCAAAGGTGCTGAAGGACGACCCAGATAATGAGTTTGCGATGGCGTCAGAAAAGCTGTGTGAAGACGCGCCTGAATCGGATGAACCGAAGCCGTGGAGAGCTCCGCTGGTATCAAAGGAGGCGAGATTCCCATTGCTCTGCGACGAAAGGCCTGAGCTAGACGCGCCGAAACCGTGGAGGGCTGCGCTGGTATCAAACGAGGCTAAATTTCCATTGTTCTGATTCGCCCTTTGGGCTCCGGCACAGTCGTGGTGACCCTGTTGCTGAAGGACTGGAGTTCCGTAGGTTGTGGTTAACGCGTTGCTCCCCAGGCTACTGTAAAGACCACTTCCAAAATCTCCGGAAGAGGAAACGAACGATACGGTTGGACCAAAGTTAGGTGCACCATAAGTGAGCACAGGAGCAGGTGTATTGAAGTTACTGAAGGTCAACGGTGTACCGTAGTTCACGTTAGGAGCTGCAAATGCTGAATTAGAGTCGAACGAGTGGCCGGCGAAGAACCCACCATTCGATGAGAAGTGCTGATTCGAAGTCGAATGGATCTGCTGCTGGTGTTTACCTCCCGAAGATCCGCCTGATACGGACGGTGCACCGTAGGTAGGTTTGAAAGGTTTTCCTGGCCCACCCTGTGGCGGAACATCATACTGGCGAATAGCGGAATACACACTAGATGGGATCTGGTCCCTGAATTTAATTGGAGGTCGGTTTCTTGGAGGAATAAATGAGCCGGGTGGTGGAGGCGGTGGTCCATGACGGAACGGAGGACCGTGATGCCTGTGACTGTGTCTATGATGTCCGCCATGCTTATGGAAGCCAGATGAAAACGAGTTCTGGAATGACCCGGAGTTTCTAACTCCTTGGGAAGAGGGATACGGGCCATTTGGAGAGTACGAAGAAGGCGGTGGCGCACCATAACTATCACTAACAGGCAATGGCGACGGCGGGGGTGGGGGAAGTACCAGGTCACCACCGCCAAAAGATCCATGGGACGACCCGCTACCGAAGCCGTTACTACTGCCGCTGCTGAAGCTGTTACTACTACCGCTGCTGAAGCTGTTACTACTGCCGCTGCTGAAGCTGTTACTACTGCCACCAAGAGAATGACCGTGAAATTCAGCACTAAGAGAATTATCCCCAGAGTTTATCGGAGGACCGTAGTTACCGGACGGCGGTGGAGGTGGAGGCAAAGAGAGGCTTCCTCCATTAATAGAAAAAGCATCAGCCGAGTTGCTGCCACTGAATGATGACACAGAAACGTCCTGGTGAGACTCGGTGTTAGGAAGTAATTCAAAGCCGACAGTTTTTATGATTGAAATCGGCTCGGGATTTGGACTGCCATACTGTACACTGAGCTCATTCGCAAAACCGGGAACTCCATACTGTTTAGATGGCTGCGGCTGTAACTGCTGTTGTTGTTCCTGTTCCAGTTGCAAATGATACTGATCCAGTTTACTAGATTCAGCGTTATTACTGTTCCCACCAGCGTAGCTCTCCGAAGAGTGTTCCTCGTATGTCGGTAAAGCGGGAGGTGGTAGTCCATGGCTTTCGGATGACGCCGACGACTGTTGTACAGATGACTTCAGGTCTTGAGCTTCGGAGCTGTGAATCGGAGTCCCGTAAGAATCGCTTGGTACATTTCCAGTCGGGTATCGAGCTCCAAGTAGAATCTCGGACTGGTATCCGCCTCCGTTAATGTCCAGCGAACTCGACGATGAGTGCGAGTGCGAGGACGACTGCGATGTCGAAAACGAGGACGACAAGTATCCGGACTCTCCTCCATCCGGTGGTGTTCCAACTAGTCCAGCGATCGGTTGCCATCCATCATACTTGATGTCTGGAGGCGTTGGTGGGGCCGGTACACCAGGTGGCGGACCATATTGTGGTTGAATCGAATGATGCGATATCTGAGAATGCTGAATCGAAGGAGGTGGGCCTGGCGGTGGGCCATAATTGCCTTGAGGTGGTCCAGAGTTGAACGGCGGAGAAGGTGATTTGTTCGGAGGCCCATAGCTCTCGATAGAAATCGGTATAGGAGGTCCATGACCAGTATTAGGGGGTCCGTGATGGATCCTTATCTTCGGTGGAGGTCCATACTTTTGCCCATGTATGGGCGGCGGGGGTCCTTCGTAAATTGTTGGCGGTGGACCATATTGTGACTTTGGCGGTCCATACTGCGGTTTCGGAGGTCCATATTGTAATTTCGGAGGACCGTATTGTGGCTTTTGTTTCCGAGGTGGTGGGGGTCCATATATGGGCGCAGAAGGTGGAGGTCCGTATGCTTCGGCGGGCCCGTGGAATCTCGGTGGACTTGGAGGGCCATAAGAGCTGTCTGGGGGTCCATAGACATCGTTGAGTCGAGGCGGCCCGTACGAATTGCTTATCCTATCGTTGATGTCCAAGCTTGTCGATCCGTCTTTAGACGGGCCTGAGGAAGCTCCCTTATTTACAACCGCGTGAATATCGTGGATTTGATGCAGAGCCAATAGTAGGCAGAGCAAACCAGTCGCCATCTGAAACACACAAAGGAGCACAGGAGTGAGGTTGAGGTCTTCGAAAGTTGGCGTGGGTGTGAGAGGAGAGAATATTGAGAAAGAGAAAGAGAAAATGAGAGGAGTTACTTCCGATCGCCGTTAACCGATAAGCGCGTCGAGTGACAGACATGCAGGTTCGTTATCATTCGCGGATTTCACCATGTCAGCTAGTGTCGCGCAATTCGTACCTCTATTAACCAAAGTCTAGCCAACTTCTTCCGGGACATTACTCAAGGTCGATATATCTGAGTACTCATCCTAAGGAGCATATAAACGCGCCCATTCTCGCGCGGTCATATACCTATTCACGTTCAAAGGACCGGTGGCTGAGGTAAGTAGGACAACGGCCGCGATGCAAGGCTAACTAGCTATAACGCAATGAACTATAGCTACTTTCTCCCATCGTGTGTCTCCCTTCTTCACCCCACGAGTTCTTCTTATTAGTTTTGTCTCTCGTTCTCTCTCTTGTTGTACTGGGCGACGGGAAGAGGTTGAGAATGTGGTAGATCGAGTATGAAAGAGTATTCGATTTAATAAAAAAATTAAAATCACGGTATAGAATTTCGTATTGCAATTTGAATCCTGGATCATGGCGGAGAAATATGAATACCTGCTACCCGATTCCCTGAGGCTAAACAAAAATTCCGGCTAATCGGGTTCAAGAAATAGATTCGTTACGAGGCTGGAGGCCATCCGGTCATCCGGTAATACTGGTCTCTAAGAGTGTCACTGACGACCGGGTCAAATTGGCTCGGTAAGTCGCACGCTTGGCGTTTAGATTGGGGGAGACCTCCTTCTAGACACGCACATTAAGTTGTAGGTAAACCGTAGTGCGGGTCTTTATCAGTTGGTGAAAATCGCGTAGTATATAGTATAGTTGGTATATACACTCCCGAGATAATTGACGCCCAACCCAATTCTCTCGTCACTTTCGCCCGGGCGCCCTATTACGCTCCTTGAAAAGCCTCGGATCAAACTCAGGTAAGCGAAGGACTCGAGTCCCGGGTAAACGGCCAATAATTTTGTCCGATAATGCTGACCGTTCAAATCGCGTGACTCGATGCGATCGGCCTGTTTAAGTTCGCGGTCTTGAGGCCCGCGTGCCGGGGTATATATGAACCTGCTGCAAGGATAACGGGACGTGGGGGATGATGATTGCAGGGGACCCTTGTTTCCTTCTAGTCGTAGTATTTATTAGATCACGTTATAGGTGGTTTGTTACAAATTACAGGAACGACGGCGTTAAAAGAAACGTGACGTTACCGATAAGCACATCGCAATTAGATGCATAATCTTTCCACAACTATCGCTCGTCGCATAATTAGTGTGATTATTATAATTAACGCAAGCCCTAGCGGTGGTCCCTGCATCTATGCAGAGGTATGTCTCATAGCCTGGTCGCCGTTGATTTTTATCAATTAAATTCTCGCGTATGATATCCGAACACTTTTATTTCTCTCTTTCGCAGAGCTGCTTAAAATTTAATTGAAGCCTGTCAAAAGTCGGTCAAGAAATTGCCAGCGCCCCAGATAAAAATGGTCTTCACCTGGCGAAACGTCGAGTACAAAAGGTAAATTAAAGAAATTGAATGAAAGGGGGATAAGTCTGTTCAGAAACGCTTGAACGCTGATGAAAAATAAACTAATAGTACCTATTCACCGTCGGAATTTATGTTGGAATCAGAATAGTAGGTACTGCCTAATTAATAAAACGGAATATGACGGTAATAACAAGAAGAATAAATCTCTGTCAAGCGTTCATTTAATTAGAGTTCATTATGAAGGTAGCGTTACAATCATCTAGTTATTAACAATTTTCATAACGTACGACTTGGCCTCGTTCGACGTTTACCACACTCCGCAAGCATCGTCTTCTGCCGCAGCTATGGTAACGTCGAGCCAAAAAGGCCACGTCTAAGTAAGTGAACGAGTAAATACGGAAGTTAGATGATCAATATTTTGAACAGCACAATTTTCCTGAATAAAGATTTGCACAACCTGTTATTTATCAATAACGGATCTATTATCATTGTCATCATCATCGTTACAAATTGATATTACTCATTATTTATTCATTCTCATTATCAACTCTAGAGATCGATGGACTAGCGTCGCGTGTTATACGGTAGTTCGATAAAAGTTGATTGGCTTTTAAAAAACTTCCCGCTTTTCTTCGGCCACTATACGTCCATTTCCGTGTATGATTAGGCCATAACGCGATCGTGAATTTCAAGCCGTATCTATATCGGACACTTGCGATAATCTATAGGCCGATTCGCGAGCCTAAATTCATTAGCGGAACCAAGGGACGGGGTTCTTTTTGAATCCTGGGACACACGCGTTCACTTACCTTAAATTTAGCCATGGCAGGGCCTTCTCACGCACTCTAAAACTCGAACCACAATATCGTACACTTGAATTAACCAAGAGTAAGTAACGTGCACTAGTTTATCTCCCGTTGATTAGTCGCGATTATCACCTCACTACTAAGAGACGTAGTTGAACGTGTTAAACGTTGATATTTGCTGTTTCCTTTTCCTCACGCCCCGCTTGACCCATTTGACGATATTATGATCACCTCGCGTCGCGATATCTGATCTTCTTTTAAAAGTTACTTAAAAAATGCTCAGCCCCATGCTCCGGCACCGCTTATATAGACTCCGAGAGGTCCTCTGGGGCCCTCCTTCGCCCCCTCCGTAGTATAACCTCTCGTTTGTTCAGAAAATACCCACAAGAGAGGGGGCGAGAGAGATGGGAGAGACGGGAGAGAGAGGCCACCTCGTACATGGATTTTAAATTCTGTTTGTAGAGAAAGTAGGGTACGCGAGACGGCTCGAAACTGAAGATGCGCGCACCAGTCATCGAAACCGGCCGACCGAGTGAGCTGGTACAAACTTCCAACGATTTTACCACATTTTCCACTTGCCAGATACTATTTTCAATTTTAGCCTCCAATTATCTCATTCTTTGACAAATCTTCGCCTCCCTCGTTTGCAACCCTTAAACGGGGCATGAATTTATGTTTAAAATATTACAGAGTCTTCCACGTGAGGCTCCTAACCGGGTAACGTATGCTCTTGCACGAACGGTGTAAGTACGGCTGTTACATACCTACTTAGGCGGATTGTACAGTTTAAATATACATATATCTAGGAAACGCGGGCAAACGCGAGCTTGTATCAAGCGAGTAAGCGAGGGATCGATTTTGGCGTGAGTAGGGAAAGGGAAGAGGGAAGAGGGAAATTGTAGAAACACGTTAAAGAGGCAGCAGCGGTAGCAGCCAGCATCACTGAGCAAAGGATGAGGAGAAAGCGGAGTAGGAGAACAGGAAGAGAGGAAAAGTCGCGCGGTTACAACAGCGAACCTACGAAGCCTTCAGCTTCTGGCACGATCAAACAATACAAAGTTTCACTCAATTGCCTCCCGTACCCCTACCGGCTATTGCTACTTAAGGTAGACTTTCCACCGAGCTGCCCATGAATTATTTAGCTTAATTCCATTCTAAAATAAACCCACCCAACAGCCCCCCTCTCGCAATTCGACGTTCATTTTACACCCGGCGCAACGTTCTGTGTTCTGTTTCAAAACGCGGCTCACTTAGCCGGAGAACAATCAATCCCCGTTCTCCATTCAATCGCTAAACTCCGGGGGAACGCGCGTCCTCAATAGCCAAAGCTTTAGAACGACTGCGTTATCGGAAATAAAGAAGAAAGACAGAGGCAGGAGTCTCTTAGCTAACTTTAATAAACCGAGTAATCTCATAGATAATTAACAAATTCATATTTTTTTTTTTTTTTTTTTTTTTTTTTAGTACAGAGGCTGAACGTAGTAGGGAGATATTCTCATCGCCGCATTGTCTTTGGTAGAGTGTTGGCTAATGGTGACTGCTACTTCGTTTATTACCGAATACCGCCTACCAAAGTTACGAAAAGTTACCTTAGCTCCTTTTACGACGGATTATCAAGAGCTACGGAAACGGTGCGTGGGCACGCAACGCCGCGTTCACTTACAGAATTATACCGGAGAAGTGTTTCTTTCGTCAAAGTAGAAGATGGCAAAAATCGTGCGAGACTTTACGACGTTTTAGTATATCTAATATTATACGCAGAGGCGACTTCGTTCCGAAGGGAAATTTTTTTTTTATTTCAAACCTCCGCGGTACTTAATTTACCAATTTCGTAAAAGAAGAACCGCATGCAAAGCTTCGGTACTACAGATTTTCGAGAGAAATTCAAGCCAGAACTCTCCAGGCTTTACTGGGTCGTGAGCAGATTTACTATGACCAGATTTAAAAGTATTCTCTGCACATGAAAAAAGGAAAGAAGATATAAAATAAAACCGTGATATATACTTTGAGAGATAAATGGGTCAATTTTACGGCTACTTTTATATTCCTGTACTAGATTGCAATATTATTGCCTATAATTACGGAATACAGAACCGCCGAGACCATATCGCGCCGACGCGCCACTGAAAGATTAAGAAGCCCGTGCAATTAGTACATGAGAAACACTTATGTAGAGCAAGTGAATTAATACGGTGGGAAAACTTTTTTTCTTTTCTTTTCAATTCAACTACGTCACAACGTGAATTTAATTAACCAAATTATCCTCTGGCAACGTCATATCTCACGGGGGAGCAAGTTGTTTGTCTTGAGAAATTCCTATACGTAACCGTGCTGCAGTCTGTACAGCAATCTTATATGGGGCTGTGCTTACGAGTATAGGTACTATAGGTACGCGTGGACAGGATTCCTTTCGACTCATCCTTTTTCATTCCATGAAAAATTTATCGCCTCGGAACATATATCGAAGAATCAGGATGTAACGGGTACAAGATTTCACCTTATGATTCACGGCAACGATTTGTCGAACGTACCAGTGAAAACTATGACGTCAGAATTAATATCGCAACATTCCAATTACTGCATCATTCCGGAACCTGCGGTAAACAGGATATCCGCGTATAATCGACCCGGAAACAAACCTACTCACCAAATTAACGAACGCAATTGTGATTGTCCCGAAATTGAAAGGCAACGAAAGGTCTAGGTACTGAATAGAAATTCTCAATGAATAGCTTCGGTAATTTTGTTGAAGATCATTAGTTGCTTGACTTTTAATTGTTTCAATAATTTTCCACTTTTCATACCATTTCTGGATATCGCATATCCCGAAAGCATTCCGAACTAGTCATGAAACGGGTGGAGAAAGGCGGAAGAATAAAAATCGAGTATAACCGCGTCTCGATACGCGTACAACGTTGAAGAAACGTTGTGTAAATTTTTTTTTTTTATTCCTTTTCTTCTCATACTCTCAATCGGATCTCCATCAGGCCTGGTCCCTGGACCGAAGTCGTTTCTTCATTTTTGGCTTGAGCGGATATATATCGACCGTTTTCGTTGCTACGCGTTCGGTAATCAACGAGCCATTACGAAACATCAATATTCCTTTTTATTTTAGTATATAAGCGAACGACCACACGCCAATATACTTTGCCATACAGCGAAGCAAGGGCCGTCATTTAAAATGGGAAGTGTTTTTTACTTAAATTTACTTTTAAACGCGTTCTGACGACCCAGCTTTGCAGCTCTTCCGAAAATTTTGTATATACAGAAGGCAGTTTGCACAACAGAACAGAGAAAGAGTTTGTCGGATAAAAAACCTACTTGAAAATACAACAATCGGGGGGTACAGCGTTCGTACGTCTACTTGTGCAAACAGTCGCCGAGAAATATACCGACAAACAATGCAACAACAACTCTACTCGGAGGCTAAAATTCACCGCAAACTCGCCGGTTTAAACTATATAATATAATCTAAGTACTTCGATGCATTTTCATTCAATTAACGCTTTCGTAATTAACTTTTTCTACTCGGCACTTTAACCGACTCGGAACTTACCAATCGGTTGAATGCTGCACCCGAATTATACACTATGGTATAAAAAGATATACAAAAGCTAGACATACATATGTAAAGTGCGGCTGACTTGCGTCGCGACGCTGTCGAAAACATACAACGGCAATACTTAACCCAATTTGTTCAATCGATAACACACATGCCCCGATGGCACAGTACTGCGTAACTAATATGACAGCCACTCGATTGATAAATTAGTTAAAAAATTACTGGTTATACCGGTAAAAGGAGGGTATAAATAATAAATGCCTTTATTTCATACCGCTTTGATAGTTATTGCATTATACCCACGCTTCGAAAATGACGTTGTATCAAATTCGCAATAATATTTATGAAATATGCAAATTATTCAGATTCTAGGTAAGGTAAAAAGTTGTAATTCATTATTATATCTCGGGTGAGTGGCACAACAGCATCTCTATATACACCTACACGATTTCATCCCGTCATTTGGTAAATTTTTTTACCCTAGCTGCCAGTAACCGTGTAACAAGTTTTATCATAATAAAATGTGTAATTTTTTACTAACGCAACGTTACGTAGAAATCAGCCTCGAGCCATCGACCTTCATCATCATTATTCGCGTTAATTCAGAGATGAAAATTTCTCGCTATTCTGAAACTGTTTCATTTTATCCACCGTTCGCATTTTAACACATACCTATATACGTGCGTATGCAATACACATAATATGTATAAGCTATCGCACGGAACTATTGTTTAAATGTTTATTTCGTTATCAAGCAGCGGTCACTATATACACATAAATATATATATAATATCTACCAGCACATGCAAGCGTAAAAGTTTGCGTGTCAATAATTCAGTTATCGGTTATTTTTTTGTCTTCGTTTTTTCAACGACACTGATGAAACGGATGAACTGTGAGCTACTGTGCGCATCGGTGAATGGGGGTTTTTTTTTTTTTTTTACCTAAACGCCACAGCCTGCAGATATAATTCGGCAATTCGCCCGCGGGCAGTTACCTAACACGTATATGGTATATCAAGGCGAACCAACCCACCCGTTTGTCTGTCTGTCTGCCTGTCTGTCTGTCTATCTGTCTATCTGTATACAAGAGCTGCCGGGAACTTGAGAAACAGACAAAAAAAAATTCTCTCCCCCAGCTTAATTCGTTCTCCTAACGAACCTTGAAGTAATTGACCTTTGGCAACGGGCAGTCCAACTATGAGAGCTGCGCATCGCCGTAAATCTAATCTTGGCGAAATAAATCGTGAAACACAACGCTAAACTTGACAAAAAAATAAAAGAAACATCTCGAGAACCAGCCAAGAATTACGTGACTCCCTCTCGGTCACACATACAAACTCTATATACATCCGTTGTGTTTTTTTTTTTTTTTCTTTTTTTTTTTCTTTTTGCTTCTCATTTATTTATTTTTTCACTCCAATCGACACCTCTTCTTCCCTCCTCTCGTACAATATACATGCACACGTAATTTCCGGCGTCAGAATAATTAGATTACTAAGTTTAATCAGTTTTTATTAATAATCATAGATGAGAGCCAGGATTTTTTAGCAACTGCGTCTACTTGTATAGATTCAGTCAAAGGAAAAATAATTCATGTATACATTTTGGAAAACAAAAGGAACTCAACTTATGTTTCAAAAAATTGAGGAATGAGTTAAAAGAGTTCATCACTCAATTCATTTGAACCGTACCACAAGCAGGCTTCTTTTTTACTTTTTTCTTTTCAGAAAAAAAGACCATAAAATTCAAGATCCTTGCAGTGAACGATCTGAGTTCTCACGAGAACTGCTTTTACTTAGGTACATTGAAGTTAATCCGAGTGTGAGATGCGATGGGCTAAGAATATCTGACTTTTACCTGAATATATTATTTCGAAAGACTGGTAGTAACCAGCTGGTGTGATAAACCTGTCGTGAGTTAGAAGGAAAATAAAACTAAAAACCCATTTCATACGCATACCAGGTTCTCAAGGCAATACCCCCGCAAGTTGAAGCTTCCCCTACAGTGAATATCATATTTCGAGGCTCCTTTCGATGTTTTCTTCGAGGTGTTCCCAAGGGTCAATGACAGGTAGATGTAGGTAGGTAGGTAGGTGCTTATAAGTTAGAATGCGCGCAGGTGCGGTGACCTCGGCTCCATTTCATCAGCGGTGATTGACCCCCGGAACATCCCGGAGGTTTGTTAATCGTTTCTCATTTCGAATCTCCTTAAAGCTAGACAAGCTTCGGTGACAATATATAGGTATACTGTCATAAATAACGGTATGTTCACTCTCTCTCCGTCCGTATAGTTTGCATGCTGTAAACAGACAGCGTTTAAAGGCTGCAGCATCCAGCCTCCTAGTAATTATTATTCCTATAGGAAGTACTCCGAGCCAGTCAAACATTAACATAGATTCTTTCCCGGCTGCTTCTTCGAGGCCACTTTCTCCCGAGCTCCTTACTAATCGCTAGAATGTCCGAGCGTGGGAGATCGCCACGGTCGTTTCGTATCAGTCACGCAGACTCAAAGACTTCGGACTTCAACTACTTTATAACTCCCAGCTCCTGACCCTCTTATATACGCTCAAGGTTCTAGTGACCTTGGCCTCTGTACCGCGAACGTTGGTCACCTTTAAAGAGGATAATTATACCCAGCTCTCGTTACGTATAGTAGCGTATTGCTTGATACGGCTTCTAGATCTTATTGCGTTTCTAAACCTCGCATATGATATGTACAGAAATGTTTAACGGGGGGAACGTGAAAATATTTATAGGGATTAAATCTCGTACCGGTTTTTGCTAATTTTTATTCATTTATTTATACAATTTTTACTGCTGCAATAACTCTTCCATGAATATCATAGATCTGTACAGGTCTCTGCGTGCCGGTAGCGAAAGAGAGAATAATTTTCCAATGAGGTATATATATTAAAAAAAAAAAAAAAAGAAGAAGAAAAAAGTCATGGGGCGGAGGGTTAGGATCGCGTTTCAAGCCTCGGGGGGTACGCCTCTCGCGCCATCGCATCGCTCGCAATAGATTTTTCTTTCGATTTTATTACGCGGCTGCTATCCGGAAGCCGGAATGGTCTCGTTCGCGTGGAGTCGATACCAGGACGTCGTGGAGGGTCGTCCTCGTATATTTCTAGGTCCGCGACAGCAATGTGTCCCGCTACACCGGCTAGGTACTAGCATACGTTACGGAAACCAGACCACGTCGCGGTACCACATATGCAGTATACTCGCCCTGACGAACGAAACTCTTCGTCCTTTGCCCTTTGACCATTGGCGGGTAATTCTCGATCCCAAAAAGGTCATTCACACTGATTTAGGCTCGGTTTTTTCCATCGACGATAAGCTTATATTTCAATGAAAATACAATTGAATGAAAAATTTGCAAAAGTACTGACACAAAATCGAGGAAATAGAACGACCAACGGGGAACTAGGATCTTTCGATCTAGATGAGAAAATATTTTGCATTTTCTGATCGGGAATAAATTTATGACAGATAAATTCTTTTCCTCAGTTTGTTGTACTATACTTACTCTAAATAAAGAAAAACTAAACGATTCACGATATGCTGTATACGTGGTAGTATATGGTACTCGCGAAGCTCATCGTTTCGCTGCAACCTAGGGCATAAATTGTGTGGTACTTTTCTTTTCTTTCTTTCTTTACCCCGCGCTTTTCTCTTTTATATTTCCTCCTCTATTTTCTTCTTTCAACCTTTCTTCTCCGCGCATATAGCTATACCATATACTGATATGTAGATATTTACCGTCGTATCTCTATATAATAATATCCCAAAGACGTAAGGGGTGAGACTGAGGTACGGGGGAGGAAAAGGACACCCAATATATACCGGATTCTGTGGCAATGTGTCGCGTGTGCTCTTAGAGATATCGAGTGGTTGATCCCGCCCGGCGTGCGCGGTGCGACGCGACGCGGCGCGGTTTCCATCCCGCGGGATTACCTCGACCCCCTACAACCCCCTGCTTACCCTTGTCCCGTTTTCCCGTTTTCTCTCCTTTACCCCGCTCTCGGTATACCCTAGTCCAGTTTTCCCGGGCAGCTGCAGCTACGGAGAGGAGGAAGAGAGGCGGAGAGGCGGAGAGGCGGAGAGGCGGAGAGGCGGAGAGGCGGAGAGGCGGAGAGGCGGAGAGGCGGAGAGGCCGCGGACGTGGATAGGTGGTAAATTTACAAGTCGCGTGTCAAAGTGGCCGTATAGCTCGATGGCTGTGGTGGGCTGTGCGACGATCCCTCCGCAACCCTCGCAGAGATATATCCCGCGCTTGATATATCGCCCTGACCCCTGCACCACTCTACCGCTTCGCTTCTGGTCAACCAAACGCCAGCGATACGACGAGGAAATACGACTTGTCGAGAAAAGGGAGTAGTGGGAGGTGCGGGGTGGGTTCTAAGGGATGAATATTTGGGGTAGGTATCCAGAAGCGTTACATTCGAGATTGTCAAAAGACAGATGGGCCTTCATACCAATATGCTGTACGGTAGCAACGGTTCGAATAGCTGCCCGTCAAAGATGTGCTAAAGACGCGAGAAAGCGACCTTGTCGTTTGAACTTCAAAGCCACAGAACGTGATACAGAGCGAGAGTTGCACTTTCTATCGAAACTCGTTTACCAACTGCAACTTAAGAGGGTGCAAAATGATCATCACCTTTCAGATTTCGAAGATATCCGAATGTGAATAAATTTTCTTTAAATTATTACCAAAAATTATCTCCACATATAATTATAATTTATAATGTATATCTCTATATACACATATAAACCAAGAGAAAATATAATCAAACTTATATAGACTCTATAACACCGTTCTACTCTCTACTCTGACCTAACCCCGGTCCCCAACCGGCTCACCGTTTCCGCCGCAGTCGATCAATCCGGGCGTGACGTATCTGCCCGAGATCGCCCTCGCACCCCACTGCGGGCCACAGCCTACGCAATAAATTCCAGGTGAGCAGTACTAGTACCCCGTATACTGAACGGGTGACGTATAATATGTACACCGGTTACGTTACGCATGCATATTCAAAGCCAGTTTCTGCATTACAATTTGTAATCGGAACATATATAGCTTCACCTATGTCTCTCCATAGTACAGTAAAACCTCCGGCACTGTCGCGTATTGGCCTACTTTTTTCCGAACAATCGAAAGCAAGTACAGGGCCCGTAAAATTTACCTTATGGCATCCGAGGTTTCGTAACATACACGGGATGGTGGGTGTACCTCAGCGACAGTGCCGGAGGTTTTACTGTATTCTGTATTCTTGCGTTCACCAAAACTAGGTGTGCAATAATTTCTTTATTCAGTCCCAGAGTAATAATTCATCTGTTTACCAAAATTGTTATTAAAACATACGGTAGATGAACTGCGCCACTGATTCCTTATTGGGCACCTTCACCTGGTTCACCTGTCTTTTTTTTTTTTTTTGGTACTTTTTTTTTTCATGTTGATGCTCGAATAGCCTTGATCGTTGATGTTCCTTCCTAGCGCGTGGACCACTTTCTTATTGGCAAGCCGCGAGGAAGACCTGCGAGAGGTTTCTGACACACTGCCGGGGGGCCCTTGTCGGCCCACATACGACCTGGCCCAAATATTATTTTAAATAAATTTCATACTCATGTCGATGAAAAGATTTTTTTGGTCAAACATATTTCCGAAACCGTGTAACGATCGGTCAATCGTTGTATAGGTATGTGCAGATTCTCTCCTTGAATTGAAAAATTCTTAGATTTTACACACACTTACCATCTATATGGTCACTTTCTCAAGCATGTATATATATATTCATTACGATAATCATTTCTATCGCTTAGAAAACGATCTTTTCTGACAAACGATTCTTCCATGAACGATAAAGACATGTAGGTATACACTTACAACCTTAGAACCAAAAAGTCGATGATTGAAGTTGGAAAGTTTCAGGGGCGAGGCGACATTCCTGTTATTTCTTCAACGTCGGAGAAAGTGATGCGACGTAAAACGACTGATTACAGAGGAAATCCGCGAAGTCTTAAAACGCATACTGTGTCGTTGTATTTTAATTGATGAAACTTGAATAAATAAAGAATGGATTTCCTGTATCTGAAACGTAAACCGGTTGGTTTGTGGTTTTATATCGAGAAACCAGATCCACTGCTTACTTAATTCACTCAACCTTTTAAAGGCTTTAGTGCAGTGCGTGTCCATATCTGTATGTGTATCGCGAAGTACATATCAACTCTTCGCGGTGTTATAACACGCTGGCTATATACTGTTGCAGAATAAGACTGTTACTTTATCAGACAATTCTTGTCTTGTCTTGACTTGACTCGTCTTGTCTCGTCTCGTCTCATATCGTCTCATTCTAGACGATCGCGAGATAGAATGAAGAAAAGAGGAGAAACCAAAAGAAAAGAAAAGAAAAAAACCAAAAACCTAAATAAAATAAAGAAGAACGAGCGATGGCGACGTGGTAGAGGCTGAAACTGTATACGTATATATAGGGGTGGAATTGAAGGAAGAGGAAAAACAAAGACCAAGACGAAGACAGAGACGAAGACGCGCAGTCTGGATACCAAAGATTCCTCCGAAGATTGCAAAGGAAATCTCGCTGCAGTGACAGACTTGAAAAGTTCACCCATCTCGCCCTATCTCGCCGCCTAACTCTCAACCCATCTCAACTCACCTTCCAAGTTCTCCAACCTGCCTTTCAACCTCGTGCCAGTAGGCAAGGTATGTACCTAACTTGCTGTACAGAGCAAGCGGAGCTGGAGACGTAACCCAATAGAAGCGAACGAGATACGTACTGAAACTACGGAGGAATTACGTTAGCGTTTTATCCAATTCACGCGGCAATTTAATTAGCCCATTTTCTCAGTTACCAGTTACTTCATATCGCTATACAGTAGTTAGATTCGGCGTATTGTTACTCGGTGTCAAAAGTCGTAGACAAAAGTTAGGAATTACTTTTCGGCCTGGTCGACACCACAAGTATAAACGATCCCGCAAATCAACTGATGAGGTCAATCGTTATATTATTTCGATAAAATAAACGCGATCGAAAATTTACACCCCTATTCCTTATTTCGTTGCTTATCTCTTATCTTTGTACATATATATCCCAATTTATTTACATATTTCTATAAAATATACCTAGGTATGTATAAGGTACGTTGTACAAACTCGCGGGTTACTTTACGGATCACGTAAAGTTATACGGTTCAGAATAAAGGCGTGTCGGTTAGCTATGCGCGGAGATGCTATAACTACGAAAGTACATACCTTATGTGTACAAATAGGTGGGCCACGCCAAGAAAATTTTTATGCGAAAGCCACAGAGAGTCAAAAAGGTCAAGGCTAGGATATAAGATAGGTATAATCCGCGTACCTGAATACACAGGGATACTTTATCGTCGGAAGAAGAAGAAAAGAAAGTTTACAGAGTTAGTACTTTATTCCACACATTCACGCATATGTGTATACATATGTTATGTGTGTTAACGCCAACGGAAGGAATTTCGAGGACTGGGGCAAAAATCTGTGTCAATGGAATCATTTGCATTGCCACGATAATTGGCATCGCTGTAACTGTAGCCGTGTATGTAGACCCCGATATCATTGAACTGATCAGAGCGATAAAAGGAGTTTGCGTTGTTGGCAATTGATCGTCGGTAATCTAACACCGAATCAAATAATACAGATAAATTAGACTACCGATGAAAGATAGAAAAGACACCTTCGTGTCTGCGCCACATTTGTAACGAGCGAAAAATAAAATGAAATTTTTCATTTCATTTTTAACTACATACAAATCGGTAATAGATTCACGACGTATGTGAAGAAGAGAGAAAATCATAAAGCGACATTTTTTAGCCGGAATAATTAGTCGGTAAACAGTATGGAACAGTGTCAGCAAGAAAGTGATTTCTCTTTGCAGAATTTCAAATTATTCGACCCGCCCAAGCATACGCGTAACGGTATTATCATACAGCTGCCTGCATAATGTTGCCATGTATTATCGGCGTGCGGTAGCTGTAGTAAGGCTATATATTTACTGGCACATTGATAGAGGGATTTCCGCCTCTACGAATAGTAAAACCGATCAATGAGAGTTATTTTCGAGCGCGATAAGCTTTGATTGCTGGATTAGGCGCCTCATTTGGTCGAATATATCCAAACATTTTATATATACACGAGCCGGCTGGGATAAGGCTTACACACATTTATTGGACCCGGGTATAATTAGAAATTACGACAACCGCAAATACAACAGAAAATCGGTGAGTCCGATAACATCGATCGATCAATTGATATATCGACAAATAATCTCTGATAGCACAACATTTCAAAGACACTTGACGAATTTGTGGAAATCATTTTTTGTCCAATTTTTATATATTTTTTTTTATTTTTTTATTTTTTTCAAAAATCATAGAAAAATCCACGAAGATTTGTTCGCATTTCTTTAGCTCGCGAACAGCATAACTAAACAGTCTCGTTATGCAATTCGGGTATAAATATTGTCTGTAAAAGTTTGACTCGTTTTCCGATTATACGAATCTCCCTTCGTGATCAACATTGCCATTTTAATGCGCGGATTTACTCTTGTGTAATTACCGTAACGTGACTCTTGTTATGGCTTTGGATAATGCAATCATTTGCCAATTGAAAGGCCGAGGATTATTTAGAGCTTACAACGAAAAAGTACGTCGGATTTGCCATCAGCGCACCATGAGTGAGGACAGGGTTTATCACGATAGTGCAGCACCTACTTTCACAGATATATACATAGGTATATGGATATACCTACGCTGATGAAATGATATTTATTAATCATCGAAATATGCAGCGTAATATATGTATCTGCGAATATTGTTATTCCGGCAAATGTTTGACTTCGAAATTACATACATTTACAGATAAATACTCTACCTCTCCCTCAGAACTATTATCGTGTTTGATTCGAGCTCGAAAAATATTTGATCAAATTTTAACACAAAATAACTTTTTATACCCATAAAATGAAAACAAACTAATTCCTGCCGGACTCAAATACCAAATTTAATGTAATTGATAAATTTATCTCTAATCGCCAATGCCATCTACGATATATTGTACTTATTTTTCCACATTACCTGTACCCCTATATATCTTGGATGCAAATCAAAGCCAGATCTATTGATACATGACTTCACTGACAGGTGTTTCCGAATGATAAATATATAGATACGTAGGAAGTTAATTCCGAAACAAACCGATAAAAATTATCGAGCCGTCATGCTGACGTCGCGCGTCGTGGGCATATATCGCTACCGATTATGTAAAGTGTAAGACTCCGAAATTCGGTAATAATCGGAATGCACAGGAAAATAATTCTCGCGATACACCGCGGCGTATGTTTTGACTTCCGATGACGAGAGTACGTATCACTTATTGCGCGTATGTACCTATCCCGTTAACCTGAACGCTTTCGATTCGAACTATATATGTGGTGTTCTTTCACTCGACGACAGGTTTAAGATGAATCGGTTCGTGATACGGATGACGAATCGAAATTTAAGAAATAAGTTTCTCTCCGCGATTATATACATCGAACTTCGTCATACCCGCAATAGGTGAGCTAGGCTCGTTTTAACATTCTCGAGACATCGATGCTTCGATGCGTGAGGAATGAAGAGAGAATTTGACTCCGTGAAAAGGTGTAAAAAAGATATTCGTGCAGGAAGTTGGGTAAAAAAAATTCGTAACAACGATCGATTTGAATATTTAACGAAACCCGAGCTCCCTTGCAGTCAGCCAATGCGACCTGCAGCCCTATCGAGGTTGTAAAATCGTCGTGCTTGGTGCAATACCGCATGCGACGTCGGGCAGCAATCTAACGAACGCATCTTTACCCTGACTATACAGTCATGTGCATTGTGCAGCCCAAGCCACATTACCTACATAATAGATTAGTCTATACCCTGTAATAATTGCGCCGGTATAGTTTGAGGCGAAATTATTGACCGCGAGTGCACGACGAAGCTATAACCACATTCTTACGCAAACCACCTCTGCAATGAACCAACATGGAGTTCTGACCTCCTCCTCCTCCGCCTCCTCCTCCTCTTTCTCTTCTCTAATTGCTTACGATTAGGTTGTCGATTAGAGTCCGGAGAGCGAGAGGTAGCTGAAAAGGGAAGAAAGGCTTACAAGTGAGAGAGAAAGGCGGCACAATAATACCATAAATCAGGGAGTAGGAAGACGAAAAAGTAAAGGGGTGAAATAGAAAAAAGCTCGTGGAGTAGATTTGGAACGAGGCCAGTGTGCTCCACCGAGAGTCCCGTACAGAGCGTGCAACACCAACTTGCCTGGCTAACCAGGGGATGGGGATGGCCCCTCGTTTCATCCTCTCCGCAAACCCCTATAGTTTTCCGATTCACCTCGTAAATCACGCGACCGCAAATAGTTCATAAATAAAAGGCAGACAGGGTGCAGCTCTTAACTTGAGTGCAAAAATAGGCTTGGATATACCCCCTACCCTATAGCACACCATCTACAGCTAAACGATTTATGCTAATTTTATTGTTGGAACTACGATCACGTCTCCAAGACGAACAATAACTACGCCCTTAATACCCAACCTCCGGTTCTGCAGCGACACGATTAGAATTAATCGAAAATGCTATATATATATGACAAATCTTGTTCAAACAACGCTTCAGCACCCCATCGTAGAAATTATTGCCTTATGCACCCCGAATAAAACCTGTTGACATGTCCCCGGGTCCTTTCACTTGGAAATCGTGCAGATATAAAAATTCTTTGGTTTATGGAAGTTTTCCGATTAGATCGAGCGGCTGATAAAGCTTCCAGGCGAATTTCTAAAGGACTGTAGCGAGCGTCTATAATAGTTCCTATAAATATTTGAAAATGGGGTGATTCCATCTGGGGTGAATTCCTGGGTCCCGATACTGGGCTTGTTTTATATTTAACTTGTTTGTTAGGGAGTTGTAGTAACGTTCCCTTCACTTCAGGGTGCGTGACGACTAGTTTTTCCGCGTATCGCGTGACTGCGATTAGAACAGGTATTCGATACCCATATACATAAATATTATAGACTGCAGTAGTAGATACGTAAACGATACAGGTACAACAATGCACGTTTTCAGTGTTATAACTATCAACTATGAAGACGTATATATATATATATATATATATATACGTATGAACGTTGTACGCCCAGATATTACTGGAAAATGTATAACAGAAAATACTCAGGGGTATATCCATACACAAGTAACTAGATCCTACGAAGAAGAGGCATATCCATATAATGCTCTCGAAGAAACTTGGAACGCGAATCCTCCAATTTTCTAAGTAAATTTGGCTCCTGTGTCGAGGGGCGCCAAGCCCATGCAAACTCAATCCAAATGTACAGATATTTCGTGCATGTGAATAGGTATGCATAGTTATACACATACATGGGTGAGAAACTGCGCTTGCACGTATGCGAATAGTGGTATTTCACATTTGCATATATAGATTTGTACGAGAATATAGGAAGGAAGGAAGCAGTTGCCCTTTATCCTTGGTTTTGATTTAAGATCTACCCTGAATATCTGGCAGAATATCGCTGGTGACTATTAGACGAGTTTTGCCTAACTTGGCTCCAAATACTGGCCTCTAACTTCGTTTCAACATGTCCGCATGTCCGACTGGCGTTATTCCAAAAGTCCGAACAATCTGTGCCACGTCTTACCCGTGTCTTAGACACGACAGCAATTCGCTAGACGCGTTAATGCTCCGATTTCCATTCGATAGATTCTACATTCTAGATAGATGTAGGTAGCTATACCCACGTCCCAGGTTGTCTTACTTAACAGCTTTAACCGACTTTGGAACTCTCGAGTCGATGAAAATATATACAAACCATTCAAACCGATTTTTTCGTATATATACGCGTCTTTCGGTAGACAGAATTGACTTTGTCCAATTTTTATTAAACCAGACGGGGTGCATGATCAGCTTCAATTCATATATAGATATCTGTGGATATTCAACACCGTTCAAATATCTGGGTTATGCTATTTCAATGCGTGTCTGTCCAATTAAAATCCGGTGCTTTGAAGAGTTGAATAAATATAACCGTCAAACCACATTGGTAGGTTAATGATCAATAACGTAACGATTAATTAACGGCCTTTGCCAGTTCATCGTTAAACATGATTATGCATTTATACCTATATGTGCAACTGTAATATGGTCATTCTGGTTCCTTTGTGTATCCGAACGCATAGGATATTGACAGTAGGTAATTGCAGCTGATGTTGCAGTAGTTAAGAAAGTGAATGAAGGAAGTACCAGTTAGCTTTCTGTAATCTGATATCCATATGAAACAAGCAAACAAAGAAAGGTGAAAAATAGGTATTGCACATGCAGTTGGGTGTCATTGAAATCGACGACGGTTTTAAATGCTGTTTTCACTTGGAATTTGTTCGATAAATATCCCCTATCGGTCAGCTGACATCCGAGAAAACAGGTTACCAGGAAATAGCCTATCAGCCCAATGTTATACATCCTATTTCTCGCTTTTTCATTTTCTTTTTTTTTCCGCTTCATTTCTTATCTGTTCATTTGGACAAACACGTTTCCCCTTGTTATTGAATGTGCATAAAATATGAGCACCTCCATTACTACTATAGGTGCTACATGTAGGTCTACATGCTATCGCGGTAGTTTTACATTTTTTATTCATACTAATGTGAGCGAGGGATAAAGAACTGGCAAGTCAAATGAATTGACAAAGGTTTTAATGAAATGAAAAATATGCATTTTTTATTTTATATATACATATGCATTTATTAATTCAGGAACTATCAAACTTCAGTTGCGAGACTTATGCTGTACAGGTAACATGAAAAATTTTAATCGGCATTTCATCCGCTCTAAAAATACAGAAAATACACTCAACTATCAAAAAAAGAAAGGATTCAGATCTCGGCTTTTCATATTTTGACGTTACACATGCCTATATGGAACGTAAATATATAAATATGCGGAATCAATACTTACCCAACTACGTTCATTCCGACGTGATAACACGAACGAACGCGATATGTAGAATCAGATTACCATACATATAACATATACATACGGTATTATCAAAACAATTAAATAATCTGTATATGTATACGTACAACAACCAAAAAAAAAAGAAAGAAAATGAAAAAAGAACGTAACGACTACGACACGGCAAAGATAGCAATTTTAAGCGACACTTATCAAATCTTGTGCACTAATCTCCTTGATATTTCTAAAAGCTTGGGTAATATCGTAGTAAACACAAATGAAAGTTTAAATGAAAATAAATTATACCTTTGTCTGCGACTCTCTCAGAAGTTGATCTTGGGATTGTAGTATAGTGATAGTAGCATATAAAGTAAAGTAATGAAATATATGGACCGTGGAGTTTCGTCTATCGTAATGAATGAAATTTTTTTGAAACTCCTTTAGTTATTGCTATTTGTTACAACAAATTAGATAAAATATTTCGAAAGTTCAAACAATTTTCAGAATTCAAGCATGCCTCCTGAGAAATTCATTACAGAGTCAGTTTTCGGCTTTTTGTTTTTTTTCATTTCTCTTTGGTATTATGAGATCGCAGATTGCATAAGGAACAAAATGCCTCAAGACTCATGTTTGTTCGTCAAACAGAAAGTAAAGACATTTTTTATTTTTTTGGTTCCTTTATACGATGATCTGAACATGATGACTTATATCATCATAAATAATTATTTTTCAATGAGAAGGATTGTTCATTTTGGAGCAGCATAACATTAATAAAAAATGTTCAAAACTTGGCGGTCCATATTCGCTCACTTTACTTTATATTCGTTTAGACGACAGAAAGAAAAAAAGAGAGAGATGGTGAATGGACGAGGTGATAAGTAGATATTTCTTACCCTTGATTTCTCAATTATAAAGAGAAATATGAAACCTGCAGGCAGACGTACGGCGATGATGAAAATTGACAAAAATCTACACAGTGACAAAGCGAGTCTAAACGTCAATTAGAGATGAAAAAAAAAGGAAAAAGTAAAATGGAAGAAAAAATAAGAACAAGAAATAAGTGGCAAAAAGCAAAGTGCGGAGAATCTTAACTGCAGTTTATACCTTATTCGTTTGTTGAGTTGAAAATATTATCTCAATTTTTTTCGACGGTGAAAAACTGATCATTCACGATTTCGTAATCGAAGTATAGGGAAAGTGGAAAACGGGAAACGGATAACATAAAGCGAGAGTGCCACGTGGAAGACATGCAGTATACAAAACGAAATGAAAAGTTCAAAGTATATAAATTACAGGTATACGAATCAAGGAGAAAAGTGTACAAACCTGATCCGCGGCTTTGCTAGTCCGTGATCGTTACGCGCGGTCACCCGCGCACGTAGGTATTACTTTAGCCGAGACGTCGCGTTATTCTGAAAACATTATATTAACAAGAATGATTATTCACGACGATCAATTTATCATCCTTAACTGATATCGACAATATTCTTTCGTCGTTAGCTACTCGTTTGCCCTAAGGCACTGAGAAGAAAAATGAGCAAAAAATGTGAATACGGTACAAAAGCGAAACATCGCTGTCGATTCGAAGGTCGTTCAAGAAATCTCGGACGCACGCAGGAACTCAGCCAAATCCAAAATTATATGAGTCTGGCCTAAATCTTGCAACCAATTATTACCTCACCACCCTTTATACCACCTGACAAACTTTTCGTTTAAATTTTACCACCGCAAAAAATCAACTGTGTAATAATAGTCTTTGGCTAGATATTACTATGTTATTAAAAATGCTAACACTTTTTTTTCTCTTCACACACATTTACCTACTCGACTTTCTTTCTCGACCTGGCGGTATATCAAACGATCCCCAGAGTAGATTACATGTAAGTATATCATTTCATAATAATTCTGACCGTATATACTATTTGCTCTATATTTTAATCAGAGCTATTTCATCTAATCGGTGTTCCAAAATACATCCACTATACACTTTTTAGAATGTTAGTTTTTAAGCTATCTAATATTTTATCAAACTTCCTCAATAAAAAATATAAAAAATAATTCGACCCTGAGAATAACAAAGGGATGAAATACATATCAAACTCGACTAAACATGTATACAGAAAATATTCATAGAATGGTCATTTTTGTCCGGACGTTCATATTAATAATTATTGCATAACTGTTTAAGTGGTCATTAAATCGGACCTTGAGAATAATGAAAATATTTAACGTAAGATAAGTAATGCGTCGCTAATTCCTCATAGCATGACGCAGTGTACACATAGCATATACTTTAAGCTTCATAGTTGACAACGTTTTTGTTTTTGTTTTTTTTTTTATTTTTATTATAAGCGATTTCCTTATGTCTGTACCTATACTGTTTGAAAAAGAGCAAATATAAACTGCGATTCGTAATAATTTGATCGTATATTTTTATTTCAAAGCTCTTACCTCTCTTATGACTTTGCAGCCCTTGACATTTCCGATCTGGGAAAACAGGACGCAGAGTAAATCCTCCGAAACGGAATGCTCCAGATTTCCAACATACCTATAGATAAGGTGCTTCTATTATGCCAAGCTTAACTCATCTGCAGATCTGCAGATTCCATACTGCAATGAAATCCCGTTACACGATGCACGCAGGTGTAAATATCTACTACGTTTATAACGTGGGATGCGAGCCCACGCATCTTAGTAAAATACACCTTGACGAGGGGTATAGGTATGAGTATACTCGTTTAGTAATGTACAACATATAGCATATTGAATAAACGAGGCGGATATTCGTGAAGAAAAAGTGACGTTTATTTGTGCGAAAAAATAATGAATACAAAATAAAAATAAAATAAAACAAACAAGCAGAAAAGAAGAAAAAAAAAACCGCTCGTCAATTAGTTTCATTCGGGTACCACCGCGTAAGTAATTGCCTCCCAAATTTATGTAAATTTATACCCGTTCTATACGAATATTTTTTTACCCGTCCCCTCTTTTTATTTTTTTCTCTTCATTTCCTCGTCTCTTTGTATGAAAACCGCAGGAATATGTAAAAGAAAGTGAATGTTGTGAATATATTACAACGGACGTAGGTATAGCACAGTTGATGTATCAATCGAATCGTACTGAACTTTTGAATGAGAAATTAAAAGAAAAGTAAATATAGTTTAATGAAGCTTTTCTATATGTATAGGTATATAGTATAGTATGTAGGGGATGATTCGACGTGGTTATACCTTTTTATTTTCATAGCAGTAAAAACCTGATTCAATTAAAATTGGGTAACTTATTTCTTGCTCTTTCGGTCGGTAGTACCGAGTTTTCATTAGACCTGCACCTATATATCTATACATTTCGCGTTTACGTAGGTGATTAGTAATTAAGCTCCATCCTCGCTGTGGAGAAGGGAAAAATATAGGTATACCTAGGTGCACATAAACCTCGACTAACTAAATAAAATGAAAGAAGTTTAAAGAAAAATCTTCGGTAAGCGTATAGAACGAAGCGATAAGAAAACCTAAGAATTTCTTTCAACTCTATACGTGCAACTCGCGTGCTACCTGAAGCATTGCAAAAGAAAAAAAGAAAAAGAGGGGGAAAAAAAGAAGGAAAAAAAAGTCAATACTTACAGTGTCTTCGGCGCTCTTTCGTCCGACATCTTGGTCTCAGTAGTTTCGTGTACCGCGATGCACTGCTTGCAGGAATACAGCAACCGCACACAGATTCGTCCCTGCAGCTTTCGGTGTTACATAATAAAGTGATTTTATTTAAATTTACCTTTGTCTGCAACGCTGCTTGCAGCCAAGAGCTGCGACCAGATTCTCAAGTGCATAACAACGACGATAGGTATAGAAACCGATGACGATAAAGGCGAGGATTGAGAGGAAAAGGGGGAAATAAAACTTAGCAAAAGATAAACAAAGAGAGATAAATAGAGAAACAAAGTGCAAGAGAGGAAGGGTGCTAGTTTAAACCGCTTTGAAGCGCTTTCCCGCGCTTGCGCGAGACAACAATGCGCGCGCGTGCCAAATTTTACTTTTTAATAAACATAAACAATCATTAGTTTTATTTATTTTTTATTTTTAGCTTTATAAACTGCAGCCTATACTGCAATTATTTCAACTATATTTCATCGAAAATAACTCGTTGACACTCCTAGAAAAATTATCCGAAATTATGATTCACGACGGTATAAAAGACCTTATCGCGAAACACGTCGATATACGATAAGGAGAATAAGGCACAGCTGAATTTGTCATCACGTATTGATAGTAGAAAATAACAATTCAGAGCAGATGAATGTATGTTTTAGAAGAAAATAGAAGATTCAAAATCGAACAGAATGGTTGATTTTCGGAAAGAAATGTCCCGTAAAAAAAAAGAAGTTTTTCGACATTGGTTAACTCCATTTTTAAATTTCAAGATCACCAAATGTTTTCCATCGTTAGAGAATCTCATTTCTAAGATCATTGAATTAACTATTAAAAGATATGTAAAAGTTCTACGAATTATTCGAAAGTTTATAGATCCGCTATTTTCAAACCGGAAGTGGTGGATGTTCGAGAAGCTTATCGGCAGATCGTTACTGAATGTATGATTTTAAGTATAAATATGAGCGAAAACGGCAATATTTTTATAGAATAAATCCGTAAAAATAAAAACGTAGTTTTTGCGCATTTGTTGTTTAAAATATTTCCAACGGGTGCAGGAAATAATAAATCTACATTTATGATAAGTCGATTTTTAGAAGAATATCAATCATTTATTAAAATACATATATATCTATATATATATATATATTTATTTATTTTTCATCTCAAGATTTTAATAAATATTACTATACTTCGTTTACCTATTTTACAAAAAATCTATTATTCTTTTTAATAATTATTTACAGTTTCAAACCGTCGCTTTAATCGACCCTCTTCCGAAAGAGAATAAGATTTAAAACAGATAAAGAAAAACAATACAATAATGTTATTATACGGAATTCATGTTGTACAAAACTGTTAAAAGAAAATAAAGAATCGAATGAACTCTTTATCTCATTTGTGACGAATCCTAAGTCTCCCCTTTCAACCCATTCGTGAGTCGAAAGTGAGGATAAGTCTGATTGCGCAATACCAAAGTATGTAAAAAAATAAGACGGACGCACAACAGAACTTTCGATACGGGTACACGTAGAATTTCACTATTCTTCGTTTATCTTTCGGAAATCACATGTAGAGACGTGCCACTGCTGCTGATGCTGCTGCTACTGCTGCGTCGATAAAACTAGTTGAACAAGTTCGTAATTACGGTTTCGTGTATTGGATCACGACTTTCGTAGGAATCCGGATGTGGGCGGAGGTCCGATAGGCCTGTCGCTTATCGGAGCTGTAGGATCCATTCCTATTACTGACGGTGGACTTTTACCGTCAAATCTAGACCCGCTGGTGGTGCTGATTCCAGACGAAATGGAATTACTGTAGGTCGGTGTATTTGTGTTTGTATTTGCTTGAGGCATTACTGGGGAAGGTGATGCTCTCTCTATTGTCAATGTTTGCTGAGGCAGCTGAGCGTCGCTTTGAATTCCCATGGAACCGTAAATCTCTTTCAGCATCATCAACATCGTGTCTTCTGATTCCCTGGAAATTAAATAGCCAAACTTTGAGCTAGAGAAATCGAGTAAATTATACTTTCAGGTCTAGGAAATTTCTAAATTCTAAACAATTTTGATTCGGTGCTTCTATTCTCAAGCTTTAATATCATAGACTTTGAAATGCAGATATTACAATTCCTGGAATTGATAGGAGAGACATATTCCATGCCAAAATGTTAATAAACTCCGAGCGGTATGATACAGGGAATACTTCATCATGCCAAAAGATAAAATACAGGAAAAATACAAACAGTAGAAAGAATCAAGGATAGGATGTCTTTCGTATTTTCTAATTAGTTTTTCACATTAAAGAGGTCAACACCTTACGTGGTTTCTAATTCTATACCACTTTTCCCCATTAGTTTCATCGCTAGAAGCCAATTAGGATTTTTTGAACCTGCTTCTTGTTTTTCTTTTATCGTTAATTTCGTAGTTTAAACGGCTCTCGCTGTTAAATGTCTTCGAAACCAGAACGATTAGCATACGTTAGAATTTTTCTATAAACAACTAGGACGAGCCATAGCGAAACTGGAACTTGATCCTCTCTAAATTGTAATAGATAAATCAGAGATCTACCAACCAGTAGCAAACGTGGCTAGTCAATGCAAATATATATTCATTGATGTACTCGAACGGTGCCTCTTGAAGAACGTAGTCGACTCTTCTCCCGCCGTTTAATTTACCGATTTTTATATCGTCTCCTGAATCGTCGATTTGTTGCTGGGACGTTTCTGGCCCGTTTGATGCACTCTGAAGCTGCTCTTCGACTACCTTGTCTATCTCACGTTCCAAAGCCTGATTATCAGGCCTGTGAAACATTGCTAACTGATACACAGAGTTCCAAGTACTTCTCACAGAGTCAAGAAGCTTTTGCTTCAAATCTGCACCAACGCGAGCCATAGTTTCCTTCAATTCTGAAAATAATAAAAAATTTTAACAAATTGTTAAAAGAAACTAGTGACATTCAATCACGATACTGAATTAATGCAATTGCCGATCTCCAAACCAAATTCATCAAGATTAGAGAGCTTTCAGAAGTTCGAACAGGAAATTTCCAACTCCGTTCTTATGTTCTGTGATCGACTTACCCAGATGCATTCTTTTCCTTCCTTTATGATGCGGGATGAGCTTCGGACGAAATTTGCTAGCATCTGGATGAATTAAAGCCTCTACTCGATAGGCGACTGGGTCGAACGGATGAAAGATATTGAAGAAAGCGGGACAGGTAGGTAGAGCAAACTCCTCGCCTAAGGTATCAATTCCTCGAACCGTTACAAACATTCCAATTGGACTTCCAAGTGCAAAAAATGCACTGGGGTGGAAATTTAACTGAGGATAATTGATGTATGGTTGACCAGTGCCGGCTGCTCCCATTACATAACTAATCTTTCTACTCAAACGACGCTTCAGTATCGGCATCTTGATTTCCTTAATCGGTCCGACGGTGTCCTCCTTCTGTAATTTATGTGTAAAAAGAATTATTTACAGAAATTTGCTGGAGGAATTAGGAAGTAAATTAGTCACAAGTTGACTCTGACGATTGTAGCTTGTTTTGACACTCACAACGGCCTCTGTAGTCCCAGGTTCTTGTTCCTCCTCAACTTTCTCATAAAATTCTTCTTCCTTTGGTGGTTTTTGGTGGCACAACAAGTCAAAGAGTATTAGACTGCCGAGAGAATGGCCACCGACGTAAACACCTCCTTCAAAACTAGGATTCCTATTTTTGAATAGAGCAAAAAGCCTGTTCATCTCATTACCGACAGTCTGCATGATTGTTTGGCAATAAATTGGGCTGGTATAAAACAGAATATCAGACAATGTATCATTGGTGAAGTGCCTGAGCTTGGGAATACTCTCTAGAGTAATTGCCTGCAGTTTTTTATCAATTCCAGTGTCATCAGAGTGCAATGTCGTGTGCCAAGATATCGGCAACACCTCTATCTTGTGAACGGTACCTTGCTCACTTGCACTACGGTAGTGAGACTGCACTAGCTGAAGAGATATGCTCCGAAATTCGTCCACTGTAAAAGACAAGAATCATCAATCCCAGTTCATAATCATTTGAAGCAATCAGAGTGGCTGCAAAATCTGAGATTGAAGTTTCTACGACTCTTCCAGATTCCCAGAACAAAAATCAGTAAGTTCTCTGACTACCTTATATTTAGAATTAAACTTGAGTGAGGTAATGTAGTCAATCATCTTTTTGCCTTCTCAAGGCTCTAAATTTGAAATTCACTTTCATATTTGCAACATGACTTGAGATAACGTTGCTCAACATTATTGCGATATTTTCAGGTTCGTATTTTCAATATATTCAGGATTTATGACCACTCTGAAGCGATACCTTACAAAGATACTGACTAACGTGGCAAATATTTGTGCAAATAAATAAAAAATAGACCTTCGGTCTTTGGATATTCTTTAGCAATCATTAATGCAGACATATATGATGATGTAATCTATCTAAATAGAGACTAACCGACTTCCTCAACACTTCTGAATTTCAAATCACAGACGCTTCCAATACCATGGACGAGGAAGAGTAGATGATCTACCTGGTCCGGCTCGCCTTCATCTATATTGAATTCGTCGACACCACGCTTTACGACACGAGGTCTAGTTGTTGCACCCTGTAAATATGTACTGTCCTCTGAACCCTTAAGAGGCAAGGGCCAGAAATTGAACAGAACCATGCGTGCGTGAATTAAAAACACGTAGGTAGACATAAATTTGATTGATAATCGGATACAAAAAAAAAATTATGTTAATGAATTTTGAATGTCTTAGTGTTGTTACAAGCTTTCACGTCCCGAATTATCAAGCCTTATGTTTTCTCAATAAAAAAAATTCGACTTCTTTATTGCAGAACCGCAGTAATCGAGATTCTGCATTTGAATTTCAGCAAAATATAAAATGATCTATGAATTATAGCATGAATACAGTCTAGCACTGATTATAAACGTTTACTTCCACATTTCGAAGCAAAGAACTGTAAAAACCACATTAAACCTCCGGATTATTGTACCAAATAATGTTCGAGCCCCTGCTTTTGAATTCCAGTGAAATGTAAAATCATCTGTGAATTATAACGTGAATGGAGTCTAGAGTTAAGCACTGAGTGGGGTGAAATACGTTATCATAATAATCAAATGTAGCCGTCATTTCAATACATGAGAATCAAACCATTTCCAATTTCACGTTGCTGATCAAATTCGCTAACATTCACCGATTTTCCAGCTTTGTAACAAAGCTTTGCCTTCTACACGTGGTATTATACCAATATGATATGTATGGTACGAGTTTAGTAACGTTGGGAGAGAAATTCATGCGTTTAGTAAACCAACTTGTTATTAAAAAAAAATTGAAAATTATCAAATGGAAAGAGGCTTGTTCAAAACTTGGTGATTTTGGTCACGGTTTCGGAACTTTAGGACCGGTCGTATCATGATCTTGAAAATTGTTCATCACTGGCAATTACATTTCTACAGATGGCGTAACAACTGTATGAATTTTCAGAATTGTTGATATCTCAACCCTAGAACGCCAGGATGATTTTCCTACCTTCTAACGCTAAACTGGGGGTAGACATTCACCCCGCGCGGTTCTTGACAAGACAATAGTTCCTATCAGTAGTAGAGAGACTTTCTAGTACATGAATTTCTTCGTTTTTTCACAAGGAAAAAAATGGTGTACGGAAAATTCAATTTTATTAAATTTTAGTTAACGAAAAACCCATTTGAAGATCGAGAAAGATCTCATGCCCAAAATGAAGATTCTGATTTTCCACAGTTATCAAAATTCTGATTCCCAATTTTCACGAAAAGTTCGCAGCCAGGACCATTCTCGACCAGTTTCCAGCATTTATACACATGCTCATACTTCAGTCCCACATAATTTGAACCTATGCATCTTTCCCAAAATCAAGTGCCGAAACTTTCCAAAAACTACTTACAGCATTGTTGCCCCAGGATGCAGTCAATTCAGGAGAACCAGGTTGAAGGTAATGAACCTGTACTGTAGCGCTATGGAATATGATGTACTCTCCGTTATTGAGTTCGATTCTCCTATTCCAAATATCGGTGTTACACGCCTGTTGGAATTCCTCCTCTAATCTAGCGGCAACATTCTCTTCATAGGGCATGTATCGCGATTCTGCAGGTCCTTTGTAGAACCATGAACATCTCCTAACTTCGTTAGGTGTTCCTGACCAATAAACAGGAGTCCTTAATCTCCTCAGAATATCCACATCGTATCTTCCACCGTCTGTTGCGACAGTTGTTTCGGGGGTGATTTCTGTCGAATTATGTACCTCTTCAAGGTTCAGGCTGTCCTGCATGGAAAACGGGAGCCAAAGGACTTTGGTTTCTACCTCTTTGCGGTGGAACCAATGCTGGTAGACCGGGCGGTACGTCATCTGTTTAATCGAAGATGTACCTGAAGCCTGGAACAGTTATTTTCGCATTTTTGTATCCCGCGGAATGGAGAGATTCGCAAGTTTTAAAATAGCTTGAATTATGGTATCGTATAAGAGATCCACGCCACGTCGCGTATGAATGGGAATTGGAAATTCCGTTCGATAATAAAGAGACTTTTGAAAATCACATAATGCTATACCGTATTTTGAAAGAAGAACAAAAATGGAAAGACAATATTCTGAATGAAAAAAATGATCATACACGAGGAACGGCTTGTAGTATTAAATCCGGCGTCTGCGTGTCTTTGGCAAACGTTGAATGCGAGAAGAGATTGGCATTGAGGGTTTTGGGGGGACGAGGGTGATCGTTGTAAAACGGTTAATTCGGTGCTTGGTATAATACTGGAAATAGTCATGAATAATTAAACTACTCAAATACCTACCCATACGGATTTTACGCGACAGACGGTTTGCTCTTGAAAACAATAGGGAAATTCATGGGGCCAACAAAAACCAAACTTATTTCACCTGGAGTCGGTACTGCTATATGCTAAGCAAGCAGAGGTATACACACACACACACGCACACACAGATATAGCACCGTATGCACGAATACCTATTTGGTTAATACATATTCACGACCCGGGGTTTAAACTTTCATACGAGGGAAAATTCCAGCGTATAATGCTCAAGTTAAAACAATAACGACGTACGTTTTAAAGCTCGACTGCTGGAAGAGAAGAGTCAGGACAATTCCTTAAATTAAACAGAAACCAAAATGGCTTCAATTTTAGTTTATTTTTGTGTAATCTACGTTTTTCCCATAAAAATGGATAACAGATATCGTGTCGCGCGGATATGTTAGTAGACGAATCTAGATTTTTATGAAATAAGTTACACATGCTGCATTCGTCAGATGTTACATTTTGAGACTGAATAAAATCGGTAGACTCACTATTGCTCTGAATCGTTTCAAGACCTGATCTATCATCGGGTAAAATATCTGTTCAAACGGAGCCATTTATCCAAGAAGTATATCTATATCTCTCTTCGCAAACTAAACAGAACATAAAATGACAAATAGCCAGTGTAGGATGATATGATCATTCATAAAACCTCAGACTAATAAATACTCAATACTGCAGTGATGATCGCGCAGGGTTGATCATTTCACAGATTAACATCCCTGCTAGTAGTTACACAGTATCATCGATAGTAATCGCCACAGCAACAATAATAACAATGAAATTAAACCTTTGCGTAACACTTACCAAATTGTGGAGACTGGGTGGCAGATTGGTCAGTCCGTTATCAGTGGTATTCGAGTATCCACTGGTTCCCAATGGATTGACCGACATTTGAATAGGATCAAGAGTCGCAGATCCAGTCGGTTCAGGAACCGCAGCTGCCATAGGCGGAGAAGGCGGTGTGAAATAAGCCGCAGCGTCTTCTCGTCCGATGTTGTTATGAGCGATAGTATTTCCCGGGGTAATATTTTTTGGGTAAAAGTAGCTTTGAGGGTTGTTTGTTACCGCGGATGGGTTGAAGTTTCCTACAATCGGATGGGACTGCGGTTTTAAATTCGTGCTAACGTTCGGTGCGGGGAATTGCAAAGGGTTGTAAAAAGTCGGTAGCGCGTTTTGCTCGCTTGACAGCGGCTGTATCGCGGGGGAAAAAGCGTAATCGGTAAGTCCAGATGCCGGGAAAGGACTAGATGTGGTTTGTGGTTCGGAAATAGGAGGTGCGAGAGGCCCAACTTGTCCCTGAAACTTTGTTGGGTCATAAAAACTGGGAATTGGCGTTTGACCGGTCGTCGTCGAAGCGAAATATCCTGCAGCTGTGGCCTTTTTTTCTTCCTGTGAACTTTTACTGAACGGATTTGTACCGGCGGAATTATTGTTCGAGCTAATTATGTCCGAAACCAAATCGTCGGCTCCTCCTAAATCACGTGGCAGAAGTATCGCCGGTTTTTCCACCTCAGAATCGACGCTTTCAGATTCTACCACTGCCTTTCTAGAGGCCAAAAGATTTTCCAATTTCTCGGACACCCTCGCCGCCGAAATCGGGGCGAACGGCGACGAGGAAGAAGGCGGTGATTCCTTCTCCGAACCACTAATACCTTCCGGAGCTAATCCAGATGCCGGAAAAGAAGCCGATGGCGATGCCTCGCTGAGATCTATCTCTCGCAACACATCTTCGCTGTTTTTCGGTGGTGTTTTAACGGACAGACTCCGGTCGGGTTCTGGAATCGATGGTGGAGCAAAACTGAACAAATGGGGTAAATTCGCGGGAGTATTTTGCGGGGTTGCTGGTTCGAAATGCGTCCCTCCTGTCGAGGAAAATCGCGGAGGTATATTCTGCGGGGAACTTGCAGAAATCGCGGCTTCAACGACCGGACTGGGCCTAGATTCAAAATTATAATTCTGTTTCGCTTCGATTCCAAGACCTACAAAGGGCGCGTTTTGAAAAGTCTGCGTTGTCGATTGCTGAAACAGCGTTAGCGGTGCTGACGGAAACGTTGGCTGCGGGGGTAAATTTACTGGTAAATTGTTCACGCGAGGATTTGAAGAGGTCAGATCAGGCGGAGGCGCGTATTTTAAACGACGCTGATTACCGAGTCTGTAAGATGAGGACGGCACTCCTACGTAGGGCAGAAAAATTCCGAGATAAAATCTCAGACCAATTTCTCGGAGGTCCTTTGAAACGATCAGAAAACAAGTCGATTCAATCCTTTCTTACATATGTTTTGCCCTGCTCTTCACTGTGCGATTTTTCTGATCATGCGACGTGTAGAAAATGAATCGATTTGCTTCCCATTTCGTTCTCCTCCAGTCTCTCAATTATAATAAAATAATACAGAGTTAGGATTCTCACCTGTTGGCGGTAAAGCGACTGGCGGAGGTTGAACTGGCGGATTAGACGTTAAAGGAACAGTTGTCGGAGGTGTGACATTCGTAGCTGATATTCCTAGCGGAATATTTTCGGATGGATACCAATTCGGGGTCCCAGCTGCTGCTGTCGAAATTTCGTAAGTATTTTCTTGTCGACCTAGAGGCGGTCCACCGCTAGGATTGTAGGATTTAGCAGAGTAGGTATTGCTGGGTGCATAAAATGGAGTTGGGTACAAATTGTGGTCTGAAGAAGCGGACTGATCCTTAACCGAGGATTTAGCAGTGGCGTCTTCTCTGTCGCCGGTTATAGAAGACAGGGAAAGATTCGGGAGCGAGGAGAGAAGCGAGGAGAGATAACCCTGTTTCTGGGGTTGAGATTCGCTCGTCAAATCTCGGGGCTCGTTGATAGGCGTCAAATATATCTCAGAAGTTGCTGGGGCGGTTTGTTGTTGCGGTTGGTGATGAGGGATAGGATTTTGAGAATGCTGGGGCTGATTTTCAGGATGGGTATTTCCCCCGATGATAAATTCTGTGGTAAAGGATGCCGACGAGGTGGTTTGTGACTGTCCTACGAAGCTGGCTATTTCACCTTCTGGAAAACAAAAATGGGTCATATGAGATGCACTCGTCGTTTGTTCCCTGTATCCATATCGCGACAAGTTTTGAGAATTAACGATAATGAAATATGGATCTATCTATCCATCTATCTACCTGCACGTCCGCAGCTACGATTCACCGTGAATCAATATTTAACAGGATGCTCTCGGGCGAGAGGTTTGTGTGGGGAAATACCTAAATACTCGCTCTAAGATAATAGAATCTGATAAAGGAGAACGCGAAGGTCTTGCACCATGTACCAAGTGTTTTACGTGCATGACGCGCTTCCCGTCTTCCCTCTTTATTTTTCTATTTCTCTTGCTCTCTTGCTCTCGTTACCGATCCCAAATGAAAATTGCGTAAGACGACGTATCCCATAGACCAAATTTACACAGGCATATAGGCGCGTCACGGCGCTTATAGCCTTTAGACATTTGATAAACGAACCGATTGTGAACCTCTCGTCAAGCCGTTGGTATAAATGATCGGTAAAATCCTCGGCCAGTTTAGTCTCAGGAATTAAAGCCAAAACACAATGTCGTGGATCAGTAACAGGCTACGAATTTTTAGAATAAATCTTCGGCTCGTGTCGTGCCTGTCGTGTTACTGCTGGTTGGCATTATGCCTCTCAACAAGTACATCTAGTGCTCAGAAAAACGACTTATTCAAGAACTCATACGGCCCTCAACTTTCAGATGATAATCTTTACGGATGGTCTGCAGACTTTGTCACCGAAGAGACAACTTCGCGCGTATCTGCGACGAAGAAAATCAACTTGATAAGGTCCGTTGATGATCAAATCCTCCTCGGATACAATGACATGATACAGTTGTTGGCTTTGTCTATTTTTATAGTAACATTTTGTGCAATTTTTAAGGTACTACCTAGGCCGGAAAATCCCAGACGAAAGAGTAGCCGTCGTTGTAGACACTGCGGAAACCTTCTATGAAAATATAAAACGTCTGTGGAAGATGTTGGTGACTGGAAGTCAAATTGACGAAGATATAATATTATTCGTTTACAACGACACGGGTGAGTGTTCATAGCCGGAAATAGAGGAATAATATGTATACGACGAGTTTTACTCTTGGCACAAAGTAATAACAAAAGGAGAGCTAATTTAAGTTTGATTTCTCTGCGTCAGATCCTATATATTAAGAGAAAGTACATAAATTTACGTCTTTACTATCACGGCTGATGATCGTATGGACGTACGAAATCTCATCAATCATTCTGAACCCCCACAGTTTAAAATAAATGGGTTTTTTCCTTGATGAAGTTATACCTACTCCAAACTTTAGAAGAAGGGTAACGGAAAACGAACAGCACATCGGGCTTGGTTTCTCTTTTCACTGAAATTATCCATATCACGTAATAGTGCAGTTCTGACCCCATTTTACTTGCAGAAAACAAACGGAACTGAAATAGGTTTGAAAATTGTTCGTCCTGGATGTGTACCTCAGTGTGTCACTTGTCAACATCAAGAATATTAGCGAAGATTTTCTTTGCCGGGTTACTCCGTTGGAAATAATTTTTTTTTTTTTTTTCTTTCCTTTATACCGAGACTATTCGCAAATGTGCATATGACACTAATATGCGTTTAGCCCGTTGCAAGCGTAGCAGAAAACTGACCTCGTTCGCGGTTGGTATGAAAAAACTTCATCATCAACATTAGATACGAGTTTAAAATAGACCGTGCCTACGTAATACGGTATTTACGTAATCCGTGGTATAGCGATACTTCGCGTTCTACTCAATCTCAACTATCATTCTGCGTCAGAAGATTTTCTCCTGCATGTACGAGTTGCAGCTGCAACGGTCGGCCTTCGCGCGATCAAGCATGAATTCTGTGAACTAATCACAGACAGATTTGTTCAAATTCACATTCACACAATGTGTCGTGTCCTCCATCATTACCACTTCAGGTCTATCTTGACTTTGACCATTACAGGATGAAAGAAAGTCAAGAAAGTTGCTGCGCTTGAATCGCCTTTCGCAGTTTGACAAAAATGAAAAAGGAACAAATTGACGAGTTCTCTGGTCTGTTGAAGAGCAAAGACTTGACAAAGTGTCCAGTTTTTCCCATTCAAACTTCTAAGCCAAACTCAAATTTCAGATTGCAGCTTAGTATCGACCTCGAAAGCCGGGAGCCAGACCGTTACGAAATTACTCGATGGTATTTCGGCAAGTACACCGATGTCCAATGTCGCAGTTTCGGTCTTGGAGTGCGTAGACCTAGCCATGAAGATGATAGATTCAGACAATTCGATAATGCTCTTCACCGGAAGAAAAGCCGGCGATGGAATGGCCTTCGGTGAGAGAACTGTGACCGAAATGATAAAGAAGCGAAAGGAGGTATACGACTGAGAAGAAAATTTGCTGCGATCGTTGGCGAGACAATTGCCCATTTAATTTCATTATATATTTTCTGCAGTTCAATTGCATCTGGTGTGCTGACGACGCAGAAAACATCGAGGAAGTTGATCAGTACAAACAAATCGCGAAAAGCACGAATGGGCACTTTCTTCAATTCACGAAAGTCGAACAGGATGAGCTAGTCGGATATGGGGCTGATCCTCGCCACGAGGTGAGAACTTTATTCACTTTATTTGACACGTGTTGTCTCCTGTTATACTCCCTCGCACCAATGGCTGTTGACCGTAATTGACGAAGGTTCGTTCTGTTCCGTCGCCAAATAATTCAGAGGATTCGAAGGACGTCAGTAGATTAGATATAGACAGACGTTAGCAAATAGAACATAGGACGACAGTTTCTTGTGCCAAAAACGCCAATATTCCATACAGGTGTATAAAACAGACGCCATGATAAAGCGAAGCACACATATCGTACCTCAGACCATATAAAATATTTTTTATTTCTTATTTCATCAACAGTACAGAGCAGAGAATTACACAAAATCTAAAAGATTTTCACTCGACGTTGAAAGAATTCTTCCAGGAGTGAAAATATCCGGAGGTAAGTACCTCGTCAAGGTTTTTGAAACCGTTTTTTTCGCCTATTTCGTTGCTAGATTTTCACCTGGCTTTTCAATAATATGACAATATAATACAATATGAAAAATTAAAAAAATGACAATCTACTAGTGAATATCGTGTCTATACTATCTGCGAGTCAGTTTGCTCCAAAGTCTGACGCACGGCGCCTGGAATAGCTGCCCTTGATAGACACGACAAACGTACGCTATTATATCCTACGAATAAAACTGAAGCTATATTCACACTCACCGTATCTGGAAAAAAGGATTTTCCCTGTCGTATAAGCGAAGTCAATGATCACTTTGAAAATTCTATGGTTTAAAGTACCTATGTTCAATTATTGCGTGTATAAGATGTATTTAAGGTGGAAAAACGTATTGTTGCCGATATTGTTAGGGAAAAACCATTTTTCTTCTCCATTCTGTGCTCTCTCTCTCTCCCTCATTAATTTTATATTTATATCTTGTTGAGTGGACATATAGCTTGAAATTCAGCACGTGTTCAGCTGCTCGCACGACATAGCGGACATGTTTCCACTATGAGAACAAATCGATAATGACCTCAAGCCGAGCTTTTAGAGAAAGACTTTCACCTTGTCCTTCTTTTCGCGACGCATGCGTGACGCGGAAGCTGCGTAGTAGGTAAAGCCACTGCAGCAAAGCTGGCTTTACGCCTTATGGAACACGCTTTTTCGCAAACCAATTAGAGGATTCCCGCGATTATTTTCACCAGATCTATTACGGACGTCAAGGAACGCGAGATAGAGGAAAGATATGGTCAGATTAATGTCTCAACAGAGTTAATCGGTGTATACCATACAGGCAAAATGAGAAACGCTTACAAGTTTCTAAATTGAGAGAAGAGGAAACCGCGGGTAATACACCTTATTACTTCGTTTATAGTCTCGTGGAACGACTTACCGTATTAACCTGAGAAACAATGAAATAAATCACAGCACTGAAAAGAGTTCAGACTTCTCTTTATACGTATATCAATGAAAAATGTTGATAAAGTTTCTGGTTCACTGGATGAGTACAGAGTTAAACGACGAAAACTCTTTCCTGGTTTTCTCGTATTTTTAAACATTTTTTATTCATTTATTTATTTATTTATTTATTTTTGACCATATCACGCATCGATGACTTGTCTAATGATCCGTTCCCGATCTTACATCGGTATATCAGCTATTGCGATAGTAAATTCTGGTTGGTGAACGGATTCCGATATACCTTCTACTTCGCGGCGGAAAGATCGGGTGATAACTAGTCGGGAGTGTTGAGCCAGCCCATTGCTCTCAGATCTCAACTCTCGGCTCTTGGCTCTTGGCTCTTGATTCTTGGTTCTTGGTTCTTGGCATTAAGCCCGTGAATATAACTACGATTGTGTAACTATAATTTGCACTTTGCCCGCGACGTACACACGCGCGAATAATTACATCGCGATCGGATCTGCGAGCATCCGCCTTCGCTTGACATTGAGTTTTATAACTATACTATATAACATGTAAAGACAGAACAAAAAAAGGAACCATAACATACGTATGATAGATAATCGGTAATGTGTGTATCTACACAGCTTGGACTTATCGCTATCTGTGTAGGTATGTTTACATCAGATTAGAAGATGATAGATCGTCGAATTGTCGTTTAAGCGTGAATAACGCACTGCAGATGTAAAAATCACTCATTTTTCCTTATTAGTTTCTTGAATAATACGAACTACACAATACTCTTCGTCGTAGCTTGATCTTCTTCATTTTTTCATATTTCTTCAGTTTTTCTTTTCTATTAAACCTTTTTCACAATAGATATGGCCACTATGTACGAGTCACTGTATAACCGTAACTTATAATCTCTGGTATACCCACAAGCCAGTGTAGGCGCGGTGGATAGCTGATAACAAGTGTCCGAGGTTGAACCGCGTGGAGCATTAAGACGTAGGAAGGATGAAAAAAAATTCTATCATTATCGCTGTATAAATACATAAATACATTGAGTTGCAAGAATCGAATAAAATAACGCGAATAATCAAACGTTATTAAGTCATCCACATCATTAATTACCGTTTTTTTGCTATTCAAACTTTTTACTCTTTCATACTATCATCAATCGTACAGACGAAACCGCAGATCTACTCTACTACGATCCAAAGACTGCGGACTACTCTGAACGAGCAGCTTCAACCACCTTCGAGGATTCCGCAAGGATAGTTACCGCCGAAAAGGATAATGTGCGAAAAAAGTCTCTGGAACTTGAGGACATGAAATCAGCCTCATTAACGACAATCGAATCGGCTACTCGAGTCGAAAGAACCTCCGTTGAATTAACCGCAGCATCTAGTCTGGTGGGAACACCAGGAAGTGTTTCCCGGTTGACATTCACAGTGACAAATAACTACCCGGTGACAATAAGACACTATTTTCAGGGCAAAAGCACTTCGTTCAACATCGTATATTTGGAGCCTAGAAAGTGAGTGTAAACAGATTTTTATGCATGTTTTTACATGGCTTTAATCAGGAAGAATCGTTACTGAGAATTGACTGCAGATATATCTTAGGGGTCACGATGACGTACTCTTAACATAGTTTACAAATATTATATTACCCGGATGGAGAGGGAATATATTTTCTCCTTACATATTATTCGGATTTTTTTGATAGAAAAGTTGTGTATTCAGTAAACTATGACCCCCGAGCGATATCTCGGTGTTCGTTTAATCCGAAACAACAGACTTCATCGAATAACTATTCTGTTATACAATTCGGTGAAGAATTTATATATATCTATACAAAAAAGTACATAATTGATCATTCTTTAGCAGTTTTTTTCTTTTCATGTTTTAATAAGGATCATGACATTCGTTTCAATTTTCATTTACAACCAAAGTCTTCTAGAACATAATAACATGATATGATTGTGCTCTGTAGTGCATGGATCGAGTCTGGACAATCGTTGAATGTCGTGGCTGACGTGCTTGTTCCAACAACAGCAACGTCATCGACGATAGGAACGGTCGCTTTGATTATCCAGAGTATTGGAGTTATGGAAAAATCGGCCTATGTTTACGTCCGCGACAGGGGCTCGAGTGTAAGTCCATCATATCTCAGGCTCATTCTCTGACTATTTCAATATTTTTCAATATTTTCTATAAAATTTTGGTAAACCAACAGATATACGATACCGCAAAGCCCGGGATAAGTTACTCTTTGAATAACAACTGCGCTGGAAAATTGGGAAGCGGTACTTGCTCTAATAATTTATGGAGCGTCGACGTCCATGTTCAGGATAGTGACTCAGGTATTTCTATATTCTAGACTTGACTTGACTTGCGTGAATAGATACTGTAATGACTCGTCAAATATGGTAAACTGATCTTTGGTCTCTCCCTATACCAACAACAAAAGGTCTTCAACGCGTGACGTCTTCTCCGAAAGGTATTCAGGCTACGAGCACTTTCATAAGTGGAACTAAGTCGTCAACTAAGTTTCAATACGCGGCTACCTGCTGTCAGACAAAAGTGGTAATTACTGCTGAGGATTTACTAGGGAATCCGAATTCTGAAACAATCGACGTTACCGGTGAGTTTATCTTTCTATTTAAACACAGTAGTGTTTCGAGTATAGTCTCGAGTCTAAATTTCACTTGATGTTTCAGTTTGGTGGAACCTTTCACAGGGTGAGATCATCGCTATTGTATTGGGGACTCTCCTTCTCTTGATTCTACTCATTATTATCATCCTCGCTATCGTTCTCTTGATTCTCAGACGCAAGAAGAGCCAAGATCTACCCTTTACGCAACGGTATGGATCCAGGCCGGCTCCGAAGCGAGCCGAAAGAACGAGTTTTTAAATCTCTTAAGATACTTTCATAATCTCGATTAATATATGTGATTTGATTAATCGTCTTTTAGTTATTTATTTATCTTACTAATGACCTTTGGCTCGCTGTATATATTCAAACATGATCATAAAATACTGATTCTCGAACGAATAAAGACTTCGGTAATATCAGAATTCATTTTTTCCTGGCAGGGTGACCAGGAATGTTGAAGCACGATAAGATCCCGGACTTTGAGGGGACTGCTTGAAAACTAAAAGACCGTATAAGGATCAGTTTTTTGTCGACACAAGTTTTATCGCAATTTCTGTTTATCGATAAATAAATCAAATAGAAAAAAAAATCACTCCAAAAGAAAGGCAATGAACCCTTAGTTTTTAATTTCTTTGAACTAGAAACCGAGCTTTCTACATGTTTACAGAAACATAAAAACCAACTGATACACAGCTACGAGTAATGATGCTAGAGCCTTTCCCGAATCGACTCAAAAAACATAAAAAATCAATTTAATATGTTCGATCAAATATTTCCACTTTGAGAACATCAATGCGCCTTATTACACGCAACTTGTAAACCACGCAATAGATGATAAACATTCCACGTGGTGTCGCCACGAGTCGGTATGGACGATAGCGACATCGGTGGGAATTAAACGAAACACTTGAGCCGCGACTACATCTAAGGACGCGAATTGATGAATGGACACATGATATTGTCGGTAAGAATCAGCCCTAGAAGCGATTTGTTTACAGATAATGAAATAAGGTTGTAAAAAATATGCAGAATATTGTTTAACATGAGACAAGCGGCTACTAAATTTATAAATAACAGCTGACACATCGGTAAAGTTAAAGTAAGTAAAGAGAGAGACAGCCCCTCCCTCTCAAGACATATTTATAACATCGAGGTTAAATCTTACCATCTTGTAGGATTGACGATGTCGCAGGTGTTACTGGCATCAGTAAAGCACTGCTCGAAAAATCTTCGAATGGAAAGCTCACCCCTGCAGCTGAGAGCAGTGGGTTTTTAACTTTACGCGACGTGTCACCCATTCCGACCCATCACTTGTTGGCACTACCGTATGTAAGCAGTATGTGGATTGTGGGATACTACTTTAATAATGCGAACGTAGGTAAAGCCTCGGTAACTCGTCGCCTGGTGGCGTTAGGATAGCAGCTATGTATCGAGAGCTTACAATCGAAGTGTGAATCGAATCGGATGTTTGAAACTCATTTTCAGCTGTTCTTATGCCTTGGCTTATATGATATCGGTTTATTAGGATTTAAGAACCTATTTCTGCGATCTATAATGCCTTGGATAAGCTCTTGAGTACGTTGCTTCAGATTTGATTTATTTTTATCTTAGAAACTCGAGGATTACTCGGCTTAACTGAATCATAAAACGTACCGTGAAGAAGATCAGGAGCGCTGGCGGCAAAGCAGAGGAATTATTTGAATTTCGAAACTTAGCGACTGCGTGATGAAGAGAGAAGACTTCAGCCATCTATGATTAGCTTATCTTATGTATATTACTTGAGTAATAAAATTAAAAAATCAATCCCGGCTGATGATTACGAAATGATTAATAAATAATAATTTAATAAATTGTAGGCAACCGGTTGTTCAATAAATAAATTGAGACTATTATACGCTATAGATCATTTTTAGACATGTACAATACTTATACGTATAATCTAGAATCGTCAAGTGATATAATAGATAATTGTTATTACGTATAGTATAAGTGCAACACTAATAGTTGACCATATTAAAATAGCAACTTACTTATAGGCATATGTATGTCTCATACTTACTGTTCGATAGGAATGATTTGCAGATTATTCTTAACAAACTCATTTATTAAAGTACTAAAATTGTTGAAATTAACAAAATCGAAAAATTACACATAATAAATACCAAATAGGTCTAATAAGAATAGGATATGAAATAGTATTAGGTATATGAAATGAGAGCGTACGCATCACTATGTGTGCATCACATTTCACAATAATTTACAGTATTCGGACGGGAGTGGGGACCTTGGGTGTATAGCATAATGTGTAAACGCAATTGGTTGAAGAAAAATAAAAATAAATATGAAATAACATCAAAATTTTTTTTTCTCTTTTTTTTTTTTTTTTTTTTCTTTTTCATTAAAGAATTGATCTATTTATGTATAGTAATTCCATGGTGAGAAAAAAAGGGGAAAAATATTTTTTCTAATGACAAACACAATTTTTATACATATATATATATATGTGGGTGTGTGTGTGTGTGCGGGTTTGTGTATTTGTTGTTTTGTGTATGTGTGTGTATATGTGTGTGTGCGTGTGCGTGTGCGTGTGTGTATAATATGCAAGTGTGTTTATATGCGCGCTTACATGTATATGTATACACAGATTTTATTGTATATTTATATATATATATATATATATATATATATGTAAATACATATTATATATATATATACGTATGTATAGGTATTATTATAAATAACATATCGATTCATGTTTACATATACATGTATGCAGATATGAAGGAGGTTCACATACGTCAACGCAGCTTCGCTTCCGCATTTTATTATTATTTTTTGTTTTTTTTTTTCTCAAAATTTGTTTCTAGGGATTTTCTGATTTTCATTTTTCTTTTTTTTTTCTATTTTTTTTCTTTTTTTTTCTTTAAATACAAAACAATAAAAATCATATTCTCTTATCGGCAAAATACCTCTATAGTTGAATTTAGGAAAAATTCTCCCCCGATACAAAGTGGGTACATAATAGATATACATATATAATATACAATGGAACCTAATGTACCTATACATAGATGTACTACTACTTGTATCACTGATACAGAGTGTACATCAAATTCTCTTTTGAAATTTATTACCGTGCACTTAAAAACGCATTTGCATAGTTTCGAATAGAATTTATATAATAAAGTGAATGGCTATATTAATATTATCATCAACCATTACCATAACCATTTTGAACACTGGGGGAGCAGGTGCCAGACACTTTCCTTCGTTCCGCTAAGGTTATTTATACAAAATAATTAGAAAATGTACAAAAATTCATAAAAATAGTGATAGTTACAATAGTACAAATTACTTTTAGGTGATAATTATATAGTGATTGAAACAAGCACGAAAGTACACCCTTACTACTCACGAACGAGCGAGCGGCATTGCGATTTTATCGAAATCAAATACCGACAAAACGATTCACAAAATTAATACCAATATATTAGATTTTTCTTTTTTTTTTCTTTTTTTTTTTTTCTTTTTCTTTAACTACGTTTAACGTTATATTAAAACTTCAACTTCGGGGGCTGGGGTTGGGGGAGGGGAGAAGGAGATGAGGTGGGGGTCATTGCCTGCCATATATATACTAGCACAATCTTAGAACATCGAGAAATACATATCTTCGAGCTATCTATAGACTGTGCACGAAATATTGATAAATTACTTATACACGATATTTAAATGGAGAAGAATTAATTATCAGTTGATCCTATCCGGGTGGACGAACGAACATCATCGATCGACATTTCCTTTTCTCGTATTTTCTTATGTTCTTATTTTTTTTTTTTTTCTTTTTTTCGTTTTTTTTTTTTTTTTTGATTGGAACTTCGATTAGTAGCAGGGTATACTTGGCCAATGCCTAATTGGCTTAATTTATTAATGCCACATCGTGTTTCAGCAGTTTTAGCCATTTCAAGCCACCTAGCCACCGCAGCAGTCCAACACTAAAATTATAATCATATGGGTTGATATAAGGAAGAGGTGGAAAGGGTTGAGGAAAAGGGAGGCTAAACCAAGCAGATGGAACGTTTACCTATAATAATTAATAATGTACTAGTACTCGTTATTATTCTAATATTTCTTCTCGTTATTTTCTCTTTTCTTTTTCTTTTTCTTTTTCCATTTCTTTTGCTTTTACTTTTCCTTGTCCTTTTGCTTTTTGCTTTTGCTTTATCTTTATCTTATTATTTAAAATCTCCGTCTCTTGAAACCAGATATATTTTATTATATATGCATGTAATAAGAATTTAGTCACGAATCGAGCCCCCGCGATATTTGGCGATACATTATTATCCTACATGTACCTATATGTATACATATGTATGTATAAAGGACTCGTATTATATCATAGGCAACATTGGAAATCACATATGTTAATCGTCTATATATCTACAACAAATTAGAAGTGAGGAAAAAGAAAACAACAAAGAAACAAACAAATAGAAAGAAAAAACAAACAACAGTTGCACGCGTGACTATTCTTAATCTGGTTACGAGATGTTATATGCGAATCGTAGATTTCTCACTATAGGTTATTACATATTCAATTATTATTTAATATTTAAGAGCGTAATGTTATCTTTTATTTTTATTTATTTATTCATTTATTTATTTATTTATTTATTTATTTATTATTTCTTTCTTTTTTTTTATTTTATTTTATTTTATTTTATTTCTGAAAACCCGCTCAGCTTGGTAACTAATTGGCTCTAATTAATTTTCATTAACAGGATCCTCTATTGCATCGACGTCATTTAATATATAAACTATATTTATACATTTACACAATACTACGCGCTATTAAATTAAATATAAGGTACTCTCTCTCTCTCTCTCTCTCTCTCTCTTTCATTCTATCTAACTCCATCTTTCACACTTTTTTTTTTATTCATAATTATAATCTGCGACCAAAAAAATAAATTCTATTCATCATTATATTCATATAACCTAAGGTCCAACCAGGGTCTACGTTATACGTGTTCCTTTTTTAAAGTTGGCTTGATGCGGTGGCTACACATAGATATATATAATAAATATATATATATATATATAGGATAGTTTTATGTAAGCCATAAACAAATAATAAAAAAACAAAAAAACAAAAAAAAAAAAAACGAGGAAAAGTTTTGCAAAAGGCTTATTAACTTATTTTTGTTTTTATTTATTTATTTTGTTTTATTTTATTTTTGTTTGCTCGTGAAAATCTTGCCGTAATATAAAATTTTCCTCGATTTTCTTTTTCTTTTATTAGGTATTTCTTTTCCTTTTCGAAGATGTAGCGTGGCCTTCGAAGCCAATCACAGTGAATTCAAACGTTTTACGATTGAAGAGTTTAATTAGTAAAGGTTTTATCGCTTAATATAGATTAGCAAAAAAAAAAAAAAATTTTCTTTTATCTTTCAAGTTGTGTAAGTATAATAATTATCGATACAATATACATAGATATAAATTATAATCTGGCCTCACAACCGGGGTACCAGAAAATTAGATATATATACATATACACTATACATTAGGGCGTTCCTTAAATACCAACTTGAGGAGTGAAGCATGGCAACCTTCAGACATAAAAATCAAAAAAAATTGTCCCCAGATATTAGATTTAAAAAAAAAATTCCAACAGGTGCCTAAAGAGGTTTGAAGTTTCTCGGTTAAATAACATTGGTTCGTACAATTTTATTTTTTTGATATTTGATTGTTGGGTCAATTTTGCTTCAACAAATATAGAGAAAAATCAAGGAAATTTTTTCGGTCAATCTTTCTATGATGTTGACCCCTAAGCCTGATTTTTTTGCTCAACTTTACACGAAAATATTAGAATTTTCGATTAGCACCCTTACGATGGGATTTTTTTTTATGTTCTGAAGGTCGATTCCAAAGTGAAATTTCACGAGGAGTTCAGGGAAATCGAAAAAAATAAAAAAACGGGAAAACTTCAGACCTCTTTTCTTAGGCATCTGTCAGAATTTTTCAAAAAATCTAATATTTGGGGACAATTATTTTTGATTTTTTGTCCAAAGCTTCCGATACTTTACTCGTCAAGTTGGTATTTAAGGACCACCCTACTATACATATGTATATAAAATGTACACATGCATGTTTTTCTTTTCACCTATACATTTATATACAGGCGTAAATATATTATTATTATTATTATTATTATTATTATTATTATTATTACTACTATTATTATTATTATTATTATTATTATTATTATTATTATTATTATTATTATTATTATTATTGTTAAATTGATTTTCGAACGTATTTGCGAATAAAAGCTGCAGCGACAACTAGGTTGAGCATTACTTGAGTAATTGAACTCTTCAATACGGTACATATATATAGATAAACGATACATAACAGGTATATGTAATTGATAATTATTGTATAGGACAGTTTTTTTTTTTTTTTTGTTTTTTTTTTTGTTTCTTCTTCTTAAATCGGTACAAAAACTCACTGCGGCTATGTTAGAAAAATCACTGCAACCCACGTAGGTATAATTAATGATTATATGTTATAAATATAAATATAATATGTATTGTTAAGAAATCATTTTTTTTATTTTTATTTTTTTTTTTTTTAACCAGAGGAATTTTTTTAATTCAATCTGCGATTACGGTGTATGTCAGAAAACGATTTAACGTCAACTTCACCGTGAATAATATTACATTATTATTATAATTTATCTTATTAATTTTTTAATTTTTTTTTTTTTTTTTCAATTTTTTTATTTTATTCCATTTTCATTTCCTTTTTCTTCTTTCTTTTTCTTCTTTCTTTGTTTTTTTTTACTGCTATATTATATAAATTCAACGATGGACTATCTCTACATATTATCGTCGATGCCCAATTCTATAACACGTGTGGCTTTTTTTTTTGTGATAAAGTGCTGTGATGATCGTCGATAGAAGTTTTAATAATTATACGCGTGCACGTTATACAACAAATGATTACGGAAATAAAAAAAACGATTTCGAATTATTTGAAAATTGAGACGGGAAGAAGAGAAAAATTAAGGATAAAGATAGAACAAACAAAATTTTTAATTTCAGTACCTACTTATAAAGAGTATATGCGATAGAACTGCACATTCAGCTATAATTTTTTACTCTTACTATGTTCTTGTTTGTTTGGCTTTGTTTTTATCTTCATTTTAAATTCTTACAATAATTAATACGTCAATTACACGGTACCCTCAATCGTCAATTAAACGGGTTTAATAAAGTGTCTATATTCGACGATTTCCGATTTCTGCTATTGCATATTCGGGAGGACTCGAGTCTTTCGCGTAATTAATGCGAATTGAATCATTATTATACGTAGTAAGTTTGAATTGACAAGTTTTTAATTAAGCCGTGAAAAGTTCAAAGAATTATTTATTGAAACCCTTATATCGCCATATAGGTATGTATAGTTGTGTAATATACAATATATGTATTATGAGTAGGTATACAGCTAAATATATGGCATATGTAGTAAATCGGAATCGTCTTATATAGGTATGGGTACCGTGTGAATTTGAGACTGAAAAATGTTAATAAAATGAAGGAAACAAGTTGAAAATAAAAAAAAATAAATTAAAAATGAAAAATGAAAGATTTCGAGTGCGGAGATAGAATATACATATAGGTATACATGTATAATAGAAAAACTAGAATCGAAAAGAGATATTAATATAATAATTTGCTCATAAATAATATATATTTGAAATGTTACAGCCACATTGAAATCGAGTGGTATATATTAGGATAGGTACATACATGCATACGCGTCATACGGTGCAAATGGCGTTGGTTTCATTTAAGTATCTATATATATATATATATACCTATATAAATGACTATATAAGATGACAAGGTGATTAGACGTCACTAGAATAACATATTACGCTATATGTATAATACGAACGGACTGCGAATTCATTTTATTAATATATTAAATATCGATCATCTATACTCAACTATGTAATAATTTGAACCCGCTTATATAAACTGAATAATATATATATATATATATATATATATATATAGGGCGCGGTTCCCATTTAATAATTAGAAAAAGATTTGACACGAAAAAACAGCTAAAAGCCAAAACTATCAATATGTATAGTATATGAAAACTATAAAATTCAAGTGAAAATAATTATTATTTATTTATTTATTTATTTATATTTTATAATTTGAATAAAAATCATTTAATCTTCGATTAAATCGTTATTTAGTTTCGAATACCGAATATACAAACGCTACACTCTCCACGACACTAATTAGGTATATATATTCGCCAAGATCTGCGGTATATTATATATATCAAGTATATATACCCCAAAGGATATATACATATCAAACCCACTACGTCAGCTTAATCGATCGATTTAGAAAAAGGTAAAAAATCATCGTCTCAAACTATTATATGACTTGACTCTTTTTTTTTTTTTTTTTTTTTTTTTTTACGTTTTTTTTCTTCTATTTTTCCCTCTCTCTCTCTATCTCTCTTTTCCCGGTACCTTTTTTTTTTTTTTTTATACATTTTCCACCAATCTTCTCGCACCAAGGTAGGTATATAAATATTCAATATACACCTACTATGTATAGTTTCGGTATATGTAATTATTATTTCAAACGCTAACTAGACATAATTTAATTATCTATATTATACGGGGGGAAAAAAACATCTAACGTATGAAAAATTGCTGGTCTTTGTTATATCAAGTTGGATTTATACAGATCGCAGAATTTGTGCGACCTTGTTCTTTTATCCTCTTATACTTTTTATTTTTCATCTCTTTAAGTTTTTCTTTTTTTTTTTTTCATTCTTTTTCTTTTAGGTCGCTTGCAGAGCCAATATTATTCAATTTAATTTGCTAGGATAATCTCTAAATGATATCATATCATAAGATATACTATATACATGTGAGAATTCGTTCCAATACTCTTGTCAATATGGATTTCACTAATTCCCTCTTTCTATTTCTCTTTTGCTAGTTTTTTTTTTTTTTTTTTTTTTTCAATTTTTGCGTTTTCTTTTTATCTTTACACGGACATACTCTCTCTTTTTTTTTCCGCAACGACGCCCATTGTACCGTAACTATAATATATAACTCCGATTTAACTATCTACTTAAGTCAGTTTTTATGTCTACTCGTCCGAGGACGTGAATTTCCTATTTCGATCAACCCCAAAGTTCCCCATTTCATATAATCAAGTTATAGTCTTATCCGTATATACGATATCTGTCGTCTGAGACGAAAAAAAAAAAATAGCCAAAAACAAGAAAAATTAAATAAAAATAAGAAAATTTACTATACGAACGTACGTAGAAGAATCACCTCTATATAAGCGTAGATACGCGTCTTAGATAGTACGTAATAAAATAATAATAATAGTAATAGTAATAATAATAATAATAATAATGATAATAATAATAATAATAATAATAATAATAATAATAATAATAATAATCACAACAACAGCAACAATCATAGTTAGGTTGGGAATCAGGGGAAAGAACTAAAAAGAAAAAAAAAATAAGAAAAAAAGAAAAGTTTCGAAAACCTCGTTGGATGGTTAATAATTATTATAGGGAAAGAGGAGCGAGTCGTCACGAAAAATTATTATCAAATATAATAGAGACTGGTCGTTGATGTAAAATTATGAATCAGGTTATTTATGTTAACAATAAATTTACAAAATTTTTTTTTTTTTTTTTTTTTTCATATACAAATTACAAAAGAATTCATCGAAATAATAATTATATAGGTATATAAATATATACGTGCAGTCGTTAGCTCATAGGGTGGTCAAATCGCTTCGTAAGTAGTATAAGTATATAGTAACAGGTGTAGTATCGTTTTGTATGATTAGTCAAACATACCCAGTCATATTTATGTATATATAACAAAAACAAACAAAAAAAAAAAAAAACTATAGGTATATCGATCAGTATTGGTGAGAATTATCAGTTAGGGATGATTTTTTTTTTTTTTTTTTTCTCGTTTTACGATATCATTTGTCTCTCCTTATAGTTATTCATCGATTAACAAAGAGCGTAGGAACCAGGGTGTGTTTAATGAACGAAAGCGATATGAAAAGGAAAAAAAAACCCCCAAAAACAGTTTTGACAAACTAGGTATAGCGCGTAACAATACAATTAGAAGTTTAGTTTTTTTCTTTAAATTCCTAACGAGTGTTGTTTGGGCTTGACTAGTCGTCTCTCTCCATCTCGATCTCTCTCTTTTTTTTATCTCTTTTTTTCTTTCATTTAATCATCCAACTTCTTCGATCTTTTCAATACTTTATCACGTACTTCAACCTTTCTTCCGGTGGGGGATTTATTTATTTTATTTTATTTTTTCATTTTGTAGGAAGAAGGAAAGGGTGGGACTTGGGAAAACCTTTTTGGGGTTGGGATAGGTGGTGGAGGAAAAATGATTAAATACCGAAGATACAACCCACTATCGGTTATAGGATATAGCTGACGTTTCCTTATTCTTTCTTTCTTTCTTTGAAATTCTGTTCATTTTTTACTATTTTTTTGTTTTTTCTGCTTTCTTTTCGATATTACTTATACCCTTCTATTTTATTCTTAAAACTCCATACCTCAGCTCTCACTATTATAGATATAATCACGCGGAAGTATTTAAAAACACTTTTTCACGCAGTACATATATATATAGGTATATATCACCTCGCTACCTTTTCTTATATTCCTTAATCGTTAACCCTTAATCTTTAATCTTGTTACATATCTGTACACACCCCTTAGGGTATATACACATACATATACAGGCTCGTAAGCTTCCCATAGATAATTAGTTTTCTTCTGGATTCGTAAAATTGTGGTTATCATTGCACTACTCCCAGCTGCTTTCAAAATCTTATATTTTGGCTATATGATTCTATATATATATATATATATATATATATATATATATATATAAATATATATATATAGCTTCTAAATATTTTTTTATTTTATTCATCGCCTTTATGTATCCAACTTTAATTTATTTTATCAATAAGTGTTTATTTATTTATTTATTTGATTTAATTTAATTTAATTTAATTTAATTTATTTAATTATTTTATTTATTTATTTATTTATCATTATTTATTTTATCTTATTTATTATTATTATTTATTTTATTTTTTCTTTTACTTTATTTCTTTCTCTTTTCCTCATTTTTCTTTTTTTTTTTTTTTTTTTGATAAACTTCATTTTAATTAGACTAAAACAGCACTTGTTTATCCTACATCTCCACAGAATGTTGAATTTATCTATACATATATATATATTTATATTATATATATATATATATCGCATGTATATTAAAAGGTATGTGTACGTTACACTCTACGGGTGAGTAGGTATAGTGATTTTTTTTTTTTACGGGCATTAGCTTACGCGAATATCGATATTAAAGCTCGCGCAAAAAGAAATGAGAGATTTGAAGAGAGAGAAAGAGAGAGAGAGAGAGAGAGAGAGAAAAGGGTAGTAAAATAAGGAGACAAATAATATAGAAAAAGAAAAAAAAAAGAGAGAGAAAGAAAGCGGAAAGTTTCATCCGAGGTTTCATCCGTATTATATATACATACGTCATATATACGTGTATGCAGTTTGATCGTTCGCATCTACCGAATTTTTATAATATATTTTTTAACTACAATAAATTAGAACAAATTTTTGTCCCTTTTTTTTTTCTTTTTTGTTCTTCTCTTTTGAAGTATGAAAAAAAAAGATTCTACTAATACGGTGAAAAGATTGTAGATCCAGCTATGGAAGATTATGATCAACTGTATGTACATTATCATACGATTTATAATTTCGCTATATTATATATATATATATCTAGAAACCCCGACAATCCATTTTTCTCTATATTCATATTAGTTTCCGAAAACATCATCCACCATCGATTTACAATCCCTTCTTTTTCTCGTTCTCTTTCTCTTTCTCTCACTCTTTCTCTCACTATACTTTCGTTACCTGCACACGTGATTAAGACACGTGAATATACATATACGCGCGTGTTCTTTGGTATGTGGAGATCTCTATAATAGTCATACTAGTAGTAGTTATAATGATAATAACAATAATAATAATAATAATAATAATAATAATAATAATAATAATAATAATAATAATAATGATAATGATAATGATAATGATAATAATAATGATAGACAATAATAGTAATAAATTCATAAATGAAGAAAGACGGGTCATCACTCACATATGCAGGTATAACCGCGGATATTAGATCGCTGATCACTTAAAGCGGTTTAATTAGGGTATATATAGGTATATATAGGATATGAATCGATTATAATTGATGTTTCCGAAAGAAGATTGTTAATTTATAATATTTCCTATTTATTCTTTTTGTAATCTTATGTATGAAAAAAAAAAAAAAAGTTTCGGTAATTAAACTTCCTTTCGTTGATTACTGTATATATATAATTCAGGTGAATATACATACCCTAAAAAAATGTTAATTGTTATTTAAAACCGTCAGTCTCTATAATACACGGTAATTAATTAATTAATTAATTGAATGATCGAGACACGTTATGCGAGGCGCGGTGACTGACTGACTGACTCGCTGAATGAATGAATGAATGAATGAATGAATATATATATATATATATATATGACTGACTGAGTGACGTAATATATCTTCGGATTTCGAATCACGATTTTTATAGCGCACAACAACAAGAGATATTCTATAATATGTAGAAATATTATATTTATACTAATATATTATTATTATTATAATAGACGTTGTAATTTATAATTATATAAGTAAAAATATTTTAATATAAAAAAATAAAAATCATTTAATTATCCTTGAAAATAGTACATATACAGAGGTGCGTAGGTAGATAGGTATAGGCATAAGTATAATAATGTGTGTAGGTTGGTAATTAGGTAGGTGGTAGATATAAGGTCGAGTTTATGCTATAAGTGAAGATGAGGTGAGGCATACTACATGGGCATGACCTAGGTGTAACTGCCGGTAGATAAAAATTGATATCTAGACATAACTTTTACCAATTTTCCATTATATTTCTTTCTCTTCTTCTCTCTCTCTCTCTCACACACACACAGACCCTTTATTTCTTTCACTCTTTTGATCTTTTTTTTTCTGTCACACACACTCTCTCTCTTTCTCTCCCCCTTCTACTCTCTTCAATTTAGCTAGCTGAGTTCGTTTCATATTTATTTCTGTTTTTTTTTATCGTTTTTAGGTGGGGTGGGAAAAGACTTCACCAGCCCCTCCTGAGACGTACGTTCTAATATGTAATGAATAGCGTTAAATATGGCTCTCTTGAGACTTGTTTCACGATAAAAATTGTTCTTTTTTTTTCTCTTTTTCTTCTTCACTACGAATGCAATTTACATAGAAAAATTTGTCGTTTGTTTGCTTCTTTCAAAATTCATTTCAATTTTATTTTAAATCTTTTCGTTTGTTTTTAAATTTTTTTTTTTTTTTTTTTTTCAATTAATTAATTTATTTATTTTTTTCTTATACTTTTTCTATCATCGATGACGTCCCTCTCAACTAAGATATTTATAGACAAGAATATAACAACGGTATAAAAAACTTTCAACACTCAAAAATACAAATCTATTGTAAATGACTACCATATTACTTATTTATTCATTTATTTTTTTTTTTCGTTTTCTTCGTCTTTTTCATTTTATATTTAATTATTAATAATTATTTAATTTTAATCTTTTTATTTATTCATTTTATTTTTTTATTTATTTTTTTATCGTGCAATTAGTACCTAATTCAATTACTTTTAAGGTTTATGTTTATATATATATATATTAGATATAATCATTGTTATTATTATTATTATTATTTTATATATACATACATATATGTACAACAAGCGTGTTTGATTCTGACCGGTATGAAATTAGCCCCACAGTCATCTGTCTCTTTTCTTCTGTATGTAATCATGAAGGATAGAAGGAGACAGAATACTTTGTTGCCAACTTCATATCGGTCAGAATCAAACCCGCTAAGCGTACATACACTAGTATTTATATAATTGTATTATATTATTATGCTTTATCACACATATTACAAAAGAGGTGAAATCACACCTAACATATTAGTATTATTATTATTATTATTATTATTATTATTAATATTACTATTATTATTAATATTATTATGATTTTTAATTATCTTTACACATATAGCTATATATGTATACGTGGATCTTCATCATCCCTCGTCGCAAAGTGACGCTTGTTTAAATTATAATAAAATGAGATGGGGCGAAGCGAGGGCGGTGATAATTAATATGAAATATCAAAAACGCGTTCAAAACGGCGTTTAATATGTGTATAATGTATATCGACACGATCGAGAAAATTCAAATTTCATTGATAATTATCTAAACGCCGTATAATAGAAACGAAAATCAAACGCTATTTTTTTTTTTTTTTTCTTTTTTACATACGGATAGAATAACGAGATGATCAACGGGGTAGAAAAAAAAGTTGCGAGGGAAAGAGGATTGTGAAGGGTTGTGAAAAAAAAAAATTAAATATGGATAGGGTTTCAATATCACACACGCGCACACACATTGCTGAAAATTTATCACGATAGATCGATCAGATTCGAAATAATTTACGAAACGAGTGTTTTTCCAAATAAAAACCGGGGTAGCTATATTATAGTTTATAGAATTGAAGTTTCATTAGAAAAAAAAAAAAATATAAAAAAAATAAAGAATTCTCCAACTTGCGGGAGATACCGTATTCATTTGTATATAATGATATATATATACATGTGTATATACTTGTGTGTCTTTATATAAAGTGTGACGTTATGGGAGTGTGTATATATATATCTTTTTTGTTTCAAAAAATAGAAAAAAAAAGATCATTTGCTAGAAAATGTTTTTTTTGCCATAATAATAAAAATAATAATAATAATAATAATAATAATAATGATAATAATAATGAAATTAATATTAATAATAGAATAATACTACTACCTTCGCTATAATATATTATATAATATATATTCAAATATGTATATATATTATATTTTATCGTTTATAGATTTTAGGTAAATTGGTACCTATATATATTATATAGTTGTTAAGTTTACTACAATTATTTATTTACTTTTGTCTTGATTTTTTTCTTTTGTTTGTGTCTTATTCTTTTTATTAATCTGTGTGAGAATTTTAATTTATACGCCTAATATGAATTATATATATTATATCATATATAATATTTATAAATTTTATATTATATAATACGCACGCGCTTTAATCTATATATCATATATGTATATATATGTATAATTTTCAGTTTTTAAAAAACTTTTATTATTTATATAAATATATTATATATGAATACGATTTCAACTATAGCCTATACATGCGTTCTCAAAATTGCACTAACTAAACGCCCTCTCGCGAGCGCGGCTGTTTTTTTTTTTTTTTTCCTTGTTTTTTCGTGTTTTAAATTCAATAAAAATTTTTGTTTTTTTTTTAAATTAATTAATTAATCAATTTGTTAATTTATCATTATTATTATTATTATTATTCAATTTCATTTAGAATATATTTTATGTTTATATATATTATATATACATATATATATATATGATATATATATATATATACGATTTCTCGACTCATAATTATTATTATTATTATTATATTATCAGCTCTGATAAACTTCGCCGTTATTTATCACCATATACCTATAATATATATTTTATTTAAAATATATATATATATTATATATGTATATGTATATATACGATGGCGGTATTCCACTGCCGCAATTGCAATTTAAATTGCAATAAATATCCCTTCACATAGGTATATAGATTTAATATTCTCTGCCGTAATCTTTCACCGCATATAATGAAAAAAAAAAAGAAAAAATTCCATCCATACTGAATATCTTCAATTCGGTCCATACATATGTATGTATGTAATTATATTTATACCTAATACATATATATGTACACGTAACCAAGTAGTTATATAAGTGCGACTAGGGTTTAACACATAGGTCAACTAAGGTATTATTGCAGGTAAAAACACATCCCCAAGGAATATACCAATAATAATTATTATTTTAATAATATTATGTAAACGCGATGCATGTAGATATTTTAGACGGCATAATAGATTTATGAATATTACGTCGCAGTGTCAAGGGTTCGATGATCCAGGTCATTGGGTAAGGTAGAAGTGAAGAGTATAAGGATGAAAAAGGGTTGAATGTACCGTAGGTGAATCTTTATATACATAAAATAGACCAAAAAAATAAATATTTATATGGAAGATTACTTCTTTTCTTCTCACATGTTATATGTATTATTTATTTATATTATTTTATTTTATTTCATTTCATTTCATTTATGTGTATGTGTGTATATACAGAGAGATTAAGGCGTTGGTTTTCACTCAGTCAAAGCCAACTCGGCACACTCCAGGTTTTTCGTCTATTTATTGCAGTTTGGCCATCCACATTTCTTTTTCTTTTTTTTTTTTTCTCGAATCGACGTCTTGCGAAAGCAAATCAATTCAACCAGAAAAAAAATGCAGATGGTCGGCCTGCAATAAACAGACGAAAAACCTGAAGTATGCCGAGTTGGCTTTGACTGAGTGGATAAACCAACGCTTTAATCTCTCCGTACATGTATATTTATTATTTTAACGTGGTTTTATTTTTTGTTTTTTTCTTGGTATATTTTTTTTTCCCGAATAATATAGAATAGGTACACAGCTATGTATATTCATATAATATCTATAATTGTATAATAGGTATACCTATGTATACGTATATTTTATTCAGTTAATATAATTTGAACTACGCTTGCTTTATTTGATTATATACACCGAGAAGTTGTCGTAATTTTTTTTTTCTGTCATTTTTTTCCGTTTTCCACGTATAATACTATATGTTTATAAACATATACATGTATGTGACGTGTATTCGTTAGCTATTTTTATATTATCATTATTATTATTATTATTGATTCTAATCAGCATTTCTATAGAATTGAAAAATTACTTCAAGTATTTATATATTTATTTATATGTATTTATGTATGTATGTACAAAGGGTGTCGAAGGGCGGGGGGGGGGGGGGGGGGGCACAAGTTGCAGGGGGTTGGGGTCGAGGAATGAGTATTTGGAATCAAGTATAGGAGAATATTGAAATGTTGATCAATGACATGCGCACGTACCGTATAATATCTTCCTGCGACTATAAAACGTAGATATAATATGTTTAGATATTTTGATATTTTGAAGAGAAAAAAAAAAGAAAAAAGAAAAAAAGAATAGAAAATTTAGTCCTTGTTAAATAATTTCATATTGTGTTACGCAGGCTGTGAGAAATATATTTATAATGTTATATTAAAAAATCTGTAAACCTGATAATATCTACTGGTTTTCTGTTTTCTGTTTTCTGTTTTTTTTTTTCTTTTTTTTCTATCTCTATAATGAATGGCTAAAAATAGGAATTTTAAAAAAAGGGGATGAAACCTCGGCAGAGAATCGACGTATTGAATATCGACGAATATGGTCATTCGCTTTTTAGGTAGGTATATTATACATATATATGTATAAGGAAATTGCGATATTGGAGCCGTGATATAACTAGACCCCTCGAGACCCTGTGTATATATACATATATATATATATACGTCTGTATATGGATTCATCGCTTGCAGAGCTCCGCAAAACGACCCACAAATTTTCATACCTAAGACGATATATATATGTATATATATTATATATCGTATTCATCCGCATCTTCTTTCTTTTTCTACTACTTCTTATTATTCATTTATTTATTAAACCCCCCCCCCCCCCCCCCCCCCCATTTCTTAATTTTCCTATTTCTTTTCGTTAATATCTTTTCGTCTTAACCCTCCCCCGACTGTTTTTATATACCCATATGAACGTCGTACATCGTATATAGGTATTATATTTAATAAAACGTACTGAATCACGTAAAGTTTATGTCATATCATATACCCTACCCTTGTAAATCTTACAGCTATATATATATAGTAGACTGCTGCGAGCGTCTTTTATAACGATTTACCCTTACGGTTCTTTTCTTTCGGTATCCATATAATATACGGGTTTCAAGTGTACCTATAATATACCTGTGTATGTGCATTTGTATTTGTATATGTGTATGCGTGTGTGTGTGTGTGTGTGTGTGGTGTGCGTGTGTTAATGGGGTAGGAAATTGTAGAAAAGTCGCATTATATGTTTATCTAATTCACGGCTACGGGGTTGATGAGGATTTTTCACCATAATTAATTATAAGAAGGGGTATACCTTTCTTTTTTCAACGGTTATACAACTATTCGATTAAGAAAACTGTGTTTCTTCATTTATTTTCCTATAATAATTATTCAATTATTGTTTTCTATTTTCGTTTCCGAATTTCAATTCATCTAAAAAAAAAAAAAAAACAATTTCTCCTACGATAGATAAAAATTCTCAAATCCCGTTTCACTTCTCTTTCTCTCTTTCTTTCTTTCTTTCTTTCTCTCCCTCTCCATCTACTTTTCTCTCTCTCTCTCTCTCTCTCTCTCTCTCTCTCATTTTGTATGTCTGTATATAAGTCTGAATCGAGGCGTACATACTATATCAGTACATAGTGTGCTTTTTGTCCTTTTTAATTTCCATGTATATAATTATATATTATATATCCATAACGACGCGATATGTACAAAAAAAAATATTTTGCACATAGGCGTACATGTATATGTATAGTATATGTATATGTATATATGTATTTCATATATTATTTATAGAAACTCACGCGAATTATATATCAGAATATCAGGAAAAATCGGTATTATACCTATATACCTGTATACATACATACATAATTCTATCGCGTATATATACGAATGTATTATTATGCATCTATGAATTATTGTTGGTATATTGTTGATATTTGATCGAATTATATGTTATACATATCTAGGGGTAATACCTCGTACCCACGAGTGGTGAAAGAAAAAAAAATACAATAATCGATTTGATTACACTATAATATATAGGTACTAGTGTAATATTGCGTTTACATATCTAGAATACACGCAATACCTATATAGAAAATGAGGGAGGAATAAAAGAAATTAATCTAGGGCAAGACGATATACAATATTGTGTTAAATACCTTTTCTTTTTTTTTATATACGAATCATTTGCTTCTTTTTTTTTTCACCACTCGCAAGTTTTTTATCGTATTTTTTTTTTCATTTCTTATATTCTTTATATAGTTTTTTTTATTATTCTCGTGTTTCTTTTTTGTTTCTTCTCTCTTTCTCTCTCTCTCTCTTTTTTTTCACGTGCAAAAAAATGAAAATAAAAATAAAAAAAAAGTAACGTTGATCGTACAACATTTTTTTTTTTTTTTATTTTATTTTTTTTAATTTTTATTATTTACTTTTTAATTTTTCTCAAAACCCCAATGAAATAATTTAAAGCCTAAATCGAAAACCCCGGTTTGAAATGGGATTTCAATTAGATTAGATTTAATTAATGATATTCATCAGCGGTTTATATTGATAACGCGTATTTATTACCGCGTATATATAATAGAAACTCAGCGAGTTTTCTCTTTTCTTGTTTCTTTTTTGTTCTTTTTTTTTTATATATATATATATATATATACATATAGTATATAATATTATATTATATATGTATATACGACCGTTATTTATATGAGGAACTCCGTAAATCTATATTGAGAAATATAGGAAACCGTATTAACGATATATTATTAATATACCGATTACCTGTTTGCGTCTTTAGCCGCTACCATCTAAACCAATCCCATAGGTAGAGGTAAGGGTAAGGGAAAGTTCTTGACTATATATGTAGCTATTTACGCTCTGATATTTGATCTTCCGTCCAAATAGTTTGAAAAAAACCACTTCTTCTTTATCATCGTCATCATCATCGTCATCGTCATCATCATCATCATCATCATCATCATCATCATCGTAGAAATCCAAAAGGTGCGTAGAACGTCGCGATGATCGGTGGGTTAGTCCTGGCGCGATTACAACCGATTGTAGTTTTCTTTCTGTGTTTCTCTCTCGTTTTTTTTTTTTCCTGTTTCTTTCTATTCTTCGCTTTTTGCTTTCTCTCTTTCTCTCTATTTCTCTCTCTTTCTCTCTTTTAGTTGTAAATCTCGTATTTTCGTGGATTTTCGTAGTAGTAGTAGTAGTAGTAGTAGTAGTAGTATAGTAGTAGCAGTAGTAGTAGTAGTAGTAGTAGTAATAGTAGTGGTAATGGTAAGGTGTATAAGGTGTTTGTTGTAGTTAATTAGCTAGTGCCGCGAGATTATCGGCCGCGGTGCGACCGTATTAACGTAGTTGGGGTTAACACCAGCGAAAGGGTACTGCGCGTGGTCTGTCGGCACCCTCCTTGACCAACGGCTTATGAAACTCCCGTCCTGGTCGGGAGTGAATCGTTGCCCAACAGTGCTCGCAGTAATACTGAAAACAAAAAAAAAGAAAAAATAAAGGTAAAAAATGAATGAATAAATTCAAAAATACCAACAAAAAAAAAAAAAAAAAAAAAAACAGACGTAGCCACAAGATTTTTAAAAATAATTTTTATCAACTTTTAGAGAAAGACACGGAAATATTATACTGTCAAGTCTATCAAGAATATACATAATATAGATCCTCGGTAAAAAACACCAAAGTCCAATTTTGTTTCTCCTCGTATAATAGAAGATAATGTTGAAACGTTCAAATTCAACAATATTTTAACGAATATCCTGTGAATTTGAGATTATTATTATAATTATTATTATTTTCTGTTTTTTTTCTATCCTGCCGTTTCCGAAATCATTCGTCGAGGTTTTCAGACAAACCAGAATCCAAATTTTTCTTCACCTGATTTTAATCTCAAGTTCTATAATCCATCGAGCAAAACAAGAGATGAACGATTTTTTAGTTCGCTGTTTTTTTTTTTTTTTTCTTTAGCTTTTGTTTTTTCATTATGTAATATCAAAATTTGATTTTACAAATAAGGTAAAATAAAATGACTCTGAGAAGATGAAATGGTAAAATAATGAACTTGGGTTTCAGAAACTCACCTGCAGACACGTTACGTTGGCGCAAAAGAACGGGGCGAACTTCCCTCCGCATCGCTGACCCTGGCACTCGTCACACATTTGATCATCCAGGACGTACGGCTTCACCTCGACCTACATGAATCGTCAATAGGATTTGTTACTTTCTAGGTCCCTTTAACGATCGACAATTTATCTTCGTTATTGGATTCCGGTATTTATAGTATTACAGGTATTAGGGTGCCAGAGAGAACTGCAGCACGATTTTTGCTCCTCTTTATACGTATTTGAAATCGGCATCAATAAATTTCAACCAAGTTGTTTTATTTCTTTTTTTTTTTTTTCATATTAAATCAAATTAATATAAATGAGAAACGAACCCTCTTGTCTATGTCGCCGTGCTGTAGCTGGACAAATCTTGCCGATATTGCAGCGATATAACTTTGTTGATTGCTGAATGCAACCCGACCGGCACCTTTGGGATATTTGAGTTCCGGATCGGTGTCGATACCAGCGTAACAAACGCCGCCGTATAGCCGATCCATTATCATGGCGAGTTCAACAGCTTTTAACGGTCGAGGTACACCGCCAACGAATACTGTCTTTCTTGGATCTAGGGGCATCGAGGCGTCCAGAACAAAGTCGGCGTCGCTTAAACGCCACGGCCGAATCTGTACCGGTTTGTCCTTAATTGTTGGCGAACTTACGCATAGATATAGCTTGTCGTCGTCTTGGATACACGCGTCGATAAGCTGTTGAACCGACGACTCGTCCTGCGAAAGAAAACAGAAAATAAATGAATAAAAATTATAAGAAAGTTAAGAAATTTACAGAAAAATAATTAAACTCGAGGTCTAAAATTAAAAAATTATTTATCGCACGCTTACCTGGAAGAGCAAAAAGGCGTAACCTTTCGGCGGAAAGTATGACTTGCTTTCCGCCTTGTGGGGCCAGTCGACAACGAGCGGTCCGAAACGACGGAAACTGGCCGTGATTTCATCTGTAGAATTAAGAGAAGAAATTTTTCATTTTCTTTTTCATTCGATCCAGAAATTATCGGCTTTTTGAAAGTAAATTTCATTTAGCTATAACGATAATTGTCAATTTAACATAAACAATAAAATAAACTTATACGGTCGCGCGCAGGTTTGACTAATTTCATCGGTTTATATAAATATTAGAAGTGCGCGGTATTGAGAATTTGATACCGATTTTTGGTATAGGCTTTACAATCGGTATTTTCGGCTCACCGAAATATCGAAACTTCTGTGAATACCGAAAAACCGAAATTCCGGTGTTCATCGAAACATCAAAATATCGGTAGATGTCGAAATACTTGAAAACCAAAATTTCGATAAACCCTGACATTCTGCAATACCGAATTTCCGGCTGAAAAAACGTCAAAAAAAAAAGGTAAAAATTGAAATACTCAGCAGGCCTTAGATAGTTATAGGTATTTCGGTGCATACCGAATTTTCAATATTTCGGTATCGGTACTGACAGCCGATTTCTATACCGACGAAACATTTCAGGATAACGGATACCGAAAATTTGTATGTACGAACGATAACTCCTAGGATGTGAATATAGTTTATAAATTTGATATATAGTCAACATTGTATTATAATATGTGGATCACTTCGAACTCGCGGTTATCGCAGTGAGAAGCTAATTCATTGTTAATGCGGTGAGCATATATTTTCCCGCGAACGAATGCTGGTAATACCCGCTTATCAGCGTACCGATCGACAGCAAACAGTCTGAGCAATCGTATAATTATTCCATAAGCCTAATCGCTCATACACATATATCTATGTGCGTATAGTATATTTATATAAATGTATATGTATATAGTCGGATGTTTTCCGCCAGCGGAGCATAAAAATAAAAAAAATTAATTAATTTAAACTATACATGCATAATCGGAGAAAAGTTTCCCACGGAAATAAAGAAAGAAGGAAAATTGACGATATCGAATAAAAAAAAAAAAAAAAAAGATCTTTTATGTATTATATAGATTTGATATAAAATCTAGTATAGCAACAAACCTTCGTCTATGTCTGGGGGTAGACCGCCGACGAAAACTTTTCTGGAAAATCTTTCACCGGTTTCACTTCCTTGGCTATGAGGGCTGCTGCGACTTGGGGATGAGAGCGGGGCTACTTGTGGTGCGGTCATTCCGCCACCGACACCAACGTTTACTCCAACTCCAACGCTCACGCCAACACCACCATCAAGTTGACCAGCAGCTGTAGGATCCTCGAGTAGAGTACCGCTCTGTTCCTCAAGATTTGGGAAGAACGGTGACTTGCCTGTAACAGAAAATAGGAGAAAAAATTAGTCGATTTTTATGCCGAAGGATGTATGCGAGATAAATTGATGCACGTATAATAGCGTTTTGAGAAAACGACGCATGAAATTTCGCGGGATAAACTTACTGTATCGTCTTTTCATCGGGAATCTAGCTCTTCTGATAAAGGTAGCCATTTCTCGATACAATTATAACGAATTGGTGAATTTAATTGCAAGAATCTTGCCGCTATTCAGAACACGAAACGGCTTATACCGCCGTTGTTAAGGTAACAGGAAGTTGGCAACTAAGAAACAATTACAAACCGATAAACAAATACAAGTCAAAAAGAAAACAGACGACGATTAAACTAGGCGTTGTTGCGATTAATATTTTCATTTTTTGCATCATTTACGCTTAAAAAAGCGTGAAAAAAAATAATAGCGGATGAATTCCACCCGGCTCTAATTTCAAGAATTGCGACGAGCGGAGAGCAAAGAATCAAGAACCGATTTCGGCTATGATAAAAAAAAGACAATAAAAATCCGCAAAAGCTAACTGATCAGCTAGACGACAGATGGAGACACAGATATCGGCGTGGCGTCAAGGAGTGAAAAAGAGGAGAAGGAGGACACCCTGCAATTCTCTATTGCTTTTTTTAGACATGCAACTATGTTGCCAAAGACCTGATCGCAGTTTCGGGACTACATTTCAAGCAGAACTAATTAATTCCAGTGTATTTCATCCGATTAGCAATATTTTCAATCGTTTTTCGACGCTGCAAAAAAATTCTTCATGGTGCAGTAGAGACGCGCAAATTGCAAATCAATATTATTTTTTATTTCGTGTTACAAACGAAAAAACGATTGAATTATGTGTTCAAAGGTATAAAAAAAATTATCAGAATGGCAGAATATATCTATTGATTCGTTTTCCCCCACCAGCTGAATGGCTACCACCTCCATATTGATCGGATGAGGATTCGGTTTGACTTTGTCTCTGGGATATCGAAGCCTTGCAGCATAATGAACGCGTTAACGTAGGGAAGGGGAGGGGAGGGGAGAATTGAAGAAAATTTACTAAAATTAGAAATTAGGTTGGTATAAAATTTCCGAAGCTAAAGCCCCTAAAAGGTAATCCCACTTATAAGTTATAGTCACGACTCAAAAGGTCGTTCTTCTTCTTCTTCTTCTTCATTTTCTTCTTCTTCTTCTTCTTCTTCACGGTGCAATATTACAAAGTTACAACTATAAACACCTTTCGCGTGTCTAAACTTCTACCTACTAACGTTTTCACGCACATATACCTATACACATAAAGGATAGGAAGGAGGCTGTGCTGTTGCATAGTATAAAATCATAGATTCGTACGATCGCGAAGGCAGAGGAGCTCGATTAGCCGCATAGCATAGCTCTGATCGTACATAAGCATGCCCATACATAAACCAGCAATTATTAAATAGACTATAGAATGTAGATTGCAGAGCCCGAAGCTCAGAGGGCACGGAGAATCTCAGCATAGGTATAAGGTACGAACGATGTTAAATCCAGCTATCGATTTTACACGGTATATTTAGACAGTACGTGATATATTCTCGATGCTTTATTATTATATATATTTTGTGAAGGTATACCCATCTTCCTAAACAGCAACTCTCGCTGGATTTTTTTAGTGCCTTAGATTAGTTCGTTTGATACAGTTTAAAATATATAAAATCCATGTAAATGAATTAAGAGCTGAACGAAGAGAAATTTTGATTTTATTTTTTTTTCATCATTCGCTCTTTGCTACGATTTACCGAAAAATAATTCGTTCTTTAAAATATTCTATCTAATTTGATGATAAAATGATGAGATTACGTTGAAACCGATCTAACTCATATAGTACCTATCTTGCAGCGTAATTTTTTTTAACCGCATGTATTCTTTTACGTCCGGGATGGGTCGAGGCTCTCTCTATAAGTTTCCACATCGCGCTTAGAACAGATTAGCGTATAACAGGGCTGGTTAACGGTTAACGATGGTTATTGGCTATTGAGGACATCCTTCGTAGAGTTCACCCGTCTCTCTAGTCGCTCTTTAGCGATTGTCGCACGTCCCCCGGGTCGGTGATATTGCTTATATTATAGTTCTACCATATGAGAGTTTATTCTCCGTGGCATTTCCTGGACAGTTATACACGGACATAGTTATCATTTTTCTAATCCGTTGATTAGAAATTTCTCAAAAAAAAAAGAAAGAAAGAAAAAAAAGGCTGCTATACAAGAATTGAAGATAGGCGCAATGAATCGGAATCTTGAGCCGCCATCGACACCACAGCGAAACTTTCGTTCTTTCAAAACCGTCAAAGAACCGATGGAACTTTCACTGTTAAATATATATCCAGCAGTATAATTCGCTACAAAGAGTTCTTCCACTCGTTGACATTATGTGACAAATAAATTTTCTGTGGATTTTAATTTTTGTCTTTTTTTATTTTTTTATTTTTTCAATTTTTTATTTTATTTTTTTCTTCCAACGATGTTATAACGATTAACCCCGACGTTTCATTTAACTCGCGTGACGATTATATCTACCTATGCGCGTGTCTAGGACTCTATAGGATGTCATATGCCACATATTGTATATACACATAATATGTGGAAAGTTCTCTTTATCTTTATGTCATTTTTATTTTAGTTTTTAAGGTTGACGAGTTATAGTAATTCGGAAATATTACATATATATATATACATATATACATATATGTATTGCGGAATTTAGTCTCTGTGGGAAAACTTTCTAGCATAATTATTATACACAGAAGCTTGGTATACCGAAGCAGATATATGCTATATGTATATTAGAAATTGATGCGAAATTTTGAAATCGTTAGTATACTATATATTGCTAATAAATTTCTACGGTTAAAAATGAAAGAGGATTTTTTTTTTTTTTCTTCATCTTCTTCTTTTATCCCGTACAGAAGGTTAATTGGACTCTAAATAATGAAAACGAGGCAAACGTAGTTCGTATATAACTCGTAATATTGACGATTTTCGAGGTGTGCCAATGAGGTGTCGCGATCACTCCCGATCTTCGAAGGTCGGTGTAAATTGGTTCTCCAAGCCACAGATGCAGGGTATGGATATGTATATAGGTAGAAGTACTGTGCAACAAGGAGGTAATCATTTTATTACACAGTCGAACTGCACATAGTGACGAAAAGAAGAAAATGATTTTTTAAAATTAAATAAATACATATCTACAAGCATATGCAACTTTTCATGTTCAAATATGAGAAAATATTAATACATATATTTATATCGTGGGTAAAAATAGGTATAGGAGTTAACAATCGACTATTAAGTTCAATTAACGATGAGAAATAATTAGAATTTCCGCACCGTTATACACGAGCGTTAAAAATAATTTCTAAACAAGTTCTGGGCAGAGTTGAACGTTTTATAAAATATTAGGTATATCATATTCGGATGTGTCTTTCAAAGCAATGATTATTCTGCATTCTATTCAGATTCGGGAATAGAAAAATTGGATTCGAACCTTCTATACGCGATCTGTTTTTTGTCCAATTTTTTTTTTGTTTACCGGGATGAGAATTTCTTTCAGATATAAATCGCATTATAAAATACGAAGAATGATCAGGGTCTTCGCCCCCGATCTTTTGCTCATTAGATCAGTTTCATAGACTCGGTTATTTACTTTGAAGTAAGAAATATAGCCACTCTCACAAACCGCAATAAACTTTTCGTATTTAGCGTTATCCTTCACCGTCGACAAAGCAACTACCTAACGCTTTGACCAAAACCATTGATTCCAACTGTATATTGGTATTGCAGCGCGTGATTAATTGACCGATTTCTATCGCCTTCGTGGTTTTCTTGTAAAGGTATATATCTATATATATATATTTTCAGCTGTCGCTAATGACCCTTCTCTATAGAACTAAACACAGACAGCTACGTCTAGCTGAAATATTTCACAAAATCTTTACCTGATATGAGGTAGGAATTTACCTCTATAACCGCGAAAGATTGACGTGTAAAAATGATACCGGCATGATATTATAATATGTATTATAATCTACAACAATAAATACCTACGTATAAATGCACCTATATATTATAGATATATTCTTTATAAACCGAAAGATTCCACCACGTATATTTTTCATCATGATATAATATCGACAGCTATTATTCTCGAGGGTTACACTGTGCCTATACCTATACTGTATACAATACTTTTATCACAGCTTATTGAGTTTTCCACGGTTCGATATGATCAGAGCTATAAAACGTTTCGGCAATTATAGTATTTCCTCGTCTCAAAGTCGCCAATTTATTGCACCAGGAATATAATATAGCGTATATATATACACTATAAACTACTCAACATTAATTTCAAAAAAAAAAATTGATATAGTTGTCGAAGTATTTAAATTTGAAAAAAAAAATGTATAAATTCACTGGTTAAATAAAAATTCCAAAATTCATATAAAATATAAGCCATGAGTGATCATGGATTACTTGTATCTAAGTAGGTACATATACCTACTACATACGAAGAAGAAGATACATATATATGTATCTTCGAGGTAGTGCGAAGAGAAATGAAAAAATTTTCGCTGACAGGTAGGTATAACAATAACGTACTATACACATGTGGTATACTCATGTGCATGTATGAGCATATAGGTATACGGTAGTGCGTGTATATAGGAGTACTGTAGTTTTGTGTGGGCTTCTTATTTCGCAGGCTTCGCCTATATGTATACGTACTCGTATATGTAGGTATCTCCTATAGGCTTCGTTCGATACGATTAACGCTCCTTAATATATTTCCACCTGCACCAAACTGTGCATATGTGAGAATATACCCATATGCTTACTATATACAAGGTAAATACAAAAAAAATTGTTATGAATGAGTGGCGTTATAATTCATACGTTCGACTGTAAGAAAAAAATGAAAATTAAAAAATAAAAAAAAAAGCCTAGAAAACTAATAAATAACGGATTTCCGCACGTCAATTTCGTATGCGACTCTTATAATACCAAGTGAACACATCCCTCGACGGTACGCCGCGAGCCAACCTTCTCCTGGATCAATATTACAGGTAGAGAGAAGAGAGTCGAGTTCGTAGTAGTTGGTGGTTAAGGGTGCGGGAGTATAGAAGGTGGGCGACACCCTACAGTAGGGGTTTGGTCCCAGGTATATGTACCGCCATATAGGTAGATAAATAACTGAGATTAGGTAAGGTTAGTTTAGGTTCAGGGTTTAGAGTTCAGATTCTGGCTAGGTGATCCTACCATCTACGTATCTAATATATGCATACAGCCTCTGAGCTAAAGATCCGCCAAGATATTTGCTTCGCGTGTAGGTATATCCTAGATGTATATGAAAGCACGTGCCTCGAATCCAGCTAGGTAAAACTAATGTAAGTATAACACACACCTGTGTAAGTATTTCACGTAAAATCACCTCGTCTGTTAAACCGGTACCGTGTACACGTTTTCCTTCAAGACCGCATATCACCACCGCAACTGCACTAAACTTTTCTATCTGTAAGCCACACTGGATAATATGTGTAAGGGTTGGGTTTCAGAATCCGTTAGAAGATGAATAAATAAATATTTTTTTTTATCGATTATTTGCGTCACGATGGAGCGCAGTCCCTATACAGAAATGTTTATACATATACCTAAATCGAGTAATCATTAAAGACCTGCGTCGAAATCTATAACGAGCCTAATATACGATCAAAAATCTAAAAGATCTCTAGTCTATATAATTTCCACAATAATTTGTATAAAAAAGACTCCCCCAGTTTATCAGTCATATGAAATAACCGAAAAGGTTATTTCCTTCGTGAAGATCATTGAAAGCGATATTAGTGACAGTTTTTTTTTTTTTTTTTTTATCTTAGTCGATTCATCACGGTATACCGATCTCTGAATGAGATTCTTACCCTAGCTAATCGAGGCATCAAAGAAATACAATAATCGTATATCTACCATAAGAATAGAAAGAAAGATAGAGAGTCAATCTGACCCCTGTGCACTTTGAAACAAGGGTAACTCCCTGGCGCGTGCGCCCATTTCAAAGATATAGGACTTTGCCATGTATATACATATAGGTATATATAAATATATATATATATATATATATATATATATATATAGCTATCGGTACCGAAACGACGCGACGCGTGCGCTGATCTCCGCAGCACTTGCCCAAGGGTGAATGCCCTGTGCCTCGTGGTAGGAGGTAGGTAATACAAGTAGGTATAAGGTAGGTAGATAGGTATAAGGTAGGTATGTCCCGTAAGCCACCGCGACCCATCTACACACACACACAGCACGCATATCGAAATATATATATATATATATATATATGTGTGTGCAACGCAATAGGCATAGGAAGGTACTCGAGTGACGTAGTACGCAGCATGACGTAGGGGTTTTTATAAAAATAAGAACAAAAAAAACTGATAATAATAATTGTAATAACTATTGAGGGATGGGCGTACGTCACGATTCCGTTTCATTGACATTTGAATTTCTATGTATACAAATCTCCCCTATGTGGTAAAGAAAAAAGGGTAAATTTATTGAAATAGGTCAAAGTTCGTATACGTCGATGGAAATTTTGATGTAATCCAAACTCAGGATAGTAGCTTATTGGGATTATCGTGCTGCTTGCGTTGGGGGTACGGCGATAACAATTTTAGATAAATACAATAAACGTGGGTTAAGGTTAAACTTTTGGGGGAAAAAAAAAAAACTAAAAGTTTAATTACTTTTCAACCGAAGGTGTCACCTCGGTCTCCCCTATATAGTATTACGATAGTTTAAGTAATGAAAATAATTTTCCCCAAGGAGTATTCGATGATAAGGATGAGGAGGTGGTCTGATTCTGTGGTAAAATAAGGGTTGAAAGAGGTCAAAGTTCGTATTTCAATAGAATATTTGGTGTAATCCAATTTGGGACAGGAGCTTATTAAGATTATCCTGCTGCTTGCATTGGGGGTACCTACAGTAATAACAATTCTAGATAAATATAATAAGCGTGGGTTGAGGTCGATGAGGGTAAAGGAAGCAGGACTTAGCGCTTTGTAAAAGCGTACTGTGGTTTGTATAAGGTATAATATCTTCTGTATACATATAGAAATGTATTAGTGTTGGTTTTCAGGGTGTACATCCTGTCCAAAGGAGACATCCCCGCTAGGAACCGACTACTACGATCCTGAACACGGGCCTTATTCCTCTCCTATACTATGCTCCTTATTCCTTCTACAGAGAGTGATTTAATTTCAGATAAGCCATCCGCCCTCTAGCACTGCAGGGCGGAAAGGCTTAAGACCGGGTTAAGGGATTGACTTCTCAATCGAAATTTACACAGCGCTTGGAGGGTGAGAAGAACGGACCAAAAGGATCCACGCTCTTAAACTAATTTGCTATAATTTCGTGACCTACAGGATATCAATTATATCTGATTACTAATCTATCAACTACCGAAGGGTCGACAGTTCGGTGATGACTGACAAACTTATATAACTCGTCGAACTGCACTAGTATTCTCTAATTACAAGACAGAGCCAGGTCTTGCCAATTAGGAGAATGAGAAAAGGACATAAGCCTGCAGTTCTTAATTTCTAAAATGTGTAAAACTTTCATTTTAATCAACGACTATAATAGTGATTAAGAAAACTTGCCGGATGATTTACGTCGAGATGGCATATATCAAGATCTACTTTTATTCTGGAGCGGAATTTCTCGCACGTACCATTATAATTCAAAGCGACATTGCGTGGGTACACAAAAATTAGTGGAGGATTTTCAGAGTTCATAATCATAGCAATGGGGGAGACGCATCATGTATTACTTAAACCTAAAAAATTTTCCGATGAGATCATGAGTTACAAAATATCACAGAAAAATGTTTAAACGAGAGAACTGGGGTCTAAAAAAAGGGGGCTTATTTATTCATGGCCGGGAAGCAAGGAGAAGGTTTGTGCTTTTCCGTTCGCCCTTTTGTCATGAATTCATCATTACGTAAGTACAGTTACGAAGTGCTGAAGTTCCCGATTCGTATTTTTTACTCTTGGGTACTACGTCCATTTTGATCCGATCTTTGAGGGTTGAAGATGACTGATGAGGTAAAAAGCTGAAAAGAACCAGTTGGGTTTGAATTATTCCTGCTGAAACACCGAAAACGGTGGAAAGCGTAAACCGGAGTAGAGAGATACCTAGGTACAGTAATATCAGTGAAATTTCAGTGATGGAATAAATTTCCCACAGAGTAGCTACGGCATCTACCTTATATATGCAAGCGCATCAAGAGGGAAGAAAAATCGATTCCCTCTCGCACGTGACTAAGCAAGTGCAAGCTCTTTCCTTCCTGGCGCGGGCGTTGCGTACCTAGGTAGGTGGGTAGGTAGGTGCAAGGTATAAAGCAGCTTTTAAAAATTCTAAAGTAAAACTATAAAAGCTGGTGCTTTCGGTAGAAGTGCGGTAAGGTATACGGTGCGTTGAGTTGCGGTGCGGTGCGATGTGTATAGTTTAGCTATTGATATCGCAACGCAGACTTCTTCTATATATCGCCCTGCAGGAATTCCGCATTCACGGAAGCTGCGCTGGAAAATTAGCAGATTAATTGCATCTTGACAGACGTAGGTACGTGAGAAACGGAGACGTCTCGAGTGCTTCCTCGTACGTGACTCGTTGACGAACGCCTCCTTCCATGAAACCTGGTGGGTTTCGGTGGTGTGTAATTTTCACTGTTTCTTATATACGTACGTGCGCAATGTGGAGGAATATACCTATAGGTATGTAGGTACAGCGCAAACTCTCATAACTCTTCATATGCGAATGACATGAGATGTTTTCAGAAGAAAGATATACCTACTTAGGTACAATGCTCGAAGTATAAAGTATGGAGACAGGGCTTGAGGTGGAATAAAATTGGAATTCGCAGGCGTATAATACAGCAATTTCATATTAATAGTGAGCGCATAACAGTAATGGAGTAATTTTGTCATGCTTTGGTCATCCTTGGCCTGCACCGAGTCGTACGGACCTAAAGCGGAAGTTGCGAGGTACTGTGGCGTACGTTATACTCCGATCCGCTCGCATTACCCAGTATGCTGTATCAAGCAGCTAGCTAGCGTAACGTCATTGTTGGAACTGAAGATTAGAAAATATACCTTCTCTTGGCGTTTTTTTTTTTTTTTTTTCTTCTTTTTCTTTTTTGCAACCTTTCGAACTTTCGACCTCTCGACCGGGCCGCGCGGTTGCGACGGTCGAATAAAACGGAGGCGAAAATAAAAACTGGATAACGAAATTAGGTGTAAATAAAGAAAGAGAGGTAATGCGAATCGGGTGCCTTTTGCCTCTTGGAAAAATGTTTAATAACATTTCGTGGCAATTTTCACATCCGTGAAAAATAACTCGAGAAAGGGGCAACCCTTGAGACGGTTGAACCGCGAACGCGAGCGTAGCCGTTCGTTAAATATACCGTAATTTCTATGCCTCCGTAATAAGCACATAATTACGAATTTTCGTTCGTTTTTTTTATTATAATTTGAATTTTATTTTTTCTCATGATTTACACCTCTCGAGCAGGAAACGACGTGAAACGCGAAAGTCAAAAGACGAGAAGTACCATGTAGAATCACGGTAATATTTTAATTAAAACTTTCCCAATAATAATTATCATTAACAGATTTCCAACCACCGCACCGCACCGCGAACGACCGAGACCTGCAGTGCAGTGCGTATAATTTATTTTTATTTCTCCACCGTTCCAATTATTCAATATCAATTACCCAATTAATTAATTAATTTACTAATTAATTAAAACGTACCGTAATACTGCGGAGGCGAGACACGTCGATAAAAAATTTAAAAAAAAAATTAAAAAAATATACAAAGATATGAAAGAGCCTGACAGAAACGAGACCCTAACCTGGCCCCAACATCGTAATAAGAACCGCATGCCTGCCTACCCACCAATTCACTTTTATTCAATAAACGGATAAGATTTGACGTGATGAATTTGGCCTTTAGCATTTTTTTTTTTTTCTTTTCTTTTCTTTTCTTTTCTTTTTCAACAGCTTCACCCCCCATGTTCGATTATATTAAACTCTCTACAATATGAGCGGTCGTCTTGTTGTACGTAAATACGTATATACCTATATAGTACGCGTATGCGTACACATACCTATGGATTACATCGTAATACATTGGTGTCACTTTCTACCTGCCGGTTGGTCTGGCCACCTTCGCCTACGGCGTTTATACGTCGAAGCCCCCTTCTGCAACCACGGTCATGCATGATTACTTTTTATCGAACAATAAATTTCCATACCGTATAAAGTATCGTCGATATTATTATTCCAACTCCTCCTCTTTCATATCATACGGGGATACATATGGCGTTGTCCTAAGCCCTCTCTACTGCGTCATTATATCTCATTTGACATTTCTTACAACTCCAGACGATCACATATCGTATCATATTCTCTATACCTTTCACGGTTAACACCAAGAGTCCTTTTCTTCATTTACTTATTCGTTAATCAGTCCGCTGCACTCCTTCATTCCCACATAACATGGTAACGTGGATCAAAACCCCGCCATTACTTGACCAGTTCTCGTTATTTCTCCATAAACTTATCTCATCTGATTATTAAGAAAGAAAAAACCTCTAAAGTATGACTTCTGTCGTTAGAAACTGGACTTCCCTCTCCCGTAATTTCGATGGCGCGTAGATCAGTGGAATGAGAATTACTCATCGTGTCTGAAAAGAACATTTTTCTTGTGGCTAGGCTGAACCGAGTGCGAAGTGCAAAGGAATTCTAACCGCGGCTGTATCAGTTCGTTGGCGTTGTATTGGAGTCGGCTATTAATACCAGAGTCGAAATACCTATAACGTATGTATGGACTGTGTATGTATGAAGATGCTAGGCAGTCGTCAGTGCGTAACATATAGACACACGTAAAAATCCCTATGTACAAAAAAAAAAAAAATAGTAAAAATTGTACATGAGAATATTAACTCCGCGATATGTAATGCCAATTTATTAAATATTAGTGTGTCTACGCTGTAAGTAAGAATTTTAAAACGGATCAAGTATCCCCAGCGCACATATATGTATATAGAAAATGTATTTGCGCATGCATATACCTTCACGCAGTTACGTAATACGGGCAACTAGCGTCGGCGCATCTTCTCGCTTATTTTTAAACCACTGCGGATCGGAGGCTCCGCGCAACGCACACCGTACTGATGTAAAATTAAAACCTGATATTTTAAACGAAGATTTTGCATCAAAGAGTGGAAAAATCCGCTTTGCGAAAGGCGGAATGCAGTTGACCCGTATATTAACGGGTGAAGACAGCTACTTCAGGATTCGTTCCACGTGCCACACCCACGTTTATCGACTTCGCGATAATTATTCGCGAGCGATTCTCCGTCTCGAATTACACCTACGGTCTCGGGTCAATAAATGCCGGTTAAAAATGCCCCATATACTTCTAATCAAATGAAGATTTTCGCAATTCTATCATCTGACCTTTCGCTGTAAGATATTCTCGTTCAAAGCGACGAACGACCGCTCGAACTAAATCGAGAGAACTTTGCTTCGATGTGTTAGCGCATATATGTCTGTTGCGGACGCCAAGTATAGACGATTCGCAAACGCGAGACGAATAATTAGACCAGAGGTACCAGTTTTAGTTTCTCACATCCGATACATATAAGTATGTGTATGTGTTGTGAAAAAAATAAATAGATTGTGTGACGAGGTATGAGTTTCTAACCCTCTGGCTTTCGCATAATTTTTTTTTTTTTCTTCCATTAATTTTTCGTGTCTTTATTTATTCGCGAGATCTTAAAGATTTTTTGTCGATCCAGTATTTAACGAAACGTAAACGTGGATTTGATTCGATTTGCGGTTGGATACTCGAAGAGTTGAAAATCTCTATTCGAGTATAATAAAATCGATTGGAATTAATAAACTGCGGTTATAACTTTCACAGTGAAAATTATTGTTGCAAGAGTGCTGTGCTTACCTAACTGAGAAACTAATCACGCAATGACGTATCGACTCGACATTACTTTACTTTACTTTACTTTACTTCACTTAACTCAACTTGACTCGAGAAAGTTATCTCGATAATTAATTGGCGGTTGAATGATCGTTAGCCGTCGAACCAAGAATGGAAAAGGTCCGCCCAGACACACTGGACTTGTTTCTTTCTCGGTGACATTGACGGTTGACATTCACCCGGTGATCTCGAGTTCGCAGGATAAGATCCTATACTATGAACTGAACGATCGTATTCTTATTTTGGAACGAAAATAATTCAAAATTATCATCTTGCTTCGTTACATGATGAAATTTACTGCAACTGCGTAAATACTCATTTATGATTCTGGTCTCACCGGACTGGTGGCCACTAATATCCATAGATTTGCATGAAAACATGTTATCCCCAACTACACTCTCCGCTCTCTCGATAAATTTATTCTCAAGTCGATTGGATGTACACATAATGGCATTTATTTTATATCTATACTAAAGTATAGACAGGTGAACCGGTAAATTAACGGGTAGGTGACCGTAGGGTAGATGACCGTACTTTTTTACGCTAGGCTCGAGTCACCCGTGAAAAACTAGATCTGGACACTGGATTTAAACAGGAAACGGAAAGAGGAGCTGTTATAGCGTCGCGAGTAGCAGACGGAAGCGGAGGATTCGCATTTGGTAAAGGTAATCCTTGATCCTATCCTCGAAACGAGAAATCAGAAATCCTGAAGTGGTTAACGAGATTCGATGGCTCCGTCTCTGTAAAGACATTCGCGATTCTGTGAATACGCTCTTCTGATCAGGTTTTCAAGCAAATCCCTAATTCCGGCCTAGATAATAATTGCCATTTTTTCGTGGCAAACTGGCCTTGGACAGAATGATGGACTCTTCAATCTGATAATTACGACGTTGAAGATTGTCGATGATATTTTTAGACGAAAAGAAATCTCGAGAGTCTTCATCTTCATCTTCATCAACCATAAATAGTCTCGAGTGTTAGTTTATGATAATGATAATGATAATATACTGCGACACCTACTTTCACTGTTTGTATCTATTACAGTACTTTAACATTATGCGTACAGTATACCTATATCTACTGTGCGCAAAAAATACGTTTTTACTCGCCACGCTATCTATCAACTAAAGGAAACGCTTCCGGGCTCATATTCATACGAAATTTTCAACTCGAATTTACCTCCAGACTTATGTTGAACTAGGCGCAGTGCTATATACACAAATCATTCGACTACGTCATTTATCTTATGTTAGTTTCAAATTTTATAGCATGCGACAGCCCGCAATATAAATATATGTATGTATATTTTTTTCCATATAATTACTTATAATATGTATAAAAGTAATAATTGACAAATTTTAACGAGTAATAAAATACTACGATATAAACATTACAGAAAATCGTGCAGAAACATTATAATAAAAACGAAGTTAGGCGGGTTTAGGTATAGACTGTTAAATATTTTACTGCATCTCTCAGTCTGCACAGTTAAATTTTAGCAATGATCGTTAATTTTATGACATCAAGATATTGCAGTGATCGAAGGATGCTATTGCTGAAATATGGTGCGAAACTCCAGTCATTTATTTTTTTATTGTTGAACCTGAATTCATATACAAATTTAACTCAATAAGGAAAATTAAACTTCTATCTGTGAGACTCGATGAACTGGTATACGGTGTGAGTAGGTGCGACATACAAGGCGGTAGAACTTATAAATAAGAGTTTATCTGGCCGATGTTGAGTACAGGAAGCGTTTATTAAGGGGTTAACGACCAGGACGCATAATTAACACCTGACGATCAGTCCCGGTGACAATTCTCAGTTTACTTTTACCTCACACATGCGTTAGCAGAGAGACAATCGAAGTGAAGAATTGAATAGCAGTTTTCCTGTAAGATAGGTAAGGTGTGATTTCATGTTTCCAAATTTAAGACACCTGAACTTTGGGGCATGTGATATCACGCAAATGAGACTATTAATTCTACACATAATTCAGTCCGCCCCATATGATTATCCTTGACTAATATTTTCGCCACTCCTAATACGCGAGGCGCGACACCGAATCGTCCCACTTGATCATATATATACGATATATCAGATTATGAAAGTTTTTTTACGATATGAAACTCGCGTTTGACACTTTTTTCTCTCTTGCTTCACGGTTCTAAATACACAAATCGCAACGAAACTCGAGTTCGCATATTGCAAGATTTTGAACATTTGTATCGGGCCGGGTTGAAAGTTTTTGGAATCGGCTATGTAGACTTTCGGAAAAATACCCTTTCTAAAAACCGTCGATCGATAATATTAGAATCCAGAATTTTCGCCGTTCGAGACCGTTGAAATTCTCATATGGTTAAATTTTCCCCATAAACGCCGCACCGCATTTATAAGGCGGAAATTTCACTGAAATATCTAAGAAACCAAGAGTTAGGTAGGTGTTACTTATCGCTGGACATTAATCATCGGTATGACGTCACGGTCTGACTAGCTTGATCAAAGTCTTTTGAAATACGGTGAAAACCATCAAAAGTAACAGCGGTAGCAGTAGCAGCGTCGTGAACAGCCGGTGAATGTGGAAATACAAAAAGAGGAAAATTATATAGCTATATACAGAATCCCTATACCTCTACCTATACCTATACCAAAACCTTGCAGGTTACCTCGAAGGGGCCGGAGAGGTCAAGGGCCACGGCGAAGCTTGGACTTGATCGATCGATCTCGCACCAATTCCAATTCGGATTTCAGAAAGTTTCATTTCACTCTACTTATAGTGGGTACATAACCGAACGCCGAGAGAAACCGCGCGGCTATGATTTATAACCGATATTTTTTCAACATTTGATATTAAAAAAGAGAGGAAATCGAAATACTAATATCAATCCCACGAGGTCGAGTCGATTCCCGATATACACATACGAACAGAATATATTCTGTTACATCTGTCCCACTACTCATAATACCTAGATATATAATATAAATATGATTTTCATCAAGATATACATGAATTCGTAGCGAATCATTAATCAATTTATCTAGTTAAAATGATTTTTCCATAAATAATCGGCGGATAGAATACGCTTTGCTTTATAATAATGAACGTGTGGTACGTCTTATATTCATAGCGGATGAAAATCTGACTCAATCACACAAAAATCATTTTTATGTGAAAAATATTATAGCAGGCATTGCTTTTCTTTGAATGGTCGATTGTGAGGTAAGGATATAATAAAACTGATAGAAAAATATATATATATATAAACCAAACTGCAGTTTCAACTGACCAGTTTAACCTCGGAGCATCGGTTAGCTGCGAATTCTCACAGGAGACTCGTAACTTTAATTTCCGTGATTCGGTCGGGCCCCTTGCCTGCGAGAATAGAGAAAGATCTCTAGATTTCCCTCGTGGCTCTACGAACTCTGTTATTAATTGTCATAGGACATGGGTATACACTATACATATACCTTTATCTACCTCATCACGAATATGTGTTATTAAAAATCTGATTTATACTTTCCAAATGAATAACGATGTGTCCCGAAAATCTGATGAATTTCGTATACCTTTTTTTGTTTATCTGCATTAAAATTGTTTTTTTATTTTTTACTATTATTATTAATCGTCGACCGGATGAAGAGCGTCGGATCACCGCATGTTTGCACGTTCTTCGCGAGTTATGTAACGCGAAATTCTGATACGCGTGACGAAAGTGAAGCTCTCTGCTGCAGCAACTGTTAATACGTCGACAGAATTTCATATGCGTACATATGTGCAATACATTATATATATATATTATACGACAAGGATACATGTGGTACATACATACCTACATATGCACATTTACCATTATCATATACGTGTTCGTTATACGCGATACAAATAAAACCTAAATAAAACGTAAGAAAAAAAAAAAAATGAAATTAAACGACATGGTGCAGATGGTCTTGCTAATATTTCGTTTGCGAAATAGTTCAAATATATATATACATACCTCCGATGTGTAATTTCCTATGTAAAATACTATCAAGGAATCTATAAAGCTACAACGTGCGCTAGACATTGAACAAAACGAAAAATTGTTCGCGACTAGAGTGATTAACTCTTATGACCAATATATATACTCATTTTTTGAATAGGATAACTTTTTTAACCGTCATTTTTTCGACGTCTTTTATCATCGCTGATTAGATAGAAAATTGAATAGAAATCTAGACCACGTAATCCTCGATTCAATATGAAAAATAAATACTTTTATAATTCTCGTATCAAAAACAGGCGTGAAATATTACAATATGTATATTTTTTTGAAAATTTCTACTCGACCGGAGAACCGAGGTGTTAAATTTGTATAAATTCAGCTGCGCCTGGAGTCAAAGAGTTTGGTGAATATAGACGTTAATGTGATGTATTTGTATTGTCATTTGTATAATAGAAGTATGTCTTGGTTTTTGTTTTTTGTAAATTTTTTTTTTATTTTTTTTTTTTATTTCATCGTTTATAAAAGAACGGTGAAGTTTTAACGACAGAAAGCGTCCGCGGAGAGATCCGCGACTATATTCTTATGCGTCATTCATATTCGTGCCCAACGAAGCTTTGAGGGCAGTTAAACGTTTGTACAATATCCATACATGCTCTATACCTTCGCGTACATAGTATATACCTATGCACGCATACGATACACGTAAGTAAATAGGTACTACGGTGCAATGAGTGAAAGCAGTAGTAAGTGGCCCAAGGAGATTAAGAAGATCGAGAAAAGCCTGCTATTGTATCTAACAATTGCTATTGATTTCTCGCCGGTAGTTCTATTCGTGGAAAATTAACTACGTTAAGTTATACGCGGTAAGTAATTAGGTACATACACATCCGAATCCAGCACTTTAACAAACTTCGTGGAATTGTTTTTAACACTCGATTTCTGATGATTTTACACTTGAATATCTAGACGTAGATGTAATCCTACTTACTATGACGCCACGCGTCGCATGAGGAAAATTTAATAAACGCTTATAATCGCACTCGCAATCGGTTATAAGTTATAACTATAAATTACTACTGCTAGTTGAAAATATCTTGCGCTGTGCTGTAAAGTGGAAATTAGGGTGGTCCTTAGATGAGGTTGGGAAGAATTTTGACCGGGGCGCCCCCCGGTACAGATTTATCACCGATTTATAAAAAAAAAAAACAAAAGAAAACTTCAATTTATAATTTAAAGCATACATTTCTTACTTACCGTGCAATTGCGCGAGCGACTGTAAGGTGTTTGCGTTGCAGTTTATGAATCCTGAAACAAGAGAGAACCGAATAAGTATGTGTTAATTATATTGACTTGGGATGGGTATATCATTTTCAAGATAAGTTACCCCGATAGAATTCTGGGTTCGGAGAAAAGATGATCTTCGCATGAATGAACATTTTTTTTATATGTCTCTGTACTCATTTATTGTGTCATAAACTCAGTTTAAAAATCCCCATGAGTTTCAACTCCTTTACCGGATTAATAATACATACGTACTAAAACGGGAGAAAATTTCATGACCGTTTCATGAATATCCAAATAAAGATTTTTGAATATTCCCAAATTTTGAATACCTACTCGCGCGGGATGCAGTGGATATCTAGAATATTCAAAAGTTTTGAATATTTGAATATATCTCATGTATAATATCCAGAGATATTCAATCGTCGGATTTAAGATTGAATCACCAATCTCTGCAGACCCCAAGATTACTTAAGAATAAATAAATGAATAATAAAAAAATAAAAAAATCATTCGCAGCTGAGCGCCCCTATAAAACTCAAGTTTCATTAAATTCCTTCTATCTGCACCATATAAAGTTCGTCTTACGTATTTATCCGAATTATTTTTCTATCGATTGAAGACTCCATGAAAATCGAACAATTGTGAATCTCCTATGCATCGGTGAGGCGAGTGATTAAACGGATGTAAAAATGAGGGCAGAGTACGTTCACGTACGGTGAAAATATCGCACTTGTGTTTTTTCACTTATTCAGCAAAAAAAACGAACCAGCTTGCGGGCCGACTTGCGCACTTATTTTATCGCAGGACGTCCATGTTGTGTCGCGAATTTTAGCATTGTATACGTTTCTGTTTTTATTACGCCTTTGGTTGATGCTATCATTCAATTTTCAATGTATGACGAATTCCGTGTCAGCGAAGTTTGCTGCGGTTATAGACGCGCAATTATAACAGACGTACGGCGAAGTGTGGTATTAATTATGGATACACGCGAGTATATCGCGTGTATTCAGGCCGCATTAACCGCAACGACGTGTATTTCGACTGCAAATTCTGTACCGAATTTCGCCACAGATCAATAAACAAGTTCACTGGAATTTCACCAGCAAAAACACACAGCGACAGAACCGCGACACGAGAACTCGAAACGACGAGGCTAAATCAATCGTGTTAGCAAATTAGCACAGACGTTAGAACTGACGGGTGAAATGCCGCGACACCCGCAAGTCAACATCGCGAAATCTGAGATACGCGCGTGCAGACTGGGATGCGATTCGATTCGCACGATACATACTCGTAATTCGATTCCACATGCGTGTATTCGTGCGGTGGGTAAATACCTAACGCCTGCACGTGCCAAGAAATGAGGAAAACAAAGGATTCCGATTTACCGCACGATTTACTGACGAGGCGGAAAATTCTGCTAATAAAATGCGGAAAAATCTATCGAAATTTCATTTACTCTAAAATCATAGATGAACTCGCGGCATTTCTGTCCTCCGAGAAATGTATGTTTTCACACATTTTCGAATTACTAGAATTCAGATTCTTGTGTCAAATCTGATTACACTCTCAAAAATCTGGATAAATAATCTTGAATTACACATTTCGGATTTCTTTCGTTGCGAAAATGACGCTCGTTGACTCGTGCAGGCTGTAGCATATTGCGGTCTTAAGACCATTATTATTCGAATAATTAATGTTGTATCTGAGTTTATTTAAACTTAGACCAGCAGACGGAAAAAAAAAATCCCATCTCCTCACCCCCGAATTTCCTCTTCCTAGGTTTCTATCTCTGACTATTTCTGGGCCGAGACAATTACGCCGGGTAGTACTGAAAAAGTTTCGTTAATTAAAACGTCGAGGATTAAAGTTGCTATAGAGGAAAACGAAACGCAGTCCAACGAGGCGACGTTGTGAAATTTTTTATTCAGTTTTTCTACTCGTCAGCTTATGCGTAAGCCTCTGTTTTTGTTTTTTCTTTATTTTTTACTTCCAGTTTCTCTTCCGCTGTCACAGCTTTGTATATGGTAACAAGATTTAAAAAGTGTTCAAAAAGCTAAAAAAAAAGCTAAAAAACAAAACATAATCCCTCGGTACGTCCCCAGGGCTCCGCAATATAATTGTCAGTTTTAATTTTTTCACCCCCGCAATTAATTTTCCGTCATTTTTCTTCATCTCCGAATCAATAACTCGCAACTTTGATTGAAATATAAAAATCCGATAGTGAGAGAGCCGCTGTCTCTTAGGTACGTATATAAAATAATATATTCAGCAATTAAGGAGCCTGCACGAGCGTATAGGTATACCATAGCAATTACATATTTCTATCTGTGATTTTGAGTCACAATTAATTTTCGGCTAATTGAATAACGATTATTCAGGACACAAATTTTTGGTAATTTAAACAGATTTCGTAATACGTATATAGGTATATGCGAGCCTCGTCGACACACGCAACTACTTCGATTGCATGGGCGAAAATCGTAAAATGCGGAAGTCGCGTGCGAGGAGTAATGGCGCGAAGGAATATATAAAGAAATAACCTAAACAGAGAAAAAGAGAGAGAGAGAGAGTTGAAGGGATAATTAAAATAACATATTCTAGGCAGTAAATTAAGTATCGATACTGATCATATAATAGCTATACTGTGAATGTCAGGGACTCTGTATACTATATGTGGTACCAATATACGTACGCGAGCCAACGAGCTTGCGGGAATAGTCAAAGTGCGATTTCAGCGTTTAATTTTCACGGCTTCTTCCAGGGTTTCGTGTTTCGATATACACGGAAAAACCCTGCATTATTATTCGTTTTTACAAAAAAAAAAAAAAAAAAAAAAGAATAAGGAAAAAATACATAGCGCGGATATTGCTACTGCTATCCCGAAAGAGAACGAGGTGGTTGATAACTACAGGTAACACGGTTGAACGGAGCTAATAAATTGGGCAATTTTGTTCGAAGATAAGAGTCAAATCGCGTTTCAAATCGAGATAATTTTTAATCTACACGTCCATACGCAGTTTATGTTCTTTATGCCGATATGAGAAATTGGATGTTTGTTTCTTTGACAAGGATTACAATGGATTGTTCTTTTTGCTATTTAGATTTCGATTACGTTAGGTATCGACGAATGAAAAGCGGAAAGTGTATACGGTAGGTATACAAGTACCATGCAAGTGTGATAATCGCTTTTTATCTGTAAAGAAACGAAAGGATCTTATATGAATTCACCGAACCGTCTATTAAATTTCCGTGGGCAGTCGAGTATAAAAGCTTAGAAGCGACAACTGAACTTTTTTTTTCTGTTTTTTTTTTATTTTTTTTTTTGTTCTCTACGTTTAATTCGGTGAAAGCGTTTGTGAATTTCGTTAGGTATAAAAGAATAAGTTACAAAATTCGTCGTGGTTCGGTTGGTCGATAAGTTGAGTTTTAGTTTCGCTCGGTATTTTATTTCTCGCAATAGTACACCGATATTCGAATAAGAAAATCGAGGAGCCAAAAAAGAAATGAAAAAAAAAAATCTGGCTATAATCGTAAGAAATATATAGTAGGTATATATGTAAGAGTTTGTAGAGTGCATAACTGTGTTCAAAAAACTAAGCGATTAACGATACGAAATATTGAATGAATAAATTTCTACCGATCATCTCACTCCCAAAACCATTTAGCTTCATCTTACGACAATTATGCTGTACTAGTTAGGTGTAGGTATGGTGATTTCAGAAAGTTGTATATATGCATTATCGCATCGCATTAGAAATTTCCCTTCCGATATTACACAACCTTTCGGTAATTGCAAATCGTACAAAGAGAGTCAGGTGAAACTTTGCGACTCGAAAGTAATTTTCGTTTCTAAATTTACATTAACAACCCATTTTTCAATTAGGTATAAGATCGGTAATTTAAATCGTCGAGAACGTTAGAACGACTTGCATGTTGTAAAATAGTCTGAAAATAACATCGGAAATAATCTGCTGCTTTTCCTTTCATATAAAAATCTGCGAACTTTATGGAAAATAATTCTTACCCAATTCCTAACTTGTTCAATAAATTTGGTATGAAAGTAATCAACGGAAAAAAAAGGATAAGGAAAGGGCACTTTTCACAAAAAAATCTTACCATTTCGTCAAAAAATTTTATCCAAGAAATTACATCGATTGAATTTCTAGTAGAAAGATACAGCCGATTATCTTTCTCTCAATTTTTTTTTTTGTTGATCAGATCCATCACGTCTATAATTAATTACGCGATTGTCAGTACCTCGTAACTGTGACTCAATTATTGCAAGCTGTAAGTAAGTCTCACGTGGTATTTGTCTTCACGAATAAAACTGAGTGATAAAAAACGAAATGCTGATAAAATCTGAAAATTAAATGAATGAAAGAGAAATACCTAGTATATTTCAATAAACTAGTCCCACTTCCAGACCGGGTTTCACGAATCTCCAAAAGCCATTTCGAGGTCGGTGTGATAACTGCTAATTAAATTCATACTCGCTAACAGTTAGCAGTTTGCAGTTAGCAGTTAGCAGTTAACTGCTGTGGCGGTTTAGTAGGTAGACGTATAGGTCTATGTATGTACCTACAGTACAGTACAGTACAGTACAGTACATGTACGTCCGTTTCTCAGTACATACGCGCGACTCCACTTGTCATTTTCGCTAGCTGATAAGGCTTATCATTCGGTCACTTGGCAAACTCTCGAGTCCCCTCGAACATAACAGAACACAGCATAACATAAGGTATCATAAAATCGTATGTAGCTAATCACGTACGCGACTCTAGATGCAGTTAGTAATTTTTTGAATTACCGAAGGCTTTTTATGACGTGGCAGTTTATTTTCAATGAAATATACTCACGGTTTTACCTACGCAGAAACTCTGATCTATAGCTACTGTATTCTATACGATATACAGTGATCAGTATATATAAGTTACGTGTATACATATATATGTGTAGAATGACCTACGCACGTAACTCCATAGCATAATTCTAACCGAGCAGCACAAGGCCGTCTATTTGATGTATGTATGTACTAGATACGCTGGGTACGACACACTTGATTCGATGTGTTTCTTAGTCTGTAATGAGATACAGAATCGAGTTATGTGAGCTCCAGCTACGTAACTAATTAACGTTCTTTCAACTAATCGATTAATTATTTATACGCGATGGATGAGTTTGCCAACTGCAGTTAACTTTATAACTACAATCTACCTACGCAACTTAATATTGAACACGTTCGTGACGGAGAAAGCTCGCGATTTATTAAACTTGAAACGCGAGGTCGCAGATTTTCAGGATCACATCGTTAATCCTGCGATGATTTCTCGTCGAATATATTAACGATTTGCCCATTTTTTTTTTCTTTTTCTCGCTTTTTCTATCCTCTTTTCTTTTCTCGATAAATTATTCACCCATATGTTTCAACCACACGACTGCTAGCTGTCGTCTATCGATATTCAACAGTCTCAAACCGATGAATTTATAACGAAACAAGACCTCATCACAGTTTTTTTTTTTTTCTCAGAAATCAAGTTTTTTAACAAAATTAAGAAATTTTTAATCTCAATTTCAAACACTATCTCTTCCTCTACACTTTCCCACATATTTATCGCCTCCGATCCTTTCATTAACTCTAAATCTACATATTATCTAAAGTACTGAAAAGTTAACGGCTTAGATATGTCAGATTAAAAACACCGAGTCACACCTTCAATACAGAGAAACGATCAGAAATCGAGTAATATATCCTAAAATATTTATGAATTATTCGCGATGTAGTTTACATGGTCTTAAACAATCTCATACACATAATTTTCTATACAGCAAAAGTTAATTAGAAGAAATGAAAGAAAAAAGATTAGAAAACTCCATGCATACATACATGTGTAGAAGTTTCTCTGTACAAGCAAGATGTATTCAGTTTAAGGCGATGCCGTACCAAATTGGAAAATCTTGACACGGGAAGAGTATTCTGAAGAACGAATTTCCCTTCGGGGAATTGTCTCGAGTGTCGATCAACGAAGAACGGATAATCAAAAAAATTGCGAAAAAAACAAAATTAAATTTTGCCTCGTAAAGTGGAAACGCACGAGTACAACCTCACCTCAAGTTTCATCGTCGGTAGTTGAGCTGCGGCAGAGTTACGAGTATGTACCACGTAGGTACTGTAGTCAGAAAGAAGAAGAAGAAGAAGAAGAAGAAGAAGAAGGATTGAGAGAAGTGGAGCGCGGAGCGAAACCAAACCAACCCGAACCAGATGATCTTTGAAGCGACCACAATGTCACGGTTGCCGCAGTAGCAAAGTACTTTGGTGTACCGGTTTCGTAGCGGGATCTCGACGGATCTAGATGGATCTAGAACTTGGATTTATATAGATCTAGATTCCAGGTGAATCGAGCGCATCGGCGTGACAGAGACAAGAATTTTCAGCTTCCCGAATAAATAAAACCGTGGGAACAAATCCGGGTTATTCTTTAATACATGCTTTCGAGCTATGCTGAGCCTCTTTTATCGCAACCTCTGAACTCTAGATGAACCAAATAATATACCTACTAAGAACTACTCCAATATAATCGTAAGAAAAATATCGTCAAGGTATATGTGCTAAGTACAAACATTTTATCCTCAATTTATCAATCGCGTAGTCAACACCAAGACTCGCTCTATCATTTCAAAGAAATTCGCTTCTTAAGAATTGAAAAAAATAAATAAATAAATAAATAAATAAAAACTAGTAATATCTGGAAAAGAGAAGAAAGAAAGGGAGCAAGACTTTGCTTTCGAAGTATCTTCGACGAGTTGTTCGTTATTGAAGAAGTAACGCTATACTGGTGTTAGAAAATATATATACACTGATGGTAAAACTTTTTTTATACAAAATGTGCCATAAACTAATCTTCTCCCAGACACACCATACCGTAAACTCCAATTTCATCCCTTCTTTCATATTTTGCACCGCTACTACTGCCGCGCTGCTGCTGCTCGAAAGTGTAAGAAAACTTTTGTTATCTGACGTGTAATTTGTCGGCTTATAGTAGTTCGTATACTACTTTTGAAAGAAATTCACTACCTACCGTTTATATTTCATATATAAGATTCCGTACTGTCTACGTACCGAAATTTAACGTACTTACTATAGTGATATACCTACCCCGAGCGAAACATAATTTTATAATATATTCCGGTACCTTGAGACGTTTTATGCGCAAGCGATTATTCACCGAATATACAGCTTATATAGCAATTTCACGCCTTTCATATCCCTCTTCAACCGACACCTTTTTATTAGGTATAATCTTCGACCAAGAGGTCATGATTCAGGAATCATTTGCAATAAACCGTCGTGCGTAGGCGGGACCGTGAATTTCTCAGATGCTCGAGGCTCCGATTGAGATTAAGCTTATTTTATACCGATATGTAATAACCGATAAATTTTTAACGTTCGGGAAGACTATAGGATCGAAAATCTGACCATCGATGCGTATGTGCTGAAGAATTAAAAAAGAATTCAATCTAATTCGAAAAATTTTAAACCATGAATCGATTTTCATTTTTATTATACGACGACTTATAGTCAAAACGACGATCTTTCTTCGTCGACTATTCTCTGACCTACACCTACATACATCCGTGCCTACCTACTACAACGCGTTACTAAAGTTCGTTTGAGAAGTACGACTGGTTATGCCGCATGATGGATGAAAATAATTAAATCAAAGTCGAAAGTGGGGAGCTATTACGCCTCGCCGATATCTCATGCCCAGTCTCTTCGTCTTATTTTACGGGTAGGTATGGTATAGAAATCTCAATGTCGGTCGAACAATTTTCTCGAATCTAGTTGTTCTAGTGGGATAAAAAAATGTATGGTCCCGTCTATAATTCTTGTAACTTGATCACCGCCGTCACCTTTCATCATTTTTCTTCAGTTAAAAATCGACTTAGGAATAACGATCTCGGTGTCCGGCGTTGATTTCCGGTGCCTAAACCGCCGCGTGCGGATACGTATCGAATGAAAGTACGAAGGGGCACGATATTATGATCAACACGAAAACAAGAAGAGTCGGAAAGTAGTCCGCGACCTCAACGTCGCGGTCGACGTGGTTATCTAACGCTTTCACTGTTCGAATGAACGCTAGGTCGATTTCCAAGCGACTAAACTTGAGCCGACCGGTGCTTGGCACCGTTCCCTGGTTCGATCGGCGTCACAATGTACGCGAAAAGTTTTGAAAAAAAAAATTTTTCGCAAAAATTTGCAAAAAAAAAATTAGAAAAAATATCTAAACCGATGCGTAACTTATCATACTATACACAAACGATCTTTTATATCCGATCGATGACGTTATCATTTCGTCAAAAAATCGGCGTTGAAGAGTAAATCTTTCATAGTATAAAACGCGATAATCGATTCGCTGTTTTATTCTTCAGAGTATCGCGCAGCTTGTTACGATAAGTTAATTTAATTACAACTACCACTTGCTATACAGTCCTCGTATAAAATCTAATTGGGGCAAAGGCTAAGGCTGTGTATATTCTAGCTACCTACGCAGCCTATACTACTATAAACTTTGCGGCAAGTCGTTTTAAATCTTCAGCAAAGACGACGCAACGCGCCGCAACGCAACGCGACGGATGGCTCCAATTTATAGCAATTATCTACCTAATTCACTTTTTCTATTCTCTATTCTCTATTCTCTATGCTATATAGTTCAATATTTACTACATGTGTGAAGCAATGAGTACATATTTTTGTCATTTATGTTTTCATCGATTTATTTTTTTGTTTTTTCCTCAAGCAAAAACCACTTGATTTTCGGATTTTCTGAAAGTAGGATAAAGACCTCGGTGGAGTTTGAACTTCACCTGAAAATTGATAAAAAAAAAAAATTTCATCAATTTCGGAGATGACTATAAAAATGTTCAGGATAGCTATTATTCTTCGAGGACTTCCAGGACGATTAAAGAATTTCAAAAAAAAAAATTTGAAATGCATAGAATTGCAACAGCATCCGTGGAAGGCTTCAGAAGATTCGCTTTGGTATATATATTCGCTTGTATGATTCTCCTCTCCTATATGTTACCTATACGTATACCAGAGTTGCGTAATATAATTGAAGAACCTATTCTATGTCTCCCTTATTATACCGTATATACCAATCCGCGTTTCGTTGTGGAACTGACAAAAACAGTAATGAATATAAGTATTACAGTTCTCGTATCGTGGGTTTGATCATCGACGTCATAATCACGACTGTGAATTTGATGCACCAATTTGTGTATGGTATACGTGTCTTTAGAAAATGAAAAAAAAAAACTAAAAAACTAAAAAAAAAGAGAATCGAAACCTCTCAATTTCTTTCTATTGTATCATACCTGTCACTTGTCAGTATTCTCATTCTCTACCGTTTGATAGACGTATAAATTAATTGTCACTATATACCCAACCCGCGCTTATAAATTTGTGTAATCATTATAATTAAAAGAAATAGCCGTTAGACAGGTGTCCATCATTATTATTAGGCTCTTCTTTTTATCAATCAATCAAATACCTTCGTGCTTCGTGTATACTGTGAACTATGAAATTCTGTATAGACAGAGGGTCAGCAGTTTCATACGTCTACTAATTTACTATTCAATGATAAGAAGACATTTTTTTTATTTTACTTTGGAAGAATTGAAGAAGAACTGAAGAAATTTAATCAAAAACTATCCAAATTCTACCCATTTCGATGCCTGTATAAATTATCTGCAGAACAAAAGAGGAATTGAAAACTGAAATTGATAATAAATTCAAAAAATGACTAACTGTAAAATACATACAGAAAATCGTGTCTGTTTCGTGTGTTATTCATATTTTTTTTTTTTTTTATTTCAAAAGTATAACACCAATTTTTTATGACATTAAACACGAACTGGATGAACTGAAGAGAAAAAAAAAAAGAATGAAAATTCCTGTGAGTAGGTATAAGTTTGGTATTTGGTATGCGTATACATAAATGTAGAAATGTTCGTAAAATTGTTATATCTATGTTATCAGTAAATATATTTGACGATAAGCAGAGCACAAATCAACCAGTGTTACTACGCAGTTGTGAATTTTGTATGAATATTACGCTATATTGTCTCGCTTTTAATATCACAGTGGTAAAATTATGGTAAGTATACTAAGATATGGGTAAGTATAAGTAAGGAGGTCGAGCATCCTGCACAGGGAATTTATGAAAAAAAAAAAATTTCTAATTTTTCAGCTCGAAGAAAAGACTGAAAAACATCCAAAATTTGAATGTTACTGGATTCATTTTTTTCCAGCCAAAAAATTAGCTGGAACATTATTATGTTTGACGAAAAAAATGACGGAATAGGTAGGTAGATACTTGGAATAATGAAAATATAAACTTTCATCCATTGATAAAATTTTAGACGATAGGTATAATACCACATGATGCTGTCGTAGATCGAAGTAGGTACCTGCGTATCTACCTACCTATATGCACATGTATACCTGCTATAACAAACGATAATAATACCCGTATAATTTTTCGATTATACTGCGTATAAAGTTTGTTGATGAAAACGCGCGGTATATGTATATCTATAATATCTCGAATACCTATCGTATGTATTATTACCGGTCGTCTATTCTTACGGCGATATGATTGACCGTTCAATCGCACCTCCTCCCATAAAATAAAACCAATCTCTCAAAGTATCAACAATATAGCTATAATAGTTTATCATATAATATACAGGTTATAGGTACGGGTATGGGTATGTGTGTAGAAATGAAATAATTTCCAGTCATTGAATATAAGAGGGTTAAAATTTCGGGATTGCAGGGGGGTTGTATGATATAGCAGCTGTTAAACGTGCGTACGATAGGTATACATAGGTATACATGCCTAAAATCCTAACAGCTGATACTTATAAACGTAAAACGCGATCGAGGTAAACGTGAATATTTAAACTAGATATACGTATACCTACTATATATGCGGCTCGTGCCCCATTCAATATTCGAATGCTACTGCAGCATTTACGTGTATCTGATTATTGTATATTAAAATAGACATGTCCCTGCAATAACTATACTATATACCTATATGTGTGGATGTATTCGTGTATATACATAACTCATAGCGCATATATACCGAGGGTGAAATTCTAATCACACGTTGCATACTCTCGCCCTAACATTAAACCCTAAACCCAAGCTTGCCCTGGGTCACGTGTACTCAAATATATATATAATACATTTATGTAAGTATACATACACAGTGTATATACATACGCAATTTACATAATATACATGCATTTATTCTCCTTGAACGAAGGCATGTGTATAATACATCGCGCATGCGTGAATCAGAGAGGCGAGGGCGAGAGCGAGGGCGAAATCGTGAGTATAGTGGGGGAGTTTGCTCGTTCGTTCGTTCGTAAGTTCGTCCGTCCGTCCGTCCGTCCGTCCGTCCGTACGTGCGTGCGTGAGTGCGTGCATGCGTGCGTTCGACGTCGAACGATCAGCTGGCTCTCGCACACGTGGTCCTGTCTGTTCGTCTGTTAGTCCCTTGGTCGTAATTCCTCACTCCCCTCGTCCTCGTGGTCATGGAAGTGATCGGCCCCTTGACTGCCGCGTCGCGCGTGGCCAGAAGGAGAGAGAGAGAGAGAGAGAGTGAGAGAGCTAATGGGAAGAGGAAATTTCGTTCTGTTGTGTCAAACCACAGGGTAGGTTGCAGCGCGGGCGAGTGTGTTACAGAGAGAGAAAAAGAGAGAAAGAGAGAAGCGGAGGGCTAGAAAGCACGTTTCGTTTCGTTTTGTTTCGAGCCGAGGGGACGAAGGCGGAAGGTCTGTATAGAGAGGGCGTGGAGCGGACATGGAAGGAGTTTTACGAAGAGCGAAGTTAGGCCGTGAAGATGAAGAGAGAGAGAGAGAGAGACAGGGTTCATTATACCCTGGTACGAAATGAAGCCCTTTTAGAAGGGGAATTTTTTCAGAAATCCTGGAATTAGTATATTTCAGGGGAGAAAAGCTGTACAAAGATTTCTCATCAAAAATATACCTACCCATATAAAACATCGATTCTACTATATATATATATGTATGAATATTTATACAATAACTAAGGTTTGATAACCGAAAGGATCGCCATTCAAACATAGAACTTTTGATTGGATTTTAATTTTCAGACGTTTCCATCCTTCAAAACGATGAAATTCATTAAAATTACCGAATGAAGCACCGATCGACAAAGGTTTAAGAAAAAACAAAAAAAAAGAACTAAAGAATACACGAATAAGGGTGAAAATGTTTCCGCCCCATTTTCTCCGTCACTTCTTTATATCTGCTTTGACTTAATTCGGTGAAAGAGGAACAAAAAAAAAAAAAGAGGAACAAAAAGTACAGAGAAAAAACGGGGGTGGCCTGTCGCAGGAAGAAGCATCTCGCTTTTGACGAAGGGTAGTGCCCGAGGGGTAGTGAAGGGGTAGCCGCAAGGGGTATATGTATAGCGGCAGGGGTTTTCCTCGATCGATAGTTGAATGCCCTCCAGTTGACATGCGTGGCCTCAACCTGTACCAGCAGTATATATAACCGTCCCTATGTATATAGATATACGTATATAGGGGTATGGTATATAATGCCAGAGTCGAATCTCGATAACTCGTTATACCCCTATACACGAATCTCGAAACAATTGGCCAAAAACCCAACGAAAAAAGAAAGTAAAGAAAAGCCTCTTGAAACTGTAGAAATTTGATGAAAAAAAAACTAGAAAAAAAAAATGAGGAAAGTAAAAAATTGCACAAAATATGGTGTAAAATGATGCATCGTGTCAAGTCTGAAGCATCTGAAGCGGAGATAAGAGCAAAGAGGAATAAAAGAAGAAATTACGCAGAAACTACATTTCACATTTCTGCAAAAATGGAAATAAAAAATAAGAAAAATTCATTTCGTATTATACTATAGAAATTTTCAGGATGATTAAGGGAAGGCGATGATTTTTGCGAGGATTTCCAGGACCTTATCCCAATTCAAGGGCAACGCCAGGGTTTCAGGAATCGCGAGGAGTGGTAGACGCAGCCCTGATATATTACATAGAAGATAGAGCTGCAACAGCATCCTTTTGATTTTGTTTTTTGTTTTGTTTTTTGTTCGCATTGAACGAAAAAGAAAAAGAAAAAGAAAAAAATAGATAAATAACTAAGAGAAGAACGGATAGTAATAAAAGAAAAAAAATCGGATAGTATTTACCGCGGCAACATTTCCGGTACACGTGTACCGCTCTATGGTATATCGTGCCGAGTTAGACACTTCTGCACAACGATATTGCAGAATAACCGTAATTGTATACTAGGTAGGTATGTATGTACATACGTATCTATGTACATTACGACAGGTAGTTAGATGTACTATTGCACATGCAGTACCTGGATGCAGTACATCCTGTAGAATTATTATTAAAACCGCGTGGATAGTCTATTAAAAAACGTCAATAAAATTTCTCATGAGACAAGGTTGATTAATTAAACCATAAATCGCGCGGCTGCGGGAAGCTGAAGATACAGATATAAAGAAGATGCGTCGATATTGTTGGAAGACAATGCATAAAGACCTCTGAAAGGTCTAAGAAAATGGGAAAAAAAGGTGAATCCTGATAGCTATGTAAACGATGATGCAACAAGAGACAATAAGAAGTAGTTTGCGTCTAAACTCTTGTAACAGTGCATCACGCGAATCGTTTAATTTACAAGTAGAAATTTTCTGCAAGATATCGTTACGTAACGTCGAGGTCAAGTGCATGGGACCCAGAGTACTGGTGTTTAATAATCTCGGAATGAGGAATCGGGAGAAGATCGCCGGCATATCCTAACGAGATATTTCTCTTTCTTTTTCCTCTTTTTTTTTCCTTGTTGCTTATTACCCCGCGGATATCCGAATTTTGCAATAAAATAAGCCGAAGGTAAACGATCAAAGGCGAAAGTAACCGAACTGCGAAACTCTAAAGCTGTAGTAGCGTGTATTTCGTAAACGAACGTTGCGCAGTCGAGTCTCGGTGGCCTCATTTACGTCACAATGCCAACTCACCGTGGTGGTCATTTTTATCCCCTGTAATCGTCGTCTGTAACTAGCTGACGATGTTATTCTACTCGCGCGCGGTACAGTCCAGATAGTAGAAAATCGAACGTATGATGGTCTTCCGGTTCCCTTTTTCTCCCTTTTTTTATCACGCGTTCGCTTTCTCTGTCTGTCTCTCTCTCTCTCTCTCTCTCTCTCTCTCTTTAGCGCCACGATATTATTGAACCGAGCTCTGTTACACGAGCGAAACAACGCAATCGATATCTTATCGCGTGGGCAACCACGAAGATAAACCAGCTGCCTCGGCTGTCGCGTTGCAGGAAATGTTTTCGATGGCTTATAGCGGGAATCGAAGAGGTATTAATAATATGAGATCGTATATTGGTTGGCTAAAAAAACGCCTAAAATAATCAAGAATCTAAATCACCAACCGAAACGAGAAGATTTATAACCGCGATTCGAATTCGCCTGCATTTCGCTTTCGTTTAAACTCTCGATTCGCTTTCATTTCGCGCCTCTCCTCCTCTGCTCCAGCCAACCGCAAACTTATAATATATATATATATATATCTATGTATAAAGTATACGTGTATGTGTAAAGATATTTTGGCGCCTCAGTGGCTAGTTGACAAGAAATAAATAATAATAATAATGAATGAGGCCGGGTTGAAGTGGCGAGATTTAAAAGCTACGAACGGTAAAAATTGCGAATTCGAATATTACCGACTCACAGCTTTTAGTAAGAGTGTTTTCCCAAAAGTGAAAAAACTTTGAAACGAAGAACACCAGAGGTTCAAAATTCCGAATACCAGAACTCCGAAAGGCAAAACTTCCGAATGTATAAATTCGTATCGAATGTATTGATCGTATCGAAGCGAATGCGAAGTGGTCAAATTAATCCTCTTAAGATGTTGCTTTCGAAAAATAAAGTTTCAAAATCCTATCAATTATTTATGACATTGAAGTTATCGATCGAAGTATATAAGATGAGTCTTCGTAAAGAGGCTCTCGGTTAGAATTAACTATTTTTTGTCCATGCATCCGGAGAAATAGACCGAAATTTTCACATTTTTTGCCTTTCAAGGGTCTCGATTTTCAGAGTTTCGAGGCGTTTATTTTATTTTTATTTTTTTATCTATTTTCAGCTAAGGTCACCACTTTGCCACGGTCTTTCTTATTTATATAATTTTTGGTTAATCTATTGAAAAAACGATTTTATCCCATTAATTGAAATTCGCCTTTTGAAAAGATAGCAAAAAATAACTACCTCCGCATGCTAGTCAACATCCCACTATGGGGTGTAGAGAAATGAGACGAACTCATGTATGTAACGTAACACTACCTACACCTACTCGTAGACTATTGATTACGCGGTGTTATACCCAGCTAGAGGGAGTTTGATGCAACCCTTTCATTCCTCCGGGGCGCACCCACGACCGTGATACTTCTGGATTGCTATATGTATATCTAAGTAGATATGTATGTATATGTATTGGGGCAGTAGGTAGGGGGATTGAGTTAGGTTAGTTCGAGGAGTCATTTATTAAGGATATAATTAAACAGGTCAAAGAATAATAATCACGTAAAAGAATATATTAGACGAGAGATAAATTTATTTTTTCTTATTCTTCATCTTTTTTTATTGTGTCAGAAGATCGATTTTTAACGCATGTATTATATCGTTACCTTATATTTTTATTACAGCTTAAAGATTTTATGAAAAAAAAAAGATAAAAATAATTATATAAAGAACGCGGTTCCACATGTACCATACTATATACCTAGGTATAGCTGGACTTATTATATTAATCCTACAATTTCCTTAAAACGCAAAGTAATAATCTCTCATGATAACATGTTTCCTACTCACTTCCTCATAATTGCGGTTTTATATTTTATACAAAGTTGAAATTTAATTATTCTTTCTAAACCACATCGTGGTCTCACAGAAAACTGTTTCGAGAAAAAAACTTTCAACCGAATCTCATATCATTTCGAATGACCATTTATTATTTTCAAACGGTTTCATATAAACAGTTAAGATTCTACGCCATATATATTTATTATCAGGAATAATTGAAAAACGAGTAAAAATAAATAAACACTAGTTATGAAAATTGTAAAAACAGGTACTACGGCACCCACATGTCTCGATAACCTAAACAGGTATATCTCTGATACTCATAAGCGAGGGTGGCGTATCGAAGAAGTGTTGTAAGTAAATAAGAAAGCGTCGCCTCCGCGTACAAAGTACGGATATACGATACGATATAAATACGTGTCGTAGGTATATAATATGATCAGAGAACGATCCCATGGAATATACCTCGCATATACAAAACATGATATAGGTATTCGATACAGGAGTGGTAGTAGGGCGCGGTGTTGTTGCGCAGGTCAGGCCGGGTCAAGATACTATACCAACGGTCGTACGTTTAGAGGCCCGGGATTTGCCCGAGGATAATTTAGACTCTAACGTCAGGTTGATCGTCGTCGGTGGCAGTGGAGGTCCGCAGGTGCGTCGTCGGTTCGGTTGGGTTCCACCTGTCGTCGAGTCGGCGCGCACGCTCGCGTAAGGCCCTTTAAACTTTAAAATCCCCTAGGTAGTTATAGGAGCTTGTTTGACGTCACGGAACTGACGCGCTTAGTCATTTTTCTTCCGATATTAGACACGGATCTTCGTCTGTTGTATTAGGTATATAAAAATGAGTAATTATTACCGCTATTTACTCATTCGTAATAGATTATATTATGTATTCAGGATCAATTATTCACCTGATATTCCGTTAAGCCGTATAGCACATGAAAATTCTTACGAGAAGTGCGCATGATCGTCACATGACGTAAAACACAACTTCGCGGCCATGCTTGTTTTTGGCTTTTCACCACAGCTCTCTCGCTCTTCTTAGTTTTTAATACTAAACTACAGCGAAAGAAGATGATCCGCTCTTGTACCTCGATGGTATAACGCAGCGAGGTGTACCGTTCGTTGCGCGAGAATCTTACAGGAATAGAAATCTCGTCAAATAATCTATGTGTACAGATATTACTGCACAAACCTCGCACGACTGATTTAACTGATTGTGAGATCGGTCTAAATCTACACTATTATACACGTATAGGTGCTGCCTATACTATAAACTCGTACGTATATGTGCGCAATAGTTTATTTTGTACGGATTTCTCAATCGCATGTCACGTGCTCTCGAATCAGTATACAGTATATTATTATTATTCATTGGTTCTAGTGGTTTAATCGCGTTAATATATAGACTTTTGGTTATAATGACATAAGTTTGAATCGTTAATAACGAATTCGGGTAAAAAGAGGAAGCAGAAAGCAAAAAAAAAAGAAAAGAAAATGTTCGCAAAAAGTAATGGAACTAGAAAAATGATAATGATAATCAATCAATGACATATATGTGTATATTAAAACGCAACGTGCGACCTATCCTTCACCTTTATTGAAGATCGGTATAGTCCAGGGATAGAGTTCGCCTCCAGCGGGAGGTGCTTCTGCCGGGGCCGTGCCGTAAGCCCTGAACATGTTGTGTTGTTATTGCGTTGCCAGATCTTGAGGTGATTTTTATTTTCTTTTTTTTTCTTTTCTTACTTTCTGAGTGTTTCACTATTCACTTTTCACTTTTTTTCTATATCTATAGTCGTAGAATAACTATCACGAACTGTAGTATGGTATAGTAGATGCGTATATAAAATTGATGTTTAAACACCTTATCTTTTTTACTTGTATGTAAAATCAGTAGGAAACAACAAAAAAAAAAAAAAAAACAACAGACTTCTCCGAACTGATTGAAGGAGTAGTTTCAGAGAAAAAATAAAAGAAAAATAAAAAAATAAATAAATAAATTAAAGAACACTAAGTAGATACTCCAAAGTACTCCAAAATGGCGTAAACTCTAACGTCTCTTCACTTGTATAGGCGTCAATTGATTCGCGACTCGCGCGCTACCGAGTATATCCGCGATACTTTATCGACTTTATTCGATATCATCTGATCGATTTAAGGTCACAATATTTATTGAACCACCCTCCTCCTCCTCCTCCACCTCCTCCTCCGCCGCCGCCGACGACTCGCCGTTGCCGCCGCCGCCTTCTCCTCCTCACGTTGATCGTCGATGAGTAGCAAGGTACTGTTTTGTAACTCGTATAATTGCCGATCGTTCTAACATGTATATATTATTATACGATTGGTATACGCATATAATATAGTATATATGTTATCGTTTGATCGTCGATTCTTGGTTTATATTTCCTGCTATACTCTTGTTATTATTATTATTAATGTTGTTGTTGTTGTTGTTGTTGTTTATTATAGAAACGATCAATGTCTATAAATATTTTATTCTTTTTATATTATATTATATTATATTATATTATATTATAATCGACGTACGATGATTCGCATGATTAAACGTTATGATTATCGTATTATATTTACAATTGCAATTAATCGGTGATGCTTTTAGTTGGTTATTAAACATATGTAAAGAAGAAAAAATAAACAAAACAAATCAAATCAACAACGATTATTATTTAAACAAAAAAAAAAAAGTATATATATATATATATATAAATAAAAATCACAAAAATATAATGAATAAAAATAGAAACAAAAAAAGTGACAACAAATGTAGAAAAATTTTGGTTTTACTTTTATCTTTATTTTTTTATATTTATATATATATATACATATATGTATGTATGGATATATATATGTATATATATAGTATATATGTAATATGTATTGCGGTGTAGTAAAAAATATTTAAAAATTCCACGTTATATCACGAGCCACACGTCACACGTCTCTTGAAAATCTATTTTCTCACGCTTCGTTTATACGCGAGATTTTTTTTTTTTTCTTGTTTTTTGTATTTTTTTTTTTTTTTTTGGTTTTGGTTTTTTTTTTCTTCTCCCTTCTCCCTCGAGTTTATGTTTTCGTATTTTCTAGAGGCGTGGTTTTGTGAAACAAGCGTTTGACGCTCACCGTACGAAGCTCGGTAGAGGAATGGCCGCGGTTTCACTGTCCCTCGTCCTCGGGGATCGTCGCGGGTGGAGGGCAATGCGGGGATATACAACGGGAGGACGGAGGCCCGGGGAAATACGTACCAGCGCAGAGGAAAGCTACGTATACGCTATTTCGGCTATGTTCGTATCAGGTCGACTACACTCGACTTTTCTCGGACAGATTCGACTAGCTTCGACTTTAAGGTCTGCTGTGCTACGCGCCGTGATATGAAAACCGCCTTAATATGTGTAGGAGGATACTGATGTTCAACATATACGCTATTATATATATATACATATCTATATATCTATATACCTGTATACACCACTGTTAGTAGGTATACTTGTATCGATATACATACACATATATGGCCACATCGTTGTACTTTGCGTACTTTACACTTATACGTATACAGTTTTCTATGCAGAGGTATGGAAACGGTATGGTACTGTACGATACGGTAGGTACAGTATACTATATCGTTGCACAGTTCCTTACCCAGGGTAATCAAAGCGAGGGAGGATAAAACATAGAACATTGTATTACATGGATAGAGATTCGTGGTAGGTAAGGTAAAGCCGTAGATATATGGCCAATACAACGTTTCTGCACCAAATCATATAATATACGAAAAATGATAAAGAATATTGAAGAAAGAATGGGATCGCGGAATGAGGAAACGCGCAGAGACTTCGGAATACTCTGCGATATACCTATATACCTACACCGCGGTGTAAGAAGTAAGGAGTAACGTCCCGTACAGATCAGATTGCCGGAGGAGTCGCGCTGTGTGGAATCTCGCGAATTATTATACTCTGCAGTAAAACCAAAGCCGCATGGTCAGCATGAGTCGTGCGCATCGAGTATTTTATACTACGAGATAGAATATAGGATGTATAATGAATTTGAAGATTCTTAGAATTTGAATGAATAAAATATGGGGTTCGATGTTTTGATTCTTATTCTATCCATCCCAATCAGTAACATATACCTATTCGTTTTCGAATACCGTTATATTGTTCTGGAAAATTTTCGTCAAATAAGTTGTCTGCAAAGGAAGCACTATTGTAGCCGCATCGCGCGTATGTACCTACTTTAGTCGGGGAATCCCCAGGGGTGGATAAAAGCACGTTACGTAGATATATAAAAGCTAAAAGCTACTGCGCCTCGGTCTCATTGTCCTCGCAGAAACAGGCTCGCGTTGTCCACCATCTAAATAATAAAAACCGTGTAGGTAAGTACTTGACATGTTTAATAATCCGTTCTTAGTCCTAAAAGAAGCTCAAATAACCTCGGGCTGAGCATGGCTAGAAGATCAGGAAGAAGAATGAAGAAATTGACGATTTAAAAACGATTCAATACTCTTATTCAATTCTACTGGAATTCGTAAAATCTAGGTAAATTTTTGACGAAGTATTGTTAAGCTAAGGGCGACGCGTGGCTAAGGTTCGTCCCTACCCCTGTGGGGGACCAGATAAAAAAGGTAAAAGGATTCTGTTACGCATGTGCGTAAAGCGTATCGCGGTGTTGGTGAATAGAGTGAGAGAGAAATAAGAACTATGCAGTCGAAGGGAGTATATAGCCAAAGTATATAGGCATCATAGTGTGCAGTACGTATACGACGATGTTAAAACGGGGGATCCTCACTCTACCGTGTGCGCATATATAACTATACATATATATATATATATATAAATGCACACATATATCCTACGCAGAACAACACGCTGCATGAACTCGGCACGCACTTCACACGCACTATGCACTCATCCATTGAAACGCGATGACTCAAACTGCGCACGTGTGGGGTCAACGTAACGACGTTAATGTCACTTCTGATCTTAACATTTTTACTCCATAACATTCTACTCATTCTTATAAGTTACCGTGTCTATTTTTACCCTCGATCACATAACGAGGCGATATTAATATCTGATACTTCATAGTTGCGTGCATGCGTGAATAAAGACAACGATCAACAACTACATCGTCATTACTTAGTTTAATCATGAAAATTTCCCATAAAATATACTTCTAATCCTGATTCTATTAGCGCAGCGATGCGTGGTTGGAAATTAACGATCGATTATACCACCTTGAAAGAGATTGCGCGATCATCTATTACGTTGTTTAGTTATTAGGATGAAAAATTGACGAGATTTACTGGGAAGCTGCCTTGGACCAAAGACGACACTCTTGGCACTCTTAGCTGCAGGTACCATACCTATACATCGCAGTGCCTTAGACACCCGATAACACACTCAAGGCTGTCTGGTTCATAGACACATTTACATTTATTGCAGTCATATAGGTATCTTATACCTTTTCCTCGGTCTCATACTCTTATGCAACACACATACCCATCGTACGAAGTATTATAATGCGTAAATTATAATCTGCGTTATTTGTATATGAATTCGACAAAGTTTTCTGGATTGTTTTAAGTACCATATAGCGATGCATATACCATAGGGGAGACTGTTGAAAAGTGAGCAGCTCAGCTGAAAATTGATAATAAAATTTTGTTCTATTAATTTTCAGTTGAGCTGCTCACCTTGTCTCCTATACAGTCACTTCCACGTTTTTGAATAGATGTAATGATATAATTCGACAGCTTTGTGTCTAAGCGCCCGAGGTTATACTTAGCCAAGTATCAAAAATAGAATTTATTTCTAATTGATTCTATAGCAGCTAAGGACGCGGCGTTAACGAGTCTGACGATGAAGGTTCCGAGATTATTCTCACATCAGACATATAACTTCTGTGAAAATAGTTGGAATTTTTCTTTTCTCTGTTTTCAACTAATATTCGTATAAGAAAAATAAACACGAACCAGAACAAATTTGATTCTTTCTTGTAGACTTCTGATTGCGACCAATTTTTTTTTTTTTTTTTCTCTTATTATTATTATTATTATTTCGGAAAATGAAAACGAGAGGCTATTCATCGTCTGATCAATGCACTTTGGAACTTCGGTCCGATTTATGGTGGTCCATTATTAAGAAAGAAAAAAATAATATGTATCGCGTTTAGACACGGCCTAATCGGTGCCCAAGGTTGAGCTACACGGTTATTAGTGCGTATTGCAACACTACATGCCGGTATACTATACGGGTCGTTATGGTACAAGGTATTGTACTAGTGTGCGTTGCGTGACGCACACCCGTTACATAAGATAACGCCTAGTGTAAACAGACGACGCAGCGGGACGTACGCAACGTACTCCTGACGCATCCCCACCGCATCGTGTACGATATGTTACATATGCGTATATATATATATATGTATATATATATCATATATATAGTATATACCCCCTTACTCTATTTCCACACGTTAGACGCATATGTACAAAAAATATAAATCGAACTCATTCGGTATATCTGTACGATTGAAGGAAGAGAAAAAAAAAAGCTGCATCTTCTACAAAATTTTTTTTTTTCTTTTCATTAATTAGGAACGTGAACAAATTTTGCATTTTTTACTACAAATGATCAAGGTCAGACTATTGTGGTAGCCGTTTGATATTGACCCGATGAATAAAAGTGAATAGTTGATGGAACCCCTCGTCTTGTTTTCCAATAAGACACTTTGAAATCAGTAGATATTCAATGCTAGTAGGTATGCTATAGAGTTTGAAGAGACAAGCGCTACATTGAGCGCTCCTACTTCCGGCTAATTTCTGTATGTACGTTACGTACGTAGTGGGATATTGTATAAACGTGTAGGTATAAGGTAGGTATCTGTATCTACGGTCACGGTGAAGTACCGTTTTCTAGCGCAAACCGAACCGAGCCGCATCGTACCGTTTGGCTTCTACCATAACGTGACCAAAGTCAACAGCTACGACGTACCTAATGCAGGCAAACATGCCATCTTTCATTTACGATGTAGGAAATTTTACAAAGCGGTTTACTCTTATCTACCAATTATCGTTTCCAGTTATTTTACAATACCTATAACGAGAAAAACTGCAGCGGTCATTACGAAGACTGAACATTTGTAGAACCAACGATAATCGAGATTCTCTTCAGCAGGCGATCAGCTCGGTTTTCATTATCGATATGTTTATATTTTTCTTATCGAGTTAATAAAATATGTATACGATTGCAATTATCGTTACCATATGTAGTTATGAACGAGCGATTTCACATAACACACGGTTGGGTTGAAAAACAATATAAAACTGCAGCATATAAAAGAATAAATTTCTTTTTACACAACGACGTTTGGCTTTACGGCTTAGAGAGTTTTAACAATTTTCATTTAATATGTATGAACAAGTAATGATATACCTACAGTCATGGCGAATAATTCTCCTTCTTCACTTCTGCTCCGATAATATTTGGCTAATAAATTGTCAGTGTAAGAAAAGAAAAATAAATAAAGTCTACAGGTCTACTTCGTTTCGCAAACGATAAGATAAGACGTACTCGTGCTAAAATGAATTTCAAAAGATAAAGAGAAAAAATGAAGTTGAGGTAAGGTACCGTTCCGGGAAAAGAAAAATAAAAGGTGTCCGAATACCAATGGTAATAATTTTTCACACGTTTTTCAGCTCATTAGTTATACCATGAAAGATTCGAAATTTGAGTTGACAAACAGGAGCTGTTGAAACGTATAGTTATCCGCGATGCCTAGTAACCTAGCTGAGTAACCCCCAGGTATACACATTATTTATCGACTAAATCGACTCGGCTCAATGATTCGAAACAAAAGAATAGAGAAATGACACTTATACCTATACCTATGTACAGCAATTGGAAAGCGAAGTGGCTTCCATGCCACTGCAGGGACGCGCGACGTCGGCGACGCGACGCGTCGCGTCTCGGTTGAATCCTAGAACCGAAGCGATATTATTCGTAATTGGAAACGCATGACTAGCGTTTTCTACAAGTTTTCAGATGACTCGATGCCGCTGTCTCACTCTACCGAACAACCCCACCTGCCAAGTCAATCGAAATTCACGTTTCATCGAACATCATCATCGCCGTCATCGAGAAAACGTTACAAGCACTGTAATAAAGGCAATTACGCGGAAAATATTGCAAGAATAATAATAAAGAAAGAAGAAAGAAAGAAGCCTGAACGAATTTCTATTTTTCAGCAAAAAAAGCTGACTTTCATTTTTTATTTTTTTTTTTTTTCATTTTTTATTTCTTAGGAATTGTTACAATCCTGACAATCGTACGATCCAGTCTGTTTTCCGAACATACCTACACACGCCGGGATCACCCACCCTCATGAATACCCTGGGGAAAAATCTCCTCGCATGTCGCGTCCGCGCCGAGCAGTAGATTCGCGGAAATGACGCTGCTGATGGATCCGCGAATGAAGTGCAATCCGAAAAAGAACAAAGATAGCGGATTAGGTAAGGAAAGGATTTCGCGGGGATAGAAAAAGAGGAGGGGTGATTTACGACGAACCGTACCACAGTTTTAACCCGCCTTACCATCCCTCGCAAGTATTTCGATGACCCTGATAGGCAGACCCTGTCCGTCTCATCGACGTCGAGCGACTATCGAAACACGTTGCTCGTCCCGTGTCTGACCCTTTTCTACCGAGATCAAACAGCTTCATAGGTTTTCTGGTGAACTTGTATTTCTGAGTGATCGAATACGATCAGGTAATTCTGTGGTAATAATATAATGGAAGAGGGGGGAACAATTCAAGAGAGTGATAAAAATCGAATCGAATTTTTCAAAATGAAAGAAAGAAGTGGAGAAAAAAGAAAGTGGTCAGGTTGAGTAATCGCGAGTATGTGGATACTCCGCGGTGAAGAGAGATTGTAGGGAAAAAAAAGTATAGAATGAAGAAAGTCTGGAGCGACTAGGAAGGGACGAAAATAGGAAAGAAGAAGTTGGGCAATCAGAAGAAGAAAAAGATTAATGGAAAGCCCACCTTGGGGCTTTCGGAGTATAAATGCAATTAAAATCGAGAAAGGTATTTTCTTCTTGTCGAACAGCACCTGTACCATTCGAAGGCAATAAGAAGACTAGAATTACGTGATGGAAGTTATCGGATAAAAGTAACTAGTCTATCTAGTGGAGGAAAAATGTTCCTTATTATTCTTACGTTTTCGAAGTCTCAATACTGGGGATGACACAGTATAGGTACCTTAATCTAGATGAAAGTTTAATCTTCAGAATTTCCATAATTATACCTACTCATGCCCGTACCCTCGCTTCTCCTTACTTCTATGCAGTCTTCATATACCTATGTGGACGAGATTTATTACGCGTATGTAAATCAAAGTGTCGAGGTTAAGCCGGTTCGTTGTAGACTAGTTCACCTAGCTCGCGCTACTCGCGGTGTATAAGATACTTTATATGTATATATTTGCGACGAGAGACGCGTCCTTGACGAGGGATGAGATCATACTACATAGATACGGAGATAGCCAATTCCCATACATTGCAGACACGATACGTTACGTTACATATAGGGCCAGGTTTGAGTTCCAAATTTCAAACGTCCTGAACGGCCAAAATTCGGAATATGAACATTATACCGATTCACAGTTCTTGGAAAGGGTATTTTCGCGGAAGTCTACATAGCCGATTTGAAAAAACTTTGTAACGAAAAGCACCAGAGATTCAAAATTCCGAAAGGCCAAACTTCCAAAACTATAGAAATCCACGCATGTATACATTCAAAGTTTAATAACTCGAGCTGTATTGATCTTATCGGAACCAATAAGTGGTCAAATTAATCGTCTTGAAATGTTCCTTTCGAAAAAAATGTTTCAAAATCCTATCAATTATTTATGACATTGAAATCATCAATTGAAGTAGATAAAATGGGTTTCTTTACAGAGACTCTCGATTAGACTGAACCATTTTCCGTCTTCACATCCTGAGGAAAACTGAAATTTTCGGATCTATGAGCTTTCGAGGGTCTAGACTTTCGGAATTTTGAACTATCTGCATTCCGATCATTGGGAATTTTCATGATCCAAACTTCAACGTTTCTGATAATTCGAAATCGTCCGTAACATCAGAATACATCATATGGCTATGTCTAGTTGAAGCTCTTCGAGTAGCTGCAGCGTGATAACTGTCTTCGTCAATTCCCCAGGAGCAGATGGATGCAGGTTTGTATAGATTTACGATTTCCCGGTCCCCGCATCTTCTGATTTCGCGATTTCATCGCCCGATCACCTCCCTGCCTGCAGCATCCTTCCTATTGCGACACCGAGTGAATTCGATTTTACCAAAGGTAACGTAAAGCCGAAATTGACTCGGAAGAAAATTACCTACGGGATCCTCTCAACCATACAGCTTCTTACCTCCACCGGGGAAGAACCTCAGACATTCTTTTACTCGTTGTTGTTATCGTTGCGGTTGTCATTTCAATCGCGACGTTTGCCCGCGAGGGAATTCCGAGACTAGTCTTCAAGCTACTATTCTACCAGTATTGGGATCCAGGTACCTATCACAGATCGTGTATCATCTCCATAATTTTTCCCTTCCTTTATCCATCTCTTTTTACCTTAGATATCTGTACCTACCTCTAGGTATAGGTACATTCTACAATAATTCATCTATAGTATATACTTCTTGTTTCGCGTTTTCTCACTAAAATATAAATAAAAATATGAACTCCCTCGAATCATTCGCTCGAAAGAACAGATATACAATGAAGTATCTTAGATACAAAAAAAAAAAAAGAAATCATTTTCATACCATGCCGATAAGTTATCAACACCTTTGATTAGCGATAATAGAAAGAAAAAAAGAAGAAAAACGTAGAAGCTATAATATCGTCCGTGAATTTTCCAATAATTTATTATTTTTTTCCGCGATTGGATTGGCGACACGTGGTCAACGATCTTATACGGTCTGTGACGATTTAACAGCTGGACTAACGCGAGTGCAGAGACTTTTGCAAATTAGGTACGCAGCCGCTTGCCAGATGTCCCGCAGTAGCTTCAAGCCTCGCAATCTCTGTTAGGTGTAAGACGAGATATACGTATGGTTCTACTAGGTGCAGTGCTAGGTACATGAGAATGATCGTCGTGATTCCGTTATCGGTTGGATGACGTATGCTTAGCGATGACGTGAGTATAATTTTTCGTAGAAATTAATCAAACAAATGTTATTTATTTATACTTAATATAGTTGATCCCATAAAGTGAATGCAAACTTACGCAAATCAGTATTTATATCATTTATATCATATAGACGTTTTACATAGGGCTGGCGGATATCGTCCTGTTATAATATAGGTACAGGTATCTAATTACCTCCGCGCGACTCTTATAGATACTTGAATCACGAGTTTTGCCTGTAATTTAGTCGCCGAGTTGAAACGTAATATTTGACGATGTAAAAAATAGTTTATTTTATTATTTTCTCTTTGCTTTTGCCTTTGCTTATTTTTCGCTTTTGCTTCTTTTTCTTTTTCCTTTTTTTTTTTTTTTTTTTGTTTCTCTTTTCTTTTTGTTTCATGGTTCACCTCGGTAAGACTTGTTGCAGCAGTCGAACAACTCGGGCCCGAGTAGAGTTGGCAACGAGTCATCATTGTTCCTTGCAAAATAATACCTCTCTCTACACAGTATTGACTTTAGCGGTAGCCACTAAAACCACAAAGTTCTGTTATTCGAGCGTCTCACGAACGCAACGGAACGACGAAGGTAGGTAGGTAGGTAGGTATTCAAAACCGACGTTTATCATCTTCCTCGTGTTATTATTTCCTCTAAATCCAGGAATACATATTATTCTCCTATCTAGTATCTCATACGTTAATATCAAACTTACCTCACTGTAACAAACCGGGACGCCAAAATCTTCGATAAGGCCTCGAAATTTATCCTTTACGAAAACGCATATAATACAATACCCCTACGTGTCGACATCTACCTTTACAACGTACATAAGAACCTGAATATCCTGTACAGATCATCAGGTTTGTCGTCGTACTTTCGAAAAATGAAAATAGTACAAAAGAAAAAGCAGAAGAAAACGAAAAAAAAAAAGAAAAAATAAATAAGTTAAAAAGAACAGAACGGAGGCGAAATAAGACGAACGAATATACACACATGTTATATGTGAGTGTAAATTGCAGTTGCTTCAACTTGACTTTTAGCTAAATTCTTGGCTCTTTCACTCGCTGAGTGCAGAGAGCGTAGGCGGTTGGTTGGTCATGTCGGTTGGGTTATATTGTAGCAGTGTGCCATATATTACGTATCACGTCTTATTCAGATTTTGCGCAATCAAATACATACCTAAACCTATACAGTACATGCATTTGTATGAATATACACGTGAGCGTGGAGAAAGCAACGTCGCATAAAATACTCGATACAGTTATACATATATGTGTGTGTTAATGGACGTATCGTTGAAATCGAAATTATTAACTCGAACCGAACATCTTCAGGCGGAAATATTTTTTCATCATAATGATCAGGAGAAACTGGTATAAAAATAAAATATACGAATGTTAAAAGAGCTAGTTACTGTAATCATATATATATATGTATGAAAATATATCGATCGACCGATTACAGTTTACGGTTATACTTGAATGGCAATAATTGGAGATATTCGGTCGTTATTTGATCGGAGATTCGATCTATAGTATGAAAATAGAGCTTGGTAGATGTATACAATTTTCGATATGTGATGGTATTTGTCATTTTCGATCTACCGACAATATATGATGTTGTACCCATATACGTATTGGCAAAATGTGAAATTGCCAAGTTTCTCTGATGCTGCACAACAGCAGCAGCAGCACCAGCAGCACCAGCAACAGCACCGGAGGCAGAGGCATGAGGAAACTTTTCATAGGATAAACCTGCAATATATTTCTGATACGTGGTATCCAATTTTCATGGGATCTGGAAACGCGATGTGGTGCTATAGCACAGATACCAGATGTATAGTGTACAGACGCATCCCAGATACATATGTGTGCATCGCCGACGATCTAACGTTGTATCTCTAGAATCTGATATGAGAAAACGACGAATGGCGATCCAAGATAACCTATCCTCCCTATTTTTACGCTTTTTCTTTTTTGTTCTCTCTATCGCCTCTCAGAATCGCCCACAGAATATTTTCCAAGATCTTATGGGTATAGGTGTAGAATATGGCGAAAGAGATTTTCTCTTATCTGAGTATATTTTTTTTCTTCTTTCAATACAGGTAATATTTTTCATACATGTATATACCTACTCCGAAGGGAAAGAAGCTGTATGAGATAGATTTCGCGAGGGTGGACAATTCCCAGGCAAAGTGAACAAGGAATTAAAAATCCTTATACGATGGTAGGTACCTATATGTGAAGGGGGCAGAGAACCGCCTAAATCCTAAGTCCTAAATCCCAAATCCTGAGACCAAGCTCAGAGCTATCTCATCAAAGAGATGTATCTTGACGGCAGGGCGAGAAATACCCAATCGTCTAACTTTATATGTAGTAAAGAGAAACGGAAGGAAGACAGGAAGGAAGGAAATACGTGACCCAGCGTGACCCAAGATGAACTTATCGAGCGTGTAGTAGGCGAGTGACGCAGTTGACAACAAGAAGGACGGAATAAGGTGGAGAAAAAAAAAAGAAAAAAGGAAATGAAAGCAAGAGAGTTGCGGAGAGAGGCATAAAGAAAAGAAAAAAAAAATCAGAAGACTCCATTGCGTAGGGAATATCTCGTTTTTCGTTTGGTTTCTTTTTTTCTTTTATATCTTCTTTTTTTTTTTCCTCGCTAAAAAGTAAACTGTAGCAGGCATAGGGGATGCGTGGTGATTTGCATACGGAAATTCCCTAACTCCCATATCGCTTTATTTCTTTTTGTCTCTTCTTCTCTTCTCTCCTCGCTTTGAAGTAGAGTTTTTAAGCTAACCGTTTGATCGTTTCGTTGTTATAAACATATATATACAAGTACAAAGCTAAATTTTGTTGTTTGTCGTGAACCTTTAGCCCGGTATTTTTACTCATTGCGTAATATGCGGGGATGAAAATTTGATCATAAACATCACGTGTCTAAAATATAAAATCATAGTCGCATATCCTATAATACCCCTAAAACACGAGAGAGAGAGAGAGAGAGAGCGAGAGACAAAATAATATGAATTTACCAATATTAACCATCGGTATAGATATAAATAAGAAAAGGACGTTATAACTGACGGAGCAGAAAAACTGACGCAAGCTCCACATATTTCCTTCGGGAATTACATAAAAAATTTTACCCCGCATTTTTTATCGTCTGCAGAATTGAAGCGTTGATGCAGATATGTATATATTACGACGAATATGTTAGTATTTTTATTTTTTTTTTTTTTTTTTTTTTTCGCATTAGGTAAAACTGATCCCCAGCTCCCATGTCTCCATTAACGTTCGTTAGAGCTGCCTCTCAATTCCCTCACTCAATTCAAATATCATTTATTTCTTATAGGATATTCGCGGAGTACTTTAAACCTATACGCATATAGAGATACGGTGTATTTTATAAGGCAAGCGTTAATTCCGTGATTAAAAATTAATCCGCGGAGCAGAGCTGATAGATAGGGAGAGAGAGAGAGAGAGAGAGAAAGTGGAAGAGTGATAAATCCATAATATTAAAATGTAAAAATAATATAAAATAACAGAAATTAGCTGCATACATGCACCTACACTTGTGAAATATTATTTAGAATTATTGCTTGTACCTTGTCTCGCATCATTAATTATTATTATACTATACCTACCGCGTAAAGAAATTCTCGCGTTATACAATGCGTTTAAATATAGAATAATGGTGTAAAGTAGGTAACCACGATTTTATCATTTGCGGTCTAGGCTAATGAATCGAGTAAGTATATATATATATATATAAATACACTATATATGTATGTTAATGATCAGGAAAAAAACGGTAAAAAAAAAGAAAAAAACATACTTATGGCAAGGTTAATAACGATCGAAAACTATGAGGTAACTCGTAATATTGAGCGTGAGTATAGACACGTGGGTTTATTACGCATACATATAGATATGTGGAGACACGTCTTTGTATAAAATCAACGTCTTCTTCAACGCGGATAATTCTCAAGGTCGTAATATACCCGGAGGCAATATCTAACAGCAGTAATATCTCGATGTAATGTAGGTATACACATATATGTGCAATTGGCTCGAGGCCACACAGGTATACCCATTCATTACCAAAATCGTATCTTCCTGCTATAAATATTATTAGAAATCAAAACCTCATTTGCGTGATTCATCTCCAATATTGAATAGGAATTTATAGACAGGCTAGATGATTTGAGATTTTCTTACTCATTTTTTATACCTGATTGACTGACTCCCACGAAAGCGTATTTTCGAATAATTATAATCCAAAGTTTTAATTCCGAGAAAAAAAAAGGAAGAAAAAAAAACCACACGTTCCTCATTGTATATTACGACGCAGGAGGCTGGAAATGGAAGAAAGAAACTGAGACAATATAGGAGAATGAAGAAATTAATTTACCTTCATTAACGAAACTGTGAAACTGTTACCTTATCAGAAATGATAGTTGTAACTAAACACGGAATAAGATCAGAGTTAGGAAAAAGGCGGAAGAAAAAAGCATTAGGAGTCGCTACCGCGGGGTAGCGAAAGAAAGGAATGGCCCAAAAATTCCCCTAAGGGTTTCAGTTTCTTGGCGTATTCCCATAAACCTGACCAAGTGCGAACGTGCCGGTTAAGCAAGACTTATATCCTCGGTTTAATATTTCCCCGCGGTCAGTAGCTAGCTGCACTAGGTATATATGTATAGAAAAAGAAAAATTATTACACCTAAACGAGCAACTGAGTGTATCTGGACCACCGCGGCGTGGGTGTAATGAATCAGATATTTGCGTAGGTAGACACGTCGTTAGTGACAAAGGGGAAAAAAAAATGTATAGGTATCGAGTCAAAGAAGGTTTTTTATCAATTTCGAATTGATTCCGTCTTATATCACGTTTCGAATAATCCCGCATGTGTGTCTGCAAGTAAAATATGGAAAAAAGTCTGACGAGCCAATTTTATTTTCAACCTCCCCTATACAATATTGTCTGACAATATAAAGTACATCTTCGATTCTTTCGTATCCACCCGACTTACAGTAGCTTGTGATAGCATCGGGTCTCTGTACACAATCTTTGATTCAAAGCAAATCTGCAGTAGATACCTACGCGAATAGCCCCGGGTATTGTGGGTTAGTTATCCTTGAACCTACAGGATCTTTCCCCTCTCATAAGTGCCTGTAGGCTTGTGTGCGTACCCACATAGTACGTGCGTTGATAAATGTATGAACATCATGTAGGTAGCCTGAGAGTGAAAAGGGCTAAATTTCAATTCTATTTTATTTCTTCTTCTCCATCTAAGAAAGTGTCTCTTTTCGTACCTACCCTTGATTACAGACTCTCTTAAAACCTATTTAATTATTAATCGTAATACCGACTCCGAGGAATGATAAATAAATAATTATAAAGGAGGATTTTTCGGAGATTTAAAACTACGGAAACAAAAATGAAAAATGTGGTAAAGTCAAAAAGAAAAGGAATTCCACAGCTTGCTAAACACCGAGGGTGAATGAAGCCGCGATACCTAAAGGGGGGGTGGGGGGTGTGGGGGGGGGGGGGGGGGGGGGCACGAATGTACATGTATGGCGGAAATAGGGAGTATGAACTACTATATGCACTAGTTTTATCAGTGTGTGTTAAAATCGTAGATAGTAAACTGCAAAGCTAGGTACCACAGTAGTGTCTCGACCAATATACGGGCCCCTCAACCTGCACTCTACTCTTTGAAACAAACAGCGAATACCCCGCGCCCCTGGATATTTGCTGAGCTTTGTTTCGTACATGGGCAGCTTGCAGGTCAAACAAACCTCGCTAATGGTACACACACATACTCTAGGTACGTACGCTCTGCAACAAAGACCGTTATTAACTAACAAAAGTTCATTCACAATTTCCCCAGAGTTCAAATAAATAACATAAGGCTAGTGCGTAGTTATCTAATGATTAAAATAATGAAACTGTATTACCCCATATGAAACCCATTCGGGATTTCTTATATTTTTTCATGAAAAAAAAAATAGCCGAATTAAATACCCTATCGATTTATTGTCAATGAATCTAAATGTGAAATTTTCTACCCTATATACTTTGGCACTGTTTTAAAATCGCGTGTTCGACATATGGTTGGAAAAACTAGGACGATATATCTTTGTGTGTTTGCGGCAATAGCTCTCCTATCTCGGCCACTGCGGAATCCTTCAGCGAGTATCGGAAATGGAATAAATGAATAAATAATATAATAAATATAGGGCAAGTTATTTAGATCGTGTTTAACGTGCGGATATTAAAGAAGTACCTATGTACAACGATGTATAACACATTTATAAAGGTATCTATAATATAATTGGCTAAACTCGAATGAACTTATTCGAGTAGTAATAAGGATGGCGTTACAAATAAAGTTTATTGGTTCGAAGAACTCATCGAAGACTTTTCGAACCGCGAATAAATATCCTTCGCAAAAAAGGAGGGGGATAAGGATTAATTTCAGATAAGTCATTGATGGGTGAGTGATTGATGCGCGCAGGGATTCGAATTGGCAGCTGACTGGTCCACGCTCCCGTGACGAGCTGACGCTAATGATGCAAGTTTTTAGTTATAGACGAGGATGTCGTAGGCCTAAAACCAGGGCATGACATGTGTAACAAGTAGAAAAAAAGAGGCATATAAAAAGAAAAAAGAAAAATTAAAACGGGATCCTTTCGAAACTTGAAGAGTATTTTTCTCGAATTTTTGGGTCAGAGGTTTTACCAGCTCTTCAAGAAAAAAAAAACAATCTACATATTGTACATATTTATTCATTTATTTTGGTCCGCCAACGCAGACGGAGTTGTATATGTGGACATACAGGCAGGACAATTGAACGTGTTAAGAGAAACTCAAACTGGAGAAACTCGGGCTTGTTGTACCTTAGCATACACGCTGTACAAACCTTGAGCTACGTAACTCTGATCGGTTCAAATTAGTTCGACACACCGATATCCGCCAATGCTGAAGGCATAACGAAAAACTTTGAAGTTTCACAACGAGGTATGAATATTCGCTTGAATTCCCTATCACCACTCGGGCTTTCTTAATCTAATTGTAAAATCTTCACCGTGATAGGAATGTTCATCGTAATCGAACTTTTCTTCTGTGAATCCTATTGATTTTGATCAACGATGAGCGGATGATAAAAAAATTTGAAAATCCACGTGGCATGATTATCCATGTAAGATCCAGACGCCGAAATGGTAATAAAATACTCGAAAAATTAAACAACTTAAGAAAAAAACAAGAAAAAAAGAAAAACTGAAAAAGATATTAAAAAAGTAAATACCTATAAAGTGCAGGGTGTGAGTTTGAACAAATAATTGGACTTGTGACAAGTGACATGTGAACACAAAACGGTTGGCGATTTTTTGCTACCTCGAAGTAATCACCTCTAATCCGCAGCAAATTACCTTTCGTACCTATATAGGTATACAGAAATAACAGGATCAAAATTAAGGGGATTAAAGAACGAAAATTGCTCGTCTTCGTCGTTAGACTCGGGAGATTGGACTGTTACTTAATCCCATAGCGTTACCAACAAACGGCTTATATCATCGTCGCTTTATCGGATACAAAATTCGTCTACGACTCTAGGAACTATCAAATATCCCAAGAGACAATTTGTACGGAGGTTTAATTGTAACCTGATAACTCATGATTAGCGTTCACCAATTTACCACCCAGAAATTAGATTCTGGTTTAATTTAGGTAGACTTTGACCATGTTTAGACTGCGTGAAACGGAGTTTGAACACTTTAGTCTATGGTACAAGTTGGTTTTACCCATTCTAGGGAAATTTCACCATAGTCAGTTCTGCCAAAGAAATATAGCGGAAGAAAAAAGACTACACTATATGAAAAACCGCAATGCGGCTATCTGGCTGTCGGAAAATTCGTAATCTGGCTGTCGGAAATTTTGTAGGCAACTCAGACTCCCGGGGTCAACTGAAAACCTAATAACTCCCTATACTATGAAACTTTATTCGAATCCTTCAGGGACGTTCGAAAGTCCATAAAAGTCTCACCTTCGATCTTTGTGCAGAAACTTTAATACTGGATCTTTACTTTCCCGGAATTTTCAAGATTTTAAAAAGACAAGAGCTACGACCGCCGGTGGTATTACCGATCCTCTCATCATTGGAGAAAGCAAGAATCGATCAGCGTTGAATCTTGACTATTTATGAGCTATTCTGATGTTATAGAGGGCTGAAATTTTATTGGCAGTTTATCAATCATTATTCCCTGTACTGTGAAGCGTGATGATCGTTTCGCGCCGATGACCACCGATTCCAACACTGTGAATAGAGATAATCGTTTATCAAATGTAGTAGTGCAGCTGCAAACGAATCGGACATAATTTCCGACGCCGTCTTCCGTACTGACTGACGTAAAGTTTGATTATAAGCGACGTATTTTCTGATCAATAAAACCGATCGAAATTGTCGGACCGAATTGATACAGCCTTTATCCCTTTCCCAGATATTATATATTTAAGAATTAATCATCGTGACGTTGCTGCTGCAGTTTGACAATCTATTTATCACATCTAATCGAAATTTTAGGGCCGCAATTCTGCAGGTTGTTTGGTATACGAAAAACAAAACATTTCAGATTACCGCGTAGAACCTGTAGAAGAGAAGAGAGAAGAGGAGAGAAATCGGGTGTTTTTTTACGTGCGCATGAGTGGAAAAAGAAGCTATGACTATACATGCGAAATATCTACATACATACCTAGGGACGCGTATATTTCGTGGCGGAAGATACCCATCTACCCTTTTAGCACACGCATTTTATTATTTATGCTTACACCGTAGACGTACGCCAATCTATATTTTAAGGTATATAGGCAGGTATATATTATATATAGGATAGGTAGGTACTGCGTATAAAATCCCCACGTATAATATGCATGGTATGAAAGTAGCTATGTTATATTTCAATATCGCACTTCCCCGTGTTTACAGCATACATCTGCTGTCTGTTCACTGTTATGTAATACATGGGATGTCTAGTACACGCAATAAATTCAAGGTTGAAATTCGTAACGATTCGCGATGAGGAGTAGGTATTTATCTAAAGCTTCAATTTCTCTTCTTTAAAAGAGTATTTAAACCTCTTTAAGACCATTGTATCGTTTTCGTTTTTGGTATTATTTTCTTTTATTTTTTTTCAATTTTATTCGCTGCTGTATATAGGCGCATGAGACGTTGTTCATTTTCAGAACATAAGTCGACTTTGAAGCGGAACATAAAAAAATGTAGTAATTTTTTAAACAGTATATAAGCCGTTTACTGTAGTTTCATATCATCGTGGTGGTGATATTTTACGCTTGGTTTGTATTTTGGCTGGACAAAAACACCCCAACACAGCCCTTGCATTTGATTAATCAACGAAAATGAGGGTCCAGCTTTGAGGAGAACGAGTCAGTCACTCCGCGTTGTTAGCTGTGGGTCGATTGTCTGCCCGTACCGTTGCCTGTACTACTACTACTACACGGCAAACACCCGTATACATATACCAGCCAGTGTATTAACGCCCCTTTATGTCGTTACTTTTTCACCCTCTCTCTCCCTCTCTCTCTTTCTCTCTTTCTATTTCTCATCTAAATTAAATGCAGAAAATTTGTCGAAGATTCAAGCTCCAGCGTTGTTTTGAAAGAAATTTATCGCATGCCAATACATGAAATCACTTAATTTCGTATTTCCTATTCCGAAGGCTATAAGGTAATTGAATGAAATAATTAAAGGATTCGATCCTCTTACTACGAGTTAGCCTATGGACTGTTGTGAAAGAAAAAAGAAAAGAAAAATTAAAACAATAACAAGAAATTATGAACGAGGTCGGGTAGGCGCGCAGAAGGCAAGGCGCCGACGTGGTCGGGGGTTGCGGAAGTCTATCGACGCCAGGAACGTCGAGGGTGCCAGAGTACCACACCAGAGGGAAGCAGCCCTGCCTCTAGTATAGACATAGTATACAGGCCTAAATGTTATCTACACTTTAACTAAAAAAAAAAAAAAAGTTTGGAATACAAAAGTTCATCGATTAACATGAATAATTAATTAACCTTTGCTTGTGATTCGAATTACTTTCTTTATTATTTTTTTTTCCTTTTCTCTTTCTACTCACTATGTGATAAAATTTTTTTTTTTAATTTGAGTCCGTAATAAGCGTAAAGCAATTCACACAGATTTGGTGAAAGATAATTGATCAGAACTTTCGTAGTTTTTTTTTTTTTTTTTTTTTTTTTCAATCGTATTAATGATGCATTTTGCAAGAATAATTACCATCTGGAATTGTTCAGTCTTTAATAATTTAAAAGCAACTTGGAAAAGAAAAAAAAAGCAAGAATCAATACTCTGATTGTAAGTACGAAAACGCGGATCGAATTCAGAAACCAAGATATGTAATTATTACGTACTTATATCTTCGTAGGTAGGTATACCTACGCTGCGGGGTTAATCGCGTGCGCCACAGGGGTCCAATTAGCCGAGTGATGGCGCGTTTCTACATATATATACATACCTATACGAATACGTACGTATGTACGTACGTACGTACGTTACGGAATGAGGTATGTTTGTTTATCTTTGTGTTTATATCTACTCTTTCATTATTATTTATCCTACTATTGTTATACTACCGCGTTATTTTCCGACGCCTAAGAAATTTTCCAGAAATTCATTCGGACCGGTTCGGTAATCCTCGGTTATTTTCGGCTACTTCGATCGCATAAGCGTGAAACTAACGAACTCGAGGATCAAATTTTGACCGTTTTTTTTTTTTTTTTTTTTTATATAGAAAAAAGAAAAAATCTCTTTATAAAAATGAGGGACCTTTTAGGGACGGTTTTGACTAGATGTACGTATAATAATTAGCCATGTTAAGTTTTTGACGATATTTTGGTATTTAATTAAGGGATGAAGCTTTCTGCTAGACCCTCCGCGACGTATATTCGGTACGAACTATGTAGTGGGTACCTGTATATCTACATTCGTCGGAAAATGGAGAAAAAAAAATAAAATAAAAAGAAAAAAATAGAAACAATTGAAATATAAAAAAATTCTTAACAAATCCAGGTGTAGGTACCAGCGTACACGCCTCAACGCTCTACCCAACGTCTGACAAAGAATATGGAAACAATACTTGGCGAGTTGAAATGAAAACAATAAGAAAAACATGAAAACGACGTCGCACCAGACGCATCGCTGCAGAGCTCCCTAACGCCTACAGTACAAAACTTCACGGTCGACGAACTGTCTCTATAATCTAGATGCTGTGCAATTCTCATGAACATCGTCGAGGAGTAATACTTTTTCTTCCTTTTTATTTTTCTTTTTCTTTTTCGTATCTGTCCTTCTCTCTCTCTCTCTCTCTCTTTGGTTCGTAAGAATTCAGAGTTGTTTCAAGGAAAAGTAGAAAATTTATTATTTTCATGTTATAAATATATAACGATGATTATATTCGTATTTAGTTTTCTGTTGAAAATGAACTCTTCTTATATTCAAAAAATGAAATCCAGTAATTGATACTGCGGTTAATATTTAGGGCAACAAAAAAAAAAAAAAAAACTCAAATTACTTGTGTACATAAAGACATAAAGGCATCGGTGATACTTTCGCCCCGCGTACCTATATTCTGTACGATCGAAGGATGTTGCTTATTTCTTTATTCTAGAACAAAAAGCTCTTCGTGAGGCATTGTGAGGCCTCGTATAAGTGAGGAGTATGGGGTGCTTGCAATGTCCGCCATCTTGAAAAGTGTCAGCGCGACACTTGTCGCCGCGAGTAGGTCAAAAGTCTCAGAAAATACCGCGTCAACAATAGTAGTGGTAAAGTAATAGGCAAGAGGATGGTATACAAGGTAAAAGTTCGTGTCTAAAGCGCGACGCTCGAATGATATACCAATATGCAGCGAAGTGGAAAGAGTTTCTCCACCCCTGCTGCACGGCGGGTAATTTGACTTTGGGATAAATCGCCGGTTGAATTTAATGCGTCAGAAATGAGCCGTAAAAAATTTGTCTAAATCTATAATTTCAGCGTTAAAACAGACGAATAAAATCGTATGGTTACAGAAAGATTCAAGGAAGTGTAATAATAAGCTTCGTTTTATATATATAATTAATTTCATCCCTACAATTTCAGCCTTTTATATAGTTTTTTTTTTTTTTTTTTTTTTCTTCCTTCTTTTTCTCTGCAAGTGCAGTAATAATTGAAAGCAGTTCACAATTGAAAAGGAATTTCTAAAGCCCAATTTCGTAACGGTTTTAATATGTTATGATAATACGCGTAATGCATGAGGGATAAGGATGTAACGTCCTGTGAATTGTTATAGAAGAATTATCCGTTTTCATAACGATCATGTTACGTTTTGAACGTAACGTTGATATATAGGTATACACCTGGTAGGTATATAACAACATTCTAGCGACAATGTGGTTCGTAATTACGTTTCTGCGCGTACGAATGAATTCGAATAGACGTGTGTATATAGCTACATGAATGCGAGAATCAGATTCTATAGAATCCTATCGCTTAATGGCTCTTCAAGGAACGTATAATAATCTATTCGTATATATTATACGCCACCGACGTCAAAAATTGTCGGTAGGATATGAAGTTCCATCGTAAGAGAATAGTGGGGGAAAAAAATGAAAAAAAAAAAAAAAGAACGGGTATATCCAAATGAAAAATAGAAAACTAATTGCGAAAGGAAAATATGTTCAGCCTGCATTGCAAATATAAGCTGGACGTGATTTTGCATATTCATACGAATGCGCGGTTGAGATAGAATTATTATTGACCAGATAAGAGGTAGGTAATAAAATAGAAGATGGAAAAAGCCGTTGTTCAAATTCAGTTTTTTCGATTTTCTACAGCTTGAAATTCCGGACTATTCAGAGCGGAATTATTTCAACAAATTATATCTGATCATATTGGTACTGCAGGTAGGTATAATGAGTTTAAATAAGAATCCAGGCGATTAATGGTATTGAATTTGAATTCAAGGCTGAGCGACTGCGTGTATGAAATAAATAATTTTTTTTTTTTTTTAATTATCATACACGAATAACAGAATACAATTGCACGGGGGTGTATGTGTGTAATAATTAAAGGATAGAATAAAGCGGCGCCGGTTCAAAAATCTGAAAGAATATTGCCGAATAATAATTTGATCTTAAACTGAATGGATATAAAAAAAAAAAAAATATCCCTCAAGAGCCCGGAGAGCGTCTGAGGAGTTCCCTATTCTTTTCCTATACAGACTTTCTTGCGGTTTCAGCAATTTTCTTTGGACAATGTGTTCCTGACGGACAAAGACCCAGGTCCCAACCCACTGCGGTACCTATACCCGTCACCCCAGTATTATATAAATAATGCGACTTTAACGCGATTTTAACGCAATTCTAACGCTTCAATAGGGATATATACCGATCTGATGATAAACGCCTCGAAATTGCGTATAAAATATCCTGTGAAAGCACAGCTGTGTTAGTTCGGAGAAAAGCTATGAAAAAAGTTGTCCAATCGTGGCCTGACCCAAAACTAATCAAAAGAAGACCTCAAAGTTCGCGACGCATTTCCTTGTCCGCCATGCAATGGCCGAAAGTCCTAAACACATATGTGAATTATGAATTACGGAATTCTGCCCTTGACTACGACGTCACTCGGCCAAGGGTTGCACGCGCAGCCGACAAAGAACTGGAAGAAAGGAAAAAAGGAGAAAAGAAAGAAGAGAGAGGATCACAGACCCGAGAGGATGGGCGCGAAAGGGGTTCCTATAGTACCTATAGGAAACCAAAGAGAACTGGGAGAGGGCGAGGGTTCACGAGTTGAGTGGGTGCGTGAGAGAGCTTTGCCGTTTGTGTTCTGCCACCTCGGTCACTTTACCACAAGCTACATAATTTTATTTTCATTTTTTTCTTATTTTATTCATAACTTATCTATATTTCTACGCCTTTATAGCGGCGAGAGTCAGAAACGAGCGATGAGAGGCTGTTTGAATTAATCAGAAATTTAAAGCCGGAAGTTTTCTGCGTTTTCAAAGATCAAAGATGGCTCGAATCAATTCAAAGCTTCTTTGGTATTACGGATGTATAGATTTCATACGAAGCAGTCGTTGCTTGCACGTGTGTCGTTATATACGCACCCGTATATCAAGGTTTCAAGTATTTCCTCGGGTGACGTGTGATTTATTGTTCGGCAGGATATTTCCCAAGTCCCGTTTGGATTCGAGTATGGGACAAGCCCGTTCCTTTCTTAGATGAAAATTCATCCCTTTTCTCCGATCCCCCGAGATCCGAAAAAAAGCGTTAACTCGACGGTAGAAAACATCGCAAAACGCGAGAGCACGGGTCTTAATTTTTTTTTCAAATATTCAAAAAATGAACAACACGTCGTTTAAGGGCGCAGGAATTGTTTCATCGAGCTCAAATTGCGCGTTAATGAAACGCGATGAATTTCATTAACTTTTAATACCTAAAAAGGTTCCGAAATTATATCTCGACAGGGGACTGACCTTTCAGATGATCGGGCGTGTCGGCTGCTCCAACGCGCATGATGTCGCTCAAGTAATGTTCTAGGGTCCGCATACTGTCCAGCGGAGAATTACCGTTCGCTGTCATTCGGTCCTGGAAAACAGATTAAACCGTCTCGTTTAATAACGTAGGTTAACAACGTAGTCCAATAATCGGGTTAAAATTAATAGAACAACGACAGTACGCCACTGATCGAAAATTCTCATATACATATACAGAGAGATTAAAGCGTGAGTGGAGTCAAAGCCAACTCGGCGTACTCCAGGTTTTTCGTCTATTTATTGCAGGCCGACCATCTGCATTTTTTCTCTGGTTGAATTGACTTGCTTCCGGAAGACATCGATTGGAAAAAAAAAAAAAGAAAAGTGGTAGGCCAGCCTGCAATAAACAGACGAAAAACCTTGAGGGTGCCGAGTTGGCTTCGACTGAGTGTAAACCAACGCTTCAATCTCTCTGTATGTATTATAATGCGTGTAGAATTATCCACAACGGAATAGCTATCTCGATTCGAAAATGAATCATTCGATTCTGACAAATAATCAAATTACTCGTAGAGATTTCGGGTGAAATTATCCCCTTTTCTCTATCTCTACTTGCCTTCAAATTTTGTGTAAACCAAGTTTCTAAAATTTCAAAAATGATCTACCCGCTCAGGAAAATATATGTATACGGTTCCTTTTCTCACGATTCGATCTGATATTAGTATAAGACAATTAATCAATGAATTTAGTACAGTATGTATGTTTATGAGTCTGGCCTCGATAAACTTGATATAAAAGCATAAAAGGTATTTTATTTTGCTTTTCTTTCCGTTTCTTCTTTTCACGATCTCAAAATTGGTATATTTATAATATACGTATGGATGTGAGCGATGAGAAAACTGATGAACAGATCGAGAGACACGCTTCTATAAAATAAAATTGTTCATTGTTCGGGTTGACTGTTTTATATAGTTTATCAAAATATGGCAGCCCCGATATTCCGTGATGAATTATAACTTAAGATATACAATTTATTACTATTTCACTTGAGCGTCACTTAAAATTGTGACACGATTGATTTATGGGGATGATAAAGGAAAAAAGGGGGCGGGCGAGCTGACGAAGTTTGATTGTAAAATTTTTTGAAACCCTCAAATTTGTAGGGAAGCAGAAAAGAATCTGCGGCTAAATTACTCCCTGAAATTTTATATTTAAACCCTTAACCACGAACGACGCTTTTCTCCCTATAAGAAGAGCTCATCGAATTCGATCGCTTGCAGTCAAGAGAATACTTCCCGTTGGGGAAGAAATGGAAGAAGGTAAGAGAATGAAAAAGCGAAAAATAATAAAGAGAAAGGAAAAGGAAAGGGAAAAGACCTGCCTTCAGCCAGTGGTAAACTAATATTATATACTTTTGTCACTAATTCAACTCGCGTAAATCGAAAGTAACCATGCGAATAAAAAATGATAACTAGGAATAAAACTATGTAAAATAAATCCGCTTGTTATTTTTTAACCATGTAATTTGAGCATATGTATCTAGACGTAAGAGGCATATCGAGTTAACTAGAGTCATGTATGACCTACAATTATAGGTAAGGTAACACTCGCGGTGCGGTTTCGCGTTGCAAGATTTTCAAAGTAAAAGTTATACATGTACACATATTTGAAAGCGAACCCGTAGTGACTGGAAGAAATTTTTATCAACCAACAAACTATTGCAAATAGCAAAATAGAGAGAGAATTAAATATGATCCCAAAATCTGTATAATCTACAATAGATATCAATCAATGCGAAAGCCTGACTAATTTCAACCTCGCATTTTCCTACTCCGTGCGATAAACGGAATAAGAAAAAATATCTAACGAATAGAGAAGATCGCGGAAGGGGTGACTGCGCCTAAAATCGTCGATTCGGTTCCGCAATATATCGTCGCTACTCTAGTCCGCCTCTACGACATATACTTCTAACGCTTCGGAGATACCAGGACCACAGCGATTTATTTTCGTTAAATAAGGAGGGAACGAACGGACGTAAACCAGGATAATAGATGGCAAGGGAGGAGAAGTATCTGCAGGTGTAAATCCGGTGCAGGTTAAGAGAATAAGAAAAAAGCTTTTCTACACACTGCGCGGAAAGTTAGGTGAGAAAAAGCGCAGGATAAAACCAGCCAAGTTGTAAGGATACCCCGAATCATTTCTACGTTTTTGGCATCGTCAAGTGGTTAGAAGCTTCGGGTGAGTATAATCACAAATTAAACCGTGTTTTTTCACCCTCTTCGACTCCGGATGCTACGAATGTTGAACAGAATAATTGAAGTCCTGTAACCACGTAACAGTTTTGTAAAAAAAATTTCGAGCGTATATTGAAAGAATTTTGCCACCCATAAGTATAAGCAATTTACACATCGCATTGAAATGATATAAAAAATCTCAGACTTATACCAAAAAGAATGATTAAATAAAAATGAATGAAACACCTTCCTCCGTGGATGTAATTTAAAATTCATACACGCATGAAAAGATACGATTTCAGTTCGCAGCGTTATCATAATCGTGTAAAATAATTTATCGCCAGTCGTTCATCACATTCCGCATACGTAAACCACCCGCGTTTCCGCCATTTCTCAATTTCCATTGATTCAATATCGGACCCGGTTTCCTCCGTGTCAAAGATCCGCGGAAAATGACCTTTACCATCGGGTATACACGGCGCTATAGACCTACGTAAACAGAACTCTCGTTTTATTTGTTTACTTGGTGCAATATGTGTAACCTAAAAACACGCATTAAACACACATCCACGTTTGCGTCGGTGAGCAATTGGATCTCGTATGAACCTGTATTTAATATGTAACTCGCAGAGCGTCTGTCCTCTTTCGACGTGGCACCTCCTTCGCCCTCTCCATTTCTCTCCCTCGCTCTCTCTCTGTCTCTCCCTCTCTCTACGTGCGGCGGACTCCCTCGCGCGGCAGAGGGATGGTAGAAAATCAATATAGGAAAACCAGGAAGCGGCGGGCAAGCAGCACCAGGGCGTCGACAGCGACCACCCTCGCCCTGGCTCCGTTTGGTTCCGGCAGTTCCCCGCGCCGAGTACAGCTCCACCTCGCCAGCGTCGATCGTTATTGGCTGTTTCTCGTCAAACAGTTACGCGCTGGCCTGCTGACGTAACGGCCACTTATTCTTATAGAAATATAGAGGGTTCTTATAACCACCCCCGTACCGATACCGAAACCCATACCTAAATCCCTTATCAACACATACGAGGTATATCTTCATTTTCATTTCTTATACCTACCCACTTTCATCCCTATAATTGTTTCTATGTTTTCTTATTCCTCCCTTATCGGCGGGGATTTGTTTCTTTCTCTCGTTTCATAGATCGCAGAATCTCACCCATGTTCTCGTATTATCATGACTTTATAGGTATACAGACGGAAATTGATCGCTACTTGAAAAGCCTAGTCAGACGGTGCAAATCAATTTCATTTCGAACCGTGTACTGCATACCTACGTATATGCCGAGACGAAATCGGCGAGGTACGATTTCCGGAATTGCGATCAAGCTACTCGATTTCACAGAATGAGAGAAACGAGAGTTTCAGCTGCGGAACGAGGCGAGAGATAACTTCAGACGATTGAGGGTGTACCTATCCCTGCACCGAATCCTATTCCCATTTTTTACACTCCGGGATTGGAGGAGGGGCCGGAAACGTGATAGGAATTAATTCGATCAGATATATGCCTGATCTGTTCTTAGAGATAATCAAGCTACTTGTAGGGAAGAGGAGTTACGAGTCTGCGAAAGATTTTTAGGCAATCAGTCGTGAACCTGTTGATTAGATTTCTGTATTTCATACATGTGTTCTCCTTTCTTCTCGTTAAGATTAAGAAATGAAATTTATTTGTAAGTACATCTGATTTCTGTGTAATTATACCTCGCTTACAGAGTATTAAAATAATTCCACAGTATAAATTAATTAGAAACTTCATGAATGATAAATTCCTTCAACTTCTCTCTATTAGCGGTGGCAGATCTTTTTTTTTTCTTGCTGTCTCGTTACGCGCTCCTTAGAATTCCCGTTTTTGATATTTGAACAATTAGTATAATTAGTCCTCGTTATACTTTATGATCTGGTGAAACAGCTCTCAGTATACCTTTCATTAATACCTACCTAATAAATACCGAGAAAAAAGATTCTCACAGTTGTCCAAATAAATTTTATTCCCTTTTTACTTTCCCGTTAATTATTCACCTGAAAAGAAACGGAAAAAAAAAACTTACGGAACAAAGATGCCCGTGAACTAAGGGTGGAAATCCTGAAGCCTGTGGGTAGGTATAAGAAACTGTTGTAGCTTCTAAAGAGGGGCGTTGGAACTTTCTAAGCTTTCGTCTAGGTTTTATGGAAAGACTTTCGCGGACCAGAAAGGTCAAACGTTATTTCTGTTTCCTCGGTGGTCTCATTGCGGTCGTTCTTCTCCCATCTTTTAACCTCCTCTCTATCCATCATCGTCCCAGTGTCTTCTGCCCTGTCGAATCCTCAGTCGAATCACTTGTATTCATTATTCGTGACCACGAATTGGTATATTTATTGACAAAACGTTGAAATGTCAATAACCGCGAGAAACACCCACGCTCATCGCCGTAAATAATTAACTACCAAACTCTGATGTCTGTACAGAAATGATTTGCCGATGACAATTGTCAATATCTAATACCGAATACCTATTCCTGAACTGGAATTAACATTTGGAGTAAGTCTTGGGAACGATGTGTAATCATTTTTTCCTCACTAGCAAGCCTCGTGAATTTTTTGATAAAACCAAAAGTAAAAATGACCTCTTCATCCCCATTTTTCTACTCGTCCTAATTATTATTATATTATGTACACAAGGAGGAGATCTTCGTTCGTAAAAGGTTCGAAACTATCCGTTGTAATATCCGAAGGGTTGCAGGGAGAAACGGCGCAAGGGCGTCGAGCTCAAAGGGATTCGCGCAGGCGCTTGACGTCACAAGTTACTTTCGATTGCGTAACATTACCGATTACTGGTGAAACGGGTAGAAGCTGGGCTTGACCTAGATACACGTGGCCCAGTTCGACGAAGAGTATCGACTTGCTGGTTTCAAGGGGCCATTTCTATAGAGGGGGATATCTAGTGACGGAGATGCTTCAAACTCCTACTATACCTACGTATACGAAGAGCTACCAACCAGCGGGGGGCGTTAGGTCAGCTAACTATACATCCGTAGTAAAGACTATCGATTATTTCACGGCTTTTGAGTACCTATACACTCCTCATTGTTAACTAAACTTAAAAGGACTTGAAATATGATCGAATTACATGCCTGTCCTTCTCTGACAAGTGCGAATATTATACGAAGGACAATACGCTCCACTTTAGTTTTACAAAACCCACTTCCTCTACATGAAATAACACCGCGATACCCTCGGAGCAACAGTTGTGAAAGATTTTCGAAACTTATAGAACAACAAAAATTCTAATATCATTTTTAACCAGGAAATTCGCACAGGGATTCAATCAAGGATTTTTGAAATTGATCAAACGTATATCATTTTTATTTTCTTCAACAAAATCTCTTCCCCTGATTAGAATCGACAGAATTCGGGAAAAGTTGAAACAGATTTTCCGACGTTTCAAACCTCGTGATATCGCGAGTAAAAACTGTGCAAAGAACGATTGAATAACGAACGCAAAGTGGGTTGAGCTATACTTGGCGGTGTATATGCGGGTTGAAACCACTTATGGACTTCACGGCAGAATCCCTCGGTATTCTATCAACGAAATAGATGACATATCGTTTGATACCGTCGAATCTATTTTACTGTACAATTTTTCCGTCGTACAGAAAACACGCGGTTTCAATTTTTTAATAAAAATTCATCTGTGCAGCTCTACGATGATAATATTATATTGTAGGTATACTACGGGTGTAACACATTGACCTATTCCACGTATCTCCCTGTTTCCACATTTCATGAAATTGGACAAATCATTCCAACAAAGGTAAACGAAATCGGACCTCAGGTGGAAATACCGTAGCTATACAACGTTATAACGTGTAAGAAAATGTCAAATGTCAGAGGTCGCCGAAGAACCGTATGACGTACGGCTAGTCGCTCTATTGATTCGTGACTTTCTTATCTTATGGAACTAAGAGGGTACTCTGAGAGCTCTTCGGAGCTCTTTTTCTCCGGGGATCCATATCCAAGGTATACCTGGAGGCAGGAAAGAATTTTAAGAGTCTATTCGAGGAGGGCCGTGAGAGGAAGAAAGGCTAGAGATATAATGACCGCACGAATAAGATGTGGGTGGGTATATATGTGTCGATACTTATATATAGATAAATCTGGATTCCTGTGTACCTCTGTGCAGGTATCCAGAATCCAGCAAATGATATAAGCGAGCGTGCAAAGTGCAGCGTGCAGCAGCAACACTGGCAGCTCTATTGATTCGTGACGTTGGAAGGTAGGTACAGAGAACGTTATACCGCGGCTGTGTGTAGCACGCGAATATGTATACCTATACTATTTGCCGGGAATAACCGAGCGCCTCCGAGTGTGACCGACAGATCCCGAGCATCCCTAAAGCATCCCCTATACACAACCTGGAAGCCACGGTTCGAACGGTGCTAACGGGTTGACCCAGTTTAGCCCACTGGCAGAATGCCTCGATCCCTGCAACGAGCGCATCAGCACTCAACGCCAACAAACCCCTTCCTTCATCCACCCCCTGTATGCACCATCTTGCCGCAACCTAGCTTCAACCATAGTTTCGATCGGCGTTATTTTTCGCCCCGCTAACGTCTTTCCTGATACAAATCCAAATCCAAATCCAAGCTGCAGCTTATATGCCTGTATAGATGCAGGGATATGTCGTAGTATAGTAACCCGATTTTACTGCATGTATTCCTACGTACCCTGCGACTCTACGTGCAATGCGCAAGGCTAATCTATTAAACGGACTTTATTTTAATGGACTTTTCGACTTACTAGACGCAGTGCAGTAGATTCCGACGTGTTTCAGTGCACCAAGAAAGTGGGACACCTATAAATTCTTCGATTTATACATCGAATAACTCTACATCGAGTCGACTAATCTCAATAAAATTTGCTACAGAAATACCTCAAAGAATTTATAGATCTCGATTCGAATTTGAGCAGAATCGCTCTGAGGGTTTGCAAAGAAGAGCGAAAAATGTATTTTTTGAGATATAATAATATCTCGGGAACAGCTCTCGCGGTTTCGATGAAGTTTCGCTGATTAGTACCTTTCGAAGGAATGTACTCTTCTCCCGAATGTAGCACAATTTTTAGATCAAATCTGGGAAGGGTGGCACTTTGAAATTTCATTACCGCATAACTCGATAACTGTTGAACCAATTTCATTGAAATTCCCTGTAGAATTTCGTTTTACTATAATCTAAACTTAATTATTTGAAAATTAGCGTCAGGTTTAGTTATACCGTCGCCCTATTTTCACATTCATGCATGTGTGGGTATTTGGTTCAGCTGCATGGATGGTTTATACCCGGTCTATATAATTCTGTGAATTATGGACGCATATCTATAGCATATGTAGGTATATACGGCTAGATCCATATGTCTAGGTGCCGCGCCCGGGCGGTTCGCGGCTGACCTACCTTAGCGACTGCAACGGCACCCCTGGCACTGGGTCACGCCACTGCGGCGGTGCCCGGCCGCGAATTTAAACCGAGCTAATCTTAAAATAGAAGAACTTCTCTGTCGTACCGAACTAAGCAGTCGAAATGGCTATTGGCCATGCGGAGATACGTAACGTAACTCTACGACGTGAAATAGTTCATAGTACATGCTGCTGCAGTACAAGCAGACCATGCAAAGCTGATAAACCGTATCAGTGAGCGCAGGAAGTAGCTGCTTCAAGTGTCTTTGAACATCAGAAGTAACGCTCAATAGTAATCGTTGCATTTCTACTTAAGAGCTGCCTTCCCTTAAATTATCAAGAACGCGTGATGCTATGTGTAGATATAGCTGGTGGCAGTTTCCGTTAAGCTTTCACTTCTTTTTTTTTTTATTAAGAAGTGTGTACCTACTTTGAGCTGCGGACAATCGATCATAGGGATGAAAACCCGGAGAACGAAAGAAAAGACAAAGTGGGCCAAAGTCTCGGGAAGACGTTGGATGAGAATCGGACAATGGCTACCATCGAGATGGATTATTTTATGCTGTCGGCGTTATGTCTATACTTGATAAGCACTCAGCTGCAGTATAAGCCTAAAGAACTTTTCAAAGCCCAGAATTTTTCGTTTTTCATTTTTATTTTCATTTGTTCTTAGTCATCGAATCTATATGCAAATTGGTACTTTTTCTAATCCTAAGCAGCCTGTCGAATGCGAATCGCAATGCTGGAGCACATTTATCGACCTGTGCTGGTATACCTTGTACTACATGTACTACATACATGAATATATATACCTTTATTTATAAATTCATTTGTAGGTACGCACGTGTGCGTTTACCTCTGCCTTTAATGGTCGTAGTTGACATCGTACACTGTATATGTGTAATGTACACGTACGTGAATGTACGTAGATTGACGCACGCGCGTACGTTGAGAATGAGAAAAGGTGGGGAAGACGCTACCACAAACGACCACCGGTCGATATCTTACGTAGGTTTAGGTTGGTTACGAAAATATAAGCATACCCTAAGTTTACAGGGTGTTCCAAGGGAGTTTAAAGTCAAAGATAATGATTTTATAAATATTTGAGTCAACGCAAAATGTATTATTCGTTTTTTTTTTTTTCTTTTGCGAAAACTACAGGTAGGTCCATAGATCTTGTTTCCCAAAAGCTGAATGAATGAGTGAATGGAATTTTGTTGAATAACGTTTCAGTTTTTCTTCAATTACTTCAATACGATATCGTGCCTCTTATTGACACGATTTCAAGCCCATGCGTCTCGAGGTAAGAGAGTTTATCGGACTGATCCTTATCAGAGAGATGACCTGCATTATGAAGGCAAGGTGTGGTTATACTTACGTTTATTCGCGTGGCTAAGCACGCGTATGTGTGGTATTCACACGTGGAATGGAAAACCGACAAAACAAGCTAATTTCCTACGCCTCGGAACCCCCAAGGGTCGTGCATAGCATTCTCCGCATTTATGAGGGTTTATTGTATTAGAATGCAATGAAACAGCACTGCATACCGGACGGGGTGAAGAAATTCCGAAAAAAAAGTTCAAGAATTTCATGTTGACGATTAAAATCAGAACAGAATCTCGGTACTGTGATTATTCCTATCTTGAGTGGAACAGAACCAACGAAACAAGAAACAATATTGTTTGTGGCAACTCCGGGAAACCCCACCGCGGACTTGGAATATCAATACCTGAAGTAGCACAACCAACTCAACAATTACTACTTGGAAAAAAAAAAAGAAAAAAAAAATGAGCTGCAAAATCAAGTAAGCTACGATAAGTTCTTTTCAGGAATTCTATATAAATATAAGAGTTTGATGAAAGTTTGATTTTCATCGCAAATAGGAAAGTTCTCCACAGTCCCACGAGTCACGAACATAAAAGCGCAAAAATCTCTCCGCAATTGAATTGATCTACTAATGAACTCCTCTGAGTACTGAAGAGCGCAGAGTTCGAAAATGAAATACGAGTTTTATAAAAAATTCAGTTTCGTATCACAGTGCTGTATACGATCATCATTACTTTACTCAAATTATTGTATACCATAAAATCCTGTAATACGAAAGATATAAAAGCGCAAAACGCGACAGTCTACTGTATATAGATGGATAGGGATACTGATTGCTGTGAAAGTCATTTGAAATTCAATCACTCAACTCCCTGAGATCTGGATGTGCCGTAACGAGACATAAACGCGGATATATACTCATCAGTTGTCAGTACACGCGTGCAGCCTCGCACGTTTTTCGCACAATCAATCTGGCTTATTAGTTTCTTATACACACTTCGCTTATTTTTATTCCCCATCCAGTTCAGACGCGTATCTATAAACGTATGATGAATTTTTATTGACCACAGAGATTTAATGAACTGACTATGACTCCTTCTCTCTTTTACCCTCCGGCACTCTGTCTCTCTGAAAATGCAAAGCAACCCGGTACGCGATAGTGAGTCATTGGTAGATTATCTGGCCTCATAGTCCCTCTCTTCCCCTCTGTGCTCGCGGGTTTATTTACGTTCCACAATGTCCATTTCAATCTCAGCACAGCCTCCGCGCGGACACGCGCCAAACTATTGCCTCAGCCGACACCGTAGCGGGAGCAGAAGAACTTTTTCTTATCTTATTCTTCTCATTTTTCTAATACGCAAGTCCATTACATCTATTAGTGGTCATTTATTTCGTGCCCTTTTTAGACGAAGTATTTCTTGCCTAGGTTTTAGATTTCTCAACATTTCGTGCAGATTTCTCTCATAGCTCCATAATACAAGTATTGCCTAGTTACATCATGAAAAACTAATGTCACAAGTGTAACACTCTTCATTTTTGCTTTACAATTTTTATGAAATGAAATCCAGCACATTGAACAAACGAAACAAGCCTGACAATGAGATAAGCACTTTATGTGCATACAGAACAAAATCCTCTATCTCTTATTAGCACACGTTGCCGGGTATCACTTGAACCGTTAAAGCATGTGCGCACGACTCCACCTAATCCCAAAAATAATTGATATACAAACAGGTAATGAAATTTAATTTCTGTGATAGTGCGAAGTTCTAAACGAACGAAGCGCTGTCATCGAGGCGAAAGTCACGATTCCCTGGATTTACACTAGCGATTGCAGCTAGATGTTATTGGCTTTGCATTCTGCGCGTCCCTCGTTTCAATGAAAGAATTTTTTCCAGAAATTTACGGGAACGGAAACTGTACCAAATGAGTGTAACAAGTCTCTTCTCCCAGACGGAATATTGATAACGCAGAAAGAGCTAAACGCCAATTTCCCTGTCTATGAATCTTGCGTATAGTACCGAGGAGCGAGGAATTGGCAGGCCATTTTCCAAGCGTGAATTAGTCATACGAGTGTCCCAAAGTAGTCGTTGATGTAAACAGGAAAAAGCGCGTGGGTATACCTATGCGTATCGATCCTCCGCGCTTCTTGCTCTCTTAGTTTTCTACCTGACGAAACTGCGTAACGTGTCTAAAAAATGAAGACAGGTGAACGTAAGGCAAGAATATAATTCATGCTATACTTCGTTGACTAAAATGATAAAAAATCATCATAATAATGAAGATAAGTAGAAAGGAGAAAAAGAACAAATGAAAAGAGTTGAGCGCAGCGGGAAGTTTGAAAATGAGCGACGATTAAAAACTCGAGTATAAAATTGTACGAACATGCGCGTTCATACCCGCGCAATAATTATCACCAGAGTACATAAGAGCTAAATAATCGGCCGAATTGCGTTATTATTATGTATATACCTGTACACTCTACACAATGTAGATACGACATACTTAGACACGCGATTGTATTCTTAAATTTATTGCCTTACTTTAGTGCTCGAGGACTTTTGTGAAGAAATGAGGCCCTAGACGAACTCGTTCCACCATAGCGTAACTAGACTCTTCGACTATATAACTAGTGTAAACTTACGATATACACTGCACAGACAAGGTATACCTACTCGATCGTAGATAGATAGATACTATATACCGAGGGGAAAGAGCAGTTGCATTACGCGCATGAATCACCTTGAACGAAACTCGAGGCACGTGCGGCGATGAAACGGTCAGCCGGTCGGTCGCCCTGACCGCGAGGAGCCATCGCCGATCGGAGTTTATCATAGACTATTAACTATATACATGTATGTATTACGTATATAAGACACATATGTATACGTATACTTGATCTACGGGAATAAGGTATAGCTAATTTACAGTCCAGCCTAACACCTCGCTCTACGACTAGAGCGAACAGCGACACTGTGATTTCTTACACTGATGCACAACTAAAGCACAGGTAGGTATAACGGACGATATATCGTACTATAGTGAGCTCTAGGGCGGATATGATAAGCAAAAAATGACGATGATGATGCTGATGATGATTTTGTGAAATGAAATGCAAAGGAGGTGAATAATGGTTGAATGAATAAACGCAGAAGCTAGTATGTATGTAGGCCAAGTACAAATAGGTTAAAAGCATCGTTGAATCTAATAGCTAATCATGTGCCTGAATTTATAGCAAAGTTTTTTACGATGAGAGAAGAAAAAGTGTGCGGAGATAGTCTAAGGTAGTATTTGAGAATAATTTGTCAATTGGTATTGCGATCTTTGAGCGAAACGCGACCCTGATTGAAATGATGGAAAGTGTTCGGCGATTTGAAGCTGCGCGGAGGCGGGAAAAGAAACTGTAACATAAGCTTGTGCTAGAGCCTAGAGCCTGGAGTCTGGAGCTTAGAGCATGCACCATATTGACGTTACATGCACAGTTAATCGTAGAACGAGTCAAACGCCAACGAGTCCGCTAATGGTACACTTCCTGGCAATTGCTTCCACGTTGGTATAGAACCACGTTGCGTCCACGTTGCGCGCGACAATCTCCTCCTCCTCCACCTCCACCGCGACCTCCTCTTCACCCCCGTGTACATTTCCCATATACAAACGTATAGTTAGTTACTTACACCGATATCCTCCAACGTACACGAGAATATGTTTATAAACTCGAGGCCATAAACCACACACGAATACATAAAAAAAAAACCTGTGTAACAGAGCTACATACATTCAAACATTTCGTTACACACAGGCAAGAACCAGCGGACGAGGCGCCTCTTATCGCTCTTGCGCGATATGTTTGTTCCACGAGTTACGTAACGCGCCGGATCCGGCCTTCGCGCGTGCGCCAAAGGTAGAATAATTATATATACACGTCTTTGCAGGCCGCGTCTGCGTCTGGTCTACCTCTGGTTCGCTGCCTCTGCAGCTCTGGGAAAGCTTTGAGCTTATAAGAGGTCGAGGCGAAGTTGGATTTTCTTCATTCTTATCGTATTTTACCCGATTATATTAACCGGTTGCAGGTCATAATCTAGCAGGGTATATTATTCCATCCTGCAGTGATAAGGAAACGATAAAATAGCAGATGAACAATAATTGACAAACCCAGAGGGACAGGCGTGACCTGCAGCTAAACCAGCTAACAAGATTCGCCATTCAATTGGATGCGGAGATGTTATTTTTAGCCAGTTCTTAAAATAGGGAAACAGAGATAGAGAGAGAGAGAAATCGTCATCTCGGCACACGCCAAAGCTAAAGACAACGCGGTGTAACCTAGACGATCGCGCAGACCACTCTTTTTTCTCATCACTCACATGTATACATTTATGTATACAGTAGAAAAGTTAGTGGTATAGGTACGCGTATTTGCGTATATGCTACCTACGCGCCCACGTTTGGCATACCATAAGATGTACGCGACTATGACTGATTCAGCTACTTACGTTAGTCTGTCGTAACGCGGTCTCTGATGCCGCGCGAAACGTCTGCCAGAGGAATCATATTGAGATCTGCGTCATAATCCAATGATCAACGGACCTACGTTATTCCAACTACCCTCTCGTCGAGTTTGACGTAAAAAAGAAAGAGTTACTACAATTCCTCACAACGTACGTGAAATTGAAATTTAGATCGAAAGTCTTACGTCTTCGATGTGCAGAATTATTTCTGGTCTTTCCATTATTATAAATAAACTCAGGACATCTAAGAATAGGGCGTTTCGTCGAAATGACAAATAATAGTCCGACTACATCTACGATCTCGTAGAGTTCAAATAAAAGATGAAATCGTGAATTCGGCTGAATGGCTGCAGTTCTTTTTTCTTTTTTTTTCCTTTTAAGCTAACTCTAATGCTGCACCAACGTAATTCATATACATTATACACACATTTGGAATTTAGTGAAAAATTTGAACTAGTTTGACTTCAGCTATAAGATTTTTACCGATTTCCATACCGTAGTTCGTCTCAGTTTTAAACGGTGATTCTTATTGTCAGTTAAACACAGTGCAACTTGCAAGTGAAGTATTTAATTATATGTTACGCGAAGTTAAACTGTTAAGAAATAGAGCGAGCAATTCGCTTCTGTTAATCTTTACGATTGAGCATCCCATTGAGCTAAATACTTATCACAGAAAAGATTCTAGATCATTCAAGTTGTACTAGAATTCTATAGATCAATTCTACTGTTCGCTCTGACACATGGACTCTCGGACCTACCACAGACCACAAACATACTTACGTATATAGGTAGGTACTTGAAACTGTCTATGTCTATCTACAGGTATAGTGTAAACGATCAGTTCTTATTAGGCACCTTGTGCTATGTAACTCGTGTATCCCCCTCGGCGGGGATTGTTTAACAAACATCATGTAACGTAACTGTAATCATTTTCAATATACAATCAGTAGCTGCAGCTATATGTACACGTGATTAAAATTATCTCCTCACAGGCCCACGACTAGCTGCAACATTTTAACTATATAATACCTCGGTTTCACGTCTCTCAATTTCAACTTCAATATCGCTGGTATACACATAATTCCACAATTGGTTAACCAAAAGTGAGAATCACAAGTCGGTGAACCCGATCAAGGGAAAGATTTGGATAAAATTTGTTGATTCGTTACCTACTTCACAAGACAACGAACTTTACGGCCAAATACAGCACAACTTGAAGATATTCAATGTGCAAATTTTCGCCGGTTAAAAAAACTACAGTGTGTAGTTTCTAGTGTGTCTCGTTTCTCAATTACTTGAAAAAATCTTTAGTACATAGCTAAAATGTCAAACATACACACAATCAGAGTTCTGATTACAACCGATGTCTTCCCCCTTTATATATACAAATACTTAATGAATAATAACTAACGAGTATAACCACGCACCTGCTGATAAGGTGGTAACTGCAAAAGATCTCTTTCGTCAGCACCAGTGACCTCAAAGGTTGGCGCAGTGGGTGGTGGATACAAGTTAGTTTTCCCCGGGTACGAAGTACTCCTTCGGAATTTAACAGGGCTGATACCAGTCGGGCCTGGATGTCCCGGGTGTCCAGGATGCCCCGGATGACCCGGATGTCCCCCGTGCCCCGGGTGCACCGGATGACCTGGGAAGGTAGGGCTCGGTTTCCTGCCCTGAAGACTCGCAGCAGCGGCTGCCGCTGCCGCAGCAACGTGCAACGACGAATGCAACGGTGGTAAATTCGGTACCGATCTTCCACGACTCCAAGGTGATTGCAGGGCCGGGCTACCACCTCCCTGCGGGCCTCCACCCCCACCCCCTCCTCCACCACCTCCACCCCATTGCTGAGGCCCAACACCAGACTGAGATCCACCGGACCATGCAGCGTACCCTTTACCCTGTACGTAGACACCGGGATGATTCGAAACTGCTGCTTGTTGCTGATGTTGTTGTTGCTGTTGTTGCTGTTGCTGTTGTTGCTGCGGCTGTGACTGTTGTTGCTGTTGTTGTTGCTGCTGCTGTTGCTGCTGGGGTTGTTGTTGCTGTTGAGTTTGTGACTGTTGAGTTTGCGATTGCTGTTGTTGTTGTTGTTGTTGCTGTTGTGATTGTTGTTGAGGCGGTGCAGAAGTAACCGATAAAACTCCGTGTCTCGAAACAACACCAACCCCGCTAGTTCCACCACCACCAACACCACCACTACCACCACTACCACCACCACCACCCGTATTACCACCCCCGGCACCACCGTGCTGAGGGAAATTATGACTAGCAGTAATCGCCCGTCTAGATCCAGCGTTACCTCCACTGCTTCCAGTATTCGCGAACAAACCGCCCGGTCCTCCGGTTGGAAAATTTTGAAATGCTGCTAAAGATCCGTTCACAGGTAGAGTGTGGAGACTTCCGTCATCCGCCCATAGGCTTGGTACCCTTACGGGATCGGGGAAAGGCGAGGGTTGAGAAACGTCCTTATCCGAGGTAGAGACCGCCATGGGAGCCATGGACGTCATCGAGGTGATGGAACTCATCCCTGTGATTGATCCTATCGAGGATATGGTACCGACCTCTCTTTCCGAGTCCTGGTCTTTAGGCTTGTCCTGACCACCGCTGCCGCCTCCACCACCGATCGCCGAATCGGAACCACCGGGCGACAGCGGTGCCGATTTATTAGCGGTTTGTTTTTCTATTAGGAGATCGTCCTGCATGGCAGTTGTCGGCTTGTTAGATGTTGGTACAGGGTTGTTGGCAAATAAACTGGAGCAGTAGTCCAGGGTTGAAATAACAGGGCCGTATTTAAAGTCCCCCATATATCAGAAAACGGGGATTATGTATCCCTTCGATAGAGTAATTCTAGTTACCAGATATTCGTATCTATAAGCTCGCTGCTGGTTTATTCCCACCAACAATTAGAGCTATACTATATATACCTATACAGTATATCTTTAAATTTACTAAGACCCTTTATAGGTTAAGTTATTATTTATATATATGTATATAGAAAAAAGAGATTTAAAATTGAATCACACTTTTCCGCTTCTTACTTCCGCTATAATTTACCGGCGTTAAAAATTCACAAATATTTATTATACATATATATATTCATATTTAATTGTAATACTATTGTTACTGTTGTTATTATTATTAGTATTAATATTATTAATATTATTATTATTATTATTATTATTATTATTATTATTATTATTATTATTATTATTATTACTACTATTATTATGAATATTTTTTATCGCGTAAGATCGAACTTGGAACGAATGGTCTGAATGAGATTTTTGTACGTCTTCGACTAGTTTAACTTACAGGAAGAACGCATCTTTGCCTCCTACCTGTATATGGACCGAGTCACCACCCCCGCGCGTTATTGAGCCGAAGACTTTCGTGGGCTCGGACTATTTCACCGTTTCACTGATTTTTTTCTTCTATAATACACGGCTGACTCCATCCGTTGCTAAATCGAACATTGCTCATTGCTCGCTCGCATTTCTCTTCTTCTTCTCTCCTCTTATCTTCTCTATTATATTATCTATATCTTTTTCTTTTTTTCTATTCTCACGGATGAATCGGACAGGTATGTATATTTTTGAATTCGAAAATAATTCCCGGTCGTTTATTACACTTTCACAAAAACAAAAATTTATATATCACGCGCTTCTCAAAGCCTTTTTTTCTTATCTTTTTTGGGCGGGGGGGACGAGGGAGGTCTTCTTCTGTCAACTTTATTATCGTCAAGGCTTCAATACACCTTGCCTTATAAAACTGCCGCAAATCATCGCGTCGTTTTACACAGCCGCAGAATAATTCCTCGTCAAAATTTTGGTATGGATGTACACGAAAGACAATTATAAGGTAGACGCTTCGTCGTGCCTATGCATAATTCCTTTCTTCTTTCTTTTCCTCTTTCTATCTTTCTCTTCCCTCTCCTCACTCCTCACTCCTTATTGCTTTCTTGTATGATTTACCGAAAAAATCAACTCACTTTGGGAGTTCTCCCTTTTTTTTTTTGTTATTAATTTTCTTTTCCTTGGACAGAGAGTGCCGCTGTTTCTCTAAACCGACTGCACTATATTTCACAGCTGTTCAAGACTTCCGTATAATATTATCGAATGCGGTCACCCGCACCTTATTTCCCCTCCGGAAAAGTCCGCAAAATTCCGAGCTGAAGCGATCGCGGGAATCCAACAACGGCGCTCGGGCTCTAGATGTTACTCGACGTACGAATGTGTGGGTGTAGGTGTGCATGTATGCGTCTGGGTGTAGGTGTGTGATGATGGTGGCGTTGTATGTATATATGTTTGTGTGCTCGGTGCTTCGTAGCAACTCGATACGCGACTCGCGGGGAACCGCGTTGATTCGTCCTTCGCGGCGAGAAGGGAGAAACGTAACTTAGTCGGGGGGTTGCGGGAATTATATGTCACGCAACGGGTACTACGAGCCACGACCAATTTCACTATTGTTTATTTATTTATTTATTCATTTATTTATTTATTTATTTATTTATTCATTTATTTTATTTGATTTTAGCTTCGTTTCCTTTTTTCTTTTCAATTCTATTCCTTTACTTCGAGGACATCGTATGCAGAAGAGTAGCTTGTAACATGGAACGTTATTCACAGGTTCACACCTTAGCGTATATAGAAACTGGGATATCAGTCTCTGCAGTCGTGCATCTCGATCGCCGTTTGCGAACCAAATACGTTTAATTAAAAACGGAGTAAGACTAGTTAGCGATATCGAAACGAGCTGCGAGATATGAAATGAAATATCCAATAAATATATTATAAATAAATCGAAATTTCTTCCGTCAACAACAAAAACAAAATAAATGTTCAGTGAGTTTCGTAGTCGCCTCGTACAAAAAACCGTCCCGTCACCCGCATTTTATTTTTGGGTTTTTTCCGGTTTTTTGTTTGTTTCTTTTTTTTTTTGTTTTTCTGCTCTTTTTTCTTCAAGACTCGCAGCAGCTGACGGATTATTGTATTCTCGATGCAGCTTATCAGGCCCTACGGTGAAGTGTCGTGCGATGGCGTGTTCGAGCGGGGTGCCGACTTTGGGTATACTACCGAGCTCCCAACGCCCGAGCCCGAGCTCGGGGAGACGCCGCTCTCGGTCGTTCGCTACGCCGCACTCAGCGACCGGGCGCGCACGCAAGCGCCGCGACGCCGTGACGCCGACGTCCGCGTAGAACCGGGCGACGTATAGATACGCGATGCGACCCACGCCTGACGTTTGACGGCTAAGAATCACCTATACTATCACCTTATACGTTATACTATACGATATATGATATATCTATATATTTTAACGAACGAGTGTATCACAAACACTTTTTTAATTCTTTTGACAAAAAAATTTGTCGCATTTCTTATAGAATTCAATTACTGACATTATTCGGGGGTCACGATAGCCTCCGACATTATTGCACCATCGTTGCTAATTGTTCTTTAGTACACATACTATATACGTGATATATGTTTCGGACCTAGATTCAGCAGATAAATCAATTGCAACAGGTTAACTCGAAATAAGGTATATATGATATTATACTGGAGATGAATGTTGTAGTGTATATTATTAAACGGCAGGATTGATAATTGCGAAACAATTGTTATAGTATTGATTAAAATAAAAATTATAAAAGGAAAAGAAAATGACTTGATTTCTCCAGGCTAGCGAGACAAATATTATCGCAAACCTTGAATTCAGAGTTCACACAAACAATATGATTAACCGGTATATAAGCACACGGTACATATACATATATGTACGTATGTACGTATCGCCATATCTATAGTAATCTATTAGATTGAAGAGGCTTTATTTAATATTTTTAATAACAGTTTACAAAACATGAATCTTATTTCTCTTATTTTATGATTCATCAGTATTTTATAGAATTTTGTGATTTTTCAGCCTAAAATTTGCTTCAATTATATCTCTGTTACGTTTTAGAATCAATTTGATCTAATAAACTGATTTATTCCTTCAGTTTTATTATTTATGTGCGGTTTTTCCTTTCCCATAATGTTGATAATTATTTTACATTAAATTTCATCAAAATATATCGAATATCATGCAGATATAGTAGAAACAAGCATTTCGGAGTATTTAAGTTAGGTTGAAAAACTCAAGGCATATATACATATACTATATATATATATATATATATACATATCATATAGGCCTCGTTATTTTCGCTCGATGTTAGCGCGCACACCATGTTCGGTGGCAGAATCTAACATATTACTCACGTTTTCACACACGAGAATAAAAAAATAATTGAAAAAAGAATCTAGATAAAGAGAGAGAGAGAGAGAGCGAGAGAAATGGAAATGAAATTTTTTTGCATTAAATAACGAGGTGCCGGTCCCCCATGAGCCGTGACATCCTCCGAGTTTAATCGCACCCAAACATATGGATATATGCGTGGATAGATGGTGTATACCTATATGTAATATACATATATGTATAGCAGCATACAGGATCCCGCATTCACAAAATTTTTGTAATTTTTTTTTCTTTCTTTATTTTTATTCAGTTTTGTTTTTTGTGAATTTAACAATTTTTAAACTTTTCTTTTTTTTTTGTTTTATCCGTCGTTAGTCGCTGGCACATTGTTATCGTCGGCTTGACGCTCAAGTCGCGCGCGGGCTTGATATACACATTATACATTTACACCTGGGCAATTATTATTTCATCTACTTACATACCACGTATACTATGTATATACCTTATATATATATAAGAGCTAGATTGCGGTGAAAAACATCTCGCCTTTATCTGTTGACTCGCTTCATTTACCGCCAGCTACTTACTTATACATAAACATTATAATATGCGGTTATTACTGAAAGCAAACTTATGTTACATATACATACATATAGGTATACATTTCGCTGTACTCTCATTTCCCACCCCCCACTTCTCCTTCTGCTTATTTCCTTTCCGACAAATTTCTCATCTCGAAATTGAATGATTTCATTTACGATTATATTTATACTGCACGTATAATAGTAACACGATTTCGACTTGTTATTCGTTTGATTTATTATACTTCGACCTTGACGCATCTTTTTAATTGAATTAGGTCATTAGACTAAGCGTTTGAATAGCGATAATAATTAAACTAAAATACATATTTGAATATTTAATATGCGCTTGCCGCGTAAGATCGTCGGTAACGATGCATCTTACTACCCCGCCATCTCTTCGTCGGAGTTTTAACTCTCCAGTCGATTGTGAAAATCGAGAAGCTGCGGGCTCATCTCTTGACAATATAGTAACGCAGTTACCGATTAATCAGCATTTCTTTTTCATTCCGTCGTAAAACAACCTAGCAGCAGTCAAAGATGTCGTTGAAAATCTCGCGCGTGCGCACCAGCTAAAATTTCACTTACGTAAATAATTGAACCCACCTGGAGGAAGCCGACATCCTAAGTACTCCTGTTTACAATTTAACCATTTTCGGTATTAAAAATGTTACGAACGAGTATGATCATCGGTGGATCGATAGCCAACAGTTCCTTCGGCGTTTTGAACGTATTGCCTAAACCAGTTTGTGTGCAATGCGTACGATGGCGAAGAAAACCACGTTGGTTGCCAGTAGCGAAAAGCAAACAATTCAGAATACCAGTCAGACCTAAAATTCCAGAAGATGAAAAACTCGAACTTCAAAGACTTCACAACAATTACAAAACCGTCGTACGATCCCTACGGTAATATTTTCTTACCATTTTTGTTAAAACTATAAACAATTATTTCGTTAACCGTAAACACAAACGTCAAACATAACCTATAACCCTGATACGAATGTCCCTTAACCCACGAGTATTACGCTAGAAACACATGCGTTTGATATTTTGATCCGAAATTCAAGTTTCGGTTGAAATTTTCCTGCTAAGCAGAGATCCCACAATCGTAATTATGTTATGTGTTTGATTCCTTGCAGACGTCACATAAGGGAATCGATTGTAGGAGGTGCAGTCAAGGTGGACATGGCTTTACGTGTAACTGATGAAGAGGAAGATTTCGTTCGTTGCGCGGCGTTAAACGTTGAATGGAATGAGTCTGTAGCGAAAATACGCGAGTCGAGAATAGCCAAAGAACGAGAGGTTCGGAGAGAACAAATATTGCAAAATATATTGGACAAGGAAGAAGAAGATCGTAAAATCCTCGAGAAAATTGAGGAGGATGTTAGAAGGGTGAAGGAAGAAGCCCTGGGTTTTATAACTGAGAAGAACATTGACCAAGCCATTGAATACGCTTTGGATAATCCGGTCGATCATAATTGGGCAATTGATTCAAATGGGACTGTATATCATGGGAAATATGTTAAACCTGAGAACGAAGAACGTCCTAAACAGAAAAGGTCACAGCGCAATTTTTGAAACGAAACTTATTGTGTAGATGGTTATGATATATAGATGCAATAATATAATGCAATGATTTTTGTTTTCTGTATTGATAATAAACTTGCATAAAATTTAAAAATTGAACGAGACTTTTTTTTGTCTAGTTTGTGTCACATTTTTCTATTATTTCATCCTTATTACCTAATAGACCAAAAATTTCAAATTACGGATATAAAAGGGATGATAAAAACCAGGATGTGATAATAATGAATTATGTATAAGCAACAGTATTCCTGTTATAGAATTCGTTTATTGAAAATGGTGTATAACATGTTTTATTTACATGAAATGAAGGAATAAAGAAAAAAAAAAAACAAAAAAAAAAAAAAATTAAGAAACAATATTGCTGACATATTGTTAAATTCTGTTCACACTTACAGTAGCTTTACTCATAATCTATTTGATAATAAAAACATATTAGCGTAACGTTGTAACGACGTGCGATCGTCAGATATTTTAGGAGGTATGAAACACACACATATTGTTTAAACGTAATCATGATCTGTTTGGAGATAACGAAATAGAATAATTGGATTATTCTTAATGATCCTGAATACTGATTCATGCATGTAAATATAACTTCAATTTCTTGTTCAAATAATTTCCTTAAAAAAAAAAAACATTTGCTCAAACGTAAGTACGTAATCCAAACAAATCAATTTTACGAAATTAGGATGTAAAATCTCTGGTTAACATTTGGCATTGTATATCTTATAAAATAAAACTTGTAGTTGGCTAGATTGTTGAAGATTTGTTCTGACGAATTGTGTTTTTTTTATTTATTTAATTATTTTTTTTTTATTTTTATTTTTATTTTTTTTTTTCAAGTGGAAAAATATATTCTAAAACATTCGGTAACATTTCTCGATTACCACGCTACGTTTATTATTCTTTATTGTTGCTACTGGTATTTATACTCTGTTCTTTAAATCCCATGGCACATGACATGACAAAAATATGCTAATCAGCCACTTAAATGACCCAATTAATTCAATAAAAATTCAAGCATATTACATGGTTATAATTACCAAAGAGAATAACATCTAACATGCGATTTTCTGCTTTGAAATCAACACTACTTTTCAACATATTATCTTTGGCTCCTACCTAAGCAAGTATACCCTATTCATTTTCATGGTGTATATTTGTAGAACAAAAATTGATACCTTCAATATGATTTGTCTTGATAAAATAATTATTATACTTGTCCATAATTATCAACTTTCTTTTTCCTTTATTTCTTTCTTTCTTTCTTTCTCTCTCTCTCTCTCTCTCTCTCTCTCTCTCTCTCTCTCTCTCTCTCTCTCTCTCTCTCTCTCTCTCTCTCTCTCTCTCTCTCTCTCTCTCTCTCTCTCTCTCTCTCTCTCTCTCTCTCTCTCTCTCTCTCTCTCTCTCTCTTCTCTCGCTCTCTTTCGCACTTCTTTCCTGAAGTTTTATTTTGTTAAATTCCTAAAGAATTAGGTACGTAGGTAATGACCGATAAAAGAAATACTGATTTGTACAAATTGTTTATGAATATAAATATTTTGCCACTATTATTTGTCTGTGTGAATATTATTTTGAAATTTTATGCATTTGGATCTGGGGGCGACTATCAATTATTTCAAATCTAATATGAATTCTTTTTAATAACACAGGTGAATGATATATTTATATGAAGTAATAGTGAGACCTTAATCAGGCAGTAACTAAACTATCATTAATTGATTATTTTACATTCGAGATCATAATGTGTTCGGTTGCAAATAATAATATACTAATATATTTTTGGATAATTCAAAGAATACCTAAATTACGTCATACACGTAGAAATCCTTAAATTTAACTCAGTTATATGTATAAATTAGTATCTTAATTTAAAAACAGGATGCTATTACACAGGGTAATAGAATGAACGAGTTAAAAAAAAAAATAACGAAAAAGCGTAAGGCTACGTTTAGAAGATTAATCAATTTTCCTGTGCTCATTGAAGTACGTTACATCAGTTTTCTCACAATAACATAAGAGATAAGAGTTCTTCTATACCGTACAAGTCATTATTAATCATCTTCAAGATACTTCAAAAGTTCGTGCCCAAGGTACTTTATGATTAGGCATCATGATTGACTAAGAACTAGTGTATCGGGTCTGCAAATGTGACATTCATACACTTATGCAGATTTGGACTATTGCACGTCGTTTGATTTCCAAAGGTTGCATCAAATGCTATAACTGATGTTCACCAATGAACAAATTCCAGGCACAACAGAAAGATTAAAACAATTTTCATTGCATGCTGTATTTTTCTTTATATGCCAAAATAAACACCAGCCTCCCCTCTGATATTGATAAAAAAAAATAAACAATCATATTGTATTTTTTTTTCTCGAATTTCATTCTTAATCTTACAATTTTCAATATTACAAGCGAATTAACAAAGCAATGATAAATTGAATGAAACGATAGTTGAACCTGGTCTATGTGTTCGTCAAAGATAAAATACCGATTTATAGAAACGAAAAAAAGCTACACATACGCGTATGCCGCGTTTGTAGTAAACCCAGTAGTAGATATGAAACGAAAATGGCACGTACATTACTATAATATAGGATCGTATATATATATATATATATATATATGCGATTAAATTTTCAGCCGTTAAAACAATGATCGATAACATTTATAACGATATACGAGAAAAATTAATTTTATCTTTCGTTCTCTTTCTTTTCTCTTTTACACGATCGTAACACATTGAAGACTCGTGTTTAATCAATTCATTTTTGTTGACAAATTCAACATGCTGCCAGTTACTAAATCTAATACTATCAAAATTTCTGTGCTTTGTAAATTGATTACACAATAATTTATAAAACGTTGAAACTTTAACGAATAAAACGAAAAATAAAAATAAAAATGAAAGAAAATACAAATACGTCATAATGTTAGGTCACAACCAAACTCTGTTTGACGGTAAATATTTCGATAATATGTATATCAGTTAGTACTAGAGCTTACAATGCTTATTCCATTGTCATATATAATATGACATATGACGATGCGATTGTATAATAATATAATAATATAATATAATATGTATGCATTTAATATAACGTATAGAAAGTCGAAGAGTAAGAATAATGATAAAAAAAAAAAATGATACTTTGCATAATATATGTATGTATAGTTAATAGATAATTAAAATTCTATACACGTTCAAGATAAAAACAAATTGCTAAACAATCTCTACTCCTTACAACAAAGCAAAAAATATAATAACGCGTCAATAAAAACAAGCGATAAAACAATTTTCTTTTTTTCTCTCTCTTTTTTTTATAATAATTCATATAGTCATAAAAATTTTGGTCAAATCTCTACTTAATAGTGGGTACTAATTACCATATAATATAACATCATATTCGAACGAATATTATAATAATAATAATAATAATAATAATAATAATAATAATAATAAAATCGGTTGCTAATTCAATTTTCTCAGCAAATACTAATAAGCTAATACAAAATATTTAATTAGAAATGTCTTGATTGTTATTATATCTATATCTATTAAAAATCAATTTTAGTGTTTATAAAACATACTTAGCTCCTCTACGCTCAAATAACCACGGGTACTAAACAATATTAATTATCTCTCTTAATCACAATATTTATTCTTATATCAGTGACTTCAATAACTCGTATCACGTTAGCTTTATCCAAAGTGGTTTTGTATCAATTTATTACAAATATTGAGCTGTTTCGTAATAATTTACCGACACTACTCATCTTCTTATCTTCATCTTTATCCTCATCTTCATCTAACTCTAACTCTATCTCCATCTCCATCCCCAACTCTTCCTTCCTCTTCCTCTTCCTCTTTCTCTTTCTCTTCCTCATCCTCTTCCTCTACCTCTTTATCTCTATCTCTATCTCTATCTCTATCTCTATCTCTATCTCTATCTCTATCTCTATCTCCATCTCCATCCCCAACTCTTTCTTCCTCTTCCTCTTCCTCTTCCTCTTTCTCTTTCTCTTCCTCATCCTCTTCCTCTACCTCTTTATCTCTATCTCTATCTCTATCTCTATCTCTATCTTTATCTCTATCTCTATCTCTATCGCTATCTCTATCTATCTCTCTCTCTATCTCTATCTCTATCTCTATCACTATCACTATCACTATCACTACCACTACCACTACCACTACCACTACCACTACCACTACCACTACCACTACCACTACCACTACCACTACCACTACCACTACCACTACCACTACCACTACCACTACCACTACCACTACCACTATCTCTATCTCTATCTCTATCTCTATCTCTATCTCTTCCTCTTCCTCTTCCTCTTCCTCTTCCTCTTCCTTTTTCTACTTCTCTCTGTCTTCAGGATATCGTCGTTTACAGAACAGATCATACCGGTATATCTCTCAAATGAGGATCATTCCACATAATGTTATTACGTGCTAACAAATTCGAACCAAAATCGAAACCTCTCAAGCACGTTATAAGAATATGCTACTTTTGTCATAATTATTCAACCATTTTTTAATAGAACTAATTTGAATGTTCAAAAATAAAATTTTGTATTGCACAACAGCAAAATATGCCAATATTACGAGTTTCTATACACTGCAATATAGTATATAGGTATACGTATCGCTTTTTGTACTGTACTACGTACAAATTCGATTGATATTTCAAAATGGGTATAACATTTTGCCTGCATAGGACTGAAAATCATCATCATCATGGTGTTGTTAAAACCTAAAACTTATACCTTATCTTTACCGTTCTCAGTTGCTTAATTAATATTCACTGGCATTTCAGAAAATGTTTTTTCACCGGCCATCCCATACAACCGTCTCCAGCATTAGGTATGCGAGTTGTGGTCTTCGGTATTCATATTCCCTTAACATATTCAATATTAGTAGCCATAATAAACTCAAAAATGATTAAAGAATTATTAGGAAGCTTTGACGAGTAGTTGGGATATTTAAAATTGATTTCAAATAAATGATTAACATCTGTAGAAATTCATGCATAAACGGAATAAATGGTATGTATAATAAGCAGCTGGTTATATTTGTGGATATTCATTGATAAACATTTAAAGATCTCCATTAGAAATGAAAAAATCGAATTTGTACGTTCAGAAAATGAACTACGTATGAAAAAAAAAATCATAAATTGACTTACGATCACTCAAAAATGTTGATGAATATTTATTCAATACCACGCGGACCGTCAATCGGCATTGTATGCAGTACTTCATCCAAAAGCTGCAGCGCTCGATGCAAATGAACCTAAATCAATGTTGCATATTAAACATTTTTTCACGAATATTCAAAGTTCAGACTAAATTTATAACACCGATTTCATCATAAGGATCTAAATATTTCATCTACGCGTTGAATATGCTACTGAATTCATTTGGATAAACAAAATCGTTTTAAAAATATGTTAACAAACCTCGATCCAACAGGGCGTCTCTTTTATACTTTGTCGAGGATAGTCTGGCCCCCAGCCCTTGACAAAGCTCAATCTCAGAATACACAGCCGTCTTAAATCATCCACGCCGATACCAGCTGCTGCACTCAAGCCTAGTGAGATAGAAGTTTCATTTTTACCAAGCCGATAAATCATTTCATGGATGTTAAATGAGCTTTTATCAAAATTAAACATTCCTGATTTGTAAATAGTTACGCATACTAGGTATATGCATGAATAAATCTGTTTACTTTTAGTAATCGGAGCTCCATGAGTAAGGTGGCCGGCAACTGCGGCCGCTTGTGCTGCTGCTGCTGCTTGAGCAGTAGCAGCCTGTCCTCTCATCTGTTTATGACATTGACGCAAGTCAAAGACCTTTATGTAAGCTGATGGATAAATTTTGTGTACTGCATCTCCGGGAGCCCGTCCAGCCTCCCTATCCAGGTAGTAAGACTGAACAAAAACGCTATGTTCACTTTGGCAGCGGAGCCAGACATCGCCCTCACCCCGCAAATCAAGCACCACTCCTTTACCTAAAAGCGATTTTCGAACTAAGAAGTGACTGACGTCAAGGAAGAACTAAAATCTCTCCGAATTTATGAAACAGCAAACTTAGAGATGGAATAGGTACATTTTCGAATAGAAGATGAATGATGAACATCAAGAAAGGAGACACAACATTCCTGTGGATTGGGTCAATAACACGTTATAATCAATGTTTTGAATTTTAATACTTACCAATGTGGAGGCGAGCCCGTTCGCTCTGCTCTGTACGATGAACATTGCTCAATGCACCAAGACAGAATCTGTTACCTCCGCTGGGATCGACATAACCATCTACAGTTACTGTCGGACATCCGCTGCTGACTTTAAATGTTTCTCCGACCTGAGCATCAAGTTCAAAATAGCCTACGGAGCACCAGTATTCAGGAGGTGGTTGCGTCGACAATAAGCCACCCAAACTTCCCCCTACCTCACCTCCGTGTCCAGCACCCCCTGCGGAATTAAGTACAATATTTATAGGAGATTCAAAGGGGGTGAAATTAGCTGACGAAAGCAGCATTACTTACAGTAAGAAGCTGCATGGAGATGACGATGGTCTGGTGGCTGCATACTCTGAGTATAGGTCAGAGTATTTGCCCCTGTCCATTGGGGAGCTCCAGTGTTATAAGGGTTTGCTACAGTTGCAACTGCAAAACCGTTCTGGTGATGCATGTGCACTGGAGATACAGGGGAACTCTGGCCGCCGCCTATTCAACATTGAGAAAAGGATAAGTGAGGAAAGGTTTTAAACGAATTGAGGACCTAGTGGTGATTTTTTATTACCAAGAGATGCCGTCAAGGCATCAACGCTTGTTGGAGGCTGGTTTAGATCTTGTGGAGATGATGCTGATCCGTAAAATGGCTCGCTAGACTGCCCTTGCGAAGGATTTAGGATTTGTGTACTGCCACCGGTGTTTACAGCCGGGTTTAATGTTTGTTGTGGATTTCCTACCGAATGACCAATAGGGTGAACAACGGCTGTAAATTAAAGATTACGCACTCTTGTTAACCTTTGACCTAATCGCCTCAGACCTTCAGTTTCTTATCAATCCCCTGTGCGAAACTTAGAAAGTAAATGAATAAATGAATGAATAAATAAATGAATAAATCGAACAAAATTCATCTGGAAGAAAGATTATACAGGAAAATGAAGACTTTCTTTAAACTATATGGGATAATGAAATGAAAAAAAAAAAAAAAGAACTGTACATACGATGGTGCATGTTACGAGTTGCAGGGTGGTGTGGCGTGGGTATCCACGTTTGTCGAGGACAATTGTTCTCTTCCAGTTTAGTTTGAGGATTACCACCACCCGCACTCGCTCCTCCGCTGAACATGCTCTCACCTCCGGCTGTGTAAGAACCAAAATAAAAAAAAACTTAAGTAAAAGATGGAAAAATAAAAGAAATAATATTAGCAAATGAAAACCTGAGGACTACAACAAAACCGACTACGGATTGGAGGCAGTGTGGACGAAATCTTCAATACTTTAATCAATGCTACCGCAACTGTTATCAGAACGGCATAGCACAAAGTATAAACAGAAAGAAATATCAAATAATAACTCGGTATCAGAACTTCTCAATTTCACCAAATGACTAACATCTTTAAACTATACTACGTTGGTAATTGAGGACCGATTTTATTGCCGCTTTCATTACGCACTGAAGTGCAATTCACATACCTAAATGTTTTCAAATAAAGAGGAGTTAACTATTAATAAATCTATAAGTTGAATGAACATTCACTTTGCAGTGAATAATTTCAATCAATTGTTGAAAAGACAAGTCAATATAGTCAGGTTCATTGTATGAAAAACCTAAATCTAAATTGACCTGGATTATTCGGTGGCAACCCAGGAATAAAGGCTTGTTGAGGTGGTTGCGGGTTGTTAGATGGCGGAGGTGGTGGCGGTGGATGGTGTTGAATGGTTTGGTTTATCTCACCATCGACATCCATGCCTGTTCCTGCTCCTCCGCCTCCCCCACCTCCCACAGTATATTCGTCTTTGACCAACCGGCCACCGGGACCAACTCCAACACCAGACTGCAGCGTCAGTCCAGACAGGTCTGTAAAGAACGGGTCTGTGCGGGGGAAACCAACCCATTCATTCCATCATACACCGAATAGACGATTAATAATAAATTAAAAAATGATATGGCGTTTAATATTAGGGCAAGAATTAATTTTCTAAATCATAATAACATCCATGCATTATTTATGTTGTTCAATTTTTTTTTCCATGCATTTTCATCAGACTGATATTATGTTGATTTATTTATTAGAGAAATTAGAGCCCAAAAAATGGTATTGAACATGAGTTTGAATTGAAACAGAATAATCAGACTTTTGTGACAAGATTCAAGCAAGTTTAAACATTCTTTTCAACAATAAGCAAATGAAATGAAATCTACGACGATACAAACGACATTTTAACGTCAATATCCAAGTTGTTACCAATTGTACTAAACCAATGTTAAAAATTCATTTTTACCTATTCCAGGTGAAACAACCCTTTCGTAATGGTAAGGATTGACACATACTGAATCGCACTTAAGATCAAATGCAAATTGGCAGTACTTCACATGCTTCAATTCGTTTTTGTGCAAATCTGGCCAACGCCAAATCCTAGCATAAATAACATGTGGAAACCCTTTTCTTCCTGCTACCTGCAATCTACCATCTAACGTTCGTTGAATCGTTACACATTTACTCGGATGGGCTCCGTTTGTTGTAATCGCTGTTATCAAACTGTCCAATTCGTCACGTTTCTCCTTTAAAATATTTATATTAAATCAACAAACAAAAGAATTGATCTAAAATCATAACTACCTTAAGGAAATAAAAAAAAAAAAATTACCTTCAATTTTTTAACAAGCGATTCGATCGCCCTCTTGCTAAATCCTTCGCTTTCTCCACCTTGGCGATGGCACATTAAAGAATGTACTATGCTAAGGCATGCGTCAGCGCTGGTAGGTGCGCTTGGAGCAATGCCGGTCATCTCCCTCACTGGATTTTAAAGTATTGAAGAAAAAAAACAAGAAAAAAATGTATAAATAAATGGAAATGGAAAATTTTTAGATAATATGGATAACTTACGTTCTGGATTAGGGGGCATTGGTGAGGGATAGAGATGTCCTCCCCCACCAGCGAGTCCAACCATATCTGTGAAAGCCGTGGCGGCTGTACCTGATTATCCTTAAGGAGATGAAACTGGTCTAACCTCAACTCGCACCCAACCCCAAACGATATTCTTTTAAGCTCTAGCATCTAGCACAGTGTTATTAATTTGTCCATAAGTAAAACCTATCGACATTTGTTATTTGTTTAGAATATCGTATATTAATAATATAAGCGATTTAACGAGCGTGTGTGTGAAGAGTAGGTTATAAGGGTTTTATTTGTTTTAAATAAGTTTAAATTGTAAACTCGCGGTCGATGACAACTGGTTAATCACTGTAGTGACAGCGAAGGGGGTAGATGATTTAACACGCACTTGTTAAAGGGTGTATTATTTTGCATTGATCGTTAGATTTGGTAGATTAACGTAAGTCTTATTACGCTCGCGGTACAATATCATTCATTGAATAATAGTCGTATATATTTTTTACCGCACTCTGTGTCATCAGTCCATTTATCTTGTAATGAATATCTTAAAGAAAAACAAAGCCGTGCTGGAACGAATTCTCAGTAACGCTTGAAGTAAGCTGTTAGACCCGCGAGGTAACGAGCTGTCAATGTATCGAACGATAAATGTTACCTAGTTCCTCGTGTATTTAGGATTTACCAAATATTTCAAGGAGAAATTTATGCATATTTAATGTTAATAAAGTACCGTTTTCAATACACGTACCTTTGTTGTATTTCACTGCATTTCTACTATCGCATTTTCTACCGGCTATAAGTTCTAGTGAATATTTTTTGGGTCTGTACGTTACACTTTTTTTTCTCTGTGTTTTTTTTTTTGTTTTTTCTTTCTTCCCAACTGTGCGAATGCGGTGCCAAAACACGCGCGTCAAATATGTACGGAACGTTGTGTGAAGTATGTGTATGTATGTACGTTTATTATTAAACGCAAATCCACTTGCGTCACAGGTATAAATAAAAGTTCACATCAATGAATTTTTTTAATATTAATAAACCGGAATTGAGATTCCGATTTTGCAATTGATTCTATTACTGCTCGACGTTTATGCTAGAAATGCGAAGAGCAACATTCACTCGGAAAAGATCACAACACAGTCAGCCATTTTCAAAGACGTTTTCAGGCGCGAATGCAACAGTAACTATAGGCTGTCGTATAGAGCTAAAACTCTGACGTACAAAATATAAGATAGATAAGGAGGTTCGATACGCCTTAGTTCTCCAACCGGTAGATGATGCTGCGTACGTTGATTAACAACAAAGATGAACAATTGATAAATCGCGTAGTTCTAAATCTCGCAGAATCATTAACTTTAAATATTTATTTACTTACGTTAGTAGAATATGAGAAGATTCATTTCCCAAAAGTTTTTATTTATTTTTTCATAATTTTTTTTCTTTTCTTTTTATCGTTTTACAGTTAATATCATAATTAAACTAGTAGTGATGGGGGATGAAATAGGCAAATCAATATTTGATGGATATGGTATCATATGGGATGATAGGATTTCTGTCTGATTAAATTAATCTTAGAATAATAATTTTAATTATATATATAAGAATTACATGTATATGTATAGGTATATATAATAATATAATATTGTATTGTAAATATATTAATGTTTTTTTTTTTGTTTTTTTTTTTTGTTTTTTGTGTGTTTTCCTTATTTTTGTTATATCTTGTGTTATAATGTGTGTGTTACATAAATGTGGTATGTATTTTTGTGCGTGTTGCATAAAGTATAGTGTTCATGTTTATTTGCCCAATGATATTTAGCTTATTACAAATTGCAACTACATAAATCGAAGTCTTTGAAAAAACGATTGCTTTTTTTTTTTTCTTTTTTTTTTCTTCTTTACATATTAAGAACGCAAAAGGCGTGAAGAAGACTGATTTCATATAAGCGCGTTTAAGCCTAAAGCCAAACAAAACTTACTGTAGTATATTCATTATTATTATTATTTATTTTTCTTGTTTTATTTAGTATAATAATATAAATAAAAGAAACATGCTCGAGAATATATCATTATTATGATTTATAGATCAATGATTAAACAATGATTTTTTACGTAGATTCAAATGAATGACTTTTTGCCTAATGTGTATACCTATGTACGATAATAAACACGTCAATGAAGATGACTGATAGTTGGCAGCTGCTTTGCAGATATTATTATATGGACCACAGGTCCGATAAATGTTTCAAAAATATTTATAAAAATAAATACTTTGAAATGTGTTTTCGTTCACTACAATAATTAATATCGGTAAAATAAATAATTAAAAATCAAATAAATAAATAATTTTTTCATCGTATCGCTTTGATTATTTCATTTCAACTTCGTTCTTTTTTTTTTCTTTTTCTTTTTCTCTCTCTTTCTCTCTATCTCTATCTCTCTCTCCCTCTTACCTTTTTCTCTCTATCTTTCTCGTTTAAATAATTAAGGATCTAAATATACAAGGCGACACGTTTTATTCGTTGGCGCCGTTATTTCTTTAAAAAAATAGGCTCATTTCGATTCGATCGTACAGTTTTCTTGTTTCTTGGCGAGAAAGTTTTTTTTTTCTGTAGATCAATTTTTTTTCTCTTTTTTCTCCTTTTTCTTCCTCTTCTTATTATTCTTCTTATTCTTCTTTTTTTTTATTCTTCTTCTTCTTCCCCTTCTTCCACTTCTTCTTCTTCTTCTTCTTGTTCTTCTTTATCAATAAGTTAATATTTTTACAATTTCAATCGCTACCAGAAGCACAGATTTGAATTCACTTTCAATAGTCAAGATATTGAGAAACAAAATGTAACTACTTCTCCAATGAATAAAGATCGAATTATACAATTTCTTTTTCCATCATCAATCGCCATAAAATTTAGCTAGCTTCAATTTATCGATTAAAAACAATTGAAGAAGTATACCTCATTTAAATTGATCCAGATGCAAATCTATGCTCCCTTAAGCTGGACATGGCAAATCACTTCGTTTTTGGCATATGAGTCAATTATGACAAAGTTTTATGTAGATCTCCTCAATACTGAAACGTTTATTACTTTTTAAATCGATAGAAAGAAAAAAGGTCCATTTTATATATAATCAAATGTCCTGAAAACTTGTCTTGTACGTAAATAATTGCAACAGGAAAAAAAACGTCCCAGTATTTGGAAAATAGGTACAATCTAGCTACTGTATCTGGCTAACATAAAATAAGCTCGTGATATGCATTTAGTACCTTTTAAGCAACTGTAATTTTTTTTTCTTTTTTTTAGAGTCTCAAACGTAGAATTGCAATGGCAATAAAGATTGAAAGATAATCATTGAGCTCTATGAATGATTACTAATTCCTAATATTCTTAAGTTGTTTTTTTCCGCAAATATTCTACATCTGTGGTATACCCTGACGCGTGCCAAAATTTAAAAAGCATTTGTTACAGAGTCAACAACGACGTATGGATGTTTGTTTATTTTCAAAGTATGAGAAGTTAGAAATTTGAATTCATTGTTGAAATATTTGATAGTTCATGAATATATTGTGAGGAAAAGATTTTCAACTAGTTTCGAATGAGTAGATCTAAGATATTTACACAATGATTCATAATATCAGTTTCATCTATTAATATCGAATATTTTCAGCTGCTTAAAAGAAAAATTATCGAAGCCGTAGTGAAAGCACCATCGTCTTTTTTTTATGTTGGAAATATATCGTAGCTTGATTATTATCGTATGACGTAAGAGGAAGGGAGATAATATTAAATGATACGATAATTCAAGGCATACGTGAAGCTCATCGTTTAGGATAACAGATGTTTATTCCTCATGCCCCCAGGTCAATGGAATACCTTTCTTCAAATTTAATGTAAATAATATCGAATTTTTCCATTGATGATATTTTAGTGTCACATAATCTTCTGTTTTCCCTTCCCCTTAGAAAGGACCTCACTATTGATTCATCTCCTCAAGTTGTGACGGGATTTCCATAAAGTATCCCATTGTTATGAGACCTTTTCCTCGCAGACATTTATTTTGTAAAAAACGACGAAACCCTATATTAGCTAGCTAGTTTTTAAGTAGAAAAATATGAATCTGATGGTCAAAATGCGTGAATCTGATTGGTTCCTGTTACCGCAACCTTTACTTAAAATAATTCAATTTCTTTTTTTTTTTACAGCTTTCATATTATCGAGACTTGAATAATAGATTCGTTATAACTAGATGAGATGGTGTGCGTTATGAAATGACGATCTTCGTTTTACACAATTAATATGCCTGTATGGAAAAGGTATAATTTTGCATACTTTACGGTAATAACTTATAGGTCAGACTCTCCATATAAAGCAGTAGAGAATGAGCGATAATCCAAGGCTCCAGGTGTTGCATTAGCTCCCTTGAATGGAGGCATTCGTTGGATACAGTATTCAGCTTGGTCAGGAGGCAATTCTCTCCTCAATTCATCAGCGAGAATATAAGGCTGTAATTTAAAAGCGTATCAGTCAATTAAAACTGGAAACTGATTCTAAGTTCATAATAAAAAAAGAGCAGATTATCTCAAAGATTCTATGGCGTGATTTTGAATAGATTCTCCAACTATTCAATTCATTCAATAAATGTTAATAATCACCTTGTCACCAGCCAGAATGCGGAAGCTATCAATGACCTGCTCGGCAGTATCAGTATCGGTTGATTCGCGAGTCATAAAGTCTAAGAAGGCATCAAAGTGAACAAAGCCTGAGCTGTTAGGATCCACTATAGCAAGAATACGCTGGAAGTCAATATCGCCCTGTCTGTCTTTGCCAATTGAATAGCCCAACGAGACCAAGCAGGACTTAAATTCATCTGGTGCAAGCCTGCCTGTCCTATTCTTATCAAAGTGGTTGAAACTGCTGCGGAATTCGTTCAATTGATCCTGCGTGATGCCCTGTTTCGAAGATAATAATCGTGAGGATTGGGTGTTGAAGGCACATGTATAGTAAATAAATCATAGAAAAGTCAAAATATTAGTTAGAAATATCAATCCAATAAGAGAAATAAATTACCTTTGAGTCCCTAGTAAGAATTTGGTTCTCAACCTCGTTGATGTTACGATTGATCGAAGTTAGCAATTGTTCCCAACCAACACGCAGAGTTTCCATGGTGTACTGGGTATACCGGTTCTCAAAGATCATTCCTTCTTGTACAGCTTGATGAATCTTCTCCAGTTCTTCAAGATGTGCCTTGTACTGGTAAACAGCTGATTCATATTCCTTCAATCGGTGTAGTTGATCCTCTAGAGTACCCTGGAGGCCAAGACCAATCGCAGTAACAGCGTCCAACTGTCGTTCCATCCAAGGGCCAACGGCATTAGCCTTCTCGGCGAATTGCCGGCGCAACATCTCGTTGTCTTTAGATAGAGTTAAGGAATTTTATTCTCGAAACCATAATAATTCACATATTTTTGTAACTTTCATATTTAAACGAAATTTTTAAGCACAATTAGATGACAATCATCATGTAGTTTGACTACAGTGTTGAAATGCAGAACGTTTTATGAGTCTTAATGATATAATAGTCTATTTCAAGTACTGCCCCTTATTACTCTTTGAATTGAAAGTAATAAGTGCTAAAAATGCACATCATCTATTCACAAGCCTGCAGTTTTCACCCATAATCAATACAAAACACAATATAGATAAGGATACTTTGTTGTTTGCGTAATTCAGCGGCAAGAGTACCGTCACGTTGTGGTACGAGCTGTCTGACGTCACTCCATTTCTTAGTTAGATCCTATAAGAAAGATAAGATGTTTTAAGATCGTTAATTTCTGATTTGTGCGTTGAACTTGAAGATATTTCTGTTGACGACTGACATCTCAACTCACCAATGCTGTTAGAGTAGTATACGGATTCTCAAGCCCACCCGGAATCTGGAACTGTTTGACTATCGACTCAACTTCACGAACCAAACCAACAATGGAGTTGTATTCCTTATCGGCTTCTCCAAGCGTGGCTTTGAATGCTGCGTGAGCATCCATAAGCCCCTGAATCTCCTCCATGGTATGAACAATGAACATGTCTACCAAATCCTCACGAGTTCCATCCAGCCAGTTGTTGAACGGCTGCAAGAGATTCAAATTCCATTTAATTAAACTATATTTTGTTCACCAAACTCACCAGAAACAAATTCGCTATCTATTCTTGCACATACCGCAGCGCGTTTGGCGAATTCCAAGTGTAGAACATCAATCTTCTCCAAAATTCGTTCTGCTTCATCCAAAGCCTGGCGTCTGCGCTGAGTCAACGTTCCAAGCCTATCCCACTGGTCGCAGATACGTTGGCATCTTGAATTGACTGATGCACTATCGTGGTACTCCAGGGTGCTAATTCAAACGAATAAATGAATAATAATGAAAAAGAAAAGTTCAGTCTATCCAAATTATGCCCTTACTTACTTCAACTCTTGAGCAATAGCAGCAATTTGTTCAACTCGATCTTGGTGGGCAGCAAGATCTGATTCAAAGGCCTCGTGTTTTTTTTTCAGAGCTTTCAATTCGTTTAGTTTACACTGACGGAAGATCTGGGATGTTAACATCTCTTCTTTGCCAGCGGTCCAATCCTCATGAGCATCTGCCTTGTGCTTGAACTTCTGGGCGAGATGTTCAAGACGCTCAAGACGCATCATTTCGGATAAAAGCCATTCCTCAAACGCCTTTTCTCCAAGTTCAAGTCCTGTACAATCATGGTCATGGTTAAGGCCGAATTTTCATAGAAAATAATCCTACTCTTCCTCATATCTTGAATTGCGTTAAATTGAACATAACAATATTTTTTTACCCACCCTTCCATGCCTTGTTGATATCAGAGACCATTTTTCCTTCGGTAGGCATATAGGCAGGACGATTACTAAGCCTCAATTTAGTTTGCAAAGTATTAAAGTTTGTCTCAAGTTTTGCTTTCTGTTCAACACGTGGTGGCTTGTGCTTGCGACGGTAAGTCCTATACTCTTCAAGTTTTTTCTGACATCCAGCCAACGAATTGTCTGTCTGACGACTCGCCAGCCACGGCATAGTTCGCCTTATCCATTCCAGCAAATCTGATGCCAGTCGCTCGTACTCCTCCATAAGTCGCTCATTTTCTTGATTTACTTTTAAAACCTTGCAGATCCTGTTTGCAGCAGTCTCCGCCTATGGCCAAATATTACACATCGATGAATAGGAGGGATGATTAGGAGAGAATATCGGTTTGTCTGAATCTAAGCGTTCATCCCTTATTATTTTTTCTTCTAATGGAAATAGATGTCAAATGTTTGGAGATATTTATAGAAATAAGTGTTCGAAGTATTCCTAACATGCTGCAGATTTTTATATGCCATAGTTTGTATGTGATAATAGAATGAAATTATTGTTCCTCAGTCAAATGATTGAATTTAAATTTCAAAAGCTTGGTGTATCGATGAATTGGGGTTTTTGAATATAAATAGAACTGGGCGTACCAACCGAATTATGTAAGAGCTAATAATAGTAGTTAAGAATTATTGTCAATGCACTGAAAACACACACACACCTTCTGAGCGCCACTAAAGCAATGGTAGTATGACGACACATAAGTCATCACTGCTCTCTCGTCAGGCATAGCAGTATTTCTCATGTCTAGAAAAACACAATAGAAACACAAACCATGCAATGTTAGTTAAAAATAAAATCTTTTAATGCTATTCATTTAATTAATTAATCAAACATGTAAATATCAATTTAAAAGACAAATTTACGCTGCAATATAGGGTCATGCATTAGTCAGGATCAACTTATTCAATTGACAATTAAGACAGTCACAATGTTATATCAAAGAATCCTCGACTTTTGGACTCCCCTATACATAGGCAGCTGAAAATTTTCACCTAAATTGGTCATCTTCAACAGAGCTTCTTGAACTATCATTCGTACCATGCCTATGGATTTGAATTATGGCATGCAAAAGCGTCGAAAAAGATTTTCATTCTATGAAAGTACCAGATTAAAATTGTTTAGTATGTAGTTCTATACAAGAATGCAAAATTAATGGATAAATTATATCCAAGATATATAGTATATTAATTTTCAAATTTTGTTAAACTCGTATTTGGAGCTTTGAAAAAATGACCAATTCATTAACGTCGTTGTACTGTAGTTTGGACACATTAAATTATATGAATAAACGGTAATTCAGTGCGATTAAGACGATGCGCAAGGGGTTTACTTTGTACATTAGGAGGTGTATATGGAGTTGTGAATAATAAGGGACACGCAATGCATTGCGCTGACCTGCTGGGCACCCTGGAACGCGTGGTAGTAGCAGGAAACGTAGGTCATGATCGCACGTTCATCCGGCTTCGGGGTGTTGATCAAATCTATTAAATACACATTATGAAATCTTACAACAGCTGTTAGCATTGACTAAAAAAACTTCAACCGATTGTAGCTCCGTCATTTCACTTTTAAACGAGACCGAAACCATAGAGATACTTCCATTCGTTTCGGAGATATGGCTGCCGAGCAAGATGTAGCAATGGATAACTTTTCTAAAAAATAATTATCACACCCTTCGGTTATCAAATTAAGTTGATAACTGTATCTAATCCTTTGATTATCTCTGAACCGTTTGAATAACTAAACTCTTTACAAAGATAACTGTACAGAGTGTTAAATTTTCTAAGTCTTCGATTAAGAAAGAACCATAATATAATTTATAAACAAACGTGGGTTGAATATGTTATACACAGTTGAAAGGAACAAGTTAGAAGCTAATTAGTTGTGACGTGAAACATGTCGAAAAAATTTGTTACATAGCTATGGCGCAAGATCTATTCTTATGAACTTTGATTTCTAAGTTTGATTCCGATTGATATAAAAATAGCTATTAAATAGTTATTATCAAAATGTAATGTGAACTAAATTTACCATCTGGATCCAACATGCGTGGGATGTCGAGGTACTTCTCAGCAACGTCGAAAGCGGTGTTCAGATTTTCCAGCGGATTGTCCTTGCTGAGCTTGTTGTAGTCGATGAGGTCAGGGCGATGGCGATGAATCAAAGCACAGAATGCCAATCCATCCTTGAATGACAAATGGAAATTCTGGACGTTGACGTTTTTGTATGGTGCAGTTTTACGTTGACACCATAGAAGAAGTCCCTCTTTAGCAGTCATCTCTTCTACAGAGATATCCTGAATTGCAAATCTAAGAATGATCGTCCAGATCATTCCCAGAGTCATCTTCAGGTTACCGTCAACGATTTCTAACAATAAATTCACAGTTACAGTCCACAGGAAACTCGGCAACATTCATTATCCGTAGTCGTAGATGTGCGATGATAACAGGAACGTTATTTTGCACAGAAACAATGCCATGATATTCGACAACGAAAAAAATACCTAATAGTTTGAGAATTTTAAAGAAAAAAACCAACCTTCGGCACCGATGGAAACCAGTTTGACTCCCTTGCTGGCGATGTAATCAAGAGCCTTATTGACATTGGCGATTTTGTGGAAACGCATCTTGCCACGGTCAGGCCTTGGGAGGGTCTCCCCAGATATTACCTCCAGTAACAGCATCAGCTTCAACCCATTTCGAAAGTCGTCCTCGATTGATTCGATCGCCGTTCCAGCTTTGCGGAGATGTGAATTACACCAAGCTGTAAAAGTCTGGTAAAACAAAATACCGTCAAGTTTTAATTTAGCTTAAAAGCAGATGCAATAGCAGTTTTGCAGACCTCAGTATTATGAGATAATCATAAAATGAAGACATTTTCAGTGTCCAAGTGAATTTGAATAACTTGGTTGTTTTGCCATTATGATTATTCCTAGTACACGAAAAACTGGGTTCTTTTGTTGGAGATAATCCAAATATTATGTTCTTGATGACATCATAAGTTCCGCAGTTTCTCTAGGCCTATATGTTTGAATATGCTGAGGTCTGCAAAGAGTGTGTAGTAAGATAATACACTTCATTTCCTGCCTTGCCTTCGCATCATTTTAACACATCACCGATTCAAAAGCCACACCTAAACTTTAGCTACTCAAACATAACGTAACTAAAGAAATGGTACTTCCAATCTAAGTACAAAAAATGGTATCTTCTAAGAGACTGGAATAAAACTAATTCTGAAAGAAAGAGACATACCTCATATTCTCAAATCTAAGTTAGCTGCTTTCTAGTGGAAGTAAATTTCATCTATGAATAGATGTGACGCCGGATCTGACTAGAGAGCTGCGAATGATTAAATGCAATTGATAGCACGAATGAGAAATTCTACCACAAAATTGAGTTTGAGGTGAGATACCGCTTCGCGTGTATTTTAGTAGCGACCCCGATCCCTGATGCTATATATATCCCGCGGCCTGGTTCCTAACTGGCGTTTCCTACCGCTTTGCAACATGCCGAGACTAATGGTAAGGTTTTCAAATGCACCTAGTCTGAGATTAGCAAGGTCTTGTGACCTTAGCTAATATCCTCTGTGTCTTTCAGAATTATGCAACCTTGGCTAGTGTGAAATAGTGGGTAAAGTTGTGTAATGTTGATGAGTAACATTTTACCAAGATAAAATTAATATTAATAAACAACAATAGGATTCTTTGAATTATCAGCTTTATCTTCATTTTTATCTTTCTCTCTATCTCATTCCACTCAACTAATGACATTTTTCATATTATACAGGGTTTAACATCAATCGTTGTGATCGCTATGATTCAGTCAAAATGAACTACGGAGTAAAAATTTCTATAGAAAGATTAGTGCAAATTATCGACGAGATAAATATTTATAAACTTTCCAGCGATTTTAATCACAAAGGAGAAATTTAGTAACGAAATTTGATCTTCTGTTTAAAATTGGGGGAATTTGAATTGACAATTATATGGTAATTCATGAGTGGACTCGTACCTAAACTGATTCTTGTACTAATTACATCAAGTAATTAACTGATTGGCAGTATCGGTAACACAGTTGGATATATAAAGTGTTACAATGATAGCAGCGTGTTGTTCCTGTTTATTGTAAATGATAAGCAAAGAATTGAATCAACGATCCGGAATTGATATCAAAGCCATGAATGATCGCGTCAATGCCTATCAGTCAATTAGTCGTTGAGCGATGCTGAATTGAAAAAAATCTAAAAGCATTGTAGAAGAGTTGATCAAGAATTTATGGGAATTTGAAAATGGTAACAAATAATTGCTGAGTTTGATGAAATTATGTACTATAGAAAAAAATGTGTGTGAATATCAATGCGAAAATCTGTAAAGTTCAGTTTTGAATACGGAAAAAATCCTGACAAATCGACTCATAGTTAAAAAAGAGGATATCTAAAAATAGTATCCATGGTTCATTTTAATCAAATTGAGACAAGAATAAGTGAAAATTGAATTCCTTATAAGGTTTTGGTGTAGAAAACAAAAAAATATGATTCAGTGCTGGTGAAATCGATCTATTGGCAATTAATTTATTGCGAATTACGAATTTTCGGTATAGTGTCAAGGATAAATTTAATGAGCATTGAGTTAACTCTGTAAGATAATAACATAGTTTTTGTAAAATTTTTACTGACGAATTATTGAATGTTTGAAAATATCAAATGGGAGGTATTACAGGTGGTGGTGATATTATAGAGACAAATGTATCTTCGTTATCAATTTATTAATATATTTCCATCATTATTTAACATATTTGCATAACAAAATGTAATGTATGTTGCAAAAAAGCATCGGGGTAGGATTGGGTGAGCCATTTGCGAGTCTAAAAATGGATTTTTTTTTGTGGTGAAAAATATTGCGTGAAACTTAATACGGGCAGCGTAGCGCGGCGGCGGGCCAAAATTGGACATGGGCCACCCTAACCCTCAATCCGAGCTACGATCTATTTGTAAAACATCGACTTCTCCCGCGCTAGTAGCAGTTTCAAAAACATTAAACTAAACGCCTGTATCTTCTTCCCGCCACATAATAATCTCCGATGGGCTATTGCTATCGATGTATTGTTCCACTAAAGCATGCCCATATTTTAAAGCCAGAAATATTGATGATCATCTGGTTAATGATGTAATAATAAATAATTGTTAATCACCTCAGTAACGATGTGTTACAAAATTAAACTGCAGACTAATTCATTGCTAATATGTATAACTGAATGGATAAATATAAAGTGTATAAGAATGAATCATTTCTATTAGGATCTTTTCAGATATCTATGTAGGTATAATACAGTTTAAAGAATGTTTAGAGTCTCAATTCGTATTGAAATATTCAATCCATATACGTATACACGTATTTGAATAATAGATAACGATTAGATACTTTATTGCGGCGTCAGAATCTAATTCAAGAATTGATATCAATCAAATGATAATTTATCTCATATCAGATGTTTAGGATTGATTAAAGTTTAGCGTTATCGTAACTAGGATATTATTAATCGTGAATTGACCGCAAATTTTTATTTCGTATCTAGTTTCTCGATCGATAGAGTTACACGTTACAATATTTAACAACAATAGTTTCATTCGAATTAATTTTACTGCAGTTAGGTAGAAAACACCTGTCTTTAAAACGCAGCTGCGCCTGTCGTTGAATCGCTACAAAGTGGCGAAAACTGTAGAGTGAAAATTTCACTTACAATTAGAAATAATGAATTAAAAAACAAATTAATTGACGCCTCAAAAAAGCGAATTATCGTTGGCTAACATAAAATAGGAGATTGCAACGTTGCTATTAATTTCTACCACGCAGTCTTTTTAAAAACAAAAACGAAAAGAAATATATGATTGAGCTTAATCGAGGTAAATTATTGGATAAGGTATTGTATAAAAAAATTAGTAAACAATGATTTGATTTAAAACATCTGTATAGCTCCACTTCGATAAATGAAAAAATTACAATATCATAAGTTTTCGATTGTAGTTTGTTTACGAAAGTCAGGGATAGACGGTGGAAGATATTTTTGTTAGGCGTCACTTTTAGACGGTGCTGATGACGCAACGGAACGTCGCGTCGTCGGCCGTCGTTCACCCTATACTCCGGCAAGAGCGTATAGACTCGTCGAGGTTTGAAGCGCCGACGAAGCGGTATTAGCTGTAGCTGTGAGGGTAGACGATAATAAAGAGTTTTAATTGCTCTCTGGCTACGAAAGATCTTGTAGCTTATTAAAAGTTGTAAGAAAACAAAAAAAAACAAAAAAAAAATTAGAGAGAGGGTGAGAGAAAAAAGAAAAAGAAATCGAAGATTTTACAGCTGACTCTCGATAAAACATATTCGTTTACGTAAACGTCATAGCTCCTAGAACCCGAAAATACTGTTCCCCTGTTGCCCGGCGATTTGTGGGCGAGGAGACTGTCTTTGGCGCGCAGCCATAATAATCTAGAGAGTTTTTCCGCTCGCTGTATGACTTAACTTTAACAGCTATACATACTATACAGCTAAACCCGGAATACTTCAGTAGCCGTACAGTTTGATGCTGTGTAACTAAGGATAATGACAGTGTGAATCAGATCGCGTGGCAAATCTCTGCAGTTCAGTATTTGATTTACAAAGCGCTAAAATAACCCGGAAAATAAGAAGAAGCTGAGAGAGGAAGAGAGCAAGAGAGGAAGAGAGATCGGTCTCGGCCACGTGCTTCATAGTTAGATTCAAGTTTGAATAGCAAACGCGTTGCGATACGAATTTAATCTAAAACGAATTAAAATCTTTCATATTGTGAGAGTTTTTTTTTATTTCAATTCTTTGTAGTATTGTTATTATTTCTTCTTTCCGCATCATTTATAAAGAGAAATATAATAACCAGAGCTTATCCAAGATAGCTGAATGAATAATATGAATTTATTTGGAAATAACATTTCTCCGAGTAAAGATGATGTTCATTTGTTTTATACGTCAGTGATTTCCACCACATTACTCATTAGGTATATCATCATCGTGACATACATATAATTCCCCTTTTCAAATCCTGCCAGAGTTATACGTGCTTCCGATGTCTCGGAGAAATCTTTCTTCTTACTCATCTTAGGCGTTCGTGTATAATTACAATATTGTTAATTTGAATTCTTCGTTCAGTCATAAATTAAAACGTCAAAGCATCGTCAACGATAAGAAAATTCAATATTATTGTTACAAAGCCGCATTTATTTCCTGACTCCTTCTTTTGGTCTGTGAAATCGTCGAGCGTGTATATCTAACGCAGATATAATATAAAACTATGATTTAATAAAATGAGCAAGAAAACATTGCGGAAATAAGTTCGAGAAAGTTAAGAATTCTGCGGATAGATCGATTGAATGTTTTTCTTTCCTTTTACTTTTTTGTTTTTCTATTATAGGTATTCATTCTTTCTAACGAATTTATATCAGTTTCTAGATTACATGTTTAGAGATTGAATCGCATGTAGAACAATTTATTAAAAATTACAGTTTTAGATTATTGCTAAACGCTAAAAAAAAAAAATGTCTATATAATAAGAATTTTCTTCGTTATCAATGTTCCGAAATTCATTTCATTCCTATTCTATACCGACGAAGTAGAACAAACCTCAATTTAATTGGGTTTAAAACCTTGATCCGAAATTCCACGGATATTTCAATAACTCTAATTGGGAGATTGCTGATTTTAGTGCCAGTTCCGCACCGTTAGTAGAAGACCCCGTTCGAGTAGCGATAAAACGCTATACCGAACGACTCACGAAACAATTTGAATAGCTATAATTTTGAGAAACAGTAACTTTTCACCTCACATATATATATATTTTTTTTTTCGTTTTTCTTCATCAATTATTGTTATTAATTATGTTTGTTTGTTTGTCTCGTACTTTAAGATTGTTTATACACAACGAATAAATATGGATTCAGAATCACGCAACTTGGATTGAATTGAATATTAATTGGACCAGTAAGAATCATTTGCGGCTATAAAAAGACGCGTGAAAAAATAAAATAAAATAAAATAAAATAAACATACAACCAATTGACCTCTTTGATTATGTCGCGACGCCTCGTACGTCGCGTGTCACATTCCTATATACATTTTTTTTTTTTGTGAGTGTTATTTAAAATTTATATACACGATTAGATTGAGATTGACAAAAAAATGTATAATTCGAATTTTTGGCTATTTTTTTTTTTTTTTTTATGAATTTTTACTTTTTTTTTCGGCTATTGATTTTTCTATAAGCAAACTAAATTATATACCTAGACGAGACACGATTGTTGACCCGATTTAAAAGTAGATCCTATTAAAATTCTCAACGGTTACGAAATTACATATATGCGAATGTGAATATACCAAGCGTAATTCTAGCGTAACGAATATACCGTCAACAATTTATACAGCTGTTCAACTTCAGTCTGTTAAGTTTTGGGGACACTTTATTTGGCAACGTTCACAAAACAGCTACATAGCATACACACAACTAATCTGGCGTGTCGAGGCATATGCCCTCCGTAGTCTCTTATATACCTACGAACGATGATCGTACATAAATTTTCAAATATAAGATTACAGCAAATTATTTGAAAATACCTAATCGATTATGAAAGAAAATCGAAAATATATCTTCGTGGCAATAAAAAAGATTGAAAAAAAAATAAAAAATAAGTAAATAAATAAATTCATATTTTTCTATTCGTCATGAACTATTGAGAGTCGCTCTTCAGAGAATATATAAGATATAACAGCTGTAACTGTTTTTAAATAAAGGATAAAAATAGTGAACGAGCGATGCAAGTTCGGATTATCATCGGATAACAATTGCCTTAGTCAGATTTTGCGTCAGTGGGTCATGCGAACCTGATTTAATTGTGATATTGGCTTGCGGCCTAATTGTAATGTTGGAAAGGTCAATGATTCGGGATTGAAAAATTGAATTGGAAATGAAATGAAATGAAATAAAATAAAATAAAATTTATCGACGTAATAATACGAATATAGAAACGCTATATTACATGGTGAAATTTTTTGTCTATCAAGCGGTTAAATATTCGTGAAACGGGAAACGAGTTAAACGCGATATCTCTGTGTTTCTTTATTTTATTTTGTTCGTCAGTAACCGTTGTTTTTTTTCCCCCCTGGTCACAAGACGAATACCGTAGCCAGTAATCTGCATTTTATCCTTTAAATATATATGTATAAATATAGTTAAGTGAACTTTCGTGTATAATTAAAGAACGTGAAATTAATAACATTCAACATTTCCAGGGGATAATTACTCGAAACGTTATTTCTAGTGAATAAGTTTGTTTTTGTGATATTCTAATAAAGAATGGTCATAGATCTACGACCACTACCGATCTACGACCTACAACTATAGATCTACGATGAATATTCATCAACTACGCGGCTTTTCGAATTCCGAAATATTGTCAACATTTAATCATTCCTATGTAGTTATCAAGTGATTATCGACGACAGCACAAATGATACTTTGATACATGACCGATAAAGAATTCTTTCGAAATAATATATTTCTATACATTTGTGAAAGATATTATATTCCGAGGATATTCGTAGATAAACACAGAGTGCATCTAGAGGTCAGTATTGCAGAGATTTTCATACGAGTTTCGATCTTTCTCACAAATAGAAAATGACGAAATCAAAGGAATGAAAAATAGCAGTAACGAAAAACAAAAAAATTATTTGTTTTTTATCCACAGCAGCGAATTCTGGGGAAATAAAATTCGTCTATATAGGTATATGGAAGCTGTTGTATCTATCGTAACTTGAAAAATAGTATCTTAAGATTATCTTAAGAAAAAAAAATCTCTGGTTTTCTATGCGTGTTGCAGGAAGAATTTCTACGTATGATAAAGCCACAGGCTACCAGATACGTATGTGTGATAATGTTTCACAATTAAAACTTGAAGAAAAATAAAAATAAATAACTCAATTGCTTTGCGATCTAATAAATGTTCAAATCTAATCGAGAAAATATCTAACTTTATATCAGTTTATCGAAAGAATATAATCAATAGTTTCATCATTATCCGTTTGCGTACAACTTATGTGAACAAGTAGTAAGAAAAAAAAAAAATTTCTCCGAGTCTCTAATGTCACTCGTATATGTATATTGTAATGTACATGTGTATTTATGACCTTTGGAACGTTTATAATCTATTTGAACAAAGAAGGTTGCAGCAGGAGCGAGTGATTTGATTTGATTCAAAATCTAAATATAATATCGATATAAATTTCAAACTATATATGATTTATTGATGATCGATTGATCTCAGCCTCGAGGAATAATGATTCAAGACAGTATATTTCGATTAATTATTAATTTTATAAACATATATGGCAAATATTTATGTTTACTGTACAGACGAATGATTTATTACTAATCATGTATATATATTGAGTTATACAAGCGCTTCGACTCGCGAGAAAAATGAGAAACGGGTAATCGAATGAAGAGAAAAACTAAAAAACCCTCAAAACTCATTACTTAACAAAATTTTTGATAGTATTAATATAAAACAGATTTCCAGTACGAGGCCGAACATTCCATCAGCTGAGTCATAGCAGGATTATTTTTGTCATAAAATCCAAAAATATAATCTGAAGGTCTATTCTGTATAGGCCTGGAATACGAAGTTGAATCTTTGCCAATTTTTATAAAATAGAAAAAGGAAAAATAAAACTAAGCAAATTAGCACGATTCATCGTAGCCAGTTAGACCAATTGAAAAACCATCATCATTTGTATACTGGATATAATATTGAAGGAAAAATTGATTTCGTTTAAAAGAAATGATTATTTTTTTTTCTTTTCTTCCTATTTTGCTATAAAATATATTACAATTATCATTGGAAAATTATCTGTTTTAATTCAACGATGGAAATGGAGAAAATTTTTTTCTTATAAAAGTATGGGAAACGACGATAAGAAATGAGTAAGGACAAGAAAACGATAAACACATAACCTAACATTGACGTTTACTATACTATAGCGATAACGTTTCCCCCTCTTTATCCCCACCATCCCCCTTACTTACGAGTTAAGAAAACAACAAGAATTATTTGAAAAATGAATCGGAATTCGGGGAGTGGAATGAGAGAAAAACAATCGCAGATTAATCTCTCAGACTTTGTTAGAATCGATGTAATATAACCGTGGCGTTTGAGGCCAGGTAAAACTGAGAGAAAAGTGTCGCAACTTGACGCGAGTAGCGAGTAGCTAGCGAGTAAAAGAGGAATGCGGTTCTTTCTCGTTAACGTTTCTACGCGGTGACATAGACCCGTGTTAGCATTGGAATTTGATTGACTCACTTTTTTCTGCTGCTTCTCCCATGCCGGGTCTAAAAGACCCTCGCGTTCCCACTCCTCTTCGGGTTCCATGTACCCATCCCCATATGCCTCCATGTCGTTCATTCTTGACGCCCCTTCAATAAGGCAAACGTAGATATTCACTTTATCCAAATAATGGGGTTATAACGGGTAGTACGCAGTGTATAAACGCCCGCGGTATCGTTCCCGCAACAATATGTATATTCGTTATATTACTGTGTGTAAAAAAAAAAAAGGACTAATGAAGAAGAAGAAGAAGAAGAAGAAGAAGAAGAAGAAAAGAAAGAAGAAAAAACGAAAGAAAACATAAGTAGAAAAAAACGCGATGAAAGAAAAAAAAAATAGACGCCTTGTTAAAACATACCCGCCAAGCCCAGAAAACCTTTCGTGTCGTCGTTTGCCCTCGCGCTGACCCCTCTGCCTAGAATCTGACAATCGCGGACCACTAGCTCACAAACTTATCCCCACTCTTTAACCAGACGACGACGACTGACGAGATCCACTCCCACCACTCCGGATAGCGGCAATAGCTGTCTTACCGGCACGAATCTATCTAAAACTCGAACTCTACCTAACTGCTCTTATTTTCTCATGAAACCCCACTCCACGTTACACGTTGAATACGAATATGTCGAAAATAACTCCCGGCTTTGCTATCGGGGCGTATATACCTCACCCACGCGGACCGAAAATAATCTTGAACCCGCCACGAGCTTAGAAAAAATCGACGCACCCCCATCACCGAAATTATATACAAATTGATGAAAGCGTAGCGATCCTCGATATGTAATATCGATTATCATACTCGAATCGCACAGACTATCGTTTCTTGACACTTTTTTTTCATCTATTTTTCTATTTCTCATTGGTATAAAATGGCGGTCTCCCTGTCAGGTTCGTATTTGTTTATACATTCTGATTATTTATTCAATCATATTTTTTCATTATTTCATTTACACAAATTTTTCTTACTCCTAATGAAATTTAGTTCTTCTTTTATTTCCTACTTGGGTCAATTCTCCGTTTATATACCATGGTTAAACTCGATCAAACTCGCGCTAGTTTTGGGTGAACATTTTTCTACTTTTCTTACGATGATCCAGAAGAAATATCAGCATCAAAATTCATCTCACTTGTTCTAAACAATTCAGAATCGTAATCATTAAATTTAGATAAAAAATTTAAACTGTATTTAACCTAAGCTGCAATAATGTCAAACCCTACTTTGAGGTTAGAAACACAATCGTTACGATATAACAAACTTTGATCATTATTCACACACGTACAGAATATTCTTCTCAAGATCTTTAATTCACACTCATCGATGAGGAAATAAAACAAAAAAAAATTATATTTTTGAAACTGTTTCAAATTTCAACATTCTAAACATTTTAGAGAATTTCTTTATAAAATAAAATCGAATGAATTCGATCTTATCCGTTTTATTTACCAAATTTCAAGAGAAAAAAAAAAACAGTTTTTTCGATTCACAAGTATCGAAAACCAAAAAACAAAAAACAAAAAAAGAAAAACTTCGATCTCGCGTATTTATTCAGTTTTTTTTTCCTTTTTTTTCAGCATATTGGGTGAAGTTCTTCATCGGAGCAGGTTTTCCTCAAGATGTCGCGACTAAACATGCGGTAGTATTCTCAAACAATCGTATTCACCCCGACATGTTGCCAGAGCTTGATAAGCCTAGTTTAAAAGAGATGGGAATCACATTGATGGGCGATATGATAGCGATATTAAGATACGCGAAGAAAGTAGTAGAGGAAATAACTTGCGAAAAGTTTCTGGTAGATTCTGAGGGTTCGATAGTGTCAAAAGTGACGGCAAAACCTGTCCTCAAAAAACCTGTAGCAAAGATGGTAACCAGGAGCGCAATTCCGGCAGGAAAAGTTAAAACAGAACCACAGAATGCCTCAAAGATAACAAAAATTACACCGAGTACTGCGACCAACTCCGCTATACTTGCTAAAAAGAAGCCTGTACCAACTGCCAAAGTTATATCTCATTATATAGAAAAACCAAAGGCACAACCCAATCTGAAACGAAAATTGGACCCGGATTCTGATGATTATGAAAGCGACGCTAGTACAGGAGACTGGACTGGCGATAGTCCTAAGAAAATATCAACAGAGGATGAGGTCGGGTATAAAGTGATTATGCCTAAGGGTACGACGCTCAGGAGTAGAAAAATATTGAAGAAAGCTTTAGACCAGAAAAGAACGGTGTTTGATCGTCTTGGAGATAGTTCTGTAACAAGCACGACAAATTTGGTCTCAGAGACTGCAGCACCAACTTTCAATGTCACTGGATTGGGGAAAGAGGTCTTCAAGAGAAACTCTAGCGTATTTAATAGGCTGGGAGACAAGGATAGTAAAAAGGACCAGCTGCCTTACGTAGGGATTTTGAAAAATGGTGTAAATAACAACTCGACAACGCCTGGCATCCTGAAAAATTCTCCAACCAGAGTCGGAAACACGATTTTAACTACCAAAAAGGTATTTAAAGTTGGGGCTAAGCCCGTTGGCACTATGCGGGCTGACCAAGAAAAGAAAAAGAAATTGATAGTTGGGAAAACTAAGCAGTTGGTACGAGTAAACAAGAAAATTACTTTCAATACCTCGCCTGCTTCTACCAAAGTTATAAGGAAGATTGCTACTTCCAGTAAATTAGGTGCGACTAATTTTCTAATTATTTTTCAACTATTTTATGGGATACAATGAATCTTGCTTAAGTTTTCATAATCATTTTGAAATTCGATTTTTTAGCCTCTGAGCAGGTCTCGCCGTTACCTGCAAAGGCCCGTCTTGGTGTGACGAGCTCTTCGCCAGTTAAACAAGTGACTTTCAATAAGACTGCGACCGTTAAGAGAGTAGTAAAGCCTGGTGTCTTCAGCAGACTTGGAGTTTGAGGCAAAACGTACTAACAACTTTATTTCCGTTTTGTTGATTGCTGAATTTTCAGAGTGTATATAATTACATACTTAAGCTGTGTAAGCATAATAATATAATGTAGAATAGAGTGGGTCTTGAATAGGTGATTTTTTAAACTCTCAACGTCCACCTCTCGATCCGTTCTAAATACAGGAAAAAAAAAAAAAAAAATCCCCTAAAATTATAGTTCCTAATTTATTTTCAATTTTTAATTTTTCCTTTTCTTTTGACTTTGTATCCACTCAAAGAAATTTCAAGTACTCTAAATTAATAGTATACCTATTCAACTAATATCGCACCGTTTTATTTTTTATTTAGATGAATTTTCTAGCTAAAGTTTTTCATTTTCTTTTAGCTATTGAAAATGAAAATAAGAATTGCTTTCTTTTTTGTATTTGGAACCGATTGAGAGGTGGACCTTAAAAATTTTTTTAAATCACCGTCTTAGGGACCACCCTAATGTAGGGTTTAAATCTTAGTCATATTTTCTTTTGAGAAGCTTGCAAGACTAATAGCTAAATTGCTGGCAGCAAATTTAACACCACTTCAGGATACAAACGTTATATTTACATTGAAAATTCTATTACCTATTTTATTCTTATAAGTTATGAAAAATAAGGGGAAAGACTTGACTATTGTGGTCATACAGATAAAAATATCACAAATTGTCAAGTGACATAAATATAATTGACAAAAATTTGAGCTTAGTGACGTTGAATCTATCCCAATTCTACTTTCTGACAACAAATTAAATGTTTTTTTGTTTGTTTCCTTTTTAATAGTTTCTAAGGTAACCAATTACTGCAATAGACTAACAAAAGTTATGCATGTCATTTATTGACGAATTTTTTCTTTCTTTATACGTTCATCGCAGATTAAAAATTCCAAAAGAAAATTATATTTTGAGTTGAGATTATTATAAATATTCAGTATGTCCTTGTCATAATAATATACCTAGTATAATTATTTCTTGTTTTTAATTACGAGTAACTACTGTTTATTTAATTATTATTATTGTTTTTTTTTCTCTTAATCTATTTATTTATTTCCTTTTTTTTTTCAGTAATTCAATGGCTGAAATTTTTCAGTTTAATATCATGGGCTACTCTATTGCGCAGATATCACTGATCGTGATTTTGTGCAACTTGAGATACTGCAATTTATTAAATACGTATCTGCATGTATACATAAATGGATAATTATGGTAAAGATCTGATTATCGCACGTATTAAATGGAGGGTCATCAATCTATATTTATTTCAATATTTCTGAATTCCTGAAACTTGTTTCAAGCGAGTTAGCGATTTTGCTATTAGACTTTGCGTTTCTGAATTTTCAATGTTTTCATCATGGGGTTCTTATTTCACACAAATATTAGGATTTTTGTGATTACTATGCGATATAATTATTATTATTATTACTATTAACATATTTTATTTAACAGAACATAAATATAACAAAAATACTATTTGTAAAACATCTCATCTGATTTTCATAGTTAATAATAAAAAAAAAAAAATTGAAACTTATGCTACTTAAGCCTTTATCTATTCTAATCATTATTACAAATCTATGAACAAAGATTCATACGCTCATAATATATTCGCTTTTTAAAATCTATTCATAACATGTCAATTGAAATATTTTTCGAATATATTCCAGAATTTTTTATACTGTAGTATAAAAAAAGAGGATTGACCAACTATAGAGTTAGACAATTGGCTAGTAAACATTGGCGGACTTCCATTCTCGTGAATTATATAACCCCAGTCGAAGTTTGAACCGGTTATGTATTTGTAAAGAAAGATGTCTGCCGTATATTGAAGAGCTCTATTTGCAGTCAACGATTTTAGATTTTTATGCGGGCGTAAGGTTGATTAATTACGAAGTAAGTTGATTTTAATGAGCATTAAATATAAAGTGAATTGGAATCTTGGAAAATAATTGAAATTTCGGAAGCTAATCCTACTGCTGAGATTAAAATTGGTCGAAGTTATAATCGGGTGGGATAAGTGGATATAAGACGAATAAAAATGTCGGGAAAACGTTACGATAACGTAAGCGAGAGTTCATCCGACGAGGATTATCAACGGTGTTACAAAAATTCTGACGAAAGTAACGAGAAATTTGACGATTATGAAACAGATTGTAAAATATCAAAAAAGGCAAACGGATCATCGAGCTCTTTTGAGATGAGAATAAAACGGGGTCGAGGGCACTCCAAGAGGCCATGTATGAACAAAAACGCCCAAGCTGCGAGAGAGAACAGAATTCGTAAAAAGAAACACCTCGAACAGGTAGAAAATAAACTTTCATTTTATCAGCAAAAGAATAAAAGCCTGGTAAACGTTATACAAAAACAGGATATTGACATTAAGAAATTAAAGGGTGAAGTAACTTACCTCAGATGCATCCTTAAAAACAATACAAATATTACAGCGCTGTTACAATCCATGAACGAAGGACTTACCAAAACATCTAACAATAAACATTTCAAGAATAAATTATACAATGGTAAATCAACCTTGGAACTTATCGCCAATAAGAATAACGTCATTACAGAAAATAAGAACATTCCTAATAGTAAAATATCGAAAAATAATTCGCATTCAGAATTTGATCACACTTACACTATTCCTAAAATTCAAAACCTCAGCGGGGATGACGAGATGCGTGAGGATATAGAAAACTGTAAGAATAGTTCAGTTTTTCATGACCAAATTTCGTTGGGTTCTGATAAGGAGGAATCCACCACTTCACCTTCGACCAATTCGGACCAAATAATCAATGTGAATATTTCTGATACTGAAATGGACGAGTGGTCAACATTGAACGTAAACATTTACGATAATTTCACAAACTTTGATCAGATTTTAAGCCCGTCTGACAATTTGGACAATTTAACAAACCTTTACGACGACAGTAATACACTGGAGCAATTCAGAGACGCTGGTATCTGCTTACACGTTAATTCAGATAAGGTTTCACTTGAGTTTTGCTCCATTTGTCATATGAACAGTCTCAACTCAATGCCAGAATGAATAACTTCTTTCGTTTGATTATAAAAATGATCAAAATATCTCTCGGGGTAAACAGATCATTGTGCTTCTCACATCGAAATCTGGAATCAAGGTTTTCAGAAGAAATGATCGACTTCAAAGTCTAAACTATAAAGATCGTACTATCGATTATGAGATTGATATAACATTTTTTTTTCCTCTATATGCCTGATCAGAAGTAGTACATTTTGATGAAATAAGGATGATTGTTTTTTTCGTGTATAATATAAGTATACTTTAGTTGCTAAGGTATTCGTTATTTAACAATATTATATTGTTTTTGTAAATAGTTCATATGTTCTGTTGTAAATCTAAAGCGTGGACTTTGAACGCGCGCTAAGTTTCATTTGGATCAAATGAAACTTGTTTTTATATTCCACTGATTAGAATTAGATTAGTTTTAGCTATAATATTCCTCCGAGAGTGTAAAAAATGTTTACTTTTCCAGAAAATTGACTTGGCAGAGCTGAGACGGCTGTTGGGGATATTATTGAAGGTGGGCGTCGATGAAATTTTTTAGCCAGGCCTGATTCGCTAGTTAAAATCAAATGAAAACAACTACTTTCACCTATCTTATGCTTCGAAATACAATCACGATAATGATAGGAACAGAAATTATTTCAAAAAAGTTTATTACTCATTTCGGCTCATTTATAATTCCACATCATCAGATTTTAGTGGTTTTATCTAGCCTAGGCCTGGCTAGTCAAGTATATTGTGTCTTATTTGCATAATTCATTGATTCGGATTGGTTACAGTCCTTGCGTAACAAGTTTGGACTTAATGGAGCTGCGGTTGGACCTATTGAGTATTGAATAAATTTCAACATGTTCACAGGTTGAGTATGAGTATCGACAAGATTCTTATGTAATATTGTGAATACTTGAAATGACCAGTACTCGGGGGGGCGTAGTGACAACGTCCTGAAATGACGAAACTTTAGCAATTATACTGAACAATATCAACAACCTTGAGAAGCATATCTCATATCAGTCAAAGTTAGGAAACAATCTAACTAGATTATTGCGTAATTATAATAATATGCAAACTTTATGAGACGCTGATAGTATTACAAACTAAATTGAAGTAACAGAACTTTATAATTTCTCATTTAGAATGCTGGTCAAAATCAAATCATATTCTAATAGCAAAGGACTAAAAGTTTCGAATATTCAACAGTTTACTTTTCATCGATTGGTGATTTGAGTTTCAGCTACAACCTTCTGCGGCGATTGAAGCAAAATGGAGCTTCCTGCTACGGTATCGAGTAATTATCAAGCAACATTCATAGAAAAGAAGTTTTCTCACGAGAATTCAATTTCAATGTAAAGTTTGAGAATTTTTTTAAATGAATTTTGTATCATACATTTTTCTCATCAATTTACAAAACATTTGGTAATTCTTAAACGAGACAACTTCTTCACTATAAAATTTGCCTGTCCAAAAAGAAATGTAAGTAAGCGTTTTTACAGCTCTCGGAGGTTCGTTATAGAATTAAACATAATTAACTATGTTTAGTTTAAAGCTTGTTACACATTAAACTAATGCATTTCTATGGTATGGAATACTTGTAAAATAATATGTATTAAAGAAAACTTTGAAATTCACAATCTCGTTCACATTATTACTTGATTTTTAATACAAACAGTTAAAGTTAGCTATAACATTATCTAAAAGACGTATTCAACAGGCAGCGATGATAACAGTTTCAGAAAACCATGAGCTAAGATATTCTCTCTTGTATTACATACTTTGTTAGAAAAATGCAATGCTTAAATCACAGTTCTAGTAATGCTCTAATTCATAAAATAAAATGAAATAAAGGTAATACCTAATTCAATTTCAATAAGCTTAAACACAACTTTGGCAATTGAGATGAAAATTAATTTTTATGAACTTGAGAGTACCTTTGGTTTTTTAAATAATGTTACTATTAGATTTTGTATCAATTCGCAAAATGGTTCGTAAGATAGTGATGCATGTAATCATAGACCACAAGCATTATAGCTCCTCCTGGTCCCAAACGAACTACTTTGGGCAGCAGGCCTTTGTAGAGTGCTCTGAATCTGTAAAATGAAAAACTTAAATCAATTATCTGGGAGAAATTAGAAATCTTTATATAAGTTAGAAACTTATTTCACACTAACCCTTCTTCGCGATAAACTATGCCTAAAGTCCTCAACGTTCCTTTGTACTTAATACTATCTGGCTGAGGCTGTGGTCCTTGAATACGACTTTTTGCAACATCAAAAGGAATATTCAAGCACGACGCTAGAGTTCCTGATGTAAAGCCTATCCCCACCTGGACAGAATAACAAATATCAATTGAAAGAATGTTTATAAAAAATACATAACATTTAAGTTATGTTAAAATTGCAGTATAATTACTTTGGTGAAAAATTCCAACCAAGGATCATCATTGATTGGTAAATAGCCTTTCACGGAATGATAGAATCCGAAATAAACAGAATTAAAGACTGCGTTTCTTGACACAGTTGCAGTGAGGCCTTTCAAAAGGCCGTTAGAGCCGAAGCCCTTGGTTCGTATTATTTCCTTTGTGATTAGGAGAGTTGATGGACTTTCCTTCATCTTTTTCCTATTCGATTGCAACTGGACCTTTACAACTTCGAACGGATTGACTAATACAGCTTCGGTAACTCCAGCAAAAAATCCAGCGCATGAGAATGTCTGAAACATGAAGAAATTACATTAAGATTGGTGAATTTTTTCACACGGATTAGTCTTGAATAAGTGTTACAACTACTATCGCATAAGCATCACACCTTTCTCAAGCAGAGGATAAAGGTTTGGGAATCTTAGTGTGAGTACGCATATTAAATTCTTTCCATGTCCATTTTCGGTGATCCTGTAGGCAGAGAAATCCAAAGGAGAAATCAAAGGCCAAATCAAAAAAAAAATAAAAATAAGCTTGTAGTGAAGAATTTTTAATAACTGATCAAGCTGCTGGTTGGTATCCAACTAAACTAGTCTAGACTGGTAATCTATTTCTTCTGTAGTCAAGAACGTTGTGAAATAGAATTTCGTTTTATATTCTGATTATTAAATAGGAACAAGATAATTATTCTTAGAGTTAATTTACAAAACGGGACCAAATCACGTAATAAGGGTATCAAAAATCAGTAAACAACTCACCAAAGGTGTTGGACTGCTCGCTCCAAACAAGAAAATTTTTTTGTATTGCTCAAAAGTAAAAAACTAAAAAGAAAAACAAGTTTCAGGGATAAATCTTTCGTTACTATTCAATAGATTCTGTTTCCTGATCGATTGAAAATCAACAACAGATTCTTAGATAATACAATCCCCTTACTTTCACAGCTCTTTTAGGCGTCTCTGCAATGATGGGGGGTATAATTCCCTTCCAATATGCGCCAAGACCCTCGCTAACATACATTTTCTTCATGCAGTCTACGATGCCTGTGTAATAAGCTGGGTCTAGGGCAGTGGATCTGACTTGTAGTTGAAGTCGTGTCTTGACAAGATCCATTGGATGCATTATGCATACTTCTACAAAGCCGGCTGAACCCCCAGCGCCAATTTGTATAGCAGCTTGCTTGATGATGCCTGGACCTTCGCTTCTTCGTTGTGCCATTTTCAATGCTTTTCTTTAAGTTCTTGTTCCACGGGATTCAAAAGTTCCTTAAACCTTGTAATAAATCATCGTGCTGCACACATGAGCTTCTAATATTGACGACTATGTATTTAACTAAGAAAATAAATATGCCCTGATTGATGTGGAGCCAGTGAATGTGAAACGCATTGGAGACTTACAAATCACGATTAATTAGAAAAGAACTTTATAATAGCAGAAGTCTGACGTATGCTAATGTTAATATCGAGCATCAACTAATCACATAAATATTTAATTAGCAAAAAACTTGACAGATATATTTTTGGTACTTGAAATTTGATCGGGATAGAAAATAACAACAATAGTGATAGCGATAATAATAATCACCTATGTCATTTCTATTCTGGGTATTTCGAGTTGAAAAATCTTTACAAGTTAGACACTGTTACCTTACGAAGTGCAGAATTGGATATGATATGATACACTGAATGTGTATTCAATAAGCTGATGTACACTTGATATTATATACAGCCTGTTTACCGTCGCTATTGTATTACCATAAATATAGTTATACCTTTACGTATAAGTCAAGGCTTATCAGTGCAAAACATGATGATTATTTTTAGTATCTGTGCCTCTCAGTGCGTGCAAAACAGTGATAACACGTTAAAATAGGTAGAAAATTTCTGCTATATCTATTTTGATACCTGCACATATGGTTTAGAATTAATCTTATACTTTTAAAATATACATGATGTGCAGAGATTATAATAATACCCTCAGTAGAGCTCCGAATACTCTGCAAACTTTTCTACGTTTGGTATCATTCAGAGATTCAATCATTCTACTAGAAACTATTCATTCAAATATTTTATTCACTTGCTGTTTTTTTCTTGATAATCATCCGTATAATGATATAGTATAGTTACCTATTTTCTTTCATTTCCAAAACGAATCAGCGTAACTATTAACGATTTCTTTTAATACTTTATAGGTGATAAAAAGAAATTTATCGGAGTAGTTTAAACAGCCAGAAATAAGTATTCGTGGGAGTAGATTCGGGAGGTAGATATTGCGTATTCCAGCGGGAGCGATCGGCCGCTCATTACTGGCTTGCGGCTCGCCTTCGGGTATTTGTTTCAAATATATGCGGGCTCATGACAAGCGGGAATCTATTTTTAAAACCGTACACATTTAACTTTTTAAGATTTAGGTACGATCGAATGTCGAATACTTAAAAACTTTCCTTGAAGATTTCTGGTTTAAAAAGAGTAATTATGAAGTCCGCTCCACTGCGAGTTGCAACAGCAATGACGTAGTAGCTGTGCAGACACCACATAGTGTGACACGTGTTTTTGACATACCTATATTCTGTCAAGTCATGCTTGTATCGTACATTATCTTGTACTGTGCGTATTTTGTATTATCGTGGAGATTGTATGGGTCCGCATGATCTCATGCCATATTAAGGCTAGTCATGATTTCGGTTACGTAACTATTATTATATACGACATCACAAAATATAGTTATACGTCATAGAATGTAAATCCCATTCAACGACAGTCTCGAACCGTTTAATGAATGCAATTGCCCGTATAGATTACCATCCATAGTTTACGCGTTGCGAGTGTAGATAGTTTTTATTATCGCGTTGCAAGTTCGCGAGTTCGAATTTTCTATCCCCGTTTTATGCAGTATTCCCGCTATAAAATATAAATATAGATAAAAATCCTTGAATCGTTATCAGCTGATGGCGTATCTATCGTCGATACGCGTACTTGCCATTCTAAAAGATATCTAACATACATTAAGTCATAACCAAAAGTTTTTAACGCATTCGCGTATTGCTTAGCTTCGTAAATTTGTCGTGGTCATTTGTTCAGCTATATTTATTGTTTTGGAATGTTGTTTTCTGTACGATAGTAATATACAATATAAATATGGAATTAAGAAACAGAAAGGTATGTATTTCAATAATTTCAGTAACATGGCTTTTATATGTTTTATTAAATATTATCGTTTAAAATACAAATTCCTAAAACGCGATCGTCCTTCGATTGCGGTACATCGTACATATTACGTGACGTGGCATTCCGTAGATGAAATTATGTCCGACGAGTTCTGCTGGTTATCGTGTGCACAAATGTTACTACATTTTATAAATTTTCGCTAACTTTAAATTGGCAATCGCCACCAATAAATGCAATATATATTCGTAAGTGTCATGCAATGCGGTTTAACGAGAAAAAATGGCCATTCCTATATAATATCTTAGAAAATTCATTCAATTATAATCATATTACTTAATTTATGCCTTACCTCAGGTAGGTATACGCATACCTCAAGACATCATTCTAAGCGGAAAATATTCAACTCTATATATCTGTTCGAATATACGCATTTTAACGCCTGCGAGTTTTATAAATAGAACGATCGCGGAACTTGAATTTTATCCATTCAGAAAATATATGGTTAACCTCTAAATTATCAGAGCTCGATACTCCGCCTTTAGATAACACAACTAGCTACGTTACATCGATTACGTAAGGCATCATTTTTTCATACATGTATAACTTCTGGCATTATGTAGCCTAAGATAACGAGATATAATCCCCACACATCACTCGCATATTGCATTATTATTTTCTTTCCACATAATTACACACAAGACAGCTTAACTTCTCTCGAAAAATAAATTACAGATTTCAATATTGTGTTTCTCAAGGCTATATTTATAAGTCGTCGATACATTATTGATCTAATTATTTTTTAACCCTATTTACATCATCATTTGTTTCATAGATAAGTGTTGACATAACACCACGCTATCTCATCGATGTATATTACGTATAAAGAATATCTCTTTTAAAATTTGATATTCACTAATTGTCCAGGCTTAGGAATACACTGTTGTATTTCTTTGTGGAATTTACTTTTTCTCATTCACTTATCACTAATCATTCTTAATTATTATTTAATTTCAGTTGGATGCTCAAAATGAAGGCTCGAATCATCATAAAATGGCACCGCGCTCGAAGAAAAAAGCACCAAAAAGACAAAATAGGATTTATATTGGATTGTTAACAATAATTGGGATCTGTTTGATCGGCTATGTGGCAATTGGAAATGGTTTAAAGCCGATTAGATTTGGTAGTAAAGTCATCGATAACTTAGCATTTTCTTTCAACTTCCAAAGACCATTTTATGCCGTTATTATTGACGCTGGTTCGACTGGAAGTCGTGTACTGGCTTTCAGTTTCCACGAATCTATTATTAATGCAAATCTTATGCTAGACGGTGAATTATTCGAACAGATAAAACCTGGTCTAAGTTCGTTTGCTGACGATCCTGTAAAGGGCGCAGAGTCACTAAAAATCTTATTAGACAAAGCAAAGGCTGTCATTCCAAAGTCTGAATGGCGACGTACTCCATTAAGCATGAAAGCAACCGCTGGATTAAGACTATTGCCAAAAGAAAAAGCCAATAGATTACTAGAAGAGTGCAAAAAGCTGTTTGAAAACTCGGGCTTCCTCACTTCTAAGGAATCTGTATCCATTATGGACGGTACAGACGAAGGAATTTTTTCATGGTTTACAGTAAACTTTTTACTAGATCGTTTGACCGCACAAAGTCATGAAAATACAGTAGCTGCATTAGACTTGGGCGGCGGGTCCACTCAAGTAACTTTTGCACCTGATGACAAACACATTAAGGATCAGGAAAAGCACATATTCACCATCAATGCCTTTACCAATAATATAAGTATCTATACTCACAGTTATTTAGGCATGGGTCTCATGGCAGCTAGAAAAGAGATTTTAACTTACGGAAAGAATGTAGAAAAGAAGGATAAAGACGGTTCCCCATTATCTTTGATAGAGTTACACTCAGAGTGCATAAATCCCATAATATCAACCAAATGGAGTTACGGCGGAGTCGATTACTTAGTTAAGGGCCCAACTAACGGTACCCACAAAGTTGTAAAGACGCAGAATTTTGCAGGCGTCGATGAGGACAGACCTGTTGTAAGATTCGCTGAATGTCTGCAAATTGTTAAGAAATATGTTGGCACAATTGTGAATAGACCACTGGGGCTAGAAAACCGTGAAATCATGGCTTTCTCATATTACTTCGATCGAGCTACAGAAGTCGGTCTCATAGACCCATTCACCGGTGGAAGCGTTCCAGTCGAAGCTTTCCTGAAAGAAGCTGTGAACAGCTGCGATTATCCAAACACTGACCAGCCATTCATGTGCCTGGACTTAATATTTATCCATGTATTACTTCGGGATGGTTTCAATTTACAACCAACTACCAAATTACAAGTGAGTTTGAAACAAGCGTTCTCTCACTTCTTTAGATTTATGAAGAAATGTGTAAAATGAATTAAAAAACAATACATTTTCTTCATTATTTGAATATTTCTGGTTTATTTTCAGTTGTATAAGAAGATAAATGACCACGAATTGAGTTGGGCTTTAGGAGCAGCTTTCAACATCCTGCAGAATGGACTTTGACGTATCTTTGTATTAGACTAAGAATTTTCAAATCACCAAAACTTTAGGTATGTGATACATTTGGAATCGCGGGCGAAGCTAGTACCATGATAGATTATAAGTGTAATCAATTGATCATTGTACTACATTGTATTACAGTTGTAGTACAATGATCTGCATAGAAAAGGAAATCTCGTTTCGCTCAGGAGTTTGTAGCGCTTCGCACGAGAAACTACCCCTTGTATTATCATAATTTAAATGTGATCTGTTCAATTCAAGACGTATATTTAAATAATAGGAAAATAATATAAATAGCACAAATGTTCCGCACAAATAAGAATTTTTTTATCATATTTTATAACAATCCTTGACAAGTTGATAACGAAAAACAGAATCAAATTTGTAAATATTATGGCATTAATATGTTGCTTGATTCTGTTATTAAAATTGTAAATGATTATCTGAGAGAAACACATCGATTTTCAGTGCCTTAAGAATAAGTATCATTACAATTAATAACGCATTCCATATATGGGTGGGATTTCTTTTCATTGTTATGATAGGTACAAACAAATTGTATATGAATATATATTCTTGATCTTTTGAAGTCTAATTGTAGTATAATTAAAGTACAGAAACTGTACGAAAATGAAGTAACGTAAAAAAAAAATCATTCATTTTATTGCTGGGCAGTATAGAAGAAAGAAAATGCGCATAATTAAAACTGTATTATCGTGTATGCAGAAGTAGAGCTTGTGATATTATGTTTCGATTGTTATTACTGTAAATGGAAAACTGAGAAGAATTTGTACAGGAAAATAAAGATACTGTTACTTTGACCGTATAATTTTTGTAAACAATTGACCTGGATCGTGGATAATAAATTGAATGGAGTTTTGTTTTATTACTAAAATACATTTAAAATTGAAAGAATTGCAGACTGAGTCCTCACAAGTTTTAGATAAGCAACCCATAATACGATAGTGCTTAAAAAGTTACTTCCACTGGCGGTGCGTACAACTATTCACAGTATATATTATTTATTATCGAATTGGTTGGATACCAAGTGCGCTATGATAACAGTAATAGTTATTGGTAAACTTATCTTACAATAATACAACTACTATTGAGCTAATGTTTTCAAAAACTAGTTTCCTGTCTAAAGCCTAGTTACAATTCAACAAGAATATTTCTTCTATGTTTTCGAAAATTTTAAGAAAGGTATGCATTACTCATAGATATGATGAGATAAGGGCATACTAATGCTCTAAGATGTAGTCCTCTAAGGATGTAGTTCGATGAGTAAAGACCAGGTGAGTATGAAACAATTGGTAAGGTATAAAAGATTGTTTAAATTGTTCATCAGTTTCACAAAGTTGTATCTATACTGAGTAATGGAAAGAAAAGTAGCATGTGCGAAAAGATCAAATCTAATTTCATGACTCGGAAAAGTGTTGAAATGATATGTTGATTATCCAGTTCTTGTGTTGAAATATCAACATAAACTTCATGTTATGTACGCTAAGCGTAATTGATTCTGAGCCAGATGTGTTTGACGATTGAAGAAACAGCCAATCGGTGCTCTAAAATTTTTGAAATCCAGAGTGCCGATTGGCTGTTTCTAGAATTTTCAAACACATCCGGCTCAGAATCAGTTTCATTATGTGTACAATTGAATAAACATAAATTTTTAAGTGGACCGAATGAGGCACGAAAACTGTGTTAAAATTCACACTAATTTTACAACGGTGTAGATTACCTATTATCACTTATGTTTTACATTAAAAGAATCAGTTTTAATACTTTACAACACTGTTTCTCTGTCGTACCATCGGTGCAACTGTGGAAACATTATATCTGTGTTAGGTGAGTTGCACAGTGAACTCTGTATATTTATCTGATTACTTTTGAAAATTTCTAGGTATTGTTCCATCCTGGCTTCCTAAATACTAATAATTGTAAATAACAATTTAATTCATTTCACAGCTTTCAAGTTATTCCAAAAGGGTAAGAGATTTATGTGAAAACTCAGGGATAAAGACCTCACCACTGCGACTGGAAAATATCTTTTATCAAGAAGAGAGATTAGCCAATAAGATTCGAAAAAGAATATCTTGTATTCTCCAACCGAGCATCCTGCAATGCAAATTGGGCCTATCGGCAAAGACGCACAGTATTATATAAAGAATCTTGAAATTTTATAGCCTAATGTCAAAGGTCTAATGGCATGTCTAAGTCCCGTTCACAGTATCACTTGTGTGAATGCCAGATATTCATTTCTTCTCAAGTTTTGAGGGATCTTCATCTACATTATTGATTAATTCATTGCGATAATGTCATCAGATCGTGATATATCTCACATACAGGTATTGCTAATACATCGCACTATCATATCAATGTGAACTATGAATTCAATATATAGTATGCAGTAGTTATTTCACAGTTTGATACATTGTGTACACCAATTTTCTGCTGGATATATCAATTGTCCAGAGTTACAGATATACTGTAATAGTTTATTCAGTTGTTATATCAAGAAATGTTCATTTTCTTGCCGAGATGCTAAACATCTGTGCGCATGCCTCATTCATTTCTAGCGATATTCGTTTAGCTTAATTTGATTCTTATCTACTCTACTAATTTTTATTGTTAAATCATTTCAGTTGGAAATGATAAATGGAGATGCAAATAAAAATGAAGTGGCACCCCAGTCGAAATTTCTAAACTGGCGGAATGGAACTTGTATTGGAATACTGATAATTATTGGGACGTCTTTCTTTGGCTACATGTTAATGAGACATCGTGAAAAACTGGTTTATGTTGTAATCATAGATGCTGGTTCGACTGGAAGTCGTGTACATGCTTTTAGTTTCCACAAATCAATTACAAACGGAAGTCTAATACTGTACGATGAATCTTTTGCGGGCATAGAACCTGGACTAAGTTCATTTGCTGATGATCCTGTAAAAGGAGCAGAGTTTCTGCAAACTCTGGTTGAAACAGCTAAAGCTTTTGTTCCAAAATCCGAATGGGTAATTACGCCATTAAGTCTGAAAGCAACAGCTGGTTTAAGACTTTTGCCAAAAGAAAAAGCCAGCGGATTAATCAAAGAGTGTCAAAAGTTTGCTGAAAATTCGGGATTCCTCACTTCTAAGAAATCAGTTTCCATTATGAGCGGCATCGACGAAGGAATTTTTTCCTGGCTTACGACAAACTTTTTACTCGGTCGTCTGACAACACAAAGTAGCGAGGATACAGTAGCTGCATTAGACTTAGGCGGCGGTTCAGTCCAAGTAACATTTGCACTCGATACCAAATACATTAAAAATCAAGAAAAAGACATCTTCGCTATCAATGCCTTTGACAAGAATATAACTATTTATAGTCACAGCTATTTGGGCATGGGTCTCAAGGCAGCTAGAAACGCAATTTTAACTTATGGAAAGAATGTGGAAACAAAGGATAATAACGGCTCCCCATTATCTGTGATAGAGTTACGTTCGGAGTGTGTTAATCCCACAATATCTGCCGAATGGAGTTACGGCGGAGTCAATTACTTAGTTGAAGGCTCAACGAATGGAACCCACGAGGTTGTAAGGTTCTCTGAATGTTTGCAAATAGTGAAGAACTATGTCGGTACAATTGTGGACAAGCCGATGGGATTAGAAAACAAAAAGATTGTTGCCTTTTCATACTTCTTATTTTGGGCTGCAAAAGTCGGCCTTGTAGACCTTTTAGATGGAGGAATTATTACAGTGGATGCATTTCTAAAACAAGCCGTGATGCAATGTGAAAAACCAAAGACTGATCAACCGTTCATGTGCCTTGACTTGACATATATGTATGTTTTACTTCTAGATGGCTTCAATTTACAACCAACTACTGAACTTGAAGTGAGTTTATCTATTGATGCTTTGGGTATAAAAATTGGGTCAGAAAATATTCTGTTACTTTATTACGTTGTATTAAGATAAGAATAATCTTGATATTGTTTATTTTATTTTAGTTAGAACTTGCGATTAATAATCACAGATTGACTTGGGCTTTGGGAGCGGCTTTCAACGTCTTGCAAAAAGGACTTTGACGTGTCTTTATATTAGATTAATAAAAACCTTCGCAATACAACGCTATAAGATGGACATAATGTACACTGTATTATACTTAATAATAATTACGAACAGTTCGTACAGAGTCCTTTTGAAATCTTAAAAAATTCATAGATCGAATGCCTGCTGAATTGTCAGCAAACACTCTAAAACAAACTGACAATTGGGAAGCTACTATGTGGCCTGCCAATTAAATATGATACCAGTCATACATTTTTAAGCACTAGTGTGACATTCTTGGGGTTTTTTCTCTGAAAATTTAGGGAAATTACAAATGATCCAAAAAAAAAAAAAAACTTATATTTGGATTCTATGAACTTGTTTTTTATTTCTGGATAATAAAGAATATAATAAAGTCTAATAGTATAAAGTTTATAAAGATATATCTTATTTCAAATGAACATGTATGTACGATGTTAAGAGGTTATGATCAATGAATCTGTCTATGAACGTGAAAGTCACGTGTGACCGTATTTAAAAGTAAAAAAAATATCAGGAATAATGAATTTCGATCACTTTGATGATCTCGATTTGAAAAAGTTTTATAAATTTACTTTATTTCGACTGGAATATAACGATTGATAAAAAATTAAGAGAAAAAAAAAAAAGTTATCCGCATACACAAGTTAGGTAGGGAAAATACAGTAAAAATATATCAAGATGGCGGCACGCATTCCTCTGTAATGTGGCGTTTACTTCAGTGCCTTCAGGCTGTAGAAGAATAGTCGCTGTATATTACTTTTACGTCACAGCGCCCCATTTTAATTCCTCGCGCGATTAACGCTTTGTCTACTAGGAGCGCCACCGTGCAAACAACCTGCTGAAGTGAATAGATACTAAAATAATATACTATTGCGTAAAATCTCCCTAAAATAAGCTTTAAATTATAATAAATACACGGTGAAATTATTATTTGATGCTAGTTGGGTGAGTTTCAAAGTGAATACCATATATCGATTAGTCCATAATTATTTTTTAAAATTAGGCCACTACCTAAGGCGTTGCTGTCACTTGGCTTCCCAAGAGTCGAGACTATAACGACAATAAATCACGATTTCACTCATATTTAAACAATTTTTAAAGATCCAAATTATCATCGTAACATTTACTACCTTTCGAGTCATCATCTCTCGACCGTTTAATCTTATTACATTATTCTTATAACTTACGAATTTAGAGACTATATTCAAAGTGTCGTATACCACAGGCTACTATTGTAAGTAATATTTATAATATTCGCCAATAGTCAGAAGTCGAGCTAATTAAATAATAAACAAATGAATTCTCAACAATAACTCTCGCGATTTTGTTATAACTATCGTCTTTTCAATTGTTGTTATTCACTCTTCATCGTTAGTTCTAAAAAAAGGATTCGACACCAATTATTGAAGAGCAGAATTAATAAATCTATAATTTAACTGTGTCAGAGAATGATAGCTTGATATCTATGAATCATCATGGTTGAAATTGAATTCAATCACGTTGTGATAATGAAATAAAAAAATATGAATTTTGTTACAGGATCGGAGTACATTATCATAATGTTTGCAAAGAAGAAGAAAAAGCCCCAAATTTCAACGCCTACTAATTTTGAACACAGAGTTCATACTGGTTTTGATAAACGAGAGGGTAAATTCGTCGGTTTACCTCTACAATGGGCTTCAATTGTTGGTAATAATCCAACAAATCGACCTCTGCCATTGGTAGATCCCAGCGAAATAACTCCAACTGAAATATTGGATCTAAAGACCATTGTCAGAGGTCACAACGATCCTAGGGTCAGAATACCTGGTGATAAAACGACGGAGAATGGTTTGCCTAAAACTAGCAATGTCGCTAGATCAAACTCACTGAGATCTTCAAGCCCTCCAAGGCTCAGGAGAGACTATAGAAACAACACAAATCTCCCACCGTCTGTCCCTGAGGGGCAGGAAATGACTACAAACTCTATGCAACCTCAAGCTTACCAAAATTTTGGCAAACCACACTCGTACACTGATGGATATAGACAAAATTCTTCAAACTTGCCTTCTAATTTACAAAATTTAAACCCCAACGTACAAAATATGAACTCAAATATACAGAACGTTAATCCAAATCTACCAAATTTCATTCCAAATGTTCAAAGTATTAATCCAAATATGCAATCTTCACCTAACTTGGCTCATCTGAATTCAAACAGTCAGAATCTGATGCTTAACTTCCAGAATCTAAGCCCTATATCAAATTCACAATCCATTGGAAATAATCCAAACTTACCAGTTTCAAGTCCCAATACCCCACAGCCATCGGATAATGATTTCCAAAGGCTTAATCAACCCTCAAACAGCAGTCAGTCCATGGGACAATATAACGGGAGTATTCAGGTGTGTGAGATAGCAAATGACGTCAAATCTGTAACATAAATAATGATGTGATCAGGCTTGCTAATTATTAAATTTATTATTCAGGTTGCGAGCGTCGACTCCTCTTCGTCCAGAGATCATCCAATGCCTCACGGACTCATGGTTCAAAAAATTCAACCAAAGATATCACCGGTTGGCTCGATTGCTTCGCAAAGATCCTTGAGTCAGCTCAGCTCGCACAATCTTACCAAACATTCTCAGGCTTATGGAGTTCCGGAGAATTCTCAGAACATACATACGCATTTTCAGAAACCGATAGAGTCTTCACAGTCTATGCATAATTTGTCTAAATCTGGAATCATCTCTACCGCTCCTGTTACAACTTCGACCCCAGACCAGAACCAGAACTTAAAGAGCTCGGTGTCCTCTGGGAATTTGGCTACTGGATCGGGAAGCAATGCGAATAAACAAAGTGCTGAGCATAGACTAACACACGAACAATTTAGAGCTGCTTTGCAGATGGTTGTGAGCCGAGGAGATCCGAGAGAGAATTTAGAAAACTTTCTGAAAATTGGAGAGGGAAGTACCGGAACGGTTTGCATAGCTACGGACAAAAGTACCAATCGTCAAGTGGCGGTGAAGAAAATGGACTTGCGAAAACAACAGAGAAGAGAATTGTTGTTTAACGAAGTAGTGATAATGCGTGATTATCACCATCCAAATATCGTTGAAATGTACGATAGCTTTTTAGTGAACGATGAACTCTGGGTCGTTATGGAATATCTTGAAGGTGGTGCGCTTACAGATATAGTAACGCATTCCAGAATGGATGAAAGTCAAATAGCCACCGTTTGTTCGCAGTGTTTGAAACCCCTTGCTTACCTTCATTCACAGGGCGTTATTCATAGAGATATTAAGTCTGATTCTATTCTTCTTGCTGCTGATGGCAGAGTCAAATTATCAGACTTTGGATTTTGCGCCCAAGTTTCTCAAGAATTACCAAAAAGGAAGTCTTTGGTAGGAACTCCTTATTGGATGAGTCCAGAAGTAATATCAAGGTAATAATTAGTAAAGTTAATAAAAATTTCTATTAATTTTTATGTTTTCCAGAATTATATTTACTCTATTTTATAGCTTTGCAGACAATTATCTCTTTATGTGCGACATGTTTAATCGATATATACAATTCCTGATAAACAGGTTACCATATGGACCAGAAGTGGACATCTGGTCGCTGGGTATTATGATTATCGAGATGGTCGATGGAGAGCCCCCGTTCTTTAATGAACCACCTCTACAAGCGATGCGGCGAATAAGAGATATGCCACCGCCTAAATTAAAGAATTCTCACAAGGTATGTGGTGGATAGTTATTCAATTCTTCATCCTTAATATGTTATGTTCTAAAAATTACCAAAAAGAAAGAATAAAATAATGCAATTTCATATCCATCAAATGACATTCTTGCTTTTTTACTTAGGTAAGCCCTCGACTGCAAGGATTCCTTGAAAGAATGCTGGTTCGTGACCCTGCCCAAAGAGCTACAGCAGCAGAGTTACTTCAACATCCATTCTTGAGGCAAGCCCAGAGTCCCAGCATCTTGATACCGCTAATGCGCGGTGCGAGGCATACGAACTGTTAATGAATTTGCATCATCAGGTATCTTGACATTCTACGACTGTGGTTTCTTCTCTTTTTGACACCTAGAATGTTGTCGTTGGAAAGTGAAGAATATATCAATTAGAAAAGAATGGAAACAATCAATTTTTATACAATATTTTTTCGCGATTCTCACCGTAAGAAAAATATCGGTTTCATCAAACATAATAAACGAAAAATTCGAGTTAATCGTAGGAGTAGTCGTGATTTCTTCAATCAGTATGGTATTAGCACCAGGTATTATTTGAAATGGTATTTAAATCACTCTGAATAATATATGAGTATTTACGAAATTTTATTTACACATAAAACAATTATGCTAATGTGGCTGCTATCTTTGTGATAGATTTTTTTTTAACTATATGACCGTCTTAATTATTTTTTATTCATAACATAAATTGGTCGACAAACTGCTAAAATACAATCATCGTCATAATGCAAATGATGTAAATAACGATGACGATATAAAATTATCAATTATTATATAATAATGATTGAATGTAATGAATATGCTCAGTTGGAATCTCTCTATAAAAAGTTCAAATATCTTTCGTACCAGAGTCTTTGGCATTTTATTAAATGTTATCTGAGTTATTGAAAAACAGAGCCTGTCCTTTTTAATTCAATAGAAATTCCTGCCATTGTTGATAACTGTGGTAGCAGTTTTAAAAAATGAAAAATAATTTTATACAAGATACCAGAGCAGAAACGAAGTGGTCGTTTAATTTAGAAATTCCAATCCACTACTACCATGAGTGCCTTATAAACAGAAATAATGTTGAATGAAGATTAAATTGTAAATACTTAATTTAAAATGTCGAATGAATTTTTTGAGATTATTGTCCACTACACGAACATTATATACTAGCCAGATACATGGTGAAGAATTAATAGCAGCTAAACTAAAGAGCCACGTATACTATAATTTATAATTACTGTTAAACTTAGTACACCAGATATTACAAATTTGAAAAAAGACTGTTGGGACACTCCGTGTTGGGTGATTGCATATATCTGTTTATATTTAACGAATCTGGTTGATATGCAAATAAAGTCCAAGTACCGCGAAGTACTGCAACAAATTCAGGAAAGGGAGTCTTTTTATCCCTATGAAAAATAGTGTAGAGAAAGCGTCTGGAGTTAGTATTTAAAAACTAATCATGTTCAAAATTGATTCTCATATTATATGCTAATCTACACTTCTAAAAAAACTAGGTAATTAAATTTAAGGCCTGATTGGCACTATATCATGAATTATAAATAATAATAAAAACAAAAACCGATTTGTTATCGAGAAGTCAAGAAAATTTTTTAGATACAATTCTGAATGAATATGAATTAATTTAAAGTTATTCAAGGCGTGAAGTCTTATATACTTATTTACTTGAACGGATGAAATTTTCGTAGTTGCAGCATGGGGTCACTGTAATCACTGCATTAAAAGTTCGACCCTATTGCATCTACGCGTGAATTTGAAATTATTTTTTTACTACCAATTTCGGCTATTTTAACAATGATTTCTAGTTGAATGATCCCTAGAGTTATATTTATACATCTAACAAAGCTTATCCATATAATTATACCCTAACATTCTCCATTGTACAAATTGTCACGCTAATCAATAGCAATCAGATTATACATATAATCTTTTGAAAATACGACGAGCGATACGAATTAACAAATTTCTAACACATGTGTTTTTCATATCTTATCAATTATATCAGGACATCAAATGGGATAGATTTGTTATTCCCAATTATAATAAGTAATACCCCTTACTTGAATCGTATTATTATTATCTAGCATTTTAACTAATTGTAAGTGAAAAAAGAAATGTCCATTCACCAAAGGCATTCCACTGTATAAAAGTTATCTTTTTTTATTATCACGCTATAAATATGGGGTTTTCCATCTCATGATTATTAAAGAATATCTATAATGTCATGAGTAATCATTAGTCTGAAAAATAATATTTCTTAGGGTATGTAATTGACAGTATTTATCATTACATTCCAAAAAAATAATAGTTCTTGGCGTGGGACAGACATTTATTCTACCTAACGCCTCTCAACCAGCCGTGTGAATTTTTACTGATTCTGAGTACTTCTGGAGCTCCAAAAGTACCAGAATTTTATTATCATATGTCGACAAACTGTTTTGTTTGTCATACTTTGGCCAGAAAATACTGTTTACAATTTTAATGAAAGTCGACTTAATATAACGAGGTATTGATTATTGAAATTGTTTTAAATGTTACATTGCAACAAGTGCCTTATACCTATTTAACATGAAAGGCTTTTGAACATAGACAAGCGTATCTCGAACATGTAATATAGAAAATTGAGGGCCTACTACTTACTAAAATTGTTGAGATGTAGAAATACATTACTTCTTATACAATAATTAAAAAATTCTTATTATTATTCCACTTTTAGGTAATAATTAACACAGTAGTTAATTAACAAAATTGTAATGTAAATACGACATGATGTAAGAGATTAAAATATATTAAAACAAATAAATGACAGAATTCGCACGTCATTGATAGATCCTGTTTTTAAGTATGAAAAATTTATCGAAAATCTGATCTTTGGATTCGAAATCAAATTTCAAGATTATAAGATTTAGTGAATAATCGTATCGTAATGAGGTTCACATACTATGACAGGTCATAGAGTGTTGTATGAGCTGAATGAAAGTGCTGAGTACTAAAGATGTTTGGAAAATATCGGATATACGTGCAAAGTAGTTATCTGCAGTACTCTAAACTAATTAGCACTAGGATTGCAAATCTCTTATCTATATGAATGATGTGATTGACAAGCCAGTAAGGATTATGCATTCCTATCAGGAAAACAGAATTTTATCATCTCGATTTGCTGATTCCCAAAATTTGCGCCAGTCAATGTTATCGATAATGCTATGCATATTGCAATTTTGCAATCATAAAACTGTTTTTCCATTTCATAATCTGTTTGTCACCGCGTAAACATAATTCATTGACACATCTCAATATATATAGTTGTAATTCATTTAATTAGACATGGATTTCACAGTCACGATTTTTATCTTCTCAGATATCGATGAATATTTCAGGACATTTCATCACCATCCGCGAATATATCAAGCGATGTGAATAACTGTAGTTAAAGATATGATGCAAGTATCTTAGAGTATAAATAAGGGTAACTTTTTTAATCTGTTGAGTTTGCTTGCTGTCGTCGCTTCGTATACATCATAAACTTATTTGTGAGTACTTATACCATTGCTGAGACCTAAGATATCTACAATCAGTATCTCATGGCCTTTTATATTGTGAACAAACAATAGATATCAATTAGAGGACATGTTAATTGCAGATTAAATTTATTCCACCTAATCTTCAAATCTCATAAACGCATCTCTAATTATTTCGAAATTCAAAAACAGATGTGTCAAGGTTCTCAAAACTTAGGAATGCGTGAAATTCATATTGATTGGAGAACCAAATTACATTGACCAAAATTCAATTTTGATTCCAGTGAACATATTCGGTACATAAATTTGATTCCGAATGCTTGTAGTTTTACTATTAGATAATGGTGGATACTGTGTTCCGCACCCGTTCTCTTGGAACAGCTGCAGAAGGAGTAAGAGATCAATATGCAGATGGTAGGGCAGCAAAAGTATGGGAAGTCTTCATTGGTGACAAGAAATCTCGCACTAAAAATTACAAGGACTTTCTTGTTGGCTTGTTGAGAAAAAACGGTTGCCGAAGGATCCTTGATGTTGCTTGTGGAACGGGTATAGATTCAGTCTTGCTATTGGAAGAAGGATTTGAAGTTGTCAGCGTTGACGCATCAGATAAAATGTTAAAACATGCGCTGAAAGCTCGATGGGATCGCAGAAAGGAAGCAGCTTTTGATAACTGGAGTGAGTAACTCTTACTTCTTTTAGAAAGAAATTCTGGCGCTTTTATGCTTCCCACAATCACAGAGGGCTCTCACTTCCAATTTGTTCACTAAGTTATTTTCTATCTAACAATTTGCTAAATTCAGACGCTTTCAATGAATGGAGATACAGAGAAGAATTCACGACAAAAATCTTTTCCACAATTCTTCTGCATCTTAGAAGCTATAATCAGTGTTGTGAAATGCTTTGCGTCAGCTTGATAGATTACACGTTCGAAAATAATTAGAAAGATAGTATGCTTTTTTTCAAGAGGGAAAGGTCAATGTGCTATCTCTCTGAGAATTATTTATTAGAAAACTTGATCCCCCTATCTCATGTTTCGCAATATTATAGATAGTACCATTGTAAAATCAATGCATAATATCACTCATAATTTAACACAAAAAATAATTCTTTACCTACTCTGAAAGCCCATAATTTATTTGCAAATTAATATTTGTTTCAGTCATTGAAGAAGCAAACTGGCTAACACTTGCCGACAATATCAGTGATTTGATTGGCGAAGGATTTGATGCTGTTATATGTTTGGGAAACAGTTTTGCTCACATGCCTGATTTGTATGGTGATCAGAGAGAACAAAAGTACTTAAAACAATATTGTTTTATTTGGAATTTTTTCCAACTTCTCAGTCCTGTTGTATGAATCGATCGTTATCGATTCAAAACATTTGTTTAGAAAAATTCGATTGATGATATTGAAGCTCGTTAGCTAAGTGTAAGATAATGGCTACGCGTTAAGATTATATTAATAATTCTGAACTTGATTTCAGGCAAGCATTTCAAAACTTTGAGCGTTGTGTAAAACCAGGGGGCCTGTTACTAATCGACCACAGAAACTATGATTCTATAATCAGCACGGGTTCCACACCATCGAAATGCATATATTACAACGTGAGTGATGTTAAAATGATTTTAGAATAGGTGAATCAACTTTCATTGCTCGTTTATTGACACTTCAAAATTTTACTTCTAGAGTTCGCATATGACTGACATTAAAACCTCAGTTTTGTATGTAAGTGGGAAGGCAGCAATAGTTACTCTGGATTACTTGATTGACTTGGGAGATGAGAAAGATAGTGTAAATGGCACAGGGTATAATCCTGATAATATAAGCGAGTTCAGATTATCGTATTACCCACACAGATTGAACGTTTTTCGAGATATGCTGGCTGAAACATTTCACCACTCCGCAAAACATACGATATATGGTGATTTCAAGCCATTAGATCAAGTCCAACAGCCAGGCTTCTACATTCATGTATTACAGAAGGCAGATAAATAAATACTATAATTAGTTCAGGTTAAATTCAAATTACTAGTTGTAATATAATTAAAAAATAATGTATTTACTAGATTGATGTTATCGGTATACCCATATCCACGAATCACACTTATTGTTGGGTCGATCTTAATATTGAAATAAACCCATATCATTGTATTTCTCAAATAATAGTTGGACAAATTTTTCTCCTATGTACGTATGATTGTAAATATATGGGTGCTAAGTCAGGATTATGTGAGGAATGAAATATAAGGAGAAAGTTGAACCGTTGATGATTATTTTTTTTTTCATTTTGAGTATATTTTCAATATACAAGTATGCGTTTGTCATTGAAAGGCTTGTTATGGGAATTCTGTTAATTCATCAGAATATCCCAGTTATAGAATAAAAATGCACTGCATTTCAGTTTCTTATACTTTTCATAGGTTTTTCATTATTTTAGCAATAATTATTGATATTCATGATTCCATGCTTGCTTTAGATTTAATGATAATTACTTAAAAATTGACTAAAGACTCTCAATCGTCAACAATGTTAATAATATTTTTGTGTAAAATATCAAGTGAATATTTGATGCACATTGCATATTATAATAGCAATTTAGTTACCGATGAAAAAGAAGAAACAATGTCAGCTTTAACTCACATCCCTTGCTTTTCATTTATGCTATGATTTCGCGAAATTATTTCACATATTTAAGTTCCTAATTCTACTTAAGAAGGTAGGTCTTTGGAAAATGGTTTTAACATGCTACGTATGTATAATACTCACTCCGCATATAGATTATTGCATTGTTAGCATTGACTCTATCCGAATGATGAAAAAATTTTTAAATAGGGACGCATAATGCCGTACACAATGTAGTTTTCACAGAAACAATCAAGTTATTTAAATATATCGAGCACCGTAACTGGATAGAAATTTTTTAGCGGTAAAAACATCAGACGGGAACACAATTTTCTTTTCGTCCACACAATGAAACCTGCAAGGTTTTCAATTATACGCAATTATAAATCAAATACCTTTGAACGCCAACGGGTTGCGGATATCTTACATATTTGTACTATGCTTTGATTGTGAGATATCAATTAATTCATCCTTTCGTTAGATATTCACATAGCGGTGACAGAGTTGCAAATATGCAACAACTTTGAAATTTGCATATTCTGAAAGATCACAAATTACAATAAAAAAATTGATTTATCACATAACATAACGAATAACTGGTTCATTTATACAATACAGAAATCACCTTTGTCAATACATAAGCTCTGACTTTCTTATACACGCGTCACACAATGACGATCGCAGATTTTGTCAAATATCAATGTAAGCATTGTTATCAAATTGTATTTGGACATTACAGAGTTGTATATCAAAACCCTTCTCTGTAGGGTAATAGTTATATGTAGATTCAACAAGATTTTACATTGAATAATATTTCGAATTTCCATTATAATTTAAAAGAGCAGTACAAAGTTTACGACCCAATAAATATAGTATATCTTGTCAATGTTGAGGGATGTAAAATGTTGCAGGCTGCTTAGCAATGAATGTAATTGGATTATGACTTTGAAACCACTTTGTAGACAGCTTACACCGATTGGCCACTAAACGGTTCACATAATATCTGCCTTTGACTATTAATTCGTTTACCCATAATATTTATATTGTAATATTTGTAATATAATATCTAGTATTGCTATATTTGGCTACTGGGAGTGCCGAGTATGCAGGTATAGTTTTCTCTTCATGTTGTAACGTTCCCTGCCGATAAAAAAAATATTATTCTATTATCAGCCCAGAACTTGTACAGCATTAGGAAAAAACCTGTTAATAATAAATGATAATATCAGAGAGGTTTATCGTGGAACTTAAAAGATTATAAGAATTAATTGTTATTGTTAAGGGAATATGAAAAAGCAAATTATGATCATACAGATGCATTGTTTAACAATGTTGAAGATCAATGATGCAGGAGTCATCCTTTGTGATACTATCTTACCATAAAGCAAGATCTATTTTACATTTTTATAAAAATCAGAAATCAGAAAAGAACGTCTCTGATATTATAATTGATTAGCACTAAGTAACAACAATATGTTTGTTTTTTTTCTTTTCTTTTCAACTACTTCAATTAACTGATTAATACCAGACAAACAGGTTTGCTTTCAGGCTTGCTGGCTATAACAAGTTTTTTTTTTCCTTAGCTTTTAAACTTTAGTTCCTGATTAAATTATTTTATTTAGGCAGATCTATTACTAAGCATCAAATATAAAATTTCTAAAAATTTCTCAGGCATCCCGAGTAAAAACCTAACTTTTCATTTCTTACAGTAGACCGTATATAATAAACTTTCCTAATAAAATTTATTCATTAATTTATATTTATGTTTATATACCTATGTAGCTATACATCCATGTATATCTTATTTATTTATTTATTTATATATACATAAATATAAATTTTTAACGAGTTTTCAGGTGTTTTTTTTTCTTATTTTTTATTTTTGTTCGATTTAATTTTAAGTCAAAAGTGAGTACCTACTCATTCGATATCTTAATTAATAATAATTAAATTATACTATATCTTTAACATTTCGATGTCCGAAAAAGCCATCGCAAGCTATTATTGCACAAATGTGGCCTTGCTCCATATCACATTCTGCAGCTTTTAGCTACTTTGCATAAGGTTTGTTATAATTACATTTATCATACTCATAGGATGTGTATTTAGCAAGCAAAATCAAACGAAAGGCAGTTTTTACTAAAGACTTTTAGAATGTCAACTTACGCTCGTAAAGCTGCTACTAAGTAATACACTGACTTTGATCAAATCGCATGTTTAAGATTCCAATATTGGAGTTAGATTTCTTTCAATTTCTTTTCAGATGTGGTAATCTGAAATGAAAAGTGGTGTGGGTATTCATATAATTATTTTTAGAAGAAAATTGCTTATGTACATACATCTACCAGAATTAATTTCAGCACCACTCGTACATTTTTAAAACCACTAACAAAAAATGATTTTCAAACTTTCATTCAATATCTGTAGGCTGTTTATGGAAGCTCTTTTCTCATGCGCAGTGTACTACCTAAAACAATACTTATGTCTTAGGGTCTACTCTGTAGTAACAGGTAATTGTCGTACCTCGTTAATTCAGAGCAAAAGTGGACCCTGCCAGGATTTGGTCCACAGATTTAAATTTATCGTCTCTTATTAATCATTCGTTAGCAATTCAAAATTTAAATATAGGTGTTGTAACGTAACACCTATTGTTATTGTTATTGTTATTGCGTATGTCCAATCTGTACAAATTGAAAATTAAGTTAAGTTGAATGACAACACGATTCTTCTACGTGGTCATATAAATTTGAATATTGTTTATACAGATTATTTATGAATGTAGAAAAATCGAAGTTTAATATTATAATTCTAAGTTGTGTCAGGGGACAGTGTTGTTTTTACAAGGAATTCAAAATTTACTAATTTACTGCTAAACGTGCACGCGTATTATCTTCAAATCGATTCACAAATTTAGTTAGCTGAATATCCATACTTCAGATATTTGTACTATAATTACTTAATTACTTTTCTCAATTTAGTAGCAAATTTATAGAGCCTAAATGGATATTCTAAAGCCCTCCTTATTATATAACAAGATTTCAAGTTGAACATTCACTATTCGAAATTAATTTCCTTCTCTTATTCAAAAAATTTTTGCCAATCTGATTTTGCGCCACAGCAATTATGTATTAATTTTACCCATAAAATGTAATCCATGAATTCATCAACTGAATTCAGTTCGTATATGAAAGGAATAACAAAAAAAAAATAATAATAACAATGATAATAATTACGCTAAAACTGTACAAGGTTGTCAACAACGGTTCAATCAATACACGGTTTCGGTTCTAAAACAAGTTTTTTACCTACGATCGTGCTTTATGATATACCCATGTTATTAAATATTCCTGCGTTGATAAGATGTGTGTAATTTTGAAATAAATTCAAAATATTTTGTATGTATTATGAAATTAATCATACGAGCAAGCTCCCACTATATGTATTTAGATCACGTATAAAACATTGCATTCAGACGTGACTTTACTTTGAGGCGCAAAAACTAGACAAGATATTTTGAAACTTGGCCATTTTCTAATAATTTCTTAAAGTGATAAGCGAATTTTCATAAATATTCTCTAGGTCTGGGTGGCGGTCGCTTTCTTTCTAATCTTTCGGATCTCTCTAGTCTTTCTGTTCGAGCTTCTGCGCTAGACGTTACAGATTCTTCAGCAGGCTCGAGCATTTGCGTAGTTTCAGTCGCATCCGAAGGACTTACAGGCTGCGTAGCTAGAGGGGCTTGAGGAGCAGCACCCTTATTCCGCGATTTGCTCCTACGTTTTCGCAAAATTAATGGTCCCAAAGGATTCACATCATCCCGAGAGGTTGAAGCCTGGGTTAAACGTTCGAGCAATTCTTTGCTGACTTCTTTAGGAGGTTTAAATTCACTAGAACAGCTCATAAGTCGCTCTGAAACTTCCTTAGAACGATCGGAATGAGTTTGAGTATATTCTTGGAATTTCAAACGGTCACACAACGATTGCTCTTTGTTAGAATCCATACATTTTTGTTCTGTACTATCTCCTTGCGCTGTAGCACCAGCACTTAGTGAACTAGAACTCTGCAAATGTGTTACGACAGAAATACTCGGATTATGAGCCGGAACTACAGTTGTTGGAGTGCTACTAACGGAGATACGATTCATCAGAGTCTGTAACATATCTTCTATCTTTGCTAATCTCTGATTAACCCTTTGAACTTCCAACTTTAGATCAACCTTAACTTCTAAAACGGCGGCTAAAATCTCTCTGTCGTTATTCGGCTGAGATATCAGACCTCCGTCGTAACTTTCTAGTCTTCTAAGACTCAATTGTTTTGAATCAGCACTTAAATTTTGTACATGGGATGTTTCTTTCAAGTTTTCTGTATCGCTGACTTCCTCTATAGTCGCACCGGTGCTTCCCAGCTTTGCTAACTTAGGAAAAACTTTGTTGGTACCAGCACTTGAGCTTGGTCTTGAATCTCTGGCACTTAGAGAACGTTTAAAAGTATCATTCCCGCCTGTTTCATTGCTCGAATCTAGACTAGAACTGCCTAGTAGACGGCCCCATTTACTAGGTCTCGTGCGGCTACTATTGTTCTCATCGCTTGACGACAATTTACGAGAGTGGGAAGATTCTCCATCCTTGTTATCTTTGTTGTCAGCTTTTTCAACGTCTGTGTTATGTCTCTCTCTTCGGAACCTGTATCAAAACACATGAAAAATTTTGTCAATAAAAAAATTGATAGGCAATAAATTGACTCGATAAAAATTACAAAGGTATTTAAGAGATATCATTATTTCTTTTTTTTTCTTTCTTTACAAAGCTACAAGGCTAGGGTACAGCTCCAGCGGTGTTCACGAGCAACCTACAAGGTGCCTACAGGGATAAAATTTATGATAAATATGAAAATACAGGATGGTTCATTTCACGTATGAATACTATATACGGCTATTGCATATTTTACATTAAAATCTGAAGCTTCAAAAACTCCGATCTCCATTTCAAGCTAAATTAGTGAAAGTTCCCTCTAAATATTACCAAACGACCCAATATTTTACCCTCAGACCAAAGTCTCCGTCAAAAATGATGATATATGAAATCAATATTGACTTTGACTTGAATTAGACGATGAATAAAATGATGAAAAAACAATTGTGACATAATTGTTTTATTTTAATTACAACAAATGGAGTTAGGATTTAGTAGCTTTTCGTTTATCGAGTCTGACAATACACATTATTGATTTGAATTTTTCATAGATGAGATTCTATTGAGGATTGATAAGTATTAAACTTTCGCAACAGCCCTATTTAGTGTTGATTGGAGTATCAATATAATTGTAATTATTCATAAAAATATCAGTGAAAAAGAGAAAGTTGAATCCTAGAGGGTGTCTGTCACATGCATTCCATTGTGTTTGTTAAGTTATAAAAGCATGGAACAAGCCACTTGTATCCTGGAAAGTATATATAATGTCAATACTTTTCTGATAAGATCTTAAAAAAGCCTTGTTCTCTTCATTACTGTTCTACCAAAGAGATTATTTACATTTCGGAAAATAGTTTAGCAATTTCATTAATCAACTAGATAATAAATGGCTAATAATTATGAAACAAAATACATGTGTTCAGATGTGTTTCAGACAAAGAATCAACTTCATTTTGAGAAAAAAGAAATAATTACGTTCAATGAAACTTTGTATCTGTAATTTATGAGGCATAAGAGCCTTAAAGTAACTTTAAATGGATGATTTTGTTTAAGATTGTGTTATAAAGTTTTGAAATGATGTATGTACGAAAGTTTATGTAGTATCACATTCGTTATAGATTATAATTTGAATGATTACAAAGTATCAAGTAAATGACCATTCAATAAAAAGTAGTACCTGCACACACAAAATTGAAACAATGAATTCTACTTGTAAGAAACCTGATAGTGGGTTTTCTCAAAAATTCGATGCTTATTATATTTTATTATTGCGAGTGGTTGCAGTTGATATCAACTATTTTGCAAGGTGGATATATCTAGTCGGTAAATAGAGGAAAAGGTAGTGGTTTTCTATTGTGAGTTTTCTATTCATTCTACAGTATTTGATTTAGTCGCGTATCCAACTGATATAAATTGATTTAAAAAATCCAAGAGATATAGGTAATATGTCTTATACATTAACTAGTTCAATTAAAGCTTTGTGAAAGAGTTGAAGGATTTTTTTCTCCTCCGTACAACAAATGTGAGGATTCTTTTATTATTCACCATTTCATAATTACGAATTTACTGTAATCCTGTAGCGTTGCTAAAATGAAAAATATCGCACAATCTCTAAAGGCATATTTTACAGCACTCTAGCATTCGGATAGTATTGTTAGTTTCCACCTTATCCCAAATACAGGATTAGCTAATTCCAGAATGACATTTATCAATCAATACTTTGCAAATATACTGCAAATAGTATGGGTCTCCAGATTTAACATAAGATGGGAACGTGGTCTTTGATTCTTGAAAGTAAATAATATCTATATTTATTGATTGATATTAATTATGTAAAAATAATTAGGTATTTACTTTTAATTTTTGATCCAAGAAATTTTTTCAAAATTAAAATTAATATATAATCTATTATAATAATCAGTTTTTCTCAAAGACAAATTATATTTGCTCTTTCTTATATTTTTCCGTCAAAATGTATAATTGATTCTATTTTTTTTTTATCTTTACCAAGGTTTGTTTCTATTTGATAAAAACTGATTGTAAGAATAATCTGACCGAATATTTAATTGTTCCAATTCCAAAATATTTATTTAGTTCTGACATATGGATAAGAAGCGAGTCGTTATATACTAATATAATTTATTGGAACCAAAGGCACTAATTCATGTATGTAATAATAATAATAATAATGATAATAATAATGATAATAATAATAATGATAATAATAATAATAATAATAATAATAATAATAATATTGAAAGATGACACATATTGAATTACGTTAACGGAATATAATATTATATAAGAATGGGAAAAATGGAAATTAATAAATGAAATTGCCTAAAACTGGGCCATGGTGGAAGAACGTTGACAGTGAGCTCCTCGTCTGAATCCGGATGATGACAGGACAGCATCTTTGTCATTAGGGGTTCTCCATCCGTCTTGAATCTTTTCAGGGCCAGCGCAACAATCGACAATCACATAAAGAAATACCCTCATTCATGGTTTATATATCCATGCGAAACCGCGGTAATCTCAAACTTACTATAACTATATTTTAATTATTTATTCACCAATATGTTGAATTTGGAATTCATTCTATAGAAACCAATTGTCATTATCGACCTCTTTTATAGAGAATATCTCTTGGAAAATCAGGACAATATCAATCTAAACACTTTGCCGTCCGACTAATTGTGCACATATCTTTTTTTTTTTTTTTATAGAATCACAGTTCAGGGTGTGCATAAAAACACTCATCGCCGGTATGAAATCAGTCGTCAATATGCATGCCATTTAATAGTTTGACTCTAGATTAGATAAAAAGAAAAATAAACTTTTGGATTCAATAGACCTGATTCGGCGCTTATTTAGTTTTGGATATTTATAGATGTGATTAAATGAAAATAAGAAAGAGATAATTATATCGATATAGGACATATTATCTTGTGGCATACAAATGATTATTAGCAAATAATTAAACTACATGCTGAAGATGTTATGATATTGATTTCAGCGTCGCTTCATTGCATTATGCGTGAAATAGTGTTAAATAATAATTACATGAATTGTGAGACTAAAGATTATTGACTCAATGATATACTATGCATATATCTGGTTAATAATATAGATCATGATTTTGAATATCGTTTATAGTTGCTCCATCAATATCAATTCAAGAAGCACAACGAGCCGCGTATATGTGTGTACAAAATTTTTCATTCGTTTCTTCATAAGTTATAACATTATATTATAGAATATTGTATAGTTACGTTAATGTTAACAAGTCAATTAATTCACTTCCAATAAATTATCAACGAATTTCTTACCTCGAAAAAATCTTGCGGACAAGGTGATCCTGCGTTTGGTCTAACTGCGGCTCGTTCTTTCTACGCTCTGCAAGTTCTTTTTCACGACGTACATCGGCGACCTTTCGGAAGATCAACTGAAATTATAAACAACACGTAGTTATAATATAATCTGTACTTAATCATAAGTAGGTATTATGGAAATTGGACGATTTTCGAATATAAATACTAAAGAAATTCATCATTCTATATTCAAATTTCGCGGGTCATATCGGCGACGAATTGTCATTGGCTTGACATTACGAATTGATCACTGCGCATACGCAAGGTCTGTCCGTATGACGTCATGCGCGTGTGATTTAAACCTTTTTAGATTCGAACGTGATTTTTTTTAAATCGATAAAAATTTTCAGCCACTTGACTTTTTGATCAATTAATAATGTCATGAATCAATATTAGAGTTGAATTTCGTATTTCTTCCAATAACTAGCTCTGAAGTGAACGGTATCTTATATCATCTTGAAAGCTGTGTATTCATTCAACGAAGGTTCCCTGTGGTTTTGATTAATAGCTTCGGAACGGAGAGGGATATTAGTTTATCAATCATTATCGGATTATGAGTGACGATTAATTACTCAGATTGCTAATGAACGTAGCATATCATGTTGTGGTATTTTTATCGATTACGGTCATTGCGATCGTGTATTTTGTCGCGTTTGATAATTGCCAGAGAGTCGTAAAAAATTGGTCAAAAGTTCTAGTAGTGACCCTGAAGCAGACTTGCGCATAACTCGCAGTCAATAGTTCGCGAATACTGATTATTATAACCTCAAACATTACATTTATCTTGACAATTGAAAGAGAGAGAGGGAGTTAATAAGGCTAACAATTGAAGTTTACTTTTACCGAAAATAATCATGTGAGGTGCGCGGGCAAGACGCTGATTATTAATTCGTAGACAAATATACGCTACAACTGGAACAACGTCGCTCCGAAGTCGCCCGCTATACGAGGGCTAGACGAAAATAGAGGTTTGCTATTGTTTTAATATCCCTTAAAAACTACTCGTTATAATTATTGCTAGAAAATTACAAATTACAATGAAATCTGAAATAATTCTATCCTGAAATGTTTCGAGAAGATCGAAGAATTTTGGAAAAATATTTGGATTTATCTAAAATATGAACAAAAAAAACGAGAACAATTGACTCGGTGTTCATTTTTTCGACACGATTGATTTTTCTCAATAAATCAAATATACCACAACCTCGTTTGTTGTATGTCAATTTCAGATGGGTCACGGAACTAGTCGCTCCTCCCCATCGGGAAATATTCTTTCATCAGAGGAGCAGAGTTTAGTAGAAAATTTATTTAAGTCAATGTCCAGAAGTTCTGGTTCGATAAAAAGAGAGGATGTATTTAAGCACTGGTCCATACATTTGGACGATTACTTGCTCCAGTTTATAGTAAAATTCTTGTGCCATGAACCGGGTAAAAAACTATCTGCTATAAACGGTGAAAATTTTGGTAGGCTTTATGTGTTTGCTGTAAGAGGCAGCGCGGACGAACGTACGACCCTAATTTTAAAGGGTTTTTCAGACAGTGAGCAAAAGTATGAAATACCAAAGAGTTCTTTTATCCAATACGTCGAAGCGACGGTTAATTCCTATTTGAGACTGCAGAAGAATAGCGGAAACCCTAATTATAACAGCTGGAGTTCAATCGGCTGTGCCATAAACACTAGGAGGATAAATCTTCACTCTCAAAGTCTCTGCGAAGAGATTGGGAACAGTGAGGATATCATAACATCTGACGAACTTGATAATTGGTTCAGTCAAGCAGCTAACTTCAAAGCAATTCAGTCACATGTATTTCAGAATTTGTTTTTAATATCGCAGAAAAAAAGCGACAAAAACACCAGCTTGAAGATCAATGATCTAAATTTGCTGCCTATTTGTAAAGGCCTGGAAAATATTCCCCATTTTCCTAGCATCCTAGGACTTAGCGATGTACTATTTTTGAATTTAAGCCTCCCTCACGAGCTGAGAAATGAGTGGCGATTCTTGTTCTCAAGCCAGATACATGGTGAATCGTTCTCCACAATGTTAGGACGTATTACTATGCAAGGAGCAACGCTGCTGATTATACAAGACATGGAAAATCATGTTTTTGGAGGATTTGCACCGGAGAATTGGTCTCTGAGTCCGAATTTTTCAGGCAATGAAACTTGTTACTTGTTCAAACTGGAACCAAAGATATTGACCTTTCCGTCAACTGCTTACAACAACCATTATCAATATTTGAATTTACATCAACAGACTATGGCCAATGGTTTATTGATGGGGGGACAATTCAACTATCCAGGACTGTGGCTGGACTGTGAATATGGAACGGGAAAATCTAGTCTTACTTGTACAACCTTTCAGAATTACACACAGCTGAGTGGATCGGAGAATTTCAAAATTAAACACTGCGAAGTTTGGGGTGTCGGCCCGTTGCCTGAATCTGATGAGAACGAAAGAGGAGGTTCGATATTGGACCATGATCCAACTGCTAAAGTTATGCTGGAATTGGCTGGACGTACTATGCACAGCGAAGGTCTTAGAGATAAAAAAAAAGGAAAAGAATAGTAGTTGGGTTGACTGAACATATCTTATACAACACAATCTATGATAAGAATGAAAACAACTTAGATAGAGCCTATAGACTCATAGAAAACTGTATATTCCTGCTCCTGGTTGCTCAGGTAATATTTATTGCAGCTGTTTTACCTCACAGAATATTTTTGGCTATCTGAGAAACGCTGATATTTTTCTCAGTCACGTAATCATATTTTATACATATTATATTCGCCATATTCCTTTTGTTATTGTACTCAATCATCTTAAAAATTGGGATTTATATTCAAACAGTTTTTAGCTGTTATATGAATGCATAAATCTAGTAATTCGAAAAAAGAATTGCTTGAATTATTCGATTTAGATTTGATCAATTATTAATTAGTGATGCCAAAGAACACGAGGTCAATTATATGCCTCTGTTTGAGTGAAGAAATAAATGCAATATATCAATGGCCTAATTTAATATGAGATAAGTAGGTTCAAATTATTCTACTTCTATTTAATTATGAAAAGTTTTACTAAGTAATTTCAAGTTGCTGTTTTACTAATATCGACGGTCTTATTAATTGTAAGTGTGAGTTTAATATCATTAAGAATATTTCCATCTGTGTTATAAAATTTTCTTTACATTTATAAGATAATTTTGAATGTTTATTTCGAAACACAATATTTTTAATATGTTGTTATAATATTGTCTGTTATTGTGAGATAAATGATAAAAAATAAATAATACCTATTGAATAACGCAATCAACTTTCTACAATCTAAACTAATTCGGCCTGATCTACCGTCTCACTGATACGGTATTACTATTAAGTCTAATTTAGTCAAATGATAATTAATAATCTTTCATCATAATTCCTATTGTCCAAACATAAGTGATTGTAATTAATTTACAGCTGATTGTTATCTCGTCTTTTGATATTGTTGAAGACCTAAATAAATATAAAAATGAATCGACCAAAGTTCAAGGCTGTTCTACAATAATTTATCTATTCACCTGAGATATTGCCTGAACAAAGATAGAATTAATGAACTATTCAACTTACCCGATGGCGAAGGTTGTAAGTGAGGACAAGATTGCGGGCAAATGAGTTGGCAAAGGCTTGATAGAAGTCTAGCACCTCGAGTAGACGATCGCGTTTGATGGTGTGGAGATCACAGTATGTTAAAGCTCTAACATTTGCGGCGCTCTGACCGATAGCAGAATCTTTCCAAAAGCTGTCCCCGAAGACATCTCCTTTACCCAGTATGGCGACGACTTCATCATCTTGTATCACCTCAAGACTCCCAGTTACGATGAAGCATAATGAGTCTATGGATTCTCCGGTGTGGTACAACAGGTCGCCTGGTGCACTATGTGACATCGTGAAGTGCATAGCCAGAGCTCTTAAACAGCCATCTGAGGCCAGTCTGCAACGTACGAAACCTTAAACTGAAACAAGATGTATAGGTGCAGCAACCAGAAGGGTTTGCAAGTTTAACTGAAAGTAACACCATTGGTTGACGCCGTACTATCATGCTTTGCAGATCAATAGTTACAACCGTTTACCGAGGAAGGCGTGCACAAGATTTAGGGAAATTGGGGTTTAAGTGATGATTTTAATTTCGTTAATGCTGTAATAAACATCACTTTTTTATGATCAAGACAAGTGCTAATATTTTTTTAAAGATATCGAGAGAGACGAAGACCTTGTTTCGATATCATAAGCTGATTGTTCAACTTTCAGCTTCAGTATTTTCATTTCTTTATGGCAAACTGAAGTTTGAGTAAAATTTAGTTTGTTGTAGTGATCTGGCAGAGTCTTAGAATGGTTTTTTCTTTTTTAAACACTGTAGTTAAAGCTGCTTGACGAATTCGCAACTCTGTTGCGGTAACTAGGTACATGGAAAATTTTTAGTATCAAAAGCAAAGATACCAAAGGTTTTTGACTTCTTATAAATAGTTTCTTGCCTGCAAACACCTTTAGTACTATAAAATGTAATTCGTTTCTGCAACGAGGTACTGTAAGTCGTGTGGCATTGTTTTGGTATGTTCTTATTTACCTAAAGGCCGGATGCTCGTTGAAGACCTTTCTATTTAAATGGACGCAAATGTCTGCCTTCATATCCTTGGGACAGTAATTTAGAACCTTGTCAGTATCCAGTCCTTTGGTCATAGCCCAAGTGCTGACTACGTAGTCCATAACTCGTTCGCTGAGTGCCTTTGGTACCTCGTGAAGTTTCATGAATTCCCTAACGTTGTTCAGCATATCGTGATACTTTGCAGTTGCTGAAGTCATCTGTTGGATTATCGTAGTAACGTGTCCAAATATCGTGGCATAGAGGAGAGCTGAAGAAAGAATAAAATGAATTTTTTGAAGATTTTCTGAAACCTGTTTTTTTAATATCGAAAACAAAAGAAACATAAATTTTTAAATCATCATTTTCAATTTGTTGAATGCTTCGTTCATACCAGCAATGATCATCATGCAAATGGTAAAAATTTTCTCATTGTCAGTCTCTGCTGCAACATTTCCAAAGCCGACGGACGTCATGCAGGTCATCGTGAAGTAGAGGGCTGTAACATACATTGTGCGTCTCGCAGGACCAGCTATTAATTCCGGCGTCGTACTCGCGTTTGACCACAAATAACTATAAGGTGATTGTGTAACATTGGCTAATTTCCATAGCCATGAATATTGCACACCAGCATCTGCGTCCGATCGCCCTATAGAATACCTAGAATGAAAAGCATAATCATCAAAACAGAATCTTAAAATCTATCAACCGTATGGAAATCCTTTGTGCAGCAGTTCAAAGGATATAAGAAAAAATTTTCTCTCAGTTAGTTGATAATCCGGAGTAAAAGAATAACAACAAGAATCTATCAAATTGCATTTAAATCATATCCCTATCGTTATAGTGACATGCAATAACATTCGCCAAATTATGGCAGATACACAAAAATGCGACGAAACCCAATATTCCAATGAAAATATCACTTATGGCTTAGTTGTAATAAAAATAATTGAAATCACACTGTGTTTGGCTAATATGAAATAATAGACCGAGGAACAAGGTAGGGAATATTTATTAATAGCGAATAATTTTATTAAATTAAATAGTAAATAATATTTCATTTGGCTGTGAATAGAAATAGAAATATTCTTCTACCAAGCATAGCGCCCTTATATGGTAACATAATGTAATATAATTTGCGTAAATGTGAAGCAATTATCTAAATTCAAGCAGAAATTTGAAAGTACGAATTTTTTTTTTAAATAATAAGTAAGCAGTGAGAAGCAATTGTTCTAAAGTTTATAGACAATAGATATCATTCAGCTCGGTACTAAGATTAATTTGAGAGTTAAACAACAAGCAAATATGCTTGGTTTTCAGTTTTGAGATTATGTGTTGAAGAGATAAAATTCTAGCAGTTTATACTACTTGGGAAACATGTACACAGTGTGAAATCACCTTAAAGTGACGTACCAAATGCAGGCGAGCCAATGAGCAACCAGCATGTAAAAACAAAGTAGCAAAATGAGCATTGCTGCTCCGTACTCCAGGTAACGGTCAAGTTTTCTCACAACACGTCCTAATCGCAAGAGCCGCACGACTTTTAGAGCAGAGAATAGACTGCCTATCCCATCTTCGTCATGATCAAACGCATTGAATACATCGTACGGTAAACAGCTTAGTAAGTCAATGATGAACCATGACTTCAAATAATTCATCCGTATTACCTGAACAATAAATCAATCAATCAATAAAATTGCAAACAATGGGAATAGTTGTTCTTGAAAATAAACAATCGCAAGGAGATTAATTCAAACTGCATAAGTCGATGTTTGCTTTTTTACAACAGAAGGTGTAAAAGAAAAGAAAAACTAGACTCTGATTCATGTCGAATAGAAATTCTGATTTTCTTGTGATTAAAATACCTTTGGATCTGAGACTACTTCGCCCCCAGCCCCGACGAACGTAGTATGAAAATTCAAAACGATATCAATAAAGAAAATGACATCAACTATACTATCAACGACTAGCAAAGAAACATCTTCACTAGTCTTGTTTTTAAATGCGACATTATAGGGAACCATAATCGCAGTGTAGAAAGTCAGACATAGAATAATCCAATCCCATATAGCTTTGAAGGCGCAATAATGTAATAAAATATGTGGAGGTGTTTTCGGAGCTTCTTGACGATACTGAGGCATGATATCTCCGCTCAAAGACATCATCTGTAAAATAAAAAAAACTATTATCAAAATTATTCATAAGCCACAACAAGATCGTTTTTAATTAACGTTGTAAAAATATTCAACCTATCATACATGTAGAATACATAATTCTAATTTGTTAGATCAAAGTTTTCTATTATATCGATAGAATGAGACAAATAAATGAATTCTCTCTCAAGTTTGATAAAGGGAATAGAATTAACAGTATCGTTGTTTCCTTACATGAGCCAAGTGTGATTGCTTGGCAGTAGTTGGCAGTGCCGTGTCTTTTAGGACAGGTAAATGCGAACTGAATTGTGAAACGAGAACGGATCTGGATCTGGTTACGGAGCGAGCAAGCTTTGCAAACTTTGATAATCCACCTTTGGTGTCGTCCGTTTCTATCGGTTGTTTGAGAGCGGTGATATCCCGAAATGTCAAGAGAAACAGAACGACCAGATCTCGTTCGTTCTTGATCGGTGCGATTTGTAGTAAAAGCCATAGCGGTGTCTCTGTGTATTTTAAATCATATTAATTATTCAAATTCATTATTATAATTAATCATGTACCTACAGAGCCAATAGATTTCTAGCTTTTCTATTACCATTACCTTTAGGTTCATATTATATGGAGATGAATATACCGCATCTACGTTTTATACCATTCTAAACAGAGATAGATACATAGATAGATAGGAGTATCGCCGTTAAACATTCACGACCAACATGCATAGACCGGAAATATTTAAAACTATATTTCATACGTCGATCATTTATCGATTATTAATATATAAAATAGAGCATTACAGACTCTTGCTACATGCCGAATTTTACCTAAATGGTATATATATATGTAGACTATTTTATAGGAAAGTGCCGTTGAATTATTATAATAATTAGTAATAAATATAAATATAATTATATAAAAATAAATATAGATTGCTCTATGAGGTAGTAGTGAGGTATAAAACTATTAGTCAGCCAAAAGAGAAGCGAATTCGTTTTTTCTTTCTTTCATTTTTTGAATCATCTAAATAAAGCTAAGAAAAATTTGAATAATATTATTTTGCGATAGATAATAATTTTACCAAGCGTTAACTTACGTCTATAATTAAGAGTTTTTTGTATGTTGTTAAATCGAGATGAGAAAGTGGGTTTTTCCGAATAATTCGGGCTTCAAAAAATTCTCTTCTCATCATTTTACCCGGCTGAAAACTATAGCGGTTTATAACCTATCGGATAACAGTGAATGACTACTAAAGACTTCGCCGTTTGCAATGTGATGAATAAATTTTCAGTCAGCTAATACGGGTGTTGAGTTATTTGATTAACACTTCCGTTTGATACTTAGTTTGAAAATTCATTAGGATAATACATTCATTTGATTTCTATACCTAATCCTAACCACAAAACTTTTTGAGCATTATTTTTGATCATTGTTTTTTTTTTTTTTCTTTATAAGGTTACGTCTTTGATCCGACCTAGGATCTCGGTTGGTAGTAATTAGTTAAGAATTTAAGCTCGGTCGATAAGAACGCAACCTTCAACGTGTGGATTGAGTTGCCATCCGTTCAGGGGTTGCGAAAGAATAAGATAATATGACATGTATAATATGCAAACATACGTAATTTTATGAGTTATAAAATTGACATGGGCATTTTAGGGCCCATGTGAAACAGTCGAAGTGTCAACTGTTAAGTAATGACCGCGAAATCGGAAATCTAATTAGGCTTGGGTCGACGTGAAATCCCTAGTATATTCATAAACCAGAAAGTGAACAAAGTATTAAATCAGCACATGTATGTTAATCTGAGGGTAATACGTCACATAGGTATAGATTTGAGCGGGATTTATAAGTAGGCGTATTTATACATATACCTAAGTTGTATAGTATGATGAACTGTAAATTGTTACTCTTTAGTTTACACTTTATGGCTCTTAGGTACTACATATAATATAGGTATACATACATACATTACGCGAATAAAAATTAGGCGAAAGGATTGGCTAAATAAGTATTTTAGCTGTTCAGAAATCCACATATTCAGTCATGCTTTTTCTTTGTTGATAAGTAGGTAAGAATTTTGAAGAAAATTATAATACAGATTATAGACAGTGCGAAATTTGAAATTCTCTTGCACGGGTCACATAGGTATATCATATTGAAAAAGGTTGATATGTCGGGCGTAGCTAGAAAAATAAGCATTTCATTTGGATCTTTCGTTTTCCGCTATATTTTTGTTAATTACAGATATAACCATCGATGTATATTTTTTCATTGAAAATAGTGATATAATGACGAAGATTTCGAAATTGTCAAAGATATATTATTCAGACGATGAAAAAAAAAACTTTATATGTGTAGCCGCAATTAAATATAATAATACGGATTTTAGTTTGTAGTACATTATTGGCTTCTTGAAATGGAATTTAAAAAATACAACGCAAAAGATATTAGCGTTTTCCAATTTGGTGTTAATTTAGCGTGAACTAAATTCCAAGAAGTCAATATTTATAAACTCATGATAAGATCTACTTTTTTTCTAGCTTAAGATTTGCCTCGATAATGAACAACTCAAAAGATCGTGTTCCGTTTAACGAAGGCTATTTACCTACAAAATAACAAAAGCAAAATATTTGAAGCGCTTTAGGTATACTATAGTATGGGTCATTGCTTATCTGCAACCCCGTTTCACGATCTGTTTTAAAAATATGAATTTTGCTTTTATCTTTTTGCATGGTATAAGTTGAAAAAATCAGAGCAGAATAAAAATCGTCGAATGTATCTTCTAGGATCTAGAATCTACATATTCAACATAATTACATATGTACAATATTGTGTTAAAGTCTTACGTTGCATTCAAAATGTAAATGAGTAAATTTTCATGTACGCAAATGTGTTTACGTGTATAACGATATTCCTGAGTGCATATAGAATATGACTATATATATACACATATGTATATACAGATATGCGGTATTTACATGTATATCTATATGGACTGGCAATGAACTGGATCTGGAAACAGCTGACTTGCATTACCAGGTCTACGAAGCACTCTAGTGCTTTACTTTACTTTATTATGTAATTATAGGTATATAAATAAACCGACTTATAGGTATGCGAGTGTCATACATATATGTATATATTAGGGTGAAAGCATGCAAAATGCAATAAGCCAAGGAATAATTAAATAGTAATAACTAATAACTATAATAAGCAATCAATAAATAATTAAGTTAATAAAAGTTGAAGTGGTGTCATGTATGGAATATCTGTTGATAATATTCATAACGTGTTGTTATGCATTCAAATTAGCGAACTAGCTTGAGTTTTCATTTTTTGAAACACAACATAAATTCGTAAAGCAATTTCAATGGATCGAAAGTAATATATACTATAGTATGTTTAAGTAAAAAGAAAAAAAAAAGACTTTACAATTGTAATGGGAATAGAGATTTTTTTTCAACCACTACAAAATTGTTCTTGTTTGAAAATAAAATGACTTTAATTTAGTCTGCTTTTAAAAGTTCAACACACTATATCCTACGTATAGTAACTGGGTATTCCGTAATTTCGATTTTAGAAGTCGTTTAACTGATGGTGAGAGTTTTTGGGATTTGATTTTCCTGAGTTTAGTTCGATTTATCAAATCTATGATCACCGCCATGAGGACAGTTCACATTTATAGATTTTTTTTTATCGCATTATACTATGTCGGTGAATGTGATAAATATAATCCGACTGGTTTTCTTTTTCGTCAAAGGTGCATGAGATCATGGTACATTGGCGCAGTGGGTGAACTCAAGTCAGTAAGATTCGTCGAACAAACGAAGCGAGGCATTGTATGTATGATTCTTGACTTTTTATTCAGGCCTCGTTAATTACGAAAGTAAAAATGCCGATGAAATATGCTTCAATAATCAACTGCGTATGTTATATGAAAAAAATTAAAAAATTCCACACCATATGGAATACTCCGTGCTGGGGGAGAAAAAGTGAAAAGAAAGAAGAAAAAATTAAAAATAAAAAAAAATTCGACCCGTACGTATAGCTAACGCATTTTACCCCTAATAAGATTTATCGATAATATTGCAAGTTAGGAACGTGAAAAATTTTATGCGCGCTTTTATATAAACGACCCCATAAATGTCCCGCAAATATGGTCAACACGTCCGAGTAGCCGACACCCACAGTCTTCTACTACGTACTCAATCTCTACATTATAGGTAGGTATACCAATAATAATACTTTATTTTGACGATGGGGAAATCCCATTTTCTCTGTGTCTGTAAAACCGTAGAATTTAAGAACGGGCAAAGAGAACACCTGGACAAAAATTCGGGTATCATCACGTACAACCCGCACCCCTGATCGCGGTAAGTGTTTCTATATAGTGTAACAGATGCCGAGATGCTTGTCCTGATACAAAAAGAAGGAGGACCGGAACTCATCACGACACGCTGTCTCCTCCGAGCTTTCTTGTGCTTTCATCCTTACCCTTTTCCTTTCCCTTCCTCTTCCTCTTCCTCTTCGTCAGCACTCTATACTCTACCCTCTATCCTCTACTCTCTCCCTTCTCCCTTTCGCTCAATTAGGTCGTTTCGCACCAAGGCGGTAGTGCTCTGTCAATACGGGGATGTAACTACGATTTTCTCAGGCTAGTAGCTCGGGAAAGCTGGGCCACTATCGAAGTTTGTCTAGCCCTTTATATGCTGAGTTTTCGTGGTTATTGCGACGTAACAACCGGAACCGTTATAACAGTACCTATATATTCTAACAACTTCGCGGTTATATTGCCTTCCTCGCATATAGTATAATAAATTCTGGTCAAATTTCAAACCTCCTATATTCTCTATTTAACTTCAACCCACGAGTTTCGCTCGTATGAATTTTTACTCTCGCTTCTATGATGCGTGTAAAATTGCAGTGTATCTAGAAACTGACTTGTTATACAATGACGGAACTCCGCCTCTGTTTATTCAATGCAGGAAATATTATCGCGGTGGGTTGCAGTTTGACCTCGAGACCTTGTTATTGCCATTTTACATACACCCGTACACACGCACACGTACCGAAACGGTTTTAACGTAGTAAAATCTAGTGGATTTATCACATACAGCCGACACAGCTAAACGCAAGATTCAAATAAATAAATTGACCCATCGGACAGCTAAAGCTTATTTCTTTTTTTTCGACAAACAAGTCATGTGAAATGTAATTTATATGATTTTATATGCTATCGAATAAATTTTTTTTAAATGTAGACAAAATTTGGCATACTCAATCAGAGCAGTTGAGATTTTGTAAAAGCTATAACGCGGTTGAATTTGATTTACATCGATTCTTATACTTCAACGAGCAAAATAACCCGCGCTTCTTATTAGCAGTGATTGATTGACCGGAGGAATAGCGGGGTAAGAAATCCGACTCCCTTACAGCATTTTTATTGCACACTTAAGCCTGGGACTCAAGTAATCCCGGACGTGCAATTACTACATTTTATCGACCATATAATCACTCAAATCAAACTTAACGTTATTTCGACTAAACAGGCTGGAGTATGAGGTGATACGTAATTTTCAATCACATAATTCTCCGTGTTACATCAAACCGTGAGTGGCAACAAGTTTATCATTCGTGAATTACATTATGACCTGTAAGTTATTTCACGCTATAATGCTGCGCGATGGGTTTTTTCTTAGTGTTTTTAATCCAAAGATTCAGTTTTATATAATCGCAGGCTTGTATCTCACTCAGTTTGTCGTTTTGGAGTTGAGTTTGAAATTTTTGTTCATTTTTATCGAAGGCTAGTGTTTGGCATACTTAATGATAAACCATACTTGAAGATTGTAATTAGGTAGCGAAGTGATCAGTAAAGAATTTACTGCGAGAGGCTGGTAATCGATTATAAATATTATTGTATAATTGGTAAAAGATGTATTTTCAAACTGTATCCACCTATAGGGTAGAAGTACCGTATTTGGTTCATATAAATATAATTTTTAACGTTACAATATTTTTATAATGTTTTCGATACTAATTTGAACTTAGTGGCCTCAAACGATACATCTACCTTATATAAGATACTAAAATATGGAATAGTAATTATTGGTGACGTCGGTTATCGATATGAACAGACTGAAGTTTCCATTTTGTACGAAGCAGGGCAATCTACGACTTGATACGTTCGGTATAATATATAATGGAGAAATATCGATGCTCTAGAATCCACAACGAAAGTACACGACAAGTACGTACCCTAGACACATGCTACTCACAGTACACTGCACTTTTCATCAGTTGAATGAACTTAGTTTTAGTTCTTGAAAAAGGCAGAGATTTAAGAATGCTCACGTGCGGTATTCGATTTTTAATGTATTTTGTGTGTAAGCCAAATTCTATCGGGTGGGTTACCGGTACAAGTATGCCAAACATTAGCTGTTAGAATCTAGTTTCCGTGTTAGCTGGTTATTTTTTATGTTCAATAATTAAGGAAAGTTTTTAGGATTTTGAAACATGAAATTAACGAGGAATTTCTTTTGGAATACTTCTCAAAATTATGCAAAATTGATAGATAATTATGAATGACCTATAATAGTACTTGAAAAAACAGATACTTGCGATGATTGAAACAAATAAGTTTGCGTGTGTGTTTCGATGAAATGTGACGTTTCAAAATTTGAACTGTCAACGTGATCGTTTGAACTACGGTCGAATCGTTGTTAGAAATAAATTTACAATTTATATTATAGTATAATCGAGGAAAATGTGATCAGGAAATCCTTTTCCAAGGATTTTAAGTTTTACGTGTACTGTTGTATATTTTGTTTCTTTATTGGATCAAAGTGACTTACAGGCTTTTTGAGTGCAGTTTTGAGTTGTGCTACACATACCTCGTGGGGTACCTTTAAACAAAATTACCTTCAATTATTCATTTTTACGTTTAACACGTTCAGAATTTTTTCAACACATTTAATTCTCAATATTCTTACGCCACGTGTCACGTTGACAATATGAATAGTCATTACACTTAATTGTGGTCAGTGAAGCTGAATAAAATCTTTATTTAACGTGAAACAAAAATGCAAAGGAAAAGAAGAAAAGAAAAAAAAAACAGAAAAAAATCAAACACTTTGTTAATGACTCTTTACATATTATAATGGACGATAAACACAAATTGCAAGTCGAAATGTTTACTAAAATGATAAACATTCTGTTATAGATATACATAAAACAGGAGTCATATAGAAGAAATAGTAGATTGTGTATCAAGGGCGCAAAGAGCTATATTGCGAGCGTGCAATATGCGGCACGAGCCGAAGGCGAGTGTACTGCATGCACACTCGCCAAAATAGCCTTGCGCCCGTGATGCACGCGATATTTTTCTTAACACCTGCTTTGTAGAAATGCCTCTTTTCAGACCGAGTGAGCGGGCGCAAAACAGGACTTTGCGCCCGAGGGCGGACAAGGAGTCTCTTTCGCCCGCTTTCAGCGGAAGGAAAAGACTTTTCCGCCCGAGGGCCGAAAAATCCTGTTTTGCGCCCGCTCAAGAGATCGCAAAGGGGCATTTTGCGAACAGTTGTGAAGAAAAGATTATTCCAACATCTAAGACTGCTATTCTACGTAATTTCTGCAGTAGATCAGTGTACAGTAATAATGATGAATACTCTGCAGAATCTGGTTCAAGTATCAAAAACCGTAGTTGTAATAATGTCAAAAATTTGGGATACCGTCACTTGAGTCTGCAGAGGGTATATAGTTTCATTCGTGAAGTATTTTGCCTTGTTAAACCCAGCTGAGGTTAGATCTAGTATCGATTTCAGTTTTTCCATACCCATGCGTGGATTCATTTGTAGGTAATTTTTGTCTTTCTTCTTTTTTTTTCTGTTTTTTTTTTTCTCACGTTCACCGTAAGAATCAAATCCGGCAAAATACTTTTACGACAATGTGGTATTAAACGTAATACAAATTTCATGTCGGAGAATATTCAATTCTGAGTGACAGTCTACCACTTTAGATGCGAGAGCAAGAGTAAGATTAGGTTTGTGTAGAAATTTTGAATTCTACTTGTATACGAGTTTCGGGGGCCGTATAGAACAGGGATGAACGTATTGTACATAAATACGTTAAATGTAAGTTCATCTGGTATTCCTAAAGGGAAGTAATAACCCCGTTCATATCGCAACTAATAAGGTTTGTCACTTTATTAAATACTCTGTAAAATGTATATAATAATATATAATTCCCGAAAAAAAAAGAAATCAATTTCACACTGAATTAGTTTCTCTGCACTTATAACGATATGTAGGTATCATAACTACCCCTAAATGTACTTACTGTTTTTCTTGTAAAGCAGAATTTCGAACTGGTCGTGAATCTGCCCTTCGAGACATTCTTCGATGCGGGATATGGTCTCCTTGTCGGTCAGTTCGCCATACATAAATGCACAACGACATGATTTTTGCATCACCTAAAAGACGCGAACAAGATTCAATAAAGCTTTTTTATTTTTTTTCTAATTATTTTATTCAACATCTTTCATTTTTATTTGTGCAAAGGATTTTATCGTCATATTTCATCAGTATACTATAGGTATATTGGCACCAGCTCATTCAGTTATTATTCAAGTTTGCAATAAAACTGAGGTAATTGCAGTGCAAGTATAATATTCCGAATAGGGGGAAAAGCATCGAATGTAGGTATATCAATCCTTGAAACTTTTCTCTGAGTAATAAATCTGAAGCGATTAACCTAAGGCTATAAATTTCCGTCGTACCTACAATTTTCAGGGAATAAAACGAGGCAGTAAATCGTTAGTGCGAGCGACGCAGGCTCAACTGTCATCGCGGTCACGCACCAAAATCTCTCGAAAATCTTTACGCACCGCGACAATAAATTTTCTGACTAACGTAAAACGTCGTGGATCACAGATTTGTAAGAATCTGACCCAGATCAATATCTAGGTCAACAATTATACGTTCGGTACACAATACGTACCTTATATGTATATGGAGTACATTCATATACATATATTTTCACCGGATTGCAGGAAAATAATTCAATATAAATTCCAATATCCTCAGTCTTTTAGAATTCACAAGATTTTATTCCTCTTAAAGTTATGCGATTTTAGACATATAATATTATACACCTATATACCTATAGGTATAGGTAAAACACGAAACCCGTTGTACGCTTTACTCCGAATGGATATATTCTTACTTTTATTAGTATCTATAGTTTATTTCCGTTCCTTTCAACAAAATTCTGCACATTTATTTTCTGCACGTTTTCTCTAGGCCAGATTCAGAATACAATGGTCAATAATTAGCAATTACTTTCCATTGTGATAAGCTAGTCGTAAGTTATTATAGCTATACCGAAATATGAAAGCATGATGTATGAGAATTCAGTGCGGCAGGTGTAGCGGGCAAACATCGTATTCGTTTCAGAGATTTTTCTATACTTCATGAAAGCTTTCATGACCTTTCAAAATTGACCTTAATTGATGGCGATTTGATGTTTGTCTTTATTGGACAATCACGTCATTTGGAAAATAAAATATTTTCCATTTTTCATGATATAGAATAGAAAATTTGAACAGCGAATACACTTCAAGTAAAGATATCATTTTGCCAGATCTGATCGGTTCAATTAGTCATATGTTATCTAAAATCATTGAAATTTCTGCAAATTCACATAACTGCGTAAATTTATAGGTATATCTCACCTCTGCCCGATTGTAGCCAGAAATCTTGCAAAAACTCTCGTTGCAGTAGACAATTGGAAAATCCACAATCTGGGCATTTGCTAATAGGAAACTGCTGTCCGCTGTAAAAACAAAGACAAACGAACAATTATTATTCAAGTTCATCGCTGCTCCAATAATTGCAAATAATGGTATGGTATAAAAACTGTACTTGCAGTTTGCATACGATTTCGTATCGTTGAATAAATTATCGTTAATTTTTTTTATTGAAGAGGAAATATTCGTATACACGATATAATCCCGCGGGTATAATTCAAACTTTTGGATTAAAAATAGGAATATTTTTTTTTTTGTACTTTTGAACACTCGTGTTTGGAAGGCAATATATTATTAGGGCGAATTTTATGCAAAAAAAAAAAGCCTCACAGTTTTCCTGCACAGACAGTCTGCTTGTACCAATATAACCCTCTCTGGTTTTTCAGGAAAACGTCGTATTATGACATAACAGATATAGGGGGAGATGATCTAGCGGCTTTTTTCATTTTTATACATAAATTGAGTTTCAAATCAATATCGGCGAAAAATACACCCTGTTCGCCTTTCAATCAACAAGGCCGAGATCCAATATGTTTGGTATATCACCAATTCGGAATATGGTATACCACCCTACCGTATATTCGAAAGATGGAGCGTTGAAATTTTATCCTCGCTTTCAATCGTACGATCAATCAATTAATAATGAGATATATCATCAAAGAGGTCTAGGCATGGCTGAGTTGCAAATTTAAAAAAACCTTCATTCCCATGCAAAGTGTTATATTTATATTCAAGGACGTCCTTCAAATCATCTTTACCCGTTTTTTATATATATATATATATATATATATATATATATCTACCTACCCGCCTCAGAAATATTATCGAGAGAGTCGGAATTTCTTCAGATTTTTAAAATGAATCCGAATAATTCAACATTTCCTTTCGTTTATAAATTTTCCTTTTGTTCTTGTTATTTGGTATAATTTTCTTGTTATTCGACTATACGCATGATTCGAGGCTGAATTCCGAGATAATACTTCAAGGATTAGAATAACAGGAGGAAAACCCTGTAGAGTAGATAAAAAGAAAATATAATCAACGAGGAAAAACTCTCACCAATGCTCTTCCTGCGCTTAGCCACTTTCGTTAAAAGCCCGAAAATAGCCGCACGGAGTTATCGGTGAAAGCTTTTCAAAAATGACATTATCACTTAGTTTTATTTGTTATTTATATTGTATTGAAAACCGATCCATCAAATACTGATGGATATATTTCCGTGTGATACAAATGACGAGAACTTGAAGTTCTGTAATTGATTAAATTACCTATCTCGCCGTTCGCAGTATTGCAAAATACATGATCGAGTTTTTGAAACTTTCGTAATTGTTTCTCAGATGACAAAATTGATATTGGCAAGAAACTCTGCGAGACCGTGGGTATCCGTTCCTGCATAACGACGTAAAACCATGAGACACGGGATAAAGTTTCGTTTCAACGAAATCAGATTGCTAAAATTTTAAAATGGCCCGTGGGGATAGGATAGGCATGAAATTCGACAGTGATTAATTCGAGGCCTCAAAGGAAATAATATGTATCTTTTTCGTCGATATAGAATATTCATCTGTTGCTTACTGCTGATGCAACGATATTGGTGAAACTCGTTGTTTAAAACCGCTTTTATATATACATATACCTATATACTTAGACTCGAGATATTTCGAGTGCACTTTGAGCCTCTCACTTGTTGAACTTTGTATAGTTACATTAACTGGCTAATATTTGTAATTATGGAAGGTATAGGTACCTACTCAAATATACATAAGTGCGGCTTGATTTTCTGATTAAAATTATTCATTTTCCCTACCGCATCGTATGAAACTATTCGACTGTATAACGTTGAATATAGACAATATAGTATATCCAACAGTACGTAAGAATACTGTACATTTTAATGAACTTTCCTACTTAGAGAACCCTCAAGTGCCTCAAACCCTGCCGACTTTTTTTCCCCCATTCAAGTGAATGTGCAGCTGATTCGCGCGTCAGCCTATAATGCAGTGTCTTTAAAGTTGATGCGAACTTTACCATTTTTTTTTCTTTTTTTTTTAAATTTCTCCTTTTTCTTCTTCTTCTTTTTCTATTTCAAGGTAAGTTTCTTTCATTTAAAAACATCCTTTCAACTGCACTCAGGTTTAGTTGTCTCAGCGATTTTCATACTTTTCAATATGGTAATGAATACGCGAATGAAATATAACGGAGTATACATTTATACTTATATTATGATATAATGATATGCTTCGACAATGATCAGAGTTAGAGCATATATTATGTGATATATTATTAATTAATAATCAAAAGTCCGAGAAACATGGCAGATGGTACAAATGAATAAGATTCTTTCATTGTAATGGATTACCAGAAATTGATCGAGTATTAGTATATAGAGAATGAAAGGTTTCTTTGCAAGGCTAGTCAACAGCTTTTCTCCACTCCGTTGTGTGGAAGTTTCCATTTTTTTTTTTTTCTTGTTTCTTCGTTTTTTTCTTCTTCTTTCAGTGCAAGTTAGGGACAAATTCTAACGTTCAAATATCGAAGGTTGTTATTACTGGGGCATATCATGATTCGGTAAAGGGTGAAGCAGGTTGATGCAGTCTTCGTAATATTTGAATATTTCCGACGTATTCTACAGGCAGGTATTATACCTATGTATACCTATAAGAAGAAACCAACGTGCGCAGCCTTACGGTTCAAGGCTAAAAATTTCAATGGATATATAAGTATAGAGGTAGATCTACTTCTAGACAGTTGATAAATGAGAAAACTCACACAGAAAACTATCGCGTCACGCAAGTCACCGTATACTGAGGTTCCACCGCGTTTGAATCTAAAGAAAATTATTGCGATTCACAAAACATGCAACAATTCTACGCTGTCAGTCTCACGCTGAGGTGCTTATGCTTCTTCCAATGTCGTCCTAGTACCTCTATCTTACCTACTTTTAAACTAGAGGCCACGCAGCTCTATACAGAAACGCAACTTAACGTACTTATTTATAATGTCGATTGTAGGAAACACGCTTACTTTAGGGCTAACTTTCGTGTATATTGCGGTAAGTAAGGTCAAGCTACATAGCCGAGGATTTAATCTTGATGCACACGCGACCAGGAACTTTGGTTACCCTACCTAACAGAATCGCTTGACGGGTCAAGGTACAAACGGAGTAATTCTGACTGCTTTTCTTGCACGCACTTACATAGCGAATTCTATAACGATCTCTGACGATATTTCCCTCGTAATATACTTACCTAATCTGTCAAGGACTCGCAGTTTTTTATTATCATTTTGGATTTTTTTTTTTAATTTTTCTTCCTTTTTTTTTTATGGGATCGTTCTTTGCCCATAAGCATAGGTAAGATTATATATGTATAACTCTTACACAATTTTCCCCATTCTTTTCATCTCGGTGATTAGTCCTCTGAGACGTTAGAGAGAAGAGTACATCGAGTTTTGTAAAGAATTTTTCTTATTATTATTCTGTCTTTTTTTATTTCAATAAAATGAAGACATAATTGTTGAGATTTCCTCGGGGAAATTCAACCCCGAGTATCAACGCGTAGTATAGAAGCTATCAAATAATTTTATATCTTAGGTATTAAACTTGACTACGTAAAGGGTGGGTAAATGTAGATCAAACGTAGACGAATATGACTGATGTGAATACCATTTATTTATGACAAGAATTGAGGAAATTTGTAGCTCTGAAATTGATATGAATTTGAAGAAATCGAAATTGGCCACACCCGAGTAACATACCGGAATTTTGTAATCGCCGTATCTTTTCGCGCTGTCAAATCGTCTGAATAAATTTTCGCCACTTACTTTCACGTGTCTTCAATATAGTATATAAGGGATCGATTTGAATATGGCCCGTCACATAAGATTCTACACAGAATATACATATACGCTTCACAAAATGTAAAGTATTTGTCGTTGTGGATCAACGGAGTGAACCCAATGAGATGAGAGGAAACCATCTGCTCGTTGCTGCAGGGAGTAGGTATAATAGCGATGTAAATAACAAATAAAAAAGGGGAAACTCTATGGGGGTTTCATTATTCGTGTGTAACGGTACGTGCGTGTGCAACGTTTTTATACGTAACGTAAATATGTATGAAAACTGCGGGAAACAAAAGCGTATACAATTATTCATTTGAAACAGCAAAACGCTCTCTGACGCAGTAATATTATCCCGTACAAGTACATACTACGCATTTTTTCATTTTTGCCTTTTTTCTCTCTTTAAAATTTTGGTTTTTTTTTCAGTTTTTTGTTTTTTTGTTTTTTAATCATAGGGCGCGCGGTAAGTTATTCAATCAGGGAATAATATCAAGGACCCTGAGTTGTTCGGGTGGTTTTGGAGCAAGCTTGACTTTGGCACGCGAAATTTAAAGATTTTTTTCTCATTCGAATGTTTCTTTCTGGATTTTATCTCCCTCGGCACGCACAGATTATTTCCTTAAATTATTATAATGATAATTTACCGCTAAGACGTCGCCGTATAGATTGTACGTAGCTTTTTATTTAACGATTAAACGAGTCGTGAGTTGTTTGTTTCGCTTTGCATGTAAACGGTGAAATTGTGGTGAGATAACGTGTATTGTGGATTTCTGCGTGGATTCTGCGACAATTTTCAAACTGCCAATATTACTTCATCCGATTACAAACATATGTATACATTTACAATAAAAAAGAAAAGATATCACGTCAAACACATTGTTCACATTGACTTTGTCCGTTTAGTTATATAGGTGATCCTATTCCATGTATTTTATGTATATTCGTGTGAAAAATACATTATCTTCTACCCATTCGCCTTGTCGCGGTTGACAAATCAATTTTTTATATACCTACCTACCTACCTACCTACTCTACCGAGTTAAGCCTAAATTGGCAACAATTCGAATTTCGCGTGGTTGGAAATCGCATTTCGTGTCTACTGTTAAGGCCTATAATTTTTACTAGCCTTAGTCAGAATTAAAGGTGAAACTATGCAGATGAAAATTGTGAAAGAGGAAATTTTTTGGTTAATGAAAAGAAGGGTCGACAAATTTAAATTAGGTATTTTAATAGCTCATTAGTTTTGGTCAGTTTAGGGTGAATAAATTGAGCGTTTGCAGAATCCGGGGGCCGCAACCGGTTGACCTTTCCTATCTTCCTAGTCCGAAAAAATTCTCTCAGAACTATCAAGCTGTTCCAACACTTTTCAAAACTTCGTTTTCTCACACATTTCAACTTCCTTCTTCAGTCTATTTTTTTTTTTCTTCTTATCTTTTTTTTTTCGGCAATTGCTGGGAGGTGATGACGCTTTTCAAGAATAGCGAATCAAGAGAACCAAAAAGTTAAACAAGTTAGCATCATTACTTCTCTTCATCAGTTAGCAGCCAATATAATACATATAACGTCTTAAGAAGAGTAAAACTTCAACATTTAACTTTAAGAAAATATCCGAAAAATATAATAATAACCGGTGGGGAAGTTTCTCGGATTAATTACAGTCTCCAATGACCAACTCACAGTCGTCCCTCCAAACATACTGCCATTTGCATGATGTATATTCATGTACGAACACAATGTGCGAAACAATGTGTATATTAACCGACATTGTTCCTGGGCATACCCTATCCATTTAACGCAAGGTGTTTCGTGTAATCCATTATTCTATAAATTTGGTTACATGGTTAAGGGTCGGTTCAACAAACAACCCCTGGAATAAATTTGCACCACCGAAAAATTTAAATTACCGGTAAAAGCACACCGCCTTTCAACGATCTAAATTTAGCTGGCTGCTGCAGGGATGGGTCAAGTTTGCATTATAAAGTATACATTACATATACTCATGTAAATATCTATGTATACATATGTATACATACATATACATACATAAGAATCTCCTCTCATACTACTCCCTTCCTTCGCGTTTATTCTACCTCCGAGCCACCCTCGCGACTCGTGGATTGACCCTTATGCTCCGTGGATTTGACCCAATGACCTGCCGAACTTTCGCGAATGTTCGCGGAAACACGCGAAAACGAGTCAATCCTCTCCGGGTTGAGGTCTGAATATGTGACTCTGATGGGGGATGTGAAGACACTGGCTGTTTCGTCAAGCCACTATTTCCACCCTTTTTTTTTATTCTATTCGTTTTTTACCTAACGTAACATTATGGGGTCTACGCGATTCGCAGATCTTATACCGAGTAGAGTTGTGGGGAGGGAATGTGGATCTAGGCTTGGAGCTTCGGTTTCAAATATTCATCCCTCTAGTCTCGCAACGACTGATTAGAGAGGTAAAAAGAAATAAAGTAAGGAGCACAGGCCGCGAACTTCCAACTGTCTACTGAAATAGTAATCAGTTCGACTAACCCAGGTTTCACTTATGCCAGGGGAATTTTATACATTCAAAATACAGTAAGAGAATTTTTCTGTTTTCCATGTCACGTTACTTATGCAAAATCTTTTGCCATTCGGGACAGAGATTTGAGTACAATAATCATATAGGAATGCACAGTGTGAGTTTAGCTCCACTAATTTATCTCATGCTCATCCAAAAATATACTGACATATTATGAAAAGTAGAATCTTAAAGATCATCCGGACACAAAGACGTCTCCTGATTATTTATGATACTTTGCTTTCAAAGAGCTTTTATCCTGCCATAGATTGGCTACGATCAAACTCGCAGATATTATACCTCTACAAATCTGAATCGTATATAGCTATAAGTATAAATGATGTTGTGAACGTGAAAAGAAATGTAGTATATCCCACAAGTATACCAATAATTACCAACCCATTGCCCTACATTTTCCTTTTCATGCCTATATATTCGATTCGCAACTTATAAGATCTTAGTGTCTGCAATATTCATGCGTGTACATCGAGTCTGAATACTGTATCGAAAAAGTTTCCTATTTTAACTTTAGGCAATGTTTAATCGCGTAATTTCTTCCGTTTCATAGTATGCGATGGTTTACGGGATTTTTCTTTTCCTCGTATGAAAAAATACGTACTCCGTGATTTGATGGAAATATTAAAAAAAAATAAAATTAAAAAAAAACTCATTATAATACCTGAGTGACGGTGGTTTGCGATATACCTCAGATTATAGATGAAACGAGTGACGTATGTATACTATACATACGTAGAGCCGCTGGCAGTCTAGATTAATTCTAGGCCAACGCAACGAAGCGTTACGATAGCTCGAACGAGCGACGGGGAAACGCCACGAACGCGAGCTTCTAAAAATCTCTAGGGATTGTATGTTTAAGACAGACTTTAGAAGCTCTAGGAATTAGGGATTACGCGAATGTCACGTCAAATTTGCACCGATTCAACGATGTATCTGATAACTGAGTTCAAATTATACCTATGAAACATATTAGTTCATGCGGATGGGATAAATTGACTATTTTCAGTTTCGAACTCCATTTCAAAGTTCCCTTTTGCATTTTGGCGAGGATGAATATAGGACTTTTGAGTATGGTAATTTTTAAATTAGCTCTTGTAACGACGTAAGACTGCATAGTGTTTCTACTTACGTTGACTGCTGCTCCTTCGAATGATGTTTTCTAAAAACGTATTTTGTGGGGCTACGAGGCCCCTACGACCCCCAGGCATCCTTCAATCCTTGAATCTTCAGTTGTTGATACGGTTTAAGATCTTAGTAAGCTCGGAGCTTAAATCTTAAACCATTTCCATTTGAATATAAGTTTGAATTATTTTTTTTAAATACGATAAACTTTTAGCGCACAGATTTTTATACGTCAATTTTTTGTCACCTACATTTTTTTCTGGTGTATATCATTGTTTGCATGGCTCTAGATATTAATAAACGTTTAAACACGTTCGCCAACTAGTTTTGTCACCTGTTCTTCTTCCTCGTATACATGATCGTGATAATCGTTTATTCGCTGATCGTGGACGGACGATTCACGCTCAGAATTATCACCTTTTCTTAACCACAGTCCTTCCACAAATTTGCGACATTTTGCTGTGTTCTCTCTGTTGCTTTCCACATCCTCGGCATCATCCTCGTCGTTACAAGTTCCCAACATTTTATTTCTGAGCACTCACATTTCTTCACTTTTACAATTTTTATACGGCTGTTTATGCGTGCTAATACAGATCCGATAACTATATGTCTTCAATTACCTAGTGTCTTATCGATTTTTATTATAAAGAGTCCATTACCATATTCATTTTCCCTCTTGGTGAATTTTTCTTTCATTTTTCTAAACAATGTCTGTAGATCCGAAACATCAGATCCTCCATAAAGAAGCCAGGCTTTATAAATTTGACGAACTATTAATAATGAGATTAGAAAACGGAAAAAAAAATAAAATATCAGGGGTATTCATATTTTTATTCATATATTTATCCCTCAATGCTCATGATTACCATGATTATCAGACCAAAACTGTCTCACGATAAACTTTCATCGTCAGATGTCGCGTAACGACCTATTCTGCAAACTTTTAGCTTTTTTTTTTTTCTAAAAATAGTCAAAGATCCGACGTAGTATTTTTATTAAAAAAGTTTCGCTCGATTGACTAGCTGGATCGAAGTCCTAATACAGTGTTGGAATGGAGAGGAAAAAAAAAGAAAAAAAAAAAAAACAGTAAATCTATACCGAAAAATTATTTATTCCGGGTACATTTTAATCCCGGGATACATATTAGTGAGAGTATATTAAATCAAATCATTAAAGAATGCGTGAATATTAAAATAATGTCGAAATTTGTTGGCCTAAAAATCTTTCCGAATAACTCTGTCCGAGTTGAACGAAAGATCTATACCAAATACTCGACGATGTCGCAAGAATGGTGTCAACCACAAACATAAGGGTCTCTATTCACGATGATCCTAGAACAATGTACGTCGTAATTATACCGATACACCCAAGCTGTTACTAAGATTTCCCAGATGAAAGAGTACTGACTAATAAAGACAGCCATAGATGTTTCTGCGATCATATTATACGAAATTCGTAATAGCTAAGTCTAACCTAAGGTAAATTCGCATCGACTTTGCCTGTCCGCGGCTCATCAAACGCGAAGTAGTAGTGGTCAACGCGAGTCAGACGCAGTGGGTAAGGCAACCCGCTTAGCACCAATGTATGTAGGTACGATCATTTTCTAATAAAACTCAGGCGTAAACTATTTTGCAATCAGTTAACGCTGACACAGATATTTTCGAAGTGAGCAATAACATTTTATAGGGATATTATAATAAACGAAGACTGATTTACTTTGCTTTAGGGTTTATACTTTCGCGTCGATAAAATTATCATTTCTTTCCATTTCTTTCCCATTAGGACGTCGTGTGGCAGGCATTGTGGTCATTTAGCTGCGTTGCAACGTTAATTTGAATGAAAACTCGGCTGGGGGGGGGGGGGGGGGGGGGGGGGTAGTTGTACGGTTCATCAAAAGTCAAAGATAAATTCCTATACATGGGTAAACAATTGATCATACTCCAAGTGTGGAACTATTTTTTTATTATTATAAATCGGTTTGAGATTGTGGGACTTCAGGACAATATAGTGAGCCTGAAAACTGCCTATCCAACATTTTTCTAATAGTTATTAGGCCATACTCTAGATAGTTATACAATGATAATACTACACACCCCCTTACGAAGTTTATTTATTAAAAATCTTTATCATTTTCGGAGTATAATTTTCACGTCTCGCGTATAAGGGTAATCGTTTTCCCTGAATATGTTTCCATGTATAAAATACGATTTTGTATTTCCATGCACACTTTAGTACGCTTCACTTTGCGATTAATAATTCAATTATCATCGTAACTGAAATAAATTATTGATATAATTAGTTGATAGTTGATAAATTGAAGTATATTTGTATACGAAATATTGTCATCTTGTTAAATATACGATCACAATTATCACGTACTAGTTAACAGAAAATATTACGAAATTCTTGCTGTTTGAAAGTTCAACCCTTTTTGGTGACCGAGTAGCGACTGGTTCATACAGCCGCTAGTTACGGTACTGACGGACATGCGGACGGGCAGACGGTCGATCGAAGGAAAAGCGAGGGCGCCACCTCGCCGGCAACCCCATTTACACGACCTACGCGCGTATCGACATTATCATTTATGATACGCAGTGGTCCAAGAAGACCGAAACATCATTTATAACTACTTTGTATAGTATTTTAAACAAATTATTACTCGATATGGTTTTTTTTTCACATCGAGTATACGATAACGTTATTGAAAGAAACTATCGAGCTTACCAATTCGTGATACGCGGTGTTTCTCGACTTGCGCGTTAAAATTTGCGTACGGTTAGACAGCGGAGACAATGACGTCAATGGTATATGAAATTTTAAATCTACGGCAAGGGATTTGCTGTGCAAAGTAGAAGAAAGACTTTATCTCTTCTTTCGAGTTTATAGGTATACCACGTACGAAACTTTATTTTCTTTTTAAACTCGTTAGCAAGTAAATATATACATATTAAGGGATAAACGCTCCTGATGTACCGATATCATCTCCGTCAGTACTCGTTCTATAAAACTATTCACGTCAATTTCAGAGACAGTTATAAATTACTGCAGCTAAAAATTAAGTCATTTACAAGACCTTAACGACTGTAATTTTCATATATCAGACGAAACTGCAAGAGATTATATTTTTAGTCTGAATAAATAATTCATCAAGAAAAAAAAACTCTTTTTTTTCAAGTCTCTCTAATATGTATTTGCAATATAAAGTGAACAGTGCTTGGTATATAATTGTATTTAATATCGTCCAATCAAGCGACTATGCAAAAGATTCTCATGTCTTCTGTTATTCCTTTCTTATAATTAAGCGACAACTGTTAAATCGATCTGCGGATTGTTGATGCGTTTTTTCTTTCTCAAGGGGAATATTACCGTTACTAAACTTCTTTATTATACAGTAGATGATACGACCTTATCTGACATTGCAAGACAAACGGAATGTGTTCAAATAACTTATTCATAGTTCGATTAACTGTCTATTTGAATTGAAATCGGAATTTTGTCAATTCAGGGTGTTATTTTAAGGGAGTAACCAGTTTCATCCCATGTCCGTAGGGATTCAAGCAATCATAATACCGCACGTGCTACTATACTATAAATAGAAAATTGCATGTCTGTAACATAACTATACATACTATATATCTCCAATCAACGATCGAGATATGTCTGTTCTATTTATCAAACATACCTAACATACTGCACGACATGTTCGCGATATTAATCTATCGTCGATATTTTGTAACAGCAATAAATTAACAGACAACATATCATGTGCAGATCATGTGTATACAACGCACCACCACGTAGTAATAAACGATTAAAATATTCGTCACCAGTATCTGCAATTTTGAATAACTTCCCGCCGCGGGAAATCGAATCGAAATAAACTATCGATAGTTGCGCATGCGCATTGAAATATTTCGAAATTCAAATTAGTGAGGTTACGTTCGTTCGTTGATGGCGTAACCCAGTTCCCCATCTCACGACAATTCGTGACATATTAAAGGTTAGGTTTACCCATAGACCTTATAGGTTAAGTGAAAAATATTCTATCATCCCGGATTATCCCTCAGGACACTGAACGCTAGGGGATGGCAAAATACCTGGCACAGATAATAGTTCTTGGAACGCAAGTAGTGGGTCGAGCATTCGCGCGTGCTCTACGTCAGGAAATTGCAGCTAGTCAAGAAGCAGCCAGAAGAGCTGGTGGCGGTGTTCAAGGAAAAGAAAGAGCAGCTGCAAATGCCCGCACAGGTCTCACCTTGGAAGAAGCATTGCGGATCATGAACGTCGACCGCCTCGATCAAACCGAAGAAATAGAACGTAATTACAAATACCTAATGGAGGCTAATGAGAAATCGAAAAGCGGCTCTTTTTACCTTCAATCCAAGGTCGTCAGAGCCAAAGAACGAATTGATGAGGAGTTAAAAAATCAACAACCACCTCCTGCCCCAGACCCTCAAGGATCACACAAACGACCTTAGCCTATCTAGATTCTAGTCTATTAAATCTATTGCTGTTACGCCTGTATATATTAACTAATAATAAATGGTTATAGATATGTGATGTTGATCTTTTTTTGTACTTTTCTCATTATGTCATTCGCTAACTTCGTAAGTTATTACAATATAATGAAAGTCATTATTAGAGGAGAGAATATTTCAGACTTTTTTATGATCCGTAGATAATATCTACCTAACAAAGACAAACTTCGTTTGCTTCCAAATTGCTGATGCAATAGTTGATCGAAATTAAAATATTTTCTTCTAATTTCGTCCTAATGCTATTGATTCATCTATTAAGAAAGCCATATTGTTATCTACTTCATTCTCAGATGTTTACACAAGTAGAAATGGTGTTCTTAAAATTTGAATTAACTGATAAATAAATCGCTACTGGTTTTGATATCTGTATAATGGAAGGAGTTACTTACTTCTGTCATTGGATGGTTGGATAAAATAAATAATAAAACTGTGTTATAAACCGCGGGAATATTGTATTCAAAAAATAATCGGTATGAACTTAGAAAATGTTGCATTTAAGCAGCATATGAGTTGCTGATCTTATGCTCGTTTTCATCAGACGCTAGTATACCAGCTATTTTAGCATCTTGTGGTTCTATTCTGCGCTGTTGTAGACGGATTAGTAAACGCTCTTGATTGTGGGACACTGACCACAATTTAGGCATATACTTTGGCTCCATGGCAGATAAAAAGTGTTCTCGCCACAACTGTTCTAATTCAACAAGACCGCCAGACTGGCTCTCGAAGTACTCTACAACCTGAAAGAATCAAATCAAATCAAATTGAATTTCATTTCATTTCATTTCATTCCATTCCATTCAATCTAAGATATGAAATTCGCGAAAAGGTACAATTCCTCCAAAAATCAGTAAATACCTTCAAGCCATGAGGTACACGAGTCGTTTGTGTAGACGTAGGAACGGGCTCAGATCTTATCTGCTGATCAAGGTCTTCCAGTAACTGTGGAGTTACATTGTTATGTCCAGTCAATTCCAAAACGTGTGATTCCAATATCAAACGTCTTTGTTCGGGAAGACCAGACTCTTTTCTCAGAGCTCTCACAGCGGATCGAAGCCTTCTCCAATGGCTTTGATAGGCATCGTCTATACTTATCGAAGGTCCGGAGAGCGGGGCGTCGCACATTTCAGCCAATTGTTTTCGCATACGAATGTCTTGGATGTTGCTATTCTGATGGCACGGTGGACAGAGCAATAATACATCGTGAGACTGGTGTTCTTTCATGACGACTGAAACGAAATTGAATGAATTAGTGCCTTATATCATTAAAAGCTCTCTAAATTCTACGACTAGTAATTTATTGACATTCGAAACAAGCGTATCTCTCCACTGTTAATTACTCACCAGGAAAGTATTTTCTGTATTCTCTAGGAATAACATTTTTCCTTATAAATTTCTCAGTCGATCCACAAACCACGCAACGATTAATTTTAATTTGTGTGTAATATCGTCCGACTTCACCTTGCGCTCTTCCAGAAGGTTCAAATTTTAATTTTACAGTATAGGGCTGCTCGCTAACCACAGTTCCCAAACCCTTTTCGACGTACCATTCAGCTTTCTTGTGATCACATGTACATAGAGTGTCACCGTCTGGTGCTTGCAGGTAACAATTATGATACAACGGTTTGTTTCTTGTTGGTATACTTATTTTGCCCTTCACTTTAAAGTTAGTATTACAATTAGTTCCCTGATTACCTTTATGAATTGAGTTGTTTGGGTTAGTCTTGAACCTGCGTACAAAAGTAAACAATCCACATAAGTAAATATACGAATAAGAATAACACGTGTAAGTCATATCTAATTTTACTCTTGGCTAATTTTTGTCAATTGATTATGTGTTAAATAATATAAGAAATGATACCTCACATCGATGTGTTCCCGCAGTAGCTTATGCAGTTCGTCTTCTCCCTCAGAACGTTCCCAAAGATTTTTAATATTAACAATAAAATTACCCCATAAAGACCGCTGTTGTTTTATTTTATTGAGGATCTGAAAATCATTGAATGATATAAATGAGGATAAAATTGGAGTGTGAACAATTCGAATATCGGAAAAGGAAATGATGAAAAAGATGCCATTTCTTACTTGATGATAAATAAGAACAGACGAAATAGCGTCGCAAGCGGCGTAATTCATTTGTTCATCGGTGAGAGTATCAGCATTCCAATTGCTGCATCTCACTTCTCTTGTCTTGTCCATATCCATCCCCAAATACTCTTTAGATAGTGCTGCTAGACCTGATGCATTGACGATTCCCAATCTTGTGGCAAATTCTCTTAAATCCAGAGTTCCAAATACATAACAGCCGTAGTCTTTGGTCAGCCTTCTTCCGTCATCAAGAGGTCCGACTCCCACCTTAAGTACGCGCTTGTTCGCCAGCAACTCCTGCGCAAAAGAAAAATTTATTTACTTGAGAAAAATTCATAAAATGCTACAGCTTTAATAATCAGTTGAATATTGATCTGAGGTTGAAAACTGCACCTTAAGTTTGCCAGGAACATAGCCAATTTTACTAAGGCGGAATAAGACACACAATCCATTGGTGGTAGCCAATTGCAACAGGCAAATGGGACCCTCGTTGACCCATTCGCAATCAAATCCCAACACGCCATCTGATATGTTACTGAAAAAAGATAAGTGGATGATGAAAGAATTGGCGATGAATGGGAAATAGATGAATAGGGAAAAATGAATGAAATTATGTATAATATACTTACTGACGAATACGCTGCAAGGCGTAATCGCATTTTTCAGGTGAATCGACCAAAATGAGTTTATCTGACTCAATTTGAAATTTTCTTTCAATGTTTATACTTTTATTAAAAAGAAATATGTTATGACAGAACTGTCTAACGCTTCTTAGCACATTGTTACGGTACTTAGAAGCAACTAGAGCCAATCCTACTGTCATACATACGAAAATCATGTTATCCTTACGAATTTGAAACATTTTTTAAACGCGATGCTAATTTGAATTTTATTATTATATAATAATATATTTATTTATTTACAATTTTTTTTTTTATAATAAATTAATTACAAAAATACGAAAGAGACAATATGTAAAAATAATATTACTTAAATTTAGATTTTTGAGGTTCAAGCTACCCCGTGGTAGTATACAACAGGCTCTGATGCCAAGAGAAGAATGATTCTATCCTAAGCAATAAGCGTAATCTGGTACTCACGTTCAGTCACACAGATATCGTTATTATTCGAAATTCCAAGAACTCTCATTGTATTCCTATTGATATATTGCTGTTATTAACCTCCGTATCCTGCCAGAAAAAAATAAAAACAAAAAAAAATACGACTCGTTACGATGATAATGTGCAGATTACAACGTGGCCTCGAGTCAGGCTTAGGAATCAAATTTCTACGTGGCTTTACTCAACTGGAGCGCGTCAGGTATTATTATCAGGTTAGTTATCAGGCGTATTGTCTTAGCCCTAACCTAGCATAACAATAACATAACCTAACTTTGAGTGACAAATTTACGGACAAGTCCACGGGGGAGATTCGAGTAATTTCAGTTTTGTGACGCATGGTGGCATTTCGTTTGCACCCAGAATGCATTGGGAAAATATTGCGAGGGTGAATTCGGATGAATTAAACTGTACCAAATAATAATCCCGGTGTATTATCGTGTCTATATTTCGTAAAGCATATGTATCAGTTTTTACGCAATTTATTCCCACCTATAAACACCAAAGTGTTCATATCTAAGTGTGAATTAAAGGCGTTAGATTCGCGACGTGGATATCTCGTTGATCGGCAATATGGCCGTACTGAATCAGCTGTTTCGTCTGCTAGAATGACGGAACATTATTTTCATGAATAAAGTCTGAATTTTCGCGCTGATCTTTGTCCGATGAAAAAGTTAGAGCGTAAATAACTAATACTTAATACAAAATTATCTGTTTCCTGATATTCGGTGTTTTGAATAAAGTCGATAACCCGATGCGATTTGTAGTTGAAAAATATTCTCATAATCCTATGTGTCACTGACAGGAGGTGGTAGCGGGGTATGTAATGTCAAACAGGTAGAATTTCATTGGTTAAATAAATAACTGTCAGTACTAGTTAGTAGTTCGTAATTATTGTTAAATAAAATAAGAACTGACTGGGCTGTGATGAGCGACTCCGAACAGCGGCAGTTGCACGTGCCTTACAGAGAATATCAAAGCAAGAACATCACCAATTCTAACCTCGTTGAAACCGACGCTTTAGTCGACCTCTCTCTTGCCCTTGATTCAAATACACAGAATTCAGTTGTCACACCAGAGATATTACCAGACGTTGAATTTATACCAGGATTAAGCAACGATCAAACAGCCATCATTGATTCTCCAGGAATTGATCGAGAGAGCCAGCCTCTCCTCGGTCGACTAGAGTTGGATGTTACCTTCAACCGTTTTCCAGGTTAGTTTTTTTTTTTTCTTTTTCTTTATCTCTGTGTTGTTAGACTTTGAAAAATTCTCCTAATTTATGATGCAAAACTCATTACCGTTTTTCATTTCATTACATCAGAATCCATGTTCTGATTATTCAACCATGTCGCAATGTTCACTTTAGATTACAATTTGACTTTTTAATAGTAGATCGATTAAAAGCTCGAAGAAAATTCGTCTCGACATTATTTATCCCTCTTTTTTTTTTTACTTCCAGATGATCCACAATTTTCAGAACTCGTCTGGCAAGCAGAGTCCGCCATAGACAATGGGATTTTTCCAGATAGAATTTACCAAGGGTCTAGCGGTAGCTACTTTGTCAAAAATCCTGCTAGCGTGAGTAAATTCTTCTGGTATTGATTCATCGTGTATAATTTACGAGTAGTACAAAGTTCAACGCCCGCATAATGACAAGAAAATTATAAAAACTATCTCATTCAGGTGTCCGGTCGCGTTTAATGTATTCACACTGTTTACCTATCATATCTTAGCAGCTGTTATGCTAAACAGTAGCAATCAACAAAGATAACATCATGTTGCGCTATGGCTTCTGTCTTTTAATCTCCCGGCTTTACTATCCGTGTTAAAAACCGTTCGGATATAATCTAACAACTAATAAATGATAAACTTTTGCGTTATATTTTCTAATCATTTTCTTAGAAAATTATTGGAGTATTTAAGCCAAAGGATGAGGAGCCTTATGGACGGCTTAATCCCAAGTGGACAAAATGGATGCACAAATTGTGCTGCCCTTGCTGCTTCGGTCGAAGTTGTCTGATCCCGAATCAAGGATATTTGAGCGAAGCTGGGGCCAGTCTTGTCGACAGAAAATTAGGCTTAGGGGTAGTACCCAATACAAGAGTGGTCAAGCTGGTCAGCGAGACATTTTATTATCCTCGTATAGACCGGCAAAAGGCCCGAGTTAAACGTGCCATAATGGACCAATTCCCACTAGTCGGTTCCCACTTCAATCGCATTGGTTTACCACCTAAAATCGGATCCTTTCAATGGTTTGTCGACGGTTACAAAGACGCTGATTACTGGCTTCGCAGATGGGAAAGTGAGCCTTTACCTCCTCATCTTGCACGTCAGTTTCAACTGCAGTTTGAACGGCTTGTGGTGCTGGATTATATTATTCGGAATACTGATAGAGGTAGGAAGTCAATATAACGTTACCGACTGTGTTTGTCTCTAACAAAAGGACTTTGCTGATTAAATATGCTCTTCATTACCGCGCATTGACATCAGTACCGTTTTTTATTTACCAGGAAATGACAATTGGCTGATTCGGTACGACGCTGGCGGAGGTAAATCAGGAGCGGAACCTAGCGATGTTGATATAGCAGCTATAGACAACGGATTGGCATTTCCATTCAAACACCCAGACTCTTGGAGGGCCTATCCTTATCATTGGGCATGGCTTAGTCAGGCCAAACAACCTTTCAGTGAAGCAACCAGAGAGTTGGTCCTTCCTCAACTTTCAGATCAAAATTTCGTCCAAGATTTATGCGATGACTTACACCAGTTATTCAAAGTAAATTGATTATCCATGACTAGTAGTAGCGCGGTGATACCAATAAAGTCTAAATTATTCTAATGATTTGAAATATGCTATGTGTTGAGCAGCAGGACAAAGGCTTTGATCGGCACCATTTTGATAAGCAAATGAGCGTCATGCGGGGTCAGATTCTCAATTTGCAGCAAGCACTCAAGGATTCCAAGAGTCCTGTACAGCTTGTTCAAATGCCTGCAGTTATTGTTGAAAAGTAGGTATTTTGGGACTAATTTTCATAAGCCAATCGATAATTGTTGGTATTCTGAAAGTAATCTATACTTGAAAGAAATTTTTTTCAATATTCTATATCCTTGTTATTTGAAACCTAATACTTATCGGTTGTGACTCAATACTTTGTATTTTCTATACGAAATACGATACTTTTTGTGCATGAAAAATGTATCTCTTATACATACATGTAACTTTTATGGTATCGACTAATACGTTCAGAGATATGATAGTTGTAACTCATTCTTGTGTATTACAGAGCTAAGGGAAACAACGGTGGGCCGAGATTATTTTCATTTTCGGACACCTTCACGCAACGCTTCCAGAATAAAAGTCCCTTTTTCTCCTGGTGCTGAGTAATCGGTACATTATATATGTCGACATTGACTTGCATAGATAAAAAAATGCAAGACTTGTCAATAATACGGACTAGTAGCTCCCCTGAACCATTGTTTGTTTAATTAATAATTATATTAACGATAATATTAACTACTGATTATGTTTATTAGTCAACAATCTATTTCTGATGTATCATTTTTTAATTGGGATGTAAGTATTATTCATATTATGATATAGTATACAGTAAATATATCACGTTGAAATAAATTCATTTATTGGATTGTTTGCTATATTTAGAAACTTGCATGTTTATGAAAAAAGAAGAAGAGAAGAACTGTAAAGAGAAGACAAAAAAATGGTTGAATTTACTGTTATATTATATTCTTAGTGGCATAGTTGTAAAAAAAAAAAGAAAAAATATTGAATAATTTTTCATTAGGCATATTTTCTCATCTACTTGAAGAAATAAATTAATTATACGTTTAATTATATGCCACTTGAAATTGTCATTAGCCTGCAGTTCCTTAAAATTAATCAGTACATAGTTGTTGTGGGTTCAGCTTCACACTTGATCTATCAAAGCTGTACAGAAAGTATGATTCTCTAATCCCTTTGAAAAAATATCTTATATCATAAATCAATGTAAGCATTATTCATGTAGAAAACCTGGTAAGCGATTAGATTAAAAATTAGAATTATATTTTTATATCAAATTATGGTTTGTTATAGCATGCTCTATTCGTTCCAGACATTCAAGTGGTGTATTAGAATTTCAGTGAAAAAATTCTGCTCCATTTCTTTGTCATTATTATTATCAATAATTATTAAACTATTAGTTCAAACCTTCACCTTGTTATATGCAAACAAAGCTATATGCTAGTGAAGTATGTATCAGATCAAAAATCATTTAACTAGGAAAAAAAAAAACTGCACCAAGGTCTTCACAATATCCTAATATAGTCTAGAGAAATCCAGAACGAATAATCTTATTGTATATAAATTATTGGATAGGATATCAATTTCAGTGCTGATATAATATACCTAGTAGCGTAAACGACATCACAAATAAAATAATAACGCGAAAACGGACTCAATGTAAAATGTTTCTATGAATTGGGCTTGATAGTGAAATGAAATAAAATTTATAACGTCACGCTTTATCTGCGAACTTTAAACAGCTCGTATACATTGCATAGGTAAATTACTTTATCATGTAAATAAAGTTACAAGTCTTTCATCTGTAAGAAAACTTTTGAGTCATCTACGTTGGGAATATTATTGGTCTTATGGATCATAGATTGAAAATATTTACAGTTTCTTTATTCCATTTTACTGTCAATAATTCATTGTACTATTCTCGGAGTGTGAAGATAAATCAAAACTTGATCTTGTTATGTTTTCATTTTTTTGATATACTGAAACTTCATTGCAAACAGGTCTTCGAAGACACCATTAGAGGATCGCGTTTTTATTGCTTTTAATTTTTTATACTACACGTTGTGATTGATTTTTATAAAAGTTGTTTCCTATTCAACGTATACTTTTAAACAATCATAATAAATCAAATAACGACCGGTCATTATGGAGGTGGTAGAGTTGTGTCCTAAAAAGCGAATTTATCAAGCCCCTATCAGGCCAACCACTTCTCCATGCAATCCTAAAGTAAGAACAAAGTTGTATAAGTTAAATAAAATCAATTGCGGTACATACTTGAGAATACTCAGTTATTCATATGTACCAATGCTACGGAGGGCAGATTTATTGAAACGGTTTATTCTGATCATTATAATTGGGAATTACACGTTGCTAATTTGTATCATCTAATATTTCATTCGTTTTAGGAATAGTACAAGATGGCAAAAATTGTGAAATTTATAATTACCATTACTTTTCTTGGGAAAAAAAGCTTTAGTTGAAAGATAGGAATATATTTATAATTTATGAATCTATGGTAAGGTCCAATCTTAGAAAAAGTGAAGATAATTGGTCAATGTGCGTCCGCCTATGCCTCAGCCAAAATTTGTCAGTATGTTGAACGACTGTCTATAAATTTAGATCGACGATCATCTAGTGGGACTATATTATGTATATCAATTGAAAAGACATTGCTGGTAATTTTTATATACATATGGTAAAAAAAAAAAAAACGGGGGAAATATCAAATTTTTAGAAATATTAAATTAAATCGTTAACATTTGTAAAAAAAGATAAATACCTATACCTATACTAATGTCAAGTTACGGTTTTTATTTAAGTAACATATACCACGATGTTACATAGTGAAATGAATTTTCATTTATTAAAAGAAGTGAATAATTGAAGAATTTTAAGTCTGTATAAATACCATAGATAAGACTGTATGTAAATTTACCAGAGGATTTTATAAAATTCCATGATCTCTCAGTACAGACATGAAACATTGAATGGTCGGGTATTTGTGTGTATAATCTACTGAAATAAATTTTCTTCTCTAAACTGTATATGTATTCTGAATCTATGTTGTCTGACCTCAGAGAGATACTATTTTTAGATGCAATTCACACTGCACTTGTATACTAACAACTTATCCAACAATACAGTGTATAAGAAGGTACATACAACCGCCAAGAGAAAAGTCGTATGCTCCTGAGAGAGCTTACTGTCCTCCTTCAAACCCCATTGATGCAAGAACAACTTATCATCTCTCGTACCTGAATGTCGATAAAACAACAGCAAAAAATGCTAAGACGCAATCCTTCAGACCAGTTCATTCGCTGGATACAGCTGCGGGAAAAATGTCTGATCAAACTACTAATCGGCTGAGCTTTCGTGCTAACTGGGATATTACAAGAGCAAAGGCTTTTGCTCCTTGTCGCAGGTTGAAAGAAATTTCTTTATCAACTTTTCATTTAACATACTATGCGATCTAGATAGTAGATCTATGAAATCTAAACATTGATGGAATTAATTATTCAGATAATCAAAGAATTGTGAAATCTGAATTGACCGAAAATATTTCACTTTGGTCGTTCAATAGTATATTGATCATTTTTAGAACTCAAGCTGGACAAGGTCCAATGCAATGCGTAACTACTGCACGTCATGATTACGTGCCAAAATATGTTCCAAGAATGGATTTATTCTTACCATGCAATAACATCCGGACGAGTACTGGGATTCTTGAAGATAAAACCACAGCTGGTTTATCGTACATGAATCCAGGCCCTGCCGAACCTGTGACTAGTTATAAACCTATGGGGCGTTATTGTCCCCCTGAAAAAGGTATTGAAAAAGACACAACCCAAAGGCTCAGTTACCAGCCATTCCGAGTAGGAACGAAAGAAATTTATCCGTGGAAACTGCGACTAGTATACAGGTAATAAGCAATCTACTCATTGATAGAATATTTATTTACATCGATGAGTAAATGTTATACATGTAATATTAATTACCTATAAACACTATGTCAACTAGAAAACAATAAAAGTCTTATTCGATAAAGGCCTCCGGAGGCGTCAATGGAAGGTGCAACGACCTACTCGAAAAGCTATCTTAAAAACAAAAATTTGGCTCGGGAACAACCATTCAAGCCTACAAACGACACTACCATTTTTCCTGGGGGTACTCTATTCGCAGGAAAAACAATTTACAGCGAAAGCTTCTTGCCCTGCGATATCGACAGGCCTGCCGCTTTTCGGCCATGCAATAGCATTGCTGTTTCTGACCAAAAAATGTCTGGTGATACTACTAATAAGGTACTAAATGAGAAGCATAAGTTTGGTGTGAGTTAATTATGCTCGATGCGCGGTTGCAATTAACAAGCTTTGAATTCAGAAGCCAGTTTGTGTTTGATATTCAATTTCGTTCTATTCTAGTTGAGTTATCAACAAGTATCGTGCGAGAAAAGAGGTCTGATAATTCCAAGTCGTAGAAATATGATGGGAGATGGGCCAATGCAATGCATTACAACAAACCGACATGACTTTGTGCCAAAACTTGTTCCACGACCTGATCTCATCATTCCCTGTGACAATATACGCTCCTCTGATCAGCCTCTAGAAGGTGGAACCACGGCAACATTCTCATACATGGATCCTGGTCCTGTGGATCCAGTAACGAGCTATAAACCATTGTCTCAGTATTGCAGGTATTTAGAAAAAATACATGATATTTATTACACGTAGGTTCATTAGATCACTTCAAGAATCGCAATGTTTGTACAATGTGTTTTTGCACAATAATCACTGAACATTACTTAGCTGTTTCATCATAGTAAATGAATAAATAATGATGAAACCTGAGTCACAATAACCATATTCATATTACAATATCTTTCTATGAATAAGGGAATATATCATATTGGTTTTAAATTCACTCCTCATTCGATATACTCAAATACATTGGATTACAACAAGCGGCAAATATTGCAGTACTAAAAGCCAATTTATGCCTCCCAATTTTTAGACCTTCAGCCAAGATAGATGGAGAGACTATCAACAAATTATCCTATCAGCCGTGGGTACCGGCCCCTAAAATGGATCTGCCTTGGGCTCGAAAAACAGAATACAAACCACCCACAGTTAAAATGTGTGATGATAGTATATACCACAAGAGCTACCCAGCTCCGGGTTATTATATTGAAGAATGTACTCCTGTTGAATGTCCCTGCCCACCAGAATCATGAGAAGATTGTGGAGTTTCCTTATTCGTATGCCCCCAATAACAATGCCGACAAAACTCAAAGGAACCTAAAAATCTCAATAAACTTTTTTAAACACCTCTATAATATTCTCATAACATTCAAACAATTTTATTACACTATGCATATAACTGGACGGCATAATATTTAAAACTTGTTTAAAGTCGATGCCTGAACTTCGGTAATCGGAAGCCTTTAGTGCTTGATTTGGAATTCTACTTGTTGCTTTCCATACCTCACATTCATAACGGAGAATAGACTAAACCCGCCATATAGAATAAATAGAATTCTACAGACAGAAGATTAAAAATCACAATTCAATGATCGATTATTATTAAAACAAAATTTCCATTATACCTATAATGACTCGAAGGCGTAAGAATTCGTGATCTCGGGGATGTAGAGAGCATCAATCTGATCAAACTCCAAATTCTCATTAATTGGCAGCCCAGCAGAGTTCATCAATGCAATATCTTCATGCATTTCCACTTCGGACTGGCCCAGATCATAGCTAATACATAAACATAATCCTAATCACTGGCTTTTGATAGTCAATGTGCAATATCTGAATTTTTCGAATTTTAACAAAGTTTTTTGACAGTACTATTGTATGGATTCTAATGAAAGTCATGTGATTGATTTGCCAGGTAACTAACACAACGAGGCAATACATAGTGTACCATCAGATTCGCTGATCAATTCAACATCAGTCACTAGTTATCAGAGAGTATCTAAAAAAGTTGCTAGTAGACTCCCCACAATCTGTACTCACACATACACATTATGGAACATTATGCAAAAGGGACTCATTTGCGAAATGTTTCATTTACGAGAAAGATTGGAATGCTAGTTGCAATACTACACCTTCGCACAAAGTCTCGATGAACATTTTGTTCGACAGTCCGGCACTACTCTTTGTGATCTACTCGTTGTAATTGATACTATTTCTATTGATTGTCAGTTATTGGTTGTATCGGATTTGGAACTGACCTTGGGGCGATGGACACAGTGTTTTGACCAATAGAAGGATATGAAATATGCGGCTGGATAATGGAAGAGTGTGTTGTAGGATGGCTACTACCAAGTCCACCTTGACTTCCTCCTCCAACACTACCCCTGGGAGGTTGCGGAGAAGTTTGACTCGCTGTTCCAGGACTTCTTATTTCAAAAATCGGCCGCATGGTAATGGTCACCCGCACGTAGTCAGTAACTGATGTCCCCCGGTCTTGTGAGAAGCAATAAATTATCAAAATTACTTTCAGATTTACAGGAATATTTTTCCAACGAAAAGAAAAAAAAAATTTTCATTTTGTACTTAGTAAATATAATTTCGAGGGGTCTGTTACCAACCAGGAATTGGTGTATAGTATTTAGAGAACGCATGCTGCTTAGATATTTCTGGATAAAGGTACACCAAATCGTCTAAATCAGAAATACGATCAGCAAGACTCCGAATAGCCAAGTCCTTACTATTGAATGGTTGCAACATGAAGACTTCTCTTTGATCTGTAAATAACTGCATTTATAATATTTCAAATGCCTAAGTACAGGAATCAATGTAAGTTGATTGAATGAAAGTTGATAACGGTGAAAAAGTGTAACCTACTGCCGACCGAAGCGATGGTGATAGCACCGAGCTGCGAGTCTGAAAAACGCATAAGAAAAGTACCAGGAGCACAACGAGCCAACATTTCCTCAGCTCGCTTTTTCTGCACAAAACCAAGAATATGGCCATCGGTCCAAGGACCTCGTAGATATTCCCCTGTTAATTTTATGATCGCGTAGAACCATTCCCAGAATGTAAAGCTCCTGCCAGGTAGTGGGTCTTTGCAGAATTGCGTCCAACTGAGGAGTAATCGCGAATAATCTTGACTGCCCAAATCACTACTACTTCTTGAAGCTTTTTCTGCTAAGAACTTCATGTTGTCATCCGTCAACCACCGTCGAGTGACTGACCAAAATTTGAAGTTCAAAGCTTCAGCGACTTGAGCCCATGGAACTGTGTCTGGTACTGTAAACAGCGCTCTTTCAGGTTCCGCAGAGATATTGTCCCATGTGACTGTGGCCCAGGCATGCGGCTCTTGAGTGCCATGCACTATGACGACGACAGGAAGACTCAGTGTCCATACATCGACGGCTAATCCCTCGCCTCCAACACAGATCTTAGATTTAAAAAGAAGAGAAAATTTTTCGTTTGTCACAGACTCCATTCCCCTTCTCTCTGCTCGTCTTATCCTCCTCAGTTGCATGCTATTAAGGCTCACAGAGAGTTGTTGGTTTTCCTAGTTCAAATGAGAGAAATGATAAATATTGAAATCTCAGCATGGGCCCCTTTTAATTTTTTTTAATTGGTACTATGAGAATAGGTCATTTCTGTACCGGCTGGTATTCCATAATCCCAGTGTTATTCAGAATCTCTCCACTAGCCACAACTTTTTCTATATCGCCATAGTCCAGAAGCTTATTGGCTTGGGCCTTGCTAATTATGCTGACCTCTACTTGTGAAGGTGTCAAATGAACATTTAACCCCCTACCAACCGATAGAAGCACTGTAGTCGTGAATCGTGTGTTGGTTTTGATGACCTAAAAAATCATGACGACCAATCATGTCAAATAGTTAGCTTCCTTTTTATTCTGAATTACATCTGACCAGTACTTAGATATCTGAAATCTACCTGCGGTGGTTGTTGTACGATGATGAAGGTACTCTTGACAAGAGAGTCTAGCAGGTGGTTAATTTGTGACTCTAATGCAGGAAGAATATCCTGGACACCAGGATAATCCAGGGCAAGTTGGTGGGTAAGACACTTAATTTTTGTGATCTGTTCTCTATTGCGCCAAACCAAGTCGATAAGACTTCGGCACCACTTTTCGATAGAATCTAAATTACTGTCAAAAAAGGCTCCGTTTCCAGCTGACTGTTGATTTCGTTTCCACCTAAGAAATGTTTAATATACATATCAGCTTCAGTTTATAGTGGCCAGCAGCTGCGCTTTTTGAAATTCCTTAAAACATTCGACATCTCTAGACCAATATTTGCGCATTTTCTGAACTAAAAGACAATAGTACATTACAATACTCGACGGCAAAACTTTTTCCGATCTCGTGTGATTGCAAAACTCGCTTTCGGCTCGTGCTGCAACCTCACACTCGTCAGAAAAAGTTTTTCCGTTGAGTATTGTACAAAATTTTACCTTAGGAGGTGTGAAAATGGGGGTTTTAGCCACGCGAAGCGTGGGTAAAACGTCCAAAATCACACTGAGTGAAGTGAATACTCTTAGGTGAATATAATACAAACCATGACACTCTATTCGTTCTTCCTACTGGCTGGCTTTCATGAGTGAAAATTAAATATTTTCAATCTTAAACGAATAAACGATTGAAAATTCCTAGAAATTTTTACTAAGCTGCCTGAAAATTCTAGACTTATGTTGTTGTCGCTGTTACAAATTTTTCAACACAACGTAATATTAAAAATAATTCGAATGAATTTTTATAGCTATACCTCATCAACTCAAAGCCAAGAGTTTCGGACTTGAGATTAGTGAGCACTGCAACTGTAACCTTCAGTTTATCAGTTAATGCCACCCATAGCTGTTTAAACCTTGCTATTTTATGACCGACAGCTTGTTCCAGCTCTTCCTTTTGTCTGCGAATGATTGAAAGTTGAAAATTTGTGCCAAGCATTTTGTTGTAACACTATTGATACACGTAACACAAAGATTCATCGAAATCAAATAAATGAAAATGATACCTGCGAATCTTTTCTTCCTCATCAATACTTTGGTGATTTGGAGCTTGACTAGCAAGGTTTTGTAAACGTGCGTTCAGATTTGTACATTCGAGAGAGTTGCTGTAAATATCTGCTCGTTCTTGTTCCAGTATATACAGATCCTGATCCGTTTTGTTAGTTCTGTCCGTCGCTTCTATTAGTTGCACACTACCGTCTACGATTGTATCACGGAAGATCATTTCTAAATCCCTATCGCTCATGTCCATCACTTCAATATTTTCAATCAGCTCTACAAAGTCCACTTCCGGCTTCGGGCAGTATCTAATTATTCTTAACAAGGTTGGAGGGTTTATCGTTGTTGAAATGACTGATTTATGAAAATTTACAAAAATTACACAAAAATAATCTGAAAACAGGAAAGTTTTCCAAAAGAATTTGCTGCCGTGAATTTTAAATGTTGACTAGTTATTTCAGAAACTGTGTGAGGTAACTATTTATTCATGTTTATACTTCACGGCAGTAAAAGTATTAGATGAGAATAAATTTTTCGACAAAGGAATGTAATGGCTGCGTACCATTTCATCATTAAAATTTTATCAAGCTCCATTACGATAGATAACAAGTATATGCTTGCGAGAAGTTTGACCCGTCATTTAATCTTAGTTTCGTAATGATTCATGATGCATAGATTCCATATGGAATTCATTTGACAGTGGTTCCAGATAGTTGCGCCACAAACTTGTGATAAGCATTTGTTTTGAACGATGTTATTTGACTATTTTTTAAATATTAGTATAAAATTATCAACAGATCCCACAATATAAAATAAAACTCACCGTTCCAGCGAGGCTACTTCACGGCCGGTCTGATCACAGTCAACTGTACTATGTGTGGGTCAAAGTGTACATTACAGCGATATCACAACCGTCGGTGGCGCTGTTGTTATACTGAGGGCTGTAGGACAGCCCGCCAAAAATTTGAAGTCCTACTAATTACTATTTCCCAGGTTTGTGTCTCCATTAATCGTTGCCAATCTTTTATGATATATCTGGTGGGATTTCTTCAGGATCTAATTTTGAATGCTGCTTTAATTCCTGGTGTCTGATCTAATTTCTCAACTGAACTAGTTCAGTTCAAGTCGATCACAGACACACGGTCGTAATTAATAAAATTCGAAACAAAAGCTTTTGTTTCTAGTTGTATTACTTGATTGTTAGAAAAAAACGCTTGAAAAAATTCCTCGGAGCTAGAGCTTTGTGTCCGGCAATCACTTTTGTTCCATTTTGGTTGAGATATTGACCAATATCATTGGGGGACGAGATCTCATGATTTTCGGTCATAAGATTGTAATCGACCTATGCAATGCATTACAAAAAAAAACGACATCAGCTTGTACCAGAACTTTCCTTGCGATCTGATCTAGTCATCCCCATCACAATGTTCGCTCATCCGATTAGCCCTTAGAAATTGAAACTATACCAATCTTTTCGTACATGGAGCCTGGATTATTTGGAAGTAGTTGCAAGTTATTAATAATTATCTTAGTATTGCAGGTGTTCGAAAAAAACACAGATATCAATAACGATAGGTTTACTAGATCGGTTTAATTGCAAAATTTTTATAACATATTTTTACAAGATGATTATCAACATTGCGGGTTTGAGTATAAATTTTTTTCCCAAGACGGCTATCTGATTTAATCCATACACTCAAGTTAATCAATCTTGATATACAGTGTCGAGTAAATGTGATATTGCAAAAAAAAAAAAAAAAATACTAGGATGTTATTATGGGTTTAAAATATGCAACGATGTATTTGCAATGAGATTTTGTTAGAATTATTTGTAAGATACATAGTCATACAGGGTAATTAATAACTAAAATAATATCTTTTTTAAATAAAGTATTTAAAATTTTCCATTTGAATCGAAAAATTGTAAATATTTATAATACACCTGGTGTATTAATTGTGAGATGTTTTCTAGAAATTACAAAACGTTATAAAATTATCATCTGGGCTAAACGACATTTTTGGTTTTATATATATACCTTCATTTCATGATTAGCTAACATCGAATAATATAACATTAGATAGTTGTTGGACGCAAGTAGATTTTTTTTATATAAATTATCTTTATCAATCTTTATAGCAACGTTTATATAATTTCAGAACACGTTAAGACTGAGCAAATATTGTCCAATTAATTCTTATTTTACCATCTTGTTAATATTTGTATTGATAGATCCAAACGTACAACAAACATTTTCAAACTTTTCAATTAGCAAGACACTTGAAAAGTATAACAAGCCACAGAACTCTTACAATGTTGGTATCGAAAAGATCCTCAGTCTCAATGTATGAGGAAAATCATATGCAAACCATACCATACCATAACTTATATGCAAAGCAACAAATATTATTTAATTTGAATGCACCATCGTTATCAAGCATATCAATTCAGGCAATTGGTTGATGATGTAATTTCGTTTCTTAAATTTCTACAATCCTATACAAGTGATTTTCAGGGATTGCAAATGTATGCAGTCATAAGTGCGAATTGTACGTTGTGAAATATATAATAAAATACTAGTATTGCAAATAAAAAAATAAATAATCATAAAATCTGAGTTATGATTAACTCATTTATATCACATTACCTTTCTCTGGATAGTGAAACATTCAGTTGATTTTACTTTACTTTAGACTCTACTTTACTCCACATTGCCATTTTCAAATACATTAGGTAACATTGACAGACGAATTTTGCAGTATTGGAAGTCAATTTATGTCTGCTAATTTTGAAATCTTTGGCCAAGACAGATGAAGACACCATTAAATTATCCTATCAGCCATGGGTCCTGGGCCCAAAAATGGATCTGCCTTGGGCTCGAAAGACACAATACAAACCATCCACAGTTAAAACATGTGATGAGAGTCTATACCGCAAGAGCTACCTAGTTCTGGGTTACTACGATGAAGAAGGTACCCCTGTTGGGAGTCCCTGCCCACCAGAAGCACAAGAAGATTGTGGCCTCGACTCATTCTTATGTCCCCAATAACGATCCCGACAAATATTTAAAATAACTTAAGAAATCTTAATAAACTGTTTTAAGCACCTTGAAAAAATTCTTATAAAACTTAGAAAATTTTCTTACACTGGTATTATTCTATTTATAATTTTATCAAACATGTATTGCAATATTGTACCATTTAGCATACTGCTCGTATTTGTCTGTTGCAGAAGCTTTAATTAACGGGGTGTCTCGCATCTTTTTTATAGCAGTGTTAATGTCTCTCTAAAATTTAAATAAAAGCTTGCTTTTGTTCGATTTAATTTAAAAAATCTACTTTACTGTTTAATTGAATTCGTATCATGATCATATGTATTAAAATTCAAAGAATATCAAATGTAATTGGATCTCTAAAACTTGTTAATAGTCCATGACTCATCTTCGTTAAAATGTATAGACTTGATTTTCTTCACTAGAATTGTATTGTGAGACACCTTATATTTTTTGCTGCAGTAAACAATTTTGATTACATGCTTTTTCATTGCTTCAACTGAAACAGTAAGCGTAGACTCTGTAGCATTGTGCATTGTGGTAGCAATTGTATAAGTGACTTAAAGACTACTGCAAGGTAACGGGTGGATGTCATACACGCGGCAATATTCTTGAAATTAGTCTAGTTAACATTTGACTAGGCTCGAGTTGACAGAAGGAAATCCAGATTTCAGAATGCGACGTAATATTTGTTCGTTGTGTGTGTTGGTTAAAAATTTATTAGCATGTGCGTACGTACATAATGCGCAAGTCTTACAACATAGTTTATTAGATATATTGAAACTATCAATTAAAATCTATCTAGTACAGAAGGTAAAATTTTTTTCAATAATAAAATAAACTCTAAATCTTGGATAAAAAGATCAATATATAATGTTAACGTATGCTTCTTGGCAAAGCAGCCAATATATATTAAAAGACAACGTGTAATCCCCGGCCTATGATACAACCTAATAAGGACTCATAGATTCGTTGATTTTTTACAGATATAACAATTATTAATTCATCAATAATACATACAATATGGGAGGGGAGAGTGGGGGGTCTAGGGAACAAGCGGCATAAGTCCAATATTTCTGTTAACTCCGGGTATAAAACCAGATGCATCGAACATTGGATATTTCTTATATATACTTTCTTTTATCTCTTTTTCGTTGTAATTGACTCTGAATACTTTTATACTCAATAAACTTCGATATTGAGTGTTAAAATTCAGTTTAAAAACTCTGAACATTCAACAATCTTACTTATGTTAAAGATAATATAAAATGCTACCTATGAAAAATAATATGATTAGCGTTGCTCTAAAGAAGGCCTCTTTTCAAATTACAATGACCACCACTTGAATAACTACGGTGGAAAATTGTTTTTACCATGAATTCATAGAGAATGAACGATATATATCACTTGCAGAATTGCATTTACCCTGTTATTATGTTCAGTGACAGATTCAATCCTAACTAGCGTCTTTACTTTTGATTATTTTCTATCCCTTTGATGAATTGAAAAAGATTGAAATGAGTAACTGCAATTAGATAATGCAATCTCTGACAAATGAGAGAATTTTCAAAGTTTGTAATAGGTACACTGAAGTAGTGTATTTATCATCATATTTCATATATAATCTTTATAGCGTAACACACTCATGTAATCTTAACAGCAATAGCGCTTGATTTGGACTTACGCTTATCATCTTCTATACCCCTCGTTCATAATGAGGACCGGACTGAATCCGCCATATAGAATAGATAGAATTTTAAAAACAGAAAATTGAAAATTACGATCCAATGACCGATTATCGATAAAACTTTTTGGGCATACCTATTGAGGCTTGGAGTTGTAAGAGTTGATGTAGTCGAAGCCGAAGCCGTTGATCTGGTCCAGGTTCAAATTTTCATCAATTGGCGGCAGATCGGCAGGGTTCATGAAATCGTAGTCCATATCCGTGTGCCTTCCCGCCCCCGACTGGCCAAGGCCCGGAGTATAGCTAATACATACCAAACACAACCCCAATCACTGGCATTCCAAAGCCATTGTGCAATATTTTGAATTTGTTTTATTTTATCAAAGTTCTTTGACGTTACTGTTGTATGGATTTAAATAAAAGTCATGTGACCGATTAGCCGGATAGCCGGTACAACTCGGCGATACATAGACAACCACCAAACCAGCCGACCAAATTAACAACAGTCACTGATTATCAAAGAGTATATAAACAAGTTGGTGGCGGACTCTCCACGATCTGTACCAGAAGAAAAATACACATTGTACAAACGCATCTGAATAAGATTGAGTTGAAAAGTGTGCGAATAAGAATGGAATGGTAGTTTTGAGATTACAACTGATAACAATTTTGTACAATGTCTAGATGAACACTTTTTTTGATAGTCCACCACTGCTATTTGTGATATATTCTTTGTATTTAATACTATCTCCATTCGATTGCCAGTTACTCATCGAGTAGCGATTGGAGTTGGGTTCAATAATATCATATAACTTCACAGTTTTTTTCTTGTGGTTGTACCGGCTAGCTCCGGGCCTTTGCATTTCTCTTTTATTGCAACCGTCTTTGACTTCGGTCTATTTTTATTCTATTCTTTCAAAAATTGTGATCTAATATTTCTATGTTGGATGAAAAAAATAAAAAAATAAATAAACAAAACTATTGGGAGTGCCATAATATGCCTTTATAGTTGATAATCCAGTCTGAATTTGATATACCGATAACATTTCTAAGTACTAAAATAAAAGTCTCATAGATGATTCATATTCATTAAAAATGAAGAATATAAAGATAAAGTGCTGGATACAAGTTTACATAGTACCACAGAATTTCTGCCATATTAACTGATATAATCTATCAGTATAATTTCATCTAAATATCACAAGTTGCCATCATCAAACTCATTTGAATAGTAAACAGAAAACTGATTCACTATATCTTTGAAAACAGTTAATTAATTGAAACAAATTTCCATAGGAATAAAAATATCGTTGATATTTAACAATCGTATAATTCCTTTCTATTGATATCCAGTACTTTTTCCTGTAGTATACGCGTATTTTTTATTAAACATAATCGTGTAAAGTAATTATAAAAGAACCTATTAATAATGTCTGACATTATAGTATATATATATATATAGAACTCTAAATATTGTAAAAAAGATATATAAAAACTGTATGATCTCAAAAAATATCGCTGGGCAGTATTGATAAAAAAAATTATCTAATTCAAAGTATAAAAACGAGTGAGAATACTGATACAATAGTAACATAGATATAACTACATAGATATGCAAACGAGTTAATAATACAGTAAAGAAGATGTCACATAGAGTTTACATCAATTTTTTGATATTTATCATATTACCTATTGACAGATACTTCCACTACACGAGCCCAATGAGCTACAAAATTTAACATCCATTTTTCTATTTAAAAGGGCATAGAAATTCTTCATAAGATTCATTATACCTACATGTACTACACTATTCTTTTAAAATTACAATTAAAAAATAATCTTCAATGAGAATGTGCAGATCATCTCTATCCATTTGTATATAATAATTAAGACGGTTGAAACTATGAGAAAGAATAAACTAACCATTGAGAAAGTAAAAGGTGAGAAAATTAATGAAGTAATCACAATATCGAGTTTCTGTAAATAACGTTAAGAAATTTTGCATATCTATGTAGATAATTTATATCTGTAATAGTTGGCCATAAATTTCAGTCGGGAATAAGACCGATCTCATACGATTGGTTAGATCCAATTTGGAACTGACCTTGAGGCGACAGACGCAGTGTCTCGGGTAACAGAAGGATCAGGACTATGCGGCTGGAAAATGGAGGACGGTGTTGTAGGGTAGCTACCACCAAGTCCACCTTGACTTCCTCCTCCGACACCAACAACTGACGAGTGCGAAGGAGTTTGACCACCTACTCCAGGACCTCCCCATCCAGGCACGTGTGTCACAAGCAATGGTTTCACATAGCCATTATTTGATGTAGGTTGATTTTCTGCAAAGCAATAAATTGTTAAGATCACTTTCGGCTTTACAGAAAAGGGTTCCAACTGGAAAAAATTGATAAATTTTACTTTTTGTATTCAGCTAGTTGTAATTTTCAAAATTTTGATACCAACCGGTGAATGGTGTGTAGTATTTAGAGAAAGCATGGTCTTTAGATAGGTCTGGAAAAAGATACATCAAATGTTGTAAATCAGAAACACGATCGGCGAGACTCCTGATAGCAAAGTCCTTGCTGGTAAATGGTTGCAACATAAATACTTCGGTTTGATCTGTAAATAAGATAAATAATTGTAATTTAGATGCAAAAAATTAATTGAATGAAAGGTGTAACGAAAGGGAAAGAGTATAACTTACCGCCAACCCAAGCAATGGTAACACCGCCAAGCTCAGAGTCTGAAAAACGCATAAGAAAAGTGCCGGAAGCACAACTGGCCAACATTTCTTCGGCTTGCTTCTTTCGCACAAAGCCAAGTATGTAGCCGTCCATCCAAGGTCCTCGTAGATGTTCTCTCGTTAATTTCATTACTGCGTAAAACCATTCCCAGAACGTAAAGTTTCTCTCAGGTAGTGGCTCTTTGCAGAATTGTGCCCAACTCAGGAGTAATCCTGAATAATCTTGACTCCCCGAATTGCCACCTCTGAAAGCTTTTTCTCCTAGAAACTGTAGGTTGTCCTCTGTCAAGGGCCGACCAGTAGCTGAGCGAAATTTAACGTTCAAAGCTTCGGCAACTTGAGCCCATGGAACTTTGTCTGGAACTGCAAACGGCACTCTTCCAGGTTCAGCAAAGGCATTGTCCCAGGTGACTGTGGCCCAGGCATGCGGCTCTTGATTACCATGCACTATGACCACGACGGGAAGACTCAGTGTCCATACTTGGAAGACTAATTCTCCACCTCCAACGCTGAACTGAGATTGGAAAAGGAGCGAGAATTTCTCGTCCATGACAGACTCTGTCCCTTTTTTTTCTGCCCGTTTTATTTTCTTCAGTTGCATATTGCGGAAGCTCACAGAAAGTTGTCGTGTTGCCTGATGGTATTCCATGGTCCCAGTGTTATTCAAAATCTCCCCGCTAGCCTCGCCGCTCTTGGCCATCTTGTCACTCTTCAGAAGTGCATTGGCTTGGGCCTCGCTAATTATGCTGACCTTTACTTGCGGAGGTGTCATGTGAACGTTCAATTTCCCACCAACCAACAGGCGTACTGTACTTGTGAATCGTGTGTTGGTTTTCATGACCTGCGGTGGCTGTTTTTCAATGATGAAGGTACTTGTGACGAGAGAGCTTAGGAGTTGGGTAATTTGTGAGTTCAAAGCAGGAAGAATATCCTGTACACCAGGATGATCCAATGCCAGTTTCTGTTTGAGACGCTCAGCTTCTTTGATCTGTTGTCTATTGTGCCAAATTAATTCGGCAAGACTTTCGCACCATTCCTGGATGGAATCTAAATTGCTATTGAAAGATGCTCCGTTTCCTGCTAACTGCTGATCTCGTTTCCACCTAAGAAATGACACACATATTTCGTTCAGTTCAGTGTGGTACTTTGAGGTCAACGAATACGAAATTTACAGGATTATGATGCTGCTGGATACTCCGCTGTTACAAATTTCTTATTATCATGTAGTTTAAAATGATCCCAATTAATTTCTGTAGTAATGTCTTACCTAATCAACTCATCGTCAAGAACTCTGGACTGGAGACTGTTGAGCCGAGTAATTGTGTCCTTCAGTTTATCAGCTAATGTCAGCCGTAGCTGCATCAATCCAGTTACTTTATGGTTTAGGACTCCTTCCTGCTGTTCTTTTTGTCTGCAAATGTTCAGAGATTCATTTGAGGCATGTTATTATAATGCCGCTGATATATGGACCACAAAGATCGACGGGAATCATATAAGTGGAAGAAATACCTCCGAATCTTTTTTTCGAGGTCAACACTCTGCTGGCTTTGAGCTTGAGTAGCAAGATGTTGTAAATGTGTGTTGAGTTTTGTACACTCGTGATAGCTAATCGCAAAAGCTTCTTGTTCTTGTTCCATTCTACGCAAATCTTCTGAAGTTTCTTGCGTCCTACGTCGCAGCGCTTCCACTTGCTGTGCAATCTCTGCAACTGCGTCGCCAAGAATCATACCGACCCGTCCGCCAGCCATGTTCATCAATGCACCTCCAATGTTCTCGACCTGCGCCACTAACTTCATTTCTGTCCCCAGACAATGTCTAATGATTCTGAACAGAGTTGCAGGATTTTGACTGTATCGTTGCTGTAAATTAGTGTTAAAATGTTTAGTAAAATTTTAAAAGAAAATTTGGATAAGTATGAATAAGTATAAATATAAAACAGGCAACTTTTCAGATTCTTAACGTTCATTTTTCACCTGTTTACTAAGTTTTCCAAAAACCATATTTAAGCCATAAAACAAGGAGTTTAATCTTACTCTGAACATCTTCGCCGCTTCAATCAACTTCAATTTCGTTAAAAATAAATCTTCAGTGTTTAAAGATGCCGCTTTTGATTCCAATTCCTGAACCAAGGATCCCACGAGGTTGGCTATGTACTGTTCATACTGGGGATTATCTGGCTCAATATCAGTCCTGGAAATAAGAGTAAAAAGTATAATGTTTAATTGATGAAGAAATATAACGCGAGATTAAGGTCAGTATAATCTTCAAACAAACCACATCTTATCCTCGATCCATCCGGACAAAAAGTGTCTAACTTCAATGGGAAAGTGTTCTCCATATACAGAGCGGACTTGCTGCAACGCCTCCGCTGGCAGCTGCTGCGCCTTAGCCCATAGTGTCATTTTCTTAACCTAAACGGGACTCCTTAGACCTATAAATAAACACTGTTGGAGAATTTTATTTCATTGATATTCGGATGAAATGGGACGAAGCAATGTATTCCGTGTAAAAATAATAACAGGATAAGAGATAGATTTAATCTGCGATTTATCATACGGAACTGACGTGCTGCATGAATTGAGATAATTATGAGATAACGCGAATACAGATTTATAATATATTATAGAAGTAATATTATCGAAAACGTTATAATTGCGCGGAAAAGGTGAAAGAAAAAGTTAGGTTATATTTCGATCAACAGGTAGAATGTTATCGGCGATTGAAATGTGATCGCAAAGTATGTGTTTCTCTGTTAATAGCTAAGGCGTGAGAAAGTTTGCCTTGGGGGCAATAGTCGTCAAGGGCGACATTAAAGAAGTTGAAATAACGCGTAAATAATATCAGATAGTAAGACCTTGGTACTTGCCTCGTCTGTTGACGGGAGTTTAACGACTTTCTATCCTTGATAGGTTCCGGTAATAAAACCGATTTAACAAACCCAATGACAATGCTACGACACTTATTCTATAACTACTGGCGAATACAAGCTCATCAATCGGTTTTCCTTTAAGATAACGTGTAAACGGGACGGATTTCCAGGAATTTTACACCGTAAATGGATCCCCGATGGGTCACGTGGTTACGGACATGCGCACATTATTAAACATACAATATCCCCACCAATTATACAATTTACCACCGTTTTTTTCTCAGCCGATTTACTTGCGTATGACCGCCACCGATACCGCGTTTTGTATGGGTTGGGCAAATTGGCATTTTTTTTGATATCTCAAGCCAAGATTTTATACTATTCATTTTGATAATCGAGATGCGTTGGCATGCGCAGACCCAAGCCGATAACCGAATGAGCAATGAGTAAAAATAAAATCATGACTTATAATACCTCTACGAGAATCTCTGGGAATCATGGGCGTGCGTCATATCTGCGCCTGGAGCACGGGCCTGGAGATATACGTATACCTATATAATAATCGTATATAGTTTGAATTTTTCCGCGTAAATTAAAATGTGTATCATTTCTATGATCATTATTCCGGAGGTTTTAATTGACAAAGAAAAATCGTATCGTGTATTCTTATTTCTCGCAGGAAATTACATACGGATCTTTGCGGTCAAGCAAAGTGGAAGATCTCTGTGCCAATAGCGTAAGAAACTTGTTTTACGCGTACAAGGTCGATCCGGGAATAATTTTTAAATATTTAGTTCATTATTCAACATTCCCTCGATCGATAAGGTAGGACGAAGATTATAAATACTCATGCGGATCGGAATATTCTAAATGAAGTTTTTTTTTTTTTTCTACTTATTACGGGCATATAAAAAAAAAAGAACAATCGTCTATCATTTTTGAAAATATGATTCAAAAAATTCACATCACTTTATTACACTAACGAAAATTATCTCAACACTTGTATAAATAAATGTATATAAAAAATACTTGAAGAATGTGCTTATCTGTCAGTATGCACAATAACAAATATAACATATAAATATATATACTATATATTGATTTTATACTCTGTATATCTTGAAGCGGCGGTAAAAACATGATTTAAGAAAAGCATAAGGTCTGCGCGCACTATGCGGTGGCGAACAGCGTCGAACCAAAGAAAACAGTAGCTATCATCAATTTTTTTTTCAGGAAACATGATTACAACAATATTTTGTTGATGCTTTGGGTGATAGCCACTGTTTTCTTCGGTTCGCCGCCGTGTAGTACGCGCAGACCTTAATGTTACTTTTGAATCTGTACAAAAATATGTATATAAATAGTTGATAATAGTTCATTAATACCATATAAATATCTGGAAAATAACAATTCAGGCTTAATTTAGTCTTAAGTTATGTTTAGGACGTTTCAGTATACTTAAGTATTAGAGGCGGAATTATGAGAGCCACAGCACCAGTTAGATACGTAGTGGTACTACCGACGCTCCAAAATGCTGAAATCATTAAAAATAATCATAGAAACATGATATTTTTTGTTTTATAATATAATATTACCGATTGATGTTACTATGGGACCACAAGCTCGTGCTAATGCCCCTAGAGAACGAAATATCCCAGTTATTGAACCCTTTTGACTATCAGGTCCCACCCTTGTGACAAGAGTCATCATGCAGGTCACTACCATCGCTGTAGCTGAAATTCAGAACATTGTTTATATTGTTATTAAGCTTTGGAGAGATTATAATTTCATTGAAAGAGTTTTTGACAAAGTTTAACTCACACACTGCAAAGAGAAACACACCAAAGTACAGCATCGCAGTACCCCTAGCTATACCAATGCATACGAATGATGGAATGACCAGCCACAAGCCCTGAAATAAAAGCATTCAATAATTGTAAAAAACAATTGAAGAACAAAAGTATATTCGTCAATTTTTAAGAGAGTAAATTCGGTAGCATTTGCTCTCTTTTAGTCAAGAGGATTCCAAAAAAATTTGTTACCCACCAATTCAGCAATAGATTTTGTTTTATGAGCAGGGATTCTGCGAACCCATCCCCCCTGTAAAATGGCCATGGTTGAACCGATGCCTAAGAACATCCAGCCTTGTTGCATGCTGGTAAATCCAAGCAAATGATGTGTCAAAAACGTTAGAGTGAATTCGAGTCCACTGTAGACAAATAGGTATAGAAAATAGGCTCTACCCAGTCTTCGGAGAGTCTGTAATTCTGAATATATGCCTAATTTAATATCAAAACCATTGAACAAAGTAGATCGATCAAAATCTACTATTATACAATCTTTTCACATTTTATTGGTAAGATAAGTAGAGCTTTTGATCTTGGTATTATGTTTACCTTGGGGAGATAAACCAGAAACTCCATTGAATTGGAACAAATCAAAAGGGTTTATGTATGCTAGGGCTTCAGATATCCCAGTGGCAAGAGTCTTAGCTCTGTATTTTGTCGGAAGACTTTCTCTCAAGTTAAATACAACGTATATCAAATCGCTAAGCGCTAATAAAAGGGCAAATAACGCAGGTATTGCGTACCACTGGCCCTCTCTATGCCCAGTAGACAAACATGCAAATGTTGCGCCTATCATTGGGCCGAGAACAAACCCGATTGAAAAAGCTATGCCGACTAGAGCCTGAAAAATATAAAAAATATGAAATAGAATTAGCTTGAATAACGAAAACTCAACACAACGAATGATATAAATGATTGTGGATGAGAAATAAGGCGTTGTTTATTACCATTGCCTTTCCTCTTGACTTTGAAGAAGTAACATCGCTTATAATGGCCATTGATAAGCTGACGTTGCCTTTGCTAAGACCTCCAACAAATCTGGCAAATACGAAGTACGCAAAATTGTGGGATACAGCCCACAAAAGATACGACGCTGCTATTCCTGATAGACAGAGTAGCATCAACGGTCTTCGACCGTACACATCGGACAAAGCCCCGACTATTGGCGATGATAAAAATTGTAAAAACGAATACATAGATCCCAAAAATCCTGGAATAGTAGAAGAGGGTATATTGAAAACGATTAGTTTATTCTATTTGTGACATAGAAATGTATGCAGAAATGACTTACCTCCGAACAAAACTGAGTTGAATCTCGCCGGAACATTGAGATAAGTTTGTATGGTCTGTATGTAGCTTAGTATAGCTGAATATAATCCTTTATTATTATCAAGTTTTTCGTAGTGTTCCAAAAGGGCAGGAAATAAAGGTAAAATCATTGTAAATGCGAGGAGATCAAGTAGCAGCGAGATGAATACGACTCTTACAACTTGGGCATCTTCTCGGTTTTCGTTATCGCTGTTCATTGCTTTTTCAGACTTCATTGTGAAGATGTTAATTTTCAGGGTGGATACAGGTGTTTGAATATATTTAATATTACGTAAGTATAAAAAATAGAATGATTTTGTTTACGCTTTAGACTTATCAAGAATTAATACTGGTACTCAGCCTGAGTCTTATTTCTTGTCGGCTACTTCATTTTACTCCAATCTCAGTAGCGTGTATATTAATATAAAAAAAAATATGATTAACTATTCCCCGACTGCGGTAGTACAGGATATAAATGATAGCATTATCTCGAGAAGTACTTGAGGTTATAAAGTTTGCGACATGCCGCAAATGCCACGTTTCCGTCTGCGGTCGATTGTCAACTAAACATTTCACTCTGAAAAATGATACATACTACCTAAGTGGATTACTTTCTATTAGGGGCATCTTACCGTCACATGACTCTACCCAACGAAAAACCTGTTATTAAAGTCAGAAGAGAAAGTCCTAACCTATTCTTAGCCATTATCGTCAATTTGACAGATGTCGGGTGGCGGACTCATATCAAAAATTCGCTACCACGAACCAGACGGTTTCGCATAAGAAGAGCCTGCCTTTTGATTGGGGATTAAAAACGCGCCGTGAATGAACGGCACTGATTCGCTAGATTCAACAGCTCGAGAATCCGGCATTTTTAAATCAGGTTATTTATTAAACATCACTTTTGATTTGATTCTGCATTGCCTAGCCACGGTAAGGCTGTAAATATTCATGTAATAAAACTGTAGCGTATATCTATGGAAGTTTTTCAACCCTTTATTACCTTGCTCCTTATATATATTATCACCATACTTATGTAATCCATTAAACTATTCGAATCTTATGTGATTGGATTTTAAAAAGATTTCGAACAAGTCGAGAATGAAATATTAAACAGTATGGTACCGCATGGGCTGTTGGTAAATAAGAAATGATCTTTATTCAATGTTGTACCGACTACACATATTCGAATCCAAAATAAATTTCATATATTGTATTTATTATGTTGTAAAATAGCTCTATTTCATAAAACAATAATTAGAGATGGGTTTTGATGTTGCTATATCTGAGGCTCTCCATCGCATAGTTTGAAATATTTATAAAACACGTAGTTTGCCAAGTTATGCCTTATTATTGTCTTTATTTGCCAGTGAAGCGAGAAATAGCTCGGGCAGGCGCACCCTAAAGGCATTATGTATGCCAGTTTCCGGTAGCGTTCAACATACACATCATTTATTCAGGTCCACTTCCTCGATGAACAAAGATCTTTTCAAATTGATTCTCATCCTCGTGGCTAACCCGTCCAAACGATAACGCGAAGAGCTGCTACTACAATTTCACGATTCAGATTACAGCCTTTATGCAAATACAGATGTACACATTTTTCTTCACGCTATAATATATGCGGATCATATAGGTACAAGCAAAGCTTGAACACGTTCGTGTACAAATACCAATTTCTCAAAGTTTGAAACTGAGATATATTATTCAAAGATTGTATAGCTAATGCTAAACGATTTTCTATATCAAAAAACTTATTTGTCTTTGTGTTGATTTACACGAGGTTTGTACGGTATATTTTGAATGAAATCCTCGATGTATACAAATTCAGACATAAATATCTACGTATGTATTTATATATGAGCGTTTTTGACGATCAGTATTTATTGAGCAGATTCCCTAATAAACGTAAAAACAATTGTATAAATATAACGTAATACTACGGATAGAAGCGGCCGCGTTTTTGGAACCAATTCAACGTACCGTAGCTACATCGTAAGGCCCAGATGGCAAGCGATGGTCCCTTGCTTAAATTTTAAATACGATATAGAGGCGATGGGTCTTGTGCCACCTGCTCCAAAACTCAGACACAACTATCGCCTTCGTGCATCCATTTCACCGTATTATAAATAACATTTTTCCACACTAAAAGGAACTTATGCGGTTTCTTTTCAATTGTGGTTTAATCAAAATTCCGTCGATTCAAACAGCAGCAGACTGTAAAATTATACAAACCTCCGCGCGTGCATTATAAGAATATTATACTTTTCCTAAAAAGCGATTCAAAACCAGGCGCTAGGATCGTATCGGTAATTGGATACCTTACAGGTATATTTGAACAGCATTATAGTATTTGGAAACGTTTTTGAAAAAAACATCATAGATTAGCATTTGCTAATGGACGGACAGGACCGTGTTAAAATCCGAACAATGATTCATCTAAGATATTTTATTTGAAATTCGAAAAGTCTACAAGTTTGTAGAATGTATACTTATATGTGAAATATACTTTTCCGATGATCTATTTCACAGAAATTTGATGGGAATCAACGTAGTGTATATAAATACCTGTATAGGTATAACTATATGAATTTTGGGTATGGATTTGTTTCCTGCGAGTGCAGAAGTTCGGTGTAAATTTTCACCGGTGGTTTAAGTAACATTCGAATTTTTCTCAGAATGTTAGCTCGACGGAAGAAATTTGGACAATGGGACAAAGAGAATTTTCGGTCTACAGCCGGCTGCGCGTAAAAGTACAAAGTCCTCGGGAGCTACGGGTGCACGGGTGTTACACACCGGGTATATACCTAGGCTACAGCAACACGGCAACCGTAAGGGTGCTTTTAAAGGGAACGCTACGATGAAAAGCGGCTAAAGTGACCGAAAAAGAGAGAAAGAGATAAAGAGAGAAGAGAGAATGAAACATAAAGTTCGAAATAAGGGAAGACATAAGCGCGTGCCCACCCGACAGCAGATGCTCTGGGCAGCGTACCATGCAGCTGTCCTGTTCAAAGTGGTTCTCAATCGATATTTTTACGCCTTTATATATATTTGCAATAAGATTTCATTGATTTTTATATTCACACTCAACTTTACATCGATCTCCAATCGTTTGGTAAATTAAAAAACTGTTTATCGATTATATAAGGCTTTTGTTTTTATCGTTTGAATAGCAAGACTATGCAGGATCAACAATTTGAATTTTCGTCATCTATAGAGAACCGAACATTTTGGATGAGACCGGATTTCCTCGTAAATAAAAATCGGAGGATTTTTTAAGAGAACTGCGTGTAGGCTGCATTGCGATTTTGAGTATTATACATTTTAATATTGTTCATACACAATGTATATAAGTATAGAGTTCATCCGTACCTAGGTATAATTCTTTGCGATTTTCCCTGGCGTTATTTACACGGAAAGTAGTGGTATTCAAATTTCTGAAAATTCTGCGCCAAATGGTAGAGCAGGTGGCGAAGTACAATTATATTTCACACAAATTGGCTCACAATTTACGACATGCAAACGTCACGAAACCTTACCTATCTAAGAAAATACGTTATCAAATCAATCCTAGAGCTGTGAAGCGTTTTGATTTCAGATTGAGTACCTGTGGGTTTGATACGTTTATTTTTATCGATTATATCACAATTTCTCTTTTTTGTATTTTATCAATGTCAGAAGCTTTTTGTCAGATAAAAAAAGAAAAAAAAAAAACTTAGCAAGAATTATAGCTGGCAATTATTTGGCAAGACTATACTATTAATAAAATGAAAGAATCATTAAAAAGAAGTTCAATTTTCGTTGTTTTGTTTGAGAGCCAGCTGTTTGTTTGTTGAATCGTTTATTCGTGCGTTGGTCGAATACAAACCAATGGTTACAAAATTAGGAAATACAACGAACCAATGATCGCAAGCTGAAGCTAATCGTCAAAGAAATTGGGTCACTGTAGTAGTTATAGTTTTTAAAAAAAGAACCCCGGAAATAATTATATACATCAGACGGTAGAATACAAGTACTATACCTACCTACCCTCTGGATGACGTGAGAAAACGGTTAACACTATAATCGATTCGTATATAAGTACGTCAAAGTCCGACGAATCGTGCATTACGACCGCTCCTCAATTTCCGCGTTATACCTATATGCATTTATAATAATTTATTGCAATCGAATCGATAAAAATCAAACCGAAAGACTCGTAGCGTCAGAGTTTTTCGGGAATGTATTTAGTTTGTTTCACGAAAAAGATGATAAAACAGGTAAAACCTATTGGAGTGATTCGCCGCTTGGTATAGTAATGCAAAATCAAAGAATGCAATGATCCATCATCATTAGATTACGTTCAGCGATCGATCCACCCTTAAGCTCACGTCTAAAATTTCAGCTGTTGTAACGATCGATTTTCTGTATTCTATAGTCTGTACATGAGCCTACGAATCACCGCTGCATGAACGTATATAATGTATTTACGAAAAAAAAAAAAAAACAGAATGAAAGAAAGAAGAAAAAGATGAGGGAAAAAAAGAGGATGAAATTCAGGACAGCTGATATAATTTTGGCGGGCTTGGAGCGCAACAAAGAAATAAGACCGTAAGAAAAGAAAAGAGATCCTTTGGGTCCTTTGGGTCCTACGAGTCCTTGGCTGTTAAATAAGAATAAGTTCCCCCACCAAAATTTTACACCACGGGACTGCCTACGGTTGGGTATATAGTACATGGTTAATACAGTTGGGCCCAAAAGAAATAAAGGGCCCGGGCACCTGGCCATCGGCATCAGTTCGCTAGCAGTCGCCAACCGTGCGGGTCGTTCGGATGCAGCGTCGCACGTTATAAGACTGAGGATCATCGGAAGTAAACGATAAAATAGAAGAAGGAAAAAGAATAAGAAGACAAGAAGAAAAAAATAAAAATATAACAATTATTACGTAAAATATCAGTGAAAAAAATATCGATGTTTATGTGGATATAGTGTTGTGGATTACGTACGTTATAACGTATTTCAAGATAATTTTTATGCGATAAAAAGAGAGAGAGAAACCGGCGGCAAATTCCGCACGCGAAAATTGCGTCGTTTCATACTTTTTCTCTACAGAATTGATCCAATTTTTGCTTAAGATGAAAGAAATCTTTCCGGGTTCATCTCAAATCGGGGTACTTATAGTGCGGTAAAATATTTAGTGTTATTCGGAATGCTTAATATCCCAGTACAGTCTGAGGACGTTTTTCACAGTTTTTCCGAGACGCGCAGCGTGTGGCTTCATCAAACGACGCACATCGTTCTGTCCTTATCCTATGAAAAGAGAAGCCTCCATCTCTGGCTCCATATCTTTGTGTTAAATCGTATATAGATGAAAATCTCTAAGTATAACTCTCTAATTTGGAGACAAAATGTTAAGACCACGTTAGAGAGATGGTAATTAAATTTTCGATTCATAATAATATTGTTAAATCTTAAAGACATATTTTCCCGCGATCTTTGCTGCGGTATACTGTCTAATATAACATAACGTAACATATAAGATACACACATCCATCGTTGAGCTTTGAACCTCGTAATTGCATGTAAGATAGGTCGAGATTTGTGTCAATGTTTCGTACAATTATTTTTCCAATATTGCACTTGTCCCGGCCTATCGGAATGCACTAAAATCTGCACTAACGAGTTCAAAAATTAATCTCAAAAACATCACGGCGAGTTAAAATTGACGACAGATATAATATATTCATTATACCGTTTCTGGAAGACAGCCTGGAGCTTCTGTAGTAATGCGTGACAGTCGAGTAGGTAGGGATGTGGGCATTATTTGTATCGTTAAATCAAATTGCACTCGTCCCGGCCTGCTGGGCTGTCGCAATGTCTTCGCAACTTATTAATGAGGATGATTCACTTCGAAGGCAGTAATATCTAGTAATAGATATATACTCAGGGCATAAAACAAAATCATTATTGTCATATCATAGGTATATTGATTGAAAGAAAAAAGTTGTAACATACGTTTTTCTAAAGTATCAATTTCTTTCTCGGTCTCCGGTATGTTAAGCTTTGCGTTAGTATATGCCAACTTGTAGATACTCTCCATTGGAAATGGGTCGTATATTTAAATTCCGAGATCGTAGGTATGAGATATTCAAATTTGCAAATACCGATTTTTCAGTAGATAACATAAGACTAGCATTACAACATATTATGATATTACCACTGAATCCTATAATTATATAGTACAGTTGCAGAAACGAAAATTCTCATCATTCATTCACGTATGTAATAAATGAGAGGATAAAAAATTAATAAAAAAGAAAAAGTACGTTAGTTTTTTGAATATACAAATGAAGAATGTATTTACTTTATCCCTGTTAGTGCAGGTTGAATAAAGAACGTGCGAAACTGTATCAAAACTCTTGTGTATACCTTCTTTGAACAGGTTTCCCAGGACGGTTATCAGTTACAAAGAAACTTACGTTTGTCACCAAGCATTCATATTGCGAACTTTTTTTATGGCGTCTCCCCGTATACCTATATTCTATTGTGCGGCTAACGTATCGCTGTAAAAAAAAATATTATAATTCGATTCAACTGTGTATGTACTACAAGAAGGAAGAGAAAAAAAATAAATAAATAGGCTAATAAAAAAACTGGAAGGAAAGAATATACGTTGCGTTCGATTCAATAAGAAAACACAATAAAAATAGTTGCTCCATAGAAATTGGATCCTGTTTTCCATTCATTGGCGAAGGATGCATACTTATATATATATTCCTACATACAGGCTCAAATATTCATACATATACGTACGAGCATCCATCTAGACATCCCCTTAAAGAGTCCCACGGTATAAAATAAAAACACCTGGCTCCTTACTACACACTCGCGTATATAGATGCCGAGACTGGTTTTGGTTTCCTTATAAACTTTATTCAATTCTTTATATTATGGCAAAGGGTTCACCATTATACATACAACTACCATTCATATGCAAAACAATAAATTAACCGAAAGAAATAAATCCATAACTTCACTCTTCAGCTGCGATGTGCGAGCTGAATAGTAGAAACTATAATATACGTATATATGTATGGTATAATACAATGCTTGAACAATTTTAATACATTTCTCTTTAAACCTCATGAAATAATCAGTTTAGTTTCTTTTTTCTCCCTTTTTTTTTCTTCTTCTTTTCTCCACTCTCTGTATCAACCTTTTGGTATTGGAGTTAAATTCATGGCAGAATAATCGTATATAGATTTATCTAAAAACATTGCATAGCAATGAGACACCTTGGTCAATCAGATACAGTAGGTAACGGTCATTTCAGATTCCTTGACATATTTTTTATATTTGAGCTGTAGATTAGTACACATATTAGAAGTTGCAAATATACCCGTATCCATACATGCGGTAGAAAAAAAAAAATCAATTGCGACGTTCCCAAAATGTCAGTATGAAAAATGTCGCACTATGACATCCTTTCGATAAAACATTCAATCTATACAGAATCTAGCTAAACTCTATCTACGTATTATTAATATGCCGATCTATATCTAAGTATGCATATAAAATACTATGAGATTTCTCCTTCATTTATAAAACAATCAATATGTATAGTTCGCGCATTATTGCATAGGCTGACGAAAAAGCACTTCATAAACTGCCGATCGTACTCCCCATCTAACAGGGGGGCCTCTACCCATAGTATATCAAGTACCTTCAATTTCAAGTAACAAAACTCTTGACATGCATTTAACAGCCTCTAAAGATTGAAATCTAGATATGCAAATGCGTCGAGGACCGGGGTTCTTTCGCATTATCCCGCCATTGTTAACGAATTTAAATTCCGCCTGTTTGTATGCAATTACTATGCATTCATCGTTAGGTCGGTAAGGTAGAAACCTACTATTTAGTCCTCACAACACATGTGATAAATTGTTAATATTACTCTCTTCTTTACCGTCAGAAAAAAACATATTAATTCCGAGCTGCACCACTGCCTCGCTTGGACGCACCGCGAGTGTAGGAGCAGTTAGTTTTGGATATTTTATAAAAAATAAATAATTTTCTGAATAAAGATGCTGACACTGAACGGACGATTGGGGAGCAGGTAATGTGTTATAAATATTTCCGATATCCCCCAGACTTTACTTTACCTCTGTATGAAAAACACCGATTAAACCGTACGCGATTTTATAACCTCGCAGAAAATTGATTCTAATTTTTATCACTGTTATTTACTATTGTTATATACTAAATCCCTTCTCAGATGACAACGAAAAATAGCTAAATTTTATTCTTAACACATTCTGTTGATTTAATCTCGCAGAAAAATCGCTCAGAAGTTATTAGCCAGGCTTCAATCGACCGGAGATGTGACCGGTACTCATAGCATCAAAATACCACAGAGAATCGAAAGAGGACCTACTGATATTTTGAAAGTAAGATTTATAGATAATTCTAGTTCTAGCTTTAAACTGTTTCAATAAATAATTAATATAATCTATAAAGTTTATGCTACAATGTACCCTGCTTTTGTTATCATTCATCTTTCAGGCTCTCGGAAGCACGGTTCAAAGAGATCCGACCGCTGCTCATTACAAATATCACGACGATCCGTATTTCATTCCTACCTCAAACATGGGAAAACGAACCTACGCACTATCACAAGAAGCAGGAAGAAAGGCGGCGGTTTGGATTAGACAAGAATATGCCGATCTGTTTCAACACAGAGTTGCCGATCCTGTGATAGAGGTGATTGGATGTTGATTGTTTCCTAGTAATTCTGCGTTGTTTGAGTTATTCTATAACTGAAAATGTAGGCTTCTTGATATTTATCAAACCCTTATTTGTCAGGAAATCGAATGTTTGTTCCGCCAGATTTAAAACTTGGCAAATTTTCTTCTCAGGACTTTTTACCCAAAGCAGTTTACGACGAGAATAGCAAAGTATCAGAAGAAACATTACACAATGCGATAAAGGATGGAAGATTGGCTGATGCAGTAACAATATATCGCTTATTAGAGAAAGATGGAGTCAGCATTGAGTCAAGACAAGCATTATTAGAAATGTTGTGCTTTTGCAATGACCAAGAACCAATATCCGACGAATTTACTGAAGAGAGATGGTTCAGAAAATCGTTACAGAATATTAAAGCCAAATGGAAGTAAGTCTGGATTCATTCCTTTCCATATTTTGAAGATTCGAATGCCTAAATCTCAAAAACGTTTGATCCTTTTTTATGTCAACAATTTTTTCAGGTCTCACGATGTTCTTGAAACATTGTTTGAGTCTCTGAAGAATGAAAACGATGCGATTGCAACTGCGGCTTACAATGCGTTGATTTGTGGTACTGCAAAGTACTTACAGGTACGTATTTTTTTTGTATTGTCTCTGTTCTCTGTTCTCTGAACTTCAGGATTGATATCATCTGAACTGAATCATCAAGCTAGATAAAAATGATTTCAGGTAGAGAAAGCCTGGGCATTGTACGAAGAATGTCAAGAGAAGGGCTTGCCGCTGTATTTAAGAAGTTTCAATAGTATCTTGAGATTGATTCAATTCAAAAAAGATACAGGAGAAGAAAGAAAGCACCTTTTGTTCGACATACTCAAATCAATGGCGCAACAAAATATTAGACCTAACATTCGCACTCTCAACGGTGCTCTTCAAGTTGCTGGTTTATTGAGAGGCCCAAACCCAGCGAGAGACGTAGCACTTGCTATTTACAAGGAAATGACAAATGCCGGCGTGCAGCCATCTCTCGGCACTTATTTTTATTTACTTACAATCTTTTGCCGTAATAGTAAGTCTGGACATTATTAATATGAGGCTTTTAAATGGTTTCAAACTCATCCAAACCATATTTGAAATGATTATATTTTCTTTTAATTAATGAATATTAACTCGGCCTGATTAATTTGTGTTATTTTAGCTGGTCCAAGGAGTGAAATTCTAATAGATATTCTAGACAAAATAGAAGGAAAGGAGTTCGAAATTAAAGATCCGCAGGATTTATTCTTCTTTGTAAAAGCCGTAGACATTGCTAGAAATCACTTGATGAATATTCAGGTTGCCCATAGAATACACAGGCTTCTGCTTACCGGCAACAACTATAATCTGATTGGGGAAAATCAAATGGTGAATATTTTTCATCTCGATAATTTCTTTTGTAGATTCGATACAACTCAACGAAATGAATAATCGTATATTTTGTATTCTTTCTTTCTTCATTTGCAGGAAAGTATCTACTATCGCCACTATTTGACGTTAATGGTCCAAACAGAGCCACTAGATACATTCATGTCATTGTACGATACTTTGGTACCTAATATATACATCCCAGAGTCAGATGTGATGGAGGAGATTCTCCAAGCTATAGAAATAGCTGGAGAATGTGCAGCTAGTAAACTCCTGCCCAGGATATGGTCTCAAATGGTCATGTTTGATCATGTGCAACGACAGCCGCTTTTAAACCGTGTACTGCAGATTATGCATACCAATTGTAGCCCTCCACCTGAATCCCTGGTCAATAAACAGTACGCTGATATTGCTTGGCAAATCTGGACTCGAATCGAGGTGCTTAAGAATAAGAAAAGTCATTTTACAGATCTGACATCTCTCGTTAACTCATCTTTCATTCAATTTTTCAGGGTCAAAGAGCCGAGATGAGAGTGCCTCTGAAATGGAGTGCAGAGATGCTTGGGCAAGTTGCTGTCTTGTCCATTCGTGGTGGACATTTTGAAAGAATGCTAATGGCCTTATCCTATCTAATAGAAAAGGAGGGAACTTTTACAGGCGTACTATTAAAAGAACATTTGGAAACTATTTTGGATGCTTGCATAGAGAACGGACATTCTGCTGCTGCTGTGGTAGGAAAATTCTCTATGAATTTCTTCAACCCGAAAATATTAGTTGATGAACACTTCCGGTTCATTATAAAATTGAAATAATTTTTTTACCAGTCATCTTCTTGCGTTATTCATCCTACGAATGTTTGCTTTTTCCTCAAATCTCTCTTTGATTTTGAATGAAAACATTTTTTTTTCTAGAACGTAGTGGCGTATGCTGCTAACAATGGATTTGCCGAATCTGGTCAGATGGGTTACAGGGTAGCCCATACATTATCTCTGGATTCTATTCAAGAAACGAAATTAATTAATTTGGTTGGCAAAGATGTTCTTCAACTTCATCTTGGCTGATCATTTCTATAAGATCTACTCTAGTACTAGAACAATTAATAATGATTTTACTATCATTAGATTCTACACGTCTTGTATTATATTTGTAAATAAAGTGGAAATCTGCCAAAATAATCGCTCACTAATTTTTCTATCTCTAATCTAAGTTTTTTCGCGTTTAAAATCAGTTTTATCACTGTTTACTAGTGTACAGCAAAGCTAGCGAATTAAAACAAAGTCTAAACCGATATGGATAAAGTGAATCACACTTCAGCTCATTTGGTTCAAAATTATAGAAGTCAGGAATTATTTTGTTATAGTTAAAAAGACATCGAGTATTGTGAAAAATTTAGCTCGGAGAGACAATCTGAAATATTCTAAGATTTTCATCGAATGTCAACCCATCTAGTTGACCTATGTTTTTGATATAAGTTTTTCTGAGTACTAATATAAAGAGTTTGAAAATCAAGTTTTAATCAAGCTAAAATGGCTCACCATTCTACCTGCTGTGATAAACTGGAAGTATTTTCCGATTATAATTCAAAGGATGGGTATTATAACAACGTAATTGACATTCAGGAACATTCTTGCTCCCTCGATTCGGTCCCAACTGATTAATGGATTAAAAACCAGGGGGAAGACCCCTTTTAGCAAAATGCCTCCTTCCTGTGCCCAGTGAACAGTCTCGTGCTGCACTTCTAAAAACTGTTCGAACAGTCTGTGTTCATCCTAGCAAAGTGCAATATTTGCAAATAGAAAAAGGGAAGAATTATATGCAAAGATTTTTGGTATTTGTCAGCTTAAATCCATCAAAGCAAGAGGATTCTAATGATTTAACTGTACTTGCCTATAATAATCGAGAACTATGGAGTGTAGAAACGAAAGTGTGCGTCTGACAATAGATTCTATTAAAGAAATTATTGCCAAAGATGAACCTGACGTCGAAATAACTAGCTTGGAAGAAGAACCTGGCTCAGGAAGAGGAGATAATTACACTTCGATGCTTTATCGCTTACATGTTATGGGTATGAAACAGCAAAAGAATTGTGGAGAAAGAATAAAGTGGCGTCAAGCAATCATCTATAAGGTAATCACCAGAAATATGTCACAATTCTATTGCCTTTGTTCTGTCTAAGTCTTTAGAAAAATAAATGAATGACTTAGAAAATTTTTAATTCCGGTAATTAAGAATTAAATTCTTCCCGTTTCCCTTTCCCATTCCAACTCCACTTGACTTCCTATCGCTTTACAATTGAGATAATACTGAGCACCTGAGTTCAGAGAATGATAGAAGAAGAATTTTAGGATAAAGAAAGAATAATATGATTATCAAGGTATTGCCGGATTCACGAGAACGACGCGAGGCTTTCAAGAGTGAAACCTTGTTCAGAAACGAGGTGGGATTTTATACCAGAGTATGGCCGGCTCTGAACGCTCTACAATCACGAGGGAATCGCGTATTTGATGGAGTAGCCAGAATATACGTTGCAAGAGAAGATCTGATCGCGATGGAAGATCTAAGGGACCGAGGTTTTCGAATGGGTGATCGAAGAGTAGGACTACAATTGGAGCAACTTCGACACACATTAGCAGCTTTGGCAGGCTTTCATGCGCTTAGCCTTGCATTGAAAGAACTAAGGTGACTTGTGATTCTTGATAGAATAACATGAATTGGAATCTTCTTATTCCAAATGTCACATAATTTGGAAGGCCAGTATTCGAACTTTTAGGACACTCTACAACTTTAGATCCAATTCATAATTTTTGTTAATCTAAAGGCCAGAAGAGTTCAACGAATTAAGTAGCAGAGGTGGTGGAGGTGTAGAAGAAGCATTATTTCGTGAGGAAAACGAGGATTGGTATAGACAATACTACAGGGTAGCTGTGAATAATGCGATTACAATGGTATCAGAAGCTTTGCCTCCAATGGCAGAGAAGAGAAGCAAAGACGTTATGCAGAGATTGCAATCTTTTTTGCAAGAAGATACGTTCTTCCATACAATGACCGAGTTGGCTGCAGCTAAAGGACCGCTAACGGTTTTTTGCCACGGCGATTGCTGGACCAACAATATTCTATTTCGTGAAGAAGCGGGGTCAGAGCCGGAGGTTTGTACAGTATAAGAAAAATGATAAATCCTGGGAGGACCTTTCCATGTATACCTTTCCTATAATCCTCAATTTCAACGATTATAATGAGGAAATAAGATTTTACTTGAATTACTCTTCACATGTAGGTATGCTTTGTTGATTTCCAACTGTCTCGAGTGGGATCACTAGCCCTAGATTTGTGCAACCTTCTCTACCTCTGCACAAGTGGAGAAATTCGACACACCCACATGACATCACTTTTGCGCCATTATCATCACCATTTGATTTCCGCTCTAGAAACACTTGATGTGCCACAAGCTTTTAGAGATCCCTCAACCATGTGGGACACGTAAGTGATAAAGCACCATAAAATTAGCTACCAGTATACATATGATTGATGAGTTTGTAAAATACACATAAGCACCACCAGGTAAAATAGAAAATATCTAAATTTTCATACTTTCTGAATGGTGTAACAAGTCGCAGTCTTTGCTATCAGTTCTGATGCCTTATATTATTAAGCATGGAAATATGTTTTAGGTTTTAATATGCTACAATAGAGTTGTTGCTGTTCTTTGACTACATTACCAATGACTAGCTTAACACCTGGGTGTTCCAAAACTTTACTCTAGTGATCCGAGTATGTCTTTATCCTTTCTTCACTCATGACAATAGAGAAAGATACAACATACTCGGATCACTAGAGTAAAGTTTTGGAACACAGCCCTGATACACAGAAAAAGTATTTGAATAAGGCACAGACTATATCTTCCAATTAATAATAGATTAACTGAAGAAGTTCGGAGATGTCGACGCTTTGGATTGGGTCTAGCAATTGACATGCTACCAATAAGTACCTGCGCAAGCGACGAAGCTCCAAATTTGTACGAAGATGAAGAGAATGAAAAAGGGGTGGGAGCTGGCCCACCACCGGGAGGTGCAGAATGTGCTCGTCTAATGACAGATCTGGTATTGGAGATGATAGATAATGAAACTATTTGAGTTATTCTTGTCCGTTTGAGATATAGAATCATGATACTAGAAATAAAATGTACTGTAATAGCTGATAGGAAGGGAGGCCTCTTTGAATTGGTAAAAAAATTTTGTCATTTCGAATAAGTAGAAGAAAAAGAATTGATGTTTTCAAAATACCTAATATGAATAAAGAGATTAATAAGCTTGATGTAATGGTACCCAATTCTTTTAATTCATTTATCTCTTTTTCTAGAGTAGTTTTGCGTTATACTATTTCAGTATAGTGACATCGTGTTGCCTTATTACCTATTTAGTAACTTCAATTAAGATCTTATATTACAAGATGATAGTATATTATGTATGTATGTATATGTAGTAGTGTATTGTACACGAAAGATCATGAGTTGATTATAATATTATGAATTATTATGCGTAGATACGAAGTCTATGAATGAATCATAAGATCCGTTCACAATTTACACAGAATCTTTGTAATAATTAAAACAGCGTTTATTTACCCCCTGATTCAATAATTATGGTCTTTTCATTCTGCATAAAAAACGAAGGGACTTTGTATGTACGAAAAAATCCACTGAAAGTGGTCGACGATGATAATATAGCTTAACTATTAGTCATTCATTCATTAATTAATTAATTGATGATGAAAATCAGATTCTAATTATAGTTAATATTGATATTGGAATAATCGGCAGGCCCCAGCATATCGGCATATTAAAAACAATCAGTGGTTGTCAAATAACTTAGGATCGGTTGATTATATATTAATTAAATGTTCAATGTTACATCAGGCCTGAAATGACTGTAAAAAAAATTACCCTCTTCCACATAAAATAACGAACTCCACTTTTTCAACTAGTAAATTAATAATAAAAAAATGAAATAAAATATATAATAGATTCCATAAAATAATCTCACTAGCCGAGATGAAGAAACTTTACTGTGAAGGTCAGTAATTAAAAGATAGAGGAAAAGACAAGGAGAGAAATGGAATTAAAATAAAAGGGAACACATCCTGGATATACATATAAGTCTTGAAAAAAAAAAATTTAGATCTATTCCATTGCTCTCTTACTTGAAAAATATCAAAAGATATTAACTGTATTAGTCACCACTCCCGACTTACACGACAACCACTAACATAATTACATGTATATTATACTGGTTAAATTTGTAAAAAGGTAGTGAAATTACGCTTGTTGAGGTGGGGTATGAGGAGGTGGTTGCGTAGCTTGAGGTTGCGGACTGGGTGGCTGTTGTTGCTGCTGCTGCTGTTGTTGTTGCTGTGTAGAATTTGCCGCTTGCCAAGGTGGATGCTGACTCTGTTGTTGTTGTTGTTGTTCCTGAGCGAGTCGTTGGTGTGCTTGTTGTCTAGCGCGGAATTCAGCGGCCTTTAGCTGTTCCAAATGGAATTGCTGCCGCTCTGTGATAAGCTGTTGCCTCTGATACTCAAGACCTTCTCTTTCTCGCTCCATCGTTGTCTCCAGCTCCTCGAAATGCCTCAGCTTTATCTCAAGCTTCTTCATCTGCGTCTCAACGAGCAATGCAACCAATGATTTGATCTTCCTTTCCTCAACCGCAGCCAAGTGTTTTGCCTTAACAGCGGCAGCTGCTAATGCAGCCGCTGCTGCAGACTGTAGTTGTGCGTCTCTCACCACCTAGATAAGAGAAATTAAAATGTAATTAGAAGATATACTCCGGATTATTAACAATAATATTACCTTTTCTCTCTTTTCTTTAGCTTCTGCTTCTTCCTCGTCTTCCTTGGCCTTAGCTTCGTCGTCTATCTCCTTAGAATCCACATCGATTTTGTCTGTCTGGTCACGTTCGCTTTCGACAATGTCTTCTTTCTTCACAGGTTGCGGTGGTACTTGTGCGGAGTCGGCTCCCTCCTTCACCTTCATCTCCTGTGCTTCGTCCTTTTTGCTTTCGGCAGTAGAGGCGTGAGGGGAAGTCGCACTTGTTGAAGATGAGGTAGCGGTGGTAGCTGAAACAGCAGGATCTTCGGGAGGCTCTGGAGGTCCGGTACCTGCAATACCAGACTGTGCAAGCCCAGCCGAAGGATCAAACTTACCTGAAAATATAAAGAAAATAAATTAAGAATTCAGTTCCATTGTTATAGACTTTCGTTTACGGCTATTTACCATCTGGATTAGCACTGGCTTGAACATTTCTGAGATGTTGATCCAACAAGGCAGCAGGCACTTGATCTTTAATAGCCGCAAACTCTTCCATAGCAGCTTTAGCCGCGCTGGCAGCAACTCTTGGGTCTACAACGGAGGCCAAAAAGGCGACGGTGCTCATGACCGGATTGCCAGCCTTGGAGAATGGAACAGGCTGATAAGCGAGCGGACCCAAACCCTCGGGGCCTCCTTCTTCGAGGTAAGGATCCTCAATAGGCAAGCGTAGAAAGTGCAGTATACATTCGTCTTGAGTGCGAGAGCCAACATGTTCGCAAACTTTGTTCCAATCGTCTTTGTGGAGCTCCAAGCCTTCTAATAACAACAGTGTTTCTTGTTCTGTCCAATCGCGAGTCGCACCGGCGGCTTGTTTGCTTTTTAAAACTGCAGGTTTTCTGGAATACTGATCTACCTTCAGCCCAAAGTTCGACATAACTCCAAGACCGCTCTTTTCCTCTGGTACCATGCCAGAAAGTAGTGGTTTTTTCTCTAAATCTAACAGAGATTTTGCCGCACTAGAAGGTTGCGGGGTCTTAGGAGGATTTGGATTAACAGGCGCAAGTCCAGACGGAGTATCAGACAGAACATGAAAGTGTGATGTGGGTGGAGGACCCATCGGAGTTGGTCTGGACTCTGCATCAACTTGGTAATTGATCAGACCCCACTGCTCAAGAAATGCATGAACCCGCATGATGGCGCACACATCTCCAGCCAAGTTACGCCTGAAAACACAAAGCCGTGATATTTAGACCAATGACATCGCTCGTTCAAATTTTCTGGGACAAAAAACAGGTTTCGACCCTCACCTGCAGGCTGTAGAGGTGATATACTCAGTTGGATTCAGCCGGTATGTATCGATCATGAAATTACGATATGCGAGGTAGATCTCGGGCGTTTTGGATTTATTCTTTCCGTTAAAGAACTCGGATAGAGCGCGCTTTTCGATGGTATGAATCGAGTTGTAATCGAACCACGCTGAGTAGCTGGGGACTACGATGTGGTGTGTTTGCTCAGTAACATTATCTTCAGGCTCATCTCCCTTGCCACTTTCTCCTCTCTCCTTGCTCGCTCCGCGTTCTTCTCTTTCTTGAGCTCCTTGCGTGCTTCCTCGGTCACCTAAACGGATTTTTACCATTATTTGAGTGACGTGAAATGAAGTTTGGTACAAACCACACCGTAGATGTATCAATGGTCAATTATTTGCAGTTCGTGTAACATACCGTCCGCAGGCTCGTCCAAATCAGCCATATTTCCGGATTTCAAAGGCTGCAGTTCATTGTCTTGCTTTTTATTCCCAGTCGCAGATAAACCACCGCTACTCCCCGTTCCACCACTGCCTGGACCAACTGTAGCCGGATTCGCAGGGCTGGCAACGACTTCTATTATCCTTGGCTCAGCCGGAGGATCTTCCATGCCTTGAGTCAAGTCCTCTTCTTCGTCGACGCCACCTCTAGACTTCTTTGGAGTAGCCAGAGAAGATGATGAGCCTTGTATTCCTGCCGGTCCACGACCACTGTATAAAAATTCAATTATATTGGTGTCTAGGAGTTATTGGCAACATTTTAGCTCGGATAATCACCTCTTGCGCTTGCCAATCTTGGGCGGTGGACTCGGAGAACGTTTTCGCTTCTGTTTTTTTGCCGAAGAAGGTGGTGGGGGATGAGACGGTTGAGCCATCAAATCTTCAACAGAAAGCCGATGCTTGTGCACTCTTTTTTGACCGTTTTCTTCAACATCATAGTCTTCCTCGTTCATCCACTCGTTATACTGATCGAGGTCTAAGGCCCAGGTTGCAGAGACACGATATGGAGGCCTGTAGAGAAGTTTTTGTCATTACTATTCTGCTTTCAGAACAAAATTATACAGTAAATTCAGGTATCTTTGATTCTTTTGAGACATTCCTACAGCGTTTATTGTGGAATTGTTATTTGTCGGACTCAGAATCGGTAAATCATGATTGAGAATCCTCTTTTGATTGTCAATAAAGATAATAATTCCTTCTATTCGTTATTATAATACCTTCCGCTTGTATGACCCGTTCCAATCGGACCTTCAGGGAACTCCCAAGGTAGATCAAGTGTAGTCCAAGAGTCATGACTATCGGGAAAATAGTACCAATGTAAAAGAACAGATCTATCACGTCTCAAACACGGACGAGCGTATTCTTCTTCCAAGGGATCGACCGGTGGGTAAATAATGTGAGTAGCATCGGTCTCTGTTTCAGCGATTGTTCCCTGGTGACGACGTACAACTTCCTTAACTTTAGTAGCGGTAGTTTTATCTACGTCTGGTTTAACGTATACACAGGGTATAGTCAGGCAGCGATTTTGTACCAAGGCTCGTTCGGCTGCTACTAACATCTCGACTGCACGATCCATCCGAGATCCAGACTAAAAAATGATCGGAAAATTAAAAATTTTGTGATTGTTGAAGCAGGTTTTAAACACACAACTAACAAATACCTTTCCTACTTGAAAATCGAAACGTCTCCATCCTTGTTCCTGTTTGAATCGAAAAGCCGTCGCTAATATCTGACAGAGACCACCGCCGGGCTTGAAATCTAAGAAGCACTTCATCTGAAAAATTATTTTAGTCGTTATTGAGGGGCAGTATATGAACTTTTTCTTTTCTTTTCGTTTTATTTATTCTTTTTCCATTTCGGATTGAAACGGAGCATCAATGTATGTGAAAAATGAATGATTTCTGTAGAAGTAGATAAAAAGGTGGTGAGAAATATGAATGAAAAATGTATCGTGATAAATAATTGATTATTGATATTTAATTGATCAACTTACAGGAAGTCTTGTCATTGGCGGTTTTGACACATTTTTTCCTAGGTTATCCTCCTGGAATTGTATCAACTGAACGACCAAAGTTGCAAGAGTTTTATTTGTGGGTGGATCGGTTTGGACATACTGTGAAAATAAATATTGATAAATAGTTTCAGTTAATGTGAAGATAAAAATCGTTTAAAATGTTTGTAATGTAATTAATTTACGGTTGGGACGCTGATCAGGGACGCCGGCCTCACCTTTTTACAGTTTTTTAGAAGCCACTGTTTCACTCCATCTAATTGACCTAATATATCTGGAGACTCGAAGAATTTCCCGTTTGGTCCACCGTCCTTCTTTGGCCCCAGGGCGAGCATTTTTTAACAAATTTTCACTCAAAAACCACCGACACTTGAGGAAAACAACGCTATACCACCCGCAAACATCACACACCTAGAGAGTCTGAAGTTGGCTGCGAGTCCCGTACGAAATACGTTTGCGTGGCGAGGTAGGTGGTGGGTCAATGATGCTGATTTATTTCCGCTATTTTCTTCCTTAATTTTCAATATTTCGTATGAAAAACCGCTCACGATATATTAAAGAGTTGATTAAAAACCGTCGCGTTACGGTTAACGGCTAAATTTTAAATTTCGAAACTACCAAGCGGATAGATTTCAGGATTTTAGGCTATGATAATTAAGATCCCATTGCCGCCTGCAAACTCAATCGATTTCGCTGCTAACTTCACGCAGTAATTTAAAATGTCTTCAACAAGGGAAGACGTGGATATAAATGAGGCATTCGACGATATACTTTTCGGTGAAGAAATAGCGGAGAAAACTGGATTTGAGGAAGGTTACAGAGCGGGAGAAACTCAGTTATTAGAACCATATCATTTGGGATATCACAGGGCTAGCCAACTCGCTGCACAGCTTGGGTTTTACAGCGGTGTTTTGGAATATAACCTCAAATTAAATTTTCTACCCGAAAAGGCGATCGAACTAGCTAATAGGTTACTGAAAGACATAGACGACTTTCCTAGGCATAATTCCAACGAGATTGATATACTTAAATTACTCGAGGATATAAAACTGAAATATAGTCGAATTTGCTCATTAGCTAAGATCAGATCTCCCTATCTAGAAATGGACAAACTCGATTTTTAGAATCCCAAAACTATAGGGGGTCGCAATAAACGTAAAGAATGTCTGTCTCTCATGAGCACTTCGATAAGGTATCATGTTTTCTAAAGGAATATCAATCCCTGGTCGATTCTCACTTAGTCGATTTTATAACTGAAGATTTATGGAACAAATCGTTACCACACGGGCTAAGAACCGAGCTAGAAACCCTAGGCTCTGATTTAATTGCCAAACGCGATTGGGACAGCAATGATCCCAGAACTCCAGAGCTGAATAAATTCCTAAAAGCGATCGATTCGCTCTCTCTAGAAAGATGTAGCTTTGTCTATAACTCCGAAGACTTACCGCAGTTATTATCGTCCTGGGGATTTGCTGCAGACGATCTAGACTCGAAGAATATCAGAAACAAGGTTGAATTTATGAACATCAAAAAATTACATGAGGTAGAAATTATCGCCAAAGTCGCTTCCTCCCTTGCAAAGTTTCATTCGAGCATTGTCATCGACGCTGGGGCAGGAAAAGGCTACCTTTCAGAATTCATATCTCAAAAATACAAGATTCCCGTGTTAGCCATTGACTCGTCGCACGTCACTAGCAAAGGTGCGGTGAGAAGGCAGAATCTAATCAGGAAAAAGTCCAGCCAAAATCCACCTTTGGTACGATTTTTAAATTTGTCATGAAAGTTGATCTTCAGTCTTTCAGAATATTGTAGTTCTTCATGTGTACGACTGTTCTTTTAGGTCCACCACTTGGTACAGTGCATAGATGATTCAACAGACTTTTCAAAATTATCAGAAAAGTATTTCCCCAGTCATAGTTTGGATGCGCACTTGACTATTACAGGCCTGCATACGTGTGGATCCTTAGGCCACTCTGTTATAAAAGCTTTTTTAAAAAGAGACTGTATAAAATCTCTCTGTGTGGTAACTTGCTGCTATCACTTGGTCGAGACGTCGATGACCGGACGAGTCAATTTTTCGAAAAATGCTAGGATGCTAGCTCAGCAGTGTGTCGAACGAATGCACGAAAGTAATCAATGTTTCTCGCCAACACTCCACTACAGGGCAGTACTCCAAGTTCTTGTTCATTCCCTGGGTATGAAAACTGTTTGAAAAATAATCGGTAGCTCCTAATATGTTAAGAATCTGCAATCTCGGTCTAATTTTTTGTTGCATTAAAGGTTCATCTCATTTTTTCAGGTTTACATGACGTTAGAGTAGGGCGTGGAGCACCTTTATACAATTTTATAACTTATGCAAAATGGGCGTTAGAAAAGATCGGACTGGATTCAAATCAGGTAAAATAGTTGTTTAAACATTGATACCTATTTTGTTGTGTTTTAAAATATGAATCTTCTTTTCAGATCCCTGAAGATAGTATATTGGAAGAGTTGTACTGTTCTCACGAAAGTTTTAAGTTGAAAATGGAACTATTTCAAATCTTAAGAGTTCGTTTAGGATCTGTTGTAGAATCTGCGATTTTATTAGACAGAATAATATATTTAGAGGATAGTGAGGTTTGCTCAAAGTTCGCTCTAGTACGACTTTTCGATCCTGTGATATCTCCACGGTGTTACGGCATTATTGCTGTAAAGTAACAAATTTTTGTACTTCTATACAGTAAAACCTCTGGCACTGTAGCAGTACCGCATCTACTGATTACCGTGACGCCTTAGCGGCGCCTGTGTATGTTACGAAAGTTTGGGTGCTATCAGGTTAATTCTACAGCCCTCTACTTGCTCTCGATTGGTCGGGAAAAAGTAGGCCAATACGCGACAGTGCCGGAGGTTTTACTGTATATACCATTTTATATTATTGTGAATTAGATATTGAGATATGTATTTAAATCGATGTTTATAATTGGTAGATTGCGGTAAGAAAGTGATGCAGAATATCAGCTGAGAACATTTGTTATTTCTTTGGTAATAAATTGATGTACTAGAACTTTTTTTTCCTTAAAATGTTCAAAAGTAGCTGGGACGTTGAAAAAATGCAAAGAGATTCTGTCAAAAATTTTAATATTTATAAGCACGATAAAACAAGCTTACTTAGAAGAAGATCTTAGCATGCATAGTAACTTTGATTTAAGTCGTCAATTGAGAATTATTAAAGTAATACTTAACATCTTAGAATTAGAAGTCTGTTTACAATTTAGAATAATATTTCTATGAACACCGACCATCATGGAAAAAAAAAGGCTAATACATTTCGGAATGTTATCATGAAATCCTCGCATTTGAATACTGAATTTAAAACCTATGTACTATGATTTTAGTTTTATTATTAAATTCGCTCTAACGATTTAATGTCATTATTCCAATCCATATATCAGCCGCCCCTCTTTTCACATGAAAGTATAATTAAAGTTCTGCAGTATTCCCAGATTCTAAGTAATCCATAACAGAGGAAAATCCTTCTTCCTGTACAACAGGAGCTAAAATTCCAGTGGGTCTCTGACCGTTACGCGTTCTACATATACTGCAGTTGCAAAGTCCTCGACAAGGTGGACAAACCCAGCTCTGAAACAAAGTTATTCATGAATATTTATGCAAATTATGCAAATAAACAGTTTCAATCCATCTTGAGGCAAACGATACAATGTTTAGAACTATGTTTTCAGTTTTTTCCAAAAATTCTGCATAATTATTGGATGAAACCTTTTCAATACGATAAAAAAATGTTGGTGATATCTTACAGCATCTTTCAAAGCAACAGCTGCGTCTTCCCCATATCTGCCCCGCAAACAAGGTCCACAAAATTGTCCTCTTACTCCGATGCATTCGCCAGATCGACACACAGTTTTAGTGTCTAAAGTTTTCTGTCTGCATTGATGGCAGCTTGTGCCATTTACTTTACAATATATTTTCCCAGAACTTCTGTCCACAATGTTCAATAACTGTTCCTCAGTTATTTCGTCAGGAGAAGGTATACTGTCCGGATCATATTCGGACTTTAATACTCTATGAACAATTTTCTTTTCCAGATATTCATTATCGGAGGAATCGTTTTCCTCTTCGCTCTCCTGTTCCTTCTCCTCCTCTCCTTCTTCTCCGAATAAATCTAATCTCATTAAACTGATTTCACGCTCGAAGGGAATCGCCCAAGGAAACAGAACCTTTAGTCGCGGACCTTTTCTCCTCTTCTCGTTACCTTCGTCTCGACTTAAATCTTCCGAATCTGATGAACATGCGCTCTTCTTAACACTGTTACGAGTGTTGTATTTTTTTCTAAATTCAAGACGAACGTGTCCAGGCCTGAAATGGTCCCTTTTTTTGATGTTAGGTTTACGTCGTTTTTTTGGAGGCTCATTTTCCTCTTCATCTTCCTCTCCAGAATCTTCTGTACTACTACGACGCGATACTTCCAACGGCTTTAGATCAGCTGTTTCTTTCTTAAGGTCTTTAAAAAATTCTGCAAACTGGAAATAAACAGTTTGAAAAATAAATTCACCACATATACGAACAGTAAAAGTTATGAGCCGGCATGGCGTCTATATACGAGAGGTTAGAACTGTTTACTTACAAACGCGTCTCTCTCAGCGATATTTTGCTTACGGAGAGCTTCGTAGTCTTCACCATCCATGTTTTATAACTATTTTTATAGCAGTAGGATGATTTAGGAGAACTCAACAATCAGGTGTTGATAATTATAAACAAACAAATTAAAATCCAAACACAACAGTCGGATACCGACAACAAACAAGTGGCTAGATGTGGCTCAGAATTGGCGCGAAGATCGACGCATGCGTAGTGAGTCATTAAAACTGTAAGGAAAAAAAAGAACTAGTGCCAACTTTTGAAAACCTAACAATACACAGCCGGAATTTGGCTAAAATGATCAAAGGTCAAGGCTGCGACATTCGTTACTTCCCTCATATCTGTTCGAGGCGAGTCAAGGCTAGGGACGCGGGATAGGTCAGCGTCGTAGTTATTATTGCGAGCGGTATAGCCGCAACCTTAACCTCCAAATATTTATTCGATTTTTAAGGATATGAGAGAGATGGTAATGAAGCTTATTGAAACGAGTCTGTTATTGTATTGTTGCAAATCAACAATTGACATTACTATGACTACTTTGTAAAGGATTATCACATGTTCATTTCATCGCTTTAATTTGTAGTCGTATAATAAAGTTATTGCGAATTCAATTCGTTAATAAAATGGAAATTTCCTATGTTCCAATTATAAACCTAATAAGTATAATATTAGAACGCGCCACGTGTCGCGTTGAGAATTGAAAAGTTTAACTTAGGCAATTTGTTCAACTGGCAAGAGAATAAATGATCTTATTTGTATATAAATCACATTGATTATTAGTGGTTGAACGATCTGATGGGCTTGGAGTAATTAAAATAGATTAATTTGAACTCTGAGAAAATTGTATAAGGAATTAATAAATTAAAATATGTACCGCGTTAATAATATGCTATTTATTTTATTCATTACTTTGACATATGTTCCTTACACTTTGCATTGTATACATAGCGATATCAAAAGCTAGCGGAACGGATAGTCAATACCAAACAGGGCCTAATACATACAATAAGCGAGATGATAATTATATCAACTTGCGCAGCACAAAAGAACGACAAATTTGAAATTTAATCGCCTTAGTCAATAATGTTACAGGGATGAGACACATGCGTCTGTAGTCACCAGGTTAAAGTTCGCTATTCATTATCGTAGATGGAATTTTCCACTACTCTCAATTGACCCGTACATAATATTCGTTTGACTTTTTCTACACTGATGTGTATCTGTAGAAATATTGAATTGCTGTTCCTGATCGTTAAGTCGATAAGTATTATCATTCTCACGTTAATCTCGGCCAGATTTTCATTACTGGTATAATAATATCACAATACCGCAATACCATATGTCCGCGTACGTAACTATCATTAATACTGCAGACTCTACTGTACTGCCCGTTTTCCCTCCCTCGTCACTTTCCATTTTTATCTATCTCTTCAGATCAACGCACAACATATTAATCGACATGAGTTAATTTGATAAAATCAACCAGAGATTACATGTGCGTATGTTGTATCTAATCTATAAAGATTTGTACGTTGATTAAAATCAGGAAAAGCCCCGTACGCGAAATTTTCTTGCCAAATATATTGCGTTAGATAATTGAGTAGGTCGGAATAATCCATATGTACTGGATATAAGGCAGCTACGCGATATATGACCTTGACGATAACCTCGCGAATGTGAACGAATTCCTTCTAATCGTCGTGCGAGGTGAATAAAATTCCTCGGGTATGGTTAGCATTGCTGTACAGCTTATCAGTGTTTATATAGTACACGTATTTCGCCGAAGCTTTGAAACGTGTACAGAGAATAATACATAATAGCATTTGCTTATGGACAGCTGGTGGTCCTACCACTCCGGCCTTATAGCGATGACTATATGGTTCCTTGGACCATATAACGTTCGCTAGTCACCGCAGGAGGGTCAGTTTCATTTAGGCCGGTGAAGCAAGTACGTTTAGTGGTAGTTCTCGTCCTGAAACCGTATCTAATACTGCCAATACAATTCATAGACAACTTTATATATAAAATATATGGTGAGTTATATCAATAGCGAAAAATTCACGCCAAACAATAAATTCAAATAATTTAGATCATTATACATACATATATATATATATATAATATATAAATTGAAAAATTTATCCCATTTCATTGGGAAATTATCCCACGTCAAGCGGGCCACCTTTTTGCATCAGACAATAAGCCAAGCGAAAAGTAATTTAGAGAGTAAAGTCACTTACCTATAGCGGAAGTATTTGAAATGCTGTTTTCCCTCGCAGGACCTTCTTCGACGGCTCATAGCTCAGATGTATTCGTAGAGAAGTACAAGTACATATGTAGTGATTCTGCTAGCTCTTTCCAAGCACTTTTTAGTCATTATACTCATATTCCTCCTACCTGAGAATATCGCTTGCAAAACGCTTTAGAACTACATATTTCATTTTTTGTTAAACTGACTGCAAAGTGCATGATAATAGCTACCAGAATCACCATATACATATACGCTATCCTATGAGAAAGACGAGTCGCAGAAGAAGAACGTGCACGCGAAGACAGGATTTTAATAACACCTGTATTATAGATATAATGAAACAGAACTATGCTATGACATTTGACAACAGACGCGAAGATTTATGCTATGAAAAGTACCGAATACTGAGTACCTAGCGATGAAAATCGGTGCAGGTGATGCAAAAAGGTGGTCAATGACACGTAGGTATATAATATTCAGAGAAAAGAATTAAGTCGATTTATTGAACCGCTTTTCATATCATCGTAACTGTATGAAATTGTCTGTTTCATGATTATATTTAGTGTATATTTACTTATTGAACGATATAGTTTAGTTTTCATTCTCAAAAACATTTATCTTCGATAAATGAAATTTGCTCAACTGTGTCAACTGCCTTAGACTCTGAAACTAGTTACTTAGTGGTTATTATTTGCTAAAAAATATATATAAAGTAGATATATCATGTGTATACAAGTTGTTTTTCATTTTATCTATATAATATAGAAAATATGAGACCACTGGCCAGATTAGCCCTACGATCCTTTGGGAGTCAACGAAATTTGAAAGAAAGTAATCTACGGATTCAACACCAATGTTCGAGGGGTTTGAGTTCTCAGGATATAATAAAACGCGAATCTAAGTATGGCGCGCATAATTATCATCCCTTGCCAGTAGCTCTTAACAAGGCCGAAGGCGCGTGCATGTGGGACGTTGAAGGGAAACGTTACTTCGATTTTTTGAGCGCTTATTCAGCGGTCAATCAGGGACATTGTCACCCTAAGATATACAAGGCCATGATTGAACAAGCAAAAATCTTGACCCTCACTTCTCGAGCATTTTATTCCGACGTGTTGGGAGAGTTTGAGGAATACATCACTAAGCTATTCGGGTAAGTTCCGACAATGGCACGGATCCAAAATCCAAAAATATGCCTCAATGCTATACATATTACTATACACGCATGTGCATATGTGTAGTAATATTGCATGGCACGTGGTTGATGTCGATAGTGGTCAGCATGTCGTAATTATAATTGTACCGTTATATGTATGTCGATACGATACGTAAAGTTGAAAGATTTCATCGTTATCACAAGCTGCGTGTGGTATACATACTGGAGGCCAGGGATTTCAGAGGAAAAAGCATATCTCGCAGAATTCACGAGACGTGAAAATGTTATTTGCCAGTTGGTTGAGACATTCCTGTTTATTTGTGATCATAAGTAGCGTTGATTGGCTATCTTTTTTGTTTTTTTCACCTTTAGCATTTCAGACTATGTTACGTAACTTTCTCGAGGCTTGCGAGTCGCAAACTATAAACATTCTCTGACTCGATTTCATGAGCCATACGTCATATGTGTATATGGGGTAAGCATTAGTTTTATAGAGAATGATGATTGGCGAATGTAAATCGCTTTTTTATTTTAATCGCAATATTTGACCACAGGCAACCCATAATTGATAGGTAACTTCGTTTTTGAAAGTTGCAGGAGTATAAATTATACGGCTTTAAAATTTAACTCGATATAATATACCGATCGAAGTACTATAATATCGTTCATTCCATTCTTTTTCCTAGCTGTATGAATGATACCGAAATCTTGTTGCGATGATTGCTGTTATTGAAAGAAGAATAAGAAAAAATAATTGTAAGACTAACTTTTTTGGAATAGTAATTTGTATTACTGAACATTCAAACCCCATACCGTACCTCGAATATCCATATAATATGTCCAGACCTTATAATTTACTATCTAGAAGTTATTTCACGCTATCCAAAGGCGAAGGTAATATATGTGGACACCCTGTATGTAGTGCGAATCGATCATTCGGAGAATGTTTACCGGTATAGGATAAAGTATTCTTATCTTTTTGGCTCGCGTATATATATAGGCTGTAATTTCGAACGAACAAATTATCCGGCTATATAACCGTTTAGAAATCGTAAATTATATAGGTATATGTACGAAATAATTAACAAAAAATGTATAACAACCGGTTTCTATTTCACCGATACGCACCTATACAGAAAATTGGCTCATGAAATCGTTTGTGCAGGAGTATTAAATACAAAGGACACGTTGTTTATTAATTTCCGCGTTTTCTCCTAGCATAAGGCAAAATTTAATATAGTGACACGCGTAGGATATATGATACCTAATAATGCAGACATAAACTTCATTTCATAATTCATTCCTGCCTCAGATACGACAAATGGTTGCCAATGAACACTGGAGTTGAGGGTGGAGAAACAGCCTGCAAGTTGTCCCGAAAGTGGGGATATTCTGTTAAAGGTATCCCCGAAAATTCGGCTAAGATAGTTTTTGCGGAGGGAAATTTTTGGGGTAGAACTATGAGCGCGATATCTTCTAGTACTGATCCAACCAGCTACAGTGGGTTTGGTCCTTTTATGCCCGGATTTCAAGTAATCCCATACGACGATCTTAAGGCTCTAGATAAGGCCCTCGCGGACCCAAATGTCTGCGCGTTCATGGTAGAACCGATTCAGGGAGAAGCTGGTGTCGTCGTGCCACAGGTGATGATTTAGATCTTGAATATCGCCATTTCTTGGTAAAATCAGACATGAATGCAGGGGTTAAACTGAACGCATCTTTGTGTTAACAAAGGAAGGTTATCTGAGAGGCGTTAGAGAATTGTGTACGAAACACAATGTACTTTGGATCGCTGATGAGGTCCAGACTGGACTGGCGAGAACGGGTAAACGTTTGGCTGTAGATCACGAAAACGTCCGACCGGATATTGTCATTTTGGGAAAGGCACTGTCTGGCGGATTTTATCCTGTGTCAGGAGTACTGGCCGATGATGAAGTGATGCTAACTATTAAACCTGGAGAGCATGGATCTACCTACGGCGGTAATCCTTTGGGTTGTAGGATCGCCCTCGCGGCTCTCGAAGTTCTTGAGGAAGAAAAACTCGCTGAAAATTCACAAAAACTTGGAACCATTCTTAGGAAAGAATTGAGCCAGCTACCGAAGGATATTATCACTTTGGTCCGAGGGAAAGGATTGCTCAACGCAATCGTGATAAATAAAGGTAATTCTTAAAGTAGTGTATGATGGGTATTACAAACTGAAACTCCTTTTTCGAAAGAATATTTCCTTATTCACCTAGAGATAGCACTTTGAAATTTCATTCTGGCGTAGCTTTCTAATCGTTGGATCAATTCCACCGAATTCACTCCATAGAATTACCCTTTTACCGAATGTATTACGCTTCTTAATTATTTGAAAAAATAGTTAAAACACGTATCGACAAATCTGATGAATAACCAGAGTTTCCGGGGTTGGATTTCTTTTTTTTTTTCAGAAATTGACGCAATGGAGATATGTCTGAAATTCCGTGACGAAGGCCTCTTAGCAAAACCTACGCATGGTCATATTATAAGACTTGCCCCACCGCTGGTTATTACAGAAGAACAAATGCGGGAGTCGACCGATATTATATCTAAAGTAATAACAAGCTATGCGAAATAATTCCACAAAATATGTTTTACATGACTGAATTAAATTATGAATGTAATATTGTATGGTTTATACATGAATAAAACACTTAATTTTTATACCTTGTCCGTTTATTCGATTCTACCACTCGATATCTCATCGATCATTTGAATTACACCGCATGTCCAGTATGCTTGGAATTATACATCGTTTAATCATAGTGTTATACCTTGAAATCAACGGTGTTGCAAATAATGAAGAAATTTTCAAGAAATAGTTCGCAGATTATAAGAAAACTGGTATATCAATCAATTCCTTTGTCCTTTGTCCATTACTGATTTTACACCCCTCACTAATTGCAGCTTGTATAGAACTTGTTCCGTTGCCATATCATGGTGAATAGATATTCAGTTTAGTGAAGCTATTCAAGAGTGATTACGATTTTCTTTAGTCTAAAGAACTCGAAGAACTGAAATCCGGTCCTTATACCTATATACGTGAAAATCTTTTTCCTGCTGTTAGTCTGCGCCTGCGAATATACACCAGGGATTATAAAAACCGCAGCTGTTCAAGCCGTGCAGGTATGGTGTAAGTAGATAATTGTTCTCCTCAGGTACCGGCGATATTCACGGATATAAGCCTAAAGGAGAAACGTTGCGTTTTAGGGAACGCGACGGATGTTTCACCACAGAATCTGCTGCAGCGGCTTTGTACCGGTATATCACGTTTCGATTTACCTGGAAATATACCTGGAAAAATAATTCTATGACCCTAGTTTATGGACGTCGATTCTAGAGCCAGAAATTGGCAACTGTACGTAAAAAATGAATTCATCACGTCAATTTAATACATTTTAATGCGCAGGTAGAATACATCTGACACTTGTAGCCGTTGATAAGACCCTGGCAACAGGTTGCATATAGGCACTTCATCATCCAAAGTAAATAGCTAAAAGAAGCAAAGATTGGTCGTATAATATAAATAGCAAAACAAATTCCGACGACCGAAGATAACAATTACTCGGTGATTTGCCTATAGCTGTTTATTGTTTGCATAACTGAGAATGAGTGCTAACAATGAATGGCGCCTGTCGGCTGACAAGAACGCTTATCTTGCAGCTCAGAAACTAGCTAGATGCACAGATGCAATCTTGTATGTTTCTTATTTATTTTTAACTCTTTTCACGCTCCAAATGGAATTTTTAAACTTAATGTGTACACACATATTGCTTCATGTAGTACATATAGTATTAGTTATCGTTGCTTACGAAATGATTATTTATCCCTCCCTTGGTATAAATAAATCCAGTTTGTTCTGGTCTTTCGCGGTCTTCGGTCGTCGCTTTCATCGAAGTTGATTCTCGTTCTTGATTCCCAACGGCTTCATTACTTTTCACCAGTTTTCATTTCGAAAAAAAAGTTCTCCAAACATTGTGCCCGCGGGATATTTGATCTCTTTATTACCATTACTCAACATACTATATCTATATCTGCGCCTACACTCCGTTAGTGTGTTTTATTCCTTGTGATCGTTGCCGAAAAAAGAATGCAGACTTCTATCAAACAGAGGGTAGCTTCGATCGTGCAAAAACCGGAGGTTAAACGGTTGTTAACTGCTAAAGAAATCATCGATCGTGATAATCGGACTGGGGGACGTCACTTCAAGCAACTTCCTGTGGTATTGGATCGAGGAGAGGGCGTCTTCCTCTGGGATGTCGATGGGAAAAAGTACCTGGATTTTTTAGCCGGTTTCGCAACCGTTAATCAAGGACACTGCCATCCGCGTCTAGTAAAAACGATGCGCGATCAAGCAGGAAAGTTGACTCACACTTCCAGGGCTTATTATACTGAGCCCTTGGGCGCTCTAGCCGAATATATGACAAACCTTTTCGGTTGGGATCGCTTCGTACCGATGAATACAGGTAAAGAATGAAAAGTATCCTGCACCAAAACGTAAGGTATCGCGTCGATCCGAAGACATCTGTCTTTTGTTTAGTACTCTTAAGTAATTTACTTCATGGGAATTCCTTTTTCTCTCTTTTGAGTGCAGGAGTTGAAGCTGGAGACACGGCGTTGAAGATGGCAAGACGTTGGGCATATAGAATAAAGAAAGTACCCGATGGTAAGGCGTCAACAATATTTGCCAAGGGTAACTTTTGGGGGAGATCATTAGCGGCGATTTCATCATCGTCAGACCCAAACAGCTTCACACATTTCGGGCCTCATATGCCGCTTTTTGAGTCTGTGCCGTACAACGATTTGACCGCCTTGGAGTTAAAATTCAAGGCAAATCCAGATATATGCGCTTTTATGGTGGAGCCGATCCAGGGAGAAGCTGGGGCCGTTGCGCCCACGGTAAGTTATTTTCAAATACTTTTCTTTTTATTTTCTTGCGACTTTTGGATTCCAGTAGTCAGATTTCACCCTGATTTGATTGTGTTTGTGTCTATCTATATGGAGGAGAAGTTTCAAGTCATCGTACCATCGATTGTGCCACAGTCGGTCTACGTCTTTTTAAATTGTTTAAAGATTGTTTTGACGGCCACCCACCTGTCCCTCCCGATTAAATTTATCCTTGACGTAGACCAGAAGCTTGTAGCTGTCAATCTGAACTTATTATTAATGACACCGAGTGACAACGAAGTTTTAGAGCTACTCAAATATTGACTCGTTATTATATCTACATCGCGCGTGAAATTCTGAAATTTTATTTGTCCCTAAGGATTTGCCACAAAGCCTCGTTGGCCATAATTTGCAATACATTATAAATCCATGCCTAAGATAAAACGCAAATAATATGAAGAAAGTAGTTGATTCACTTATATGTTAGCTACTTACGATTAAATTATGAATTTTATATCCGAGTTTGCGATGAAATTGAAAAAGTTGGCTAGATAATTCAAGCCACAAAGCTCCGAGTTGAAATAATACCATGTTGAATCGATTCGACTTACAAACTTATAGGACGGATATCTTCGGGGAGTAAGAGAACTCTGTACAAAATACAACGTACTATGGATAGCTGACGAAGTACAAACAGGACTGGGAAGAACTGGCTACAGATTGGCAGTCGATCACGAAAATCAACGTCCGGACATTTTAGTCCTGGGAAAGGCGTTGTCCGGTGGAATGTACCCCGTGTCTGGTGTCCTGGCCGACGAACAGGTAAAACGATTTTCAATATCCAACATATCAGTGATATGTTTGCGGACTTTATTTCACCAATTGGGTTTGTTGACAGATTGTTTTTGGGCTTGAGACCGGGTCGCACGGAAGTACATTCGGCGGTAATCCAATGGGAGCTACGATTGCCCTGGAGGCCTTAAAGATTTTGGAGGAGGAAAAGCTCGCAGAAAACGCTAAAAACTTGGGTAAAATCTTGAAGGAGGAGCTGGAAAAATTGCCTAAAGACATAGTCACGGACATCCGGGGACGAGGGTTGCTTGCAGGGGTCCTCGTCAACAAGGGTGCGTCGGGTAATCGGGTATCCTCCGTCCACCACCCTTAGTTCCTAACTTCTACGATTCTTTATCCTCCCATGCTTAGGATATACATGTCTATATAATGTCACGTGATCCCACTCTTGCTGCATCCACAGGACTTTCCTGGGGATATATTCAATATTAGGAAAGGAATAGGGCGGAAGTAAGCCGATAATATTTTCAAACTCTTCAAAGATATTCTGTTTTCCAATATTATCATATCCGAGTATGTAATGTTCAATTTTTGAACATTTATTTCCACTGCAAACAAAAATTTTAAACCGAATCCGCCAAAGAACGGGAAAATGAATTCCCACCCTGATACCAGCGGGGTAAAAATATTCGGGACTTTCTTATTAATCCCACGAAATTGGTGAACTGGAAGACGTTCGTATACGACTAACTAATCGGCAGATGTTCGTACGAATCGATACATGTTTCTGGTGATTCATTCTCCGATGAGTATTGATCCTTTCCAGAGGATATACGTATAAATTACTGATGTGTCTTCATCGAGGATTTGTGAAACTCGTTTAATGGGTCAGGGACGAAATTATTCATCAACGATTTTCCCGCTAATTATTTATACACTGAATATTTTTTTCTGACGTTAATATTCATGTTCAATAATTTATACAGAGTTTGCCGATGGGTGGGACGTATGTCTAAGACTTAGAGATGCTGGATTATTGAGCAGACCAGCCCATGGTCAAATAATTCGCATATCACCACCTCTAACGATAACAGAAGATCAGCTAAGAGAAGGGCTCAACATTCTGAGGACTACTTTACTCAATTATTAATGACGACTGCGATTTCGCAATATATTGATTTGTATAGTTTCGTATATTTTTTGGATATACAAGAAAACAAGATAAATAATATAATATCGCTATTATACGTTGTGGTCAAGTCTCTAAGCACTGATGAAATGTCAACCTACGTGCGAGATTGTGTCTTAGTGTTTTAATGAACACACTTTTTATACTTTTACGTGATTATAAATAACAATCGTCAGTTATTTCTCGTCTTCGGCTTAACAATTACACAACACTTTGCAAATAACGTAATATAATACAAGTTGTGTCAATATCAATGTTTCCCGATAAGAAATTGCGTGTGGTTTGATGACCTTTGATAGCTGAGTTTCGAAATAAAAATTCTAAAGACTAGCATAATGATTATGATTGACATTATGCTAATACACGTGTGCGAAGCTTATTGATAACTCGATATTATTATGTAAATTTATTCAATTACTATCGTATCAAAAAGCACCTATATCTCTTGGGAGTTGATAAACAACATACCAGAGACAAGTTCGTTGACTTAATCAGCGTGATATCGTATACACAGATCTATACAATAAAGCTACACTACAATGAAATGAATAAAGATGAAGTATATCAAGTTTCAATTCTCATACATTTATTCGAAGATTTTAGGTCTCGTAAAATTAGACGATCAATATTTCTACTATACAAATATTATAAATATGTTGTACATATTACGTATGGATTATGTAAAATGAGCAAAACTTTTAATAGGTACTTATCTATCACAGGATTTAATATGTTACATACATTAAATGTATTTAAATTCATATTTGAATATCTGCATGCCTTTTCAAGTGTCTTTTCAAACTAAATGCTTGTGAAAACATTTGATTGCACTCTAAGCACTTGTAAGACTTTCTGCCACTGTGTAGGTCCAAATGTCTTTTCAAATGACTGGCTAGTTTAAATTTTTTACCACATAATCTACAGGAATGATCTCTATCGGAATTATGTGATGTTTTATGATTCTTCAAATGACTAGACTGTGAAAAACATTTTCCACACAAATCGCACTTGTAGGGTTTCAATTTTTTGTGAATTCGCAAATGCTCTACCAAGTTACCGTGTTGATTGAAGCTTTTATCACAAAAGTCACACTTGTAGGCTTTTAAGTCTTTGTGCGTTTCTAAATGAACCTTCAAGTTATACTTCTGGCTAAAACGTTTGTCGCAATACTCACACTGGAATAAATTTTCACCGGTATGAAGGCGTAGATGTGCTTTAAAGTTTTTAACAAAACGAAACTTTTTCTCACAAACTGCGCAATCAAAAGTTCCCGCTTTCAAAGAGCTGACCAATTTCTCCGTACCAAACTTATGAGTCTTCGAATGATCCTCTAGATATGAAGCAAAGGCAAAAGTCTTGCTGCATATCGTACAAACGTGGACATTCGTTTTAGTGTGCAATCTAACATGAGCGTTTAATTTACTCTTAGAAGTGTAAGCCTTTTCGCATATTGAACATTTGAAGGGTCTCTGTCCGGTGTGAGAAAACTGATGAGTAAGTAGCTTAGACTTTTGAGCAAAAGATTTGGGGCATACAATGCATCTATGCTTTTTATATTTGACTGAAGAGCTTTCGTTCGAGTCAAGTTTTTCGGCTTGAGATACTTTGGAAAAACCCAAGTCTTGAGGAATGGGAATCCCCTCAGTTTCAAGGCACTGAAAAGTTCTGTTATCTCGAACATTTTCTAAGTCTTCATCTGTAGGAAAATTAATATTTCCCAATTTTCTTCTACCCGGTACTATTTCCCTGGTAAAAGATAAGTTTTGAATAGAATTGTCCGTTGCTTGATCACCGTTTCTATCATAACTCAAATTCTGTGCTATTTGATTAGAGTCTTCGCTAACTTCCACATTAGTGTGTTCATCAACCGATGATAAATCCATGTGATCTGAACTGTGCGTAAAATTGTGATTTATTAATTGATTTCTATTAGTAAACGTGTGATTACATAAAGAACAGTGTAAAGCGCAAGCCGCTCTGCTCGGTTCTTCGTTATCAACTTGTGCCTCGTGCATCATATTAGTTCTCAACAAAGCAGACATTTCTACTCCGTCACTAACTAAGTTATTGCTCAGATTATTTATATTGAAATAATTATTCCTCGGTTCAACTATGTGCATGTGTTGAACAGGCGTTGTATTTTGAACCGAGGGAACATGCAGTCTACTGTGCGCGCATAATTCTTCATAATTAACAAAAACTGCACCACATTCAACGCATTTTAACGTCTTTTGAGAATTCTGGATTGGAACAAAGCCTTGATTTTGTTGATACAACTTGCAGCCTGACACAGTCGTGTAAGATGTTAGGCCTGAAACCTACGTAAGTACGAAAAATTGAAAAAAATGAATGAACATTTTTTTTTTTTTTTTTTCAACTATGAGTCTATTGTGGTAAAAATGGTTTCGAAATCTTTTAATAATGATATATTCAGCTTATACCTTGACAGCAGCTTGTCTGAGAGCCCTATCCGCGGCTCGACATTGTTCTCTATAAAGTAGCGCGGATTCGGCTCTTGTGACGCATCGATCGCACATTTTTTCGGGCAGTCCATCGCCTTGCCATACCTTATGTAAATTATTTAGATTATTTGAGTTAATTTTGACGAGAGTGAATGCGGTAATAGAAGCATTAGGAATATTTCGAGCCATCCTAACCTCCAAGCAAGATAGAGAGCGTAGTTTTGCAGCTAGCGATGAACCGGCTGGACCGACGAATAAACATACCATTTTTTCACCGTCTTCTCTAAGACATGTACGACATAGTTTGCTTATATTTTCGCTATCTATTTCTTTGGTGACAATAAACATTATTCGATTATCGTAAAAGTAAACAATCGGAAAGTCGTCTGCAGAGTTTTTGACAACTTTGATGACAGCTCGCGCGGCGCCGCCATCTTAGATCTTGTTTTTTAAAAATGTGTATACCGCGTAAAGTGGCGCCACCGCACGGCAAGGCGGAATTTTTTGAAGTTTGAAATATTGATGACTCTTCAAAAGTTGAAATAAAGTCGAGCAGGCTGAATTGGGTGAACATTTTTTCGTCATATTTTTCTTTCTACATTAATTAGGAGTAGTTTACAACTTTCGAATCGGCGGAAAGTATGAATATTGATATCCTTCGATATATTTTCGCTTTTATCAGAGACTGTGTATATCCTTGAGTATAAAATACATAATTATAAGTAGATGTACTATAATTAAGTATACACACGTTTAGAGCGTTCAATGTCGGTTTGTAATTAATGAAGATTACATTATCGTTTATAGTTGTTTAATCAACAAATTACGGCTGCTGAAATGTATTTTGTCATTATTTCCTTCGAATCCCATTAGTGAGTATAGGAATTAAAAATGTCGTTTCAAAATCCACGCGCGAGCCTGTCATCGCAGATCTTTATTCATCAGTCGATAAATAAATGAACATCGCTCAATAATACATGTGTATTCGTTCCTCCATTGTGGAACAAGAATCCAATATTTCATTTTCGCTTTTATCCCCAGGAGAGAACGAGAGGTAGAAAAAGAGGAAAATATAGAATCGGAGAGAGAACTCGGAGTTGGCAGGCAAAACAGAGAGGTTTCGTACGTCGATCACAGTTTGCGATATCCATATAGAAAATATACTACGGGACATGACATGAAAATAAAATATACAAAGCGGAAAGCTCTTTTTCTTGTAGACTGACGTACCAGTAATTTACCCAAATGAAATATTTAAAGCACTTTTGTTTCCTCAAATTCAGATACTTTGAAGAAAAGGGGGAAACTGTCATACCTAGTAGAGCTAGAGTTCTAAGATTTTTTTATTAGTAGGTAATAAGTATATAATGGTATTATAGTAATGGATATCTTATGAAACGCTCATTATATCGTAATGGATAGGTATATGTAACAACGTGTATCATATCTTGATTATAATGTTTATAATTTGGCAACCAAAATATATATCTATACGTGTACTAGCTTATACTATACGCGTTGTTCACTAATGAAATTGAAATTGATAGCTTGAAAAATGCTTACGATCATATCGCTGAGAAATTTAAATTACTCCTTCAATATTACTTCGGTAAAGTAACATCTCCCTGGGTGATGGTGATGAAAGTTTGTTATAAACGATAGAACCGGAGGTTCTTGTACGAAATTAAAAATCCAATAATTATCATTTATTTCCGTACTAATAATATTGTAAAAATTTTGAATGCAGTTCATTATTCAGGGTGTATGAGAAAGAAAATAACACAATTACAGAAAGAAAAAAAAAAGAAACCCTCGATCGTAACGCGAAGTGGCGAAAAAGTATATCGCACTTTATGCACGTGTATTAATTCTCTTTGCGGACAAAGCGCGGTGACACTTTAAGCTAACAAATGCGAGTGTTAAAAATGACTGTTAAAAATATCACGTCTGACACGTGACATCGTTAAGCTAATTAGTTAATATTTAATATGCGAAAGAAGTCTACGGCTTTGTCTCGCTCGATGATGGAAAATTATTGTTAAATTATACCAGCGTGTGGCGATGATGAATTCTCTTACAAATTTAAAGAAAATAATAGAAATAATAATAATAATAATAATATACTTACCAAGTCAGTTGCACGTAGTCACCGTATATACCTATGGTTTGATAGACCCACACAAATAGACGATTAGAAATTCAAAATCGCTGATTATATACTAGAGATGCGCGGTATTGATAATTTGATACCGATTTTCGGTATAGGTTTTTCAATCGGTGGTTTCGGTTCGCCGGAATATCGAAACTTTGGTGAATACTGAAAAACCGAAATTTCGGTGTTCATCGAACATGAAAATATCGTTAGATATCGGAGTACTTGAAAACCAAAATTTCGATAGACCCTGATATTCTGCAATACCGAATTCCTCTATTATATACAGGTGCGTATAGTTGTACTACAAATAGGTACAAATATATCCGAGTTATAACAAGGTATACTACAGCATTGAATTTTCTCAAATTCAAATAATGTATTCCACCACGAAACCATACTGTATCGACATGCTGCACGCAGATATCGAACATTCGCTGTTTTCCTTTCATTTGCACGTTATTTGTTATCGGATAATTGAAATCCCCGTATCAGCGCATTACCCATATGCAGAGAAGGAGTAACAGTTTCAGAGGTATATTTAATAATTATTTTTTTCCAATTATAAATCCCTCCCCATTTGCTGCAGTATTGCTAAGCTGATCGTACGCAAGCTCCATAATTTTTTAATACGAGTATATCAGGGGAAACCGGGGGCCTTTGCCCGTTTTTAAACGTTCATAAAGTGTATTTAACGTATTTATGAACCGACAAGGAAACGAATGCGATCGCATGAATGATATAAATTTCATCAAAACGACACGGAGGAAATAAAATAACGAATACGTATGTATGTAATTTTTTGGCTTGCGATTTGATCATTCATTTCAATTTCGTGACTGCAGATTAAAAGTTTACAATTGTTCAAAAACTAACTCTTCCGAATGACTTTATATTTGATAAACATGTTGGCCTCACCAAAAACATGGTCTGCATCAAATTTTTTCAGTGTTCCGAAGAAAATTTACGATTAAGGATTGTTCATTTTTTTTTTAGCAATTTTTTAATCCCTCTAAAAATAGTTTTACTGATATATGTAACAACCGTGCGCGAATTTTTTGTCGAGTGTCTGTATAAATGATGATAATAAATGATCTAGGAATAACGCACAATTTGAATATCGTTTTTTTTAGCAGTCTGATTGGCTCATTTTCACAAGGGGTCGACTTTGCCCTGGTATCTCCTACTGGGAGATTACATATTTTATGTAATTTCGATGACTCTTTGATCGATTTATCACTGCACGTAGTAAATCTCACCAATTTTATAAGTCCTTGTTATGTAAATTCTCCACAGGCCAGTAACCTTTTGATAATATTCAAGATTTTAGTGATAATTGCGTGTGGTTCCCTTGCTACTTCGCATTTAATACGATTGTTTGCACGGATCGTAGCATTAGTTCGGACATCAGAGCACCTCTCTAGGGGATGAAATATGTCCGAGTTTGGGCATTCCCTCTGGCTGTTGCGTGCCGACCAAATGCTATATACCTATGGTCATGGATACGGACGTAATCCATCGATGACAATAACTGGCAAGTTATGCAAATCGGGATTCTACATAGTACCGAGGGTCAATTTTCGATTTCAGTTATGAACGGAGAGCTCTTCGCCCTTAAGAATAATAAAAAGTACTAATTTTCAATGGCAGTGGCTGCTGGATATTATAAGGGTAAAAATTCGTACAAATAAATTCGTGATTTTTGAGTCTGGTGATAAAAGCTCAAGTTCATAGCTTCGCCGATAATGATCCGATAATATGATACACCAACTTTACATCTCATGAAATTCAGGAGAAACGTGGAAAGCGAGGTAATACATACATACCTGTATAATTTGAAGTGAAGAGTTTCACTGTGTATTCTGAATGTACTGTAGACAATTTCTCTCTTTACAGTCGATAATTAAACACGGTGTGGGATGAGGGAGTTTATCAAAATATTAGAAGAAGGTACAGAGTTTATTTTGTGCACGGAGGCTCATCCTGAAGCCTCTGTCGAGGCATTACTCCTCTGATAGTCAGAAGAATTTTTTTTTTTCATTAGCAATAAAAATGATCGAAAAATTTAATCGTTTTTTGATCTTATGCGTTCATGTTCCTGTGTATTCTTTAGAGTAATATTATTTCGGAAAACTGAATTATCGAAGTCTACAATATTCGTAAGATTTCAAATAGAAAAGCGCTTTTACTCGTACACAATATTATGTTTGAGCGAAACTGACATATAAATACGATGTAGGTTGCTTGTTTTACGGCGTTTACGAAACGCCACTCCTACACGTCACCAAGGAATACTTTCGGGTCCTAAATCTCAATCAACTAAAACATCCCATTAACGTGTCGCGCGGGCTCTACCAAGCGTATAATTAACGCGAAACCGTCTTTCTGTAATCTGTTGCTTTAAGGGCACAGCCAAGGTAGGTAATAAAATCTAATTACATCTGCATCAACGAAACTCTATAAAAGTTATCACTTCCTCAACCAGTTCACGTACGACTCAGAATTCCATCAGACTCTTCCGTCTCCAGAGTATTGACGGTATCGGACCACAAGAATTTCCCTTTTTTTCTGTTTTGTAATAAAGAAGAAAGTGAAAAAAAAAAAATAAAAAAAAATTGAAAACTTTTTTTCAAAAAAAATAAAAATATATATGAATGTTTATACAGTGACACGACGTCTTGGAGGTCTAAAAAGGTGTTTGATATTAGATATACAGATTTTCATTTCCGTTTGATATCGGGTGTTAGCTTTAGCTAGGACGTGTTAAAGCGAAATTCATTCAGAGAGGAGATTATTGTGACGGCGTTACCCATTTGAACGAGTAACCGCACGTGTATGCACATATGTGGCGCGATAAACCCGATTCGTGGCTTTGTAAGCGTGAATATGTAGTGCCTATATGGGTATAGGCATACGCGATGGACTGACACGAAATCGGTATAGGTATGCATGGAGGCCGACGATCTCATGGGAACCTATTTTATAGATATCCCACATGCGTCAATGCCGCAGTAAATAGCTGTCACTGCAGCACCAGCATGCGGTTCCACCGTATTATGCAAATGAAAATGGATCTGACCGCTCGAGGTAATTTCGAGTTCAAAGCGATTTAGCGATCCTCTATAACCGTTGACTTGAATTGCATTTTGATTATCATTCATGTGTCATATATATATATATATTTATAATACATCAATACATTACCTGAATTTAGACATGTGCTCATATGCGCAGAGATTCAACATTAAAGCCATAAAATATCTGAACAATATATCATTCAAGTGTGCGGGATTTCCATTCGTATACCGCGAGGTATATAGGCATGTATGTAAAGTCGCGATTCTTCTTACCCTATATAAACATATTGTTAAGCGAGTAATGTTCAGTTTTCTATAGTCCACGATGCATTTCCCGAGTTTGAAAACCTCTTCAATTATCTAGTATGTCTGTATACACACCTATCCATGCATCATTTCGTTTCGATCGATATGATAGTTTCCAAGCTAGTGGATAATGCGGATAGATGAATGGATATCAGTGTTAACTCTAATAATACAACTTGCGGAGGGGGGTACAAAGAAACTTTTTATTTCATTTATTCATCACGCAGATGTTTCGTGTACCGAAAATCCCCACTTGTTATTTCAATGTCATAAATCACTTTAATCTTAAGTGCTTTATGTGTAATAAAAAGTAAAAAGATTTGATATCATACATGAAACGCTGTTTAAATAGTGAACATCAATTTTCAGGTCAAAGCTGACAGTTCTATTATAATTGTTTTATACAACGCAAGCATGTTTTACTCGTTTTTCATGCTCAATTTCGGTACACAAAGTAGCCGTTTGCACGTCGGTCGCAGGAGTCAGAGATGGGGAGCACGGAAGAGTACAAATAAAGGTACTTTGAACTCCTAGGACTAAAAAGTGCGTTTTATTGTACTCCGCACATGCGCATTAGCTTTTGACCCGTGTTGTTATTGTATGTAGTCCGTCTACGTTGTGTACCGGATCGTGTAAAACATGCTTTTGTTGTATAGAGTGCAGTGTGCACCATGGAGGCAAAAGGTCTTTTCACGCTGAGGGTATTGCGATACTCGTGTACGACTCGTATTGCAAACACACGCTCAGCGTTTAAAAAAGACCTACTTTGCGCCATTGGTACACAATGTACTATTACTTGAATTTATTAAACTTTCTTAATTCTCGAATATTTTTTAATTGACAATAATTATCGACGAGTGATTACTTGGGAGCGCCTACCACCCCCGCAACTAGCAACACTGTTATGCAAAGCGTATCGCACGTCGCTAGGCCCGAAGGCAAACCCAGTTTATTAATTTCTTATCTCTGTATAGCGTTCCGTCCGTAACTTATCTGCCGTGTATATTTCTATATCTCTATCGATCGATGCTAGAAGCGCGTATGCACAACGCGTCAATCAACTCCAGTACATTACGTAATCACGTAATTATATCTCGCCTTTTAGCCGTAGAATACAGAATTAATATCCTTGTAGGTAAAGACTGAAGTTAACGTTAAAGTTAAAGTTCTAAATGAATTCCATGTGATATATAAACAAGCTATGTATTATAAATTTATATTTACCTCGTAGACTGTACGTGGCAACAATTTAATAAGTTAATTATCTTCAAATCTGATTCACGAGCTATTACTCGCTTGTTACTTACAATCGACTCTAGTCCAGCATCGAATTAACTAATAACGACGCTTGAATTTTCGGACCCTCCCTCGTCAAGTCCTCTCGTGCGATCAGTTTAACAATGTCAATCAGCAATTCGGCTGGAATTACGTAGATATAACCGGTGACGTCCAACTGATCAGAGAGAGAATTTTCAGGAAATTATAGATCGGAAATTGGCTCGTCAAATTCCTATCAACTTCCGCTTATGACACATTCTTATTTCTTACTCCGCGTCTTAGAGACGAGAGAGGGAGAACAGTGTTAGTCATTCGAGGTGAGAAGTAAATTTATAATTATTCGCACCCAAGCGGACCTCTAGAAGCTTTAAGACCAAGAAACACCTATTACGTCTATATGTGTAATACATTTTACTGCTCGTGTGTATAGAGAGCTAACGAGCTGACGGTGGTGTACGTCAAGTTGTAATTACGCTATTGTCTTTTTTCTATACTCGGTTTTACTCTCTTTTTCTTTTTCTGAATAATTATTTGACGTTTTATCGAACGTATATTATGTAGGTATGTTCTCTGGCAGATATAAGCTGCTAATTTAGCTCTGAGTAACGCGTATTCACTGTATAAATATATACTTATCGTTAAAGTTGAACGGTTATATATACCTATAATAATGTGGGCTTAGGTAATATAGTATATTTCTAGGCAATCAATTATTCCCACCCAAACCTTTCGATGTCGCGAACTTTTCAACTTCAAACCTTTATTTATATATACATCTCTTTTTTATTTATATAGATATATTACGATAGTCATTAAATTCTCATTTTAGGAATGGATTTACTCTTCTCGAATAATTGGACGAGGATCTGAACTCTTTCTCATTGTCAGGAAATTTACCCTCTCTTTTTTTCTAGATTTTTTAAAATAAGGATTCTTGCTATTCCAAATAGATATAAAAAATATTTGTATCATTATTATTATTTTGCATCGTCCCGGCTGACCTACACCTTATTCTTTAAACCACACGATTTTTACTCAAGTTTCTACACAGCCCGACGATCTCGTGAGTCACACAATTCCAAGAGAATCGCCTGATTCGAAGGTGAGTGTAGTCTGAAAGTACTAAAGAAGCATAATAATTCTCAATGCATCCTCTATTAGTCTATTCCCACTTGAATTTATCCGTTTCTTACGGATGCTGCTGCGTCTAGTATACATAGTCCGTGGTTTGAGCGATCTGTATACGTAGTAGACGCGACTAGAAAGTATAAACTTAATCATCAGTATTTATTTCCGCTAAATCTTAAGCGATAATCATAATTATAAAATTCCGCTCTAGTAATATAGTCGCTATAGACGAGAACTGAGATAAGAGTGAAAAGAAACAGCGAAAAGTCTTTGTTAAAAATCCTTTGCCTTAAGGCCCTCGACCCTTTAACTCGCCCCTGAGAAACTCAACAAGTAGTTGTCGTGCGTTGCGGTGTATAGTGGTGGGGAGAGGTAAGCAAGCAGGCAGGCAGGCAGGCCGAAGAGACGCGGTGCCCGTCGCCCGAGCCGAGCGAACACCAAGCCGCAGTATTCAGTCAGTCAGTTCGGGTGGTTGCCTGAGAGTCTTCGTGACGGTGTGACGTGTTTAGAGCGGTGCCAACCAATGCATATCGTTCAGTATGCCAGACCGTAGCGGGAGTGAATTGGTTTCAGCAATATCGTAATACGATAGGAATAAACAAAGGGATAAAGGAAGATAGTTAGATATAATACACATAGAAGAAATACGAAGTATAAAGTGTGCGGAAGAACCAAAGAGACGTTTGACTACTCGATAAGGAAATAAGTGGTGATGCGGTGCGTGAGACTAAAAAGTGAACGAAATACCCATCAGCAGACCCAAAGTAGAAGGATAGCGGCGTCGACTATGATGACTGTTGTACGGGCGAGGCCCCTCGTGCTTGTATTGTTAGTGTTACTTCTCTGTGGAACTTTCGGTGAGTAAGCCATACCGGTTTCTATGTGTTTGTGTGTAAGTTTGTTCACCGAATGCTCGCTACGTTGATATACTATAGGTAGAAAATTTCTGTATACAAGAGATTTTAGTCTTAAGGTACCGAGTTTGTGTTTGTGTGACTAAGGTCTTCTCGTCTTTCTTCGTGTCGTCTTATTCTCTTTGTAGAATAGGGACCCTAAGAGCTCATTGTTAATACGCGTCTTGCTAGCAGCGGCGCCCACAACCAGCGCGTCGTTAACCGTACGAAGAAATTGAAGTGGAATTGATTTATTTTAATCATTTAAAAAGAGTCTCGGTATATTAGTATGCATACATGAAGGAATGCGTTCATTCCAACTGTGTGTACACTCACACAGCCCCCTCCTACCCCGAGGGAATATTTAACGTGGGAAAGACCGAGGATTGCTTCCCCTATCCCTCCACCGCCCCCTCATCAACGCATTATGCCGTGTTTGCAACAAAAAAAGAAACGGAAGCGTTATTAAATTTGCCTGCGAACGTTAACTATAATTTCAATCTTACTAATAAGAATTTTACGAAAATATTTTACGGACGCTAGTTATCTTTCGCAATTTATTCACCTTTCTATACTACCCGTCGTTGTATTTTTGAATTCAAACTCTGCTCGTTCCGAGCGTCAACGGTTATACTTAATTCGGTTTTTTTTTTTTTTTTTGCTTCGTTGAAATCGATACACGGTAGATTTTTACAAACTTTCAAATGCGCGGTTTGTATCGTGATGTTAATTTTGAGAAACGTTAGGACAGTCGTTATATTAGATATTACATTAGCATAACGAGTCCGTGTTCTAAACAACAGACAAATAATAAAATCTGTTGAAATAATTCGATCGACACGTCAGATCAGTCTATTTTTATAATCAATGAAATAACTTTTCCAAGTTTTGCAATCAGTGACTCGTAACTCATGCGAACAGAAATGTTGGATGTATCATTTTTCTTGGAATATGAAAAGCGCACTTCATTCATATCAACGTTTTACGATCTCCTTCTTCTTCTTCCTATTTTCTTATCATTCTTATACTGCTACCGCAGACTTACGCGATGAATAATATTTCAATTTTTGAAGGACGTGTCTCTGAAAATAAATCAAGACAATAAGGTAAACCCCAAGAGAGGCCGAGAGCTGGGACAAAGAGAGTTGAGGTCGCCGTCCGACCATTGTAGGTGTAGGTATATGGTAGGTATAATATAGCGTGTAAAACTCAGGGACGAACCAAGGGTTTTTAAATCGGGTATCAATTCAGAAACCCGATTATTTAAATTCACTCGTTATAAAGATTATACTTTTTTCCTCGAATCTACGGTTTCGTTAACCATAATATGACTAATGCCGGTGACTCGCGGGACTGAAACATTTTTCGTTTATTAGACATGTGTATGCATCTATGGGGTTGTGTGCGTGTGTATACGCGAGGTTAAGCGTAAAACCTTTCACGTCAATGGCCAACGGGCAACGGTCGTATTACTATACACTTTTCGCGCGTAACCTTACTAGGTATAACTATAACTATAACCATAACTATAACGATAAACCCACAAGAGATGGAAATATATAATAACGGGGTCCCTCTCCCCCGACATATTACGTTACATACCAGGAAATTTTCTTTTTCTTTTCCTTTTACGTTGTGGAAATTAAATTCTAAGACGTTGATTCAAACTTTTGATTTCTGATTCAGGGCGTCAGTCTATAACCAATCATTCGAATATTGAAAACTTTCCTTCTTCGCGGTTTCCGTCTTCCAACTTATATTACAGATTAGAATATCTGGATGCCTGGAACGTTATCGTAAACTTTACAATTTAAGGCTTTAGGTAAAAGTCGATGTATGGTTTTTCTTTCATCACGGGATTTTTCGTATCTCAATTTTTATACAATTGATTTAAACGTACAAATATAATTAGTCGAATTTATTTAGGAAGCGATATTCAAATATTGAGGGGGGCAGGGGATCGATATTCTTCCCATCGTTACCTAAAACTGATAACTTGCTAAAAAGTAAAGAAAAGCTTTTTACGTCTGATGTTTGCGTTTATTAAAAAAAAAACTTCATCTTATACCAATAACAAACCAATTTACTTGATTATATACTTTTCGGATTTTCACATCATAACACGCTTAAGTCCCTTTCGTTTTCTCTGATCTCTTCATCGCCCCCGCCATTTGCTGAAAAATTTTCTTCTATTTCCCCTCTCCCTTATTCTCTCCCTCTTTTTCTCTCTATCTCTTTCTTTCCTCTCCCGCCTCTTCATTCCCGTTGGTGGAGGAGGCAGTCGGCTTAGAACGATAAAACGAGCTTAAAGCGAAGTTTAAATCAGGTTTCCAACGTACATTTCAGCAGCAACAGCAGCAGGTAGCTTCGCGTGGCTGTTATAAGCCAGGCAGGCCCATCGGGCGTCGGAGGTCTACTACGTTTCTATAGTCCGCTCTTCGAGAGCGCTGTGCGTTTCTCTAGATTTTATTTTATTTTTATTTCTTTATTTTTTTCCCAATCTTTTTTCTTCGAATTTTATTTTTCTCGAACTCGGTTTGTTTAGACCTCTTGAAACTGTCGTCGCGATATACAGCAACCAAACTCACGTCCTCATCTTAAATACAAAGACCGGTCAGATTTCCTGCTTCTACAGCACAATGGCTTCCAGATCTACTTATACCTATACTAATACGAACAGCAACGTCAAATTTTCAACGATATATCTATCGCTGAACGTAAATTAAAAAAAGAACAAAAAAATAAATCTATGAATTTGTTATTTTATAATACTAATTGCTCTCTCAGATCTTTTCTTCTTTTCTTCGTATATCTGCGACAAAAATATGCATGAGAAAATAATTTTTTTTTTTTTTTTTTTTTTTGTTTTTTCTTCTGTATATAGGAAGCGCATCTTTTCCAACGGAACTAGACGAAATGATGTTTTATCCCGCTATAACTAGTGCAGCTGTCGGTATATTTCCTCTATGTGTATACAGTATAGGTATATAATGTATATATGTGCGTAAAAAGGTGGCAGGGTTCTGCTGAATGCACCGACGCAGGTGGCCATATTGTTGGCCAGTCGGGTCCATCCATCCACCCCGTATTATTTTTTCCTATATATTTTTTGGTCTCTCTTTATCTCTCTCTCTCTCTCTCTCTCTCTCTCTCTCTTTCTCCCTTATGTATTCTCTCCCTCGCGTTGTAAGTTGCATATATGTATAGCTGGAGAGGGGACTTAGAAGTTATCGTTTAGGTTATTCCAAAGTATATACGTAGCGTCTGGCTTTCAGACGTTGTTGCACCAGAGTTTTCCTCTTATATTTCTGGGAATATTTTCTTATCGTAAAATAAAAAGTGTCGCTGTTCGCCGCCCGCTCTTGGCAATACAGAATCACTCGGAGACTATAAAAAAACTACGATGATACTGACACGTAACAGTAGTTCGCAAGTATATATATCATCTTGCGTTATACGTTACCGGTTACGCGTTATCGTGCGGTTTCCGGCCACCGCAAGTCCTTGTAACTAGTGCGAAATCAAATAAACTGAATGCGTCTGATACCACGAATCATTTAAACCATAATTAAGATTAGGAAATTCATCTCGTTTTCGCGCGTTATTTCCTGTAGGAAATATCGGTTGAGCTCGTTAAACGACGTATTTCATAAGTTTGCGATTGCGTGATTGAAGTAACATTATAAGGTACATGAATAACTATACACTTTTTTTTTTTTTTTTTTTCATTATTCTGTTATCATATCGTTTTTCAGTTCCGCTACTTTATCAACGAAAGACTAAAAGGTGTGAAGCGGTTTTTTTTTTTTTTTTTTTTTTTTTACTTTTAGAGATTGGTTTGATCACCTCGCGCTGCTCAGCGCATATTCTCCGGACGGCAGCAGCGCGTTATCTAGTCGAGCTTCGCACTGTTGAACGAGTGAGTGAGTGAGTGAGTGAGTGGCGGCAGCAGCAGCAGCATTCTGCGGAGGGACTCGACTGTAAGTCGTGGGTCGTGAATGCGGGTCTCTGCGCCTCTTGTGCTGGCAACATCGCCGAGAATCTGTCAGCTTATTCCAGTTACACCACTTTAGAACTACGGTATATAACATACTACGCGATGCGATATATATGTATACCTATGCTATGCCACTATCGCAAAGAGAAAGAAGGAGCAGTTTATGCGTTTTATCATATACATACTCGACCTGCGGGTAACCGGATAAATACACCTATGTTTAGAAATAGAGAAACTGATTTTTTTTTACGGGCTGTATATTTTGACCAAAATCTTATTTCATTTTTTAATACTTACCTTGGAATAAACCGACTATATGTATGTAGGTATACATGGTATACTTTGAAATCTAGAAAACGATTCGTTACGATTGCAGCCCACGTAGCGGGCTAAACACGAGCTACGTGCTATCACGTAACTCTGAAAGACATCTTCTACACCGAGAGTTTATTTCTACGAGTAAAATAATGAAGGAAGAAAATATAAAAAAAAAAACCTAAGGAGTAGAAATAAAAAATGAAAATTTACAGTTGGGTCTTTTCAAAGCTCATCCAGCTACCGCAGCAGTTTAGTAGGGAGAGGAAATAAAATGAAAAAAAAAAAAAATACTTCAAGTACTTAGCGGGATACGAAGGTCGATAAACGTTACGAAAACATTGGCTCTAATTACACGCGCTATGAATTAACGTAGGTCTGTGTGTGCGTGTATGTGTATATATATGTGTATGTTTACGTGTATGTTTATCCACGGAGAAAAGTACCTCGCGTCATCGTCGTCAACGGTTCTCTCCTTCTCTCTCATTCGGAGAAAAATCCAAACTATAAAAAACTCGCGTTGGTGCGATAGGTATTGATAGGTATAGGCAATACCGCGTGTTCAGTATAACGCTTTAATACGAGGTCGAAGGTAAGCGTCGATTGATAAGATGCGGTAGTCAGAATAACTACACCGAAGACGGAATATCATGAACGGTCGATTTATAGAGCAGATGTTGATTGCTGATCAGTAATAAGCTGCGTATCGTATATACCGGGAAGATATATTAATATGTAACCTAAATACGTTGAATAAAAAAAAAAAAAAGAAAGAAAGAGGAACATAAAAACTAAATGAATGAATGAATGAATGAATGAATGAATGAAACTAAATTAGTCTTATGTTTAATCGTACATATATATAGGAGTTTTTATTTCCTTATATAGTTAACCACCCACCATGTGAGCTAGACCAGCGAGCGAATTCTTTATATGTATAACGTCGCGTACACCTAGCTCACAGTCGTCGAAACGTATAGTAATTATAGTGGGCGGGGTTCCGAGGCGAACATATACGTACATATATCATGCTTGCCACTGAGAGACCACAGCGAAGAGCAAGCTAGCAGCTAGCAGCTATAGCTGACAATGGGAGAAGCGACAGCGACAACCACAGGCAACGTCTCAAAGAACGTTTCACTGATTTGATAAGGCAGTCCAGTAAGCGAGCAAGTAGAAGCGCAGCGTAGTGACGCAAGATCCTTTTTTATTTTTCTTAGAAAATACAACGACGCTGAGTCAGGTATATTATCGAGATGACGTCACGCATTCTTGTCTTAGGTTCCGCGACATCGGAAGAGAGGAGTCATTATTTTTTTTTCTATACACGTTTACGATGAATATATATATATATAGAATATGTTGTTTATAAGAGATATTTTTTCATTGACCTTTATTAATTAAAGAAAAATTACAAATTTCATTTAATTAAATTCTGAAACTTATCTTCATTTTATAAATTAAAAATACACGGCTCCGGTATATTATTCACTCTCGTTGACGTACAACTAACCGAGAGAGAAAAATAGTGAGAGAGAGGGAAGGGGAAGGGGGAAAAAGTTCAAAGCAAATGAATTTCTTGGTATAATCTGATATATATATATATATATATATATACACCTATCTATAATCTTGAACTAATGAGTACCGTGTCGCCCCGTTTCGCGACTGGCAGACCTCAACCACTGCATATACCCTGTAACGGTCGTCGTCAAGAGTCCGGCTTTATATTCGATGTAATGGGTCGGGCTGAACCGGGCCGTGGCGAGCCCGGCGTAGGACAGTTTGGGAAAGTCGCAGTGACGTACTTTTGAGATTCTACGTATGTATAGGTACCCGTACCTATACCTATACCTATACCTGTGTGTATTACGAGGTAGAGTAATGGATATTGGTGTATACTGTAAACTGTACTTCTCTTCTTGTCGGTTTAAACATGTATATAGTTAGGTACTATACTACGAAACGACGAGGTCACATATACACACACGTATACATGAGTAGAGGCACCAGTTTAATACGGAATATATAGTGTGCAGGCGTCGGGACATAAGGGTGACTAAGTTAACTACTAACTCATTAACGTAAGTAGCGAGCTAGCCGTCGCCCAAAGTACCAACTAGCCACTGTAAATTGTGAGAGCTAACTTGATTAGCCTCTGGAGAGAATCACTCGGATTGAGAATAGAACTCGTATAGGGTCTTTGAGTAGCAGAAAAAAAAGAAGAAAAAAAAAAAAAAACGACCCAGAAGTTATTTCATTTATTTATTCCTGCGTTTCATATTCTTTGCCATATTTACGTATCGCAAATCAGATTATAAAATAACGAATAAGTTATAATATAATGATAATGACGAGGATGAAAACAATATAAAAATGGCAACAAACATTTTTCAGGCCCCAATTAAATTAGCGATTAGATCGTCGTCGTTTCTGGTAGCTTATAACCACACCACCGACATTGAATTTTGTTTTTCCTCATTTTATGCTTTCTTGCTCGTTTTTAGCATCTCCTTATTTCTGCGTCGCTTCTTTCGCTCCGGCCTGTCATCACGGCGTTAAAATTCTTCCGTTTTAATTAGAAGATTTTTCTTTTTTTTTCTCCTCTTTTTTTTTTTTCTTTTTTTTACTTTACCGCGCGTATACTTAAACCGCGCACGGAAGTTGAAAGCGAGTCGCGCGGGCGGGCGGTCGGTCGGCTTATATAGGTGGGATTTTTCACCGAGCTGCTCATGTCCTTGCAGCTTTGGATGACGTCATTTGCGCGTCGAGTCTTTTTGTTTTTTTTTTTTTTTTTCTTTTTATAAAAAATGTGAAAAAAAAAGCTTGCAAACGTAATTTTCGAACAACAAAGTCGGAAAGTAAGAAAAAAAAAGTAATAAAACAACGGATAAACAAACAAATGAATAAATGAATAAATGGTATAGTAATAAAACTGCACAACTCGTGTTATAATGTACGCGCGCGCACGGTTATAAAAAGTTCAGGTCAAACTGCAGGAAACTCTTGAAAAGTACATTTCTGCAACTGTATCTTGGCGGTAGGTTTCTGTAAATGTATATTAGTTACCTCGCGGATTGCGGCGAAAAACTACCATAAGGACTGCACTAGTTGATATCATTTTTAGGGAAATTATCTTTCATTAAAGATTCACTGAAAAAAAAAAAATAAAAAAAAAAACATTACATATACATATATGCAAGTTACTCGTTTCCAGCTTCCTTCGCAACCTTCGCGAGGAGAATAGAGCGTAACGAGTACTCAAGTTACGTTTACGTCTAGCGCACAATGTGTATATGTATGTATAACACTTTCAAATAAATATGTATAATATATATATATGTATGTATGTATGTATGTATGTATGTGAGGCAATGGCTGTCTGCACATTATGTTTTATATTTAAATATATGTACAGGACATAATGAATAAGCGAAAAATAAAGAGCCTATTTTACATATAGATATGGATATGGTTTCCATATTTAATTACAGGTTTGTCAGTAATTCTCGGTGTAGTTATGGGCTAAACACAAATCTATAATCCGAGAATTTCTCATCTTACTAATCGGTCTATTTTAAAAAATTAATCATCCGCTTCTTAATTTTTTTCTTCAGCTTTCTATTTTTCTTATTTTTTTTTTATTCTCATGGGAATCTATATGAAATATTTCTAAATTTGTTGAAATTTGTTCAGAGTAGAAATTTTTACCAGGGTATAGCAATATCGTTACCTCATTACAGCTGTACATTCTGTATTCCTATACATGAAATTAGAGTCAAGCAAATATAAATATAGTATACGTCGTGGATATATATTTGAATACTCAGTTTTTGGGAAATACGTGTTTTCACAATGAATAAATAAAAAAATGAGAAAAAATGACTAATTTTTATTATTTATATGTACAATTGTTGTGCCTCATCCCGATACAGTACATTACAACGGAAAAATAAACCGTAAACATATATTGCAATTGAAAAAAAAAGAAAAAGAAAAGTCGATTGAGTTCTTACTTTTTTTTTTTTCAACTTGTATAATGACGAACAAAAATTGATAATTTGATAGAATAGTAATGAATAATCGCTTGTTAAGTAATTAATTAATTCTACGAACTATTATGTACCTCATATCGTAAGTAATCAGGCTGTCGTCCGAATAGTTTCGAGTTATGGGGTTCACAAGGTGGTGGTTTTAGCTGTAAGTTGACTGGGGTTTAAACCGGAGAGAGAATCTGTGAGCCTGAAACCCCAGAATGATATCGGGCTCTCAATACACCGTAATAATATAATTCCGCATAGTTTTACCATTCCAATTCCAATTCCAAGTCCACCTATAACGGATTGTGCGGAGAGCGGGAGAGTTCGATAGCGGTCGCGGCTACCCTTTGTCTCTTTGTTATACCTATTGGTACAGACGAATGTACATACATACGTATACGTATAATACAACCTATTGCAACGGAAGGTGTCTGTCGTTTATACAGCGCGTGTATACCGGAAACGGAAAATATACAATTAGATATATAATTAATTCAAACTGAGATCGTATCCTATACAGATAGCCGCCGGAGCTTTGCCTGACTCTCTGTGTATGTCACGAGGTATGAGAGAAAATATTAATGAAATGGACGGGTTATAAATAAAGAGAAAAGAAACAAAAATTATTTTCCCTTCTCGTTATCGCGTCGTTTTTTTTTTTTTTTGTCCATCTCTTCTCTTGTCTTCTAAACATCTAAAAGTCTGCAATAAATAAAGTTCTCATTTTTCTAAGTGGGTGGTACTTTTTTTCTTTTTTTCTCTCTCTCTCTCTCTCTTACGTACATGAATTTATTTATACATATCCATAGCTATGCATACAAGCGAGGTGTTTGTTGCGGATGTTTGTTCCTGCAGGGTAGGTAGCACTATGATATGGAAAATCGTGATGAAGGGTATGACTGACGCGTGCAACTTCAGGGTCAGGGATATATCCGAGGCGTATCTAAGTACGGTAAACCTTTGTTCCGGTTCCGTGGGGGTAAATATAAACCCTGAAAATTTACACTATAACATGCCTAGGCCCATCAAAATTCGATATGCTCTTGAAAGTGAGAAAACCTCTCGAAGCTATACCTAGATTAATATATCTGCGGTATACCTATACCTCGATGTTTAAACGTCTCGTTCCTCTTGCTTTTGCACAAGCAATATAGACGCGAATTTAATTTCGTTTTGTTATTATATTACAGTCACGGTGTGGACGGTCACAGCCACGTCGGTGATGGGAACGGACGAACTCTACAGTAATCCGATTATATTTCTGTTATAGTATATATGTATAATATTCACATCTACCATCAAACTTTATATAAAATGGCATTCACGCGAGACTGTATATACCATTCGCCACCTATCGAAAGGTTAATTGCTACCCGATATGCCGTTAGAACAAAAGTTTGTCAGTTTTATCAATATTCGTGCGATATTGTGATAAGATAATACAATAGATCGGTCCGGTCAGATTTGTTATTAAAACTTACTCTAACGCTGGCTAGTACAGATTTTTTATTCTCATCGTTCTACACAAATATCCATACTATATACCTAACGTTATATATAAGAGAAGAAAAGAACTTGAATTAAAAAAGCGTTGAAGAAAAATGACTAAATTGAAATCATATCGGATTTAGTTCTGATGTGGTACCTGTGTATAGAGCGGAGGAGATCAGGGCATCGGCAGGGCTTTGTGTTGCTTTATTGGCGTAACATGCAAATGAAACGAATTTGAATTACACACGGTAGTAGCTATACATATATAGTGTATTAGCCGGGGCAAGACCTCGTGATTTAATATTGTAAAACAGCCCCATAACACCCCGCACAAACTGGGTTTAAACCACGGGGGGGAAATTCTGCAGTATCCCACCTCCGTCTCATCCCTCTTTTAGCTGCTTCCTTTCGCTGCTCCCTTTCCTACCTAGTAAACTTTATTATATATGTATATATGTATAGATATCATACGCCGCCCCTACAGGGTGAGTGAGCCATATATATATACACGTATGAAATTCGTTATAACTGTAATTATAAACGGGATAAAATGTTGGGAATAAATATCGACAAATTTCAGACCAATAAGAGAAGAATATTCATTAGAATATATACACATCATGTAATCTTGATTCCAATACAATATAAGATATATTATAAAAGGTTTCGGTCTTTAAAGCCTCACCCTGTATCTACGACACACAAAGATTTACACGTGAGTTTCAGGTTTGCTAAAGCTTTCATACGGGACCGCTGGCCTCGCGTGTTGCAGTAGTTAGCTAGTTAGGTAGGTAGGTAGGTAGGTAGGTAGGTAGGTAGGTGGGTAGGTATATGGGCAAATATCAAAAGGCCGTTCGATATCGTAATATAAATTTTAGTTCGATCGGGACGGTAGGTCATATATAAACTGCCTACGTCAAGCGTGTTGCGTTTAGTGCACAGTTGTACCGATACGTAAGTAGGTGTGTACTATATTGTCTATATACGAGGCTAATAATGCGTGACTATAATATAGTTGAGCGCACGTCGTACTTGAAGAACGAGCCAGATAATATATACATATATATCATACCATCACGCGGAACGATATTGTCGAATCCCAAATCCACTACTCGCTTGCTTGGTCGAATGCTTGCTGCACGCAAGTCGAAGCAAACCCGCATATAGTATATACCTAACGTATATATTCCCGCAATATAATATAGAGAGCTAAAATAGTATCTTATCACGAAGGTAATAACCCGGAAGACAATTGATGCCTTAAACCCCGACCCTCACAACACCCTCAATAATCTCTCAATGTTTTCTATGGGTGTCGCGTGACACGAACTGAATTTATATATATATATATATATATATATATATTTCATTATATTTGTACTAAATCTGTTTTCCTATCATTTTTCTTTCCACTTTTTTTATTTTCAATAAATCTATTGCGATTTTCGTTCTTTTACTGATTCTATTTTATTTCTTTTTATTTTACGATTTTATTTCATATACGCTAATTAGTTTTTGCCCGAGTGTTCCAGTGAGAATTTGTAACGATATCATAGCATACATACACCCATTATGTTATACCTGTACCGTGCCTTTGACAAAGACAAGAGAATTCGAAAAATTCTCAGCGGGATAAATTGGTATGTAAATAATGTTGCCAAAAATGAAGAAAAAAAAAAAAGACGAAGAAATCACCAAGAGAAAACATTGAAAAATAATAACAATGGATATCCGTTGTGATGACATCTCCTAGGTATACATAATGTACAATATTGACAATTCGCATACGAGTTTTTCGTTTCCTTTTTTTTTTATTTTTTTTTTTCTCTACTTCTGTTTCTTGCTGTCTCGCGAGCATGAAGCGAGGATATAAAGGACTGATTGCCGTCCCCTATCGCATTCGATGTACGCCGCTCCCTATATTTTCCTTCCCTTACCCTCCCCGCCCCTTTATTCCTAGTTTTCTCCCCAAGTTCTGAGAGTCATCTCTCCCTCGCTCGGGACGGCAATAGAACAAAGTGGATTCCCGGTACGTGAGTCATACTGTACTACTACCTACTGGTCCTCCAACAATGCAGTGCACGCGCTCTCGATTCGTGCGTATATCTCTGTATATTCGCTTCGGCTACAAGTGCGGAAGGAGGAAAAAAAGCACCTATTTTCTATACTGCGAAACGTTGATTGGGGTAGAGTGAGCTATGGTAAGGGGTACGACGAGTTGCGTTATCGATCTATATATTATCGGTACCCTTCGACCCCATGGTGCTATAGAATAAAAGGGAATGGGATGTTAAAGCTGCTACATTCCTTACTTCGTCTTGCACTCGGATATTATAATCTAGCAAGTGTTCATTTCGTAGGACTTTTACACATGTTAGTTATATATGTCAACTTATACCTGTATTCATGAATGTGATATATTCCTTTTTTCTTTTCTTTTCTTTTCTCTATTTTTTATATATAACGTATATAAGTATATCGTAAGATGAGGCTGAATTTCTTTCTATAATAATAACGGCTCACATACACATGCCTATACGTATGTAGCTATGTTGTATACATATATTACATGTATAACATATATAAGTGTGAGACGATAGAGCGGAGAGAGAAAGGTTTTCTCGCACTACGTTTCGCCCATGTATGTATATGTACTCATATATCCTATATACGTGTGTATTTTCCGATAAGTTCGATTAAGCGCGCTCTTCAACTGTTCGCGGGGGTGAGGCCGCGTTGTCGAGAGGAAGGAAGCTCTACCGTGGTGCAGGTGGGAAACCAAACAATTCGAACTCGATGGTACATATACATATAGTACATATGTGTATATAGCGTACTCTGTGCGTACAGGTATAGGTAGGTATAGGCGTCGAGTTTGTTCAGCTCGCTAATCTCAGAAGCTTCATGTATGTACCTACGTACAATATATATATATACACACACACATACACACACACATGACGTATAAGTATTATAATTTTTACCTAGTACTCAAGCGTAAATCATATGTGTATTATGACCTGCAGACGCCAGGGCGCAATTCGTGAGCAATGTATCAAGAGGGGTTTCTCCTGCACGTCTCCCGGGATCTAATCGCAACAATGACGGAAGTGAGCAATACTCTCGCCCACGGGCTGATAAGTGACAGTCGCGCACGTCGTTTTAATGCGTGCCATGGCGTTACAAGAGGGGAGCTTTTTTTATTTTTATTTTTTATCTTTTTATTTTTGTTTGTTTCCACCAGTTGGTTATATTGCGTGAAGGGTCAGGACAAATGATGGTTTATTTATTTATTTTTTTATTTTTTCTAACTAAAAGAATCATTTTTTTTCTCTCTCTCTTCTCTCACGTTTTCTTACATTTGAGGGAAACTTTTGGTGTTTTTTTTTTTTTTTTTTTTTTCTTTTCCAACGGCGTCAAACAAAAAAAAAAAAAAATAGTAACCTAGGGTTTATGCGATAAGGATTCAAATTTACCATAGGAATACAGTCTTACAATTGAACATCACATTATTTAACTACTTTTTCGTTTTTACATTTGTCGTGCGGCTACTGATTCGTCTAAATTAAATACAACCGGGGAAAGACACTGAATTTCACGCATTTGAATGAATGACTATGTAGAAATGAAAGTCAAGATTAATTGTAACCACCCGCATGATTTGATTTGATAAAATTATCATTAATTTAAAACGATTTTTATAATAATGTGTTTATCTCTCTCCGCAGTTTTAGATATCGTGTCAAAAATGACATAAGGTAGTAAGCGCCAAAAAAAAAATGGTTTTTTGCAGATATGCCCAAAAGATGTTATATTACATGGAAAAGATTTTGCCACAAAAAAAACGAATTTTTTTTTTTTTTTCTTTTTTCTTGGAGCTTACGACCTTATGGCATTAGTCACGCGATATATCGGTATGAACAGATTTTTGTTTAAAATTGTATTATACAAGCTGTGATTATTACATAGTATATTGTATATATACACCATATTCGTGTGTAATTAGACTCCTTCAATTCAATTACGGATTGGATGTATACTGCGGCCTCCTGTCTTTTAACTTCTTCGTCTTCTATCCACGGAAGTGGGAATTTATGTCGGTCACTCATTAGCGTTGATATCGATCACTTCTTCCACCCACGTCTCATCCTACGCTTCCTTCGAAATTCTCTCCATTTCTTTTTTATTTCTCTCTCTCATTCACTCTATCTCTCTCTCTCTCTTTCTCTTCATCTCTATTTTCCTTCTGCAGCAATATATAATGTTCATATCGCAATCAAAATGCGCAAAGAGCGAAGCGTAGTGGAAGAAAGAAACAAAGACAGACAGACAGACAGAGAGAGAGAGAGATAGGGAGAAAAGAAAATGAAGATAAAAGTAGCATCGTAGTAATCATCGTTCTTTTCCATTTATCTGAGTGAAACAAACAAACTGGCTAATTTCTATTCCACGGATTCAACGTAAACACCATTTCTTATAGAGGAAAAGGCGTTAACATTGCTACTGCTGCGTAAGATATCCTCCTACTCTCGTGAATTACTATAAAGATTCTATATATTTTTTTTTCCCTCGTATATATAAAGTATACCGATACACATAAGAAAAAAAGAACTCGTCGAAGTTCCTCCGCGAATTTATTTACTTACCTCGTGCAGCTAATTTCTTGTCTTAGAAAAAAAAAAAAAAAAAACATCACCATTAATTTTCCAATTATTGGATATAGCAACGTTTTCTCTCTGCAAACGCGTCACCTATATAACTTTACTGCATCGGTAACTATACCGTGTATAATATACGAAACCTGGAACGCGGTGCACAAAACTCTAATTCCTTTGAAAGTTCTGATGAAACTAGACACGAAAAGCGGTAATGTAAGGGCAGCTAGACTTTGGTCTGTTCATTACTACCTGCATCCAGCTATACCTATTCCTATACCATGCCGCAGAAACACGGTCCTCTAATTATCTCTCGCTGACCAACTCTTGGTTCAGCGCAATATACCGTTGATGGACAATGTCGATGTATAGGTATATCTATGCGATATGCGGTCTTTTAGTTTATAAGGGACACGACCGCTGTGATATACGATCATTTAACAGCCTCTAGTTTTGTCACATTCAGAGATTTCGTATTCTATGAGTGTAAAACACGGGTGGTAATACAATGTAGTAAAATAATCCTATCCTTTTTTTTTTATTTATTTGATTTTTTTCAACCCAAATCTGATTATACTATATGCACGGATTATGGAAATCGATCCTGTGCCGCGGTGGAACGATAAAATTTTTTACGTATAGGTATATTTGATATATTTTATTGATTGGGATGGAGCCCCGAAGTCAACGTTGCAGGATATATTTTTCGAATAAAAATCAAACTGCGAGATTTTACCTTAACCATCTCTTCGTGACGGAGCTATTCTAGCGGTTGCTGCTACCACCACTAGTGCTGCTGCTGCTGCTGCTGTTGTTGCTGCTTTACGAGCGTGAAAAAGCACCCAATAAAATTTCGTTAACGCATTCGTAAACCGAACTAAAAATGGCCGGAAACCACATGTGGATATATATAGATATATAGAGATGCGGTTTGGACAGAGAATTTCGAAAATCTATTCTTCGGCATAGGTTTGTACCAATTGTGACGATTTTTTGTTTTTGAACTACAAAATCATGCTGATAAATAATTATAATCATTGATAAGCTCATTGGAGGATTATTCTATTCAATAAAAGCATATCAATCCGGATAAACGGAATAAAATATTGAAAAACTGATGAAATAAATCGTTTCTATTTGCTCAAAAAATCACTTTTAAATAAGTATAAAATATACTTAAATATTTATCACGAATATTGACCGTGATTATTCCACTGTGTGAAATTTACCCGCGGTTTTTGTCCAAGATCGACGAGCTTCTCGACGACGTCAACGCGAACAAGTGTCATTGTACTTGGGCGCCGTGCCGCGACCTTTGAACCAGGGATCATGACTGCGGGCGCGGAAACGTTGACAATCTTCATCTCGGTCCAAGCGTCAGACTCGTTAGATTGATAATTATTTTTGAATAATCATTTTCGAGGACGTCGTCACCCTCGAATTCTATCCTTCAGGGTCGGAGCTATTGCCTCTCGAAGCAGTTTTCTCGCGATCAGGAATTTTCTCTGCCCTTGTTTTCCGATTTTTTGCTTCTCCCTTTTTTTTTTTTTTTTTTTTCTTCTCCTTTTTTGACAGGGTTTATTTTTCTTCTTTATTTATTTTTTTTCTTTCCTTCTTTTGCTCCTTTCATTTTTCTTTTCGTTTTTGCTGTCAGACATTTTTTTCGCGTCAGGAAGGGGCGCGTACTGTAGTATAACGAGGATAAAACCAGCTACGGAGAATGATGAGGTGGTGTGACGCGTGTGAGTTAAATATATGTACGCAGGCAGTACATACACATATACCAGGCATTTTAGAGAAAAAGATAAAAAACAATGCAATACAAAAAAAAAAAAAAAAGTAAACGAAAAGTGGATCAATATTAATTATTTCCGTTCTTTTCTTGCTTTTTGTTCGAATACTTTAAACCACATAAGAACATCAATAAGTAGAAAACAAAAAGGTTTTACAAATACAATTCTATGCATATTGTGATATTTAGGGAAACGCGTGAGTCAGAAACTTTTCTGTCAATCTGTATTTTTTTTTTTTTTCTTTTTTTTTTGTCAAAAACCCCTTTTGACGCGGAATTTTCTTACCTCAAAGAAAAATATCATTGGCTAAACCACGGGACAAAAGACTGTATTCTCGTCTGATTTGAAACGAAAATTAGTTATTTTAAATATGTAAAACTTCTTTCCTTTCTATTCTCTCGTTGTTGTATACCTATAGGTATGCACGTATTACATATTTACATCGTATCACACCACTTCCCCGCATATTGTAAGTGAAATACGACTCAAATTTCTCTCTGAAAAAAAAAAAAAAAAAGGAATAATAATAATATGAAAAAAGGAAAAAAGAAACAAAAAAAAAAAACCACATGATATAGGTACTGCAGCGCGATATCCTTTAAAATATTCCCCAAAACTCTTACCAGTTTTCGTCCTAACTTTACCGTCGTTACTACCTACCTTACATTTGATATTTGAACCGTAGTATACATATACCGTAAATTATTTACATTTCACGAGTTTCTCGGCGACTTACATTACCGGATATAAAATAGTGAGATTTAACTACCCCATTTCATATCCGATGTAACTACAGCTGGTAGATAGTATGCGGTGAAAATAGGGTACCAAGTTTGGAAAAAAGAATTTCTAGTCTTTCTTATTTTTAAAATATAAAACCTGCAGCAGCCTATGTGATATCTTGAAATTGAAAATTTTTTTTTTTTTTTTTTTTCCCTTATCAAATAAATTATGCTTTGTGTAACTTTCGGGTATAGGTAGGTACTTTTCATCCAACAAAAAGAAGTTCCTCTAAGATGGAGCAGATCTCAAAGATGAAAGGATGCCCAAGATGCGGAGTACTTGGTCGTTATATTTCTGAACGGATTTGACGAAAAATATTTTCCCACCTTTAATTGAATTTGACATTTTTTTTTTTTTTTTTTTTCGTATTCATGAAATGCTAAATGTAACTTTCAGTTCAGAATGATCTTTATTCATGTCAAATGTAGGCAATCTTCGTCGACTTTACCCCGTATATACGTGTACAATTATAATATAATAATAATAATAATAATAATAATTTCTTCTTATTAACCCGCGAAAATTTGACGACCTATTAATTATCTGTTTGCATACATAAACGATGAAAAAATCCTGTCCGGCTCTAAAACTAAACTACCGTGTGTGGCGGGGCGGTTAGAGACCTAAATATAAAATCGTACTTTCCAGCCTCTTGGCGCCAGCGTACGTATAGCTAAAACGCGCGGGGTAGCGTTGTTTCCCTCACCGGAAGAGATTAGAAATTAGGCTTGGAGCCCGGGCCCGTTTTTCAGAGGCAGAGGGTAAAATACGTCGGAAAACGAGGGGCGGAGTAGAGGCTTAACTACTTTAACAGTGACAACTAAAGGGTGCCTATACAAGGCCAGAGGCGAGTGGTGTCGCCGACTGTATATATATATATATACCTTTATGCAGGCATCGAGGGTACGCACATACTTGCGGGGGCTAAGAAACAGCGAAATAGCTTTCCCCATCATTTATTTAGCCAGTCAGCAAACGCCGCTGCCCCTTTTACAACGGGGAAAATGTCCCTCGAGGGTATAGCTGTAGGATAGTAGGTACGCGAATTCCGACACCGGGCTACTCTCACGCCACGCGACTAGCGCGCCCCTTTCAAGTCTCAGCTCATACGTAATGTGTATAAGCGTTGGGAAACTGTACCGGAAAACGCTTGTAGTTAAGAACCGGAACTATACTCTGATTGCATTATTATAGGCGTATACGAGTCACGATACATTTTTTTAGTTTTTACATTAAAAGCACGAAACTTTGGACGATACATACACATACTCGCGGTTATATTTTACACCCTAAACCTTACAGAGGGGAAAATATTGATGGAGATTATGACGTTTATTGGCGATTGCGCTACACGATAGCACCTTCACTCTATATTAATATATACCGTGTGTATTCGTGAAAACGCCTGCATACAGGCAACTCAGAAGTTAATCGATTAGGTTTTATTCCGCATATTGCGTGCCCATTGGCTACGTGGTAACAAAACCTAATCGCTTGATGTTTGAGTTGCCTGTATGCAGGCGTCATATGAAGTGTTTCCACGAATACCCTCATAGTATATGGCTGCCGCTTGAGTTTAGTTCGCATTTTGTTTACCTAGGTATATAGCATAGAAAGTACATAAGTTATGATATATTATGTCAGGCTAGAGTCAAGATTGCGTTAGGTCAGGTTAGACTGAGTCAGGTTAAACAGAAAAATCGATAAGGCAGACCCTCGCTTAGACCGAAAGACTGATTAGTGACAGACTGGCAAGCTGACTCAATGTAATAATAAAAGTTTCTGTCTTTTTTTTCCTCTTTTTTCTTCATACTTTCTTGCTTCATTTCTCTCTTTTTCCCCTTGGTTTATTTTCGTACTTCTTGCTTTTGATAGAGAGCTTTAGGGTGTATAGTTTCGACGTTAGATCCCTTTTCTATCATTTATCATAGCATGGCCCTTAGCACCGGAAATAACGATTCATCGAATCGATTTACTCGTGCGGTTTCATTAAATATAACATAATCCTGCGATTTTTATTGCATAAATTCCCTCGATTGGTTGGTAATTTTCCTTCTTAGTTTAGATCGGAAATTTGATATCAGACCACTTCATATTCGACGTTTATAAAAGGTTGAACGTTATCTATACAACGTTGACTCACTACGAAGATAGATATATTAAAAAGTGGGGGCGGTAGTTAGGGTGGAAAAATATTTTCGTGTTTATTTGATAGATAAATCTAAGCTGTGCTAAAAGGTAGATAAATTGATGAATGAGACTATAGTATGTTGCATTTATAGTCGACGAAATTTTGGGTATAGTATAGAATCTTTGAAAACCGAGAAAAGTTTGAGATCGAGTTTGGCGATAAATCTAAAATTATAATTATCATTAATGTTGCGGTACCATGTTTTTAATGGATGGCTCAATTATATGTGATTCACTGATTGTGGGTTGAAACTAAAACCGAGCATCCCCGTACGGGGAAAATGACTCGCAATTTTTCAACGCGTTGTACAAACCCGCGACTCTACTGCAATTCGTTTATTTGAATTTCACGGGAAATTGGAAGCCGTCAAATTTGGCTCAAATATACCTGTAGGTACTAAAGGTATGTGAACACAGTTGTAGCAGTCAATTAGAGGAGCTGTAAATACAACGCATTCAACGATAAAGAGAATAACGCGATAAAATATACTACGACAAAGGGAAAACTAGAAGGATAACAATATGAAAAAATATAAAAATAAAAATAAAATAATGTACATTCGAACGACATATGCCATTTCAAAGGCGAAAGAATGAACTGTAAAATATCTATGCCAACGAGGGAAAATTCGTTTCGATACATAACTTGCGAGAGTATAAGGGTGTAATATACGTATACATGTATAGACCTTATCTACCCCACGTTGAATAAATTAGTCGTGACACTAATTGATAAGGTGGAGTTTAGAGTAGGACTGAATTGAGAGCCGGCGAATTGATGGCTGTCGAGTCAATTCTCTGCCCGAGGAGCTTTTGGATATTTAATAGAGCCCCGCTCGTGGCTCGCAGTAGCTACTGCTTTCCTCTGCTCTGCTCTGTTCTGTTCTGTTCTGTTCTGTTCTGTTCTGTTCTGTTCTGTTCTCAGTTCTGTTCTGTTTTGTTTTGTTCTCTCGAATTCTCGTGTCGTACGACTAGTCCCAGGTCTCAACCGATCGACTACTACTGTACTTCTGTATTGAAATGTATTATTTCGGTTTAGGGTTCAGGGTATAGATATCTTGACTTTACCCCTCTCACGTAGTACGTACCGTTTTATGTATGCCCTCCGTGGCTTATCAACGACGAACACGCTCCCTTTCAGTCCTGTAGGTATCTACGATGCGCTCGGAAGAGATTCGGGCTTCTACTTCTTCTTCTTCTACGATAGCTGATATGTGCTCGGCTATGTAGGTAGACACGTACGTACGCGTGATGGAAATAGAATTTAAGACCGCATCTGCCCTATAGATAAAAATAGATATTCTATACCTACTTGCGGCGTGAAATTGTAGAAAATGGACTTTAAAATTAGACATGGATTTTAGGCCTGCTGTAGTAGAGACACACACGGATCTATCAATAAAGCCTTTCAAAGTTTCTCTCCACCTTTTCCTTTCCTTTATTTCTATATTGGTCCAAACGATATATTATATAGGGATCCTTTACGACTAATTTAATCCTATTTTCTCGTCTTAACTCTTCATTTTTCAAACTCTTACTCTTCTTGACTTTGAGATTATTTCCGGTTTATAGATCTACATGTTTACGTATATGTGTATGTATGTGTGTTTACATATATGTATATTTCGGGCTAAATTCAGCCACTAGTATAACACGCGAGTAGCTGTATCCGCACTTCACCACAGCTTAAAATTTTCCAAACGTTATTTCACCCACTTCTATAATCTTAGTAATTTTGTGGAATAATTATACCTCAGATTTTGTTCTATCAATCATCAACCGCCTTTTTTTTTTTTTTTCATTCTACTCCCATGCGTTCGCTCGACTTCTCGTCGTTACGGTAAATGCTATAAAATTGCTGAATAAAATATTGAAGATTCTATCGCTAAAATCAAATCCAGGTTCCATATAAAAGTATAGAACATTTCTATGATAATATAATATTTATCATAGGTAGGTACAGAAATTCGTATTTTAATACACACACATACGAGGTTGATAACAAAAGACATTTGATTCGTATCAGCTGCGTATTATCAAAGTGTTTTTTTTTTTTTTTTTTTCCTTTTTCTTTTTTCGGCATAAAAAAATATCCGCTGATTGTTATTATCGTAAAAGTTACGAGGCATGAAAGTACACATCAACTTTATACATAACTTATATCTATACGGTTATAAGGGGAAAGAAAGAAGGAAAATACATCGACGTTAGTTTAAAGCGATTTGCGTACCTATTGTATCACGCGACAAAGAAAGTTAGTTCAAGCAGAAGTCCGCAAAGTATTAACGCTATACTTCGCATTCCTTTACGATTACGTGCTTATAGCTTTACCCCGCGACCATATTATTATATAGCCAATACTAACTAGTTCATAGAAAACTGCGAACAGGTAATATACTGAAAGTTTTATTTTTAAAACTTATCATCGTAATAGGTTCATGCGCGTATAATATATACCTATATGTATACTAGCGTAGTCATTAATTCGGTGTCATATTAGAATTTCAATGCTCCCTGCACACGGGCCAGCGAACATCTCAAAATATATGTGCAAAAAAATTTAGTAAAAACTGTAGCTTTTGGTGCCATGTAACGGCGGAAATTATATCGATGAAAATCTGTTGAATTTTCATGGAATATCTAAGAAGAAAAATAATTAATCGCCAAATGTCACGAATCGTGCGGTCTAATCAAATGGGAAAATTCGAAGGCCTTGGTACGGTACCTAGAATTGAGATCGGAACCTGGGGTTTTGGCTACATTTTTTTTGTATGATTTTGCGCATTGAAATTAAAAAATGATCAAATTAATAAGGACCACCCTAACGTATACGTATCCGCAATGTAGACATATCTGTGGCTTCTAATCTGACACGAGATTGTTTTTGTCGGACATTATCGTTATCGTTATCATAGAACACCGGCCGAGGTATAATAACCAAGAACGAGTTCCAATACCTCGGTAAGTAATATTAGGTTTAAAGTTTAAGAGCTGAACAGGAGCGTGTCAACGCGTTTTTAAATTCTATACAAATTTAATCTTGTATTTGAATTTAGGCTCCGTTGGGTTTTCTTTTTCGTCTCTATATAGGCATATGTATTATGTAGATACACGTTACATAATGTTAATCCGAAAATTCTCGCCTCTACAGCCGTCGCCACCATCACCAAGCGATGCGATGCGATGTGAGGCGACGAAGCGGCGAGCGTGAGACGGAGTGAATAAAGTAAGTCGTTGTAGCTTCGCCGGGTTTTATTTTATATCGCTTTTCGTTACCTCATGCTGGTATATACGCTCCTGCTGATGTTGCTTTTGCCTCACTTCGGTTCCTTGAAGAAAATTGAGAACCTCGTAAAAAAATAAAGAAAAAAAATAAAAAGGTACCCTCGGGACTTCTTTCTTGTGACACTAAAATCTCTGAGCCGATAAAATTGATGATATTAATTCTTGAAACAATTATTATTATGTTTACGAAAATCCAACGAGAAAATTGATTCGCTAATGACATATAACGTATAGAATTATCGTCATATCTTCTTGTCTTTTGTGAGAAGAAATGAGGGAGCTATACTATCGGATAAACGTCGTTAGGGTCCGATCAGATTATACTGGATGGAGAAAATCTTGAAAATCTTTCTCTATTCAGCTTCGGATGTTTCTATTCGTATACCTTCTTCCTTGTTCAATTAATGTTATCAGATTATAGAAACGAGAAAATCGACTGAGCAATTACTGTGCGAATATAATTGCTCATGTATTCACATTCACATACACGTATATACCTACGAAGAATAAGAATAAGAAGATGTTTAAGTTTAAGTTTAGGCTTGGGTTTGGGTTTAGGTTTAACGAAGAACAACTCTAACTAACAGGATTATTCGCAATTCGCTCGGTTTCACCCCGTCCCATTAAATTCCGTCCGTGATTTTCAGAGCAGTGATAAACCTCATCGTTAAATCCAAAATCTTACCCCGTACCCTGCAGGGCGTAACTTCTCCTATTAGTCAAAATGGCGATAATTTTACACCGAGTCTAATGTAGTAATGAGGGTGTTAACGACTAGGCATATGTAGGTATAATACGTACGTATACGACGCGACGCTTCTTGTATACATCTACGCCTTTATAATCACCCTCTTTACCAATTAACGTAGGTATTATGTATACAATATACATACATGTATCTACCCATACACATTACACAATGTGTATAATATCATTAGGCTTTTGTATATTAAATGAGGGAATTGTTAGACCTTGGTTTCATATATAACTCAACTTACCTTAATACAAAGAGTGTTGAATAATCAATTAACATTATCCGCATATAATATATCGAGACAAATAATTGGCCACTTGTTATCCCCTCGATGCTAAAAAGCGTAAAAAAAAAAGGGATAACAGTAAGGGAAAATCAAACTCATGAATGACGGTGTACACCTCTGCTTGTATTTTTTAAAAATTCCGATTTCGGTCGAATAGGTGTAAACCAATTTTACAGCAATTGCACTCTTCCATCGTTTGTAGGTATTTTCGATAATATACCTTCGGCAAATGTGAACGTAGATTAACTGGTCGTAGTGCTTAGTTACGTGTGCTTAGGTATGTACCAATGAGGAACAAGGGACGCTATTCTCAGGGCTAGAAATGCGTATAACGTGTAACCTACCTGGTATACCCATATGGGAGAGTCAGTGCCTTCTCCTTGCCTGCCCTTCCCTTCCTCAGCTTTCTCATAAATAAGTCCAACGAAGCGTTGGCCGTGGTGGTTGCCGCGGGCTCGAGGGAGACTCGTGAATGTCCTTCAACTGTTAGCAGCAAGTTGGTTTAATTGAGTTAGGGTCTTGGGCGAGCTAAGGGGTCGCGAAGCCTGGCCTTTCTTCGATTACCGATACACGATACGAAATGCATTTCGTGACGCATAAACGCCCCTCCCTTTATCTTCATTCTCGCTTCTCATCATTCAGTTATTACCCCGCGTACCATTATCAGTTTTTCGATTTCCTTAATCTTTCTCCGTAGGTGATATGCGATGTGCTACACACACACACTCATTATTTTCATACTTAGACGTTCGCTGTTACATCCCTACTGCAATATTCAAAGTCGTACTACCCCCTTGCTAAAGTTACTCTACTACGTTTCTACTCTATAGCACACAGAAATGACCCCGATTCTAATGTAGGTAAACTCAATAAACTCCTCATGTCGTCGACACAACCCCTATGCAATTTGTAGCACCGCTTGCTTCGGACCGAACTATCTACTCTCAGTTTCGTACAAGGAACGCTATTCTGATTTAGTTAGTTGTTATCGAATTATGGAATACTGTATAATAGAAGGAGGGCCATTGGTGGTCCGTTGTACTCCCTTTTTGGACCCATTTCATTCTCGTTTAATTTAACGTCGTTGAGTAGCCATTAAGAGATACGAGTGGAGTAAAGGACGAATTAGGGAGGGGGAGAGAGGGTCGTTGCTACGTCTCCTACCACCGAGAGGAGATGAATTATTCAGTGAATTAATTGCCGCGAACGATCAACCAGTTACTTAGATTATTTAAATTAAATCAACGACTGCTCGGAAATGATCAACACTTTATTTCAAATTTTCTGTTTTCCAGGTGACGCTATTAAAATAAGACATTCTAGACACCTCGAACCAAACTACGATGAAGAAATCATGGTAAGTCAAATTTTCACCATCAAACTATACTTCATCACTCCCATTCTTAGTCCTATACTATACATAATATCGATAATTATCTATAAACACGAGTTAGGAGACTAGAAAACCCCTAAAATTTCAACCGCAGTTCGCTCACGCGAATATCCGGAACCAACTCATTAATGATTCACGTCCGGGACTAGCGCTAATCTAGTATACATATAATCCGACTTGAGTGTCTATATCAGATGCAATTATATATCAGACCCTTGAAAGTAAATTCGGGTCTTTGACTTGTTACTTTTTGTAATTTTTTTTCACACAAAATTTAGGTCAACATTTAAGCGTGATTTAATGTCAGGTATTTAGGAATAGTTCTATTCTTGATATCCTCATACCCAACACCTATACGGTTTTCAATAATTCCTAACTCTCGAGCGATTTCCTATTACGGTGGTACTTCTCTCGCTTACGTTATCTAGACCATTTTATCTACTTTGTTGACGTGGATTTTAAGTGTACGTTACTCCACGTCACTCTAACACACGGCTATGATTCACCACGTGAAAATCAGCGGCACACGTACCGGAAAAATCGTGCTCTGTGCTAAAGTATTTATTGAGATGAATATTTCATCAAGTTGGAACACTTATACGAGCTATACGATTTACTTGGGGGAAACGATACTCCCTATCTTTCTCTCCTCTTTTTTTTTTCGTCATTCTATCTACTTTTTTGTTCCTTTTTTTACGTCCACATATCTGGAAATTGAACTCGAACTGTGCGACTAAAGTCTCCTGAAACATTAGCGGTAATTGGTTCGACGTCAAAAGGGTTAACAAACAGTTTTTAATTCCCTTTCATTCAAAAATACAATTTGTTTCCTACCGCATCTCGCTTTTATTTATTCTCTTTGTTTTAAGGCACAGTACGACAATCATAATCACAAGCCGGTATTTTCCAACTGTTCAAATTACGCGCCGGTTGTCAACGAGGAAGAACCGGCGGGTACTGTCGTCATTAAGGTCACTGCCGAAGACAGGGATCCCGAAGATTCCGGAGGTAGGCATAGAAAATTAGAAAAAAATATACATAAAATTATAAACATAAAATTTTTTTTTTTTTTTCCATAACGCTTTGTTCTACTTTCTAGGAACGATAACTTATAGTTTTGTAACTGCTCCTGGTGAGAAATTGAAATTTGATATCAACAACAAGACTGGTTTAATAAGAACCACTCAAGTACTAGACAGAGATGAACCAGCGCGAGAAAAAGAAGCTTATCTAACGATACTGGCTACAGACAACGGTAGACCTCAACTGGACGATGTTTGTACGTTTAAAGTGATCATTGCCGATGTCAACGACAATTCACCCGTATTTGACAAAGTGGTGAGTAGAGCTCATTCGAGGTATTATATATATTTTTTTGGAAATCTTTTATCAAGATTTTCTTTTTCCCCCGTTTCGCAGGTATATTTCTTCGGGTATTAGATATAATATCTAATAAATTATGTGTTTCTCATACCTACGCCGAAAATTGATTATTGTCTCTTAGTTTGATATTAAAAAGATAGATAGATGGATATAGCTTCTTGATGGGTTCAATCATCGTCTTATAATACAAGTAATTAACGAATAACAAATATCGATTGAATTTTTTTTTCGAAATCTAGGTCTTTCGCGGACACTCTTGGAAGGTTGGTTACGAATTTGGCGTGTGAAAATTTAATGTGGAATGATTAATGTGTATATCAATTTTACATTATCGTATTATATACAATACATATACGTCAACCTATTCAGATAATCATTTATATAATATGTTATGCAGTGAATAAATTCGACAAACTTTCATCCACAAAATCACAGACATACATATAGATATAGAATATATATGTATATTATTGAGGACAGAGAAAGAACTTTCAAAGTATCGATCTCATTTTAACAATTCACGAATCACTTATCTATATTATATTCACGATTGATACATACCTATTAGGGTGGCCCTTAATTTGATCATTTTCGAATTTCAATGTTTCTACGGGCCAGGACGTCTCCAAATAAGTACAAGAAGATAAAATGTACCCGAAACCCCCCCCAGGTTCCTATCTCAATTCTGACTACCGTCCCAATGCTTTCGAATTTTCCCATTTGAATATAAAACACGATTTGTCACGTTTTACGATTAATTTTTTTTCTTCCTATTGCAGTATATAGCTCCGAAAATTCTCAAACTTGGTACACTCCTTACCTGTACTAGTAGGTATTTCATGAAAATTCAATAGATTTTAAACGATATAATTTTCGAAGCTACATCGCACCAAAAAAAAAAAAAAATTTCTTATCTCGAAATTATGGTGAATAAAATTTTGTCGTTGAAAATCTGTAAATTTTATCACGGATATTCACTACTATAGGTAAAAAGTGTGCAGAGTTTCAGATTATCCGAAGCGATTATGCGATAGGATGGTAAAAATAATACCGAAGTACTAAAAATCGAGTGTTATTTAAATCGGAAAGTTCGAAGGCTTTGGGGCAGTGCTTAGAATTGTGATAAGAACCTACGGTTTTCACTACATTTTTTTTTTTTGTATATATTTGGAGACGTTTTGGCCCATGGGAGCATTGAAATTCGAATATGACCGAATTAAGGACCACCCTAATACTTATATGAGGGCTTTACATCTCCGCGGTAATTTCTACCTGTATAGATGAATGCATGTTGTAATTCGTTTTTTACAGACATAATGATTTTATACCCTGTTTCAAGCACGAGATTATGATGAAATAAAATTTCTGAAATCGCATGAATTTAAACCGCTGCACTAAAGTAGTGGTACAGTTATTATCAATATTATTTTATTAATTATTTATTTTTAGTAAAATTTTTTTTTCTTTATAGGCATACGCAGAATCAGTACCCCAAGATCTACCGCTAGGAAGAGAAGTGATGAGAGTTTCAGCTACGGATATTGACGACGGTAATAATTCTGTAGTTCGTTATACACTTTCTTCTAAAATACCAGAGGACGATGTATATTTTCGAATTGATCCAAACACCGGTGTTATTTTCCTGAATAAAACTATTGATGTAAGTTTAATGAAATTTAATAATGTACAACTAAATCTATAATCGAAATTCTGATATTTCTTTAACTATGGTTTCAATTTCTTTATATTTCAAATGAAAGAAAAATTTCTTATAAATTTATGTTATTTCTCACTTTTCAGAGGAAACCAAACTACAAATTCAGCATGACTGCTACAGCCGAAGATCGGGGCAATAGTCCAAAATCTAGTGTCATAGATCTGGACATAACTGTCGTTGAATCTCACAAGAAAGCTCCTACGTTTTTACCTATAGCTTCGGAACCCCTAAAATTGCAAGAAAATTTAAGCGATTTTGATGTCGGGCTTGTTCAACTAAAAGCTGTTTCAAATATCGATGGTAAACCGGATTTAATCTTCGAACTGGTTACCGGGCGGACTGAACAAACTAACAAGGCGAATACCTTCAGGTAATGATACAACACGCGTGTCAGGTTTTCCTTCTTGAAAAAATGATCTTCTAAAAATCATCAATCCAAAGAAAAATGCGATTATAATAATTAGATTCGTATTAATTGAATCTGTTCAGATTTATGTGAAAAGAAGAGAGAAAAAAGACAAGAATGATTATTTCAGGGATATTAATAATCATTTTTCATTTTATTACAGACTAAATCAAACTAGCAAGGACACAGCAGAAATAAAACTGGGAAAGCATCTCGACTACGAAAGCAATACTGAGTATAGTTTGATCGTTCGGGTTTTGAACAAATATCAATTGGCTGCTGAGATAACTATCGACATAGAAGTTCTGGATGTTAATGATAACATACCAGTATTTCGTGAGATACCTAAAGGTAGTGTTCTGGAAAACGAACCACCCGGTGTTCCAGTTATGCAAATCCGTGCTATAGATGCTGACGGAACTGATGCTAATAATCAGGTAATGATATGAACTGCGTTAGTTGATTTTTAGCAGCTTTAATAGACTTCGAAATATTATTAGTCCCTGCATAGTTGATTTTCATTGATTTACTCATTTCGAATCCCAAATTGTTGTAATTTTTCCTTTGATTTTTCACTATAAACGATATTTCAGTTGATAATTATGGAAAATTTCAGGTGACCTACGAGTTGGATAACTACAAAGATCTATTTACTATTGATAAACGAACTGGTAACATAACAACACGGACTACGTTCGATAGAGAGAAAGAGGATACTTATAACGTGAAAGTTATCGCGACTGATAATTCACCTAGCGCTTTATTTAAGACTGGAGAACACAACAAAGGGCAACAAGTATTTGGAATTGGAATTGCCGACAAGAATGACAACCCTCCGCACTTTACTCAGGCAGTTTATACGGCTAATTCTATACCCGAGAATGCTAATATTAACGAACTTGTAACAGAGGTGAAAGCCGATGATGCAGATACGGCGAGCCCTGTTACATATAGCATCATTTCTGGAAATACCGGTGACAGTTTTGAAATAGAAAGAAACACGGGAAAGATTAGAGTCAAGAGCCAACTCGACTACGAAACTATAACTGAATATAATCTAACTGTTAGAGCCTTTGACGGAGTATTCAATGACACTGCTCAGGTGAAGATTTTCATCGAAAACGTTAACGATAATCCACCTGTCTTCGAAGAGTTCAACAAAAATCCTACATTTCTTGAAGAGACGTCATTCGAAGGTAGCTACACGTAATGAAACGACAATTCACATGATTTTTCATCCCGTTTTCAAAAGCATTGAACATTAATGTCTACAATTCTTGCCCATAGGTTGCATAACTACTGTATCAGCTTACGATCCGGATATTAAAGACAGAAACGCGGACCAGCACATTGCTTACTTCATAGCTAAAGAAGAGCAGAAGTGTTTCTTGGGAATTGACAACACGGGTTGTCTGACTTTGAAAAAACCCCTCGATCGTGACCCACCGACGGGATATCCTGTTTGGCAGGTAAGCCTTCCTAGTAATTCCTCTTATCAATTCGTCGAACTTGGTCGAAAACTTTATACAAATCTTAACTTTTATCTATAGGTCATGGTCATGGCGAGAGATGAGGATGACGGACCCAATGCTTTGCCAGCTACTGTGTTGGTCAATATCACATTGATAGACATAAACGACAATGCGCCTTTCCTTGACATGCCTCACCCCGTAGTATGGTACGAAAACGAACCACCGGGTAAAATAATTGAGCTAAGAGCAAAGGATTGGGATTCTGACAAGAACGGACCGCCTTTTGTATTCAAAGTTGACTCAACTGCGGACGAAGTAATTAAGTCAAAGTTTTCTATTCGGGAATCTGATCTTTACGCCGAAGTAACATTTGACAGAGAAGAACGTAAGAGTTACCAGATACCAATTGCCATTACTGATAGCGGTGAACCACCGCAGACTGGTACATCTATATTGAATGTTATAATCGGAGATAGAAATGATAATCCAATGAAAGAAGGCTCCAGTTCAATCTTTGTTTATAACTACAAAGGCGAAGCACCAGACACAGAAATTGGTAGAGTCTATGTAAACGATCCAGACGATTGGGATTTACCCGACAAACATTTTGCCTGGGTTTCCCCCCACGATAGTTTCCAACTGGATCAAAGTACCGGGATGATTAAAATGCTCCAAGGAACACCGAACGATACTTTTGTACTGAAATTTGTTGTTACTGAAGAAAGCGCTCTGGTACTTCGTCACAAAGTTAACGCGTATGTTAATGTGACTGTAAAAGAGATACCCGAAGAAGCTGTGACTAAATCAGGCTCTGTCAGATTCTCGGGAATTAGTGCAGAGGAGTTTGTCGAACCTGATAAAACTGGCGTAAGCAAGAAGGAAAAATTCCAAGTACAATTAGCTGAGATGTTGGGAACCGCTGTCGAAAATGTCGATGTATTCACCGTTCTACATTCCCCACATCACAATAATAGGACTCTTTTGGATGTGAGGTTCTCCGCCCATGGAAGTCCCTACTATGCCTCAGAAAAATTAAACACCATTACTGCCACGCACATAAAAGATGTAGAACGTGAATTAGAGACTGATATTCTACTAGTCAATATCGACGAGTGCTTGTTCGAAAGACGCCACTGCAATAGCTCATGCAGAAGCGTACTGAATGCCAGTAACGTTCCGTACGCAGTTTACACGAATACATCTTCATTCGTTGGAGTCAGAGCTGTAGTTGAGCCTCAATGCACTTGCCACGTAGCGGAGCCAATAACTTGTCTGAACGGCGGAACACTCTTGCGATTACCGTCCGGCGATAGATGCGAATGTATGGCGGAATTCGAAGGCCCAAAGTGCGAACTATTGGGAATTGGTTTTCGGGGAGAAGGATGGGCCATTATGCCACCCCCTGGTCAAGCCTGCGATGACTCGCATCTAGGTGAGCAGCGACGGAGTGATTTTTCTCATTACAAATATTTGTCACCGCAGATTTGTGACTATTCTTTAAATTTTATTCATCGCAGGATTGGAGCTCATACCTCAGGCTGACAGAGGACTAGTCTTCTACTTCGGCCCTATGAACTACAATCCAAATCTAGGAATCCAGGATTTCATGGCCTTAGAATTACAGGATGGATACGCAGTGCTATTCGTTGACTACGGAACCGGAACGATAAGATTAGATCAAAAGCAGATTAAATTGACTGATGGAAAAAGCCACAGAATCGATGTTTATTGGACTAAGAATGTAAGCATTGTATTCTGGAGTTTGAAGACCGAATTACATCTTTGATAACAGTTAGAAATAATTTTTCGCTTATTTTCATACGTGTATCATTTACAGGCAATCGAAATGAAAGTTGATAGCTGCCAGATGTCTGCGTGTATGAGTTTAACTGCTCCAACTGGACCTAATGAATTTCTTAACGTCAATAGTCCTTTACAAATCGGTGGCTCTCTAACGGATCTAAGTCATTTAGGCAGTATGTTGAACTGGAATTATACGCCAACCGCACAAGGATTTACTGGATGCATACGCAACATGACGATTAATGGAAACGTTAGTTTTATAAAAAATTATCTAATCTTTATAAAGTTATAGATTTTTATGCAGTAATTGATAAGGTAAATTAAATTTTCCATAATTTTTCAGACATATAATTTGGGAATGCCGTCGTACTTCAAAGACGCCGATGTCGATTGCAATCATGGAATAGCAACTGCAGTATCTTTTGGAATAGACACAAACTTTTTAGTCGCTATTCTAGTATGCGTTGCAATATTATTGATATTATTACTCGCCGTTGTAGTACATAGAAGGAAAACAGACGACTTATACAAAGATATGGACGATATTAGAGAAAATATTATAAACTATGAAGACGAAGGAGGCGGCGAGGTTGACACAGGATACGACTTGAACGTTCTTAGAGCTATGTATGATGCTCCACCTATAGACTCTAAAATGGCACCTGTTGGGCTGGAAGGACGAGGTAAATTTTTTTCATTATATTTATCTATCGAATTATTCTGTTAAACTTAATATCTAATCACTTGTATTTTATTAGCCCCAGATGCTACGGACGAAGTACCAGACATTTGCGGTTTCTTAGATGAGAAAAAGGAGAGCTGTGACAAAGATCCTGAAACAAACGCGTTCGATGATGTTAGGCATTACGCTTACGAAGGCAAGGGTAATTCCGAAGGATCTCTATCATCGCTCGCTTCTTGTAAGTATAATTGAGTACCTTTACGCCATAATTGGATGTTTATATTTGCAGGGAAAGCCTTTTCGTTCATCTTCTCATTGATTCTTTGTCTTTGCAGTTATTTATCTGAATTTATAATTTCTCATGATATTTTTATGACATTCTTTGCTTAGGTACCGACGATGGTGACTTGAAATTCAACCATTTGTCGAACTTTGGTCAAAAGTTCTGGAAATTGGCTGATATGTACGGCGAAGAGCCGAGTGATGAAGATAGTGACGGAGTTGGTGAACGAGAGAGCGAGAGTTGGTGTTAATTTAAAAGACTTTCCGAAATCTTTGATAAGCAGTTTATAGATTTAGCTGCTAAACAGAAAGTTTTCCGAAATATATTTAAAAGATAATGAAGAAAACGCCACATTACAATATTGTACTTAAAAGCTTAAGCGAAGACTTGTGTGGCTTAGTGAAAAGACGATTTCGGTTTGTATTAAGTTTTCATAACTTTATGCAATACCAAAGAACTTGTAACACTAACAAAAGTAATGAACACGAAAAAGACTTGAGAATGAACTATCATTCCACAGAATGCCGAGTTCAATGCATTATTCCATGCAACGCACCGGGCCTGAACTCGTGTTAACTTTAATCAACTAGTATTTATTTTAAATCAATTTCTTGACAAATATCTCGAAATATTCCGACTGATTTTGGAGTATTTCAAGATAAAATGCCACCGTAAGCATTCGTAGCCCTTCAATGACTTAGACATATACAAAAATGTATAGTTTCTATTATAACTGCATATGTTTAAAACATTTAGATAAAAGAAAAAAAAAATAATAATAGGAAGAACATTTGGGAAACGTGTTGTCTAATTTTTTAAGAAGAAATGAAAATTATTTAAAGTGAATACAAATTTCTCAACTATTTAAAAATAATCTCGTGTCAGTGCAGGCCCTATTTATTCGGTAATAAGTAGTGTCATGTAATATATTATATGATATGGTATATAAAAATTAATATTAATAATAACGCAGATGGTATGAAAGGTGGAGATTATACGCCACGATGAGGAGAAGGAAGTCGAAGAATAAGAATAAGATTAAGAATAAGAGAAAGAGTATAAAATTAAGAAGGAAAAGAAGGAGAGAATGAGGAAAAAAGGGGAGCTGTGGAAAATGAGAAATATTTTTTATTTGTTTATTAATTAATAATTAGCAGACGTTTGAGATGAAAAAAAAAAAAAAAGAAAATAAGAGCTATTACCTATTTTGTTAATATTTTTTTAATATTGCCTAATAGCAACGAATGCTATCAGACTGATTTAGAACTCGCTGGCTTTGGGAACATGACATGCAGATGCGATCTTTTCAACAAAAAGAGTTTCTATTTCTTAAAAATGTTTAGATTTGTGTCGATTTGCGAATTTTTAACTGACGTGTTACATATTTTAAGATATTCAATACCGTTTCTAACTATGTGTGTTCACATTCTTCAACGAAAATTTATTTGAAAGCTTTCATTCGCTAAATTGCCAAAAGAAATTGAATAAATAAAAAAAAAAAAAACATCAATAAACCGAAAATGAAAAATAAATGAAACCAGTAAGAGGAGGCGTATCGCGTTTGGATTGATTCTCAAAACTTTGCACATTAGTATTATAAATATATTAAACGATAAAAAAAAAAAAAAAAAAACATAGAACAAAGTATAATTGACATTATTTACTTTCATCCAATGCCGAAATATTATGTTATATTGAAATCCCGAATCATTGTATTTTATTATATGAGTTTGATCATTTTTCCAATACCAACTCATATATTTATATATGTATCTTATCTATGATACCTATACAAGGACACGTATTGAATATTGCATATTACATACATAAATATTTAATTTATATATTTTAATATTCGAATGTAAGAGAAAATATCGCGAATAAGAATATAGAGGTATAGACAGAGCGAAGCGAAATACATACGGAGGAGTTAGTGAGGCGAGATAATACTGTAATACGTATAATTTCGATCATCTGAAAAAGAAAACGAAAAAATTGAAAAAAACAGATAATATTTAAACAGGGAAAAAGGAATCCAACGTACGATTGCAGTATTCATTCGGTAAATTATTTTTATAAATCTGCAAATATTTTCCTCCTAAAATTATTCCATAAAATATATAATAACAGATTTAACTACGACGTTCACACGTAAAGTACATTATTCTGCTTTCAAGTCGTATCGATAAGCTGACTTATTAGTAAGATCACATAGAAGGAACAGTGCCATAGCACGCCATCCTTTATCATTCGTGATTACAATGATTATTATAGTCTTAGTATTATATAATACATATTGAATTTCAAACCAATTCCCACCATTAACAATTATTTCATTACCGCGCGCATTGTATTGTATTGTATTTAATGAAAAACAAACTAATGTCGCATATTGTATCATCGATATTTCGAATATTTTATAATAAAGAAAAGAAAAAAGAAAAAAAAAAATAGGTAAAAATAAAAATAAAAAGTAAAAATAAAATGAATAGAAGATGAAACGTAATGTATGTAACAAACGATTATAGAAAATATTATATTAATTATTTGTAAGCTTTTTGTACGATTAAAACAGTGACGTTATAATAATATACCTACTGTCTGTGCACTAATGCCAAAAGGTGCTTCTAAGGATGGAGAATAAAGGAATGTCAATATATTAGAAAATAAAAAAGAAGCAGAATGAGGAACAAAATACAGTAACTGATTAAACGACAAATACTATTTGGATTTTATATTGATTCATTTTTTTCTTTACTCAAACGGAAGTTTTTATTTTCATTTTATATCTAGGTATACAGCGAGAGATAATGTATAGAGATAAATTCGTCAGATTTCGTTCATCGCATATCGTTAAATTATTACTATTACTATTATTATTATTATGATTATTACTGATATTATAACATTTTCTCGAAAGACTAATCCTAACGTGATATGGTTCTTTTTATATCAGTCAAAAAAGATAAAAAAACTACGCGCAAAATTGTAACGAAACAGATTTATCAGAATGAGAATGTATTATGATGTATAACGATTAGAAGCACCTTTGCGATGAATATGTTTATAAGAAATGATTAATAATAATATAAGTGTCGCAATATAGGTAAAAGCGCGTGATCTCAAAATTAAAGAACTAATGTCGCTTGCCATGATATGCATGATCAAATGATTTATTGCAGTGACTTTATGAAAGGCTAGTACATATGTATATCTATATTGACGCGAATTCATCACAATTATTACTTATTATGAATTTATAAAGTAAAAAACAATGAAAAAGAAAAAGAAGAACGAGAGAAGAAAAACTAAACCAGTCCGTCTCAGTCTTAATTTTTTAATCTTTCAGCGAATTTGTTGAGACAAAGATAACACGTACGAATTTCAAATATACTTACAGCGGTTGAAAGATCAGAGAAGTTGAAGTGAAATATTATCGCTAAAATATCTAGTAATGACTCGCAAACTGCCCATTAGTGATAGTATATAAATATATACATATAATATTATAGACAATAGATTAAATACGTGAAATCCTACAGCGAAAAAAAATAAAAAGAAATAGCCTAATAATGATATAAAAAACAAAACCGTTACGTCGATACGACTTAACGTTAAAATTTCAAAGTAAACGAGGTAATATCAACGAACAGATTCGGTAGTATAAAAAGAAAAAAAAATCAGTAGGCCTATTTTCGAACCTTCGGGGATGGTTTTTTTTTTCCCCGCCATCCCCTTTCCTCTCTCCCTTATCAATTCATATAGTTAAGTTAAGCTAACGATAAGCTAATTCGTTGTTGTATCATCATCATCATCATCTTTATAGCAGCAATAATTTAAGAGCCCAACACCAGCTATCAGTGTTGCGGGAAAAAAATCGTGTTTAAAAAATTCGATAAAATTTTTTTTTTTTTACGGACTACGCGCGGATCCGGTTATTAAAACGTCGTCATTTTCATCCAAATGAGTATCGCTTATGTACAATTTTTTTACTTCCTATAATTTGAAATTTATATAAGATATTATACCTATTTCTTCATACACCCAATCGTGTATCGTATGTGTACATATTGCAGTAATAATAAAATTCAATGAAACCTATATCGAAACTCTTGTCTCTTTCATTTTACATGTATATTTACAATTTATATATCATAGATATACCAGTATTGCAATTATTCTGCTTAAGCTATACTGATAAAAACGAGAAACCTATAATCTACCTGCTAGCGTTATTCATCTACGTTATACCAACTCGTTTATTTTATTAATTTGCACATCGTGTAATTTGAAACGAATTTATTTGAGACTATTTGGCGAAAGTCCAATAGGGGGTGAAAGACAATACACCATACCTACGTCGGCGAACTAATTTTTTGGAAACTAGCATTAGGGACAGCATCCTTATACCTTGACTTTATAAAAAACTTCAATATTCATAGGATTAAAAATTGGTCGAATAGACTTTACGTAAGTGACTTTCGACCTTTCCACCCTCGCTGTATGGGAACGCAAGAAGATGCTCGACACCCCTATCTTCCTCCTCCCTCCCCCTAAACAACCTTTCGCAATTTAAAGACGGCTCCTTACCACGAATTGATTAATCATTTCGTTCGAATGCATCCGAAGGCTTCGCTCCCTACTGAGCAGGCGTCGATGATAAATTACAAAGAAACCTTATCAGGAGGGCCCAGCCTTCTCTAACAATTATTCTACTAATTATAATAATACCTACTCGTTCTTATTTTAGAGTAAAAAGTTGCGAAACTTTTGCCGATATTTTATCAAGCTAAAACAATGTAGACATTAAATCGTCGATCGAGTGATATCATAAATATGAAAAAAAACGTAATGAAAATACCTATTTAATGTAACAATGAAGAAAATTCACCTCGTCTCCAGTTACATACATGGGAAATTTTGTAAAGTATTCGATCGGGAAACGATTGAAAGATTGAGTACTTCAGGATATAGATATTTGTAGCAACTTTTCTAGTTTTCTCAGGTAGGTACCGGCTATACATCGATGATGGTATATGATTGCACAGACCGCGGAATAATCTAGAAGTTCTATAACTGATTGCATTTTCTAAGAAACTCGCGAGATCCTTTACAAATACTTATGATATGTTCTATCATCTATATAGAACGCAAAGGGGCACGTAGTGGGGTACCATGTAATATATAAGCAGAAAGCGATATCATCGTAGAGTCTTAAAAGACTTGGTACTATAAGTGGAATTATTATTAAAAAAATCTATACTCTCGACTGCCCATTTTCTGAAAAGATTTATTTTATACGGAATACAAACAGGACAGTTATTTGTTTCCGCTCTTCCCTGCTTCCTTTAATCCCTGGATAGGTATTATTTTTTCTCTTTTCCCATTTTTCGCTTTATCTTTTTTACTACTTGCAAAAATTAGATCCGGGCAGCGGAAGGAATGGGATGGGCGGATACAAACATGTTCCTTTTTTCTCGAACTTTGGGATGACTAACGGGCGGGAATTGCCCGAGCTGACTCTCAAACAAAGTGTTAAACTTAAACTTGACGCTATCCCTTAACGTCGAATAGAAACTTTACCGTTTCCGTAGAAAAAAGAAGAAAAAAAAATTGTGTCAACCCTTTTTTATTTGACTCGATGATTTTATAGGGTCAATACTTTTCAATACTGAATTATGTTTTTATTTTACGTTAATTTTGGACAAAATTTTATATAACTGGAGAACATACAAAAATCGGAATCGTTTTTCACAGATCTTAATTACTGAATTCAAACTGACGCAATTATCGAAAATATTTCTCAAGCTCTACTTTTTACCAATTGCGTCAATCGCGGTATAGAATACGATCACTCAAACAAACATCAGAGTTTCCTCTTCGGGTCTTCGCGGGTTAGAGCTATGTGAGTGGGTTGATTCTTGAGGGGTAGCTGGAGCAGAGCGGTAAGGGAAGGTCGAATTGAGCGACATGGAGGGGCCAGAGGGAAAACGGGGTATAAAGTATCAGCCAAGTCTGGTTCAATCTCAATCGTGTTCTTATCGCAGTATCTGTCTAATCTACGCCGATATCGTACGGTCTTTAAAGCGTCGCTAATCCTGAGTTCGAAGTTGAAAATGTGAGTTTGTAAATCAAAGAACTAAAATGGATTGAAAAGAATAAAAGCGGATTCATTTTGAGCTCCGTGTCTTCCGGTGGTCAAACCCCAATAAAAAATTGGATGTGATTCAAACAGGGTTGGATTTTAAGTCGTTTCAATCTGACTCAATCCATTTTATTTCGTCGAATAATTTTTACTATAAAAATTATAACAAAGTTGTTGGCTTGTGACTTCTCAGTGTGGGTGTTTACGAGTTTTACAATAGCCTTAACTGATCGACTAGATTTTGATCGTGTATCTAATTGCAAAATCAAAAAAAATTATTTTTTTCTGATGGGTGCTGAATATTGTAATTCTTATTGCACGTGTAGCACGTTTGAAAACTAGTTGCAATATTTTTTCCGCATAGTTATGATCTAAGTTGCAAAATAGGAGGTGCTCAAGGAATGATTTTTTTTCGATAGGAAAAGAAAAAAAAAGATACGGTACGATAATAATTGAGGGGAATACATAATTGACTTATTGGAAGTTATTGCAGGTTCTGCAGGATGCAATACGGGTGTTTCGTGGTGGTGGTAGCTATCTTTTTGATCTTCGCCCTCGGCGCTGAGGCACAGCTTAATTTTTCTACCGGATGGGGCGGTGGTAAAAGGAGCCAAATTCCCCAAACGGGGAGTGGCAATTCTATGTGTACATCTCAGGGGAAACCGTCGCTAAACCAGCTCCTAGCTCTTTATAATTTAATACAGGTATAATCTCGTGTTATTTTATTCACACTCTGTTCCCATATTCATAAAAATATAATATAATACGTAATTCTGTATTGAAGAATGAAGCTCAGAAGATGTTGGACTGTCAGAAGTTTACTAAATGAAGTCCGACGTGGAGGGTACGAAGCATCGCTAAATCGATCTGCCAATTTACCACGATATGTTGTATAAACAAATTATTACTTGAATAAAGTTTCGATGTAGATGTCTATAGAAATTGCATGTACTGTTACAACTCTTGAAATGACTTATACCACACTGCTACGCGCGTCGATTTATCATATCAAAACATTTTCAAATCCCATTTTCCAAACTCCAAGATACACATATTATTTCCTAAGAAAAATAGAGCATATAATGTATACAGTTCACAATCGTGGGTCAGAGAAGATCAAATAATCATTCTGAATATTATTACAAACGAGTTCTTACAGTAGCAACTATCGAATTAATCAAAATCATATAAATTTCAAAGAGCGCAAGTTCGTGTCGGTCGATTCGTACGATTTGAATATACGTCATCCATGGCGGGGTTCCGTTGGTTCTAATATCGTCCGCTTTTCCCAAATGGCGTTGATCTTCGATGACCATTGTATTATTCGTTCAATTACTCGCTGATATTTTTAAACTAAACCGAGTTTACCAGCTGACATGTACGTCCTCAGAAAGAAAGTATTTCGAAAGATTGAAAATTCGCAATAAGATATGTGTACCTAGTCAATAGTAATCGTTCATCGCCTGTAAATAAGCTGCAAATATAAGAAACCTACATCTCACAACATCGCGTGTAAAACTGTAAACTCCTCCTTCATCCACTTTATTAAACACGTTTTGCATACAAATAAACGGCCTAAATCAATCAAATTCGACTGAAATAAAAGCAAGAATATGTTCCGCAACTATAATTAACAATCAAAATCGATTAATAAATCTATAATAATAACTGTACAAACATGCATTGCTTACACGTATCAAATGCCCTCGTAAGACGATATAACCCCAATTTTATACACGCCCGAAACCACATGAGTTCTAAGAACTTTGATAATATTGGAATAAAATGGGGTGGACGATGGATAAGGCTGTGGTTCAGAGAGCAAAGTGACCAGGTAGCTAAAGCCTGCGCGAGACAATTCGAATGCATTGTAGCCCAAAGAGTGAGAAGAAGCCTGCAAATATTTCATTTGTATACTAAAATTTGGGACGAAGTTGCTCTCAGGGAATTTTTAAACATATGGAGACGTCGACTGGGTCAAAACACGCGACAATATTTGATGGGAGCTGTCGGTGTCTCTGTTTACAATTGGGATCAGGAGAGAATTCCAGAAGTTGAACTTCACAAGTGAGTCAGGGACAGAAAATTTCCACTACGTATGTTATCGCGCAGTTTTTGTATTTTATGATTCTTTTGTTCTTTTCAGCTACGCGGAAGAACTGGCGGACATATATCAGCTCAGAGAGATGACTGTGACTTGTGCCAAATGCCATTTGAGACTAGTCATTGATGTCACACAGCCTGGAGTCAAATACTGCAAATGTCACGGCGTTAAGCCCGCTCTGGCTTCTGCACAAAATGGTTTCATCTCTAATACAGTTATTAGCTTGTTATGTTTGATGATGTATAAGAAAACTGGATTTTTTTTAATCTTTAGAAGTCAGAGTTGTCTGACTCGGCTGAGACGCAGAATATCTATTCATTTTATCAATTTATTTCAATAATGCAAGCCGACTTCATGATTATAGGAAAGATGTTGGAGATTTTTTGAGGCCTTAAAATACTACAGAGAAATTATTTGGTATCAGTAGTTTGTTTGGCGGGTGTGAGGAAAACGAAAATTTTTCGTGAAAAGAACCTCATCGATCGGACTTTAAAAAAGTTATCTGTTCATCTGATAGAGGCTTTAGTTTTAATCAATCGAAGACCAAGGAATCTGAAATCCGAAAGATTTCACGCGGTTCAAAAGATTTATTAACATTTTCATTATCAAAGATTTCATAAAGCGACTTCTGGCCCTGTTCAATCCGAAAAATGCACTTATACAATTAGAGGCTCTCTAAAGTTGAGAAAAACCCAATTTCTTCATATTTTTTATATGACTGCTCGATAATATCGTCAGATTAGATAATTTATGGAATTCTCTTATCAGGACTTGGCAACCAATGGCAACCGTTTATAGAGAGGCAAGATATGTTAGTATGGCGAAGGGAAGAACCGGAAAGTAGAGGTCTATACGCATACAAGGTCTACGGATCATTTCCTGATGTATCAGCTAAGGACTTTTTGAAAGTTCAAGTTGATATTGAGTATCGTAAAGAATGGGATCCTACAGCCAGACATCTTGAGGTCATTGACACTGATCCGAGTACAGAACTATCCTCAGATCATCGGAGCGATGTTATTTACTGGGAAATGATTTGGCCCGTATGTATTTCTGCGCAGAAAAATCAAGACTCTTATCATCTCTAGTTAATAAACATAATGACAATCCTTATTCCAGAGATTATTCGCTAACAGAGATTACGTCTTTCAAAGAAGATGGTTTGTTGATAGAGAAACTGGGCTGATCGTCATCGTTAGTAAAGGAACTGAACATCCTAAAGCTCCCCTGAGACCTGATACACACAGGTATAACGATTCGTAAAAGATTTGTTAACAGAGTGGTGACTATCGTTAATTGTATATTGCTTTATCTACTTTTCGGACTAATTTACATACCATAATCTTCAATTTAACAGAGTAACAACATACTGGTCATACATGGTGATAAAACCATACAAGGAATTTGATCAGCCTGGTATTGAGTTTGGGTTAACATACTTTGACGATCCTGGGGTAAACATACCATCAGCTGTAACCACTTGGGTAGCTATGAGTGGTGAGTCGGATAAATACCACTGTGAAATATTGAACTTTACTTTGGGTGGAGGTTTTCATTTCAAGACTAATTGCAAGGAGTTTTTGTTATTCACGATGAATTTTTGTACTGCGTGTGCAGGTCTTCCAGATTTTCTATGCCGTATGAGAAAAGCGACCATAGATTACCAGAGTCAGAAATTAACAGATGTGGAGTCTGCGAGGGCTGAAATTGTCGAAGAAGAGTCTGTTATTCTGGAAACTTGTAGCGAATCATCTGTGCCAGAGTTTGGTGATGAATTAGAGGGGAGAGAAAATGCCGAAATGACAAAGAAAAAGGATAAAATGACCAACGAGGGAGATGACGAACCCAAAAGAGGTGGAAGAGACGATGAGGAGAAAGACCCAGAGGACACGGAAGACAAATCGGAAGATAAAAGAGAAAGCGTTTTGGGTCCTACAGCGGACGAGGAACGTGGTTTTCTCTATTATTTTCTACCATCAAAACTGTTTGCGTGACACAGTATGCTGGATAGAAGTTTTATCTGAAAGATATCGGTTTTAAACAGGCTTAAATTTGCTGCCCCTTGGCCTGGAAAGATTATAGTTAATCTATCCTCATTTAGTACCAAGTATTCTTTGTGTTTATGGTATATCGCAAGCTTGGGAGATGGATGAAGCGACATTTATCTCTCTATTTGAAACTTATATTTTATACTCCGAAATGTTGACAGCTTCCTAATTTCGGTTTCATAAGTTCACGATTAGACAATGCCATGCTAGCGAGTTTGACACACTGCCAAATTGAATACCATTGGCACTAGATTATCCTTAATCATATATCATGACATGTCTTATAGATAGAATAAATCTCAGGCCAAGTGAAAAGATGTTTTGAAACCAATAATCTCGAAGTATCTTGGTACAGGATTACATTATTTGTTGATCCTTGTAATTAGAAGTAATCAAAAGAGAAAGAGAGAGAGAGAGGAGAGACAGCGTAGTAGAAATTGTAGTATACTATATGAATATATGAATCTTTGTTTATTAGAATGAAGTAGCCTAGTGACTTTAGAATTTGATTCAGACTTTTTTCTTTCTTGAATGGAATACATGAGATCAAATTCAGCTGTGGCATTGATTATCGTAATGCTTTAGATCTTGTATCGATAAGTATTGTTAGTATAGAAAAATAATAACAAAACTACCAATAATAATTTTCCCGTTTGAATAAAGAAATTCTAATTTACAAAAGGATGCTGCGCCACTTCTTCTTGTGCTTTTGCATTGCTGTAAAGTTTGAACAGAAATCAATTTCAAGATCAAAGCCAAGTAGTTTTTAATCTTTAAACTATCAATTCTTGACAAATATTCAATCAATTGCAGGGCGCATCATCCGCATTGATACCAAAGGGGATAGAATAAATAAATTACAATGCAATCAGATGTATTATGAATAAGAATATTTATATTTTATTCGGTATATAAATATGTAAATTTTCTTGAATGTTAATAATAAAATAAATTATAGGCACAAAATACCATTCAGAATATCATTTTACGTGCGAACACGTATCTCTGTACAATTGCTATAAAAATACTATAAAAATTCATTTCTAATTTGTAGATGAATTAAATTTCAGTTAGCTCTCTCTCAGTTTGAACCACAGTCTACAGGCTCTGGTACAGAAGCCAAAAGTATATCATCATTTTCTTCGTCTAATTGGAAGCATATTTCATCGGGTAGTTTTCTAGGTGGGGATCTAAAGCCTCTGCAATCAAAATCATGGCATTTTTGGAACGCGCATTTCTTGCATAAATCAACCACCCAGTATATCCCATTGCTTTTGTGCTGTCTGCCTATGTTGGCGCAGTATCTGAAACAAAAATATTGTGTCTAAGCAAAGCGAACATCGAATCTTTGGAAGTTATAGTTTCATAAAAGAGATGTGAACAAAGGCAGGCCGAAATTTGGAACCAAGTAGAATTTGGTTCTTTTATATTTGATAAGATTCTGTATTATCAAATTAGGTCTCACCTATAATCGGCGATTCCATATATCAGCATTTGCTGTTCAATACATTTGACCTCTCTTATTTTACCAGGCCTCACAATGTCCAATATGAATTTATCGATATCAGGATACGACGATTCCTTTAATTTCGTCAATGAACAAGTTCGCTGACTAAGGCATTCTTTAGTGTATTTAATTGCATGGGCTGAACCGCTATCCTCATATTCTAGTAAAGTTAAATTCCTACTATCTGGCATATAGGATATCAGAGAGTCTAAAAAAGTACCAAGATCTTTATCCTTGTAACGTGAGTTCGATATATACTCTGAATCTTCGCTTTCAATAAGATGAGAGTTCTTCCCCCATTTGGTAGACTTGTAAATTCTAAAATGCCTGTTTTTAGTATAGACTCCCTCGTCGACGAAGAGCCTTCTGCCACTTGATGAGTCGATAAATAACTCTTCTAAATCTTCTCTGGAAAATTGTTTGAAGATCTTTTCTTCCGAGGATTGGTTAACGTCGGTTATCAAACTCTGTCTAATATCGGCGCATATTTTTTTAACAAATCGTCCCGCATGCTTGTTATTCTTAAACATTGCATTTTTAATGTGGAATATCAAGTGCCGACTAAACTTAAGATCCGTTGTTGAATCTAAGCTCAGAACGTCCGATCTTTTGCACGAATAACCCCAGTGCTCTGAATAATATGCGCAAACTATATCAATCAAAGTTTTAGTCATTTTTGATTCATTTTTTGATAAATTCATATCCTTGGCAAACTCCAGGTCAAAATATAGGTGGCAAGGTGCGCCGTCTGGAATTACCTATCGATTGACAAAAAGTAAGTATTAGAATTTTTTTTTCAACTATTATTTTCAGTTTGATAAATAGAAAAAGGCTCTGAACCTCGTAAGAACATCTCTGCTCGGGGGATTTACATTCGTCGATGAGCCAGTAGAATTCCGGATCTGCTACTACGAATTTTCTGTATCCATTATTATCTTGAAAAACGAAAGTATGCAACGAACTTGAACCTCTTTGCCAAGCTACGTCCAGAGCTTCTTGTTGTTTCGAACACACGTACCAAAACTCTGATGGTCCTAAAAGACGCTTACGTTTTGGATTTGGTACCGGATCGTCGCCAGTCATAGATGCGGATTCGTTTACTTTAGATTCATGCTGTGCGTGATATTCGCTCAATTGTTTACCGTAGAATCCAATTCTTGGTATTTCAGTCATAATTGTTACTCTTACGATGTTTCTATCGCACTTTAATGGCAATAATATAGGTTATGCAGACTCGATTATTTTCGATGTGATCGCTACGATATCAATATATTCATCTATTTGTACTAGTCCTCGTCAATTTCTGAGAAATTTAGAATATTTATTGAAGATACGACTGGTATGAGTGCCATAAAATGTTTGCGCGGCAAATGGCATACGATCGTAAATATTTTCGGAGGTTATAGTTCTGACTTTTGATTATGGAGTAGTTTTCAAATCGGATCGGGTCATATAGTTTAGGGTATATTTCAGACAGGTGACGCTACCTATCAGTTCATCTAGTGCTGCTATCTCTGATTTCTTAGACAAGCTATTCCAAGAACTTTAAATTGTTATATCCACCGTATCCACGTGGCGTAGTCCGAAGGGCGGGCTGTCACATTGCATTGCCGAATTATTTGAATATTAGTTTTAAACTATACGAAGTGGAAAACGGAGATATATTATCTTGTAATTATTTTCAAAATCCAAGAATGAATGATAATTAATATCTAAATATAATTGTATTTTATTGTATTTTTATTCTATGATTTATTGAATAGTGAGAATAAATGCTCATGTGCCACGAAGCGATTGATACTTGAATGAATATTCTTTACCCTAATCTATCTATCACCTACATTGTATAAGCATAATTTTCGGATAGGGGATAATCGCAGAGGCAGGTTTTATCACAATAATTCAATCCATGGTTGAAAAGCGTCAAATATAGTCCATTAGTCCACCGGAATCGGTTGTAAATAAAATTTCCGATAATAAGAGGAGGACTAATCCTGTCCCATTCTTGTAAAACTTCAAGGGGATATACCTGAGCACGGTTTTGAAAAAATCGATTTTCCTTTCACTTTTTTCAAAGTTTGAAGTATGAAGACTACTGTGGGTATATTTTATGTTAATATTCAAAAAATTATGGAAGTTATGGACGATTTGACGAAAGGTGGCTGAGTAGTCGAGCGGCCAGGTATATGCCAAGCGGTTCAGGGCTTTTTGTCCAAAGCCTTTTTGTCTGCCAGCAGATATACCAGGGTCGAATTCTTCGCCAACGGTTTTTCTAAATAAAATCTAAATGATCAGTCTGTCTTTGACCGTGCCGCAATAAGCAATGTTTTCCATATACCACGTCGTAGTCTTATGTAAATCAAATCTTTGCCAAACTTTGTTGAAACAACTGCACCAATTTCCTTCAAATTTTGACAAAACGTTTTTGGGTAGTTTTCCTGCTGCTCAACGTAGGATTTTCTTCTTACCCAACTATTTCTTTTGTTTGTTCGGACCAGAAAGGTCGGAAATTTGGGACGAAAAACGAATATTAAATTCAAACGGTCGCCATTTCCGTACAAAATCTCTTTCCCCAAAAATCCTACGACGCGTACCGCTTTATATAATTAAAAAAGGTATTTGTCAGATGTTTTTGGTTCTAATATATTAAACCGTATAATTGAGATCCGAAAATTCATTCATAGAAATGAATGAGAAGCCTGCCGGAATATCGAGACTTTAAATAATGCTTAATTATATAATTTCGCTGGGATCTCGGAGGTGTGATATGCGTGAGCTTTGTCGATTAAGCGAATAGAGCTGCGGGTGCATGACATTAGCCCGGGAGTATCAAAGACACTTGTTGCTCGTGCGCGAAGAAGGAAGCGCTTCGAACGAATGTTGGGTTTCGCGATGATCTGGTGCCTGCGGTCTTCTCAGTTGAAGCGATTCTTTCGCCCGTTATAGGGGTGTCGAGTAACGGTTCGGGTCTTCGTGTCATCCTCGATCTACTTCGACCCATGACCTTACTATCCGTAAAAAGTACACATCGTTAAACGAAATATAAGTAATAGAAGTGGATGTATACCTATGTAGATATGTATACACTGATATAACGTCCAATTCCACCCTTCTATCCGTCTTATTTGTCAATTAAATATACAAAACCCTGACATCATCATGTTATACCACACCATTACCAGAGTATAGGAAATTTTCCGTATTTTCGAATTGCGCATCTGAACAGACACAAACTGATAGATGCGTAAACCAAGAGACACACAAACGTATCGTATACATGTATATTTAACCGCGTAACACGAAGAAGTGTTCGTCGTCACTTATAGCTGATCGACGTCCGAGCCATTCGCGTCGACAGAGTGTCCCAGAATGTTTGGTGAGGTGATCGGAGCGGGTGTCGGGGTGACGGGAGGGCGACGTTCCGATAGCGTATCAATCGAGGTGATATAGAATCGGTGATACGCGTCTTTTGTACATATTTATGCTAGGGTTGAATACGTGGTTGAAGCTCTAAGTAGCATCTAGTCACTTGTGAATCGAACGAGAGTTTAGTCCGGCTTGTAATCTCGTGTGTGCTTTTGCACCTACCTGATCGCGTGTGTGTTTTCACGGTTGTAATAATCGTTTGCTGCGGTTTTATTAGGCTGTTAACTTGGTGCTGTTATGCGTTCAAAGTGATTGTATAAGAGTTGGATCTATGTAGTAAAAGTGGAATTCGATTGTGAATTAGAAATTAAGAGTGGAGTAGAGTGTGTTTGTATTTCGACGCGGGTTTGAATGACAAAAGTGGTAAAATTAACGTGAAGCCTGAATGATATCACGGTTTCTTTTGGACCCTGAGGAAGTTGGTGAGGTCGTCTTTTGAGAAAGGGAGAAGTCTTTGTGGGCTGAATCCGAGAATGTATCAATTTCATAATTGCCCAACGTTCTACTCATCGCACTAGTTAATTCTGAAAGAAACGAAATTCTGAACGATCTTCAGTTGGCATAAACACTCGTTACAAAGCTCATGATTTTTTGCCAAACGCGCCGTAACTCATACTCCAATCTTTTCGCTAAACGTATTCAAACGTAGTTCAAACTTGACGACTTTGATGTAAAAATTGTTCTGTGAACACCTGTAACGAATATCGGGTCTTATATAGAGCGCAAAAATAACGACAAAATGTGAAGCTCTGATGCATTGTACTCAAGTGAAGTTCTGAAATCTTAAACTAGACCGCAGAAACTGCATTTTATTTCTCAAGAGTATGAGGACAGGAAGTCCCCGTGCGCGACTCAAACGCTGAATTCAGTGTTCAAATACCGTCGTTGAAAAGTTTCTTTATCATCCCTTGCCAGTCCAGATCCGGTGTCGGTCCTTGAAGGACCAACTTGATAATGAAAGAGCTCTGAACTAGTCGCTTGCAGGGTCAAGCTAAGAGCTAGCAGGGGTTTGGAGTGCCCATTAAATACTCATGGGGGTAGTGTGTATCCGCGTCACAATTTTCATTTGGTTTATCGCGATAAAGCCGATGGAAATCTGGGCAGGCTGCCGCGAGGCTCAACTGCCCCGTGATTGCGAGGCCCTTTGTACTGCGAATAGCCAAGGCGTGACAACCTGTGAATTGAGGGCAGCGGTTCTTCTGCCTGCTGATCCTAGATACGAAATTGCGCTGCCAAAGGTGCGGCCTGTCTTAGGTAAGAAATACTCAAGATTCTAGCCTTGCTAGACCGGAATTCCACTCAAATTGATTTTCCCCCTTCGTCGAAGGAACTGTTAATCAATTTTTGATCAAGTTTTCATTTTACGTCTAGGTTCGTGAATAATCTCTAAATATATCTCTAAAATTTTTCTGCAAATAAGTAAAGGTGATGATAGATCTTGACGATATATTTTTATACAGAGGAGGTAAATTTTGACGTTATGTTTCGTGTTTTTGAAATATGAAGTTGATTTCGAAAACGCCACATTGGATTGACATGTTTTCGTCTTACGCAAATATGTTACGTTAAATATTTCTGCTCGCTGGCTACGGCTTTTTCCGAACACTTTCAGAGATCAGAAAAGCGTTCGAATTTCAGACTCATGAACATCATTCGATTAAATAGAGCTTTCGGAATTCGGAAGATTTCTTATTTTATATTTTAGCAGTCATGCGTATCAAAAACGAAAAATCAATAAAATATTCGTTTTGAAAGTATCGAAAAATGATAAAATCTACATCTAGGGTAAATTTTTCTCAATTATTTACCCACTTTGAAAAGAACGTGATAAAAATCTTCGGAAATAGATCTTAAAAGCCCATTGAATATTTGAAGAGTAATCCGAATCACGGTCAACGAAGACTTAAGTATTACATGATCATGGAATTGTCTTCTTCGTTCCCTGTATATATATATAAAAAAAAAAAAAAAATTTGAAACAAAGGTTAAAGCTCCGAGAAGAGGAAAAGAGGCGGCAGTTTTCTCATCATTTTTCATCTTTCTCTCGGAATTATTAACTTCGGAATTCAATCGCTGTGGCCAGTAAAGTTCATTCATTATTAATGAAATTATGAGGAACAACGTGGCTTGATAAATTCAGCTAAATAATCTTTTAAGAAATTATGAGGTTTCAAGTTAAAATTTCGTTACGAGTGTTTGATAGATATATAATTGTTTCTACGAGAGTTGATCGAATTACTTTCAGCCCACGGTGCCTTCGTATAGCAACGAAGGGGCAAATAAAAAAAAAAAAAAAAAAAAAATCTCAATTTTTCTCAAGCGTCGGATATATTCCGAATGAGACGCGTGAATTTTAGAATCGTAATGTAATACGAAATCTCGAATAATTCGCCAAGTCCTCGAGAATTATTGAAGCGAAATAACGAATGCAAACTGCTTGGGAAATTAGTGAGTCGAAATTAAATTACGATAAAAATTTGAATCTGACACGTAATTGAATTAAATTGTAGTTGAAATTTGTCATTAAAAAGACGGAGTTGTTCCTCATCTTTCAAGCCGTTCTAATAGACCAACTTTCTCGAAATTTAGCGGGAGTCAATATAAAAAAGAAAAAATGAGTTAGAATTCAAGTGACGATTTGATTGAGGGTGAGAGAAAACAGTTCGATCTCAACACGTTCATTTTAAACGAACCAGCAGCTACACTTCCTCTATAAGTAAACTCTGATTAATCAAATACGAGCTACTCCCCGTGATTTATACGCATAATATGTATAGTATCTCCTTTTAACAGATCTAGCTGTAGCCCACGCAAGAGCTCGAGGTCTTTTGCCTTCCTGGTTGAATCTCACCTTTCTACCACAAGACGAACACTGTGATGCGACTTACGCCCAAATTGGAGCTTTTGACAGCTACTCAAAATGCGTTCATTTGTTCCTTGGTCCTGCCTGCGACTACAGTGTTGGTAAGATATTTAAGCTGTTTATAGGTACTCCGTTGTAGTGCTAACAATAAGCGAACTGGTAAAGCTTTGGCTGGTTAAGTTCTTGAGCTTGCGAAGAGCTCTGCTCGACAACGAGCGACGTTTATATTACGAGTTCGGCCGAAATTTAACAACCTTTAATATAAACTGATAGATTTTCTGTCAAAGTGAATGAGAAACGTAAGAAATTGTAATCGATAAACTGTCTTGTTTGCCCTCGAGCTTTACCGGCTCATTGAAGTAGCCGCGATCAAACTTTGAACTAAACAGAGAACGCGAAAACCTGACGGCTCGGAAGTTGGGAAATATATAATGGTCATTTTTCTTTGATATAAAAATCATTCTTGGCGTTTTGTACAGCGAAAGAACGAGGAGCTGCAAACAAAGACGGATTTTGATTCTAATCGACTCTACGCCCACCTATTCTAAGCTTAGAACATAGGGTATACATATTTTCATATGTTTTAGAATTCAGAATAGCGATTGAAGCGAGGATATTAAAATCCATACTTCGTTATTTACGACTATCTCATTTTTCAGATCAAATTTTATATGTTTTCTCAATATAATTTTGCTTTCGGAGTAAAATTTGATCAATATATTATCATCCCAAGGATATCGTGGTAGATTTACTGTCAATTCAGTAAATTACTCAGCCATTTCAACAGTTTACAATCAATGCTTTTACATTTTTACGTTCACTTAGATTATATTTTTTTGGAAATAAAATAATCTTCGAGAACAGCTGGGCAATGAAGCTTTATAGATTTACGCGGAGATTGCAAAAGCGTTTTTCTTTTTTCCTTCTCACAAATTAAAAGTGACACCGCGAGCTTTAACTTCGCCTTTGAAGTTGATATACAGACAATAAATTTCTGAATAGACTCTGATCGTTCGTTGAATTTTTTTCTTTATCTCTCTTGATGAAAAGTTCACCGTCTTTTGAAAGCTGGCAAATTTTGGGTATACCCCATGCGGTCGCTGATCAATTTGATCCGGTAGAAAGAAATCAACTTTGGAATAAATATTTGCAAAGTTTATTCCCCGCGTGACCGCGGCTCTATAGATTCAGATTGAAAGTTGACGTGAATTTTATTGCATTTTCAGTATATTCAACACTTCTTTTTTTTCGCCATCTAAAAAAGAACCGTGACGTTTCTGTGGAAGTTAGTGGTCGCGGTTGGGGAATACCCAGAAAATGATTAACATATAAAAAACAGGAAGAAATCTTCGTGTCCCTCTTATCTTCGGGTCGAAGAGTTTTACTGCAAAATCTGGAGAGTTTTTTTTATTGAATCTCGCTGGACCTGAAAATAGTATAAAAACTTTGAAACGAAATCGAATCGAACCCTAGGTGTTTGGGAAGTTTGAATCATGAGTACGCGATACATTCAGCAATCCTGTTCAATATTTATCAACTGATTGTGTCTCGGAAAGAAACTTTCGGTAATATTATGGAAAATGAATATTATCGTGGATAATAAATTCCCGGGTGGTCATTGACCGTTAATGAACTCGAACAGCGACCAACAGTCGATCGTTTACACATTCGCGTCAATACGTCGAGTGGCAATCACACTGCCTCAAACCTGACGTCATATACGTCAAGGAACGAAAACGAAAAAAAAAAAAGAAAAAAATAGGAACGAGCCCCGAGCCGTTGTAAATTATTTTCGAAATATTAGAGTGACTGGAAGGTCTTCAGATTCAACAAACACCTCGCGGAGAAATAAGTCGATCAAAGTTGTAAAATGATAACCGTTTGATTTCGGAGAATAAATTAACATGTCGACTTTGATCAGAACTTCGGGTATATAAACAACCCCGGAATTGTTTTTGGGGTAAAATTTTGTCGAAAACAATTCGTGATCACGATCGAAAACTTTTACATACATAAACACTGACTCAGCGAACCCTGAAACCAATTTTGATCTAACTTCTGGTCCCTTGAGAAGTTTGCTTGTGCGTTCGGGCATTGAGTGATAATATTATTCTGGCTATCGAACGGCAATGTGTAGTACCCACCGAATAAAGCTCCAGGAATTGAGTAGCATAGTAATTTCATTCTGTGCGTGATCATGAATTTTTGTAGCTTTTTTAGCACACATGTTCTCGCACTTAGGGTATTATAAATCGTAAGTTGCGTGACCGTTAATACAGCGATAATTTACAAAACTGTACTGGTTCCATAAACAATATTGAACAGACGGACGCCCCTGAGAGTGTGCTCATATGTCTAAAACTCGTCGAATAAATATTAGCAAACTTTGATTCAGATTTTGAAATTAGATCTAAGAAATAACCGGCGAGAAAATCCAATAGATTTTTTTGAATCGTTGCTGGTATAGAGATTTTGAAATACAGTTTTATACTTTGGTCATAATATACGGCATATATGCATTATTCATGATTATATAATTGAATCTTAACAGCGAGGGAATTCGTTTAGCGATAATGAAAGTCCATTCATGTAAATCGCGAGCTTTGAAATTGCTTAATAAAATTTTTTAACTCACTCAAACTTCGGATACTCAGGTTTTCTTGCTTTACCAGATACAGATAGAAACACGAATGATACGATCCGTGAAAATGAACACGGCTGTATCTAGTTAACGAATAGATGCTCAATTTATAGCCCAGGGTTTACGATATAGTCACATTTATACGCGAGGGTGGATTTAATTCGCTCTAATTTGACGATAGGGGGAAAAATTTCGCGGATTATAACTTCCAAGAAACAAAAACTATATTCCGCTAATTAGTATCGTGTAAGAATTCATTAGGTATGATCGTACGTGCGGTTTTACTCCGCGTCCCATATGCGAGGGTGAGATGAGTAAATCGAATCGCCAACCCTTTTCGTTTAAAGGAGTTCCAAGAATTCTATTTCCCAAAGGGCCACGTTTCATCTCGTTTGCTACGACCGGAGGTGCTCTTCGACGTATGGATATGCAATTACAATTATAATTAAAATTGGGTCGTGAAAGGGTGATTGCCAGAACACGAAGGGTAGCTTAGTTCAATGATCAAATTTTTCCTATAATAATTTGAAAAATTTTTTGCATACGGTTTTAGAGGCATTTGATTCTTCTCATCGAGCATTATGTGTGCTATGTTTCCTAGTGCGACTGCAGTTTTCTTTAAATCTGTTTTATTTTCAGCCGCGGTTGGAAGGGTGGCGAAATTCCTTGGTGCTCCATTAATTACAACGGGAGGTTTTACCTTCGATTTTACTAAACGAAAGAAAGAATGCATAGACGAATACTACATGACTTTGAGAGCAGGTACTCTGGCTTTCAGAGATCTGAGTTATTTCTTCATCGCCGTTATGGACAAGTGAGTAAAATTCTTTTCTTCCCAATATTTAATCTTGAATTGAATTTATCAGCATATATTACAGCACATCTTTCATCACACATAGGTATATTCGAATATAATATACCGCAAGGTCGAAATAAAATTTAAAAATAATTACCAATTCTGAAGTTGAATTATACTGCGATCGATGGATAATTGCATGACACTTAATATCGGGCACAATTATATATTGATGAGAAATCGATTCAGATTGTTTGATAAAAATTTATTATAGATCATATCAAGACCGTTTTAAATAATGAAAATCTTTCCAAATGATATAAAGCTACAACGCTTCGCAAGAGACAAAGGGAATAAGAATTTTTACCATTAATAGATATCCCTAAATTTGGGCCTCGGAATTTTTTAGTGAAGCTAAGCTCTGCGACAAACATGAAGCGGATTAAAGTATGTAGTTCGAATTAACACCTCTTATCACTGGCTTTGAGATAAGAGGTAAGATTTAGATACACGTAAGCTGCAATGTGCCATTTTTAACTACTCCAGTGGTCTATATCGGGCCTTAGTTATAATCTAGAGTGTTTACAAATTACGAGGCGAAAATTTGAGACTTTAATTAGCTGACTAGGCCATTTTCCTCCAAATAATAACAAGGTCAATCCAACGTACGCACATACGTGCGAAAAAAGAAAAAAAAAAAAAGGAAATTACGTCCAGGGTAAATTAAAGGCTATTCGATATTAGAGGGCTACCCGAGCCGGTAGTCTCTACTCATATCATTTGATGTATGATTAATTTGTTGCGATACTCGATCACACCGGCAACGTCCCCACAGAATTTAGCCTCGTCTTCTATTATCCTCAAAATCAATTAATCTCTGGCTATCGATATCGCGAAAATATTTATTGTCGGCTTACCGAAAAATAGAGAAAGAGAAAGAAATAAAAAATGGGAAATGTTCATCGAAGTACAGAGTCGTGAAAATCTGATATCGTCTATTTGCTTGAAATTTTTTTTACCATTGCGAAATTTTTTTAAGGATATAACTTCGATCGTATGTATTTTGTTTTCAAGTGATTGATTGAATCGGAGTTTTTTTCCGGATGAAAATCCGTGTTTTTTCCTGTCGTTTCAAGAAGCGTCCACGCTACCGAGTGTGCGGTGTTATCTGATAAAGTGTCATTTCAGTGAAACAATCATGACGTATTGCCTCTCGAAGTACGAAAATAAAAGTTTGACGTGAATCGGCTTAATGCACTGAACAGAGCTTGCAGCTTGAGATTAGTCATTGATAAGATTAATATGCCGTGTTTTTATAACTATTTCTTTTTTATCTAACACAAGCCATAAAATTATAAAATTTTTATTTCATTTCATCCCCTAATCATATCGTTCACTGCTTTGATGTCGTTCCATTTTTTTTTTTTTTTTTTTTTTTTTTTGTTTTTTGTCTGCGATTATTTATGTCAATTTATATGTTGGTTTCGATTGATTCTTACGCGAACGCAGGCATCTGGAAAATGAAACAACTGGATATAGATGCGTGTATCGATGGATATATCCGCTTATGCTCGTTATTTCGTGCGATGTAACCCAATTAAAAAAGTTTTACGTAAAAATATTGCGGGGGAGAAACGACGATGACGGTATAGAATTTCATTCCAAACAATATTTTACGTCATACAACTGATTTCCAACGTTTTTATTTACAGATACAAATGGAAAAAGGTTCATCTTCTTTACGCTACCAATGGACAGTCTCAGGTCGCCGGTAAACACACTTGTCAACTTATGATGAAGTCGATGGTAGAATTTGTCAAACGACGTCAGGATTTTACCTTCGGGACTTTCGACGCAGAAACAACATCCCCGAAGGATTATGCCGACGAGCTTCGTGATCACGTTGGAAACATCTACAGTGGTGAGTCTTTTCCTTTATTTTTTTTATATCCATGCGTTTCTTCTTTCGATATATGAATCGCAGAATTTTTCACTTTGCCTGCACGACTCGCAGATCCAAAATGAAAAGTGTAAAAACGTCAATTAGGAATAATTCGCCACCCTCTCAAACGCGATAAATTTTTCTTCGACTAACTAATTCCTATTGCGATTGGTCGTGATTCGAAGCCCAAAATCCACGGAATGACTCAACAAAATTATGGGAAAATCTCTCCCTCTTGTTCCTGAGGGTAGAATGCTACGATTCTTAGTAGGGAAAAATTTCGGGGTAAACAATTGTCGAGAAAGAGAGAAATATTGTAAGTGAGAGACTCTCTTTGTGTGTAAGTCTCCGGCTGATTGGGTTTGGGAAAATCAAAGAATCGGAATAGATTTAACAGCAAAGGTTAAGGTTAAGCCAACAACGAAGAGCTCCTTTCGATATCAAACGATTCTTTGGGGACCGTTTTCATTTACTTACCTTTCGGATCGAGCACGAAATAATCGCGAAATTGGGGTCGTTAATGTGAATTGAGACAAATCTACCGGAAACAAATGACCCGTCCGTATTTACCCGCCGATTTCGTTGTCCTTTTACTGCCCAGGAATAAGATTCTGAAAGACGAAGAGTTGGAACAACAAAATAAGAAAAAAAAAAATAAGTGAGGCACAAAATCCGAGTAATAATTAGCTGTGAATCGTTCAATTCGATATTAGATCGATTAATGATAACCCATTTAACAGTTCGCTGTAGTTATCTCGCGATTGACAAGTGCATATGTATACTATACACTGCAATTGTCATTACGAAATTATGCTGGGCTTGATATCCTAAGGGCTAATGAAATGGAGCTTCATTTCTGACAAAGTAACTTTACAAGAAGGAATTAAAGCGAGCTAAGTTCTATTCAGTTCAGCCCTTGAAACTTGCTATATGCTATACTTGCTCTGGTTTTTAGTCAGTCCTTTTTTTTTTTCTATTCTAACGATTTTATTCTCATTTCTAAAGCTCTTTCGCCCGATGCACGCCGTCGTCTTTTGTAACCATTCATAATTCAATGTTCAATCTTTCACCCGCGATTTTGTTCACCTGAAAAGGTCCGTGCTTGAAATCGTAAGAGCCATTTTTCGCAGAATTGAAATCTGACGGAAAACTTCGAATGGATTATCCGACGTAATCCTAATACCTTAGAATCGTGAGGGAATTTTGCTACATACTGCAAGTATAAGGTTTGGTTCGCCGAATTTCGTGTTCTCAAATATTGAAAATTTCATAACGTCGTCATTCTCTCGCGGGGAATAAGTCGAGGAAATTTTGGAAATGGACGAGCTAGCAGAGCCGAAATAGTTCTTTAAAAAATGTGGCAAGGTTCTTATCCCTCGTTCTCTTTAATCAAAGTCAGAAAGGTGATATTAAAACGATTACCTCATTGCCTCGTCGTAATTTTCCGTTTGTTCTCAGCAAGTTTTTCGCGGACTCACGTGAACGGGAGTAATTCTTTCTTTCCATTTATTCAGAATGAGATTAAACTCTGATCTCTTTGTCCCGGATATCGACTTCAGCGAAGTATTCGCCTTCAATTTTTCGAGGCGAAAATTTCGAACGTATTTTAATCTCGTATTAAATATCTGCAGGAGATACTTACGCCCTTTATTTAAGTCAAAAAATATCGCCATCTGGTTGACGGTTGTACCGATCATGATATGTAATTCGAAAAGCTTGTGACAATTCGACCGATCTTCAGCCTCTATATTATATTTCTTATTCCTTTTAACACATTACTCTCGCGCCTCTGGTTGTCCTCGAAGATGTCAAAAGCTGGGGAGAATATTCGTTGAGATATTTGTCTTAAGTTTAATTTTTTTTTTGTGAATTGAAGAGAAAAGTTCTTAAGATTTATAGAATCTCTGAGGATCCATACCTCTTATGTATTATAAACAATTTCTTATTTCTCATTATTTTTCTTTACATCGAGATCCGTTGATGACTTTTCATTCGTAAGAAAACTCTTTGATCTTCTGAACAATCGTAACTTGCAATAATTATAATGTCATCGCAAAGTTATAATTAATCGGCACGATACCTCCGAGCACTTTACTTTTTTCTAATATATACATATAAATTATTTTTCCGATTCTCTGCACCAGTAAAAGAGATACTCGAATCGAGAGATTTTAATGAGATACTTATGCAAATTGATGCTTAGGTAGACGTGTAGTTAATTATTTCACTCGAACGATGCCCCAAATTTTTATCTTTTATTCTTTAGCCCTGAATAACGAGCGCGAGACTGAAAATCAGCGGCTTTATTGACGCCTCAACATGTCTTTCATACCCTTCAATGCATGTTTTTCATATACACTCAGAATCTCTGAAGGGTTGTCAGGCCTCGATTACCCCATACAATGCCATAATAATGTTACATCATCTGCGTTTACGGGCTATAAGCTCGTAAATTATACCTTTCGAAGCAAAGTATGTATAGTACCTAACTTTCTGTAGTCACGTTTCTATTGCAAAAGCTGCTGCAGTGCCACGCAAGCTCAAAAGTAAATTGCAGTTTCACTGCGTTCTGTTTCATGGGCTATTACGGTCACTAAAATTACCTCTGCGGTGTATAATTGCTATTTACTACTCAGTGTTTATCTAGATGGGCAAAATCTTGGTGAGATAATTACAACTGCCTTACGTATAGTCTGTCAGGGTCGGATATTACTGTGAATCCTCTGGGATGTAGATATTGACAATTGGACATAGAAATTGGACTAAGTTTCGTGATATCCTGCAGTGGTAAACTACAATGCGAACAGAGAGATTGAAGCACATGATGGCAATTTGGGCAACGACTAGAACGCGGTATAGGGATCGTGGTATTTCGTCAATATAACTATACTTATGGGTCGGAGAATGTCAATGAAGGGAACCAATTATTATGAGATTTGGTACAGCCTATATCAAGCCAACAGATGGACAATAAGAGATATTATTTTTGATATATGAAATATATTGCTGTTTCATTGAATTAATTAATTCCAACATTTGCGGGCGCACAGCTGTATTTTCTAATATCTTATATACCTTCATGAATCTTGGGAGTTTTGGTATTATGAGTTAGTTACACGGTATAAATAAATGTATGATGAAAAGGTTCTCAGTGTTATCAAGGTTGAAGGAGAGTTTTCTTACCAAGGAAAACTTCATCTCTTGGCTCCTCCTCCCCCTCCCATTTTCAGTATACATATTTTCTACACTTTAAAACCAAGTTCGAAGGAATTCCTCCTTTTCTTCTCTCTTTCATATCAGCGTAGATTCCGTGCAGCAAAACTTCCTCCATCTTATGTCTGTAATTTATGGCAGTAGTCAAAGATGACACGTACCCCCCCTTCCCGGTTTACCATAATTCAGTTTTACCCGCAGTTTTATCAAGGGATGAGAGTAGTAGGTACTTCGGGATGCATAGGAAGTCAGTGTTGGCTCGAGAAATTTCAGGATTTTAGAGGATTGCTGACCGAAAAACGAGGACCATTCAAATTTGCAGAACCCTTTAGCTGGCACTGGGATCCAGAGCTAACATCATCCTCGGAATGAAACTGCGATAAGTTTATTCAAATAATCCTCAAAGCAGGTGACGTTCGCTTTCATGAGTGAAGGGTTCTGGGTTCACGGTTTCGGTTTTGGGTTTTATTGCGGTTCCTACGTGAGCGGGTGTTCCCTGCCCAATCGACACCCCATGAGACTCAAACTTCAGCGCGTTCGTGCGAGACGAAAAAGGAAATTTTCGACACAAATGAATCCATTCAATGCTGACCCAGCCTCGAATGACCCGAACCCCTCAATGGCAACCCTTTTTTATTCAACGATTCATGAGACCGCAGAACTTTGTGTAATCTAGGATTTAGGCGCTTCTAATATAGCAGATAAACTCTAATAGCTTTCGTTTTTTTTCGTAAAAAAGGAAGTATAACTTACGAAGAAATTCAGCGCCGCAATATTCGCAAAGGGATGATGCGCGTAGCTCGCACACATATCTTTGAAGTGAAAAGTTTGTAAATTGAATGTAGTAATTTGGCTTTGTATAGCACACGGTAAAAGTAATGGTACGAGTTTGTACGAGGGTATAAGTTTAGTATTAGGTTTGAATCGGGATCTGGAGTATAATGAAGTCGGTATTTTGTCAGTCAACCGTTTGTACGTTGAGATAAATTATTAACTTTGATCTCGTCGTTTGTGCCTCGATTTTGAGATCATTGCTTTGTCCGAATCTATTCTAAATCCGTTGCTTCTTTGATCCTTTGAACTCCTGCAACTGGCTCAGTTCTATTTCTGTAAAGCGTACAAGGTACCAGCTCCTTTATTCTTGTATAACTTCACTGATATAAGAGTAAGGGAAAAGGGAAAGAATGCAGATCGAATATCGTGACCTTATCTTATTCTTTTCAACACACCCGAAATTCTTCATCGAATTTTCGTGATCCTGATGAATCGGGGCGTCAAATTTCACGGGTCCTTAAGTCTGAGAAGATTTATAGTTAACAATTTTATCCCGGCGCCCATCACGAAATTATAATTCATCCTTGATGGTAAACGAGGTTCTGACCTTGTAGTACCCTATCTGTTAATCCCTGCCTCCTCATTTCGTTAACTTTGGGTATAGATCCGAATTGATGAGCGTATGGAAATGGCCTCATACGATTAGATAATACAAAAACGGTTCCACACAAAGCTAAGCTAAGTTTGTGAGATTTATGAGTTTGCTAATTCGGAGTATTGGGTACTATAAAGGCACGACGTCATAGTGGGTTAGAATTTCTAAAAATAAATTTCGATAGTTGAAATCGGTGAAACATTCTCACCGTATAAACCAGCTCTATGAAGTAAACTCATCCAGCGGAGGGTGAAGGTTGAATTATTTTAAATATAAATTAAGTTGCTGTTATCTCCATTTGTATTTCGGGGTTTAAAAAAATATATATACCTATATATCCGGTGTAGACGCACGAGGAGATCTTCACATCGGATAAAGAGGTAAATTTGAATTATTATTTTTGTTACACAAAGCCGGGCCGATGTTCGTCCTTTAAAATATTTATTCTTCAGAGTTTTTCAACATCTCGATATTTCCCACGGTCAAATTAACCCCCGAGACTCTCTGGGCTCCGGTGAAATAAAGGCCTAAAAAAATTTCATGATCCTGTGTCTCAAACACTGTAACCGGTATAAAGGCGTCATGAAGGTTCTGGGTCGAAAAAGACCCCGCAGCGACTTGAAAAAGTTAAATAAAACACCTATAGATACGAGAATAAGGGAGGGAGCTACAAGAGGAAAAATTCTTTCGTTCAAGCCGGGCTTTGTACGGCTTTCAGAAACACCAAGATTCAGGATTAACGTTAACACGGAGCAGGGCGAGGTTTCGAAAAAAAAAAAAAAAAAAATTATGTATATATTTACACCAACGCAACGCTTACCTTCACGCAGGGGTAGTAATCGCGAAATGAATTCAAAAAAATTTATAAAGATATTGTTCTCGGGCGTGCTTTATCGCGGGCATTGTCAAGCACGAGGTATGGGGTGAAAGTTTTATATCGTAAAATTTGTGGAGAAAGAAAAAGTGATTCTTCGAGCTCGATTGCTCTGATAGACTGTGAAATACTCCGTTGTAAGATGAATATTTTATTTTTGCACAGTATTTGCCCCGAGTTCGAAGCGCGTTATTTTAGTCACAAACGGAATACTGGGTTTTCTACTTTCAGAGTAAAGGGAAATTTCTGTTTGACGTATTCGAAACGACTCGGCCAGTAATATTTTTGTTAATTTCTGCGCGTCCTCGTTAAGCTTCAACCCCGCGTACGTACCAAACGAGATTTGTCTTCATGTATATTTAGCCAAAAGTAATTAAAGCCCTCATTCAACTGTTTCGAATTTCTATCATTGCCCTGAACAGGCAAGACCTCTAAGAATCCAGTTAACTTCCACGTATGCCTGTCTACCAAACACACCTTGCAGGTAGAGAACGAATTATCCCTGCGTCACAATCATTTTCGCACGTTTCAGTGTGCCGTATATTTTGTTAGGAGGGTAAAATCTTCAAAGTGTGATAACAGAGGGTGAGAATGGAGATAGAATTTCAAAAAACTGAATGGTACACATAAATTGGATACAGAATAACGAGTAGCTAATAAAAGACAAAGTTTGAGAACTAGGAAGTCAATATAACGGCCTTCACCGCCTGTCAAGATCCTCTTCAACTAAGAAAAGTCGATTTTCACTTGATGGAAAAATATGGAGCATAATACCTATGTGAACCCGTGATGCGTGTGAAGTGCAAAATGGGATTTCAATATGGGGCTCGTATCGCTCGAGCCTCGAGGCGTATCAAACGTACGAGAGATTTACATCGTGGATTGACTCCATAAACAGCATGTTCTTTATAGAGCTCTAGGTACGTACGTACGTACGTAACATACATTATAAATATACATATATATATATATATATGTGTGTCGCGTGCGTGGGAGTATCAGGTCTAATTTTGTACCCGAGACTGTTTACACTGAAAGATAATTTAGAGTGACATCGATAAATCGAAAATATACTCCCAAGCCCAACAACCACCCGCGTTACCTACACATGATCCCTTCTATAGTATTATAGGAATTGACTGATATTTTTCACGGATCATATGGTATAGTACAAGGTAAATTTTGTGTGTAAATATTAACACCACATAGTACAGAAGGTAAAGGCGTATTTATATTTGGAAGATGTCGTAACTGCAGGTAAATTGACAATTGTTTATTTTCTTGGCTAATGATTATTTGTACCTAGCATATGGGATGGCGACGCTGTGAAAGATCAAGAAGAGGTTGTTGTATGATAAAAATTTGACATTTTATTAAACCCGGTACAATATACCGAACAGCCCGGGAGGCATTCGGTGAGAATTCAATATAATTCTTGTTCGTATTCTTTATGATAATCAAAACTTTGTTAAATCGAAAAAAAAAACTCGCGAATTCTTAAATTCGATGAAAATTTTATATCTCTGTTCGAAAACGTTCTTCACTCTGCCTTTATCTTTCCACAAACTGCGCCTTAGATTTTACCTATTTGCCTAACGCATACGCGTCACACTGTTGAAGGATGAAAATTGAGTACTTTCGAGATTTTCTCAACCTAGCTTAAAGCAATCGTTATACATAAATAATTCGTTCACATCTTTCACAGTCAATTAATCATTGCCCTCTAAAAACCGACCATCCCTTTCCCAAAACCAATTATAATCTCTGAATAAATATTGCGAATCGCAAACAATGTCATACACAGCGTGTAGGGCAGGTTGTCGATCTCTTATAGAATACCACGATTTTCAAGAAAGTTAATGTTTTTGATGTCAGGTCAGGAATTTCTACGGCGAACAACCCTTTATCCTCGTACGAGGGCTGATATTACACTTTAATAGCTGCCAAGCTGTTCCCGAGAATGTTGAAGATATAGATTTTCTTTATGAGCATCCCTTGTGCCTTTCTACTAGTTTTTCTTCTTCTTCATTTTCCTTTTTTTTTATTCCTTTTTTCTTCATCTCCCTATTACTTCTTTTCATCCTCTATAGCCGTCTATCGTCAATACAACGGGTGTAAGTGACACTTGACGTTTCGATTATTCTCATTGCTCCTCTCTCTCTCTCTCTACGAGGGTGGATGAAAGATCCTTGTACGCTAGCTGTAGGTACCAGGGTTCATTATCGAGATATTTGACGGATGTAAGCGGGGTATTGGCATACCAGGAAATTAAGCGGCAATCAAAATTCCAGAGTTGTAGTATAAGGAACTCCTGAACCCTGACCTTAGCAGTCTTAAAGCGAGGCGAGGGTGCGAGAAAAAGGGTTAATTATAACGTGACCAAACCGAGAGTTGCGTGAACGTTAAACTAATCGAGAATTTCATTCCCGGGATCTCTTTTTCCCAGCTGGCAATTAGCCGGGATAGAACCAGCTGGATCGCAATTATTTGTTCAACATTTACGCGTCACGTTCGGTTCGACTAAAGGGCTACTCGCCCATCCGCATTATCGACGGGTTTTAATAAAAAAAATCGATAATACGCGAACCGGTTTCCTTCATCTTCCTATTTCCTTTAAAAAAATCAAGATAATTAATTAAACGACGATACTTACTGCTAAGTATAAATAAATTGGTCAGGAAATTTCCCGATCAATTATCTAATCGATATACGTTCGAGAGCGTTTCAACCTCTCGAGGGTATGTGGGTGTCTGACTAACGCAATTTATAGTTTAGCTACGGGGTGAGTATTACTCAATACCCTAGTTCGGCGTGGGCGTGAATGAGGTAGGTAGGTATCAGCTCCGAGCTTAGTTAATCGGATAATTATATTTGTACTGAGCAATACGCTGGTTGTAAGAGTTAAAAATAAATAAATTACGAAATATTTGATGAAAAATTCGTGCTTTAGTTCAGAGTAAGATTATCGTACATATAGGTATACCTATACCTATATGTTAACATGCTAATGGACAAATGATATTTAATCAAGGTTGAAGCCGTTTTTGAACAAGGGGTGATATATTGCTTTGTAAATTTAATAAAAGGTCTCACTCCACATTCGCCCACGCAACCCCAACGCGTTTCCTTCTAATCCTACCCTATATTACTGTTCACCACATTTGTAAAAATACATATATACATGTGTGTATGCGATATGAACGCATTGACAGGGTACAACATTCACATAGGTATAAACTCCTCGTCATCGTTGAAATCGCCATGGGAATTGTTCTCTGTTGGTACTAATTCAATTATTACCGTTCAAACACAGGCATGCATGCATTGTTCCCAAGTTTTTAAGCTCTCTTGGTTCGCGTGATTGCGCTATACTTTTTCTAAAATTGACAGTTGTTATCAGTCTGATGGAAACTAGATACAAGCGTAACTGTTGCGACAGCTATTCTGAGTTGGAATCTCGCTCCTTTATGAATCAACCCCGAATTCTATTTCGGGAAAGAATTATCTGCCCCTCGTTGCAGCTAGTCCCTTTTTTTTTTTATCAGGGTGGTTGAATTGGTTCAAATCTAATTTTTTACTCGACCCTAATTTACTACGACGAAAACATTCGATAAATCAATTCAGCATTGTTTGCTCGAAAACGTTTTCGACCGTTTTATTTCTGGCTGGTTCTTTTCCCGAGAGTAAAAGCATGCATAAAAGATATATTTTTGATATTTAACTCGCGGTTGGAGAATACGTGAAAAAAGATATTTTCTATAATTTAGAAACCCTTCAGTGTTTCGATTACGTTTCACCTCATTCATTGAGTCAATTTGATATGGAAATAACGACTGTTCGTATCGGGTGAAATTCTAATTAATATTTGAAACTCTATATCAGGCTCAGTCACGTAATTAAAAAATCATTTTTTATTTCAGTCTATCGGTGAAAAGCTATTTTTAGCTCACGTATATTATATCTTTTCACGTCTTATCTTGGCTCGTTATCACTGACTGGAGTCTTCAGTTATCCGTATCTACGTATCTACGTTATTCACACATAGGTATACGCCTATATTTGTTCAAGAAGATTAAAAAGCGTCTATCGGCCGAGCGTTGTGTCCGAATTTCCGGCGGAGCTATAATGTAGAATCCTGTTACATTGGGGTTGAAAGCTCTCGTTTCTACCCCGTTATCGACGGTCGATGTATCGCGACCTGCAAGCTCGAAGCTTCTTCCATCTCACTATCCGCGAAAGCTCGAAGCACCAACGGTCGATAAATACCACAAGGTCCTTTCTTAACACCGTCGGTTTGTTTGCTCGCTTTACCATCGAGCTTTATACTCACACGAGAGAGTTCGAGCTTTTACTGTGAAAAAAAAAGCTCGCGATTAGCTACGCGCTAACAGAGGGATAAGAATTGTAGCCGAATGAAACCCGTCGGTAAACGATTTTTAAAATCAGTACTTTTCATTGTTTCTTGATTTTTAGTTATATATCCAACGATTCAATGATCGGCGAACATTAGGGTTGAAATTTTGGCATGATCAACCGCTGATGTGATGATCTCTGCGCGCGATAGGACCGTGTAAAGGTGAATTTCCCTGAAGTTTAGCGGATCTAATTGCTAATTAAGTTGAAAAGTTTGCGTTTCTTTGGACCCTTGAATTCCCCGTTATAAAGTTAACTTCCCAGCGGTGAAACTTTTCGCAAGAGTGCGTGCGGAATAGGGGGATTCGAGGGTTACAGATATATGTATAGGTACTTGTCATTAAGTTTTTTCACTTTGCTAACGCGTGATTAATACCCCAAATATTTGACTGACCTAAATCGACGAGGGATAGTTTACTTTTCAGAAAACCTCTCTCATCCCTAAAACATGCATATATGTATGCGTCTGACAGCATCGTCACAAATATCGTAAAGGGAGGGTTATATATAAGGAGGATCGGTCTCAGAGAGCAGCCTATACAGAGTGGCACCAACTATGTGCTTCAATTTTGGGGGATGATTGAAGGGATTCAGCTCATTACCCCCTATATCGAAATAGTTATTTCCGTTGGGGCGCCTGTAAGATACAGATCATCGAAAAAAAAACGTGCTAACGCCTGTATATAGGCAGCCAACTACACAGAGGCTAACTGTAGGTTGTCTGGTTTTATGCGCGCACGGCCGTTGAAGGAGTCGTAACGCTTTTCCAGTTCAGGAATCACAGAAATCATTGACGGGATGTGTTAACTAACTCTCCGTTATACTGTTTTCTTCCGTCAGAGGCACAGCCTAGTAATTTTTAAACTGGAAAAGTGCTGTGACTCGCTTCGACGGTCGTGCGTGTCTAAAGTCAGACAGCCCACTATTAGCCTCTGTATAGTTGTCTGTCTAAATGCAGGCGTTAACACGACATTTTCAATGACTTCTATCTCAAAGCTGACGCCACAACGGAAATCATTATTTCGAACGGCAGGATAACAAGGTGAACCTTTTCAATCATCCCCCGAAATTAAAGCAGCACATATTTTGTGGCCACCCTTTGAATGAGAAAGCATGAACTGAGGTAAAAAAAAAAAGTACGTCAATCTCGTAAAATTATATCCATGATTGAGGTAAAAGAGTTTAAATTAAAGACTTCAGATTTTTACGTAAGGAGCTTTTCGGAACCTCAATATTTGAAATATACCTAATCAGAATGCTTCTCGCATAACAGATATTAAGTTTTTTAATTAAAACTTTTCTGCCTGATTTGTGAATGTAATTTAAAGAGATATGGAGCTTTTTTCAATTCCGAAGCTTTGCTTCGAGAGAAAAAATTATTTTTTGGATTTTGGTCAAAATATCTGTTTCTCTGACGGGATTTTAACATTTATTCACAAATGTTTCAAAGAAATATGGAAAAATGTCAAAGCGACATGAAAGCGAGATGAAGCTTTTTCAGCTTTACGAACTCATAAACTACGGAACCTATGCTTTATAGAAAACCAACGAATGTTGAGTTTATTCTATGGTAAAGTTTGATCGGACTTTTCGACAGCGCATTTGGTTTCCTTGTGATATACCTCATATAGGATACAATAGTCTTATAGGTAAATAATAGAAGGATTCGCGTTTCATTGAAAGTACAAAGTGAATGACCGCGAAAATAATGCGCATGCGTGGTGATGCGTACGAGGGAAGAGAGCGAGAGAGAAAAATAGAGAGAGAAAGAGAGAGAGAGAGAGAGAGAGAGAGGAGTAAAGAGAGACACTCATAAATAGAGAGAGAAATATATCGAGGGGCAAAAGAGGGGCGACAGGGGAAGAAGTGAGAGGCGCCGCGCGCTTGCAGCGTCGCGTCGGCGGAGAAACGACTGAAACTTCGCGCCCAGATTCCCGCGTCTCAGTTTCAACCGCGCGGTCCGTATGCCCGCAATAATGTGACTAACTTGGAGATAGACGTTCGGCATATATATGCATATATATTCCAAGCGATTTATGACAAGTAGCGGAAACTAAATAATATTAACTGATAATAAAATAAAATAAAATAATATATTTACAGTGAGGCGTTTGAGCTACAGACGATAAAGCTTTCGAAATGAAAGGGCTTTACCCAAATGGGGAGACGTCGTAATAATCGCAGTTTTATCCGCGTATCTTTGGGTCGACGTCAAGACGGGGTCAGTGAAAAATTTGTGAAAATTTCGTCTTTTTTATTTTCTTCGTTTTCTTGTAATATACGGTTACAAACGCCAATAGTTTTTCCGAAGTGAGCTGGTCGGCCAAAGTATCAATGCGAAAATTTATCACATTCGTTAATTATGAAATATTATTTTTACCAGAGTGACATTTTTTCTATTGATCATTATATGAAAAATTTAGCTAAAAAATCTCAATCAAAATTATCATTCACGACTCTAATAAACCGCGTTGGGAATCATACCGCGAATACAAACGCGATTCCGAAAAAAATGTCGTTCGAATTTGCTCCGGAAAGTTTGAACCCCTATTTCATCCCTTCGACTCATTCTGAACGCAATAATCGTTCCAGATTGGCTGCGGCTATACGTATTATGTATGGCAACTATAAAAGTCATCAAAACCGAACGGCACTCAGAAAGCATAGGTCGTAATCCAGAACGACAAATGTTGTAATATGCAGGGAATCTGTTTTAATACATTCAAGCCCCAGAAACGCTAATGGCACATTTACTGCAAGATGTTTTAGAGCTAGATTGAGGTTTGTCCCCGGGTTGTCCACCACCCGGTTTACCCGGTTTTCCCGGCGCGTTTTGGCCGGCCCATTACACACGGCACATATAACTCCATGGGGTGATTTCTCCGGATGTGCTTTTACCCTCTCTCCCTCTTTCTCTATCTTATTCCATTCTCATTTTCATTTCATTCCTTTAAAGCTTGCCTCGCGGCTTGGCAAGACACGTTATAATAACGGTCATCCCATAAACACTTTGATTGCTTACAGCTGTATTTTCTTTTACGTTTGCATAGACCACCGAGACGACGCCGTTTAGATTTCGAACAGATGTATTTGCCTGCCTCTGCAGAATGGCACCTCGGTTTATATCAACACACGCGAATAGTCCTGCACGGGTATATGGGGTTGGTTTTTTTTCATTCGTACGAATCCGGATATATAAATCATATTCAATAATAATAATAATAATAATAATAATAATAATAAATTTGTTTTACTAATTTTCCAAAAATTTTACAACATATTTCCCGGAACTTTTCATATCCGCGGTATAAAGATGACTTATTCGCGTATAACTCCGACTCTTTCCGTGCGCGTCGTATACTCATAAGCTTTTGATCGTTATATATGATCACTATACGCTATATAGTTTGGTTAACGATATATACACCTAAGATCTGACTGAAGTTATATAGGCTATTTTTCCTCTTTTTTTCTTCTTCTTTCTTTCTTTTTTTTTTTTCATCATACCCTGAAAGTCGCAATAAAAGATTAACAGAGTGACGGAGCATAGAGACAAGGTCAAGTTTCCCCGTTATTGTGACCAGAGTCTGTCTTTATAGACGTGTGATACTTAAGATTATGAGATCCTAACTGATCGCGCGACACGGTCGAGTAGTTCGGGTAAAAGTATGCGGTTTAACGTTTACCTCATTGATCGATATTCTGTAATATATATATATATATTTTTTTTTTCTCAAATCACCGATTCCCACGGGCGGATAATTGGCTCCTCGTACTGCGTTTGATTGAAAGGTTGCAGTGCAGGACTGAAAATCGATCGTAAATTAAATAAAAAAATACGTTAAACACAGGGGATGATGGAACGAAATTTTGTCAGAGCCCGAGTTGTAGATAAAAATTGCTAATCTATATTCGTTAAGGTTCTTATCATCTCGCTAATAATTAATTACGTACCTTGATAATTGTCGGCAAGTTAACCGATTGCGATACATTGAGTGGTTACGCGCGGATTATATTATCTTCAACAAAATCACAAGCTAGAAATTACGATGAAATTTGAATAATTGGAAGCCTTGAGCGTCTGCGAAAATCCACGTGTATCCTTAATTTCGTTATTTCACCTACGAACCCCTAGAGAAAGGCGAGAATTTGGTTAAAATGGTAGCGGAATTGAAACAGCCCGATTTGCATATGGTACCTACACGTATTTCGTTAAAATAACGCGTTATTTTCCTAACAACAACCAGGCGTTTCGAAAAGCAAAGCTTTTTGTTAATCACCTCCGGGCACAACTTTTTTAAGGGTGAAATTTATAAGAGGCAAAAACCATCGGCAACACATAGACTATAAAGACGGCTGTGCGGGGGGATTAAATATCGTAAAAAAAGGGGCAAAGCGGTTATGCTAATCTACAGCAATTGTAGTACCTAACGATTATACACCGCGTTTTACCTTAGCCTTCGACTTCATATCTATGGCCCTTACCGCGTTTAATATTTCACGCAACCATCATATGCGGGTATAATTCAATTTAGGAAACCAGAAGACTACGTAGTATCATACATACTTAACGCTATTATTTGCTAAATCGAAAATTTTTATCATCGAATATGATCGTGTCGCAGGTATACTACATCATATAGTCTCTCAGAGTTATTAGGGCTAGATGGATCACTCGGCTTGGTGAATTAATCATTTTAACTTTTACCACTCATAATGGTTGATGAATTGTCTTGTGGTTTCCCCGGACCCGGATCGCCTACGCAAACTCAAAACGATATTTTATTTTATTTTATAACGATACGATATGCATATTTGACCGTTTAGTCTGTTTGAATATACGTTTATGTATTAATGATTTAATAAAATTGTGTACAGCCGTGGTGATGTAGAATTCAACAAAGCAGTATCGTAGTTTTAAGAATATTTAAAATCTATCATCCATCTCACGTGGTCTGTGCTTAATTGAAAAAAAAAAAAAAAAAAAAAAAATCCTCATCTTCAGAAGAAGATAAGAAGAAAAAAGAAAGAAGTGAATTTTGAAACGAAGTTGGGGAAGTTGTGCGCTTAAAATTGAAAAAAGAACCTTGTTACATCACAATAATGATAGAATATAATTATGTGAACCATATAGTAGGTGTTAATAATTAATTAATCAAAGTGTAATAAATGATATCGTTAATAATAATACCAAAGAAATGAATAATAATCGAACCTTCATCGTATTTATAAATAATATCGATTGAAATAAGACACATTTAAATCCTGATAAGCCCTTTGACTCAACTGTAATTTATATATTTTAAGGGTTTATCGACCGCGATGACAATCCGATTCTTACAAGGCGATTACGCCTCGGTTTCTATAAGAGAACGAACTCGCACGAGGACTCGATCCTACCTATTTTTATTAATATTTTTATCAACCAACGTGACTGTGATCGAATCCGTTTTGATACATGGCGGAGGATCTAGAGGCGGTGGGGTTGTCAGATTGGCAGTTATCGCACCGTTGGATCCACACCATGAACAAGCACTGCCCAGAGTTCTGCCCGCGGTTAGTTTGGCTGTCAGGGCAGTGGTTTCATCGAAAGGTCCTCTGCCTGGATGGACAATCAAAGTCGAGCACAGAGACTCCCAATGTTCAAGTACCTTTGGTCCTCTGGCAGCGTTCGATTTCTACATCAACAAGACGGCAGGTCAATTAACTGAGATATAATTATCGTTAATTAATACTAGACGGTTTTTTTTCTTCTTTTAAATCTGGTCAAGGGATTATTCGTACTGGGCGAATGTATCCGGAGAAGAAATGAGAGATGTCTGTTAATTTCACGGATTTTTTTACAACTGTGTAAAGATATCCTTTTATTTTCAAGGTAATACCTGTACGTGAAAGTTTGGATTTTTTCGCGGGTCATTGATCAAGGATGGATTTCATCCTGCGCGATTATTTCATCCGCTGAATATAATGTAACGGGTTTTATTGTGTTACTGTTAAATGGTTTCGATCCAATTGATCTTGATCTTGATCTTGACCTTGAACCGGCTCTGGATTGAACGGGAAAGTAACTATAATCGTTATAGCGAAAGGGAGACAATATACGCAGATCAATCTGACGATCTTCGATCGTTCAATGAGTTAGCGATTTTTTTTTTCTCTTCTCATCTCGATATATATTCGCTCAGGGATTAAGAAACCCGATTTGTTTTTCCTCGATAGCTAAATTGCTACGATTTATTTGATTATTTTATTTTTTCATGGTAATGTGAAGAACGACGAGGTCGAAATTATTATAAGTTATGCGTATATCTATGAAATAACCTGATAGATTTTTACTTCTGGCCGAGAAAATATATTCTATACACAATGTATACTATACCGTAAATTTATGCGGTGGTGATATAGATAATTTTTCAATTTCTTCGAGTCTCACTTTCTTGATTAGGTTTTTTCATAAATATGCTGTTCGATCTAAAGAGCCGCATCTAGCTGTTGGGGACGGAATTTAATTATTTGAAATTACGTGTTAAGTGAGAGTAAACGCTGTGCGTTACTCCTCTTCAGTTTTTTTTTTTCTTTTTTTTTTCATCTCTTAACTGAATATATTCTATTCTAAGTTCAAGCTGTCAAGCCTCTCACGAAATTTGACCAATTCCAATAATTTCCAAGAAGATTAAAATTAATTGAGAGAAATTGTCTAGCTGGATAAATAACTACAATTATTTTAATTGACTTTTATACCGTAACTCTCGTCTCGTCTATAAGATACACGCGTTATTTTTATTCTCGCATTATTATACTCTATAATAATTCGTGTGATTAGATGTAATCGTTATCCTGATTTTACGTCTGCTTTTAAACAACTTTATATTACTAGACAATTTCGACAGATTAAATTCCGTCATACTCTCAGTTAAACGTGGATTACTTTATGTATAGTATATCCGAAATAAATTAAAAGTAGAATTTGTTGAACAAATTATTTTAGCTGATTAACAATCCAGATGCTTTACAAAAACTGTTAAAGTCAGTTGACACTGACTTCTGTAAAAAATTTCGGTGACCCACTCCGTCGACAGAAAGTAACAAAAAATCTCCGAAATTAAGTTACTCCACGGTTATCACATCGACTAATTGTTCGCTAATCATTTATCGACTTCTGTACGAGAAAATGAAAAAATAGGTGGTGAAAATCCCCCGAAATTTGACTTTACCGAGCCGCGATGAACCCCGTGAAAAAAAAAAACAAAAAAAAAAAAAAATACATCTGGTCAGTTCGGTTCAGTTCAGTTCAGTTCAGCTCTACGCTCGGCGTTGACAGATTCGTATTGTATACACCCCTCTAAATATTCAAAGCTCAGGACTTCATCCCCTGTTCTTAAAGGAAGACGGTTTTCTCGCTCCTTTTTTTTTTTTTTGGTAGCGTAAGACATCCTACCCTAAAATTTTATTACCACGTATTTTCGAATCTAAAGCTTCTACACCGTCGTACTTAAGCCGCCAAAACATGGCGTTAATTTCCCAGAGGTTTTTAGGTTTCTACCTCTAGTTATATAATACACGTATTTCTATAAGCAGAAATATGCGTGATATAACCATGGCTCAGCGATTTTCAATGATTGAAAATATCGACGTCGCATAACGTCTTATATACCACGTAAGAATATTTTGTACGCGTCCACACGAGTATATTGCGCGTACGGGCAACTTGCAAACGATATTTTTGCCCACGATCAGTATTATACCGTGAAAAGGTTATCGGCGCCAGTTTCTTTCGTAACTTTATATCTACGAGGGTAGTTCCACGTAGTTCCACGACAATTTTTATCGCAATGTTCCTTTTTTTTTTTATTTTTTATAGAAGTGGAAATACTGCGTGTTCAAAAGGAAAAAGAAGTTGTATGAAGTACACCTATGTGTACATCGCCGAATCAGCCGTCTTTCCTCTTCTTCTTCTTCTTCTCCTTTCTTTCATCCTCTTTCCTATTTCTATGAAACCGCTGCGTTTACCTGTTGCTTTATTTTATCACAGCAGACCATTTCCCCTGACCTTTGGCTATACGTGTCGATAAAGGATGGGTGTTCAACATACCATGTGCGAGTGTCTCGGAAGACTGATACTCATTTCGCTATCGTGTAATGGATGTGTGAGATAAAAGCTTGATCCAACATATAATTTTGAACATCGGTTTTCTCGCCGAAAAATAAGTGATATAAACATTTTATAACGCCCTATATACAATTACGAGATCGTACATATATACTGTAAGCCCGTATTTTTTATAGCCGAAGAACTTACCGCGGCTGCGGTTGTTTGTTAACCATTTTAATTACAACTCATTTGCCAAGCACGCATTTCACTTCGCTTATACTATACACTCGGTCATCGCCGCTTTACGTTCTATGGAATTGTCCGCTATACATAAGACAGTCGGTTATCCAGGCTCCAGGACTCTGTCCTCCCCTTCCTCCTCCTCCTTTTTCTCATTTTCCTCCCCCTCTCCTCTCCATCTTTCTCTTCGTCCCCTATAAAAATGGACCTATTTTTATTATATATGACGTCATAAGTTTGCAGCTGCATGTCGCGGTCACTCAACCAGAGTCGTGACATCGAGTGTCCCTTAATTCCGTCTAATTACCCCCCTAGCGGTAAATTGTTACTATACACGGGGTTAATTTAACCGCAGTAGAATTTCTCTACCTCTTTTCCTCTCCTCTCATAACCGGCGTCTCTTTTCTCCGTCAGAAATACATACGCGATTATATTTCACGTATACGATGCGTTAATTGTCTCATTGCCACGTTTTGTGTACTTCTCAGCTGTAGAATTATCGAAAAATATTACCCCACGGTTCCTATACATTGGGGTGTTCCTTATTTACGGCTAGGGCGAATGTTTTTTAATCATATTCAATAATAATAATAAATAAACATAAATGCCCACTAAAATCTCTTAGTCATAGATATTTTCGAAAATTATTACTCTTACGATAAAATATATACTGGAAATATACAACCGAAATACGTGTATTTCAAGAGAAATCCACCCTCTTGGTGGAAGGGGTTGGAGTTTAGATAAATATCTGAAAAAATTAGGGAATTGTTTTTCAATTATTTGAACCCAATTTGGGGGGCGTCTGTTAAAAAAATGGTCCCAATGCAGGGTAGAAACTCGATTATTTCGGTACTGGGTGTAGGCAAAAACTATAATCATTATATCGATTATTCGCAAGGTGATTATATATCAAGCTTGTAATTTTATCCCGTTGACAAAAAGCGTGGATTTATTATGACACTAACTTTACTGTAATGTATTTATCCCCGAGAACGAAGAGACCCTTTCATACTAAATTCATATTACAGTCGGTGCAGATGCACCTCTGCCATTTATGCTCTACCTAAGTATGCTAAAAGCTAAAAATCGCCTTACGACACTCGCTCTGCCACTGTCATGGCTAAAAGCAACTTAAGGTTTCTCCTGCAATTTCACCGCGATGCATCACTGGGTGCTTTCATTAGGGTGGAACCTTCTTCAACGTCGACCTTTACCGTGTATCCATATATATAATATAAAAGCAAGAACACGGTGCACCGGTGCTCGCAAGCTCTCTAATATAAGGTGATATGAATTATTATCATCGTCAACGGAAAATTTCTTCAGCCCTTCGTCCTTTTAGTAATCAATTAATTAATTAATTATTCATTTAATTCATATCTTTAGTGCATATTGCGTTTATTAATATATGCTATTGCGTCTCGGCATAAACCACGTCGCAAAATATTGCATCTGTATTCGATATTCGAGGGTGCGTTATGTACTAGTTGACCATCCGAGCGCGTTGATGTATCCTTTGATTACTCCCGTGTCCATCCCTTGAATTTCTAAGTAGATATCCACGCACTGTACACGTACCTAGTAGATGTATAGAACTTCACGTGAAGATTCACCGCGCTATGGAAAACTCCCTTGAGAATTTGACGTAATAATTTATTTTAGATCTCATATTTCGTGCCAATATATAGTACCTGTATACGTCGAGTTTGAATCAAACTATACACTCGAAGAATTATATTAACGACGGGTTACAAATTTTACAACAATTTACCACCACTACGATTGACAATAAATCAATTTTTCATTCTGGAGATTCCGTGGGTCTAGACTTTAGATAATAGGGACAGAAAAAGATTAAAAGACGTATAGAACCTAGCAGAGGGAGAGGCAAAGACATTAATTATTACCAGATGCGGGTGTTCGGTCACTTTGGCGTCATGTGAAGCTTTCGGGATGTTAGCTGCCTCGAGATATATTTCAGAGTGAAAAAACATCGACGACGTATAGGTAGTTTGAAAGGCGAACAACTTTAAGACGGCGCTCCTATACCCCAACATTCTATAAAGTAAGAAAACAATTTTCTGAATAAAGCCAGGAATCAGATGAAATAGTTCAAAGCTCAAAAGTTTCGATCGGATTGAAAAGGCAACCCGCGTCGAGACTGACGAAATAAACTCAACGTTTTAGCCTTCAGTGAACAAAAAAATTTTTCCAAAACGTTTTTCAGGATTTAACAAAAAAATTATTAGATACTGTAAATTGTAGTTAGATTAACCCGCTGTACTGCGGGTTCGAAGGGGAACTAATCACGTTCACGGTCGGTGATAGTAGTTTGGGAAATTCCGAAAAACAAGTTAGAGAAAAAAGCGGAAAACAAGGTTGGGCGAAACGTCATTAGGCTAGTTAGATTATGGAGCAGGGGTAAAGCTGGGTGGACAAAGTAAAGAGAAAATCTGTTTAAAGAAGACATTATACCGGGTTAGAGCCGCCATATTGTGTCGTATATCTAGCTGCAGATATCCACGAGATATACAGGATGATTCAAGATGCGGTACTTTCCTTACACCACTGGATTCCTCGTGAAAATCTAAGACGAAAATTATCAATGTTAAAATGTCGAATGGGAAGCCGTTCTCTGGTAGGAGCCGTTTAAAGCTAGCTAATACGAGAGCAGATACGAGACTGGCTCACGGCTGCCACCGTCATTGTCAGTTGGTGAGATCGCGGTGGCTGGTAACGCGTCGCGAGAACCGCCAGGCCGGTGTTGGCGGCCCTGAGACAGTCTCGCATCTACTCTCGTATTGGCTTATACTTTAAACTGCTTCTATTCGGAAACGGCTTACCATTCGACATTTTAGCATTGATAATATTCGTCTTAGATTTTCACGCGGAATCCAGTGGTATAAAGAAAGTACCGCATTCTGAATCACCCTGTATAAAACGATATTCGCAACGTTGTCTCAGCTCCTGTAATATGCGGTGGTGAGAAAAGCGAAGTGAAAATCTGGCTTGACGAGCGCCTTGACTTGTTGCGCCATTTATATTGTTGACCTTAGTGACTTTTCGGGCGGTCAGTATCATGCTCAATTTCGCTTGTATATAGCGTACTTTGCTTTCACGCTAATTGTTCAATGCTCTAACAGATCCTACGACGCTATATAGCTTACTTGTATAATTACTCACCGTGTTGCTGAATTATAATTATTTCCCAAATCAGGAATTAGCTAGGTGCTACAAGTTCGCCACGATTCTTGTATGTGGTATATAGTATATCTATAGGTATGTACCTACCTCATGCCTACCTACCAGTCCGCTGAAACCCTGAGGGTTAATTCTGCTCGGAGAATTGTAAACCATTAAGCAAGGCACCGCCGAGCCTATCCCCCGTTTCCGTAAAACCAATATTTATTTAAGAGGGTAGATCGGCGTTGATAAAATTGCCGAATTATTGTTTCAAATGCCGTTTCCTATTCCACACGATTTCAAATTGATGATAAGTTTTTGGAATTTTCTTTCCAACGGTATCTCGACCCTCGAGGGATCCCTATTTGAATTTTTAGCCCTGCAATATCTACAGGTAATACGAGAGGAATTTGAACTCTGAAATCTGAATTTGATTTCCGCCTTTGATATAAAAGAGGAATACACATCTATAACCTGATGGAATTTCGGCCTCGAATTCAAATAAAATTTAACAAGTAGAGAAAAGAGGTGCGTATAAATTTTGTGAGCTGCTAGTCACGTACCCACTTAGGCACCCATCTGCTTCCTGGTGACTTTGATTAGTCGAATCCATTTCGCCGGTAGAAAAAAACGAAGAGAATAAGAAAAGGAAAAAAATTGCAAAGGAAAGCGAGGCGAGGCAACCGACTGCGAGACACTTCTTTCAAGGGGATTTATACAAAACAGAAAATTGCGATTCATCCCCGTTTGTTTTCCACCCCGGACAGTAAAACGGTGGGTTAGGTCGTTCGTGCGTTTCCTTAGGCCCTCGTGCTCAGGGCTTTTCTGTATATTTTGAATACATCAGTGCAGATCAGCGAGAAGAAGCATGAGGGAAACGAGACACTAGTCAAAAAGAGACCGGGAGTCAATCTTGAGCGGAAGTCAAGCACTTAGATTCGATATTACGCCACCGGATTGTCGACTATAAACTTCTTTCGCTCCTTGTCTCCTTGTCTGCTTGACTGGCTGTTTCTTTGACCTCGTTTTCTAGCCAAGATTATTTTACTACTCGACTCACTCACAGCTCAATTCCTTGTTTCTATTTTATTTATTTTTTATTAAATTATCTGTCGCAGAGTTTCCTACCCCCTGTAGGTAGTACATATTATTCTCGATTTCAACCCCGCAGCTACTATACACGTAGGTATATCTACATCACACGATATTACGTTCTGGACAATGTAGACGATTCTGAGCCCAGATGAAGTTACCTTCAAGCTTCGCGACATCCATGTTATTGTGTTACGCTCCTGCATCTCCTGCAACCCAATCTATCCCGCACAATTCTGTGTTAACGGGTCATTCCTCGATCAAAATATCGATAAAAATTTGATTTTCACCAGTTTCTGCAGCGAGCAGCAAATACTGCGATGATGAATTTTCCCACTATCAGGAATCGGAGATTTGAATAAAAAATTTTACCCCGTCTTAGTTTCTACGCAATAATTTAGTAATCGGGACATGCTCTTCGATCGCTTGGTGGAATTTGTGCTTGCGTGGGCATTCTCGGAGCGAGTATGACAGATATACTACAGAAATACATACGCAATGAAATCTTTAGTCGATCAGAGATCCGTGGAGAATAGTCTCAAAGGTGGCTGCAGGTAGGAACCAAGATCCAATTCCATCGCCTCGACGAGCACCGACCTAATTTGCACTTCGACTAAGTGAATATGGAGCGCGAATCGTATCAGTTCAAACGGCAATATTTAGATCTGGATACGTGGGCGTGATGCGTAGGCATATCAATATTTCAAAGGAAATGTTGTCTAAAGGTAAACAGCCGTAGTTTAGAAGCGAAAACATATATGTATATTCTTTAGAAATTATCTAGACACACAGGTTCATCCGCCCACGTACATGAATAAGAAACTCGAGGGGACCTCACCACGGAATATTATATCAATCATGCGATTTATACCCTGAATTGAAGCCGCGATATCCAGTCGCTGTCATTTTCGACATAGAAGTTCGAAACGAGTTTGAAAAAGTGTATAAGCCATAAAGTATAGGCTTGTCCTTCGACGCGTATATATATATATATATATATTATATGAGTCAGGGGAATCCCCGATGATCACCAAACCCCAAACGAGACCATCCACCGATACCCTCGTCGGGGATGAAGCTGGACTTTCTAGGACTAGGCTGAGTATAATATCGAAGGAATTCTTAGCTGCTAGTTGATTTGATTCTCTTGTGACCATCGGATATCCACGGTCGATCGGCCTTCAGCGAACGAATGAGAAAGCTACAGTGCGAAGAAGAATTGGAAACTAAGGGACTGAGGAGCAAACAGATAACGAAGGAAAACAGCGCGAATAGGGAATACCAGTCTTCGGTGTATTTCTTGGAGAACAAAAAATTTCCCCGATCCCTCGTCTTCTATTTATGTATTTATATATATTCTCACCTTTCATCTTCTTCTTTTCTTTTATGAGAGCGAATTATTACCTTTTTCTAGAAACTCTTGACGACAATATTTTCCTATTACATCACGATCTCGCGCAACTGAAGCTCGAATCTTATGTTTACCCCAATCCCTTTCGTCTGTCATTTTGGATATTCGAACTCCCTACCCTTGGGATTCTCTGTTTGGGGTGGAAAAGTTTCGTAGAACTTATTTGACCAGTCGTTCAAACGTACTTAATTTAGATCCCGGCATTTGAATTGAATCCTACCGAGTCCTTCCGTATTTATTTGAGGCGAATATCAAACAAAGTCCGCACAATTCAGGACGGAGGAATAATCTTGTAATTAGTTAGTGGATGGAGATGGTAGGCTGCTACTTCGACCCTTCGGTTCACAAGTTACGTGTAAGGGCGTTATCTGTGAGGTGCAGACAAGGCACATCCCTTGCACACGGTTTCATATACCTTATACCCGCAAGACTTTAGCTCAACTCTGTAATTGTTGTTGGGGTTGAAAACTAGGAGGGGAACAAGTTCGTCTATCATTTCCGTCCGTCAATCACAACGTTGTGCCTTTGCCAATCACTTCACCCCGTGAAAGCATCACCGAGTAACCTAGAGAAGAGAAGAGATCGGTGTAGCCCCATACCCTCGGAGGAAATCGAGCACGAAATTAAAATCGGTCATGAATTTCACTCGGGAATGATGGGTCTGGTTTTTCCCGAGTGATATAAGAATTTTAATTGAAACTCCTTTTTTTCACTATTCAATCGTTGCTCATAGATTTCGGTTAAATATTTGCATTTTTAGGGTATAAGCCGGTTTTGGTTCACGTCGAACCAGTCTCGTATGATGAATCGTATAAATCAGCATTTTGAAGACAACATAGGTATACAGAGGTCGTGACTCGGTTGGCTTCTTGAATTGCTAATTCAGACGAGCCTAACTCAGACCAAATTTGAATATTCGAAATAAAAATTGGCTGCAAAAATCGGTCATTAAAATTATGTTCGGTTCTAATAAAGTGAAGGGCGACAGTTTTGAGGAAATGTAATCGATCTTGACCTGCGGTGTGTCCAAATGATTGTAATAACTGAGTGAAAAAATAAAGATCGGTCACAGTATCCTCGCGTAATGCTCAGATGAATCACTCTCCACACCGTGACACACCTAAGAGAATCAAAGTAAATCTTGACCGACCTCTGAACTAGGTGACGTAACGTAGTATATAAAAATGAGTAAAATAAAAATAAAAATCGCATAGTTATATAGGTATACGAATATAATCGGAGGTTAAAGTGCCGGTGACTTTCACTCGACGATATTTCGTGTATTATTCCGTACACGTCATCGGCCGATTATCTCTTGGTTCTAAAAATAATTCGGTAAATCGCATGACTGACAGGTAATTTTTTTTTTTTTTCACGAGGCAGTCGGCAATGCCGCTTCGGGTTAAAGAAATAATCACTTGTTTTTGCAACTAAATTAACGGTCTAAAGTACCTCGATATCATTATGATGATGGTACCATTTATCCGTTGATTTATTCAGACAGGTAAACAACGGCTTCCCTTCTCTTCTCATTTCTAATTATTTTTCTCTTTGGAACATGGAGGGTCAATTCCTGACTGGGATCATACCGACGATGGATCGAATCATTACATCGGGTGTAATAAACCGACAAAATTACTCGTCGTATTTTCTTTCACCGTTTTTATGCGTTTCAGCTACAGATTTTACAAGGTGGCACCGATCATAGAGAGTTAGAACCGAGTTTATGAATACTCAGGGACGGTAATAAGGCCAAGGTATGAAATAAGCCGTAATTATTATTATTATAAAACTGTCTATGACGTGCTCTCGGCCTTACGTATGGTCAACGATTAACCGGCTGGATTAATATCAGGTCATTCGATATTGGTATATGTATCACCGTTGAGACTCACATGGGCAAGCTGAGACCTCGAGAGGCCGTTAATCGCTCTGAAAAATATCGTCGTCGATAGAGAATAATCGTTAAAGGGAAAATTGTGACGAATCGAAGTCATAGGTGGGTCGATTTACCGCCGTATTTTTATTTTTTGATAAATTTATTGTACGACACAGCCGACGACGACAATAAAAATCGAATTAGGAATGGCAGATATAAATATATGCAATCATATAGCATCAATGATGCGAAGGCTTAGCACGAAGATCCCAGCAGAAGGCTGATGAATTTTTTTTCTTTTTATTTTTCTACCCCCTTTGGGACCTTGCCTCTGGAAAAGGGGGATTATTTTTAAGAAGATTTCCGGCCATGGGCGTGAGCTTAAAAGCAGACCTGTTCGGGCAGCTTTGAACTCGGATAGCCGGACTTCTGCCACACGATTTTCGGATTGGTGCTATTGAAATTGCACATTTTACCATCCCGGAGGGTTCTTTCAGAGAGATATGTTAGCGAGAACGAAATCCAAGTCATTTTATGGATATCCTGTTCCGCAGTACTAATAAAATCCTGCCGTTTGGAAAAAAGGATATCTTCTCTTTTATAGTCCACGAGTTAAAGCTCGCGTTATTACAATTGAGCCACGGTACTTCATGCACGGATCATTTTACCGTACCCAATAATTGCCTGTAGATAATCCACCTTGGGTTACATCTGCTTAGGCGATCCTCACATACCTTGACGTTTGCTCATTCTCAAAGCCAATTCTTTTACCTTTAGCGATCCGACAACGACCCATTATTCCTACGCATGTGTATACATTTTCCAATCGACTCCCTCACCTGGGACCCAGCTATTCTCACCCTCGTCCAATTTCCCGAAACATTACCGAGTTTGAAAAAGGCTCGAGCCCATCTGCCTCGCAGATTTAGGTACCCATATTATCACGTGTCACATTTGTCGTTTGTCGTCTGGGACATACAAACATTAATTTATCAATTACTGAGTAAACGTGGCAGGTATATATCCACGAGCTTTTGAATAGAAATTCAGTTAAAAAATTCGTTATTCTACACTCTTTTATCGACCTATTTATTATTAGGAAAACCAATCTCTCCTCACATGAATATTTCAATAATTTTTCACATGCTGATTAATCGTTCTAGAAAAATTGAAAAATGACGGAACTGGGATATCAGTTTCGAAAAATATACATAAAAAAAGATAATAATGAAAAAACGACTTCGCGCTGGGCTGACCACGTCTTGGCTCTAACTACTAGCTTACTATGAGGTGTACCTCGGCTATAAGGGTCGTATAGTCTTGTCGAATGAGAATATACAGTAAAATCTATACGAATTTTCCTTATCTCGGTGTTTCCTTGCGAGTTTCCATATGAATTAAGCTGATGTGATTGGCTAATAAAAAGTCGACTAACGGTAATCCGGGTTTTGAATACAGCGAGATGAAGATTAGTACGAAATAGTTATAACATCCTTATAATCAGGCATAGGCATCGGCAGAACAAACTTTATTAGGATGAAAAACAGTCTGCAGCGTTCTGCTTCGTCTGTCATAAACACATATTTCGTTACTAACTAAGTCAGACTAAAAGAGAGAGAGAGAGAGAGAGAGAAAGAACGAGATAAAAACTCGGTCTAAATTTAGCCAGCTTCCGGTGATAATTTGCCGTTCTATATATCTGTAGTGGAATAAAACTTGACACGTGTGTAAAAACTCTGTATAATCACCATCAACAAGGTTGGTTAGTTCGTATTTTTTTTTCTTGTGACTGGGTCTGAAACCCGTTACGTAACGTATAAATATACTCATACGTCATACATACATACACAATATAAATTATAGATGGAATTCGAAATATGGACAGAGTGCCGAAGTTCAAAGGCAGGAAATATCGATGACTGTTGCGGTAGGACTGTACTTCATTTCCTTATCCACACGGGATGGCAGGCAAAACACGTATTTTTGGGGTAAATGATAAAACAGATTTCCAAGTTAGAGTGGCTCGCACGTGTTCGGAATTCGGTGGTCCTTATAGGCCGAAGAGAAAATCTTGGGATTTAGTCAGGACTTACGATCATCCTATCTAGTTTTGCGGATTAAGTACCGTCCCTTGCGGAGTTTCGACCATCGTCGAATATACCCTAATATATCGTGCTTAACGAACGAACTAACACCCAACAGCTCAGAGGTGAGAAATTAACGATTGTCCAGGGACTACCGGCTGTAGTATATCTAATAACACTTGTTGCTCGCAGAGATCGAGGCAGAAGGCTGTGAAGCTAAATATAAAATAACTAAAAAGAGAAAAAGAGAAGAAAAAAAAAGGGTGAGAAATAAGGCTCCCGCTGCGGTTATAAAGCGATAATTAAAAAACAGGCCGGTTTTATTTAGCCAAAAATATTTCGGGCTTATGCTATGCTCGTATTATCACTTAAATATTGAAGTACATATATTTCAGGCATGGTAATCCGTGCGGTGCAGGGCAAAAAAATGTTATTATAGTAATCGACACACGCGGGTTTTCGCATCTTATACACATTTAGAGGTAGAAGCCCAAGGTATCAAGTATATACATTACGGATTCTGCTTTTTAAGATTTCGGGAATTATGTTCGCCGTTTTTTTTTTTCCTTTTTTTACTCATTTTCTATCGGCGGTTCAAAGGTCGTGGAGTATTCTTTGTGTGTGAATCAAATGATGAAAATTAATGTGATATTTATGGCCTAGACACATACATGTGTAGGCAGAGCTCAGGCGAGTATATAGACATATTTCTAGTGATGCTGCGGGCGAAGTTTGCTGAAATCGGACTTTGATAAATGAATATAATTAAGTTGTCTCTCGTTTCTTTGGTTCTAAATCGTAGATGTGGCCATGAAAACGTCTATCCTGAGAGTTCGTTGACGTTTGATGGTTCGATCGCGTATAATATTGCCGGAGCACGAACCTCATATTTCGTAACCAAACTTACTGTGGCATTCTTAGCACGGCTAATACAAGTGTTATTTTTTTTTTTTGTTTCTCCTCAAGCGTTATTATACTAACTAACAAACCGCAGACAGAGATCAAGGTTAACGTAAAATATTACTTACTATTATAAAAACCCGGTTTCTTTGGTATCAATACAACTTTTGAACTCCTGAATAACTAACTTATTTAACAACCCTTAGGTGGATTTCGACAATTACCAAGTACGGAACTCAGTTTGCATTTCAATTAACATTAATTACCGTTAGAACACCATTTGCTCAATTTATGGAGATCGAATAATGACTTATACAGAAATATCTTCGATCAATGTTCAGAAGTTGGTGAAAAATTTTTATCTACACTTTAGGGCTTGTGGCAAATGTTTGTGAAATTATTTTAATCATATTAGTAGCCTTAGCGTGGGTAATTATTTCTATACGCATTTATATTATATTAAAATAATTGCGATGCGGTCAGAAAGCAAGAAGTTTTGCATTGTCAGAGGTTTAGAGGTATGGCCAAACCGCAGACCGCGCTACGTTGCGGTTTGTCGATTTTTAGGAAAAGGTATATTTACCACGTATAAACTGTAACTTCTTTCTGTCCAATATTTCATTTACGTAAAATAATGGATTTCAAATTGTATTTTCTGTCCCTACGTATGTGTGGTATACATTCGTACATCTATATACCCGGGCTTTCTCGATTTAACGATAATCACATCGCGTTAAAAGCTTCTTCTTTTTTTATTTTTTCAGGACAGTAAATCTATTTATTATCGTCGGAACTTTTTTCCCGGTTGAAGCTAGTTTCAATTCTCTCCCCAAAAAATTTCGTACCAGCTGCCTGCCCACCCAATTCCCTGAAAATAAAAAAAAATTCAAAGGATAAAGCTTTTGAGCAGTTTTAACGTTCTTCAATATTATATCCTGTCCTGCAATACAGGCCATAATTTGATTTTTTTAATCAATTTATTCCCTGCTCATTGAACCTTGAGCTTTTCAAAAATTTATCGGCTCAAGTGTGAGGCCGATGAAAGTCAAATAAGCTTCGATATGTTGAAAGGAAAATACATTACCCCGAATTTAGTTCTATGTGTCGCTCACTCAATCACGGAAAATTTTTTGACTAAACGTTGACGTGAACATCAGTAGGCATTGTGTGTACGCATAATATACACTTAAGCCCCGCATCAATCAATCAGTATAATTGAATATAAATCAGTTTAAATTTGTGATGAAAATTTGAAGTAGCTTTAGTCCTATGCTTACGAACGTCCATGGGATAAAATTTCATAGAATCATTTATGACCTGATCGTGTATGCGATTTGACGAGGAGTACCTGGGTAAACTTAGCGTCCCAGGGTGTTCCCAAGAGCGGATGGAGTGACCATAAGAGTTGGACATATAATGCGTTTAAAAAGGAATTTACAGCGACCCTGTGTCGTCAATTTTTATTCTCACATCCTGATGAAAGAAAATTTTTTTTTCCTCTGCTCCTGGCGCGTCCCGAATATTGCGCGAATTCATATCCTGTAACGGCGAGCGTATAGTGGTGCTATGAACATGAAACGTTGACTTCTGAATGTTATTATGTTATATATAGGAGCATTTTAAACTGTCATAAACGTCGAACAATCTTACGGCTTTCGACGGAGTGGGTATGAAAAAAAAAAAAAAAAACATTGTGTCGTAACCAAAATGAATTAAAAAAAAAGAAATCGAAAAATATTTCGATACAGATGCGTTTTTGGGACCGGTATGCGACTACGTGATCGCACCGGTTGCCAGGTACGCTGGGGCCTGGGGAATTCCTGTTCTCACGGCCGGTGCTCAAGCCGATGCTTTCCGTTACAAGGATGAGCATTATCCAACCCTTACAAGGATGATGGGCTCCCATCGCCTTGTGGGCGAGGCGCTGAGGCACATCTTGCGAAGCTTTGGGTGGAAGGTAGCTGGCCTTTTGTACCACAATCATGCGGTCACCAGTAGCCGAGGAAATTCGGAGTGTCACTTCACCCTTAGCGCCGTCTTCCAAGCCCTCAACCAGTCCTCCGTCCACAAGAGCTTCAACCAAGAGACTGCTAGCCCAAAGGATTACCGGCAGCTTCTCACCTCTCTAACGGATAACGCCAGGAGTAAGTTTCCAGTTTTCTTCGTTCCAGTGTTGTTAGTGTCTACGGTCCCTTCGTTTGTCCATCCTTTAACGAGGAAGCTTGCGGGCAGAAAGAGCTTGTTAACGAAATATCAAACCCGTAGGGTATACTGGGATTACTTGTGTATTAGCAGGGTTCGCTGAAGGACAACGTCTCTATCATTACGAGTCCTTTTGTCAGGTCAGGTTAAACCGAAGGTAATATATATATAAATATATATATACCGTGAGAATGTGGTGAATCCGAATGGTCCATCCGCCCGGGCGCCGAATATTTGGTATTTTTAGGGGGATAACCACTCGTTGCGATGAAAAATCTCTAGGGTGATCTTGGCGCGCGGTCGATCTGCCGAGTTTCATCGACCACGCGCCAAAATCACCCTAGGGATTTTCAGTGCAACGAGTGGTTATCCCCATGAAAATACCAAATATTCGGCGTCTGGGCGGATGGACCATTCGGTTTCACCTGATTCTCACGGTATATATATATAGAAAAAAAAATAAAATAACGATATATGTGTTGTAGTTGTGTGTGTACCATGAATGTATCAGATCCCTCAGAAAAAAAAAAAAAAAAAATTGGTATCAAATGTTTCCCCCATTTTAGTCGAAATGAAAAACTAAAATGATAATCTTGATATAGTTTTAATTCTTCCAGATATATTAGTTGCACTTTTCTCATAGCCAGCAGGCTTGTATTCTACGATATTTCATACTCGATCCTGTAGGGCGTTTCTCTCGCTTTTTATTCGTTGGACAAAACAGGACCCAGGAATATGTATATATGGGTGTATATACATTATATATACTATATGTATATACGTATGAACGAAGTGGAAGTAGAGGCGCAAAAACTTACAAAAGTATACGCGGTATAACGAGGATCTCGCTATTTCAGCGTTGCAGGTTTTCTTTTTTCTTACCTTTTTCCTTGCCTTTTCAACGCGTATCCACTCAGGGTTTTCGAGAATGAATTTCTTTCATTATATTTACTTATTTTCTTGCTTTTTTTATCTCCACATTGTCAAACATCATTTCATTTTTAATCACGCTATCCTGTGCTATGTATTCTCTCGGAAATTTTCATACCTACCTTTATAACAAAGAATTTCCGGCCTCACACATAAATGGTTTGCGCAATTTCGATATCCAATACAGTGACGATCCTCTCTAAATTTGAATTAGTGAAAAATACCGACAATCAGATTGTCAGTTTTTTTTTTCACTAATTCAAATTTAGAGAGTCATGAATTTATAGTTAGGATGGTTTTTGACAGTGAGTTGTTATTGAGCGGATTCACCTTCAGAAATTTCCAAACTGATTGGAAAGGTCCTTCGATTATACGGTATAGGTTCTTTCTTCATTAATTAATTATCGAACATTAATTAACAACGTCTTTGAAATAATACCCGAAACAAAACGACGAAATACGAAGACTCGTTTTCTCAACATTTCCTTAAAATTCGACTTTTGATCATATTCTGTTTTCCGCAGATGCGGACGTTAGCGAACACCCCGGCAAGGTCTGGGGTAAGTTTTCATTTCTGCCTGCCGTCTCTGTTTCCCTTATTATTATTATCATTATTATTATTATTATTATTATTATTATTGTTAGATTACATACCTGCACAGTGCATCGTATATATATTATACACAGACACGTCTATAAAACCCATACTGCATGAATTGCTGCTGCTGCTGCTTGGGTCAACCGGAGCTGCAGATGCCATCACCAGGGGACAATAGTTTTCTCTACTGGTATACGTATGGACGTATGTCCATTGGTATGCAATTACTTTATAGAGTCAGAACAGGTCAGTGTGAGAATCTAGAGTTAATAAGTACTCGGCACCGTTTGACCCTTACAGAGTCATACACATATCTCCGCTTGCAGTTTCCATTTCTTTCGTTCTTTTATTTTCACTCCATTAAATATCCAACGATTAATAAAAACGTGAACAGATTGGTTTGTGTTGAATCTTCTAGTGCTCTGTTAAGTTCTTTAAATGACTACTGTAAATCGCAGTTAAACTTTGGCCAATATGAATTTGAATTTGAATTTTATTTCCATGAAGTTTCCATATGGTAAATCGACTGCATCTTAGACGTAGGCATATTTTCATAACACAAGTGCATATAGGAGTACAGAGAAAATGAATTCTTATTTAATGAAGCCGTAATACGGATCCGTTTTGAATACAGAGTGTATCGATTGAATTAAGTTCTACCGATGTAATGTAAAATTTCATAAAACGAACGAATTATTTCAGTATAGATGAGGCCTGTTCCATACTTCCGATTCAATTAAATTTCATTCTCTATAACAGTTTGATAATATTGGTTCGAGTCGATTGAACGGACTCTGCACCTATGTAGACAACTTGATAAATTAAAAATCGAATCGATTTATACCGATATGCGAGATAAGAAAATGTATTTACTTTCCTTCACGGCTCTTTTATTTTTCGTTCTTTTTCCCTTATTTTATTTTATTTTTTTTTTTCTCCTGAATAAACTTTCATTCATCCAACGCTGTATAATTCTCATTAACAAGCGAATATAAAGCCTTATTTCCGCACCGACAAACCGGAGTTCATTTATTCATGCGATAATCGCGTTCTCCAAGTTACCTAACTGCTATATTACCTAATTGATAATCTCCGACGATCATGACACTCACCCTGTTCAGGTATATGGGGATTATACAAGCTCTACTTCTTCAGGTTTATAATTCAGTTCAATCTAACGCCAATTAATTATTCCCTAACTTATTTTATTATAAAAAATTAGATTGTACAAAGTGGGTTAATATTCTTGTCATAATTAGGATAAAGTGAGTTAAAAAAAATTGGATTACCTCCTAGTCGTTAGTCAGATATACGGCTATAAGGGTACACCCTGCCTTTATTATTGTATATCTTCAGGGTAAAAAATTATAATTAATTATATAGTTCATCAATTTGTCGAGCAGTCGAGTGAAATTTCTACGTAAAATGAAAAAAAATGATAGATCATTTTTCCTTGGGGTATAAAATACGGAATCGTCCATTATTCGCTATAACGGTGTGTCCCAGGTGCCTGACAGTTTGTCGGCTCGAACGGCACAATAGTTATCAACTGAAAACTACTGGAGGTTGGCGGTAATTGCTTTTCGTTATTACATATACTGGGGATGAGAACTGCCGAGATATCTATCAGCTTGTCGGGGTCCAGCGAAAGTTCCGAATTTTAAAAGTCCGGAACGGTAAAAATTTCCAAATTTCAATATCACGGACCCACAGTTTTCAGGAAAGGTATTTCCCGCAAAGTCTACATATCCGATTGCGAGAATTTTGAGACGAAGAACATCGAAAGTAAAAAATTCCGAAAGCTAAAGATCCGGAAAGCCGAACTTCCGGAACTTGAAATTCACGCATGTATTCATTCAGGGCTTAATAACTGGGGCTGTATTGACCGTATCGGAACGAATAAGTGGTAGAATTGATCCTCTTGAGATGTGCTTTTCGGAAAAAAAAAAAGTTTCAATATCCATCGATTATTCATGAGATCATGAAGTTATCGATTCGAGTAGATGAAATGGTTTTTCGTAAAAGGGATCTCGATTAGAATGAACTATTCTTTGTCATTGCATCCTGAAGAATGGACCGGAATTTTCAAATTTTTGGGCTTGCGGGGATCTGGACTTTCGGAGTCTTGAGCTGTCCGTATTTCAACCTTTGGGAAATCTAATGTAACAAACTCGAACGCTTTGGAAAATTCTAAGTCGTTTCAAACGAATTCGAAACTTCAACCGGGCCCCGACTTGTCTCCCTTATTTTTCAACGTCGCATTAGAACAATACGAACTCCTTTTTCACCCTTAGCTGCCGTGTATGATAGGTATATGTACATTCTCAAATTTTTTCTTCTTTTTTATGAATAGTTTCTTGCTCGGTGTGGAATTTTATTGAATAATTCATTGATCTAGAAGAAGGTTCGCTACTTCGAGGCACTCAAATACTTTTTCAGACTTTACCCAAGACGGCAAGACGGCAAGACCCGTCTTTTCCTCCTTGCTGCAGGGTCGTCTATCGCATTTCCCTCTCTTTCTCCTCACCTCTGCACGTTTCGTTATATGCCTTGTAAGTGTGAAAAGTCGTCGCTGAAATGTCTGCGAATAGCGCAACTAGGTAGGTATTTACGTGAAGTCACTACTTTTTTTTTTCTATACTTACATTTTCCACGAGAGTTTACTTTTTCTTCCATTTTCCATTTCATTTTTCCCCCTTATTCCTTTTTCTGTACTTGATTACAGCTCCCACTGAGGGAATTCGGAGCGATTTCAAATCTGCCCAAGATATACGTTGCAAAACTCTTATACGCTGCACCCCGAACGCAGATTTATCTCAAATTTCAATTTCTCTCTTCTTTCTTTCCTTCGCTCCATTTATTCAAGTCATTAGATATTTCCTTGCTCTGTATTCAACCCCTGTGTTAGCTCCCATACGTTATCAAGCATTCCAGACGCGGCCTTTGACCTTTTTCTCGCGCCCGCGCTGTTTCCGCTAACTTTTCTCACTCCAACCACTAGCACATAGAATTTTAGACCCGTACTTATTCACTGGCCAACTCGATGCCCAGCTTTGTAAAAATAACACGTAGAGAAGAGTTCATCGTTGGGATGACCTTTTTGATCTATTTTATTCCCGTATAATTTCGCACCACCCCTACACTCCGAAAGATCAGCATAGACATATTATTTCTATCATGCGTTTCCGAATGATGCATTCAAGCATTGTACACGAAGGAGAGAGCCCTGGGCAGGTGAAAGAAAGGTAAATAAAATGAAAGAGGGTGCGAGGGGGTGAGTGAGACAGAAAGAGAGAGAAAAGTATGGCAAAATCGGGGTGCGATAGATGACGGGATTCCATCTATGTGATAATCAGGTATTTCGAATCGCCTTATTCGTATCCATCAGGCCAGGGAGCTAGAGTTTCTTATTTTTCCAATACATTTATATTTAGCAGCTCTAGAGTTCGATCTAACCTGTAGAGTGTAGAGAGTGCCGTGTGTTACGATTCGTATGATATTCTTCTCCTTTCTTTCATTTTCATCCCCTTTTTTCGTACGACGAAACCTTGGTATTATCTTTTGAAAGATCTTATCCCAATCTACCTCGACATAAAATAACCGTGATCGTCCACCACCACCACCGGAGACAAGTTCTTGACGGTATAATGATCGGCTCATTTTTACGAGGAAATCAAATACCGCGAAGGCTCTGGTTTAAATCCGAAACCCCGAAAGGTCACGAGATTCTTTTATCCGTATTTTTCGCAAAGTAGGATGTATATAGGTACTACATACGGCAGGGAGAAATTCTCGGAGGATAAACTTCACGCGGCTCGGTAATTGAGAATAAATAAACGGATTTATTCATCTGTCGTAATTTTGCCGTCTGTTCTGTTGATTTTTTTTTTCTCTTTCGAACCGTACGGATCGTCAAGATCTATTATTCGCACTCTGGATTTATCGGCTTGTGCAGTTTCGGTGCCAATTAAAACACCGGATATAAACGAGTAATATGATTTTTACGGCGTTTCTCTGGCGAACATTTAGCGCTGCTAGATTCGTTAAATTTTCAACGTTTATAATAATAACGCGATTTGCAAAACCAGCCGTTCATTGTTGGCGCCATAAAATCCATGCGAAATGACACCTCGAGCGGTATGACCACGCGGCTGTAATTGTCGTAACAGTTCGCGGATACATCTGTTCATTTCGCCGATCAAATGTAGCTAATTTTAGTGCCACGTGTATTTTAGATTTAGCAATACTCAGGAAAGGAACAACGATTCTGTTTTATTTTCCCAGTTTTGTCGCAGGCTACAGGACTGCAGTTGTAAAATAAAGTATTCCAGAAATACACAGAAGGACTTTTCGCATGAGACAAAAGTCAAGTTTTTGTCATTAAATTTACTGAGATATTGGCGATCTCGTCTGCTTCTGAAATATTCGAAATATTTTTATGATCAAAACTTTTCTACTCCAGATTTCGGAATGAGGGCAGCTGCGTAGAGGGTTGAAGATGTGGTTAAATATACGGAAAAGTATATCCTGTAACTGCTGGTAACTCAAGTTTCGGGAATAAAGTCAGTCGATTTGTTAGAATGACGTATAGAAGAGAGAAGAGAGAGAGAGAGAGAGAAAAAAAAAGGAAGGGAAAAAAAGGAAAAGAGTAAGAGTTCAAGGGTGTAAGATACAGTTCGAAAAATTCATCCACCCTCGTTTTTCTCATCGGAATAGACGAAAAAAAAAACCTACTGAGCTTCGTAATTGACAAGAAACGATGTGTCGAATGTGTGCTACAGTTGAAATTGCTTCTTTCGATTGAAAGGCGGTTCAGAACATTTTTTCATACTGTATTTCTACGAGCAAGTCAAATTTCACAGGGCTTCGAATTTTCCGATGTATAGAAGTACGGCGTACATATGTATTACGTAAACTTCTTGTTCCTTGAACGCGAGCTACTCTGAAGGGTGAAGTGGTGCCATTCCGATGTTTATTCCATTGCGACATACGGAAAATTTTATTCAACTTATCATTTTGAAAATCTTACTGGGGTATAACGCCTAGCGGGTAGGTACAAATAGGGGCTTTATGATGTGGTAAATTCCCTGTAATTTAATCAAAGAAGACCCGGCTGCTAGAGCTAGCTACCAATTCTGATGAAACAGTGCCAATTATTTCGTTACAGAGTTTAACCAACTCCTCAAGTTACATTGCGCTTTTGCCTTCGGTCTCATGAATCAGGAACCCAGAATCAGGAATCAGGAAACCAGGTGTAACGTACCTACTGTCAAAAATCATAAACTTTCGTAGAGTTACTGGCATTCTTCGTGCGGATCAGTATTCCGGAATATAAATTTTACCACGACGTTAACTCACCAGAATCAAGAACTATTCTGGCCCCATTGCCGGCCAAAAAACTATATATATATCAATATCACTCCATAAATCGCATTCAGAAATCATTAATAGAGACTTGCGAACGAATTTGAAAGGCCGTTTCCAACACCCTGGCTTAACCCATCTACGGTGGCGAAGCAGGGTTAAAAAGGGTCTCGGACCTGTTTATCGCCGATATTCCATATGAAATATTTATAGCTAGTAAAAACGAAGAAAAATGAAAAAATAAACGTCGGTATCCAGCTGCCTCCACCTCGTATTATAAGTTAATCGATTGATTTGTATTTCTTTATTCAACTCGTATGACGTGCGAGAAAAGCTTAGTTCTAGCTTGCGCATTTCACTATTTCGAAATGAGAATCCCGAAGTGTCGTTAAAGCCGTGATGAAGGGACATGAGAGGGTGATTTATTCTCTATTAATCGTAGAGAATTTTTCCACCGTCTTTATCCATTGACTTTTTCATAACCTGAGAAGGATGTTTATTATACTAATTATTTTTTTTTACAGCCACTAAGAGTTGAGGTAAAATTTTTTAACGGCATAAAAAAAGGGGCATCAATTTATAACGGGGCACCTAAATTCCATTGGTTAAAAGCCTCAGCTCGCTTGATGCCACAAAGCGAATATAACCTTTACCCATAACTTATTTCCTCCGCAATTCACTTCAAACTCCACAAAGATCGAGGTGGTCCTTCCTTGATATCATTTTCAGACAACTTTATTGTCCTTGGATGTAAATTCTGTTCGAAATCACCTGATTTAGACGGAAATTTACCACCCCTCGCTAGACGCCCAGACGCCCAGACGCTATCACCTATTTCTAGCAGTTCATAAGTGTAGAGATTGCTTCATACTTGACTAACGCTGTAATGTAGCGTAGCTAAAGACAAGCACGTCCCAAGTTCGACTGCTTCGAGCTTCACTGTTTTTTAGATTTTTTCCATATTTTTTTCTTTTTTTCTCTCTACAAATCCGCGAGCTTCTTTCTTGAATAAGAGAGACGCTACGTCGTACATAGATACATGCATATGCATGCATGATGGAGTCGCTATTCACGTGAACAAGACAACGTGCTTATATCACAGTGGCAACGAACCCGGTTCCATTGAATTTGGGATCCCACAATATCCTAGCCGCTCAGTTATGGCCTTCTATAAAATCCGTTCACCGCTAGCTTATATGGTGGATTTTAAAGCAGCGGTGGCTTCGTTCGAGGAGTCGAAATACCCACATACACATCGTAGTGCAGATACACCTCCACGTCCTTCTTGGTCCTGAATTTCATATTTTTGACGATCTTAGGTCACCATAAATTCGGTGTATTTCAGAAGAAGACGAGATCTTCCAAGGACTCACTTATTTAGAACGTAAGATAAGTTGGGGGTAGTTTCCTCCGGGATAAAATCGTATCAAGAAAAGCTCCTGGGATGCAATTTTAGGACTCATACTCCTGCTAAACGGCAAACAGTAAAAACACTACAAAAGTGTGATCAAGGGCACGCGATAGAAGGATAGAGGAAGCATTTCATGACCTGCACTCTAAAAAGTTCTGCCAGGGTTTCTCATCGTGTAATAAAACGTTGCCAATTTCCTCTATACCCCATAGATGATGTTTCACCGCGGAATAGTCACGCGAATATGACATTCAGGGTTTCAATGGATTCTAATTAATAATTGTAGCGGCAAGCCGTTTCCTAATACCAAGGGGATACCGAAAACCGCATCGGGTGAGTTGGGTCCTCCGGTAATCCAATTGGGCAGATATTAATTGTAAGATTGGCGTAACCCTTGGTTAGCCGTTGTCGCATAAATATCACGTGGTAGAATTGGTCGATAACTTCCTTTTTGTTCCAGCCTTTAATTTTATTTCAGCGAATTTATGGCCTTGTGCTTGGCTTTCAATATCTCGAAATTTCTCTTTATTCGTTTGACATTTATAGGGGATGAATAATTTTAATCGTAATTCGTAGCCCCTCTGTAATGCGGCAACTCTTGCGTTAGCAGAGTTGAAAACTCGAGCTTTGTGGGTACTGGAAATAATTTATTTACTGTCTTTGAGGAAAACGGTTCGCCTACTCTCTGTACCGTCACGTGCAGCGCAGATACACAATTTGATTGAGATTAAAACGGAGGGTGAATATTGTTCGAATTTCATGTTCAAAGGAAAATTTCACCTTCGGCAATCAACCATTAATAATCATTCATACTTTGTTCCAAGGAACCAGTATTTTTCCGCCGGAAAATGCACCCCGAATTTTTCTCTCGACCTTTAACCCTTTTATCTTCGAGGTCCTAAACGACCGACCGCCTCCATTTAGCTCGAAGGCACTCGAACCCCGCGTCGATTCCAGTCCTCATTTCATCCGTCCGTCATTTTCAGTTCATATTTCCGCAGATATTGTCCGCAAACCTTTCCGGCCGTAGGGGAATCTCGATTTTCGCTTCACGGACTTTCCACTATATTCTGAGACCGGTATACTTAGGCTTTTCGTTCTTAGATTCTCTGAGATATTGTTTGTCAGAATTTTTCCCACGTCTGATAAACGAAGCTTCGAAACGTCACGGCAAGTTTTTACACATCAACATTTTTCTCGGTCCAATAGTTGAATCCGCTGTATGAAGACATGCATCGAGTTACGGCGCCGGTTTTATCTCGTGTTGGCCGCGGACGGACGGGGTGGATAAAATCAGGTAGTTGTCGCTTGGGGGTGAAAAGTAAGAAAGCGCGGAAAAGAAGCGAAAAGGAAAGCAAAGTGCTTGCGCTGAGAGCTTTGAAACGATTTTTGTGTTTTGGTTAGTAGTAGCTGTAGGTGGTAGGTGGTAGGTATACGCACACCTATGAAAGAAATCTCTGCGTTCAGTTTCCATAGACGAAAACTGCCAGAGATCTGATTCGCAGAAAATCCTTCGAGCCCTAAGAGTTGGGTACCTTGGAGCGAGTCCTTGGTAATTAATTTCAGCGTAATTTTCACCTAACTTCAAAAGTTTTGACGTCGCGTAAATCCACCCTGGCTATCAAGTAAAATTGTCGAAGCGTAAACGGAGACTCTTTAGCGAGGAAATGCCCCGAGATTTTTCCACGGAATGCATAAAGTTTAAAAGAAAATTCACTTTCATCTGCAGATTTCATTCCTCCGCGTCTCAAAATCACATTCAACCATCGGATTTCTGCAGACAGATATCGTGAAAATTTTCAAGCACGATAAAAGTAGCGATCTACAATCTACAGCCATGACCCATATACATGTATTACATTTCATATTGAACCAAAAATTATTAATAATTTTACGCTGTTTCCTTTTTACGTTGCAGTTGTCGTCATGTGTGCCAATGCCACAACGATTCGAGAGATTTTACTCGCCGCCGAAGAGTTGGGGATGGTGGACTCCGGAGAATACGTATTTTTCTCTATCGAGTTATCCTCTAGGTAAGCTGTAACTCTATTTCCCGAGATTTTTCCATGAAAAAGCTCATAAATATTTTATCGGCATAAAGCCATTCCGATGAATAATTATTGTCCGGCACTTGAGCTCCCCTTTTTTCCTCTTTATTTTATTTTTTTTTCATCTCTGCTAGGAGGTAGAAAAAGTTTTTATCTGACTGGGTTGGAAATCGATCAAAAAACACTCGTATAATATAGTATACCTACGTAATGACGCGATATAAAATTCACGAGAAATTAAAAGTACGAAAACAAATGACAAATTTGAGGAAGAAATTCATTTTTGATTCGGCTACCAGAATAGAGACGAGCTTTTTTCAATCTTTGAACTTTCATCTGTTTATAAATTGAAGGAGATTCGATTTACAGATTGTGTTTTCAGTTGGTAATAGACGACATATTTTATTCGATAGTTCAGTAAATATATTAAAATTGTTATATACACATTCGGTTTGTTTGTTCGGATGGAATTGAATAAATTCAATACTGTAGTATTGCTACTCTTTCGTGTTTTACTAACTGGAAAAGTTTCCATCAGATTTTACTTTAAAAGACTCAGAAAGCTCGGAATACTTTCAAATAACTTTCAGCATACTGGAAAGAACTCTCGAATACAAGTCACGGGCTTTTCAACGGTTCAAATTGTGCATCGTGGTGTAAATTTATATACGAACCATGCCAATATTCGTCGCACCGTGTAGGAGAAGTAGCTTTCGATATTTCCCTCTCGTACCTCTCAAACCTCTAGATAATATACACACATACTTGTGCATACAAAACCCAGAGGTGGGTAACAACCAGTCGGTTCATCCTCTCAGATATGGAAATTTATACCAATAGTTGCCTTTCGAATCAAACTAAATATTTCCAGTAAAATTCAACGGAACGGGAGACTCATATCCTGCAGGATAATACGCATGTTATAGATTACCGAAACTCGCACAGACGTACGAAGGTGAAAAAAAAATTTCGATTTCTTTCCAAACGGATAATGATCAAATACCATATTACGCACTTCTCTATATCCTTCTCAACCCTTCAGTGCCCTTTGTGGTCCTTCACGATCTACTGCGATTATGGATTTGACACGAGGTCCTTAGCTTAGGTTTCTTCCAATGCCACCGTACGGCGCAGACGATGTGCAGATCGATTTGGTGTATCAACTCAAAAGCCGAATGAAACATACTCGTACAGGTACCATTCAGCTTAGGTAAAATTAATCGCCATACGTTATTCGGAGATAAAAAGTAAAAGGTTTGAAAAGAGTATTTGACGAAGTGCTTAGTCTACAGGTCTGCGGGGGTATCGATCAAACGATCTCGTCTGAGCGGATAATTTTGGGTAAATTTACGGCATTTTTTGTGCTTTGATATAATGCTTGTTTGTTTTCTATATTACTGATAACGGTTCATAGAAAACGTGTTGCCAAGGGTGGGGATTAGTCACACCCTCTGGCTATGCATAACGCAACGACCGCGCCGATACTTTCAGGGTAGATAAATTTCTGAAAATTTTTGTTACCCAGTCGTGTGCTAAAAACGAAGAGGATAACCTTTTTCTCCTGGGTACCTCTTAGTCGGTCTTGACTAGCTCAACCAACCGATAAATTGATAGAAAATAAAATTCTTACAAATGTATCGACCAGATGAAACGAAAATTTAATTAATTTTCATTTCGTTGACAAGAGTTAAGCCCAAGGTAGCGGAATTTGTTTAAAAAAACTTCTGTCTACGAACCACCATCGGCCGTACAGTGACTTAGTTCTTGATTGATCATCGGCACACGGTGCTTTGAGGCCTATCAAGTTTCTCTAATTAGGGTCGCTGCCTAAAATGATACAGGGTGGGCCTCGACGTGACGTTGCTATTTCCCAGAATAGGTACCCGCACGGTTAATTTGTCAAACGATGGTTTTGGCCGCTGCTATACCGCACGATGGTATACCACGACTTGCTAAGGGGATGTAAAACCGCGATCTCGTTGACAAATGTGATGTCGCAGGAGTTTGCGGGAAAGGGTCGACGCGACGGGACGTTGACGCCTCTCAACGAACGTTGATATGCACTGGGGGAATCGCATTGTAACGATTGTAAAAATTTCAGGCGATAAACGTCGTCGCCAGACAACTTGACATTTTATTTTTATTCAATCAATCCCAATTCCCACGATTAGCGACAATATCATATCTGCTCGATCTTTCTCACCAAAACCCAAATCTCACAACCTTGTGACCAGCTTGCTTCGTCTCATTGCTGAACTAACCATCGTAGACCCTTCGTTACCAAACCCTACAACTATAGAGTAAATATTAGTCCATGGGTTACGTGAAAGTCGACAATCCTTCGTACATATATCCCGTGTATTACGTAGACATCAGTAGATATACGCGAATCGTTTCTGTGGTCAACTGTAACCGCAAATATAATATGTAGGTGCCTGTACCGTTTACCAATTTCAGGATTTATAATTTTTCATTTTTAGTCAAAACTATGCAAATATGGTTGTCATCGTTTTTCAAATATTTTATTCTCTTGATGATTCTCCGGGTATTTTCAGGCGAATTAAATTACTGATTTTCTCAGTCGTCTATGATAAGGGTACGTTTTATCAATTAATTATTTCATGAATTTCATGTTCGTTATTTTCTAAACTTTTGGTATTTCGGATTATGAATGTATGCATAGTACAGTATACTATATGTTTGTTTGATATGAAATTTTTTTTTTTAAGAATATTTAAACGAGTTGTTATTACGGGTGGAATACGAACCTCGGGGCGGATTTCCCAGAAGTTGTTAAGTCGTGTAAGAACTTTTTATTTCTTTCCCCATCTTACCGTTTGTTCAGATTATTTTTTTCCTTAGCCCTTGGCAAGCCACTCTCGCGACTTTGAAGTGGTCGTGGCGGTATTAAAAAATTTCAATACCGCCCCATCAAGGCGATGATTTTAGTTGAATAAATAATCCGAATCCGCTAATAAATTTCAGAAATATTTAAATCCACCCTACACGTGAATTAGTGCGTTTAAAGATCTTGTAGGAAGATGATTTAGTTAAACGAATCATAGAGGGAAAATTCATACAAATATATCGCACCTTGCGATAAAATATATTTCTATAAATTTAAGATCTCAAAATCAATTTATGGCGAACTCAAATCCACGTAAATATCTATGAAAGTATTAATAATTTTATCCGATAGAACCCGCCGTCTGAAGATCGATGCATACGTATAATACGTGTATCTGTGTAGATATCGAAAGTAAAGTGAAAGTTGACACAATCTGGCTAAAATATGACCATTTTTTTTTATATATTTCCATAGGACGTCCACTTTACTCACGAGACGTATAGTAGACATTTTTACCCAATATAGATTCGGGAATCCACTATCCGCCCTTTTGCATTGATAGAAGAGGAGCATTTATCTTTGGGAAAAGTCCGCCTTGGTCCGTACTATACACGTGCTTTGAATAATATGCAAATCTCCTCGTAAATGGCAAATTGTCAATATTAGATGGCTTATCGAAGTATATACCATACGTAATGAATTTAGAAGATTTTATTCCGTTTTTAGAACGAAATGATATTTGAAAAATAATCAAGTCTTTGAAATTGGCAAGTTTTCAGATGCCAATAAAAAAGACGAGGTTCTAAAAATTTTTGTTCGCTCATCTCGTCAGTTGGATTATGTAAATCGTTTTCGCATTATCTTGCACATTTAATAAATAGAAATAACTTTTTATTGCTGCAGTGACAACAACAGCGAGGAACCATGGAGGGTCGAAGGTGACACAGACGAGAGAAATGAGAAAGCAAAAAAAGCGTATCAGGCTCTTCTCACTGTCACTGCTCGCACCCCCGACAACTTAGAGTATCTAAACTTCTCGAGGGAAGTTAAATCTCTGGCACAGAAAAATTACAACTTTACTTTCGGGAATAGCTCCGTTTCCACTTTCGTCACAGCTTTCTACGACGCTGTACTACTATACGCCCTCGCTCTGAACGAAAGTCTACCTGATAGACCTGGTGAGGTCAATCTGGACGGTGGTAATCTGACGCGGAGGATGTGGGGTAAAAGTTTTAGGGGTGAGTATGATTTTTTCGTTTTTCTTCTTGTTTTTCTCTTATTTCTAAGAGTTTAAGCGCACTTTAAACTTTATCCTTATCATTATACTCGTGTCAGTTTCTCCTATAATATTATATGGAAAAGATTGTTTTTAACGAGAATCGCGACTCGAGTACTTGAACTTTCGGTAAGAAAAAAAAGAAAAAAAATAAAATATGATTCGTCATTATACAAGAAAGAAAGAAAGTTTAGTCGAGCTTTTATCTTATCTTGTAATTCATCTACCAAGGAAAGAGAATTGGTCGTTGGGGGTGACAGCTGTCCTCGTAAAGTTTTTTAATTCCTGGATTTGAAGTCGTAACAAATTACTTCAAGCATCGACCGTAATTGGTTCGTGGCCGAGGAAATGTACGTCTCTTTGAAATTTTATGATTAATTATTCACTTATTAGATGGTATTGATTCTCTTATAATTACATTTCAATAATGTATTCAATCACATTAATCCCCTCATCAAACGTTTTTCATCTTTTTCACCTTAGGGAAATTACGGTCTTAGTATTCAGTTAATTAGTATATAAATCAATGTCTCAGTTGATACTTAATGGCGAAATATTTATTCTCCCATGAATTCTTACGGTGTTTCATTTTTTCTTCTCATTTAAAAATCGTATCGTTTTCTGACTTATTTTACAAGAGTCCCACATCCCACATCCTGCATCCCCTGTTTAACTGATTTAGTATTTCGCAGCGTTTATCCCTTTGACGTAAGTTTCATCAGCCCTCGTTATCTGGTTTATATTTTATGGTACAATACTGATCGATTAAGCCGTGAAACTCTAGTCTAGACTTTGTCGTTGCCTAAAATCTTCGATGATGTTTTACGGTGTCTGTTATTTAGCTGTTGTAACATAAAGAGCAGATCTTTTGTCCCTCCAAAAGAGGCTAATACTTGGTACCCAAACTTCTTCGAGCTTTCATCTTGCCAAGGCGTTTTACCAATGGCAAAAGTTAAGGAAATGTTTCACAACAATAAAGCTTACCATCAGCTTTTAATCTCGAAACTTTTAAAAAATCGTATTTTCTCGCGACGCTTTGCGTCTCTCAATTAATTACTCTTTTACAATTAGGTTCTGATGGCAACCTAGAACCGTTTTAAACTCGAATTTTCCCCAGTTCACTTGAAGCAGGCACGTATTCCATTTACAAAATTTACCCACCTCTCTCACTCTCGGTACACATGTATAATTCCCAGGTATAATTTATTCGGAAACGCGTTACTTCATTACTATTCTATATTCTGCAGCCGCAAGTTCAAAAAGAAAAAAGTAAAAATGTATAAAATCAACCTTGCCAAGTATTTTGATAAGCTCACCCTCTACCGAAGATGTTTTTTTTCAAATTCTCTTCGCTCGTATAATTGTTCAATTTTTTTTCAATTTTTTTTTTCTCTTTTTATTCTCCTTCGCTCAACCCTTGATTTATTATCGCTTCTACTCAGGGGGTATAAATTGATGGACGTCTGCAAGAGACTTGAACGAGGTAAGGTGAGGTAAGCTAAGCTAGCTACGTCGGTTTTTGTTTTAAATTTGAGATCGAAACTTGTTACTTTTATTCGAGCTTTGTGCTTTTTTTAACATTCTATAAAGTGAATTAAACTTGCAAGTGCCCAAGCTAACTGAGCCCGGAAAACAAGATCCGTCCTCATCTTTCATGGCACAGAAAAACATGTTTTTCCAAAATTTCACTTTTTCTGCATTCTTTATTTTTTCTATTCTTCTCTCTGACCCTAACGCACTGAAATCACTCGCGGAACTGTTTATCGTTGTTCAAATCACAGATTCGAATTAATCGATCGATTGTCTGTATGATAAAATGATGAAAATTATCCCGCGTTAAACCGTTACTATAATTGCTTTTAGTTTCGTTCAAAATTGTCCTAGGTACCATCACGATGATTAATAATTGAAATTTCACGCCCTATGAGCACGTAATCGTGTCATGGAATTATCAGTGACTACAAAGCTCAGATTTCACGATTGCATACTAATTGGTGTACTTTTTTTCTTATTCTATGATTACAGGAATTACAGGAGACGTAAACATAGATGAAAACGGAGACAGAATAGCAGACTATTCGCTGCTGGACATGAATCCGGAAACTTTGAAGTTCGAAGTAAGTTTGAAGGCGTATTGAGTAGTTCTACTCATTTCGTTCGGCTATAACATCGAGAATCTTAAACCGATGAGGTTTTTCGCGAAGATTGATCATTATGTCCGTTTTAATTAGCGGCCTAGGTGCGGCCTTCCGCGATAGTGTCTACTGTCAAAGTTTTTCGGAGTCTGACACTAATTTGCGTTCTTTGTTGAATACTTTCAGGGCTAATTAAAGTACTCACGCTACTGTTCACTCTTTAGTTCAATCCAGCCAGCGTCTAATTTCGATAGATTTTTATGGACAGCTGGGTGACAATAAAAAGACGAAAGTTTTGGCTCCTTTATTTATTCCCGAATGAAAAATGTTCACTTTATAATTTATAAAAGTAATTAATAATTAATATCCCTAGTATTTCCCAAATTACAACCCCTCTCGGTTACTTATCGAGGTACTAGCCTCTCGTCGTTCTGGTGGAACAAATAAAGCTCCTATTTTTGCTACAGAAACTGGCGATCTCGCTGTTCGCAATTAATGGTAACCCAAAATTACGCGAAGTTTATGGAACAATTTATGCTTCTATATTATACGTTTAATCTATCTAATAAAGTAATAACAAAGGTAATTTTAACGACTAAATAATTCCTTAATTAGTCTTAACGTTACTTTACCTCGCAGAAATTGGTGTATATGTATAACTCAGCACAATTACTTTGCGTAGTAGATTGAAGAAAATAATTTCACCGTTTCGATCATTTCTATATCAGAACTCTTGGAGCGACAGAAATGCATTGATTGCAAAAAAAGAAAAGAAAAGAAAAGAAAAAAAAAAAAGAATTAACGGTCGAATCGAGAGTGATTGAAAACCTTAACGAATCTGCTTATTAAATAGAGATCTTCGAGTAGTACATACCTAAAAATATCACGTAGTCTTTTTTGTGAACAGAAATATCTACGCTATGAGAATTTTAAAGAAAGAAAAAACGGTACGAGTTTAAAAAATCGTAGTTCACCCCAAAAGCAACGATGCAAAGAATCAAGTGTCCGAATATCAGTTCGATAAATCAAACCATTCTTGAGTTATCGTAGAGGAAGTAGCAAAATATGACACCTCGAAAAAACCCTCTTCAAAGTTTTGGGTATAATACATATTTAGCATTCGGTCAGAGCTTTGCATTTCACACTTTCGATTCGTTAACCGTCAAAAGTTCCAGCCTGAATACATTTGAAATTTTGTTAAAAAGAAATTCAGCAATTATAAACGATAAAAGGAATGAAAAAAAAAGGACACGAATTGTAAAAATTCGGAAATTTTATGGTGCAATTATTTTCTTCCGGGAGTGTAAAATTAATTATCTTCGAAAACACGTTTCTCAATGGTTTCAGATCGTCGCCAATTATTACGGGGCAAATCAAACCCTCGAGTATGTAGCCGGAAGGCCGATTCACTGGTCAGGGGGTCGTCTAGCACCTCCACCCGACACCCCTACTTGCGGCTTTGACGGAACGTTATGCCCTGACAACTGTAAATCTCATTGACTAATGACTAAAGTTTTAATTATTCAACCTGATTGTCAATCTTCTTTGCATATCAAAGAACCCTCCTTTTATCTGTCACAGCTCTACCAGGATACGCGATTCTGTCGATAGTCCTGAGCTCCATCGTCGTCGGGCTTGTCGTCTCCTCAGTTTTTATATACCGGTAAGTTAATTCCTTCGATAAATATTTCATTATATTTTTCACGCAGCTTTTTTGTCGTCTGAATCATTAGAAAATCTTTATCTCAAACGGGATAAATCCAGACGCATTAATCTGCGATGTCGTTCTTTCCTTTTTTCCTTTATATCAAATTCACTGCCAATATTCGTCCTGGCTATACATACCTGTCAGATACGAGACTGGGGACGGTGCACAGAAACTTTAGAATAACGACATTGTAATACGGAGGTTTTTAACCCTTACCTTTCTCCAAGGACTCGATAGGTATATGGTTTCGTAGGACGAAGAGCAACGTGCGCGCTCGTGTATATATATCCGAAAGACGGTAATCCTCTTGGGAAATCATACGTCCTTTGGGGTCTTTGACCACGAGCATCACACCGTGACACGTGATCTAGAGAACGATGTGAAATCAAATTGGTTTAACCAAAGAACGCCCAATTACATGCCCTGCACGGACCACGTGCTTAATTGTGTTTTCAATTATTTTTATGCCCCGGAAAGTCCCAGCAGGTGAATCAGTAGTCCCCTAGGGCCTAGGGACAGGGTACAGAAAAAATAAAAAAAAAAATACTAAATATATGTATATTGTGAAATTCGTTGTTCAAAGACTTTTTCAAATGCAGAGAAAAATATTTGCAAATCACGAACAAACAAACGAATTTATATCCCCTTGACTGCCAGTGGGGAAATACGGGCTTATATGAGAATGAAAATTAGGAAAAGTAAAAAGCTTTGAATTCCAAAGCCCGTTGTGGATTATTCGAAAATTATTCTATACTCTGTCTCGGCAGGATTTCTTTTTTTCTTTTCCTTTTTTTTTTTTCTTTTTCTTTTCACTTTTTCTCTGCTTTTATCATAGTATCAAACTTGTCATGTCAGCCGAAAATTTGTAGATTGTGAAAGTATGATTTTTTTTCTTTTTTTTTTTCGCGTATAATACCGGCTGACAAAAATAACATCTCGTTTCGGTTATATACCTCCGACTTTGGATTTAGATAAAAGCTACTTTTTTCTCTATCTTCTTTACTCTCAAACACCACAGTCTCGTGGAAAAAAAAAAAGAAAAAAATGAATTTTCCGACTGAAAGGAATCCGCTTCACCATCTTTCGGATAAAAGTCCTGAACTACCTACTGGAATTTCTCCAGAGCCTCGTCGGAATTTTTGTCCATATAGTTTATATATATTCATCTGTTTTTGGTTTCCTCATATAGGTATGTACCAATAATGTATATAGGTACCTGTGCAGGGTTATTGCTTTATAAAGCATGAGTGTTTCGTTGTGCCTATACGGGTACGTGACCAGCGAATTGAAGGGTGTAGTTTTGTTTGCGTTGACTGTTCAAAGAATCATTATCACATATCTACTTGGTCCAAGCGTGCACGATATGGATTGTTCAATTTAATGGACACGATCATGGTCTGATATTTTTTAATGTTAAAAAAATTGGTTCTGCTCGTTGCGGCACGTCATTTTTTCCATAAATCAATTTTATGAAAAAAAAAAAGGAAGGAAAAGAAAATCGTGTACAACATTCAATGGCCCCTTCGCTTTCGAAACGATGAAGAGAAAATTTAGTGAAAAGGCGTGAATCATGTACCGTATAATCTCAACGAGGCTCGAATAAATAACGACTTAAAATTTCGGTCCTATAGTCGATGGAATATAATTGCGACTTGCAACTCGTTCTTTTAAAAAATTTTCTTCGTTTTTTTCTTGTTTTTTGTTTTGTCTACCGAAATCGGGTGTCACTCCCGAACCTCTTTTTAAATTTTATTTTCGTCCGCTCTTTCGCTTTCCCGAAACTCTTGCTACGTGATTTTCTACCAAGATATGGATCACTCCCGGGCACTCTTGCCGTTCCTAAAACCTCAAAGAACCGGGGCTTTGAAAAGCCATGAAAATTCATGACCTCAGATACTTTGCCTCCGTCAATGATTAACGACTTTACATCAACAGCCAGTGGTGCTGAAGAAAGACTTCTTCTTTTAAGAGTACGTGTAGCTGTACGAAAGATGATCAACGAGTTCCACGGTAGAAAAATTTGTCTAATTAATACCACGTCACAAAAGTACAAGAACAAGTAATCCCTATTCTATTAAATTTACTTTCTGCCAATTGGAAATATTGAGCGATTCATTTTACCGCTGGTACTTTTGTCCTCGTGCAATTGAAAAGATAAGCAGTCGCTTTTCAATGCTGTGAGGAAAGTACTCACCACGCTACGGAGCTGCAGCCCGAGTGCTTCTAACGCTTGAGGTGAGCTTGATCAACGCTGCAGCCTGAGAGCAAAAGTCACGAATGTAGAAAGTCCTGAGGTTATTAGTTCACGGTTTGAATGGACGCTTTTGAGCACCGAGTAATAGCTTATAACTATTATTTTATCAATTACTATATCTGCTGCTCTTAGAATCTCCGTGGAATTGAAAGGAACTAATATCCGCGTGATATTCTGGTAGACGTATTGTACAGCGAAGACCAAACCCACATTTGTTCCCTCGTTTGTAAAGGACGAAATTTAATTTACTCTTCAGCAAACATCGTTTCGGATTGCTGAAGTGAGAGTGTGTGCTTGCGCGAGTGAATCGAAACGTAAAAGAAACATCATAGGGGGAGAGAGAGAGAAGAAAAAAAAATTATTCAGTGGGGTTTTGGTGAGGTGAGAATAATCTGGGCCCTATTTTTCTGTGGGAATTTGTAATCAGCGGAATATGAGATCTCCCGCTCTCTCTCTATACCTCTTTCCGGAATAATATCAAACGGTATAAGCTGTCAGATGAGTCGGGTTTGGTTTGTGTTTTCGAAGGCCTGTCAGGATAGTGGTTTTAGCCAATTGTCTTAAGAACAAAGCTGAGGGTTTGCGTTTGAGTTGCAAACGTAGGTACATTATACTGCAGAGGCGTGAGTTCATTGTGGGTTGAATTATCCTTCCGGAAATAGCAGTCCTCTTGGAGCTGCGTTAATCCTTCTTCCCAGGTTCGTTTGTAGAACACAGCACATCGTCCTGCATAAACAACTGTTTCCTACCGTTGAAGGTATCCGCGGCTACAAATTTACCAAGAATTCTTCGAATTGGCTCAGGATGAAGCGGGCTGATTATCAGGAAAGGGGGAACACGCAGTGTTCAATTTCATCGGATTCCCTCCGCGTCGAATAGATAAAGAAATAGGAAAACGAAGAGCGAGCTAAAAGCTGCGAGAACTTCATTCGCTTAACTCGATATTCACTACGCGGGAATTTCTACGGCCTAATGTATTCTTTTCTATTCTCACGAACAGCAACACTCCAGAAATACTCGGGATCCGAGTGAAAAAATGTTAGGAATCTTCTCACAACGTAAGACTCGGTGGATTTCCAGAGTTTTCTGATTATCTTGAAGATAAGTGAAAGCGTGTGCTCACAGATTCCCCCCAGATCATCGTTATACATGTTCGTATTTTTAACGGCATTTCCTTACTTCCGGAATCCCTAATTTACTTTGCTAATGTTAAAGCGCTGTGCCATTATTCTGATCTATTGTATTGCGTGGTTTTAACCCTTCGCTGCAGGATAATTGAGAGTAATTGGCGCCGGTTTAATGGGAAAATTACTGCTGGTTTGCGATTTGTAATTGTGTGATGGATCGGCGAGTTGGTGAGAGTCCAATGTGGAGTAATACACGAGTTATCAATGTTTTACGGTTTATTATAAATTTCCAACTAAGTCTCAAGCACCAAAGTTCTTTCTAAGCTAAAATTAGATAATAGAGATAGACATCGAAGTAGATAAGCTTGAGACCTAAGAAGGCGGCTATGGTATTCACAAAGCTATTGCTGGTTACGTAACGGAAAATACGCAACAGTATCAAGTTTATGGAAATCCATATCGGAGATACTGAACTACACTAAACCGACCGTTGTCTCTATTCAGCTTTGGGTACTAGTTATTCGAAGGGTTCTGACGTGGAAGATAACGGTAGGTGTTAACTAAATTTCGGACTGTTAAGCCTGACTTTGTCACCTTTTGGTCCACGACCAATTCGGAAGGGATTCTAATCGCGATTATTATTGCACCTATACTCACAACTAGCTAGCATAAGTATGAAGCCATGAAGGCGTGGGCATTAACCACGAAGAAAACTGGGAATTCCATTATCATATCAAGAAATAAAAGGAAAGAATACCCTGAGTGGTTGTCCCGTTACGAAGATGGGAAAAAGTGATCGCGAAGATGACCGAATTCAAAGGAGCATTCCTCGTCTCTGGGGTTGTAAAAGTCCGGCTAGGGTGACATCGACGTCTTTAACGTGACACCGGGTGTCGCTAAAGAGCCTAAACCAGTTGTTTTTCTGTCCAAGTATCAATTTCACGTTCTGCTCAAGTGATTGATGTTAAAAATTGACCTAGCCATTCCATGGCCTACACGAATCCCGGTCTGATCTTCGATCGACCTTCTCTCATCCTTTCCTACGTATGTGGTTTCCTATGTAGAATTTGGACTAATTAAAGATCTGGTTATTGGTTTCAGACACTTTAAACTTGAGGCAGAAATAGCCTCGATGACGTGGAAGGTACATTGGCACGATATCCTCGTAATGCCACATGGCAAGTCTCGAGGTTCGACCTATTCCCTGCCCAACAAACACCGTGGTGGTGGCGGTAGTCAGCTGGTGAGTTTATAATTGATTTAATTTTCCAGTTATTTATTGTCGTTTTCGTTTCTCATTGTCATTTCTCCTACGCAATATATACTCCAAGCTTTTTGGTACTGTGATATAAGGTGATAAACAGTGAATTTTTATCAGCCTATCGGTTTACGTTCGATTAAACGTTAGTGACAAAGAAAATTCCACCCTCGATCAAGTTCGAATTTTTATTCTTCCTTTCTGCTCGATTTCTCTCTATTTTTCGTAGGGCGGTTGTCTCATGTATGAACGATATTATTCAGGGTATACATACACCTATATGTATCTACATGTACATAAATGTACGATGAACCAAGAACGTCTATTGCAGATGAAGCCCCGCGGACCTTTCGATATCCGTGTAGAATAATACCCTTCTTTATCGTGCCGAAAATTTGCCTGTACTGCAATCGTCTGGAAGAGTGATTTACCGGAGGGAACAAAGAAAAGTTCAGGGCTTTTCGACTACCTCGTGAAATATAATCCCCTGAGAGGGAGATCACCTAACTGTATTAGACCCTCCTCGATATTTTTGGAAATTCGAGAGCTTACTCTCAGGCTGTTCCTGCGTCCTGTGGCTGTACGACGAAGTCAATATTTTGCATTCAACCCCATGCAAATGACTGCCAAATGCCATGTTTAATTTTATTAGACATGAACGCCATTCGGAACCGCACTAGGATCGGTTAAATCGCCTTTGACCTCTTCGGGGTTATCTCAGTTTCCGATATCGTTTTCAGAGTTTTATTTACGGGGAAGATAGAGGGAGAGCAAAAGGACAGGGTGAGAGATTTGAATCTAACGTTAGATCGTCTAGAATTTCGGTGGGATCGAAGATCGCGTAACGCGTTATGAGTTCGAATATATCTTTCCTCTTATACTGAGGTTTTTGATATTTGCTAGGGTCGGTCTTTTCCGAATACGGAATTTTATGCACGTTTTTTTTTTTAACACCAATGATTTCATATGATACAAGGCTCATGCACGCCGAGACGTAGATAAGGGTGCCTGCTTGACATCGGTGCATTATTCCCTGATGTTCAAATAGTCGTATTTTTCTATTCCAGACTATGTACTCGGAGGACAACATAAGCATGGCTGGTGGAGTCGACAGACAGATCTACGTTCCCACAGGAATATACAAGGTTTCCACTCCACCATTTACCTTTCATTAAAATAAACCACTTGACATTTATTCCTCTGGTACAGAGGTCGAGACAGACGTTGAATGCACAAAATCTCCACGTTTCTCCCTTTCTCTTTCTTTGTTTTCTGCTTTTTATCTTTTTGCTTTATCCCTTTTTTATTCTCTTTTTTCATTTTTCTTTTTTTTTTTATAATTCAACTTCTCTGAGAGCGAAAAAAAAAGACAATTTATAACAAGGAAATGAACCTACCTGTATTAAACATCGCAATTTAAAAGCACGCATATCTAAGCCTCTCCTCATCAGTCATCACCGCAGTGACCGTTTTAAAATTCATTTGGAAGTTCTCAGTTGTCTGACATTCTCGATTTCTGTACTGCGAATTTTCACATCAAATTCAACAAGCCAAATTGTGGACGAATAAATTTTCTGAAATCTTAGTTTTTTGATATTCGCATTTCGCTCGGTACCTATAGCTCACATTGCACGGTGCGTTATTACATCGTATACCTTTCCGCCTACGACGATTAGTTTTCAGAATAAAACCGGACCTCTTTACTGTCTAGAATCTAGAGGCTAGAGTCTAGGCAATTCGCACCGGATCGAATCAATCAGTTTTTAGCGCTTCGCAGGCGATCTAGTCGTCGTTAACCGCCGTAGCAAAAGATCTGAAAAAGAATGGGATTACGTTAGGAGTAACTCAGACGATGGAAACTTTTTTCAGGGATTTTGGATCTAGCTTGAAATATCTTTGGCAATGATCCTCGGGTTTATTAGCTTGAAAAATGCGAGGTATGAACAGAGGAAAATCATTAACGAAAGCAGTAGAGAATATACCCTACATTTTTCTCCTCAATAAGGATCATCAATCTTTACACAAATCAGCCAATAAAAATGTTCCTGTTTCTAGAATTCGAAGGTGGCCATCAAACTGATTCCTAGAAGCAAAGTTGAGATCTCGAGGCCTCTTCTTCTGGAATTAAAAAGGGTGAGTGCCGAATCTGCCAGTTTATAAGCTTGAAATAGTGGCCATAAAACATATAGGATATATTTCTGGCGCTGAACGGCGGGGACCGAATCTCATGAAAGATTGATACTCGAGGAGGTATATGTTGCCAATGAAAGGCGGAGTTCGCTTTTGAGGAATACCATGCCTTCATATCTGCATGCGATCAATGTTTTCTATTCATATGAGTGGTGGCGTGTGACTGTTGCAGATGAAGGACTTGCAACATGATCATCTGGTGCGATTTTATGGTGCCTGTGTTGACCTGCCACATTGCTGTCTCCTCACCGAGTATTGTCCCAAGGGGTCTCTTCAGGTCAGCGAATATGAAGCGCAAATTGACTCTCTATAATTCACTGTCTTCCCCTATTCCATTATCTGGTTTCTGTCTCTATCTATCGCCCCGATCTTAACCAAAACCAAAAAGAAATTTGATTAAAGTAGTTTGATGTGTACATAGCGAAGAGGGAACGAATCCGAAGTCATTTCAAGACTCAACTTCGGTGCTTTCGGTCGATTTCAGCTCCTCAAGTAACCGCAAATAATGGCGAATCGCAACTGCGAAGCTTTTCCAACGTAAAAAAGTTCCCATACTATGAGAATTTTGTTTCTTTATCGAAGTCATGAGAGGCGCGACTGTTTTTCCGCCGCCCTTTCATCGCCCCTTTACCGTTTTCATCCATAGAATTTTTCTTTCTCCACCCTTATCCTTTGATGCAGTCTTTGCAAGGGGCAGTCTTTACATCGAATCGAACCATGAAACCAATTCGCTTAATAGTTAATCTCGGAAAAATGATCTGCGCCCGCTTTTCCATATCCAGTATACCCTCGAACGTTTTAATCGACGTCTGGGTAGATCAGGGAATAAGTAATCTGCCAGTTTTTCATAGTCACACTCCTATCTTTCTTCAGAAAGACACAGTCGTCTCCGGAGCAACTCAAGCTCGTAAAATCGAGTATATCGGCTATTTTATTACGAGTTAAGAAGCCCATTCTCTCCCTTATTCCTCCCTAATCTTTCTATCTTTCCGCCTTTTCTTCCCGCAGCAGTTTTGACCAGTTATACTCACCCCTGCCTATCCGTCTTAAGAATTACTATAATTTCTTCACATAAGAATATGTGCTAAGGCAGTTTTACGAAATTTATACCTTCGGGTGAAACCGGATCATCGCTAGTTCACGATTAGCCCTGGGGGGAAATAGAATTCCGCAGATTAGGGACTGGGATATTTTCGCGGAAATAAATTCCCGGACATTTTAAACCTCGGCGATTTTTTCTTAAATTTCAGGATATTTTAGAGAACGATCAGATCAAGCTGGACCGTGTTTTTCGAGGCTCGTTAATCCACGACATAGTCCGTGGCATGGCGTATCTCCATGCTTCCGAGCTAAGAAGCCATGGGAACTTGAAGTCAACAAACTGCGTCGTTGACTCTAGATTTGTACTCAAAATCGCAGACTTTGGACTCCACGAACTCCGGCGACCCGGCCCAGCTGACCTCGACGAAGACAGGGATAGCTACGCATTTTGGAGAAGTAAGGGTTCCAATTAGAGGGGTTGGATTTATTAAAAATCACTAATAGTTATTAAAAGATCGATTATTTAATTCCGAAAAGGTTGATATTCCAATTCTAGAGTTCACTTTATTTCCCGAACGATTTCACAGCTCGCGATTTTAAGCTGAATAAATTCGCGCAATCAATCGCGAATCTTGAGCTTTTTTAATTTTCGTAATTTTTGTTTTTTTGCTAAACTTCGTCGAGAGAAGAAGGCAAGACTTCGATGTTATATTTTTACTAACTCAAGATCAACGACTTTCGGTTAAAGAAGGGAGAAAATATCACCTAAAAAATGACTAAATCGAGTCTGATAAGACGGAAGTGTCTTATAACAGGATGTTTACACAGTTAAGAAGAAATATTCGGTGATCCTGCTTCCTGTATCGCGAAAACTCCGGATTTCCGGTGCAATGTATCTCTCGTTTTTTCGCGACCCTTAGGGGCTTGTTGCTTAAAATTTATAGAGATCTCAGTGAGGTCGCATAGCCACTTCAAGGAGTTCGTAAAGTGAGATCAAGCTCAGTTTTCGTTTAGAAACTAAGTACAAATATACGGTTTTATCCCACAACTAACACTTCCCGGGGTAAAAAAAAAAGGGAAGAAAAAACAAAAAAACCACAACTCTCTACAGATTTCACTTTCTACAGAACAGCTATGGACAGCTCCGGAACTTTTGCGACTGGAACGACGTCCGCCGGAAGGGACGCAGAAAGGCGACGTATACAGCTTCGCCATAATCGTGCACGAGATCGTCGTTCGTCAAGGTCCTTTTTATCTCGGAGATGACAACGATACGCCACCGAAAGGTGAGTGAAGTTAAAACGATATAAATTTCAAAGAATTCTAATAAATTTTCTACCCCTACCGTCGCGTAATTTTTATACCTGTTTCATATGATGACTCGTTTACGCTACCGAGGTAGTATTCCAGGCAGATAAATTAACGCGGATCTTTATTTCGCCCCTTCATAATGTCGGTATGCGAAAAATAAAAATTTGGGCAAAAGATCCATTTGAAAAAAAAAAAAAACACAATGAGCCCCCTGGGTAGTTTCATTTTTCTAGCTGACGAGCCACGCATCCCCGAATATAGGAGGATATTATAATTTAACAGCTTATCACCCCTCATCCCCGTTTCTAGACACCTACACACACGCCTAAGATATCGACGTATCGAGGTATATTTTTGATCACCTCGAACGATTATCCCGATTTTAGTATAAATTTATTGTCAAAGCTGTTGAAGAATTCCCCGTAAATTTCGTACCGATCAACCGAGAGACGCGGCTTAAAACGCGATATTTTTTATACCCTTGCTGAGCCCTGTGGTTTAAATATTTCCAAACATTTTTAGTATCTAGATGGGATCACATGCTTTTGTCAGCAAGAGATCATCTCTTTCCGACTACTGTACTCCACCGTGTCACGGGTATCGTGCCGTAGGGTATTTTGAAAAATTTAAATATCCCCTGACCATTCATAGGCCATGATTTTTTATGTTACAAGGAGATATTCGCGTATGGGGTATATCGGTAAAAGCCACGGGAATGAAAAAACTGAAATTTTGTTACGAGCAAATAAAAAAATAAATATTTCAATTCCTGTTTCGCGACACATGGAATTTTTATTGCATATATGGTGGTATACGTTAGGGTGGTTCCTAATACGGTCATATTCAAGTATCAATACTCCCATGGGCCAGAACGTCTCCAAATGTATGCAAAAAAATGTAGTCAAAACCACAAGTTTCTATCTCAATTCTTAGCACTGCCCCAAAGCCTTCGAACTTCCCCATTTGAAAAACACGATTTTTAGTACTTCGGGGTTATTTTTCACTTTCTATCGCACTGTGGAATGACTTAATTTTTTTTTTGTATATATTTGCAGACGTCTTGGCCCACGGTAGCATCGAACTTCGTAAATGATCAAATATAAGATATAAAGCCACGGTATATGTGGGCTCTTTTTAAAATAAATGGTTAGGGAAAATTGAGGAATTTCCCGAGGCGCGAACGGGCACTTTTTTTCCTCGGTTGAAAAGCGCCCGAAGGCGTTGACGTCCCCTCGAAAACTCACCATGATGCGGATAATTAGTGTAATGATCAGCGTTTCGTCGACTATGTACCCGAGGGGCTATTCGCTCGGAAATTAAGCGAACGATTTCCGTGCTGTCAAATAATTTCCTTCTATTTGCAGCTGATTTCGGGTTTAAAATCGCTGTGCAATCAATTCGAAATCGTGAATTCGAAGTTTAAATCAGACAAAAACGTCAGACGGAATCATGGGAAATCATGACGGAGGTAATTGGAAAATGGAAAAAAATCCCTAGCTTGATTTCCGGTCGACTACTTCTGATCTACATACTGAGATATCATATCATCACCCATAATACCAAATGAACTTATATATTTTGAATTTTTCTGTACAACGCGATGTTTGTATTGCAGAACCGAGACTGCCAAGCCAGGAATTCGCATAAATTTTCCTCGGAGAAATATGGTCGTGGTATCCGTAGTCCGGCTTATACCACACCGTATTCTGTCCACCGACCTTTTCCAGCCAGTTTCCTTGGCTGCAAGTTTTGACCCGAGTATATACATTTCCGAGGGTATAGTAGTAGGTACAAGTTAGGTGTCCGTTCTGCATAAACGGGATATATGTTTCTCCCCCGGGATATAAGGGCGAAATATTTTCAGCGTCGTTGCCTCACCATATACCTGTGAGTAAAATTGGAATTCCCTCTTTTTCTATCTAGTCCTAATTTTTCAATTTAAATATAGGAACTTCCGTTTCACCGAATAGACGTTGGATAAAACGAGCGAGTTTTTACCGTTTTAATTTCATGATAATTAATTCCGTATACCATCTGGTTGGGAATTAATATTTCAAATTTAATTTCTGTTTCTGCGGTTTCTCTTTCGCTTTATGATGAGTTGCTGTTTTTTCTTCATTCTTTTTCGTTCTCTTGTTGCTTTTGCTTCAAATTAATTTCTACGTATACCTATCGCCTGTACATAAATGTGTATTTCATATTAATGTATGTATGGATTATACCGTGACATTCTGTGGATAAGGCACAGCAGGGGTACCAACCCAAAAAGGTTGTTATAAGCTGTAGCATAGCAGTTTAGTAACTTACTGGATGTTTCTAGGAAAATCACTAGAAATCTGGTGATTTTGAAAGATCTAGTTCTAAATCTAGTGATCTAAATCTAGTGATTAAAAGAAATCTAGTGATTTCTAGTGATTTTACTAGAAACATCTAGTAAGTTACTAAACTGCTGCTGCAGCTTACTGCCCACGAAATAGCACCGTTTATGGGTTGGTACCCCTGCTGTCCCGCATTCACAAAATGTCACGGTATATAGTATGTACAATGTTCTATCCAATACATGCATGTATAACGTGCGTAATCTAATTCACGAAGCGAACCGTACAGACTGCTTCAAAGGAACCAGATATTATAATCTTGGTGAAGTCGACAAGATTGGTTGCGATATACCAGCTTGCGTGACAAACCTAATGCGATTTTTACACTAAAAATGATACTCGGTCTCTCTATCTCTCACCTCGAGAGGTTTTAGCTTGAGGTTAAAAATGCTGATGAAGCAATATATATATATATATATATATATATATATATGTATTTCGAGCACCTTTCTCGTATTCGGCAAGCAACAGGCCTTACAAACTTTGGGAACATTCAAGTTAGGGATAAACTTCATAGGTAGTGAAAGATCCGCGAAACAAACCCTTAAAAATTCGGAGGATGATATTCCACTATGTATTTATGGGGGTACCGTATTTTCTGTTCTTTTTTTATTTTATTTTTTTAATATTTATGAACAGAATGTCTCTTCATTAAAAAAAAAAAAAGAAGAAAACCCGGGAAAAAATGGATCGAATCAAATTTGATCGAATTTAATCCAGTTAGATCTAGAAAGATCTACCGAGATCTGTTTAGATCCAACAAGATCTAAAAATGGATCTATATAGAGATCTAGAATAGATATCAGGAGATTTATTTAGGTCAATTTTTTTCCAAAAATTTAGATCTCTGCACTGGATAAAATTTGATCTTATCCATTTTTTTTTCGAGAAGAAAACGAGAAAAAGAGAAAAACACAGAGATCATGTTCAACGGTTTGAATAATTTTTGATCATAGCTAGGTTGTTCTGTACTCTGGCGAATAAATTTCTCGTAGAAAAGCTTAGACTAAATCGGGTCGTTGGGGTTAAATGAAGTCTGAGACCAGGAAGTTGTGAAAAAAATTTCTTGACATCTTCTCTCATAGCTACTTCCTTTTCCCAGACACTAAGCAATTTCTTGACAAATTTTTTTCAAGAAAGACAAAAAAAAAGAAATAGAAAATATGCGTGCTTTATAATGCGTTTGTACCCTTCAGTATCTGGATTATAAAATCGGATTCCTTTTAGCTGATCCCGGGCTTTTTTATGCACGAATACTGTAACTATACAGATATTTATAAAAAAGTCGTCCGAAATGGAGAAAATAATTTCCAACGAGATTCTATTCGGGGTAAGATTTACGCGGATCATTTCGTGCAGATTTTTCGATGGTTTTTGTCGGCGATAACATTTCACCGCTGCTTGTCTATCTGTTCATCGGTCTATCAGCGCGTTCGCGTTGCTCACATCGGATTCATGGAATTACTGATTTTCTCCTGCGGAGTTAGGAGCGAAAATTTTCCCGCACGTGATCGCGCCTGCAGGATAAAATATCAAAGCACGCAAAGTTGCGTGCCCTCTCGCTGTATCATTATAATAAAATTTTCAAGATATTTTATGTACATTTTGATTTTTTTTTTTTAAACGTATATCATAATTGTCGTTTCCGGGAAGCAGAGCGACAAGCTAAATCGATATAATATAGGAGCTAGAATAGGCGATGAATCGGTGCGAATATCAAATTGAGAAGTTAGTTAATCGAGTTTCAACCATAGGTAAGTCGAGAAGATTTAATATCTTCTGATTTTACCGATCGTGAGAAAAATAGATTTTCTTTTTTTTCGTATTTTTATTCAGACTCTATACACTCGCGGTTTGCTAGCGTTTTTCCTCACAACGTTTGCGAATTTTATAATTTTTATATTACCATATTTTTAGATTCATAAAATTTCAAATTCGGGGGAGTTTTCAACTCCGGGGAATTTCAAATCGCTCATTTCCATGTACGATGTTGTTTTTCTCTTCTGTTTGTTCACCTTTAAACACACAGAAATATGATTGAGTCTTACATAGGGTGAAGCCTGCGTGAAGATGTGGACCACCGGATTTCAAAAAAAATTTCGGTCCTTTATAGTCCCAAAAATATAGAACCAGCTTATTTAATTCCTTCGCTTCGATGTAGCCTATAATATATATAAATAAATAAATAAAAAATAGTCATTCACGACTAAACATTTATTAAATAAATTATGGGGTGGTTTAACTTGCGGAAACCTATTTTTTATAAAACAAAAAAAAATCCTCTAAGATAGACTCACGTGGAAGAAAAAAATGCTCTTTACAATAATCTCTGAATAGTTCAACGAAAAATATTTCCGTACCGCGCCTGTAATTGAAATTTCAAAACTTGTCAAATTCGGAAAATTTTTTAACTCTAAAAAATCGCGCGTGGTTGAATTTTCGGAACCGGTCCATCTTCGTCGATTCTATACCGTTTAGATGAGGAAATATTATATTTGTGACACAGGAAATTGTTTTTCCCCGAAAATAAATGCCAGTTATTGAGGAAACGAAAAGAATTCATCATCTGTACTGAAAATATTTATTTTCCAAAATTATTTACTTGAAAAATAATATATTTCCTCATGTTTCCCAAAGATTGTTTATTCATGTGAAACAAAAGTGTAATTTACATAAATCTATTCTCTATTCGGTCGACCATACATGATTATAAATTATTATTCATTTCCTATTATTATCTGATAATATAACGCGCCTGTTGTTATGCCAATGCGACGTGATACACGAGGTCATCATTTCTGAGCGTACATTCGGCCGTAATTACCAATCTAGTGCGAATCATACCATCGTAATTACCGTTCTCACGATCATCATATGAATAGTTATTAGAAGTCCAATTCGCCCCTTATCACATTTACGGTTTGGTATTTCCCCGATGATGGTATCTCACGCCTTGATTATCCAATCCGCTGAATATTAAATGACTCTTTGATTCGCGGACTCGTCGATCCACGAAAAACAATTCTGTGGCCGTACAATTTTCCGCCATCAAATTTACTACCCAAAAATTTATGTATTATAATTGCAATAAACGCGAGCTTTTGACATTTTTTTAAACGAAGATAAAATTTAAAAAATATATACATATCAAATTAATGACTTTCTCCATTCTTCTGAATTGATTTAGCCCTGTGATATGCTCAAAGCTTCACCCGCGAATCCTTTTTTACCATGAAAGACACTACCAAGCGTTATACCAAGGCTTGCAGTCGATAAGTAAGAGTACAGAAAGCAGTTTACCGACAGTTAAAGGTGTGAAAAAGCTCCGGAGCTTTTACGTTGTGTTAATAAAGTCGGTTCCCGTTTGGGCCACGTAAAACCGTCGAGGTATAACGACGGTCGGTTCGAGCTTTCGAGCTTTCGGGCTTTCGAGCTTTCGAGCTTTCGAGCTTTTCCGATTAATGAAGCAGCGCATTTCCTCGGTAGGTAAACTTCACCGAAAGATTGCTTCGAGCTTTTACCGATCTGGACTATCGACTCCGGTGATTTGTCGCGGGGCAGTATTCGAGTAGGGAATTAAAACGAGGGATGAAAGCTCAGTTGGAGTTCTCGCGCGAGAAGAGACACACGGGGTCTAAGCGCGGCGATACGACAACACGTGAATCGGTTCTCATCGATGTTTTAACCACTTTTCACTATAGTCTAGTTTCACCATAGTTTAAATTATCATATGATTTAATTTTTTTTATCTAAACCATCCCCCTCGATCCTCACAATTTATTTTTTTTTTCGCACAATAAATCGTGTGTGTGTATGTGATTATCATCTCAACTTCGTACTCCGACTTTGATCTTTCACGGACGTCTATTATGCGATGAAATTTTCACTTCATGTCATTTTTTCCAACGTTTTAAAGAATTTAATACGATTTTTGGAATCTATGATTCGTGTTAGAAATCAGTCGTGAAAATACGTTAAAATTGATCAATAATAAACTCCATGGAGAGGCAATAACGTCTTACTATGGTAAAGGTTCGGTGACCCATGGACCCGTATTCTATGTACGGTTCTGAATTACATATAAGGGAAAAAATGCAGCAGTCGGTTTTCTCACTGACTGCATTCTTCCACTAGATATCTAGCCCCTATACCCGTCGCCTTGTGCCCTAGTGACGTATAAGAGAGATTGAAGTGGGTGACGAGAAACGGATGGGTGGTTATTTGAGCCGGGTGTAAGGCAAGCGTGTTAGAATAGACTCGCAAAAAGGTATAGCCCAGAGACGTGGGCTGATTTTGTGGAAGGTTGATCGAACTGTCAATCGCGGGTTACGACCCTCGAATTGCTTGGTAGAAGAAATTGAAACGCGGCGGCATTTTCCGGGTGGCAGAAAGTCTCTCAGGATCGAAAATCATTTTCTTTCTTTTTCTTCCTTTTTTTTTTTTTTTTTTTTCATACCCCTGCCGATGTAGCTCAGCGAATTTCAACCCCCGATGAATCTCACCCTTTACACCAATAAATATACCCTTATATTATACGCCTCTATATATATATATCCATAGTATATACGAATTCTGTCGGAGTCTGTAATTTGTTAAAAATTGAGTAAAAGATTAGTCATCCTGTCACGTCGCGTCGGATGAAACCGGGTCATCCATTAAATTGCTGAACACTTAGCTTATATATACTTCGATATTCATTGGGAGGGTGGCTTGAACTTTTTTTTTTTTTTTTCTTTCTTTTTTCTTCTTTTTTTTTTCATCTCCAAGTCTCCGCTTTCGCAGGGGTCAATGACGTCACGTATATCCTTTGGCGAGACTCAATATGATGCTGTAAACTCGGTCTGACGTCACCGATCCGTTTACTGCCATCGTTACTCCGCGGTTGTTAACTGGTATAGTGGTGACGTGTGACGGAGAATAAAAAAAAAAAAAAAAAAACACATCCCTTAGATAAAAAGTGATAGAATTAATTCGTATTTTATTACTTTATTGACCACCAATTTGTTTTTTTCGTTTTTTTTTTTCTTTTTTTACTACTCGATCCTGCCATAGCTGCTCTTTACTTTTATCCTTCCATCTCTATCCGCGTCTTCTGAATACAAATTAAAAAAAATATGAAGTGGCAGCAGAATTCCATTCGATAAAATTGTACGTGACTAGGAATTCAGCGATTTTATTCATACATATACGTACATACCTACTCAAATATACGATTTATTTAATAAACGTCGTCTATTCATCATAATATATCGTATACGAAAACTAGAGCAAACTACGTGACGTTTTAGAGCTACTAATCCGCGGGACAGAGGATCTAGGTCTCTCCTATTTACCCACCAGGATGAGGGAATCGGGAATGAAATTTCTTATTTTACGAATCCAACGATCGTTACGGGTTACAGTACTTTTGATACGCTTTAAATAATCGTTTGCAAGATTTGAAAAAGATAAAATAATATTCACTTTTTTAAACATATCACTTTGAATTTCATATTATGACCATTATGCAGTTTGCTAACTGCATATATTACTATTGTCAGAATTTTACTCCCACCGTAGTTCAACTGTAGAATTAACGGTGTTGCTTTGTTCCGTTTTATGTCTAGAGAGCTTAATTTTATTCATTTTTATCCGTGTCGCTATACATCTAACTTGTAACTTTAGATTTCTTGACGAATCACTGCGCGAGTTTTTCCAATTTATTTAGAAAGTTTAGGTTTATCTGTATACGAGATCGAGTAAGATAAAACAAAACCGAATGTATATATGTTTGTATATATCTTTATACATATACGAGTTTGAAAACCATTCCAAGTACCAACCGCTTTCAGCATCAATTCCCATGTAAATATTGATCCTCAAGTTAGGCAGTGAGGAACCGTTCGACCCTAAACGTAGAACACACACGAATGCTCGCCTTTACTTACCTACCCTCAAATATACGCTCGGATCCGACCATCCACAAAGTGGGCAATGAAAAGAAGACGAAATTATAAATGCTTATCACAAAGGCCCGAAGCTCGTCTTCCGGTTGAAATCGGATTAAACCGATCCGCGCTAAACTTTATTTTCATGGAATTAGGGGATTCTATGATACGAGGAAAGCTTAGACACCTTGTTCCTCTCTATACCAAAAATGGTACGTCGATTATGTTCCGCTTTGTAGGCGTAGATTAGATATGAATGCATCCTACGCTCTGGGGAGTAATATTCCCAAGAGAAGATGTCCGTGTGTATAAAATCTCGGGCGAGTACTTCGCCCTCGCAAAAGTAAGACTTATATACGTGGGTGCCGTACGGTCTCTCGTTTCACATTCGCGAAACTTATTTCGAATATTACTTTCAGCTTTGAGAAGGGTAGCTCTGGCTTTATACTTTGCGTATCAGAGAGATTACGTATATCGTTCACCGTACATGCTGCGTACGAATTCGTTTTTCCTCAATATTCGTTTATGCATTCGTCCGATCGTTTTTCAAAGACGTTTACCCCACCTAGGGAGTAGATTTTTCAACGTCAGATATATGGACGCAGCTTGTTGTAATTCACCGTGTTTAGAATTATTATACATACGCACACCTAATTGATGGATGTTCCGTTATTTAATGAGAAAATTAGACATTAAAAATGATTTAAGCCTAGTTTAAAAATTACTTTCTTTCTCGCGGATTAATTTTCCGCCCGTAGGCTTCACGGTGATTAAAATACCCGTGAAAGAATTCATTTTACCCCGGAGTTTGGCACCGTAGTTATCAATTTCCAATATTTTTTTATCCCACTTTGATCAGTTTTATAATTAGACTAAAATCCCTGAGGACCCGGAGGCTTTTGTACCTACCTACGGTTTTTCCTTACTCGCGATTATCTTCTAATTTTTATTTCAACTATCGCGTATTGTTCTCCGCTTGAAATCAGAACTGGGCCAAATGACCCGAATTCATGAATTTCATCGACTCGAAGAATCCTTCACCTATTCGTTACCTAAATCATAATTACAGAGAGTATAAAAATGCGTGTATTCCGAGAGACTGGCTAGTACCAAGTCATCTCGGTGATGCGAATGTGAACGTCAAAGCCTGTGGACCCCCAGTTAAAATTGCCCTCATCATGCCATAGCATTTTTTATACTTCCTCTCAAATTACTCGTTGAGATTAATTCCATTTTTAGCCTAAAGTGTGGGGTGGAGATATTTCGCTCAAATTTTCATTATTTTTAAAGAATATGCGTGAATCCTTTTTCCTTTTTCTTTTCTTTCGGAGTTCAGGGTCGGGCTTTTCCTCATCATTTCGACTCCGAAGATTCTGCGGTATTTTTTAACTAATGACTCGCGGCTTCATACGGACCTTCGAGCTTCTTTTCTAATTAAATTTCTCTCCGTTCGTTTATTTCCCAAGAAGTTTCTCTTTCGTTTCGTTTATATTTATTCGTTAAATTCATCAATCATTGAAGATATTTTTTCATCCGCTCATTCATTTCTCATATAAAAATAAAATCTCACAATCAGCGTCCGCTGAACGCTGACTGTGAGCTAAGATCGAAATCTTTTAGCCCTTATATAAGAATACCAAAAGCCCAGTGCTTCTAAAAGCGTGAGAAAATTGCTCAGTATCGCGTGTCATGTGCTGTTGAGAAAACACCAATTCAACGAAGCCGGATTCTGCGAACCAGGATGGCCGAGAAAAGCGCTTCTTCGAGCAGCGGTAGCAGCCTGGCTCTTCCCACATTGTCAGGTTCCGGTGCGAGCCCTGAACGAGGGGCTAGTCCCCGGAGGGCGGTCAGTCCTCTGCTAGAAGTTCGAAGGCCCCATTGTACTCTCAACTGCGAATCCTGCAGCTCGTACCTCGAGGATGTCTACAGACACAGTAAGATCCTAAGGATATTGCGAATCGCATATACAGTTGTGGTCGTACGGAGTTTAACCGGGTATCAATTTCATTTTACGAATCAGAATCAATTTTCGTTGTTAACATTTTACTTTATCTCATATTCGTATGTTTTTTTACCGTACTACTATAAGCTTCGATGATCTGTTCAGACTCAAATATCTAGAGCTTGGCGCTTGTGAAAAGTACTTGATTAAATTTTTTTCCTCCTTTTACTTTTTCTTCATGGGTTGAGATTTGCATTAGAATTTTTCTTTCATTCTAGTCCTCTGGGACGGATATCATACCATACCTACTCGTCTTTTATGTAAAAACGCCTCAACTTTTTGAATATGATATATACCGGATTGGGTTACATAGATCCTACAGAATTACCAAAACACGGGTTTTTCTAATGAAAAATAGATTTTTTTTACGGTTCGGAAAATCTCAAATTCCTTCGGCTTGTTTTATAGCTTGTAATTTTTTCTTCAAAGATGGAAAATCAAACGTATTATATCTGTTCATATTTTGTTCGTCGACTCCATTTATACAGAAATAGGTTTTACATAGTGAAAGATTTGCCATATAAGCGTTCATACAGAATGAGTCGAACCGTATTTTTCGTTCGGTTCCCGCGGGTCCACACAAAAACTTGATATTAATTTCACCAGTTCAGACCTCCACACGAAAAACACATACGGAATGAAAATTTTCTCTTTCACGAGACGTGAATGGGTGGAAAAATTCTAATGCAATAATCTGCTTACGAAGTTAAAAAAAAATTCAATTACTGTTTCTGAAAAAACGCTAAGTAGGTACTCGGGGCTTAAAACTTAGGAGACTTCTAGATCTCGGTGTATACCTACCCTTGCAAATGGTAATATAAATTAAGAACGAGATGGAATATTAGCCCCACATTTCGTGTACTATAAGAATTATTCAAATTCCCCATACGTTGCATGCGATATACATATTTATCTATATTCCGAGCTCGCAATACCAAAGTGTTCGATTTTAAGGACCTCGGTATAAATGTGGGGAAGTAAGTAAGTCCTTGGATTAGTTGGTCACCGTAGGTCAGGCTTTTGTGGTCTTAGTTATCGAACAATACTGTATATTGTCTTTGATATTATAATGCGGAGAACGTGAGTCCAACTAATTTCGGCGAGGAAAGGGTCCGAGTAAATTCTACCCCTGTACCTAAAAATCGCGAAATTGATGATTTTGAAATTTTACAAATTATCAAAAGAGCTCACGACGAGTCTTTGTGAAGTTGAAGATCATCCACGGACAATTTTTTATTTTTTCGCGACAATTTATACGTAAATTAATTTTCCTTCTAAACGTGTGTGCATTCGTTCTAAGTCGAGTAAAAATAGACTCTGTGCGCGTATAGCTTTTGTGAAACTCCCCGCACTTTGGCCCACCTTTTATTCTCCATCTTTGTTCTCGCCCTTAATTGTCATCCGTTGATACTCGACATGCCGGGTGTAACGCGACGTCTCTCACTTTGAATTTCCCGGATCTCTTGTATTTTTGGTTAAAAAATTTTTTTCGCCATCTCTTGACCTTTCCGAATCTTGATTAATGCCGTGGTGGTGGTGAGGTTTTCTGATTCGTTTCTGCCTTTTTTCCTTGATAAGAAAAAAGAAAAAGAAAAGAAAAAAGAAAAAAAAAAACAAAACAAAACAAAAATAGAAATAATGAAGAAAAATGGAATTCGCCAACAGCCTCAGATCGGACCAACAAGAACGAGACCCAACTTTAACCGATGTGACATCGTGCGTATCTCTGTCACGAAATAAGGCAGAGAAAACCGTCTCCTGAATCATTATTTCGGAGCTGGCATACGCCGCGCACGTTTTCTGTGTTACAAGTAAAAGTTCGCGACAATGTCGCGCATTCATAAGATATTGTGAAAAGTTTCAAGCCCTGCGTGTACACGCTGACGTGTTTCTTCTCTTATTTTTATTTATTTTTTTTTTTTCTCATGGAAAAATAAAAACGTATATAGTACAACATACGTTTTTTTTTTTTTTTTTTTTTCCACTTCCCCTAGGTTTTTCTTTTAAATTATTATCGACAAGTATTTCTGATCCAAAAGTGAAGCTATAACTCTGTTTCTACAAAGAATATGATGTCTATATATTACATACGTCATCGATACTATCGTATACCAAAACTAAAAATCATTAGGTGAATAAATCGCGTTGAACTAACTGGTTAGACGCTGCAAGGGCTGTTCCACCTTAATTGATTCATTACTCGTCCCCAATTGCAGTAGCTCGTTAAAAGTCAAGATTTTACAGCGCTTTGCCCGGCCTTGATATACTTACATACACGAGTCAAGGGAAGAAGAGCGGAAAAAAAAGAAAAAAAGAAAAAAAAAAAAAATTACACACAAAAAAAATCAAGTTTAACGACAATCACCAATTAATTAGAATAAATTAACCTTGGAATATATTCACACCCATATTCCACCTCTCTGGGGTCTTATACTTCAAGGATAAAACGTAATTGCATAACTACGCTACCGAAGTAGTATGAGTCGGCCGGCGATCAGCCAAGACCGTGATTATCAGTAGTAGGAGCCATACGTCGTCCGACAAGCCGCGTCCCATCAACGATGCTTTTTCGCTTTAAAAACTACCCACAGTCATATGTGCGACACTATATGCGGTAAACATTAACATGAAATGACTCTTTTTTTTTATGAAGGCAAGAACGAGTCCTGATGCTTTTAGGAAAGTATCGTAAAATTGTTGTGAACGTAATAACAGTTATTTTCGTTGAAATTGTACTTTATCATCGGTAAATATATTTTTGTCTCATACTTTTTCGGAGGTATTAGGTTGTGGGTAATAACGCTGAAAATTAAGGAGCGTGAAAACATGAATTTCTTTTTTTTACCCCTGATTCATTCGTCACTTTTCACCAGCTTACCGATAAGAAAAGTTTTGGTCTTGGTCTAACGATGATTTTTTATCATTCGGACGAATCCTCACCGCTCCAGGGGTTCTAGTGTCCAACAGCAGGGAGAAATTAAGATTTCGGTCTTTCTAACGAACTCGCCGAATGGTCAATGCGAAAATCTGAAATTCACGGGATTTTACAATCGAATAATGGGCATGAAAAATTGCCTTTACAGATAAAAATTTCGACTTACAATTTCTGGTCGAAGGTCTGTATTTTTTGCTCTCTTCAATTCAATGATCATCTTTTCCAAATTTAAGAACGGTAGCGTTGAGTAGGCTTCTCCATCGCAGAATATTTTTTATTCAATAAAATCTTTGGAATTCGTCAAATTAAATTCGCCACAGGATATGAGAAACGGCTCGATAAAATAATATAAAATTCATGGGGTTTTATAATCGGACGGAAGGCGTAAAAAATCGCCATATCTCGTTCAATTTTAACGATTGGTTCTACGAAAAAAATAAGGAATTTTAATTTTTGGGAGTACCGCGGAAAACCTTGATCCTATAAGGAAAATTAGAAGATTAAAAAACAGTTTTTTTTTCCATTCTTTTCTACGAAAATCGCGTTCGTCCATATGGCATGAGAAAAGTGTGGCAGACGACCTTTATCAACTATTTTATTGCCAAACGAACTACCCATCATGTTAACTATTGGTATTTCACGTGGTCCGGACTGCTTTCCTTTTCCCAGGCGTCTCGGCCTCTGGTTAAATATTTATGAGTCGCGAATTTCGCGAGAGTGAAAGAACCTTCGTGTCAGGGCTCCGAGGTCGCGCTACGTGACCCAGGGAGGCAGTATACGCGGAATACGCATCGTTCGAAGCCAGTAACTGAATGTCACATTTTCCTCTTAATAAACCGCCAGTGACAGCGACCGGCTGTCGTTTGGTTGTAATTTTTTAAAGAACCCAGAATACGCGGCAGAGTCATTTAAATAACAATGTCGTTTCTCACTCAGCCCTGTATTTCTCCCCTATTCGCATCCCCTTTCGCTCCCTTCTCCGTCACAGGGTTTAAGCATGTGTATCACATCAAAGATGGTTAAATATTAAAATCAGTACCCCGCGATGTACCTTCCTCTACGATTTTTCTTGCAGTAAGATAAATCGCGAATGAAGAAAAAATGGATAAATAAATAAATAAATAAATAAATAAGAAAAGTTCACAATTTTTCGGAAAGCAAACACTGCATTCAAATACTATTAAATTGCTTTCTACAATCCCGGAAACCTTTGCAGGATAAATTAATTCCCGTTCTTTAAATAACCGGGATTATATCGTTGACCCTCGTCATTGGGACAGCCTATAAATGCCCCTATTTACGTTTCGTACTACATACATACGAAACTGACGATATATGTGTCTGTAATTTATTTTGTACCAGATCTATGTAACATACCTATGGATATTCGATTTATTTGTTTCAGAGATCGTTGAAGGTGTCCGAAGAGGTGGTGGATCACCGATGAGACCTCTCATCGATGAAGCAGCCGTAGAAGAAGAGGTATGTTGATTTTTCAAAATTTGTTTATTAATTTCTTTCCTTATTTTTTCATTTTTCATGAATTAGGTTTTCTTTTTTAAAGCTGAGATTGCGGGAGAAAATTATGGCCAAAATTATTAAGCTAAAGTTAGACGTCTCTGTCGACGTGTCTGTTGCAGGTCGCTACCCTGATGCGACGATGTTGGGCACAAGACGCAGCTGATAGGCCAGATTTTCCAGCGTTAAAACAGACAATTCGGAAAATCAACAAGTGAGTTTTATCCCCAATTCTCTATTCCGATTTTTTATCGTCCAGTGAGTTTAAATTTCAAAATTTCTGCACCACAGTTCACCCGGCGATCTGACCAATTGAATTTTTCTTTACCCCTGCTTTTATACTCGCTAATCAATAATTCGTACGAGTATTCATACAGTTTTTAATGAGTAGGGTACACACGTATATATATACACCTATATAACGTGTAAATACGACGAATAAAATGTTGGTGTTAGAGAATGGAAGAGAAAAAAAAAAAAAGATTTAACACTATGGCGTTGATTAAAATACTTTATATTTATTCGCCACGCATCGCTCTCGTGCCTCAATTGAAGCGAGATCGTTTTTTCTTCTTCTTTTTTTTTGTTTTTTTTTTTTCATATTTTTGTTGAAAAAAAAAAATAGAAAAAATTAACAACGAGTTTCGTCTAATTGCTTCGATAAAAGTTAGAATAATTGCGAGTCTTCGCTTTTAGTCTAGCTTTTTCATATCTACGTATGCGTGTAAACCAATGGCGCGAGAAAAGCCTTCAGATAGGAACGGATGTCCATCATCCCCCTGGGATTTCCGATTCCAATTCTATTAATCGACATTTCAAGCCAGAAAATTCATTCCACTATATGAAATCGAATTGCCGCGTTTTAACACGGTTATCGACATTCCCGCATGGGCAAATAATAATTATATAACCGCGTATCGAAAATATCCATTCGGATAGAATAACATATATACTTCGAAGAACGCATAATATGACACCGAAATTAATTATTATTCGTTATCGGAATCTGTATACTTGATTCTGACAAAAAAAAAAATAAGGAAATACGAGACGACAATATAAAAAAAGAAGAAAAAAAACGAATGACGGCTTTCTTTCAAAAGTCTGTGGCGGCTGAGTTTGACTTTCCAAAGATTTTCAGACAGTCTGAAATTTCTTTAACGATAAAACGAGGAAAAAATTCTAAAGCGTGCTACGCTGATAAACGAGTGACTGACAATGAGCGGCAGTGCCATAAAAAAAGGAGAAAAAAAAAAAGAAAAAAAAAAGCAGATGAAAAAGACGAGAGAGAAAAAAAAAAAAAGAAGGAAAAAAAAAATAAAACCGTCTGAAAAGTTCGAACGAAGGGAAAGCCGAGTATGGCAATGAATATAATTGACAGTCTAATTACGTCATGAATGGGGTAAAAGGGATTGGCCGCAAGATAATTAGTATCAAACAAAAGGAGTAAAAAAAAGAAATAAAATATATAACTACCTACTTAAAAATGAATCGCTATCACGTTTTCAAAACATTTCTTTTTGAAGACCGTACCCCAAGTATTCATAATCTCTTCTTAAGTCCCGATATTTTACTCTTATTGTATGGTATACTTTTATCTTTTTATTCGTATAGCTGCGATTTTTTCTTTTTTTTTTTTTTTTATTCTTTACGAGTCTTCCGTTTATTAACACTCTCCCTCGACTCAATATTCGTTCCTATGATACATGTATATATATATATATATATATCTATGTATAGCTAAGCTTGTATTTATGGATATTACAATATATTTATGACGTCGATTTTTCGCGCATGGTATGGGGCAAAGGTCAAAGTTCAAAGGGCAGAGAAAGACCCAACTTATCCCTCGAAGCTTCTATATTTTATTAGTCTGTATGGACTGGGAAGGTTTCGGGGTTCAGCGCGAAATCTGCCCTTATATATATCTAATGACTGCGAAATAAGTTATACGTCTATATATGTCTATGTATAATACATACATTTATATATACATATATGTTCGAGGAGAGAAACGTGGTAAGATAACACCAACGAACTTTGGCTCTTGGTTCGCAGTCAATTTAACGTTCGAAAGTTTTCGATGACAAACAACTTAAAGTATACTATTTTTTTTTCGCAATCACCTTATACCAAGGATTAATAAAATATTATCACTTGTTCCAAGGCTTATCTTTATGACGTTATTTAACATCGATTTATGGCTTCGTCGAGAAAAAACGGAAGAAAAAAAAAAAAAAAAAAACTCACGAAAATTGTGAATCAATCGTTGACGACTCGGTCGATTGACATCATTTTTATCTTTTCTATCGTACTAGATGTGAAGATCTGTAACGAATCTCTCCCGAAAGTATATAGAAACGAAACGATTCGAAGACTCGGTTCTTCAGCTTCTCTGACGGTCCTTGCCTCGACTCAAAGACCAGGAGGGATTCCTTTTACGTGTAGGTATTCATTTGCGGATTGATTCTATATCGCGAAGTATTAATGCCTCGGAAACTAGCGGTTCGATTCGATTCAACGCTCGATATCTCTTCCCATCCCAAAGAATCCTTGTATACATACATGGATGGGTACATATACTATAAAAGACACAAATCTCGATGAGGTATTGCCTTCTGCTCGTCCGCCCCAACCCTTACCTCGCCATCCCTATAGATTGAGCATCTCGAATTACCTACTGTGCGAAACGAATGCTAGAATGAATTTGTGAAAAAATTGGCTTCCGGGTTGACGATGTGGATTTAGGTGAAAAACCAAAAGCAGTTTTCCTCCTCTTGAGGATTTACGTTCTCCCCTTCCTCTCATGGACGTGTATTTATTTCACGATTGATTTTCTGACGTCTCCTATATGCGGCGCAGCACGGTACGGCGTGTCTCATCACCCACCGAGACTACTACATGTGACACTAAAAGGCAATTTTGGAAGCGGACGGGTAGGACTAATTACGTCATGGCGAAGAGAATAATAGAGGCTCGTATCAGGGAAGAGGATACGTTGGAGAGTATCTGGGGCGATTACATTAACTTGATTGGCTCGTCGGCGTATATGCCCGGATTCGGAAGTGTTTGGCGAACGAACGTGTCCCTCAATAATTACTGTGGCATAAAGTGGGAGTCAATTATGTAGCGGAAGTCAAAAATCCTTCTTATTTTTTCCAATTATATAAAAGAACCGCATAAGTCATAATAAAAATTCAAAACGTATAAAATGAAGAAATAAAGGAGAAGAAAAAAAAAAATGTTCAGTTTCATGCCAGTTATATGAGAGCAAGCCTGACTCTTCAGATTCACGTCAAGCGTATTATATATAAATCATGCGGGCAAGTTGAACTGTTGCTTTTTGACGCGTGACATTTTTTTCAACGAAAAGTTCAGTCCTACTCGAGAGACTTCGGGGCTTTTACCCCCGTTTTAGTTACATAGACTCGAGTTCGTTGCTCTTGAAAATTAAACTTCACTCAATAGTTCTATACCATCGTGAAAATCAAAGAATATAAGTAAGAGGGGTCCACAGCTAGCGTGAAAGGGATGAAGTGACGATTTTATTCAGCGATAGTTCAAAAAGTACTTACAGAATGACTTTGGAGTTAACTCATTGTCCTTGTCACGTCTGAGCGACTTGTCTCTGTTTATAACGTTAATTAATCGCCGTTTCACTCCTGCTTTTCGTATAGTTTGACTAACCCCAGGAATTCCCTAAGGCAGTTTTGCCCGTTCAACCGCGTCTAATTTCTTGTTTAGAAAATTTATTACGAATTAAGGGTAAAGCGACGTCGTATAAAGCAACGTGTCGCAAATACCGCTTGCTTTATGCTTGAACAATGTTAAATTATCATCAGTTTCTCGTTGTGCGGCAAAGTGCTGCTTTCACAGCAGCATCAACGACCCCTTATTGTACGCTTCATTTTTATTCATCCCTACATATACATATGCCGTGTTTATTAAATCTGTAATTTTCCTTTCTTCGTCATACCGGTAAATGAGAAAAAAAAAAAAAAAAAATCAAAAAATCGCGCGTTGTTTGTAAGCAATTTTCACCCAAGACCACGCACCTGGGCGCCATTTTATCCGCTGTAAATTGCCACCTTGCAAATCTGATCTCTGAAGAGTCCCACATTTTTATTTGACTTTTTTTTTGTTGGTTTTTTGGTGAGATTACATTTCAACGAGATACGCAGACACACACATATCGTGTGAATATGGGAGACCTAATATCTCCCAAATTTTTATTCTCGCTTGCTTATCTTCTCCATGTTGAAAATTTTCGTCGTTGTTTTCTGAACAACTTCTAAAAATTTGTTACCTTAATTTGATTGCCATGAGTTATTGGAATAAAACCGCATCCATGCAACTCGCGATCGTTATAGCATTTAGGGAAATTTTTCGCCCTGTCAACTCATGGCGACATGCATAATACGATATCGTGATTTTGGAATTCCGTATCAATCGATGGTGCAAAATCCGAGTAACGTTTCACTGTATTAGTTTGAATTGAAATTGGGTCAGTCTGTGATAACAGTGATTGAAACTGATTGAAAATTTTCCTCAGTTGTCCGATATGGTACAGAGATCCTACTGTATCTAGGTATAATCTCTCCATTGTCTGTACAATGCCTCGTGACACAATCGGGTGGGATCAAATCGGTTCAGTTTCTCGTTCTCTTGTCGTATCCGACACCATGAGTTGGTGCGTCAGACTGACACACGTAAATCCATTCTATACGAGGCTTAGTAGCATATTGGTTGGCAAGGAAATCGGAGAAATTTCCAAACGCAGAAAACCTAGTCTGTAGTTAGGGTGCTTTAGTATAATCAGTAATCAGAAATCATCAATATTCTGTCTCAGGTACTTAGGTAGGTATATAGAATTTCGTGCTTATTGAAGAGCCGGGTAGTTGTCAGTCCACAGTTTGCCCAAACTTTATGACGTTTGAATAGCACCTCGAAAGCCTTTTCTGACATCGTGTCAAATGCATGTCATAAGTCATAGTGACTTGATCTTCTATCAAGGCTTTGGGACATTAGAAACAACGTTGCGCGCGAACGCGTGATGGGAGTTATGTTTCCACCAAAAAATCAATGTTTTCTGTCGGGACGCGTGCTCAGGTGGGGGTAGTTAAGAATATACCTTTGAAATTTTCGCACGTAACCGTATCCGCGCAGGTATCCCAAAAATTTTCGTTTCGTCGGGTTAGGTAACAATAATTTAACTCCTTCAAACTCTGTTCCTTTCACACCAATTCCACGGGTTCTTTGAATTCACACACGTAGAGGGGTGGCTAAACAACAGGGCAAATGTTTAATTGAAATTGTTGCAATAGCACGCGGATATTTCCAACGCTTCTTTTTATTATCTATCTCCGTTTACCCCGTTTTCCAACAATTCGAAATTACCATATTCCACCCCTAAACGTATTCTACTATAGTACGAAATCACTGCAGAGATATTCGCAGAATCTAGATGGAAACGGTAAAAGGAAACTTGCACAATATCTATCTCAGAGGATTTACCTATACCGAAGTGTGAAATTACCCGGTTAATCCCATTCCAATTGCTCAACCATTTGTAAACTTTCATGCCCGCGGTTTAGCTAAATCCACTACCTATACTAAAATACATACTGCACCCGCACACAATGCATATACATTATCAACTACACTACGAACGTCAAGAATTATCTGGCGTACCTATACCTATGACGTTTACATTAACCGTACAACAGAATTCCACCAGCTGCAGTATCGAACGGTTCAAAGTTTGCGTGTGCGTACATCAGGGGCCAGAAGTTCTGCTACACGACAATTGGATAGTCTATGAAGTTTTCCCGACATACCCGCATGGCCTGGTTACCTCGAGTTTGCAATGAGACAATTATACCTATATATGTGGGCACATATCCTTGAGAGTAGCCACTGGTCCCAGAGCAATATCTGGATTGGTACGAAAGTCGCAGGGTGTAAAATAAGAGCTGAGGATGCGCTTTCCTGTTCTCCACTATCCTCTGCACTGTGGTCTGCACGCTATTCTGATGGTTATATTTGAGTTGAAAACTTGCGAGCCAAACTGTACATACACGTTTCTATATACCTGTATAGTACATGTGGTATATACACAAGTTTCTATATCGTTAGCTGTATAGGGTTTAACGATGCAATGGGACGACGTGTGAGGTGTGCTATGTTACTTCAAGACAGACTTGAGCAATATCAAATTCGTTCACATCTTATAAGCCTTTCGTACTCTGGCCCGAGAGAAATAGAAAATATTATGTACACCTGTCCACGTAGTACATACTCTGGATTATTTCACGCAGCACATATAAGTGCGTATTGATCAACCGTGGATAAGCTATATACTCATAGCAATGAGAAGCTCTTCATTGCAGGCAGTTCTGCTTTTGACAGGCTAGAATCGAACCTCTACTCTTCTCTAACACATACCGCTATATCTAGTATATATGTACGATATTTCAGTATATAAACACGCTATTAAATCTCGGTCCATTGTTTCCCGTTAGAATCACTTTAATCAATATATCTGCACGTAGTACATACGTATGCATACATTGTGTCATAGTCGCTTTCACTGCATTGCATTCCATTCCATTTCATTCCATTTCATTTCATTCGCGAAAGAAATGATTGTCGATCAGCTTTTTCCAACTTTATTGTATGGCCGAGACTACAGGAAGGCAGGTATTCAACGGTGACCTGAAATCCTCGCCTGTATGTACCTGGATAGTAAATTTACGTAAACATGCATTGGACATCCATGTAGACTTAACCGATTACACAAATGTCACAGTCAGTCTATCCCGCAGGTCTTTCGCTGATAGGTGTGTCTTTTCTTTCTTTTATTTTTTCCCTGCTTATGAATTATGGAGATTTTTCTATCAGTTTTTTCAACCACCGCCCAGCACGTGGTACTAGACCAAAAAGCTGCTTACGTTCTTCGCGTGTTAGTACAGTGAGAATATAGAAGTGTAAAAAGCCGAATTGAGGCACGCGGAGTTGAGACTCTCGACGGCATCGATCGCGTCTCGACCAATCCAGCCTGTTCTCGTCTTTTCTGCTCTTCATCTCGCGCCCAGCATCCTATAGATTGTGTAACCAGTGGGAAGAAGAGTGTCCAGCGGTGATGGTATATTTGGGAAGAGTGTCTATAGGTATACTTCCTTCCCTCTATAGTAGAATTTAAACTAATGGATACTGTCCGACTGTTCATTGCTCCCAAATTCAACCAAGGAATGAGAGATTTGTCAACTTCAAGAGGTGGATTGTTCGCTAAAGAAAACGTGTCTTGAAAACTTAGACCAGGACACTCGGCCCAAGTTAGTTAGGTAAATTGTTTCGTCTTAACTTCTTGGAAATTATACCAACGTCTTTTGCGGAATGATATTACAAAAGTAATTGCTTCCGTGAACTCTGAGACTTTCTCGTCGTTTATCAGTTACTTAGGAGTTCGTTGACTATAATTCACGTCCTTATAGGCTGCTTTATTACACTCGTGAGTTATTTTGTACAATAAATGATAAGTCATGTTATCGATGAGCGGTATGCAACAGATATTACAGGTACATCGAAAGATCTGTACACCGTACGCAAAAACTTATACTTATTTATTATCGAACGATTAATAGACATATGATCCTCCACCGAAGTCTTCTTCACTCGAATTTTTCCCTTATATACTTTTCTCGATCTTACTTCATCTATATTTCTACAGCTTCCACGGCTTACCGAAGACCCCGGAGAAATCAACCGATGGAACGAATCAGAAACTCCTATAGTGATCCGGGTATCCCCGATTAATTGGCCCGATTCCAATTTAGTTAATTTATAGAGTTTCACCCTTGCTCACAAGGGTAATGAAACATGGCGTTAACTACACCGCGTATAGTTCTGCCCCACGTTAATGTATAGCATTATAATTGACGGATATAAATCCCAGACCTCTAGAGAAGCACATTGAAAATTAAAAGCTCGAACCAGTACTTTTTTCCGAGGAAACGAAACCGCATATTCCGGATGTCTCTCTCCAATACGATAAAGTATCATCGCGGTCATCTGTGCCAAATACCTCCGTAAGCTGTTCCCCATCAAAACAGTTATGATACTGAATAGATTTCGCTAGTAATATATATTTTTGTTCAAATTGGTCGACGATTATATACAGAGCTTTTCATGTATCTTTTATCACGTAGATGAATGAATAAGCCTCGTGTGCGAGACGGTGAGGGATGAAAGGATTTCTAGTGGGCTACGGGATCCGCATTAATAAATCGAGTCGGAAATTTCAGGTCCAGGTTATACGTGGGGATTATTTTTATAAAAAGTACCATATATATACGTCTTCGAATAGATATTGAGAGGTGAGTTGAAGTGGGTATAGGTATTCTCAAAACCGTGTATATGGTATATACCCCATGTACCTCCGACGTTATATTCAAATTCAAAACGGGTAGGGCATATATCAGGCATACGAGGCACAAACCGCATTAGTGGGAAGTGAATGCATAAAATATTTCGTACTTTTTAAAATTTCATCGATACGTTATTTCGCACACCTATGATAGAATCTGTTCATCTTTCATGAATTTCATTCATAGAAATACACGGATCCAAGGGTTTGAATAGAGGGTATGAAAATCACTCTCATGCATACGTAAATCGTCATTCACACCCCCATAGTTCAGTAATTAAACAATTAATTATGCCAGCAGAGGTACAATTGATTATTGAACAAGCCGGGGTTACCGCAAGCTTTGACCTTCTGTTCTCCGTGTATTTATCGTATGTATTCCTAGATATGGGGGTATTTTCGTAGATACATATCTGAGGAGTACACATAGCTATATATATATATACACGTAGGTATGAACATAGGACTTCAGGGCAGAATTACCTCCAGTGAGGTCACGCCGAGAACGTAGACCAGGATCGTCATGCTATGGAACTGAGAGTGTAGGGATGTTAGGGTGAAAGGACGCTGATGCAGGGAGCACTCAAACCTGTCCGTATTGGATTTCCATAAAGTCACAACCTACCGTAAATAATAATGAAACAGTACCTCTCGTAAATCAGTGCGTTACGTAGCCAAGTACTAGTCGTATAGATATGCAGTTTACTGTACTTATGAAACTCTCCCGGATACACACATATATCCGCGATTATTTCCGTGTTCGTATAATATGCCAGCAAAAGATAATAAACACTCATAGTTACATGTATCGATATTACTTTTTTTCTATATGTTTTTTTTTTACCCATACTGTAGAGGCTAATGGAGGATAGTAGTTCGAGTATCATTCGTCGCACAATTTCCTCTCGAGTAATTCTGTGTGTTCGATACCAAATTTGGTTTTTTACGACAATTTAGAAATACAGTATAGCAACTCGGTGTTGTGTTGTACTCCAATCCTTTACCGTTTCGTATTTAATCTCGCTTTGCAACGATGATTTTATGTTATTAAAAACACCCTCTCTAAACCCGAGGGATATTCCCAGCTCTGTAAAACTGGGGATTTTTATTTTCGTTTCAATTTTCATTAGTCTTTTTTACTTCACCTACTTAGTAGGTAAATGAAAAATGTAAAGGCAGGTGGTCCTAATTTCCCTCTGCATTATACTTTTGATAAGAATTTCACGCTTCTTTTAATCTCTCATATTTTTTTTTCTTCTTCTTCTTCTTCTTCTTATTTTTATTTTATTTTATTTTCGTTACTAGCTGAGCCTTCTACTCTCTTTCTATGTATATATATATATTATATGCTGATTAGAATTCATAATTCATCAGAGGCACACGCGAACCTCACATAATTGTTGCTGGAAATTAAGGTGTTACGTCGCGATTTATAAAAACACACGCATTTTCTCTATCAACTACCCGAATTTCACATAAATAAAAACTCGTATTATTACAGCGTGTTAAACTCCTCGTCTCGCCTTGATTTTCATATTAAAAACACTATTATTAAGTTCATTCGAAATTGGATCAGTTCCTTATCGTCCGGTTATACGCGAGTAAATTTCTCGCCTCAATCGTTCTTTTCATCTGACCAACATCTCCGAGGATTTATTAATTCCATTCGTTATTTTCTCAGCACTGGTCAGCGAGTCTTTTTCACGTTAATTTATCCCCAGAAATTGTCACTGTGAACCTTTACCATCTGTAATTTCATTCTCGAATAAATCAAGTTCTGAGCTTCCAGGGAACACTTGATAAGAAGATTTCGAACACCCAGAGGCACCACTCCGAGCCAATTATGATCTTGCATACTGCATGCTGTTCCTCCTCTTCTCTCTGTTCCCAGTAATATTTCCCTTGGGACTAAAAAGGAGAGATTTGGTGAAGCGAATTCCCAAACGAAACTCTCTCTCCATATTATACGGTTTTTATTTTCTGTCCCCAAAATTGCCCATGCCCCACAGGTATTATACTTCGAAATGGAAATAATTGCGCTCTGAATTTAGTGAAAATTTCGTGTTTCTAGGCGGTTAATCATTCAGTATATCTAATTACTGAGAGTCAATTAACTCGATGTGTGTATGCATCAAATAATAATACGATAACGTATACGCGTCGACGGGTTATTAAATAATTATTCGTCGGACGATCGATTAATAATTAATAGAGGAACTCGACGTTGCGGTTAATTGAATCACGGGAGGTTTTAATATCCGCAAAACTAGGTTGAAAATTGAACATCCTTGAGGAATATAAACCGCTGGGAAAGACACCGGGACTCTAAACGGACATTGTTTAATCGTTCGCGTATATCGAGGGGGCGATAAATTTAGTAGAATTTTACGACCAACTGATCCAAGCAGCCCGCAATATCTAGGAAATAAAACACACGGTAGGTACCCTCTTTGCTACGGTCTGAATTCTCGCGGGGGCATTCAGCGAGGCGTTGGGCATCCATTTCTTTCCTAGCGGCCAACACAACGAGGACTCTTCGTCCTGACCTCGCTCGCTTTTTCTCATGTCTCTAGAGGATCCAGGCTAGGTTGACCCTTTACAGTGCCGAAACGGCACGCGTATACGTATACCAACCCTACTGCCGTCACGTTACGTCAACCAGTCTACGTTGTAATTGGATACGGGGAGTCAACAGGCTTGCAGACTTAGCGCGGGATTATTTAATCGTGGATTATTGAGTAAGGGTGGAATCAGTGAACCGAGAGGGAATGAGAAAGATAGCGAAAATCTCCAACGCGGAATGCCTAAGCACAGATTTCCTTTTCGTTACGGTTTAGAATCCCTCGTTTTATGCGGTGCCTAAGTCTGTAAGAAAATTGGTTTCGTCGCTGATGAGAGTCGGAAAAATTCACAATCACATCCACAACCACTGGTATGATTTCTCGTAAGTCGTCGGGGCAAGAGAACTCGGGCCTTTTTATTCTACCACAATGTAGTATTGCAGATCCTTGAAGGTCCGAAGATCTCGGAGGAGAATTTTAGAGAGAAATTTTTTCAAATCCTCTGCGGAATCTTATGGCGAAAAACTTTTCAAACTTTTACCACTGAATTTCGGCGTTGATCTAAGTATGTGAAGAAGAAGAAAAATATGGGCGAGGAATATACCCAAGGTCATAACTTACACGTTTATAATAAGAGTTTATATGGTGGATCTAGTGATGAAGGATAAGTACTCGGGAAAACTTTAGAAGAGGATTTACGGACTTCTTTTTTAATGATTTTTTATCTTTTTCTTCCTCTTCTTCTTCTTCTTCTTCTTCTTCTTCTTCTTCTGTTATTTGAGGGCGAGACGTGACTTTCAAAAAATTCTGCTTTAATATACTTGCCGTAATACTTGTCCTCGTGGTCCGTCGCAATTTCGAGATCCAAAATCTTTGAAGTTTGAAACTCTAGCTGATCGAATTCGTCTGAATACGGTATGAGAATCTGAAGTGATACAGTGAAACAGCGTCGCTTTGATCAAGCCAGTAATCCCTCTATCCGATCTACTACGCATTGACCATCGACTCATACCAAAGAATTCCATTCCATTATCGTCAACGGGCTTTCAGATTTTCTTCAAATTCAATTTCTTTTCACGAAATAAAAAGAAGAAAGAAAAATTCTTGGCTTCGTCGGTATAGAACGAAAGAAAATCCGTGAACACGGTATTTTTTACGTTTCTTTTTTCATTATCTTAAAAACCCGTAAATTTACCGGAAATACTATCAAATATGTGAAAAATATATGGGGCGTTCCAGGCAATTTCTACCTGGCCGTAACCATCAACACTTTAATTTTTTTTATTTCGTTGGTATCGTGTAAGGCGTAAACGTTTACGTTTTAAAACGAAAAGAAAAAAAGATTTCAATAATTAATCGCTCGAATATCGATTTCAATGAAATTTACAATAAATTTTCTGTAATACAGAAGGATTTTGAACCCATAGTGAAGACAGGTTTGCATATAATTCGGGAGATACGAGCAAACGGATTCAAAACGATATGACTCCCATGAATCATTGAAATGATTAAATTTTCAACTTATCATTTTCGAAATCATCGTTAAAATGATTTATGATAGTACTGTGGTAAAATAAATTGAATTTTTTTTCTCATTTTTTTTTTTGTATTTCCTATATTTTCCAAATTCTGCATTTGCATAAAAATATTTCATTGTTCGATCGATGCCTCGTAAAAAAAAAAGGAAAAATAATCGAAATTCTAGAAACAAAATTTCCCATCTAAATGCGTATATTCTCAAAGCCTTCCGCATTCAAGCTCATTGCCGTCGAGTAGTACGTGCCCGTCATACGTCGGACGTGTCGCCACCGCGCCTAGCTAGCTCGCTTGCAGTAGTAACGTCCGCGACACAACGGGCTTGATCGTGAGTTGAAGCTACATAATTTGGCGTCTGACCAAATCCGGCGTTACTACTAGCCTCGCCGTTCGCTATGCTATTTGTTTGTGTAGTTGATTGATACTCAGCTACTGCGGACGATGGGTAGGTACCACCTACGTGTATGATAAATCGGGTAAAGGCGTGACTCCAATCGTCAAGTAGAAACGACAAAATCTTGAAACAAATCGCAGCCACTTTAACATTTCTCAACTTTTCAGCCTCGATTTTTTATTTCTTTTTTACCTGACAGCTAGCTGCAGGTTCTGGCTTCCTTTCTTCTTCACTCTGTCCAGGACGGCGTACATATGTGCTCTCATTTCTTCTAAATGATATATAGATGAAGTGATACGTTGTGCAAGGAAGAAAAGGAAAATTCCGCGCTAGCGTATGAAGCTTGCGATACCCTGAGCCTAAAAGGACTTTCTGTTTTCGAATCTCCGTCCTTTGTTTTGTTTTTCCATATCATATTTTATAATTATTTCAGATCCCTTTTTCTCCTTTCCGTAAAAGACCAGGGGATTTTTTTTATTCTGCGGTAACATGTAGGGTCAGGGCCAACGGCTATTTCTGACCAAAAAATGGCTCCTGGAAAAGGGAAATCAAAACGTGTCCTTTCTCAGATTCTTACTTCCGTGAACCTGGCAAGGCAGCAGTTATATTAACCCCGTTACCAAGTCCTAAGCCTTCGAATTGCGGAGAAGCCCGTAAAGCCTCTTTTACGGTCTAGGGCTAAGTTCCGCTCGGCGTCATGCGACGCGATGCTGCAGCCACTTTGCGATATTCTTTTACCGCACATGACGGGAATTCATGACGAGGGGTGGATATCAAAACGGTCCCGGGCTGTGTTACGATTATCGCTTTGTTTCTTTGTACAAAAAATTTTACATCAAAGTCGATTTGCTTTGTATTTTGGGCGCCTTGAGGCTCGTTCACCTTCATAAGCGCGGGTGCAAAGGGCGGTCGATATATCAAGGAGAGAAACGAAAGGAAATAAAAAAAAAAGCTTAGGTAGTGATGAGGCAAAAGTTGAAAAGCGAAAAACTAAAAATAAGAGAAAATGCCGAAGGATGTACTAAAAAAGCACGTCACGATCTTCCGGCTCGCAATCATCCCTGAAAATTTTGGTCCTCTTACCTCCCGGTGGGCAAACGTTAATTAGTTTTGTTAGGAAAAGTTAGTTTCTAAGTTTTTGAACACACTCCGTAAACTCTAAGAGCTATGGGGGTGTAAAGAGCTATTCCTACAAACCCAGCTGCAACGGGGTAATGTTACAGGATTTATTTATACCTCGCGTTGTTTCTCGTACCTGTATACGATATTACGAAGATTTGGCGACGGGTAACAAACGCTACTTGACCTTTGACATTTTACTCGTTTTTCCGGCTGCTAACGAGACAAGTTATACGTAGGTACCTGTACCTCATCTACCTCGGGTGTTCACCGAACCATGAAACGCGGTATCTACGGCACATTGATTCTGTTATTCCTTGTCGAATATATATAAGTAGACTGGTAAGGAAAAGCTCTTATTTGCTTACCAGATCTCAATCTCCATCTGCAAGGAAGTGATGTTATAGATCGTCTCTTCCGAGTATCGAATAAACTCGAAAACAATAACATGATTATGTTTTTTCTCCGCTAATTGCCTGAAGGGAACGTGATTCAACTTTCAAGCATATACGTATGTATGTATACGTGTATACTATACTGATCCGCGATGACCAAGGGGATAATTTGTCCTTGCTTCAATTCACTTTCTTTTTTTTCGTCCATTTTCTCTTTACTCGAACAATTTTGTTTCAGAGATTACGAGAGCAGCAACATATTGGACAATCTCCTCTCCCGCATGGAACAATATGCTAACAACTTGGAGACTTTGGTCGAGGAACGCACGGCTGACTACTTTGAGGAGAAGCGTAAATGCGAGGAACTGTTGTACCAACTTTTGCCAAAGTAAGTCAACCGAAATTACTATCGTCTGATATCAAATTGGGTAACTTATTTATACTTTATATATACTTGAGGAACACTAGAGCCGACTGAGATCGTGTAGAAAATAAAACTACCCTGTCAGGTAATCGAATCTATCGACGTGAAAGTCTGAATGAACTTTTTTGGTCTTTTTTTTAGTATTTTATAAAGAACAAAGGCTTCTATTTAAACTTTTTAAATTGGTGAAGAGGTTCCTTGATTCCTCGACGGATTAGGTTTCTCATTTAGTTACTTTGGTATAAAATTAAGGCTTAATCCTTCACGTTAATTTAAAATTAATTTTGCGGTAGGATGGGATAAGCTGTGTCCAAACTTATTTGCCTCTTTATAATCTACTGAATTAAACATTACGCATGTTTTTAATCAGGATCTGGTTTTACTTTGATTTCATAATCCTGTAGGCGAGGAAGTCCTCCAATTTCCATAGTAGGAAAAAGGGCAGTAATTCTGTCCAATATAAAAAAGCAAATGAAAAATACGAAAAGGATATTGCCGTACATATGATATTGTGAAAAAATTCTCAGGATTTAATGTGTCCCGATTCCCCCGAGCCGAACCCAATGTGATTTCGTTTTCCGAATGAATATCCCCGAGTAAAGTGAAAAAGGAATGTTAAAAATTCGAAAATTGCGTTAAATCTCGTTGAAAAAAATGTATAAAATCAGCCTAAACCCTCTCTGCGGTATCCTGGAATTTAGTCAATTTAAATATAACCACGAAAATTCCCGGACCAACGGTATGTCGGACGAAGATCTCAGGGTTGTTAATTTCAAGGACGCAAATGTTTTACCTCCTAAAATCTTGACGAATTTTTTCAACCAAAGATGCCGTTTTCTCGTTCCTTCTGAAGCCTTTCGACTTCCCTAAGTCTGTGTAAAGAGGCGATGGAAAATACGGGCCGTGAATTGCGTCGGGAATCAAAGAAACGCCAATAATGGAGGCTCGCGTCTGGAATCCCTTTGCTAATCGTCCTTGGCCATTTCCCATGTGAATATTGGGGCAAGGCTTAGCTGAAGACGGGTTTTGGGTTCGGAAACTATTCCGGCTACGTATCCCAACTATTCGGACTATTCGGTTATAGTGTTTCTTGTGTAAGTGGTTCGTCGTAAATGACGTGCTGTAAATTTTATTTCAATTATCTCGACGGTTTTAACCGCAGAGTAATTTAAACTTATATCATTAATTATTAGGGAAGAATGAGTCGCAAAAGGAAGAAAAGTGAAAATAAATTAAGCTTTAATAATTGCTATAAAAAGGGGTCAGGGAATAAAACGGCACGTATCCCATGGCAATATTTTATTCCGTTCCATTTGAAATCGTAAAAATTTTATTCGAGAATCTTATATTCGCTGACTAATACTAACTCCAGAGATGGACGACTATATAGATTGAATATTACACCTGGTGTATAAGTTACGTGTAGAATGTATGCCTTTGTACGTATCATGAACTTTTCTTTTATTTCTTTGCTGCTGATACTTCGGAAAATAGATTTTTATGTGAATACCTTCTCCGGAAAGGAAAGGCTTGTGACTCAATTCTAAATTTTCGCTCAAACGAGATTTCTATTCCGCATATCGTGAGCCGGGTAAAGAAAAACATTTTCACTACGAAAATTATGATTTGTCTGATAATCAAGATATCGAGTTCGATTTAGACTCATTTTTAAAACGCTCATGTTTCAGGTATTTATGAAAAAACTGGTCGGTTTTAAGATAAAGCTTGAATTGCCAAAAGTATTTCAAGCTTCATTTCCAAGCTCGCTAATTTTTTCATTAATACCTCAATTATTATTGTGCCCCGTCAAAATGAGCCAAAAATCAACTCGATAGCTTAATTTTTAGCCGAGTTATAATTTTTTTGAAAAATAAAAATATTCCTTCTATTTTTTTTTCCGTATCAGTCACAAAAATTTATCGTTTGTAGTATCAGAAATGAAGTTTATTTTGGAAATATCCACGTACGTCCAAATGATTCTTATGATGCTGTCGGCGTTGGGTAGGATGTTCGAGGTTTTTGAGTAGATAAATTGGAAATCTCTATGGAATATTAAGCATCGTGTCGGGTCGGCGAATAGCGATATGGATTTATTCTAAGTAGTAAAATAGAGCTACGAAAAGTGGTTGTCCGCGGATCTGACGGGGCTCAAAGTCGAGATAAAGGAGCCTGAGGATTATGACGAGACGTATATGTTCTCCGCGGATGGTATACGCAAAATTCTCGATCACAGAACGCTCAATAATACATGAATTGAAGAAAGCTAAACCCGGGGATTGGGGCGGAAATGATACATGGAATTAGGTCCGATTTACGCCAAGTAGTATGCGAATAGTGAAGTAGTCGTATATTCCGACCAGACTCGTCGAGCTTTTTAACAACCTAACGCTTTGGAAGATAAAAATAGCATGAAAAAAAAAAAAACATATATAAAAAAAAAAAAATTAACACCATAGGCTAACAGCCGCGCGTTCAATAAACGCTGAATGAAATTCAGCTGAACAAGTGAAATTGAAAGCATGTCTAGTCTAAGGAAAAATTAGTAGACATCGAAAATTCATCGCGCGATATGCAAAGTTCTAAAGTTTGAAGATTTTTTTAATAAGTTTATTTTAAAAATTTTTTTATTTGCTTCAAATTATCATCTAAAAATAAGGAAAGAGAGAGAGAGAAAGACAGGTGGAAATTCGAATACGTAATGTGCGCGTATTCGCGGAGAAAATATTTCATTTGAAAAGTTTTTCTCGGCAATATCTGTCGCTGGGAATTTATTTCGTGGCAACCAGATGTGCAACTTTGTTTCGTAGGATATTTTACCGTATGGTATACGTGTGGGTGTATGTAGGTATGTAGTACATGCGCGGTTACCGTGAGATAAATAACCCGAAGGCACTTAATTTGAAGAACTTTGCGGCGTATGAGAATGAGGGAAAACCGAAATACGTACCGTGCTGAAAATACATATCATTGTCTTGTTCGGCAGACCGTCAAAGCGGACACGAGACCAACCAGCGTTACGCTTTTGAATTTAATGGGATTTCGTATTACTTCAGGCTTCGGAAGAGACGGATGTGAAGCCCGATAGGACGCGGTCCAGTACTCACAGGATTAATTTCTTTCAGGAGAGGAACGTCCCCGACTGTTTAAAATTCAAATATAAACGCTGTTGGATAATTTCAATTGCAAAATACCTAGATTTACCTATACCTATATACCCCTTTCGAAGCTGACATTAAATTCTTTTAATAGTTTTGACAAAGATTAGGAGAATTTAATCCAACCGCAGATTTTACATCTCTTTGTCAGCTGGTTATACCACACCTTGTTCGACTTCAAGTTTCCCACTTAATCCTCAAAACTAACTTTCCTTTTACTCCCTACGTTATACAACGATTCGTACGACGACCGGGAACAGGGAATCTGGGGAGGCTTGCTCCAACTCGATTCTCAAAAGCCTATCAATAAACGGGAAGAAGAAAGGTGGGCAAAACCGTTCCACAGAAAAAAGAAGAAGAAGAAGAAGAAGAAGAAGTATAAATCCTTGTCGATCAATCGAAGCAAGTAAAGAAAAAATAGGAAAAAAAAAAACTTTTTAAACCCCGTATTGATCATAAAATTCAACAAGAGTTAGAACGAAAAATTCGGTTCTCGGTCAGTCGTCGCAAGGTACAGTGAAAGCGATCTTTTGAAATGGTTTCCTTTGACGTAAACATCAACGTCGTACATAACTACACATATATACACATATATATATATATATATATACATACATATACCGATATACAGGGTAAAGTCGAAGCCGCGAGAGATTGACAGTCAGTGGGAATTGCTTCTCCGAATCGGACGGATAGCCCTATTTGCAGAAGAGGAGTAGTGAGTCAGGGTATCAAACGGAGCAAGTTTATATACGTAGAGATCAAACCGAGATCTATTCGGCTAGGAATAAATTGAGAGGGATTTAAAATCGGGAAGATGTTCCTGGTGGGGAGTATAATATTTATACCTTTGCACTCATACATTATGCATGTATGTATACATATAATATACGTATATTATATAGCTGTATAACACAATAACGAAAAATGAAAAAATGCGAGAAAAAGAAAAGAAAAGAAATCATATATACATGCGACACGGATACTCATTCAGAGCAATGCACTTCCTCAGACAAATCGCAAGGTATGAAGATACCCACATATCGAGTCTCAGGGAAATATACTTCCCTGTTCCTATTCCTTCTCTCAATACTGCCTCAGGCTTTGACTGTAGAATATATGTACCTACTTTATTCCCGACGTGATCCGATCGCGAATAGGCAGTCCCATTATTCCTCTAGGACGAAAGCATAGAATCTCCTAATAAATGGGATCGTTTCTTGGGTTCTCTCATTCGGTTTCACCACCGGTGAACAATATATGCAAGTTTTTGCATCAGGGCTAGTATACCCAGATAGGTGTATGTAATCACCTATATTTTTCACCCTTTCAGATCCGTAGCTTCGCAGTTAATACTTGGTCAGAGTGTAATCGCCGAAACCTACGACCATGTGACCATTTACTTCAGCGATATCGTCGGCTTCACCAGCCTCTCGGCAGAAAGCACACCCCTGCAGGTGGTGGACCTTCTCAACGACCTTTACACCTGCTTCGACTCAATCATCGAGAACTTTGACGTCTATAAGGTAAGTGAATACGGAAACTCGATCCCATTTTTACCACCGCTTTTATCCTGACAAAATAACCATCGGGGTGATGCAAGACTTATTTTTTATACCTTTTTGCCATAGAATTCTGATTATTTTACCAAAGACATGGGATGCTGAAGTTTTCTTTAAACACCAGCTCTAGCTTAAACTTAGAACGAAACGAAGCTCGTTATACGTTGCTGCAGCTGGTTTTCTCCCAGGATTTTACGCCCTTGTTTCTGTAGGTTCAGTCTATCCTTTTGCACAGCTAGACTTTCTACGTAGATACCTAGTTCGATTTGTCCGTGAATTCCGTACACATATCCTTTAAATAAAATTCCTCCCTTCTCGTATAAAGTTTCTTCACAACTTAGCCGTTCAAGTTTCAGAGATAAAGTTACGATATGTTTTTAGCCAGTTAAAATAACGTTTCTCCATTTCCTTAGGGGGGGTGAAAACTAGCAACAAGTTGACGACTTCTTGGTTCACGATCGCAAAATTTCTTCGTGATTGAGAAGTTTATGGGTTAAAACGTTTTACAGCGGGGGATGAAATGGAATAAATTATTCCTAAATAAGGGTTGCTATATTTTCGACGGTTTTTTGTTTATTTTTTTTTATTTTTCTTTTTATGCCGATTAACGCATACGAGCGTGTGACTGAAACACCAACGTAAATTGAGAAAATTGACAAGCTCTCCGTTAGCTTCCTATAGGTGGAGACGTATTCACTAAGTATTTCCTCAAGCGTAACTAAAGTGTTTACAAACAAGAAAACCGCCAAGAAAACGTGTACTAAGGTCCAGTCGTCTAAGAGAAGAGCAAAGTTTTAGTCTATTATGTACAGCCTCGAACTTGTGAAGGGAGAGAAAAGCATAGAGTAAAGTTAGAACTATTCGAAAGACGGAAATTATTTTTGTCGCTAATGGAAGCGGGGCCGTGTTCCAAAATGAGCAAATGAAAAAACAAAACTAAACGAAAATGGAAAATGAAAAATAGAAAAATTCCGCGGGAATGAAACATGGATCCTTTTGTTTGCATGGGTGTACAGGATTGCAAACCTTTCTCTAAATACGTCGCTAGTATCAACGGCACGTACTAATACTCACGGCTTTACCTTTACACCACGCGCTTTCTCGTCCTTCTCTTCTCTTCTCTCCTCTCCTCTCCTCGTCACCTTTTCTCACCCTATTTCTATCTTTACTAAGGGTAAATATATATATATGTATATATATACGTATATAGGATACGTGTGCACCTAGTGCTACGAGAACTGCTAAACTCCAACATCAGATTCTTCCACCGGTTGGAGCTTAAAACCCGAGAGTCTCCGGTTCGAGGGTAACGGAGCGCAAGCTTTAGGGAGTAAAAGTACGCCGAGGATTCCCCGTTGCTTTGTCAGGATCCTATTCAACCCAGATACTACTACCGACGTGACGCGACGCGTTCCGACGTCGAGGACATTTTTATTTTAATAAAACCGAGTTCCAGCTCATACGAATTACGACTTCTTATTTTTTACGATTATAAAACGTACTGCAGGATCAGCTTCAACGACTTCTATACCAAGCTTAAACTCTTTTCCTCTTATACTCTTATCAGAATGTTTCGCGACTCAAAACACGGGTAATAAAATTCTGTTTATTTCACGGAGGTCAATGCCCTTCCAACATGTCCTTATTTTTGAACTACTAGGTACTTTTTACGACAACGATACAGATCGGGGGGTGACGTAAAATTGAGTCGCGATCTTGAGCGGATTTCTTTGTTCCTTTATACTCGCGTCTTCAGCACGTAGTCCTCCGCTTTGAGTGCTTCGTTATCCTCTATTATTATTTTCCTGCAGTCTTTGCGCAGGACCTTCCACCACTTACTTTTTATTTTTTAAATTGTTCAAAAATACGAGTATAACACGGTTTGATTCGATGGTATCGAACTCCCGCCACCCTACGACTATGTATGCTTCTCGGGATGAATATCGCAGAGGAATATGGACGGGCAAGTGAAGGAGGCCTTGCTCCTTATTTCCTGACCCAGAGAATCGAATCTTAATTAAGTTACGGCGTGTCGTGGATGAATTTAAAAACGAAGCCGAAACTAAGCCGGGCGAATTTACAGGAGGGGTTACGGTGAAATTGAACACTTTCACTAAAATCAATATCGAATTTGATCGCCTAAAGATTTCCGCGAGAATAATATCATTGGTAAACAAAATATTGGATAAGTCTGCTGCAATCTTGCGAACACCGGTTCCTCGATGATTGTTGTTTTTTTATTCTTTTTTCAAATTTTTTTTGCTTTTTTTACCTCCGCTGCATCCAGGGGTGAAATTAATTTTTGATTGACTTAAAACGTGATTATTTATTAACCCAGATTGCCGCACAGCGACGAGAGTCACGCGACAGTCTCGCAGAGTTCAGAAGCTTTTTTTTTTTTTTTCTGGCATTTGAAAATTCAATTCGCAACGGAATGAAGTGGTTTTAAAAATTGAAACGTTGAGTTATAACGTTTCCCTCTGCCCTCTGCTAGGTACTAACTATTTAATAAATTCACGTACCTACTACATTCAGTAAGAAGCTATACGGTATACAATATACATGCCTGAAACATATGTCTTAAATTATTCACGTGCGCCTTTCGTGAACTAAAAGAGCACTTGTTACGCGACGGGGGTGGTTCTTTTAAGAGATTAAATTACCAGAAGCTGTAAAACACTCGGAGTACATATATTATTATTTTTTTTTTTCTCTCTTTCTTGTTACTACGTCGTCGCTATTATTTTCTTATATTTTATTCACCCCTTTCGGGACAGAGGTTTCGCTTTCGCGTGACTAAAGGGGTGCAGAAAACTCCCGAGCAACGCTCCTTCCTTATAACAAGATGGTATCGTGACAAACACTGGAAAAAAATTTCCGAACCAACAAATCGAAGGAATGGTGAGGTGCTGCCCCTTCCTTTCTTCAGGATACAAATAAATCCTCGGCCACGATATTAAGTTTCATCATTTTTTTTTTTTTTTTTTGTAAAAAAAAAGAAATTCGAATCTCGACAATCTCTCTTAGTTTGCCGGTACGCTCATTTCTCTTCGAACAAACTGATATATCCACCCTTATTAATATACAATCAATTATGCATTTTTATAGGATATAATCGCGTGCATCGCGTGTCGCATGTATTACGGTTGGTTTTTTTTCCAGTGTTTTTTCAGTTTTTATCTTTTTTTTTTATTTCTAATCTCGTTTTACGGTCAAGGTAAATAGAAGGGTGGCGCTGTTGGCGGTTTCGCCTTGTAAACAAGAGGTAATTAAGAGCATCGATTGGGTGTGTCTATAGGTGGAAACCATCGGTGACGCATACATGGTGGTATCGGGACTTCCGGTTCGAAACGGGACCAATCACGCCAGAGAAATAGCACGGATGAGTTTGGCTCTAAGAGACACAGTTATGACATTTAGCATCCGTCACAGGCCGAAAGAACAGTTGAAATTAAGGATCGGGATGCATTCCGGTAAGAAAAAAGTCACGCCTTTTCCCATTTTCCAACATTATCTAAGCTCCAGATTTTCAGCGTTTTTTTTTCTTTTCTTTATTTCACCGGAAATCGGGCTATACTTTACCAATGGGAAGAACCATGTATGACAGAAAATTGTGCAATTGAATATTTGATTTTACTGTTTCCTCAAATCATAAATTTTTGAAAAATATATCGAAGTAGGAAATTTCGGGCAATATTTCGGATAAAATTTGACTAGTCGCTTTTTATAGCATCTTGCCATTCCTGACAAGAAAAAAAAAACGGGCTTCACTCGAATGCTGTGGGTTTCACTTTGTGCATTGAGGTACAAGAAATATCAGAAAATTTCAATCAATTTGTCGCCCGAGGTTGCGAGCTTCAATACCCACTTCAGTATAAAAGTCAGACATATAATGTCGCCAATTAATATTATCTAATGGCCTTATGCGGCGAGTTTACTCTCATTAATCTTTTCTCCTATAACGGCTGAGTGCCGCGGACTCTTTGGCAATTCTTTACAAGTAGACACGAGCGAGATATGACGAGATGAAAAGCTCGGGGACTTGGAAGTGCGAAATAGTTTAACTCCTGAGCTAGAAGCCGTGGCTTATCTTTTCCGAAAAGATATATTTCACAAGGTCAGGTATTAACCTCGGCTCTGAGTCATCCCGGATGAGAGGAACTGAGAGCAGTTTTTTTTCCACATTTTTTTTTACCGATTTTTGATCAGCTTTAACATCCGGCTCGGACTTCTTATGGCTGTAAATAAAACGGAAATTTCATTTTTTAAATGACCTGTTCTTATTATAATTCTTGACGTCGCATAAACCTCACCGAATTTTCTTCTTTACAGGACCCTGTGTAGCCGGGGTAGTCGGGCTGAAGATGCCGAGGTACTGTCTCTTCGGAGACACAGTTAACACAGCTTCGAGAATGGAAAGCAATGGCCAAGGTAATAAATTCTATTTATCATTATAATTTTCTTTACCCTAACTTTATTCCTCGTTTTATACACCCTCGTTATTTTAAACCCCTCTTTCTCTTACCCGTCAGGCTTTCGACCACTTAGCGAAATGACTAGACAGTTATATCTTTCCAACTACGAATCTTTTCCAATTATACAATTTTCCAGCGAAGTTATCTTCCGCCCATTTCAATTAAGCAGGATATTCCTTCGACCTCAACTCTCATGAAATTTTTAAAAAGTTGTAGTCAAATGGAGAGAAAATGGTAATTCGGTTTAATCCAGATCCTTGCTCGGAGATATTTCTAGAGCGTTGAGTATCTTTTTTTTTTTTCATCGAGTGGTGAAAAGGGTTGCAGATTTAATGTTTGCTTTTCATTATGGCCAGTTTATCGAAGTAGTACTGTAATACAGTAACTCTTTGAAGCGTGTCATGTATCATATAACATAACTTCGAATAATGGTCATATAGCGAATGGTCTGTTCAAATACGAATGCATGTATGTAGTATATACATACATACCTACGCTTTTGCGTAATTAATTTTGAACCTGGAATATTTGAACACCAGCTTTGTATGTACAATGGGGGATTTCGAGGGGTTACCTTACTGGCATGATGTTTGCCAGGGTACTACCGACGCGAATTTGTGCCTTAACAAATTCACTAGCATCCTAAGTTAACAGACCGTTCGAGGTCCTTGGCCATGGTCAAGGATTGGACAAGGACGTTGAGCAACATGAATCGAGGGTTTGAGAGCCCGTCAAGATCCCGATCAAAAATATGAAGCGAATATTTCTCGTCTTACGACGTGGACGCTCCCCTCCGAATAGCGTGAAGATCAGTTAAAAAGGGACAGGAAATTTTCTCGCGACGTCGTGTCTTCGCATCCGTTGCCGAAGATCGTTGACCCGTAAAGTAGCCTTTAAATCGTGACGCGTATCCACCAAATAACTGTACATATACAATCTTAACTTGAAATGAAATTCCAGCTTTATTTGAATTTCGACAATTATACCCGAAACGTCTTCCGTGTATGAGAATCCGCCATCGCCCTTCGTAAGCCGGATTTACTTTACCTCATCTTTGTTTGTTTGTTTGTTTGTTTGTTCCTCTTCTTATTTTCCCACTTTTTGAATGCATAATAAACGCGAAACTCTGAGGCGTGAGATAACGCGGATCCGAGAGATCCGAATTTCGTTTTTAATTCAAATTTCAATTTCTCATTCGTTTCAGCTCTGAAGATACACGTCAGTCCAAAGACCAAAGAGATCTTAGACACATTTGGTACCTTCGATTTGGAGTGCAGAGGAGAAGTGGCGATGAAGGTCAGTAGGTGGATTTATTAGTAATAAAATTTATATTCATTTTTCACAATCTCGAATAAATTCAGACATGGGTATCCCACTATCAATCAGTTATTATATTTAAATTGAGTAATTAAATTAATGAGTTTACCGATCGTTAGTCCTCGTCCAAATAGGCGTGTGATTAGTTCCCGAGTTCCCTTTAGCCTCGGTAAATATTCGGGAGGATGGTAAATTGAACGGGAATTAAAAACTGGGAGTTAAAATTATTTGATCAGCATTCGGACAATTTTTTCTTTTTAAATTTCATTTTTTCATACCGATTTGAGGAGACGACAAGTTTCCCCGTTCTTAGGCCCGTGTAAATTCGCTTCATCCCTTTGCTCTCGATTCCAGATTCTTAGTTCTCAATTTCTTTACGGAGTAATACGTTCTTTGAAGAACCCGAGACAATCGCCTACTGAAATTATTAGACTGGGTAAAACTTTGTACAACATGGTTTCACCAAATTCAAAGGAAAATTCGTCTCAAATCTTTGGACAGCTTTTTATCTTTTTTATTGCATCAGAGATGAAAAGACGGTTTTAATGAACTGGCATGTCTATTTATACAAGCCTTCTCGGAAGCTATAGGTCTTTCGATTCATACTCTCGCTTCTAACCCCGTTTATTACCATCTTATGAAATTTCGTAATATGCTATACACAGACTCAATTCATCCGTATTCAGTCAACTTTCAATTCCATCATTGCTAGATCGCTAGATATGTCAATCAATCATTTCTCTCGTAACAAATCACACGTACTGTCTCTATAACAATGGATTCTTCGCCTATAACTAAGGGGATAGCTTTTTTTTTTTAGTGAGAATTTGTTCCAACGCAACAAGCCGAGTCGATGATTAGATACTGATTATTGTTGCGTCAAGGAGAGTTTTAACATGCTCAAAGACACCCTAGCTGTTTCTTGAATGAAAAATAGAATCAGAATCATGACCAATCGATTGTAGATTGAATCATCCAGATTTTAGAGATTTTAGAGAGTTTTTAAAAATCTTAAATCTGAAATTAAATTGAGCTTTCAGCTTTGAGATTTCATTCATACCTTTTGGACAGATGTGTTTGTTAATGCCGATTTTTTAATTATTTTTTGAATCCTGATACCGGAAATTGGTTATCGGTTTTTTGTTTTTTTCTTGTTGGTACAGGGAAAGGGGACGATGGTGACGTACTGGCTACAGGGTGAGAAGTCAAAACCAACAAACAACAACAACGTTCAGTCGAGACCTACCCCAATGGTGAATCAAGTTCCGGCAAACGCTCATCAGCATCAACATCAAACACAGAGCCAGAATCGGAACGCGGTAAATTTGACGGGTAACGGGGCACCCCCAAGCCTCGTTTCTCCTTCACCCCTTCATCGAGCCACCGATGCTGCTGCTAACGGACCTCCAAATCACCCTCCCACACTCTCGACACACCTTACATTAGAAAGTGTCCCCAATCATTCTGACTCTGGCCCTCAGGCCCCACTTCTCTTACCAGCAACAGCTGGGTCACATCCACGAGTTTAGTTCTCTTCAGCGAAGCCCCAGCCCCAACCCCAACCCCGACCCCAGCCCTATCCCCGTTCCAATTCCCAGTCCAAATCCAAACCCCCGATCCCTTAAATCAAACGACCCAAACTAGAGATTAAAACGCGCTTACGAGCGTCAGGTATTACATGGAACCAATGTTGCCGAAATTAGCGATTGGGAAGAAGGGGATCAGAGCCCGGGTACAGAACCCCGGCGTCTACAAACCGCAGTGGTTGCTCTATCATCGGATATAATTAGGGCTTGATTTTAGTCACAGAGGCAAGAATCTAGCTCAAAAGTAACAAGAAAAGAAAGAAATATACCATATATGTGGTGGTTATATTTATTTCTCATTTAGTTATGTACCAGAGTGGTAATGAGGTGTGGAAAAAAAAAATAAGCAAAACAGGAGAGAAAGAAAGGGAAAAAAACAAGTATACGGAAGTGAAAGTCATTTTTCCACTTTTTAATAAAAAAAAAAAAAAAAGAAAAAAAGCGAAGTGAAATAATATCATTGTTGATAGATCCTCAGCTTCGTTGATCGCTAGGAAGTGATCTCTTTGTACAAGGTATCGCGGAATCAATGTTACCATTATTAGCTAATGATTAGATTTAAATAAATGAACTGTAATTTCAGTGACTATATGAAAAAGGATTGAAAATTCATCAGAAGGAAGGGGGAGAAAAAAAAAAAAAAAAAAAAAAAAAGACAACATCGTGGAACGAAAACGAAAGAATTTTATTTACGTAAATGTTTGAATTTAAAAAATTCTTTTCACGTAAAACGAATATGGATAAAATTCGCAATTAGGTTCGTACGGTATATAAGGATTTAAACTTTAAACCAATCGCACAGTATTATACCTATATATAATAACAATCGTATTTTTATAATTTATTTTATTCAACATATGTACGGGGTAATCGAGCAGTTATTCAGACATCTTAATTTCATATCCAGATTCATTTTTTCATAAAAAAAAGGAACAAGAAAAAAAAAGGAAAAAAACAATATATTATATATATATTAGTCGTTCATTGCTACGAGTAAGATAATCGGTTCGGCCTATTCCAAAAGGCTCATGGGCCAACGGAAAGCAGTTACGTATGACATTACTAGCTTTAAGCACAATTTCACAATTTATTGTTAAAATATAAGAAAAATAAATAATAAAAAATTTAAATAAATGAATATAAATAAAAATAAGAAGAAGAAGAAGGAGAAGAAGAAGAAGAAGAAAAAGGAAAGGTTTTGAAAGCCTGCGGAACTAAATCGAAAGAGGTAACAAAAAAATGAAAATAAAAACAGAGTACCTTCATTCGGAATAAATTACCTACAAGGCGAATCGTATACGTGCCGATTGAACCAACAATATTTACACATAATTGTACTGGCAGTGTTGAGTATAAGGTGGAATTTGCGCTGGAAGCGAATCGATTTTATTTTATTATTTTCGTTATTATCTTTTCCTTCCATTTTTCCTTTTTCCTTATATATCGACCCCCGCAGGCTATCAAATGTATAAGATCCGAGGAATTTAACTTTGTAGTATTACGTATTTGAAGATATATATGATACATGGTATATATTAATATAGAAGATATATTAGTAGTCTTATATACACATAAGAAAAAAACAAAAAAAAAAAAAAAAACAAAAAAGAAAAATTATACATATAGTATATACTATTAAAATTATCACAGATCGATGTGTAGAGTTTAGTGAGTCGAGGCTGGGCCTACGGCGAGTGAAAGATTGAAAAAAAAGGAAACGAGTGAAAGAGGGAGAGAGAGAGAGTGTAAGAGTGTCAAAAATAGAGGGTGAATGTGATAGATGCAATTCTTTCGAGCGGGTGAGTGATTGACTGATTATAAATCGAAATAAAAATGAATTATAACGTCAGAAAGATCATATTTATATCCTATGTTCTTTAGAAGCTGTAAAAAAAAAAAAAAAAATTATCGCAGTTCATAATAAATTTGGGATTGTTTTCAGACGTTTTCGCAGATGACAAAAATTCTCTTGCGAAAAAGGAGAAAAAATAAAAAAAAAAAAAAACACCTTTCGGCACGATAAATTATTATTATTCTACGGAAACTTTATTCTCAAAACTTTGGTAATAGTGTTTGTAAATTATAGCAATACAGAAAACTTGGCGAAAAATGATACTATTATTTTCATCAAAATACCGCATTTGCAAATATCCAGTCCAGGTAACTGTTGACACGTGTATATATACCGGGGTGGCCAGGCTCGCCGCAACGAATGCCCCAGGACACGATACCCACGTTAACCCACCTCCCATTACCCAACTGATGTAGGAGCGGCCCTCCAGAGTCACCCTATGAAAAAAAAATAACAAAATTTGTTGTCGTTCAATTTCGAATTTGAAATTGACTGTATGGATTTTCTGCCGCAACTTCCATCCCCATTTGGAAGCAGGGATTCTAATATCTTTTGAACCATTTTCTGTTTTTTGTTTTATCAAATATTGAAGCTTTGAAATTCACCTGACAGGAATCACGGCCACCCTCGTAGCCAGCAGCACACATTGCAGTTTCTGGTATACGCTGTGTGAAACTACGATCACATCTTCTTTGGGGCCAAATTGGTACCGCAACTTCCATTAACACAGGACTTGCGGGACCACCGAAGTACTGAGTCCCCCACCCTGTTCATAGTAGAATGAAGTAAATTATAAGGTGAATTCACTTTGAATAAATTTAGTTTTAATTGAATGAAATTAGTTCTGATAGGGTGAATCCGGAGTTAATTAGGGCACGAACTTTCGACAGAAGTTATGGAAATCTACGGTACCGTACACGTCGGATACTGAATTATGAATAACGATGGAGAGTTTCCCGCACTGTTGGATACCTCGCACTCATCTAAACCTCACATCTGCTAACACACTCATAATATCATACGGAGAATACGATATGAGAGTTTGCTTCGAGGCGTCCAGTTACCTTTGACCTTTATTTCTTGATTAATTAATGATTTACACTCCAAAAGCTCTCAGGGATCGCCAGGGTTTCTTTAGGATATAATAAACCCCGCGGTTTTAGGCCTCTCAACTCATTTAATATTTTACTTTCACGCTGGGATGATCCCACCATAATATACGACAGGTAAACGGCTATGTAATGTGTGTACAAAGTGTTGAGGACAAGCTTTGACAAAAAGGAAAAAAAATAAATAAAAAAACAACGTACCGGTTACGATGGCGCTCTTATTTTCAAAAGTCATTCCCACCGGAGGGAGACAAATCGGCCATACATAACTATTGAACGTCGTTGGTCTGTGGATCTTCACAATAGCAATATCGTGCTCGTAAGTCGTTGGGTCAAAGTCAAGGTGTTGTCTGATTTCTGATACCCGGAAATCAAGAGCTCTGGTTTCATCCGGCTGTCGGAAGTCGTATTCGCCAAGTCTGACCAGAATCTCTCTCGCCTTATACCTGCAGAGGGAGGTAATGATTCATTTGAAATTTGCCAGATTAATACATGCAGAAAATTTCATCGATTATCTGCAGTGACCAAAGTCCGCGACTTTCACTCTTCAAACCGAGTATTAAGATCTGAAAGTCCACGAAGTCTTCGTAGTCTGTGAAACTCGCCGTTTGCCAGAAACAAGAAAATCGGTTAGCGACTGACGGATCATGATTTTTGCCAAAATTTATAACGATCCAGGGAATTTCCCATGCATCATATACTCACTGATAAACGCAGTGAGCAGCGGTCAGGACGTGGCGATCGGTTACCAAGACGCCGCCGCAATAGTGAGTTGCATCTTGTCTGAGAAGTGCAGCCATCCAAGGCCATTCCTGAGGGTCAGCAGGTCGTCCCCCGACAATACGCATCCTTGACTTTGTGCTAACCCCGCAACCTCGAGGACCACGTGGTTGTCCAGTCGTTCTCGAGGCATCAGAGTCCTGCGTGATGTCCTGGTTTTCCAGAATTCCCACCGTGACCGATGGGCTACTTCCTGCTGCCTCTAAATCACTGGCTACGCCAATCTCCGCAGAGCCCCATATTGGTCTGTCACCATCTGTGGCTGTGGGAAGAAAATAGAAGATTCCGATCGACTTTTGCGCGTGAAATTAGCTGGAGGAAAACATTCTAGAATTTGGTTTTGGTTTTCTACTGACTTGCAACGATAGGTAGAACCCCTGCCAAGCTTTCAGTATTCAGTGAACTCGACTGCACAACTTTGGCTCGATCTGGGCAGCAAGCTCCGACGTAACTGTTTCACAAATGTAACAAGTCCTCATCGTTAGATTAACCTTTCTCAGGAATTACATACGGTTCAATAATTGACTCACGTTCTTTCGATTATACAGAAGTAATCCATAAATCGTGCGAAGTTTGTGCGAAATTCTTCGAGAACGCATTTGCTCAAGTGTCTGCAGTGGCCTTTTTTGTCTTCCGGTGCAATGCAGGCTTGATAATCTTTGTTGGGCTGAAAGTTATAATTATAAATAACAGATACTCTCTTTCGAATTCCGTCACTAGAATAAATACTTTTAGTTCGTTCGCCGAATCACCCAAATTGGTAAATCGTTTTCCCCTCAACTGTGGATTGGGCAAATTCTCCGGAAACTGGAGGGTTTCTGAATCCTGAAGATGGGGTCCCCATTCGAGGCTAGCCAAGCCCTTGGGATCTGAGTAAAAAGTACGAAGTTTAGTGATAGTTTACGGTCTTTGTTCATTTCTTTCCATATCTGAACTGCGTAACTGCATCATGCAGCATAAAGCAATAAGAATGATAGTAAGCCTTGCGAATTGATATTATTATCAGAAAACGGATGGCACCAGCTTCCTCTGTGCTTTGCAGAATGAGAGATATCAACCAACGGCATCGTTCATACCTTTCAAGCCTGATGAAAATTAATTCAAGTAGTTATAGGAGACACGTGGTGAATAGCTTAAGAATGACACCAAAAAGTCAAGAGTCGTTTAACTTAATCGGAGATAGTTTTTTCGACGTATCATTTTTCTCTTCTTTTACTGATGAGCCGGAGATGACGGTGTACTTTCACTCCATGAGACTAGCTGCACCTCACTTTCCACGCAGCAGAAGACTCGATTTATTATCAAAACTTAATACGTGATCAAAGAAATTTGAGCCACGAGTCTCAGGCGGTTTCTAAAAATTCTACTTTTTTCTGCAGAAGACCGAAACTAACCGTCTCCAATTTTCGCGGATTTTGTATTATTTCCAAAATAACAGATACCACAATTCGAGTCTCAGACGGTTTCTAAAAATTCTACTTTTTTCTGCAGAAGACCGAAAGTAACCGTCTCCAATTTTCGCGGATTTTGTATTATTTCCAAAATAACTGATACCACAATTCGAATTTATTTTCAAAGCTGAATAGCATACTCACTGATATAGTCTCCGTCTTCTTCGACCGGATGACAGTTCGATCCTGCAGTCAATATCACGGAGAGTATAATAAGGAATATCATTTCACTTGCGTGGAATATATTATCAATGAATATTATAGCGAATTTCCGTATCGCTCTAACTCCTCATTAATAACTTTCTACAATATTGATAACTCGGTCTAATCAAAGCGTCGAGGCTCGGGAGTGAGTCTATTTGAAACACCAGTCACGCTTGTAGGCTGCGAACAACACTACTAAAATCCCGAGACGACAGCTTATATACTAGCGCCTGTGAGATACAGGCTATCGCACACAGAAAAGTGAAGCTGGTTGTATAACGCCAAGCGTTTACCAAGTCTAACATTTTCATGAATAAATATAATCCGCCTTTGTGTGAGAGGGTTCGTTCAGAACTTTTGAAATTATCGCATTCCAATCGAATCGAAAAATGATTATTTATTACAAGCCAAAAAATAAATGCTGAATATATATTTGGACTGCATTATAAGATGGCATATTGATTTCTGGGTCATTTTTTATGCGGTAATAATGAGAAGAGGATGTCCCAACTCCGCAATATGAATATATGCAAAATAATATATGACGAGTATGAGGTATAGTGCCGGGGCGCGAAGTAACGGTCAGTATTTATTCCTTGAACCGATTGACCTCCGTGTAAAATGTAAAAGTGAACCAGGTCTTGTAGGCAGTAAATAAATAGCTTGTCACTCGATAATCTCCTGTCAGTTTCTAAACGTTATATCTGCGGAAAGTTTGATCCTTATAACCATTTCTCCTCATCGGTCATCCGACACGATAATACGCGCGATCTCACGATAAATAACAGATTACAGATATTTCAGCTAAGCCGAGAGGGATCGTCATAAGTCTGTATGCTGTACTATACGTGCATGTGCTACATACATGCATACATGGATAGAATAGCAAGTGTCGAACACGCAGGAAATACTTGCATATGTGTATGTCTTTCTCAAATGTATAAACTTGTATTGTGCAGTTGTGCGCTCATTTAAAACCACTGAGGTAACGCCACAGCATACAGTTTCTCGTATACACCATGAGGTGTATGAGACAGCCACATGAGATACTCGCGGAGAGATCGAATTGGGGGCAGCCCGGGGGCACTTCCATTTAAGGGACCCCGAAGGAAGGCTTCTCTCCGCTTTTCTCTGGCTGCTGTTGCTATTATGCTGTTCCTGCTCCTCTTCGAGTCTGTATCTCATACTTGCAAGCCTCTCGCAATTCGCATAGCGAGTCCTCGGGTGTCAGAAACTGTTTGAAAATCGAGCCCGTGAAGTATGCCATTCCCTTATTCAGCCGATTTGGTACCGTGGCATACTTTACACTTTGAAACCAATTACAACGCTCCCTGATTACAGGTTGTGTCACGACCTCGAAGAGGAGGAGAAGGGCCGGAAGGCAAGTAGCCAAAATAATATTTTGCGAATATTCAAATGTCCGCAGAGTATGATGACCGTCTCTCCACCGAACGAAGGTATGTATACATGCAATATAATTGGTAGCGTCGATTGGAATGAAAAAACATGTTGTACCTACACGGTAAGTTAATACAAGCCTCGTATCTTTCATACTCCTCTACGCAGATAGATAATAATTAACTTTCGAATCGACGACACGAATCGTTGCCATACATTAATTAAATCATTTTTATTTTTCATTTCTCAACGAAATGTCGTCTATGATAGGTATCGATATTACCTCCGGATATGAGATCGTCTCATCTTTCGTTACTTTTCTTAGGATGTTATTTCAGCACGAGTTTATTTACACTGCATAGGCATACCTATACCTCATATGCACTCGGCTCTCGTTGGGGTCGTTTCATACGAATTCAAAATAATCTATGAAAACCGTTCCCTCTCTCGTTTCACCACGGCTTTTTATTGTCAACGTTACCTATTTCCACTAGGGTTCAAAACCCACTGGTACGTTAAAACTGTAAAGAAAGAAGAAAAACCATGGCACATCTACATGCATTTAAATTTATTCCGTACATCCACATGTGTTCCTCTGTTAAGCGTGTATAATTTTATGTAGAAGAGACGCAGATTAGGGGAGTGTTGCATTGGTCTTAGGCGAAGAGGAGATTGAAGAAGAGTACGAGGCGGGGGAGGCGAAGGAATTTAAGTGGTCATGTCGACATGCCCTAATGAGGTGTAGCCGAGGCAGTTTTGAACGGAGGCAACAGCCACGTTATACGTACCCCAGGAAGCTGACGTAGCCTTTAATTTGGGTCTGGCTTAAAAAAGCAAAGTAAGAGAAGACGACTTGAGTTAAGACGGAAAATGAGAGGTTTACACTGTGATTATAACAAGGATTGTACACTGTTGACGTGAGCACGTGAAACGGTGTGACTTTATCTCGCTCATAACTCCGAGAGATCCAGCCCTAAAAAGAGAAACGTTAAATAAGAAGAGGGAAATAAAGAGAGGAGAGAATGAAAAGTTGGATTTAAATACCTCCACCTCACCCTCTTGCTCTCGCGCATTTCCGGCGACGATTGCGGTGACGGTAAAGCGACTATAATCTTGGACTAGGAAAGTTTAACGCGATCTAATCTGCCGAAGAATACTATAATTTTTATTTTTCCCGCTGTCTTTCAACCGTTATAAATAGGAGGTAGTATTAAACCAAGGGGAGATCTTTGCCTAAGTTTGCCTTATATCAGACGAAATAAACTCCTACTCCCTAGGGGCTGAGACTGCTGATATGCCTCCTACTTCTGACTACATACAAACGTTAACGGCTTGATTACGTTACAGGTTGAAATACGGCCGACGGCTAGTTCCATTTCTACTAGCTAAATGAATGCCATCAATCTATTTACCGTCAAAAAGCTAAACGATATACCTACCAAAACTTATACACCTCAGCCCACGAAGGAACCACATATAGATATATAGATACATGAACAGCTATCTTACTGCAGATGCAGAGTAGACGATATGGTTTGTTGAACCGGTTCCTTACCAAATATGGTTCGCCCCTAAAAATGGCATTTCCTTAATTAATTACACGTCCGAAGAAGTTGCTGGTCAACGCGCAATTACGAAATTACATCTAATTAACAACAGTACTGCAGCGGATCAGGGTGATTTACATTAGTAACAACTTGTGGTAATGTGGATGACCGAAGTTCAACCGACAATAACATATCGTTATCACAGTGAGTGGATAAATAAAACATATCGATGCGTAAAAACACTAATTGAAGAAGTGCGATGCGATTATTTTGTGAATTTTCAATTTAAATGCATGGCACGTGTTGGGTATGTCGCCTCTTCGAACATTCTTGTTCTTCTTTATAACGAAAAAGAAATATTTAAACCCGGATGCAGCATTTTTCCTGAGGCATCGATCTGCCCTGATAAATGCAGACTAATTAGGAACAAGTGTTAATTGAACCGTGCATTATGGGTAAATCGATATACCCCCGTGATATTCAGGTTGATTAACACAGGATTGCTTTCAGGCTTAAAGCGTGAAGGATTTCACATTGATATATGTATATTCGCGATTTGATTTGATTCGATTTGATTACTTTACAGGCGGGGTTCGCATGTGCTGTTTTATTCTGATAACTGATCATCCGTTTATTTTACTGGACTGAATTGAACCCGACTAAAACGTGATAAATGAATACTAAATCAAAGTGAATTTGATCAACAGCCGTTTGACGCGATAATTGAAATTCGCGTTATGCTGCGATCAGTGCTTTGTCTTTTTTCATTCCACCACGGTTGGGATTTCAAAAACGCGCGAATTTTTATCACTCACATCTATTTTTCCCGCTTTTTGCATTGCAGGTATAGCGACGTAGATACTATATGTTTTCCCACCGCTCTTCGGCAAACATACGAGTATTATTGAACTGATGATAATTTTATGCTTCGATTACTCGGCGCAAATATCACGATATACTTTTTTTATATTTAATACAAACGGGCATCCACGAATCGTAAATAATGTGCATATTGGTATAAGGTATATCTTGCAAGGTAACGAACCGTGTGATAAACGAAATTAATTATTTCGAAAGAGCAGACTTCAGTTTATAGGTATATACCATCATAAAAGTAGGAATGTTCGAGTCAAGTTGCCACAGAAATTAATCTACATCAAAACGCAAGTTAAATTAATGAATTCCGTTCAACCGTATAATACAATTCCTCTCTCTTTATTTCTCTCTCAATTGTCTTGGCATCTGGCGACTCCCCTCTGGGCAGAAAATATTGTGTTAAGAGAAAATACGAGAATACCTCTAGAGCCATTATCACAACGTATACGTATGAAGTGAAATTCTGGCATTGTAGAATAGTTGTGGCACAATCAAGTATACACAGAAATTTTCACAAACCTTACGAAGCAAAACTAGTTTGCTAATGAGCCTCTCTGGCGCCTTTGGGTCCTGCCCACGAGACACGATCTTGACTCAGGCCCAAATTAGGACTAAGTAAGGCTCCGTGGTCCTTAAAATAAAATATACTCACTATCTCATCGAGAGATTTTTCGTCTTTTAATTTTTCTTATTCTTATTATTATTATTCATCACCGTATTTTTTTCGTAGTCAATTTGCTACCGTGCGATACTCCCCAAAAAGATAATTTCTATAAATTATAATAAAGCCAGCCGGTTTCCACAAGATGGTTTAATTTCTCAATCAAAATTTCAAATAATAAATTGTCAATTCAGCGATAAGTTCTGTGACGATAATTCCCAGATTCATAATGGGCTTCGAACGAAAGCGAAAGATCTTTCACCACACGAGCCAACTTCGAATTATTGTTACTTTTGAAATGAAACAATTTTCGTGTTACCTGCGGCAAGCTTGACTAATTCAATTTTTAGATAATGACTTTTCAGCTCTGGATGCGTGGAGGGCATCGAATCGAATCAATTTCTCTTTCTTGAATGAAAAATTATCGCTTTGTTAAACCCGGTAATATCGAACTGTACCTTACGAGCTGAATCCGATTATTTTTATAGCTATAAAACCGTCAAATTCACGCTAGTAAAATAAAGTACGAAATCTCTTCACGTTATTTATTTTTTACGCCTGCACAACCCTAGCGGCATTACTTATCTCTCGGTTTACTCCCGCCCAATAATTGCTATGTAAATTGGCGGAGTTTATGCATAATGAAATTTGCCGGGGAGCTATTACACCATCGATTTCATAACCATTATCACTTTATGCAATAGGAAATATATAGCGATAAAAATTGGCAATAATTTAAATATCAAGTTTTTGTTCAATTACATATGCCTATGTGTATAGCTATGTACGCGCGAGATATACCGGAAAAAAAAAACGAAAAATAAAAAAACAACTTTGTATCGTAAATCTATAGGACGTTATTTTCCGATGCTGTACTTATACGGAGATGTGTATATATAATGTACGTATAGGTATATGTGTAAAATTACTCCGAGAGAACGAGTTACGAGGTTCTTGCCTTCTCGGTGTTACAGCGAACTGATAATCTGCCGATAATTGGCGCATACAAAGTGGAAATTAAACGAAAAACTTTGCGGGAGTGATGAAGTCGGTGAAAATACACGAAAGGCCACACGCCGGTCGTAAACACTGGAACCGACCTTTACGCCTGTAGTCCTTAACAGTGCCTATCTATCCCCAGGATATAATTAGACAAGAGTTGTTATCCCGACTCCTTGCAGGACACGATGAAGTCATTTTAGTTGACGGAGTGTAGAAGGGTGAAATCACGATGCGCGTTGTATAAATATACTTTTAATAACAGCTTTTTTGATTTCTATCTGCCACTGAAATACGACTGCACTGTCTACCCACGTACGATCTTTATCATCCCGATCCTTTACCAAAATCGGAAATTTCGTTTCCTGAAAGGGGTAAAGCCGGAGAGAACCGGTGTTCTTTTATTTTTCGTGACTCGTAAAGAGTTCATAAAGATCGATAGAGCTCCTTGTCGGTGGATATACTCTCGTTCCATTTATGTACCCACTCTTATTCTCCGAGAGGCCAGAGTCACCTGTTATCAAAAGTAGACAGTTGATAAACGATAAGTTGAACACACAAAGAGCTGGCGTTATCTGCGTTCTAAGAATCCTGCTCGCAGCCTCTACAAGAACTCAGGCAACGAGAAAAGTTTGGAAGTTTGTTATACTACCCAAGACTCTGATTTTTTAAACCTTTTCTCGTTCGAAAATTACTGCCTTAGTCTATAATTCCGGGGTCATCCACGGGGCGTCCTGGAAATGCATCATCACTGTGGGGGTGTGTCCTTCGGAATTAGGGTTTGGGCTGTTTCAAACCTTTCCTACATCGTTCGCTCCTCGTCGTACAAGGCTCCTAGGGATCCCAGAGCGCAGATTATCGCCATAAACGATCTGGGCTTTTTCGGGGTGATCGAGGGTTGACAAATTAACGGTCTAATGATTTTCCGCGCGATTTTCTCCACCGGCTCGTGAACTGATCATTATAAAAGCCAGGCCGATGTGTCGTGGTCAGTAACCAGCTCCTCTCCTTTTTACAGCTAAGTAAAATAACCTTTGTCCAAGTTTCACGAAGCATAAATAAGCCTCAGATCTTCTTCGTCTTCTCCTTTTGCCTCTTTTGACGCAATCTTCAGTAGTACCCGTACCTTACCACTCTAGGAATAGTTGCTTTTAACAGTTCTACGAAACACTGAGTAGGAAATGATGTATTGTAGGGCCGGCAAAATACCGCGTTACGTGTTCCCGATATTATGAGAGTTTGAAATTAGCGTATCTAAAGAACACGGGATACGGTGAAACGCGGAGAAGTTGCCGACTCCGCGAAGACACAATGGGACTCTCTTTTTCCTCTTTCCTCTCATCTTCTATCCACGATTTACACTGCCCATGCATCTTTCCTCGTGGTCTTCCGCGATGGTATTCTTATTTCAACGCCCGTATTTCTTGAGTTGGTTCTTTTCCTTATTCGTTTTATTGTTCTTCTTCCAGCTCTTCTTTTTTATTCAGCTCTTTGGGTTCAGGCTGTAGCTGTAGATAAAAAGGAACCCTTTAACGTGGCTGAGATATGATCGTCTGCAACTTGCGGCGGCTACCTAGAGGCGTGATTTCGATGCATATATTTACTACCTTTTGGTACGAAAAATACTGCAAAGGTCCTTCCCTTTTCGACCAAATGGAAAAAATAAAAAAGGAAAACGAAAGAGGAAAGGAAGGAGTGTAAAACGAAATATTCACATTCTTATTTCTTCTCTGAGACAAAGTCACCCCAAGAGGAAACCAGTCCTTAGATAAATAAATTCAATATGTTTACGATATGGATATACCTACTCGAAAGAAGGGAGAAAAAAAAGTCCGGGAGATGGAGAGCGAAGATAAATCGATATAAAAAAAAAAGAAAAAAAAAAGGGAGGAAATGAAATATGGAAAAAAGTGTCTTTCATCTGGTCAATTATCTATACTAGGTACCATAGCATGGATATACATAGGTATATACGAAGAGCGGTGAATTATTTCTGGGAATTCTTTAAAAGAGAGTAAAAGATGAATGAAAAAATTGAAAAAAAAAAAAATTGAAAGGATAAAATGAAACCTCCTGAATAACCTCCAGGCCAGGACCTATTCTCAGTGCGAATTGTATATCTGAAGATGAGAAACCCAGACCTGTACCACACGTAACTACCTATCTTCGTGGAGTACTGCGTCTCATTTGTTTACGACGTGTACGGCTATTGAGAAGTTGAGGATAATTTGTTTGCTTTATTATCTCAACGACGGCTCGAGGGGATTTATATCCCTAGCCATGAAAACGCGAAGATAAAGCGACTTATTCTTCATTTTCATTTATTTTTATCTTACAAAATATAGCATATATGTATATACCTGTATAATGTTATATCATATAATATAATATAATATGCCTCGAAAAGTTTATCTTAAAAAATTTTGGACCACTATCTCCGGACTTCACCGCGGACCTTTTCTCCACCTTTACAATTCATTGTATTCTAATGCACGGTCCCCACGCCGCATCTGAATCTCCAAATCTTGGGCCCCTCTTACCCTTCTTCATCTGGGTCCTCAGGGTTCCTTGAGCTGGTTGCCAGCTCTTACCTCTTCTCACACCCACGGGCACAACGGGTGGGCCTCGCATAGACAATGGGCCCACATCCATAATACGAGGGACAGCGGGGAGCACGCATACTTGCTATATAGTTTTTCCTTACACGTGTACTACCATATAAATTCGTCTCATCTTTCGTGTATTCCATATTCACCCTTATACAATTACCCCTTTTTCCCGCATCAATATATACATACCTCACATCTTAGACACATTGAAAATGTATGAAAAATTCTGTGGCAGATGTGCGCGCGCGACTATAAAGAGCGCAGAAAAATTTAAAGAGTAATAATTATACCATATAGTACTGCATTGTGCACTTGCTCATATTTTTACATGTGATCAGTCCGTGCGTGACTTTTGACTTGCACCTTGTTCACATCCTATGCAACGGGGGATTCAATGACTCGGAATATTGCAGTTCGGTACGAGCTGCAGTATATCTAATGTATGCACCTCAGGATACCAGAGAAAGCCCCTGACTTTGGAAGTTGAATTTTTTGTCATGGACTCTATGTCACGTTCACACAGCTCGAATAGATCCGAACCCGAAGGTATTACCGGCGATTCAGTCAGGCTAACAGCTACTGTCGATGAATTTTTACGAAATTCTATTTTTCTCTCTATTTTTGTTGAACCTGCGAGAATAATCGCGTCTTAGAGATCAGCGGGGTGATTATTATCCGATTAAGAACTGTGTTTAAACCTCAAAATTTCGCGTGGACCTAATTTTTCTGGGGAAATCCCTGAGCAAAGATAAAGAGGTTTTCTTCTCTTTTTCTTCATCTATTTTCGTAGTATTTTAGTATTCGTAGAAGAGCCTGCGAGCATGGACCGAACCAAAGTACACAAGGGAATATGTATATACCTATGTAATATGCATACGAGAAAAGAAGGGAGAGTTTGGGACAGGTAGACATAGGAAGGTTTATCTTAGCCAGGCAGCAGAGACCTGATAAGTACGTGTCACTGAACGTTCAAGAAGTTCTGAGAAACTTGAAGATATATTATCACGTATAAACGGTACATCCGAAAGAAATTGCGAAACGGTGGCTCGAAATAAGGGATTCGATATACTCCGGGCTGTCAAACCGTCAATTTATCAGTCTATTAGCGACCAGAGATTTTTCTATCCCAATCAAAGTATCAGATAACTAAAAGCCTAATGAAATTCAAAATAGATCCTTTTTCTGATGAGTCAAAATGCCGAAATACCATTTGGTGCTGGAACTTAGTCCCAAACTGGAGTCGCGCGGGGGTCTGACAGATCCAACCTGAACCGGAACTCCTTGACGATGGTGAGAGAAGGCCACTGCCACCTCTCGAAATGGTAAAGCGTATTTCCTATGGTGTTCTCCAGGATGTAACGGTAGTACATTGTCCCATTGTCGTTGTACCCACTGCTTGATGTTACCGTACTAGCTGAGCCGCGGGAATACGAATTTATGTTGAACGTCCGAACTGTGAAATGTGGATAATTTGTTAGTCCAAGATAAATGAAACTACAGTATAAAGTAAAGATCATCTCGTTTAGTCGACGAAAGCGTATTCATTAATTTTACCTGATACTACACCTGAACCTTCAGAGCCTTGATAATGCCCATGCCTATCCTGAAATTGACCTATTGACTCACCGGTCCCAACGTAACTGATCTGGCCCTGGGCACAGCAGATGCTGCAAAAGTGTTGTTTTTTAAATAAATTAAACTGTAGGATATAACGTTTCGAGTTCATCAGAATTAGCCAAGTCGTAATCCAGCTTATCGGTGAAATTTAATTATTCTGTGAATTAGCGAACTCGACCAATGTGCCAATTCTTAATATCATTTTTCAATGTAATTTCATAATTATACGAATTAACTAACTCGATCGGCTCCTGACCCTCACCCTGTCACATTTCATCATTGATTTTTTACCTACATTTCTTGTAATCAGAAGAATACTCAGTATTTTTTTAGATTTTTTTACTCGAGTATTTTAGTCGGTGTGATTTTTTTCATATTTATGATCAGATTCAAACGAAGTCGTCGAATATCGGATACGGTATAAACATTTAGAAATTCATATCGGCGGAAATTTGGGGTGAAAAATAGTGAGCATTCTTCTTGGGATGGTGAAAAACTAGCGCAGAGATTGCGATGGGTAAGGGTCAGACGTTGGTCGAGTTGGCATGGTGTTCCCCATATGCCGGGAGTATTCGCGGAAGCAGATTGCAGGACGCCTGCATACCGGCAACTCAAGCATCAATCGATTATGTTTTGTTCCCGCGTCGGCAATGCGCACGCAATATGGGAAATAAAATCTAGTCGCTTGACTGTTGAGTTGCCTGTATGCAGGCGTTTTCACTTCCCTATGAAGCGTTATCACGTATACTCCCGGTATATACCTGTATGTAGGTATGTATACATTCTGCGGATTGACGAGCGGAGTGAATATCTGAGAGTTGAGAAACAGCGGTATAATTCATCATTCTTCAGATCGTATATTTATATTATAGAAAAAATTCTTAATGACATGGCGAGACCGGCGCCAGGAGATAAGAAGGAAGTTGAATTCTGTACAGAAGTAACACCCAGCTATGAGCAGTTGAAGATATGAAACTAAAATCGTCGACCTTTTATTACCCAGCAACCAATAAATTTCTGTTTCATTTCCAGTTCACGATCAGACGACATCGTCCGTTCCAATTGATTGAATGATATATTGTCTAATTGGGTCGTAAGCTATCATAATTGAATGATCCGACGTTGAGTCAAATCGCTCATTCGTTATTGAAATGAATAATAAATTGGTTAGTAAAAATGATCAACGAGTGGACTCACCTCATCAAGACGAGACTGATCATACACGACTTCATCTCTAGGAATTCTCACGCTTTCGGTGTTTCTATCTCCTCGGATTTTCTCCTCCTTTCTTCAATACCAACTTCCGATCACGACTTGCAAAATTACGACAGTAGTCACTTTATTAGACGAGAGAATTACAGGACTGACTTCGCACCACTGGGCTGATTGTGGTCTTGGATGTCGTCGTCACTGCATGTGCACATCATTACATTCATCCGTTTTTTATCATACATATGTATGTACACGGGATTACGGTACAAATACATGTGCATGAGTCAGTATTCTTGGAAATAAATCGGTCCAGAAAAAAAGTACATTTTTCTGCGAATTGCCTTATCACTGGCTATACTGATGAATTTGCGGATATCGCAAAAATACGCTTTAATTTCGGAGTAGGATTTCCTCAATCTATAAATTCATCCGAATTTCATCCGCGAGATAAACCAGGAAAGTTTCGATTGAAAAACCTGAAACCCATTACGCGATGAGGATTTTGATTATGTTTCAAATATTGATATTTCAAAAAGTTTCTCGCGACACGAATTTTCGGATCTTTAGTTTGAACTTTTCTGGCTAATTTCTAGATTTTTTTCGAAGAAATTGACGTAGCTGTTTTCAAATCAGTTCATGGTATCTTCGGAGTGAAAAATTATCGGTTTTTTACAATATAGCATCAGTTGTCATCTATGATATCAAGCTTTTCCGTCATCATTCTCTGGCCAGAGTTTGATTGCACGAATTTCTGTATGGATTGAGGGTGGACGGGGATAAGGCATAAAGTATTTCACATCAGTGTTCGTGGTTGATAGAATTGGACAGTCTTCAAACCGTGGCAGAGCCAACTGATATTAATCTTCATTACGAAGCCGCACGCCCAAGATACATGTTTGTTCGTTGATCATCCAGCCCGAGCTGGACGTATGGAGTCAAAGGGTAAAAAATCGAGGAGATAAAAGCCAGTAAGGTTGTATCAAGAGTCGTTCAGTGCTTTTAGTCGCGTCATTTTTCCGATTATCACAAAACAGGCGGCAATAACAATAACAAAAAAAAAAAAAAAAAAACAGTGAGGAACTATCACCATGAGGAAAAAACATAATCAATACGCACAATACACATTACATTACATTATAGATCTTAGTACAACTCTAAAGAAAATTTCGGACTGCGTACGATTTTTTATTTTTTACTTTTTATTTCTTATTTTTTTCATCGGCCTAGACCATCGACGACGTTCTCTTCGTTCCTTTTATTTGTCTCTTTTTCGACTCGAGCTGGACCGGATCGCAGAGAGGTAAGCGACATGGGGATCAGCCGCAGACTCGAGGGAGACACGTATATCTACTAACCACCTTTATCTACGCCCCCATCTATTATGTAGTGAAATATATATAGTATACATACATATCCACGTATGGCTACACTAGAGTATACTATACGAGGTATATACTAGCGGCACATTTGTGGTTCTTCGAATTTTAATTCTACGTTAGGATCTCGAGTCTGGCCTTGAAAGTCTGAAATCCCTTTCAACTTGGCTTTCGAAGGTCGACCTCGTTTCTCGCAAATTATAACCCTGATTACCTAAGTGTTTAAGAAACAGTCCGAAAGTTCCTTCGAACCCGAAATCGAAACTGAGAAGTGAGACACGAAGATATCTTCTCATAGACAGAATTTAATTGAACTCGTTAAAGAGCTCGAGAAACTTTTACCGATAATTATTCTCGCCTGATTTAGGATACATCTACCGCTATACTACAAATTATGTATGTATATAAATTGGGGTGTATTACATGACATTTGTCGGTGCATATACGAGCGGCATTTCCAATATCTGAACTGAACTTCATCCTCAATTTATTCCGTGGGTAGAAAATAAAGGGAATAGAGCTATAAAGCTGTATAAAATACTGTAACCACTTTAGTTTACACGAAAGACCTTATGCGTGCCCATCGAGAAACGGGGCCTTCTCTTGGGTTAAGGCCCCCAAGATGGTTTGGGCCTGGATAGGGATAGGGATGGGGATGGGGCGGTGTTGTTGTTGACCCTCTGAGCAGAACAGGTTTCAGATTATACGACAGGGGGCTTGGAAATTGGAGTTGGAAGGGTTTCCTGCGTCCTTGGGCCTCTTGGTTCTCCTTGAGCCTTAGTTCCAGGGCCTCTTTTAAACCAGGTAGCCACGAAGGACGTGCCCATTTGGAATTGGATATGCATCGATAGGTGCTGAGCGTCACACAGTGGCGCATGGGGCAGGAACCGACCAAATAGATACAAGAATTTTTTAACCCCATACAAACAAAAAAAAAAAATGTAAAAAAGTAAAAAGAAAATAAAGGAGGGTTTCGGATACCGTACATCACTTCCGGTCACTAAATTTCACGTCAACCTTAGATCAAATTCTTATTTCATTAATCTGTGATCTTAGTTAAGAACGGAGATGTTCCGGAAGTGGCTGAGGAAGTGGTGTAGAATAAATTGAAAAATTACCCCTTCCGGTTTGGAAAGGAAATTAATTTTAAAATGAAAATAAAAATGACGATTTCTTGCTTCGAGGGGGTTTAGAATTACTGCTCATAGTGTTCCCAGCCATTCCTTGATTGATGCATCGATGTAAAACAAGATTTTAACGACCCAACTAATAATTAACTGGTGGCAATCCGGACCGAAGTGTTAATAAATAATTTTTCTATTGATATCGACGAGGATCGAGTGTCAGATGAGGTAGAACCGTCAGGGGCTATAAGCTGTGGATATTACCATCTCCGTTTACTACTTTGGTTGCCTTGAGGTTTTCTGTAAACCAAGAAACATCTCTTATAATATACTACGAGTGAAGGCCTCACAAATTCTCGTTTTTTTTTTTTATACATAACTTTCTTTATCGTTTACCCCATAGCTTTGTTAGCGGCTTGATCAATAGCCATGCACTTCACGAGCTACACAGTTTCGTTTACTCATTTTGAAGCTTTTTACTTCTCGTGTACCAGCGTGTCGTAAGTTATTCTTAAATATTAAAAATTATTTAAAATATCACACGTTTTGGGCATCGAAGGCTTTTCCTCGTATCAATTTTTGGTCTTGAAATAAAAAAAATTTTCACAGCTTCGTTCGAGTGTAAAGTTTCTAATGAATCTAAATCCTCATTTATAATTTATCCTACGATTTACTCAGGCGTTGGATTTTAGGAAGGCATGACTACGAGCAGTCCGATGGAGCGAAAATTCTGCAGTTAATAATATAGCATTATGGTAATAACGTCTTACGAGATCTTCTCCTTAGCCTTTGTTACCCTTATCTCCGATAATTGAATAATACGAGGAGAATTAATTCGTCGCTATCAAACCAGCTGTAGGAAATTCAATCTCTTGAATTCTGTTACAGCTGTTGGTGCTGTATTAAATAAATTTATAGCTTTACCTACACACATGAATATGCACAGAGATTATCTCGGTCGGAAATTAACAATTAAATTTTTACGAGATGAAAATATTTAACCCAGTAATTAAACCAAATATTGTTTTATTACTATTACACTTTAAAAACATAATCTGTCTGATGAACGGTTCCCAAACTTTGAATCGATACCAAATTTTCTCAATTTCTCATTTTTTTTTTTTTTTGATCCTCATCATCCCGAAAATGGCAATTTAAAATTTCACTAAATCTCTACGTCTCCAAAAAAAAAAAAAAAAAAAAAAAAACTTCAATTGATCATATCTCGAGAACGGATCGACGTATTTGAATGATTTTTCATCTCAATCGATAGGATTTACTCCAATCTGAATCTGGTTGAATTTCTGAATAAATCGATTCAGTAGTTTTCAAGTTAGAAGATAATCACTCATCCAACATTACTTTTCAGGGTTGATTTTCTTTTTTCAAGAAAACTAAGGGCAGAAATATTTTCTTGTTTTACCTCGCAGAAAAATCGGTTGCAAAGAGCCTCTGCACCGATGTAATAATCGGAATAAAAATTTTTACCATCAACCTGGCCGATTTAATTCCGGAGTATAAGACCCTTGGCAACATTTCGACCGCGGTAGATAATGCGAATTTTTTTTTTTTCTTAAATCTAAAAAATTGGAAAGGGAAAATCAACGGGTGGTCACCGCTAGCTAGCGCGGCTCTGGTGGCAGTAGTTCAAACTTTCGTTGATAGTGGTGAGAGAAGCGAGCAAGCATCAAGCCTCGAGATATTTTCTTCAGTGCTTAGCGCAACACCATTGGAGCAGTTACACGCTCCGAAATACCGTTCATTCTGTACACAGGATATAAACAAACGGTGTTAATCAAATTTTGAACCGTTGCGAGCGGATTTGATAAATAAAAGAAAGGAAGCCGGAAGTGGTATCCTCGATTCTTTTATTCAATTCAAATATAAAACGCGCAGAAATTTTCTCCCACTTTTTTTTTTCAAATAATCAAAAATTTCTGACAGTCCCACGGCGGGTTTAAATTATAATATCAATCGAACTACCGCGTACACAGTGTCCGAGGGAAACTACGTTTCACTAAACAATAAGTGATTGTGTGTTATTGAATAAAAATTAAATTTCAAATGATTCTCCCGCGCGTTTTAAAAATCAAATTTTTAAACAACTAGTGCGTCGAGAGTTATACTGCCGATACTCGAATCAAGCATGTCTTCGCACGCGGTACCATCAGTCTTTTTTACCAACATAGTCGGAAGCTGTTAGTCACTTGTTTACCATCACATTGGTAAGTCTGAAGATTTGTGAATCATAAAAAAAATAGAAAAATCTATAATCCATAATAACGTGTAACTAAAACAGCGTCCATCCCCATCCAATGCCGAGAACCATGTGCTCTGCATTTCGGAGTCGGAACGCGTTCGTTCGTATAAAGTTTGTCTAGGTCGCTTTCGAGACACGATATGCTAAGCAAACGCTAGTCCCATTTCTATCCTGCATTACATTGCCGAGAAAAATTTGAATGAATTCTATAGCTACCTTAACGCGGTTCTGTATTTTATTTTTTCCATAGTAGTTGTGTATCCGCACATGAATTATTCATCAACCACCACGACAACGGAAAACTCAGTCTCTCTTCTCGCTCGGACACGAAACGATCTAAAAATTTTATAATGGATCACATCTCTGAAGTCTTGCGTTTACGATAGTTGCTCTCAAGACCACGCGTCTCTTCAGAAATAATAACATAACATCGCGCATGCAGATGATCTAGAGAGAGCATTGCTAATTGCAAGAGCAGATTTCTCGTCCTGTTTTTCAGTCTCGTTCTTCTTCTTTTTTTTCTTCTTCTTCTTATTATTATTATTCTTATTATTCTTTTACTTATGTTGAGTCAAACTATACATATACGTACGCACATATCGCTTTCACAAATAAACCTATTCGACGTTTATACAACCCTTGTGTTTTCTTAGGGATAAAATTTTGAAAATGTGAACTGGAATAACATGGGGCTGGTTCATTCCCGGAGTTAGTTATTCTTGCTTTTCTCAATTCATTTAGTTTTCGAGTATAATTTTGGGAAATCTAATCAACGGAGAAGCTAAAGGTACTCTAACGTAGGTATACTGCGGCGTACGATCTATCTCCACTATCAGTGACCTTTTTTCTCTATCTTATATATAGATACGGAAAATGAGGAATTCGGTTTTCAAGTGAAAAACATTTCTCGTGTATCTGGCTTGAATCCCTCGTTTTATTTCATTAGTTCCTTTTTTCCTACGCCAATGAAAGTCTCGAAGCTCATGCAGACCCAGAGTCGAAAAATCCCTCCTTCTTTCGGGACCCCTGCAGCCTTGCATTGTCAATTTCGGTCCACCGACCGCCAGGTCCTAGAATTTTGAAAACAGGGTGCTCACACGCCTGTGCAAAAATACAAAAGATTTTTAGACGTTAGAAATTCCGAAATGTGAGATCGCCCCATGCAACCTGTGGCGAAAAAAATTATGGAAATACTCCTCGGGCTTTGATGATTCTTTATAAATGGTAGATGGTTCGTACCAGCCTGGTGAAAGAATAATCATTATTCCACGGCACGTACGAATTATATTCTCTCCCTCTCTCTCTCTCCAGTTATTTTATTTTATTTTATTTTTTCTTTCGCCTTCGTCCTCCGAAACTTTTGGGACGAACTTTTTTTCTAAACAGGATTTGAAGATTTATTACAGTTTTTGTCACTGTTAAATCCTCTGACGCGTGTGGTCCATCCGTAAGAGTGCGACTTTGAAAAGACTTAAAGACTTACCTGCGTACGCCATAATCTTAGAAAGAATTTACGCCCTTCCGGATTTACTTAGCTTATACTTTACACGTACAGAAATTTTTAACCGTGAATAATCCGAGTCCATATATGTATACGTTCTTCATCTTCATCTTCTTATTATTATTATTATTGTTATAATATTCTCTGCGGGTGCTAAGAAAATCATTAAAATTTAGCTAATACGTGATGATGCCGAAAATAATATGCCACGTTCGTATACCAGTTCTAGGTAAACGATTCAAGTAAATATTCCTTTCTTGAATGACAAAAATTGTGGGAATAAATAAATCGCGGATAATTACCTCACAAATACCGCGCGGTGTTCACCTTTACCGTAAATCGTAATAATAATAAAAAGATTTGACATTCAGTGAATAACTTTATCGGCTACATCGATCGAATCGTTTAGATATATAGTATAGATACATACATGTTATAATGCGTAATTTATCCAGCAGGCGCCAGGGGAATACATATAGTATATATTTATTTGTATACGGTACATATACTTCGCAATCTATTGAAAGAAATCGAATAATTCAAATATGGAAATGATCTCGGCGCCTCTCGAATGTGAATTCTGATTAGCCAGGTAGACTAAGCGAAATAATAAAGGCCAAAGGTTTGCGGACTCGAAATTCGTTCGTAGAATCATGCATAGAAGTAATCAGGATTCGGTCAGTCAACGCGGTCACGCGTGTGTATATTACACATAATCCTGTATACCTATATATGTATAATAATCTACCGATCTGAGGCCAGTTATACGCTCCACTCTCTATCCCGCGGTCCAGCATCTCTATAGCCAAAAGGTAGATCGACGATGGGTCACACACCTACGTATGTGTACGAAATGGGCTGTGAAATCCGTTAACAAACACATTAATTTATAAGTGTTACACACCGGATGATAATCGCCACGTGGTTTTAGCGTATCTAAAACGTATCTATAGTATACTATGTATATCCTCGTACAATATATGATTACGAGAAAAAGTTTCGCGGTGTTAGCTAACGTTGGTAAGAAACGAGGCCGCGAGGCAAGGCAACGGTCCTCCGCGACAAGACAGCACCAGGGCCTACAGTGGAAACGCAAGTATAAGGAAGGCGCGCTCCCTATATGGACGGAGCTCTGCCCGTTCTACTACTAGTAGTCGTTTATACATACATGTACATATGTATATAAATAATTTATACATACATATATATATATTGCAAAGCATACATTCTCGTTGGCCTCGGATCTTGGGCGCCTTCCACATAACGCGGATTGCCGTATGCTATGTGTAAGTATAAAACGCGGATTACATACGTGATCGCGCGAACGAGAGGGGTGAATTTTTCATACCGTTTAATGCGATGTGTGCATACCCTACTACCAGCACGCATATGTGTAAGTGATAAAATAACAAGGAAACAACGCGTGTCGATAATTTTAACCGATTTTTTTTTTCCATTTTTGCAATCTTATTTTTCTTTTTTTCTTCCGAAAACAACGCAGTATAGGTATATGCATACACGTAGTATAAACGTAGAGAAAGATACTGTATGCATTTACACATGTTAGTAATGAGGCTTGGAGTGAGCGACTCGCGTAAACGCGTACTTTCTCGCCTGCGGCAAGGCAGCTCGACACGACTTACACACTGCCTAAGTCAAACCAAATGTGAAGTACAAATGATAGGTATATACTAGATACGAATATGCAGTTTTTTTTTTCAGAAATATGCCGTAAAATATTCAATATTTTATATAATTTTTTTTTATATATATGCAGTTTAAGGTAAACTCCAAAGATATCATTAAAAAAATGACAAAGGGGCGATTATTTGACCCCTCGACTTTGTCGGAAAAAAAAACCGGCACCTGATGAAATCCAATGTAAATTCTATTTTTATTATTTTTTTTTTTCACATGAATTTGGAGTAAAAATTAAAAAACGCACAAATTTTCCTTCTGGGATTTTGTTAGGGTGCTCTTTTTGACCCGATCGATCCCCCTTGTGTAATGATCGGTGAAACTAATCCTGCAGTTTAGAATTATCATTGTGTCATAATTGTTTGTCATTGTACTCAATGCTAATTCATATTCCAACCGATACCTAAACCTAATCGATAAAGATCCTTCCGCGATGTTCCGTTACCGCGTATTAGGTAGCCTCTACTGTTAAATGACGGAGTATCGCATAATTAGTAATTACTACGCGGTCTACGAACGAAGTATTCAAACTTGTCAGTGAATTAATTACACAATCGTGTTATACTATACGTTAAACCTATGATACTTATTGGAGTCGAGGTTCAGTTTCCGGTCTAGATAGATCGGGACTATTTACCTGTTGAATTTATCTCCATATCTTCACATGTGTGTAGATTTTTTTATGCGATAATTTTCGTTAGAAATAAAACTTCATGCATGTATAATAGTACGTAGAATAATAGAATCCAATACTAGAAATAGGGATATTATGTGCAGTATAATGCACCCTAGGTAAATATTACAGAAGCCCCTATACTACGTAATAAAATAATTTATTATATCTCTCTTCTGGTTCAGGATGAGATTTATTAACTAGCCACGTTTCTCACGTCCAATAGAGCAGTAATAGCTGTCTATATGGTAGACAACGCGACGCGACGCGACGCTACGCTACGCCCTGCATGCTGTAGTATATCCCGATTATGTGCGGTCACATCAAATAAAATTTACCGTATTCTTTATCAGCTCTATGGTTGTTTGACCCGAAGACAATAGACGGCTTTACAATCTTCCCTCGCTTTATTCTTCTTGAAAACTATCCGTATGCTTAGTATTAGTGTGTACTACATCCACGGACAAAGTTCGATATATCGTATATTTTATCTTCGAACCGCGAAGCGATTGCAATATTAATTCTTGTCGAAAGTGTGCCGAAGATAAATAAAAGAAGAAAAAATAAAAAAAAAAAAAATGAAAAGGAGTAGCAAAGGAAGATTAAAAAAATTGTTTTATCCCCTTTGGGCAAATGCGCGAAATTTTGAATTGCCAAAATTATAACCGTGTCAGAATAAAACTAGCGCCCTGCTTGCTACGAGCCAGGCATAACGCTGATTACTGATATTCGAGGGTAATTGATATGCGTGATTTTTTTTTTTTTTTTTTTTCATGCATGTGTTATGTATATTAATGGATACGTGAAGCTTGCTAAAAAGACAACTTGCGAAAACCGAAGACATGATTGTTTCACGTTATTTGCCTATCGGCATTCTGCGAGGCTGAAGCGATTATCAATCTCGTTTTCGCTCACGCGCTCTCGAATCTTAACATCGTTTGGGTACCGCAAACCAACGTGTACTTACACGGAACCGATAACTCCTCATGTTCTACGAGATCGAAGACAAATCGAAAAACTTGTTTCCCTCCTCTCCGTAGGACGAGAAAAATCTCAGCTTAAGCAAACCGACTTTATACATCGCGAAGACGAAATACGAAATAGCAAACAACGACGAATACGATAAAAAATTATTTTTGCAAATAATTACTCTAAGAATAATTCAGCTTCGAAGTAGTCGCGAAAAAATTCATTCGCATTATCACATCACTTTATGATGAACGTCGTGTCTCGTCACTTATTTGCATCGACGTCGCAGCTCAGCCGCAAAAAGTGATGCGAATTGTTTCTTCGTTACGCGGAATGTCCCAATGTAGTTACCTACGTGTATACGTAACCGTATAAATGTTAATTACGAAAAGTGTATAAGCCCACGAGTTTTAGGCAATCCGGTTAGGAATGGTACCCGCTCCTCGGTGTGCATCATCCGTGTATCGTAGTATGTATTTATTAACACAAGAGAGGCAGACTTTAAAGTCCGATCTTTGAGTTAGCTTTCTTTAACTTTTAAGGGAACAGTGGTTAGCCTATGCCATATAGAGTCTGGCTTTTATATACCAACACATTTCAGGACTGGAGATCCTCTACAAGTTCTCTTACACATAGTGTGTAGTATGAGCCTTGAGCAGGACGGTCACAATGCGTCCTTTGTAACCGGGCGACGTCGAGCTCTCGCGGAGTCAAGTTCATTTTTTTTTTTTTTTTAGTTTCATTTTATATATCATTTTTTGTTTTCTCTTTCCTTTTATTTTCTTGTTTTCTGCTTTCTTCCATACCTCGAAATAAATAAAGGAATCACAGTACAATACGGCACACGGTATAGGTATACGTGACTGTGTGGTGTAACGAACAGGATATGGAAAAATTTACTAGGTAGGTAGTACCTACCATAATTCGAAGTATGAGAGAATTACGGCGAGGAGCACAATGGAATGGTACCTCGTTACGACTCCGCAGTTGGGAACAAAAAAAAAAAAAAAAAAAAAAACCGTACCAAAAACGTGATAAAAAAAATAAAATATAGAAGAATGCTCGAAATCACGAATCCTGATTCCCAGATTTATCGTTATAATAAATCCCCACAATCACCGTGAGAAGTTGATACCTATCTCTATAACACTTATGAGAATAATTATATAATAAATGTATAATGTGAAATTGTGTAGCGCGGTTTTTTACTCTCTTAAGTGTTATGTAATTATTATGAGTATGGGTCGGGGAATAAATTTGTTTAACAATTAGTCATATCTTTGACGTTGTAGATCGCGAGAGCTATACGTGACAGTGGTGACAAGTAAAAATAAAAATCGCAACGTCCTTCAAAGATATTCGACCTCATTATATCGATTTTGTTGTTCACCAGATTCCGCGAATTCCTTTTTTTTTTTTTTTTTATTATTCTCATTTTTTTTCGTTATCTAATCGTCACGCTGCACTGTCACGAGTGAAAAATTATTTCTAATCAGCGGTTGAGTAGTACAACTGTTCTTATTCACAGCAAAATCGATCGATGTATTAATGTACAAAAATAAATCATTACACAATAGATTTATATAACTATATAGGCGGTACTGATTTCGAGAAAAAAAATATAATAATTATTATTATCGTAACAAGCAGGCGCCCCTCTACTACGACTATTATCACCTCCTACGTGTTACGGTACGTTTGTAAGAGATTAGAATTTATTAATTCAATTTTATTACCTCACCGTTATCAGGCAAGCTTCAACCAACAGATTTAAGCGTAGGCGAATGTAATTGGCGGCCATAAAAAATTAGCAAGTTCAAAAAAAAAGATAGATCGACACGTGATTTCGACTTTGACTTTGGTACCTTTTTGTTGACTTTTTTTTCCCGGTAATTCTACATCCGTTTTCCTTCTTTTATTTTTTATTTTTAACTATCTCGAAAATATATATATATACGAACGTATTCGAAGGCCAGGGATCGCGATGTGCCAGACAGCACGTCGCCTCGCTTATGTTATCACATTCAGCGAGTTCAACGTATCGGGTTTTTTACACATATATACAAATACGCGCATAGGTGCGAGGCTCCTATGGGCATATTATTAACTGTGTTCATAGTTACTTACTCAAGTACCTACATACATACACATATATGCCTGGCTGGAAAGGAGCAAATATACAAGCGTATCGCGTATCGTGTATCGCGTATCAGCTTCTACGGTCAGGTGCGTGTTGTCATCTGATTTTTGCGCACGATTTTACGATGAGGATAGGCCTTAGGCAACGGCGATTGAATCAGATATACATAGCTTAATTTAATGCTTTTCACAAAATTTTAATGATATTTATTCAGTTTGTTAATAAAAAAAAAATTTAAAAATTGAACAAACGAGGGACGAGGGCGTTGAGAGTTTTTTTTCTTTTTTTGTATCGCGTGAAAAATTGAGGGCGTTTCCCTCCGGCTCGCGGATATGTTATTAATAATTTTTCCTCTTTCCCTTTTTTTTTTTTATTTATTTGTTAGTTTTTATTTTTTATTCTTTTTCTTCAGCTCCAAGCATTTCTTCCTTTCTTCATTATCTCGTTCACCTGCCGCACCCCATCCTCGTCCTCTCCGTCGACTGTTCAATCAACTATTTTTACGCCTTGCGGTTATTAATTATTACTATAAATCGATGAGATAAAAGGCTTCTCAACAGGATCGGATAACCGAGCGAGTGGCCAACGGCTGTACAACGTTTTTGGCACCTCGGTGATCGGTTGTCAAACTTTCTGAAAAGCTCTCGAGTGTAAAAGCTTCGTGATCCGTGACGATGCGTCACTGTCAGCATCGCTCTTCTCGTCCTTCGGTATATTTTTTTATAAACTTTTCTAGTTTTTTTTCTCACCTTCTTTTCCCCAATCATCACGTTATATTCGTTCTAAAATTCTGACGCTATGCAAAGTGTAAACACCTCCGTTTCTAGGTGCGAGGTTCTTCTCCAATCGCGTACCGTAGCTGGCCATAAGCCGTAGATCGTAAATCGTAAACCGTAGACCGTACAGCATAAACAGTCCAGGATAAACCATACGAGATATAAAATCAACCTTCCGTCTATCCATACGCGTCGCTTATAATCTTATATGTTTACAAAATAAGCGTAAGTGTGAATTACTCAATGGCCCAGTTTCCTCATCTCCGCAATCATACGGATACAGCATTTTGAAATTTGAACGAACGATTTAGTACCTTAAATATTTATTGTTACACTAACACGTTCGACGGTTAAGATTTTACAATATCTTCAAGAGTGATGTCGGATTTTGAAATTTCTAAAAAAACTCCGTCTACACACTTCTTAGCTTTATTTCGTAGAGCTTCACATTTTCTATCTATTTTAATCTTGCAGGTTTATCAAGAATTACGTTCGTCTAAGTGGTGAACGTGATATTTTGAGAACCACTTCACAGATTTCGATACTTACTTTTGTTTTATTTCAAATGTGCGAAAATTTAATAGCCAATAAGTGACGGTGCGGATTATTGATTAAAAATCTGATCAAGCAGATATCAGCAACTATATTGTAAAAAACAGGGAAAAGTGATTTTTTCCCTTTTTTATCTTCGCTTTTTTGCAACTTAAATCCGCAAGTATTTTTGGATCTTCAGAAAATTCACTTTATCACGTTACAGACAATGTTTTCGAGTTTGAAAAACTAACCAGTTTTTATTTATTTATTTGGAAACTGGCCGTTTCGATGAAATTATAATGTTCATCATTGACGAAAATGGAAGTTTTTCAGCCTTGAAAACTTTTTTTATTCGCGATCTTTGTGATACTGCAAATAACGTGATAACGTGATACACCGAGCAGAAATTTTCGGCGCGACTTTCTATTCCCTTTCAAACTCAGTTTGAGAAAAGCGCGTTTCAAAACCCATCGCATTCACCTTAAAAAGTCTCGAGAATTGACAAATCGCTGATTACGAGTCAACAGAACGAGTGGAAAATTGAATTTTCAATGTCAAATCGATCTTTGGATTAATTTATTGTTAGCATCATGGTAAGAGTACCGTAATGGTAATATAAAGTGATGTAAAATTGTAAATTCGCCAACTTTTATCGTTGCGATAAGAGAGCTGCTATCGAGCGGAAAAGTAACTTTCTGAAATGTGATAAAATTGTGTTAATTTTGTCAAAGGATTGTTATAACTTTACATTAAGTATTTTCCGTCTTTTGAACCGGGAACTAAGTTAATATCACCTCCATAAGACCGGGAGCACGAAGCCAGTTTTCTCTATAAGCGTGAATTTAGGTGTGAAAAAGTTAACCGCAAACTGGCAAACACCGAGGATGTAAATCACCTGACGAATTTCTGGGAAGGAATTTTATTCACTCGTGCGGAAAGCAGCACGTACGATAAATTCGCCTTCGCCGAAATTTTTATTCGTTTTACATTATTATACAACGATTCGCGCGCGAAATAAAAAAGGAGAAAGAAAAATGAAGAAAAAGGAAGCAAAGGAAACAGCGAACATAATGAATTAGCCATGGTTTTTTCTCAACGATTATTACAGCAAATATATGTAAGATAAAATTCATCAACCAACATCATTGATATTTGATTAGAATAGATTTCCTCGAAAATTGATAAACTTTTAAAAAAATCATTGAATAATTAGATGCGAAAATAAATTGCCGGCACTTTTTACAGCGCGGAGTCCATGAATTTACGATCCTTTATACTCGCGGCCGGAAAATGGAAAAGCCGTAGATTTATACGCTCGTGAATATGCATGTGTTCCGAAGTCGTTTACATCAATTAATAACGACGTTTGAATAGTAGTTGTTTTATTAAATCAGAGTAGTAGGGCCCGCAGATGGCTTTGGCTCTTAGGTCGATGGCCGCGGTTCTTGGGAATCGTACTTACATGCGTATTTATGCATAAGTATTATTATTTAACGCGGGTAAGGCGTCAAAGCTCGCATTGCACCCGAATATTACATTATATTATTATTTAAAGTTACTTTGCATTATGCAGCGTTGCGCAGCGCTGAGCTTGCAGATTTATCAACATGCAAGAAAAGCTCCATGCTGCATCGCATACCTGCGTTAATTCCGACCTGTTCAAATCACTTAACTTCGCTTATCTCGCAAACGTTTAGTACCGCGACTTGTTAGCCTTGGCGTTTACAGCTAAACACGATTTTCTGGTTTGATATGTGGGGAGAAAAATTTCGACTGATTTAACGCCGATTTTTTATTCATTTTGCGGTAAGGAAGATTTTCGAAAAAAGTAGGAACGTTTCAAACGGCAAAAATTCCGAATTTTAATATCATCTACTCGCAATTTTTAGCAAGGGTGTTTCTCAGATAGTACACATACGCGATTGGAAAAACTTTCGAACGAAAAACACCGGAGATTCAAAATTCCGAAAGCTGAAGATCCGAGACTTGAATTTCACGCATGTATTCATTTAGTGTTTATAATAACTCTTGAGATTTAAGTTTTGAAAAAAAAAACAAAATCTTTCAAAATCCCTACCGATTATTTACGACATCATGAAGTTATCGATTGAAGTAGATAAAATGCGTTTCCGTAAAGAGGGTCTCGACCAGAATGCCCTATTTTTTGTCTTCCCATTTTGAGAAATAGGTAAAAATTTTCGTGTGTGTATACCTATAATCGGTCATTTTGGAGGTCAAAAAACCGATGAAAATATCCGAAAGACAAGAACTAAGTAGAGGAAACAATGACACTTCCACGTTAGCTAAGGACGTTCCCACGGGTCAATAAACCTGGACGTGACTGGCTCGGCCTTTTTTGTAAAACCTTCCATTTTATGGAATAACCAGACCTCGTAACTTAGAGTGGTAGGTACCTATACGTGTATCCAATATATAGTACAGAATAGTCCAGAAGGTTTTTAGTAACAACATTCTCGAGCGATTAAGGAAGAGGAAGTTCGTCCTGAGAGCTGCTTTAGTTTCCCCATCCATTTCCTCCCTGTACCCATTTGCTAATTGCGATATATTTCGGCAAACTGTTTGCTCATTCTATCGACGTTTCTCTCGCGGAACGAGGGTGGATTTCTCCATGTGCTTTTTTCACTTTGTGGCAATTACCTGATCACGGGGTTCGGTGATGAAATAGTTCAGATAGTTTCTAGATCCTATATTGACTTTGGAAAAATCGCTCGGTAAGATTTCGCTGAAATTTCAAAAACCGTATTTCTTCAGGCCCTGAGTTCTGACAGTTCTTAATTATTCAAAAAAGTAGTTGTAACAAAAAATGTAATAATTTTCCGGATTATCTGTCCACCCTTTTCTGTCATACTTGAATAAATTTCGTCGCTTACTTAACATTTGTGAAAAATATAAATTCACCCACACAATAAGATATTTACGAGCGGCCGGCGTGGTCCCGATGTCCTTCTCGATGTGGCCACGCGCCTCGAGGCAGCTCCACGCGGTATGGCCAACCGAGACATGAGCTTATCGTCATCGCATACCGAGTGACTTGTTTGTTAGGTACCTGCCACGCGAGCAGGTTGCATGTCATACAAGAGTCAGTTATAACCGTTAGACTCTTTTCCGATCGGTTCGACACGCGGATTGACGAGATCAAAGAGGTTGAAGGTCCGGGTATCGGCAGATACGGTAATGAGGTTCTCCAGTCGGTGAGAATGAGACGACGGCGTGAGGCGAGAAGGATTAAAAAAGAAGAAGAAGAAGAAAAAAAAAAGAAAGAAATCGGTGATTTATCGGAATTAGTATTAACGAAGAGCACCGTGAAGGAGACAGGAAAGGACGGGAGGGTAAGGGCCGCCCACGCGGAAGAGATCTAAAGATGGATAAAGTCTTTTTTTTTGTTTTTTTTTTTTCCATCGGAGAGATATTTCTTTCCTTCAATGCCTCGTCATCTCATCCCATCCTCATTATCCTCTAATTTTTACCCACCCTAGACGTCCGCTCGCGTTACATGCAGCTCGACGATCGTCGGAGCCGCAGCTTAAACCATACGTTAATAAAACACTCGTCTCGCGGTTATTTGACGGAATTTTAAATACCGCCGATAAAAATAAATCGAGGAATCGTCGCTAAAACATGATCAAATTATCTCCAAGGAATAATGACCTCTCATATGATATATCTATCTTCTACGATGTGAATTCGTCGCTGAAAATCTACCGCCTCTCACACCGTGTCTTCATCGAACTCGCGTTCTTCTTGGTAAGAACTTACCGAATAGGTTGTCGTCGAGTATGTTTAGATACAAATCAACGTCTCCTCTTCCATTCCAACGACTAATAATTACCCATACATACGCGACTCGAACGTTGACAGAAATGTAAACATTGAATATCTTGACTTTCGGTAGAGTGAAGCCAACGATATAGGTATACGATGCTGCGTGAAGATAGAATGACATTTTTTTTGAATTTTCCATCCCCCCATGAATTATTTTCAATGTTCAACAGAAATAGTATTATATATTTTTAAAAGGAAAAAAACCGTGTAAAACTTTTCGACGTTGTTCGAAATGAATAATAGAAAGAAGACGAAGAATTTTTCTGAGAATATCTCGCGACGTCGTGTCTCTCCCAGATCGACATTTTTTTACCCCCTTATTTTATTTGTCATTTATTCCTTGTATAGCAGCATTCGTATCGATTTTTATGGCCCACGACGGACGTAACGGAAGCTCGTGAGGTATAACCAACACCAGATCGAGGTACGTACACCTCGAGCTTACGAAGGGTCTGAACGAGTGAACCGAGAGCATGTTACCATGTACGGATACCCGTTCCCATAAAACTCTTACCTCTTACCTCGTACCTTATACACGTATACGTTATGCGTTGGTTCAAGACCGTCGGCGATTACGCTCGGTTGAAGATATCACATTATATATTTTTCAAGTTTAAAGTTAGCTCGGTTAAACTATAGATGAAATTTTGCACTCGACCACACCCTGCATATAAGATATCGAGGAGCAAAAAGGAGGAGGACGTGCCTCCAGGCCTGCAAATCTGATGCGGCTTGGTGTGGCGCCTGTCGAATGCCTACCAGTTTCGTATTTATCGTGCGTCTGCCGAAAATAAATTTTTCACCAAATTGGCGACCTGTCGATTTAATCCATACAATTCTACCTACCGAACGCTATGTTGCATCACGCGAAACGATATAGTAGAAAATTAACAACAGGGATTACTCCCTTTCGTAACTCAACACAAGAACCCATACCTGCAGCTACCGTGTTTGACGTCAATTTTATAATGGTTTAACTATTGCATTTCAAAAGCACGGGATTAATCGACTGTGAAGTATACCTTGATTACATCCTGCGGCACACCCGCACGCGACTGCAGCGATTACCGCACGCCGAAATTACGGGTCCGATGGAGGTCAGACCGCGATTATTTCTGGATAACGGAGAGGAAAATATGGGATCGTAAATTTGATAAAATTTCGGAAAAATCTCTCATGATTTTTGAGTAAATTATCCAGAGGTTAAAAGCTCGCGAAGTAATTGAGAGGGAAAATCTTCGGGATGTATGCCGGGATGTACAAGTTTCTTTCTTTTTGTCTTTTCATTACTTATTCCTGTCGGAGGATATGGAACCCCGGGATATTTTCATGTCTCTGACTTTGACAGCTCGCAGAGATTAGTCCCGAAGGTTGGAGCGGGTCTTTGGCAAACGCTACGTCAGAGCTTAACGACTTTCTCGCAAAACCAAGCGAGATGGGGAAACTGCATGTATATATAGCTCAAGTCAGACTTGAGTTGTTCCAGGTTTAGTTAGTCTCGACGTAGTTGTTTATGACCGGGAGTTCATATAGGCAATCCTTTGTCTGCGGGCTAACTCAGGACTCGAAACTTATTCGAAAATTTTTCTGCTGCTATTTTTAGCCAGGACATATATTATGAGGTAAATTTCGGTCCAAAGTTAGTTTCTCGAACCGCAGTCATGATTTTAGTTTGACCAATCGCGTTAGAATTCATATTTCTGCACTTATAATCGCGGGGAGTAGATACGAGAGACCGGAAGTTTATTTCGATCGATAAAAACAGTGAATAAATAAATAAAAGTATATCGTTAAAGATCGAGGCGGTCCCACATCGCACGTACGAACATCTACCAAGCTATAAAGAGAAGCTAACGACTGTTCTACTTAACGCCGACTTAATTAATGGGCGTAAAAAAGCTTCTCGTCAGAGATTCTCAGCTGTATCATTCACTTCTGCAGCAATACATACGTGTACAAATAAACACATGCATAAATACATAGAAATTTTAAATTCAGAACAAGATCTTTGCGCCATTCGAAAGAGGGCCAACGTGCTTCACACGTGTTTTTCGCCACTAGAATCAGAGCGTATAGGTACCATATGCTGTATTAATTTTGTTCAAATCGCGACCAGCTTGGTAGATAAATGCGACTATAGGTGACCGTTTCGCAATATATTCAATTTCTATAAATGATATTATAAAAAACGGTGACATATATTTTCATCATCACTTCGCCGGTGGGCATATAGGTATACTAGGTATGTGTATATCAGATTCAGATACTATTATAGCATCGTTCTAGATTGAGACATGTCGCAGGTGAATAACATTTGAGTTTGTAGATAGATTTAAGGACGGTATGTTATCTATCGTTCGTGGGATTTGTCAATCTTCTATAGTCCAAATAAACGAGTCTTATACTCTTATATCTAAAGATTCAAACCACATACGAGACAGGAGGTAGGTATACGTAATATGTTCAGTCTATTTCGAGCACTATATACTTCTCTTCGCTTCTCTTCTCGTGGCACATACACATGCCTATATACATCAACGCCAAAAAAAAAAAAAAACGTAGAATAATTATTTACACAGTTAAAACACAGAAACAGTACGAAATTTATTTCGCGTTTATAATTTCCGGTCACGTACGTATCTCGCGGGGGTAACAATTTTAAACAATATCCGTTAGCGGTGGTTCATTACGCTACATCCTTTCCTTATGCTAATATAGATATTACTATATACCTACCAAACCCACGAAACAACCCCTTGTCTTTGCTATTTTACAATTCATCCTTTGTCCTCATGTTTTTATTATTTTTTATTTTTTTTCTTCTTCGCTTCAAACGAGAAAAAGGAAAAGAGAGAGAGAGAGTGTCTGAGTCTTGATCCTCGATCCTTGATCCTCGGTTATATTCAACGTCGTTTTATTTACGATCGGTAGCTCCGCTCGGCCCTCTCCATAGATCATTGTTAACTTTGGAGTGATCGCACAGCAGAGATCAGACCGACGCGGACGGCGACGTTTTACCGCTAGTCAGCCTTCCGTGACGGGAAGTTCGAGCCGCTTTTGTCACGGACGTCAAATTGCTCAGCGTCTATAAACTGACCTGGCACAACTAAATTGAAACTATCCAACTGCTGAAGGAGTTAATAAGCCATAAAATTCATCTGAATTTTTTAAGATTATAGATCCTTGAATTATTATTCAAAAAATAATGCTGATCAAATTTTTTTTCACTCGTATTCCCTTTTTCATCGGTTATTCCAACAGTTTGAAAACGTGACTCACGCCTTGGCTCGATGTTGCTTAGTTCGATCACTGAGTATAGATCGTAATCAGCGGTGTCCCGTAACGCGATCTTCGGAGTGCATATAGCATGCAGAGTTGTTAAATAGGCGAGTATACGTGGAGCTGAAACAACGTGTGTATAATGATTTAGGAGTAGCTCGTTTGGGGTCAGAACCACCCACCGCAAAAGGCTGTATATAATCTGTCTTTATTTCCCGATTTAATCCTCTCTTTCTATTTCGTTTTACGACCAGTACCTACACAGACACCCGAGGCCCGTCTCTTCAGATTTCGCAATCTCAACTCCCGCGAGATTGTTAGCTATGTTCAACAGACAGAACGTAATTTACATGATTATTTGACGCCAACTGGCTCTGCTGACGCCTCGCTCTTTCAGTTGAAAAATTTTAGAAATACCGGTTGGAAACTTACACATCTATACCCATTTCGTTTATATTCATATATTAATTTATCTACCTGTGTACGGTGGGTGGAAGATGATCGATGATATAACCTTGTGCCAAGTATCAAGCCTCACCTACGACCTACGCGAATAAACATATGGATATGAGATATCATTTTTGACTGATTAGTAGCGTATCGTGATTTTGACGATTCTGGGAATTCAGGGAAAAAATCGGCTTGCTAAATGAACGGATTTAGGTGTATTTAGCATCGCGGTGTTAATCATGATCCTTTACTACGTGCATGTCCGCGTGTGCAACGCCTTCATACGTACGATCATATTATATTAAACAAGGCCACATGTGTGCAGTTAATTTTCATTTCCTACGCCCCATTTATCGTATGGTAACGTAAGACGACAACGTCGACAACAGATCCTATCTACGATCAAGTAATTATTATGTCACTCTGGTCGCGTTGCCGATCCACGACACGCCTGCTAAATTTAAACGATCTTGTACCCTCTTGCCTCACCACTCGATTACACGTCGCGTGCAGATACGGGAACCGAGGAGCCGCAGAGAACTCAACCTTGCAAAAAAAAAAAAAAAAAACGATAATCTGAAAATTAAGCGACGAGAATAAGCGAGAAGAAAATAGGAAAATCCTGAAAGTCACGATTTATTTCTTCTTCATCCAATTCGTTTCGTATATTAAATAAATAATCATGCAAAAGTTAGAATTTTTTTGCCCCTCGTACCAGTCCAAGTACAATTATAGCAAAGATCTAAGTCTCTGCTTCTAATCCACGTAACTATGAGAGGCAATGATCACTTACCGATTCCGACTTTTACCTAATTATACTTTCAAAGTGATGAAACTAGGTTACTGAAAAATTCGATCGGGATACGGCGAAGACCGTTCTTAAACATCCGATCGATTTTTCCGTCTTTTTGTTTGACAACGTCTCTCGTGTATGTCGTATGGGAAGTGAGAAGAGAAGGTGCGAAGTGAGGAGGATCAGGGTAAGAAATCTGTGAGGATGAATATCAGATGCAAAGCAGACGCGTTTGCAGGAGTTATTGCCCGGTTAGATATTAATAGCTAATTACGAGCCACTCCCTCCTTGAACATCCCCAACTCCATCACTGACACGAAGCCTGATATTAAGTAGTAACGGCATTAACGGATCTTGTTTATGACGGCGTGCTGTTTTATATTATTAAAATTCTATCTGAGTTATCTTCGATCTGTCCGAGAGGCGCTCTGCACCGTTTCACCGAGGCAAGCTTGAGAGGTCGATCGATCCCTAGCCCTCGCTTCTCAAGCCTAAAAATTTTGGGTCAAGTGGCACCTTCGCCGATAATCTGGGGTAAAATTCTAATCGAGTGAAATTAAACCAGATTGACCCTTAGCTCTGACCTCTTATTGTCTATAGGAAGATGGATCGCCGCCCATCAATACTTTGCTTACTTCCTCCCCAACAGATCGCTGAAAAGCGTCGTTCCGTGAACGTTGAACTCTAGTACGAAGAGCGCGATTATAACTCCATCAGTTTAAAAACACAGATGTACTTCCTATTAAAAGGGTAACGCCGAGGTTAAACAAACTCAGTTCTAGGCATGTCCCTTTAAATATTCATGCATGGACCACCTTAGCGCGTAAAGTGTTATTGCAAGAATATTTTAAAAGGATCGGACAGGGGACCCACGCGACGCCTCAGAATAACCCCATAATACTAAAGGAAGAGCTGAAACACGGAATTCCATTTCCCATCCGAGGGTGATTCTCGGGCTAGACGAATCCCTCACGCCGTGGTAGACCCGGAATATCCAAGACCACGTGGGTCTCCCTCTTTTCTCTCTTTCTCTTGCCCAGCTTTACTCAGCTGCATACATGGACCAAGTATAAAATCACCCAGACCATTCTATCTATAGATAGAATATCCAGCAGGAAGATCTTCTCGACTGTCAGTACAGTGACAACTCGGTCACGTGACTATCCAAGTATGACTTTCTGAACTCCGTTCCTAGTTCCTTCTTCGTGGTTTCTTGTTACCGATTTTTTTTTCCCTTCACCTCCCACAACAGATGACGGAATTGTTTATTACCGTTAGGCACGATCTCTCGCCGCTTTTTCATCCGCCTTCACATTTTTTATATTATATGCGATTAGTTTCGCGATTCTTTACCCGCTTTCGATAAAGATCACATTTCTTCTCTATAGCTTCTCCGTACATCTTATTAACGATTTCAAGTATTCTACCGATTCAGAACACGCCGAAGAGCTCCACTCTTCGTTGCACTGATTGAGACGGCAAAGCGAGTAACCCTACGGCGAAATAATAAAATTCTTTAAGTGGTACCTAGCGTGTACCAGAAATGACCATTGTGCCATAGCTCCGGGAAGCCGTATTCGCGTCTGGTCAAAAGAGTCTGCGAGTCCTTGAGCCGAACGGGGCAGGATTGAATTGGAATTGTTCTTCATCCGCTTTGTGACGATTGACAAAGACGAATGTTCGTATTACGCCCGTCCCGGAACTCCGGAACCCCAGTATTATAAATTCTCCGATCTATGTGCGCAGGTATAGGTATATAATTGAATCCTCTATTTGCCAGCTAATGTTATGTAGATTGAATTGTTTTTTTTTTCTCGTCCGGGTTACTTACCTTTATTTTTTTCCCTCTCTAGGAGCTCTATAGGTGATATAGTATAGGCGACAATCTTATCTCATCCAATTTTATCTGACGAACGGGCGAAGCCATTCTATGCGAGAACTTGATCTTCCGTATTTGCAAACAAAAGACTTGCGACCACGTCGCGTCGCGACGGCAGCTAGTGCCCGTTAAGGCGCAGTTTTCCTATACCGCACAAGTATAGATACGGTCATCGGCGACCATCCAAGAGTTCGTTGATCTTATACAGCCTCCGTAGTTCCTACCTACTAAGAGACGGCTAGTTCCATGCCGTATAAACCTACCTACTACCTCTTTCGTAGTTCGTTGCTAGAGTCTTCACCGAGAGGGTATACCTCCGTAAAAACTCTTCAGCATAGTCTTACCTCACGGTGGTACTCTAGTCATCGGCTTAGTTAGTTTTACTGCCGGCTTCACCGAGACGCAATCCAGATAATCAACCGCTACTGGGCGGCCATAGGGGGCGGCGCAGCGTCGCGACGCAAAAAACAACCGTCGCATCTTCTTGCGCGATTCTAAAAGACCGCGGACACATCCTCCGGGATATTTTTACGGTCCAGGTGGTAGCAAAGAACCTGAAACTTCGTTCATCCGTTTACTATATGTGATTTTCATCTTCATGGGATGTGATCGGTTTTTGAAACGGAAAATAAACTTATCTCTTGAAAAAATAATAACTATGGAAACTTTTCCCCGGATTCGATGTAACTTTTTGTACTGATAATCGGCCTTGGTCATCAATCAGGACTGAAATATTGCTCGCTCTAATCTGGTTGATCTAATCACATCACTGAGCTGGGCTGGATCTCCTCTGCGATTATTATGCCTACGTCTATGTCCGTGGTTTGATTAGTTTGGCGAATTAGTACGATAAGAAATTGTTTATTCAAGAGATAAAAGATAAACAGGTGCGAAAATCTTACGAAAATATTGCATGTGGCGATTTGTCAAATTTCTTTAGAAATATTCCAAACTAATATTTTTGCGAATAAAAACGATTTCCAATTGTTTCAGGATCTGTGAAAGGGTTCATCTGCACCATGGAAGGGATCCGGCGATTTTTCATCCTCGTTCAAATCCTCGTGACGGTTTTGGCCGCTGAGGACTTTCGACACATCGCTTACGAAGGTAAATAAGCCGATAATTAACCTTGCGGCACTATAACTTCGCGTAATAGCTTCCGCTCGTTCTTATCGTAATCGAAAAGGGTAGGGTTGTGTTATGCATGGAACGAAGCAAATATGCACCTCGTAAATTTTAATACTCGTATTAATTAGGATTATCGTTTACTGCGTTGAGTGCGCAGTGAAATGGGGCTCGTGCAAAGGCACCGCAATTCCGCTCCACGTATTATTAAGTCAATTCCACAAATCTAGCGGTGTGTAAACGCGCAACTATTACACGATAAAACAGCTCACATACATTTCCCAACGATTTATATGCAAAAAGATGCAAAATTATTTCATCTCAATCATCGCCGAGCTATTTATTACGAAATGTCGATGGAGGCAGCCTCCATCGAGCAGCAGCAAACGATTCTTTGTTCTTTTTCATATACTTTTATAATACCTTAACGAAATCGTTAAAACCACACCCTCCGGACCTTCTATGGATAAGCCGTTCCATAGACTCAAATTTTCTCCATAACCAGTCCCTCGTTAAACGAACTTCTCGTTATTGCATTTAGCTCGAGGCAGTCTCAGGATCGAATGGCACCGAACGGTCAATTTCCACAGTGACCCATACCAATACCAGTAGGACGGATTCAAAAGGAACATATCGAGTTTCTATTGACTCCAGTGATTTTCTCAAATTAAAGAATCGTGTGTCCAACTTCTTTGCTCCTTTTTTTCATCCAATTCAGACCGAAAATCATTTGTTCAAATTACGTGTGGAAATCTCGTGTTGCAGTATATAAGTTACCGAACTCGACCAAGCCTCAGTTAGTATAATTCACAATTAACTTCAGCTTTCGGAGTTTATGGCGCCTCGTGGCTTTTACACTGGATCGTAATTACGTGTGGGTATCCGAGTGGCAAGGCTGTACACGTTGTACAGGCTGCAACCCTGATTAGAAGCCTTTGGACTAGAGTTTTTCGAATAACTTGCCATCGCCGATAGATCTGGGTCATTTTCACATAGCTATTCTACATACAGTCACGTAGTAGCTTGCATATATTCAGAGTCGACACAGCGTCTGCCGTCATGCATTTATTCCATTAGTCGAGACAGCGGGACTCAATTTATTACAATTTTAGAAATTAAATGAGGTAAATTGGTGAAAAAATTGAGACAAGAAAAAAAAATGGAATGCTAGACTGAGATCGTGGTCATTGTATCATTAATTTCAGACATTTGACTAAGACCTTGGAAGGATCAGACGGGGGACGAAAAATGGGATAAAAACTATTGGGATTTGCGTAAAAGCGTAGTTCGCCCGAGATTTTGGGGATGGAAAAAATACTCAGGAAGATAGGTACTACGTAGAGACCTGAGAGGTCAGGATATTGTCGGAGAACCGTTACCTCCTGAATACTATCGCGGAATATTCATGAGTGTTTATATTCTGCTTTGAGAATATTGAAATCAGTTGTTGGGGACGCATATAACGGCCCCTGCTGATGCCACGGGCAGAAAAAGATGAAAAAGAGAAAGAAAAAAAAATGGAAAAAAGGGAATAAGGAAACCAAGAAAAAGATATCTCGGTGGCTGCAGTTCCTCGTCCCGCATCGTTTGCTGAAAGACGAACTGTACACACCACGTTGTAAATTCTTAACACCCTACTAACGTAAATCATTTATTTATTTACACGTTTTCGAGCCAGCCCTCGATCCGCGGGGTGTCCACGGTACAGCTGCTGGATGAAGAATATTTTCGCTGACCTAAGGTCATCCGCATTTTTTGTCACTACGCTCTATAGCGCGCGGTAGTAGCCGCGCGAGTATCGTTTTGAATTTAAGGTGTCAATGAAAAATGGGTGAAAAATGAATAATATCGATAAAAATGAACGGTTGAAAACCGGGGGCAGATGTGATGAACGAATTTCAATATCGAGGACAACTGCTGCAGCAGCACCAACTCGAATCGGATGATGGCGACGTGGGACGTCACGTCCCACGCTGCATTGTGTGATTTTAAACAATCTCCAGCATATACATGTATTGACGTTTATCTGTGGGATTAATCGATCGTATGTAGCAAGATCCGAGAGCCTCCCACGAGGCGAGGTAGGTAGGTAAGGTATATCAATATATGAGACCGCGGACGACGGCGACGTCGGCTTCCCTGAAACCAATATATCTTCACAGGAACAAGAAGAAGACTTTCTATACCCACCACGATTTTAGAAGATTAATTCGAGATCTGATTAGTAATTTCAGTTTTTTTAGCCGCCCATTTTTACCGCAATAATTTATTTCAGACTATTACTGCAGAGTGCTAAAATTCAATTTATAAATTAATATCCAGTTTATTAATTTTTACTTTTTTTATGGGTGAAAATATTAAAGCCTGCTATCCGCGCGGAGTTCAGACAATAGATCGTTCGGCCAAAATTCCCTCGGGCGCCGCCGTCCAAGTATTCACCAAGAAACACGATTCTAATAAAAAGATTCTTCCGAAGAGGAGTAAAACGAAGGATAAAGGTCCAAAAGCGTGGTTCAGACCTCGGGAAGAATCTCTCGCGTCTTTAAAACGTGGGCGACGGGTTTGGCACGCGCCTGCCTGCGTGCCACGTGAGATCGGCTCGGTGGGTGGATCGGCGATGTTTATTTTTTCGATTTTTTCATTCCTCTTCGGTCGTTCTTTTATCCCCCATTCCTAATGTTATCATTATGATCTTTACGTTCCTAACTTTTATCTCGTTTTCAGAATTTTCTCTCTATCTCCTCTTCGATTTCTTATTATTATTATTATTCTCTTTTTTTCTTTTTTATATATATGGATTTTTCATCGGCGTGGTGCAACGCCTCACCGTCAGATAGAAGCGGCCATGATGATTATCATCATATACACAGACTAACACACTTATACCTAATGATCGTTGTACTACGCCTTCATAGACACGTGCCTTTAAGACGAATCAAGTATAAACTATAGTTTTTGAGCACGCGAGCGCATCTCTCGTATAGAACGGAGATTTATAAGGTAGCGTGTTGTGACATTCCTAGTGGTTTCCTAATCACACCCCATTCATAACTCCCGCATAGATGCTATTAACTATCGCCCACTCCTTCAGCCTCTTCCTTTCCCTGGACCAAGACGAGTCTTGGTCCTCGAATCCCTCCGCAATATTTCAGAACGCACTCCAACCAGATGTAGGTACTAGAAGAAAGTGATCTGCTCTCTCTCTATCTTTCGTACATCTCTACATACTATGGGACTTGTTCTATAGACAATTTATACACGAAGCAACAAATGGGCAGTATTAACGTTATAAAAATGTTTCTATGCCTACTCGGACGTGAGGTCAAAGGCAATAAATACCGTCGTTAAATTCCCGAGAACAGTAAAGCTAATGTACGAAAGAGCCCAATTACCCCCGTAAATCTTAGAGCTAATTAAACAATCGATCGGTTTCACAGACACGAAGTGATGAAAGGAAAATCAGAAATGCATTTTTGGATCTTCGATCTCTCCTCCTCGCAGCTACTACTGCTGATTCCTTATCCCTAGGATGTCTATAGACAGATGTATGTCCTTTCGAGGCAAAATCCCCCTGTCGAATCCTGTAGGATAAATACCGTCGTGCCCGTAGCTCTCCAATTATCTTTATAAAATTGGAGGCTCACCGAACCCGTCTCGTTACGCGTTGCCCAATTTCAAGTTGAACGTTAGCCCGGCCCGAGGTCCGGACGGGACCAAACCCACTGCTATTAGTTACGTCACGATACCACGGTGGTTAAAGAGTACAAAATCGTCGAGTCATCATAAGATTTGAGAGTTGATTTGAACAGGTGTCTAACCAAGTTCTGTGCAGTACCTTGATTATAAATAATAAAATTTTCTTCATCTTCATCTTATTTTTTATTTTATTTATTTTATATTCATTAACATTATTTTTGACTACAAAAACTCGTTCGGTTAATAAATAAACCCAAGTGCTTTGGATTTCTACGTCAAATTCTATACCCAAGGATCCCACAGATCTGACATCTGTCTCCCTCTCTCTCTCGCTCTCTCCCTCCGTGTATCTCTTTCAGAAAATCCATGAGGCCCAAAACGTGGCCAGACATTGAGCGCGTAAAATGAAGTTGCAGGTCGTTAGCCTGGCAGAGCACGTAGAGTAAGGCCCCCGCAGCATGTCGATGATGCCCCAGGCCAGTGGGGCCCTTTTGTGTACTAACCTTGCCACGCCACAGCACGCCATACAAGGCAGTCTTTAGTCTTTATGCCATGGGGGCACGTTGTGAGACTCCTTCGTTCTTGAGCCGCAATAAAGCCCTACCTCGACCACAGCCCATAGCCCATAGTCCATAGGGCCGAGGATCTATGGGGGAAGAACCAACGACCTACGAAACTACAACCACTGCACATGCATACGTATACTCGGTTGGACTAACTCGTTAACTCTTAAGGTTGAACCGTACACCCACACGCCCTTAACCTTTTATTTTATAAACTGACGTACGGCCTCGAGAACTGGGACTCGAAAGCTCGTAAAAATAAAGAAATCCATTTTTGGTCGATGAAATTTGAGTTCTAAATATTTATTCGAATAATTAAAACCGGCGGAATTCTTTCAAAGAAGATGATTTTTTTTTCTATTTATTAAACCCCTCGAGTACTTTCTCGGGCCATTGAATTGTCTTTCGAATTATCCGTGAAGAAATTTCGTCGACTTTCAACCCACGTATCGAATGAAGGGCTGATTTATGGCTATACATATTACGTGTGCTAAAAGTTCGACTAAAAATATATATGTACGGATCATGTCCAATTAACTCCCGGATAGACTATGCCTTTGAGATTTAAAAGCGTCTGACAGGTTTCGCCAATGCCGCAAGAAGAGCATCTCATCGTCAGCAATCAAAAAGTCGAACGAACGAACCACGAACGGATGTGGTGTTTAATTATATATACGAACTAGCCTGCAGCCCATATGTTGAAGACTTGGATGCAGAGTTATACTATATACCTATCTACCCATGTGAAACTTTCATATATCTAATTCTATGTACGTGAAGTGAAGATATGAGGAGGAATGAATTCGAGCTGAATCCAAGCCAGTAAAAGGTGTACCGTTAAACTTTTTCGTTCTATAGGACAAAGGTAGGTGTTGACAAAAAAATTTGCGATTTTTGCATACCTCACAGTTGCAGATCGCGTATAGATTGCACAAAGCACTTTCAGTAGCTTCTTATCGATTCGGTGGTCGAATGGATCGTATGATCGACTTCCGAGAGATCAGAAGCTGAAGATCTTGCCGAGGTTGGTTCAGCGTGTTCATCTTTTCGTCCCGCTCCCGTTGTCTCATATTCCGATCTCTTCCTCTTTTTCTCTCCTCCACATGGTTATTCTCATTTTTATTTTACTTACCTACCTGCCACACAGCTCCGCCGCATCCACTCTATCCTCTTCTTCTCGGAATACAGCGGTTCTCAAGATCTTCTCGCAAATCTAACCCTGTCAGGTATACCTATACCTACGTATGTATTAATAAGAAAAAAAAAAAAGAAAAAAAACAAAACCGCGTTATCATTACCTCAGTAATTACACTATGCCGTGTTTCTCGGAATGTTCACGTCAGCGTTTCGCCTTTTATCTCGTCCCTTTCAAACTGGCTTAATTGCAGATCGGTACTATACATACCTATATGTAATATGTTTGTGAAAAAAGATCTAATCGATTCTTTGTTCAGTAGAGTTTGAACGTGCGTAACGTCGATTACACAAAATAATAGCGATACGGTATACCTAAACTAGAAATGTCGATTGGAAATGGTGGAAATTGATAACCGTTTATAAAATCCGTAAGGTTGTGTAAAAATTGATTCGAATTGATTTTTCAATTTATAGTAGTCAAAATATATACGAAATTATAAAAATGTGAAAGTCTTAGACGGAGGAGGAGATCCATTCTCATAGTCGTACCGCAGTCGCGTATATCCTATACTATGAATTCGTGCTTTCTCATGCGTGTATATCGTATATCGGTGAGTACTACGGAGCCGCGTGGCCAAACGATAACGATATTACCTCGAGCATAACAATCGTGCGAGACCAGTCCCCGGTCGAAGATCATTCTCATAAATTGTACGACAATACACATGGGATATAGTGCCGCTGAGGCAACTACCACAATGCCGCTAACAAGCCCCAACTTCGATGCTGATTCGCCATTTGTCTCTTCTGCTCGTTGGGCGCGAGGGCGTCGAAGACTACGTGGTCGACACGTGGGTGCAGCCACCAAAGATCGTTAGTCTTACAGTAAAGCGACTCTCCTTAAAGGGCCAAAAATCGTTTTCAAGAAGAGAGAAACAAAAAAAGTTCAATTATTTTCACCTCAGTCGTCACATATTTGGATAATTTTCATATACCTAATTTAACACATGTTTGCCTATGAATTATAGGTCCGACAACGTTTGATGTATGGCTCGATTGGTCGGAGCTCTGAGTATGAGCTGAAATAATAATATACCTACTCGCGTATTAGGTGGGTACCTGATTTGATACCAGGAGAGATAGTGAGCCTATATGAGTTGGGTATGTATGTGTATGCATTTGTATGCATTTGTATGTTACATATATGTATATATAACATACCTACGGTCTACTGGAAACGCTGACAGCCGACAATCGTAACGGCCCTCGTGTTGTTAGAGCAACGCGTACACCGCCCAAGCCTCGACTAATTACCACTCTTAATTAATTACTACGCAATACGTCTGTCCGGTTATCCGTGTGCGTTTGTCGCTTTACTCTGAGAGACTACGAACTCTCTAAACTATAACGGGAACCACTGTGATACCATAATATATATGTGTACTATATTAGACAGGGAATCTCTTCTTCTTCTTCTTCTTCTTCTTCTTCTTCTTCTTCTTCTTCTTCTTCTTCTTCATTTTTATTTTTATTTTTATTCTTATTCTTATTCTTATTCTCCTTCTCTCATTCGATTCGAGAAGAGTCTAATTCTTCACCAATGTGTTCGCGGGGCTTTGGACAGGTTCAGAAACCGCAGGGGTTCCTAAACAGCGGACAATCTTTAACCGGCGTAACCGAACGCCTATTATTACGATTACACGTTCGATTATATTACTCTTTATCGGTACACATTGGTCTCTCGAAAACCGACTTTAGAATGAGTATTAAGATGTATCAACGAGTATATAGGTATATAAAAAGACTTTGAAAACGGTTTTCGATATAACGCGTGGACGAACCCTATATACGAATCACTCATATATAGATTCGAGAGTACAGGGATTAAAGGAGATCGATTATCCGCCGTCATAATCCTCGTATGAGAATGTTCTCATGGATTTTAAACTGCGAGAAATCTTCTCAAAATTTTCATTCTCTTTCGCATTATTCATATCTTTAAGTCCCTTGGGGATAAAGCTTTGCGATAATGGAATTGCGGAATTAAACGATGGTTAGATGAATAAAATAAATCTTCTGTGTACACCAAATTCTGTCTGTACGCACCAAATTTTCTGGGTCGTTTAATGCCGAGAGCTGTTCTAACCGGAGTAAATTGTGGATAAAGTATCAGCGGCATAGATGTAGGTGTAATAGTAGAGAATTCGAATTCTATCTTAATCTTATCAAATTATGAAGTCGTTTCGACTACGCTACTCGACTGCGCCTATACCGATCGATATCTTCTTCAGCGTGACATCGTTTCGGGTAAAACTGTCGATCTATATCTAGGAGAACACTATCGTAAAAGATACGCCTCGCACGTATGTACGAGCCAAGATCTGAAAAGGAATACGTTACGAGACTTGGTACTTTACTGAATAACATAAAACCTCAAGTCTTACGCAAAGGCAGATAGATTTAAGTATCATCTCTGTGAAATTCGGTCCAGAGACTCGCGGTATACAGTATCACGACATTTATGAAAGTCTCAAGATTCCTGCGGTAGCTCCCCTCCATTATTCGTCTCATTTTCCTTCGTAGTCCTTCTCGATCTATATATTTTTTGTTTTCTTTTTTTCATCAAATAACCCGTGAGAAAATTAGAAAAGTGTTACGGTCGAAAAAACGTAAATGACCATCAGAAACTAGACGCCTATTAGTGTCACGCACGTATTATACATACACATATTATATATACCCTACTCGGAAATCAACCAGAGTCCCCAGGGCTTGAGCGATAGTCGTCATTATCTTACCAAAGATTATATTTTGCACCATATCGCAATTACCCTCGTCGCACCTTATGTACAAAGTGATGAATGATTTATGTATAACGTATTTCGCGGATCAGTCATTTATAGACATATGTGTTCCAAGACTTTCGAGACGTGCATCAGCGGAGTTCATCTTCCACAACTTCGCACGCGATATAAAGTCCCGCACATTTATATAGCATGTGTAGGTCCTACCTGTCTTCTTGCTCGATTACATCCTTGGCTCTTGACTCGTGTGATCAAAAAGCTTGTAATTATTTACTGACAATTTATTCTATCCTTTATTTAACATTCTTCATTACTGCGGTCTTCAGACGGAACTGTATGGCTGCTGTTGGTTATGCTGTTGCATCGATAATTAGACTCAATTAACGTTAACTGCGCGTCCTGCGCGACTTCGTGGGGCAATTTGAAGATGCTGTAGGTACGGCGCGCTGGTATGAAAAAAATGATAATTCCTTAAGGATTTTAACGCAGAGGGGGATTGGGCCAGTTTATTTTTCTTTTCTCTTATTACTCCTTCGGCGAGGCTTGCAGTTAGCGGAGAAAAAGGACAGCTGCAGGATCGAGTTTCTTTCCAGTGATCGAAGACCATCGATGATCTGTGCAAAAAATGTCGCTTGACAATGCTCGAGGTCAGTCTTCAGACCGGAGGCTCTGACCACGGAGATGGATAAACTCCGATGATCACCCCACATCTCTTGCGAGATCAATGAGGCTGCGTAGCTCCACGTACACGGAGACTGGAGAAGCGGCTTTTCTACTTCTTCTTCTTCTTTTGGAGCCCTCTGCAGCTACCGCGACACGCGTTCCAAGAACTGAATGGCATTTTCTTCAAGGAGGGAATAACGTCGACAAGCAATCAATTTAATTCAATGAGAATTTATATAGTTTTTTTTTTTTTTTTTTTATTTTTATTTTTATTTTCTCCCTCTTTTTATCTTTCTGCTTTTTTATTCCCTTCCTTTTCATCCCTCTTTTATATTCCTAACCATACAGAAAATATCGCTACTCAAAAAGAATTCGGTAGAAGATCAGGAATCTCTGAAAGATTGCCATTAGGCATTTCTTACCAAACTTCTCTCTTCGTTCCTTCGAAGATAATTAACCCTTCGTCTTATACCGTTGTTTCCACGTCTCTGTAATAACTCTTTTGAATTAATTCTCTCTAATTTAGAGCTTACGCCTTGCAATCACGTCCTACGGTGTGGACAGCAAAAGGTTACGAAAGAACCTTTTAGTCGAGGAAGTATACTCCCCGTTTCTTAAGCTCGGGATAAGACTAAGACTAAGAGGATTATATCTCCAGGTACATCTTTCTTTCGCAACTAGGTACACAGACGAAAGCGTATATTTCGCAAGTTTTACGCGCTATAGCCGTTGATGAGGGAGAAAAAAAATGCGAAAGAAATGTCATCGATATTTCTAAAGACGTATATAAATACCAGAAGAACTACAATCTTTTCCTTTAATCACCAAGACCGCATGCAGGTATACTATATATCTCGGTTAAACCAGTCATCGATCGTACTAATCGTTTATACTTTTTGCAATAATTCTCTTTCGTTGATCCTCAACCAGATTGCCAATACTTTTTACCGTGCGGTTACACCATTCCGCAGAATTCTGTTCGAAAACGTTCCGTCGACGCCACGATTAAATTTATACCTTTGAAAAATTTGAACGCCAGTTGTATAATAAAATTCAAGGTATGACATCGCGACGTGTAGATTGATGTACAAGAAGAAGGTGTGACCATGTCTCAAGTCGCTAAATTTTATGACGTACTAACGGACACCAATAGAATTTTTGCAACGTATCCCACTGACGCGTCTTCTGACTTCTGACTTCTGAGGTCCTCCTCCTCTTCGGCATATGTGTAACTGGCTGGTACACCGTCGGTGCTTTTGACTTGCGGTTGATATCATCCCAGGGTGGTCCAAGGGTGGCAGAAACTTATGGACACCCCGTAGAGTTCAGCCTCAGGCCACATTACTCGCCTATCAATCTCCTCCGGCAGACTGTGAAGAGACTGCGGCACTCTCGAGTAGGTACAACGTCGACGGTGAACCGGCGAGCTCCATGATCTCCGCAAGTTAAGTTTCAGGTTATGCTAAGTTGTATTCAACCCGCAATGTCCAGAACAACTCCGAGGACTGAGCGGAGCTGAGCTTTAGCTTTAGCTTTAGCTTTAGCTTGAGCTTGGGCTTGAGCTTGAGCTGCCTTTGCGGAATCAGTTTCTAATAAAAAGATATGTACGCGACCAGCCTATCTTATGCGCGGAACAAACTGAACGATGGACGGATGGACGGCCTGGATGGGTTCCTGCTATCCAACCCAAGGATACACTTATACGTACGTTCACAGTGTGCATCAAGTCTTATAAGGGAGTCGAACCTGAAGCTGTTTGCTGGTTTCTCTCTCCCTCTCTCATTTCGTCTCTCTTTATCTTCCTTGCTGATGGATTCATGCGAAGAACACATAAATGGACCCATACATGAAGAGGTGATCCTCGGGTTCGGCCTTGCCGGCGCCGTGGAGGCGACGTACTCGACGTACTCAAGAGAGCATTGGCGTCTACTGTAATACGGTAGGGTCGATGGTTTAGTCGATATATTTGATGGCGTCGATGCAGGAGTTGATTCCCTTTATCGCAAACGAGGCGAATGCGTGCTGCTCGTCTTCGGAAGGAGTTGATTTAATTCCCAGTTCTTCGGGATGCTGTGATCGTTAGCGGCAGCATTCCTAAGGTTGCAAGTAAAAGGTGCAGGATTATACTAGACGGAATTAAATCAACTGCCTATTCAATTACTCTCGTTATATCACTTTTAACCGTCTATTTTCTATGATACGATACGCATTAATTAATACTGCACCAATTGCCGAAGAGATGGAATTGAGATCAAAAAGTAATACAGGAAATATCAATCTCTGTAATTTTTCACTATTTTTTTTTTTTTACATCTCTATATCGCAGGGATGATTTTTTTTTTTTTTTCAGCTAACCGACGACACAAGCGTAAATTGATTCATCTGTGTAAAGTAAAATTAGATAAGACCGAAAATTACCCATCGCGAAACTGTAGAATATATTATGACGATGATATCGCGGATGAGAGAGCGTGTCATGCGTCAGCTGAGAAAGACCGTATCGTGTATCTGCCAACGTCAGCTTTGCATAATTTTGATAACGGGATAATTTATATGAGTCTTGAAGATAAAAAAGTCTTTGAATATTGTTATTGTATATATTTTTTTTTTTTTTTTTTAATTTTTCTATCCATTCCCAACGCAAGGATTCGGCTCGAAAGGATATACCTACGCCGACTGATTCTTCTTCCAGGGATATCTAATCGAAGGATATAATTACCAAAGGGTGACGTGCCTGTGGTGTGACAAAGATTTATTCATCTCCATATAGTGGGTATATTCCTACTATACGTGACTTAATTAATAACCAAAAGATTTCATAATTAATACCTTAGATCAGTCTCGGACTTTTAATCTCGTCTCGAACTCACGACTAGACGCGATAAACTCCATCTACGCTCCGTTGATTCAATTAAAATAACACGTTCTAACGAAAGTATATTATACAGCTGTACAGGGTGTCCCATTATGCAATACTAACATCTAGGGTTATGGAAAGACGAATAAATTAGCGAACTATAAACTTTTATCGAGGATGATTAAACACGAAAAACTATTATAAATCAACAAAATTATAAAACCCAAACGTGTTCGTTTATTTTTATTATCAAATTTATTATAAATTTGTTGAAAACTCTACGGTGTTTCGAATGAATAATTACCAAGTATATAAATAAGCTGTGAATAGTTGCCGACTATTCGGTAAAATTAATAAAAATTGTTAATGGTAGATCGAGCTGGGTGTGATAATTTGAAATAAAGATCTCGGTGAATGCAAGCGAAGAGTAAGAAAATGCTTAGAAGTCTATCAGTGGACCTGTGATATCTCTTTTCTAGGAAGTCTTAGCGAGAAGATTAGAGTTGCCCCCGATACGCGGTCTCTTCACGATCCGTCAGTTTGTCAGCCGTTCTTACTGGGCCTTGTACGTGTGCGTTGTGTAAACAACGCTAGCCTTTATCTGTCTCTCGGGTTGCAGCCGTAAGATACTTTGTTAAGACCAGACACAGGATTCATACGTTTCAAATAGTTTATATATTCATATACTCCCGAGAAGAACTCTCCTCTTACTCCGCATCTTAATAGAAAGAAGAAGAACGAACACTCGACTGATCCTTAGGGTGAAGTGAACACTTCGGAAAGGACAATTGAAAAAATTCAAAGACATATAGCTGGTGTCATTTAAAAATGATTTTTTTATTTTACAGCAGGTTACCCGATTCTATTTTGAGACGCAATTCAAATTTATTTGAAATTTTATAGACTGGACTTTGAATCGGTTGAATCTACCGAACGAAAGGTCGATTTTGCATGGCACAGGTCACATCGTTCATCGAAGTCGTTTGAAATTTGGAGTAAACATTCTAAAATCATGTGATTTTGGGGCAAACCATTAATTCATGGAGATAAGCTTAAAAAAAAAAAAACAGAAGAAATGGCTTGAAGTCAAAAATGTTGCTATCGAAAAATGGAACTCATTGGATGTGACGATTAACGATGCGACCTGTAACCAACGACAACGGCTTTTTCTTCATTGCAATCAAATCTGTGCAACGCGGAGTTGATAAAATCTGAAGAAAATTTTAATGTAAAGTATGACCTAACGCTGACGTAGGTACGTGAAAATGATCCTTTATTTTTTATGGTTATTGTTGTTGTTGTTGTTCGAATCCTGAATGGCAATGACTTCGAATTTTGAAATGGTCTCTGTACACAAACTGCAGAAAGCTGCCCACCCACGTTGGCTCAACGCGATATAATAGAGGCGAAGGATGCATAATAGCAGTAGGTCCTCACGCCGAGGTGGATATACGTATATGTGGTATCCGCGTAGGTACACTAACACATCCTTTCATATACCTATAGTATATAGAAGTGTATTTTTACCTGTATTTTATGTATAAGTGCAGATTGAGTACACGTGCATGAAAGGGCTGCGTGGAGAATTCGAACGAGTTCATGTAAGGCAATTATCCGTATTAACATAGCAGACCCGGTGGTCCTTGGGACGATGGTCCATTCTGCTCGAGCACCATCAGTGCAGTGTTGATCCTTATTTCATTATTATATTATTTATCTATCAATTAATATCTTTACTTTATTATTTTTGAATGTTCAAACAATCATACAAAGAGGAATGGTAGAGGAATGGAAAGAGGTAAAACGACGGTGTAGTGGCCTGGATTAAGCGAAGTTGATTCCACAACGTTATTATACGTAGGTATACCTATAGGTATATAGGTATACCCGTACCGGTGCCAATTTAAAGTCAATTTCAGATAGAAACGCGTAACAAGGTCCGCACTTGGATAAGACTCGTTGGTATAATAGGCTCTCGAGTAGTTCTAAAGATTGGAAAATTTCATGTCGAGGAATGATTTCTAAAGAAATTTAATGCCTCTCCGTTTCAGCCACCGACTTAAGATTGTTGAATCTTCAAATGCACTTTGCGCACTTTACGATGATACGCATCGAGTCGAGAAAATTATTTGGAATAGCCAGTTTATCAGGTTAGCAGCTCGTTCTCGATTCGTTTGTCCATCGAGATCAGAGCACCAAATGCGTAAGGGATTCTCGAATAGGAGGTGGACAAATCTTGAGAAACGGGATTACTATCTTCGGATGCTGCTACCGCGCCCCAGGGTTCGTCTACCGAGAGGAACCTTTTTTTTTTTTTTTTTTTAAACAGTGTTTCATTTTTTTTAACTTCTCAAACCAGGTTTACGAGTCCTTGCCTTGCCTTGCCTTGCCTTGCTTTGCCTTGCTTTGCCTCCTGGGGTTCTCTCGTTAGCAAACATATGTGCGTGCGAAGGCGGACATGGCTTAGGCTACACCGCATCGCGGATCTATGTATATACGCATATATGTATTTATCTAGGTATGTATTTACCTTGTTGCATATATCATTGCAGGACATTTGCACGCGTCATTGCGTGCGACTACTTCGAAGGCGAAGGCCGTACGCACTGGATAATTTTACCTGGACTATCTCACGCCTGTTAAACCCAGGGAATATCTTACCTTCTGTATCTTCTCGTCCTGTCTATTGACGACGCCATAAAAGTTGACCGCTTGATCGTTATCCTCCACTCCCATCTCTTTTTCTTATTCTTATTTTTCTTCTTCTTCCTCTTTTTCTTCTTCTTCCTCTTCTTCTTCTTCTTCTTCTTCGCTTATCTTAACTCTCAGGCTTCTTCTTATTCTTCATCCTCTTATTCGTGGCCGGCACAGCGCGCCCTATAACGTAGTACTTCTATTGTAATTAGCGGAGTTCAGATAACGAACCGGATTGCCACTTAGGTTGACCAAACCCGAAGGAATTAAACCATTTAAACCGAGCACTGCACCTCTTTATTATAAATTTAACATCTACCTTATATCCTACCCCATTATTTTATATTATATCATATTAAATTATACTTTACGCCTAAGCCTGACCACGTTTTATATTAACTACGTCATACCAGCCGGACCAAGGATTGCCGAAGACGACACCCAGCCGAGGTCAAGGGACACGCGAGGCCTAGCCTCAGATGAAACCAGACACTGGGTGGTCCGTCTTCGAATCCCGCAACAACTAACACTTCTTTTCTTTGCGGTTACATTAGCCTTTACCCTGAACGTGGATGAATAAGTTGTGAATTTTTCACCTCAAAAATGGGATCCTCCGACCTTGAAATACCCGGTTTTTTAAATTTATTTCAACACGCTGAAGCAGACTCTTAGATAATTATTTTCAGCCGACATTATTTCGTAGCTTGTTTTTCGAATTATGGAACCTTAGGAGTTTGTTTTTGATTAGTATGACAGACGTAGTTGATACAACATACTGGAGTTAAAATCGTAAATCAATGAATATAACTGCCGAAACGTGCGGGCGATAATATATTGGGAATGTGTTCAACAGTTTGAATTGTGGTTACGTCTTGCCTACTAGTATATACTAGGTAGCTTTGTCGATTTAACACGCGCCTTCAGGTACGACCGCAGTTTATTTCACACGGTGGTAATTTTCTGCTGGTTTGTTATTTTTCGATTTTTTTTTTTTCTATTTTATTTCATCATTATTTTTCTACTCTGTTACAGATCTCGTAGACAGCAATCTCTTCCAGATGGATGGCGTGACGTCTTTTTCTCAACTATTATTCGACGTTGCTAGACAACAAGTATTCGTCGGGGCTCGGTACGTAATTCAAATTTTATAACTTATTTTATTTTTTAATAATTTATAAGGAAGAGGAAGAAACTCCCCGAATTCTTTCAGCGTTTCTAATTATTATTTCCGATCTTTGTCAAGGCCTAAGAAAAATTCGTTTCCCCGTCTTACATGCAAACGTGTTCCTTCACGGCACATAGACTTCGGGTGCCTCATAAATACTCCTCGTTATCTTGGCTCAGCTTTGCGAGTTAGTATTATATCTGTAATATAACATAGGTATAATATAATATAGCGTGGCGTGCGGGGCGTAACAGCTTCTGGACCAGAAAACCTGCACCGCAAACTCCGTCTAGGAAACGGTTCGATCTTTTTTTTTTTCACTTTGATAGTTCTTTATTTCCTAATCTCAAAATAGGTTGCCAGTAATTGGCTGACTCTATATTTTACGCATGCGGTCCGAGTGCCCTACGCTTATACCACATCAATTAAATTAGTATATTTATACACATGCGTACCGTGAAGACTCCAGACACAACACAATTGACCAACTGCAACGAACCTGGTCTCTTTATTATTTAATCATAAAACAGAAATTAGTTGTATACTTTATTATAAAGAGAAATGCATATGCCAGTTTTTCTCTTTCTTTTTTTCTCCGTAATTTCATACGTTTAACTATTTTCTATTATAATAGCAATGCCCATAACCACAGGCTGTATCTTTGATGGAAATCGATTAATGGTTGACATCCGGTACAACCGATGTATACCTTGTATCAGAAAATCAAATTTTTAAATATAAGGAGACCGCCTTTATTAGCCCAGAATATTACAGCAACGCGATTTTATCTTCAACGCGCGGTTACCGCTAGTTGGGTTCGGTAGCGATTTCTCGCGGTGTTGGTTATGCATATCATCGTTATCGTTGGATTGTTATTTCTCTCTTAGTTACTATTACCATTATTATTACTAGCGTTACCATAACTATTAGTTCAAGTTAGCACCGCAGCAGTTATTCAGTTATCCATTGTTCACGCTGCAAAGAAACTCGGTTGAACCGCGAGTGCGTATAAACAATGTGATCAAGTGGGTAAAACCAACGAGAGAAAAGAGTGAAGAGAAAAGAGAATGAAGAAAAAAACATAAGGCTGGTATATACATAAGCGTGGGCGGTGAAGGTGAAATAAAGAAAGAAATTAAAACTTACACCTCCACCAAACTCTTTCGATCTAATTTACAACCTTCTCTGATACTTATATACGAAAGGCGCTACAGCTGAAATGAGAAGATCAGGAAATACTGAAGCTGGCATGTACTCGGTTGGCTATGAAAGGCTGTAAAAGCTGAGATACTAGGACTGCAGGCAATGTTTTATGTAATTAACTAAATCCAGCATCGCTCGGGCACGGATTGACCAAGATAAGCGATACCGAAAATCCCAGCGACGCATTGCTGGAGTGTAAAGTTGTTTCTGGGTGTCTATATGGCAATTACGTGGGTGGTGAGACGCGTGCCTCTCGCCTCTTCGCAGCTCTTTACTCTCTTGTCATCGTAGCCTACGACTATGAGCAAGAACGTAAAACGAAACTTAGGGACTTATGGTTATAAGACATCGCGCCACCGGCTATTCAGAGATTGTAAACTCCTCCTTACGCGAGGGTACTCGTATTCATATAGCAATAAAGTTTCACCCACACAGGACTCATTAGGTCCCGCGAGTCGCATCATGCGATCACGTATGTGTGTATAAAATAATGTACACACATACGCATATACACACACGTATACGATTATTGCGCAAAAAGCGTTTTTCCTTCAACCCTCACAACTGAACACGTGCGAAAGAAATGAGTGGAGCTCCCGCTGTTAGGAGACTTCATGAGAATAAGATGTGATAATTTAAACCGTACATCTTTTACTAAAGAAAAATATATTCCACTTATATTCATCGCAGGTATTATAAGCAAAACAGCTTTTTGTCGAGAATCGAGGACACGTATGAAATCTAGTTTGTTGATTTAAAACAAAATTCAGGTCAATATAGGGGATAGCTGCATCTCGATATAAGGCATACGTTTTAATTCCTATGTATATATCTCTGTACCTCGAGACGTGGGCAGAGGCTAATAACTATCGTTCTATTAATAGGCGTCGGGTGTGTCCTATTTTCTAATATCACAAACCTCGGTTGGTTGATATGTTCAATATACCTTACAGACTGCAACAACTCGCACGGTCCACCAGTCGCTAATTGCGTGGGTGCTAGTACACATTTAAATCGTAGGCTTTAGAGCTGTTTGCGTTGCACCTACCTGCACATATTATGCACTCTACACCCCGAGGTATGTCGCGATAATAATTACACATTGCAGCAAGTTCAGAAAAATTTTCAACAATTTTTATTCGTGAAGAAATAGCAACAAAGAAAATGTACAATTTTGCTGTTTCGACCAGTCGCCATATTCAAATAACTACTACATACACAAGGATTAATGAATCGCTTCAGTATAGTGACCTGAAACTTTATTGTAGGTGTAATAGCTGATTAATTGATTCACGAATGTTCGCGAATCTCGGAGTAATTTACATCGGTCTTTTAAACGGCTGATGAAAAATTCCCGGCATTTATCTTTGCTCGTACATGTTTAAGCTATTGCGGCTCGTGAACATACCGCGCAGTCAAGACACCGCACGCAACGATCTGACACTATCACATATATTCATATGTGTATGCGACAAATTGTTTCAATTCGATTTGTCTCCCAGCGTAGGTACTTTCCTTTAGTTTATTTATTTTCATTTTTAATTACTCTTTTTATTTCTTTATCAAATATCTCTTTTGATACGGTTAACAAATTACAGGTACATCGTTCTGCGATATCTCGCTGCACTTCTCCACGAATTTTGGATAGAGCTGCGGGTACAATAGAAATGAACTATATTCGAACGATATTTTTGCGATTTTATTAACAAAAATCTAACCGTATTTGATAACGATGTGATCAGATGTAACCGTATAATTTAATATCGGTTCATTTTATAACCTGGTACTTATACCTGAATACCTGTACATATTCGATGTAACCGGTACTTCCGTAAGAAGCGCGCGAGCTCGTCGTTCGTTTCGCATACAAATGAACACACGCCACACCCTGTATTTGTTTAACTTTTTGACGAGTACTATTGCGACATGACACCCGATATAATATTCATACAGGCGTTAGAACGAGGAACGAGTCACCTAAAGGCATTGTACAATTTTTGTTGTCACTAGTTATTGCGCAGTGTTAACAACCTCGAGATGTACGGTCGCGTCGCGTGCTCTGAGACATACCGTTTAATGATAATGTCTCTTGCGAAATTTAAGTCCATCTTAATTTTTCACCACGAAATTTCGTTATTTTTTTATTTTATTTTTTTATTTTTCGAGGAATTCTTTTTATCTTTCTCTCTTTCATTTTTTATCATATCATTTAGTATGCATATCTTAGCCGTCATCACCGTTGTACGCGTCATATAGGTATACGGAATATTGCCAAGATTTATTTATACGCATCGTAAAAATTTGATCATGCGGTTTAACGGTCGTCGAAATGCCGGGTTTGGTAACTAGCCGAGAAGGCGAAGAAGGCGAAGGCGAGAAGTCCAAGGATGAGCTAATGAAAACGTACGAGCTTCGGCAATCAGCGGTTAAAAACGCTCTTGGAGATATTTTTTTGACTTCCGGTTTGACTGCAAAAAAAAGAGGAGGAGCAGAACGGCTAACAAGTATCACCGTACGGAATACCTGTCTCCGATCAATATATATAACGAAAATAAATAAATGAATAAGAAAATAAGAAAATGAAAATAGCCCCAGCAAACGCAGATTTATATAGCTGTACATATACTTGTCGCTGTACCAGCAACGAGAGTGCCATTACAGCCCGTAGATATAGTATGCAAAGACGTACAGAACTGAAGCGTACCTTAATCGTACAGAAATTGATTCGACCTGCTCGCTGCTACTCTTAATGACGACTTATCGCGTCCCGAAAAATTTTTAGCTGAATTAACGCGCGGAAAATCCTTTGCGGTAATCCGATTTCCGCGCGTTTCTTTATCGAGTACGGGTTGAAGTTGTTCGTTTGGAAGTCTTTGAAAGCGCAGCTATAGGTACAGACTTCCGGGGAAATACGATTTCCAAAAACTGTGAGTCAGTGATATTCAAATTCGGAACTTCAACCCAACCCCTGTGCATATGTATAGGTATAGGAGTAAGTGTTTTTTTGAACTAGTCCACGACGTGAGTTTTATGAAGGTGGGGTTTTTTTTTTTTTGAGTATGTTCTTTTCGAGAAAAAATTTTGATTAATTAACTAATTGATACAGCGAACGAGTATTGAGAAATAATTCTGACGTGTGGTTAAAGCGAGCGTGTGATCCGGCTTATACCTTCTTATCGGTTAATCTTTGCGGAACAACCTCGCCAGAGGCGCCTGGAATACACGCAAGAGAGAATCCTTATGCGAGGTGGACCGCCCTCGCCAAGAGACTGGGGATAAGGAACCCTTTCGCACTGTAAGATCTTGAGACTTTGCCTCGCACCATACTGGAGAACCCCGCCTCTCGCCTTCTACGGAGGCTGAGACTCGAGGCTTCGACGACTTGCTGCACAACATCGAAAACATACACTCGCACCAAGCATAGTTACACTGTGCACTGCACTGCACAGAGCAGTAACCGTTCACAATTCTGAGACTCGCCATGGTCTTACTCTCTGGGCCTGGCGGCATCTACAACGTGGGCCGTCGCCAACGGCCCACGGGATCTCAGGATCTTGTGATCCTAACGTATATAATATGCAGCATCCACTAGCCACGAGAGATGAATAGGAGCGAGTCGCGTGCCATGAGAAAAAAAGGGCCGACATGTTTCTTTCAATAAATCAGTCGAACAATGAAGATTGTTACTTTTCTTCCAAGGAATACACTGGAAGCATTAAATTACACAGTCTGATTGAATAGATTAAAAGAAGAACATGAATCCAATAAAATCAACGAATTGTCTTAGTTGCAGACTAAAGATTTGAAGAAATTTCAAAGTTTTTAAAAAGAAAAACTTTTCCTCTTATGCGAGATGATCTTCGTCGATCGATTCCTGCCGATTGTACTCCCTCAAATCGCATCTGTATCCGCCTATCGATAGTGTCATGTGATGTGAATAACTTAGGTAGAGAAAGTACATAAGTTAAACTATATGGTAGCCAAAGCTGCATGTTGGACTCTTGGAACCAAGATTGCCGGGTAATAATTGACGCCATGTCTAGACGGCGACTTGATGCCGAGGTTTAAATCTAGGAGCATAGATTTCCGCGACTGCAGGCTCTCCGAGCAGTAAGAAGGACGAAAGGCGTAATTTTACACGCGAACTGTTTAAGCTATGTACAGTGAAAGTTTCTCGACGTATATGTGGTACGTATCGCGTGCAGTTTTAGATATGATAGAGTTTAACATTCCGCCATCTTGTTTTCTCCTGCAATCTTGATATCATTTCGCATTGTTCACTCGCAGATTTTCACATGCTTTTTTCTTACGAGGTCTAATTAGCGATATTCAATAGCTAAAATCGCATCGAAAGCGATAACTTAATTAAGGTCCAATTTATGCAGGACAAAGTTAGCCAGGCGTATGATACGGTCTACTTGGAGGGCCGCAGGATCCCAAAATGCAAATGCGATCTCTCCCGGCGATAGACTGGTGCAGTGATGCAGAATCCGCTTTTATAAAGGGTTGGATATATCGAGAGCTTCGGTATACCCGGCTTATAAATATTAAACGGTCCACGAGCCTCGCCCCGGCTGATGTTCATCCGTTCATTCGTTCATCCGATATCGTCCTTCTTCAGCTCTCAGCTTCGCAAGAACCTGCACTCAGCTCTATAATATAAGTGCAGCACCGCGTAATAATAGTCCTTTGGTGTTGCAGCGCGCGCTGAGCAATTACATCTCATTTCGCTTTGATTCAGCTCGTATATACACCCTTACCTTTACATTTACGTGTTATACCTACGATCTAACACTAGGTGATCGTAAAACGTTTCGTGTTATGATACCTCAAGGCGATATTGGCGCTACTTCAAGCTTGACCATATATAAACGCGTGTAAGGAGTTCTTTAGTAGCGTGCACGCAGGAGTATACATATATGTAGACGCCAGGTTATAGTTCCGAATTTCCAAGGTTTCGAACGGTTCTCAAAAAGGGTATTTCTAGATACAATTCTGCATAGCTGATTGGAAAAACTTTCGACCGAAGAACACCTGAAGTTCAAAATTTCGAAAACTAAATATCAGAGTAGCCAAAGCTCCGAAACTTGAAATTCACGCATGTATTCATTCAGTGTTTAATAACTCGGGCTGTATTGATCGTATCGAAACCAATAAGTGGTCAAATTGATCGTCTTAAGATTTCCTTTTTTGAAAAAAAACTTTCAAACTCCTATCAATTATTTATGACACTGAAATCATCGATTGAAATAGATAAAATGGGTTTCCGTAAAGAGTGTCTCGATCAGAATGAACTATTTTTCGTCTTCACATCCTGAGTGAATATAGACAAAAATTTCAGGATTTTTGGGCTCTCGGAAATCTGGACTTTCGGATATTCTAATGTTTCGAACTTGACCGTTTCCGAAAATTCTAAATCGCCTTAAACTAATTCGGAATTTTGACCGTTCGTAACTATTGGAGAGTATAAATCTCATATGGGTATGGATATAAATACACTTGAGGGAAGCAAAATAAACAAGATTCAAGCGCGTAGCACCGGGACACGCCTCTGAAGATAGCGATAGAGAGCCTCAGGTGCGGCTTATCTTAGCCACTAACTTTACTCCTCGACTTTACGCTGTCTTTTTACAATAAATTTTTATCAAACGCGTAGGTATACGTAATATCGTACACTTCTCAAGCTATTTCTATCGACAGGTCTCTCTTACCCGACTTATTCTCGGCATCGAACAACTGCTGCACCGAGGAAAGTTAGCGGTCGCACGTAGCGTCGCGTCGCGTCGATTCGCCCACTCTTTTGCATATTTGTTCTTTCGCTTTTATCGTGGGTATTGTATGTATATCTTATGTGATATACAGGTATTGGTATTTCGCACATACAATACGATACGATACCACGCCTATATAAGTAAATATCTAAATATAAACCAAACCGATACTAAATTCAACGCGAATAAAGAAGAGAAGGAGTAGAAGAAGGACAGAGGCATAAGATAAATTTTATTAAAAACCAGCTATTATCGCACCTCCATATATTTCACACCTGTTTTATTATATATTTATATAACTTATTCAAAATATACGTAAAACCAGAATCAAAATAGCCGAATTTCGAAAGCTTGGCTTATTTCGACTTACAGAAAGGTCCGAGTCTGTATATATGATACCGAGGCTATTCGACCGTTTCGTAATTGTCGTATAAGTAAGGGTATTTGCGCCGGGTACTACTGAGCAGGAAGTAATCTGTTTCAATGTTGTTTCAATGCAGTATAGGTATAAGAGGCATTATTCAAAGCCTGTGCTTTAGCCCTGACATAACGTTTGCCTTTGCTCTCATCCAGTCAACAAAGTACATAAGTACTTATCTAGCGAAGAGCAGCAGCTGGTTTAACAGCTCCCTTTAACTAATAAATTGCAGCTGACCATCGGGCAGTTCGTATGATCTAGTAGTGCCAACCATTCTATAACTTCAGAATTAGGGCACGAAGTACGATTTTATTAGATGGAATAACATTATCACATACGTCATTGCGGGCACGCTATTACAACGAGAATATAATAATCAAACTATTTCCGTTTCAATTTCAATTTCGTTCGACGTAAAAAGAAAAATAAAAAAAAAAACTTGACGAATTTTCAATTATATACAATATCAACGGTAATGTATAATAGATGTCAAGTTAAAGTAGTACCTACACCGTTTGTTCTCGTTCTATGGGCGTAGGCAGGACCATAACAGACAAGGAGAACGTTATTAATTGGAATGCAATGGCCGGCACTTGTAGTGTGCTTAATAATAATTATTTATTAGCAATCGCAGACTGGGTTCGCCTACGCAGGCGCCGCGCCGCGGCAGTTCAGCGTCGCGGTCTCGCCGTTTCGAGTTTCTGGCGCTAGAAAATTTCCCGCTACTCACGTCCAAGATCTTAGATCTAAAAAGCAACGTAAAGAGAGATCGATGTCCGTCCAAGATATATATATATAGAAATAGAGGGAGAAAGCAAAAACCAATAGAAATATATATTGAGACTTGATGTGGTTGCGGGTGCCAGGCAATTACGCACAGCTATAGTGAGCGTTGCAACCGGGCCGTGTGAACCTGTCGTCACCTTATTAGTTTTAATACCCTCTACCTGTGATGTTTCCCTTTGTACTAATGAGCTGCTATTTCCGTGCGTTACGATCTAACGCTTAGATAAAACAATACGTGGGCGGATTAGTGTTACACACATATAGATATGTGTGGGTGACATGGTGTGTATATCTTTCTAACGTGTAAGGTGTAAGGTACCTACCCAGATATGCGTGCACAGAAGTTATACGGTTCGATTGATTATCACACATATATGTGCATGTCCTCGGTACTCGCCACACGTGCCCTGATCTTACAATTAGTATCAACGATAACACAGATTAATCGAACCGCACTGGAGTAGATAACGCCAAGTGCGAAAGTCACAAATCAGAGATGATCAGCGTGTTATAGAAAAGCTGAATCAAGCTTCGAATTTGACGGTTCTTTTTTATTTCTTTTTAATTAATGACGAATAACCATTTCCTGTAAATCTTCTATCTACTGATTCAATATTTATTATTATTATATTTGGAACCGAGGAGGAAAGACCGAAATGAGTTTCTGCAGTAACTCTAATTAAGGAAGTATGTAAATGACACTGGATGAAGACTCGAATGCCTATTATAGACCAGAGAGCATTAAAGTCAATCACGATGAAATGGTTAGGCATATGTATTTAGGCTGAAAAGCCAAATGGTTAATTAACTTTGATATACCTACACACGTGAATGCGGTAGTCTCGTTTCATCCCATCTTGTATACGTGCAACGCTATGTATTCGCGTAGGTCCTGTGCTATGGATATAATATATTTATCAGCTTCGCGGGATATTTGTCCTCAGAGAGTGCAGCACATCGTGATAAAAGGATGAAAAAGGGAGATGAAAAAAAGATGAAATAAAAAGAAGAAATATAGGGAAAAAAAAAACCAAAAGAAATGTGAATCGACATCGTGCGATCGCGACCGAACGTGAGACTATTTATAAACCGATGATAATTTATCGTTGACTGTGATATTTATTGCCTTCGATCCGGCAGAGAACGGAGAACCGATTTTAAAAACCCGCTTAACTTGGCATGACGCGTGCTACCGCAGTAAGTAATACACACTTACATTAGGTGTAGAACGGACCTTGCGAATCTCTTTAATCGCACTAAATAAGAACAGCGCGATATCTGCCGCACATATAGTATACATATATTCGCCAGTCAAGTGGGCCGAGAAATGCGAACTTCAGGAAGGAATGTCGTGTGTCGTACATGCTCGATACTCATGCATGCACTGATCACTACTTTTATTCAAGAAACCATTCAATCCAAAGCAGAGATCCATTACCGATCGATTGCAGATATTTCCAACCGATTTACGACGCGGCGATGATATGTAAATTAAAGATACGATGATGTTCACTTATACTGCATCGTTTCATGCCTTTTATATCAGACCACTGCAGAAGCTGGGAATCTAGGAACTGGTGTCCTCTCTGGTTTACTCTTACAAAATTGACAACTCTGGATTTATGAGTTTGAGAATTTGAAGATGCCGCGGCTCCGTTTATACCGACGCACAAAGTCGGGGCATATTTCATCGGTTATTAGTATTATAAGATTTTTACTATCTACTTTATTCTTTTTAGTTACATTAAACGCGCTTCGCGTCGCTTCTGGCATCGTTAATATAAGCCTGTCGGTTACGGTCTCGGAATATCATATACCTGTACCTTCTCGTAGGTACCTACAGTGAGAAAGGAAATGAGTGAAAAAGGATCTTTCGACGGTTCAAAGATTTTCGAAATTCAGTTACCACTGACATAATGATCTACGTGCTCGGCATGAATATTCCGCATTATAGACACCTGCATCTTAACATTGAACATTCTTAGACACGTTTGGTACCCACAATGAGACAAAAACCATGAAAGTCACTCGTAACTTTCGTATACCTCTACTCCTTGCATATAAATCATGTCTCATCATTTCTAACGTATACGCATAGGTACATACATTCTCTCGTTAAGCATGTAAATAAAAAAAGAAACGTGTAGTCAACGGTACAAAAATTCTCCTCCGACCATAGTCTGCAACATTTTTGATTTCATTTTTTTTTTTCTTTTCTTCTGTTTCAGGGACAACTTGTTCCGATTAACACTCAGCCCTTTAACAGTCCTCGAACATGCACCCTGGCCAGCACCACCAGAAAAAGCGACAACATGTCAAGACAAGGGACAGAGCGCCGATGACTGTCACAATTACATAAAGGTCGTCCTCAGCAATGGGAAAAGCCTTTTCGCGTGCGGAACAAACGCTTTCAGTCCTCAGTGCACATGGAGAGAGGTAAAAACCTGCGTTCTGTATAGGTATAATTAGATACTTTTTTCACCAGGTACCTATCTGAACCGAGTAAATCTAAATCTGATTGGTAATTACAGTCATGCTGGGCTTGAGCACTTCCGCGATGGAACGGCATTGCGTGATTCGAATTTTTCTATTTTATTGTAATTTTTTTTTCCTCTTTTGCTTCTTTCTCGTTTCTTCTCTATTCCTTGTGATTCTTTTTTTTGTTCGATCTTATACGAAGATACGTTATGTCGAATCGCAAAACCGACCTTGACGTGTCAGAGGATTACCAGGCCGCTAGTCTTTTCTTAGCTTATTTCTACCAGCGTGGTAATAGAGGCTGGTAATGTGTTGCGGTAGGTATATAAGACTAGTCGAAGTCATGTTTGGCACGGAGTGATATCATCTCTGTGCCATCTCGCAGCTCGCGTCCTTGTGCAGAGCAAAGAGCGGCAAGAAAGAGTGAGATGGATCTATGGACCGTATTGCAGGGTGAGAAAAGAGCGGATGTAGGTAAGGTTGAACATAGAAGATCCGTTATAACGTAGAAAATCATAGCTATACCAATCCGCTCACTACATTTGCTCACGATCACGAACCGAGAAGAAATACTAGCTTAGGCATCGCGGAGCTCACTTCGATACACTAATCGACCTATACGTGTATCATTACTTGCTTGACTGCGCCTCTAACAATATCATTATACCCAGCAGGCCGAGGATTTAGTTCGAATTTACCTGCGGATCTATAATTTACAATAAAAAAAAAAAAAGATTTAAGCAAAAACGACAAAAAGGAACTAAACCGCTAAAAGCAAATCCTTATATTCAATGCTGCAGATAGAGAACATAAACAGCGTTACAACGTGGATGACGGGGGTTGCAATGTGCCCTTATTCTCCCCACGCGAATGTCACGGCTTTATTAGCGATGGGACAATCAGGAGGATTGTTCGCTGGAGCACCGACTGACTTTTCCGGAGCTCATCCTGCGATTTACAGAACTTTGGCCGCTCCGAATCTGAGGACACACCAATACGACCCCAGGTTCGTCCTATATTTTTGTAGAATTTATCGAGTTCATTTTAACATTTTTTTTTTTTTTTTCCTTAGTAGAAAAGTGAGAAATGCTTATGACGTGTCTTCGATCAATCTTCATATATTGTTTCAGATGGCTAAATGACCCGCAGTTTGTTGGTAGCTTTGAGACTGATGACCACGTCTATTTCCTCTTCAGAGAGTCGGCTGTTGAATACATGAATTGCGGAAAGGTATTTTATGCCTGCCATGACATACAATGGAAAATGCTACCTTAAATCTTCCTGATCTTCTTACACACAGCTTGATGAGTTCTTCAATTGTCGAGGCACCTGTTCAGTATATAACATATCGCTTTACCGCTTACATAATTGACTTGTAATTGTCGTTACGTCATACATCGGAGAATGGTGATCGCCACGTGATTAACCCACGCCTATAACCATACGACTATATTTTTTATACCAGGTATATACATACGTTACATACGTATATATGTATTGAAAGAAAAATTAAAGAAGATTCTATTCCCGTGGTATGATGTCTTTACTCGCTTAATAATTGCTGCAGGTCGTACAGGTGCACAGATGCGATTCACAGATTGAATCCATTATAAATAATCCAAAGTCGTGATAGATCATAGCTCAACCTTCGGATTGAATTCATTCGTATTTATACTTTCGTTAATTATTTGTGTATCGATCTCAAGCCTGAACTGAACAGGAGCCTCATGTATCCATTCAGTGAGATAAAATAATTTGCGAAATTCTTTTGTTGGTTTCGAGTTCAGCAAGAATAAATGCCACCATTTATTTTTCAGAAAATCTATTCGAGGATCGCCAGGGTTTGTAAAAACGATCCGGGAGGTCAGACGATGATGCAGGATATCTGGACCACCTTCACAAAGGCAAGATTGAACTGCTCTTTGCCAGGGGAGTTCCCATTCTACTACGACGAAATACAGGGTGCTGCATACCAACCCGAGGAGGGAATCGTCTACGCGACTTTCACCACTCCGAGGTGAGGCTTCGATGACATATTATCGCTAGTATGCACACATTAGCATACGCCATGTGCCTTCGTTCTTATTAATCACCGATTGAGACTAAGAAGCATTGATGAATGAATCCTTGATTATTTTTAACAATCTCGATACCTCCTCCCATATTTTTCGCGTACAATTACACAGATTACATTATGCCGTTCATAGAATCAATCCCTCTTGAAATCGAGTCGAATATTACGGTCATCCGGCCACCCACGCGGTGAAACGATATGGAAATAATTCTTGTGGAATAAAAACACGGATATATACACATATTATATCAGTTTGAAATAGATTACCGAGAATCTGTTTGTCTAATAACAACGGGTCGGGGATCGTGTGTCGCGAGATTTAATTACGTGGGTGCGGGTCTCCTTTTGATCAATTAGCCGCCTTCTGGTTCAATCAATCAGTCAATCGCTTGCCAAACAAAACCCACGTGTTAAAATTCCCCATTTTTATTCACCGAATTAATTATTACAGCAACAGTATACCGGGCTCAGCAATTTGCGCTTTCAACATGACTGCCATAGCCGCCTCTTTCAACGGACCATATAAACATCAGGAAAACTCTGGTTCAGCATGGGAACGGAGACCAGTTGCTCATCGCAATAGACAGCACTGTGGAACGTCGACTGGAAACGCAGCTAATCAACTTTTGGACACGCAACGATATCAACTAATGGACGACGCTGTTCAAGGCGCGACTTTGGAACCATTGCACACTACCACCATGGAACGGTAAGCGTGACGCATATTAGTCAAAAGTTTCTTATCGCGGTAATAATCAATCCTGTGGGAGGTTGATGAAAATATTTGACATTGATCATAAATGGTTTTCTTCAGTTTTACGCACATAGCTGTAGATGCAACACCGACGAAAGTACACCGGAGTGTGACGGTCCTTTACGTCGCTACGACGGAGGGATTGATTAAAAAGATTTCGGTATTGCCCAGGACGCAGGAAACCTGTGTTCTTGAAATATGGGGTCCATTGCCCTCCACCGTAATGACTTTGCAGTTCCTAAAAGACACCCAGAGTCTCTACGTTGGAATGAAGGAGGGTCTTCTGAGGTTCGTTTAATAATGTTTTATATTCATTTCCGCCAAAAATGAAGTCATTTTCCTTTCTTTTTCTACATGGTATTTTTATTTTTTCATCACCTTGCTTTCAGAATACCAGCAGCTCAATGTCATCGTCATCGAGGGCGTCAGGCTTGTCTTAATTCACAAGAACCTTATTGCGGATGGAATGACATTACCCAAAAATGCGCCACCATACCACCCCATGCATACCTCGATGCACACTGGTCCCAAAAGGCAACGCATTGCCCGATCCTTACGGACCCTGTTGACGGAGGATGGAGTTCCTGGAGCGCGTGGGCACCATGCCAACACGGAACGGCAGTCCAAACCCCGCACTCCCACCATGGGCACAATTACGACGACAGCAAAGAGGTCAGTACTTTTACGTGTGAGGAATAAAAGCTGAAAGTTCTTTTTTATGGAGATTGAGTTCTACGTACTTTCGTCAGTCAATTGAAAAAAAACGTCTTTCAAGAATTAGCTGGGCGTAGTTTACCACAAGGCAAAAATAGTTCATCCAAATATACTGCTTTTGGTAAAATTCAATTCTACAATAAATTTCGTTCGAATCACTTCATTCTGTCGAAAGTTATTCAACGGATTCACGCATAAACCAGTCCCACTTTATTGGGACACTGAGATGTACTTTCATGGACATCACGGGCTGTAAAAAAAAGTATTGACTGCACCCGAATTCGTACTTGATTTCACCGACCATTAAAATCGTCATTCAGTACGGAATTAAAAAAATTTCTGTTCCATTACTCCGTGATGGTCTCATACACATTTCACACGACATGCTTAACGCCGATGTCTTATTTGCTTCTCAGAGCACTGACATGTGTCTATGTCAGATGAGGGAGTGTGACAATCCTCCTCCAAAACACGGTGGTGCTGATTGCGAAGGGACCAAAGTAAGAGTATCTAATTGCACAGTACACGGTGGTTGGACGGCCTGGTCAGCCTGGTCAGAATGCTCTCAGACTTGCGGTTTCGCCATGAAAACAAGACGAAGAACGTGCGGTAATCCTGCACCTGCATTCGGTGGGCGAGTTTGCGTCGGGTATGATCATTCCGAGAATGTCTGTCTCGGTCAACCGCCTTGTCCAACTCCTGCCAAAGCTACACCACCTCCACAAAACGGACAATGGTCAGCATGGGGCTCGTGGGACAAATGCTCGAGGCCCTGCGGTGGTGGTAAGTCAAAAATTTATTCTGCAAATTATTTTGGGTGTGCTATTCGAGATGGGAAAACTGCATCATTTCCATGATCGATTTTGAAGATCCTTGGAAAAATTGGGGGCCAGCCAATATGTGAAAATTCAATGTGAGAGAATGTCTAACTTTCTGCGCAATAAACAAACCCGGAAGAATCGGTAGTATAGCAACTGACGATCTCGTTGTGTAATTGACATTCATGTATTGCACAGCATCCAATGTCCTCCGTTTAATGACTTGCAGGAATTCGGACTAGGAGACGTACGTGTGACGATCCTTCACCGATGGACGGCGGTGCGGAATGTCCTGGATGCGGTTTTCAGGTGAGAAAAATTCCGACGTGTGTATTCAATTTTTGCGGAAGATCCTTATGTCCAATACAAACGTCATTCACTTCCATCACGATGATTATCACAACTAAATAATCATTCAATTTTTCTCTTCCCTTACCATTCAGGTTGAAGATTGCAACACCCACCAATGCGAAGACGAAAAACGGTCTACTGCTATGACGCCATGGTTTTCTGTAAACGCAACAATCTCCGGCGCTGGTTACACCGAAAAACGATACCGTTTTAGCTGTCGTGTTCAATCGAAAGATCCTTCAGGACTCAGGGTTCAAATGTCCAAGGAAGAACGGTACTGCAATTCTAACGGGTCATGCCTCAAGGCTACAGGAGTTGGGGCAAGTGACACGTCCGAAGATGGCTGGGGCGAATGGTCATCTTGGACTACGTGCACACGATCATGCGGCAAGGGCGTACAGCACAGAGTGAGTTGTCAAAATAATTTCACATAAAAGCCATCGTCAGTATTATCATCATATCATTTTTATTGACATTATCAATTTTCCGCAAATTTATAGATAAGGCAATGCGAATCTCCGCTTTGCGAGGCAGCAGAGGAGATTTCTATCGATAATTCGAAGCAATCAAGATTGTGCAATACTCAACCGTGTCGAGAAAATAGTGGGGAATGGTCGTGCTGGACAGATTGGTCAGAGTGCTCGGTATCCTGTGGAGTTGGGGTGCGATGGAGGTCCAGGAAGTGTTTGAGCAGCTATGACGACGACCTTGATGATGGTTGTGAAGGCCCTAGCACAGCACGTGAAACCTGCGAAATGCCTAGCTGCGAATCTCTGCGCGGATGGGATCAGTGGAGTCCATGGACTCCGTGCAATACTGCTGGACAACAACACAGGAAACGTGTATGCCTTCAAGAACCTTGTGTGTCTGAACTCGCTCGTGAATCAAGGATCTGCAATCCTGATTGGATGGATAATGGTTCGTGAAAAAAATTTATTTCGAAGGACTGGAGGGCCTTAGCGATTTCTAGTCTTAGTATATAATTATCAGGCTTTGCTTCAAAACCATAATTCAGAGTCCTACTTTCTCACAAACGTGAAGAAAAATGAGTAAAGTAGAAAAAGATTGAAGGATTTTTTTTTTTTTTTTCGATTGACTGTGAGACGCTCCCAATTTTTAGCCGTTTTTTTTTTTAAAGATTTTTAGGAAATCTTAATTGAGACACGATTTCTACGTTTCTGAAATTCCTTTTGTTCAAAAAATGGACGATAATTCTTCTGATTGAAAATAATCATGTTCTTTCGACTTATCGCAGATGTGACAAATGCACTTCCACGCAGCGTCGATGCAGCTGGAATTTCAGTCGGTGCAGTTGTTGGCAGTTGCATAAGTGGATTTGTGATCGGTCTAGCGTTGGCCGGAGCCCTGTGCTTCGTCTATCAAAAACGTCGTCAACCACGAGTCCCAGGGAGTCCGCATTACATCAGCAAACAAAATCCTTACGTTACGGTGCCGCTGAAAGAGGTGAGAAAAAAGTCGCAGTTCCTCGATTTCATTCTACTTTTTTCGAACTGTATTTAAATACTTTCTACAAAAATCATCCATTTCCTTAATCTTAAATTTCATCAATTTCTACAGCTCTGCTTTGCTAAACAGTTTCTAACTCCTACGGAACAGGTGAACACGAAGAGGCAGCCTAGTTTCTCCGGAAGTACAAACGGCAATGGAACTCTTCGCACGAAGAATAATCCCAACGTAAACGGAGGATTAGGGAGTCCAAAATTATACCCCAAGAGTTTAGACTACGAGTCTGCTACCTTGAAGAGGAACAGCCATGGGCAGCCACACATCAGGGCCGATCTGGATCAGGATAAGTATTACTGATGAGATAGTGACGTGTGAGAGTCACGCGCGGATGATATGCATTCGATGAAATATATGCCTGATGAAGTAGCGCTTTTAGTCACCGAGCCAAATATCATTGGACAGAAAAACGAGCTTTTTTGTTACGTGGTAAAAGCGCGAAGATAAGGCCCAGTCAAAGACCGCCAGGACGAGTTACACGAAGAATTGTATCGTCTGTAGGTTTCGACGTTGAGAATACAAATAATGAGCGGCTATAGGAGCTGGTAATGAATTGACTAAGGATTTTCGTCCTACGATGACAGAAAGCTGTGCGTATAGAATATTAACAGATGTTTGATTTTTTGGTATTCACAGATATTCGCGGATTATTAATTATTATTATTATTATTATTTTGTTTTACCGTTATTTTTTATTTCGATACTACCTTTTTATGAATTTTTGTATTTTGTTCTGATTTAATTTTTTTGTTGTTTCTTTCCCTCATTCTTCGTTACATTTCATCTTATTCGATTTCATTTCGTTTTCAATAGTATCTTCTACCTTATATTTACATCATATTTAAATCATATTAATTAATCGTAATTGACAAACGGCCGAATATCTAGTGCTGCGCGATAGATTTTATAACTTTAATGATAAAAGTAAACCGTATAAATATTTCGACGTAAAAATCTCGAAGTTGTAATATTTTCATATGTGGTAAAACGTGAAGTTTATTTGAGTCGTCGCAGACTCATTAGTATAGGTATATCCGAAATGATCGTGATACCTGGATTTCAGAATTAAGTGCCTTATTAACCATAGTTTATTACAATTAGTTATTATATCGTTAGTTAATACGTAGGTATGTATACGTTTAGCTATAATTATTAACAGTAACAGTTGCTCAATATTGCGCGAACGTCAATTAATTAATAATAAATTTGAACGAGATGAAAGGATAAAGAATAAAGAATAAAGAAAAATTAAGCGTTGAAAAGTTAATCATGTAAATAGTCATTTTGTGAGGATAAAAAAAAAAACATTTAATTAAAATATAAAAGGCAGTTGAACAACTAACTCGCTTTATTTTCATGCACGGGCATTTGAACTGCACACATTTGTATAAATATTCACAAAAATCATTTTAGCTATATAGGTATAAGGTATATTATACGATATCGTACAGGACGATAATATAAATGATGAATCAATTTAATATTACTCTAGAACATATATAGTATATAGTATGAGCGAATCTGTGGGAAGTGGGTTTCCTGATGGGTAGGCAATTCCTTTTCTTTCGATACTGGCTGAATATGATTTAGTAAAATTAAAACAAGAAGAATAAGAAAATATGAAGGTCATACAACTCAATAAGATCAATATAAAAATTATAACATGAAGAAGGACTTTTCTGGTTTTCATAAATATAAAGAATTATAAGGATTAGACTACATGCGCTCCGTAGCTGTAGATATCAGTCATAGATATATAAGATATCAGTTGATAGGTCATCCGTGGTCGTCCGAGAGCGTTGCCAGTTTCGAAAGAAAACGAATTGCCTACTCATTAGGAAGCCCACTTTCCATAGATTGGCTCTATATTTAATGATTAAGTGAAGTGAAGAAATCAAAAAGAAAAAAATAAAGAAAGAAATTTATATCTGTAAATATCATAGGTATATAAAATATTATATATTATACATATATATATTTTGATAAAATCGTTAATTCGAATTTATATTGAATGACATTGTGCCATGTCTCTCTTGTGTATGTATATACGTCTATTATTATTGAGTATTGCTGAATTTAATGTAAAGATATATATATATGATAATTGAATCGAATGAATCATGGTGCCTTTAAGAAAACAGGTATATAATTAAGGTATTATATTATTTTAGACGTAGGTATGATATACACTAATGCCAGACAATCAGTAATGACTCATATTGAGTTGCATATTATTAATTAATATTTAAGTATAACCACGTGAATATAGAATAAAACGAGTTCATTTTTTCCACCCTTTCGCTAGATATCTTACAAACAGCGATCGCATGTTTTCATTAAAATCCAGTATAATTATTCCGTAAATAGCATAAAACTCACGTTCTCATTATTCAAGTAATTTTTTTTTTTTTATTACGTTTACACATTTACCTATAGCTTATTATATATATAAATATTCTACATAAGTATGTTCTGTGTTGAATTATACGAGTTATTACTTGTAAAATGATACGATATACATATTTTTACGTAACGTGCCACGATTTACCTTCAAACAGCATCTATCTACTAGATTCAGATTTTATACTTATAACACGAACTATATATATTCACTGTTAACACCGTATATGATCGACGTTTTTTTTTTTATTAAGACTCAATTTTCTATGTAAAAATCTGCGTTATTATTTCTCACATTTCAAATCCACCAATATCCTTGACTCATTCATATTTCGAATTCAAAACTAAGTACACCCGCTGCTTTTTTGTCCTGTTTTTATTTTCTATCATAAAAGATGTTACACGTCATTTTAATTCTATTCAAATATCTCCTGCGATACCATCATCACAAATCTTTACCAAACTTTTCTATCTGTTCGATAACGAAATCCATAGACGATTCTTTGGCCTCTGGACTGCAGGTGACAACCATCCTGAAGAAATTACCCATTCCTTTATAACCCAGAGGATTATAGCCCAACATCAGAGACCCATCCATAATCATCCGCTCCTTGATCTTGGGTGCTACTTTATGCAATTTATCTCGCCATTCATCAGTTTCCTCCTGTCCTCTGATACTCAGAGGAATATACCTGCAGAATTTAGGTCACACCTCTCAAATGTCCGAAAAATGTTACAATGTAAACGTCTTCATCGATGCACTTACCAAAAACAGACATTAGTGCACTGAGACTCGGGAATCACCAGACGAAAGCCTTCCCGATTTGCTATCTTGCTCTCGAAGTATCTAGAAGCTCTCATCGCATGGTCCACAGCTTTTCTGAAGCCACTAGTACCCCTGGCCTTCCACATCAGCCATAATTTTAGGGCATCTACCTGTTGGGTAAATAATTGATCAATCAAGTAAGTTCAAACGGGTTTTAATGAATTTCTTAAAGCCACCTTACGACCGCACTGCACACTCTTATCACCCGTGTCCCAAGATACGTCGTAGAACTTGTCCTGCTGAAAGAGGTACGTTGCAGCCGCACTGTTCGCCCTGTGAAGAGAACCCTTTTCTTTAACAAGGAACACCGAACATTGAAGAGGAGCCCCTAAAAGCTTGTGCGGATTCCATGAGACTGAGTCTGACCTAGGAAAAGTTATCGAAAGGAGATTAGCCCTCGATTTATTTCTTCATTTCAATGGGGAGAGAAACCATGAAAGACTAAAGCTGATCACAAACTCACAATTCAATGCCGATCATACGATTTCGATATTCCGTTGATAGCAAAAGAGTCCCTCCCAAACAGGCCTGAAACAATCAGCTCATTAAAGGATAAAAAATGTTAATGGTATCAATAGAACGAAAACGTGGATCGTTTATCGTGAAATCATTCTAACATCAACGTGGAGCCACAGCCCCTCCGCTTTGCATATCGCAGCGATTTCAGGCAATGGATCAAACGCCCCTAACACAGTCGTCCCTGCTGTTGCATTCACGAAAAATGGGAGTCGTCCATCAGCTCGTGCCTCTGCTATGGCATTTTTCAAATCTTCTGGCACCATGCGATCCCTGTCGTCAGTTTTTACCTGCAAGAAATGAACGTTCATTCGATTATTCGATTCGGATCCTAAAAATCAGGTTCTAGGATTTCGGATACTGACCTCGTAGATACTATCGGTTCCGAGGCCGAGCCAGTGCGCTCCTTTATTCAACGAATAATGAGCGGCTTGGCTTATGAAACAGGCTAGAGGCGGAGACCCGCTAAGACCTTTGGTCTTCACTTCCGGTAGTTTCTTGTACCGAGCTAAAACCATGCCGTACATGTTTGCTATGCTTCCACCTGGACAGAGGATTCCATCGCCAATTGGGAGAGCTGGGTATCCCACCAGCTCCAAAGCCATCTTCAGAACCTCACGTTCTACGAGAGTGAAGACTGGACCTACTTCGAAAGTATATCTGCAATAATAAGGATAATTTTTTTGACGGTGCTCGTTGCAGCAATGTGTCTGTATAAATCTTGTTTGTGCACTATGGAGAAGTGAGCAGCGTGTTTTAAACTAAAAGACTCTTTGAAAGCAGAACAATGCTGAGACTTAGCCGCATAGTGGGAGTTCCATGAAACTATATGAGGAGAAATTCTTACTGGCTTGAGTTAAGGGCTTCGGTGAGCCAGGCACCGGCTAAACCGTATGGGTCAACGCCACCGAAGAGCTGATTATGGAAATGTGGATGTGATGTCTTGACAGAATAACGAGCGATCTGTCTCAGTACCAAGTCCAATTGTTCTGGGCTGGCTGCATCCTCGCCGAGATCCACAGACAAAGTTTTCTGCACTCGAGATAAAGAGGTGTAAAAAACAAAACATATGTCTGCCTACGCAGTGGAAAAATTGTTTATCTTCTCTTCTTCAGACTTTTCCCATAGAGAAAACCTCATCCTCGACCCGGAAGTCAATAAAGTAAGATATTATTCAAAATGTGTTCAAGATATCCTCAAGGTGTATGACTCGTCATGTTTACGCAGATAGCGACTAATATCTGAAGTGCAACGTCCAATGTTATGCATAATAGCGACGTAAATCAGTGCAAACTGCATTTCACCGTAATGAATGATGGGGCAATAACTGACCCTGGCTTGCAGTTATGTTGCTATTGTTTTCCAGTGAAAACCTTTCGCGGATGCATAGCTGGAGAATAAATTATTTATGAATAAAAAAACGGGACTTGGAACTTTTAAAATCGACTGATATTCAAAATGACTGTTCTGTTTCATGGAGGATTGGGACTGATTCTCACGTTCAAGTAAACTCAATGAATAAGGATTCCTCTTGTAAAAATTCGAACTTCATACAGTTTGAGAATTTTTATCGTATAAAATTTGACGCTTTTCAACAAAAGAAGAAATACTGAATCGCGATATATACTACCTTTAGCTCTTCAGGATGTAGAAACTCTATGACCGGATGATCTCCGGATGGTTCCAGGACATTTTCTTCGCCAAGCAACTTGACGAGATCTTTGAGAATCTTCAACGTCCTGCAGTTCTCTCCTTCAGCACTCATCTTGACTGCTCTCCTAGTCCCAACTGACCAGTGTGCGACTCTTGGGTGGCCACAGCTCCCACTTCTGCTAACAATCAGGCTCGAGTCTCGGATATGAAATACCACCATACGCTCGTTTGCGGGCTACACACTCGTGCATGGTCATCGTGGAATACGCTTCACAGTGCAAGCACATGATGCTTGAAATTTTTTTTGCTGTTTATAGAGTTCAATAAACTTCTAGCATAATAATACGTGAAGTAAAATCGAAGAAGCTAGAATTGAAGCGTGAAACTACACGTTGAATTATTCATTACATAAAACTATGAGCTATAAGTTATTTGTCGTATCTTATCTCAGATTGTCGCGACGATGAACCAGCGTCAATTACTTTTAGCTTACCTGTAGTTCACCTAGTAAATAACATATTGCAGATACTCGGATATAAGAGAGATTAAATATCGAGCACTTTCGCAATCAGTGGGTATATAGAAAAAAGAAACTATCTTTCAAATGTTTTATTATCAAACGATGCGTTTTTACATTATTATCATCTTATCAGTTTTTAAAAATCCTAATTTCTATATTCCGAGATCAATGATGTATCTGTAAAAAAATTCAAATTTCTTTTATCCCATTGTCAGTTTCCGATCCTCTATTATAATTCTACAGATGGAGCCAGAATGAGGTTTACAGTATAATTTGCCATTCAGGTTGCCTAGCCACAGGCGCTCTGCCTGATGATAAATCATCAAAGTTATACAGGAAACAGATCGCAAAGTAAATTTCTAATTTCTAAGATATAAATCAATTAATAATTCGATTGGAACTTACGGTCGAGGGTAAAGTCGTTGTAGGCTGTTCGACAGGCAACCGCGGCACCAACCCTCTCATAGAAGCCCACTGACCTTCGCAAAGTTCGTGAAAGGACAATTGGACCAAAAGTCTCCCACCGAGAGCACCAGGACCTCGGCAAACGGCGCCAGCGCCGTATTCCCAATAGCTAGACTTGTTGCTGGATATATAACTCTTTCTAGGGTTAGCTAGGTATCTTTTTCTAAGCCAGGTAGCCAAATAAGCGGCATTGCAATCACAATGCCATGGGTTTCGCTCTAATCTTAATTGCCGTATGTTCGGAAGACCGTCCAAAAATCTGGCTGGTAAATAGGAGAGGTAATTAGCCTCCAGTTGCCTGATGATCGAGACATGAAACGGGAAAAAAATCAATGATGAAATATCAAACCCCGAAGTGTAAATTTCTCTTACAGTTTCCGAAGATTTGGTGTATCCTGGAGTAAATCTGAATGCACAGTCCTCAAGTGATTCGCGTGGAGAAGAAGGATCGTCAGATTAGTAAGGCCTTTGAAAGTACCAGCCTCTAGAACAGCCAAACCATTAGCGTACAATACTAGACGTTCCAGCGAACCAATTGGAATGAATAATCCCGGGATTACAGTCTTCAATAAATTGTGGCCTAGTTGCAGTTCCTTCAAGGACGTCAGCCCCTCAAAAGCTTTCAGATCGATCTGTAAATGTGGTGAATCGGAGGTTGAACTCTTCTCTGTTTTTCTTTTCAATTTTACAATAAAAAGCGAACCGATATGTATATAACGTATATAACTGAATGAGTTTATGCGAATTGAAAGTTTAAAAAATGATTCGATAAGTGGCAAAAATGAAAGTTCATGCAACTTACGAGCTGCAATACACGTTTGAAATGTTACTTTGCGCACGCAATAGTTGCAGAAGCAGTTTCTCTTGACACGAAATACTATGTTTGGCACATGTTACGTGCAGAACACGTTCTTCGATGAACGAGGAGAACCGTTCTTATTAATGATCACGTGGCTCATTGATTCCACGATTATAACTACTCTGAGATCTTCAAGGTTTTCCAATACTTTCAACCACAAAATCGGTTCCCTGATCGAAACAAATCACGAATATTTACATGAGTTATTCTGTTGGCTGATAGTTCCAGGACCACCAAATTCGTTAGAGATTGAAAAAGCCCGCTGCGAATTCGTGTGAATTGATTCCCTCTCAGGTTCAACTCAGTTAAATGAATTTGCGAGGCGAAAAAATCGACAGGTAGATCCTGCAGTCTGTTCTCCTCGAGTTTAAGAGTCACCAGATTGCTCAAGTCCTGTAAAATCGTTCGAGGTAAAGTCGATAGTTGATTGTTCGTTAATAGTAGTTCCTCGAGGTCTCGAAGGCCGTTAAAAACGCCGGAAGGTAACGTGGTGATACGGTTTGAAGATAGATCCAAAATTGCGAGAGTAGTCGTTGTTAGGAAAAGCGCCACGGGCAGAGTGCTCAGTTTATTGGCAGAGAAATCGCTGGAAATGACGAAAAGACAATTTTTATAAAACCGTCCAATCGCATAATTGTTAGAGACTCACAGGATGTGAAGTCGACGCATACGAAGAAGCTGATTCTGGTGAAGTTCTCGCAGAAGGTTTCTGCTCAGTCTGAGATGCGTCACGGCGTGAAGCGAGAAGAATAGATTCAATGGCAAATGTTCGATCTGGTTGTCACTCAGATCTCTGGAAATTCACAACAAGCCTCCATAATGAACACATATGGCCGCTTTCTTTCCTCGGCAAGCGTCAGTTGCCCGAAAAAAACTTACAAGTGAAGAAGCTGGGTCAAGTCCAAGAAGGTATCTCTGTGCAGGGCTGTCAGCTGGTTACTTCCAAGGTCCCTGAAATCGATGCGACACCCTTTTGCCTCTCTTGTTTTCATATATACCAGACTTCCGGGACTTACAACTTGAGCAGATCGCTTGGGACCAACTGCGTCGGTGGGACATCCAAAAAATTTCTTCCCCAGCAAGATATGGACCTCGTTTCTGGTCTGCATCTGCACGGACCTTCCGCACACACTTCCCAGTCATCAGGTCTTCCGCTTATCTGCCATACTGCGAGAGTGAGGATCAAATGGCGCTTGAGTCTCGCTCATTTCGTGGCTCGTATGATTAATGAAATCATTTTTGATTACCTGGCTGCTCCACGGCTCTCAGTCTTCGCTCAAGCCTGGATATTTTGCTCTCTAATTCCTCCAGGTTCATCGTGGGTACCGTGACCTCGTCGAGATTGACTTCCGCGCACTCGGTCCCAGCATCCGAGCAAATTTGTCCACCAGAACTGAGAGATATTCCCAAGGTTAACTCGAACAGAAAGAGATACTTGAAGACCATCACTTTGCCGAGCATATCTAAGTGTGCCAAAAAATACTCGAATGCAACGTGTTGCGTGGGTCGCTCCAACCGGACTGACGTCTCGCGGCATCCTCATTATACGTTTATTAATAACGAAGGTAATTACGATAATTGAAGGGTCAACAATAAGTGGTACCAGCTAACAAGAGTACTTAAAGTGTTTATTCAACACCCGCGATTCGTAGGACGTAGGGCTGATTCGACGAATCAATTCCGCGAATTCATTAGCGCTAATTATACCATACAAACCAGTCAGCCCTCGCAATCATTCATATACATATACGGTTACTCATTTGCGGTTGACTGGCCAAATTTATTCAGAAATTCGTTCCAACAATAAGTTTCCCAATCAAAGATAATGAAATCCCTCTACATGATTGGGCAGAAAATCTATCAGATAGGTACTATAATTCGCATATGTGTGAAAATTGTGCCTATTGCAACGATAAATCGATGTATCAAACTCTTGATGTATTTCTTTTCTTTTTTTCTAGACGTTTGGACTACTCCAAATTTTGTGTCCTTTTTATATTTTATTTATTTATTAATAATCTTTTTCAAAATATGTCACACGATAATGTCGAGCCTGATCGGACAAGAGATTGGGGAAAATTGCCATACGTAGCATTAGCAATAATTTTCTCCTATCTTCCCGATCGAGACAAGTTTAATGCAAGCTTGGTTAACAGGTCCTCATACCTCCACTCCGTCTTCATACGTGATTACAAAAATTGGCTTTTTAAACTACTCAAAAGATCTGACGGAATGATGTTTCCGTTCCAGAGCATGGACTGAGGGCTTTTCTTGGCCAGGAAACTGGCGCTATCGTGAGATGATTTTTTATGGGCAATGCGAAGAGGTGGTAGCTAAGGAAAAGGCTTTTTCCCAACGGTTTGGAGCTCAACTACACTTTCTTCGGCTCAGATGTTGGAGTCCTGCTCAAGGACCTGCGCTGGAGGCTTACCTAGAGAATGTTACTGGAGTCCTGGAGGTCCTTTCACAGAATTCATCACTCCGAGAGATCCACGTACGTCATATAATTTTTTCAATCAACCTACCAATTGAAAAATATTAGACAGCAGACTCATCAAGATTGACCACAGCATTGAGAATACTTTTCGAATCCACCTTTTGGAATTGGAAGTTGGATCAGGCTGAACGAAAGTGTTTTAAATACGCCTATGATTTCAGGTGGCGGATGTGGAAGGCCTTGGCTACTTCGACAATGATCTGATAACGGTCTGCATTTCCACATTCGCCCTCAAATATTACCACAATCCTCATAGAATGCACCTTAATTTCGTATATTTTTATCAGGTCAACGATCTCCTATTCGAAAGTGAACGTAGAGCTGAAGGAAAATCAAGGATGGTGACTATCATAGGAAATCTGATCCGGTGAGCATTTTTCTCCGTCATATCCATCAGCTACTTTTACGGGGAAAAAAACCACAAAAAAAATAACAAAAAATCGCCTCAACTGCACAGAACCCAAAACGAGCTACGCGTTCTGAACCTCCAGGAAGTCGATTGTGTTTGGGAAGTTGGACTCAACCTTATTTCAGCTGCCGCTGAATCGTCCTCAGCAAATACCACTCTGCACACTCTTCTCTTGTCCGGGGCCTTCAATCAGCTTCCTTCCAGAGTAGCTGCCTCTTCAGATGCTTACGTGCAAACAATGTCGAGATTTCATAAGCTGGTCTATCTGCGCATGGATTACAGGTGTTTAAGCTGCGAACTACTAAACATCCTGGGATTATCCTTGGGCGACTGCTTTCAAAAATTCGCCATTCTGTGCTCCGATGAGGACGGTCCGGAACTGCCAAATCTTGACGACGAATCATGGAGAACTTTGTCCTCAAGATGTCCATTTTTAAGAGTTGAATTAACTATAGGTAGGTTTTTGACCGGTGCGAGAAGTCTATAATCGCAAAATTTGTCCAGATACGAATAGCACATAACGTTATTTTCTATACCAATGAATGCACAGTGGCGAGTACCTCCTGGGCTCGAAGTGTCCTAAAGGACTCCAAGCTTGTTCAAAAATGCAATCTACAAACTGTGAAAGGGCGGTAGTTGTCGGTATTTTAATACCGATTTCGGTGGTTCCAGAGGGAGTCAATATAAACTCTGACTGGAGGGATACCCTTCTCAGACCAGGAATGCCTCTCGCTTCTTTGTGCGTCGATGGCGAAATGTCAGTCTATCACTCAGAGTATTGGAACACTACGCCAACCCTGGAACTCCTACTCAGAGAGTACCGTAATACTCTTGGTGAGTTTTTTGGTCATTGCAAAAGACTCTAAGTTATATCTGATCAAGGTTTTCGTTAGCACAATATTTTCATACCTCTTTCACAATCGTTTTGTGCAGAACACCTATCACTGGGTCTCAGTCAAGGTTCGGGTGCTCTGACGGGTGAGGAATTGACAACAGAGATGGTTTCCCGTGCTTTAAAGTTAAGGAGATTAAAAACCCTGCATCTTTCCGGTCCCATAGACTGTGGAGCCGTGAAAACGCTCTATGGTTTATTGGACAAATCTCGCGGTGCTAAACACCTGACACGAGTTACTTTGACCATTTGGTGCAGTAGCGAGGAGGAAATCGATCGTGTACTAAAAGCGAATCGAACTGCTGCACAGAACAGAGTTTCTACGAAGACAGAAGTCCGTTTGGTGCCGATGTTGTGATGTAGCTATGGTCTGGAATGATTTTTTCCCAACGTTTTCGACTGCATTTTTTATTGTGAATCTTTACCGATGAAAAAAAATTAAAAAACTAAAAAAAAAAAAATATAATACAGAATGAGAGATAATTCATGAGTCAGATTTCGATACGGTTTTATTTGTACAAGAAGGAGAACAGGTTATACTATGGTTCTACGTTCAAATGCATATGATAAATTATATTCAGCGAGCATGTAAGCTAACGTAAGATACATCTTATCGATTACGATTATTCGATTGAATCCAATTTCGGTATATATATAACATAAATAATACTCTTCAGGAAATTGCCCGGTTCAGATTACAGTAGTCAATTAAGACAGCCTCACGCCTCCAGCTCCGCTACATTCTCCCTTGTTCTTCACCGTCAGTTCTACAGAAAAAATAAAAAAAATGCAATATTTTATTTACGATACATGAATACCACGTAACATTAAATCGGAGTGAAGAAGAACCAAAAGAAAAAGAAAAAAAGTTATACTCACTGGCACCAGATTCGCAGTTGTGGAGTTCCATGGCGCACAAGCTACCAAAAGTGACCGGTTTCACATTAACATCTGTAGCAAGATAGGCGCAGACGGGATCGTATTCTTCGGTGCAAACTTTAGCGCACTCCTTCTTGGTCTTCTTTGCGTCCTTAGCAGCCTTAACAGCGTCTTTTACATCCTTGGATGCTGTTGCAGCTTCCTTGATCTCCTTAGGTTCTTTGACCTCCTTGGCAGGGGTGGCTTTCACCTCCTTGTCCGTTGGCAAGGCGTACACCACACAGGCGCACAATAAAACTGCAAAAATTGAATCAAATTACATATATGGATGTGTAATCAAATGAATGAACAGGTAACCGAAATAGAGAGGTAGTTCTTGTCTCGACGATTCTTCAACCTTCGAATTCTGTTTTCAAAATTACCGATCGTGTTTAGAAAGCGATTCGATATTTTCTGTTAATTTTCACGTGTGCTATTAGCCAGATCGTGTATTTGTCGCTTTGGTAATTATCGTTTAACCGTTAAACATTGTACAAGCATATTTAACATCGATCAGTGAATGCTGCGTCACATCACCGCTACGTCACTATATAACTACTATTCCATTGTCAATTTAATTATTAATTTGAATTTTCTATTACATGATTGCCCTACTAGGCTCAACAGGATAATCGGTGAGCCGCTACGTGTGTGTGTACGGGCCACGATCACGTCGACCCCAATGATTTTATCCAAGGATACGTAATGCCTAATTAAGTTACCCGTAATTACCCCATCGCATCGTGATTCGTACATACAACATGACCTTTACATACGACAACTTTCCCCTAACGGTAAATTCGCATTCGAAAAGACTTACTTTAGATTTTCTCTCCACGAAATTACCACCTTTATATTCAATTATCCGGTGATTCGATCATCGGATATTCCACGGGTCGAAAACGATAAATAAAAAAGCAAGAATTAGGGAATGGATAAAACCACGAATTGAAATAATCGCGCTTTTGTCATTTCTGAATAAAACTGGATCGACCATAGCACATGAAAATTGCAAACGATCTTATATTCAACTCGAGGTGCAGATGTATGCAGCCACTATCGTAATGTGCAACGGTTGTTGATTGGATAAACTCACCGAATGCAATGGTGACCTTCATGTTGATGACGTTCACTTATTTTCTTATTTTCTTTTGAAAAAATAAAATCTAACACGTGAATTGCCGTTAACTATCAGATTGTGGTACTGACTATTCTATCTAGTCTGAAGCTCTGGTATATAAGGAACTGGTAACCACTCATCCCCACCTGTATACCAGTGCTGGATTACGTCCCCACGAACGGTGTAGAGCGTAGGCGCCTGGTCAGTACCGTTTTGATGCTGATGGGCGAGAATGATCCGCAAAATACTGCCCACCACAGCACGTCTCGGTACCTCATTTATTCGGCCTCCTTGCGGCCAGGCAATTTATTCATTTAATAGTTATCCCATTGAGATATAAGTGACTCGAGAAATGGTTAGATCACGCGATGGAAACCTACTAGTCACAAAGGACATCGTGTAACCAACCGAATTATCAGTCTATCGCCAAATTTGTTTTTTTTTTTTTCATGTCGTTGCGCCGATTATCATCAACAGTAACTACGTGCCCAGTCAAGGCCTAGTCCACTGCTGTATGAAGCGTGTCGTTGCTCCTAGAAAACATCTCGGTGAATTTATATACCCAAGGCCGATGTAACGAGTAGGTAGTAAGAGTCGAGTTTTTGACCTCTTTTTCCGCTTCTTTATAGATAAGCGAAAAAAATTGCAGAAAATAAATTTCATGCAATGAAAGTCGTCCGTTTCGTCACGAGACTACGGTGGAAAACCCCTTGTTCAGATAAAACCAGTATTATGTTATAATGATTATGATGAATTCTGCTAATTGCGCAGTCCGATCAAGCTTCGATGTGATTCATCACTTATTTTTGGTGAATAAATCGCACCGATCTACTACCTGTATTGTTTATAACAATTCGTCGCAAAAATTTCTGAACAAAAATAAAATCGAACTGATTTTCAGACAAATAAATGAAAAAAATATTCCGACGAGGATTGTAGTAGGCATAACAGAGGAAATTACCGAGCTCTAAATACGCTCAGCGACCCAAATTCGCCACCGGAACCAGCCGATGTACTTCCGGTCCATTGATCAAAATCGCAAAACAAATCTCCATCGCTTCACGCTCAGAAGCACCGGCAGTATTTCGTATTATACAGACTAATTATGGGACTGCAAAAAAGAACAAATCGTAGCTTTATTTCTTCTCCAATGTATCAAAGATGCAGAAATTTTATGAGATTTTCATTTGCATAAACAAGAGAGAGAAACTGAATTAAGAATCTACATTCACCTGCGTATCAGCGTATGTTTATGCATGTGCGAATATCATGCACATAGATACTGTATCCATCGAAGTTGAAGTATGAGTAACGCGACCTCGATCTCCCGATTCAATTGCAATGCATCACTTTGTTTACCTACGCCCTGAGATCTATATAGATTATCGTTTAGATATAGCCTAGAACTAGATTGATATACAGGAAATTCTAGCATGACAACAGCTACCCTTTAGAAACGTAGTAAAGTTATGACATAGAAAAAAAGGATGCAAACTAGGCGATCAGCCAGTGTAACAGGTTCTTGTCTGTTTATCGACATATAAATCGGTAATTAATCACGTTCATAACAACATTTTTATCCGTTCCTTTTTTTTTTTTTTTTCCTTTTCTTCTTTATAACAAGCAACTTGTTCTGAACATTAATCACAGCAACTCCCAATATATCATCAAGTTGCAATTATTATTCACTGATTCATTTTAATGATCTGTTTCAATGTGTATCAGTTTCGTCCTCACAAAGGAACGGCTGCTTTCAGGTACTGAAAAGGCATCAATTTAATCACATATTCATTCAGAGATCATAGCTAGACTGTATTGGAATAAACGTAATCGCTTATAAGGAAGTATAAGAATAATTTATTCATTATCACATATTGTTCGAAAATTAATACATCGCTTCTCCAATCTCCACACACCGTATTCGCACGATTACATGAACAAAAAATCTTCACTAATCGTCTTCGCTTCTTTCGCAAGTATAAAGGTCGTGAAAGGCGCATACACAAGTCAATTTGCTAAGCGTTCTTATCTACAGTCTTTACTTCAGTAGTACTATTGAAGCGACAGGGAATGCCCCGTATTTTACAACACGTAGACTTCGCCGAATCTGAAACGAAATAAGACGTCACAGCTTGGAACTCTTTGACTAAATTCGCACATAAATATAAGATCGGTATCCAGTTTAGAAATCAGTATCTCGATTCCTGAGCGCGAAAACTTTTGATAAAGTTATTAACTTCGGTGAGCTTTCTCTTGGACAAATAAATAGCCACCGCGGAGAATGGCGTCGACGATAACCCTCGTAGCATTTTCATTGCTGAGTCTGCTGGATCCCAAAGCATCCTCTGATCTTCCACCTGCACCACGATTTACCTGTCCTTCGTACAACCAGCCGGTCTGTGCTGGAGGTGAGAACGACTACATAACAACTCTGCGGAACGAGTGTCGGTACGCAGCTTTTGCAGCTGGTGAAGGATGTGAGTCGATTTCTTCGATGTGTTATAAATGACTTTCTTTTTTGTCAGTTTACAATTTCTGGTTTTACGGTCTATAGCATGGCCTGAAATTTGATCATTTATTACAGTGGTTGACAGAATCCTTTATCGCGGTCCGTGCAAAGGCGACGAATTTAAGTGGTCAGGATGGGAGAGAGACGAAGACGATATACCCGCAAACTACGAGGCTTACAAGCTGAAGTATCCTGACTCCAAGTTCTAGGCAGAGAAGAAATTGCAGTTATTAGTTTGAACTGTCATCTGATCTGATGAATTCATTTAGTTTTTGGATAAAAATGCTGAGCAAACAAATAATGGAAGTCCATTTTTCACTCCCATCAACGTCTCCGTTTTTCTACAATGCATTCAATCTGTAGTTCCAAGCAGTTTACAAAGGCAGCTATCCAATTCCGTTGATCAGCTACGTTCTTGCGCGTGAAATAAGCTGCTAACTGCATTAGTAATAATCTGGGCAAGGTCCTTTTTAACGTTTCGATAACCACAACCACTACCGTATTTATATCTGCACGCACGAATGGACTATATAATTCTGTTGTAGCAAGAAGGCTATAAGGGTTAAGAAAATTGTGCTCAAAAGAATAATAAACCTAACGTTACGCTCCACGAAATCATGATTATCGCATGCAGAAATAATGAGTATAAGTATCCGTTTTTCTTCTACTACCGCTAGCCGGTAAGAACAGAATCTCAGAATTCGTTGAAACGGCTATTTTTACAGTGAAATTACGAGATAACCCGCAATTACCAATTACGCAGATTAGCATCACCGGATTTTCAGCAATAGACGCAAGTGACTCATGGCTCGGAAGCCGTGAGTGAGATCTCATGATTCCACATAATTGCGCATAATTCTGGTCCATGCGTGGAGCATGATAGAAGACTGATATTCTGCCTCGGATGGTATACGGCGGAATTATATAAAAACGATACTGTGTACTTCATAAATTATTTTCGCGGTTAAGTACTTGGTTTTACTACCATCATGGGTGAGCATACTCTGGCCGGATATATACATACGGCAATAACATCGTTGGAAGTATTTTCTAGTTGGTGGACTGGTTCACGCTGGGTAGACCGAGTTCCCTCAGGGCTCTACAATATTAATATCATCCTCAAAGTCTACAAGTGAGTGTCGACGGCGTTACATACATCTAAAAGCCAATCCTGACGTGAAAATCCCAATACTTTGGAGCATCGCAATTTTTGCCAAGAGTCATTGTGTTCAAAATAGAAGTATCGACATAATTATTCTATTGATCAGGTAACTATTGCATCTAGTAATTATAGCACAATCTTTTAAAGCTTTTGGAGACAGTCATCAAAAATTTCATGCATGACTAGTATTCGTACAGAATTAGTATAAAACTGAAATATGCTTTATAAAACGGAAACAGGAAGTATCCTAAGGAACTGGGAATTTTAGTGTCTTCCTGCATTGGATGAACCTGCTCATGCTAAAGAACAAGGAGACAGTACGTGGGCTGCGAAGTATATATAATAGTCATGTCCTCCATCATTAAAGTTGGAACTTGACCAAGACCAAAATAGAATATAATATCAATTATCTTCTGCTAGCACATACACGTGTGTTTGAGAAGTCCGAAATGAGGGTAATTAACACAATTGAATTTGGGGGCTTTGATCAAATTTACCAATTTCTGGTACTCGTTTATAGTCAACGCAGGCTACGCAGTTTCGGTAATTCAATCAAAGCTGGAATTCGTGTGTGGGTAGTAAAAGGTACTTTGAGAATCAGGATATGGTTCAAACACGAATAAGTATTATAGAGTGGACGACTTTATTAGACAAATAAATATACGATCAATAAATAAATAAATAAATAAATTACTATCCTACTAACGTATAAGTTGCATGGTCAGTTGCGAGTATCGTTTGCATCGCAACTTAACGTGAATTGCTAATTTGATGTGTCTTATTCAGTTCTTCAGCGTGAGTATAACTTTTGATGATCAATCCATTTGATGATAGAATCGAGTTTTAGCTATACAAGTTTATCGATCCGTCACGAATCCTTGGTTCTATGTTCAGCACGTTTATTTTCTTCAACTTTTTGCTCCTCTTCAAAAGCGTAGCTTTTGAATAACCGGATATAGTCACTCCAAGACTCTCCGGAAGTGAGAACTTTTCTCAGACGACAACCGAAAGAGGTACAGTTATCTTGCAGGCGACCGTTTCTCTGGTTTTTTTTATCGTGTTTCTCAATCGAACCCATCACCATCGATGTAAGAAAATTCAATCGGTCCATAGCTCCGTGGGCTAAGAGAAGAAAAATCGTGTTAATAATCGTTTAGAAAGAATAAACACTCGATTAACGAATAAATAAAAGCCTACAAATCTTCATCCCGCGACCTTCGTCCTCTTCGTCGTTCTTCTCTTCCTTCTTAACGATTTCCAACTTTGGTATGAACAGGAGCAAGCATATAACAGCAATGAACTTAACGATCATCTTGAAAATAACCAGTTTCAAAATGATCTTGGCTACAGTGAAGGCGTTCAACTTCAAAGCGAAGGGCCAGGTGAAGTCAACCATTGGAATTGATGGCAGAGTAGGCATCCCTGGTAATGCATATGGCGCTCCGTACGTGGGTGCTGGAGGACCATACACTGAAAAATCGGACAAAAAAACTCCACAAAATAGCAAAACGACCAAAAAATATTTACTTCATGTGAAATAAGGTTGTAATTATCGAAGGAGGATCATGTACCTCTAGCCTCACCTTGCTGAGGACCCTGAGGCGGCAGATAAGCGTTACTAGGCGGGCCGTATCCAGCTTGCGGTATTGGTGGACCATAGCTTGAAGAAGGGGGGCCATAATTGCTCTGCTGAATTTGTGGCGCACCATAAGAAGGTTGGGGAGTTGCGTAAGAAGATTGAGAACTTCCAGCAGAAGGTTGAGCACTTCCATAGGATTGCTGTGGGCTTCCATAAGTTGGTTGGGGGCTTCCATACGACGACTGCGGACTGCCATACGTAGAAGAGGGGCCAAAGTTGTCGAAGGAATGTTCGGGAAGTGAATAGGAATTGCTGGGGGTGGGGAAGAATGCTGACTGGGTTGGTGCAGGAGCGCTGGGATCGCTGTAATCAGGGATTCCATAGCTAGAAGAAGGGCTTTTGGCCGGAGCACCGTAGCGGTCAGAATCTGGGCGATAGACAGGACCTTCTTGATAATCCCTGCGGAATATTTTCGGCACTTTAGGCCTGACGTCATTCTGCACTATGCCTTCCTCCTGATCTTTGCTGGTATGAGAATGTGCTAGAGCATCCAGGTAGCTGTCCTTTCCAGAGATCTTCGTCGTGCGTAGACCTCTGTCTTCTGCGAGAGCCGGAAGAACAGATTTCGCGCTCTGGTCGTCTTCAAGAACTTCGCCTCTTCGCTGAGAGTTCACCGAAGATGAGCTTGCGATCGAAATCCGTGGTTCTGAAATCGCCGTTACATAGGACACGCCATTTTTAGAAGTAATCTTCGGACTTTTGGTCAGTGACACAGTCAGGGGTTTTGCAAAATTTTCGTTTGATTCGAATTGCATCAGGTCAAGTCCGTCCTCCACGTTAATCCTGGCCTCCATCTTCAGCAACGTATTGTTGATGCTTGGTTTGAAGTTTGTTTCATCAGTGGAATCAAACGGCTTGTGATTTGTTGGAAGGGTAATAGAGGTTTCTTTCGCAGCCACGGCATTGACCATCATCAGAAGCGTCACCGCTAAAGATATGGACCGCAACCCTCGACGTCTTGAGTTCATATTGAGCCAGTAGATTAATTGCTTTCCTTCACGTAGCTAGAAAATTAAAATACATTTTTTTTCGCATCAGTACTGTGACCTAGAGTTTGAGTAGACTTCAGAGCATACTAATTTATTTAATGTCAGAATTTGCATACATATACACTCGCACGTATCCCTCCAGCTCTTCTGATATCATTACAGCGAACAAATATTATAGATAACTGTTTTTGAAAAATAATTTGGCGCCTTTTTGCTGGTAGCGAATAATTATGGATTTTAACGGTCAATTTTCGCCCAGCCTATAGCATTGCTGAATTTGTTGACGTCACAAGAGAAACAATAAGTTTAGAAGGGACAGCGGCTAAAGGAGGAAGAAAGCGTGCCTAGAATTTGTTACCAGACCTCAGTCCTCCTTCTGAATACCAAAGTCACTCGCACCAATCCTTTCTTTGCATACAAAGTGGATAGCGGTCGCTACCCTTATCCAGCAGAATTAAAACCAGATGTATAAAGTATGTTAGTAGACACATTATGCGTATATCTATATACATATATATTGATACACATCTTCCCACGATATGTCACCGCATAATTCGAGTAGAATGTATCTTACAATTGTCTACAACACATTAAATTGCAGTTTCTCATTCTGCGGGTAAAATGATATGTTAAATAATGCAACGATACTTGTTACACCCCTGTACTATGCATTGCTTGAAAGTGAGAAGAAGAAAACGGATCAATTTCGGACGTCCTGAGTGAGAGCAATTGATTTTCATGCTAACGTTAGAAGTGACTATCAGAGCTTTACATTACTGATCAAAAAGTAGCATACAAAAATTTGCATGCTGGTTAGAATTTGGTTTCTCCTCACGTCTAACTAGAATATGAATTTCTGAGAATCTTCTATATCCGCGAGTCGGTGTAGGATTATCCTTGTCGACAGTGAGAATATGTGATTTATTCTTGGAATTAAAACTTACAGCAAAAATCCAGGAATCTTTCGTTTCAAAGTCCAATCACTCGCACTGATACAAAGTTTCGATTTTCAGTTTCGCACAGGCTGCCTTACGGACGAATTGATAGGTCACGAGAAAGTTTCAGAGGTTAATTCACCACGCTCGATAAACTTTAAGTAAATAAAAAATGTCTTAGCTAGATCGACTATATATGCCACAGGCCATGGAGGGGCGTCACATTCGTAAACTATGGGATTACTGGGTTACTGTTCCACCACCATTCTCGCACGCACGAGCCACAACGAAAGCCAGGAAAACAGTCGGCAATTATTCTCCAAAAACGAGTTATTTTAAGTTTTTTTTTTCTTTCATTCCGTTCAAATAAACCAACTTTTAGTTTTCAGTCTTGGGATTTCAGCTCCCAATTACAACCGTTGCTATTATCATCCGTTTCATTAAACATCCGGCCAGACGCGGGCTATTTTGATGATGCCGAATGATGGAAACATGTTCTTTTCGCGGTTTTGGCACTCGTAAGAGTTGCGAGATTTCCTGAAAACATCTGATATCTTTAAACAGCAACTTTCGAGCCTAGATCACATTACATTCGTAAAAGTCCTGATCCCGGAGGGTCAGCTGCTACCGGAATTGAAAAGATCTTGATACAAAGATCTGACTCAATGAACCGCGTACACTGTGGGAAATTAAAATCTCCGTGTGATTAGAGCAGGAGAAATCATCTGGATACTCTAACAGGTTTTTCTGTTCAACTCCACCCTGGCAAACACGTTAAATCTGCGAATTCGAGCTCAACTCAAACGAATGCGAAATCGACTCCGAATTTCGAACCACGTGACCTGAGTCATCCATAATGTAAGCTTGGTCAAGTATTTATTTAACACGATCGTCGTAAATTGTCACGTTTATAGGTGAACATCGATCATTATGTAGGGGCAACGTTGTTTGTAACGGACCCCTGTCCCCGCCTTTCTTATTGTAACTCTCGTATCGATCCCATGCAGTGCCCAAGTCCCCGTTTGACAGGCCCACTGGCCCACTTATACCTCTGCCAATACCATTTTCATTAATTAATTAATGACGTACTTTGATCCGATTCTGAATACAATTGTTTTCACATCACTTGGTATCGGGTTATTCTATGGTAAAGCGTGGTCGTTTTTGAAACGGAAGTGCGCCTCACAAGTCTCGTAAGACTTTCGTCTGGCATAACAGAATGCTGGCGCCTGATCTTCTGACTAAAAAAAGAAAGACATACGTAAAGTGATGAGTTATTCTCGCGACAGCGACGCACATATGCATTTAAGATATCGTACCCCGAAGACCTTGCAGTTTCTCTACAGATGCAGTCACTTAAAACTTTTCGCAATTTAAACGGCAGTGACTCAAACCGGAAATCTTTACGAGCAAGACAACACCTCGTACATTTCATGGCAATAGACGGTTGTAAAGGGGTCGAGGCTCAGGGCCAGTAAATACTTTGATTAACATGATTTGTTCAGATTTTAACGACTCAATCATACCGTTGATTAAAATCTGCAATAGTGCCTACGCATCTCTTCGAGACTAGGTCAACGGACAATTTCTTGGTCTTGAATAACTATTTAGTACTGAACGAAGGTGAATAAGTATTCATTTATACTGTAGGAAGGAACAGGAGGGGTTTAAGGACTCTCATACCTTGGGGTGGTAAGGGTTGCGTTACCAAGCAACGATCGGAAACGACGCACCGATTTAATATGTCTATTCCAGACTGCCACAGTTCAATAATCAGTAATAACACCGTCGACACCAGAGAGGCTTTTGATTAATCATTTATAGTATGATTATCATAAATTTACATTCGTTTGCACCTCCGTATGGTATCCTGATCTTAATTGGAATTGATTAGAGTGAGTGATAAATGCTGTGAGTAAGCAATAATTACACTGCCATAAGAGACACGTAGAATTATAATGGAGTATGCAGAGACTGAAACAAGGTATGAATAATAGGCTAGAAATAATCCTGTGAAATTTATCAAGACTAGAGAACAATAAGTACTTTTTCATTCCAGGTGGGTCAAGTTTGGAGATATCGAAGACCTCGTGCTTATAGGTAAAGAAGTTGTAGGTTCTGCGTGGGGTGTTTATATCAATTTTTACAACTTAAATACCAGGGAAAATTACGTGGAGAAATTCGGAGACGAGAAAAAAAGCGACGGAGTTTCGTGCCTGGCGAGTCATCCGGTACTATATTTTAAATAGAAGGAAAAGCTGGTGGAAGAAAAGAAGAATTTATCTAATTTTATTGAAAGCAATAATTCGTTCGTTTATTCAACAGGTAGTTTCCATGTTCGCTATAACTGAAAGACGACCCAATCCCAGAATTTTGATTTTCACATATCCGGAACTGGCTAAAGTTTCCACATGCAGTGGTGGTGCCCCAAATGGGTTTCTGGCAAGCGTATTTGCAGGCACAGAGTACCTGGTCACTCTGTCGTCCTTCCCACACTTTGAAATGACTCTGTGGCAGTGGCGCACAGGCGAAAAGATGGCTGTGAGGAATACGAGTATCGCAGATCCAAGACAACCCATCAAGTAAGTCGTGAACTACTTCAGAACTGCATCTAAAACGAGTTTCAGAGTCTTTGTCTTATCGGTGTGCATCCGAAGCACCGTCAAAAATGGTCTTTCAGGTTCTGGAACTTCCGTTTCCTGGCTAATCTCCAGAAATCTTGAGGATTTCGAATTTTAGATGCTCGTCGACGGCCCCTTACACAATAACGCAACTTGGCGTAGAATCGGGGAAACTGCTGGTCCACGAGATCAGCGTCTGCTCAAGAATCTCGTCTCTGCTGCCGACTGAGATCAAGCCCATCGACGACAGAGTAGCGTCGGTCAGCTGGACTTGCGACGGGAATCTATTGGTCTGCGATGTACGGGGAAATGTTTGGCTGATGGGTAGCGATGGAAAAAGACGGAGTTTGATCATCCGCAGTGATTTCAAAAAATCGGAAGTTTCCGGTGGACATATTCCAGTGGTCGCTGCAACCCAAGGAGGAATTTTGATGGTCGATGTAAAGTCCCAAATACGAGTGAGTTTTCGTCACTACTGCAATACGGCAAAATCATTTCCCAGAAATCTCGAGTTCTCTCATAATCCCAGAATAACAAATTACAGTTTTACAAGAGATCATCGACCGAGCGGCGCCACAGCGACGCATCTTGGGAAACACAATGGGAACTCAGGGCCCCATCCCATCCAACAAAGGTTCTGGTACACTCCCAAAGAAATAGCGTAATTTTTTACGGAGAGCGCGGTGACTTTTGGGAAATTTCTTTAGACGACTGCAGCAAGACACCTTTTCCAGACATAAAGTTCACTCATGGATCAGGATACCTAGTAATCGGCTGGGCGTATCCTGGGGTGCAGCACATTACTTCGTTGGATAAATTCGGTCAGCTAAATGCCTTCGAACCAATAACGGGAACTTGCAATGGAAAACTGTCCTTGAAGGACGAAGGAGGAGGTAATTTACAGATAAAACGTTGATCCTTTTATCCCATTATTTAAGGAAAAATAATTACTTTGACCACCAGACTCAAGAGATTAAAACTTTTCAGTTCTTTGCATCGTATCTCATCCAGACATACCGATCATCGCTGTTAGCACAGATGCTGGAAGGTGCTTGTTGATCAGCTTGTACAGAGTCACCGATCCGGTTCTGCTGACTTCATTTCATCTGCACGAACAACCCTTGGATATCGTCAAGTTCTCATACAATGGCGAAGTGTTAGCAACTGCAAGCACAAAGACTGGAACCTTTTTCTTTCTCAAAGGAGAGCCGGGTACTCAGATGTATGTTCACAGTTATTTAGAAACCAAACGACAGGTAATTTCTATAAGTAGATATGATACGATGCTGGGGATAAAAATTTCATTGGATAAAAACATCGGCTTAATTATTTTTATTCAAGGCTGTGGATTTCTTGTTGTACGAAGAAGAGGACGGCACTGCTAAACTTTTGGTACTCGTGGTAACGTGTAACGTGGCGATAGCCGGTGATATAATCATTGTGTACACCCGTAAATCTGGAGAGAATATTTTTCTTGAAGAGAATTACGCTGTGGAACTACTGAACGCATTTAAATCGTTACATTATGGACCCAAAAATGCCCGTGACGTAATTGGGGCACCTTATCTATCCAGGCAACTACACCGCCTAGAGATTCAGGTAGGAAAATCAAACATATTTCAACGCTCTTTGTTCCCAGCTTCGTTTTATCATTCAGTTAATGGCAAGTTTCCTTTTGCATCTCTTGTCCTATCATGACGAAATCGACAGAACGACTTCAAAGAGGTTCGTCTTGTACAAGCTTTACCGTCTGGTCATCAGCTGCGGAATCCGTGGGTTTACACGGACCGTCATCACGTAGTGACAGCTGGTTTTGATGGTCTGGTTATCGTTAGAGACGGCATTAACCTGGAGAAGGTCATCGCGATCTTTGCGCCACATCATTGGCAAGAAGGTGGGACAAAGATGGCAATTGTATCGCCCTGCGGGTCTATGATCTTATCTCTCGGTCGAAACGGAACTCTGGTAGTTACTAAACTAAAGTACGTCCGCCTACGATAGTCGGTTGACATCAGTGGCCCAAAATCCACGAGGTTTTTGGCTTATCGTTAATCCGTTGAAAGTAACAACACCGGACATGATAAAATTACTAATTCACAAAATTTTAGTTACCTCGAGCCAAACACAAGGGTACTAGGTCAAGCTAATATCAAACTAGATTCCCCAGAGATGCGTCGAATGTTCTCCAAGCCCACATGGGGCTTTGTACCCGAGGATATCAGTGATGAAGGTAAAAGCTGGGTCGAGTGCCAAGAGGCGATTAGAGGAAGGACAGAAAATAGACTGTCAATGGCATCTAGAAATGCCATTACAACTGACTTCCAAAAATTGAAAGCTCAAGTAAGACTTGCAGAAATTCACCAAACAAATTTACATACTTGCACTGTCCCCATACCTACAGGCACATAAATGTATGTGTAATCATTTTCCTGCAGTACTTTCAATTACCGTACAGCACACGAGGTCTCGGGTTAAAAGTTCAGGAAAGAGAAACCGGTATACAATAATGTTAATTAACTTACTTTTACCACGACGTCATGTGCAGTACTTACAGTTACCGTTTCCATCGTTGTCGCTTATTTCGATAGATAACGGCGCTACTGGATGCGAATGAGACAGCGGATTCTAAAGAGCAGCTGCCAATATTTGAGTTCGACCTCGACAAGGAAGGAAGGGATCTAAAAATCGAAACAGCAGCCGGAAACCGCGTAGAACTCGTGATGCAAGTAGAAAAACAGATGCAGGAAGAGGACAGAATAGTTTCCTTCGTGCTAAAGATCTGTTGGGACCCCATGATGGTCCAAGCTCGATCCATTCATGCCATCTTCGGAGATACGTGCATCGATAATTACCCATTGGCGGCGAGAACTGGCGACGAAGAGCAGGAGTACGAGTGGGCACACTACGCCAAGACACTGTCCATGGAAATATCTAAGTACTTGGATTTATTTATCTTTCGGTGATTTGCCATTGCGTTTTGGTTGGTTCTTTTCTTGGTAAAAACTGCAATGCTTTTTCCACTTCCAGCCTCGAACCTGTCGACGAATTTGCACGAAAGATGAAACCTTCTTCCGTGTTCGAACTGAGCGATGGATCCAACGATGAAGACGATACAATCGGCGTTGGAGATGAAACCAGAGCCACCCGAAGAGCAGAAGCCGTTGCTATGACGGGGACGACCACGCATCGCTGGGTCGAACGCGATCCCATGCATTTCAATCAGCTACAGACGTATAACTATACCCAGAGCGCCATGGAGAGTGTCTTTATACGAGGGGAGATTGACAAGTTGAAGGTCAGACGTGATTCTGGTCACTTGGGGTGTCCGGTATTGAGAGTGACCTGCAATTTGCGATTCGTTATTTCAGGTCCACTTCAATAAGCTCTTCGACGAAATGATGTATACGAAAGAGCGAGAGATGACGATAGTCGTCGAGCGAATGGCGAAACTACGACATATCGCCAAAGAGCTTTGGACAATGTTCAAAGTGAACTGTGAAGCTGAAATTACTACTGACCCCGTATGGCACCCGACAGAAAGGCCTGAGACCATTATTACCGTAACTGACGACGAGACTTCCGTCAGACCATACATGACACCTGAAGAAGAGAAGATTTTAGAGGAGAATCGTTGCGCCGAAGAAAAAAATCGGAAAAATATATTAGCGGACGATTTTCGAGAAAAGACTCTGGAGGAAACTATGGACGGTCTTCTAGAAGTGAGGTAATTAATAATTGAATAAAACGAAAGACAGATATGTTGAGGAAATCGAAATCTCATTAGTGCTTTTATGAAGGTGGGAAGATGACGTCAAGAAAGACATTCCAAAACCCTTGTGTCTACTCGAAAAAGATCCTGTCCACTATACCGAAGATGATATTAGAGAGATAACAGCGTACGAGGCCAAAGTTGAAATGTTAAAAATTGAACGAGATCGGTACCGAGAATTATTGCAAGCCGATTTTACACAGACGACAGGTAAGTAGCCAATTTTCTCAATGGTAGCGTGGTGGTGCAAAAAAGTCAATTGAATTTAAAGTAGCGTAATTTCGAAAAGTTTCTCGACGAGTATCGAATTCTCAATTACAGAGGATATGCAAGAGGGGATAAAAATATTTAACGAAAAACTGGATGCCTTTTCCGTCGAAAAGGTGAAACTGGAGTCGGCCATTCTCCAGGAGACTCTGCGACTCCTGCGTTCTAAATGGCGAGATCTTGAGAAGACGCGTCGCATGGAGAAGACATTAGATCTAAAAGACAACGAATTGATTCCAGCCACAAGGTATAACCAGGAATTGATCGATGAATTGGCATTGTTGGAAGTTGCGGTAGCAGACTTGAGAAACCGGTACGAGTCACTTTGCAAGCGTGAGAAGACTATGGATGAAAAATTTCGCGGTGAATTTGCGGACCTCAAGCCCCCAATTGTCGAACATTTGGCAAGGCACTACAAAAAACGTCCAAGAGCTGGCAAGGCCTGCACCTGTACATCGATAATCTTTCTAACGGAAATTGGCAAGTGTGTTATCACTGGGGATTCGGCTGACGTCTTGCCTCCCGAAAGTGTAGAGTTTTTAAAAAGTATGAACAATCTCGACAATATGCCAAACAATCTGCCGCCTCAAATCGACACCAACCATTGGGGACATCTGTGCAAACTGAGAAGGACCAAAGTCGAAACGGAAATAAGGGTGAGTATTACAGCTTAAAATACCATTGTAGACGGAGGGACGTGCTTCTGCCCTTTTTGCAATAAACTAATAATAGCCACAAAGTTGGACAAACGTTATTATTATTTTGTGCAATATATTAATGATTATAACGTGCGGTTTATCAGAGCTCATAAATGTCGCAGCGTTGAAACCGACTTATAATGTAGCAAGCGGAAGTGGTGGAATGAATTTCCGGAGATGAAGCATTGATCGTGGTAATTCTGTCTAGTGATCCGATTAGTCGACTCGTCAATTAATTACGTAAAGATTGACTAGCAGGAATAATTTTCGAAATACTTTCTGTAAGATGATTGCACTTACGAGTTGAATAATTGCTTTGCGGTAAAGGTGAAGTAATATGGAGGTAACAGTTCTGCGAAAGAGTGATTAATATATTCCAGAGTTTCCTGGGTAGCTGTAAATCTAGGTGTATGTCGTTATATGGCAGAAAAATTACTAACCAATAATTTTTCCTTTTAATGAACAATAACTTTGACTTGAAGGTAAAATGCTGCGCTATAGAACTTGCCGAGGCTGAGCAAACGGTCGGTTTGTATCAGAGGATGATTATAGCTAGTCAAAACCGAATGACCCAGCTCAAGGAAACACTCAGAGAGCATCGGATGTCGAGGCAAAGATTCGTCGAGGATATGGAAGTTCAGCTGGTATTAAAAATGGGTCAAATCGAGGTGCCAATTCTATTTGGCAACGTCAACGATCTTGCCGAAGCAGTGCTTGTCCCTGCGGGAGAAGTGAGCGCGGTGAACGTTTCCATCATCAATGCAGGACGGCTCAAACTCTCATCTATGAAGAGGACAATGGATTTTCGGAGAGGAATACTTTGCAAGGAATGGCAGCACGCCTACATGTGTAAATCGTTGGAGGATCTGAGGACAGAGGTCAAAGTCCTGGAAGATGTCAAGGTGACGTTTACACTTTGGAGAAGTTAGTCTTGAAAATCTTTTCCGGTTTCACTGTTCAAACCAGTATTCTATGCGGGGTATGAGGATAAACATATTTCGTAAAACAGGTTCTCGTACAAGTATAGAAAACATGCGAACCGAGAGTTCATGCAGATCAGTTCAGCACAATAAATAATCTCATTGACCTTTCGAAAATTCATTTCAAATTCTCTTCCTTGATAACCGACAGGTGACCAATGAAATACAGGATTACATAAGACGGAACAGTACGAATGTAATAAAAGAAAAGGACGTGCAGACATTTGAGAAAGAAATGAAGTCGATGAATCAAGTAGGTAAAATGATAAATGACAAGTGTTTCGTTCAGGTCAAGAACTACCCACGAATAAAAATTACGTACCAGTATTCAAACGAGGCCAACTATAAGAGTGGCATTGTCCTCTCGGTGCTCACAATAGCCACAATTTGCCGGTGATTACAATCATCGTTGGTGCAACTGTAATTGCAATTGCCTGCTTGGATGACACATGTCGCCGTTGAATGGAACAGTTTTTGTTTTTTTTTTATTTTTTTAGTTCATTTTCTCGAAATTTAATATCCTTGACAATTTTTTACGTAACATTTACATAGTAGCTATGTAGCTGCGCAGTTTCCGCTGCAGATCTTAGTCAGTATTATGTCTTTGTTCGAAGAACTAATTTGCGAGTCAATTGGTACAAGTTTTACAGTCCAGTTTTTCTTTTCCGGTCATACATTATAGACCTTGTTGAACAAAAATGTAATTTTTGTCTTAGAGACTAACAAGAATGGTGGACGCTGAGAAAATGCGATTAGAAAAAATCAGGATAAAGATAAAAGACTGGAGGAGTAAGAACATCAGGTTGGATGCGATGATAGAAAGAATAAGCCTTATAAACGCCCGTGATTCTGTGGATGTTAAGAAAGAAGCGATGGACAAAGAGTGCAAATTCACAAAGGACAGAATAGAAGCCATCATGAAGAGAACTAGATTGGTTAAGGACGTGCAAGATAGCTATAACGAACTCCTCGTCTTACAAGCCGAATTGGAACTCCTTAGGCTCAAGACCTATCCTACGTTGAGATTTAAGTTTGAAGGTCGGAAAGAAACGACGACAAAGAAAAGAGACAAGCTACGACAAATAGACAAATAGATAAATGGATCGGCTCGGCCTTTGATTATCTCCTGAGCATAAGATTAACAATATTGCTGCGATCTTGCAAGGCATTATTTTATTACGAATGGATAATAAAGTTCGATGTTGCTATGAGAAATGCAAAGTTAATGTTATTACTGAAATTATTCTAATCAATAACTGTGGGGATTCACGTATTGTTTTTTAATAAAGACTTAATTACTTTTTGCGATAAAATATGGATCATTTTTAAACGACTTTGATCCTTGATACGAAATACTGTATAAATTAGCAATGCTTTATATTTGCATACGAGTTTTATCAGCATGACGAAATAGGTTATCGGCATATGTGTTGAAATTGGAATAACCATTTCTAGATAATATAAATATGCAGAAATCAATGTTTCCAATCCAGATCTCAAGTAACTACAAAGTTCAAGGGTAATTTCAGGATTATATGATTCGTCACACTCAATATGCTGCCTGCAATTTAACAATTACTTCTTAACCTTACCTAACATCTTCAAGATAATAGAGTTGCTAAATTTAACAGTCTTCGGGTTACGGAGAGTGACTTTGATTATAAAACTTACCATCCATTGTGATTCTTCAATGCAGATCAAAATGAGTATATTTCTCGTGTGAGATTTGAAAATACCAAGGAAAAAACAAACTCTTGTCTTGTTTTATCAAATTCTGATTCATGCCAGACCTATTTTTCACTGGAAATTCTGAAAACAAGTCAATCTTCTACAAAGATTATTAAGTACAGATTCTACGCACGATCGATGTTTACAAGGATCTTCACGAAACTCCATCTCATTTATTTTTTCTTTCTCTTCTTTCCGGCTAATTAAATATGCCTGGCAACACAAACATGATAATCTTGATTGAAACAGCTATGAGGTGTCGGCTACTCTGTAAAATTTAATATTATCACCACGCAGCTAGTATCTATAACTTAGGCAGTTATGTTGTAAGTATTTTTCCACTGCGAGGGAAATCCCGCGTTACATTTTGCAATGCTTGCTAATCACTTGTATCCCTCGAAGAAGGAGCTGGAACGATGGACGTTATCGCCTCATATACGCCGAGGCAAAGTGGCAAACGTTTGAAACGTAACTCTCTCGATTCTCAGAATCAATTCAAATACGCATACAACCATGTACACAGCTTCGCACATGCAAAGTTATAAGTATAAGAGCTAGTACGGGCCAAGAAACAGATAATTTGATGCCAAAGTCTTTCTCTTCAGCATGAGCCGATCGATATCTGATTCTAGGAAGCGCTCGAGTAGCAGGACTGGGGACAGAACAAAAACGTCCATGAGAAAGACGAGCTTGTTGTGTCCACTATCGTTCTCTTGAATTTATTTGCAATTGCAATTTGCGTGCTATGCGGAATCGAGGACGACGGTGTGTTGAACTTGAACTATCGCTGTTTCGTCCAGACAAAGCGAAAACAAAAACGAAGTTGAAAAATCTCGAGCGAATAGGATTGGTGGGGCAGAAAAGTCGATTTACATGCCTTATATAAACTTCAATCTCCTATATTGGTATAAGCTCAGATATGTAACTGATGAAAAAAAAAAAAGTATGAGTCAATGGTCAAGAAAAAATGAAAAATCTACGAGCCGTCATCGTGTATACTATATATATGTTACTCTTATATATGAAGATAAATATCGTAAGGGCAAACGCGAGATCAAAAAAATATTGAGATTACGCAAGTGTTCCCGTTTCTTTATATCGGTTTTCATAACAAGTTGAATAGAGCTGCCGAAAGCCTTTTCGTATGCCGCATATTGTCTCAATTGAATTGGCATTTCGGGGGATTACCACTTCTTGTCTAGTGTGCAACTTCTTTTTCGCTTAAACGTATACGCGTTGTTATAGTCGTAGGTTTATTATGTTTATCTGGTACGTACGCCGGCATATATAGATGTGCGGATGATTCCGTTCGACTATTATGTCACAATCGGCAAATGAAAAAATACCCGCGCCCTGACGCTCGCGGCAGATAGCAAGCTGTCGGGAGCAATATTCACAATTGATAAGGTGAAGCATGCAAAACGAAGAGTGCGGGAGACGCCCCCACCACCACAACCTCTGCCCCGCGACGTGGAAGATCGCCGTGCATATAAGAAGCTCGGACTATTACTTGGTCTAAACAACCTCCTGGTTGTCAGACGTGCAACAGTCTTCACTACTGTGTTTTATCCTCAAGTTTAACTACGTTAGAAGAGGATGATACCCCAGCGGGTTATCTTACTGGCCGTAGTGGCCCTCTTCGCAGTCGCTGACTCTTCATCGAGGAGGCGTCGCGATGCAGTTTGTGAGTTTCTCATATTTCGCACAGTTTTTTTTTTCTGTAGATTTGATAAGCTCCAAAAAATTTTGGAAATAGATCAGCCGCTCTCCTCCAGATGTTCTCATTGTTCCATTAATAAGTTCTTCCCCGAAGAGGAAGTGACCGGCTTAAAAGACGCGATTTCTCCTCGCAAACGATCAAGATGACACCGTGTCTCACAAGGAGTAAATATTGTTCTCAACGACCGGTTTTCGATGCACTTTCTTTTCTTGCGACATCACTCACGTAGCCGCGTGTTTGCAGTCGGGTATAGTTGCCGAAAAATAAATTTTCGAATTATCGTGTATTATCATGACTACAGCGCACTTCTTTCTCTCGTCGACACTCGGGCGGAGATCATTGACCTATTCGGACTCCATTTCCGTTTAGCAAGATAATAAAAATCTGATCATTATCGTTTTCTAGTCACGATGTGCGTGCCACAAAAATATTGGCAAGACTGTATCGAGATGATGCAAGACTCGGGAACCGGCGGGATTCCGATTTCCTGTATCGCTGGTCGAGATCGGTACGACTGCATCGAAAAAGTCGGCAGGAAAGAGGCTGACATTGTCGCTGTAGACCCTGAGGACATGTACTTGGCTGCTAAAAACAGCCTTGCTGTCGATGCCGGCTATAGTGTTGTTGAACAGGTAACAAACACGTAGTACCTGTATACTTGCGAGGCCGAGGTGAAAGTCAAAAGAGTAAATGAGTTGATTTTTGACAAATCGACGGCTGACCAGAACAACATCGTATCTCAGTATTTGGTTCAACAACAGCGTATTTCAGAATTCGGTTCAACAACATCGTATCTCAGAATTTGGTTCAACAATATCGTATCTCAGAGTTCGTCTTAAAAACATCATATGTCTGCTCGTTTTTGACGATAGATATGATCTTTTTGACCCAAATCTCGAGATACGATGTTTTTGGAGCAAATTCTGAGATACGATGTTTTTGAAACAAATTCTGAGATACGATATTTTTGAAACAAATTCTGAGATACGATGTTGTTCTGCTCAGCCGTCGAAATATAAAACTGACTCTATTACGTCATCTCTATCCGCTCAGCATGCTCAATTCATATCTCATATTCTTATGTGGATATACCTATTCAAGCGTATAGAACATGCGGAGAATAGGCAATTATATTTAATCTTTGCCTGTGATTCCCCGACACGGAAATTATAAAAAGAAAAAGTTTATTTCTCCGAATCGATTCCAATCATATTTGAACTTAAGAACTATATACGCTGATACATATGCCATAAATTATGCACGACTGTAATTGGATTGTATCTATATATTTATGCATACGGGCGATTATCACGGGAATATTTTCGCCTCTTGAACTTTCGAGACAAGAAGATAACCGCTATTACTTTTTCGCATTTAAACGTGTTCTTTTTTTCGGCTTCTCTGTTCGAATTATCAGATCAAAACGAAGCAAGAACCAGACGCAGCATACAGATACGAGGCAGTTGCCGTCATACACAAAGATTTGGACATAAACTCTGTCCAAGGATTACGAGGCCTAAAGTCATGCCACACCGGAGTTGGCCGTAATGTTGGATACAAAATTCCAATAACGAAACTGACCGCTATGGGCGTCCTCGAGAATGTTAACAACCCTGAATACTCAGCCAGGGAAAACGAAATCCGAGCTCTAAGCACCCTCTTCAGCAAAGGATGCCTCGTTGGAACTTGGTCCCCAGATCCAACCATCAACCAAAGACTGAGTAAGTCATAAATTTGCAATGTGATCTGGTAAAGGATCATTGACAATAAATTCGCAAAAACTCTGCCTTTTGACTGCCTTGCGGTTTTTTAGTGACATCTCTCACATCTCGTACTGCGAAAGGAGGCAGATCATTGAATTTCTGATTGTTTTACTTTTTCAGAGAAGACTTATAGCAACATGTGCGCTCTTTGTGAGAAACCCGAGGTTTGTGACTACCCTGATCAGAATTCTGGCTATGAAGGTGCTCTGCGCTGTCTGGCTCATAACGGAGGTCAAGTTGCATGGACAAAGGTGATCTTCGTTAAACGATTCTTCGGACTACCCGTTGGTACATCACCCGCAGTTCCTTCCACTGAAACGGCAAGCGACTTCAGGTACTTCTGTCCGGATGGTACCAAGGTCGCTATCGACGCCACGACCAAACCCTGCACCTGGGCTGCACGACCCTGGCAAGGATACATGATCAACGGTGGAGTGTCGAACGTGAAAGCTGTCCAAGACGTGAGTAGTGAACTTTAGTGCTAATTTACTCTCTTCGTCAATGAGCGATTTTTGATGACCTTTTTCTGAACCATTCAGGAAATTACCGGCCTAGGAGCTTTGGGAGAGCAAAAGAAGGCAGCGTGGTGGAAGGACCTTCTTCTTCTGGACGAAAAGACACTCGCAGTTAAAACCGACCCCATTAAACCACTCGAGCACTTGAACGCCGCTAAGTACACTGACGTTATCGAGAGGAACTCTGGAGCACCAGAGAGGAGTGCTAGGTGGTGCGTTTGGTCTCAGGAAGCTCTAGAGAAGTGCAAGGCTTTCGCAAAATCGGCATTCTCAAGGTACGTACTCGATGTTTTGAGAAACTCATATTTTCTCAGAGATTCTTCAACCGGATACAATGATGATATGCTAATTTATGATTCTAGGGATGCTAGACCCAGACTGGACTGTCTTCGCGAAAAAGACGCCGAAACTTGCCTCAAGGTAATAAGAGACGGAGGCGCTGACTTGGCCGCGATCGAAGGTTCCTTGGTTGAAAAAGCGATCAGGGACTACGTTCTGAAGCCAATAATTGCTGAAAAGTATGGCGAAGGTGCAACGAAACTTAGCGAAAGAGCGGCAGTTGCAGTCGTGAACAAGTCCAGCACCATCAATAACTTAGGTATGAGAAAATACGACATTATACCATATTAAATTACGGAAATGCGTTTATTCCAGTAATTTAATAGATTTGAAAAAAGACTTGAATCTAATTACATGGGAAGATGTCTTTCCTAATGGTTTAAATTCCTCCGACGTCTTTTCCGAATGTTACTTTCTTGCACCCGAATTTTCTGAATTCCATAAAATTTGATGAAAGCTCGACTGCTTATACTACTATACTCTAACGGCCTGGCTTTCTCGATTTAGTCGAGGTCAAGAACAAGAAGTCCTGCCATAGTGGCTACGAAGGAGATTTTGCCGGCTGGAAAGCTCCAATACACGCACTTAAAACTGCCAATCAAATCACCAAGGCTAGTGACCTCTTGGAGTTCTTCTCTGCTGGTTGTGCGCCAGGAGCACCCGCCGAATCTAAGCTCTGTACTAATTGTGCCGGAAACTTGGCCTCTGGAGCTGACAAAGTAATTCAAGCAACCAAATGCAAGCCTGGAGAGGGTGAGGCCTACCAGGGTGACTTGGGAGCACTAAAGTACGTAATTGTCAATTGAATATGGAAGCCAGAATAATTTTCTCGACTTCTTTTCATGAAAAACACGATTATTAACTGGTTTATCTCTCTGTTCACAGATGTCTTATCAGTGGTAGTGGGGACGTCGCTTTCGTGTCTTACACAGGGCTGAATCAGCTTGGTAATAATTTACATGAATTTCTAGAAAACTTATTGATGTTACTACTTCCTCTTTTTCATTATTTAGTCGTTTGTAAAGATATGTGGGATCTTCTCTAACTTTTATATCCACTTTTATAGACAAACTCAGCACACCTACCAAAGAGGTAAAGAAATCAGACTTCGAACTGCTATGCCCAACCGGAGGCCGTGCCGCAGTTGATGAATGGCAAAAGTGTAATCTTGGTCTGGAACCACCACGAGTCATTGTCAGTGCTGCAAGTAAGACACCAAAAGCCCTTGAGGAACTAACTCACGGAATTTTGGCTGCTAGTACTATCTACTCTGAGGAGCCAGAACTCCTTCAGCTTTATGGAATCTGGGGTGGTCAGCGCAATCTCATTTTCAAGGTAATATATGATCTAGAACATCTCTTTTTTTTTTTAAGTTTGATAGCAAAAAAACCGTTAACGTTGAAGCAATTGATAAGAATACTGAATTATATATCATAATGATTTTTAACTACAGGATAGCGCGATTGGCCTCGTCTCTGTGGACAACACATGGGATGCCTATAACAGGTGGGCTCAGACTGAACAGGAATACAATATTGCCTAAGCGATAGATACTGGTTTTGTTAATAATTACACAATCATATCAGTTAACAAACGATTTCGTTACTTTTGATCGTTTTTATGCATTAAGCTGATGTTATACATATATGTTATAATAAGCTGCAACCAGTATAACTACTTTTGTATGACTTCTATATATTAATAATATCTTTATAATTTAATTGAGAAGTAATTAATCTTATTTGTTATACACCAAACATAACTACCTAAACGACCTATACATTCATCATCGGGATTTTCTTAGTTTAAGAACGTTCATAGTTAACTATACACTCTTATCAGACAAGGAGAGAGTTTTTTTAGGCCAGATAGTCAGGAAATTGGATTGGAAATTATTCTTATAGTCAAAAATACGATCAGAAAACTAATAGTATGCAGTTATTACTATACCAATTCATTAAATTCTAGTATAATTGACATCAATTCAAATTACTGAGACTCTGAAAGTTTGGATAACGATTTCTTCTCTAGCAATGTTTCAATATCGACTACGTTTTTTCTTTTAGAAGTTTTGAGGATTGAAATATGTTGACTACTTTTGCATATCTCTTTATTCTTCGACTTGAGCGATTCTTTTAATTCAGGTAGCTTTGTGTCTTTTTTAAGTACGTTTCTCAACGAGCCTCCTGACATGTTTAGAATACGACGTTCTTCAGTCAGCTTTGCTACAATTTCGTCTACTGCTTGCTGACTACCCAACAAAATTAGTCCTTCTTTGGATAGAACAAAGCTTAACATCGACGCCAGATCTCTGTCTTTAGACATTGCTGGAAGTCTGTAGAATCCATATCTGTAAATTCAAGAATATCCAAATCATTTTCATCAATCTATGTGATTTACTGATGTATCAATCCGATTCCGATTTCACACTTTCTTATCAGTCTCAATACTCACCCCTCTTGCAAATCGATAATTCCTTCGTAAAAAAGCCAAGCCATTATAGATATTAAAAGAACTGCAGAGATAATGCTGACAAGATTCCATTCTCGCCATGGAATGCCACCAAATTCTAAAGAGAATCAAGTTATCTATCACACTATTGAATAATCGTTTGCATCTCTACTATACCGAAATGATATTTTTCATTATTATACCCAATCTTATTCGATATCAAATAGTGAAATACAAATTGCACCTTTGCTTTCATCAATAATCGCAACTCCGAATGTGAAAAGTATCTTTCCAGGATTGCCTGGTGAGCCAGTTGTTGGACGAGGTAACCAGCAGGAATAAAATCCTTCAATCATATCACGGCTTGTATAACTCGAAGCAGTAATCGTACTTACACGCCCATCGTCCTTTATAGCGTACAAGCTCTCTCTTATAATAACAAAAAGCAACACATTCGTATTAGTTACCAGTGAGTATGGCGAAGCAACTCTGGAAGGATAAAACTTATGAATTACCCTTTCTCGCTAAACTTTAGTGGCTTATCCAAAAGGAGCCACATAACATTACCATCAATGATTGGAGGAGGGTGTATTTTCTGGCCATGAATGGTCCGATCGTAAAAACAAGACAGCTTTAACTCTTGACCAAGCAGCATTGGTATCTCTTCATAATGGTCTACAATTTATAGACAAGTTTGATAATTATAGATCAAAAGAGAGTTTCAATTCTGGAATGAACTGAATTATAATGTTTTTGATAACAAAATCTACCTAATCTTCACCAGCTACCTGAAAAACTAGCCATGTGACTGGAAAATCGTTGTCCTGTAATTTCTTGAGTCGGCAAAGAGGTCAGATCTTCTTCCTTCCCATCAACGGATACTAATCCCAGGACAAAAGTTAGCTGAGTTATTCTGCCGCAAGTGGGACATATTTTTGTCTAACGGAAATGTGAGAAAGAATTTAATAATTTCGTCCATGATGCTGTCAAGGAGCATATTAAATTACACCTTTATGTCATTGGGTAAAGCTCCTATGAGAATGTTGTCTGTACATTGAACGACTAGCTTTTCAGATATAGACGTGACGTATTTTTTCTCATCGCCATTCGCTTGGACATATACTTCTTCGCCGTTACGAGAGACGACTACTTCAAGCCAGTCACCAGTGACGGCACTACTCTCTCTACTCTCTGCATTTGTGTGCTCATCTCCTTGATAAAGACTCAAACAGACTCGACCTTTCTCTAATACTAGTAAGAAGTAGTGGTTCAGCATTTGGCCAGGTATTATAGCAATCAATCCATCAATTTGGTCAGGCTTTAAAGCTATCACAAGCTGAAGAATAACACAAAGTTTAAATTCAGTCTTGCAGAGAATATAATCATAATGATAGAATCGTTGCAACGTATCCTTCTTCATATATTTTTCTAACAGACCTGCCAGGACTGCGGATTTGCAGGGCACTGCGCACGCATCAATTGAGTTTCTTCAATACGAACAAAGCCCTCGTCATCATCCGCCATAACATAATCCATGTAGTTACTGGTGAATGGAGCGCTACCACTCTGATGTTCTTTGGATCCCTGAAATTTTAGCGATTCAAGTATTGAACCCATGGATTATGGATGTGGAGTTCCGCAGAGCATTATAGAAATAAATTAACCATTTCAAGGCGGAGACGAATTGGTATGAAATTGATTGCAACTTGCTGAATTTGCCCATGAAATCTTTCACCTATTCTCATCGTATGGTCTAAATTAGGCGATATGGGAATACAGGAGAAGGAAGCTACCGAATGCGCGTTGTTGTCTACACGCACAGTTCCAGTTATTCCCGTTAAAGTTACTAGAGTATTGTGCCACTGTCCGATCTGTGTAGAGTAAAGATACTTTGAAGTTGTCTAAATATTCAGCATTTTCATTACTGCACTCTTTATTCAATTGATCTACTGATGAGCCAGACTTCTATTACTCTGATAAACCTGCCTCCAAATGATCCTCGCGCATAAGGACCAGCGTACAGCCAGATATTTGTGCCAATAGCGTGATTCTACCACTCTGAAGAGATAGTCTTACAAAATCGCATGTAACTCCCTCACAATCATCCTGCCAACGGTGAAAAAGAACACCGTATGGAGCCAACGGATAAAATCTTAGATACATGTGAAGAAGACGTGAACGTTTTCCATTCGCTGAATATAGCAAGCTGCTCTCCCCGGAGAAAATTGCAACCTCGTGTGTTCTAACTAAGGAAATATCGCCAGTTTTTGCTAAAAAACTTCGAATAATACAACCGCTTGTTATCTATACTTGCAATATTAACCAGAACACGGTCTCGCAAAGCATTGACGAACTTCTGTTGCAGCGCCGTTGCAATTTGCCCCTTTTCCACTCGGCGCAGGATTACTGCACATACGATTTCTCGATTGTGCTCCGATTCCGCAATCCGCTGAACAGATAGACCAGGAAGTCCATTCAGACCACATCCCGTCCACTGGGATTCAAAGTTCCAAGTATATTTCATATTTGTGTAAAGTAATCTTGTAGGTATTCGATTCTCTAGCATCTCTAGCATGTCTAAAAGATTGTGAAACTTTTTTTACCCGAACAGTTTGTGACTTCACATTTCTTTATTTCCTTAGCTGGACCTTCGCATGCAGTTCCATGCATCGATCTCTTAGATACGTGCCTTTTTTTTACCTCTGCACATTCTCTAGTCCGCTTTTCAATCCCGCTACCACATTCTACGCTACACTTCGACCACTCATTCCATTGGCTCCATTTTCCAGCTAAAGTTTGAAGAAGTATTTAAGTAATTTCTGCGCTCTACCTACATGAATAAATTATGGTACATAAATCTGTACGAGTAAAATACGACTAATTGGGTAACACACATAATTTCTTCTCGCAATAAACCCCAGTGCAATCCTCTGTTTCGAATGCCTGACCATCGCATGTTAGCTCAGAATCAGAAGGCTGAGGATTGTTGCAAAATCTTTCACGATATCGAGACCCCTTCCCGCACTGAGCGGTGCATGAAGACCATGCTTTCCACCTACTCCATCCACCAGTAACTACGCAGATACGTAAATTGCCTCTCATACTTTATTTCAGGCTCCAAGAGAACGAGGACTTTGCGATTCTAAGCTTGATTGATCAGCTATACTAATAAAAATTGTAATTTCTAGGTAGAACGACCATAGAACTCACTAGGACAGCCTACTCCATGCTTGACACAGTTCATAGCGTTCCAGTAGGTCATCTTCGATTACAAAGTGTTACAAATTACGAAAATGAATGGAATAATTAAAGGAATTAGGTGTAATTTCATTTTTGGCTAAGACGAATGTTTTCTAATGATTTCGCACATCTAATACAGAGTAGAAATCTGTTTTACCGCATCAGATCCTAAGACTTTACTGACGATTGGAAAATCGCAGTTTGCTGAAAAGCAAAATTTATCCAGGGCAGGAACTCGCTCATGTATCGCTTTTACCATCTTTATTTCTTCATTACGCACTGGATCGCCATGAGCAATTTTCTCATAATCATTCATAGTGCATCCTGCGTTAATACATCAATGATAAAATACTACATTTCGGATTTAACTATCCTAACAATAAAATTAATCATAAAATTTTAAAAACTAATATTTCCATCCTGGCTCATCGGTCTCATTGCATAATAATCTGAAATACTCCATCTATCTTTGATACATGAAATTCTTTCATCATAGTTTAAAACTACCGTTAATCTGGCAAGTGAGTATCTGGCTTTCAACACCAACACACATTGCTCCATCCTCGGACGGCGGAGGATTATTGCAGGTTCTAGATCTAATTTTCTTCCCCGTAGATCCACAGCCTCCAGTACAAGGACCCCAAGTTTCCCAAGAGGTCCAGCCTCCGTCAACAGGACAAGAATCGTCTTTGACAAGTCCTAAAGCACAGTGTAGACGACGTACTGCTTCTTCGTCTATATCGCCTGTGTTTTCATTCATTATTCATAATTATTATCATAATAATATCCAAGCAGCAGGACATTGGTTACTTGAATAAATTTCGGCGCTAAAATATGCAATCATTAAGATTTCAAAAATATGCATTTTCGTTTTTTCGGGTTGGCCACACTGTTCGCTACGATCCAATAACAAATGATTATACCCGTTGGCGCCACCTGAAATGAGCCTTGCGTAACGGCGTAGCCAACCTATGAATGAATATAAAATAATTGATCATTTATTCTGGGGTTGTGCAATTGTTTTAGATTATTTATGAACATGCTAGGAGGTTAGGGGATTACACAACAAAAATAATTCGATATATTTTCGTTAGGAAGGTTTTCTTCAAGGATATTTATGCGTTTATGCAATGCATTTTGAATTCCCGCCCCAGGGTTGGTGATTTCAACTGGTTTTGGGTAGCCATTTAAAAAATTCTAACCTGGGCTCACGAGGTTAGGCCAGATAACGCTGCGACTTTTAATAGACTGTTTAAAATACATAACTCGTATTTTTCTATTCTTTTGAGATCAGATTGATTGATAAATAATACAGAACGATTTAAGATAGCCTAGAAATTCAATTAACTGAATAATGCGTGTAGAAGTTTGATTTTACATGCATTCGTTCAATCACTGTGCTCAGGACTGTATCTACCCGCCAAACCCGGTGTAGTTATAAACTCTTATTTTGAAGTAAGTAAATTGAACATATTGAACAAATCTACTGTGAACTTAAACGATTAAGTAATTTTTAAGCAAAATAAATCAATACTCAAACATTCTGATCGTCTTAATCTGACCAAATGAACAATATACGTAAAAACATAACCTCAAACGTCATTCGCACTAACCTCTGCGACCCGAAACGATTTACATAAATACAATCATTTCTATATTTAGAGAATAGCAGATAATTTTTTTTTATTTTTTTTTTTTTGCCATAAATAAGCAGCAACTGTATGCGTAATTGAATATTAAAAATACGTTAAAAAATATTTGAGGTTAATTATTCAGTATTAGTGAAATGTTTATTTGGAAAATTCAAAGCGCCCAATATTTTTAAGTTCATTTCAATTATCATTCCCCAAGGTTTGAAACTAGGATTAAAATATTTTAGATATCGATCCGTGCGAGTAAAATACGTCAGCATCAAACTCTACAATAATGGAGCCTTTAAAGATCCATTTGGATGCTTTAGAAATGGCTGGGAAGATGCTCGACAAACACATAATAGCTGACAGCAATTTTCCATCTTTGATAAATCTTATGCACTATAATGCGCAGGGTGAGTATATCCGATAAAGAAATCGAAATAAAAAAAGGAAATGAAAAACTAGACGATAGAATTCTTCTTCACCAATTTAATACAACTAGAATTCTATAATCCTGATAGAAGCTTTGTTTATCAAACATACTTCCCTAGGCGGACCCACAGTGAGCGGTCTTGACGATCATGATTATCCTAATTTAAGCGGCGCTTCTATAAGTTTTGCAAATATTAATCAAATGAGAATGCACGGTAAAGTCCCGTTGCCCTCTGAAGTAATGGAGCACTTTGGACGTATCCTTTTTAAAGTATTATCATCGAGGCGTAAGATCGGTTACTGAACATCAAAGTTTTAGTCATCTATTACAGTCATGACGCAGTATCGTAGCCTTAATGAAAATCTAGATATGCAATGTCACTGTATGATGGGATTGTTTACGGACATTTCTAAAGCTTGGCTTACGATCGACAGCGATATTTATGTATGGTCTTATGAAAATGGGTAAGAATATAGTCTCTCCCTGTGCGTAATATGCAATTGTTCGATAATTCAAACCAAAAAAGGAACCTGATTTTATTTGCATCTAAAAATTCTGGTCCTCTTTGTTTGAAGAAACAGACCATCGTTAGTGCCTGATATTTAATTTTTAACAAACTTGCAGCTCAGATGTAGCTTACTTCGACGGTTTGAATGAAACGATAATAAGTGTTGGATTAGTGAAGCCAAAACCAGGGATATTCCAAAGTTACGTCAAGCATTTACTGATATTGACCACGACGGTAGAGATTTCTGTACTTGGTGTGACCTTTTCTGATACCAACGATGGTAATTTGCTTCTTCAGATAGTATTACTTTTCTTATAGATTTATTTATCCATTAAATGTTCGTTTATTACTGAAGGAACACCTGGAGAGATGCAGCTTGTACCAGAACCGATATTTATTGTTCCTACCGATGGTATAGCAATCACAACTATCGCGAATACCAACAGTGGTCGTATATTTCTGGGGGGTAGAAATGGCTCGTTATATGAGATATATTACCAGGTGATTATTTTCCCGCCTGAACCAATCTCGAATAACTGCTATAATAGGGATTTGTATTTTGCACTAATCAATTCTCTCGTTAAGGCGGAGAGCACGTGGTTTGGAAAACGTTGTAAGAAGATAAACCATTCCGAAGGTCCGCTCTCGTTTTTAGTTCCATCATTTGTGACCGTAGCCTTGTCCGAAGAAGAAGCAATTGTACAAATATCGGTAGATGATAGTAGAAATATTTTATACACACTGGGAGACAAGGGTACGATAGCTGTATGGGACATAGACAAAGGAAATGCGTCGAAAATTACATCTGTGTCGCAATCTTCTTTGGTACAAAACGCCGTACATGTTGTTAAGTATGTTTCTTTTTCCCATGTGTAAGTTCCTCTAAATAATTCTAAAAATTGTGACTTTAGAGCCTCAAATCTATGATACTATATTATCCAAATTTGCAGAACACTGGATAGTAACAACTTTCGACCGTTAGTGAGCATTTCTGCTATAGCAGAATCAGAATCTATTCATCTAAATTTAGTTGCTGTAGCAGCTACCGGAACTCGCTTTTATTTATCATGTAGTTCGATCACAAATCCGTCGAGCAGACCACATTGTCTTCAATTGATACATGTCAGACTTCCACCGGGGTATGCAGCTAACGCTCCAGTATCAAGGCCGAGAAAAGTCCAAATGGCGCACTACAGGAAAGGTGGATTGAATTTCTCATTCAAACCATAAATTATTCCGTATCTAGAATCACATCAATGTTTCTGATATGAATTATTCATTATTACAATATTTCATCTTCAGGCTCTCTCCTTCTCATTTGCGGTGGAGACACAGAAACAGCCTGGTGTTTGAGCAACGATGCTTATCCCTTCACTAACTACTTGGCTGAAACCCAAAGTGTTTTGCCATTAGACAGCCCTGCGTGGGCTATGGCTGAGATACCGGGAGAAACTGTTGTTCATATTGAAAAACAGACTAATCCACACGGTGATCCTCCCTTATTGGTCAGACAACATATGGAAGCACCTCGTAAATTTATATTCTTAACAGCGCAGGTACTTGCATTGTATTTAATCCATTCTGTTTACAGTATAAGTCTTGTCCTGAATTTCTGCCAGTTTTTATCTAATCCATGTGCTTATCATAGGGTGCTATAATCCTGATTCAAGTCAGGCCTGTCGATATTCTTCGGCAACTTTTATTGGAACAACGAGGACCAGACACCGAAGCTGTGCGGATGTATTTTCAAAGTCAATCTCCAGAACAAGCGTGTGCAACGTGCCTTATCTTAGCCACGCTTGAGAGTTCTCAAAACGCACAGGTTTGTAGAAAAGACTGACTTTTCGAAAAATCATTAGCTCCTCTGACTAATATTCGTCTACACCAGAGTGATATTGATATCTTCTAATATATTGGTTTAAGCTTTCCGACTGGGCAACAAGAGCTTTCTTTTTATATGGAGCACAGAAGATTCCCACCTTTCCTGGGGGAATGGACTCTCATTATGGCTTCTCTGGTTTACAATCTGGTATTTTCAATAAATATTCTCATTTCAAGCATAAGATGAACTGTTTTCTAGATGTTATTGATCATTTCTGCAAGATCTTTGATTCAGATCATTTTTAATCTGAAAATCGATGTCTCTTCCAGTTGAGACTCTATGTACCCTAATATTTTCATGTTTCACAGGTGATCTTCGTACCTCGACACCTCGATCTCAGGGATTTGATGCAAGATCTCCAATCCACAGATCACACCCTCAAATGCGAGCTAATTCAGACACAGCCCTCCAACAATTTTCCGGTAAACACGGCGGCCTTTATCTTTACGTGGGAAGAATACTGAGACCAATATGGAACGTTCGTTGTATCAAACAAGAAGTTGTAAATAACAAAATTCAGGTACTGTGATATTGGCTCGATTTTTCGATCCAATAAGATGATACATTATGATTTCATTAATAAAACTAATATTTTACAGATCCTCAGCACCGTACCTACCGCGCATATTGGATGGATTCTGGGCCACCTTCAGGCACTGAGAGCATTTTTGAATAAAAACACGAACATTTCTAAACAGTGAGTAGTCGTTATTGGCGATAAGTTATCCCTTACGCTTTGATTTCATCATAAAAGTAATGAATTTCATTTCAGACACAACACTATAAGAAATTCAACAAATGGATTTGAAAATTCCTTGGCCTCTCCACACTTCCAAGAGCCTATTATAGAAGAGCGTAACTCTCTGGATGCTCTCAAAGTGTTTATCACTCACGCCTGCGAGGTGCTAGGCTTGTGGAGAATACTTTGCGAGAATCAATTACACAACATCGTTAGTTGTCTGACAAAAGATCAAGTTAATCAATTCACAACAGCGACATACAGAGACCTGATTTTAATCGGCCATGAAATATCTTCGCTGCTTATTATCCATCTGATCGACAGGTAAACACAGTTGAAAAGAATTGAAGATAGCTTAGCATATCCTTAAAATTGTTACAACTACAAATAAATCATTAACTTTTTTCAGTTACCTCGGAGATAACGCCTCGGTTGATGCAGTCAGTTCTAAACTACGGGAAGTTTGCCCGAATCTTTACAGGAATGAAGACGCTGTTTGTTCTAAGGTCAGTTGCTGATTTTTAAGACTTGTAGATGTAAAATACATACCGATAATCAATTTTAGGCAAACGAGATCATTCTGAAAGCAAAAAGTTGCGCAAGCCCTGAGGAAAAGGATGACTACTTGCAATCTGCACTCAAGGTCAGTTCCACAACCATAATCATGGTGTTTAAGCGTCAATTGATTGTTTGAGTTTGTTCCAATCATTCGATGATATTAATAAAACATTTTGTCCTTTGCATTAGCTCTGTAAAGAAGTTGCACCACGTCTGAATTTGGGTGCAGTATGCCAGCAGTTTGTGGCATGCCAATTTTATTTCGGTGTACTTGAGTTGTGTCTCTGTTGCGCGGAAAGAATAGATCCAAATAACGCTGCTTTACATTATTACAAAAACAATGAGCCAGCAGAAGATCAGGAAGGGAATTTGGCGTACATAAAGCGGTAATTATTATGAAATTCTTTGATTATCTTACCATCAGACAAGCTTTGGAATTGACTTACGTTAGTTGTTCAAATTTTTTATCCACAGGATTGAAACTTACAAAGAATTCACAGCCATGTTGGATCATCTCTATAATCAAAGTATATCAAATCCATTGACACCGACCATTCCCAGTAAACCTGGACCTCCGCAACATAACAATTCAATAACGTCATCAGTTCCAGCTAAAGAAGTGGTGAATATTATTCAAATAATGATATTTTGAATATTTTGTTCTCTCCTATTCATCAATTGAATATTTTTAACTAATCGATTTCATCTTACAGCTACACGAGATCATAGACGACGCCTTGCATTCTCCATGTCAGATACTGCACACCTCTGTCTACTCTTGGATGATAGATAGAGGGCTACACGGCGAACTAGTCGCACTCACTGCAACTTCGTTAGAAGCATATCTAATCCGCGTTAATGCACCCGAGCTTTTGTGGCAATACTATGAAAGAAATAAGAACCACGCTGCCGCTGCTAAGATCCTCGACGCCTTAGCTACAAAAGTTGGGTATGTATAATCTAAAGAAGAGGAAGAAAAGAAACATTTTTCATCTAGAAGAAAAAATATCAAATGTGTTCGCAAGTTCTTAATGTTTTTAGTACACATATTATTTCAGATCAGAAGTTCCTTTGTCTCAAAGAGTAGAGTTCTTGGCTCGTGCCGTTGTGTGCATGAGAAGTGACCAAGTCGGCTACGCTCCACATCTTGGAATCTTTCTTAGAGAGTTGGAAGACAAGGTTGAAGTTGCTAGAATACAGCAGCAGGTAAATATCGAGATTTTTTTTAGAGAAACTCTCCTTGTTTGGTGAAAAGTGGTGGTCTGCATCTTTCTAGCACATCTTTTTTCGTCATTATTTCAGATCTTGGACACCATCTGCAGCCAACAACAATTACTTAATCCAATGACAGTGAGAGATGCCCAGCTACGATTGAACTCTTCTCTTCTGGACATTACTCAGGTTTGTAACGTTCTACCCCATAACTGAAACTCTATCGAGAATCATTTTTAAGCATTCAATAAAATGCTTTACAGCTGTACGAAGAATATGCCGAACCCCTTCAACTGTGGGAATGCAAGCTTGCGATAATACATTGCTCTGGCCATCAGGATTCTATGTTAATACAAGGAATTTGGACGAACATAATAGAGAATGGTATATCAGTTTTCTAAGATACTGTTCCCAATTCAGCTCGCCTGTTTGAGTACATGATTATAAATGGTGAAAATATATTTACAGAGTTGAAAAATGCTGTCGCACCTTCCGCCGAAGATAAAATGGCGATTCTTATGAGCAAGATCAAACTTTTGGGCCAAGAATACTCAGGGACACCCCATTGTTTTCCTATTGGTAATCCCGGGCTTATTATTTATTCGATAATCTAATTAAGTTTTTCATTTATTTTAATTCATCATTTGCAGATTTTCTCACCAAGCAACTTGAGTTGAGAGCTTGCAGATTACGAGTATCGAACAGCCACATAATAACAGGCTTTTTACAATTGGGCGTGTCTATAGAAGACCTCCTCGACCTATACGACAAGTATTCATTAATCCATATCCAAGCTTCATTAAAATTAATCCAAACAAAAACAATAACACCTTTTTTTTATCTTTCTTTGATTCTATTTGTGATTTTACAGAATGATCGGTGGGAATGATCGTACTTGGCTAACCGAGGGAAATGAATTCCATCTCATTGACTCAACAGCCAATTTAGTGAATTACTTTTCGTCGAGCTCAAATATTACGAACACCTTCACCAGGTAGGGCATAAAACTTCATTTTCAATATTGTTATAGTTACATTGAGTAGTATTTCATATGAATATTGTTGAATGATTCGAATTATTGTTATTCTAATTAATTCATACTTGCAGGAGAAAAATTACTGCTAAATGCCAAGACGTGATTTCAAAGTGTTTAACAACAGTGTATAGTAAACCTAACGGAGATGACCTAATCCGTAAACTTCGCTCGATACAGAGTGTGTTGAATCGAATGTAATTTGAAGTGTTTCTAACTCAGCGTAATGGCCTGGCGTTGAAGAAAAAAAAAAAAAAATATGAAAATAAATCTACAAGACTTTTTCCAGTTTTAAGATTATCTCTTCAATCAAATAATATCCTTTCCTTTTCAACTAAGCTAACGAGTTTCACACATATTAACATTTCTTATCCATTTTCACAACAGGAAATAGAATTATTTTAACTGTTCAAATTTTGTATATTAATGTAAAGTTGTAAATACATTATACATTTCTCATAGGTATAATAAATTCAGTAAACGATTTCATCGCGAATTCGAATCTGGAATGTCTACTAGACAATGAACGGACACGTCTGCAATTGTTCGTACTTTTAACACAGCTTTAATTGATGGCTATTTCAAAGTATCGCTAATGTGTAGTAGCATTTACTCGATTGATAACATTCAGGCGATGATAATCAGTGACGCTGCACTCATCGATCCATTGATACACCCCATGCGGATAAATGAAAGTAGAATCTTAATCCCAATCTTATTTCAATTTAAAAATTTGTATCATAATCTGGGTGATGTCTCGACACGTTAGTCGTACTCTCATACCCCGGGCTTCTGTTGCTGGCATGTGAGCTGTTTTGGTAATACCCATTCCATTCAGATCTCCAACTATCGTAAAGATTGTATCTTGAGGAATCGTGGTAAGGTCCATCTACCATCATCTGTGAATCGGCATAAAACATCGCATTACTAATCGATAAATACCTAGTTTACTGAATTTTTTAATTGATTTGTATCAAGGATAGAATAATTATGGTACCTTGTTAGACCTTGAATCAAAAGACTTGTCATTCCAGTCTGTATCTATATTGTACAAGTCTTCCTTGGGGTAATCGATCGACCTGCGTCCAGGCGACGCTTGGGATTTATGAATGATATTCTTTTCTATTTCTTCATCGTATATTGGCATTGTAGGTTTCATTTTAGTAACATTGTGCCGGTTTATTAGCTAGAAGAAAAAAAATTGCATATTTCAGTACGTTAGTTCATTCTGAACAAGATCAAAGGCTGAATATTGAAATATCAGAGAAAGTAATTAGTTCAAAAAAGATCTTTCATATTATTTTCGCAAATCCTTGCCTAATGAACGAATATACATGTTGTACAAGTAGATAATTGGATTCGCCATGTACTCACAACAGAAACACCAAATACTATGATAAACAGCAGACCTCCGACCCCGATCACAATAACGGCTATTGCCCACTGCGGCATGAGTGTATTTTCATTATCAACCGGTTGCGGGACGGCTAATTTATGTACAACTAGAAAAGGAGATTTGCTATAAAAATTCTTTCAAAACTGCAATGGTAACGTTTACGTCATTCTGTATGACTTACCAACAAAATCTGTGGATACGGGATCTATAGTAAATGCTCCGAGAACTAGTAGATTATCAGATTCTGAACTATTGTCGTTACTGGATGTGTAGGTATCCAATGAGTCGTGAAAGATCGCCTTCAGCTCTTGAGTATTGATTCTTTTACCAATTTCATTCAGTTCCACAAAATAATCCACTAGTATGCTCCCCTGGCTATCGTTATATGGATATAAAAAGGACCGTTATACATGATGTTACATTTCATAAAAACACATATTCCTCTTGCCGAAATTTTGGAGAATAAGGCTCGAAGCACTTACCTGAATGCATCTATTCTTATCTTCTTGTACCACTTTTTCAGTGTACTAGACTTTGTGAAAGTCGAATCGATCTGAAATTCGATATTCATATAATTTATTTCGCTTCTTTCAGAATCCGCCCATTTATGTTCATCCTAATCTAAACAGTCTTGCTGATCATTGGTTCCTACAAATGAATTATTCCCGAGCTCAATAGCTACGGCCGATAATAACTAACTACCTCTTTTTCCACTTCATTGGCGAGTTGTTTCCATTCAATAGTATTACTATCTAGTAATTCTGGGACCCAAACTGTGTTTCCAACGAGACGAATAGTCCCAGCCACTTCGCACTCCTCTTCACAAATACCCGGTGTAGTAGGACGCGGTGTTGTAGTAGTCGTTGTAGTAGTTGTTGTGCTTGATGTCAAGCCCGATGATGGGGTACTAGCAGCATTATCGGATTGTGCAGTTGCCGTACGGGCTGCCTCGAGTAATTTTTCAATAGATATAGGAGTAGTAGAAGATGTAGGCCATCCTGTGAACTCTGTTGTAGCTCTGAAATATACGTTATGAAAATGATATGCATAGGGTACAAGATACCTCATAATTTCCACAGTATAAGGTACGAAGTTTCTTTACAAGTCAATCTCACCTAGTTGGCCAGCCTTTGTGAATAGCTGGTTTGAACCCGCCTGGTGCATGGCCATGAAGTGTAGATGGAGTAGTTATTCGATGTATAGGTTTTCTGCCGCCTGGCCTGCTTGGAAATACAATTTTCAAACCCCCAGCTTTTGTTGTTGGCACAGTCGCTTGAGTTGTGGTATTTTCCTGATTAGTTGATTCCTTATCGGTTTCATTTTTCTTGTTTGAATGATCGGGAGCATTGCTATTCTCAAGATTGAAACCCGGTGGTAAAAGCGAAGCAATATTAACTTTTGATGCAGCGAATAGATCCTCTATACCAGTCCGCTTTGACGTTCTGTTACTAGTATCCTTGTTACTCGGTTTTGGATTATATCCAGGTGGCAAAAGTGAGGAGATATTCGCTGGTGATATTTTCAAAGTATTCTCCACCGTAGGTTTGGCATTTTTCTTATCATCAGAGGTAGCGTTTTGCTTACTTTGGTAGTCTGGTGGTAAAAGTGAGGAAATATCCACTTTAGCTTTTGCAAAAATATCGTCAAGAATGGACCTTTCTGTAGGCTCATCTTTCACCTTATCTAAGTTAAATCCGGGTGGTAAAAACGCGCTAACATCTTGCACTACGATGCTTTTTGGTCTACCAACACTCTCCTTAGCTCCATCAGAGCTTGTTTTATCAGTAGGTGGTCGCAGCTGAGGAGACTTGATGACGACACTCTTAGCACCTGTAGTAATCGTGTTATTCAACCTAGTTTCATTACGATTGAATCTCGGTATACTAGGTATGACCGGTGATCTTGGCAGGGGCAAAGGTTTCCTGTTAGCATTGTATCCAGCGCGATATGGTACAAATCCTCGAATCACAGGAGTTCTCATTGTTGTGGTTCTACTTTTTCTGCCTTGTGTTTCTGGGAGAACATCAAGCTGCAATGTGTTACCAGAGTTTCTGAAACCACCGCTCAAAAATCCACTGGAAAGCTCAGATTGAACTCGATCCAATTTGTCGATGATACTTTCCGTTGATTCCAACGGTCCTGATGCTTTGTCAGTGCTTTTAACGTTCTGTGCAACTTGCACAACCTGTTCAACAACAGGAAATGGTAGATATCTAGCCCCTGAAATACTGCGGCTAGTCTGTACCGATGCAACAACTATTGAATTCTCAGTAGTTTGATGTCTCTCCAATTGTTTGTTGTTCATAATTTCAGAGGACGAAGGCGGTGATGAAATTTGCTCTGTTGTTTGCGGCAAAGGAGTTACTGGAATTGATATCGTGCCATTAACAACGCTCTTACTTGTTACCACTGAGACAACAGGTTCTCTATCGAGTGTTGATGTCTCTGAATGTTTACTTGAAGAATTTGTTGCAACTATATAATGTTTTCTACTACTTTCCATCGAGGTACCCTCATCGCTATCATATAAGTCAGAGTCACTGAAGTTATCGTAAAAAGTTGAGTGGTAAGTCGAATTGTCTGATTTTGAATAATCATAAGGCTCTCCCTTGGTAAAGTTCTTTGTTATCTCATCAGAGGCAGAATCGGTGGATTGTTCACTAAGGTAGTCTAAGATTGTATCATTGTCATATTCTTCATAGTAGTAATAGGCATCGAATTGTTCAATGTAAGTTCCGTCGACTTCTAATTCTGCAGAACTATTATCTGGACTTCTGACTTCAGAAGACTTTGCAATTGCATTTGATGTTGTCACATTATTCGTACTTATTGGGTGTATCATTGTCTTCGATTCAGAAGTGGGATGCGGTTCAGCCTCATATTTTTTATTGTAAGTTACATCGTCGTCATTATTTGACGAATGTTCTCTTTCCATTATATTGTTTTCATCGAATAACAATGGTAGTTTTGTGCTATCGTTCTGTGACGATGGTAAATCCACTCGATCATTTTCTCCATATGTATTAATAGTTAGGAATATATCGGACGAATTTTTCCAGGCTTTTGGAGCATCTATGAATAAATTTGAATAATTTGAATAAGCTTTACAGATTTTATTATTGTGCCGGTGTTGAACGGCGGGAAATTTTTGTAATGTCTATCCGCAAATTATCGTGTCCTTATATTCCTATATTGGATATGTTTTTACGATTAAAACTGTTCCAAGAATAAAATATTGACAAAAAATGCGTCATAAGCCCTGAAAAAGTATAAAATCATCCATTTTTTCAAAGTTAATCATGAAAAATCGGAGAATCGAAATTCAAATACCGAACGCGTCGATTTTTCAGAAGGGATATCAAATTTCGTATAAGATATACTTGTTTCAATTACTCCGAATTTTGATTTCATAATTATTCGGATAAATTTTGAAATAATTTTTTATTTATTATTCATATATTTACAAGCAGCCGTGCTGAACGAAAACGCATTCAATATACGTCTTAATGATCATATAGCTCTGGTACATTTCGTCACAGGAACGTGCGGCATACATTATTTTTATTAACATGCAACACCTCACTCTAAGAACAGTTACTCTATTGCAATAATTGGTAGCTATTAATTATGCATCTTATAATGGAACGTTGTATATTGTAATACTTGATATATCGAAATGTGATCAACGAATTCTTATGAGGAATTTCCTGAAAAACTGATGTTTACTATATTTCTGGCATATATTATGCATATTATTTCAGTTCATTAATACGTAGCTTCTTTTTGAACTAATGAAATAGTTGCCTGAAGGTTAACAGGTTGAAAAATCATGAATTCCTATTGGAATGAAAGCCATAAAATTCTCGTTACAAAAGTACGTCTACTTGACTAATCTATTTTTGAAATATTCACGCCTTTGTAGAACTTAAAATTCAAACGATTTACTTCCTGACACTACGTGACTACCCAAGCATTTTAACGAAGTTAAAGTTAATTATAATTAACTTTGCGTAACGATTTCCTAAACTAACGATAAGAAAGTTTCATTGCGTTTATATTTTCGACAATACAATTATAATACTACGTCTTAAAGACATACAGGATTTCGCTTCCAATTCTTTGGATTTCTAATTTCTATACCAAAAGTAATTGTGAAACCGCGCGTTCACGCTTAAGAAAAAATTCGGTCAAAGTCAGTCTGAATCAATCGGTTACTCATCGTCGCTTCAGCAACTAATAATGCTAAAAAAAATTTCCGCGATGATAAATCCTCCGCGATCTATACCCGTCAAATATACGCAAAAATCGCGTAACTATAACTGGAGCCGGACATAATTTCTATAGATACAAATCGTAATAACAGCATAGGACTTATTATACAGGATCAAATATAATTTATTATACAATTCATTTGAACTCTGAATAAATATATCGGTTCTTATGTGAATTTCAATCACGTTCTATAGAAACTATCTCGTTCACACGTTCCAGATACTTACTGAACTATAAAATTATTATTTATAACTTATAACTTGTAAGCGTCAGGTGGGATGTAGTGTATATAGTACATATTACCTTTCTGATAGGTATTTCCATCCACAGATGAAAATAACACTACGCACAATAGAAATCCGTAGCTGAAGGTAGTACCCGGATACATCGATGGACCCGTTAACGCCTTCATTCTTATTAAAATCGCATCATATATTATATTATATTTGAAGTTGAATATGATACACTATTTTTGACTAATATGCACCACGTAATGATCGAATTAATCGTCATTTTAGACCTCCGTAGAACATATTTCTCACTCACGGAGTAGAAAGCAAAATCCTACTTTCACTTGGGCACGCGTCGCGGGTCTAGTGATACTCGCGTCGAGGCCGTCAAGCTGGAGGCAGAGGCAGAGGTAGAGGTAGAGGTAGAGACAAAGCTGGTAAAGGTAGGAGGTCTCCGACAGCAAGTAACTGGAATAGTGCGAGCACACAGCCCAGGGTTTCGAGTAAAATAAAAAAAAAAAGAAAGGTATTGTCGTGTGTCATAGCCCCTCCTTCACATTCTCGTTCTGCCCCGAGGTCCGCGTCTTTTTGTATAGAAAAACCGGACGACATTCAGGAATTGCCACGACCTTACCTCGCACATTGTATAGCGCCTAAGAAGGTGGTTCGCTACTCCGTAAATAAAAGTAAAATAAGAGGACCAAAGAGTGTTCCAAAAGGTCTAAAAGGAGAAAAAAGTCGAAAGGAAGAAAATGTAATAAAACGAAACTGGTCCCATCCGTGGGCGGGCGTACCCGCATAATATGTAACATGTTAGTGAAACTAACTGTACAACGTTACTAAGTTTCGATAGATTGAAATAAAGACATTTAAACATGAATTTTGTCTCTTCTCATCATTTATGCCGTATTGATTGATCTTTAGATCCTCATTCTTAGTTTACTCGCAGTTATACGGTCTTAAACACGACATCGGATGTCCTTGCGCGGCAATGTAATGAACCCGCGAGATGCACTTTTGGTAAATACCCATGAGTGTGTACCTGTGGGTATTTTCTCGAGCGAGAGATGGGGCCGCATCGTGACGTGCGTAAGATATTTCTAATTTGAAATTTCAGGCGGAAATCTGATTGTTATTCTTCTTCTCTAATAATGTTAAATTATTTATGTTTGTGGAATGAAAATAAGGAAGATAAAATGAATGTTGATGTTAATATTACTTTTTATTGTACCCTAGATGTATACATGATAATATTTGTCTAGGAAATAAATTGATGCATTCGGTCCAACTACTGTTACGGCCTCGTTATATAATTCTTCATTTAGAATCCATTCATGATTATAAATGCTGTTGATATATTAACTGCAACAAAAAGAAAATCATTGAATATCATGTCAAGATTACTTTTCTACATTTATGATATAATAAGAATGCGAGTAAAGAACTCAAACAATGATCGATATAACTACATGATCAATTCATACTTCGTAGTTGGTCTGCGAGATGGTTCTGAGGCTGTAGGTGGTGGCGGTGGGCCCCTACGAGCCAATTCCTCAAGATATCCCATCAGCAAACGCGTTCTTTCAGCAGCTGCAGCTTCCAATACAAGAAATCTTCTATCCTTTCTTAAGATTTCTTCTATCTCTACTAATGAGGTGCTATTTTCTTGTACTTTTTTGAATGTTTTATCTGTTATTAGTTTCGTCTCCTGGAAAGTAAGAGAATTATTAAAATACATTTTCACATCCCGCTTTCTTAGCTCTTAATTTCATTTCATTCTAATCAAATTAACAAACCTGCAGAAGTTCTCTGAAATCGGCCTTAGCTGCGACGAGTTTGTCCTTAATGTATTCCTTGAACTCTTTTTCGCATTTCTGCAAAATACATGAAAATTAGTAAAGCTGATGTAATGTCGAAAAGAATATAGATTCATCTTTCATATCAGGGTATGGTGTCTTACTCTATCACTCGACGAAAATTTGACGTATCTAGGGTCGTCTTTAAGCTCTTTCTTAATATCCCTCCACGCTGCAGTGAGTTCCGTTGAAGCTCCAACTTCGTCAAGTAGTTCCCTAAATTTGTCCCGTTTTTTACGACCAAGCTGTTCGATGTGTTCATTGAATAAACGCTCCTTCTCTTCTCTCTCTAAACTTTCGGCTAAATCCCATCGATGATCCTTTCTCAATTGTCGTTTGGCCTCGCGCCAAGCTAGATCCCCATTTCGAACCTTCAAGAATTCATATGCAAATATTAAATGGCAAAACCGAACTGTTTCTTCTTGAAAGAAAACTGAGAATGCTAATTAAACTGTGCAAGAATTAAGTAGCGCAAGTAAGACATACCAAGTCAGCAAGAAGCGCGCTAAAATGTTGAACAGCTTCTGCGTGTCTGTGATGTTGCCTTTCCTTGTCCCTATCACGAAGATGAGTAGCAAGGGTGCGTTGTACTTCCCTTTCTCGCTCCCTCATACTGGCTTCAGCTCTTCGTTCTTTTTCACGCTTTTGTTTCTCGCGATCTTCTTCAGAATCTGAAGCAATGTTATTTTCGTCTTTCTGAAATAAAATATCGTTCGCCTTTATTACAGTGAGGGATAAGAATCGATTCATAAATGGTGAGAAATAACTTTAAGATTGTTTATTAACTTCAAAACTCACGTCATTGTCTTTCTTTATTTTCTTTTCCTCTGGCTCTTCGACTTCTCCAGCTTCTTTCTCTATGATTAATTTCTCCTTGCCATTCTCATCGTGATTGATTTCTGCTCTCCTCTGTTTCTTCTCCTTAGCAATTTCCTTGTCGATCTTTTCCTTGGATTTCTCTTTGAATTTCTCCCCGTCTTTTCTATCTTTTTCCTTTTTTTCAGATTTGTGGTGTTCCTTGTCCCGGTGCCTGTGATCCTTGTCCCGTTCCTTTTCCTTTTTTCTCTCTTCCTTCAACAGGCGAATGTAATCTCTAAACCAATCCTCTCGGGCGGTTGCAGACTCCACCAGTCTGTATCTCCAATCGGATTCTAATTTCTTCTTGCAATCACTCCAATGAGAATGTCTTTCAATGTCCTTGTGCTCTCGCAACATGGCTAAAAAATCCTTTTTGACCTGAAATACAATAATATGAGAGTGCCATAGCTAATGAAAGGATTTCGTTTAGATTATTCACATTTTCTTATAAGAGTAAACAGTTTTTCTTTTCGTTTTGTTTTCTTTTTCTTTTTTTTTATTTGTTGTTTTTCTTTTTTTTTGTTGGATTGTTCACGATACATATTCGATAAAGTTATCATTTTCTCAAATGCCATATAAACTGCAGTAGCAAAAATAAATATATCAAATAAACTTTATCAAAATACTCTAGCAAACAAACCAATTAGAAATACCAATTAAATATGATAAATAAATACTATATTTTTTATTTTCTTTGTTAATAATTTTTATAGAAATAAGCTGCTTAGTTTTGCTGAAAAAAATACACTGATTACATGCTGCAAAAATTATCAATTCATTCCAAGTCATCATCAAATTCATTACACCGTAAAATACCTGTATTTGAAGGTGAAATATAAATAGTATGAAACTTTTGATAAAATAAAATATAAAACATTTAATACATGTATGTATTTAATGATCACTTGGTATACAAAATAAATAGATTTATCTAACTGCTGTCCGAGCTGAAAATTAAAATTCTGTTAGTAAATCATTATCATAAGCTATGAGAAGCTTGGAATTAAAATATACAGAGGACATTCAATTTTCAGAACAAGATTTCAGTCGTAGTTTTCCAATCATTGATGCTACGTTAAAGATAAAGTAATAAACACGCTACCTAAGGATATCTTAAATAACTTGAAATCCAGTTATGTGATTTGGCAATGACCTTTGATACTCTAACTCCCATTATCTACCTCTTCTTACCATATACAGAAAAATATTGAAGAAATATGCTGTTACTTAAATAAGACAAAAGAAAATAATTATAATTCGTTAATACGTTGGCACATTTTGGTCTCGTTATTGCCATTAAAGATGTAACCCGTTGCCTAATCCTAAAAATATTTAAGGAATAAAATTATGTACCGTATTTGTCCAATTGAGTATCTTTATTGCTAAAAAAAAAAAATCATGTCTCTTATAGTTGGATACAAAGCCATAATTCAAAAAAAAAAATAGTCCTTTCACAATATCCCATAATTTTCGTGAATTTTAATTATTCGTTTCAACTCTTATTGCGGATAAATAAATTCTTCGATAATAATCTGTTTTCGCACCTTCGATTAGATTTTCCGTGATCGATCGACAGTGTGCATCACGAGCCTTTTCTGGCTTTCCTTTCGCATATTAATATGAATCTTCAGCACTTTACAATAAACGTTAAGTGCTCGGTAATACCAAGAAAATAATATCTGACTTGTTCTGGCAAATTAGGAGTTGAATATCTTTAGTTGCCCACTGAAAGGACATACTAAATGTTGTATTCGTATTTTATATGATAGCGAAATGTTATTATGGATGGTTTATATTATCGGGAAAATACGGTACAAGTTATTTGACTTATTAGAAGGAATAAAATTGGCGTCTCTAATGGCTAGAGTAGGAATGATAATTATTTATCTAATAATGAGACTATTTTAACTCGGTTTAGTTACATTGTATTCGCCCGAAGCCACATTTCATTACTCTCAATTGACGTTAAAAGAAAAAAAAATTGCATAGAAATTAGTTTTCTATGAGTAAATTGAGCTGTAAAAATAGGGACGTAATATAACATCAACGGAAGAATGGTTAAAGTAAGGAAATCAAAATTTTCTCATCTACTTAAGGACTGAAATGAATTCTTTTCACCAATACCAATCATAGCTATCCAAATTCCTGATTATAATTCCTCAATCCGGATAGAAATTCTTGAACAGGAATATGATGAAATATATATTCTTACAGTGTGGAAAGGAGGCATATATCACAATCATTAAACTTTCCCGGATGAACATTCAAAAAGTGATCTTTTCGCTGATTATGCGTTCGACTTATTATAAAAAGTACGAGATCTTGACTTGATCCATTTTTTATGACTCCAGGGTGAGTCCTTGATTGCTGAAGACTTAAGAATTAATATTTCTGCGAATAACTCGATTAATCCCTAAGGTCTAAACATCACCACTATACCGCCGTAGTTTTAAGGAACATGATAGAATAATTCTAAGGAGGAAAATGTATCGCCAATTCTAATTAAAGTTATACCATCTAAGATATGATTGATAAGGCAAAACTTTTTTTGCAGCTATAATAATTAAGATAATCAATCATCACTCTTGAATAATAAATGAATCAAATGTCAGAGGAAATGCTGCTCATGTATTAAAAGTAATACCTCATTCAATTCTTCTGAATCATTGATCGTTGAATGGCATCATCACGATTGCTATCCACGAAGTATCAATCCACAAGCAACAGTACTATTTATTACACACGTGCTGGTTGGTACAAGGGCTCCTCTAAATCATATGTATCGCATATTGAACAACGGCCAATGGGGAATTCAGAAAATATCTGAAAATATGTTTCACCTCATCGCTCGGATCTTGAAATGTGACACAAGTTGCATTCAATTTTCAAAGAATATAGGTAATATCTTTTCTTTCAAATTTATTGAACGATCATTATTTACTGTGGTACCAAGAAAAGAGAAAAAAAATTTGTAACAACAAAGACATTCACGTAGAAGCAAAAAATAATCAATATAAAAATTACCCCAAACTTTTGAATGACCAATAAACGAGGTTTGCAAAATAGAATTTGAAACAGGCGTATTTTTTATAGTTATGTTTAGCTAGTGGAGAATGTAACACGACATCACAAATGATCCGGCGTAAAAAATCTTTTTTCTTTTCTTTCTTTTTTTTCTTCTGTATTTTAACCATTCTTACGTAAATGCAAATTATCTGTGTATATATATACATATATATACATGTATATACACAAATGTATTATATTTAAGAAAAAATTCTGAAATTTGATTGAAAAGTTCATTCGTACGATCATTGTACCACGATAAAATAGATCATCGATAAGAGTACTTTTTTTTTGGAATGTACTTTGTGCTACTAATCAGGGTTGTTAATTTTCTCTTCAAAGACAATGGGATTTAATAGTTTTGACTGATACTTCCAAAGATTGATTTTGTATTGAAGAAAGTTGTTTTTTGATTTTTGATTTTTTTTTCTTGTTTCAAGTAACGAGGATTACGATTAATATACAAATACCGAGTTGTTTCATTCTCATGACTCTGCTTTGGAGTAAAGAATGCAGCGCGCGAGGGTGTGCCAACTGTGCCACGCAGTGTAGGTGGGGATGGTAGATGACATCATCCATGCCACCAACCAGCTTCAGAACCATGCCACTCCACATATGGAACCTGCCCTGCCTGCCTCCTGACTGAAGTGGAGAGTTCAGAACACATAAGTACATAAGGAACCGTCATATACCAACTATTTATTCTCTACCTCTCCCAACTTTTGATATCATACTCATTTTTCTAGATTCTTATTAAATGGATTATAGAGTAGAGAGTTTATGCTCATATCTTCCTATGTGTGTTCTTCGTTCGTTATTATTATTATTATCATTATTATTATCATTATTATTATTATGATTATTATCATCAATATTATTATTAATAATATTATGATTATTATTATTATTATTATATCCTTAGAAAATATATTAAAAATCATTCAATTGGAACAAAATAATAACATACCTACGGAACCTGAAAAAATATTTTATTACCACTGAAAACATGAAAGTTATATTAATTGCATGGACATTGTTCACACAATAAGTTACTGCCCACTGATTAACGAGTTGTCTATCGGAAAAAGAATTCAGAAGCAGATGAATTTCGGATGATTATTTATTCACGAAATTCATATTTTTTTATTCGGCTAAACTAAAAATGGGCAGTTACTTAAGGAAGCTCCTAATATTTTATCGTCACAATTTTCGCAAGTCAGAAATTTGTCTGTCTTGCATATCGGGGTGTGACAAACCTTTTTCGATTCTGCATGCAGGAAACTGATACTATGTGAACTGTGGAGATTTATTAAACCATGAGAATGTTCTGAACTGTAGTTGACTTTAATAACCATTGTTAATAATTTCAGGTTTTTACTTTTTAGAGAAAAATATGAGTCGTCATTTATCGTCTTGGAATGTAATTTCAGTGAGCTTTGAAAAGTTTGCAAATACTTCGTTACTATAAGAAAAAAAAAAAGATGGGAAATAATAGAGTTATCATAATAGCTATAATTCACTTTAGAATTCTATAAAATCAGATTTAATGGCAGTAAGTTATCGTATAACATGTTCATGGTCGAATAACAGCTGAAATAAAATTCGAAGTTTGCTAAAATGTGGTAAAAATATTATAGAGTATTATTATAAGAGACTAATCGATCGTCACGGTCGTGAAGTAACTTTATCGCCTTTAAATTTCAATGAAAAAAAGGCTTAATGTAGAAAACGCCAAATTTCAATATAATTGAGTTGAGTATTTATAAGAAAACAGACTGAAAATGTCTGCGAAATTTTGAATTCAACAGTAATTCAAGTAGACTACATGTTCAACGAATTTATATATGGAATTAAGCAACGTCGATGATTTGATGTGCCAAAATTTTTCACATTATTTCTTGAAATGAAATGCTGTAATAAAAATTGGCTTAAAAATCGCCATCATTATGTTATACGAAATAATTACAACTGGCATACCTGTTCTCGTTTAGCAGTTTTCTCCTCCTTCTCTCGTTTACGAACTTCCAATAGATACTCGTTAAATAGGCTTTCACGTTCCCGCATCTTTTCCACGTTTTTAAAACGCTCGTCCTTCCCGTGCTTTTGAGCAAAATCACTGAACGATGATCTATTAAAGATAAAACCGTAATCAACATATGCAATCAAAGATGATACCTATATACAATAATAATATTTACAACAAGACGATAACATACTTTCCGTGAAGGGTCGCTTCTTCAAGAAGCTTTTGAAACTGCTCCTTCCTTTCCTTCATCTTATTTCTCTTCTCTCGTCTCTCCTCCTCTGCTCTCTCCTTCACATATTTTTCAAATACCTGTTTCCTCTCCTTTGACGTTAACAGCAAATAGCGTGGGTCGAACACTATCTTATGCAACTCTTTTTCCCAGGTACTGAAAGCTGATACCTAAAAAAGATAAGATGTTAATCGGTGTCAAGAATTTTCAGTTTTTCATACTGCAATTACTAATCTTATGCCATAACATGAGACTGTTTATTCCACTCACATCCTTCTCGGCAAGCATATCTTTGAATGATTTAATCCTCGTGTCCAAAGGAACGATGGCTCTCTCTCTCGCCGCTCTTACTTCCGCTTCAATTGCAGCCTCTTTACCAATGTCGATGGTTTTCTTGCCTTCCTTCTCCTCCTCCTCCTTCGGAATAACTACAAATGATATAAAAATGATGTAGTTTCGTATATCGTAGCAGAATATCTTGTTTACTAATGTTAGCGACGAATTATTCACCTTTTACTTCTTCTGGTTTTGGTTTTTTAGCTGGTGTAGGCTGATCCTCGTCACTGCTTTCACTCGAATCTGATTGATGTGGATTTTTAGTAGTAGCAACCGCATCTGGCGGAGTGGCAATCATTTTTTCTACATCTTGTCGTCCGACTAAATCGTCCGGTCTTTCCCATACAGAAATTCGAGAAGATGGATTATAGAAGAATACACGACCATCTCCGGTCCAGACAACACACCTGTTTAAAGTCGTAATTAAATTAATAAATAATTGCAGAGGACGACAATATCAACAGAGAACCATAATGGAATCGGATATCCCTGGATCAACAAGATCCGGGATCATTTTACCATGGTGTCCCGGGAACAGGAGTACTAGAAATGGGCCTCGATTTATCTTGTGGTTTTGCTGATTCTTTGGGAACTGTTTCGTCTTTTTTTTGTTTATTGTTTTCATTTTCCTTGAAATTTTCTTTGGTCTCATGGCTACTTTCCTCCTGTTTTTCAAGCTTAATAGGTATGTCTTGAGTCCCAGCAGGTACTATATCGTCCACCTTTTGTCGAACGGCTAGCTTCGCATCTGAGAAGAGAATAGACGAGGTTTGAAGGAAATCTACACATAAAAATACACAGAAGAGCTATTTTCTGAGCAACACATACTCTCAAAGTCTTTAAGTGCCTGTGGTTTCTCCCAAACTGATTCTCCCGCCTTTGTATTATAGTAATACATCCTTCCATCAGGTGCTCTATGCTCTGTCCAAACCAAAGCAGACGCAACTAATTCTTGATCAATTTGTGCCAGTATAGCAGGATCTTCAACTCCAGCTTGCGGAGTCATGACTCCGTGCGGCATCTGTGGCATCCCTAAAAATACAATTCCAAATGAGATTCATTGACTAAATCAGAGCACGAAAAATCTCAATTCACTATTCCCACGAATATTTTACCCCAGTTAGTCTGAGGCGGTCCGTAATTTCCAAATGCTTGAAAGCCTGGCGGCGGCATGCCGAAGGGTGCTGCGCCAAACGGAGCTGGTATTGGGCCGCCAAACTGATTGGTAGGCATTCTGTGTTGCATAGGGAGCATATTTGGGGGTGGTTGCATCATGTTTGCTGTCCCATTAGTTGTGAGGCCGCTAGCGGTCGATGGAGATGCTGGAAGTTTGAATAAACTCATTAAATTCTCTGAAAATTGATTTTCCAAACCTGAGAATCGATACAACGCATCAGATGGATGATTCTCACTATTTGTCTGGCTGATTTCTGGTTGTGTAGTTGTGTCAGTAGACTCGCTTGCCGGAGGATTAGTGGCAGAGGTAACGGCTGCAGAACTGATTTGACTCGTAGCTTCAGAACTGCCTGGCGGTTGATCGGCTGATTGAGCTACTCGCGATTCAGTAGTCTGTGACTGCGAAGTACCAGTCGGTGTGTTTGATCTACCACCTTGTTTCGCAGCTCCGTGTACGAGTTGCTCTAACTAGAGGAGTGTACGTCATAAGAAATGGTCATTTTTTCAAATTTTCAATTATAGCGTGTGGTCATTCTGGTAATATGAATTATTAGCTTTGCTGACCTGATCCTGAGCCATAACTTTAACGTTTGGTCCCTCGGGCTTAGTCCAAGTTGTTTCCCTCGTTCTAATGTTATAAAAATATGATTTACCATCCCCGGTTTTTGTCTCAACCCATACTTCTCCGTTCAGGTCTAATCCTGGAATGTTTGTTTGTGATTGATGTATTTGCTGTTGTGTTTGCTGACCAGCCACTTGTGCTCCCTATTTTCAAAGATTATTACTATTAAAAAATCGTTTTTTAAATCCATCGGACAATTTTCAAGATTTTTAACAAACTTATTCAATATTTTGGATCCTGCTTCAGCATCACTAGTCATAGAATTACGATAGTTATAATTTGAGTCATGATTTCAAAATATTCGAACACAATATTTCAAATTCTAGGTTTCTGATCAAATTCTATGGCATTATTCTTATTAGCCTTGAAAAAAAAATATTTTATCCCTCTCGAAACCGAAAATCTGTTATTCTTCCACCGTAACAAAAGACATACATTCATATTTGGCGGTCCCATTCCAGGTGGTGGGCCGTACGGTCCTGCCCCGAGAGGTCCGTTCATCATATGCGGGGGCGGCTTTAGTGAGGAAAGCAATGAATAAAAATCAGCTTATTCTAAGCCAATAAATAAACTAATTTTTTTCATTTTATATCGAAAAATAATATTACCATTCCAGGCGGTCCCATCATGTTAGGTGGTCCCATTAAATTAGGAGGTCCCATGGGACCCCAGCTTGGATCAAATGGTGGTGGACCACGAAATCTAGGTCCTCCAGGTCCCGGCGGACAATTAGGACGCGGTGGACCTTCAAATGGAAACCCATTGTTTCCTCCTCTGAACATGGGGCCACGTGGGCCAAAACCTCGCCCTCTAAATCTTGGGGGACCACCTCTCATCGGAAAATCAAAACCTCCGCGACCTCGGCCCCTAAAATTTGTTAATCGTTATCTATGAATGTTAAAAATATTTGAAAAAATTTCCTCAAAATTTATCATAGAATTCTCATATTTGATATCATTGTAAATCTTATAAATTCCTTCGAGGCATAAAAATGAAAAATAAAAAGAGGGCAGAGATGCTACGTTATAAGACTTGGCTTGTGTCCTTTAGTTTTTGTTGTTTGCGCAGCTGTGAATACCAGTACAATTGGTGGCAAATATTTTCTATTAATTGAATGAAAGTTTCAAATTCTGTTTTAATTATAGATGCGGAATAATTTTCTTCTTAAGAACTAAATTCCTAGTTTAAAATGAGTAGAATACTTTTCATTTTATAAATTAATGAAGCGATTAATTACGCCAGTTTCTTTGATAAGATATCATTTTAATAAGACTAAAACCGAAAGTAGTGTAACGAACGAATTAATATTCATTTATTCATCATTGGGAGTGAGAAATGAGCTGCTTAATTCTTATTCATCATTTTAGCATAAAATAATAATTACTATGGATACGGATATGTGAAATAACACATGGCGTACTAAAGTTTAACTCTTTTTTTTTTCTCTGCTATATTATTATTATCATTTTTATTTTCGATGTGATAACAAGCCTGCTTGGAGTCGAATGATGATAATTAGGTGAATTTTCTAGTATTCGATAAATAATCTGCGAGGAAGTAATATCTAGAGCGATAAATCGGCGAGGTGGTAAAAAATTCGATGTTATTTTCATTATTACCTAAAACCTCCTCGCCCTCGCGGTATAAAAGGCCTGTAGTCGTCACCATCGAAGTTGTAATCTTCGGTTTCTTCCATGGGCTGATCCTCGGTGGTCTCCTGCTCGGTATTAGTCGCAGGTTGATCCATGGTTGGAGTAGTTTGTTCATTGCTCACTTCCATTGTGTTTAATTATTGATGATAATAAATCGCAATTATATTAATTACGTATTTACGACCATTTATACAGCCTTTTTTTTATCAAACATAAAACGCCGCAAACAAATCACTATTCACCACAAGGCGAGCTCAAGCCGTAAACACATCATTACCAACACAAAAATGAACGATAATATCTCTAGCCGCCCATTCGTCGTTGCATATCTTCCACACATGTGGACTATTATTGAACGTTTTCAACCAATAGAAATGCTCGTAGACTAGGGAAATTCATTTTCCGTATTCCCATTCTAGAATCTATCTATTTTTAACACTAGGCAGTAAACTCTACGCAGTAACGCCAGTAACTAGTAAGGTGACGATACGTGCGTAGTAATACATATCGAAGGGTATGTTGTTTTGTGTTATTAACGTTTGATGATGCGATAATTAATTCCAAACAATAAACAGCACCACTTTTGATCATCAAGATCCATGTTTTATGTAGTAAAGTTTACCTCTTATTAAGTGCCTCTAAACTAAACAATCGAATAAATAAATGGAGTGTGAAGTTTCAAACAATGAGCACTTTCTATAAACGTACAATCATAATAATTAAGATAAATATAATAAATTGATAAACACGATTATTACAGCCAATAAATACACGAACTAAATTCCGTGAACAATATATTATAACATTCTTCCAAGCTCGTAATCAAAACATCGCGGTCATCAACACACGACGAAAATTACATAACCAAAAACCCCGTGGATGATGGATTTGCAGATTTTAATAAAAGCTTAACTCCGACGGTGAGTGACGATCCTGAAATAAAAATCTTCCGTAAGAATTCTCTTCCATAATATTTCAACCTTTGATGTGATCATTTTTTACCGATTATAAATAACGTTCAGATTTATTGGGATGACGGATGTCGCCAGATCAAGTACAGGCAGAGATAGTATTATGAAAATGTTGCTGTCCACTGGTCCGGTCATTTCAACTTCGTCAACAATCGGCTCAAGTTTACCCAGTCCGACGGGTGATATGTCCGACGATAATCCAAATGCCTTAACAACGTATTTACACCGTTTGGCGGGATGTTTGGAAAGCGAAATAGACGTTATTGTGAAAGACCACTGTTACGCTCGCCCTTGGAACTGGAAGCCAGAAAATGTCTACGTTAAACCGTTGAAAAGGCTTTTTTTTGGGAAGCCAAAAAGCTCGGTCATAACGTTAGTATAAAACTGATAAAACTTGAATTTATTTCAGCCAATAACAATTGTTCCATAAATTTGTTACTTACTTCACAATAAGAGATAATTGAATAGCAAATAGAAAGCTGATGTTTTTTCTTTCACTATTTAATTAACTGACAAATAGTTTCGGATTTTTTTATCTCCATTTTTTCAAACAGGGATAAGCTGAAACAGGAAGAAGAATTGGACGTCGAAAGGGACCCCAACGAGCCGCTTATTCCACCTTACGATTTAACCAGGGCTCGTCATGTGATGGACGAGTTTCAAAGATTGGCTAATTTTGCTAGGCCAATTGACAATGACGATTGGGAGGATAGAATCGAAAAGATATTATGGTCGCCTGTTCAAAACCGGATTTTCACTAAAGTATTGAGGATATTATCTGCTGAGCGTTTGGCGAGATTAGCTAAAGCCAGTTGTGCAACCGAACCGGTATTTAGAAGAACGTCAATCGACACAGCTGCGAGAAGATTCAGAGAAACTTTGGCCTCTGCTGGATGGGATTGGCGCGTCACTCAATGGCTGCATAATTTATTGTTCGAAAATTTGCCGCAAGAATACATGGCGATTTATTTAGACATCCTTCAGACCTTGAGATTAAAGATTCCGCAATTAATAGACAAGATAATTGCCGTTCAACCTAATCTAAGCACTAAAGGGGTGTCCATAACATGGGAGACGCTCGGTCCTTTGCTAAAAAGATCATGGGATCCTGTTATTTCAAGTTTGAATGCCAACAGACCAGTAAGTAAATAGATTCAATGAATAACAACTCTGAGGACTCAAGGTATCAAAGCGGCCGTGATTATTTCCAGAAAAAATTGCCAGGCAATCCAATCCTGATCATAGCACCTTCAGGATGTGGAACTAGCATATCTCCTCGACAACATAAGTGGAATTCGCTATTAGGAGCCTTGGGAATGGTTGTGAACGTTCATACGCACATGGGGCTCACTGCTAATAGAATGACAATGATGGCGTGCATGGATCAGCTGGTTCAAGCTACTAGAACTAAGATACAAGACGTTAGGAGTGATTGTCCCGGGCGGCCAATTATTCTCATAGGATTTAACACAGGAGCTGCGCTCGCTTGCCAGGTGAATTTTTACCACTTTATTCCCGCAGCTCATCAAAATTGAATAAATAAATGTTCAGGTCGCACAAATGGAGCATGTGACTGCCGTGATCTGCTTGGGTTTCCCGTTTACAACGGTTGAAGGAAAGAGGGGAACCCCCGACGACACACTCATGGATATAAGGTGTCCAGTGATGTTTGTTATTGGTCAAAATGCGACCTTGGTAAGATCGGATGATTTGGAAGATCTGAGAGAGAAAATGCTCGTCGAAACTAGCCTGGTGGTAATAGGAACAGCCGATGATCACCTGAGGATTTCAACGGCTAAAAAGATATCTGAGGGTATAACGCAGAGCATGGTGGACAGATGTATATTGGATGAAGTAGGAGATTTTATTGGCAGTATCTTACTGCAACCGCATCCTCTGCCATTGAGGCCTAATCCTTTATCAGATAAAACAATAAAAAAAGAATATAGAAAACGCAAGAATTCTACTAGCAGTTCGGTAGAGAGCGAACCACACTCTCCCAGCATTAAAAAAACCAGACCGATTACCCCCATCACGCCAAACACTGTTTCTGGTACAACGCAAATCACATCTACCGGATCTTTAGTCAGGACAGGCACTTTGAATACCCAACCAACTCTTGTGGCTATTGGCGGAGCGAGTTTGGGCCAAACTTCTGTGGCTAAAAGAAAACCTAGAGTAATTAGTAACCAGAAACTTAATTTACCTGAGCAGTTGTTATCCCCGAGAGTTGCAGGCCAGGTATAATTATCTTTTGATTATTGTTTTTCACGATTCTTGAACTTGAAATGAAATTTGGTGATGAACTAATAAGGAATTTACCCAACAGCCAAATACGAGTAACGCAACTGGAGGAATAACATTAAATATTGGTTCTCTGGCCAGTCTAGCACCCATTGGACCGCTGCGTTTAACTCCTACTTCGATTGGCCAAACAGCTACAGCCACAACAAAGATGAATAACGTGCCTAGACCGACTACAGCTTATTCTAAAATGCCAAAAATTATGACGTCTAATCCCAGCCCTCAGAATACTCCAAAAATGAAGACAGTCATGTCGACAAATAAGAATTTCTCGAAAATAGTTACCAGCACATACAAACACATTAATATTACTGATAAGGGTGGGGAAGCTAAGCTTGTTAACGTTCTAACAACAGCTGGAAATCAAGTTAGAGTCAGCGCCTCGACTGCTGCAGGTAAATCACATTTTAATAATCAAATTTGTTGATATTAATTCTATTTCAGTTTATTATTTATCATTGTATTACGCTTTTCTGTATCTAATGATTTTTTCTTTATTCTTAACAGCGATGCATGTTAAATCCGTGACCAATACCAGCGGGGCATTGTCAGCGCTTCTACAGAACAGGCGAAGTCCGATGGGAATAGTAAGCGGTATACCTATGGGAAAGGGCACTGCTACTTCCAGTATTTTATTGACTCCCAGTGTTTCGACGTCAAATACACACACGATTGTATCATCCTCGTCGACGACTGCACAAAAAGGTAGAATCCTATTATCTAGCCAGATAGTTGATAAGTAATTGTATAATTTGAATGTGGGCTATGTTTTGTATGAAAGATTTTAATCAAGTATCATTGTGTATAAATATCATCACAAGGTAGAGATTTAATCAATGTAAATCTGCTCGAAACTAGAACTTTTTTTTAAGATTATACGTATTTAAGTTTGATAGAAAAGAATCTTATCGTTGATTTTGAATCCTTTGACTCTGTCTTTTGTTGGGTCACTTTTTTTTTTAGTAGTTGAACGAGCTTGATATTAAATGCAGCCAAAGTTATAGTATCACAATTACACACGTCATAAGCCATAGGCACATCAGCTAATACTGGATTACATGGTTGATAGACTAGGCTGGTTTCCTTTTTAAGTTTTATTAGTTGAAAAAAGGATAACTATAAATTATTAATACTACAAATGGTATTGATACTTTATAAATAGATACATTTGGGTACGAGGAATCCATTGTGCAGGTTTGTTCGATTTTTAGAATAATGAAAATATTAATGTGATTCAAAACGAATTTGTCAGAAGAAATATTTTATTATATGTAAATACACCAACATTGCCTTATATTTTATGTTGAATAAATATTTTTATGTAACTCGGTTTTCTTTTCATTCCTATCCCTTACCCTGGTTGAAAAAAAATTATTCTATTAGGCTGCTCAAATTTAGTATTGAATCTTTTATTTACATTCGCTGGTCATACTTGTTCATTAATTTTTTAAGCTATATATAAAGATATTTCTTCTCTCGTATTAGATTTTTATCATTGTATGTAGGTTGAAAATCATAGAAGAATAATCATCTTTTAAAAGTTGATTATCAAATCCTATTTTCAGGATATTTAGTTCATAAATACGTGTAGATGAAATGTCTGTTTATATCCCGACGTAACTGATCCAAAACAACAATCAATGGCTATCAAGGAACTTGGAAAGGCTGTAGTTGATGAATTTGCAAAAACATGTTTATATCGTTAATATCAATAGTTTTTAACGTTCTACCCACTTTCAATGCTCCGTTTCTCTTCAAATATCTGAGAACGGTATCTCTATTTTATAGTTGTGGACATCAACGGAGCCAGCGGCAGCGGCGATCGAACAATACCAACGTCTGGTCGACCGTTGGATGTATCTAAGATGTCTCTACTCCCTTCGCAGGCCAGTACATCAAATAAAAACTATTCACATGCCATGTCTAGCGGAAGTGTAGTGATGTTAACGGACAGTTTGCATAACTCAAGAACAACTTCGATGTTAGTTCCAATGTCGGGTCAAAATCCGATAACTATATTGCCCCTATCAAGTAAAATAAAAATGAGCCATAAGTCGTTGAAAACAGTACCAAAGATTACAGTGAACAGTTGTAATCTCCAAAGAGCACAGAGGGGCAATAAGTCGCAGTCACCTATCAAAAAGAAAATCAATACAGATTTTGAGGATGATTTGGGAAATATATTGGATATTCCAATAATATTTGCCAAAGATGGAGAGAATCTTAACGCTATTGAAAAAGCCCCATCTATTTCGCAAATGCCAGTAGTTCTAGACTCTTATGATAAAAATATACCGAAATTAAGTGGAACTACCAAAGTTGTACTGATTAGTAATAAGCATGATAGAATACAACAGCCAGTAGGAAATATAGCCACTTCGCAAATGCAGGCTGTTGTTAGAGCCGCTGGACCTCCTCACCACATAAGTCGAACAGTACTTCAAACCCGATCTCAAAATCCATCAATTACAACTCCTAATCGATCCAGTACACCGATGCAAACTGTGTCTCGATTAAACCAACCTACTATCAAGTATACGAAGATTATTTTAGCCAAGAGAAATTCTTTTAGTAATAATGTCCATGACGATAAAAGTGAACAAGTTATTTTGACTAAGAATGCCTCGAAAATTATTAATTACGATAAAAATGAGCATAGATACGCCCAAATTCTTCCAAGACATCAGATCAAATTTCAAGAAATAATTCAGGACGATACACTAGAAATTGAGGACGCTATAAAGACGAATATTATCGAAAGAAAAATTCAAACTGTATCAGAAATTGACCTGACATCGCCGTCTAAAAATGGTCACAGTATTGAACAAATTAATAATTTAGGTACTAGTACGGAACTGGAAATTATAAAGACTGATCCTTTCTTGTCCGATACTAATGTCGCTTCTGAAATAACAGAACAGCAAGAATGAATGCTGATTTTTCTCTTAATTTATTCTAGAGAATTTGCGATACGAGTAGCGGCATAGATTCTTAGGAAATTGTGTATTTAAGGAACCGTTGAAATGGTGTTGCTGTATCTTTTGAAATTAGTAATTCACTACATGCCTGCAATAATTTGTAAGAAAATATTCTCATTCTACCAGCCTTACTTTTTAGGGTGAAATAGCTATCGCATTATGATAGATGATGACAATATGATATAATAATTCTTATTTTCAAACAATGCAACGCTCGTATTTTATTTATTCAAACACAACTGATCGAGCATTTCTATTTTGGTACCTGACTGCATTTTACTCTTTCCAGAACGTGACAAAACTTTTATTACTATAGCGAATCGAACAAGCTGCATAATATCTTGTTTATCTTTCCAAAAAATTATACGATTCCTGTAATTGATTATTGTCATAAGTTCTACAGTTAGATATTTTCTATTCGTTGCTTAATACAGTTGTTACAATATCTTCATAGAAGTATTTAGTTCCTCCTTTTCCTATAAAGTATCGTTAAAATTACTGACTGTGACAAGTTATTCCCTATTTCACAATATTAATTATCACGTACCTCAATACTCATATCAGTCATACCATTATTTATTTGCTTGTAAAAATGTAATAAATATTGTTTGTGCAAGTAAACGAAATTTCATATCAATCTAATTCATTTCGCATGATAGTACTATTATTTAATGATAATTAATAAGTCTTTCCTCATATGCATATACTCAGTTTATTTAAAAAAAAAAAAAATGTTATATGAAATGTCATTGTCAGAGAGAAACAAAAACTATATAATAATAATATATTGATGAGATTTAAGAGAAGACTGGTCCATATGTAAGATTTCTTTACGTGCGTATTTAAACATGATTTCAAATCCTCTAAAAAAAAAACAATAAAATATCACTTCTTTATTCAACTTTGATCTTCTTACTCTTCTATAAAAAAAACTGTAACTTATATCTATGAATACAGATTGAGATAATTCATACACTTGGTTTCAAAGTTTATCATCTATTGGTAATAATAGAAATAGAAAGCTTTAAGTGTCACGTAATTTAATGACTAGATACCAAAGTGTATGAATACCTTTCAGTTTGATTAAAAATAATCTTAATAATGAACATACTCAAATTCTTCATACATGCACACATGCACACATACATACATACATAACATGAGAAAATAAGCATTTCACAAGGCACTGATCTGAAAAAAAACATGATAAAAACAATATTATGGATTCCTAGGAACTCCTTATGGTAGATTTCAGTCATTGCCCAGAAGGGCGTCTCCATCCTCGGTTGTAAACATGATATACAATTTCTTGCTTAATTCAGGTCCTATTTTCCTGACTGCTGTAAGTGGTCCCGCAGTTCTTCTGATCTGTTTTGACAAAGAAAAGATTTCATACATTTCATTCTGTATAAAATTTTGTTAAAAACTGATCAAATGAAAACAAGTTCCATCGTGATCTTTTTTATCCGATAGAGCACACTCCTGTGCTTCAAGTTTGTACAAACTTACAGGGATATCTTGAAGCAGTTTTGCACCTTCCGAAGGTGTGCAGTGAGCGTAAGCCTGAAACAAAAGTAAGGTGATTAAAGGATCGTGTTTTCCATGAAACGCTGAGTTGATACTGAAAGTGAAACTCTTGCGAATGAACATACTTCCATCAAATGTAGCGGAGTTGGATATTGGGATATAATAGCCTCCGCAGTTTCCAATTTGGCCAAACTAAATTGGCACAACTGTTGCTGCCAGAGTCGTTTCAACCCATTACCATCTTTGTCTACTTTAACTGTATCTTTGTTATCAGCAGCAGAATACCAATCCAACTGCCCCTCCGCAGCGCCTTTTTTTTCTATTTTGAACGGCGCTTCAGCAATGGCTTTGGTATACTGGTGTATCAGCAATCCCAATTGCTGCGGAGTCTCAATTAATTGGCTGTTACAGTTTGCCCTCAACTGAATCTCTGTCAAGCATAGTTCCAACTCTTTCTTAGATATCGATGGCAAGTCTTGAAACCTCTTACTACCTCGATGTTTTATTGCATCCTTTTCACGGCATTGATTTTTGGTCTGTAATTTTTTCAAGTTCTTTCGATGCTTGAAGTAGTTTTCTATTCCGTAAATAACGAGTGTAGCTCCTTTGCCGGGTATCATTCCTTCGATACTTAAAATTGAGGCGACAAATGTATCGTCTGCGACTCTCTTAACAGCCTCAACGTAATCCCAAATAATTAGTATCTGGTTTTCCTCGCTGACCGATTGTCTGCAAGTATTCTCCGTGCTAATGCTATGTTTTTGTTTCGATCTTGTCCAAGTTATGCTGTTGGGGACTATTTGCGACTTGCAATCATAAACGAGCTCAAGACTCTGAAGCTCGTTGATAAGATTGTCGAAAGAGCTGAGATCCCGAATACCAGAATCTATAACAACTCTCATATACTTCATGCATTCTCCAGGCTTCATGCATTTTAAACGTTCCGCTATCGCAGCTTTTTCTGCCTTCTTTCTCGCAGCTTCATTGCTTTTTTTCAATTTTTGAATTTTTAAAAGCTCTTTGTCATATTCGCTCAGCCCATTTTTATTCTTCGCAATTGTAGTCGGCTTGCTTTTTGGCTTTTCGATCAAATATTTGTTTAGTAAGTCTTCTTCGATGTTGCTATTCGATTTATAGGGAATTCTAGGCATCAGAGTCTCTGGGTCTGAATAAATTGGCTCAGCTACTTGATCGTCAAAATGAACTTCAGGAAAATCGAAATCGTCGTCTGATATACAGAGTGCAGATCCAATGACGACCGATTCTTTTATCGATAAATTATTTTCAGCCGTTTTTTCAACTTCGGCGTCATTAGAATGCATGGAATCGTTTGAATCACTCAACAAATCAATCACTTCCATGATTTGATTTTACTTTATTTCTTTTCAAATTTATAGAGATATGTGTTTTTGTTTACGAATTAGATCGTAGACCGGATAACCTCCAAACGAATAATGCGTACGCTATTTACTTCATCAGTTTTATAATCTGAGACAATTGTAGCTGTCTCAATCATTATCATCGAACTTTTATTCAAGAATTTATCATCACCTATCACGATAAATAGCACCAACAAATTTCTAACTGGACACGTTCTGTTTGAATACAAACTGATGTATGTCCGTTTCGTTTTATTATTTTGTATTCCAGGTTATGTTAGAATCTACCCTAGCTTAGTTCATATCGAACGCATTCATATCTTGAAAGAGAGGTGGACCATACATTATTCGCTTGTAGTTATTATTCCTCGTCCGTGTTCTTCTTCTCTTTTATGGTCAGTCGTATAGTTAGATTATTTTAATTTCCACAGTTGTTCTTTTATTTGTTTGTTCGTTTGTTTACATCGCTATTCAAGATGCGCATCAATTGCTTCATTCGCGAATAGAAAGAGCGCTCGGCGCACAGCTAAAGGATGAATGGAACGATAGTGATTCGTCGAAGGAATTCGGAAATGCTATATGCAATGCGTAAAGTATGAATGAAAGCATAGTGGTGCGACAGAAGAATGCGGATAAAAAAACTACTACCTCTTTACTACGGTTATGAATACAATGACATACCTATAGTGGCGCAACGGAAGAATGCGGAAGCCCCGTAGAAGAATAGGGACCTTTAAATTCATTCATTATTGCAGTTTATCTGAACTCAAAGAAATTAAAGTCGGTAATAAATATGAGGCGTGTATAAAACAGAATAAATGGATATATCTGCGGATTTACTGGACTTAGAGCAGTTAAATAAAAGCTATATTTTCCTTAAATGGTTTATTTATATATATTTTTTTTTTCTTCTAATTCTAAAATACTATTATTGCAATACACTAAATAGATTTCCGTAATCGAAATAAAATATTCATTGTTCGAATTCTTCTATTTTGTTGGTATATTATTCCACAGTATCTAAGAACGAGAACCAGTCGGCAGTTGTGAAAAAAAAAAACACTTAAAAATTGGTAACTTCGAGGATTATTTGCAAATAAAAAACCAAGAACTGTAACTAATATTTTTTATTGTGTCGCCTTTCTCATTCCTTGTACAATAATATAACTTCTATTCTTGAAATGAAATTCGTATTCTTCGTTTTGGAAAATGTTTATTGATATATCATTCAGCGAGGGCACATAGCATGCTTGCCTCCATCAACTGGCAATGTAACTCCTGTAATAAAACTAGCACCGTCGCTAGCGAGGAAAGCAATCGCTGAAGCCATTTCCTCCGCTTCACCTATCCTTCCGAGAGGATGCGTGGCTTTACCACGTTCGTAATGTGCTTTTACTTGTTCGGCATCAAAACCGATTCTTGTGTGAAAATTTGTTGCCACTGTTCCAGGGTTAATGCAATTCACACGAACCTAGAAAATAACAATTGCAACTTAGATGCTACTCAGCGTGGAGCAATGTGTCGTTTTCGAACTGTTATGCGTGAAAACTGTATGACAATACATAGGTGTACATATCGGTGTATTACCTGTTTTTCTGCAAGTTCCAACGCTACACATCGCGTGAATTGGTCCAGTGCTGCTTTACTCATGCAATATGATAATGCTCCTGGAAATGATCTTATACCGGCGATACTAGACACATTTACAATGTTACCTTTGGTCTTAATCAGATGTGGTACTGCTAGCATCGTTAAATGATAAACAGCCCGTACATTAAGATTGAATGTTCTGAAACAAGTAGATAATTTCTAACTATACATTTTTCAATTTTAAAAGAAAAGCTTTTGGCAAGATAGTTTCTATACCTTACATTACTGTTATACTTATTATTTAATAAATTTATCCAAGCGTCTGTCACACATATCTTCTATTTGAACACGAGATTTAGCAATATCCAATTTCCTATTTCCTATTAAATTATATCCAATGAAATATTCACCGATCATATTGTTCCAAGGTAGTAGTCTCTATAGAGCCTGATAACATAGCGCCAGCATTATTAACGAGTATATCCAGTTTTCCATAATGTTTGATGGTTGATTCGAGGATATTTTTCGTATCATTTTCGTTCGTTATATCACCAGCAACCACAAATACGGGCTGGGTGCATTTGTCAGCAACTTGTTGCAAATTTTTAACATCTCTTCCGGTTATAGATAAAGAGGCGCCCAATCGGGACAGGTGTATCGCAGTCTCTGCGCCTATCCCAGAACTAGCTCCCGTAATTATAACGACTTTACCAGCGAGCGTCATTTTTGTTTAGTCTAAAATTTTATAAACCATATTTTTTAAACATATCTCAGATGGTAAGATAAGGTATATAAGGTAATATTTGCAAACTTACCTGTTAAATTGCAGGTGTGAATCAGTTTCGCAAAGTCAAACTCGGACGATATTTGATTTTCATTAATCCAGTCCGCAGCTTTTTCCAATGTCTAGAAAAGCACGAATTTTGATTCGGAATCTAAATTCGATGTTCTTTTATACTATACGACTCTTGAGATTATTGTACATATGTTGGATAGCGTGTCTTATCGAAGCACTCAAGTACATACCGGATAGATAGTTATGTAACTTTGTTAGTTCGATCGTGAATAATGGAGTAGCGGCAGGGGTGGGGATTCAAATCCTTATGGTCAGATGCGTCACGGCGCGTAGGTCGGGCGTGGAGTATCTTGGGTCAGACAATAATGTTTCCCAAAACTTTCCCTTTTCGAATCAATAATAGTCAAGTATATAATTCCAGAATGAAAATCAACCAACTGTATTCTGCTGTCGGTTTTATTAACATATGATTACGTCCATCTCAAACATAGCTCAAAACAATAGAAACTCATTTTGATGTGACACGGGTATTAGAGGTAAGCGTGCAATTTGAAAAATTAAAAAAAAAAAAAATTCCTTAAATGGTTTTTCAATATGGTAGGGGTAGGCGATCGGCATTTTGGTCGGGTGGGGAGCATGAAAAAATGTCAAGGGTCAAGGGAGGATCATTCTTGCGCAACAGATTTGGGGTACAGATGAGCGGAGTTGGGGGTGCAGTGACAATGCGAAAAATAGCGTTATGTAATTTGCACCTGGCCCCCAACATTTTCATCCAATCTAATTACGTAGGCGTAACCGTTCGAATTTTGGATTTCTGCGGATTCGATAATTTCTCAAGATTTCTTAGGATCTGCAGAATTTGATTCAGTATTGCGCAGTATTGCGTTTATACTGTGCAATTTCGATATTACTGTACGTTTGATAACATTTGTTATCAATAGCCAGTTCGATTTAGGATCCCCTATCAAATCCCCCAAGCTCATGTGGTAGCTTTGCTGGGTGATTGAGTGCATGTGCAGTTTCGGCTAGTTATTAGAAAAATCCAGTAGATAGCATTGCCCAATTAACGAAGGGAACCGCTTCTTACCCAAATTTATATTACAAGATACAAATAAAAGGTGACCGTTAAAATTGAGATTTAATATTCGATAAATTTTCCAGACTTCTTAGGAACTAAATTCAATTATTTTTATTTATTCTTTCATTCCAAGAATTTTTTACATACTTGAATCTTCATAGAATGCATTTAATTTGAGAATGATCTTTCTATTCAAAATATATATATAGTAGACAACATTCAGATATGGAGGTAAAATTATATTTGCTCAAAAACATGAAATAAGACGGCCTCATTCCTTATCATCCAACGATTATTAAAAATATTGCAATGAAAAATTCGAAATGAAAAACTGCAACAAATATTCGCGATTGTTGGATCTTTATTATTTCTTATATCAATAAATTTACATTTATAGGGTGAAATAAAATTCAGATTGGACTTAGCAAAGATATTTGCTAAATGTAATATCCCTAATATATTATTTAAACGGGGCTCATAGCATGCCTTCCACCATCAACTGGGAATGTAACTCCAGTAACAAAACTGGCCGCATTGCCAGCGAGAAAGGCAATCGCTGAAGCTATGTCCTCCACTTCGCCGGCCCTTCCAAGAGCATGTGTGGTTTTACTATGCTCACAATGTGCTTTGACTTGATCAGAATCACGGCCGACTCTTGTGTGAAAGTTTGTTACCACTGTACCGGGATTGACGCAATTCACACGAACCTGGAATTCAAAGGAACCGATGCAATTTGGAATCTGAGATAATTTATTTTCAGTGCAGCGCGAAGAGTCGATTGCTTATAACTACTATGCATGCAAGACACACATGCTCATGAATGTCATACCTGTTTTTCTGCAAGCTCCAAGGCTGTACAACGCGAAAATTGGTACCCCAAAAATTTTATAACAAAATTGTGTTCTTCTCAATGTTTTTTGAACATTCAAAAATCACTTCTGTATGAATATTATTGAGCATTATTTTGAATTTTAAAAAATTTGTTTTTACTGTTTTCGAAAAATTTTGTTTTTGTAAAAAAATGATGGAAAAAGAGACTCCTTGTCCGTCCTCGGGCGCAAAATCATGTTTTGCGCCCGCTCACTCGGTCTGAAAAGAGGCATTTCTACAGCAAGGCTGTTTTGGCGAGTGTGCATGCAGCACACTCGCCTTCGGTTCGTGCCGCATATTGCACGCTCGCAATATAGCTCTTTGCGCCCTTGATATACAATGTACTATTTCTCATTTTTTAGTTTACGTTTTATAAACGGTTTTATACGAATGAAAATGAGAAAAAAACAAAAAAAAATCTGTTATATTTTTTATTTCAAAAGTCATAGAAGATCATTTCTCTGGGACATGCTCTAGTATTTCCATATGAATTTCCAAAAATCCTCAAAAAACTCGATCCTCGACGTTCATCCGGTTTTGGACGGGTGCAGGAAAGGCAACTCAAGAGATCGTGTCTTGATATTATTGGTTCCTTCTTAATTTTTGCTTCAAGAAGGAGGGGAGGGGGGACCGGAAAAACCAATCAATAACGTTACTTAATTAACAAACGGCTGCTCACGCAGCTTACCTCACAAGATATAAATAGAAGGTGAGCGTTAAAATAGAGATTCGGTCTTTGATCATTTTTCTAGATTCCCTATGAATTGAATTCAGCCAATTATAATCATCGATTTAGATGCCGCAGGCTTTCGCTGGATGATAAATTAACCGTTGAACTTGATAAATAAATAAACGGTGAAATATTATCAAATTTTTATTGAAATATGTATAAAATTTGCTTTAATCATTGACATGTATATTCAGTAATGTTATTTATAAATTCTCGCAATCATTTGTCTTGGTATCACTCAACGAGGGCACATAGCATGTCTGCCGCCATCAATTGCCAATGTAACACCAGTAATAAAACTAGCATCACTGCTAGCCAGAAAAGCAATCGCACTAGCAACTTCATCTACATTTCCGGGTCTCCCAAGAGCATGGGTGGTTTTGCTACGTTCAAAAAATGCAGCTAGCTGCTCTTCACCCATTCCGCTATTCTTGTGTAGATTTGTTATAGTGACTCCAGGATTGACGCAGTTCACACGTACCTGAAACAATGAAAAGTTTGTTTGAATGAAAATTCCAAGTGATGGAAATATCATATGTTTCATATATACTTGTTTCTCTGCAAGTTCCAACGCAACGCAACGGGTGAATTGATCTACAGCTGATTTACTCATACAGTATGATAAGACGCCTGGGAAAGATCTGATCCCATTAACGCTGGAGACGTTTACGATGTTTCCTTTGGTTTTAATCAAGTATGGCACAGCCAGCATCGTCAGATGATACATAGATCGTACATTGAGGTTGAATACTCTGAAATTGAGTAACTGGAGTTAAATATTTGAGTATATCTTTGATTTCAGGTATGACAAAATTGATTTTCAGTTATCGATTGGTTTAAGGCGTTACTATGCAGCTTATAAAACTCAAATCAATGACCTATCGAATTGTTCCAAGCTAGTATTTTCTATAGAACCAGATTCCAAAGTCCCGGCGTTATTGACAAGTATGTCAAGTTTTCCATAATGTTTTATAGTTGATTCCAGAATGTTCTTAGTATCAGTTTCATCGGTCAGTTCTCCTGTGATCAGGAATGGTTTAGGCTCGCCACACTTCTCCGCTACATTTTTTAAGTTCTCTAAGTTTCTTCCAGTAATAGATAAGGATGCTCCAAGTCGAGAAAGGTGGATCGCCGTCGCAGCGCCTATCCCAGAACTGGCTCCGGTTATTAAAACAACTTTACCGGCGAAAGACATTTTTGTAAATCAAATCTGGAACATTAATTGCGTATCTGATATCATAAGAGCATATCACTCTTTCATAGCTTCTATAATCTCTTGAACATTTCTAACGTCATCTTGGATAATAGACAAAGTCGAATAAACCGGAATTTGGAATTTGTCCATCAGGCAGTGAACACTGATCGGTATTGTGGATCGTAAAAATAAACGATAAGGACTAGATATCAGTAATGAATGCAGGGATCTGTGAAAGACCGACATCTGTTTGATACGTTGTTGTGAAGGCGATACAATAATTCGGATAATATCTACTAACAGTAAGAATTAAAGTGTTAGTTACCAATGTATCGGAGTATTTTTGAGCGCTACTATCTCAGCAGGTTTTAATTAAAGTTGTTGTTTGAACCAACGTTAACTGGATTGTGAATTGTGATATGCGAAGACATGGAGTAGGTGTCGAATCGGCTTGACACCGAACAACCAGATCACGTGACAGTGAGCGGCCGTTCAAGACAGTTCGTGACTTTGTGTTGCGAATACTTTGGAATATTGCTAAGATCATTAGCCATGAATCATAGTTGGGATTGAATAATGACTAATACTGATCTTATATCCTGTGAATAAATTTTTATCAGTCAAACTATCGGATACGAGTCTAGCAATGGAAATTAAACCGGTTATTCAAAGCTATTTTCTGAATAATCCCGCCACCAAACAGTGTAGGCTAGCGCTGTCTGGTTTGTATCAACTATCAATTATTGCTATACGGTGCAGCATTGGGTGTGATGGTAGTGTAGGAATTCTACAATATACCGGCAACGTGGCTGGACTGAAGTATAGATAATCGATCGCAGAGGGCTGTACTTGACAGATAATATTTCGTTGCAATTGATACCAAGAAAGGGAAATCCCGGTAATGCGCGAGGTATATCGAAATTTGTATCGATCCCAAGTTCGGGGAATCCCGAAAACTTGAGGTGTATGTAGAAATATGGTGAAGCATTTTGTTATTTATTGAAATGGCAGCACATACGAGATTGTGTATTGGTATACTATAGGTTGAATAAGGATAAATCGCAATGAAGGAGATCGTATTTATTAATTATCAACAACAATAAAGAAAAATATATTTACAAACGACGTAATAATCTATAATAGTAATAATAATTATAGATATTAAACAAACCACATTCGTTCTTGTATTGGTGCGTGTAATATAAATCCTTGTCAAATATGGTATGCATACGAAACGATCATAATATATTATAAATTCATATTCTTGTATATACTATATATATTATTTATTATTAATTACATATGATCTCAAAAATTGAATGCTTTTTCAGATATCGTGTGCTCCTTAAGTACATAGTGGACTAAGTTGAGTCTGAAAGCAATTTAAGTCAATTTCATACTCTAAAAAATTCAAACTGGGATGAGTGAAAATGGAAAATTTCGAGTCTTATAATTCATGAGACTAAAACCTTTCACGATTTTTCCTCTAACATTATAGGAACGAAATAAATTTTCAAATCAACCCTGTGTCTTTCATTATAGAAGTTTTTGATTTAATTCTACTGTAGCACCCATAACTCTATACAATATCTAACATCTATAACTAGAGGTGAAAATAAATGATAATATACTACGTATAGCGCTACAGGTTTTAATGAAAAATCTTCCTTCTGATATTATAATCAAACTCGACAAGGTAACGTTATAGTTGTCGATCTAGGCGGTGAATGAGGGCCATGGGGTACTGCCGTCATTGTGCCAACAGGACTGACCGGAGAAATCCCAGCTGTTTGTTGTTTGATCAACATGTGTCGAAGAGACTGCGCCTCTTCTCTTAAGGTCACAACTTGTGCCCTAAGAATTGCGTTCTCGTGTTCCAACATGGTGGCCCTCAATGCGATCTGCCAAAGTTATTATCACGGCAATTATTTGTCAATAATAACGGCTCGAAAATACTATTACATAGAAAAGATGTTCATTGATCATGCTCACGTGGTCTTCGCGTATTTTTCGCGCATCCCTTGATTTTTTGGCAGCTTGATTATTGCGTTTTCTTCTTTCGTAATATTTCTCGTCCTTCTGTTCGTCCGGGATTGGCTTTTTCTCACCACGTTGTCGCCTCTGAAGAGCTGCCCCCGCGGCTCCGTTTGTACTTACGAAATGACGCCCGACTAGCGTACCTTTGAAGTATACAGCAGAATTGTTTATTTCAAAGTTCAACGGAAGCCCAAACTAGTACTACGACGAAAATACATTCTCTCCGCAAAATTAAAGAAACAAAAATAATGCCCCGGGTGAGGATCGAACTCACGACCTTAAGATTATGAGACTTACGCGCTGCCTACTGCGCTACCGAGGCGATGTTTTACCGTTATACATTATAGTACAAGTTTCAAAGAACTTTGAATCAGTTGGAATAAAAGTTCAACCATATCAGTGATAAGTTTTGATAACTAAACGAAGAAAAAAAGAAACTCATGGAACCTAACCATGTGAGATATCAGTGTTCGGTTGAGCGACGTTTATTGATTGGATAAACGGCGGTACCGCTGCGAGGAGAGGTGGAGGAAGCAGACCAGCAGGGAGTGAAAATGCTGCCGTCAACGGAGATACGGGTGTTTCGCCAGTTGATATTCCTCTGGGTCTTTCGGGTTCTCCAAACCCGTACTCTCGGCTTGTGAAATGGTCATATCTGCATAAATCTGGAATAAATTTTATACACTCAAAGTTTTGTACCTTTTTTTTTGCCCATTCATTCTTAACCTCGTCATCAATAGTTCGATATCAATAACTGGCAAATAAATACGAACAAGTTATAACCGGTTTGCGATCATTTAAGAAACAGTGAAGTAAGATATTCATACTTTGCTATGTTAGAAGTAAACTATTTATGTTCGGACTTCCAACAGCCCCTGTGGCCTAATGGATAAGGCATCGGTCTCCTAAACCGGGGATTGTGGGTTCGAGTCCCACCAGGGGTAAAAGATTCTTATTTTTTTTCTCCTAGAGTTTGTGTGATTAGGGGAAGGTTGATTACCGGTCTAATTAATGCAATTGCGATTCACAGTAGCGTGGAAGTTGCGTATTGAATGAAGTTTATAAAAAGATCGTGGCGCGGCGTATAACGGTTACGCCTTCAGCTCACCGGAAGTCACACTTATTGTTAATTCGGGCATTATCGTCTTCATAATTCGTGAGAATTTGTCAGCTGAAGCTCGCGCGTGATCGTAATAAAAACTTCAAGTTATTTCAATCGGAGATATGTTTTAAAATGGGCCACGGTGATCCCTCGTGTTTAAATAACCGTAGCCCCTAGGAATTGTTTTTTAGAAAACGACGCCTAACCCACGCAACCGTATAAACACGCATGCGGCGCGTATAATATATCGCGTTAGAACTCCACCGAATTTATCTTCACGTCGCTCTGTGTATAAATCATTGAGTTCATTAGTCGGCAGTTTATTGCATTATAACTTTATAAGTGTGAGATTATGTTCGGTTTTCGCTCTGATAAAATCATGACTGCAGATCTGCATGAATTCCGAATTATGGATTAGAATAATAAGCAACTATTTACATAGATCGGCAATATTTATATCAACGAGCCAATTGGTTTCAGAGAAAATTGAACGCGTATGGAATCTGCTGATTTATTACAATTATTGCGTGCTGTTAGAAATAACTAGTTACGATAACACGCCGGTTTACAAATTATATACGTATCGGTAGAGGCCAATCACTTTATGAAATATGCAACAAGGTCTGCTGTCCACGGGACGGTACATGCGAATAACAAATCGGAGATCGGAGATCGCGGATGGATGGTAATGAATATACCTATATAGGTATACCGGGAGTATCCGTGGAAACGCTTCATAGGGAAGTAAGAACGCCTGCGTACAGGCAACTCAGAACTCAAGCGATTGGGTTTCACTTCGCATATTGTGTGCCCATTGGCTACGTGGGAACAAAACCTAATCGCTTGATGTTTAAGTTGCCTGTATGCAGGCGTCCTGTGAAGCGTTTCCACGAATACTCTCGGTATATCCATAATTCGAAACTACCTAAAGTAACATTGAATTTGTCACCAGAATCGCGGGTCCGAAATCATAATAGCTTATTTGACCGTTATATAGATCCATGATCAACTAACATCGCAGTCTCTCTTATATGCAATTATCGGCAAAGTCTGGTACTAAGAAAGAAGGAGACTCATGAGTTTTTCTCGTTATATCTGTCCAATCTATCCGCGGAATGATTTTCGATTGAGATAGAAATTCGAATTACTTTGAATGATTTGCAGATTGGGTATTAAATTTCTCCAAAATCGAATTCGGAATCTTTTATTCCTTATCTGTATTCTGCAGTAATCAGTATAATTGGGAATGAAAAACCGTTAGCGAAACTTGCGAGAATGGTTATTTCAGTCCACTATGAATCGCAATATTTACAATGGTTAACAAATGACATCCCGATTGTTGGAGTCTTAATTTAATAAAACTCAATTATAGTCTGCTTTATACGCTTATGTATACATCGATGTGTATGTGTATGGGTACGGTATACCTATACGTAAACCGTATAGTAGATTGTGTGTAGCTACTCGGGTTGCTGATGGAGTTGACTTTGTCCACAGAATTAGCCCAGAATTGGTTGTAGAATATATACATATGTAGGTGTATAGCGATCCAACCCGCGAATAAAGAAAGCCGATGACAAATAATTGCGTGAATATAAAATTCATTCTCAACGAAACTTCGAAATACAATAAATGTGTCGACCGAGAATGAGGTAGTCTTCATTTTTCAATACCGCGATGATTTATTATAAAAATATGAAATATTCCCCATTCGGGCGTCACGTCAGTAAACCTACATTCAGTATCACCACGAGACGAATAGACCGGAAAATATAATTAAAAAATTAAAACCGAACCTTCGGAGATGAATTTTCTTTGATGTAGTTTAACAAAAGCTTACTTTACAGGCTGAAAAGCGGACATTTCTATATGATCACGGATTCAATTCTTGACATACTTTTCATCACATATTTGTATAAGCCAGCCCCGAACACATAGGGTTGTCGGAATTCTTCATGCGGTCGTTTTCACCCTTGGAACCTCCGATTAGTGGTATAGTTCAATGAGATAAAATTTGATCGATTTCAATTTTGACAAAAATAAACCTCCACCGTGACAATGTCTGTCAATGACATTGCCGTGACCAGGATTCGAACCTGGGTTACTACGGCCACAACGTAGGGTCCTGCCTCTAGACGATCACGGCTACTGGAGGAGATAAAAGAGTTTCTTTAATCGCTAGAAATCGCATTAAAACGCGACCAACTTATCAACTCAAGCGGAACTTCCCCCGAACCTATAGCCCACGCTTACAGTCCTGCACCGGCAAGAACTGGGAACATGGAGGGGAGATGTTCTTTTTACAATGATACCATTGACGAAACCCATCAGCATTCTTTTCTGTTCGATGGAACAGTCCGTACCTATTCTGATTTCATGACTATTCCATACAAACTGAAATTGAGAAACAAGCAAGTTTCATACGTTCCTCTTCTTCTACCATTTCTTCTTCCACACCAAATCGCATACTTTTTATCGACATAGATGGAATCGTTTCATGTATGTATGTACCTGGTGGTGGGGCAAGTAAACTGTAGCTTCTAAGTAGATGGAGTGCAGAAAAGGCACCGGAAACATTGCCGCTTGTGCAAATGGACCTGGCACTATGTGCGTGCGAGCCCATCTCTTGATTGTCTTATTATTTTCCTAATCAAACACCTACGGAACTCTAGTTACCCAGACGGCAGTCATGGTCTGATGGACATCACAAAATCCGACGGATATCACAAACAATTTGTTGTCTATGTCACTGTGCACGGATCCCGTCTGCAAAAGTTCGACATCCAAGTCTTTATCACTCTATCACAACCTGAGACACTCCTTCATCGTTTACCTCATGTTACTATCGTCTTCTTTTCACACACATGCAAAGCTTGACCATTTTGTCCCTTATTTTGATCGCTTTAGCGGTCTGCACAGCTAGTCAAAGATGTAGCTTTGACTGTTTGCCATTTTTTATCGACTTGATATTCTTTGAAAAATGTTGAAAAATCAGATCGGCAGGAGTTGATAACGGGTACAGAATACAGTGACTAGATTTCTTAAGCTAAACCATCTAACCGATGAACTGTGAGCGATACTCTATTTCGCCGAAGAATCAGTCAGCTCACGTGTCCCTTTGGGGTGCCTGATGACAACCAATCGGATTATCTTCAACAGTGCTCCGCCCTTTGGCACACGCGCACCTTCGTCAACCCCCACGTACCGCCTATGGTTTAAATAAATGAACATCTTTGGGCCAACGGTGACTTCCGACCCCTTTGACGCCAGGTTGACCCCTAGCCGACCGTGAGGCTAGCGCCTCCCCCGCAATGACATAAAATATACATAACATGGGGTGGTTTTATGTTACGCCGTAGCTCTCCATTTGCTGGGTAATCAGAGATCGAATTATTGGCTTTTATGCGGTCAAGCAATGTTTGACCACCGACTGACCACTGCAGGGGTAAAACCGCCCTACTCACGATCAGCTCGACTGGTACCCAATTTGTCACGAATTGACTCACACCGCTTGTGTGCATAATGAATATAAACAGGTGCCATTCCTTCGCAAGAGATGACATTATACCATTTTCTTATGGGTCTTATGAGTTCAACAGATGCCCTCACAGAATGAAACAGTTGACGCCTCAAGGGTGTAAATTAATTTGCATTGATCTGAGACTATGTTCCTCAAAAATGCAGAGTGATCTTCATGAACGAAGAGGAATGAAGCTGTTCTACTCATAACGTATAAGGAATTTCGAAACCCATTCTGTTTGTAGTCAGTAGTTTTTCAAATTCTGTTTTCTGGGTCTGTAACCCTTCGGATTAACCTTTTCAGCAAGTTTCTTGTCGTCAGGCGTTAACTTTTCCTCTGTACTGTGAGATTCTATTATTTGTTTTGGATAATCCTGCAATGGGATATTTTTACGGGACTGGTTATGTGCATTAGTGAGATCCCTGAATATCTCTTTGACCAAAGAGCTGAACATCATTTTTCAAATTTCATTGAGCACCTGGCCAACTTTCTATACTCATGGATACTTTGAATCGCTACGTTAGGCACGTGGACTTAATACGTTTATTTATTTGGTTACATCGTCATCAGAGTCATTATACCCTTGCGATTAGATGATATGTAGCCTGAGGGCGAGAGGGACGAGTATGTTTTGCACCTGCACGAAGGCTCATCATCCTGCAATGTTCTGGGATCGAGCAGCTGCTGTTAGCCCTTGCTCACCCTTACTTATTATTATCAGATAATCGCCTCTTGCTTGGACACCGCAACGCGTCCTGTCGTATAAATAAATATTAAATATTATACTAGCTATAAAAAATAAAATCACGTTCATTCTTCACCCTATCTATCACCCTGCAGCAACTAAATGATCCTCGGAAGTTGATTCTTTCTGAATTGGTACCACAAGAGACGGAAGTAGGTAATTGGTTTCTTTTACTTTTCAAAGGAATTCCGATGTTTGAAAGAAATGAGAAATTCGCAAATTTTGAAAACTTTTGATGAATTCATTCAACAGTCCGTACTGGAGAAAAGGCAGTGCGCGACTTACGACGATCAACGTCCAGGCGTTCAATGATACCTTGTGATCTACTGTCTCATATGTCTGTCTAAAATTTATGGTATACCTACCACACCGTTGTACGAGTGGGTGTACATATACAGGGATTGGTAAAGGCACTGTGAATGTCACGTGCTTGTGATCTCACGGGATCATAACAATTACGGTAGGTGTAGTACCTGGAGGAAGGATGTGTTAGCCTTTCTCCCTTCGACTCCCTCGTTCTCTATTTAGAGAAACAATTATGGAATAGATAATTGCTATTAATACCCCTAGAAACCCCCTTCCAACTTTTCTACAACTAAGTATACGATCAACTACACATTTTTAAACGGGGTTTTTAAAGCCAGGGGAGAATCTTGAAGGATAGAAGATAGAGAAAGACCTACTATATTACACGCGATTAAATTCGAGCGTTACACATAATGGTATGTAATTAGATCCGCCCTTACAGACCTAAGATAAAAACGTAAAAACGACGTGTAATTAATGTAGTTAAAAAAAAAAAAAGAAAAAAAAAACTAGAGGAAGGTAATTTCACCGAATGTTAGAGGGATTAATAAAACGTCGAAGAGTTCTCATTCGCAATTTTACGTTAGGCTGGGGTCCTATAGTAGCGTGAATATTTAAGGGTAGTTGTTCCGTCAGAGACGGATAATACTACGCTTTGATAAAAAGTAACTTAATTTAACACTGCAGCAAGGCTGAGACCGTATTTCCAGTAACAATTTTTTATTCTTTTTTCATTCAAGAATTAATCATGCAGGTATATTGTACACAGAAGGCGTATCGGTGTAGAAAATTACAGCATATTTTATTTCATAGATCGCTGTTGGACGATGGAGTTTCCATACTTCGTTGAATAAACCGTACTATCATCGACTAGAAAGAAACTAACAACAAGTTATAGGGATGTAGATGTCAGCGGCTTGTCTATCGGTGCATCATGGAATAAATATACATGAATCGCAACTTATCTTTAAGTGTATATCAAAGTTCCAAGATTATTTATATGAAAGAGGCTGCAAAATTTCTAAATACCGAATGGAATACCGATACGAAAAGTAGATTTCGACCCATTCAAGGGATGAAAAGCTATTCAGGTCCCAGTTTCGGGACTCCTGTACCCTGTTAAAAGTAAAAAAAAAAACTTCCTCTGTGTCAGCCAAGTGGAATAATCCTCTGCTTAACCGAACTTGGCCAATTGGTCTCATCATCCAATCCCCAACGTTGTGACATTATGGCTACCGTCTGGTGTACCATTATCGGACAGTCTAGTAGTTACGTGGGGCTGGATTTACCCCCGGGGTTGGCTACCGGTGTTCGCAGGTCGAAATAGCAGGTTGTGGGGATGCTCGGGGTTGTGCGAACCAACACCTGTCGCTAGAGCCAGGTATAACGTGACATCACGTCACGAGACCCGTTGCTGGTGGCCTCTGACCGGTTCCCCCGTTTCCTCGACCTCTCTCAGTCACCTAACATTATAACGCTATAACGCTTTAGGCCTAGTAAGGGGATGAGTCGGGACGGGGCACTGCACGATTGTGGAAAGGGGAAGAGGCAGGGGTTAGCTATAATCACTTTAATCGCTGTCCTGGAAACTAGCGACGCACGCACTGCAAAATAGTTGTCGTGAATTTAATCACCATTGCTGTGGTGGTGCTATCTCTATTGTTGTTTTCACCATACTATTGCGTATTATTCTAATCGAAGATATCATCGGAGAGCTTCTTATCCAGCGACAAAGAGCTCGCTAAATTATTAAAACAACTTTTTTTATTTTTTTTTTAACAACGCATAAATAGATATGCAAAATTCGCTTTGTATGTACATCGTTTGTCGCTATACCTATATGTATAAGTCGAAGAATAAGTTTGAAGTTTTCGAAAAATTTGAAACCACCCCATTATTGCCGGTATAAGTTCGGAAAGAATAAAAAAGATAAAATGTAAAACGTAACTCGTAAGCATCGTTTCCCTAGCATATTTCGGGCACACCTCCGGTCGACACGTTGTAGTCATTCTTATTGTCGCGTGTCGTCGCGTGCCGCACCGATTTAGCTATAGGCTCGTCCCCTGGTCCCTAAAATTCCCCCAAACCCCAGGTAAGTCGCGAGTCACGACTCGGGCAAAGTTATCTCATCAAGTCGTCACGAGGACAGAGAAAACTTTTTCTCGTTTACCTTCTCTAATTTATTTCCTTATTTTTTCACACCGGAAAAGAATGAATTTTAAGTCTTACTACTTACTGCGCTGGAAATTATAAGCATAGTCTCTGAGGTACTACAAACCACCCAGAGGTTCGTCGTTTGATACAAGGATGCAAACCTGGCATTATAGTAAATCACAATTCAGTCATGTCACATTTGGCGAAAAAGCTCAAATAACAGAAATAGTTTCGGGGATGCGTTGATCCTGCTCTGAACACACAAATTTTTCTCCCTCCCTCTTTCGAATATCACAATAAATATTGCCCAAATCTAACACCGGATTTAGGAATTCTTCAAGGTATTTCTGTGCCAAATAGTCCATCAAAATAAATTAAATCATTTGAAAGTTAGTCGATGGGTCTTTTCTGTTGAATAAAGATGAATAAAATGAAATAAAATCGTGGCCACTGCCAGATTACAGATCTTTTGAGCCATTGTCCGCAATCGAGATCTCCCTATTTCCAATACCTAGACATCAGTAGCTCGCGGAGTTCGGAGAACGACGATCAATTGGCTACCGGAAATAGGAACGTGTCACAGAGCACAAAGTGTCGGAGTACACAACGGCGTGTAACCGCGTACGTTAGGTATTGATTTACAATTTAAATACCGACTGGAAGGGGTATGATGAAATATTAATATATGGTCGCGCAGGCCAACGTGAAGGTTGACAAAGAACCACTACTGGTCATCCCGCACTGAGGTCCTTGTTGAATGAGATTTTTCCTAAAAATTTGTCGCCATTCTCATCCTGCCATCTCAAGACTAAGTCATTTACATAATCAAGGCAAAAATTAGAGCGATTCTATCAACTCGCAATTTAATTCGAACCCACAATTCGACACGTGACCCACACGTGTCACACTACTCATCTTGTCGTGGTATGGTAATCGCAACTCTTTGAACTGGTTCAAACATTTGTGTTTGCCTAGTGTAACCAAATAGCGTAATTTAAGTCGGCACGTGTACTCCTCACGTGAACCTCACGGCAAATGAAAAGAAAAAAAAAAAAAATGATCTCTTGCCAGAAGTCAGAAACGAGTTGTGATCTTTTTGGTCCGATCTGCATAAATGAGCTTTTCCGATCACTCGTTTTCATTGCTGAACTGTCATTCCTTTACATAATTTTCTAAAATGGGTAATTGCGACGCGGAAATTGATTGCGAAGTGAATCGCGTAATCGACCAAATCCTGCGGGAAGATCGACTCGAATCCATGGGCTTAGACCCGCGTCCCGATTCGTGTCAGGCTGAGGGCGAGGTTAGTAGAAGTTAGTATGACGAGAGGAGGAAAGGAATCTGGGATAAATAAGCTAGAAGGTCTTTTTTGATGACTCTGATCCAATGAAGGAAGCCGCTGAGGAACCACACAAGAACTGTGCCATAGAAACATCGGCAAGATTTTCAATCAGAATTTTGGAAGCTCTACGTGCAGTACAGCGCCAAAAATCTACACATAAATGGCCCTCCTGCACAATGGAAGAAGTTGTGCAGTACATACGACTTCACTTCCATTACGACGGTGATCTATGCTCCCAGGTTGAAACCGCTCTGGATCAAGTGACGGCACAAGGGTTCGTTTGTCAGATAGTTGCAAGAGCTGACCTGAAGACAATTTGTTGTTACAGGTTCGTCCTGAAGATGGGTGTGAACAGATATCACCTAGTGGGACCTTTTGCCTGCGGCGTTCCCAAGCCTTCTAAAATTGGTAGCTGTAATAGGAATCGACCCAATTCTCGGGCGCCAAGAACTTCACGAGATCGAAGAATAAGGCCAAACACGCAAATTGCAAACTCGACCCTTACAGCCCCCGGTTATCCAGATCCTTCCTTAATCGATCGACTTTCCACAGTGTCAGATATTGGAGATCTCCAACAGGGTGAATTTCAGAACAGAAACAACCGTGAGAGAAGTTTAATCCGCGAAAATGGTCACCCGTTTAACGAAGACCAGGATATTTCAATCTTAGAGGAAATACAGGCTCCGGGTTTCAACGAATCTGATGATGTTCATGGCGGCGGACGAGAGGCTGGAAACCATAGCTTCGATGAAAATATAGAAGAAATGAATCCTCCGGTTCGCAATGAACCAATACGAAGACCTGGTGGTGGTGGTGGTGGTGGTCGGGGAAGGGTGGTCCGAGATCAAAGCTTCGATGAAAACGTTGAAGAAATACATCCTCCAGGTGCAAATGAGTCAATACGAGAACTCGGTGGTCGTAATGGTCATGCAGGAGTGGTTCTAGCTCAGAGTTCCGATCGAATCCTGGAAAGAATACAGAATCCGGATCCTGACGGGGCAATATGTGGAATCGGTGGTTGTGGTGGTCGTCAACCGGTGGTTCAAGAGCACAGCTCTGATGAGAACATGTATTGCGTGGAACCAGCGGTGGACAATACCCTCGAAACACCACGTCGACAAAGACGAAGAGACAGTTCGTCTAGTAGAAGTTCTAGCAATACTGCGTCTTCTGGATGTCCTGCACGTCGCTCACGAAGGAACACTTTCCACTGCAGCTCAGACGCGGATGTCAGCGATGACACAGACGCCGATGAGAGTGAAGATGCGAGACCGTGGGTACGAAATTGCCAAAATCAGAATAATCGAACGCCTACCCGTCGTGGTAGAAGATGCTCGTCTTGTGTGTATAACTAGGCAAATTTGTTAAAAAAATCATCAGTACCTGCTCCTTTTTTCATATTTTGATACATCGATATCTGAGCGGCTTTGAAGACTGCCGATTGTGCATCGATATTATTGTTGACATTAACATTCAAGGTATTCGGCTTTGGAATGAGGTACCAAAATGTATTGATACACGATATATTATTTTGATAAAGTATTCTATACTTTTACGAAATCATGTGCGAAATATTGATTGTCATATCGAATGCAGGTATGTATACATATTTAAGATGCCACGACAGAATTTCTCGATCATATGGATGTCCGCAGTAATTACTGATGCCAAAATAAAATTACTCCGAGTTGCAGCAAAAACTTTCCGGTACGTTAAGAAAAAAGTATCAAAACCCACGGGTCATTAGCTAGGGTGATCAGTATTACAGTTATAATGATAGATTATGTTACATACATGATATTGTTTGCTATAGCGAGATACAATCGGCCATTAGGGATACTTTATTTACCCAGTCTAGTCCACTCAGAAATCTATTTGAACACGAACAAATGATGCAAGATTGATTCGCATTCAATAATTGCATTGATAAGGCTTATGTTAGACCGTGGTCTCTAACATTTCAAATAGTTTTAACTGACATGCAAATTTTTCTTGAGATGCCTTTAGTCTAGTGCAATCATGTGCCAAAAATAAAGACCAATCTAAGTCCATATCGAAGTGGAAGTAGAATCAGGCAAACACTCCATAGTTTTTCAACTTCAATGACTCGTTCACGATTATGGATCCATTAGAAATTGTATTTTTCGATTTTTATTTTACAACTTATATGTTACAAATCGACATTACAGATTCTTCCTGGTCTTTGGGAATCCTTTTCATTTTTGACGATAAGGCAAGTATAGGGAGACGCGATTTTATTCACCCTCTAATTATTTTTCGTCTTCAATATCATCGGAACTTTTGTCAGCTTTTGTTCCTCGTCGTTTTTTTCGGATGTATCGTTCCGCTCTACGTTTACCTATCAACGAACGTAAATTAACCTTTAAAAATCGGCCCAATAATCCGGATGACCTCGATCTCGATAACACGTTCATGTAATAAATTGCTACCCCATACTTTCGTTCACAGCTTTAATGTAATCTTTGACAAACTGAGAGGACGATTTCGTCTCCAATATTTCCATCGCATCAGAATCTTCCCAAGTTCTGTTTTTTGTTATCTGATACCGCGACAGCAGGAGTATTTCATCTGTACTTTTAGGATCGTTTGGTCTTCGGCTCTGTCTATTATGCTTGCGGACGTGAGCTCTTTGAAAGTTAGTTCGCGCGTTATTTCTTTGTCGTCTTTCATCGTTGAGGCTAGCAACATCTTCTAAAAATTTATAAACGAGGTCGGAGACTCTAAGACATCTTTTACGAGGACGTGGATGATAAAAATCGGGATTTTTTAGGTCTTGAGGCAGGCATGAGTTTTGGTCGCAGTACTTTTCAGCGTTTTTAGTACAACCGATATTCTTCTTCGGCGTCATTTTCGATTGAGTCAAAAGAGAGAGAGAGAAAAAAAACGTGTCAAATACCATAAAGAGTAGAAAAAATGACAAAAACAAGAATTTGAACATCAATGGCTTGTATGAAAGTCTAAATACGACTTGCGAAGCGATATGTCATTTTTACTGAGTTTCACGAGTCTAAAAATCGATGAATATAATTGCCAACTTCAATCGGTAACAGAAAGTATCACAAACAGTAAAATAAATGAAAGAAACATAATTGCAAAATTATCAGAATGATTTTTCAAAAATATTTGAATCATGTGCCGCTTTCGAAATATACCTACCTATGGTACAATTGATCGTTGCATAAGGAAGGAATTGAATCATTATCATCAAATGATAAGAAGATAAGGTCGATGTTCACGGTTCCTGATTGTCCGATTGTTGATAAGGTGATTGATATAAATGTAATGAATGATAAGGTAGAGATCATTGCGATTATTTATTATAATAATAATATATAATGTTCACAATATTGTCATTGATGAATTAAAAATAAAATGAATATTGATCGATCATGCCATACACTGAAATACGTCATTTTATTAGCATTCGCCGTTTACACCTATGATAATTACGAGTAGTCAGAAAAAAAAACGACAATCATTTGGAATTACAACTCTTTTATTCAAGATTATCATAAAAATACTTCATTGATATTATTATTTCCGTTTCAATAAGCGTTATAGCTACATTCAGTAAAAAAACTTATAATAGTTGGTTTATCGAATGTACACTTTATCAATTATTGTGTAATTTACGGGACTGTTTGTTTCTTGGTTTTTTTTTTCTTCGTCACAGTATAATAACATGCCTCGGCAATCGAATACCGAATAAATAATCAATATAATCATCTTATTCAATAGTAATTAGATAATATTATTATATATTTGTTATACAGATTAAACTCTTATCAGACATACCATAACAATCAAACGAATCAAGTTTCCACGGGGCGCAAATAAGATTCTTAAAACTTCAATATCCATTGCCAATTATCATATTAACATACATGATAGAAAAATGGCACATTTTATTAGACAAAAAGAGCAAAAAGGATATAGAGTAAAAATTAACAGTTTAATAGATATAATTTTAAATTACAATGTATTATGGATACGAGAATGAAATAAAAAAGAAAAAAAACGCACGTTGGGTTCTTCATACGTTATAGTAATACTTCAAATGTTTGTTTGATTTTATCACAATCGTTTTATCAATTGTATTCAAATTTATCCAGTAATATATATGATATATTTTCACAACGAAATATAGTGGGCACATTTTAATAATAAGAGTTTTCAAATAGATAACCAACGGGTTTTCATTTCATAATTATTTAACAAATAGATCACCATATTTTCGTCATTTGGACTTTCTTCATCGATCAGTAACACTATATTAAAACATAAAACTACGTAGAACGCACTCTTGAAATTTGTTCTATTTTTTTTTTTTTACACACACTAGATATACACCATCATCCAGATTACCATACTCACATACCAGGGGGCATATATGTATATATATATAGATACATCTATCATACATGGTATATCTAATTAATGACACATTACATATTAGAAAATCTGGTAGCTTTTGTACAAAATAACAACCCCACATACCCGATAAAATTGTATTGAAAGCTGCCATTCAATAATCGCACAAGCGTATATCATAAAAATTTAAAGTTCTATCGGACTAATACACATTCATTGCATTAGGCTTTTTAAACATTATATTTTATGTGTACGTCAGTCACGAGCTTATTCGTTCAGCTATACAACAAGGAATGATGATCTGGCATGGCATAGTACTAAGAATTCGTTTAATTTCTACCTTGTGAATCTTAGAGAATATCAATAAAGATATAAAATAAATTTCATATATCTAATATGAAATGAGCTTGGAAAGTTGATCTCGCATTATGCCGTGCTCATTCTACTACTGCACAACTTATTTCAACATTGCTAATGTACAACCAATAATCGGTATTAGACTTTCATCCAAACTAAACGCAGCTTTTTAGCGTCTCATTTTCAAAATAATTCTAATAGCTAATACTATGCAGTTCATCAATGAACATATGTAGGTGTATGTGATCAATGATCAGAATAACACCGTTAAAGTATACTCAAAACACCATCTTACTAAAAATACGTGTTTAACTATCAATATATCACCTAAAGTACGATGAAAACATTGTTAGCAATAGTTTAGAGGATAGTCGAAAAGCTGTAACGTCTTCAAATTCGATCAGAGTTATCTATGGATGAGCAATAGTTTTCATTTTCGCATTATTTTATTCGTTTTTTTTCTTTTGAGCTTTGAATCAGTTACGAAGCATTTTCCGATCAATATATCTATAGGTAAATAAGATTTAGTCGAAAGTTTTCAAAGTCGTTACAGATTTCCAATGGATTGCCTAATAACTAATAACTATATTACACAGGACGAGTTCATCTTGAGTAAATGACAAATTTCCAGTCGCATATTGTCGAGAGTTTTATAGTTTTCCAAGATAATCTTATCCCGTATAATTGTTTGGTTTATTAGATGATGGATGCAGTATTTATAATTTAATTAAACGTATATTTAGATACAAAATTATTACTACAGTCGCAGACTTTCCTCATTTATGATACGGAATTAGTTGCTCCTTAATATACGCGACAAACGTAAGAACGATGTATACGTATATAATGTATGTATGTTTATATGTATAATACGTATATAGTTTATGTGTAGTATTTATGATTAGTATTTATTTACAGTGTTCTTATTATATCTTACATCGCATATATTATGTATTATGAGATTGAAAATATAGTATTTAGTAGATATATTCAAATGAAATCCATACTATAACGGTTGAAATTGGATTCGTTGCATTTTGATAATAGGTTTTCTTATCTCTCATATTTTCATTAACATCCAATTGATATGGCTGTATCACATAGTATTTAGTTTACATCTCGCGCTAAATTAGAGGATTTTAGAACCATGCGATAAGTTCAAACACATATAATATGTATAAATTCATTTTTCGAATGTTTCAAACATCAGAGATTAGGGATAAATTAATATAATAATATGCCTATACTTGTACAGAGTTTGCGGAATCGTATTGTATAATTGATTCTCAATTTAACAATCAGTAATCATTTCCTCAATATTTCACACATGTAAGGAATAGTTACGTTACTTATTCACGACTTCATTATCACACAATGATAAATAAGCACTCGCTCTTGGAAGGAAAACATCATTCATTGATTTATCATTAAATTTATTCCGATTTCATTCGCGTATTCGAAAGATAATGAATTTGGTTTCTCTTTTATTTTTTGTTCTCGTTTTTTTATCAATTCATCACTAATTTATCATCGTTCTATAATCCCCCGATAGAATGAAGCTTTGAAAAATACTATTCAGCAATGAGGGTGGAAATTCTTATTACACAAATATTGATTTTGTTTGAAGCAGGTGATGCGGTATTTAAATTATTATTAAATCAACGTAGTGTCATTAGACGTGAAAAATGAACAGTTTTCTAGTTAAGTGAACAATGATAAGTGAATAACTCTTATTACCACGAAATTGATTGATAATAAGGCAAGATATGAGATTAAAAAATTCTAGTTATCCAAAGATTCGTAGATTCGAGAAGTAACCTTCCATCGGTTGCATCATGACTTGTAATTCCTTTTTTTTTTAATGAATTTATACAGTTTGTTCGAACAATGTTTCCGGTAGATAATATTTAATAACGAAAATCCTGATCGCCTCTTTTTTTCGAATGTTCTCTCCTTACCCTTCATTTGATAATAATACATAACGCACTAGAGTTAAGAACAGATCACCTGCAGATTACCGTTAATATTAGAAATGCGGTAACAATTAGGGCGTCGAAACTGATTCTAAACCCCAAATTACACTGTAGATTATCCCTGTGATAAAATGTTGCCGGTGGTTGTTCGTCGTTGAACTTACACTGTCCCCCTTGCGCTTTTAATTCCGCCTGTAATAAGAAAGGTAATGAGAATAGGTAAGTGCAATAACGGAATTTGAATATTTTTGATCACCTAAATCATCGAATTTATATTATTATATCCGTACTGACTCACCTGACAAAGATCTCTGCAACGGGGACAAATAAGAGCCCCTTTGTGAAGCCATCCGTTATGCATTATTCTTATCGCGATTTCCTGCCCCGGGTGGTAACATGTGAATGTGTAATTTGCAACCTGAGTAAAAATCGAGTGATTAATAATTCGCAGTTAATTACATGATTGGTTAAATATCTATGCATCTGATATTGCGATATGAGAAACAACGAGTGAACTTACAACGATATGTAGTCTCCCAGCCTCGCATATGTACTGGTAACAACCAGAACCCCAATGTTGCCACTGTCTAGCTTGTTTGCAAGTTCTTTCTTCCCACATTTGATTTGTATGATCAAAACACCTGGAATGTACCCCGTATTTTTCTAGAGCGAAGTTCTTGTCCGGATCTGAAAACGTCAAGAAATCATTGAGAATCATCATGGTTTTCGAATTCGTTGGAATCGGAATGGACATCATAATCATGATTTTTATTACGTGGATTGTTTTCTTCATAAAGACAATGAGATCCTCTGACAACTATGTTCCTAGCTCTCCAAGTAAATTCTTGAATATAGGGGCAGTAGTCTGCCAAGGACACGGAACCCCCGTAGTATTGTTCCTTACCAGGAGGAACGTGTGGTATCGAATCAAAGTTCTGTGGAGTAAAGAGTATTTCTTAATTCTCATAAGAATAAAGTTCTCACCAAAGACAGTACCTATACCTGACTCACTTATTTTCTCATCAATTAAATACAGACACATATATATCGTATAAATTATGTACCTGATATTTTTTTGGCAACGGTTGCTGATGCTCAACAAGATTGCATAATGCTACTGAACTTCTGTCATCCGTGCATTCGGTTTGAAGAGGATCTTGCTTCACCTTGTTGCAAAATGGGTGAATCGTCTTTCCTCTGTAATTTCGAAAGAAAAAGAAAAAAAAATTACGATATAAAAATTATAATCTAAGCCCGAAGTTGTAGATGTACTACTTAGCCATTCTTTAGATCGATACCATCCCATATAGCTTTACATTAAAATGAGATAAAGTTCACGAGCTTTCAGAGACCAGAAGCAGTGCTGGGTTCGATATGTACATATTATACGTATATATACATCAATTCGGGTAAATTTTATCGAGTGGATATTACTAGAGTCAGAAATAATCCATCTAAAATTATAATTTATCGATTTTACGTTATATCAGTCATGCGAAAATACGATATCACGAGGCACCTGCTAGCTGCGTTCACTACTTCCTTCACCTCTCTTTATACGCGTATTTATAGACCATAGATAATATCCGCGAAGCATTAGAGCAGAAACAAATCATCCGTCTAATATTCCACTTTGTAGTTCTGAGCCAGTGCTAACGAATACTTTATTACACCTAAATATATCTATTTGTTTTTCGTGTTCATGTGTGTACGATTAGAGGTACTCACTTTTTCTCTCTGAATTCCGCGCGTCCGTAAAATTCAAAAAAAAAAAAAAAATGAATGAATATCAAATTAAAAATAGCTCATTTTTCATTATAAACAATCTAGTGACAAGTCGAAAGTCTTTTTATTCCGTTAATTACTTAATGTCGAATACTCACGAGAGCGGAGACGATTTAAACGATATCCACTCCTTGCAGGACTTCATCGCAAAATCACAGCCTAAATTTCTTCCCCAACCCAACTCCTGCGCCATAGAGTAATTAGCACTGTACCAGCCGGTGTCTTCCATTAGAGCTAGAGTAATTCGTGAGTAGACTGGATTCTGTGTATGCGTTCCCGTCATTGCCTCATTCTGTGAACAAATTAATACTGCAACATCGTACATACATGTGTATTATACATACACAGTATAAAAACTAGCAAGGGTTTAAACGATCTCGTCAATCAAAGTCTTACCCTGATCCAACATTATAATTCGTGAATTCGCTTCTCCTTTTTCTTCTTCTTTTTTCTTTAGATCGAATTTAAACAGATCAACTAAATCCGCCTCAACTTACCTCGAAGACTCGTTTCTCCCAGTGAGTGAGTGCCGTTCCGTCTTCTCCCTGATCCTCCAGTTCAGCACCCTCGAGTCGATCGCATGAAAAGTGGCGTCTTACTTCCTTACGAACGTTCGGTGTTACGATCATTTGCATGTCCCTTTCTACAGAACCTCCATGAACCTGCCAATGAGGTCTGCGAATTTTTCTGATAGTATCTTCGCTCCACTGATGAGTTTGAAGCCTAGAAAGATAGGGTTTGGGCTAGGGAAATATATCCTTTCGTAGTTTGATCCTTTATTTTTTTCAGTCTGATTAAACTCACTTTTCGTTGAGGGGTGGTTTTCCGGTGTCAGTACGCCGCGGCGTTCTTGGCTCGCCGTTTTCGTCCCTGTAAAATGCGTAAAGGCTTACAGAGAATCCTAGCGCGTGAAGGATCTCATGTTTTACTGTACTCAACAGCGTCTCTAGCTCTTGAGGTTTCGTGCTGATGCTGCTAGGGCAGAGGTTTGCGTGACCCGCTATTGGCCTGTGGAAAAATTGAATTCGTAAATCGAAGCAAATAGGTAAAACAGAGAAAGAGGATTGTCGAAAATAGAGGAAAAAGATTCGCTCTACCATCGGGTTAGTTAGTTACGGAGAGTTCAATATTTCACCACCCGATCCCGATCGATCGGTCGAGCGATCTATCACATTGCTTTTGCTAGCCGATTTAGAGGCTTCGATTCGAAGCGAGGACCCCATGCCAGGATACCGCATCACGGATTCGTTCGAATCAGCGCTTCTGCTCTCTGACGTAAAACAACCCAGCGATTTAAGCCCCAGCAGTAATTTAGAGTCAACTCAATATCCCTTTCAATCGAACCTTTGCGAAAAGAACAATCGAACTCTTTTTCACTAACAAATTGGTTCGCGTCTAAATCACGATACGGAAATTCGTTGTTTAAATTTACAAGCCAAATCTGTACCGTTTCCCCATACTGAATTCTCTACATTACTTTTGGCTCTGGTCTATCCCAGTTAACGATACTAAAAATTGGAAGGAAAAAACCAAATGGACGTTGCAACAGCATAGCACACATATCAATTAAGTAACTTTTAATTAACGGATAGATATACGGACTTCAGTGTAATCGACACCGCTTTTTCCTTGCTACATGCAGCTCGTTGATATCAGGTATCTAATTAGCGGATTGAAAAGCGTTATCGTCGAGCTCGTTACCTTCAACTGATCAAAAAAGACAATGATTGAACAGAGATAGAACTTCATTTTACTAACCGGTCCAAAGCAGCTTCTTGTTGACAGTGAGCAGCGTAGGCAACGGTGAGTCCTTTGTGACATCTTTCAGTCTGCATCGCTGAGACGTAAAAGACAAAATCGGAACCGTCTATTCCTGGGCCTGCCTCACTTCCTTCAGCAACTCCACAATCGTGGCCTGTCGCGTTGCAAGTTCTGCAGACCTGTTTTTGGGATTGAAAGAATTTTTTTATCGTCATTTTTTTATCGACAAAAAAAGAGATTAGTTCGCGAAACGTTCGATTCGTATACTAGAGTCACAGGTGTTCAAGGATTGAGTTCTTCGAGGTTGGTCAAGTAGTGACGTATAAATATATACAGGAAAAGGGTCCTTGGCTGTTATGTAACTTGCCAAAGTCCTTTGGCCTACACTTGGGGTAAAGTGAGACTCGACTCTGCAGTGTGACGTATACTGGTAACGAAAGCAAACAATCTCTGTGGTTTATTTACGAGATAAATTGATTGGTTGTTTGCCCAGTTTTCGTAGGAAACATATTGTGACTCTGATCAACAGTTGATTAGTCGATCAATTTTAACGATCGGTTATTACTTGTACGAAATTTATAAAAAATTTATACGAAGATGGAGTAAAAAAATGTAAACATTTATTTTCCTGGTCTTCCCTAGCCCCAAAATATAAAACCAGACTATGAAATTTTTTCGTATCGATATCCAATATCAAAAAAAAAATATATATATATAGTATTCTATGATTCAACATTCTTTCCATGACTCGGTCGAATTATTTCCGAATCGTTTACCGGGAAATATTTTCGTACCATTAATGAAAATCGGAAACTGGTCGAATTCGTAAAATTCTGAATAATTTCAGAATGCTTCGTCGACTATCCTTTCAGATATCCCGTGGTGGTCCGGCTTGGTATACTTTGTTGAATATGATAAATTTGGTAAATTCTGGGGAAATTTTTTTCGCTTGAAAATTTCAATCTTGATCAAATACCGGGGGGTATGGAATATATATCCGTGGAAAGAAGTATGCATACTATAACCAGTGCCGGTTATTATATTCTGAAAGAAAAATGTGCGGCTAGAAATTGATCGGATATATTTTATAGTAATTTTCCCGAGCGGAAGAAGCCACAGGACCTCAGCTCTTTTAGGGTATTTGCCTAAATTTCAATATTGTGGTGAACCGAAAGAGGAAAATAGAGGCGGGTAGAGGAAAACTGGCAAAGAGATATAATAACATGATACATGTATAGCGATATATACCGAACGACGTCGCGGGGTCGCAGCGTCGCGTCGCGTTCTCGAGGTGAAAATTTGGTCGCTAACATAGCCGTTATACGACTACCCACTCATTACCCTTAATATCCACCATCGCAGGTTGATGAAGTGGAGAATTTATGCTCCCCATTAATCTCGACAACATAATAAGTCATCCTATAGCTATTTGTTTGGTTGGGGAACGACGGGATTCCCATACCTCTCTCCTGTCAACTGATGTCGGACCTTCCAGCACGCACACGTAGCGTTGATTAATAATTACGATACTCAAATTCCCCGTCAGTAGAGGTTCTTTCTATGGTTTTTTTTTCTATTTTTTTTTTCATTTTTTTTTTTTTAATGCAAACTCTCACGCATAACAGCCCTTATACAGTATCACGTTTTTCGTCCATCCATCCATCTACCAACTCATTACTTTTATACGAATCGTTAATTTCGAAGTTAAACCATATAAGAGCGGGTGAAAAATTCTCGTGGGATCCGCATACATCGCGCTATCACTGCAGTCGTAGAAAATAAATGAATCGGAGTATGAAAATCTCGAGACTTTTAGCAGATATTACTCATTCGTCTTCGAGAACTAGTATCATAACCGTCACAGATCATACTTTGAACTGAATTCGAAATGCCAATTAACATCTTCTGAAACATTTAGTTTAACTTACGTCAAGATGTTCAGGAGGAACGGCTACCTCGCCGCATACGGTTTGCGGTTTACACGTGTCGATGCAGTAGGTATGCTGGTTCTTGACGAAGACTTGATTGCTCTCGCACTTCCTGAAACACGATAATGCAAATGGAGGAGTTTAGTTTAGTTTGGATTCGGTTAGTCGCTCGCTAGTATTTACGTCCTGGCGAATGTCTAATTAGTATTCCGTCACGAGTACGGCCCAATCAAGAAGTAATCTTCTCTCTACTATGCTACTTGCGAACTAGGCTCGAACTTAGATCTTCTTGTAAATAATAAATAAATTAGTCCAAAGTTTCCAAGGATGTACCTACACTCAGATTAAGCGTACCTTATTTTATCAAAGAATCTAAGTAACCATGTAACTTTGATGTAGATTATATGATATATTATAAGGTCGAAAACTTTTATCAAAGTAAATTCGAGCATCATACATAAGAATATTATAATATGGAAAGTACGTAACAAGAACGTAGAGCGAAATGTACGCGAGAGTGAGGGTACGTGTATCATAGTCTAGTATACGTATAATATTTACTTCAACAGCAGTGGAAGTCTATAAAGTTTTCTCGTCATATCCGCGAGCTGGTCTGGTAATATCATAAAAAGATTACAGTGATACTGTCACGATCATATTACACGGTTTAGGTGTGATTTACGAATTTACGTCAGCATACTAGGATTTACGTGAAATTTTAACGACGTGTATACTGTTGCAAATCTGTCAGGTAGTTCACCTGCATGTGACAAATCGTTCTGGTTTTATTCGTTGTATAATTTCGTCGATCTTTTTTGATTTGAATATTTTTTTTATTTTATTTTTTTGAAGCAATACGTTGAAGAAGATTGGACGGGAAGATATGCACGATTTGAAGTACATAGATACTCGAAAAACGTGAAAAGTACAGTTATTTTCAAAGTGGAGAAGAGATGCATCTTAAAAATGACGACGATTACTATATTTAAGGGTACTCTTCACGGTGCTGGTATCGTAGCGTGCGCTAGTAGAGTTTAGTCGAATTGACGTAGTGGAAGGAAAAACCCTGCGAAAAGCATTGGTACATCGATCGCGGGATAAGGATCGGTGACGATGTGCACGCGACGGTTGAAAATATACTGATAGGATCGAGGCTCACCCCAAATGTCAAATAAATTTTAATTTATAGCATCAAAGATATCGCTTAGCTGTCAAGTTTCATTTTATGTACACACATATATTTCCATACTAAACTAGGAAGGGTAGTTAATGCTGCATTGCAGACTATAGCGTTTCTTCGTTTTATAAAAATGAAAAATTCATAAAACTTGAAAAAAAGAAAATTCTATAAAATATTTTTTTCCGTCTCTACATTGAAACGCTCGTTGTGGTTGACACTTTACAGGGACGAAGTAACAGCTTATCGATCCGATAATCACACTGTTAGTTCCACAGTACCTACCCACTCGTCCTTGATGAAAGGGTCGGTATCTACCCACGCAAAATTCCCTTCTGGAATATGCAATACGTAATGTGGTATCTCCAGTCGATTAGATTCCGTTTTATCCCCCGCCAGATCTCCGGCGAACCCGTATTCGCGATATGTAATCGATCGATACAGTCAGAATGTCCCACTTTCACCTTTCACCGTTGCATAATTTAGCTGTCAACTAATTCTCAGTTGTAATTGACGTACATCTGAATAAATGCATGAATGAATGAATGAAATAAAGGGAGGAATGAATAGGTAAGGGAATGAGTGAAATATGTATAAAAGGGGCATTTAATCTCGGGGTAGTTTCTCTTCAGAATTTCAGGCGCAAAACGTCATTTAAAAGCTCGACTATTTCCAGGTGCGCATTTAGTGGCGGAGGTGAAACGGCAGATAATATGAACTGTTAACTGCACAGGGGGTTTTGCAGGCTACAGCACTCTGCGCCAGCAGGGGGTGCTGGTACACCCTCCTACTTAGACATTTACATGTATGTATGGAAACCAGCGCTCTTGAAGCATCGTAATAGTGGTTGTGTAGATAATATGTATATACATGTGTTATGTATGTATATGTAGATACATACATACTTATAAATGTGCAGCGGAAACAGGTAAGACGTAGTAATGGACTCCTTTGCTCCTTCCCTCGTTTATGCTAAAAGCCCGACTACCGGCATGCGCTGTGAATATTTCCTAACAGTTTTCAAAGTTTGCTGAACTTTTAATTCCGTTGAATACCCGCGGCTGTCGAGATAATATACAAGTTTTTTTGATGGAAAAATATCAATCTATCCAATTAATGCATTAGGAAATGTGAAAATTTTGAAAAGGGTTTACCGCAGAGCTTTAAATGGAATAATTTTTCAGTCCAGATATATGGAGGGACATGGAGTCTTATGATCTGTGTGTTCACCTTATGGTATATTCAGGGTTCGTGTTACCCTCTAAACGTTTTGGGGACTCTTAGTGACCCGAGTCACTCCCAATCGTCTTAAGAAGGGCTTAGGCCGCGGCAGGGTAAACAGTCCGGAATCGTAGGATCGGATAAAATCGAAACGATTTTACCCGAACACGCGCAATTTCACTTAACCGTTCGGCAATAACCGTTAGCCTTCCATTCAACGGGATCTTTATCGAAGTTGCGAGATTTTATCCAACGACTAACAGATACGGATTTTATATATCTATATACCTGGGTATAGCCAAAAATCCTCCTCATATGTTACCATTATTATTCCGGATATTTCTTCCTTTTTTTTTTCTTTTCTTTCGCTTTTTACGTCGTTTCTTATTTTTGTTTCTACGACGATTGTCTCCCCGCACTGTACTGCCTACTATGGGAGTTGGGACATTAGAGGTATCCATCCGTGTGGTTTTCTGTATAGGTAGGTATATTGTTACGTGAAAAGCGGTTTTTCCCGCAAATAAATTGCCCGGAAAGCATTCAAGTAAGCATTCACTAGCCATGGTCTCGTTTTCCTAAAAGCGAAGACGCAGGCTCGGATCCTTAGCTACTTCTTCTTCTTCTTCTTCTTCTTTTTTTCTTTTTCTTCTTCTCCTCTTCCAACTTTTATTCTTTGAAAGAGGCAGGGATATATTGTTCTTCCATCCGAACCTTTGAATTCCAACGAATTCCGTGAAATTTGATAAAAGTCTCGGGTATCGTAGGATCGGTATTAAATTTTTTAGAGTCACTCCAGACTAAAGTATCAATCGCATGCAAAATAATCCCGGAGGGTTCCTCGGGACAGTTTACTACCGCGGATATATACCTGTTCTTTGGAAGAGAAGATTCTCTATCTCCCTTTGGTCAATTTCAGGGTAGGACTGTAAAATGACAATTGACATTCGAACGAGCGAGCTGGGGTGTCTGATCGTTAAACTCGAACTGATTTTTCGCCCTCGGTGTCGCCAACGATCTTCTCATCGGAAGGCAAAGTTCACTGAAAACGTGACTAGGTCAATTTACGAGGCTCTGTTATGTAAATACGGAATTCAGACTCTAGTCTGGGTCGAGGACTCGTTAGGATGCGGCTAAGGATTCGAGAAACACTATGATTCACGAGATTTCGTCATAAAAGAGGATTTGACGACCCTCGGGCGCCGTAATTATCCCTCACCATACGCGACCCGGCTAGAATCTCTGTTCTCCATCAGACTGCCCGCTCTGTATAACCACGAAAACTGATTGTGAATTCAATTTTGGTCTAAATTCATTTCATCCCATACAGTCAGTCGTTGTTCGCTCGCTTGATTTCCTCAAATCTCACAATTGCCACTAACTCTCAAACGATTTTATTCAGGTATTCGTTAGCCGGTATGCCCCGAGGCGTGTGCTTCTGACAAACGGTAGGTATACGCATACCTATATCAAAAAATATTATCTTTTTATACACACTTTATCAGACATTAACAATATGCCTGGACTTTTAACACGTTTCCGATTTTTATTTCGCCTAGTATTTTTCAGAATAAATTTTCTCCATTAAATTAGACAAGAAATTTTCTTTTTCTTTCTTATAATGCTTAAGAATATTTTCGCGTTAGTTCAGACTTGGAGAATCGTTCAATTTTTCATTTCGAAATGAATCAATGAAAAAGCTTTTGGTTTTTTTTTTTCTTTTTGAGTAGCAGATACGCGATCGGGGATACAGAAGAAAAGAAGAGAAAGAAAAAAGAAGGATTTTTCTAAGAAGTGAAAAAGAAAAAGGGAGGAAGTGAATTAATGAAAAAAACTTGATATGGTTGAAGGTATTTCTAGAAAGCATATATGTGCTGCAGGATACGAGATAGGGAAGTGTCGTGTAATGCCTGCTGTTCCGAGTTGCCCTTGTTTCCGTGCTAGCTATAGGGCAAAGAGGGAAGCTGGATTTCGACGATCGGTGACCCGGGTTCTCGCGGAAAGGGGACGAGCGTATGTTTCATTAGTGCCTTGTTCAAGATTACGAGACCTGGGGAAAATTGCGAACCTGCGAGGCGGGGTTAGAACAAATGAAACGTGGAAATACGGGCTAACCGGGATGGAAAAGAAACAAAGATACATACTTTTGTATGAAAATTACTATTTGGGGGCTTGGGTACACGTAGGTACACATCACTGCACGTATTCAACGGACACATGGGAACTGAACCAAGTCACGATTTGCCTCCGGCAACTAAACAATCACTCATTTATGAATATACATATACAGGGTGATTCACCTCGCGTGCACCACCGTATATGGGTAGATTCCTCGTGAAAATCTAAGACTAAATTTCCTTTACCGAAAATTCGAGGGACCGATAGTTTCCGAGATACGGAAGATCTTATATAGTTGACCTATCGCAGAGCGTATAGGTCGCATAGCCAGGGCATCGCGCAACTTCCTCTCATGCGCAGCCCTGTCCGCGTCACCTATAAGTTCTGCGATTGGTCAACTGAGATCTTCCGTAGCTCGCAGACTATCAGTCCCACGACTTTTTTGCTAGAGGAAAATCATCTTAGATTTTCACGAGGAATCTACTCATGCACGGTGGTGCGCTCAAAGTGAATCACTCTGTATATGCAAATAACCAAGATGCTCGGATCTTTCGTGAATAGAGCGGAAATCCGAGGAGCGGAGTTTCGCTGTTGACGAGAAGGAGTTCGGTGACTGAAAAGCTGGAAAGCTCGGGTTTGAATTTGGCCTGATTTCTGCGTTCGTAGGTATTTGTTGGTGAATCGTGAGGAGGGACGCGGTGCGCAGGTATATCATCCCCTGATATACCGAACGTCAAAGCATGCAGCGAGCGTTATTAGGTTTGCATGAGAAATGGGCTTGACGCGGTGCGCAAAATGGCATTCCCCCCGGCTAGGAATTATAGAAATTCTGCGGTGCGGGTGTATAGGTACCTATATCAGGGGATAAAAATTTTCCGACGTTGAATTAAGGCGTGATTGGTGTCGTGTTTATACACCGTCAAGTTAGAACTGCAGACTCATACCCGGGGGCTAAATTTTCTTTCTAACTTATAACATGGATCTCAGAGAGATGCTGGAGCGTTATTTACTTCCTTCTATCTGTTCTCCAGAGAGAAAAATTTTCCACAATTTTCTTCATCTCGCATATAATAAGTAAAGAAATTTCCGCATCGTTACTTTAATATGCAATTTAGCACATTTTTAACAAACTATAATATTCTCTCTTCAGTTCAACTTCCGTTTATCATAAGTTGATTGAATTTTTCCTCGAACTATATTATGCAGACGTTGAGAATTTCCAAGCTAACAAGATACATCATCGTATTCCGGCTCAACGAATCAATTATTTCCGTAAAATAAATAAATAAATTTATATATTCGGTTGAAATAAATAATTTATTGCTCTGTAATCAGAATATATTATTTATTTGAAATGGACAAGGTTTCGCTGCTCCTCTCTCATATTGAGAAAACATGGAATCGAGACACGAGATTTTTAGCATCAAAGATAACGATAACCCGAATGCAAAGCTTTTTCTAAGAAAAAAAAAAAAAAAAAAATGCAGTCAAATTCGAAGCAATAAAGACACAACGAACTTTTTTTTCAAGTTTGAAATTCATCGTTTGAGTAAACAGATTGTAATAATCGTTGGAATTAGTTGCAGTTGGTTTGGGACAGTGGTGATTTACGAGTCGTCAGGGATGATTAGGGTATGAGTGTAGACGGGGAAGTTTGAGTTGATTAATACTTAACGAATACCTACGTCTTTAATGATTCAATCTGACGCTGGCTTAGCTAAGTGAATATTTGATTTTCCTCCTTTATTCGCTAAGATTAACTATACGGACTTTGTTGACTCGCACATTAAATCAGTGTAAATAAAGTACATAAGATACGAGAGAGATTTCCGAAATTTCTACATCCGGTTTATAGATCGCGGATGTTTAAGCAACGCCGTATATTCAGTACATTCAAAGATATCGGATTATTGTCGAGGTAAACTTTTAATTGGTTGTATCGGAAACCAATGACGTCGATGAGACAATTGAGTTACTTGATACTCATTATCCGGCATCCGTCTATATAGAGAGAATCGCGGAGGATTTCCAATTAGTCTGATCGTCGTTAATGTTGGATATAAAAACCGAGAGCGGTATTACAGAATCTTATGTGAAGCTATGGAAAAGCAATTTTGAAAAAAATAAAGTAAAAGATAAAAGATATAGAGCCAGGAGGCGTTTGGCGTATAAATTGCCGGCGATAATTCAGGTCCGATGAAAAAGGACGAGCCGTCGACGTACACATTCCTTCAGGGAATATTTCCGAGCTTCGAAGATCGTGGTATGAAATTCTCATATATATATACGTGAAAGATCACGAGTGTACCTATATGACGTAGGCGTGTTCGGAATGCGTAATTTTTTACTATTTCAAATCCAATTTCGCCCGGACGCTGTGGTGCTGACTCTTGACTTTGATCTGTAAGAAATCCGTTCCGAGGAATTTGAACCGTGCGTTTGTGACGCGGTTCGAATACTAGGTATCTGTTCAAAAGAAAAACTGATTTTTATTGAAATTCATCAATTCTCAAGTGCATGTATTATATGCACGACGCAACAGGGGATATATATTTTTTTGATATATAAATTATACGCCGCTGGTTCCTTCGGTGAAAATCTATCCATAATCAAATTCTACGGGATAACTTCGCGTATATAATATGTATATCCTTTAATCTAACAATGATAATAACAAACCTAATTGTTGCCCGCGTCATATACCGCCTGTGGTGACCTAAGCTCTAGCAAAGTTTACCTAGCTTCGCAGTTTGCGTGGATTAGCGGCCACTGCAACCGCCAGTTTCAGGAGCTACCGTTATCTAGCCATATAAGCAATTACCGGGACGAAACCTCGCTTTATCCACGCCCTACGTCAAGTTCTATTTTCCATTAACTCTAGCTGTCCAGTTGGTCAGATATAATTTACCTAAAACACAAACCCGCGGTTGTTGTTCTTGTTGCGCGGATATACATTTTGAGTGAAAGCCCACGTCCGTAACACCATTTTCGAAGCAATAAATTTACGATAGCTTTTATCATCATGCAACGATTATTAACAAGCGGATATAATTATTTACCCACAATGAAGCGGCTAACTAATTAAACGATATTCACACGACTAGTAAATCAAAAATGTGAAATAATTAATTTCAGGAGATAAAATAAAAAAGGGGAAGTTTTTTACGCTTTTCGAAATGCTGAGCTCCGGCCGTTGAAAGGCTCACATCCTCGATTCCGTTGAAGCAATATATACTATATACATGGGGGATGGTATTATACGTGTATACATATATTAATCGATTTCTTCCTTATTCTCTCGGTTATTTTACCCCATTCGTTTTCATTTATCGAAAAGGACAGATCCCTGGATATAATATGCCGATGGATAAAAATAAATGAAGCAGGAACTAGGTCATCAGAAAGAAAATTAATGTATAGCCACGCCGGATTGCCCCTAATTGGTAATAACGGAGGAGATAAAAAATATCAAGGATACATAATATGCATGCCATTCTGACAAAGGACGGAAATAAAGGAAAAAATAAAATAGAGAATGAGGAAAGAGGGAAGAACATCCATTCATCGCTATACCACCCCCTAACGCTATATCAGTAAAAAGTTTGGTGCTTAACTTCTTTTTCAACTACGAGCCCTCACCTCGAACACTTTTCTCGGGGGGTAGTTAAAGGGAATCGAGCTAGGTAAAAAAGTAAAGCGAAAAGATTTCAGCGGCGTTACCCTAGAGCGACAAGCTCGACGAGAAATAATTTCGAATCTTAGAATCAGAGGCTAAAATTACTTCGGAATGAGATACTCGGGAACGGTGGTTGCGCGGGATTCATGATTGACAACAATTTCGTGCTTGGTAATAAGATTTCGCCCCTTTATACGCGGCGGTACCCCCAAAAACAAAAAGAATTTACGAAGATGGGGTGGAGACGCGGTATAACGAGTTCTGGGAGGAGTAATTGAGAAAGAAATTCAAGAACAAAAAAAACAACGAAACAGCTTTATATATAGTGCCCACTATAACTTCGGGCAATAAAAGTAATTACTGCGATTAAATTGACACAGTGGTTAGCTTCTTAGATAATCGATATCTTAATTACAATATCATGAATTTTGTTGCCAACTCTCTTATCTCTTTCAACCATGTGGCAATAAAATGTCAAAGCTATCGCAACGGATGTTAAATTATATGAAAAGTTTAGGTCTTCTACTATCTGTTCGGTTTTTCTTTCATTTTATTTTTCTCTTCTTTTATGCACGACTTTCTACAATCTGTACCATTCTACCCGTCCGTTTTGATCACTTGATTGAATTTCTTCTCGGAGTACAAAAATTTCTACTTTTCTATGACATCGAAACTCCCTCAGCCTGGGTACCTGCTGAATGGAAATAATATTAGAAGAGCATTTTCCGACTTCGTCATTCTCCGCACTAAGTACATTGCAGCATATACCAGCGTGGATTTTTATTTTTTATTAAGAAAAACCACATTCTACTTTCGTATAAATTGAGTTTTTAAATAAACTGCTGATGTTGGCGCGGGTATTTTTCCCGTTATTTTTTTTTTTTTCAAACCTTTGTAATCAAAGCACGCTCCAGTCATCTAGCTATCGCATACGTTGCAGTTCACTATTTGATGTGACGCGACCGCACTGTCTATTATGTGGACGGCCTAATGACAGCCCGGAACTGCTGTGTCAGGGTCTGGTCTCACTCTGGTTGCCCGAAACATTACCAAAGTTCGAAAATTACATCGTATTGTATTTTCGACGGATTTCAACCTTTCAAACGAGTGAAATACAGCGTAAAGCTTTCCGTGTAAATCCTATTGAGGGAAAAAGTGTTTTATTTTATTTTTTTTTTTCATTTTATATTTTATACATTTTTTTCTTTCTCTTTGCTATACATTTTGCGAACAAATTGTATCGCTCAATTCGAACGTGTCACCCTATAGATCGCATGATTGTGGAGAAATATGTAGGCGCCCATACGGAGGGATTTGTGAATGTAAAAGCAATAAAGCGTGTTGCTTGAAAATCATGTGACGGGACGGGTTATTGCGTACGAATCACCCCACAGAGGTTCTCCGGGCTTTCAAGTCGTTTTTTATCGTTTCCAGTTCCCTCGAGCAGGGGGAAATGGGTCAAAAGAAATTTTCGAGTGAACGATGTCATCTAATAACGGTGTTATTGAGTTTTTCAAAATAAATATCCGACATTATTTCGGTTCGAAAATTTTCATAACCGTACATGGACCCGGACGCCCGCGCCGGGGAGAACGAAGCGCAAATTTTTCAATAAAGGAACATGTACCTACTTAAACTCTCGATCTTATTCAACATTGCGGTAACCCTGGTTAGTTCCAGCCACTTATAATCTTTTGTAAAGCAACTTCGTTTGATCATGTTCAGCTCTGTGTAACCATCGAGGTCATAAAAATGGAATATTCCTGCAGCGCAGAGACTGTCTAATAATTAATTTTCCGACAATAGAATCTGAGGAGAAAAACGTCGAGAATGAACAAAAGGAAAGGGAAAAGGAAAAGGAAAAGGAAAAGGAAAGGGAAAATTGTATTCTTCATAAAAATATATTATGCGATGGACGAAAAGCCGCGTCCTACATAGAATTCAAGAATAGAATACATTCCCAGGTAAATCAGACCGAGTAGCGAAATATATTTCATCGTTTGTCCAATTGTAATCCTCAAATTAATGAACCGCAAAATCCCTGTCATTATATTCTGGTCTTTTCAGGAATAAAAATTTTACTACCTCAGCAGAACTATAACGGCAACAAGAAGAAATACGATCCTGCAGTTATTACATCCGGAGTATATTAATTCTCCAGGTTTACACCAATACATAGATCCAGAAAATGATCAAGGGGCCATATTTCGATTCCCCTATATTATATTGTGACATTGAGACCTTTATTCCAAACCTCTTGAATAATCTATGCGATAATCAAGCCTTACATCCAATTAATAAAACTATCGAAAAAAATTAATACCGAATAGTAACTGTGCGTATAAATCCAGTAGAAATATGATATTTATTCAAAATTACAACATCATCATTTAATATTGAAGGCAGAGTGCAACGTATTGAGGATTTGGGTATTAGAAAATCCTTAGAAATTCACCTACACTTTTATTCGCACATCGATAATCCGTATTGAATTCCCTAGGGTTTATCCAGGGATAAAAGTCCCACGTTTAAAAGGAAGGACTAGACGCGAGACCAGCACTCACTCGGCGGTCCACATATTGCAGGCTGACAATACACGTTCCTTTTCTACTGCAGCGCTTGGCAGACTCAATGCCGGAGATTCTTCTTTCAGAGTTTATCCCAAGTAGAAAAGGGTGTCGGGCTTGCTGCTCCACTGCACGTATCTGTTACACGAGGCGTTTGTGAAATTTAAGGGTTTAAATATCCACGTCATGTTTTTTTTTTTTTTTTTATCTCATTTTTTTCTCTCTCCTTTTTTTTCGAACATTATCGAAATTTGACTTCGGTACTTCATCAACGTGTTAAACGCTGTTTGAGGCATTAGTATTTTTTGATTTTAACAGAAGTTTGGACAGCTTTTGAGAACTTCCTTTGAAAACCGGGACGCATTTTCGTAATGGGTTTTAGAGTGCCTCGGGGTAAATTAACGGAGTTGGACAATTTTTAAAACGGTGTATAACAATTATACATTTCTTCGTTTAAAACACACGATGAATACTGTAGATTTCAAGATTAAAAATCGGTTGAATAAAATTTGATTCTAAAGTTTTTTTTAAATATACTGATCATTGATACTAAATGATTATTACCACATGTTATTACCATCAACGTTGAAATTTAACAAAATTAACAAACTAACTGCTCCTTATTTCGTTTTATCATTATCCTATCTTCTCAAACTTCTAAAGGATTATGCAAAACGGTAAATAGCTCAATTACTCCTGGTATTATCCGCTTCGTGATTTATTCTCGCTGATAATTTCAGTCTTACATTAATTAAACCAACAATTACCAGAGAGAGAGAGAGAGAGAGAGAGAGAGAGGGGCTAAAATATTTCACTACGGGTTTTAAATCATACTATATTTACACGCCGAATGCGAGCAATTAACAGTCTCTTGGTATAAGTGCTGTATTTATCGTTAATTATACGCTCATTAATAATGCCAGAGTTATGTTGAAATTGTTTCAGAATTTATAAAAGAGGAGAAAAAATTAAAAAAAATAATTTAGAATTTTCTTTTAACCCTCCGTATATATATTCATTCGAGCGTATAATAAATGAATACGTTCTATATAGGGGATGAATGAACAGTAAGCTTGCCGAAATCCCTATAGAAATAAGCTGTAAATCCACCGCAGAATCGAGAGTAAAATCTCATTTTTAGATTGAACCTATATCCGATAACCACGGGTAAAATAAAACACCTATGACACCATTGAAGTCTGTATATCGTATCGTTATCAAGTTTATACAACACCGAATCGGGGTCGTGTCGTATCTAGACCTTTGATAAAAGGCAGTAGCAACACCGCGGGCTTCCTGCAGTCGGTTAACCAATCGTCTTGTTTCCCGTAAAAATAAAGAAATACTTTTGTAGTTTGAGACAAAATCGTTTTCTATATTTCAAACCGAGAATTGCCCCGCAGGTTCGAATCGTGAAGATATTACTTCGGGTTCAACGGGTCATAGCATTCCATACCACGAAATATTCGATATAATTTAGCTGAATGGCCGGTTATAATCACGGCAATATTTTCTCGACATATTTACACCTCTAGAAAACCGGGGAATAAATAGAGGTAAAAAAATGAATGAATGTAAGACAAAAGCCGAAGTTAGCTGAAAGGCTGTGTCACGCTTTACTGTATACCTCCTACTACAGGATGGAAGATTCTTTTGAAGAGAGGTCGCGGCCTAAAATGCGTTAATTCTAACACCATGAAAAGTGTAAGTTACCGAGGAACACGCAGTCCATTTATACCACCCGCAAGGAATGATTTATACATTACGTTTATTCAGAACATTTAACGTGCGTTGTGGAGAAAATTTATCGCGAAACAAAGTTTGGAAACTTTTTCAGTATCACTGCCTGGCTTTTAGAGAATTCAGCGATTTTTTATACTCTTTTTCACGCGCGGTTTCTGCGCCACAAAAGTAAACTTTCAAATTTCTAATCGTTCGATATTGCTAAAAGAGGGTGTAAGCATGTACCTCCTCAATCGCTTGACAAATTTTCCATTAAATCTTACGATTCCTAATTTAATTTAAGATTCTAAAGTCCAAGCTATACGCCGCGGTCTTACTTCCTGCAAGGTCCTCGACGTCGAGGGTGGGAGGCAAACGGCTCTTTGACGCGATTCCTCAGTCTTGTTTTGCGGTCGTAGTGGTTAGCGGGTTATTCAAGGCGCACATTTTCCCATCTCCTAGTTACGTCGTACTCGAATGATGCTGAAACTGGGGTTGGGGTTGGGGTTGGAGTTGAGGCTGGAGCATTGCCCTGTAAAGTGGTCTTTGAATGTCCGACAGTATACCACCTACCCCTATTTCTCTAGTCTCTATACCTTAGCACTGTTCGTTACCATGTCATTAACGCTTTTATTCATGTTGCATCGCAAATGATAGAGGAACTGCTGTGAAACTTTACCAGTAATCGGTTTCTGCACGGAGTTAGACTTCATAGATGATTAAAAAATAAAATTATATATATATACAGAGTGAGTTTTCTCTGATATTGAATGAGGGAGGGGCTTGTCAGCGCAAACGCTCCGCCCCTTTGTATTCACACTTGTTATTGTCGTATCGAGAAACCCCACTTTTATTTTCATGTGTCGTGAAAACCACCAGAAACCTCACTCTGTTATTACTATCCTAAATAAGATCATACCTGTTCTAGGCTCCGGACAAGAAGGGCATAGAAGTGGGGTTTCTCGATATGACGAAAACAAGTATGAACGGAAAGAGGCGGAGCATTTGCGATGATAAGCCCCTCCCTCATTCTATACGCGAGAAAACTCACCCTGTATATATACATTCTTGTAGATTCAGTAATGATGAAGGCGCGGGATAAGGAGACGTCGAAGTTTTTACGGGTTTTATAACCCGTGTAAAGCCAGGCTGATTATTTCGTCGCAATATAAGGTGTAAATTAATATTATTTTCTTTATTAACCGCAGAAAACGAGACTGCTGACACTTTTATGCGAGAAATAAAATTAGGTACGACAAAACGACGTCGTTTCTTGCGAGCGTCACGCGAATCTCCGATCTCCGTCGAGGAACAGGCGGCCGGTTTTTTTCGCCTTATCGCGATGATAGGAAGTCGAGTTAATAATAACCCCACTCTTGAAATTCCTTTGAAATAAAAATACAGGCTCTCAGGCATAGTTTTCCAAGTATTTTTCCCATCTTTACTTCGCCAATTATATTCGCATAAATAATATAGTACATAAATATCGCACTTCGCCTGATCTCGTATAGCGGAAATTCTTCGTCGACTCGATCGAAGATGCGAAAAAATGTCACCGTTACGGTGGCTGACCTTCTTTACGTCATATTTTCTTATGATGGATTGGGAGATCCTAAACACGAAATCGACTGAATCTCAAAGGTTGCGGATGGGAGTCGTTCAAGCCTTTGACTTTTCGCAAAATTTTTCAAGGGTGATTTTCTACGGCCACAAGTTCGGGGACTATGACGTGCGCAGTCACGTGCAGTTAACATGTGCTGAGGTATAAGTTCTGGGGAAAAAAAACGTATTAAAATTGTTCATTTCAGACAAAGGAAAATGGAAAATTTTCAATTTTGTTACGATTCAGCTTCTCATTCATTATCTCTGGAGTTTTATTTTTCTCTTTTTTTTTTTTATGTCGTATTCGGCAAATTTTTGGCAAAACAAATTTAATATTTGTTTGAGAATGGGAAGTGAGAACTGAGAGTCGCATTATACGAGTCGGTTATATCGCGAGCTCTCGGTACATTAGCCATGCCGAGCTTTATTCCTCCGAGAAAGAAGGAACATTAATCTGAGGCTTTGTGACTAACTGTAGAAACATAGGCGCGGGGGAGACTTGGAACATTAGTTTTTGGTGTTAAGCTTCGCTGAACACGCAGAGAGGAATGAAAGATTAATAAGAAAACGTTTATTTACTCTCCAAATGAACATATCTCGTTCGATTTATAGCACGAATCTTGATCCTCGAGGCCATTCCACATTTCGCAATTTTATTTTGAAATAAAAGTTCGCCTTTTCAAGACTGTAGCGATGTTTCAAACTTTTCCGACTAACGAACTCCATCCGTTATTCGTTGTTCATAACTTGTTGTGAAATAATTAAGGTAAAAATTCATTTTACAAGTCTCTTTTCAAACAAGAGGACTCCGTTAATTGGCTCCTCGAAGAGCAGGGAAGAGAAGCATCAACTTTCGGAATTGTGACATAAATGTGATGTGAAATTTTTGCCGCATTTTGATATGGATAAAATTTGAATAAACTAAATTCGATTTTTTTTTTTTTTTCACCCCGTTTCGTCGCTAGTTCAGAATGTCTTGAAATTTTAATCAGAAAACTGAAAATTTACTCTGTTTAAAGAGTATACTACGCAGAAGAGTTCACGATAGACCGTATACTATACTAAAGTTGAGATTATTTCGTTCGTTCACCCGTTAAATTGCGAATTTTCGAGATTTCCTGCGGTTACTTTGGACAAAATGAAAATCGCCCCGGCGGTAGTAAAAATATGAAATGAAATTTCCTCGGCAACGGACCTAGGGTCGAATCCAATTCTCCTAACTTCACTGCGCATCTGATTTTCCCCGTTGACTGATCTCGGACTGACCACCTATGTCAAAGCGGCTTACTTTATCGCGTGATATTAGAATTCGGTCGAAATTTACGACGGAAAAGAAAAAAGAAAGAAAGAAAGAAAGAAAAAGAGGCAGAACGACGTCCGCGTCGCGTCGCCTGCAGGGGTCCGCATGAAAAATCTTTAGCGTAAAACAAGAAAAAAAAAAAACGACAACTATATAAGCAGTAAATGAATTGTTTTTAAGAAATTGGGCTTTTTTTTTTTCCAACGTTTTCTTCTCATTTTTCTCTTTGTCGATGTCATACAGCACGCTTATGGTTTGGAATTGGTACGAATACCAAAGTTTCATTTGAGTCTTTGACTTGCAAATGTCACTCCCTAATTGTATTTCGGTGTTTCGCTCTTCGCTCGCAGATTCGTTGGCCGGTTTAAAGTTTTAGCTTTCAAGTATATAAGGTAGACGGATAGAGCTGAAGGTATAAGGTATACAACGCGGAAGGTAGTGGTTATTATTGTTCCGACGTCACCAGGGTTGTTAGACAGCCGCGAGAGAAAACTTTTGAACGCAATTACTCACGCCGGTATACTCCCGTAATTAAATGCAAATATTTTACAACTACCTGAGCTGATCCGTACCGGAGATACACACAGTTAACGCATTCCGAAATATAGTCAAACAGGTCATGTGTTTATCCATATACCTACCCCAGGTCCTCTGCATCCCTTGTAATTAATGAATATCAAGGATTGAACCCCCGCCTGTTCATGGCGTTCCGTTTTTATTTGATCATTTTTTATTTAACTTTTTTTATTTTTGTATTTATTTTTCAACCCGTAGCTAGCTTCGGTACTCGACCGGAAGAGAAGACTATTAACGTGACATCGCCCATGGGGATAATAAAGTCTTCAATAAAAATTGCCGGAAACGACTACCGCACCACTGAACGATCCGATGATTGATTCACCACAATTTTCGAACATTACAACAAATTTGAGGATAGAAACAAACGAGAATAACGAGCATAATGAGCGATAGGTGTATAAGAGTTTAATCGATATTCTCTTTAAATATCTTTACGATTTTCAATCTTGAATACAATTCGCAGAATTTTATTGGAAATTCTCAAGTTGACCTGCATGCTGTTGTGGTAAAACGATAATTCCATCATGAATCGCGCTGGGATGTCTAGTCGAATTTTATTAAATTCATGGGCAAGGGTCAGCCACGTATTTGAACCGCTTGGACATTGGTGAGGTTGGTTAGCATCCCACGCTCTCACCTAGTAGGTTGAAATTCGCAAATAGTTGCCGAAGCTTATAGTCGTATAATTGTATCGGATCTGAGATAACTGGTTGCGGTAAATTTCCACTGTTGGAGAATTTGGTTAATAATAATTGAGTTTAAGACACAATGAAATAAATCAATTTATATAGGACGTTAACATGCGAGATAATGAATTAAATTCCATCCCCTATGCACGATGTTGAGCGATAAAATTTTATCTTGCGATTATCGAGCAGCCAAGGTATGCCGAAAGTATGCCAAACCACGCATTGGCAAAAAAAGTTCTTCAGTTTTATGCGATAGGTATAAAAATGAGATGATACCAGATAGTATAGATCATTCAGTTATATATCTGGGTAAATCTGTTAAAAGTTTAATATGCCATAATGATTACCGTTTTTTTTCTTCGCTTTTTTTCTTTTTTTATTACATCGGATAAAATAGATCCGAGTTGATGTTTGCCCTGATCATTTAAGCTGAAACTAAGCTCACTGGAGCCAGGAAAACCGGGGTAGGTATAAAGTTTCGAGTCTGGAAACGGGAGAGATCGATTCGTCGACCGCGATCAGGTAGGTAGGTAGGTAGGTAGGTAGGTATGTCTATAGTATGGAGTATCCAACGTGTAGGAGGGTAGAAGCTTTGCTAATAAAGTACGAGCACGTAGAGGGGTTCACGAGTGCCGGTGTATAAATAAAATGACACAGTTTCGCTATTTACTTCGAGGCTGACAGGGAGGATGGTGCCCGAGGGTGCGGGGATGCATCGAAGAACGTTGTGTAACGTAACTGAAGAGGTATTCGGGGATTCTGCACACCAGCCCTACGTGACTTTAGTCAATAGTCAACATCATCAATTTCTCTCTTACGCAACCCCCTCCCCAACAGTGTTACGGTTTTGTCTGATTAATTCCAATGCTTTACGCAAGCAATTTAGTTGCGTAGTTAAACGGGGTATTAAATTTTAACCATGGAATTAATCACACCATGCAGTATCATGCCATGTTACATTACATAGAAACGTTTTTCGCTCTTCTTCGACATAAAACGTCAGAAATCGATGAAACATGAGAAACATATTCTATTCGTGAATTAATTTCAGGTCAAATTCTGCACCCACGTCATAAGGGGTCGAGTTTTTCTGATAGGGATGAAATAATTCGTGTTTAAAGGTTCGAATAATTAAACGAAAGGTGGAAAAAGTTAGGGTATGAGTGCAGCAGTAATGATTTTGTTTCATTTGAAGAGATCTTGTTGTAACAAAACGGTATAGAATAATTACATACTAATGACTTTGGGACGTGGTCCGTTCGGTCAGTGCAGGGGATGTATCACTGACCCACACGAATCTGTGGACACCGAACAAACAGCCGCTCCAGCAAATAGGGGATTGTTGTTTTTGGCCAAGAAGTAGGAAGGTACAATTCAGAAGGTTACCAGACTAGAATAACACGGCTTATATTCGCATAGCATTGCGAAATTGGGTCAAAAGTGCGCCGTTTCTTATACAAACGATTTATTATCATATTACGGATTATATATATTCATTTTCTAACGCTTTTATATTTACGACAAAATCGCATATCATTTATGGCATCTAGATTTAGATAAAAAAATCACTCGCTCAGACGCTCTTTCAACTTACGTTATAGAAAGAAAAAAAAAAAAAACAGTAACCACGACGCGTACTTATCTATACAGCGCGAGATAAAATTCTTTAAGGAACGACGCTACCCGTTAGGGTAAGCTGTCTCATCTTTCACAAAATTTTTCCTCCAGCTGTTACAGACAGGTATAAGTCGATATCTTAATATCAGTATCAAAAAAAAAAAAAAAAAAAAAAAAAGAAAATTGTAATGCTCGTCGAAAGGTATAGATAAAAATTTGAAGTATACTTCCCACTCTATATTCCATTATCGAATTGACTATTGCCCGAATATTAGGGAAAGTGATACTTTATAGAAATTGGATTCAGTTTGCTCATATTCTAGAAACTCATAACGCTCAAATCCACTTGGTCAGATGTCCGCAGACGAGCGAATACAAATAGCTTGAGGGCCGACTCGACCCGTGCTGCTACTACTTGGCATGATAGAATTTGCGGGTAGGTTGCCTCGAGGCAAATGACGTCGAGTTATGAGCTGATATCGTATGTCGAGGTGTTGGCGCCATATAAGGGTTGGTCGTTCGGAGCTGGTAGTCGTCAGGGTATAACCCCTCCTGTTTTCATCAGAATAAATTAGAAGCGGTGTTCCAGGTATTAATGAGCAGCAACACCACCCCGAAGGGGGCGGCTTAACGCTACACGATTTGTTCAGAATAATGAATTTTACATGAGAAGGGATACTTCCACAGATACCCTTCCCTCCTCTTTTACTTTCTTCTCTTCTCTTATTTTTCGTCGTTCGGTTCTTTCCTCTGTTACGTAAATAAAACAAAAAGAAAGAAAAAAGTAAAGTAAAGTTAAGTAAATGTAGGTATCTCTGTCCGGATTATCTCTAACACATTTACCTCAAAAACCCTGCGGGGTTACTGTCGATATTTTTTGTTTTCATTTTTATTTTTTTGTTTTCATCACATTTTCGTTTGTACCTACTACCTTTACAATCACGAAATAGAACAAACAGTACCTGGGATCGATTTTATTCGTTTATATTATACAGAGTCACAATATGGTTGTCTGTCAGGGTACAATCAGCCCGTTTAATCCTCGGTGTTTCGTGCCTGGACGTATGAAGATCGTTATCCAGGACAAAGCATCTCATCGGTTTCACCAAGCCCCCAAAGTTCCGGACAATCGTTGAAACGCTTCAAGATTTGTACAGTAGGTTAGTATGTACATACGATGGGAATCCAACCAACCCCTGCATAGTCGGTTTCGGTACGCTCCTTCGAGATCTTTGTAGTAGCAGCGGGAAGGAAGCTAAGTAATATCCGTTCGAAGCGAGGAGAACAAGGATCGATATAGTTCCTTGCCGAATGTTCGTGAGCGTATGTCTTTCTCCCTGATCCAGTGGTGCAGCAGTTCTGAGAAGGGAGAGAAACGTCTAGGGGATGTGACGCGCTAAGGATCGAACGAACCCTGCCTGCACCCGGTGTTTATCCAAGGAGTTGGCACGACGCCGACCGCCATATTCCTCTTACACGAGACGAAGACGACGCTCGTTCAATTTTACCCCATACCACCCCCGTACCTTCGCTTCAGCACTAAGGCCAAGACGCAATTCTAGGTGCAGCCCTATACCTAGATGCACATTGCCAGTCGACGTTACAGACACTGCTGCACGCTGCTCGGAAGGATAGAAAAGGTTTTACAGGAAGATTGCTTTCCGCGAATGCGTTGGAATTCCATTAGTTTCTACAGAAGAGCGGCTCGTGCCTCGATACTGTTAGAATGTCGTACAATGGCGCTACGCAACACTCACCACTTCTTTTCCGAGGACATTATTCTGATAAGAAATAGGTATAGGTACTTTCCCCTATTTCTACGAATCCAATTAAACATTCCGTAGGATTTATCATTTTCACATCAGCGTATCCGAGCTTGTGACGACAAATTGGATCAATTTCTGAGTCGTTTTTATATGTAGCTTTCAAGCCGCGAGCCCCGTGGGAAACTTTTTTTCCAAGGACTTTTAGGACGTAGAGAATATCTTCCTGGTCAAATAAGGGTGGAAACAAACGTGAGAAAGAAGTAAGGTGAGATCTATATTTACTCTTACAATTTCGCTTTCGCGCCCTCACGCTATGTCGAATACTTCGTTCTACAACTTCTGTTAGGCCAAATATAAGGCACGAAGCTCTTACCGCAGGGCTTTTCAAAATAAATAAACCTCACTGGTACTGAATACCTGCTCGAGGACTAGAACTGTCACAGATCGTAAACACGGATACCAGGGCTGTTTGCTGTGTGGTTAGAGCGCTTGGACTGACTACGAAGTAACTTTTACGTTCTAAAAATATTTCTTGGATCAGTTTGGACTGATATTACTTATGAAAATTGTAAATTACGAAGATTACACTCGAACTTTGTAGGTATGTGGAGAGAGTCTTGATCAATATTTACTTCACAATTATGAAAATTGTTCAGTGTTGAGTTTAGCGAGATTATCATCCAAGGTATGAAAAAGTTAGTCAAACTTCTGGCTTATCGAATGACAGATCAACAAAGAGATCAGTTTCACGCTCCAATAAATGTGGAATAATCGGACAAGGGTAAAGTTGAAAGCTGATTGAAACTGAGAGCTCGTTTCATCGTCGAATTCTTCTTGTTTCTCAAAGCCTCGAGGAGCTAGAGGATTCCTCCGCATAATGGTAACCCTTTTTGAAAGGAACTTGACGATTTCAACATCGCAACACTTTACAATATAGCTTTTGCTCTACTAGACACAGCAGACTTTCGTTCAGGTTTCGTTTTAACGTGATGTAAACAGCTTCTCTGGTCGCTTTGGAAAAAATCGTAGAATCACGAATCTTCTAAGAAACGAATGAACTATAATTGAAAATGGTTCATTCATGATTGATCGCAATAAAGTTATAAATTGAAAATTTGAAGACTATAGGACCCTTTGACCCTTCGCTACTGAACGGTCCAGTTTATATCGTCCGGAATTGAGTGTAGGGGTCGAGGTTCTAGGTCGAGATCCTTTCCTCGTTGCCATGATATTGGAAGAGCTACCCGTGGCTCGGACTCTTTTATTTCGTCTCCTGTCTGCTCTGGCAACTTGGTAAAATTCATCTCTTAGATATGCAATCCGCTAAATTCGCCGACAGAATTCTCTACCTCAGCCAGCACCGAGTTCCATGCATAATTTCCGCGTTCGGAGGTCGTATCGATATTCATGTAATTTGAAATTCCATAAAAATTATGGCGTTGCTTCGGTGTGCAGAAATGAAGACACGTGCACTTCATTTATCCACTTGATCTAAGTACCTAAGTGATAACAAGAAGAAGAAGAAGAAGGAGAAGGAGAAGTACGTCTAGAGTCTGGGGATGAGGATTGCGGCGTCAAATTTTTGCTCTGAATGACACATATTAATTCCCGTTAGTCTCAGTTGGCTGGAGTCGATCAGGATGCAAAAAAGACGCGAAATAAATCAAAGAAATTTGCATAGAACAGGCGCGACGGTGTACATCCAACCCCTTGCTCTCGCGCCGCTAGGGCAGCTCGGAGGGAAGTCTCCGGCAATAAATCAAGTCCTGACAACACAAATACAAATCTCCGCTATGCATAATCACATGCGCTCCTTCCTAGGAGAGTTTTGGCCCCAGATGCAAATGCGGAGGTGTACGAGGGTAGGTATGTACCTAGCTACCTACCTACCTACCTACCTACCCCGGACTCGTATGTACGTACGCGAGCATAACTGGTATTCAAGAGCCAACGATGATAAATCTTTGCCTACGTAATTTACACTAATTACTTATATCTGCATGTACATGCATACAATTTCGATCCTGGGTAATGAATGCAAATTTCAGATTAACCGTTGATACTGCATATGACGTGTGCAATGTATACCTACATGAGTATGTGCAGTGTCCACATTCAACCACGCTTGGTCGTAGCCTTTCAAGAGAGTACGTCCAACTGTTTACGGCTAAGAGAAAATCGGCAGGATATGGACTTTTTTTTTTGGAAAAAGGTTTCACCTTCTTCCCTTCCGATCATTTATCTGACGATTTTTTATATGAGTTAACGAATTTCGATGAAATATATAGGAGCTTGTAGAATTGTGAAGTTCTTTTGACCTGGTCAGACGTCGAGAGTGTAAATCGTTTTTTTTTTTCTCTTTCTTTTCTACTCACCGATTCAGACGGATTGTGTTTTTCGTCTCTCGAACCATCAGCGCTCTCTCCCAAAAATGGACGGCCTCTGGTAGAATTGTATTCTGAAAATAAACGAGTTGAATATATTCATACATCATTCGTTTAGTTGATTGCCTTTTTTGTATATTTTTTTGTTTTTCGTTTTTCCGAGATCGAATTTTATCCAGAATAAATCTACGAGTTTTTTTTTTTCCTGTGTAGACATTCTGCCCAGAATAATCGAGTCGAAATAGGCGAAGGGTTCGTGTTCACAAAACCGGAGAGAACAACTTGCGACACGCGATCCAGGCGAGGCTCGTAAAGCAAAGGTAGACAGGTACGTATTGTTTCACTTGCGGGTAACAAAAATCAGGAGATGCAATTACTCTGACGTAGTCAGGGGCTGCTACAGCTTAGCTTAAATCCTACGCCCGCACAGGGCCGAATAAGTCGTGGCACGCAAACAGCGGATAAAATTTCAACATTTTACCGCAGTGTATTATTCTAATTACATTTTCTTCTTTTTCCACTTCTATTTCCGTTACTTTTCGTTCAAATATCTACTTGAAAAATTAACGAGAAAATAAACTAAGGAATTTTTAGTTCAGGAATACACGAGATGATTATAATTTTGAAGATTATGAGGGAATTTGTAAAGCAAAAAACAAAGATAGGGTGAACGCCACGCGAGGCCCGTCTAAGTATACTACGTACGTCACTGGGGTGAAATGAAAGTGGAATAAAAGGAATCTGAGAAAAACCTGAGGGAAAGGAGAAGCAGAAAAAAAGGAAAAACATTCTTCAAACGTTTTCTTATCACAACTTTGCACACTGACGACGGATCTTATTCCCCTCACAGGAATTCCCGCACCTAATTATAAAGGAATAAAATGGTCTCCGATTTGCTGCGGAACGATTTCTTATCATACGAATAAAAAAAAAAAAATACAAAAAAAAAACAAGGAATTATTAGCGTACCCCTACGTTAAACAGCATGGAAAAGGGTTTTGGGCTTCCTGCTTTTCCGGGAACGTAACAAATGATTATTACAAAGCTTCCAGGTGCCAAAGCTCTGTCCTCGTTAATAACAGGCTAATGAGGCGTGTTCATGATTAAAATAGGTGCCGTTGGGAGCGTTGTAATGACGTCTGAGGCTAAAGGACGGCGGGGGCTTTTCCTCTCCGTCGCGTGGCAGGGCAAAAGAGTAGATGGCAAGTAATGATAATTAAACGACTAATTAGTTAAAAGCCTCCACATTCGTACTTTATGCGATTTCAACGACAGGCCACTGACAACATCCAACAAAAATGCATTCGGTGTTAAAAATTTGATTATTTCATTTTTTTTTTCAAATTTTTCTGATCATATAGATCATCCCTCGTTCTATGAACGTGCGATAGTTGATTTCGACTTTTACCTCGCATTTTCATCACAGTTTTAAATAAAGTATCATATAATTTTTCTACGTGCACACGGGATAGTGTGTTATTTTTCAAAATGGTTCGACTGTTATTTGGGAAACCTTATTTTCCTCCCTCGTGATAGTATCGATTTATTCAGGACGGAAATCTAGCGTAACAGGCCACAAAATACCTCTAAACGTCCTTTTTGCGGCTCTGGTATTTCACCCCGAATCGAACCCCTTATCCATCACATTCCCATTCAACTGGTCTGCGAGGTTCTGATCCTAAGCACATGCTTAGATATCGAGTCTTTGAGAGCGCCTTTTAGCACTCTGAAACTCTTTGAAAATTTTCTTTATTCTTAGAAGTATTTTCACAAAAAGTTTCACAGCCCTACAAGGAAGCCGGAATAACCGTTGGAGATTTTTTAAATGGATAGACGATAAGCCCTGAATATATCTTGACAATATTTTAACGAAGGTGAAAGATTTTTTACAGAATTATCCTCACGGCTTGAAGTTCGGGAAAATATCCTTTTGACGTTGAAAAGTCAACGTGTTGATTAAAGAATCAACGATAGTAAACCTTTTCAATGTAAGAAGGTACAAAAATACTTACGTCAAATCTTGATTGAAGGAACCACGTGAGGTAAAAAGGAAAAAAAAAATGTAAATTTTAGGTATACAAGGGCGAGAGAAGAACATTTGAAAAGTCAGAAACGGCGAGAAATCAAAGAGACGAAGCGGAAAAATGGAGTAGAAATAAATAAATTGAAATTTATCAGATTTATGTGGAATAAAGGAAAATGTACGTTTATTTTTTCGGCAAAAGCGACCCCTTCGTTTCTTACACATAAGCTGGTTTATTTTACTTCTTCTCTTTCCAATTTATTCACTTAATTACTTCAACGGTCACGCAATATCGTTCATCTTCTCTTACCCGGGAATCACGCGAGTTGAAAATTGTATTTCAGAATCTGCAATTCTCATTAAAAAGGGGGAAAATAAGGTACAGGTGAAGCAGAAAGTCCGTATATTCAAACGATCCGTTTTTCCATTTTCCAAATGAAAATATATACTCTTCTTTTTCTCGTCATTAATTATTCTAAGAATTTTTAATACAGGTAAAACTTTTTCACCTAATCATCTCCGGCTCATTTTCCTCCTCATTTTCTTTACCTCCGTTAATTTTTCTCCTAACCCAAACCCACACCCGAACCCCACGCGGTTCGGGGTCACTCCTTTATTCTTGTTAACTCTCGACACCCTCGCCGTCTATTTATCCCTACCAAGTTTATCATTACTTATGAGGAACACTCCGCAGCCTCCTTTATCACAATATTTCGTAACTCCTTTCGCCTTATCAGCACCGCGTGAAAAACATCCTTTTTCCTTTTCTTTTCCTCGCCCAACTTCGCATGGATCGCTCTCGTATTCTTCGTTACATTTGCGAAAGCCTTTTTAACGAAGGCGTGTATAATTTCACATCGCAAGTTTCGAGTTTCAAACTTTAGAGGAAAATTTGAAGAAAGGAAAAGGCCGAATTCAAGGATTGGGACATATGGTGTCTCTGCGATCTGACTCCTTTGAACAAAAGCCTTTCAGATCGGGTATCGGAGTAAAATTGTTCACAACAAATCTCACCTCAAAAATAACAAACGCATTATTGGAACTCTATTAAGGGGTGAAAAAAAAAAAAAAAATGTGCACAGATTTTGAAAGCATTTTAACAAGAATATGGAACTTTAGACTGGAAAATATCGGCGAGAAAAATCACCCGAAATAATTTCTCGAAATTTTATCTATCTTTTGAGTTTTAAATTTGAGAACCGTGCTCTTGAGGTTGATAAAGCAATTTTGGTAAAAATAACAAGACTTGAAACTGGATTCGACGCCGCAATCAAGGTAAGACCGAGACGGCTATTCCCACACAATTTCTGCCTCGGACTGTCGGTAATATTAAATGTAAATTTATTTGAATTTAAATTTCAGATGTAATTAGATTCATTTGCGGAATGACAGTGTGAGAGGAGTTCAACGAAAGGAGAAAAGGAATAGAGGCTGGCGCCGTTGGGTGCTTATAACCGTAAACGATGTCCTAGAGTCTAGAGTATTTTAGATAAATGGTGAATAGTGGATAAAAGTTGTCGGGGACAATCTGCGTATACGAAAAAGCTTTCTTTACCAAGAACAATCCACCCCCGCTCAGATCCTAAAAGGATTTCGTTTACGCTCCTATAATACTATCGTGCGGTATTTTAGATTTCAGGTATAACGGTTAAACGAATTTACGATCTGAATAACTGCAATTTTATTCATGAACCAAGCATTAGGCTTTAGATAACTAGCAGGTAATTTAAACAAAAGCCAACTCGGCCCTTTCCGGGCAATATACCAGTACGAGATTCGAAGGGTGAGAAAACGTTCAGGGCGGGTAAGCACATACATACGACCCCACAACGAGGTACAAATTTCAGTTTCGAAGACATTTGATTTCTTAGCCTTTGGTAGTTCATCATTATTCCAACATCTAATGGATCTCGTGAAACAAAACTGGAGTTTGACTCTACCCTGTCGATTTTAAGTTGGTGTAAATCTAAGGTAATAGGGATGATACGTATTTATTTTCTTGAATATCATAAATTTCTGGCGGTTTGAGGTGTAAATATGAATAAACACGCAACGATGAATATGGTGTAGTTTAGGTAAAGCGTGAGGTCGTATAATGGTGGTTTCACGTGTCTGTTAAAATTATTTTGTTATCAAAACTCTCTGCAAAACTCTGTAACACTTTCACGTTACAAGTAGGTAGCGGTGTACGACACGATTTTGTTCTCTAGTGTTGGCTAAAATTGTGAACTTTACTCGTTACCGGGACTCCGGGGTCTAACTCCAAATAAATCCTTTTATCTGATGGTGCAATTAGCTTGGAATAAATTACTACGTCAAGCGTGCAGGCTTTTCCCAAAATTGAAAGTACTAAATCGCGCGGGAAAAACGCTTTCGGAGAAACTGAAATAAAAATAAATACAATTTCTCGGATAGCCCAGACGCCGAGGAAGACCGTCTCCCTATCCAAAATCTGTATAAATATAATTTCCCCATTTCGTTTCTCAATTTTTTTCCTCTTCTTCGTTTTCTTTTTTTTTTTCTATCTTCTTTTTTTCACGCGAAACACCAGGAAATGGAAAAAGTTTCGGCGAGTAGCCACCGACCACATTCCCTCTCGGGAGTTTTATTCATATTTTGGTACCTCGAGGGGACCGATTAAGCGATCTTCAACCAGTAGGCATGAGAGCGTAGAAAAAAGGTGGGCATGTCGTTCGAATAATAAAACCGAAATCATTTTACGGCTTACGCCAATTTTCATTAAAAAAAATAATGAATTTTTTAATACCGCATAAAATGATCTGTATACGGGTGTTTGAAAAAATTTCACAAGATTCTTGCATGTATGTATTTTAATATGGCATAAACTGGCTGCTGTACCTGGGCTAATCAGCTTGACCTGGAGTGGTTGAGTGCTGGTGCATAACAGATAAACTTTTGATTACCCATTTATCAACGGTTTTGATATTTCTTATCACTGCCAGGCCATGGAGTTTAGGCTGGCTATATGCACTCATATGATAATATAATATCCCGCCTTGCTAAATGGATTCACGGTAGTTAAACTGCTAATTGCTCTTCATTCCCATGCCAGGACTAAATTCACTTGGTTTTGCTATACTGAATCTAAAGCTTTTGCTCTATCAACTTGACATTCGGTTAAATCATGCTGCGGGACGGTTCATAGCTCATAGATCATCAAATTAAACGCAAATCTCATCGGTCTGATTTTCGGAGCTAGAAATTCACGAGTTCTTCACTTTAGTATTGAATTCTATAAAAATTGGTCGAGAAATTTGGAAAGGAAGGAGAAAAACGCGTTTTTGGAGAAGCATTAATACGCCACTAACCGTAATTCGCGCAATTTTGTGGCAGTTTGGTCGGCTATTACTCCTCAAGATATCAAACTCTTTTGCGAAATATACGACACTGTGAAAATGACAAGTGAGGATGGAGTATATAGCAGTTTGAAATTTAATTATTTGAAAAAAAAAAAATCTTGGGAATGCAAATTACTTACATTTCTGATCACAGCATCCTATGGTTTCTAATTAGCGACCGATCAAATAATGTTACTTGCAGCTTTCCCATACGTCAACTTCGTCCCTTTTTCAATTACTCTGAACTTTTCAATCAGCAGTGGTAAACCTCTGCATGTTTACTTAGCTTCAATCCCTCCGCAGCTCGGATCACTCTACTTACGTTAATGATTCTGTAGAGTCCACGAATATACCGGGAATGCCTGATGTGGTTTGCGTCCGTTAAACTGACTAATTACGCGCACTTAACCGCGGTAATGACTAGCACAACTATCCAGGACTTAGGCTCGGACCAGACGGTGCGAGACTCGGGTTACCTTTTAGAGTTAAAATGCGAGGACTGCAATGGATGTGGGGGTATTTTCCTGGTAGGTAAAGTCATGGATGTGGTTTGAGAAAGGTTCTTCCCTGGATTCTGCACTAATCTTTCCCTAATTCGAGGTATATCTAGAGAGGTAGATGGGATATATATGTACATTTTGGTCCTCTGTACTAAACTGTATAAGTATGTGCAGTCACGTTCCCCGCGAACTTCCGTAAGGCAGATCGTTCTTTAACACACATACAAAGCTACACATAGCAAAAATATCCCCAGGGTTTTGAGCACGTGGCTTTACAGGGCAACACCTAAGCCATCCCTAACTCCCACTTTGGTCCAGGATCTGGGGAAGTCGGGGAGATTTTCAAAGACCCTAAGGTTTACATGGCGGTCGTGCTGCCTCCATATCCCTTAGAGGATTGCTGATAACATTTATGAAGAGGAGCCTTCAGGGAGTAGCATCCTCAAAATTGCGTAACTATGAAATTCTCTTCGGAATCGCGATACGTTCTGTAGAAATGAAACGATCTGAAAAAGTCATTTATTTACACGTCATTAACAATTATCGTTTCTGAGTTAAAAAAAAATTAAAAACTTCGCCGACTATAACGAGTCCAAAAATTGTCACGTTTAAAAAGCATAGCCTTGCACGAACGTGATGCAAGAGAAATGAGCTCAAGTGCAGTTTGAGAGTTGCGCGCTTAATGGGGAGAAATGAATTTAAACGCCGTTGTTAGTTTCCCAGCTCGGTATTAGCTCTTTCCTCATCCCTATCCGCATCCCCATCCCCATTTCTATTCTCATCCCCGCCTCCATCCCGGTTGCCCTTAGCCAGCCAGCCAGCTACCACTGCAGGTTATACAACTTGCCTACGTTCGCGTTGATTGCAGCTAAAACTTGTAAGATTCAGAGGCCGGTTGAATATTCTCATCAGGTTCTGTCGCGGTGACATGGCGTTCCATTTTATCGCCAAAACTTCGCGTTCACTCTATCAATTGCAAGCCCGACTACCCGATTTCTAGTTTCTAAAGAATCTGGGAACAGCCGCGTATTCCAGTTAAAGAACCAAAAGCTGTTTCACCGAAGATGATCGCGCCAAGCCAAATTACAACTTGTTGAATGCTGCTTCGAAATTCAGACCCCAAATCATTTAGTTGACATAATTTTTACCAAAAATTTGTTTCATCAAATATTGTGGATTAAAATGCACATTTCTGACTTGAATTTATCCTGGATTTACTGACAAACGAGATTCCTTTCACCTCTAAGCCTAGACGGCCAACAAACTCTCCATATATTTTAGCGGCTACAGAACTTGTAGGTTTGTAGGTACTACCTAGAAGGGCTGAGTTAACTCGATGGGAGTAGAACGCCATTAGGGTTCCCTAAAAAACCCACGGGTGGGCTATTAGGGCCGCAAAAGTAACGGGGACTAAAAGGGCTAGCGGGGGCCAAAGAGGTCAAAGCCTTAAGAGCACGCCGAGAAATGTAACGTAAAGCGGTGGTAGCGCGGTGTCGCGACGCTGGACGTCTCGGTGTGACCGGTACGCCTGAACCTTTCAGGATCTTCTGGGTTAGTTGAATACGAGTTTGCCTCTAGTTTCGGCTCTTTTTCTCCAGGTTTGTTCAATTTTTCTCTGACCCCTCGTTATAATCCTAACAGACGCGTTTTACGAGCTTCTAAGTCCTAGATGGAAGATGAGGTCAGCGTTACAAGCTTCCACTTACGGATATTACAAACACTTTAAGAAACGTGAGGAATCTTCCGAGCAGGAAGAAAGAAAAATTCGTTAATTTCATGGCTCAAGACTTTTTTGGAAAAGAGACTCATTCCTATTTCGTTCTCAGGGTGATTATAGACTTTTCGAATCTAAACCCTATATTAGTTGCGCCGAAATCAAGCATGGAAATGTTTTGATATGGTGCGTTTGGTGCGGTGAGATAATTAGTTACACTAATTACTGTAAATTAATTATATATTACGTTTGTAATAGAATATATGAGGTAACTTACGTTAATAAGGTCGAATTTCTCAGCGTCTAACCTGGAACATAAATAAGAAATAGTCTTTATTTTTATGATTAAGATATGTACATGTTATTTAATTGAAAAATATTTGGAATACCTCAAACCGAGGAAAGCAGTTCTAGATTCCGATAAAGGTATTCTCTGCGAAAACCAATCTGTCTAAATCTAATTCTCGAACTTGACTCGTCGTCAGAAAACTAATTTACCAACTAGTTTTAGATCTAGGAATCTACGTTGCGGTGGTAGATACTCTCAAAATTACTTTCGTAATACCACCTCGGAGAAACCAAGCATAGACATAACGGAATAAGCTGGATAGAGTCGGTAATGGAATGTCAAGACTTTGATCTAAGGGCAGAGAAACACTCTGTAAATACCTACATAATGCATCGACATATAGTGAACACTGATTATCACCGTTATCATCTACAGATTACAATCTCCGAGATCAGACATTAGATTCCCGATCTAATTTCGATCGGGCTGTCGAATACCAAAAATATTGGATATCACGTAATAGCCAAATGAACTATCGGCAAAAGAAGCAGCTTTTGCATAAGCGAAAAATGAAACTCTTCTCTCTGCCAGATGATGTGATATAATCATGTATTTGAAACCACCCCGATCCCGGTATCTGCGTACATCTATATACAGGTAACGATCCGAGTGCATCCGGTACGGAAATTCGTCAGCAGTTTCTCTCGGTGCTCGGCAAGCCAAAGTTGGCTTCGAGTCTCGAAGTGAAGTTTGTTCCCTTAATTATTGCTGGAAGCTTGACTCGTATACCTAGATAGTGTCTCTCGTACCTTCCTTTTACCAACAAGCTAGCACCCTCTTCCTCCTCCGAGTATTATTCAGTTGGCATTACTCGTTAACGTCAATCACTCGGTTTTCCTCATTCATTTATTACGCTCACATTTCTCAAATGGGTGCCCCAGGGCACTCGGTCTTCCAAATGATTGGCTATGAAATTTCAAATTTTCCATTTACGTAATTAATTTCACTATTGCTTGCTTTATCGGTCGAATGAACATCCCTATACGGAAGAATTGCATTGCGGGTATTTGGGGTAATTAAATTCGTAATTAAATTGCAACCAGTTCAACCCTGTTTCCAGAATTATATCTTTTTTTCTTTATTTTTTCGCATTAATTTCGCCTCACGAGTTTGCGCAATTTGCAGTTTTGTCAAGGGGTGATTAAGATGCTTAATATGTGCGCGTCGCAGCCGCACCAGAAGCAGAAGCAGAAGCAAGGGGTTGTGTTGCACAGTACGGAACTACAGGGTGGAAAATACTAGGGATGCTGCGAGAGAGAGAGAGAGAGAGGTACAAAAGCGGTCGGGTATACCGAATGAAGGAAAGGAGGGTTGGATTCAAACACTGAAACGCATTTGCGGTCTGCGAGATCTCGACGCGAGATAGAAACACGCGGACGTGACGATGATCATTATTTTTTCACCAGCGTGAAAACGCGGCGAACGAGAAACGGATAATGTCTGAAGGTTTTAATCTCGCTTTATCTCACCCTCTGGCTCTGTACAGGTTCCTAAAAAAAGAATTTCCTCTTCTACTGCACAATTATTATTATTATTATTATTATTATCATTATTATTTTTACATTCGTCGCTCGACGATATATATGTAAGCTACTAAGATGTACCCTGCAGCACGAGACCCCTAAATATATGTGTTGAATTTTCTGAGTAATAAAGGATGGGAAAAAATATTCCAAAAATTGTTCTCGGGCTGCCGGTTCACGGAAGAAAAATTCAATTTCCAAATTCTGTGAGAATGATAGGTTCCCGGAATTGACTCGAAGGGTTGGGAATGGATTTTCGGTAAAACTATATTGGAATAATAATTCAAGATGAAAGAACGTCGGATTGAATTGAATTGGACGGCAATATACGTATAGAGGAATTATTAAGGCTCGTATCTTTGCACGCAACCCACTATATATGTGAGATACAGTTTTGCACGGATTAACAGGCAGACAGGGTGCCGTAGGTGGAAAGATCCTGGTCCATGGTACGTCGAGCGCGAACTCGTGGAATATTCAAGTAGTCTCTTCCTAGATGTTGCTCGCGCGGAAAAAGCGTACTTATCCACGCGCGAGCCCTCGAGCCCATTTTTTATTTTCTTTTATTTTTATTTTTCGTTTCCTTTTCCTCCTTCTGCTTCATTCTGTTTTTTATTTTTCAGTCTTTACTCTCTCCTTATACTGCAGCTAACGAATCCGCCGATTTCTATACCCTGCCCTTGCCCTAGCCCGAGCCCCAGTCCCTGCGGGAGATACCTACTCTGCAATATTACAAATCCTGATTACGTAACTGCGGGGGGCCCTGAACCTTCTCTCGATTTCCGCTTTTATCACGATCACCGTTAATTGCACGATTTCGTATTAATCCCAGAAACCCCATATTTCCCAATGTTTTCATTAGGTTGCCAAAATAAATCGTCTGTTATTGGCGAACAATAAATATCATAGGCTATACCCAAAGTTTATACGTTATTTCATTATTTTTTATTTTCTGTATCAGTAATTTGTACCCCATTATACCTACCCCCTGAAAGTTTATCGCAGTAATTAGTTTTATGATAGTTTTAAAATCGTCTTACACACATACCTAGCTATATCGATCGTAATGTTAAGTTTTAATGGAAAAAGAATAGGAAAGTATTGTGTGCAGAGGGAAAAAGTTTTGCGAAGAATTGTCGAAGGAGCCAATCCGACCTTTTGGTTTACTTTAGACTATACAGCTAAGAATTGATATATTTCTGCCTAGTTTATTGCCACGAAATTATACTGCAGAATTTTCTGAAGTATAGTGTAGTGGGTAGAGAAGAATGAGAATGAAGGAATCGGAGGGTGGGATTAATAATTCCCGTTTGAAGAGCAGAGTCTAGTTTCCAGGGATTGTAAACCGGCGAGGAATTTTGAAATGAGAAAGGAAGACGAGTCTCGGGTTTCCAGACAGGAAGTAACGAGAACCGGAAAGAGTAGAGCGGGGGAAAAGGAAGCACCTACGTTAAATTTCAACCAAAGAAGGTAACCAAGGACTAGTGTGAGCTGGCTTCGCCCTTAGAAATTACAAAAGGAGTATAAGGTAATCTTGGAACTGAGTTAATAGTACCTTATACCAGCGTCTCCTGCATGTACACATTATTTGCATAGAGCCATTACTTTCCCCAAGGATTCCCCTAAAGACGCGTACCTCGAATAATAGGAGCATTAAAATGAAATAACGCGTCCGTATCACAGGGCGTATTAACCCGGGCAATTTTATTCCCTTAAGAATATTTCCCGCAAGAGCATAGTCAGTGAGGGAATAATAGCCACTTAAAATGAAATAAGGTATGGTGAGCATTTAGTATCGGGGATTGTCCGAGGGTCTTGGTATCAGACTTGTATCAAAGTTGTATCAGGATCGTGTCAGCTCGAGAATGTAAATCTTCTCCTTAAGGGGTTGGGGTAGAAAGCGAGAAGGAAGAAGGTGTCGAGAAGAAGGTCAGCGGCCCGGAACCCCCTCGACACTGTCGTCCTGAATTTCTACGTGGTTGAAGAAGGCCGATACGGTGAGAATAAAAAGTTCGCATGTGATTCGACGGCTCAATTCGTTTCCGCTACGATCCAAAGGCTTTTCGGACCTTCTGAATATAGGGGCGAGTCTCCGAATAATTGATCGTGATCCGTCAGCTCGGTCAGACTCTGGGGTCTCACGGTTAATATGTCCCCGAACAATGCGAGAAAGGATCCTTTAGGATCTGGCCACCCGAATTTCGGTCCTACTATTCAGCAGTCTTTCTAGTTTTTTTTTTTTTTTATTCCTCAGAGAAATTTCTTCAAGTTTTACAGGAGTCTCAAAATTTTACGGACAGTTATAAATTGCAACAAATACATTAAAAATCACCGAGACCTCTCCGTACATCACATATTTTATATCTTTCGTTTTTTCAACTTTGGATATTACGAAACTCGCACGACTCTTGATGCTTTTTAATAAGTAGACATACACGTCGCAGGGTTCGTCTTAGTTAAAAATCAATTATTTTTCGAAAGTCAATGTAGTTCTTGGAACGGATCGTTGGATGATAGCTACTTAGGAACTTTTAATTAGTATGGAAACTGTTGACTTAGTTTGAAACTGAGCTGAGGAAACGTGGAGTGATTGGCTTTTGTTTTAAGTTCACGAATCACCTCTTTATATACGTCAATAATTTTTTTTTTATAAATACCTATAGCAGTACTCGTGATAAGCAGACAGTCGATAAAAAAAGGAAGAGATATTAAATGAAAAATACGACACAATTCGGTATTTCGTATGATTCTACAAACGCGGCTATCCAGGGGATCAACTGATTGGCTGGAGGCCAATTTGGTAATGCAGTTTAAAGTCGTGTGTAAACGTGTACGTATGATATATGCATATATGCATCCACGTAACTTTGCACACATTTGATGCAGCAGACACAAGACCGCATACATTTATACACGCGTTATGCGGTATCCACGATGTAGATAATTCGTAAAGTTTACGCTCCTACTGGTAGAGGCACATATTACTATTATGAATTTTGCTTCTGGCGAATAACTAATACCAAGGGAACAGAGCTGAAATGAATCGCTATAATATGGGGACGGTCTCGGCTTGATTCTGGCTTGTTCTCGGCTCAATTTATCCACTGCAACCCCTTTTCCTCTAAACTCCATCGCCCCCTTTACACCCCTTTTTCCTAGAATACTCGCGGGAGCTTAGCCGTAAATTGTAGCGGTCGTTGGTAGATAGCAGAACGGTTAGAGATGGTTAATTACACGCTAGAATTAGTCCGTGTACCGCCTCCCCCGTACCGGAGGAATACCTACTTGTGGTCAGGAAATTTCAGTCCTGGTATTTTAATTGTTTCCAATTTTCGCTGTTATTTTATAAAATTTTCTTCTCAACACTATAGGGATTATCCGTTTTACTCCCGATTCCGCCATCCCTTATTCCCTACATTCATATTTCAAAGGACTCAACAATTATCTATATCGAACATCGAAAATCACTCCTTTTTTTTTCCCTTTTCTCTCCCGCATCGAATGACTTCTATACCCATAAATATTACTCGGGGTGGAAAAAAGGGGGAAACTACCCAGCTCGTCTTTTCAATAAAAAAAACAAAAGGAAAAGAAAAAAATGCGCTGCTAATGCACATCTCAGCCATATGAGCCTCTCTGCTTATCTCTGATTTATTTTCCCTGTTTCGGGCCGTTAGCTAAGTCTATCGTCTGAATCGGTGAAAACCACTGGGACAATAGGAGGAGAGATATCTAAGTCCGAAAAATGATTAGTCTGGGATCGGTTCAATGGTAGAAATAAATTTATCACTTGTTTGAATTTTTGTTGAAAATATTGTGTCTTGAGAAATATGACGTTGATATTTAGAACTGATTTTTCTCGGCTTTGACAATTCTGTTTTATTCATAAAGAGACGAACGCGCAGCAGCATGGCAAGATGAAAGGAGGTTGAGCTTAATATCGACTTTACCGTGTCGAGAAAACTCGGGAAACTCTTGTCGACTCGGCGATTTCCAGCTACGATTCTAGAGGTAAACTTTTTCCATTCGGACCAACGCCGACGGCGACGCGACGCGACGTTACGAGTTGTCGCAAAATGCAGGTAGGGGACCGACGTTTAGCGATCTCCGACCACAGGCATAGGGGTAATCAGCCCCTAAAAAGTTTTTAGATTTGTCGAAACGGTTGAAACCGTGCTATACGCTGGTCAGCCAGACATTTGGAGCTTTAAAAAACCTGAGGGTCGCCGTATAACGCGTTTTACACGTCATTGATAAGGAATAAGGGTCTGTCTTTCTAATCTACTCACTTTCGATCGATTTTTTTTCCGGAGAAAAATGGATATATTTAAAATTTTCATCGATTCTTCGAATATGCGACTAAAATTTATAGAATGAGGGAATAAGGCATAAGAAAAAAAAAAAAAAAACCGCTAAAATTGAGAATCGATAAAGATGAATAAATTTGGAATACCTCTTGAATTTGCAACAACGCCAACGCCCGTGTGCTAACAAGTGTTCGTGTTTGGTAAAGGTTCTGGATATATCTGTCGAGGAAATACTTGGTACAGTCGAGTGGGGTCCAGGCAGGAGAGGCGTCGATTGACAAATGACATCACGGACGAACGCTTCCCGAGTTCCATGGCCCAATATAGATAGAGAAGTGAAGGGTGAACGGCGAAGGGTGAAGGGGGTCGAGAAAGGGTGCAAGGAGCACTTGGGCGTAGACAGCGGTCGATGGACGCCGATGGACGGATTTTGTTCTTCCCTCTTTGGCGACAGGCGCCTCGTGAAAAGCGAAATATGGCAGGCAGGTGCTTCCGTTTGGTCCGGGTATCGACGACCTACCCTTGAAATCACTTGTTCTTCACCCCATGAGTTATTCAGGAGTCGTTATCGGACGCTCGTTCACTGCTATCCCCTCGATTTCGCGATTCCTCCATCTATCCATTTGTTTTATTTTTCTTATACCTTCTCCCTCTTTCTCTCTCTCTCGCCTTCTCTTCCCTTAACTTTCCCGTATTTTCAGCTCGTTAAGGCGTAACCCTCCGTTTTTTATTACATTCGATGAAAATCGAGGATATCAATACAAAGCAGAGGCTGACAGACGGTATTAAAGCCGCGGGTATATAGAAGCGGCGATTTCAGTTATATTGCCTTTTGGAATTAACTTTCCCACCTTGGATTTTTATTTTTCACGATATTCATTCATTCATTCATTCGACGTGAATGGAGAGAAAAGCTCCATTTTCACGCCGTGTTTATTCAGTATTTTTCATTCTTTCTTATTTCTTTCTTATTTGAGTGATTTCTCATGAATAAAAACCGCCATGCGCACATATACGTATTATAATATCTACCTTTGCGTGATAGTGACGTGATAATTTTTTACTCAACGACAGAACTTTTGGCACACCATTCAACGAGGAATTTTTCCACATATTCAACTGGCAGTTTTCCAAGTCGTAGAAATCCACAGTGAATCTGAATTCCAAGCTATGCTACGCAATACATATACATATATATATATATATATATACCTACACATGCTGCAGCGATGTGGCGTCGCGATGCTGCAAAATGATACTTCAACTAAACGGTTCAGATGATACAGAAATCCGAATTTCTTTCTCGAGTGTTTCGCAAACGTCAGCCAGCTGAGTTATTCGCTAAATAGAAAATAGAGAACGCTATCTTTTTACTTTATTCCATAAGCCTCTTATTTTCTACATTGCACTCTATTTCACAGCACGCGTTCGCGTAGAAATACAAGAGTTTCCGCAGGTTCTACGCATATTAAAAAATTCTCAAAGTACCTAGATGAACAAGAAAAAAAAAAAAGAAAAGAAAAATGGAATAAGCTAAAAACAAAAAATTAAAATTAGAGTAGGATTCATTGCAGCGACGTTACGTGGCTCAAAACGCATCGTATTACGATTCTATACCAGCATTCCAAAGCTCTGTATAAATCCAGTGATTATTAGAATTAAAAAAAAAATGTTAACCACGTTCTTCGTTATTTCACTATACTGTTCATCGTCACTCTAATTTACATAGGAGTGTGGAGACTTTTAATTGATGAAAATATTCCATTTTCTTTTAATTTATCGAATACGTAGGTTCGCATAATTATAACCGATGCAATCCGTCGTATGCGATGCATTTAAACTGATTATAATACGCATTGCCCCAAAGTAATGAGTGAATAGTCGAAATCGGTCAGCATCGAAAGACGTAAAATCAATCGTTGATTTAATTGAGTGAACATAAGCGATTGTTACAGAATTTCGTTTAAATTGATATAATTATGATATAATTTATGGCGAAATTGCACAGTTTGAGAAAATTGACGATCGGCTTATCTCTATTGAATTTGGGTAAATTTAGCTGAATTTTTAACCTAGCACTCGCGCGTGGCTATACCCTATAGACTTTCGAGTCTAGAAGCTACCGTATACCGAATATTATTCGCCTCTAGGTCGGTATAATTTCCATCTCTGAAATTGCTGCCTCATTCATACACAGTCAATCGCTTCGCCTAATTCCGTGAGAGTAATAACTAAAGTAATTGAGGCGTGTCCGTAGCAGTTGGCTTTCGTGAATTAATTGGCAGTGCGAAATCGATTGAAGTCTATACCTGCCCTACGCGCTCACTAAACATTCACCGTAATATTCTGAATAATTAAAACTAATTTTACACTTCGAGTTTTCATTTTCTATATACTCATAAAATTTGATAAAAGAACTGACAGACGTATGATGAATAAAAAATTAACTGATTATCTGGTTCTATTCGGTTGAACGTGTCACACACGCGTCACGTCACATCGCAAGCTTTATTCAAACGTCATTTTTGTGATTGAAGCAATAGCCACGGAGAAGAGAAGGAAAAGTAAAAACGGCGAGGAAGACGGAGAAGAGGAATAGAAAAGAAAAAATAAAATTCAAATATATGTCAAAACTTTTGCTTGAATGTACTGTATGTACATACGTACGTATGCGATATAACCACTATATGTATTACGGCGTCAGCGTACTCGCGTAGATATATCCTTGAACTAGTCTACGGGGTAGGAGGTACGTGGCAATACTGAAAGAGGCGACGTAGATCCCTTCATTCAAGGAGATTACATTTTTTCGAGTTATCCCACGCTGCGAAAATCTCCAGCAGTTAAATATCCCTGAGAATTTTCCAGGGAGAATATAAAAATGAAGGAAGAAGCATTTTTTTTTCGTAAATGAGGATAAGGCTTATAGTCGTATGTGTACACAGATAAGTGCTCGTCATTTTCTCGCATTAGACTCTAGCGGTGATAAAAAAGAAAGAAAGAAATAAAAAAAAAAAACGTCCCGGACGATTAATGAAAACGAAAGATTGTTGATCCTCGCAAAACGGGATTCGATTATCGTCCCCTACTCGGGGGTTTTATTTTCATAAAATGAATGAAAGCGGAAAGAACATTCGTCGTGAATCGAGTGCCCGGAGATAAAGCTTGAAGGCATCCAGGATTTTAATTCGATCTTACTTTTCGTCTGTATTTATTTCTCGAATAAAATCCAATGTCGTAGCCAATTAGACTTACAGTTTTATTAAATTATTCTAGTGTTCAACGACAGCAATGAATGAATCTCGGGGAATCTTATGATCTTCTAAATCAGCTCGATCGCATCACCGGTATAAAATAATCAAGGAAGCACCTCAAAGAGCCGGAAACGTTAAAGGTAATTCGAAGCTGAAATACGGATATCCAGAAGCACCGCACCAATCCGTAAAGTGTAAACGACGTTCTCAATTAACGTTTAAATAACGCAAACAGCTATAGAGTATATTCAAGGAGAAAACTAGCAGAATTTAGCTAGACAATTGCTTTCATGTGCAAATACAACGACTGCAAAGAACATTGTGCACGCGACAAGGCAGGTACGTGTACTACCTACCTGGGATTCTAAGCCATGGCATAAACAGAACAACTTACCTCACCTCGGTTTACAATAAACCGTGTAACTGCTTTGGAAACAAGAGAGAAATATGGGTACTTCCCTGAATAATTCTGCGACGTTGAATTCGCTATTCGTCAGAAAAAAAAGTTCAAGAAAAAAATCGGGGCCTGCGTATATTTGGCAATGAATTTTAAACGCTGAGAAATTTCGGGATGTAGAAGATGTGCAGAGATACAGTGAAGACTGATCGTTTGTTACAAACGCGTCATACAATTTTAGGGCATTATATTCTGAAGGCGAAGGTAATGCCTTTAGGGTAAATAATTCAGACGCCCTTCGGAAATTCATTTCAATTCGCAAGGCGTACCTTACTACCGAACAGATTTGGCAGCTGGCTGGGGCGTCGCGATGCTTCCGGGCCTCTCGGAGGCCCAAATATACGACAGATGGGATACGAGGAAGCTGGAAGAGCCCAATGGCAGTCACTCTGCTTCTTATTTCGATCCTTTCTTACCATCGCTTCGTATGCGACGCATTCGCTTACCCAATATATACAACGGCACACGAAGTTAATCTATATTCTCGACTTCCCCCTGGAAACTCCGACCCTTTGCGTAGGTAGTCGTTTGATAGCTTTTCCCGCCTCTCTATTCCATACTCTATACTCCCATCTGTAGTACGTGGTACAAGTTAGAATTTTTTATATTTTCCTTATTCCGATTTCGAGGAAAATTTCTGTGTAGAAAAACGGAAGGTGTTTCAGGAAGTTTCCGGAAAAATGATGGGCAATTTTTTTGGAAAATCAGATCAAAGAGAAGAGCCTGCGATGTTGCAGTTGAATGATTTCATCGCCTTCAGTCATTTTCCCGATAATAATAATAATAATAATAATAATAATAATAATAATAATTATTATTATTATTATTTTTCACCTCACGTACCGTTTTTACAAATTGGAATTCACATTACCGTGTCATTTGATTGGTAGACGGTGATCCGATTACAAAGATGAAATTTTCTGCCGTTATAATTTACGCATTAGTACGCCGAGGGGAGACTAATTCAATGATATCGTACCTACCTACCTATTTATCTTAAAATTTTCAAATTTGTGTTGGGCACTCGGAATGGGGGAATGAGAAATTATAAAGAAGTGGGTTTCCGAGGCAAGAGGCGGAAAAAAATCACGAAGCAATTTGATTTCCTTTAATTTAATTGCCCCGATATCTGCAGAGAGACATTGGCTTCTCTCGCTGCGATGGCATATCGCGAATTAAAAACTAAATACCTACCCCGTTTCGAGTATTTTCGTCCTCATTGAATGCGAGTGTAGAATGAGAAGTCGCTCGTTCTTTGGTAAAATCGATCGTGAAATGCGAAACGTGAAACGCGAAACGCGAAATGTGAGGAGCAAAAGGTGAAATGAAAAGGTACTCGCGCAGTAATAAGGACTCTAAGGCTTGCAGACTTTTGTAAGCTTTCGCCTCCTTTCGTGAAAGAAAAGATGAAAAAAATACCCTCGTAGACAAAGCCAAGAGACGGTGCAGGTGAGTGGGCGATGAAATGGGTAATCCGGATGTCGAGAAGAATAAGGGGCTGCAGCTTGTCGATGACATGACGTAGGCATGTGTGTATAGATACAGGGTGTAACGTTCAAATTTACATAATTATTCAACAGTATATTATACGAATTTTCTGCATGAAACCTGCCGCAAAATTTGAATAAAAAAATTTCACTTTTATTTAGAAAAAAAGAGACCTGTACTTGGCAGTTATAATTGCCGGATTATATAAAATTTTTGACACATTTTTAGCACTTTGATAATTTTTTAATTAATGTTAAACGTATTTCAAACTACTCTGAGTGTTTAGAGAATTCGTAACCAATCCTTGATGCAATTAATGTGTTTTTGAATATCGTTTGATGTCGTAAGTTTCAATTTTCAACGTAGCACGTCAGTGTATATATAAATGTATAGAAAATCCTCCTACATACAGCTAGTTTATTGTACACATTTTTCTTTTCGTTTCTTCTCTTTTCTTTTCTTTCGTTCTGTTTGGTACTATTTCGTTTTAGACTTTTCTTCAATTTCAATTCCTGCGGGAATATAGGCCTGGCAAACAGAAACAGCGGTGTGAAAAATACGGGAATTGTAAGGTCTTGGAGAAAAGGAAGAAACGTCGAAGGGGTGGATACTTGATTTAACGTCGTGCGCTTCCAAGCTAAAGCACATGCGAGAAAAAGGGCTTAAATTTTTTTCATTTCTGCACCACGCTATTCTTGTGAAATGATATGAACGCTCTTTTCACCTATCGGTCTTATTTAGATCCTCGAGGAAATAATTACTGCCGGCTGCAGATGCTAATTGGAATTTTTATTCGTGTAGATCGAACCGCAAAAGCACCCCATTACCAGCCAGATAAAAGGACTTCGTATAAACATCGACGATTCGAATTGAGTCTAAATTAAGAGAAAAAAAAAATTTTTTTTTTCCGTCAGAGCAAGAAAAAGCTTCGTTTTATTCTTTGCACGTTTTTTTTATTTTATTTTTGTTTTCGTTCCTCCTCCTCCTTGGTTTTTTTTTTGTTTTCTTCTTTTTTGCATCTCAATTCTCGTTTTATATTTTCTCCTTGCAATTCGTAGGCCGAAACTTCGAGGAGGGAGTCTCACAACTGAATACAAAAAAGGCACAGCAGCGATAAATGCCGTTTCTCAATTTGCAAAAGTATACTCTTCACTCCTCGCTCTTTACTCTTCACTCTTCACTCTTCACTCTTCATTCTCGAGTCTTACTCTTCACTCTCAAATTTCCTCTCACCCTCACTCATGTAAATTGGTTGCGTTCAAAACAAGAATACTTACCGCACCTCTCCAGACACACAGGTGAAGGACCACCCCGCCTCGGTTTTTTTCAGATAAGTATCAATTTGATCGTTTCACTTCATATTTCTTGTTAAAATTCATTAAAAGCCTTCTTGTTTCATATACTATAAAAATTCATGCGTTATTAAATAATTTCAAGTTACTTTAATCCGCAAAAGCAAAATATCACACAGCCATACTAGATACTAGTTGCGGTTCAACGTCTGACTACGAACTTTCTTTACCACTGACGCGTCAGCCCAATCGTCTATACGCACTACTGCAGCGCGTTAGTTTCGAAAGTTAGAAATTTCGTGGACAAATTTTCGAAGGAAAAAAATTAAAATAATAACTGATTTTTCCTCACGATGTAGATAACGAATTTTGAATCGAATAATTCAAAAAAAAATATATAAGATTATTCTTCGGGCGATTTGTAGAAAATAATGGGAAATGAGGTGGAAAGTTTGGTTTAACCTCGGGGCTAAAGTTTATCTTGTGTAGAAAGAGAGAGAAAAAACAGAAGAACGAAAAATGGAAAATGAAAAAAATAAAAGGAAAAAATTTCATTGCGTTTCACGTAAATCTTTTTGAGAGATAAGATTACCTCCGAGGAGGACATCTATCATGTTTTATTGAAAGACGGTTTCCAAGTCGGCGTGGAATTTCTCGAGTTAAAAAGAAAATTTATCAGACTATGAAATATTATCTTAGGATCCTTGGAAACCCGTCTGTATAGTATAAGAGGACCGAACGGAGGTAGCGATGACGGGCTTTGCAAGTCAAATATTAAAATACTCTGCCGCAGACTCAATAAATCTGATTTATTATAATAAGATCTTCGCCCGGGACGAATACGGCTGGATACCTTATACCTTATACCTTATACCTTATCCTACCCACACTTATCCATATCCTCCCATATCTTAGAGATGGTCTGAGTATTTCCAATCAACCGTGAAGACGTTCCCGAACTTTGGAGTTCAGAATTATAAAAACGCCTCCACACAAGCTTCCAAAGTTCTAAATCTTTCATCGTTTCTTATTTCATTCTCGATTTTTTTCTTTTTTTTTTCTTTTCATCCTTGAAAAGGAGTTACGATGGTTTTATCCACCGTTGGAAAAATTTATCACCTCGTCATCATTGTATGTAATTCGCGTATATACTTTTACCCCAACAATATTAAATGTTACCGATATGAAGCGTATAGCGATGATTGAGTTAAACGGATGAAAAAGCAGTATACTGATTTGTTTCTCTCCCCCTTTTTTTTTTTTCCTTTCTCTATTTTCTGCACTTCAGTAAAACGAGCTTCGTGAAAGGTCTCAAATTCATTCCCGCATCACCTATTAGATTTCAATTAACAAACGATCGGAGGGTGCAGGAGGTAGGTATAGCTAAAACAGTGCGCTTCGTCGGTTGTCGTTCCCATAAAGCATATATGAAGTATTTAATTGAATTTCTATATTGATCTCACCAGAAGCAATGAATGCACCAGACGTATATCTGCGTATACCATCAATAAATTACTCCGATTGCAGAAATGTGTATAGACAAATCGCAATTAGCGGATCGAACGTTGGAAATTAGTTGCGGCACGAGCATGAAGAGTAGGGTACCTGGATGGTATTCGGCTAATGAATTAATCAGATGCAACGACCAACCCTCTATATATTTGCGGTAGGCGGAAACGCATTACGGATCGTAATAGAGCAATGCAGATTTTAATTCGCATCATCTATTCATCTGCAAAAAAAAAAAACAAAAAAAAACAAAGAAATTCGAAAGACGAACGAAACATTCAAAGTCTGAAGTTTAAAGTTCCGCTGTATAAAGTTTCGAGAAACCGTAAACACATTTTTTTTTTTATTTTTGCAATTTTTGGCAATTTTTGGCAATGTAGTTTGGGACCGCGTTGACCGACAATCAGGATGATTGAGTGAACGTCGAACGGCGCGTTCGTGTAATGGCACGTTCCGGTCGGTTTGGGAAATGAAAAAAAGTGCAGTCGGCATCCAGTCCCATCGAAGAATGAAAAAGCTTCTACTGTTTTCACAACCCACTTTGCTGCGGTGATTTGTTGATTTTACGTTGCCACTTCCCTGGGAGCGCTGCTAAAAGCCTGAGAGCGATTTACTCCCGGATGGGGTAGTTTTTCTCGCTCGAAATGCATCGCAAATGCACTTTTATCGAACCCAGGCTAGAACGTGGCTCACAAATGTACGAGCTATTTTTATATGTATACGACGCCTATACCATTTTAATGCGGGGCTCAAGCACAAGTATTCTTATTATTATTCGAAACACACAATAAACTCCCTCGAGCACGAGGTCATTATTTTTTTCCAAATCCATATGCACTGTAATTTTCAGCATTTTTCTTTCGTGATTTTGAAATAGTTAATATAAAATCCCTGATAAAATCTACGTGGATAACAAAAAAAAAAAAAAAAAAAAAAAAAAAAAAAACAACAAATTTTCTCTTTCACCGCGAGTCGAATACTTCCATTTCTAAAGGGCAGTAATAATTCTGGAGAAATATATTTTCTCGATATTTCAATACACACTTTTTTCACGGAAAATTATTATTCTCTCAGCCGCGTGTATAGGGCGATACGTGGGTAGTTGTTTAATGAACTCGTATATTTGCGATTCGAAATGTTGACAAAGAACAAATACAGAATATTACGGAACCTCTTACCTTTTCTACGTCGCCGAAAATCAGGGGGTGTGCGTAAATCGCAGAAACGCAAGAAAAATACGAAAAAGAAGAAGAGAGAAAAAAAAGAGAAAAATTTCAACGCAAAGGGAAAGAAATTTTTTCCTTTTTTTTTTTTTTTTCTTCATCAACCTTTCATGAATTTTTATCTCAATATGGAAGTGTATCTGTATAGCTATAGATAATTGGAGAAACTAGAGTGGTAACTCAGGACATGAAACAGCATCCTCGAGGCAGTACGTCTACTCGGCTATACGAGGGCAAGAAACATCCGAGCCGTCCAACTCGTAGGATTCCTTCACGCTCCGTCTATTGGAAATACGCTTGGCACATTTCCAAGGAGACATCGTTCTCCGGTTCCCCTAGGTACCAGGACCAGCGCCGACGCCACAGAAGTACGAAGCGTATTTCCTTCCGCGTCTCTTATGCTCGAGATAAGAGAGAATGGAAAATACCTATCACTGATATTAACCAATTCTAAAGACGCGTAATGCCGTTTAAGAATTCAGGTGGATGAGCGGAAGGACCCCAATCTACGAGAGGGATGAATTTTCAGAAGTGTTTAACGAACTGACGAGAGGATTGAAGCGCGAAAAAATGAGCAATGAGTCACCGGATCTCGCCGCAGGAACCCACGTTCGAGTACGACTTCCGTTTCTTATTATTCTTATTCATATTCCGGCACTTTTCATTCTTCCTGCACTTGTATAATAAAATAATAAAACTCTTCCGCACCGCCGCCTCGTCTGGGCTAAGAAGTGTTGTAGAATAAAAATGTGCAGAACTAAATTACTCGTGGCGAGTCGTTTGAATTTAAAGGGTCATGTGGTATAGTAGTTCGGAGGAGACACTTCAGTTTTTCAAATTAACTTACTAACAGCCATTCCCCGTTGATATATCTATTCATGTCAGTATTTCTATTTTCCCCTATAAAAATTTCTTCGTGAAATGGAATCCCGAGTTTTTCGTATATCAAACGAAAACGTAGCTCAAAGTTCGTGTGAAAAATAAGTTTAAAGCTCTCTTTAAGTCAGTTGTAAAGCGCGCCTGGCTCTTGTTCTCATAAAGCAAAAAAAAACAAAAAAAGAGAGAGAGAGAGAGAGAGATCCTGGACCCGAGTGACTTTATTCTTTTTAACGGCAGACTCTAACAGTGGAAGAAGAGGAAAAAAGTTTCATGGAAGAAATCAGAACTTTTGTTATTCGACTCGGCTGGACCAGATGGCGAGCCACTTCGGTGACACGGGACAATTTGGGACGGTATTTATAGCAAGGTAAAAAAAAAAAAACAGAAAAAGGAAAGAAAACCAAAAAAATGTACGAAAAGAAAGAAAGAAAAAAAAAGAAAAAACGAAACAAAGAAAATAAAATAAAGTTCTAACCGCGGACTGCAAAATTCGACTAGAAAGGATCGATTTTGCAGAACTTGAAAGATCCCAGGGTTTGCTTTAGCATTTAAAAAGGTGAATTTTACGGTTGACATACACCGGGGCACTCTAACTCGCTATAGTATGTTTTTTTTCCATTTTTTATCCGTGTACGTTTTTTTTTTTATTTTTTCTCCGAACAGTTTTTCCCTCGCTTTTATCGATAAGAAACAGAGTGGCTGTATAAGTATCGCCATCTGTAACCCCTCGCGTTATTCTTTTCGTTTTACTTATTTCTCTTGGCTTTTTTTTCCTACTTCGAAAGTTCTTTCTCCTTTTGGATAAACATATATTTGACTTTGGTCACATTTCGTCTTGAAAAGAGCGCTTGGAAAATTTTCTCTTGACGATATGATTTTTGAACGTGTTTTTAAGATTCGTCCAATAACCGGACGCTGTGTAATTAATTTTAATAACCATCGACGTTGGTGGACAAAGAAAAAAAAAAAAAGGATTTCAGGAAGGACCGACTCTTTGATCGTGTATGTAATTTAATTAATCTAAATTCAATTTCAATTCTGTCACCATCTCTGACCATTAATCATGTCAGGATTAAATATTTGCACAAAATCTAACGAAGAGTAGACTGAAAAATACGAAATACGAAATACGAAATAAAAAATAAAAAACACACCCACACGCACAGAGAATTTATGAACATCAAAGGAACAGGGTATACAAATTTTAATGAAGCGTACGAAAAAAGTTTTCATCTACCCACTCCTCCTCATTCGTTATCAATTTCATACGAGGTTTTACAGAAAAAAAAATATATATACATATATATATTTCAAAATTTCTTTCAATGAGAGGGAATAAATTAAATTCAATATGTTTTAATCATTTATTACTTATAACCATGGATTTCCGATCCTTAAATTCCCTAATAATTCTCGTTTCTAGGCGTGAGCAGTTTCGGCTTATACACCTGCAATGAAGATTCGGAAGTTAGATTGATCAGGAAAAATTCTGTCGAGTGAAAAAACGACGGAAGTTGATCAGTAAGTTCGTGGAGTGTTTTTTTTTTTCTTATTTTTTTTCGTTCTTACTTTTCGTATCTTTTTATTACATAATTTTATTATTCGAAGAGGAAAAATTCGTCCAGAGTAATTTCGATCCCGGAAGCGCATCAAGTGGATAAAACGAGTTAGTCAATTGTTTGAAAAAATGATATAACCTGCGAAGCGCGGATTTTGTATTTTTTTTATTTTTTTTATTTTTTGTTTTATCAATTTTGCTACAGCAAGAACGAAAATTCAATCAGTAAAAATGATCACGATATTTTGTTGTAGAAAATAATTTGAAAAATTTAAAAGACCATCTGCCAGTCGCAACTGTATATATAATATAGGTATACATATTTGAAGAGAATTTTTTTCCGGAGTAAATTGTACCGGTTTTGATTAAAAACCAGCATTATTCATAGGTCGAACTTTTGAAGGGAGAAAAAGCTTTCGGAACGTAACATACGAAAGTGGGGAAATGTTTTGGCAAACCTCATCAAATGGTAGCAAACGCTTTAAGATCCTATAAGGCGTTGATTGCCAAAAACACGGCATATCGAACAAAAGTGAAATACGATCTTTGTATTCCATGCAAAATTTATGGCAGTCGAAATTTGATCGTGAAAAATGATATACCGTGATGAAAATGTAAAACAAGAAGTATTCGAAACGCGGTTTAAGGGAGGAGTCAAATTCATCATGAACCACTTCTAGGACTGGTTGAATCATTGTTCTAAGATTACTTAACACTCGGGGTAGAATCCATTAGCACGTGAAACTTTACTCTAAATGGTCTAGACTCCTGGTTCTGCAGTAGGAGCTTGGAACTTTTACGTGAATTTAAACTATGAAAAGTATAAGAGAAAAGGATTCCTACGAGTGACAAGATGCGAGTAGAGATGAACTTTTTTACTATCTCTTCAGCCACGTTTAATCAGAACAAAATTTATAAACGACTTTTTATAATTTTTAATTTTAACAAGCCGGGGATGAAAGAAGTCAGAATTAATGGTCGGAAATTTTTCAAACACAAACTTCGATTGAATACATTAGATTTTGGTAACAGATTTTCAATTTTCTTATCCGACGGAAAGAGCTGCCGAGAGCAGCACACAACTGCTACCGGAAAACCCCATTCTATACATTCTTCACTCTTTCTTATTCCCAAACTCATTTGAAAGTTAAAATTGGCGCGTGCGGCAACGTGAACCTCTCTCGTTGTTCCGAATCTGATCAATTTGTCTGCAAAAAATCAAATTTTTTTCCTGCCTTTCTCGATGCTCGATGAACAATTTTGACGAAAAGAAAAAAATAATCATCACTCTACATTTGAATTTTCAAAAAAATCTATGCTCGGTATTCAGCTAATTACAAATTGACATTTTCATCAAATTCCTGTTAATCGCATTGCGAATAATTTCAAACTTCAAACCTAATCTCCTGCATATATTCGTCCGATAATTTTCCTACTCGATTCAAAACCGGCTTTGAGTTATACGTTTTCAGTGTGAAATTTATTCGGTCGAGTATTGCGAGTCGAGATTTGCGAAAGGCGAACTGAAGCCGGACTTTGAGGTCGTCTAACCCGAATCAGTCCCTCGCGAAATTTGGAGGAAACGACTGTGTGAGGGAAGAACTGAATTTTCTCTCACAATCTCTGAAAGGATAACGATGTAGAAAGAAGAAATATACCCTCGAAGTTCTCATCTTGCGACTATATCTCCAGTACATAAATAAATCCACAATTTTAATATGAAAATAAATGCATAGATGAATAATCTGCACTTGGATAAATGGTGAACAAATATTATAAAGATCTTGGTGGAAAGTGCATGAGGAAAGAATAAACGCTGAATCGACTTGAATGAAAATTCAGTTTCCTAGTCGATTCTTTGCATCCATATACAGGGGCTTTGAGATATTTCAAAAATATCACCCGGCCGATTCAGGAATTCAAAGCATCTCTTATCGGTGCAGAGTCTTGCATGATTTGCATGGGCTACTGTGGACGATACCGAGTTACACTGTGCACAAAGGGCAGCCTTTCAACATTCTCCATCAGGTAGGATACAAGCTGGTAACTCCACCAACATTCTTGGCAATATGTGCACTCCGAGGATATATTGCACCATGTTTTCCAGGACCAGGGGGGTGCAGCAATCCATGCTCCTCATCCCTGTACGAGAATCTCGACTGAGTACACCTAGACGCTAGAGTAATATCGGGACCTCTGCTGCTCCTAGGTCCAGGTTCGATCCTCGTCTATATTTTATAAGAGAAAATTTATCTTCCCATTTGTTTCCCTCTACCGAGTTTTGAGAACGGGATTAATTACTCAATTAATTAACACTAAATACAGCTGTTTTATTATCACGGTTTATATCTCGTCCTTCGTAGCCGTTGCAGGATTGCTCAAAGCCCAAGGGATTAGGACGTCTTAGAGAAAATTTTAGGTACGCCAAACGCGGGACTGAAATTATTTCATCCGGGTCCGTCAGAAGGTAGGTATACGACATCGGGCAACCCTCTTCAACTGCCCGAGCCAAAATTTGACGCAACTTCCACCCCAGCCAACGGTTGAGTGAGTGCCGGAATTAGACCAGGACTCGCCGAGGTCCGGGGGTGGTTAATTACACGCAACGGGAGGAATCTTTAATTACAAACACACCGCGCGACTCGCACAGACATTAGAGTTCATAATCCGTCCTTGTGGGGTAGCTAGGTATACATAGGTATATGATAGGACGCTCGTTGTTTAATGGAACAGGTATTACTGAATCGGGTGAATCGGTACCCACTAGTTTCACACAATTACAGATTTTTTCGCAAATCAGTGGTCCCGCGACGAAATAGTTATTACCGAAAGTGTAGAAGAACCGTACACGTATTTTTAATGTTAAAGTTCATCCCCTGTGCTCAAGGGTCGAATGTAAAACTAAAAATCCTAATTAATTATAGGGTTTGATTTTTTTTTCTCAATTTAGAACCGATTTGGGAGACCGACTTGATGGAAATTCCCTAAAACCCCCGGGCAACGACCACCTTAATGATAATCTATCTTTTGAAATATTCTTTGGCAAGATGCTTAGCGAATATCTCATGTGAAGCGTATTTTCATATCGCGTGATAAACCGTGATTATACGTGTAGCACAAGCCGAGTGAAAAGTTTTTAACAATTTTTTTTTTTTTTTTTTTTTACCGGGGTCAGAAAACCCGCGGTCCTATTGTTTCTGGTGTATTGGTTTGACCCCATTTCTGTGCTCCTGAACAACTGACCACAAGAGTCCTCGCCCAGGCACTGTAATAAATACGTGTCACTTGATTTCTTGCCAAAGTATAGAAACTGATAAATCACGTTCGATTCATTGGCGCGGAAAAACGAAGCTAAAGAAACAACGGTGAACTTGATAGTAGCTATTTGTCATTCCCTCAAGCCTTTCAGACGTCTTTGGATACGGATATATAATAGAGAACGACAGGCCTGAAATAATGACGATCAAAATGGTTTTTGCATAGAATTATTAAACGTCGGGATTTTTATTTTTACCTGATTTGCAAATAGACTTATATAAGTATATATATATAAGTACGAGGTTTATTCTAGTCGCGGTTACAGTAATTCATGTTAATTTTAACGTGGCTAAGAAATACACGTTCTTGCGACATAAAGATAAGAGAAAAAAAATTTAAAAAAAAAATTGAAACTGCAGACAATGCAGCCTTGTAACACTTAGGGAAAGGAACAACTATTCAATCATCCTCTGTACATGTGTGTGCATATAGGTATGAGAAAGGAAGACGGAGCGGGAAAACCTTTCACTATAAGTTCTCAGTATTGAGAAATAGGCGTAGATGCGTGGCCAGGAGAAATACACTTGGCTATTAAATCGATATGACTTGAGTCGTACCAATTAAAATATAATTTTATCACCTGTGTTACGAGACCGAAGTCGAGGATTCTAAAGAATGACGAGAAAAATGAAAAGGGAACTTCATTCTCAGCTCGGTTTTATCAACGATTATATCTTGATCATATACGCCTCAAGGATAAAGTTCAAACCTTTACGGTGTTTTCTTTGTTCTAATGACTGAACCAGGTCGTAATCATGAACCCTGAGAATCAGTAAGGTAAAAGAAGTACCTGGGAATCGTTCGCCCTTTAAATTCACGTCGTGAATTCTTGCCTCGTGATATTGATCCCCCGCATTGCAAAGAGCTATATGGCATATTCGCTGCTCAATTTGCTTACAGTTTTACATAAAATGTAGTTTAAATTTACGACATGGTATAATTTGCAGAAATAGATTCATGGCTGCTCAGCGTTGGGGAAAACTTCTCACGATATAATCATTTTTCAGATTTAATTCTAGACCATTTTTCACAAGCTTCACCGTGCCGGTTAAAATTTGATGTATGAAAATGAACTTTGCAATATCTGAGGCAAGTGTGGGTACGCATTTTCTACCGCATGCAACAGGTATCTCGCTCCTTTGGTAACGGATAAAGTTTAGTTGGCTACCACAGCTGGGCTGAGTGTGGGTGGAAAACGTTTGAACGCGATGTGTTAACGTGGCCAAATCGAATCGCAGACGTGCGAAGAGATCCGAGTGATAATTGGATACAAAGTTCTCCTTTTTTACTGACTAGTGACCCTTCTAAGTCCAAATAGCGATAGAAGAAACGAGTTCAACGATCTTCTTTCGAGATCCGGAACAGAAAACTAGGTTTCAAAAATTGATGATTACACATCTGATCCGGTATTCCTCAATCTGATTATTACGCCTCGAATGGAATTGCGGTTTAGATAGCTGAATTAGTTCACGGATAAATTTTAACTGTATGAGATCTGGTCGCGTGGTTAAAAATTTATGAAAAATGATTCGAAGAGCGTTCGAAAATTCCTTTCTCATGTGACAGTGGGGATTAGAGAACGATTGTGCCGTCATGTTACAAATTGGATAATCCCCCTTCTCAGCGAGAGCTTTCAAGTCGAATATCTCCATCGAGAGAATGTCTGTTTTGACGTTTATTACATTTCTGTCTCATATAAAATGCTACTACCGCCATTCCATTCCTACCCGCGAGCTGTTCCCATAACAGTGAAAAGGGTCAGCTCGTCAATTCGCTCAAACCCCCGCAGGAAAATAACGAGTTTATACAAACAAGCCGTTTATATCGTATTTTCTAGATTCAACATACAGTATCTACACCTCGACACCTGTAGCGTAGCAAAAAAACTTCCATAAACATTCAAGATACGACCCATAATGCAGGAAACACAAATAAACGGTGAAGAACTCAGGAATTGCACTCGATCAAATTAAGGGCTTCGTTCATTTTCTGATTTTCTATATGAAATGAACACGTAATTTCAGTCACATAGCAAAATTTACCCACAAGCTTAATAATTTGGAAACTAGATGTCAAGGTGTACATCTAAGCTCTCGAATCATTCTATCTTCATTAATATAATATCTGATTGATGGAAGTGAACGTCCAAAATCCATCCTATATTTACGTTGAACCCGAGGGTTTCATCTACCAGAGTCAGGCTTTGTGTTCGAATCGATAGATAGCATTGAACATCATATGATACAGTCGTATAGGTAGAGATAATGCGTGTAGATGCACATTGTGCATCGCAGTCCTTTGCGATATAGTATAGATTCTGATAGTTGGATAAGAACGGTTTCTGTCGACTGTATTATGCCAGCTTCAATGTAGGCTACGTAGGTACACAATGGGTCTTGCCGAGCTAGAGAGCACCCCATTCGGCATTGTCATGTCTACACGGTATTCCCGCGGCTGCTCAACGTCTAAGGGATGAAAATTCGCTGTTGGGTTCGCTCGATAATTATAGTCCCGAATAGGGATTCTAGGAAACGTTAATTCGGGATGGGGATTCGAGTTTTGTTACTTATGAATGGAAAAGTCATTAGATCCTGGGGTTAGGTGCGGAAAGTAAACGAGATTCGGAAATTAATATCAGTAAGGAAATTCAAGATCCTTGCTTGAAATCATTTTGGAAATAGCGAAGAAGAAAACGACGGTAATAACTTTCTATTTATTGTTAAAAATCCACGAACTCGTTAGGCTCGTTGTCTCAAGTGTAATCCGTAGTAAATCTTCACACTTTGTATGAACACAGACGCGGTGAAGGAACAGGAAAATAAAAACTGCGACAGCTCGTCGGGAAGAAAACCGATCGAGGTAAATAGCTCTTGTCCATTTCAATGGCTGGGGTAGTAAACCTTGTAGTAGCGACCAGCCAGCATCATTTTCGCCTTCTATTTCTACCCCATTTTTTTTTATACCAAGTGGATATAGTATATGGCGGCGAAAGTTTAGGGAGAACAAAAAATAAGGGTAAAATATATTTTCACGGTTCAGGTGCGCGGGTGCACCGCGGATCGCGAGCTCTTTAATTCTGGAGAGTGCATCATTTGCATTCGTGTGCTCCAGTTTGTGGAGGATCAAATGGACGAGGAGAAAACTCACAAGGAATCTTCTTTATACCGACATATATACATGAATACATATATACTTTTGTACTTTTAGCTCACACCCGGAGCGCGCAGACGAGATAGAGACAGCAATGTGAAGAGGGAGTGCAAAGTATGCATATATACCCAAGAGTGGAAAAACCGCGGAAATTTTCATCTAAAAGGCGTTACCACTAACGACGTTTCGAAAAGAGCAAATTTACTTCTATCTCCTTCTTTCTTGGCATTGTGACCTCTATGTCACCGCTTTATCCGACATGTGAACTTCAGACGGTGTATGAGTATATCTTGCCTCACGTTTCCGGGTTACCGTAGTTTGTCGCAAGGTTTATGGAACCAGTTAAATTATGAAAATCCTGAATAATCTCGAGACATTAATCGCACGGCTTTGTAGTTTCCTAATTCGCCCGAAGTCGGTGTCTCGGAGACCCTGGGGGATCCTGTACTAGGATATCAGGATACCCATAACAATTGGCTATGTGTGTATGTCTCTGCCCGTCATTAACGCTCGCATATTCTTATATCAAATAAACATATTCACACATGAATACATGTTTGTATTGCGTATAGATATACATATATTATTCTATAGGCGTATACTGAGTTCTATATGAAAGTGTGTAGATTTACTGTGCGAAAGGGGCCACACCACCAACGATGGACTGATATCGAATTTCCTTATCTTTCCAAAGCCGGATATACAATTTCCCGTGCAAATACAATTTGCAATAACAGCGATACTAGTGGTCTGAAATCTCAGTTTAAACGACCGCAGTCTACCCAGATGTATCGCGAAAAGTAGGTACCTAGATTGTATGTAGAATATATAGGCACGTGAAGAAGCGTAAAGTGTAATGACGTTATTTCCGTATCATCCCTAGCGTTTTTGCGAACTTCGACAAGGTAAACGCCGTCATTAATATCCCTCGTCTTTCGATATCTTCTAAAGCTTTCAAGCTTTAAGACTGGATGTTACTAGTCGTAACAATCGTTCAGGAATATAATAATCAAAATTTATATCTCTGTCGCTAAATAATTTCCAACAATTGAAAATGAACTTCCGACAGGGTTTAAATATGTATATTACACGTATACAGTATCGTACGTATGCATCATGAATGAATGTCTGATATATCTGGTACATCGTACATTAAAACGTATAAATTGCGATTGTGGAAGAATACGAATCAAGTACACACACACATATACAGCTTATTGTTCGGTCGAACTTCCGGCAATAAAAGCGGATGACAACAATAGAACCATTCAACGTTTTTCAGTCAACTACTTACACCACGAGGGCCGGTACCACTTGGTACCAGGGTATTTCTTCCCTTTTCCAATTCCTCTTTTCCCTTTTTTTTTTTCTTTTTTTTTTCCTCCTCATGCGACCATTTGTTTCCTGAAAGCAGGAGGAGTTTGCTTTCGAGAGAGTTAGTCAAGGAAGGAAGGACATTCTTTGGGCTTATCGCAGAAGAAATTTTAGCTGGAACTGGGACTGGGACTAAGTTTTGCGATAGCGCAGGATCAAGGTTTTATCAGTTTTTAAAATTGCACATATATTATACGAAAGGCAATATTCCCCATGAGTTGATTATTATTGATGCATTGCCAATATTTACGAGTGGGGAAATGAAAATTGAGATTTTTGATTACGTGAATGAAACCGTAATACCGTGGAGATGTTTACCTGGTTTTAATAAACCCAAGTAACATTCGCTAAAATCCACATTCCGGCGAATTTTTGGATGTTAAAATCTTTTTTCATTTTTTTTTTTTTCATCCGTTCAATTCCGAAATCAAATGCGCGGAGAAACAGCTTCAATATTTAGCCGACGTTGCAATGAAAAGAACTGCGAAATTAATACCGCGTTATATGTAGTATAGGCATTCGAGAATAGAGGTATTTCTTCCCTGAGAAGAGATGTTTTCTACCGTTACACAATTACGAAAATTTTATAGAATTACCGCTGTGGAACCTTTGCGATATTACACCACAGCAACGAACGGACGTATTACGACTTTACTATAATAGCTAGCTGAGTGAGTTGCAGTTATAGCACTTAGATGGGCAGTCATTTCTGCCGGAGGAAACCAAAGCAACTTTTATAGCCCGGAGCAGTTTTCTTCGGTATTGAATGTGGATCGAAGACACCGAGAATTGAATATCTCGTATTGGCAGAGATCGTACTGATTGTAAGTAGTCGATACCTATTGGCTCGAGTTCATGGATTCGGCGATACCGAGAAGGAAAAAAAGCCGGGAATACAAATCAACGAACCTTCATTCACTCTCAAGAATAAAAATAAGAAAAATTGTTGAAATCTCGGCAGACGCGATATACGGAAGAAAAAAATCGCGCGAGAAAGGGGTGAAAATTCAAGTGATTTATATTGTGCAATAAAAAAAGTTCACGAGAGTTCTTTAAAAATTCAATACGCTAATATGATAACCGCGATATAATGGATTGGCATTCATAACTTGGAGGAAAAAAATTTGATAACAAATTCCTCGATTGGATATCCGATCAGTGAATTTTCATAGGGTGGTATTTAGGTATTTTAATGATAACGTCCTCGTCTCATCAGCGGGTTTGATACGTACAGATCGATGAAAATAGACATTAAATTCTGACCCATATTCACGAATGCCATAAGGAAAACACATTTGGCATGAGACAGGTGAGTTGCAGATTTTATGACATAATTGAAGCAATCAGTCATCTGAAATCTCCATTACGAAACTGTCACGTATACGCTCTCGTATATCTGTCACCCCTGACGGGAAAAAAAATGACAATCGTAGGGCACTCCATCTCGAATTCTTACACACAAAACTTCCGGGTATTCTATAGGAAAGCATTAGTATTTATTCAAAGGTAATCTGTCACTGTATACCATATTGTGTAGTAGCCATGAGATTATTAAAAGATAAATATACCCCTACGCAGGATGGATTTTTTTCAAACTGAGTAAATAATGAAAACCAACAATTTTCGCTCCGTACTTCGTGTCATTTTCACCGCACCTCGTGCGATTCTCTAGGAATTATTTCACCAAGGTAGAAATCCAGGCTATATTTACTCGTACAAAAAGCCGAGGCTTCAAGGAAAACGTCAAAAGATTTGGTGGGGTGTGAAAAGTTGAAAAAAAAAATAAAAAAAAAAAAAACGAAACCAATTCCGGGCGATTGAAGGATGAAGGATTAGTTTCATTCCGGAAGTCGACGATTACTTTCTAAGGCTCTTCCTTCTCAACTTGACATCTCTTTACACTCTGCAGTGATCCTTCTCCTCCTTTTAATCACAATCATCCTAATCCTGGCCTTAAGCCAACAAACTGACGCTTTAAAATTCACTCGGACAAATCCTGATCGTATACCCATAGACTATAGAGTACGGGGTTGGTACACCCCAACTTTTGGAGGGGGATCTGCGCATATTCACTCGCCCATGTACACCCAAATTTATGACAATGATAATCCGCTTCGTCGTATGCTGGCACAACAAGCTTTGCATTTATATCTGATCATTTCCAACCCGGTTATGCACTGCATCGTTGCTTCTGCTATGCACACGATATCCGCACTAAATCTCCTCGATATAAAGTTATTTCTCGAGTTATCAATACCTGTGTCTACCTCGTGGAAGCACGCGTCGATCGATCGAACCGACTGATCAACTTTACCTGTAAACTCAATAACTATAAGTAAACGATACGTCAGATTTGTAAAGTGTGATTCCAGACGTTGTATAAAGGGGAAAAGCCACGGCACACATATCTATGTATACCAAAAAATAACCCTCAAAGTTAAGGGATTATTTAGGGAAGAGTCTGTCGCTTATCCCAGTGTAAACCATAGCAATTATAAACTTCAGAGTTCAATTTGCGGGTGAGTCGACGTCTGAGAATCAAGGGTAGGTATATGTCAACGATAACTACGATAATGAATGTACAGATGAATGTAATTGATAAGGGTACAGAAATGGAAAGGTTTAAGGATCACTATCCAGCATAGTAAATTGACGCGTGTATCATCTCTGAAGAGCTTGTCTTCTAAGCTCGAGATAAAAAGCGGCTTTATCAAACTAAAGAAGAAGATAACTCTCAATTAAAGTATATTGGGGTACGGGGGAGTAAAGTTGGATAAACCTTGCTAACGGGATATTAAGAGTTATCGATGACTGATAAGTTTTCTCTGGCTTTTGTGAACAGCGATATACCGCGGGGAAGAAACGGGTGTGAATTCTCCATTGATATAGGAGATTTTTTTGATCCGAACGAATTTACTGATGGAATAACGAAGCCGGATTGATTGGAAATCGGATCGTTCGAAGTCGAATTGGCTAAACTAATTGGCTAGTTTTTATGCAAGTATCGTCGAATCAGCATAGATGACTGATTCTGATGTGAGACCAGGAATAAAACTGCTCTGAGACTTTGTGTGCATGGGTATCGCCCGTTCGTTAGACGGGAGTAAACGAAATCAGTGGGATTTTGGATTGGGGACAATATGCTAGCCACGTTTCGACATTTTTCTCGTTTAAGTCGCATGGCACAGTCGCTACCTCCTCCTCCTCTCCTCTCCTCTCCTCTCCTTCTTCCTATTCGCCCAACGCAGCGGCCTGATCCCTAGGGATAATTAAGATTCATTGCGGGTAAGGAGGAAGGCGAAAGGCGGAAGGTGGAAGTTGGAACGAGAGGGGAAACTCGTGGAGTTCCAGAAGGAGGGTTTTAATCAGTCCACGACGAGACCGGCAGCCGCGGTCGTAACCGTTAGTCCATCCATAGAATATCCGACTCTCAAAGCTAACCCCGACCCCCATTCTCTCTATTTCTCTTACTCTCTTGATTTTTTCTCTCTTTTTCTACAGTCAATCCCAACAGTCTTACGATGCTTGTCTCAGTTCCGAGGATGCTTCTAAACCGATAGAAGAAATTCATTGAAATTAAAGCGGTCCAGATTTCAGAGCCAGGAATAATAAAGGGGTAAAGTTTGAAACTGTTATCTCGAACGGAGGGCTCCATTCTCCTTATTCTTTTCTTTTTCTCCACCTTGTTTTCCTTTTTCCATTTTTCCATTTTTTCATTTTTTTCTTTTTTTCCTCTTTTCTTGCTCATTTTATGGCAACGCCGATTTTTACTTTCACACTTTTACAATTTTACAACAGCAAAGAAGAAGCGGAATGAGCAGAGAGTAAAATAGGAAGATTGTTTTTTCTTTTTTTTTTTCCTCACACGACCGAGGCACAGCCCGCAATAAATTGCACGCATATTTTATGGGGTGGATCGTAAACAGAACCACCGGCGTCCACCGTGGTGGTCTCGGCTGCGTTATCTCAGCCAGCTATACCTTTCGTAGCGTAGGTCGTAGGTATATATTATACAAATACCTATCCATACATATTACTATATACCCAACGTACTTTCGTTTCCTGCAGTGCAATAAAACATTGAAGATAATACGACGATACGACACGTAGTATGGTATCCGGCGCCGTTTTTCGATACGACTTTTCGGTACGCCCGCGCCTACCGGGAATCAACGATTCATGGAAAATCTCACAATGGAGTAAAGTCTCATACCTTTGAATTCGCGACTTGACTCATGGGTTTTATTACTTCACAAAGTGGGAGCGATATATAGGCAACCCTTGTAATCCCATTCATATTCCGTAATTGAGCAGCTAGCGAACAAAAGCAATTTTCACTCAGTTTTTTTTCATAAAAATCAGATAATATTACGAACACGCAGTGTCTCGGCTTTTCGAATTTTGAAAATGGGCTGAAAAGCTGATTCAGCGTGAAAATCTATTCATCAAAAACATCAACGCTTCTCATTTCGCTAGATCATCGATTGAATGTGATAAAGGGAGGGTTTATTAAACCTTAGAAATAAGTTCTTACTTCCTGTTGCATCGCGAAGGGCTGTTCATGTTATGCTACCAGTGTGATTCACCCCGACTCTTAGCTGGCTGCTCGTTCCTTGTTATCCTAACGACGCTTTGTAATTTTGAGTTTTCTTTAGTTGAAAGCTACTTTTCGAAACGTCTCGACCTGTCGACTTAACTTGAAAGAATTCGCGAGAGGCGTCTGAAAAAGTCGCTGTGAATCACGAATCTGTGAGCCATGGCTTATTTTTCTTTTACTTACTTTTTTTCTTTTCTTTTTCTTTCTTTCTTTTTCGTCTTGAGTTACAGGAACAGGGAAGGCTCATGAATAATGTAATTATTTTAATTTTTACAGCCAATTTCTCCCCTCGGGTTATACACACAATCTTCAACCCTTATGGGAAAGCAGCCACAGTCCAGAAATGACTTTGCTCAAAAGCTATGCATTCTTCAACGAGCTAGCAATTTTGCAATTAGAACCGTTGAAAGCTTTCTCGGATACGAATCAGTCTGGGTGACTAAAATATCCTGCTAGCTCACTGAACCACTGTATTATCCGATAGGATTCGTGCCTTGGATCCATACCGTTTGATGCATATGCACCATCCCCTGATGCAGCCTCTTGTCCCTGAGAGGAGGATTCATTATTCAATGAGGCTTAAATTTTTCAAACATTTTTCCACCTTCATTCTACGTCCTGAAATAGGTAGAAGAATTCCATAATATTGGAATAACGATGAACCTATCAATAATGTGACATTTTTTGGCCGAATGAAGACCGTGGCGAAAAATAATACTGAAAAACTATGCAGATATATTTAATGGCTCGCGATTGCCCGGCTACGTCAAGCGAGTCAAATATTGGAAAGTGCAGCAGCGTTCGTAATTTTCGATAGTGCTGGAAGGACCGCGGGGTGGGACTGTAATAAATTTCCCGATTTACGACGGAGGCTGGAATGAAAAAAGGGAGATAAATAAAAGAAAGGAAAATTCGGTCCACGTACCGAATGTAAAATAAGATTTCGATCTCGCCGACAAACCGACTTATAAAAGTGATAATATTTGCAATAAGATTATCACTCGCAGCATGAGTCTATCCAAATACTATTTCTTCTTCGATTTCAGGTAGCATTACTCACGGCTAGACAAAGAATCAGAAAACTAAAAAGTGATCCATACGGTACGAAAAATCCATCCTTTTGTTACTGAGACCAGAGCCAATAAGTTTTCTACAAGTCCAAACCATTCGGTAGACAATTAAAAGTGTTCAGTTTCAATTTAGGTGAACCAAGAGCGAGAGAGTTCAGACCGGGAGGAAACTATATATCAGAGCTTTCGGACGGGCTAGAAGCTCCTGGACCAGAAAGTAAGCGGTTTTGTCTCGAAAGAGTAGAGTTCCTGGTGGCTTACGGGCTTAAGAGAAGTTTCGTGGACATGGATGGTCCCGAAGTTGGACAGGCCAGGTCAGACGTTATTGGCTGGAAGCATAGGCTGTCTGTCTGTACCCACGGAAGTCCAAACTAAAGTTCAAAGTCCTTCCGACAGTTGAATCAAATGGATTTGATTCGATACGATTTCCTCGGCCTATCCTTGCTCGAACGACACTTTCGTCATTTGCTACGATGATAATTGGGGGGACTTAGGTATACCAATTGCTAATGGTTCATTAATTAGGCTAGAATTTGATTCGCGGAATTGGAACTCTAATTGCGAGCTCATTACGGCCCCGCAAGCTTGTTGGTAAGACAACAGATGAAAATATGGAACGGGAAAGGAAAGAAGAAGAAAGGATTTTTTTCTGCACCTACGGTTTTTTCATTGCTGAAAATTTCCTTCTTCTCCATTCGAGTCTGGGTTTGGCCAGCTGAAATATTTCCGTATCTTTGCAGGGCGCCTTGTCTGACTTTTCAAACTTGGTCAGACCTAGATCCGCTCCTTTGTTGTACGAAGAAAAAGAAGTAAATATATCTCTTCGTATTCGTACGTGCATGTAGACGTTTCCGCACGGAGTGAACCAGCCATGCCGTACCGTACCGTAGTGCAGCCTTCCTCCTAAGAAATTTCTTAGGATCGTGTAAAACTGGGGGAAAAAGTTTTGCCGAAAAAGTTAAAGAACGCTTAACAAAGTTCAAACTGCGATATAGGCCAAATGGCATCGTCCATCACTACGTCAAGATTAAAAATCTCCCGCAGCGATAAGGTCCCTGCAGTGAAAACGTCTCAAAAAGCACATGTATCTCCATCACGGAATTACCAATAGCGACTAAAGGTGGTATAAAAGCGATAAATTTCCATTCCTGGCCACGAGGAGCTTAACCAAACCATCCAAAGGGTGAGAGAACTCCATTGACGTAATTTCCCATGTTCTCCTTAAACCTCACTGCGACGCACGGCGTTCCTCGGCACAAACTAATTTCACTAAATGCCATTCAGAAATCGCCAGGGTGGAAAACCGGAGTGAATTGTGACTCCGCAGGACGGTATGAGGAGGATTCGATCCCATTCACGGGGGACTGTGTAGCAGCTGCTTAAAGGGAAAAGTTCTTGATCCCTTTTATCCGCGGGGAAAAATTAAAAACCCAAATTTGAGAAGGAACGAGGACGTTGATATGAAGCCGAGACTCCATGGTCAGAGTTTTCAGAGGAAAACGATATGATGACGAGATTGGAAGCTCTCGCTTTGATACAGTATGGGAAATGCGATCCTCTCTCGTTGGTTTAACAAGTAAACTAGTTGCTACTTCAGTTTGTATCAGATTTCCGTAATACTTTGAGCTTCTATTAGTTGAATCGCGTCGAGGACCCGTTGATTTATGCCGGCGTGAACACAGTGAAGTTTCTGCTCGTCTACAGGGACAGAAGCCGAGTCAAGAGGGAAATCAAACTGCGGCAATCAACGAATTCAATTCCAAGCGTTTGCTGAATTTATATTTATTTTTATTTTTTGTTACACGTTAACAGCAGACATTCCAATTAGTCATTTTTCGATCGCAATCAACGCCTCGGTTAACGGATAATTGGTGAGTGTAATTACAGAAACCATCGTGCGTGTAACGTCGGTGAACACCAAAAGCTTTCCAAGCTGAAAGAGGCAGGCAACGTTGGCAATTCTCTGTGTATATGTATATGCTGCTCTTACGACTTCATCACGCTCGTTCATCACTCTACTTATTTTTCACGTGTCAAACGAACACACTTTGCCCAACGTCAGCGAAATGTTGTAGCTTTTGAAAATTATGAAATGTCGTTAGGAGTGTCTGAAAATTTCGCCTCATCGAAAAGTTTATGACGATACAGAATGGTGAAATAGAATGAAGCTTTCAAGCTGTGAATTAATGAGAAACCTATATCTCACTTCATGGTTATACCTACACATATAAATTTATAACCACCTGGCTGCTTCCACCTTGCTAACTCAAGCTCTTCTGAAACTCTGAAGAACTTCTTTCGCACCGCTTCGTATCGACTTTCCTCCTCGTTTCTTATACGCGTGGAGAATATCATAGTAAATATCTGTTAGAGGGGATGCGATGAACTTAAAAGCTCGAAGAATTCTACTGCCGTTAAAATTTCGAGTGTCTAATATTTGGCTTCACAGTTCATATTTCGTTTCGTAATTGGCACAGCTCCTGAGCTCTTGAGATATGATTAGAACGACGGAATGACCATTCCGCGCATCGCTTGCGGCCACCACTCTAAGCTGGGAAGAGGTCAAGCCCAAAACCTTCTCAGGTATAGACCTTTGGTCGAAAACCACTACGGTAATTATTCTAGGAATTTGTACCGAGCTGCTAAGCATCCCTAGGGCTAAGTTCTCTAATCCAAACCCCGCATCACAAAATACCCCAAGTTTCCCACGAGAATAACTTGGGTCCGGTTTCGTGCCAAAAACAACCTGAATTTACGAATAACCGCGATTAATCGCCAAGACACGATTTCTTCACTCGTCCAACAAACTAGGACGGAGATCCTCCGAATTTCGACTAATCATAATCACCAGGGCGCAAAACTTCTCTTCTGCTACAGTTGACCCCACATTTGACAAATACCATCCCTTGAGAGTACAAAGACAAACGGCTAACAAGGCTCTCAAATTAGTCCTTCTTCACATCCGGTTCTCGGTGACAATTGATATCTGCTCAAACTATTGCTGATTCAATCTAACCCCTGATCCTCTATTAATTATAGTACTAGATTTAACCCTACAGCTTGCTGCTAGGCTTAGAACCAGCTTTGCATTCGTCCCACGTGATTCTCGGGGTTCTATAGCTAACGTAAGCCATACCTGAAAGACCCCATTCCATGCCAGAATAATTACAATTATAATTAGCCGGGGATTCCATAAGACGAGATGAGATGGCGGAAGGCATTGCTTTGATCGTTCGACAAGTATATACTCTGCATTGTTAAAAGCACTGATGGTTTATTAATTTATGGATCTTCGGGGCATACGCAGCGGTTGTTCACCGTGCGGAAAATCTCTGTCATTCTTACAGCTGTAACCTTTCAGCTCTAATATAGTTGGGTATCTTTGATCTCTCGAAAGTTACAAACTGAAATGGTTATACTGATTGGAATAAGACCCTGTACAAAGCACCTGTACAGGGGGATGAGGAATGAACAGCTGTTCAAACCAATTAAGAAAAGCTCATTTGTTGATGGCTCCGGGTTCTCGAGGGTTATTCATCTACATGATGGAGTACTTTATAATTAGAAAATGAACGATCGAAAATATACCTAGAGAAGTAGGAGCCCGAGCCTCTTTGATAAGCAATGAGTATTATTCGATTCCACGTGAGTATTGGCAAACGGTAAATAGCCATGTGAATTTATATAAATGGCGAACGATGTATATGCATAGGATTCTGGCTGACTGAACCAGTTATTTCACAGCTGTTACAGCCTTAATAGACATTTATTGTCCGGAATGATATATCTGATGAAATCAGGAATCACGTAAAGCTCTTTGCGTTAGATTTTGTGATTTATTATACTCTGTATAAATGGTGTGTACCTATTGCAGCTAGGTCGTTACAGGGGTTGATATATCGATATTTTATGTATGGCAGACTTCGGATTACCATCATCACAATTTCTATCACGTTTTAATCTCAGGCAATTTTTTTTAATCCATAGTTTGATATGTCTTTGAAATTTTTGGCTAATGTAACAAATACATCGGGGATTATGACGAAGTAGGAATACTGCTAACACTGTTTCTGAAGAAGGAATTTTTTATAACGGAACGGCATTATGTCGCTCGCAGAGTTTTACAGGTTCGCTTACGGATTGGAATATAAACGAGAAGAAAGAAAAATAAAGAAGTGGAATAGGCAGTGGAGTGGAGTGGAGTGGAGCGAAAAGAGAAGCAAAGAAAAGTGGGAAATTTCGGAACGGGAAATTCTTCTCTTCACACTTTTTACGAGGTTCCTCGGCTAAACCACCATTAAAACATTAAGCATTCTCAGCCCTCGTCCTTTTTTTCTCTCACTTTTTCTCATTTCCCTCTCATTACAGAGAAAAGGAAGTGGCGGTGGATTTGCAAGGCTCCTACCTAAATAATCATTATTTTTATTTAATGAAAAATTTTTACTCGCACTTTACACCACCACTGCTTCTCAGAATGCGTTTACACTTTGTTCTTCTCAAAAATTTTATACGAGATAGTAATTAAGTCCCAAAAAATTCTGCCATTAAGCAGCCAGGGATAGGGATATCAGAAGGTTTTCTTTATTTTTAAGACGAAAAATTGAAATACCATTTTACGATTTTTTTTATAAATTTTTCATTTCGAATATAATTAGGGATTTTATTCTGTCGGATAAAACAGGCAACGATAATAATAACAACGAAAATGCCTTTGTGTCCAGTTCCATGAAATGGGGAGCAATAATTGTAGCAAAGTGCGAGCAAGGATTGGCAAATCGTATTAGAAGCATTCATCGATAAAGCCATTCCACGGTCGAAAAGTGGGCCGATTAAATCGGGACGAAAAAAATCTGCGGAAATATTCTGGCGGGGTAGTTGAACGGACTTTTATACCGCATGATGATACAAAAAAAAAAAAAAAAAAGGAAAGAGAACACCGATGGAAGAAAGAAGAAATAAAATAGCATGAAAAAGAGAGAGGAGCAGAAATCTCTCACCATCGAGGACATTTCCCGATGTGTACTTCAAACCCATGTCACAAGTTTATAGGATTTTTCTTGAAACATTTTTTATTTACGAAAAAACCTTTTTGTTCCCTGGTCCATCTGGTGAAATCCCTACGGAATTCCGGCGTGAATCATGACGCGTAAAACCTGGTGTATTGATATAGGTGTATGTTCGTATGTCGGTAGGTATGGGCACGTGGATGAATAGAAACACTCGTTACTGATGTTCATCGGTAATTCCCCCATTTATCAACCATGGACGCGGCGTTCTCTTTGAAAATTGCAAATCGTTGAATGACACGCGAGCTAGACACGTGCGGACGGTGATGGGATTCGGTCACGGTAATCGATGCTGCAAGAACCTCCCTTGCGGCTAACGGCATGTATCACACTTATTTTCGTTATACGTGTTACACTCGTGATATGGGATATGAGTGCGTTTGACGGATTTTAAATCGAGCACAAAATCCGAGGAGTTGTGTGCTCGCAACATCAATCATCGTTCAGTCGTAATCGGTACAAGAATACCACGTCACGTCATCGCGAAAAAATTACGTATCCAATCATCTCGCGGATTCATGTAAATTGAAAAATGAAAATGAAGATTTACAGAATTCGTTTGTAGATGATCATGAGAATTCTAGGCATCGCTTAGCCATTAAAAAAAAGTCGAAATCGAACTAGACATTATTATGACAAATATTGCAGATATTTTTTAATCAACGCAGTTGTAAAACATAAATTTCGTTTCCAAAGAAAGAAAAATAAGTTGATAAAAATTTTTTTTCGGCACAAGAAGCGACACTTTTTTGTGTTGCCATTATACGAAAAACAGTACCCGTAAAAAAATTATCCAGTCGATTTTACACTCTTTATACACATTTGGGTCGTCATGTATAATATATCCGTTCATACAATCGTTCGCATAGGACTATGTACCGAGTATTCCCACGGATGTAGATATGTAGGTGGGAGCTACTGTCACGAGACACGGGTTTAATGTAATTTTCAATACCATGGGAACTGACGTTAGAACGAACGGACGAACGAATCGGGGGTCTAGTGCTTTTTCACAATTTCAACATTTTAAGCCCGTTAACGAAAGCTCCTACTCTCTACCCATTTTTCCCCTTGCGTACAAAACGGAAGCCCGCGATCCCCCGTGACGTATTTCCACCCGTCTGGCGCTAATTGTCCGGGTGCGTCAGAGGATCTCGTTATTTACTCCGAGCACCGTTTTATTTTCTCTCTCACGTTTCCTGTTTCTCTACCGTTCGTGTCTCCCTCTTTTTTTTGTTTTTTTTCTTCTTTACTTATCTTTTTTTACTTTTTTGTTTCAGCTTGCGCACCGTTACCCCATTGCCATCACTCGCCTAGTTGACATATTAACGAAACACCAACATTTGCGAAGATTCTTAAATAGTAAAAGTAAGAAGTGATCTTCTTCATCCCGCTTCAATAAATCGACAAGCATAAGATCTACAGTCCATAAGTCAGAGACACGAATGGATTCATTAACTTAATTCCTGAAATAGTTTCACCGTCAATGATTCAACGATAAAAGAAAAAAAAAGATCATTTTCTTTTTTTTTTCGTTTATTTTTTTCTCTTTAGTTTTTTTTTTTTGTTACTTTTATGATACTATAAAACTTGATGAAAGGTTGTATACTATGAATAAACACCGGTGTACATATGAAGAGTCGTTAAAATCGCATCGAATGAGGTTAACACTTCGTTGACATTATCCAACGAAGCCAAACAATTTAATGGGATCTCGATAACGACGCGTGTTGTTATCAGAAATCGTACATACATATACAGGTATGAATACGTTTTGAATGAAGCTACCTCTGCAGTTCTTTCATTGGCTCGAATGATTCGCCGAAATACGTCTAATAAATCGGATGTGAAAATTTACTCAAGCGATAAATGGGGAAAATATGTTCATCCTCTTTGTTTAATTTGAAAATTTTCATTCGATAATCGCTATTGAAATTAGAAGTGTGAATTTGATCTCATAATAAGGTCTGGAAATATTAAGGTTACCAGATCCCACATAGCAGATTATTAAACCACGTGTTGAGCGAGGTGAAAGTTGCAAGATTGCTAGTGCTGCATCGTCAGTACCTACTGTAGCTAGAGTGCAGTAAAAGTCAAGTTGAATAGCATGGGAAGAACGTAGCCGTGGTCGGAAGGGGATATATTTACGATAGTTCTCAGGCTGGTATAAAGAAGATTTCACCGTCAGTTGTAAACCAACTTTTCTACCGTTTTATCCATACGACCCGGTTTTCCTATAATAAAGGAAGCTCTCGGCTCAAGCTCAAGCTGAAGAAACTGAGACTGAAACTGAAACTGTTTCGTAAGTAACGACGCCGATTCAACATCCGAGATATTCATTCGATATAAGAAATGAACTCAATACCGCAATAAAGATATTGCGATTGAACTGTGTTCGGCTCACTGCAGGGAGAGTTTCGCTTATTCAACAAACGAAAATATCCTAGTTCGATTCACTGCAACCCTGCGGTTGAATAGACTCCACCATCACATCACACGGACGTAACAAGCTCTTGTCATTTTGCCAGATGGCAATTCTCTCTGCGAATGATGAAAAAAAAAGTGTATAAAAGTTGTAAAAAATACCTAGGCAATGTCATAACCCATTAATTAGACGCTTTAATTCTGTCGAAATAAATTAGCATCCTGTACTATGCCGTGCTGTGTTGTCATGTAACAGCATCACGCTCGTAGAGTTCAGAGTTTTACGCTACTTTTTCATCTAATTTTGTATTCTCGATTGGCTTTTTTCATCCCACGCACAAAATTTGTACATTTTACCAAAAGTGGTACCCGCACGTTTGGTGTCACGGTCAATTGCCCTGCTTTTTCTCCCTCCCAGATATACCGCTAAACGTATAACAATATGACAGCCACAAAAGTGGTGAAAAGTCCACTTCATTTTTGGGCGAGAATATTTTTAACGAAAGTATCATGACCGATACGAAAAAAATATTTATTCCCGTTCATTGGACTTTTTATCGTTAACTAAATTCTTGAAGAACCTTATCGACGTCGGGTACAATAATAATCGAGACCTTGCGCAGTCCACCGAAGCGATTGATCTCTAATTATAGTTTCGTAAATACCAATGACCACATCTAACAATTTTTATAGCTTTGACGGAACTATGTTTAAATTGGCTAACGTTTTTATGATGGAAGATGCGATTTTGAATTTTCATAAACTTTGAAGTTTAGAACATTAAAATTCCGAAAATATCGATATATTTCGCGGAATGTGAGGACAAAAATTGGTATTTCCAATCGAGATCATATTCACAGAGATGACCCATTTTATCTACTTCAATCGATAATTCTATGATGTCATGAATAATTGATGGGATTTTAAAACTTGTTTTTCCAGAAGTAAATTTCAAGACGATTAATTTGACCACTTATTGGTTCCGATACGATCAATTCTTTCGGAATTTTGAACCTCCGGTGTTCTTAGTTTGAAAGTTTCTTGAATCGGCTATGAAGACGTTCGGGGAAATACCGTTTCCAAAAAGTGTGAGTCGGCAATATTAAAATTCTGAACTTCAACCGGGCCCGTTGACGTCATAGGTTCACGTATACGTTAAGTGGAGATTAAAGGTTCGTGGGAAAACGTAACTTTTTTCTGCATGAATAAAAATTCGTAAAAATAGTTTCGCAGGGCTTGGGATAATAGAAGAGCTCAGGAAATAGAAAAAAGTAAATCGCGGAAGGAGCATTAACGTCTAAAACAAAGGGCAAGTCGATTCAATCTCGTGCAGCCCGCTGCTTGAGAGCTTTTGACTAGTGGGGTGCAGGCTTCACATCACATGAGTCCTGATTTTCTATTGTCTGACGTATGCTCCGTCACTTGATCATCGGATCCGTTTGTGAATGAAATTCCACATGAGCGAGAGAGAGAGAGAGAGAGAGGGAGAGAAAGAGAGAAAGAGCGGGAGATGAAACGGACGCTATCTGGTCCGATGAATAGCGATCGGTAATGAATCCGGTTAACGCCGACAATCAACCTGACGAGTAGTTGGCGCCTGCGGGATGCTGAATGTATATCTGCAGTGTATATTAAACTGCTGAAATTAATGCCGATCCCACGGGTAGGACGAATATTACACTCTGAACTCTCCAACTCCTGTATAACGTATTGCCTGCAGATAATCGTACCCTGCGGCTAACAGCTAATTGTAAGAGGATGTCCAGATAACGAGCAAAGTGCTCATTGCTCAAACCCCATTTCCAATAATCGTAACTTATTGACTTATTGCTTTATACCATTACATTTCGATATCAAAGGTTACGTTTGTTGATTTAATAAAGGATGAAATGATCTTTTTTTTACAAAAAAAAAAAAAAAAAACAAAAAAACAAATTGTATTCATTCCAATTGACATTTCTGTCAGTTTCATTCCATTTTATCAAATGCGATAAAATTTCGACAGATTTTCAACGCAAATACGTGGGGAACATAAACCAACATGCTATATTGTATCGTTTTTCAGCTTGAATTGTTCGTCTTTCTACTTGCTACTCAATTTGATTGAAATCCATGCTAAATTGCCAAGTTCAAAGGGTATCGTATAATATATATATATATATATGTGAGGTTTGAAAAAGTTCGTGCAATTTTTTTTTTTTTTTTTTTTCGTCGAGGGGCAAAAAAGAAAAAGACCCGGGCGAGAAGCGAGCGATTGGCTAAGTGGTATGGGAGAGATAAGTTGTTAGAGTTGGGCAAGGAGATGGGTAAAGTTATTTTGGCCAATATTTTCGTTCGATTAACCCTGCGTGACAAAAATATTAGTTTGAGTTCAGCCGGGGATAGAAGGAGGCCAAAGACGCGGAGCGAACGCGTGAAAATTGACAATTTTTCGTCGAACCAGAGGAGTTAAAGGGAGGAAATGATGAAGCATTGTCTGTCTTTGTCGCTGGGTTCCCATCCGCAGTTTTTTCATTTTTTTCTTTCTTCAAAACTCCGATAACTCATGTTCGCTGGGAATCGAGAACTTCTTTCTCCCTTTTCCCCTTTGTCTCCTTTTTTGTTCTCATTTTTATTTTTTATTTTTCCGAATATTTGAAATAAAAGCTCAACCGTTTGCTGTCGCTCGAACAAGCTCAATGCGAGAAAGTCTGCGTGTCGTATCCCAGGAGGAATTCGACCTCTTCAACTTCGCTAAAGTAACTCGCACGGAGGGGGCTGGAATTTCATTTTGTCTACTCTGCTTATTTCGAGAAGAGTCAACCCAAAGTGGTGCCATATTAATCCTCAGGATTGAGCAGCTCGTCGTTGAAAGAAGAAAAAAATTTCGCCGTACTCATATATACACCAACTTCCTTTTTTCTTCTTCTTCTTCTTCTTCGTATTCTTATTTTCCTTTAGATTCCTGCTATTCTTTGATAAATTATATTCCCTGCTAAGAGGGGGATCAGCTCTTCCGACCGTCAAATCCACGTCTCTTCACTCAAAGTTCAATATTTTCGTTTCCCCTCACCGGTTGGAAAATCGTTAGACGAAGAAAAAAGGTAATAAAAAGGAAGTTAGGATTTAAAAAATATTGGTCGGAGCGATTACTGCGTCGATAAAAGATTATCGGGTGTTCTCTTTCCAGTAATACGAAAAAAAAAAACATCTTTTCCTTTTTATTTATTTAGTTTATTTATTTTTTATTTTTGGGGGGGTAAGAAATTAAATCGAACCTCATATTCCTTCGATGAGGATATCCAAATTGGTCACAAAGGATTCATGAATTTTTAATTATCATCATATATATTTATCCACATATAATATGTGTATAGGTTCGTTCGGACAAAAGCCAGTTGTCAACAAGAACGAACACCGAGCAAAGGGGGATATTTAATCAGGGCGAATTGCCCCATAGGCAATATCGTCCTGCTAAAGAGAAACGCCGTACATATAGTACGTACCCGCGTCACACAGTACCGTATCACAAAGCGTACCTACCTACACATATACCTATATAGTACATATATACGTATACGTATACCGGGGCTACTGTTTCACTTTACTGTTTATTTTTACGCGACATAAAGCGAATTTATGTCAACATTTATTCCATCCATGGTAAAACCACACCTCTATATACGTATTACCTGAACATAAAATTCACTTGTCGTATACCTACTTGGGCTTTGCATAGATGTGTGAATTAAAGCCTGTAAGTCAATGCGCGGGGGCGGGGGGCACATATAATATATCATTCATAGATCGTCACATTTACATACATATGTATATATATATATTTGTATTTTACATCGTTATTATATTTTCTCTACGACATGTATACCTACCAACTTCCATTTTTTTTTTTATTCTCTTTTTTGTTTTGTTTTTGTTTTTTTTTTTTTTTTTTATAAGGGAAAACCCCATTGTTGTTAATAATATTTATGTCCTTTAGAATCGCTAACAAACTGTGCGATCGAGGGGGGGGGGGGGGGGGATTGTCCCGCCGGAAAATATTTACGCTCGCAAAATTTTTGGCGGAATTTTTGTATTTTTTTTTTTTTTTTACATTTTTTTTTTCTCGGATTTTTGTCTGCCGACGAGAGACGGTATAAAGCACTGTTTGATTTACATGCTTGTAAATCATCACCGGTTGAGTAATATAAAAAATTTACAACGGAAAATAATTGTCCCTGCATATAGTCAACGCGAGCCCGAATTTATTTATGGATTTTATATGGTTTTAACTAAACTATAAATACTAATAAATCGAAATAAATGCCGGAAATATTCATATCGAAACCATATACTAGTGGTACGGGCGGGTGACAATCAAAAACCACATAGGAAAATTTAATTTTTAATTACGAATGAAAATAAATGTGAAAAAAAAAAAAAAAACTGATACGTATATATAGAGACGCCTTTTTCTTTTCTTTTCTGTTTTTTTTTTTTTTTTTTTGTTTTTTGTTTTCTTATGTTTTTTATATCATTGATATATAAAATTTATGAAAAAAGTTATAAACTCGTGTTTACAGTAGCCGATGGGATTTTTCGCTCGTCTGCTTTACCATATCTCTCAACGTTTGAGAGTTTCAGATTTCAAACCTAAAGCTCGAAAGCCTGTATAGTATATACCTACTGCAGTATAAGGGCGAAGTCGAAAGTTTGGAAAGCCGCCAAGCCGGTAGGTCATTCTGGTAACTTATGCTTATTGAATTCGGGGATTGGAATCGGCATTCGGTTATTTTATGCGATCGAAAATAGCGACAGGCGGATGGCTCGGTTTTGAAAATATTAAATCCGCATGGATTTCAATTACCAGAATTTTAAAAGATGTCCACGATATTTTGAAGACGGAATGAAAAAAGAAAAACGCAATTAAAGCCGTTGAAAATTATTCAAAATTTTTATGTTAGAGTAAGTACATCGCGTAATGAGAATGACGTAATTATTTATGAGATGTCTGTATATACGTCCTACGCGATGTGACTTTAGAAATTTTGCAACACAAAGTATAAGTGAGTACAATAATTTTCCGCGGTGTTAAGCCCGGATCACAAACTTTTTCTGCCGGCTCACCTACGGAGATTGTGAACAGTGTACAGTCACTCACGCGCAGCGTCGACCAATTGCAGCTATGTGTGAGCGATCGTGGCGCCTGTAATTGAGGCCGACAACGGGACAAGAAAAGTTTGTGTCGCTGGCTTTACGCGGCGTAGAGTAATCATTGGTTGTATTCAAGGCATATGACCCCTGCAATGAAGTGAAATCTTCACAACGTTCTTAGATTTATTATACGAGTTGCTTGGTGCAAATCACTTTCTGTCTATTGCGTAAACCGCGGTTACCAACACCGTACATTTCATCGACGAATTACTCGTCAATGATTTAATGTAAATAATCGCATCCTCAGTCAATCGATCAGAAAGTGTTAGAAGTTCGCATATAAAAAGTGAAAAAGTGAAAAAGTCAAAAACTTACCCCCACGCTATCGACACACGATAATTCTATACATTTTCATTGATTTCTCAAATCTTACATGTCTAGACTCCCAAAATTAATTCCTCATGATATCAGATCCGTATTCACACTAGATTATCGTTTCTAAATAGGTATAAAATTATCATTCATCAAACACCCCGTACGCGTAGATACGCGACAGGCGTACTTGAATGTCTATTCATATTACACAAAGCCTTAAGGTATACTTGACACGTCTGGCTGCGTATCTGCAAGGTATCTCTGCGTAGATAGGTCCTATATGGGTACATCCGCAGGCAGATTTTCCGTATAACACAGAAGAGGTAGGATTTCGTCTTGAGTTAGCTTTGGCTGTTGCGTACAAATGAGAGAAACCCGATAGGGAATATGATCCTAAATTGTCCCACGCGTGTCAAAAGAATAAGCAAGAAAATTTCTAAAAAAAGTTCGGCTCTTTGTTTGCAACCTAGAAAACATTCTGGGCTCAGTATCGTTAGAACGTAGAAATAATTTTTTTTTAATGAAAATCTTTGGCGAAACGTAACGAGCTTGACTTCCGAAGTTAAATTTGGTTGAAACTTTTCAAGTGTTTATACAACTGCCTCACCGAGCTCAGTTTCCAAACTTTACTCAAAGTATTTAGGTACTACAGCCACGTTTTGTATTTTCGAACAATATTATAATCAGTTGTTTTAGGAAAATTTCATACAAACAACAATAATCTCTCACCCCAGCTCTTAATCAGGGCTCGAAGAACCAAGACCCTCAAATTTGATGGAAGAGACGAAAAGTAAAAGGATAAATAATTAGAATTCGAAACTCGGTCTTAGCAACCCTCCGCAAAGTTGAGTTTAAGATTAAAGATATTGAGGTCATGAGGCTATTAAACGGTGACGAAGAATCACGCAATACGATAAAAGCTCACCTAACTGCCCCCCAGCTCTTGGGAGTTCGCGTTTACATCCCGCTGTTCATTATTACCAGTTTTCTATTTAATCAGTCGTGATCATCGTCTGTCAAATTATTTCTGCATCCATAGATAGATCCTAGACGTATCAAAATGTTTGAATACACGCGAAGCAGTCGCGAAGTCAAGACTCAAACAACGAAATGTCAATGTTGTAGATATGAGAGCTTTTGATATACCCAGACGAGGTGATAATTCTGAAGGTTCTTCATCTCCAACTATAACTGACTTATCACAGAATAGTTCCATGGAACTTTACCTATCGTATTTCTATTAAATAGAGTCTACACTGCAGCCGGAGGTTACAACCCTCTCATACACTACCGAAGCATGTACATTCGAATGGTCTTTGCACGCTTATGCACAGAGGCAAAACTTCGGTATCAGTTATGGACTCAGACAACTATTATACCAACGTTTCAACGCGAACGAGTATCCTCAGGATATCATTCTATTTCAATAGAAGAATAAAAAAGGGAAAGAAAAGATTGCGTACAGTATTGCAGACAGTTTCGCAAACACTCCGATTCCACCGTGAATATCTGCTTCAGAATCTGACCCAACAATAAATATTCGTCCAACGTGTTCTACCAGATGGAGTAATGCGAAGTTCATTCAGCATTGAAATACCGTAAGAGAAACAGACGGCATATCACAAGCATCAACCACAGTGCAAGGACTAATGCTCCTCGCTTTGAGCGGTGCACGGAACCTGGTGCAGGATTTGTGTCCAAGACCGGGGATCAGAGGAAAATATCCAGAATTTTTGTGGGTACGTGATATGTAGATGTAATGTTAACATACATGTGAGTATGTGTGTAAAATATTATACGTATATGGTGGTGGAGAGATACCGTGATTAATAGCTCTTTGAGATGGGCGTGCGGCGAAGCGATATGAAAATAATTGTAAGTTGAATTTGACGATAACGATGTGTTTTACAGTTCTCTGAACGAGAGATAGCCACCCGTGTTAGTCAATAATAATTCGGGTAGCCAGATGGTAGTGAGTAATTAATGATCTGTAAAATAATTGATTTTTCATCACACTCACCGGTATACGCTTTCGTCGTACCACAGCAGGATTCTGAGTGGCTGACTAATGCTGCGCTTCTTCACTTCGTGTATGGGGTCGATGTGAACACCGTGGACCACCTGAAACATCAATCGCCATACATATTTGAAATGAGTTGTAGTTAGAGAAAAGTTCAATATCGTATCCGCCGAATTTGAATTTGAATTCGAATCGAATTAGTTCGATTGAATTCCAGTCTTCCACCATGTTCTTCCTTCATTTCTATTAATTAGTTACGGTGCCAGTTAACGCGCCACTAATTCCATCCTATTATTGAACGCGGAGTAGTAAATGTGCGGGAACAGACGAGGAAAGTTTTCATTGGCAATATAAACGCGGAATAAACGAACGGCTGAACTTACATTGTGCTCATTTTTTATGAACACCGTAAACTCGGGTGTTAACAATAGGATTTATATTGTACCTGTAGGGACTCTGGTGTACGTACGTTTCCTACTTTCGAGGACGCGATAATCACTCGGTGAAAACCAGTAAACAAACGTAGAACAAATACAGTCAAGTTCAGCACGGAGAAACCGACAATACATGAAAGGGAGAAAAAATACGTTCTGCTTCCAAGTTTCGTCCATCTAATATGGCAGACCATACTTTGGTCGATAACAATAACCGCTCTTGTGTAATTCATCATTTTACCATCGTATATGGTAACTTCGATCATTATACACCCCGACAAAGTAGACTGGCGTGTATCGCTCAAAGAATTTTCAACCCTCTGATCACAATCTGGAAGCCTTTGGGGTCGAACAATGAAATAATTCCTCTGATCATAAATTTGGGACAAGAGATGTAAGACAGCTTCTTGTCGTAAGGTTTCCTTCAATTTCTTTATGGGTTCAAGACGCTAATAATAGAGACAATTTGAGCTTGCATCTGGAAGCTGGAAAGAACACCCTGCCGAACAATGAAGAGCTCACCCTGTACCACAATTTCGATGTATAGATATATTCATGGGTGTCACCGATCGACAATGAGTCGAGTAATAGAAACGTCCGTATCCACTGGCCGGAAATTTGCCAGTAACGGTATCATCGGGCAACAATTTAATTTGGTGAGAAATCCTTTAGAATCCTTCCTTTTGGGCTGGTGGGGAAGTCTTGGAAAGGTCGAAGAAGCTTTGGAAGTGTCGAGCAAGGATCCAACTCCGAGCAGAGGATGAAAGGAAGCGGAAGATGGGGGCGAAGGGAGGAGGACAGCCAACAAAAAAGAAGCCAAATTATCGTTCGCACCACACTCGAGACCCTCGGCCAATCTCACTATTGGCAGCACAACGAGCTTGGCCTGGGACAACACAGGCGTCACTTCCAAACCGGGGATCGTTTCAAGTCTCCTAATCTTGTTCAGCTCCAGGATATCAATTAATTGGCTTTCCAGAACTCGAAAGAAAGTACAAGACCCTCTGTCCAATCGTTCGTTTGTGGATTGGTATTCGAGTCTTTAGGGTGTAAATTGCTCCTTAAATGTCGTAAATGTGATTGAGGAGGGGTTTCCTCAAGACAAACTGCACAGTTCGATTCTATTCGCTAAGCACTCATCTTCGCTGGCCAAGATACTCCAGGGGTGAAATTTTTTCTTCAACTTTCTGATGAAATTAACAACCCACCAAGGATTTTATTCGGTAAATAATTATCCCATCTGGAATTGCAATATGTGAGGTCTCCAATTAGAGGGGAGCCTTCGAGCCCTGTTTCACATGCACGCGGTGCCAAACCACAGACTACATGAAAACACGTGTTTTCGTGGACTGGGTGAGTCGACCTTTTTGAATTTTCAATTTGGTAAAACGTTTAAGAGAGTCTGTGTGCGACATTATCTCAATTTTTACATGCAAGGTGGGTTCGCCGGAGAAAAAGGGTTGCCATCGTAGCAGCAGGAACTACTTGTGTATTTTTCGAGTGGATGAATATAGCTATGTATATGATACATATATACCATGCATGTTTTAATTCTTGTGAAGATTTCGAGTGTTTCTCAGCTGTATTGTAGAATTGCATTGTGTCGTAACCTGCACCTGGCTTCTTGCCGCAGACTATGAGAAGTAAGTCGGGCAAAAACAGAGAATGCAAGTTCTACCTTACTGTAAAGTTTAATTTGAACAAGCAAGCGAGCAATGAAGCCACTGGAACGTTCTACTTGGTTCGAACTTCAAAACCACTCCACCATGCCCTCAATTCATGCCCTCTATGAACAAAGTTAGGTATTTTCAAAGCGCAAAGCTACTCTCTCGCGTAACGTGATCAAGGAGAATACAAAAATCAATAACGCGATATGTCAGGTTGAAAAATCATGTGAAAAAGGTATTTTCAGTTTTTAATCATACCACGATCTTTCAGAGGCTATGTTCCGCGGGTTGTTTACTGGTCAAAAATTTCAACGGAAAAAAAGTCAGATACTTTTTTTACCTCATAAAATGGATTGCCTTATATTTTTTATTCTTGTTTTACCTCAAACTGGTGAGATTCCTGTGTGAAAAATGTTTCTCCGTATTTTTAAAGGCAAAAACTTCATCCGAAGAGACAACCCTGCAAAAACTGTCGACTTTGAACTCTGTAAACCAGCGTCGCGATGTCAGATGGGTTGGGTTCATAACGGAAGGAGTAAGATTAGGGGGTCAACCGAAGGGTGAGAGGAAGTTGTTACCACAAGAAGTATATGGAGGGCGAGAGATCCTCCGAAGTAGAGTTACGTATACTTCGACGAACTTCGCTCTTAGGTGCGTCTTGCCTCTTAATTATCAAACTTCTCTTAAGTAGGGTGCTGGTAGTCACGGCCAGTTGTCTCTTCCGGTCTTCAGGATCGTAAGAAATGGTCCTCGATCGTTCCCCGCCATTATAGTTCGCGGCCATTGATCGTACAAGAGGTTTTATCCTTAATTGCTTTAGCGTCTCCCATCTCTTCTCAGGCTATACGGCAGTGTTCGCAGTTTCATTTCTCTTTTTGCTATTCAAACAGTTATCGCTACCCCGTACCGAACGTCGAAGATCATCAACAGCGTTCAAACTCGTTTTCCGAATCTTTGAGCTAATATTACAAGAGTAAATAGTTATCACATCCGGTCCGCGGTTCGGTGCCAAAGATGCGAAGGGTTCGACTTTACAACCCTCGTGACCTGGTCAGAAGTACCTACCTACCATAGGCCGTCGTCCGAGCCCCTAGAATTACGACCACTACCGAAAATTACTCGTCCAGATATTAAACCGTATATTGAAAGTAATTTCGGCGCTTTTTTCTCCTCTTCTTATCCTTCTTCTTCTTCGTCTTGTTCTTCTTCACACGGGTCGAACCCTCCACGCATGATCATCGAAATACTGGACCAATATGGTGCGGAGACAATCCTAAGCGATCTTTACTCCTAAGACTAGAGTTATCTCTTATCGGATCTTCCGGGTCTGAAGGAAACTCTGGATATCCGATGGCCTACGGAGAGTAAGGGAGGGTAATATTGTCAAGGGAGTCACGTCGGGAATAACGACGCCGTAAGCCGCTTCTTGATTCACCGCTTGGCATTTCAAGATGGCGACTCAAGTCACGTTCGCCTTTCAATGAACGTAAGCGTAAAGGTTACGGGCGGGTCTTCTTTTCCTTATTTTTCGCCTTTTTCCAGAAAAGGTTTTGATACGGATCGAACTTTTCCTTTGGTTAGTATCGGACGGTGGGGAAAAGAAGCGGCAAGAGAGAAGACCGGGCTTCTCTTCTCAACCGAGTGAGATTAAATTCGATTTATCATTCTTTTATACCTTAGCAATTACGCGCGGATACCACGCCCAGATAACACAACGTTTCCGGGAACAACGTATCCTGCAGGACAAAGTCCCCTCAACCCTTTCGTTCGATTTATTCATTTATTTTATTTCCGTAAGAACTTTTAGCTCCTTCGTCATTCGCCTGTTTATAGACTCGTTCCACAATCCCGCAGATTTCGGGATGATGAGAGGAAAAAATTATCCAAAGATACGAACGGGGTTCAGTAGAATGAATAATTCTATTCGAACGTATCGATGGAAAGGGTGATACCGTGTTGCACTGCATTATGGGATATGTTCCGCATGACGAGAGCGTGAAATTATTAAAAACGATTACAATAAAAGAAGTGAGATCTGATATTCGAAATGAGACGCGGAAGCGGAAAGAGGAGGATGAAAGAGGCAGATCTTCTGTCTCGGCGGAAAGAGGAGATTTATTTATATCCGCAGAAGAGATAAACGGATGATGGGTTCCTCGTCGAAGAGCAGTTAGATTAGAAAGGAAGAAGAAGAAGGAGATGAAGAAAAGAGAAAGGGAGACATTGAAAGAGGGTCCGTCAATCCGAGTATAATAAAGTTAGCCTCATTCAATATACAGAGACTTGTCCAACCCCCAGTTTTCCTTTTGCATAATTGCACGATCTCTCCCTCTTCTTCACCCTAATTCTCTGTTCATTTCTTTCTGTCTTTTTATTTTCGTATTTCTTTCCTTTGAGGAAAGAGTTTAATTACCAAAGATCTTGAGGTACGAGACCGAGGTGGAACCGGTCGAAATTACCGACGTGACTTATACTACGTGGAAATCTCTCTCCCAGCAGCAGAGATTCCGGATTTCGAATTATGGCTCTTTGATCTTTAACATGGCTCGGCCCAGCCCAGTCTCTCTTCCAAAGAACAAAGACTCTACTTTTCTCTAAAAGCATATAACTACCTTTATCTTTTTCTGCACCTAGCCATAGGGCCTTGGGAAACCAGATACCGTGGAGATCGTTCCGAGGCACACTCCTCGGGAGTAAAAATCTTCAAGAAAGTTTCGCAGCTCTACTCTCATACCGACGCAAAAACCGGAAAAGTAATTTGTTAATTGCTTTAGAACGTTTTGAAAAATTTCGATCTGCTGTCTTTACCTGTTCGTATACTTCGTTACGATCATCAAGCAATTATTCAGACAGACATTGCCGAGCAGAAATCTGCACGATAATTTTTATATTCGCGAATAAGAAAGAAAGAAAGAAAGAAGAAGTAGAAGAAAAAGAAGAAAAATGAAGTGGAGAATATTCAAGTCACGTAGATCGTAAAGTTTGAAAAAGAATCCGGTGGTATAATTTCTTTTTAAATTCGCATTTTCTGAAACTGTTAGAGAAATGAAAATGAGAATAAAATTAATTGCGAGCCCGTTTCCCTACAGGTTAAAACTACTTTTGATTACCATATTATGTTCTCTTGCTGATATATCGCCGAGAATAATAATAGCCATTCGTTTAGAGCTGAGAATTCACCGCTCGCGTTTATCAGCGACGTCAAATAACCGGCTCATCCTCAGCATAATGTTGGAGCCCTTTGTTTCCTCGGATATATTTGACGGTATCGTGATATTACCAGTTTTCTCTAGCCCTGGTATCTCGGCTTTAGAAATAAGAGAGACACGTTTCATCCCCAGACTCCCGCGGACTTAGTCCTGACGAGTATCGTTAAAAAGAAAATTAGGATCTCCGCTGATGACACCGTTCAACTTTTTAATTACTCCATCTTAAGAAGAGAAGAGCCACTCTCGCTCCCCTAAGGTTCTCGCTTCTTCTTACCTGGCCGTGATGAACGGAGAACGCAAACTCCGCGAGGTCAAAAGGTTAGCTTTACACCAACTTCAATAAAAATTACATTTTCTTTTTCTTCAACGTTCAGTTGAACTTTATCAATAAACTTTTACTTTTAGCAAAAAATAAGAGAACAAAAAAATCATTACACATTATGTTAATATTATCGCCTTCGTATAAACGGTACCACATATTGATCTAGAATCGTAAAAGTAATTATGGAAATACATTACTCTTCGGTTGTTTGAATTCGTTGATTAATTTTTGCATCCCTTTCTGCATAATAAATTCGTTCGCTATTATATCCGTATCGTTATCCTCGCTGTTGATTTTCATTCTTTGCCCATTTATATAGATATCAAATTATCTTCATTATAAAATGTATTGATTCCAGTACACGTATGTACACGTAACATATCCACGCACGTGCTGTCTGGAATGGGGATTTATAAATTTCGTTTTTCATAGGCAAATAAAACAGTAGATATATCATTAAAAGGCTTGAAAATTCTGGGCTCGCCAATTGTCGTTGATTAAATCGGGGATTTCAAAATATCACAAGCAAACATAGGTGTATACCTACACGAAATCGAATAATATTCGTTATAACAACAAGTAGGAATCGTTTAAATTTTGGCAATTCAATCAGAATTCCGATTCTCCCAAATGAACGCGAAAAATATATTCACAACGAAAAGTATCTACCTAGGTTCCCCGTCAGAACTGCACTCCGATAAAATATGCTACACGAAAATGCATCATTTATCAGATACCTGCTGAATAATGAAAAGAAAACTTTTTCATGTCGTCAAATCTTGGGGATTTATTTATCCTGGTATATTTGCTTGCGCGTACGGCATACAGAGAGATCAATCCGCTTTACAGATGTGATACAGTTGGTATACGATATAAATTGCTAATTTAACCAATCCTGCAATTATGTGAGTTTACTATTTCCTGGTAATTATTGACCGCCTAGAATCTAGATTCTGCAGTACGGGATCCACCGAGCTTTAATTCCCAACTATTTCGTATCAATTATACAAACCCGATTCATTTTTAGTGTTTAATAGGTACTAAAATACCTAATTAGCGTGAGAGATGTGACATTCGGAACAAGCGTAAACTTCGTTAAATTTTAATTGTATACGAAATCCAATCGGGTTCATAAGCTCTGAACTTGGCATGAATTAACGTGGAGGAAGGAGCTAATCTAATTTTAATTCCAGCATATCCATGTAGATATACATGCATGAATGTGAGGCACAAGTATGACGTTCGATATAATCTGGCCGAACCAGATGCTTCTAAAAGCCATTCCGTGTTCGACGTAAGCAAATAGCGTGTCCAAAAGGTACAAACGTAACTTGGCATAACATATTGATGAATGATATGCTGAGTAAATTCGGCCCCTATTTCGTCAGCAAATTCGTTAAAGAGATGAGGATGATAGCTGTACGAAAATACTCAGGAAAATGCGATGGCAAACGGAAGAGAAAACAAAGTGTGGTTGTTACTACGTGGGAAAAATCCCTGACTAAACAAACCAGCAATCCGTGTATTTGCCCACCATCACATCGAGTTCGGGTATTGTTTATTTACCAGGAAGGTGGTGGCCATGACCAAGAATGAAGGTACCATACAGGCGAATAGAACCACGAACGCGTCCGTCGAAGTGGTAAATTTGAATCTAATTGCGAGGTGATCAAGTAAATTCGTTGAACAACCCCGTAAATCGATGGTTTCCGTAACCTCCGACATCCAGAGATATATTCGAGGGCCTTTCGAGGTCGAACCATTCATCTGTACTTACCTACCTATACCTTCGTATAGAAACGTTCGCTCTCGAATCCGGAACTGTTTAGCGGTCTAACGAGAGACCACGCCATCCGTCTTGATCGGAGGGAAAGACCACAACCAAGGGGAAAAGAAAAGAGCAAGTTAACGAGAGAAATGGAGAGCGAAATGAGACGGAGAGACGGAGAGAAGGGGATAAGGGCAGTCGGGAGAAGGATGAAGACGGACCACAGGAGGGTAAAGCCAAAGGTTGCTAACGAGGTCTCGTGGTCATGGTAGCGAAGGTGGTCAGAGAATTTCCGCTTTCCAAGGATTACGTCGCGTCCGTTTACTGTTTACTCTACGAGGTTATCAATCCCACGGAGGAAATTCAACCCACCGTGAATTTCGGGGACAACGAGGGTTTCTTACAGATCAGAAAAATGACCGTCAATCCTGTACATATACAGAGCGATTCTCTGGAAAGTAACGCGCCCAAAAGGTAGGCAAGTGCGAAGACGCCTGCATCGGTTGGCTTTTATTTCCCACGTAGGGCACGCGATATGCAAAATAAGAGACAGTCGCTCGATGTTCGGGTTGCCTGTATTCCGGCGAAGTGCGTTACTCTGCGTGGCTTTGGTGAATGTCTGCTTCAGACCATCTTCTTCTCAGCCTTCGGGTTTGGGCTCACACTCTATCCCACCTATGCACAATACGCTGGATTCGTGGAACCAATTTCCATGCGTGGATGGAGGGAAACCACGGTATTGATAAGGATTTTATTCAAGAGTCGACGAACTTGAATGAAGTGACTTCAAATAGCAGAGAGATTACGTATATAGCTTTTCAAATTCATAAAGATAACGGTTCAAGGCTCATGTTGAGCCCCGGCAAAGGCGGGCTGAGGAAATCCTTAAACAATTTCTATCTCGTTCGAAAATAGCGAGCCAGGTCTTGTTCGGAGGAGAAACCGAAGCGAAGAGCCTCTTAGAATTCCAAATACGAATAACGGATATTACCTTGCTACCTCCGTTGAATATAATATGTGAGGTCGCGTCGTCGTGTCACGATGAGGAAGGATAACTTTGGTGTTGCCGCGGTGTTGGTGAAGTTAAAGCTTGAGGATCACACGTGGAACACGTCCGGGTGCTTGTCCGAAATCACCAGAATCTGAACGGCGGTTACCTAACCAAACAATAGCTTAGGGCTTTTGTATAAATTAAACCAATTTGCATCTCATCTCTATGGCAGTTTCATCTGTTAAGGGTGTACTCTATACCTCTGTACATAAAAGAAAGGGTCGAGGATATATATTTCCACCCTTTATATATATGTAACCTACGTTTTGCAAGCTCGCACACCACTGAATTTCAAGGACACATTTAAAACGGCCACGCGGTATCGCTACAATTTCAGAACCCGTAAAAAGCTGCGACAAAAAAAAAGGATTAAAAAAAAAAACAAAAAAAAATCTGCCCAAAAGCTCCCGATTTTTTTTTAATTCTGTTCACAACTCTCGGCACATTCTGTTGTACGGTTTAATTGAATTACTTCGTCAAGTTTCAAGCACTAGCAGCATTATCACAAACCTTGATATTACACTCGTCGGTTCTGGACGGATTATTTAATGATCGCTTGCTTGTATAGCTCGTTAAGTAATGAAAATTAGGGGGAAAACAGAGCGCCGTGGTATTTGGAAGGAAGCTTCTACTTCACGAAGAGGGTAAACGTGTCACTTGTACGAAAATGACAGACAGAGTATATCTACCAGATCGAGAGTCATAGACGGAGAGAAAAAAAAAAGCTAGAAAAATAAGAAACGAGGGGATCAATTCTGCCGAATTAATCCTAGAAGAAGAAGAAGAAGAAGAAGAAGAAGAAGAAGAAGAAGAAGAAGAAGAAGAAGAAGAAGAAGCAGCCAACTCGCTTCGTGATGGTGGTAATGGTTTGCCGCAGATCATTGTCATCAGACACCGAAGAAGACGTTACTTTCAGACACCCATTGCCATTATTTGCAGATTGTAGTACTGAATGTGAGTGGAAAGAGAGAAAAGAAAAAGAAGTACACTTAACGTATCATTATAAATTGTATTTGGTGAAATTTGTCGATTTTTATAATAAAGTAACCTCGCATCTATCATGATAAGAAATAGACGTTGTTTTGTACCTTTGAAATACTATATAAGTAAGAAAGATCGGAATAACGTACCGTGAGTGTAGATTGAGAAGAGATTGATGTGGGGCATCGCCTTACCGTTCATTCGACTAGATCCTCGGACCCTTGAACTGCATCATGAATGAACTAGTAAGGCGGAAACGGAACGGTGGATACACTTCGAGATTGACGTTCCGAAATTGTGTTGAGTTTCGACGAAGATTTATCGGCGAATATAAAAATCCCTGTCATTTATTTACAGCGAGAGACAATTGGGCCTTAAATATTTTCGGATCCCATTTTTTACTTTTGATTCTTTTTTATTTATTTATTTTTTTTTATTTTAGGTAGCCCCGGAGTTTCGAGTGACTAACTACTTAGTCAGGTGGAGTTTATGGAACCATAAAATTTTTCAAATGAACGGAGGGGATGCTTCGAGGCAGATATCGCGCATGTCGCCTGTTAGGGTTCTGGGGAGTATGCAGGGTCTGCGAATTAGTGAAACGGGTCGAAAATCGAAATGGCATATGGACACTTCGAGGTTGAAGCCTGAGGCGAGAAATCGGAAACGTGAAACGCGGAAGGCGAAACGAGAACCGAGCAGCCAGCAACGGGAAACATGAAACATCAAACACTATTGCGCGGGGGAGTAAACTCGGATTCGTCAGTGTCGGTGCCAACTGGAATTGAGCGTTTTCGAGTACGCCGACTACGATATATCGGAGAAGTTTACGAACAGGTATACATACACAGACCAGCTACGATAACGGAGTACAAAGGACCGAGAGAAACAACAGCCCAGAGAATTACTCGCGTCTGACCACCAGAGCAAACGACAGTAGCATAGAACTATAAGCACTGTACAATCTGTCGCTTGATTTCAACCCCCGCACGTTTACTCCGAGGTTCATTTCAAGATTGTCTTGATTTGTAGAACAGTTTCTCTTTGATTTTACGTACAGAGAAAATAGGAGCTAGTTTTCCGCCTGTTTTACTCCGATCATTTTTTTTTTCTTCTCTTTTCTATTTATGTTTCATATATATTCCTCCAGTCGAAAAGAGTTTGAAGTTCGGTTTCGAATGCTCAAATGTTTGAGGAAGAACTTACAGTGAAGTTCAAAAGTTCGGGATCACCTTCCGAATTTTCGATCGAAAAAGAAAGTTGAATATCTAGGTCAAAAAAAGTCGTAGCCAAATGGTCCAGGCGGCATTTGAAAGCGGAAAGAACCAACTTTATTTTCCTTTTTTCCTAAAATTTTTACAATTTTTTTTGCACTGATTAGATGACGTCAAACATGATCGTTCTTTGCGATGTTCATACTTTTAAAAAGTCGCGTGTAATTCTTTGGGAAATGGCAATGAGAATTTTTTCCAAGAGGGACTCGAAGGGGTTAAGATTGAGCCGTGAGTTGGTCTTTAAAGAAAGAAATTCGCGTTTTTTTTTCGTCAAGTTATTCAATTTTTTGTACGGAAAGTTAGTTTTTATAAAATGAGACGGGAGGAAAATTGAAAAAGAAATTACCCAGATATGTATATAGGAAATTTGAGAATATAAGCCAACACGTTCCCACCCTTACTTCGTGTAATAATTATGAAAACACTTCCATTTCCCGAGGGTAACGTTATTCGACGAAACAAAGTATCTCTTTTCGTTTTATTTCTATCTACCCGTGGATTCGACCCTGCATGAATTCGCAAGGAATTGACAAGCGACTGGGGGTGGTATAATTCGTGGAAAATTTTTCACGGAAAATAAACACCCTCGTCGAATCTTAGCGTCTAAATAATAACGACTAACCCCTGTTCAAAGTTTTCATATACGACCATCATCATCGAAATATTGAAAAAAAAAAAAAAACTGTTACATCTGCAATTGGTTCTTAGTCGTCTACGCCATTTACTCTAACGCTATCCACGTGGTGAATTAAAATGTGTCTGGCTATGGGTAGAAACGTAAGCTTTAAACGTTACCAGGGTATAAATGCCGGACATTAAAACAACACGGAGGTAGGTAGGTACGGAATGAGACCTGATTTCCGCAACACGAATTGCAAGTGCTCAAACGATTGCGGAACGGAAAAAGCTCTTTCCAATTGTTAATTCAACTTTCGACATTACACAGGGTGTGGTGGTATCGTACCGCGCAAAGACATTACCAGAATGGCAGAGAATGAGGAATAATCAGAATATATACAAGGCAGTAAAAATGAGAGAAAAACGTATACGTACATCGGTATAGGTATAATAAGTACGGGTAGCATCGTTATATATAAGAACTTAGTTTTAATTAGAATAGCCAAGTACACGGTAAACGGCAGCAGCGTTCTTATAACGTTTCAATTATCCGCAAGCGTGATTATTATTCAAATAATTAGTGTCGGATTGCTCGTTATCATGATTATGCTAACCGCACAATTAAACCTTACCGTCAAAGAAATGAAGAAATTAATTATAACAATCGGTGCTGTCATCCAAATTATTATTCTCATTATTAGGGTGAAATAAAATCATATAAATGATATAAACCACAAGATATATATTTCAGCAACCCAACAGAATTCACGTTTATTTTGATGTTCGTATAAATCTTTCTCCGTGTTCGTAATTTTCACATCAAAGTTCCATTATGCAAATCCCACTAACTTCAAACTCTGGCATGTATCGTATCGATGCCGTGTTTTCGATGGACCTTGATAGATGGTAATTACGATTTATAAGCTGACCATATACCTGTTGGTATTAATCGACATATTAGCAAGCGACCCGTACAGAACAATCTACTTTAGAGCTCACTGAGTACGCGGCGCACACACACACACACACACACACATATGCATATATTATACACGTTTACCTATTCGATAGATATATACGTTTCCAGATACAAACATATAGGATACCGCGAGGAAAACCGTAATTCAAAGTTAAATAGTGACTATATTACGTCCCTTATCCGCGGTGGCTGTTATTATCTATCGAACAAATTGTGAACCTAATATCAGTAATAAACCGCGGACTGATTCCTCGATCAATATTTGTACATATATACAAGGTAAACTTTACAGTCGTCAAATTTTTTGGCTCATTTCGTGACCAGCAACGAATAAATATAAGTCGATGTCTTATGTTCGACTGATGGTATTCATGTGAAAGATTAACATGTCCAGTGGTCATCGACCCATAAATTATAGTCACGAATATGATAGAGAACGGTTTATTGTTCAAGATCGATATAACTGCGACGAGGGATGAACGAAGAACGAAACGACGATAATTATTACTACCTTCGATATTGGCTGCAGTATTGAAACCCGCGATTGGAATTCCCGTAATTAGGTATTCGAGGGTTATTCTTTCGCGGTTCTCTTATCATCGCGATCTTTATCGGTGTTGTTATTCTCACGAATCGTTCACGTGACCATTTGCAATGAAAAGTAATGGCCGATGGGAGAATCGCGCTACTTGCTATTCGTGTTATCGTATTCTCGTCAAACCTTATCCGTTATCATTGCTGCTGCGGCACGTCCAGTCCGGAATTCGTTATGTCATTATCGCGGCGAATTGCTTGGATAAAATCAGTGGGGAGAAATCAGTCCTAAAAAAATGTATGGGTCAAGATTTTTCCCGTTTTTCTATGAACTGTATTACGCCTTGAAAATTGTTAAAATGGACGAAAAAACGGGACTTCATTGTCCCAAAAATCTGGAACTGTTGACCCCTTCCAGCTCTATGCGAAATACGAGTTTCGCGAACCCTCATACAGCACAAGCTATTGTTTAATAGTAACAAAAATCTGGCGTAGGTTTTGAATACCGCGAAAAAAAAAAAAGTTCGTTCCACGTTATATCGTACGTGAAAGTTTCGCTTTGTACATCGGAGGGTATTTTACTTTTATTCACCTTTTTTATTTTTTCGTACTTGTTTTTTGATATCTGTGGGAGACGAGTCGATGGCAAGATACATCATACATCGGATAGATATAGCCAGCGGTTAAACAGTAGCAAAGAGAAACGCGTATTGTATTTTATTCGTTATATGTTACATAAATGTAAAAAAGAAACAGTCAGATGTGTTCATATCTACGTTCAATATATCATTTGTCGACGTTTTTTTATGATCGCTGAATAGATCGATAAGTCAAAAAGGTATATGCGACAGATATATTCAGCAAGCTAGGTAAATTCCCCATATATGTATATATATATATATTTTTTTTTTTTTTTTCGCCAATTATATTTATACACCAGCCAGTGAAAACTGCAGCCTACGTCGAATCGAAACTTTCGAACAGTTATTCGCGCTCTACAATTTACGGTTTGTTATATTTATCCCGATCCTACATACACGCGGTAGGTACTGTGGTTATAATCACGTATCCTCTAGAGAGGGTGAAATATCAATTATTTTCACCGTTTCTGTCAACATTTGATGTATCCGTATATACGCATGTACAGATCGTTAAAATACGGAAATAAAATTTGATGCGACAAATATTTTCTCTCAGAATTTACAGAGATTGATAAAATTGGCGATAAAATTCGGAAATATTTAGCCTTGCTTTTAAATGGATAAGAAAATTTTTCGTCACTTTATCAGAAGAAAAAAAAAAAAAAAAAAAATACAAATTTCTTTCGCGCCATTTGGCCCAGGGCTGTAATGGCTTATAGGTAGATGTGGCTGGGCCTGTGATCTGGATATTGAAATATTTATATCAATAAATAACGGTCGACCGATTACCGATCCTGCACAGCCGAAACGATAATAGTATGAGTATTTGATGGCATCAATGCTGCAGGGAGATAAACAGCATTATTTTCCATTATTCTCTGTTTTATGCGGTTTTCTTTTTTTCTGATTTTTCATTTTTATTTTATTTTATTTATTTTTTTTCATTTTTATTTGCCGTTCAATGTGGAAAAATATGTGGGCAAAAAAAAGCCTTCCGGATATTGAATATAATATTTATATAGATAAAAATGAATAAATCATTGTGAAAACAGGCGTGACATGCTATCTGTCATGTCTGCTGACGTAATTCCATTTTAATTTACCAACCTTATAAATATGTGACAACGACGATGAGTATAAGGTAAAGTATTTTTTTTTTTTTTACAATTTTTATAAACTTTTATCAGCAACCGCCCGATACAGGGTCACATAGTCATTTATGTAACATATTATTGTATGGGATCCACCCACACTGTACTGTGAATACGAACGAAACGGAATAGTGGATAGAATTATTAGGGAGAAAAAAGTGAAATGAAGAAAAAAAAAAAAAAAAAGAAAAATGGAAAAGAAAAAAGGAAATAAAAAACAGAAAGAGGGGAAAAAAAAAAAAAATTATTGAAAATATTTTACCACCGAACCACGTAGGGTGATAAATTGAATTTTACATTTAACCCACAGTGTGATTCACGGGATTTGCGTAATTTGGCAGAGTGTAATCGTACGTGAAACTGTATCTGCCCTTTCAATCTTCGTGAAAAAAATAAAAAATAATAATAATAATAATAATAAAAAAAAAAATTCTCTCTTCCTCTCCTCTGGCTTTTCCGCGCTTTTATTTTCCGTAAAAACTGTTATCAATTCCCTCGCTGTTATTTAATCGAATAAAATATTTTCGCACCCATAATATCGTGTAGTAGGTATATGAATATAATAGACACGTTGTCGAAGGTGATGGAAAAAAAAAAAAAAAAAAAAAACTTTCGAACCAAAGTTCAAAATATTTTATATGATGAAAATTCGTCGCCCAAAATTAAAAAGAAAAGAAATTTTTTCACGGTGCAAAAATTTCACATTCGTTCAAGGTCTAAAACAGACGACAGCCTTTATATGCGCGACATGTAACAGTTTGAAACGTTTGATCAAAGTAATCGATATCATTCCTTTGAAGACTGTAATCGGTTCGAAACGTCAAAATCGTCAATTAGAACTGTCTGATGATAATAACGAACGGAGTTCAAATATCTCCGAAAATCGCACAAATATGAATCCGAATTAGCTCTGATTTGTACCCCGATCCGATCTAGATATTTTTATTCTAAATCTCCTTGCCCCGTATCGAAGAGCCTGCAAAGATCGTGAGAATGAAGCTCACTATTTTCCCTTATTCTCTGGTTTATACGAAACGAAGAAAAAAAAAAGGAAAGATAAAAAGAAAACCTGCAGAAACACAAACGCGAACTTGTCTCGTAACAAAGTTCGGTGTAGTTATGTAGTAGGTATCGCATTCATATGCCAGGAGGCAGTGAGCCCGGCGGTGTTAACAAAGGCAAATATTGTGGATATTGTGAAACGCGTGAGGGGTGACGGCTGTGTTTTCCCGATTTCATTCGGATTATAACTGATCTATAGCAGAATACGGATTGGTAGTCACGTATCGATGTATTACCGAGTCTAAACGCCCGAAAATTCGACCCATCGAATACATTGAATAATTTAATCCTCACATGGGGTGGTTTGCGCGAATATTTAGGTATACCTGTACACATAGATCTTATATTATGTAAATGATCAAGTATCTATGTTATAATCCCCTGCACGGCGACATATTCCTCACGGAAAAAGAAACCCACAAATTTAAGGGGTAAATTCGCAGCCCCAAAGTTTTCGGGGTTTACCATGAAAACTCAGGGTTTACCCCCAAATACAGGGTAAGGGATGTATGGCTAAATGACAATCTATCAAGGGTAGGGGTGAAATTTTAATAATTTAGTTCGAATTTGATTAAATATATAAGTGAAAGAGCAAAAAATTCAAATGCCCCCTTCCTCTTAGTATTAAATTCGAAGATCTGCTCATTGGTGCATATCCTGGAGTAACTTTAGCGGAAAGTTCCCAGCACAGCATCCAAACTTTCCAGTCGTCGTTACCTGCAGTGGTTGGAGCGGGACCAACAAACGGAGTCAGAACCACAGAAACTATTTTCCGATAATGACGACATTTGGAAACCAGGGGATTTTCCTGGCCTCAAATCTGTCTGACTGTCTGTCTGTCTTCCTGGCTGGCACAGATATAGAATTGCCCTCGAGATTTTCTGTGCATCAGTTTTCCAACTAACATTCGTTACGGGAACCCGTTACGTTTAAACGATGTATATCCGTATCAGTTTGTCTTCAGTTACGTTGAAATATATTTTATCTTATCGCAAGTCCGAACGTAACGTAGCTGTGGAAGGGTATAAGAGGATGTAAGGGGTGGAAAACTTGAAGCGTTAGAATCTAAGGTTGAAAAATTTCAACCCTGCACTTGTAGAAAATTTAAAGAAATTCTTCGCGGGTGTATACTATATAGAAAAGTAGAATAAAAATAGAAAAAAAAAAACAAAAAAAAAAAACAAAAACGAAAAAGAGGGATGATAAAAGTATAATAAAAGATAAGATAAAGATAAAGAAAGAAAAGAAGAAGAAGAAAAAGAAGAGGAAGATGAACGTTTACTTATACCTTCCGAAGATCAAGGCAGTTCTAACGGAATGACAGTGCAGAGATCTAAAAGGTATAAATATCAGGGACTTACGGGAAGGGGGCCATAATTTTTTACAATCGTTTCGGTCTTATCCTTGGAATTTACGTTATGTTCACGAAGAAATGGCGGAAAGAGAAACCACCCGCGATGCCAGAATCTTTAAAGAAGAACGGCCGGGGGGAGGGAGAGGAGGAGAAAAACGGGGGCTGGTTTTCTTATCTCTCAGAGAATATCCCCTGCAGGCGTCCGTGACAATAGTTAAGTTTAAAGCACGTTCTCTCACGAGACGACCGTTAAAACCACCCCCCGCCCACCGTAGTATAGCTTATAGTAGGTATAACGTCGCGTTTACCTTGACTTGGATATACCTTTACATACGTCCAGTTTATAACGTATTTTTGACGTTTAAAAACTGTATGTAACATAACTTTTATTACCTACTATAGAGTTATATACCGTGAGGTAACGTGGAATGAGCCTCATTCGAGCGCGCAGGCGCTGATTTATTCGAATATCATTGGCCGGCAGAATCGCGCTACCAACTCCACCAACTTTTCAGTAATATCCCTAGTTCTGTCGTCTGCTAGATTCACAACAAACATAACTTGTTCGTGCCACGGTCTGCCGCCATTTGTATTTTACAACAATCGGAAACAAATAGCAAACGGACTCTAGGGATGTTCGTGGCAAGTCTGAGATTGGCGGCCCTTGTAATATTCGAATAAATCAGCGCCTGCGCGCTTGGACCAGACTCTTTCCACGTTTCCTCACGGTATGTTACGAAAATCCCTGTCAGTTTCGATAAAAAATATAAAGGATCAGCAACCCCTTCAGGATTATTGCTGTACCCTTAACTCAGAAAAACCCTTTTTTTTTCTCTAGTTTCAAAATTTTTTTTTCTTTTTCCATATTTAGATAAATGATTTGGAAAAGTTTTGTATATCTACGAGTTTGTTTTGGAAATCGTTGTCGAATATTCAACCGCTATATGCCGTCCTCACGCCTCGACAAGAATTAAACAGATTTCTAACGTACCTTAACGAAGACTGACGAATATAGTATAAAGGGGTGAAAACCCGAGACAAAACTCGTCGGGAATTGAGAAGAGACGATCTTCTTCCCACCGTCTGCAGGTACACTTGACGAGGTTCAGAGAATGAAACGATGAAAGGCTTCGTTGAAAGCCTACGAATAATCCCACGAAGAGAAAGGAGATATAGAAGAGAGAGAGAGAGAGAGAGAAAGAGAAGTTGAGGAAGTAAATTCGAGCCGTGGATCCATGACCACAGAGAGTTACACTGTCAGCTATTCACCCTAAGACGTAATCTGGTATCGAATAAACAGAAAAAAAAGGAGAAGAAAAAAGGAAAAAAACTGCGACGTAGGGACGATTTCATGTAGGATATTGGATGATGAGAATATGGGGGTGGAAAAAATTAACCTTTTTTTAAATGGGGTAAAATCCCCTTTTCTATGGGGTGAAAGTATTTTTGAGGAGTCATATAACAACACCGGATTGAAGAATTTACGCGAAGACTAGCAATTTCGGTCGTCACCTGGCGAAACACGATTCAAACCCCCCTGTGACAAACATAATTTACCCTCGGGCCAATCACGGTTTTGGTATCTATATATGTGTACCGTTACCCTGTTCATCGCCCATGCGGATGGCGTGCCAAAAACAACGGGGTGAAGATATATATATATAGAGGGAAAGAGAGAGAGCGAGAGCGAGAGGGGGAGGGGGTGAACGGGGGTTCATTTTGGCTACCGATTCGCAAGGAACCATTTTGTTTCGTGGGTTACCCAACAATAAGCCCTCAGGCATGTGATCACGACCGATGGAAGGGAAGCAAGCCAGTCTTATCTACCGTATAGTGTTGAGTCGACTTTTCTTTATTTTTAGAATTGCGGAGTAGACGTAGGTAAAACATGAAAATTGGAAAAATCGGATTGTAAAATTGAACTACGTATATTGACTGAACATAAAATTGAACAAAAAAGGACTGGGAATTAGAAGGAATCATCGAGAGAATAGTTTTTCCAAATTTTCATATTCAAAATCGAAAGCCTATCGCGATAAAAAAAAAAAAAAAAATGTCAATAATTTATACCGTTGAGTCAATCCTGAGGTTTATAATTCGTAAGTTAGGGAACAAGAGTGTTCTTGCCAGACTATATATTTCATACCGAGACGTAAACACGATCGGAACTAATTACTTCGTAACTTTGATCACGTCCTACGATCACAATTAAATTTAAACTTATCGAGCTGACTGGTTAACTGGTTAACTGGTTAACCCTGTAAGGATACGTCTATAGCTGGTAATTCGAGCGCCAAGACCTGACAAAAAAGGACCTTATTACTCCATAACTCAAAAAACATTACAGCTACGCTTCTTCGTTCGAAAATGAAACAGAGAAGTATATAACTGACGTGCAGGACCCAATAGAAGTAATTTTTTTCTTTTTTTGGGGGGGAAAGGGATTCAAAAGCTTGATTAGTAAATTTGATCAGGATTTCGTCGAGAGAAAAAAGCAGGTATTTGGTCTAATTCCAATCTAACTAACTAACTAAAAATAGTCAGTGCAAAAAAGGGAGAAATAAAAAAGCTTAAAGACCAGATTCCCCGTTGGCATAACCAATTTTCATTATTTTTTTCCACCAAAGGTTCAATCAATTGATTATTCTCCCGAATTCAACCCCCTCTTTATAGAATCGTACACCGATGTAAATTAGAGAAAGTCCTAATTCTCGCGGGGTGAAAGAGAGGGGAAAAAAAAAAAAAAAAAAAACAAATTACATCGTAAATTATCCAGTTGCCTTTAATCTTGGATAAATTAATCCAGCTTCGGTTCTCTGCAGAGGTTGGATAATAAAAACCTCCCTTTGTCGTGGGTGAAGGGACTAGAAGATTTTTTGAGGGCTCATCATTTTATTGTGAGGTAGGAAAAATTAACCGACCAAAGAATGATTTACCGTTCAACGTTGATTATGGACCTCGAGGTTGAGGAAACAAAAAAGGGATTCCACGAGCGATTTGAGGCTATAGGAACTCCGCGGATTAAGCTTAAAGCTCTAATTAATCGGATGGATTAATTAATGGCAGCGGTACAGTACCCATACCATCGAGATATTCAATTATCTACCTATTATCATCATCCTACAGGGTTGCTCATGACAAGGTGTAAGTCGCTGCCAAATTTTCATACAGATATCGAAATTTGAGTTTTCGAATATTGGCAGCTGGTGATCTTTCCTAATTTGACGTTATTACGGCTGAACAACAGTCCGCGAAAATAAAAAAAACTTTGGACATTGTTTTTTTGTTTTTTGTTTTTTTCTCGTGTCGTGTTGGAAAAGAGCTTTGGATCCATTAGCTTTTCTGCGTAGTAAATATTGAACATTTTTACTACCGGAATGAAAAAAAAAAATACCCATACACAAGGATCATACGCGTGTTTATGTCCAATCTAGGAAAAGCGGAGGTGATCTTTCGGGGTCTCGGTACAAGACGTCGCTCGTCTTGAATTCGAAAATGTAAAAATTGAATGAACGATGAATATTAAGAGTTTTTTGTAGCCCCTAGACGAGCCTCGCGCATCGCATCTTCTTTCAGTTTTCATCCTTTCACTATATCCTGCAGTAAACCATCGCTCGCTATGCTCGGGCCCAGCTATAAAATTTTTATTGATATCGATTCTGGATGTTCACTTGCTCCAAGTTCTGCCTTATCCTACGTCAAGACATTCTCTTACTGAGTTCTTTTTCTCTTACTCACTGGTTCTCTTTCCAGTAAACCAATAATGCGTTTTTCTTTTTTTTTTTTTTCTATTTTCCTAATTTTTCCATCGGAAAAAAATAACGAGATGCTAGATACGATGGAATGATGGATTGGATTCTTCGGATTATAGTTTTAATCAAGTTGTCGGTTTCTTTTTTCTTTTCCTTTTTTTTTTTCTTTTCTCTTGTTCTTTATTCTACATCAGTTTTTCTTCCAAATCAAACCATCCGCATAGCTAAACTTTATACTTCGATAAACCGGAACCAAAGACCAATTTATCTGCTCCTCGTTTTCTGCGGCGCGAATATAATGCCCGATCCCAGAATCTAACGGTAGTATGGTATATAATAGAAAAGCGGGGGTATTTTAATGGTGAAATATTGCAATCCATCGCAGGATATGCGGGATGAGAAGATCTGAATAACTGAGGCTTTTTATTCTCGTATTAAAATTGAGTTAGATCGTTAAACGTTGCAGGGTGGGAGGGTGTAGGTGGATAGGTACTAGGTATAACTTCAGAATCGTGGTTTTATTTTCAATAAAATATATTCGAAGAAAAGCTTCATTGTATAATAAATAATTTCCAAAGTGCGTGCGCGTGTTTCTTCTCTTTTTATCCGTCTATTAAAAGATCAAATTTTCGCGATCCTGTAACGCGTAAAAAAAGTATATAACTGGTTCATGGCTTTTTTAATAGTCTAATATATTCATCCACGAGATATACGTTTACAAGGGTGGATCTGCGATTATTTAAAAGCTTGCTTGAATATGTGCTCATATATTACAGCCGCAGTTCGTACATGATCGTAAAATTTCGATCGTTTAATCTCAAAATTTTCTACCCTTATAGATATAAATACCCCGAACGGAACACATCCATCGATTCATTGATATCATCACTGCAATTTGAATCCGACGAAGTTACCCTCCGTCACGTATCATCGAAGAATTCTTAATCCCAACTCACGATGTATGAGATGTTTAATCCCTGAACTACACACGGAGATATATATCCATGTATAATGTATGTGTAGGTATATACTCGCGCGATACACCTGGGAATATCGTATAGTTGCTGTCAAACGTCCCACGGTTATGAATTCTGATTAAAATAGGAATCCAGCGATTCGAGAAAGTAACCGATAAATAAATCATTCATAAACGGCTGAGATATGTAGTTTGAACTTGCACGAGGGTAATTTCACCGCACCTTATTCTTTATTTTTCGCTCCAAAGTATTTTCCCTAATCTAGGTGATCACAGGGGTGGTTTTATGGATCGAAAGATGAGTCCAGAAAGAAAATGCTTTCAACTGATTAAACTTTAGGGGTACGGTTGATTATATATCTGCGGCAGAAACAACGTCGAATCATTCCTTTGAACTTAGAATTCGAAGATTCGAGTACCAAAAGGATCACGCGAAACGGGAAAAACGTAAGGACTGCGGAAGAGACTTACGCAACGATTAATACAAAGGGTAAGAATAGGTTCATTCTAGGGGTGGAATAAGAAGATCCACAAATGAACCTTACACGAGTAAAACAACGGAAATATTCATCAAGCTTAAAAAAAGAATTTGAAGGAAAAAGATTTCCGTATTTCCTGACGAAAAAGGAAGAGAAAAAGAAACCAGAAGACATGAGAGATTGGTTGGTAATTTTTGTTGTCGGGAAGATTCCCGCCTTTCGTCTTGAATTTACAACGAGGATTAGCCTCTTTTCTTTTTCTTTTTCTTCTTTTTTTTTTCACTTTTCATTTTTGTTTTCTTTTACTGATGTAAATCAGACGTAAGTCGTACTTACCTTTCTCTCTATCTCTTTTTCATTTTTTTTCCCTTTTTCCCCAGCTTTTGTAAAAGCGTTGACAAGGTAATCTCGCCATGCTTTTTCACTCTGCTTACATACACAATTGCAAAAGGGAAAGACCCTGACGAAGCTTGAGTAAGACTCTTGCGTTTTGATCTTGCCGAGGAAATATTAATCGCCGATAAAAAGCGGAAGGAATTGTGAAAAAAAAAAAATTAACCCCTGCGAAGTTAGCCCCTCAATTTCCATACACGAGAATTTTTTTCTTTTCTTTTTCGATAGAGTTTCGAAGTTCTGCGTGAAGCCCAAAAATTAATTCTCTTGATTTCAGGGCGTGAAAATTCGATTTATCATTATTTCTACTAATCTAAGCTCTTTGTAAATTACTGTAACAAGGTTTTTAAAAACTTCGGAGATTTTTCGAAGACAACGATTGTTAAAAAAAGTTTGTCTCTATTTTAAATCGAGGAGTATTCTGGGTAAGCGTATATCACTATATGGCTTTGGCATTTGAAAATGGTGTTGTAAAATTGTAACGTGAAATGGATTAATAAGTCGTAAGGTAACTCGACCACAAAACATTTAGCCATCAATCCTGGGACTATCCTAGCAGCCTGGAAATGGCGGTTTCGAAATTTACTAAACTATATACTGCGCCAGACCTTGCCACAGATATTTGTTAAACTGCTAAAACTTTACCCCCTTCAGCGAAACTGTAGTCTGCTCTCTGCCTGCTTGCACCAGCTATTCCTCTCACGGTCTCGGATACATTTACGCGTATATATACATCAGGATATACACATACGTGCATGTTATACCAGTTCGTGAATAGTTTAACTACTGCGAATGTAGAATATGCATAGGTATCTGAAAACAGGCGAGAATAAAGCGGTGCCATTTTAAAGTTCACGACGCCCATTCGTTTTCCACCTTTACGTTTCCTCATGAGACACACTATCCTGCCAGCTGGCCACCTTGACCTTCGAATTTTTCCCGGTATAAAATTGAGAGAGTACAGGAGTAGATGTTAAAATATTTCAAATTTTTTAAATATTCAATGAAAATCGTGGAAAATAGTCAATTTTGGGAAAAGTCTGTCGATATCTTTACACATTTGAATTATTTTGGAAAAAAAAACCTTACCTTTTGACGAAGTACTCGAATCGAACTAGTTTTACTTTGAAAAATAGAATTAGAAAATAAAAAAAGAAAAAATGACAAACGGATGTAAGAAGGAGACCCAGCTGTCTGCCCTTTTGACCCGCGTATGGGCATAGGTATATGTATTTGTCACGTGTGCTATATAGGACTTTGCTACACTTGTCGCATCACGGTCTACCCAGATGGTGATAAATGTGAAGACCCCTGAAAAAGGGGTATAAAAAGCACCTATTTCACCTCGTAAACACAACCCTGCAGGGTTATGTGCGTCGGTGACGACATTGTAGAACCTTGAAGGCGACGGCGTCGCATGCCCCCTACTCTTTGTACCTTCCCTACAATTCAGCCTCCGTACCAGCCTACCCCTGTTGTAGTTCACTCTTCTTGTATTTGCATACTCTCGCCACGTTCGATCCGTTTTTTGTATAAGAAACCAGGGTGCAGAGAGGCAAGTGATATTATTAAAACGCCCCCGACGACCGAAAAGTTATTCCCCTAACTTTGCGTTAGAAAAGAAGAAAAAAAACTATTTCATGCTCCGAAACGTATTGGATACAATATGCCAAAAAACGTTTTAGTCGTTTGTTCTGCGATATTGTATCTCAGCGGTGGTTTAAAGCGTAAATTTCTTGATCTTCACCATATAACGAGATCCACGTTGAATGTGTCAAGTTTTGACAAAAATTCTCTCGGTGTGACGTTTCTCTTTTCGTTTTTATTTTCTATGTTTTTAATCCCCATAACCGCGCGACATAGTTTTACGAGAACGAAAAATGAGAAAAAAAGAAAAGGAAAAAACCAAGGAAGAAATATAACTAATCGGTTGAAAATTCTGTTGGAAATAGGCCTTAAAACGGTAGGGGTAGGTATTGGGATGAAAGAATCTTTTCGGGGTCGAACTTTGCCGTAGAGGTCACGACTTACGTAAGAAGAAAAAAGACGAAGAGGTAGAAAGAGGAAAATAGAGGAAAGAAAAAAGGAAAAAAAACCGTAAGAAAAAAAAAAGAAAAAAAAAACTCAAGAAGAAGAAACCCCAATTTGGCTAGACGTCTTGACTCTGATTGTGAGCTCGGCAGTAATACGGATTCTTGCGGTTTTACATAATATTTTCAAAGCTCCGAAAGGAAGGAAAACGAGCCGTGTAATTGGCCGGACCAAAGGGACAACTTTATATCATAGGTCTTCCGAGATTCAATTACTTGGCTTGGGTAATGAACGAGCGAGACATGCATGTAAAGCCGAACGTGCTTTATAATGTGAAAACTTACGTAAAGACATTCGATGAAAACGTTTGACTTTTATAATACGGATAAATTTTTAGTTTTTGGGATTGCTGATCAATTTTTGTGATTTTTTAAACTGATAAATGACTCCACCCCGATTCCCGGTAAATTATCTTTGGAATATAGTTTTTTTTTTTTTTTTTTTGTCGCCAAAATTTCATTCATTTTGGATTTATATTGCAAATATTTACGGCGATGTCGAATACCGTTGAATTCGCTAGCGAACAACGAGCGAGGATTCTCTTTTCTTGTCATTTATTTCGCTCTACCTTAGTGCGGAGATGTGTAAGGGAAGAATATTCCTGACGAGTGGGGAACGAGGGCCACCTTTGATGTCGAATCAATTTTACGTACCCGAGAAAAATTGGTGATAACATTTTAGAATGGGACACTATAGAACAATGAGATCAAAGAATGTGACTCCTCCAAATTTGATACTTTGAAAATGGCTGTAAGAAATATTCTACTACTTAACAATGCGATCCCATCTTTCCGAGGGGTGAGAGTGGGTGAATCTTTTTATCTTTTATTTAGAGATCATGTAAAACCAGCAACACTGCGTGACCTGGATTTCATTCTTCCTCTTCAGTAGTTCAAACGTTTCCAAAAAAAGATAAAAAAAAAAAAGAAAAAAACAAGAATGAAACCCCCAGAAAAGAAGAAAGAAAAGCAAATAACCCTTGAAATTCTTCCTATCTCTGTAAAGTTTACATCTACGTTGCGAAATTTTTGACTCTAAAAAAGGGAAGAGAAGCTCTGATCACTCTTGAAACTCTGAACTATTACTATTTATTTATTACTCCAGGGGGGAAAATGTCAACCCTAAAACAAAAAAGGGAGAAAATCTAATGTCTTTACTCGTATAAAATTTTGATAAAATCCCTTACACATGTTATTATGTATAAATATGTTACGAAAAATGATTCTAGAGGGAGTAATACGATCGTTTAAAATCTGGGCTGGATGAGGGGGCCCAGAGCTCTAACGTTGCCCCATATTGCACGTAATTTCCGATTATAATTAGAAGAGTAATCACGTATAATGAATAATTCGATAATTCCGTGCGGGTTTAGAACATTTGTCAAGCAGTGTTCTGTGACGAGAATATAAACTGATATAATCCCAAATGGAAAACGACATGGATTTTCAGATTTGTAAATTCTACGGGTGTAGCTGCAGGTATTTTGACAATTGATCAGAGTCAAACAGCTGCTGCATTTTCGAATTAGAAGATATTAAACGTGTAAATATAATCATAGTCGTATGATATTCGAGCACTATGACCAACTCGATTATACAATCGAACTAAATTAATACCTCAATAATTAATTTCCGGTCTGACCAAAGGGCATATTAATAAAGGCGTACAGAGATACGCACTTGCGAACTGCGCACAGAGACCTTTGTCACTTAATTAAGCTTTATTTTAATCTATGAGTGATCGAATCGCTGTAAAAAAAAAAAAAAAAAAAAAAAAAAATGGATAAAGAGAGCGAGAAAAAACGAAACTGTAAAGGAAAGGAATTGGTGCCACGACTTTTCCTGTATAATTTCTATGAAAATAGTAATATGCACGCGATAAAAGGATAGAAATGTGCACGGCTGAGTGGTTAGGTAGAAAAATTAACACGTGATCCTAGCACTTTGGTATAAAACTGTTATAGGTATATGGAAATATACGATCACCTAAGGGATGGAGGGATGGGGAAGGGGGATGCAGAATTACTGTTATGTATAACGACGGCTTATAGGGTTGAATAAAACGAATAGTATAGCAAAGCCCGTTAATAACTTTATCAAAAAGTCGCGTGTAACCCGAGTCTCGAGAGTCAAACTAAGGAGTGATTCGGCCAACGGGTGTTGAACTTCCGGTCTACCTTCGCCCACCCTTACAACATCGTGTTAGCACCGGTGACGCAAGCTCGCGTGAGCGATTGTTCGCCTTATGAAAAGCCCTATGAAATACGAATACGTTACGTCACCGAGTAAAAGGTTAACTTATAATGGCTATACAGGCAGGCTCATATACTTCGTCGCAAAAAGCGTGTTTAGGTAAAGGCGCGGGCCGGGTTGAAGTTACGAATTTCAGAAAAGTTCTGGACGGTCAAAATTCCGAATTCGTTTGAGACGATTTAGAATTTTCAGAAACGTTCAAGTCTAGAAAATTGAAATTACGAACAGTCTGAATGCAGATAACTCAAAACTCCGAAAGTCCAAAAATCTGAAAATTTTGGTCTATTTTTCAGAATGTGAAGACAAGAAGTAGTTCATTCTGATCGAGATCAACCTCTTCGCTTACGGATACTCATTTTATCTACTTTGACCGAAAATTTCAATGTCATAAATAATTTGTAGGATTTTAAAACTTTCTTTTTCGAAGAGTAGATTTCCCCCGAGTTATTAAACACATGCATGAATTTCAAGCTTAGGTTTGGCCTTTCGGATTTTTTGCCTTCGGAATTTTGAAACCTAGGTGTACTTCGTTTAAAAGTTTCTGAAGTCGACTATGTGTAGGTTTTTTCGGTGAAATACCTTTTCTAAAATTCGAAACTTGGACCCAGCTCGAATAAGGTGTGCATTTTCTGCTGTATGAATTAATTCGCGATATGAGCGAGGAACACGGTACAATTTTTCGTTTTTTTATTTTTATTTTTCAGGAGCTGATAATTTCTTTCATACTTCTTCCAAATATTTTTAGTTCTTTTCCAACCCTTTAGGGAAGTAAACATTTTTCGTTGAATAATCACAGCAGTAATACGATCGGGTTGAGGGCGAAATAAACACACACCAATGCTTTTCCCCATTTGTCTTTTATTCCCTGGGTACAAAAGGTGTAAAAAGTAAGTGCAGTTTGCTGGTAGGTCATATACGTATCTTTAACGACTTAACGGTGTTAATGGACACGGAACAGAAGTTGATCAGACCTAGAGATTATTCATAATGCCAAGAATGCACCCACCCACCTCTAGCAGGGTAATATGCACGGCAAAAGTTAGCTGATAAGCTCCATGAGTTCTGATTTATTATTATACTTTATACAAGAAAGAACGAGTAATTAAAAAAATGAAGAAAAAAGGCGGAATGAAGAATCGATCCATCAATTTTCCCCGATATTTGAACCCCTCGGAGTGTGTAAAAGAATCGACCGAGTTACTTCAATTTCGATATTTGGTTAAGCACGGCTTTAGAGGTCGTAATTTAATGAAGTCTGAAAAAAAATCAGTTTGTCTTAATTTGATGTTAAATTCATTTATGCTATAAGGTCATTCTTCAAGCCCCTATTTTCTGCAGGCTCGAAAGGCTGATTCATCTTGAAAGTACGGTAATTCAGTTTTGCGACGAAAGAAGGATAGGATAAAAAGACTCCGGAGTTCTCGGTAGAGCCTCGACTGAAAATGACCCCTTGCTTTATATCTCCTCAAAATGAAACGGAGAATATTTTTAAATTGCCTTCGAATAGTCGTTGATCCTATTTCTTTGAATTCTTCAGCGTTTTCTGTTTCTCCTTGAGACCTGGTTCCCGCTCGTTTTACTCTAAGGGCTTTCCGCCGCTACCACGACGTCGTAAATCCTACAGAATCTGAACCGAACCTTTATACACAAATATATAGACAGCGCATAGCTAAGAATTCAAGGTGGCATTTTCCCCCGTTTATGATAAAACAAGAAAAAACTAAAGTAATAACAAATCGGAGGGGAAATGAAATTTCTCTAATTCACCCCAAACAATAATTCCGCAATTGTGTGCACATCGACTTTGAATTCTCTCGCATCTTTCACCTTTCGTCTTAAAAAATTTATCAAATCCATTGAAGTGAGAGAATCAGATTCTCATGGGGTAAGTAATTGTTATAAATTTTAAATATTCCCCAAGCCTGGCGTGTAACATCGAACTTTCTAACCCCTTCGACTTGTACACGCATCCTGAGAAAACGTGGCCTTGGATTTATTCAACTGGATCGAATAGGATTTCGTCGAAAGCTTCGTGGCGTTGGGGCATGAGGGGCTTAAGCCTCCCAGGCTACATAGTTTATGGATATATTTAGGGTGTTAGCATTTGAGATAGGTCTGACGTACGCAATATAAGATCGCAACGTGGATATTCCTGTCGTAGAAACAACCGCGATATATGTATGTATGTATGTATGTATCCACCTATCTATCTATCGATCTGTAAAGCGAGATAAACGTCAGGCCTAATCAAACACCGGATAGCCAGCAACGTAACATTACTATTTCACCTAGATAGAAGGTAAATAGTGTTGCTATCCGCGAAATTATCGTTCAAATAGATTTTCGTTGATAACAAAAGTAAGAAGAAAAAAAAAACGATTGTGATTTTTCGATTCCACGGAATGAATCGCATATATATGTAGATCTATCTGCACCGGGGATTGACTCGGCATCAGGTATCCGTCTGTCTAACAGTGAAACACATACGTCGAGTTGTAAATCACATAATCAAGGGGGTTGATTAGTTTTTGCAATCCGCCAATGCCTGCCTCTCGACACGAGGGAGATAAAGGTTCAGTTCGATACTGATAACTGTGCCAAACTTTCGACGCCCCCGCCCTACTATCTGATTACAGTTATACAACGTATGAGATAACAGTACACTGTCGAATTTTTAAAAAGGTAAAAATTGTGAATATCGGGCTCAAGGTGATTGAAGAGCGAATTTTTCTTCGGTGAAATCGTTCTTATTTGAATAATCGGAAAACGGATGATAAAAAAATTGAAAAAAACAAGACGGTTTTCTCAAATTTTTTTGTACATCCGCCCTCCGTTCGTTCAAACCAAATGGATTCCCCGAAGTGAATTTAAGATCGTTCTCAAAAATGTTTTTAACATTACATGATTTCCAGATTAGATGTAAAGGCACGCGTAGGTATATGGCGTTTCCTAAAGTGCAATATGCTACACAGCTAACCGCGACATAACACTAATTGTAAGATTATTTTCCCGTCTCTTCAACGATCGTGGCTGACCACCCCAAGCGGCTACTACTTACCCGCAAGCGTCTAGCGCTTGGGCCGACCAGGCGCGACCGTGACTACTAACTCTTCACAGCGATTATGTGGGTAGTACTCCGAATAGATCCGGGTAAAATTTTTTCTAAAGTTTTCTTTATTTCTGAAATTGTGTGAGAGAAAATATGAAACGAGGCTTTGAGGTGAGACGAAGAGTTTCTAGTTTCTAATTCTTCATCCCATCTCTTTAACACAAATTTAAAATACGTCCCAGGGCTGAAGAGGAGCCCCTGTTGGCGAATCCCCAACGTTCCTTTTCACTGTTTCGCTGAAAGGAGGAGGCCCCTTAATTTGTCACGAGCCGAGCCGTATATCTAGTTACTCGGTTTTCAGGTACCTACTACGTGTGTCAGTTACTTGAGTGAGTAGAATACGGGGTAGTATTCTCTAGTATAAACGCAATTATACGGTGATTTCAACGCGATGTTACGTCCCGACGTTACACGTGGATTCCTCGATGTATACGATATACAATATATTATGCATATATATATATATATATGTGTGACTGTGTACGTACTCTATACGGGTGAAGTTCACCTGTATCATAACTTGCACAAGTTTCTCGTAAGCGGCTGTGACGTTATCTCAAGTAATCCTAAATCGCGTTGGTTCCTGATTGGTTAAGTGTAACTCGGGGCTTGCTTGCTTATACGCCATTGGGTCCTACGTATGTATATTGGCAGTCGTATTCTCTCCGGAATTCGTGTGGTAATAATTCGTTTCAATGAACCTTACTCCCCCGACGTTTCTGGTGCTGGTGGTGCTGCTGCTGTTACTGCTTCATGCAAATGTATTCCCTGAATGAATCCCACTTAATTACGAAATTACATTTCCACGAGTACCCGGGTACAATTCGAGCGAACCAGCAGGTCTGTTTCTCAGTAAGCAATATCGTTGGTTAATTAAAACTTACGTGTCGAATACATTTTTACTTCTCTCGAAGCGCACCAGGGGTTAGTCAAAAAAATTGGCAAAATGAATTTATGAACTTTCGAAAATTACACTGTGTTACCCTGCAGCGATGCACTCGTGAGAATTAACGACTCGTAAGCTCTTGGATTAATGCTAAGGGTAGTTGCCTGGGTAATCTGCAAAAAGTCTCATTCCACTCATGAAGTGGAGTGTTTTGAAAAAATTTTAACTGCTTTTATTGCGACGTCGAGCCTTGGTTAACGTCGGAAGGAGTTGGCGTCGAATTCTCTTGCCTGGCTTTGTTTATAATCATACTTTTCTTAGGGTACTTTGTTAAATTAGCAAACCCGCCGGTAATTTAGCCGTATAGAAAAAGGAAAAAGTAAAAAAAGAAAAGATGTTCGCGAAAGTAAAACACTCCGGATAATGAGACAGTTCTCAGTACTCGGTGGCATAATTTTTACTCGATTTAACCCCGAAGTTATGAATTCTGTTGAAACACGTCAAACAGAAATGAAAATTGGTTTTGCAGTCGGTCTAAAAATATTTCGGGTGCTTTTTGTCCGAGGAAAATTTTATACGACAATAAGGGTTGAAAATTGATTATAAAGGAAAAAACCCAAGCCCTTAAAAGCGGGGCGCTAATTAAGTAGACGTAGCGGCGAGAGGCCGGCCAGGCTTTTGCAAGGAAACAGCCAAACCGAGTGGTCATTTGTTGGCGAAAGTCTTGTTCCAGGTTCGTTTGTTAAACGTAAAGGAATTACTGCGGTTTGACTACAAAGGGCCGAGGCAGACCCGTCGAGGATCACTGGGTTGACGACAAATATATAGTTATTTGCTCTAGGGATCTAAACAAGTTAAATACCGTGTTTAGAAATTATTTTTCAAGTTTAAATTTTTGTGAAATCAACAAAATCCGAAATTCACGTGACGGATGTGAAACTTTTGATCTGCGAAAACTGAATTTCAGATTCCAACGAAATTTCTAATCACTCGTTTCTAGAAGATCTGCGATTTCGTGGTCTTAGAAAAAAATTTATTCGTCATCTCTGGCTCCGAATGGTAATAAAGCTTCTGGACCACAAAAACTGCACCGCGTTCAGTTCAACGACCCGCGTGTGCAGTGCTGCAGGGAAGTTATGCTCGTACACATATTGGTGAAAGTTTCAAATGTGAGAATGTTTTAATTCGATAAGGTAATTGGACCGGGAAAATTTCAACAACTTTTTCGAATGAAATCCAATATTTTTTAATACAGAGCTGCGCTGCAGCTATGTTCAACGAAGTTTTTATTTATCGACAGATATACCTACGCCACCTACGAACTCGAAATAAAAATTTAGTATAATCGAAATATCTCACGGGTTATGATTCCACGGGATAAAGTAATCCGTTGAAAGTATGGGGAATGAAAATCATATAAAAGGATCAAAAATCGTATTTTTTAAACATGCAGAAGGCGAAGATATTCGCAAAAATAGTCTCTGTCGATAAATTATGAGAATAAATTGTCACTATCTCGAAGTCTGATTCGAAAAGCCCCTAGATTCGCGTAATTTTAAGCCGAACGCATTACTTCCGTAGCGGTAGCTTCCGGTTTAAATGAAATAAAATTTACCCTCCGGTTCGCGCCATCGACCATGCGACCGTTCCAATTTCTCCCCTAGAGGGTACCCTTCGATATAACTTTACTGTCCAGATTGTTCCCCGCGAATTCTGGAGAGACGCGAATCTCCGAGGGTCCAGAAAGCACACCGAGCCCGCCGAAAGGCCGGACGGTGATTTATGAAGCTCAATCGCCTCTCTAGTATTTTGTTTACAGAATTTTTCTCGCATTTCTTTCACCTCCCGGCACCGAGCCTCCTACAAAACACGCGAAATTGAATTTCGCCACCCCGCATCAACGCCGAAAAAGTTAGATTAAACCCCGGGCTTGATTCATCTCTCGAAAACGAGAGAGAACAGACAATTATCAACGTTATTATTTTCGATACAAAAAAGCTGTTATTGCAGAATGATCGACAAAGATGGACCAGTTCCAAAAATGGAATCGCAAGATTTCCGAAAACATGTCTAATGAAAAATTCTGGAATTTTAAAATCATCTGCACTCAAATAAAAAAAAAAAAATAATAATTGCAGTCCAGTTTCGACATTTTAGACCAACGCTACACCATTTCAAAAAATTTGACAATTTTAGAAACTTCGAACAAACGCGCAAGGACATTTAGGAAATATTTTTGTCCTATTGCATACATAAAGCACCCGAAATTTAATAGTCGATTTGGTTATACATATATTTTGGAACTTGGAAAGTCTATAGAGACAAATTTTTGAAACTCATTATTAGTGGTACATCTTCGCACTCTTATTTCTCTACGAAAAATAAACTTTATAATAATCTCGATGACGAAAAGCGGGAAAATGAAATTAAAAACGTAAAATGAAAAGGAGGGTGAAGAGGTAAGCCGGACAATAGCTTGGAATAAGGATAATCGATCAAAGCCGGAAGATTATCCTATTAATTGTCACCCGCATCTCCACACACCATCCACATATCCTCACCGCAGTAACGCATCAATTTAGTCCTGCAGGTTCATCTCGCGGCTATATTGTACTGCATATATTGTTCCGGGGAGAGCATAGCAACCATATCATTGAGGGTATGATTATCCGACGTTGCTGGATCGTTGCATAATTTGCATACACTTCGATATTCCGTCGTTGGAGTAAAGATACGTAGAAATTTGTGATAGAAAGACGAAAAATCTGTATATGTTTAAAGTTTGAGATTTTTTGGAGCTATGCTGCGATAGGAAGAAAAAAAATTAACCGCGAAATGTGACAAATCGTGTTTTATGAAAATGGAAAAATTCGGAGGCTTTGGGGCGGACTTGGAATCAAGATAGGAACCTGGGGTTTTGGGTTAATTTTTTATACATTTCGAGACCTCCTGGCAATTAAAAAATGATGAAATTAAGGACCACCCTAATGTATACCTATATGACGAAGTGAAAGGAGTGTGAATACGGTTACGGGAACCGCGATATACCTGCAGAGTTTTATTCCGGAAGGGAGATCAGAGGAGGAAAATCGCGAGGAAAACGAAGGAAAAAAGAAATGTAACACAATCCCGTTCGATCAGTACCCAAGTGTCTGTCTACCGAGCGCGGAAAGTTCTCTACAAATATTAGATTCCGATCAAAGACCTTCGCGGTCGTTAAATTGGAGACGAACTTCGACTTTATCGGCTTAACACAGACCCGACGAGTTTAGCCTGTAACTTTAAACGAAATGGGATTAGAAACACGAGAGGACATCTCCGCCCGAAATACGTGCTTTACAATATGAATTATCCGGGACTCGCAACGCGCGACCTCTTCTTTGTCCAATTTAAACTTATAAAGGAATTCAAACTTGTTTAGTTTTCCCTCGGGAATATTTATCCCTAGACTTCGCGTTCTTCTCCTTAAAAGTGATTCCTTGTCTTCTTCCTTTCTGTATTTTCTTCCTGATTCTTTCCGCCTATTTTTCTTCTCATCGGGCCATTTTACACAAAATAGCTCACATTTTTTCAAACAATAAGAATAAGAATAAGAATAAGTCCTCTCGAAGACAAGAAAGACAATTAAACTCATCGACTTTATTCGACTGCAGACAATCAATTTCTTTAAGCGGATTAAAAGTCGGAGGATTCTCTCCAAAGATCCCAGGAAATTCACCTCGATTTTTATTCGATTCTCAAACCCAACTAAACGCAGTATTTTCCAGTGAAAAATCAATGCACGTAGTACCTTGCCGTCTAGTATCGATTCTGCTTAGAGCTAATTTCCCATAGCTTCTCGACTTGGCACGTGGCTCCCATATCAAATATATGTTTAAAAAAAAAATGAAAAAAAAATGAAAATAAAAATAATAATAATAATAATCCTTGAAAAATACGGTTTTATCATTTTTTTCTCCCTTTTTTCAATCGAAAGAAAGAAAAACTAACTAATTTCGCATGATATTTATTTTAACCGTAAAAAAAACTGCATTGATTATGTCGAGAAAATTTATCGAATGTAATCGGATTTCGTGGGCACATAATTGCGACCCCTTTTTCCCATCCCATATTCAATCCCATCCCAGCATATAGCAAGCAGCTTACCCGTCGATTGAACGTTCGTAGCTTTCGTTGGAAAAGTTACCTCTTTCAGTCCTCGCCTGCTAATTGCTGTCGATTGGAGCGCTCGTAAGCTTCTACCAATCTAGCAGCGGTCGGTAGAGTATATATATACGTATATATTCAATGTCCAACCGAGATTGGATCCGGTGTGTAAAAGAAGGACGTAACCCTTGAGAGCAGAAAGAATTTTTCACCCCAAATAATCTCGTGCTGAATAATTTTCAACGAATTAACTAATTTTACATTTTTTTTTTTTTTTTTTCATTTTTCATTTTTCAAATTTTTTTCAGAAATTTATATATGCGACGGAAGTGCCGTTCAATATTTAATTTCCATCGAAAAAGCGAGTTGTTCAAAGTTTCGCAAAATCTGGTTGTTTTATTTTATTTTAATTTTGTTTTGTTTTTTTTTTTCCTCTTCAGGGTAAAATGACAAACGCAGAGTACGAGGAGTTTTAGCAAACTCGAGACCTGTACGGCAGTTTGGGTAAATTTTTTATTCGAAGTTGACGATTTTCCCATTTTCTGTTTAACAGCTACTATATTTATAATAACACGAGTTTCGAACCATAAATATAAGCTTTATACTTCGACGTTCTTAGTATTCTTTTATCCCGTAGATTATCCGTTTGGCGAACGGTCTCACTTCGATTAACTGTAATTCTCTATGCGAATAAACTGTGCGTGTAACAGACGGGCCGGTTCACACTCGCCTAGATAAATGAGAATAGAAATGTAGCGCGATATAAATGTCAAATGGTATACCTATCCCTAGTTTCACTATTATTATAGTCACATAAGTCACGAAATAGATAAAGGGATGTTTACCCCGTCGGGAATATAGGTATAAATATATCAAAAAAAAAAAAAAAAAGAGAAAAACTGAGAAATTCTCTACGACGACTAACGTCATTCTATTTCCGTGTGAAAAATTTCTGAAACGAGAGACTAAAGATGTTGAACTTAAGGAAATTATCTTACAAAGATAAAAAGAGTAAAAAGACTAGAAGGGAAAAAATAATACGTATCTCCGATAATATATTTGAAAAAATATAGAAACAAAAAAAAAACATAAATAATAGTGGAAATTTTCCGTACCAAGGAAAAGACACTCGAGGTTGTTTTTGTTTTTTTTTTCTTCAGTTTTCCCAACAACGACGAGAATATAGGAAGAGGGTTTATTTCTAAACGACATTCGCGCCACCACTAGAGTCAGACTCGATCCAATTTGACGGAACAGTGAACGACTGAGGACAGACTGAGTCCCGAACAAAAGTGTCGGGAAAATATATAGTATAGAGAAAGAGAGAGAGAGAGAGAGAAGAGGATGGATGAAGAAAGAAGAAGAATAGGTATCAGGGATGATCTGGGGATGAGGTAGAGAAGGGAAGACACGAGAATGAAGAAAATAAAAAGGAGAGATATACTTCGCTGTCGGATCTTTCAGCCTGCAATCTTGCAGCAGTTCGGATTCTGAGCGATATGCCACGGTAGGTAAAGGTATATAGATACCACTTCTCGGAGGATGGGAAATGGATCTTTCTTCATTGCAGAGGAACAGAGTGAGTCACGTCCACCACGAGTTTAAAAGCCTTGGTTCGTGTCAATCTCGCATCGAGTGTGGAAGAAAAAGTTAAAGACTCTGAATACACGGCGTAGATATACACGAAATTCGACTTCCAATTTCCTGCTAAATCCCCCGGTTTTTGATTAAATTCTTTCTCTCCGAGTTATTTAATTCCCGGTTTATACCACGTGTGATCGATGTACAATATACTGTGATACTAGGTATAGTACGCCCATAGTTAACCACTGGCTCTCACTTCGAGAGTAAAGCTGAGGAATATAAAAGTGAATTTTATTTCATTTTTACGATCCGTAGCGCGAAACGTCTTGTCTCTACGTACATCACTCAGCTTATCTTAACTTCCATGAGATAACAGGTCGCAGGCTTAAAACCCCTCGATGTTATGGTCCCCGTCAATTCGTCGCGATCTTTCAAAGTAAAATCGCTTCATAAATAAAAATAAGAGAGAGAGAGAGAGGGAGAGAGAGTAACGAGTCTTTGATCAGAATTCAAGTAAGAAGCCATGAAAAATCGATCCGATTAAATGATAACGAGGTTTTACGTCGTCTTTTCACCGAAAAATTTTACGGCATTATATTCGTTGAATGACTTTTTTTCGAGTTTTCTTTTTCCCTACTTTTATCAAACGAAAGAAGTTTAAACTGTCAGGATTGCTTTTATTATTGAGAAAAGTACTGAGGAGCATCTAGGTGTATATGGGAAGTAACCGGATGCTGTAATCGGAGGAAAATCTAAACTGCATCCAAAGCTTTAACTGCGTCGAGATAAAGGCGATGCGATAGCGGAGGGAAAAGCAGGAGCACCAAGCCTCGGTAATAGACGAAAGATACGAAAGAGACGGAAAGGACGTTACTGAGGGTTGGGAAATAACGGTAACAGCAAGAAACCAAGTGTCTAATTTCAATTTCCGGGAGTGGGATTTTCCGCTAGCTGTTTAATTAAATTTATTTAGAGATAAAACAGAAACGTCTGACGCAAACTGTTTTGTATACCTATGTATAATGCAGCAGTAGCTTATTCTCTCTCACTTTACTTCGCTCCAGTGAAGAACTTTGGTACAAGTTCAGTAAGACAGGATTTAGTACGCGCAACCTTATAGTTAAACATGCGCGCGGAAAACTTAACGGCAACTATGTGCTTATAATATATATCTGTGCGCAGGTAGTCGATTGAACCGACTTTTCTTCTACAGACTAAAAATTTTTATTTTTTTCTCCTTTCCCCTTATTATTTATTTCGACAATAATCCAACACCGGATTACCCAGCGGGCATAGAAAAAAAAAAAAGAATAAGAATAAGAAGAAGAGAGAAAAATGGCCACAGGATCAAACCAGGAAGAAAAGAAGTACAAAGAAAAACAAGGTGATCTCCTAACAAGCGGACGTTACAGTATATTTATATACGTCTAACTGCCTCAGCTTGCCGCATTTCAATCTAATGATCGTGGAAAAAAAAAATGGAAAAATTTTGGCATATAAGTTGTACTCTGAAAGAGAATTTGAAACGTGTATTTTATTTTATTTTTTTTTTCTTTTTGTTTCTAATTTATTTTCTTTCAATAGTTTATATTTTCAACGATCTTGCGGAAGAATCGTTCTCGTAAGTATATATGTAATCCTGCAAGATCTGAATTAACACGAAGCGATAAACACATATGCAGGGGGTATAGGTAATAAAATTTTTCAAAAATACTAGTATGGTTCAATACCAGGAACAGTATTCCAAGTTGAGAAGAGAAAAAGAATTCTTGTAACAACTTGCACCCATAAGGCAAAATACGTATGAAAGTATAGAAAAGTTTCGATCCTTTTGTCTTGTTTTCGCTTTAGTTTTAACTTTTTTTTCCCTTATTCATACCCATAAATTTTTCATTTTTCCTCGTTTTTAGTCATGTGTAGAACTTTGCCGAGAAAAGAATAAAGCGAAATAAAATATAAGAAAAGAAAAGGAAATGGAATGGAATGGAATGGAATGAAATAGAGAAGGCGGACCCGCAGGAAGCAGAAACTACACGCTGCACCAGATGCTGGGCGTTTCTGCCATACCAGCAAGACGGCAAGCAGCAGGACCAATTTTTGCATGTCGTCAATTTCGCGTAGTCGAACGTCGAGGACCATCTGCAGAGGGTAAAGAATAGAAAATCCTATCAGACGTAGACGGTGCTGGGGAAGGAAGCTATCTATGGTAGCGACTGGTTCGCGAGGTTCGCCAAGGGACCCGAGAAGGGCTCCCACAAGACCGGGTAGTAAATGTTTAACGGAATACACACACGGGTTTCGAGTCAATCGGGGCGATCAATCCTGCGGAGGACAGACACGGCCAGGACTCTTTCACCAGGATACGACACTTGCTTAGATTGTTACCTACTGGTACCAGCAGCACACTTTCGTGCATAGGTAATCAAAATTGAGATTCAAGAGTTCGACGTCACGGCGTCCTCCCTTTTCCACCCTTTTCTTTTCTTCCCTCGATTTCTGGTCTACAGGGAAAAATCCAGAACGATCCCATCTCTCACCCTCCATATCGTCCGTTAGACAAAACCCAGAGAATCTCGTTCGGTTTACTTATTCCTTTATTTTTTTTTCTTCTTCTTTTTCTTTCTTTTCTTTCCCGATTTTCTCGGAGCATTCGCGACGGCGACAGCCCCAGCTTAATCCTAATCGATCGATGATGCGAAATTATTGACCCAGTAGGTAGGTAGGTCGTGCATTAATATTTTATTTTTCATATTTCTTTCATTTTACTCCGAAGTCGTACATACGTGATGACATAAACGTATCGATATCGTTTTAAACGAATGGCACGATGATTTACTTGAATTAACAAAAAAATAACATCCCAATTAATATTTAGCCCTGTATTTAACCGTACAAAGTTTAAACACCAGTTGTATAATCCGACCAGATTGCCTTTTAGCGTTTGCATAATACTTCTGTGTATCCACCACACAAAAATACATCTTTAATCCGCTCAACTCTATAGTTTTCATGATAAAATAACAGAATAAAGGATACCGACTAGTTTGCATTCAAAACTCTCGATAAAACGACAATTTCGAACAGCCATGGAAACGATGAATATAATATACATATACATATACATATACATATAATATATAGTATATAGTATATGCGATTTATTGAAAGAAAAAAATTCTTTCGTAAGATGTTTAATTATAAAAGTGTGATGATTTATATTATCAAAAGAGAAGAATCCAAAAAATAAATAAATAAATAAATAAATAAATAAACCCTTCAATTTTTTGAAACTAAATAAAATATATCCCCCCGTGGACAAGAGAGCCGGCAGAGTGCCGTTGACGCGTTTGTACCATCAATTCGCCTGGGCGCACATTTGCCTAATGCGACGATGGCGGTACACGATGAGAGACTAATACTTGTTAAGTACGTTGAAATTGACGAGACAGAATGAGGCCAACGTGAAAGTGGATTACGTACGGTGATAAAACGATATAAAAACCCATGAAAAAAAGAAAAATAGATAATGATAATAATAATAATAATAATGGAAAGAAACAAGAGAAAAAAACACTACGAACGGCTGTTTATCCTATACGGCAAAAGTTGACGTAGATTGAGTAAAAGGCTTCGGTGGATGATTACGTTTTGTTGGATTCGAGAGGCAAGCTGTCACATCAGAATATCTACTGGCTGCGAGAAAAGATAAAAAGGGAGAACAGAATTTCTTTTTTTTTTTTATCCATACACGCGATATCTATGTGTGCGCAGAAAAAAAAAAAAAAAAAAACAGAAACAGAAACAGAAATATATGTAGATAGAATTTAATTATTGAATTCTCTAGCGGGCGTGTGGCCCGCAATCGAGTAGAATAAACCCTTCGATGCTGCTGTGCGGTATATACTATATGGACGGAGCAATATATGGATATATATATATTAAAAATCAAATCATATGAAATTAAATTCGGAGAAATCTGAAATTAACGAATTTTCCTTCTTTTTTTTTCGAAAAAATAGCAACGAACTATTAAACCTGTAGAATTTTAATCAAGAATCTGTGAACTCCTTGACTGGGATGCGAGATGAGAAAAACGATGAAATAAAGAAAGAAAAAAAAAAAAGATATTATTAATAAATGGAATAATAAAATAAATAAAATAATGTCGAAATTTTACGTTAAATTAGGCATATGCCGCCGGTCCGGCGCGGTCTGTTCATCCGCGGACGTCCCTTTCGTGACAGAATTCGTATTTGGTGGGCCTAAAACACGTGACGAAAATACAAGAGAAGGGAATCCCCCGAGCAAGGCTCTCGCGAAAAACATGTTAGATAAAATATTCTGGGATGCGCAATTCAAACGTGGGCGATGTGTTCTGTTCCGTTGTGTTTTTTTTTTCGTTTTTAGTCTTTTTGCTGTTTTTTTTTTGTTCTTTTTTTTCGTTTTTCTGTTTTCTGTTTTATTTGTTTGGAGTTTAAATTAAATCCTCGCTCCCTATTCCTACCCCCATTTACCCTTCAACCCACCCCTATTCCCCGGTTTGCTCAACGGGGCCAACCAATTCTACCCTCCTTTTCCACTCGACGTAAAACCTCACCGTTTCCAGACCAGACACAATTTTCACTACTGTGTGTGTAGGTAACTATACCTAGCCACCCTCTCAACCCTTACCACTTTCCATTTTTTTTTTTTTTTTTTTCTTCTTATTTTATAACAGAATACAAGTGTCGTCAACTTTGCGATTCAGATTCCGATAACCTACTGTAGCCACCAGACCTATTCTAACAGCGATTTCGATTCAGGGTTCAAAGTGGCCACGGTCACATATATTCACACCGTTTTTTATATCTGCAACAAATTTGCGTTTACTACTACTATTTTTTTTCTTTTTTTTTTTTCTTTTTTTTTTTTTTTTTTTTTTTTACAAGCTCCGAATACATTGGGAAAAATCGGAAATGCAGGAAGGTCAAAACTCCGTGTGAGGACGAAAAATAGTTCATTCTGATCGAAACCCTTTTAATGGAAGCCGGGTTTCATGATGTCGTAGATAATTGATGGAATTTTGAAGCTTTTTTTTTTGTTTTCCAAAAAGTATATCTCAAGACGATTAATTTGTCCACTTATTGAACAAATTGCGTGAATTCCGAGTTTTTGAGATTTTCCCGTAGCGGATTTTTGGCTTTCGGAATTTTGAAGCTCCGGTGTTCTTCGTTTGAAATAGTTTTCGAAATCGGCTATGTAGACTTTCGGGGAAATACATTTTTCTCAAATTGTGAATCGATAATATTGAAATTTGGAATTTTAATCGTTCGTGACTTTAAAAATTCGGAACTTCAACCCCTCTCCGTTATCCGACGAGCTTTACTAATCGTTATGATAATAATAATAATAACGATTGGAATTGTCGGAATAATACCGTCCATATAAAGTAACGTAGAATAACGCCGCGAGCAGAAATTGTGTAACTAAATTTTTAACGAGAAATGATAGGTCGTTACCCTTATTCTCGTCACGTAAAACTATGCTTGAAATTCACGACAGCTATAGTGAGATATGTGCAGGGAGACACAAAATGATCGAATAGGTACATGCATACTACGTACTGTTATTACGATAAAGGTTGCATCTTTGGGAAAATGGTTTTCATCCAAAAAAAAATTGAGGGAAATTTTTTCTTTTCTTTTTCGAACTTTTTCATTTGACGTTTTTTTTTTTGTGTTCTTATTTTTTTTTTTTCTATTTTCTGATTAATTGATGAAAAATGTATGTTGATAAGATTAACGGAATCCCATAGAGACATAGAGAGAGAGAGAGGGAGATAGATATGCGGAATATTTCACACACCTAATTGACAAAACTTGCGCCATACTTGACGTAAATTGTATTTTGCTGCGGGGTAATAATAACCGGTAAATTTTCCAACCCTCCCCAGGGATAAAATTTGGCCCGGTTTCTCGCATCGTTGGAATTTGCAACTCGGCCATCCGATATTTTATCATTCGCGTATATAATAACCGTGGGCATGCGTGTTCTATTAATTCAGTTAACAAACGAGCGTGGCTGAATAAAACTGCAATAACGAAAGCATCGTACATACAAAAGAGAGGGGTGAATAAATAAAAATAAAAATAAAAATAAATATTGTAATTAAAATGAAAATGAAGCACAAATAAATAAATAAATTACGATGAAAAGAAAAAAAAAAAAGAAAAAGAAAAATTAACGGAAGGTAGTTTATGAGAGCGAGGATCGTTCTGCCCAGATAAAACAAACAAAAGAATATTCGTATTTTATTTTTTTTTTTTTTTTTTTTTTCAAACCCCAATCTTTCCTACCCCCACGAAACGTTGGCTTGTTTAATCAACTCTCATCTGCAGTGGGTTAATGTAATTATATAAACTCATAAAGTTTGTTCAATAAATTATCGGAAAAGATCTCGAGCTCCGGATCGTGATCGATTTTTTTTTTTTTTTTATTTCTTTTTCTATTTTTGTACTTGGATAAACGTAGCAGTATTGAGATAAGACATTTTAGAAATTCTCACTTCAAGCAGTGGAAGATTGTAAATTATTTTCAACCCCAATATCCCTCGCTATTTTCTTCCCCATTTTATACTCTATACTCATTACTCACTCGTCTCAAGCCAGGTATGACTGTGATTGAGTCTGAATGATATAAACTTGTGGTAATCGATCTCAATTTTAAACCCTTTAAAGCTCTATATATATATGATATACACTGAAACGCCGTGATACTAACGATAAGTGTAGTGAAAACGGGAAAACCAACACCAAGTTGGTGAGGTTTGGGGTCCGCGCAGTGATCTGTAGGATTTACTTGCTCACGTTCATTCGTCTTCGTTATGGCCTTTCGCTATGGTTGTTTTCAAAAATAAAAAAAAATTGTTTCACCTTATTGAAAGCTCGAAGATGAGAAAAAAAAAAGAAACGAAAATTTATCCGCGAGATTTACCTCGCGATTTATAAATCGAAAATAAAATTCTTTCAGTCAAGAAACGAAAATAAATCTGCTATGTTTACCCCCAAAATTTTTCACCCTTTCGATATTATAAGACCAAAATTTTTCAGTTCAGTCTGTCCCGCAGATATAAAAAAGTTAAAAAAAAGACTATTCTTCGTCGAAGGATTTCATTGAAATTCATGAAGGATATGTACTATGAACTATACCCAGATGCCTATTATAGCGGGTATCCACTTCTTCCTTTTTCTCTCTCGGACACTATAGGTCGTCATCATGCATAATTACAGAGCAATTAATTCTGCTTATCAGAATTCCATCCCGAGGTAGATAATTCCCTGTTATTTTATTCCATTATACCTACTCGTCGTAGGGAACGGTCTGGATGAATGCAATTGACCCCTGATTATTCCGATAAGCTTCGTAACTGTACAGCGGATTATACAGTCGATAGTCGCTGTTTCTCTCGAGGACAATTCAACATCGGATAACTCGTCTAAATCGATTTAGAACCCCGTATACGATTACGCGATTATACCGATATATACATATACACCCCCGTTACATTATAGCAGATCGACCCCACAAGCATATTATGTATACATACCTACTCCGTGCAAAATTGAAAAAATTAAAAAACCAATTCATGCTAGTGCGTCGGACTTTCGGTGCTGAAAAAATTCACTTCGAGTTGTACTAAGCTTTTTGAAATTATTCACAGAAATTGTCGAAAATTGTGTTAGTTATTCAACCCTATCCAAGGTTTCGATCAGTTTTAATTATCACACGCGTGTTAAGTACAACTTATATAGTTTCGTCGATTTTCTTCGTTTCGAAGATTAATCTCGTATTACTATTCTGACTTCGTGCGACGAATTATTAATTCTGCATATATAGTACCCCTGATACCTATAGGTATATAACACTTTGAACGATGTATAGATTTGGATATGGATATAGATGCCTCGTTGAAATTTATAACGTTCACGTACTAAACTTTCACACGTCGTCGTATCGTAGAATAATAATAATTTTAACAGAAAGAAACGTTTTTTTGAAACCGTGTATCTATGAGGTACCCAGGTAAAGTTTTTATACACAGTATGATGTACGTGTTAAGTCAGTGATAATTTTTTTCAATTTTTTTCAATTTTTTTTCAATAATAAAAACAGAAATGAATAAAATGATTACAGAGAAAAAAAAAAAAAAGGAAAAACCAATTGCTACGATTCACGCAACATCGCTGTATACTATACATACGTATAAACACGGGGAAGAAATGAAGCCATCGAGTCAATTCACGCCCACATGCGCTAATATCAAAACCCTCCCCCGTAAAGTATCTGGCAGGGGTAGAAGAAAAAAAAAAAAAAATAATAACACCATTCGGCACTATATAAATGCAATTTGATTGTGATCTAGGAAATTGAGGGGGAAAAAAAAATGCAAAGATTTATCAGATGTTTTATCTAAAAATGAAAAAACTTCGATAGAAATATATAGTATAGTATATATTTTACTTTTTTTTGTTTAATTCGGAATGAAATATACGTAAGAATAATATCCGACTTATTCTGTGACAAGTTTTCCAATACGAACCAGAATATAGGTGAGAATCGAATTACAATAAGAATTATAGAAATAAGTAGCAAAATTTGTAAAAAAAAAAAAAGGGTTCTGAGTAATAATTTTTTTTTTTTTTTTGTTTTAATATTTCTTTTCACTGCATAGACGAAGTAGGTGCGTAGATACTATTATTCGTGTTAGGGTTACTCGCGGAATGAATCATTTTGGAATAACGCCTTTGCCATACCATTCGCGTTTCTCACGCAATGTCCACCGCACACTTTCACCAACGTTCTATAGCGTCGGCCCATCCCACAACCAGGAAGTTAAAGCGATGATGGAGGGAGGGAGGGAGGAAGGAAAGGAGGGAGGAAATAATGAAAAAAAGAAAAAAAAAAAAAAAGAGTTGAAAAAATAGCAGGATATAAAAATTAATTATAATTTCGCGGTAATATCTGTGGGTGGAGTATAATTTTTTAGAACATTTATTTAACGAGGGGTTTTTTAGTGCCAGTTCTCTGTTTTTCGATTTTTTTCTTTTTTCCACCAACTAGAATTGGAGTTTCACAGTTTACAGCGCGCTGTTCTACATCTCCTTTATTTCATCGAGTTTGGGAAACTAAAAATAAAGTTTGTCTTTCAGTATCTTTTATACCGTGAGTTTTATTCTCTCGTTTTTCACTCATCATCATATAGAACACAGCTGTCGTAATATCCCCTTGTACAAATTTTAAGTACAGAATAGAATAGAATATCATATAAATTTTCTCCAATAAACTCACCGTACCCGCTCTATACCCACATATATATATATATATATATATATATATATATAATATATATATATATATATATATATATATATAATATACGTACCTTTATCCAGGTCGAACTTAGCCGAGTTCTCAAGGAAATACAGAATCGCAGACAATGGAGGCGACTGCTGATGATGACGACTTTCACAACTTCGGTGTAAACTCTCGCGCCAAAATTTCACAGAGATTACAAGGAACAATTGCAAGCCAACCCTCTCTCTCATATCACCACCTCAGTATGGGAGAGAACGTGCTGTTTCAAATTTTGCCAAAAAAACGTGCTATCTCGATGAGGGGATAAAATTTCATTGATACCTCACTGGTTTCGGGTTGCCTCGAGTCCGTGAAGCACTCTTCTGACAAATTGAATTATTCTGTAAATTCGAGCGCTTAATCATCCCCATATGTATAACGAAGCAGATAAATTATTACACGATGTTTCATACTTCGATGAATTCCGGAATAAAAAATAATTCCAAAATTTTATCGATCAAACTAAAAACACAATTTAACAAAAATTCTATCTGAGCGCATAAATTTACTCGTAATAAACTTACAAATTTTGAGTTTATATTTAATTTCATTATTACCATTTTTTTTTAAATAAATAAAATCGTTCCATGTTGAATTATTATTAAAACAATAATTGCGTCAATAAAATGAATTGAAATACATCCAAAATTGTGGTCATTTTTTCGGATTACTATACATAAAGTCGAATTGGTCGTTCAATTTACAGAATAATTAAATTTATTAGAAAAAGTACTCTATGTACTCGAAACACCCCGAATACCAGTGTCGTACCAATGGAATTTTATACCCTCGTCGAAATGGCACGTTCCTCATACACAATTTGCGACCGCACGTACTTCTGGGACAATTTGTGGTAGCACGTTTTTCTGACATAATTTTCGATCGCACGTTCTTCCATACTGCCGTCGATATATAGATATATGTATATGCTCGACCTCGTTCGACTTCTTGGCTTCCTAAATTTGTAGAAATTTATAAAAATTTTCCGAAACACCTCGAGTGAAATGGAATTAAACTTGTATTTGAAATTCGATGATCGATTTGCGGCGTGATGTAATCGTTGAAAGGTACTTAAAACCCGGAATAAATGGCGTTAAATTTTTCGTGGGTATCTAGGTCGCGCCCCTCTTTGTAGTCACCCTCGATTTTCCAGCTTTCAACTTATTTCCCAGGTTTTAATATTCATGCCCCTCTCGTTCGTGGCAGAAAAGAAAAAAAGAAAAGGAAAATAAAAAATAATAATAAAAAAAAAAAAAAAATAATATGATATGATATACGTTCAGTTTCTTCAACGTTTTGAACGACTCCTTTGAGGTTGACTGAGGTGTCTTGTATCTCGAGGTTTACGCCAAAATTCTAGCAAAATATTATGACCTCAAAGGTTACGTACCTACGAGAAGAGATAAAGCAGACGACGTGACGACCTAAAACCGTCGTTATAACGCGATTCTGAATAATAAATGAATCGGGTACCCGGTTAGATTTTTCAAATAAAAATTTGATACTTGAACGACAAATTTAATGACCGAAATAATTCTGAAAGCTAATTATCGTGCTCTGGTGAATAAAAATTTGACCTAAAAGCTAAGAGGAGAGGCTTGGCCACGTCAGACACTTTAAAGCCCATGGTTTTAAACAGGTCTTAAAAACGGTGGCGAAAATTCTTACGAGTTACTTTTAACGGGGATATATATCAAGTTTTTTGTTCCATGGGACCAGGGGCGGCAATGTTGCGCATAAATTTCATTAGCTTAATGAATTCTTTAAGAAAATTCCTCCACCATGAGTTAGGTACACCCGGCTCCGGCCGCCTCCACCTCTCGTCGCTCTTCTTCCTTCGAGATGTTCTTTTCCCCGGATATGTTTCATCTTCTTCCTTCCTCTGGGTCTCTTAACATAACTCAACCTCGACCCAACCTCGGCACGTGGCACAATATATATCATCGTATCATATAAACGTACGAAACGACTTGCCCTTCCAAGACAAAAAGGGACCAGGAAGACGACGCGAGCCCCATAGGGTGTCGAGTAGGTGGTTAGCTATAGGTCCGAAACTGACACAATTTAACAAATATAATTTCACTTAAACTCGCAACAACTTATCCCATTAAATTTTTTCATCTCGTAGTAGATTCCGGTCTCTGCAGTTTTTGAAATCAAAAGGGTCTGACGATACGGAGAAAATCATCATCATCAGCCTTGTTAGTGACTAGTCGACAAATCGCGGTGTATTATAGTTTTGGCGATGAAAAATCAATTGAGGACGATTGGAAAATGAATCAGCGACAATCTCGGCGGAAATTCTTCTCTTTGGTTCTGTCGTTGTTTTCTTGGTTTTTTTTTTTTTTTTATTTTATTTTTTATTCTCTCTCGATGCAACAGAAGAAGGAGATTGAGATAGAGGAAAGGGATCAGAAGGAGTAGGAGAAGCTCCGTGAAAGAGAGATAAAGAAAAGGAGGGAATATCGCTCTAGAGTCCGCAGCAGGCTCTCCCACCTGATATATAGCTTTCCCCAAGCGTATCACGTGGAAATCAGAAATAGGTTCAGATTTTCCTCAGCCCATCCCAGAGGTCCTTTACGTGGTGGAAAAAGATCGACGCTAGACGTCGCGACGCGATGAGAATATCCAAGTTAATTCCCATTAGCACAACCGGCGCTAAGCCCGAAAACTAACAAACAAAATATAATCGAATAAACTTTGACTTATATCTCGTTAATGAAATTGCGAAAACATATGGTCGAGGGTTTAACGTCAGACGGTCATCCATATATTTCAGTAAATTTGGTTACCTAATCATCAGCTTGCGCGCGAAAGGTCAACCGCTCAATCGCATTCAATTTCGCAAGTCTAGTAGCTAGACGAGAAGTTCTTCCTTCGCGAATACACCATCGAATATGCATCTCGTGTGTAATTTCCTTCTAGAATATCTACGACCTTGTAATGATTGCTTGCAATTGTCGTGCGATTCAGAGCACGTATATAACGCAGATGTGATAAATGACTGATTCAACTATAGAGCACATGTATACTTAGTTAGAAATGTGGATTGGGTATATAAATATGGCGATGTGACCATTTCATTTTTCCTCTATTGAATCCGATCGGAAAGCATTAGAGATTTAATTTCCAAATTCCTCTTTGTTTAAGACGAGAATCGTTTACGCAAAGGTTCGCAATGTCTTTGTGCCGTAGATTAGAAGGTGGAGTACGTACCAAGCCGTGTGACGAGGCGGTACGTGACCTTAAAATAAATATGCAAGGCTGGCAGGTTCTCTAATGGCATTAATATCAGCTGCAATTATAAATGAGGATAAGCGTAGACATGTTCGGAGACGGTCTATGGCGAAGAAGTACTTACGTCTGTAAAAGGTCGATCGAGAATGACGTCAGAATCGAATGAGATTAATTGACCGCTACAGGATTACGGAGAACTGATCACGGGCAAGAGAAGTACGACGAGGAGGTATTCTTGCATAAATTTAAACTATGATCAACCGCTGAGATTTCACAAGCAGAAATCGGATACCGAAGTTATTAAAAAATCTCAAGGATGCATAATTTTAGGAATAATTTGTTCAAAGTCGATAGATAATTGCTGAAAAAGGGGGAAAAAATTTAAACAGACTATGACATACGCACAGATCGAAGACGTTTTTGGAGATTTATGAAAACCTCGATCTTTTTTTTTCAAGGAATCCTTCGAATTGTTCGTAGTTACTTTAAAATGAGATCGTCCGAAATAGCCCTGACCCACTCACTTTAGCTCCGGCAGTCTTATGGCCGGTGTTACACACCAACGACACAGAAATAACAATTTTTATTGCTTCCTCTATAAACGGATAATAAAGTGAACCGCTTGGATCCCGCAAACTGTGACCACGCGCCACTTGTGCAAATCTATACCGCAGAATTGCATAGATACACACGGGCGCGCATGTGGATAATAAAAAATCTGTGATAAATCTGCGATGAATAAATCGGCATCTACAGCTAGGCGAAAGATTTTTCATCTGAATCGAGATCAATCTTAACTTTAAATAGAATTCAAAATTTCTGCGTCATATTTGTTTGATATATATAATTAAAAAGATCGAGAAAAAATTTTCGCGATAAAAAAGAAAACGACAGCTGTCTTTAAACTCTGAATAAAAGTAAATGAAATCTTATACCGAATAAATTTTTTTTTTTTCGGAGAAAAAGAGAAGCGTAAAAAATTCGTTCATAAAATATGGAAATAAAGAAGCTTGGATAATAATTAATTCGGCGTCGAAAAAACCAACCGCTATCAGCTTAAATAAGGTAAGCTTCACTTTAGCGGGAAAACGGGAGCCCAGGGAATTCAAGGTAACGTAAGTAAATGTGGATGTATAGGTTTCGCTTCGCTAGGGAATAAGAGAAGACGCATTTACGATTTTTTTTTTTTAATTTTTTTTTTTTTTTGATTTCGTTTTTTACCAGTCTTCTTAAATTCAATTTCGTGTACCAACTAATATCGTAAGAAGCGTCGGCGATCTTACTTTCACTTAACTTTTTTTTCTCACATTTTTTTCCCCTCCCTACTTCCACCTTTACCTTTACCTCTCTGATACAGAAGATCATTAATTATAATTACAAGCCCGACAAGTGCAGCCCACGCTGTAATATCGTTCCTCAATAAATTATTGTCGGCTTTAACACTGAGAAGACTTCATTTACACCAAATAGCACCTATTAGAAAAAAAAATAATAATAATTTTCTTTCCTTGCCACAAAATTTAATCACTTATAATGAAAAGACCATGTGGCTATCGTTTTTCATGAAAATTTATTCTTCATAATTACTTAATTTCACGCCGTTCATTCGAACTCGCAGACGAATATAATTGATTCATAATGAGAAAGTAAGGGTCCTTGGTCAAAAAAGGAGAAAAAAAAAAAGTAACGATTGGCAAATGAGGATCAAATCAAATTTCACCTGTACATCATCAAAGGGATATTAATTGTTCTAATGATCAAGCCTCTCCCGATCAGCTGGTACACGATGTCGTAATTCGACAAGAATTTGTAGAGCATGTACAAGTCGACGTACACGATCGCGAGTGGTTAGGTATAATTATATCAATTAATTAAACGTGGGAAGTGTCGGCTCGGTGTATAGAATAACACTGGAATAGTACGTTAGCAGCCAAGTGAATAACACGAAACTCAGTCTGAAATTGTGACCTAGAAATTACGTTGATAAATTCATCACGTAATGACGACGTTATCATCCGCAAAGATCCGACCGATTATCCATGTTAATTGGTGTAATTACAGAAACTCATTTATACGAGCATGTAATTAGGGCACTAATCCATAACTACTAAAAAAAACCATCATTTTAACAGATTTGATTTTTCCCAGATTAACATTAACGACGAATTAAACTACGCGTTGCTAGGAAATTATTCAATCTTGATCTCGATCAGGGGGGTTGAGGAATAACTAATTTATAGTTCAAGGGCTAGATAGGGCAGAACCACCGCGGAATTAATTCGCCACTAAGTGCAGCTGGACCGAAAGAGGTTCAATATCTTCACCATTTTTATTTATTTTTTTTGCTTCTTCTTCTCTTTCTTTTTCTTCTTTCCTCATTCGAAATACGAGGTGGGTATAAGTAACAGAAAAAAGAGCGCAATAATTTACTCGGAATTACCTGGAGAATAATTTCCGGAGAATTTGTAGTCGTTACAGTCACCACGGCGCTAAAAACCAGTGAGGAAAAAGAAAAACCACTTCTCTAGGCCATGAGAGCCAATAATAAACTTTATTACTCGTTCTTTTACTTTTCTCTTCTTTGAACGTGATATATGCGCACACTAGCGTGGTCCTTGATTTGATCATTCGTGGATTTCAATGCTCCCACGGGCCAGGACGTCTCCAAATATATGCAAAAATAATATATCCAAAACCCGGGGCTCCCATCTCAATTCTAAGTGCCGCCCCAAAGCCTTCGAATTTCCCATTTCAACAAAACACGATTTGCGACATTTAGCGGTTAATTCTTTTCCTTCCCATTGCAATATAGCTCCGAAAAATCTCAAACTTCGTACACTCCTTACCCGTAGTATTAGGTATTTCATAAAAATTCGACAGATTTTCACCGATATAATTTCCGCAGCTGAAGCGCACCAAAAAAAATTTTTATCTCAAAATTATGGTGAATAAAATTTTGTCGTTAAAAATCTGTACATTTTTCGAGGATATCTACTACTATAGGTAAGAAGTGTGCGGAGTTTCAGATAATTCGAAGCGATAATGCGATAGGAAGTAAAAAATACCACCGAAGTACCAAAAATCGTGTGTTATTTAAATGCGAAAGTTCGAAGGCTTTGGGGCAGTACTTAGAATTTAGATAGGAACCCGGGGTTTGTACTACATTTTTTTTTTTGCATATTTGCAGACGTCGTGGCCCATGGAGGAACCGAAATTCGAATATGACCGAATTAAGGATCACCCTAATGCATGTACTTACGATTAGGCTCAAGACTTGGTATATAGAACTGCTGCGAACTCACCTAGAACAAATAAAAAAAGAAGAGAGTGGTTTAATTAATGAAGTCAAATTTTCACCTAGTTATTAAATTTTTTTATACTTTGAAATGAGGAAGATGTTTTTTTTTTCTTTTTTTATCTGCTTTAACTACACCTCAAGGCTCGATCCAATCATCGCTTGCCCACGAAGTGGCAGGAAGTGTGCAACCGGAGGGAGTGTAACTTTATGAAGCCTTCACTCGAGTGTCAATTAACGAGGTGGAACGGATGGCTGACTTGCAGATGATTTGTGGTTCAACGATTGTTCAACTATCGATTAGATTTTAATAGACCCCCTAAAATCGACGGGGTGAAGAGGTAAACAAAAGTAAGAGTTTCGTTAATAGTATCGGGAAATGATACCTGTAATTTATTAGTATAAATGAACTATACGTGTGTCGCGAAGTAAATAAAACAATTTTTTTTTTTTTTTTTTTTTTTTTTCCGAGTGCAATTTTAAATCCATTCATTCTCAAGATAAAAAGACTAATTATTCATACGATAAATCGAGTCATTGGTTTATCAGTAAATGAGATAATCTAATGCAGCTTTAATTACCTAATTGGGAATTAGCACGACTATGTTTCTTTCGTGTCTGATCATATTTATGGATCAGATAATCAGCTTTAAAAATTTCATTCGAATGAGATCCTCAACCTTGTTTCATAATCCGCTAAAATGTTAAAATGAAAAAAAAAAAAAAAGAAAAAAAAAAAAGAAAGAGTTAGAGAATAAAAACTCAAAACTAATATCAGAGAAAGTCCCCTGAATATCTGAGTACAGATGATTATCTTTAGGCACATGCTAAACAATATATTGTTACGGAAACTGAAATAAAATGAAGTACAGTTTATTCATCAAGCGAGGTAACATCCTGGATGAACAAAATATTCGGAAAAAAATAACGAATAATAAACTACAAAGGCACACTCATATGATACGTTTTTATACAGTATGAACAATTTTCAATCTGTGTGACGACGCGTGGCAATAAATTATCACTTTCCTCGTCGTTGATGATTCATATATGCGATGTACTTTCGAAACGAATTAATATCACAGAATGTGTCGTGTATTCCGTAAAATGAGAAGCAGTTTGCAAAAAAAAAAAAAAAAAAAAAAAGAGAAAATAAAAAATCGTAGCTTTAAATATAAGCACAGTATCCCAATAGAAGATGGAATAATTTAATAATGAAGGAAGGGTGAAGGAAAGAGAAAAGGAAAGGGAAAAAAAGAAGAAAAAAGAAAATTATAAGAAAAGAAAACAGGCTCGATGACATAAAAAATTTACACTTAAGTCCAGAGAAATTCACAGCCAACCAGGTTATAAAAAGGAACCAGTGACCCAGGGGATTCGTTACCAGGTCAAATATTAACTCAGGCGTGACAATGCACGCGCGTAGCTTTTTGCAGCCGGTTTGTTCCTAGCTGCCGCAAGCGATTACTTAGCCAAAATAATTCCAAGGCTTTAGCCTTGGGAGTACGTTAATTGTATATCCAGTTCGTCGGAAATGAGCTAACCGAACGAGATGATAAACTAAGGCAGCGAAAAGGAGGAATATTTGAACAATTAAGTATGGGTATCATGCCTGTATCGATTTATTGGATCGATTGGTGGTTATACTCGATTCGAGAAAGTCTAAAGTTTTCTAGAGCAAGAATGAAGGTAAAATAAGAATTGAGATATGCAGGAGGTCGGATTTAGCTTTTTCCTGTCTCACAATGGCGAGGAATTTAAATGAGAAACGAAACCGCGGATATCATCAAGCCAGTTTTTACGACCCTTCTCCGTTTGTTATATACAGAAATTGGCTTTCAGGACCGATTATAAACGCGAAAGGACGACGGAAGGAGGACAGTTTTCCCTACAAGATTAATTGACGATAATAAAGAACGGGCTTCTTATCCACAGATTATTAACGATCCGGAATGAAACGACGTTTCAACGCTTTTCTTAATGTTTACGAGGCGTATCCGTCTCCAAAGACGATTTTCAGCTGACGAGCCACTTTCGAAAGTCTATAGAAATACATGCCATGATCTCTTCTTCTCAATTTTGATTAATACACCACGAGGAAAATGTGGGGAAAATTTGATAATCTGCTCATCGTTAAGCATCAAAACATTCGAAAATTGATAAGGGTATACATCGGTGACACGAAGTGAGTAACGATAATTGAAAAAAAAAATTGTCCAATCTAAAAACGAGGGGGGAAAGGAAAGAAATAAATTTGGGAATAAAATTTAGGGATGAGTCAATCGCCCGGATTCTTTCCCTCCGGTAAGTATGTACAGAGTGAGTTTCCTCGGGTATCGCATGAGGGAGGAGTCTATCACCGCAAACGCTCCGCCCCTTTCGACGCATAGTTGTTAAAATCGTCAGTTTTGACAGCGCGTGAAAATAAAAGTGGGATTTCTCGACACGACGATGATAAGTATGACTAGAAAGGGGCGTAGCGTTTGCGATGACAAGCCCCTCCCTCATGCAATACCAGAGAAAACTCACCCTGTATATATACTAGTAAATATTTCGAAAGATCCGGCGAAAGGTAGCCAACCGGAAATCCGAAAACAGCATGTAATGCAACGGTATTGAATGAAATGAAAAATGAAGAACGAGGGAAGGCGAGAAAATAAAAGTTCCAGTCAGAAAACCTCGTTACATCTCTGGCTCAGGCACATTTTCTCTCTCTCATTAGTGAAACTTCGTTGTTTTCTCCAGACTATGTGAACTTTGAACTTTGAACTCTCCGCTGTTCTGTCTCGGTATTTCTTATTCTCCTTTTTCTATCTCTTCTCATTTTTTTCGGCCCTGGTTTATTTCCAAGGTAAAAATAAAGGGACACGGATAGAACCGATCGGAGGAATCCAAAACATGGCACATCCCGTTAATTGACAATAATAATCGGTTATAAACGAACGGAGATGGACACGTCACCCAATTTCCTTTTCTCCAATACTTCGGGGCTCCTCGTTCATTCTCCTCTTTGTATATATAAGGAGCGTCCTTTTTTCCTCGTGGGATAAATAAATGAGAAAACGGTGTTTTACTTTATTCAAGAGTTCGTCTCGTCTTCTCATTTCTCTCATTTTTATTTTTTTTTTTTTTCTTCTTCTTTTTCGGGAATCAAGATCCGTTGGGCAAATCTTCATTTGCGGAGGGTCCGGTATAAGGGAGTGGGGAGGAACTGGTAGCCCAGAAAACGTGACAGCGAACCTAACGCTAACGAACTTTTAATGCGCGGATGGAAGGACTGGTAGCTGGTAGTTAATGGCGGTTCTTCGCGGTTCTTGGCGGTTGTAGAAGGTTTGGAAAAAGGGAGAAAAGCGAGAGGTAGAAAGAGAGAAAGCTGGAAAGGAACGGTAAAAAGAGATGGGCAAGGGTGAAAGCCTCGGAATGTGGAAACGTGGAAAGGTGGAAAGGTGGAAAGATGGAAGCAGCGAAACCAGCGGAGTGGCGATGCTCGATAAGATCACGGAGCCATCAACGTTACGCCAACGACCCCCAATTCTCCCTCCTGAGGGTCAGCTACAGATATACCTCAGGGAACGTTACTTTCAAAACGTGGAATTATCTACGTTATTCCGATATCCGGGAAACGCGAAGATGGTAGCATTAGAGCTGCTGGCCGGATGTGCAGCGATTTTTGTTTTGGAAATAAAAAATTAGCAATATTCTTGTGGTTGAAATGTCGAACTTTTGAGAACGCGGGGTGAAATTTCCAGAACCGTCCATAATGGATTTTTAACGCCGACGTAAAGATGGAAATGTATTTGTTTTCATAAAACATTTCACGTCTGGAAGCCTTCGGGAGAATTCCCTAAGGAATTCCCCACATTCCCTACGTCATTTTCACCGGTACGATCTCCTAGCTCGCTCGATGGAAATTAATTTACCCGATCACGTGCGAAAGAATTTTCTGCGGGACAGACGGACGGGAGTTAAGTCCCCGATATGCGTGCCAATTTGAATTGGAATTTCCACTATATTTTATCGGCGTAAATTATCGAGATCTTAATAAAAACTTTTCATATTCTAGGTAGGTTTGTTTCATTTCTCGTCATATTTCCACATTTTACAATGCGGAATTCGACATTTTTCCAACTGCAGATATCCAGCTATGTTGTAATGAAATTTCTGGCTGCTTCCCATCAAAAATTGTTTTATAATTTGTCGAAAAGTTGTATATGCCTCGACCCTCGAGAATATAGACAAATTTTTCCAAAATTTCATACCAGATTCAATAATGATTGTATGGACGAAGGACTTACTTCCACTCGCAATTTCATTTTCTCTTCATGTGAATATAATCGACACATCAAACCCACCTAGTTTCGTATTACGTCAATCCATGCAGGAATACAAATGCCCAAAATCGTCCTAGGGATCAATTTGCAGTTTCGAGGTCCGGACCATTCGCGGATGTCCAAACCGTTCTCCTAACAGCCAAAGCCTAAGCCTGGTCGAATCTGATGCGAACCTCAACTCGCCTACGACGACGTGGGCGGAAAAGGGGAGAAACACATACAAGGGCGGTTTAGGGAGACGGTTGTAATTTGGCACACGTGCTACCGACGACATTAACGTCGTATACCCCGTCGAACACGTATGTGTGTATACATTAGGGTGGTCCTTAATTTAATCATTTTCGGATTTTACTGTTCCCGCGTGATAGCAGTGCGTCTCAAAATATATACAAAAACGTAATCAAAACCCCAGGTTCCTATCTCAATTCTAATCACTGCCCCAAAGTCTTCGAACTCTCCCATTAAAATAACACCGCGAAATGTCGCAAGTCGTGTTTCATCCAAATGTTAAAAAATTCGGCAGTACTTTGAATTGAGATAAGAATCCGTAGTTTTGGCTCAATTTTTTTGTATTCATTTGGAGACCCTGGCTCATGGGTGCGTTGACATGGGTGCCTTTAGGTCACACCAATTCTGCGTTACGTTTTATTTTGTTACGTTGCGTTACCAGATCAATGACGAGGATTGTAAGTGATTGAGTTTAGTGCTCGTTAACCAATGATGCGAATTCCACCACTACAGCACCCCTAGTTCACAAGGTAGATATTGGGCTGACACGTTAAACACATTAACGGGTACAGCACGTGCGGCATAGCCAGGCAACGGACCTTATGTTACGAGAACGCTTAACGTCAACCCCGTTAACCTTATCCAAAGTACATATACGTACCCAGTAACCTACAGGTTGCCTCTATAATAGAAATCTGGTTCTATATACTTTGCGTATACAAATTATCATTGATCATCTCCTAACACATGTACATACTTAATTTTGTACATGATATCGTAGATAAGTGTTAGTTTTTTTTTTTTTTTATTTCTATCTCCAGAAATGTTGACCCCTTTACCCCATGGAATGATCGTTTCGCTAGATACCACCTTGTATGCATGTTGTGGCGTCAGTGCATGTGCAATATGTGCAGAATACCACGTTTCTCTTCACCTTTTCAACTCTCGTTAGCATCGAGTTTCAATTTAGAACTATTGCAACGTTATGCTACGCTATGCTATGATATGCTACGTTATGGTATGCTTTACCGCAAAACTAAGATCCTTTCCAACCCGCGCATATATATGATATCGAATTTTGATTTCGCGAGCAACGTCGCCAAGGAACGAAGTGAATTTTTTTTTTATATATTTTTGCATGTTTTTAGTTTATTTTTTGTTGATCATCATTTTCTCGCCTCGACTCTTGATAACGCGAGGCAAAAAATGAGTTACAGTACTTTTCAGATGTTCACACCTGGTACGTAGTAGGTAGGTACGTATAAGCGAATTACGCAGATTTGGGGTAAAGGCTTGTCCCCCACGATTTACCCGACTCACCAACCAAGTAGAATTGTTTTGTTTTACCATTTTTTGTTCCTTTTTGTTTCTTCAACGTTTTTGTTTTTGTTTTTGTTTTTTTTTTTGATTCCGACAAGACCCCGCATGCCCCTGCATAATCCTTGCGCATTATATGTGCATATATTCGCGGTTGTTTCCTGGCGAATATAGAGAAAATTCTAACAATTCGTTACTCGCCACCACCCCGCATCACCTTATGTAAATATATACCTACATCGCGGTAACCCGGAGCAAACTCCCTTCCCATTCCTTTATCATGAAATTCACAATTCCTCCCTCTTTTCCCTAGTTCTCTTCTCCCTTATTCTCAACGTTTTCAACACAACTCGACTAGTCGTTGAGTCGCGTGTTGCGTTATGTTAAACAATGCACAACATATGCTAAAGGCCCGTGTACCGCATGCAGAAAATGCTGCACCCTCCGACGTCAGAATTGCTAGTCTCCCTATCCGTGATTTTTCTTCTTATTTCTTTTTTTTACTCCGTCTTTGTTTCATTCCCCGTATAGTTCGAGGGGTGAAGAAGAAAGTGGATCGTATCGTTCGAAAAGTAGAGTGAATTTCGCAAATCTGCAGTCTAAGAAGTAGTGCAATTTTATCCTGTAGGCATCTAGATATGCTAAGCGTTAAAACGAAACAAAAAATGAAGGTGACAAGTAAATTTTCTCGAAATAAGATTTGAAAAAATTTTAGCAAAAAAAAAAAATGAGGAAAAGAATGTGCGATTTCGATGAATTGTGTATTTTTTTTTGTTTTTACCATTATACTTACTTCGAGAGATCGAGACTTTTGCTAAAAAATATTTAAAAATTTTTCAATTTCATTTACTTGGTTAAACAAAAAATAAAAACTAATTTTTTATCTCAGTCTTGTCATTTTTGAACAGAACCTAATACAACAGCGATAATTAACTAGCATATAGGTACACCGTATGCATGTACTAATTATCCGCAAGCATGAACCATCATTCATGGTTGAGTCAAATAGATGAAGATTATTTTGGACGATTGAAAACCGCGACGTTGGAGCACACTGGTCAAGACGGCGATTGCGTGTTAGGAAAACGGTATACCATGTAGGTAATACGTATATCTATGTATTACAGGTAGAATTATGCATGGGCATATGTGCATATGTGAACCTAGAGGCGGAAAAGTTTGTAGATACAGAGCAACGTCATCGTCGTCGTCGTCGTCGTCGTCGTCGTCGTCGTCGTCGTAGTCTGGTAGCTGAGCGAGTCACTTATCTTTATTTTACCCTCTTGTTGTAAATTAGCTGCCTCGGCGTGTTGAAGTAATGAAAATAACTACACGTCGTTTGCGTTAATCACATCGCGCTCGACTAAGCCGCGAAGCGAAGTTGTAGGAGTCGGCTAAGACTGACGCGAAGATATCACCCCTAAGAAAGAAGGAAAAAAAAAACAAACAAATTCATTTTCACAATTTTTGTGCCAAATATTTTCCCGATAATTTAATTACCGATATATTAATTTCAGTGCGGCTAATTTGTATAATTAATTAAAGAATATTAATTATGATATAATTGTTAAAATTGAAGAATCAACGATACATGGATCGAAATAAATAATAATAAATTAAGACGGTATAATTTTCGATATATTTTCTCATCAACTCCGTTTTTTTTTTTTTTTTGTTTTTTTTTTCTTTCCCCGGATCTAGAAAATCGCCTCAATAATTATCGCTACTGGTACTGGCTCCTATCCAGATATTATTGAGACAAGAATCCGAGGCGTTGGTGGTACCGTAATTCTAAACGACAGGAAGTATTCTCCGTAGGTTTAATGTAGATCTTATATTTCCACGTATGATTTAGTAGCCATCGCGTAGATGACTTGATCGAATTATATGGATGAGTTATATATGTTCCGTGAGATCACTGTGTCATAAAAAGAGTGTAGTTATATGTGAGAAACGCGTATGAGTAAAAATAAGAAGAAAAATAGAGTAGAAGAAGTTGGGATGTTGAATAATAAGAGAAAATGAGTAAAATAAAAGCGGGAGTAAAAGCGGGACAAAGGGGTAGGGTACTATAGGTATATACCTAAAGAGAGAAACAGAACGAAATAAAGATAAGGGTAATGGTAATGAGGCCGAGTAAAAAGAAGAAACCGAAAGCAACGAGATAGTAGGATAAAGCGAGACGGAGGAGGGTGGAGAAGCTCCGGTTTTTGGTGAGGGGCACAGTTTGGTCCTGAAACCAGGGAGGAAGGTAGGAGGAAAAGAGGACCTCGGCAGGCTCTCGACGCCCGCGAGATTATTAGCGAGCATAAAAGTAAACGTGCTTGAAGAGAGCGTGGTCGACGATAAAATGTCGATCCGGGTAAAAAGAGCATTTTTTCTACCTCGTACCGCCCACGCCGATACCTATATCGCCAAGTTACTGACCAGCTTTTGTTGGACGCACTGACACGAGCTCGTCCCGCCACAGGCTGCTAGATCACTAACTAGGTATAATTTACCCCATCCTGTAAATTTTACGCTTCAATGGTCCACACAATATCAAGAGAAGTTTATCACCGGTTTATGACCAGAATCTCCACCGTTTGATGCGGTTGCAGCTTGGGATAGGTTGGTGGGTAATGTCCCAATATTGCACCACCACCTAAATCGTACCGTTTCAATTTGGCAATTATTTGCGAGAGTATCTCCTAGATTTTGAGAATCGTAGAAACGGGTATTTCCGGTATTAAAAATTCTCCGAACTTTCTTATCTCCACCATTTTCAAAATCGAGGGGATGCTCTCGCAAAAAATAATCAAACTAAAAAGATAGGATTCTATGTTGCAACCTACCATACAACCTAATCGAATAGCAGTTTGAAAATTCCCTGAGAATTACAGGATTCCCAGATTTTCGCAATCTCTTTCAATCACAACCATAGTAGAATCAGAATATTTTCATAATCGATAATTGGCACGCTATCTGCACAACGTATTAAACTGAGTCATGAAAGAAGATGAGAAACGAAAAATTTCCTGTGTCGAATTTCAACATTTAGGTATTCAAAATTTTCACATTCGAGTATTAAAGAATTGAAAATATGTTAAAAAATTTTCAATATTCCTTCAGAATTTGCCGCGAAATAATATTACCTGAGAATTCCGGGTTTTCCCTCCAGGACCCTGCAGGACACTCCGAATTTCAGCATAGCCAGGTGACTCTTGGAGTCATCAAGCTAACGTTTGGTGAATAATTTGCAAACAGGTAATTACGATTTGTGGGTAGGTACAGTAGGTGAAGCATACTAATAACAGAGAGACACGAAAGCGGTTTGATTTCTACTCCATTTACCTTCCGCGGCCCATCATGTAAACATGGATCACCATATAAATAAATATATAGATATATATACTATATTTAGAGGTAGGTCGGTACGTGGGTGAATCAGAAACGCACCTGACATTTAGGCAACAAGCTCCTGAGTAAATATTGACGCATGTCGCACTAATTGAACCCTTGGCTCAATTACATGGAGCGTAAGTTTGTTCATGTTGGATGGTTGCTTCCGTATGTTTCGGTTCTATTTTCCGAAATATACATGCATAAATATGCCAAGACCAGGAGAAATGTGAAGAATATTTAGTGCCAAAAATTTGGCGTGTCCGTGAATACCTTCTATAGCGAATCGTGAATGAGAGAAAAAGGAGGAAGAAAGACTGAGGTAAGAAAAAAAAAAAAAAAAAACGAGAAGAAAAAAGGTAAATCCTACTGCTTTAATTTTGTTAACTGTACAGTGGAGAGTACCTAACAGCTCATTCAAGAGTCGTTAGAACGACGGTGTATTCGATGAATATAAAGTGTACGTAAGATATATCTTGAAAAAAAAAAAAAAAAGAACAAGAACGAAGAGAAGGAAGTAGAAAGGAGGAAGAAGAATAAAAAAATAAAAAAGTCAAATCGTTAAAAGTTGGGAAAAAATTTGCCAGCGAAACCTCCGCGTGTTGATCTCTGACCGGATGTCGTTGCAGTGTCTACCCCTACCCTACTCCGGCTCACAAATCCGTATAGTCGTAATTTCACTCTATATGTAAATTAGCGCTGAATTCTCTTGGCGATCGTCGTGTAATACTAACTGTTCTCATACGGCGATGGTGTTTCCGTTAACGGTTGAAGGGTCACTCTAGGGGACGCAGTAGCAGTGAGCTATAAGATTATGGACCACTTTGAGCGATCGATTAAAATTTTTTTTTTTTTTATTTTTCCTTTTTTTTTTCTCTTTTTTGTGAAATAATTTACATGATAGAACCCGGATGGAAGTGACGGAGAAAGAGAGATAGAAAAAGAGAGAGAGGGACACACATGGATGTGCAGAAATACAAAGGGCGAGAGAGCGTTGATTTTTCGAATCATAATTGTTAATTAATTTTAATTGCTACTCGCCTAGGGCTGTAGAAGCGATTTTCTATTGTCAGATTCTACCCACGTGTTAATTTCTAACTAATGATGAAAATGATTGGAAGTATGTGAAGCGTGGCGAGAATTTCAAATTGTGAGAAAAAAAAAATTAAAAATAAAAAATGATTTTTATATATACAGTTATGCGAATTTTAAATTCAAGGTATCATTTTCCTATTCAGTTTTAAAGCAGGTGAAGTGACGGGGGTTGATGCGAGGCGATGTCGTTCCTTGAGAACTCGGGAATCTAGATTAATCGTCCAAGCATCTTGCGGTTAATTAAGGTACCTTTGTCAAACACGGACAAGACAAGGCATCGGGGTGCAATACGCGTATAGCCTACCTTCAGCGTCTCTAAAGCCTCCAATTACGGGGATAACTCGTGCAGTGTAGTCCTGAAATCCATTCAAGATTAATCATAAATAAGTACGACGTAATCGTGGGAGTAAATGCCGCGCCGGGCGTTTGTTGTGTCTGACAAAATTTGTGAGAAAACCAGAAAAAAAAGAAAAAAGAAAAAATAAGGGAAAAGGAACAATGGAGGGTTTACGCGATTTGCGAATCAATCCAGGAAGACGATTCGAACGATAAGATTCCGAAAAATTTTTGAGTAAAATCGTCGAGGCTTATTTAACTTTGAGCTGAAAAACTATTTGGCATATAGGTGAAAATGGGTGAAAACTTTGGCGTTTATTGGCTTCTGGAAAGATGGAATAGGTGCAGGACGTGGTATAGATGTTGGAATAAAATTGAATAGAATTTTCCGAAACGAATAAAGAGAAACGTTTCACCGCGTCCGGGTCGTAACGAATCTATTGAGCTTACCGAGTACCGGAGTCTTATTTGAACCCCATTAATTTTTTTTACTTATTTCTGAAGTAAAATCCATCCCTAAATACAGAACCGGGAAGTTTGAACATCCTGAGACCAGATCCTGCGGCGGCAGCAGATCTGCTTTTGTCACAGGATTAATTACTTCACGATTGGACGCAACCCGACACAGAGTAAAAACGAGGACGGTTCAGAAGCGACTACAGGTATATATATAATTATATATAATACCCACCCCGTAGACCTACAGACAGAAAAGTTTCAACTTGCCCTAAAGCTGTCAGTTGCCTCTGTGACCAGGATCAGAATTAAGGGTAGGTGTACGAGTTTCAACGATGTTATTTTACAATCAAAATTTTCATATTCAACAATTATTTCGAGACCCTTCGGACGAAATTTTATACAACAACGAGTTAGTTGGCCAGGGGTGGGTAAATGGAAGGCGAGAAGGGTGTGCAGTGAATGATTAAAAAAAAAAAGGTATAAAGAAAAAAAAAATACGATTTTAACACAATGAAGATAATTAACTTTTTCTTCAGAGGCGTTAGCTGAATCGAATTCGTCGGTGATTAGAGGTGAGCGGGATGAGTAGAGAGGGATTCAACCCCTCCGTCTAAATTCCAACACAAAGTCAGTCTCAAAGGACGATTTATTTATTTATTCATTTATTTATCTGTTCTCAATTTTCCTTCTCTTTTACTTCATCTCCCATTTTTCAGCCCATCAAATTACTCCGGATTCTGTTTCCTGTAAATTTCCTTTTTTTTTTTTCTTTTTGGCATCACTGTTTCGCCCTGTGCAATCGATAATATATATATACGCATAGCTTCGGGCCTTTAATTAAACTCTGTCTGGGACGGATTCGCGAACACGTTTATAATCCCAGGAGAAAACTTCGTTATGATTGAAAGTTAACAAATTTTCGTGTCCTTTTTCCCTCTCCTGTTAAATACGTACCGAAGAAAGTGATCTACGATCTTCTTACATCCCGCTAACTGAACTCCCGATTAACTTTACCCAGTTTTTTAAATAATCGTTGAATGATTTCCACCCATGTAGAGAATGGGTATGGGTATGGGTATGGGTATGGGTATATCGAGGCTAGCCTTTTGTCGAGTGTGAAGACCGCAATCCCAAAGCTATGAATAAAAAATAATCCTGTCTTTCTCGAAGCTTTTTCTCGCACGAAAGAGGAAACTGGGTCAAAAACCTGTATGAGAAAGGTGAGTGCAGTGAATAAAGCTTCAGCGTTATTTGAACCGATCATACATGGATGTAATATCACGGTGCAATGATCGCGCGTGAAAATTTTCTGGATTAATTAATAACCTAATAACGATACCTACCCTACGCTAGATAATGGGTAGACATGGAAGCTCGGAAATATAAAGCGAAATATGACTCAGAATCTGGGTACACGTATAAAACCGACGTCGTTATTTCTCCCTTATTTTTTTTTTTTTTTTTTTTTTTTTTTTAGGATAATCTGAAGCGAGAATGATTCGATGAATTACGATTTATCGGAAATGGTGATAAATTGGCATCGCGGTTGATTCCGTCCACGTGGCTAAGCATTGCTCTTTTTTTTTTTTTTGTTCATTCTTCCCTCGAATGAAAATATATATATTATATTATATTTTTGCATCTTTTTTTAATAGGGAGTGAAAATAGAGGATAAACTTTCCCTCTTTATTCCAATCTCTTCTGGTCGCGGCAGGCTCTCGCTCCGCATCCTCATCCGCTAGACTAAATATCCCGCGATCTTAAGAGGCGCGAAATGTCTAGGTAAGGGAAAGGTGAGCGTATAGTACCGTAGTGTCGAAAGTTACTCGCGCCAAACTATACGATGGTTAACCAGAATTAATTAACACCTGACACTAGCGCTAATTGACATTCGAGCGGTTTGCGATTTAATCCACTTGAAAAGGAATACCTACCCACCTACCCACCTACCTCTATAGCTATCACTTGCTTCCCCGCACACTTTGCAAACGGTCTAAACCCCGCTATATGCTCATGAGCGAAAACAAAGCCTATTACCCTGCAGCCACCTCGAATTTCCAACATCTCTGCAGTTGTCAGGTCAGGCGCCGTGGGACCAGCCAAACAGAACTTAATTCACTCACCCAAGTTCTGATTTACGCGCGTTATACCATACCGCGGGGAGAATTCATGGAAGCATTAAACTTTCTCATCGTTAATTAATTTCATTCCCTGCGAGCCTAAAACTCGAGAAATTAATTCCATATTATATTTTATTGATTTCATCTATACTATATAATATCTACTAGGTGATCCTTGATTCGGTCATATTCGATTCTAATTCGAAAAACACGATTTTAAATACTTCGCTATTATTTTTTACTTCCCATCTGAAACTCTGCAAAAAAAAAAAAAAAAAGGGAAAAAAAAAAACAAATTGATCCATCGATGATGAGTGAGAAAATGTTAAAGAAGACAGGAAAGAAAATAACGAGAAAAGAAAAAAAGTATCAAAGATTTATAAAGCGGAGGTATAACGCGACACAGCAGCGTTGGTTTGACATTGTGTAAAATGTATAGTTCAGTTTATAGAGCTGTAACTTGTATGAAAAATATTGCTTCCAATATAACCCGAGACATTATTTAACGGCAGCATCTGCCAGCTGCTTGAAAAAAAAAAAAAAAAAAAGAAGAGAAAAAAAAAAGAAAAAAACCCGGATTAATAAGTTATTTATCGTTATTAATTTCAATTTTTTTTCCTACTCTCTTTTTGAAAATCTACGAAGTCAGCCCCATTCATGGCATCAGTTTAGTTTTTAAAGCTTGAAAATCTGTGCAATCAATAATTATAGAGAAGCATTATTTATATGCCAATTATTATTATTATTGCAATTTAATCAATATAAGAGATGAAGGGATGAAGGGATGAATAAAAATCGTTGTCTAAAAGGTAGCGAAATTGTCGCTCGGTTTGCGGTTCGATGGCGTTTGTTCCGATGCGGTTTTACCAGATCGTGGGGTCCGGTATTAACAGCGTTAAATCGATACCTTTATACTATCCGAAGCCGGAACCAAGTCCGGAACCGGGAAACCTGACCATAAACGTATTCGGCACTACCGCGTGCGCGGTCCTATGCCTCTGCTCTACTACGGTGTAATCTCGAATCTCACACAGCATCCTCATTAATTACCTGAAACGATAAATCACGGACCGTAGACAGCGGAAATCTCATCCGGCACGCAATGCCGTGAGCACACAGGGTCAGGATAAACGGACGGATGCTGGATGGACAGAAACTGGGATTGGATGCGGTATCAGAAATTATTATATATCTTTCCCTAGAATATGTTTTACACAAATAATTTAACTATAATAAAAGCAATAAATTTCATATCGATCTCCGCGTCGCGTCCGGGTGCAGATTTTCATCAAGCAATTCCCCAGGCTGTGAATGAAACTTGAGAAATTTCAGGGATATAAACTTCCCAACATCAGACGTTAATTTTAACCTAGTGCAGCTGGGAAGTGCGACAACCGAGATCTTCGAAGATCTAGTCCTCTCATCCTCGAGCAGACAATAGCTCGGTGGCTTTACTAGGCTAAGCTTAAGTGCGGAATCGAGTCACTCCATACCCTCGACTAGATCTACGAGCTTCGCGCAAACTTGACTGGTAGCACCTATAGGTATAAGTACTATCCGCGAAAGGGATGACAGCCGACGTGTCAATGCATAAGCTGTATACTGAATACTATGTAGTTATTAATGTTTCAAAAATTGAATGAAATAAAGAAATTAATTGGAAGATGTAGGATAGAAATATTTTCTCGCTAATCTGAAATTAGGCGTAAAGTTGTTGATTTTCGTCTAGTATATCCTGATTTTGTTGAATTTTGAAAAAGCTAGAAAGGAGGCATAAAGAGGGATGGAATTCTAAGAGAGGATGTAGTCCTGAGCCGAAAGGCGATACGGTATGGCGGTGGTACTCGAGGGTGAGTTGATGGAAATTGAAAGCAGCCAGTTCGCAATTGAAATTGATCTCGAACGGGACTCTAGAGACACGACAAAGCTCTCTGTACAAGCTCACGACACGCCGCTAATATCGAAGGCTGTCTTCCTCTAACACGGACTTTGAATTTAAACGAGTAAACATTTGCTGAAGGACGTTTACACGCGAATACAAGTAGGTAGTACAGAATCGGGTTCGATATATACCTATACACGCGCATATGTACCTTTGACGTTCATACGTATATAGGTGGAAAAAGGTGGTAGGTGCTTTAGAAGCTGGAATTGAAGTAGAGAAAAGTAAGACCTAAATATAGTGGAAAAATGAAAATTCTCCATAATTACGGAAAAAGTATGAGTCGCGATATAACTACACCTTTTCAAGATAGATGAGAGACTGACGATGAATAGGAATGGGTTTAATGTGACGAATAAAATACATAAATATAAACGCTGCAAAGCTCGTCGGTTAATTTCAGTTAACTTGTAATTCAAAGTGGCCAGGAATGAAGTGAAAAGCCAGGAATTAGGTTTACCGTGAACTTTTTCCTCCTCTTCTCTTCTCTTCTCTTTTAACCCTGTACGACATTACACCGCCTTACAACAAAAGTACCCTATATATTCCCAGGGGAATACACAATACGACATTATCATAAAGCAACGGTGCTATTTACATATTATTTGCCATATAACGGCATAAAACCAACTACGTTACACGATGTATATTATGTATGTATTATATCCACATGCAACAACCCCTATAATCGCAAAGAGACAAAAGTTCGCATGTCCATCGTCCCGTTCCTATTTAACTTTCCTTTCCATCATTCTTAGATTTTTTATTTCATATTTATTTTTCTTCCTCTTCATCTTCATCTTCCCATTATTATTCGCAGGTTGATTATGGTGATAAAAATCAGTCGAGGGTGAGGTGCGAAGGTGAAGAATTGACGATTGTTTTTCTGCCTGTATACTGGCCGAGTTCGTCCGTCACCGAAGTTAATTAGGACCGTGGTAGAAGTTAGACGAAATAAAGTACCGAGAGAAAAAGCGTGAAAAGTTTGCTAAAAAAATTAAAAAAAAAAAAAAAAAAAAAAAAACAGAAACAAGTAGAGCACGGAAACCTAGTCCAACTCTCTATCCTATCTTAACTTTGCTTTACCTTTGCTTCATCTTTCCTCGTTTCCTCTTTGCCTTTGCTCTGCTTCAACCATGTGGAGAGCTGCACTTTGTTTTACTTTTATTCTGGTTTATTTTATTTTATTTTATTTTATTTAACTTCACATTACTTCGTCTTTTATACTTTACTTTGTTTTACTTTAATTTAATTTAATTTACTTTACTTTACTTTACTTTACTTGACTTTACCTTACTTTATTTTATCTCACCTGTTCGCATAGCTAAAAATCTTTAAAATAAACTAATTTCAGGAATTTGAGACAAAATTTCAACCTTTGAATAAAAATTTAAAAAAAAAATAAAAAAAAAAAAACGTATTATGCAAACAAGAAAAAAAAAGAGGAAGGAAAAAAAAACAAGAAATTTCTATAGAATGGGTTTTTCCCCGAACAAACAAGCCAAGTAAATAATACATCGTCATCGTTGTTATAACAGTATCGGAATTTTTATAATAATACCTTTCGTTAAAAATTCGATAAATTTTTATCGACTCATGTTATCGAAGGTCAGTAAAGCAAGTGGTGAATCACTAATGGCACAGCGATATCTTATACATATTAAAATGCTCATGAATTTCGTACAGAGCGAAGTGTATCATAGGTTTCGAAAAACTTTTACGATGAATAATGAATGGGTCCTTTGGTATCCATGAAATTTCGATGTATAGTATATATACGTCTTGTTTGATGATTTTTATCATCACGAAGCCTGTTTTTCCTTTTTTCTTAATTTTTTTTTCCAATTTTTTCACCATTCTTTGGCAAAGTAAAAAAATCTCAAGAAATGAGAATAATTTCAATTCGAAACTTCAGACTTTGATTGAACAATGACTATACAATATAAATGGGATTACACTGGCGAAGTAAGAAGTTAATAACTAGAAAAGAGGAAAGATGAAACTGGCGCTTATTTTGCTCGAGAAAATCGAGTAAACGAAGAAGCGCCACAATTACCTATGCAAAAGCTCGTTTTCTATTGACTGTAAAGTTTTCTTGGATACTGAAAAGACCGTCCTGGAAATAATAGAATAAAGCCGTTCTTCTTGCTTTGCAATATTATTATAGGATGCTGTATGCTTCCAGAAACACCGTTGTCCGTTGCACCAGATAGCAATTTATGTCTATTTCTAAAGTATAAGGTATATCGAGTATTGAATTGCCTTTTAGTTTACAATTTTTTTTTACCACAAACGGATCCACTCTTCGCCTCATTGATGAATACGCAAATTTCCCTCAAACTTTCGTCATCCGTGATAAATTGGCTCGTTAATAATTCGCCCGAAGAGTTGACTTACGCAGCCACCGACTCGAACCTGACGAAATTCGTGAAACGGTGCAAAACTTCATTTGAAATCGAGAAAGAAAATCGTGGATTGATTTCAAAAACCGGAGAATAATCTGAGTGTTAAAAATTTCAGTTTCTTTAATTAACTGATCCGCGAATGGACCTGAAATCGACGTTCTTAGAGAATGAAAAATTTCGCCAAACCCATAAAAACAAGAAAAAAAATAGCACAGAAATGTTCAATTCTTCGACAAAGCTATACGAACTATTTATCCGGTATATGGTGAAATGGTACGAAGCGGAGAGTGAAGACAGAAAGATATTGCTACAGCAGGTAGGTATAGGTACTTGGTATTCTCACGAACCACGAGAAAGTCTCTGTCTCCAACTTATGGCTTATGGCTGACGGTCTTTGGCCCCGATCGACCGTCCCGTCCCGTAGATGCGACTCGCGTAGCTACATACATACTACAAATCCGAGCGTATATCTCTACCCATGCATACATAGATACGAAAATACTGCACGGAACAGGAGAGTGTCAAGTGTTGTTTAAATAGATAACGGGTTCGGGTTCACGATGACCAATTCGATAATTCCCCGATTCAACACACACACACACACACACACATCTATATATATATATGAATATGGGGCATTCCAGCTGAAAGCAAGGGGTCATCTGCTGGGCCCCTTTCGATTTTGATCAAAAATTTTTTTTGGATCTTTCCAATTTTTTTCCGCAATATTCAGGACTAAAAACTATAGTATTTTCGATTTTTTTTCCTTAGAAAGTAAGATTTATAAAATGATGAAGATCGATGGAGATTTTTGAAATTTTAATTCTATAGACTGAGGAGAAAATCGAACTTTACCTATAGACACAATTTATTTGTCTTTTTATCGCTTATTTCACATCTTTGAGAAACCTTTTTTCCAATTTGGAACCGATATAAATTGATGGTCAAAATAGAAGAGGGTCCGGCCGAGGACCCCGTGATTTGAGCTGGAATGCCCCATATAGCATAAAACAAATAAAGGATTGACGTTTAACGAAACCTAATTCATCTTACTGACGACGAGAGAAACGATTTTTTCCCCGATTCAGGCAATTCTTTGGAACTGAAAAACGCAAGAAGTGGCCAAGAATGAATGAATGAATGAAGGAACGAACTTATGTAATGAAAATATGTGCGCCTCTCTTCCTACTACAGTTTTGTTAATTTTTTTTCCAATTTCGACGAGATATAATATTTTTTAATAAACCTATAAGTACTATGGAGCAACCTGGTGCAATTCACTACGCGTGAATGAAGTTTGCGTGGTATTGAATCTACGATTTCCACGTGTTATGTATTATTAATAAAAACCGTAGTATAGGTATATGAGAGAAAAAAAGAGAGTGATGAAAAAACTCTAAAGGTACTACAAGCTTGTACAAGCTTTTCGCGATATATCTGCATGGTAGCTCGACACGAAGAACGGGGTCGCACGAGATGATCCAGATTTTTTTTGGATTTTTCCTTTTTTTTTTTTTTTTCTGTTTGTTTTCTTTATTTTTCTTCTTTTCTCGATACCAAATCGGGCTATTATATATAGTGAGCTGTTTCTACAGTTTCCTGGTATGACGTTAAGTTGTTCCGTTGCTCGCACCGGTCTTACGTGACAAGTTATACGTATAGGTATGTATGAGTATACCTATAAGCGTAGACAGTTACATATATGTTTAAAAAAAAAAAAGAAAAAAAAAAAAAAGTTTCTTCGAATGCCTTATGCTCCGTTATTATTTCTCATCGTCCGAACAGGTTCCGCATAATTTTTAAGAGGAATTTACGTCTTATACGGGTAGGTACTATCTGATATACCCGACGAATTCCTAAAAACGGTTTGTTTGATTTTTTTTTTTTTTTTTTTTTTTCTTACTTTTTCGCATACGCCAATATCTTAGATCTCTCAAACAAGAATTTCGCTACGTAGAATTACGCAAGGTTGTGATATTTGCCATAACTGTGAAACTTCAAATCGCCAAATATACTGACTTAGCAGAGTTTAATCACATAGAAACTCTCACACCCTTTACATCGCCGCGAATACGTATATTACCGCGGGTAAATATCAATCGACTAAACCAATCGACTACCTTGTCTCCTTACTTGTTTCGCGGATGCGAATCAAATGATTAAACATAATCATGATCGAAATTTCATAACGTTGAAATAGTTGACATTTTTTGTTGATAATTCAATTTGATGAACGAATAGCGGTTTGTTCGTTGAGATAAATTTTTTTTTTTTTTCTTTTTTTATTTTTATAAACGGGGTGAGAAAACTTGGTGAAATATATTGTATCGCTATAAAACTACTCGGGTATGCAGTTGGGTACATACGAGGTTCAGTAAACCTCCGATCTTCGACCCTCGATTATCGATGCAACAGCTTGAACCCAGATATCGAAGAATAAGAATAAGAATAAGAAAAATGAAAGGGAATAAACGAGAAGTGCGAGTTTCTATGCTGTCTCAAACACTTTGCCTGTTTTGCTGAACTCTCGGGATTCACAGACGTGGGACTTTGATAAAACACAAAAAAAAAGAAAAGGTACAAGAAGAAGAAGAAGAAGAAGAAGAAGAAGAAAAAACCATATGCTGTTGTATTTTCTCAAGAGATATTATTCAAAATAAGGGTATATGTACCACTTTGAAAGTGCGAGAAAGGAAAACCCCGGGCTCCTATGGAAACGTATACTTCAAACATTTATATTCAGAATGATTCGAGACGTTTGACTTTAATGCACATACGCCTATGAATATACAATAAGTATATGTGCGAAGGGAACAAGGTTTGAAGATAACACCGTTAAAAAAAAAAAACAAGAAAAAAAAGAAAAAAATGAAAAACCAAATTCCTTTCGTATCTTCAACCGTTGGACTTTCCACTGGTACAATAGTACCACCACTGACTCACGTATAGGAGACTTTGAAATGAAAAAAATGAATCTATATTTTTTGTAGCAAAAGGAAATGATACTAACCCGAAATCGGTATTGATTTCAGACATTCATTATCTCGGACGTCAGAAGCTCGATTTAATATAATTTTTGTTCACCAAGACAGAGGTAGCCGTTGTGATCCACTTCATCAGTCCGAAGTGCATAAGATTATACTAACACCGGGAGTTAAGCTTCACTGAATAAACGATACCTTGGCTACATTCTGCGCTTAAGATAGCTGCTTCCTCCCTTCCACTTGGAGGTGAAAATACCCTGTATATACCTACCGTATCATCTAGGTGTATGAGTAACACGTATGTGTTCCCAAATCATAACGTAGTTTACGACCAGCCTCCGATATAATATAAGTTTATAAATTCCCACCCATAAAAATCTCTTCCATTATTTCCATCAGAGTCCTAAAACTCCGGGAGCACAACGTAAAGAAGAAAAATCAATGCAGAGGTAAAGATATAATGAATTGTTAATAACTGGACCAAATCACCCAGCTAAACCGCTAGGGCGATTGTGGCATCATGAATCTTTTTTAAAAACCACGGAAATTATACCTACATTTTTGCGGTAAATATTTTGGGCAAATTTTGGAGAATTTGATGAAAAAAAAAAAAAAAAAAAACAAATTCGGAAAAAAGGCGATAGTTATAATTATTGTCGGCGATCAGTCATCAAGTTTCGAAATTTTGACCAATCGGGACTTTTAAAATCTCTCAATGAGTTGGATTTTAATTGACGAAGCTTTGAGTACCGAGAATTTCGAATTTGAAATGAAAAGGGAGGAATTTATACCCCAGTATATTTCGTTCCAAGAAAATACGGGGCTGCCTTTCAGGCATCCATGTAAACCGACGAGTCAATAACGACGGAAGAGACGTTATGCTATACGGTGTAAATATATATTTATTTACAAGTAGCAAAGTTGGATAACTTACCCACTCGTACATTAGCTACAAGCAGATGCGATATGATACCTCGGGCTCAGTTTAAATTGGATTATATATTTCCTCGCTTTAATCGAAAAGCAAATTTGCACTGGTACTGCAGCTATTGCACCCGAAGGACCAACTACTTGCTTTTCTCACGATTAACGTTTCACCTCAAAGTGAAGTGTAAAAGAAAAAAATAAATTTATGAACAGTTTTTTTAGGCTATTTCGAAAATAAAGCTCGACTTTAGCTGACTGATGCACTCAATGGTTGATAAAGAAGAGAAAAAAAAGAGGAAAGTGAAAAAAGTGCAAAAGGGCAGAAATTTGCCAACACAGGATGTCCAGCGACTAGGCGTTTGCAAATTATCTGAGAATTCCAGGTTTTACAGGTTTTCTCTGTCACTGGACGTCCTGTAATAAAACGCGAGGAAAAAAAAAAAAAAAAAAAAAAACTACTGACTGAGAAGTTCTGGGAGATTTGCGGGATCGTAAGATGACCAGGGCGAAGAGCTGAATGGAATTGAATGGTTCCCTGCGCGATTCCCTGTCTGGTTGGAAATCGAAATTTATGGTCCATTCGTGATCGCGAATGGCCAAGCAGCCCTTGGAATTCAGGGGTGGATAGTTCTGTTTCGAATTCTATACTTCGCTCTCTTACCTTCTTTCATCGTTTTATTCATGTTATTAGAGAAACCTACATAGTCATTGAAGTGAGTAGCGAAATGGAATAAAAAATGGCAATTTCATTCGCCGAAGTAAATGTACCTGTTAAATAAACGATTTTTCAAACCATTTGGGACTTGGTCGATATTTCAATCCGTGGGAATCGATAAATTGGAGCCCAGTTAAAGAAAGTTGGAAGTTTAAAAAATTCCGGATTCGTTTAGGCAGATTTCGAATCTTCCGAAAGGTTGAATTTTAGAAAATTGAATTTCCGAAATTCCAGACGCAAAAAGTCTCATTTCTCACAGTTTAAAGACAAAAACTTATTCATTAAGGTAAATGTGAATAACTGAGCTAATATAGCGATACTTTCGCGCGAATTGAGCCACAGAGTTTAATTAGGGGATATATCTATCTCAAACAAAGGTTGAAATAACCGAGAATCAAAGACAGATGAATACGAGCCGGGAATTTAATATCCATCAAAAAGTTGCCAGATGCCACTTACTTCGAAAGCTATACGTGAGTATGTGGGAATAATACGTGCGTGGGCGTAGGTAGATAGAGAAAGTGAGAGGGACAGAAAGGGTATGAATGCGTGTAACTCTTGTATGGCAGACTGTGCGCTACGAGGGAAAGATTTCATTACAGATAGTCACCAGCCCCGTTTGCAAGTTGCTTGCGTTTACGTTTCTGTTTTGCCCTCAAGAGTACGAACGAGGCAGGTACATACTTCCGTAAAGTTCTAACCATTAGTAAATGCCGAGAATGAGTGAGCGTTGAATAATATATTGCAGAAATTGTTAAGACCGTGTTACTTGTGGCTAATAAATTTGAAAGTAGTCTGTGTATTTCAACCGTTTTTTATTTTTCTTTAATTATTCCACCTTTTTTTTTTTTTTTTTTTTTTTCACACCCTTGTCGATCGATAGAAGCAATTTGCATCGGCTATCGATGCAATATTCTAGTTTCAGTCGCGATGTCGTTGAATAATGAAAAAAATTAAATCGCGATGAATATTGGCAATATATGCGAACCTGATTAGCCGGGTATACAGCTGAAGAAATATTTTTTTAAATCAATATATTTTATAACACTCGATTGAGGGAAAATTGAGTTTTCTCTAATTAAATTGAACGAATATTTTTCTCACCGTACCACCTCTGGCGGAGTTTCAAATTATCTTCAGCCACCTCGTTTCCATAATGTGATTAAAAAAAATCTCACTTCAAAGGGTCAAATCTTACCTGTAATCAAAGAGTAAGAAAGAAAGAATCGTTAATCAAAGTTTTAATTATACTGAAGGGAGGAAATACAATAATAAACTAAGTAGGGTATAAAATGTCAAATAATTCTGTAGGATCTATGAATAGAAAAATTGTGCAGCAACATAGAGCGAAATTGTAGTACGTGGCCGTTTATTTTACGATTCGCTACTACCTGGATCTATTACGGAAAATAATTTGTTTTATTGCGCCAATATATTTTGAATAATGACAAAAAAAAATCAGGCATTAAATTCCAGGTGAACTCGTAGCGGAATTATGGAACGATGATTTTGTGGTGTTGAAAAATTTCTGCTAGAAGTAATCGATTATTGATTATAAAATGATGCTGTAATTTTGATGGCATAAATCTCGCGTCACATTTCGGAGCGATAACAATTCGAAGAGTTTAATTTCGAATATCGTTCGACGTTATTGGCTCGAATTTGCTATTACGATAATTAGTGGAAAATGGAGTAACGAACCACAAAAACATATATAGTATACGAAAGCGAGTATCAGTTTCATTGGCAAACATTTTTCCTCGCGTAGATATATAATATAATATACCGAGAGTACTCGGGGAAACGCTTCATACGGAGGTGAAAACGCCTGCATACAGGCAACCCAGAAGTCAAGCGACTAGGTTTTATCTCGCATATTGCGTGCCCATCGCATTGGCTACGTGGAAACAAAACATAATCGCTTGATTTTTGAGCTGCCTGTATGCAGGCGTCGTATGAAGCGTTTCCACGAATACTCGCGGTATATACCGTGAGGTAACGTGGAAAGAGCCTGGTCCAAGCGCGCAGACGCTGATTTATGCGAATATCGTTTGCCGGCAGATTCGCGGTAGCGCAACTCCACCAACTTTTCAGTAATACCCCTAGTTCTGTCGTCTGCTAGATTCACAACAAACATAACTTGTTCCTGCCACGGTCTGCCGCCATTTGTATTTGACAAAAATCGGAAATAAATAGCAGACTGACTCTAGGGATATTCGTGGCAAGTCTGAAATTGGCGGCCCTTTTAATATTCGAATAAATCAGCGCCTGCGCGCTTGGACCGGGCTCTTTCCACATTTCCTCACGGTATATGCCCATATATGCTCTTCCACTTTCGATAATTATATAATTCGTTTGCAGAACTGTGTCTACTTAATTACGAGATAATCACTATTCGCACGTTGTTCATTTGCTTTATTATGTTCTCCCGATTCGTTTTGTATAACTGATAGGATCAGTGCAAAAAAGAAAATGGCAAAAAAAAAAAAAACAGAGTCGAAATCGTCGGGATAAAATAATTCGTCTAATATTTTCAGATTTAAAAACTCACTCGTTCAGCTATGGCGCTGATTAATTTTTAACAAAATCTTTGAAACGATGTTGAAACAACCATTTGATTTTTTTGTCTTTTTTTCTCTCTCTCTCTTCAACAAATATAAAATTAATACATAAAATTCACCAAAAATAAAATACCGTAGGGAAGGACTCCGAGCTTTCCAATAAAAATATCGACGATTCGTTTAGAATTCACGAAAGCAAGAGGAAAAAAAAAAAACAAAAAAAATAGAAAAAAAAAACTGAAAAATATAAATAATCAAAGAATGAAATCATTGTCTCGCATGATCGTACTGTATTCTCGATATTGAAATAATAAATTTTTTTATTTGAATTTTTTTAACGCGAAAAAATTAGCATTGCAGATCGGGTGTTCTCTAAGGGTTTGTTATTGTTCCCGATTCGGCTTGTTACTCGCACCTAAAAAAAGCTCATATTTTAAGTAAAAGAAAAACTCCGATAGATCGAGAGTTGAAAAATATTCATTTTAATATCGGTATATATGTACAAGTTAAAAGAATTCTTTTTTCGCGAATTATTCGCATCGTTATTAACGCTCTGGTGAATTTTGAATCAACCTCTAGATATTTGGGGTAAAGATTCGCAAAATATCTGAAACTAAAATTTCATCTCCTTTTATATCGATCAGATATAATAACGTCGATATTGACGACCGGGAGTTCGTTCGATCGTAGAAAAATCATCCGTGTCTCTAAAATACGTTGCAAATTTTTATCTATTTATTTATTTATTTATTGTTTGTTTCATTGAAACCGAATAGAAACCCATGTATGATCGTTATTCACACTACTTTACCGGCTTCTAATCACGATTCCAATTAATTGAAATCAACGCTATTTAGGCCCAATGAATAATATATAGACCAGGCGTGACCACGCTATGTCCAATTGACACGGGGTGTGAGAACATACCTATACGCTTACAGAACACGTGTCAAACGTGTACGTATACATCTTAATTAACCTCGGTACTTCAAGCCGTAAATGTCAGTTGATTAAAGCTTTGCTATACCTACTGTATACAAAGCCGTTAATTTCCTATGCGAATCTCACAGGCAAATTTTTTGATAAACAGCCCGAATTTTGTATCACAAAAAATAAAATGAGAAGATGAATTTGAAAAATTTATTGAATCCATTTTCATTCCTTTTTTTTTATTATTATTTTTTTTTTTTTTTTTTTAACATAATCGCGTAACAGGTATATTTTTTTGTCTCTCTCTCCAACGAGCATCTCTTCCAATCGCGGATGATAATCGTGTTTTCAAAAATCCCGATTCAACCTGGAGTGCCAGATTCCGATCGAGAGACTATTGTTCATTCAAATTGTTGCGATTAAAAGCGATTAAAAAATCGATAATTAAGATCTGAGGGTTGGAAACAAAATTCGACAATTTTTATTTAATAAATTCTCCGAATCGACATTCGACCAATTTCTATATATATATATCATACAGGGGGACGGACCCCGTACCGAACATTTATTGACAATTATTGGCACAGCCCTTTCGCATTGAGAGGCACTCGCGAGTTGTTAGGGACCTTTTATCTTCGTACATACATATTATACAGGAAAATTGAAGGGGGACCACAGTAGCATCGGCGTTTATCAAACTGCATATTATGTGGGCGTGAAAGTAATTTTTTTTCCGATGTAATTACTTTCAATATTTATTTCATATTATTCGAAAATTATTTAGACAATTTTTCAAACCGACTATGAAACACTTTGAAAATTTATTTCTTTTTTTTTCTTCTACTCTTTCTTTCGAGAAAAAAAAAAAAAAAATGAAAACGGACTTTCATCGAATTAAGAGAAAAGGAAAGTAAAGGAAAACGATGATTGAAACAAAAAAGAAAAATGAAACTGTTTTTGTATGTACTAGAGTGTGGCAAACGCTTTAAAAAATCTGTCTACCCTGTGCCAGCATTGAGATTGAAATTACTAATTAGAATTGCTAATGTGCGTATCTCGAGGCATACCTCCACCTGCAACCTTTATATATGCCTATCTCAGCGCAAGTTACATTTTTATTTTAACCCACGGCATGTATGCGTGTATTTATAGTAGACCTATATATACCGAAGAACGAAGTACCTAGCTGAATGAAAAAATTAAAAAAATTAAAAACGAAATGAAAAAAAAAAACCGCGCGCACTCAAGGCGAACGTGAATCGATACATTTTGACATTCTAAAAGCCATATAGGAATAACGTATTCAGTGAAGAGTGAATTCTAGCCTTGAAATTACGTACCTATATACCTACAGGCGTGTGTGTGTGTATATACCTATATATATATATGTATCTGAAACGATTTGTTCCGGTTGAATCCCGCACAAATTGTCCGGAGCTTTTTATCCATCCGCCACGTCCGTAGATACAGAATAGATATTTTTATTATTTTTTTTTTTATCGGAACTATATCAACGGTGCAAAAACGTTAATCAACTTCTGAAACTAGTTTAGGGTCAAGTTTATACGCGACAGTAGCTAAAACGCTCGCCTTATTCAAGTTTCAGTGTTGTTAGGCCGATCGTATGTACGTCTCCGAGAATTTACTTCTTTTTCCGTTTTTCTAGATTTTATTGCGCCGGACTAAACTTCAGTTGAGAATTTCATAAGTCTTCGAACCTTTGAAAATTCCGAATATCAATATTAGCGAATCGCAGTTTTCAAAAAATGTATAATTTCTCCGGAAGTATATGTAGCCGATTAAAAAAACTTTCAGTCGAAGAACAGCGAAGTTTCAAAATTTCGAAGGTTCAAAATCCGAAGGGCCAAAACTCCGAAATTTAAAAATGAAATAATTGATCGTCTCGAGATTCACTTTTCGGAAAAGAAAAAAGTTTCAAAATCCTATCGATTACTCATGACGTCATGAAGTTATCGATTAAACTAAATAAAATAGACTAAAGTTTTTGGAATTTGAGCCCATTCAAACGAAATTCCGTCAAAGTAATAAAAATTTTCTGACGTAGTCATTCATGTAGACAAACTTTGAATAAATAAATTTATAACTTTGAAAATTCGGAACTTCGAGCCAGCCCAGATTTTATGTAACTGATTGTAAATCAAGGTCTCGGTTAAACGCGGATTAGAACTGCGGAAGAAATTCATTATTCACGGTTAGAAATATAAAGTCGCTTATCGTTGAATCTCGAAATAGCTACGTGAATTTAAAATTTAAAATACGTTTTCATTCAACGAAATTTCGATGGTCTAATTCACGTCACAATCATTTAAACAAATAGCTATTTTCCATTTAGAACCGATTATTACTCCGTTCGTTAAATTTGGGGAAATTTTTATGCTCGGAATAAAAAAGTGTCTTAGATATTTCTGGAGAAAGAAATATTTCGGAAAAGTATGAGACCCATGTTTTTATTAGCCCCCAATCCCTATGTGTGTTTTTTCTTCTTCCTTATTTTCAGATCGCAGAATCTCGGGTTTCGGACACTTCTGTCAACGCCAGAAGCACGTGGGGGTCGAATCGGGTCGAGAGGTTCTCGGAGTGGAATCCCAAGTTTTTTACGCGAAACTCTGGTCAACCGCAAGCCGACCCGGGAACCCGGTATTCGGGAATGAAAGAGAGATCCCGTTTTAGCTGTCGCTACTGATCGTGAGGAGAACCGCAGTCCGGAATGCCAAGCTAACAGCTCTCGGCGATCATCGATCATCCCCCAAGCCTAAACGGGGTCTCAGTCTACTTTTACTCACTCCCCAGCCCATTAGTTGTCATATTTTTGACTGACCATTCGCCGAACGATACATCCAACATCGTTAAGAAATATCGGTTAAATTTTCTAAGAAATACATCATTTCTGGCCCATTTACACCACGAGTCTAACTTTTTTTGTTCTTTTTTGGGAGGAAAAAAAAATTTAAAAAAAAAAAAAGGAAAGAAGACAAGAATAGAAGGGAAGAGAAAAAAAGACGAATATTACGGAGTGTGAATTTCTGATTTTGTCAAGAAACAACCGATCGACGATCCTTATAGTTACAAAAAGTGAGGAAAAAATGTACATTGAAAATTTGAATCCACTTAATTTTTGATCCTATCCTCATGTATGAATAGTTTAATTCCTCCTAAAGCTTTCGCGAGTAAGTTCTATCGTGTATCTTATAGGTGAATAATAAAATGCAGTAGGTAATTTAACAGGAGTGGGGTAATGAAATTTTAACACCAAGTTTGAAAGTACTATGAGGATATACGAGCCGGTGTTTCTGGCTACTTCAGACTCCCATAGAAATAAGATTTGAAGAGATAAAAGCTTTCTATTAATTACTGTTATACAGGGTTAATGTATTCGTGAGTGGATCTAAATTTGAAATCTTTTTGGTTAGCTACTCGATGCGAGGAAGCGGGGAAATGCATAAGCTCGAATTACATCTCGCTTTGCATTATCGCAGTTTTTTCACTGAGCTTATTAAATCCGGGATTAATTAGACAAAAAAAATAAATAAATTCCCTGTATAATCAGGGGAATTTCATTTCTCGAGTATGAAAAGGGTGATGAAATTACGGCGTTGAAATTTCCTCACATATACCAATATACTAATTATGTTATTTCTTTCGTAAGAAAATCGCTAAAAATTGATTATTTTTTTTTTTTTTTCTTTTTTTTTTGACGTAATTCGCTTATTAAAAAAATATACAGATCCATTTCATAGACAAAGAGCTTCTTATCTCGCTGCACATAATCCGAGGATTATAATTCATATTTAATCCAGTTATCACAAGGACGGTTTCTGATGCCTTGCAGGATTCACTAGCCCGGATATATCCCCTGTAGGCGTGATTGCGAGAATTTCGAAGGTTTTACTTTTTGGGATTAAAAGAAAAGAAAAAAAAAACCTATGAATTAATCCCTGCATTGTATGGGATAATTTTATATTAAATCATCGAGCAAGTTATAGCTAAATATACCGAAAGATTTAAATTTGCCAAAAAAATAAAAAATTTAAAAAAAATCGTCTGATAAAATAACGTCAGATAATTTTCTTGGATATGACTCTGGCCGATTGCCAAGATGAAAAATGGACATTTGTTTAACGCGAAAAACAATTGCGCAACAATTTTTAAATTCTTCAACTCGCTAAACTCGGCGGTCTAGTCTGGAACAGTCTTCGAGCTGTGTACCTATTCGTCGATTTTTTAGCAGTCTGGAGAAGATCTATAGCGAAACAATAAAAAGCATAGAACGAGGGTGAACCGCGTTCCCAAAAAAAAAATGATAAAAGAAATTCGAAAACGAAATTTGTGTGATAATTCGCGTTCGCGGATGGTTTATATAAAAATTTATTTGGCGAAGTAAAAAAATTCGATCTCTTGGAAAACCGGCTTGATAATGGCGTTATCGATCAAGAAAAATTGCCAGGCGATCCTTGTTATACGCGGCTAACCCCCATGAATAAAACACCTAGAAATGATAGGGTCGATCGCAAATGGTCACTTCCTACCAAGATTCTTCTACGACTTAGTTAGGATCGTTTCGCGAAGTAGTATCAGGCACATTGGATCGCTACACTTTTTCCCCATCATCTTTATCCTCATTTTTATTCCATTTTTTCTTTCTTTCTTATTACGAGTGGTCAGTGCGAATAGCAGAGCTAAAAGTTACGGAAGTGTATATTCGCGACTTTTATTACCGGACTATCGTTGTACTGTACGACAACGCGTTGACCTCAAGTGTAAATTTCACATAACGTAATCCAGCCTTGACTGAAACGTTGATTTAGATTTTTTTTTCTAAAACGCGGTGCCAAGGAAACGTCGTCAGCGAACTCTCTGTGAAAATTGTGCTGGAAATATACAGTTTTCACAAGCACTCAAGAATTGTTATAAATATTTTTTTTTCGCTCTCTCTCTCTCTCTCTCTCTCTCTCTCTCTCTCTCTCTCTCTCTCTCTAACAAAGTCTAGCGGACTAACGCCCACGCGCAAACATATCTATATAGTAGGTACCTCCATAGCTGGCAAATGTAAGCCACTGGGTTGTTTAGTTTGTATGCTCGATCAGTAATAGCGAAATTCGATACGGATTCCAAACACGCGCGCGCGTCTCTTTGGCCGAGTCTCTAACGCACAACCGAATCCTTTACTTCGTCCTACAAGAGGACGTGTCCAACCGGTAGCCGATCTGTATCAAGAAATTACGAGGACACTTCCAGCTCTCTGATAATCCTTTTTTTTTTTTTTATTTTCTATCGTGAAGTATAATTTGGAAAATAAATATTAACGATAAAAAATAAAAACGGAAAAAAAAGAAAAGAAAGAACTACGCAAAGTTTGACCGCTATTCACACCTCACATTATATTTGACGCCTTTGGCTGCGCGGCCCGAAAGACAGCTGACAAACTTTCGAATGACCAATTTTCTTGCGGAAGTAACTGTACACAAGGTTTATACCTGTATGTATATGTTCGTCGAAAAACGGACAGTGGGCTAAATTTATTCGACGATTTGAACTAAGAAAATAATTTTTTTTTAAACAGAATTTAATAATCTTTTCACACGATTGCAGAATTTCTCATTCGCGATACATATATATATATAGTTGAATTAAATTACTGAAATTGAAATACCGAGTGGTATTGAAACACTGGAATCTATTCATTCGAAGATTTAAAACTCTATGAAAAGAATTTTTCAATCAGAATTCATTAATTTTATTTAACACGATCGCAGAATTTCTCATTTGTGAAATGATTTAGTGTTGAGGAGACTGAGACTAACCAATAGCTAGAATCAATAAACCGATAGAAAAAAACCCATAGGTAAACCGATCCCATGAATATCCTTCCCAAACTCATTGAACTCAATTTTCTGCCGATAAAATATCGGTGAAAAACTTTATGGAATTAAATTTGAAGTCCTAGTTGGTATGCGACCTGCAAGGCACAGGACTCAAGGGTTCCGGTTGTGTAGACAGCACGCGAACCATACCATAGATATAGAAGACGTTGAAGCAGAGGTTCGGGCGGGACGATTAATTAATGGCGAAATATCAAAGGGTTGGTATCCCCCTCAAGACAGAAAGTGAGAGAGAGGGAGGAAAGGAGTCGACCTCTTCCTCGTTGTTTTCCTCCTTTCCAGCTTCCCCAAGGACGCGGAGAGAAGAAGAAGAAGACGAAGAGAAGGGAAATCTGGAGGAAAGAGACGACCTAGTCTCACCCTTGCCTTTACCCTTAGCCTTACCCTTAGCCTTAGCCCTTAACTTAGCTTATCGCAGGCAAAAGGACTCGCGACGCGTGTTAGCATTATCTGTTGACTTGCCCGAGGGCTTATATACAAGTGAGGCGAAACCTTTGTTCCAGGCATCAGATTCAAGTAGGAGTGATGGAAAAGCCCGTCTTTCCCGTCTCGAGAAGAACAGGTTGTAATTAATCAGGCGCACCTCGATTGATTAGAACCGTAGATGTTTATATTAATTAGAATCGCTTTAATCACAAGCATTTTCATCCTCCGGCGAAAGACTCCGGCTTCTAGGTCAGATGACTGAGAACTAAGGAATTGAATCCTCGTATACTCCAGACGCAACGATATACCCGTTAATCAAACGTTAAACCCTTGCTATAGGGTTTCACCAAGCAATCGATACCCAGGTAAGACTTTAAACAGAAACTAGTATCCTTTAAAATGGTATAGGTTTACGGCTGTATATGCGAATAGCAAACATCTAGTTAGCTCGAAATCAGTATTTGGTTACCAATTAGGAGATTCTAATGCTTGTATATCACTGGGTTGTTAGACATGCCATTAGCATCGAGAGAATAATCTCAGTTTCGTTTTTCAAGATAAGGATGAAACAATTTCTCACAAATCTTGGAGGTGCAGGTTGTTGCAGAGTACAGGTCGCATCGTCGATCAAAACTTTTCAAAATTTGGAGGTAATGGTCCAAAATTACGTCACTTCGGAGTAAACCGTTTATATACAGACTGGGATCAGTCTCACATTGCTCTCAGCACGAGACACGATCTTTTTCCCCAATGTTTACAAAAAAATTGCTCATAGTATGAAATTTTCGTGTCTAAAAATCAAATCAATCGAATCTCATCGGCTGGTTCCGAAATTATATCAATGTAGAATATTCCCTTCAAATTTTCAGAAGTTTTGATGACTGACGCGACCTGTACCATTTTTTCTCCGATGGGATAACCCCCTGCAAAAAAAGGTTCCACAAAATCTTAAATAATTTCGAAAAAGGTCTCGGATATATTGTTGTGAATAGTCAAGAAAATACTTCTTCACAGCGTACCGATTATTTGCAGAAGGATTATTTTCCTCAAAAATAAATTCAAACTCCTCTAGCGACTTGGTATTGAAAACTAGAAAACGCTACTTGCAGCGCTACTTCCTTTCTGCAGTTCTTTTCCGATGTTTTTCCGTAACTTTCTTTATCTCGCCAGTACACAAAGATCTTCTTCTAAATCTATATAACATTCACGAACTAGCTTACGTTCAGAGCTTTAATAAAACGTGCAATAAAGTCTATCTGCCGTTTATTGAATTCAGAAATTTTCGATTTTATCTTTAAAAAAGTCAGATTTCTTTCTTTGCCTTCCCGTCTATTTTTTTTTTTTTTTTTTCTCTCCTCTCTTTATGGTTCATCAGTTACGTAGTGCCTGAAACTACTCATCGAGCAGTATGACGTAAAATGTATACTCTTGTAGCCATTTTATCGACCGAAGGAGGAAATGGGTAGGTATATACCTAGCTACTACCCAGCTACCTACGGGACGTAGCGGAAAAGTTCATCCGGAATAAGTTAACCGAAGAAAATACTATTTACACTGGTATAGTGGCTATATAATATATATATAGGTGTATGTAGGTATCTATAGGTAACTTTAAGCTCGATAGTCGCGGGATAAGTTTGACGGTAAAGTTGAGTTGTAAAATCCTGATCTACTACTTCATCCTGCACCTATGGGTATCTACTGTAGAAAAGAGAACTGAAACGCCAAACATCCTCATATCTGTAACCAGAAGACTATTACCGAAAAGGGCCTGGCCGAAGTTTAGAATTTTGAAAATTTGGAGCGGTAAAAAATACCCGAATTTTAATATTAACGACTCACAGTTTCCGAAAATAGTATTTCCCCAAAATCTACATAGCCAAAGAGGGTCTCGGGGGTTCAGAATGAACTACTTTTTGTCTTCCAATTTTTGGATCTTTGCAGGCTTATGGGATTTTAGAATTTCGGAATTCTGAGCTGGTCTGCATTGCGAATCCGGAATCTTCGTCATTCGGAACTTTAACCCGGCCCCTCCCGAAGTTTATAAAGATATACTTTCCTTTTTTCTTTTTTCCTCTCACTTATTTCAGCGTTCTTTCACCCGTTTCACTCATTGTTCAAGATATCATATGCCGGTTGTTGATTATTTCAAGTTTCTCACCGTAGAGCCCACCTTCTCACGCATTTGTAGCCATACGCTCACTCTGGCAACATAAATCGTGTACTTAAGAAGTCTTGTGCTCTTAGGGGACTCGTGCCCCGGGGGCTACTAAAACTAGCTCTTTCTCACTTTCTCGCGTTCTCTTATAATCTCTTTCTCTCTTTATCTCACTCTCTTATCTACCCATCAGTCTATCTCTCTTCATCTCTCCCACACAAAATCTCTCAGACCTTCTCGATCCCGTACAACGTACTACGTAACATCTCTCGCGCTCTCACTGTACAGTAATTTCGTTTTCCAAGTAGCTAATTGGAACTGTTTCAACTATATCGTGTCAAGTGGTCAAGTTCAAAGTGACAAGTCGCTCTCTCGATTGTATAATTAGTTCTTTAATAACGTAGGATGTCGCGTGGGAATTATTTCATTAAAAAAATGATGTTTTTGATAGAATTTCGAGTGCCTCCTTCAGGTATATACTTTAAAATCCTGAAATGCTGCGGTGGGTTCCTGAGCTACTCGATGGTGAATAATGAACGTTAAAAAATTTCACTTTTTCTTAACCGAAAGTCGCCTGCGGCCTGTCCTTGCCGGCCAAACTCTGGCATAACTTTGAAGTGATTAAATCGGGAGCAGAATTGAAACTCGTCCGAGTGAATTAGTGCCGGCTAGAATACTGAGAGATGAAGTTTTACCTTTTTCTATAGGTAACGGTGATCTGTCGGGACGTTATTCCGGAATCGGAAGAGATTCATTTATGAACGAGTGGGGGAAACCACCGGGTTTTATAATATAGTATAATAACGTTAATTCTGTCACTTACGCGAGAAGAACGAGAAACGCGAAGAAGAGAGAGTGGATAAATGTTGATCATTCCGCTCAGCTAACTATGAGAAAACTTTTTCTTCTTCTCGTCAGTCACGTGTGTATACGTTCTTCTCGCGTTTAAATTTACTCAAAATTGCACACATATGAAAAAAAATAACTGCTTCAAATTATGCGAAAATATATTTGACCCGATTTTTTTGTCTTTTTTTCGTTTTTTTTTTTTTTTCTTTTTTCTTTGAGAGGGGTTAAGAATTTCAAGGCAATTTTATCGGTGGCTAATAAGTGTCTCGTTTACGTCCAGCCTCTCCTTTTTCTTGTGTTTTTTCTTTTTTTCTACAATAAGGTATAGGTACAGTCTCCTTCAAGCGGGAACCACTCGATTTCGCGGGCTGGTTTTCTCCTGAAGAGAACCAATAAAAGTCTCGATTGATTACTTCGGTCTGATTGGTTTACTCTCGTACGAAGCGTCGCGACGCCCCTTGACCCGGTCCTAAATCCACTCGAAATTTCCTCTCGACTTCTAGCCAAAGTCTGTTCCTTCTTCATCGCAATTTTTTTTTTTTGCCACAAGGAGATAGACGACTACTATGTCTTTTCCCGATCCCTTCTCTCTTCTCTCTTCTCTCTCTCTCTCTCTCTGCCTTTTCCTTTTTCGCCCACAGGCATGTCTGTCGTTACGCGAATGGAACTAAGATTGACTAACATAAGAACGTGACGTCGCGCGCATATCGACAGATCGACGGCGTCTTGAGGTTGAAATTTGTCATTTTTTGAATTCGATTAAACTCTACAAACCCAAAAACCCGATGCTATAAGAAACTGCGAATTTTTCTGCAACAAAAGCTGGTGGTGGTGGAGGAAGAGGTTTATCGATCAATTCCAGTTGATACTTGATCTTGAAAAACTTTATTAAGATGTCATATCTCTCAATCTTATAATATGCTTCTAAATTTCAGTCAAATATTAAATAAATCTCGTGAATATCGTGGGAATTTTGATAAAATCGAACACTGCAACGATGAGTGGGGAAAAGAAAAAAAAAAACAAAAAAATCGTTGTAACAGTTTAATCGTTATTCGAAAATTTGTCGATTATACGACATTTTGAATTCCGCAGGCTTGTGCTTGAATTCCACAATTTTACCGAACCTTTTACGGTGGCGGAATTCCCAGCTGACTTTTTCCGGGAATTCAAATTTTTCAAAATTCTGAATAGACTATAATTAATGAACGGTATTGCCCTTGAAAAACATGGGATACTCCGCATTGCCAGATTTGGAACAAGTCATAGTTTTCTCCCCTCGTTTCCAGCATTAAAAACTTATCGTAAAAATCGCGATTCAATTTTTGTTCAACAATTTTTCTCAAATTTATCTAAGATTTGAAATAAAGAAACACCTCAACATTACCTGGCGAAATACGTAGGTATAATCATTTCGTAACTTTTTATTTATTTTTTTTATTTTATTTTTCAGTTACCTTAGGCTGTTACACCAAGAGAATCCTTTCCTCTTTTCTCAAAGCTGCGAAACCAAATGGGTACCGAAAAAAACTCGCAATCTCATTTCGTTTGTTCAAATCGTTGAATAATTTCTATATCTATGATTTTCATATGCACATAGTTTGAATGTCGGTGAATATTCCCGTATATAACATTGCCTGAAGTTTAATTGTCCTAATTTTTTGCACCGTTTTTGAATCCCTAGATCTTCTGAAAAAAAAAAAAAAAATACTGATTTAAACCACAAATTTAAATCCTCCTTAGATGTAGAGATTCGAATATGTCGCGTCAGATACCACTAATCCCATTTTCCTCGTTGCAGTAGTAAGGACATTGCCAATTTTCGACTACAACACGTTCCTCCCTTCTCGTTTCACCCTCGTCTTGTATTTTCCAGAAATGGACCGGAAGAGTCACTTCCCATCCACTCCTGCCCTAACCGGTACCCTAAACCCAGTGACTACTCCGTATTTGGGTGAAATTTTGCGGAAGCTTTATCAAAAGTACCGCAGGCGGATGCTGGATCAATAGGGGGATCAAAGAACGGGGCGAAGAACGTAAAGGGTTAATATACGCAATGCCATAAGAGAAACGAAAATCATGGGAGTAGTATAGGATATGGGATCGGCATGGGTTTGGTTAAAGGAGGCTAAGAGTACGACACCGGACAATGTGTCCAATTACGCGAATAATGACAGCCATGTATAACTGTCCGCATTAATTCGCACGGTGAATCCCCTCCGCGGTCGTGTACATCTGTATACCGTGTGTATATGTATGTTATATATTCTATAGAGCCCCGTACAATCCCACGGGATCTGCTCGTTGGGGTAGTATCCCAGCGGAGGATATTCCCCTTCTATTTTCTGTGTTTGTTCCTCAGACCGCACCTGTTATATTGAATAACGTGATGGGAGATACTACCCTGCTTCTACTTACCCCCTGAAGTGGGTGCACTCCGTATGCTGAATTGTTTCGAGTATAAGTATATGAGGATATATGATCGCAGATGTGGTACTGGAATTTTCGCTATTTTTTTTAACGCCAAAAATGAGAGAGGTGAATCGAGTAATTAGCTAATTAGCTAATTAGCTAATTAGCCAGAGTTTAGATACTCTTCGCGATATGATATTTGCATTGTTTCATCCTGGGATGAAGCTTCTGGATTAAATTTCTCCCCAATTTCTTCAGTAAGCTGAATAATTGATTGACTGAAAAAAAAAAAAAAATGGGATTCAAAGAGAAATTATATTCGAAAATTTGAACAAACCCTGAATGTTCGTCTAGGAAATTTTCTTAATTAACATTTGCCAAAACGAAAACGCACGAAAAAACTCTGCGGTACTTCTGCGAGAAAAAATTGATAGCACCTCCCCGAGGGGTTGTTTGTTCTATATCTTTAAAAACTGATATAATCTGACCTCATAATTCAACAAATAAAAACTTACCAGAAATTTATATTTGATTAATTAATTAATTCGAGATGTGGCAGGACGCCAAGTACTACCTTCCCTCGTTCAAACAATTTCTAAAGCTCGACGGCGCGGTCGTCGCGACGCTTTCATATGGTCCGCAGTTATCATTGCTAGACAGTAATTAATAGAAACTAATTAAATATTTCTTTTTTTTTTTTTAGTAATTTTTTTTTTTTTTTTTCTTATTACTTTTATCGATTATGCTCAATTTTTCGTCGAATGAGTAAAATAAAAGTTCTGTTAAAAGTCGATATTTCAACGTCAATTTAATTATTAACTATTTAAATGCACCCACCTCCAATCGATATAAATACTGGCTTGTAAATCTATGGTATAAAAAATTTAGAAGGGCGCAGCGAGGCCACCCTCATCCCGATGGAAAAGTTTTCAACTTTGAACTCTATATTTAGAAATAAAGCGTTGCCCTGAATGAAATTGTGAGAAAAAGAAAAAAAAAAAAAAAGAAACGTCAGAAATATTTTGGTAAGTCTTAAAAAATGAAAATATTTGTATACCTGTACCCCAACGCGTAGGAGGTTGTTGGTATCTTCTTTTCTGTTTTTTATTTTCTGCTTTTCATCAAATTTTCAGATCGTACATAAATAGAGAAAGAAAATTGATTTTAGATCCGAGACACAGACGTTGACTTGAAAAATGAAGAAAAATAATAATAATAATAATAATAATAATAATAATGTAAAAACGCAAGGATTCACTCCGATACCTCGAATAGCCTCCGCGAATTATCTGCAACGTTTCAATCAATGGAGATTAATAAATGAACGAAAGAAGAAACGAGGGAAGGCTCTGAAAGTTTCAGTTCGTCAAGCCGAGTCTCCAATCAATCAAGTAATGATTATTCTCGGCGTTTATAGTCTCTTGGTGAAATTTGAGCGTTTATAAAATCCGACGATTGAATGAGAGCGATAACCGATTGCCTATCAGAACTCAAGGAAAGGGCTGGTTTCCGCGCTTCGTGGAATAAGCATTGCGAGATATTCGCCCTCCAGTAATTCCTGTTGGCTTGGGGCTAATCTGGGGTTGCCCAAGGCGAAATTTCATCTCATATAACACCAAGAACGTCAATATTACGTCGTGACCCCCTGGTATATATATTTTAGGTTTATATAGATGCACACCTCTCATAAAACTTCCCGTAGGTATACATCCAGCAGCAGCAGCAGCAGCCACCAGGAGCAGAGCAGAGATTACACTGGGAGTAAGATGGAGCGCGAGACTCGAGAGAAAAAGAAACTGGGTATGAGGGATAGAGAGAATAAGATAGATAAAGAAGGGGGGCACAAAAATGGAAGATTATTAAAGAGAGAGAGAAAATAGGGAAGAGTAAAGAGGAAAGAGATGATAAAACGTGGAAATCGGAGGTATTTTTACTGCCACACCCTTTGCGACGAATTTTTAATATACTTTTGACGTTCGCCCGGTCCGCTGGCTCGTTTTTTTTTTTTTTTTTTTCCGTCCCTTTTTTTTCATCCGAAAAGTGAAAAGGGCGATTTTTCACGCTGCAGACACATAGACTAACAAAAGATCGCGATTAACGGGAATGCCGACACATATACCTATTTCGTTCAGACATTTCTAGAAGCCTATACGTAGGTGACCACACGCCATTATGCCTTTAATTAATTTGTGTCCCAAAGGCCGTACCTCTCGTTAGATTTTCGACTTTTTTTATTTCTGTGTGTACATGATATGACTCGTTGCACCCTGATCGCGAAAACTTTTATCCCAACGACTCGAGCCTCTGGCGTCGTCGAAGAAAGAACAACCGTTATCTTTTTTTTTTCTTTTTTTATTTTCTCCAAACATTTTTTCATCCAAGGTTGACTCAAGGCCGTCAAAGGTCGCGTGGATGCGGCTGAAAAGCTGGGTCGAAAAATCCCTCTACTGAAGCCATGGATCAACGGGTATAGACCCTAGAAATTGGCGCTTTAGGAGTCTTGGCGAGAAAGTTTCGCAGCTTACGAGCAGATATATATATTTGCGTATTTTCAGGGATAGACAGAGAGGCTGTAGGTACACACCCGTAAATACTGAGGTATTGAAACAGCCTAGTGAACAATCCGCGATTTCAGTTACGCCGGTGATTTTATTCTATTTTACGTACGGGAGAACAATAGAACAATCATAACGAACTAGAAAACGCGTTTTTCGATTTTTCGAAACTACATTTCGCAACACTGCGGTAAATATTTCGCGCGAACCGTTCAGCCGATTTGTTTCAAATTTGGCGTAGTAGTCAATAATATGACAGCGTATGGCATAAACTACAATCAGTATCATGGGTTCAAAGGTATTCATAATAAAGATCGATGTTAGCAATTTTTATTGCGAAAAAAATCTAAACCTTGACTTAACGTCTACGTCAGTTTACCATTTTTCGATATTTTCAAACAGCTGTAGTATATGCGAGAGCGATAACGATAACGATTATAAAACACGCCTGCATGAACGATATTACGTTCACCACACATTAGAACGCCTCGCTATTCGCAAGAATTAGTACTTTTCGATACTATTGCAAAAGCGTTGATCCTCGAACGAGTGTGAAATTTTCTCGCCCGAGTGAAGCAAGGGTGACCATTGCACGAGTCGAAAATCTTTGTTTTTCAACACAACGCGCGTTAGGTTGAATTTTATGCACGCGAAGCGTGCGGAAAATAAAATTTTACACACAGCGTGTTGAAACTGAGTATTCTTCGGTAATATTTTTTCTCTCGTATTTTCACGAAAAACTGTCAATTTTAGCACAGAAGAAAAATCTTTGAATTTCAGACTGTGCTCTATCAGGGAGAGTCTATCTGATCACTTGAATAACGCCCCTGAATTTTACTGTTCGAATATATCCTTGAATATATAAATATCCGGTTTCGTATCGGTATTAGTCCATCTATTCCATGCATGTAGAAGCACATATCCATCGATGAATATATATGTGGATGTATTTTTGTGCATTTGTGTATACAAGTGGATGCCACTGTCGAACGACGACTATTCGGCAATCGGCCATGCGATATGAGAACCGAGCGTATAAAACGCTGCGAAAAAGCGAGACCGTGGATAGATAGGATAGGTCAGTGAGCCTCGTATAGTATATGGAAGCTGAAAATTGTGCTGCGATAAGCCGTGATTGATTCAGCAGCGAGTATTTCATTTTCGAAAGAATTTTTCTACGAATAACTTGCGCGTTTGATTTTATGACTTTTTTATTTCCTAAATAGTTTCATAAATTTGATAAATTTCATCATTGCGGATTGAGGAATTTAATTATTTTAACAAAATAGTAAAAAGTAAAAAATTGAAAAAAAAAAAAAAAGTGTTTTATATCATAAAAAATTATACGAATTGTTCCGCAAAGTTGAGCGCCGTCGTTCGTTTCCCGAATGAAAACAGATGGGCCCACGTGGATTCGTGCGTGGCATACGAAAAGGTATATTTTTTCATTTACATCTACTACAACCACCGCTCAAGTTTTATGCGAGACACACGCCCGCGCACTATTTTTTTTTTTTTTTTTTTTTTCACCAGACTGTATTTATATATATATATATATATATCGGTTATATCTATACGAATCTACTTTTACTACTACTACTACTGCCGCTGCATGCTGCTGCTAATGCAGCAGTCTGCGTGAAATAACGAATAAAGGAAAGAAAAAGGGAACGAAAAAAAAAAACAGATCGGGAAATAAAGAAGCTAAGAGAATGAGAAAATCGACAACGAAGCAGTGAAAACTCAAATATTCGTTAAAAGAACAAATTGGGTTTTTCTTTTTTCTTACATTTTAGCATTGGTACTTTAATCTTCTTTGCGAAAATAATAATGCCCTTATAATAATGAAGATTTTCAGAGAGAATTGAATTGAGAAAAAAAGACTCGAAATATATGATCGAAAAATTGCTTGTGAATGGAAGAAGAGAAACAGAGAAAATAAAAAAAAAGGAAAAAAAAAAAACAAGGAACATGTTTCCGAATTGAGATAACAACAAGAAAAATAAACGAGATGGTACAGAGAGTGAACGAATAAATATTTAATTTAGGTATAAATTTGTACTTTTTTTGGCGTTTGTAAGTGCATTAAAGGTATACGAATATAGAAGCTGGAATATACGCGCAGTCATAACTGAAGTCCCGTCCTTAAACTTGACAATCTTCTCTCGTTCTCGTAGAATATTAAATTTAGTTACTCAACCGGCGTTCCTTAACGATTATTTCATTTAATTAGCGTATCCCCTCCAGAAGGGCGATCTCTCGTCGTCAAGTTGCGCAGCCCTATATTCGCGGTATAAATCTTGACGCGAAAATGAAATGTGCTGCAGTAGTTAATATTCGTGCGGAAAAAGTCAAGTCATTTTTATTTTATACACCGTTCGAGGTAATCTGTGATATCAGGTGCCTCTAAGTCAGAAAAACGTACAAAGAATTGAGATAAATAATAGAAAGAGGAAAGAGAAATTTCTGCATTTGTTAAAATCTCGTGGAAAAAAAAGAAGACGATGATTTTCCTTCTTCGTTGATATGGCGAGAGTAAAATTGGAAAAAAAAAAACAGAAAAAAAAACATCGACTTTTATCAAATCTGCGTGTACTTCATGAATTTAAACTTTGAAACTGTGTAACGTACGTCCCGATTTTATTACGCCGTTAAGAGAGATTGACATCTTTTACTTGAAAATATATCGCGTATACCGTTGCTGCAAGTAGCTATAGAAAAATGCAATAAAAAAAAAAGAATTTCTTACTTTTAAACAAATCGAGTTTTCTATGCTTTATCGTCTAAACTTGAATCGGAATAGTACGTAAATTTGTATCGTATATACGAGTTTCGTATTCTGTTTATTGAAATATACGGATAATATACTAACTTCGTTTGGGTATTTTTATACAAGAAATCGAAACCGAAAAATAAAGAGAAAGAGAAAGAGAAAAAGAAAAAAGAACCTTCACCTAATTTATATAGGAGGAAGACGACTCCACGGAATATAAGGTGCTAAAGCTACGAGCAGGACTTCCCACATTCCCTATCGTGCGAAATCGTATACGTACATATACGTATATACATATACCTAAATACGTATATATACGTTTATATATCTCATGGTCTTATCTACAGATACAAAGCTGCCGTGTTATCGAATTACCCTGCCAAAACGTTCGAGCTAATGTAATACTGCGGGATATTGATTATCGAAGGGTTCGCTAGCACTAGTATCCCGTTTAAGAAATTGATACATAGGTTACATCGAGTTACATACATATCTCGAAAAAAAATATATACTATATAAACGAAGAAAAAGAATTACAACAATTAGTTGATTTTTTCATTTTTCTTTCTTATCAGCGTCTCGCAATTTCATCCGAGAAATTTATTGATTAGTAAATAGTAATTGATCGCGTCTCGCGCAGATATATATAGGGACTGCAAATTTGGAGTTCAGTTTTTTTGTTTTTTTTTTTTCTTGTTTTCTTGTACTTGCTCAAAAAATATGTATAGAAGAGATACGGGAATCAGGTCTGAGTGAAGAGAAAGAAAAAAAAAAAAAACGGGAAAGGCGAAGTATAGCGATGCTTGTTGGACCGGGCGATGAAAGAAAGGTATTGAAAGATCGACGGATATTATACCTATACGAGGAATCTATTGTGTAATAAATTTGAGTTTCGTTTTTTTGTCCAAAGAAAATATACAGGTATGTATATAGGTATATATTTTTTTTTATTTGCTTCATTTTATTTATTTATCAATTTAAACTATATACTTATACATGAATGTAAATATGAATAAGGACATTTTTTTTTTTGTATACTGCAGATGTGAGTGACGGAATATATTTTTCTCGAGTTTTGAGGATATATAAATTATTTCGCTGCTATATGTGAATAAGGTAAACCGATGATTTTATAAGTAGATACCTGAGGGAAAAAATAACCGCACAGAAAATATAATATGGTAAGTGAATCCCGCACGCATGAAATAACGATGATATAACAATTTCGTCATAGAAAGTGTAAAATAATCAATTTATATTTTGAAATTTCGTTTCTCCACGTTTCCGGTATGAGAGAGAAAATAAATAAATGAATAAATAAATGAATGAATGAATGAATGAATGAATGAATGAATAAATGAACGAAAAGTTCGACTTACAACTCTGATATAGTATAACATTCAGATGTATCCATATGTATATTCTTATTTCATTCAAATGCGATACTATTATACACAGGTTGTTATATCGAAGAAGAAGAAGAAGGAATTCACAGAATCTCGCTTGCTCGTTCATATATGCGAACAAGTTTGAGCGAAAAAGAAAGAAGAAGGAAAAAACGAAAATAAAAGGACCAAGGGAAATTCTCTCAAGGTCATAGAGAGCCTCGTACTTGCTTGACCAGATACGTGGACTCTACTTCACGTACGTAAAGATTGAAGGGATTTGCGTAATCTAAAAATATTGCAAAGAGAGTTGCAAAAATTTATCGAAATTAGAAGTCTATCAAGCGTATGAACCTATGGCTGTATAAAACGTGAAAAAAATAACTTAGCATCAGTTATTTATTTATTCCTTCATTCATTCATTCATCAACTTATTTGTTGTTACTTTTCGTTACGAGACCGCGGTTAATTTTTTTTTTTTTTTCCTCATTTCTCATATTTCTTTTATTTTTTTCTTCTTCTCGGTCACACACGTATACCCAGTTTCGTAAGAACAATAAACGCGTAAGAACACCTTGTGCACAGCGGTTATTATTGTTATATTATTCTTATGAATTATACGATGCGTGGAATAATGGTATATGATAAATTATCTAAGGACGCTGTTTGATGTAGAAGAATAGGGGATGAAGTTTATTCAGATAAAATATCCATAACAGATATTTCAATGATAATAATAATACGTAAATATCAAAGCTGTACACCTATATATGTATATTTTTACTACGCACTTTGTTGAATAATATAAATTAACGATAAATATTCCGGATTAAATTCCGCGCTCCGAAGAGTCGGAAATTTATAAGTGTCTTATAAACTTTTATGAAAAACTTTTCGAATAAACTTTATTCATTGTTCAAGAAGTATAAGTATGTAGGTAGGAGGATACATATATACAGATATATGAATTGGACGAAGCTTTTCTCATCTATTCTGTAGAAAAATTGAATTGGGTATAAATACCAAAATATCATTGAACGCAATATCTAATTGCCTTTAATGAGCGCGGCTCTTCGTTCTCCTAATCTTCTCACGCGTAATATAATCGGTAAATAATTATCGGAACTTGATGTTAACAGACCATCCAACATACTATAAATTATTAAATTTTTTCTATTCTTTCATTAATTATTCTATATTCTATATTCTTTACACCTTCGCTTCGTATTACATTTTACGCAATCGAGCGAATTGCTTCACACTCCGTTGCTGCTACGTCGTGGGTCATAACTATCCAGAAAATACACGATCGTTGATAGAGAGCGAGAGAGAAACAGAGGGAAAGAAAGAGGGAGAAAAAGTCTGTGTATAGATATACAAGCATTTGTTTTAGTTTCAAAGAAAAATAGTTCAATGTCAGTATCCAGTTCCTTCGAACTACATTTCCTTATTGAATGCGAAAAACTAATTTACTACTATACGTAGTTCGTTCGCGATCTATTTTACCAGATATAACATACAACATCCGGGGGTGAAAATATAATTCCGAATAAAACTGTGTCGTAACACACAGCGATATCCGCTTACTGTTTAATACAGATAAAACTGTGTCTGACTGTATACAACGTTATCGAATTAGCCAGGAGAAAAGGAAAAAGAAAAACAATCGAATATCGGCTAATTCACAAACGTCAAACTGCCCCTTCCCAATAGCTGGTCACGTGACTCAGGTGACAGCTGACGCTGGCTTGTATACAAACTGTTCTTGGACGCCTGGAGATATCAGAGATTTAAAAAACGCGATGGGTTATACGTTTAGAGTGGCGAAAATCGTCGATATTCAACCACTGTGAACAAAAAGCATTTTTATTCACGTAAGGTGATGGACGCGAATTATAGAACAATACGAAACGTTGAAAAGAATTTTATTCAACTCAACCCTTGAGGGGCTTGACGGTGTTTAAAATACGTTAATATATGAGGGATGAAAAAATTTATCGACAAAACTGCCGACTCTATAGAAAGAGAGCGGTAAACTAGAAAGGGAGAAGAAGTGACATGCGGCGAGGGAGAGATTTGAGGTTATAAGAATCGTATTTAACGATTAAACTGACTCGTACCTCGTGCGGTAAAGGATGTTGATGGCTGCAGGGCCTCTGCTCGAACATTCCATTCACAAAGTCTACACCTAACACAGAAAACACTATAAACAACGCGACGCGTTGCATCTTCAACCGCACTCTGACTGTCATTACAGAAGCTCGCATTCGCAACTCATGACACATACTAACGCGCGGAACTCGACTCGCGCTCTCTTATATGTAGTAGAGCGTCGCGACGCCCGACGCGACGGACGGATTCACCCGCCGCTACGGCGCCCGACGCCGCCTGGCGGATATTAAACGCGGTATAAGAACCGCAACAACAAAATACTACGACCAATGATATTCAACGAACTATGTACACGTGCGCGGACTATCGAATGCGCGAAATTTTTGACAGTCATTTAAAACCTTTGAAATTTCAAACGCACGTAATAGGCTCTAAGGCGATAGAGAATACGCATTATACCAACAATAGAGGAAATGAATTTCGCAATTTACAGATATGTAAATAAAAAAAGGGGTGCATTTTGAATTAAGATAGGAACCTGCGGTTTTGGCTACATTTTCTGTATATATTTCGAGACGTTCTGGCCCATGGCAGCATTGAAATTCGAATACGACCGAATTAAGGACCGCCATAACACATATAGATCGAAGTCATCTAAATTTCACTTCCAACTCGCAAATTAATCATCTTAAGTTATTTTGTATAGATGTATGTATGCATTGATGGAAAAAAATTGTATTGGGTAAAAATAAATGGACTATGATACGATTCCCTTTTAGATCGCGTACCTTTAACTCAAGTTTGAGTTATGTCTGAAGTCGCGAGCCTCAGACGTGAGATCGTCAATCATATAAATGTTATATCGCATTGACACGCCAAAAAGAAACTAAGATTTATTGATTTCATTTGATATGGGTCTGTGTTTTGTTATTCGAAGCTTTATTATCAAAATTCCACACCAAAAATAGCGAAATAATATCAGCGAGTAAAAAAGAAGACAAGTTTCGGCTGCATATCAACATCAAGTTACGATTCAATTTATTAACATTTTTTATAGCAACGAATATCAAAGCTAATTAATAATAATTATCTCATAGTTCAAATTGGAACTTATTTGCGAAATTCCACCGGTTTTTTAATTCAATTAATTATGCAAATTTCAGGAAAAATTTAATTCAGAATTTATATTACAAATTACAATAATGAAACGAGATATACGAACAAAGAAATTCAAGGCGAAATAACAAACTCGTTAATTATACTGACAAAAAAAATGATTTATTAAAGTATCACCGAAATATACATAATATAAAATAAAATGCGAAAAATAAAACATTATAGAATGAGTGTCGTACGAAAGAACTGATTACATCACCAATTTATTTGTCAAATTAAATTCTTAGAGCTACAGATCTGCCTTGTAAATACTAAATTGATACTATGATTCGTGTTATTCAAACTTTGCAGAGTTCTGCAAACCACGATTTGCTAAGATGACATCTGACGTTAACGCAATGAGGACATCGCGTCAAAAACTTCGGACTAATTGGCTGATCAGATTTCAAATGCGTTGCCACAATGTCCGTTAAGGCGTCGATAAATAGGGGGTGATCGTTAGGCGCGGCAGCTCGACGAATTTTTTCAATTCCAAGCTAAAAAATATACAAATAAAAAACATAAATGAGATGAAAAATTATTGCAAATGCTTAAATGTGACGCGATTCATTCGGCGACCTACTCTGCACTCATTTCTATATACAATACCAATTTTATGAATACGAAATAGAAATTAATAGATGTTAGGGGTTTCATTACCTCTTTAGCCAAATCGTGACAATATTCGATGTCCAATTCGTGGAGCGTTTCTATATGCTCATTGACGAAAGCGATTGGCACTAAAATAAAGTGTTTTCTGCCTTGTTTAACGTATCCCTTCAACGCATCGTCGGTAAATGGTGCCAGCCAAGGTAAAGGACCGACCTGAAACACGATTTTAAAACTAGTTCAAAATTTTAGAAAGCAAAAGCCCTGAGCTGTTTCATTTCTCGAGACTGAGAGCCTCGCATTATAGTATCAAGCAATTTAAATTACTACCTTAGCTAGGTTGAAATACGAAAACCAAGACTAGTTTTCGTTGAAGACAAACATGGTGTATCTAAGCTTTTTTTCAATTATATATATTTTTTTTCTTTTCAAATGATTTGAAAAAAATTCAAATCACGAGTCCAGTTTCAGGAAATTTGTACAATATTCCAAAAACTAGTATTGTTTTATGGTTTTTTGGGTCTGAAAGACTTCCTGATTGAAATGTTTACCTTTGACTGCCAGACCAGACTGTAAGGATTACAGTATTTCAGTTCCTGCATCACCATTTGAACAGAAGCCCCTACTTCTGAAGGATAGGCGTCTCCTCTGTTGACTGCCTGGAAGAACAAGATTTTCTAATGTAAATATCAATTCTAGTGAACAATGTACAGGAAATAATGAACATAGAAACTAGTTTTGAGCTTTAAAAGCACCTGAATTCGGTAAAATATTGAGAAAACTTTCGATACTTTAGCCACTGACCTTAAGAGGCAGTGAATGAGCGGAGAACAGTATCATTACATCTTTTCTCACATCATCTGGAAATTGATTTAACTGTTCCTTGACTCTTTCAGCTACAGTTTTAATCAGGAGTGGATGCATAGACCATCTATCTATTATACTCCACTTCATGTTACTTGGCACCTTCCTGAAAATCGATAATAATTAGCAAGCTTCAAGACCTCATAGGACTTTAGGAGAAACTCTGAAGATGAGCTAAGGCTTTACCTATTTCTGTAATAATCGAAAATTGAGTTAAAACTAGATCCTGAAGTGGCGCAGCTGTACTGTGGGTATTGTGAGAATATAACGGTGCGCTCTACGCCGTCCCTAGGATAAAAATCATACAAATATCATTACGAAGCCCTAGAATTCGATTCTGCAATGCGTTTCCCTAGCTGACGCATCACGAAAATTCTTACTCTTCAATCTGTTTCAAAGTCTCATCTATCAATGGATTCACGTATCTAAACCCAACGTAATGTTTATGCGGGGCAGATTCAGGGGAAACTTTATCCAACTGACGACACAGAAGCTCTCCCTGTGTATTTGTCCATTTTAATATAGGAGAACCTCCGCCGATCTCTTGGTACTTTTTCTGTACCTCGGGAGTCCGTCGTTTGGCAATCCATGGACCAAGCTGGCTGTAAATATAAAATATGAAAACGACGAGTCCTAGAAAACATCTAAAACCAATTTCTGTGCCCAGAAGACTCACCTTTGAACCGGTAGCTGTATCATGTCTCTATCAGTCATTATACGGAGGAGATAATCGTGGACTTGATCAGTAGTCTGCGGTCCGCCCATGTTAAGCATCAAAACTCCGGTCTTTGGTTTAGGGTTTGATTTCTCTTTCAGCTGAGCAGCGGTGGACATCAGACGAACGGCGGAAGCCGGTGCCTTGATGCACTGCTTTCCTGCGAAAATTTATTTTCATATTGTGTTGCTTAAGGCTAATGATAGGATTATCAAAGTAAGAAATGTTTCTGAGGAGGGATTTGACCGTGAAGAATGAAGATAAAGTATTAAAAAAGATTAAATACTGAAAATGGGTGAAACAAGACGTTAGTTTGATAGAAAAATATGGAGACTAATATTTGAGATGGTATTATTGCTTATCGAAGATGTTTTTTAGAGATTTATAGAGATTTTCATACTCACCGAAATTAAGCATGATCGATAGATTTACTAGGCTTGTGGTCATAGCTTGAATGAGTCTTACAAACGTGATAAACTATGGATTTTAATAACTAATGTAAAATCAGAGCTTGAGTTGTGTGTTTTATCATGCAGAATGACAAGGTGTTATCACAATCCGGTGATACTCAATTTAAAACGGTTATGTATTTATCTTGACTGACGTAACTCGGTGACGGCACGATTTTACTACGGTGATTATAGCGGTTGATACACACTCTCTCATAAATATCCTAAATTTCTAGTTCTGAATAACAAAATACGAGGAGACTACTTTCGAAAGGTTAGAAAGTGCTCGTTATACTAGCTGAAAATCTAACCTAACCTAATCTATCCTTAGCTGACCAAACCAAACCTAACCTAAGCTCTTCCTCATAAGTTCATAACTCATTCCGCAGTGGTCATACACCTTATAGGTTATATGTATGACTCGTGATTTTGTGGTGATAAAAATCGATTTTAATATTATTCTAGAGTTTGTAAATTCACGGAATAATGGCAGAAGATCAAGAGTTAGACTCGTCCGAGCTAGGCACGCACGATTAGTAAGTTTCAATTGATCTAATTAGTTTATTAATGGGTTTATCTTCGAACCTAACCTAAAAAAAAAGGAAAAAAACCAATTCTAACCTAACTTATGGTCCTTTTTTTGATTTCTTTCTTACAGCTGGGATAAAACGTATTCGTTAGAAATAAACAATTTCAAGCACAACGGCGACGTCGGGGAAGTTTGGTTCGGAGAAGACAGTGCTTTGAGGATAGTTAAGTAAGAGATTTGATTGAAAAAGAATATTTTTTTTTTCCAAATTTAAAAATTATTTTTTTTCTCGTATTTCCTTTCTTTATTAATTGCAATTTTCTTTCTTTCTTTTTTTTCCACAGATGGCTGACCTCGAAGCCAGATCTGGTGAATGGTAAAGATAAAATAATAGATCTTGGCTGTGGAAATGGTATGATGCTGGTCGAACTCTACGAGGAAGGTTTTACAGAATTAACGGGAGTAGATTATTCCCAAAACGCCATAAACCTTGCTTCTCAAGTATTAAAGGACAAGAATCTGTCCCATATAACATTGCGCAAATTTGATATACTCAGAAATGATATATCAGATTTCAAATCAAGCTTTAAAATTGCGCATGATAAAGGGACTTACGATGCTGTTAGTCTAAATCCAGACAAACCTAAGGAAAAGAGAGAAAAGTATATAGACAATGTTTGTGAGTTACTTACCGACGACGGTATGCTCATCATCACTTCTTGCAACTGGACAGAAAATGAGTTGGTGAACCATTTCAAAACTCGTAAGTGTAATTAGCGAGACTAAAGGGAGATGTAAGGGCCAGATTCTTATTCAAATTCTATGATATTCAGATTTTTGTCTGTTATCTATTTCCAGATTTCGAGCTACTTTACTCCATACCAACGCCTTCGTTCAAATTTGCTGGACAAACTGGGAACTTGATTAGTTCTTTGGTTTTGAAGAAGAGATGACTTGATCATTCCAAAAACTATGAATCTGATTTCACAACCCTTTAGCTGTTGTGGAATGAGGAAAGAGAGATATGACTCTCTCTAGATTAACCATTACCATTTATTGATCTGATATATAATCAATGAAATTTCAAATTTTCCTAATACTTAGTCTAATCGTCGTAAAATAATTCGAAGAGAGAAAAAAAAAAAGAAAATTGAAACTCTCGTAAGATGTAATTATTATTTTTATTTCAATTATTGTGCACGAAATACGAATTTGTAAAACTATAATAAATTAAGATATTGAATAGAGTTTAGTGTTGCGTATAGTATAATATATAAGATAGTTAATATAAACTATTTGTTACAACATACAAACTTTACAAAATACACTAAACCTATGGTATAATGTAACACGATAATTGTATAATATAATTTGTAATATTAATAAATTAATTTTACTTGACTAGTGCAGCCGTTTATTTAATTATTCAATTAATTATTAAATAATTAATTAATTTGTTTGTTTTTTTCCATCATTTTTATTATTTTCTCGTACTTTAAAGGCATTCTTGGCGTATAAGGCAGAATAGCCAGTTGCAGGTAGTAGGTAGGTAGGTAGGTAGGTAGGTAGGTAGGTATCGTAAATATTTTATTCATAATTTAAGGTAGTCAAAGATTAGACTTAAAGCCGTTTGATTAATAATAATTTGTGATATTATGATATTGTGAAATGTTTATAGGCACACTTTTGCATTTTATCATTACCACTCGAATTTCAAACGCAAAGGCACACTTTTTGGTTTAAATATATACGTATATACGTATACGTATAGATATATTAAAATAACTCTACACGCAGCTATAATAATACGTTTATTCAGTTAATTTACTTAATTATATTAAGTATTTTTAGTGCACACATGCATAATAAGAAAAAGAAATAAATATCCTCGATTTATGAATCTCCGTGGATTTTTGCAACAAACTGAGGTATAATATGTATAAGCATTACAGCTTAAAAAGCACATTTCAGTAAATACAATAATATAAATATCATTCTTTTGATTCCATTTATAATTTTTTGGAATATCGTTGGGTAAGTCTTTGATACAATTAATTAAATAAAAATATTTTTTTCTAATGCACGTCAAAACTCAGGTCTAGATCTAGCTTCAATAGATGAATAAAAGCTTTTTAAATCTCGCGAACACAGACTGAAAATAATTCGACGTTTAATGAATGCGAACTGATCATTCATGTGTATGTAACTTTTATACATCAACTATAAAGTTTTTTTTTTTTTTTTTTTTTTTTTTATGGCATGACGGTAAATATTTTTGAGAAAAAAACAAAAAGAACCCAGCGTTTGAGTTATTCAACGGGTTAAATCGTACATATCAGAATTAATGCAGTATATAGAATTTTAAGAGGATTTCAAATCTGTGCTACTATAGTTGAGGACGGAATAATAATATCGAATAATAACCAATAGTACAAAATGATCTATAAATATTTATTTTCAAACGTAGATCACAGTCAGTCAGAAATATCAGGCTTATAAAATTGATTAAAAACCTCCCTCTCGACGCCTTCTAATAAATGTTTGTGTAATTATATCATCAAACGTGAGCAATAATGATTATCGATAAATAATTACGCGTAGGTATATTATACGCGGAGTAATAGGTAATAGCAATTGACAAATTCCCAAATAATTATTGCTCGTTATTTTTGAATGACTGTGACCCAATTTATACCACATCAAACGATGCAGATTATGATTCCGATACGCCGCAGAATTTATAGAAGAATTAATTTCCCCGAAACGATCAGTAGTATTGCCATGGAGATTCTGAAGACTGGTGAGCTTCCTGGAATTCAGATTTTGTCGAGTTTTGATTAAAAAAAATTTCAAATAGTTATTTTTTGCAAATTATAATAAATTCTCGGGCTAATAACTCAAAAACATTATCAAAATTAACTATTAATTAATTACCGTTGCAGATGCGACTGACTTCCTCGTAGCCTTCCCGACACTCGCATCGTTTTCCAGACGTCGTCGTGTTCTTTTGAACGCATTGGCCATAGGGCCCACATTCGATATCTTCACTGCACGGAAATCTTACAGCTAAAACACAGAAGAATATTGAAATTATTTACTCCATATGCTTCGGGGTGATTCTTAATTATTCCCTGAAACCGCGTTGGTCATTATTATTGATTAAATGACATTGATAAGCTGATTATACATTCATTTATACCCTACGACTAAAAGGAAATAAACACAGGGCAACCCTCTGTTATAATTACTGCAGTCGATTTATGTCGTCAATATCTTACATCGAATTATAGTAAAAGGTGGGGCAGTAAAATAACTATTCTGAAAAAAATCGGTTCAGTTATCAATTGGTCGATACATCAACCCCCAAAAAAAAACCCTAGCAATAATGTTAGAGATCAATTGTGCGGGAATACCTACACGTAAAGACAAATCTGCTTATATAGGACGTGCGCAGTATATTGAAAGTACAAAATTACGGCCACAATTTTACCTATTCCCAATTAGGTTTATTGTCGAACAATAATTGCCCGGAACGTGAACTTCGGCAAAGCTTAATGGCGATACTATGGCACCTAGACATGCGATCTCTTCTTTTAATTCGAATTGTTATCTTATTGAATCTTCGCACGTTCGTTATAGGTACCTCTATTAAACCTCTGCACCAGCTTACGAAGTTCCAATTCTAACTTCTGACACAATTTCAAATATGAATTTCAAACAGTTTTGATTGCCGTAAAACTTTTCGCGTAGATGTATACATAGGTATACAAATTTTAGAATACCTACACGTCGACTTATTAATAATTTGTTTCAACTACCGATTTTTTTGTCAACTTTTTTCTCTTTTTTTTTTTTATCAACCTCACCTTTGAATGTGTTGGTGCAGGCGCCGTTTACTGGAATTGATAAGTCACCGCAAAGACAGCGGGTTTGGCCATCGCTATCAGCAATACAAGTTGTGTTTTGAATCCCACGACAGTCAGATTCGAGTCTGCACGTGCGTGATTTTCCACCTGAAACAATTATCATCGTGATGGATTGACTTATGAATGATAAATTGTGGGTCGACTCTTTATGATTGCGAATCAATGATTACCATTTTTTCATCGATCGCATGATCTTGGAATCGTGAATTTCGTTATTGGTATCAAGGTACTAGTTTAATCCGAGAAACTAAATCTCTGAAAAAGTTTTTTCTGTTTATTTTTTCTTCTTATTTCTGATAAACTGGAAACGACGGGGTTTGCAAATAAAGTTGGGTAACGTCTCGCACGTCGGTAAAGCACAACGTATTTAAAGTTTTAACGTCAGGGACACACGCACGAAGCTTAAAACGACTCTTGACCTAAATCGAATTTGATCGTGGAACTAGAATTAACTAATTCATGACAGGTCTGCAAGCCCCAGCTCGACTACCCTTATAACCATTATTATTTAAGAACCTACATAAGCCACGATGTGCTTTCACTTTGATAAATGAGTCGCAACTTCGCTGGCCCGTTTATAGAAAATTCATTAACTATATCTAGTCAAAGTAGAAAAAGTGCAGATACTAAATAATGATTTTATTAAATTTACGCCACGACTAGTTATATTTTTTCATACGCGCCAGTGAAATCATTGATCAGACAAGTGAAACTTATATTTTGTGGCCCCTTTTGTATTTTTGTATTTTTTTTTTTTTTTCATAGAGTTTTGTGGACGGCCAATGGTTTCTTGTATACGGCTACAGTCGGTATTTTTGCTTTGCTTTTTTCAAACAATTGAAAACCCTCAGCATCGTTCCATTGTTTGTCAATCCGTTCTGCCGCGTGAGCTTAAATTGTTATCCACCAGACGTGTGATGCGAAGGGTAGAAGCTATTAAGGTCGCATGCGGTAACCCGCAATCAGCGTATAAAAAAAAAAAAAAATAAAAAAAAAAAGCCCGAAATACGTATAAGAATAATTTCAGCTAAAATTATAATCTTGAATTGAAACAATAATGAAAATCGTATAAATAATTTATGCAAGAGTTTTTATTTTATTTTTTTCTTCTTTTCTTTTGTGCTTTTTGAAAATTTCAGTCAGGTATAAACCTAGCTACCGCCTGATACAGAAGAGGGAAGTTTTTCTGACTCAAATAATAAATAAATAAATAATACCGCATGGTTTAAATAATTACGAAGAATATTTTAGTCATATATGAAGAATCGGACTCACTGTAGGTAAATCCTTCGTTGCGCCTGACTTAACGCGGAGTTTTCTACTAGTTTTCACTATTATTGAATAAGGTACTATACCCGCGTTGCTGTGGTTTGTTTTTCCGCAATCCAAATTCCCGACGTACAACTTTGACTTTATGTCAAGTGATATACAAACGAAGAGGAACGACAGGTTACGGTTTATTGTCACGCGAAGTGAAGATCGCGGGTTATCAAACTTTCCCCAAACTTTATTATACTCCATATATTCACTCCACGTATCTGACTTATACTTATGCCGTTTATATCTCCTACCATTTTTCTAGCTTTTACTCTTTTTATCTAGCAGGTAGGTGTATATCTATGAACGTACGCGTACCAGTTGTCGAACTTGTACAAATTTCCATAAACAAAACCCAAAAACTTATCCCAAATGGTTTTCTCGGAAAACGAAAAATTAAATTATTTCTCTAGTCTGGTGTAGGTCGTCATATAGGTAGTATATGTAGGTAGATTTCAGAGTTTCGATGATCTCCTTTTCTTTCCTTCTTTCTTTCTGCAATTTTCTAATTTAGTTTCATTTTTGATTTTCTTTATTCTTGGTGTAGCTGAGAGTTTTGCGAGCCAGCTAATATTAGCTAATTACCTGTGAGAAACAAGCAGGAAAATAGTCTGGCTCAAGTTACGATTAGCTTTGTAATAAATGAACTATGTTTTATTCATTAGACAGTTCGTGTACATGTATTTATATAACTATATATATACAGACCGAAGAAAGGTCAGCCGTAATCTTTGCCGCAAATTTCAGTATACATAATTATTATACATATATGTATAATGATACGTCATACGTCCAGTGTATCGCGTATCGCTTATCCGAAGCGATAATGCGATTGGAAGTAAAAAATAGCCCCGAAGTATTAAAAATCGTGTGTTATTTTAATGGAAAAGTTCGAAGACTTTGGGGCAGTACTTAGAATTGAGATAGGAACCTGGGGTTTCGAATACATTTTTTTGTGTATCTTTTGAGAGGTTCTGGCCCATGGGAGTATTGAAATTCAGATATGAGCGAAATAAGGAGCTCCGTAATATATACACATATTATAGTATATCGACTGTCAAGAAAAGCGCGCAAAAACGACACGATCAAAAAATTTGCATCTTAAGTTTATTGACGGAATGACTGATTATACATTACACTTACACCTATTTTTATTCATTCTCAGAGTTATAGAATTAACCAGGAAACAAAAGACACCTAATGGAATTTTTATGCTAATTAATATTATTGGCAATAAATAAAGTTTAACTTTCAATTGTCCATTGACCCAATCGAACTATATTATATAGTTTGCCATTATTATCAATACCAAGACAGAAAAATGCGCGGTACGTGACGTGGTTTAAAAAGCATATCAAAATCAATTTGGAGAAAAGCTTAGTGACTAATGAACAGAACAAATCATCGCATGTGCAAAATACCAGTTTTATTTCCTTTATACTTTTCGGATTTCTATTTCGAAGTTACAATATGCAATTCTCGAATTCTTACCTGGCGTAGGCTGTACCGGTGGACTTTGGTTCTGATTCTGTGGATTTGTCTTTCCAAAAGTAGTGAGTGCCTCGATACTCGGTATCATCGTCAACCCCAAGACCGATAGCATCAGTACAAGAACCCGCATCTTCGTCGCGTCCTTCATGGCGCGTATTTATTGATAAATATTTATTCCCTTATCTGATGCGCGTACAGATTTACAAAAAAAAAAACGATTTTTCCCACGTTGAACGACTCGCTGCTCAATACAATTAGGAAAAAAAAAAAACAAAAAATCAAACGCACTGTGCAGATCTCTTTTTAATTTCAAAAAAAAAAAAGGTTCCTTTTTTCTGACGAATGAAGGGTAGGGTTTATCGCCGAGCTCAATTTCACCTCTTTTTTAATTATTATGCGATCTTCCTTCAGCTCCACTATTGACCACAGTAATTTCTGGACTGCGTGACGCTAAGAAGTTGTACCATCTTATATGCCCTTCAGCTACCCCCTCCAGGTGGCCAAGCTACCCCACTATCCAAACCGCAACCCCAAACGTGGCGAAGGCACACCTACGCGACGTTTCATTACTTGAAAAATTTAACCAAAGTATTGGTTGACCTTTCGTACCCTTTTCTAAAATAATAAAAACAAGTAGAAAGTCTGTTTTGCCGGAAGAAAGCAGGCCAATAACCTGCCCGATTTGATTTCCTGTCAAAAACTATAATAGAAGAGTGATACAGAGAAAAGGGAGCATTAAGGCTCGGCTGAAAATATTTTAATCAATAATTAGAGACTCAATTCAGGTTCGTTTCACCACCATAAAGGTATAAGCGGTGTTGCAGTTTCAAGAAATTGAAAAATCCATCACTTACCTGAAAAATTTTTACCTGTACATAGGAAGGATGCAATAATTACGCCAGACTAAGATAAAGCAGCTTGAATTTGGTCTAATTTCTCACAGACTGCAATCGGGAGTAAATTTTCAAGTTCGCTTTCATACTGCGTCTTAATTAATGCAAAATTGAGTCAAGGCTGTTGACTGATAGTGTAGGAGTCTCGGTCTTTGATAGATTGCATAAATGTAATTAAAATCGGAACTGGCAGGTCAGAGAAGAGCGTTTTTTTTTTTTCTTTCTTTTTATTCCCCGAAGATTTAGGATCGTCCTTAATATCGCACGTAGTTATAACAGCGACCTAAGTCTGCAGATTCTTGATGGCTGATAACGATACAATAGCGGGGCGAACCGACGTCCTAAGAAACGACGTCACGCTAACGGCTACGTCACACCGTTGCGGATTAAGAATACACGAATAGAGAAATACATGCTCATATAAGTTTGTGAATTTATGCAGAGAGAGAAACCGATTCTTCAAGGTAGAAACGGTATGACGTCAAACTAAACGACGTTTAACTGTTCGATACAAATTTTCGTGTATCAACTATGACTCGATTTTTATCCTAATAAATGTAAAACTGGGAAAATGTCGTCCCGACGTAATGACCACCCACCAACAACATGACACCTTTAGATATCGGTGACAGGAGAGCGGGAAGTCCCGGCCGTAAACTACCCGTAGGAAAGTCGTAAATCGTTGAACCTTTCGTGCCGAAGAGACGTCTGTCTGCCGTCCTGTTTCTCATGCATGAGCTGCAGTTCTGCAATTTGTTTTAGCATAAAATTACTAATTTCACTAACCCCGCATAAACATTTGTATAGCTTTTGACATGCATGCGCTCTTCAGAGCAAAAATTACTCCTGCCCTAGCCCCAGGAACCCAAAAGTTTGAAATGTAAAATTTTATCAACGTGAAATCGGGTAGTTAACGTCACAGCAGACACTGGCCACGGTAATATTTAGGCATCACTCTATCTGCGTTAATCTACAATAGTAGCCATAATGTCAAAATGCCAGGCGATTTGACCGCTCACTATTCTCCAGTTTAACATCGCATTGCTGCATTGTCTGATGCACGAGACCATGGAAGGAAGGGAATAACTCTTCAGTCACAGTCCTGCTATGCAGTGGGTGAATAATTACATGTCAAAGTCTACATCGATCTGGAACAGTAACTTTGAGATACCATCGGTGATAAAGATGTTCGAATCTCTCGTCGAGCACCAGCTCTCTCATGATTTCCTTAGTTCAATTTTGGAACAAATTATGAATCCAATTTCTACGAAAATTTATTTGTACAGTTATTGCATGGTCATCTACCCGTGAGAAGAGACTGTCGTGATGGGCCTGCGTCAATGGAAGAAGTAATTCAAGTTGAATCCATATTGTTATTTTATCAGCTGATATTGTGCATACCAGACGTGTTCTCATGCACTTTACGTGCCTTAGAGTTGCTATAGCGTAATATGTTACACATAAGCAGATCAAAAGATAATTTTGAGACGTAGAAGTCGATTCGTCGTAATTACTCGGCTGACCTTCGCGAACTTTTACTTCTCCGTTGCAGATATATATTACATCGAGATAAGGTACCGTTTCTTCGCCGAGACACCAAGCTCATAATATTTTTGTTGTCTTTGGTTTTTCATAAAGATTTGATCTTTGAACTATGTGTGCAGATATGGGATATTGTACAGTAACATCGCTTCTTAAAGAGTATAATTATGTGCGTCTGCTGCATACTGTATTATCCATATGTCATCTGATAGAAAAATATCCTATCTCTCCATCAGAAGAATAACGCAATAAACTGGCTAATGATCGAAATAACTTTTATTCACCACGTATCGGAACTTTTCATGAAAATATTTATTTATCTATACGAACTAGATTTTACAACGATTTTATTGAAAATAAATAGAGAAATAAGCGTTTGGAAAATATCTCCCAACTGTATAAATTATTTGTATATATTACACGCATTATGAGTCAAGTCAGCTCGAAGCAAAAGTTCTGAGACACGACTTAGACATGACTCACATCGTCTCCATCGAGCTGAAATATCTTCAAGCTAAATTGCCTGCACCACAATTCCACGTTTGCTGTGATGCTGCACATTAATTGACCGGAGTCCAAGGTGTGTCCACTTCTTCGGCTGGTAACTCCTTGGAGACATAATCGTCGTTCAACTTGTTCAATCTGAGATACCGTTCGTGTAGCCGGTCAATGTGAGCCGAGACGACCTCCATATTCGCATAAAAGTTATCCAACTTTGCCTGAAGGACCTGCTTCTTCGGACCAGAAGTCAGGGCCACTTCATTCATGAGCAAATGATTTTCCTTCTCAATTGCATCTCGTAAAATAGACATTTTCCGACCAAAGTCTTCTGCTGACACAGGCTCGCTGGGTATTTCTGAAGCACAGATAAGGTATGCGATTTAAATGTTTCATTGATGTCTTGGACGTGATGGGAAATCGTTGATGAAGTGTGCAGTGAACCGAACATCATTTTGCATGAGGATTCTCATTGTGCAAGCTGTGATGAATGGTATTAAAAAAAAAAATAACCAGTGACAATGTCATTGAAAGAAAAAATCCAACTCACCTAGTGCTGACGGCGTGTCGACGGAGCGTTTTGCTATATAGCTCGGACTGGCGTACTCGTAATCGTCATAAATATAGTCGGAATATTCATCGGGCTCTTCTTCCGTGGGATGTGGCCAGGACAAAGTTTTAGTATCTGAGAAGTCTTCATGCTCTGAAAGTGGATCATCCCGCTTTGACAAAACCTCTGGAATTTCGCCAGGCGATTCGAATCGGTCTTCGGCATCTTTTTCAGTCGTAAAAGTCTGCTTGAACCAGGCCCTCCAGAAGAAATCGTGAATGGCCTCAACAGTCGACTCGGAAATGTGAGGAACTTCAGTCGACGTCAAAAAATCGTCCTCGTCCGAATCTTCTCCGACAGTCGAAGCCAGACTAGATGTAAGGTTGGAATTCTCTAACGTTTCAGTTAAAAGTTCAAGCATTGAAGAGTGTGAGGAGTCGTCACCATAGTCCCTTTCAATAACATAATCGGGATATTTTTCAGCGTTTTGAATCATGGAATATAACTTCTCGAATAATGCGACTTCAGCAATTCTCTCCTCTGATAAATTTCGAAAGTATTCCTCTATCAGTAGGTGATCCTGCTTCGACAAATCTTCTGTGGTTGATTCAGCCGATTTTGATTCATCTTCAGCACTTTGTTCAGTCGTTTCCCCGAAGTTATCGTACTGCGAGACGTGATCAGTGTTTTCATAGATAGAAGGAACCTCGAAAATCGGAGGAGCTTCAGTCGACGTCGAAGAGACGACCTCTTCGACATCTTCTGGATCAGAACCCTGACGAACCCATGCGACGGTCGTGTTAGACAAAATTTCTAAATCCTCGTCAGAGTTCTTGTAAGATTCTTCTCTCGTCAGTGTTTGATACTCTTTATCCTCAACAGGGTAATCTTCGTAGCGATAGTCGTAATTCCTGGGAGCATCGATACTCGCTATCATTGAGGTAGTCACCGTCTCTGTTTCGATGCTGTCAATTTTTTCCTCTAAATCTTCTGCGCTTTCCAAACTTTGATTGTCTTCTCTGCTTGAGTTGCCCCATGTCCATCTCCAACTCATTCCGAATTTTGTTGCGAACGGATTGAAGAACATTCGATGAATATAGTCGCTCCACCCTTCCTCTGAAGCATCTTTTTTTACCAGGGGCATTGTTTCCGCGTCTTTGCTTTCAATCGTATCATTATCTCCAGAATTACGACCGAAATTGAAATGAATGACCCATAGTCTACCTGATTCGGGGGCGTCGACGGATTCGGTGATCATAGCCGGTACCGAGCTTCCGGAATCGTCTGAACCCTGGATCACATCTTCCTCGATGATTTTCAACGATGGAGAATCGAGAGGAATCTCCATAAAGGAGCTCCGCGATTCTGTATATTGTATAGTATCATCAGCTTCCAAACGAATGCTTGTGGTTTGCGGCAATCCAGTTGTTGCCGAAATCACATTTTGTCGATCAAACTGTTCCTCGATTACCTGGATTCTCCTCAAAAACTCCTCATCTTGTCTTTCCTCATTCTGAATTTGAATTTGTTTAATGAGTTTCTCACTGCGGACCAGTTGCCATATTTCGTAAGAAACAAGTGCGATTAGCACAATCCCGAAAGCGATGAAAAAATAGTTTATCAAAGTCGTCCGACTTCCTTTTTTACGCGGTATTCTAACGAACGATAGATTCTTCGGGGTTTTCAGAGATGCCAGTCCTGCCTCAGCATCGACGAGCTCTTCTGCAATAGAATTTATTGAAATGATTCATTGTCCTTGCCGGAATCGTGGACTAACATTCTGGACTGTTGGGATGCGACAATCCCTCGAACCACATGTCAGCAAAAAATGTTTAAAATCTACAAAGTATTCCTGAATTCGCTTAGAAAATTCTTATTGAGAATTAAATCAGTCTTTATTCTTAGCTGGAAACAATCATTCAAGAAACGAATTGGCTAGTCGTGCAAATAATATCTTTCAAACAGCCGGTTGTCATAACGTTGAATTGGCGTGCAGAGATCGCATTTTGCGCTGTAATAACATAAATGCAGGGCATCCCTCCCGCTTCGAGATAACAGACTACCATTAATGCTCGTGAATAAGAAGTCGCATGATTGCAGTGCATGAGATCAAGGATAGTATGGTAAGCAATGAGAGATTTATGGAAGCAAACAAATCCCGTCGAACTAAACTGATTCAATGTTCGTTTTAGATTCGGCCTGCACGTACTGTGTGCGTGACACTCGCAGTGAAAATCATGGATTATGTCATTAGATCTGATTTTGAAAATTGATTAATCGTAGTTAAAGCTCCCAGAAAGGAAAGCCTGCAATCTTAGATTAGTTCGCCAATCGATTTACCTGTTTCATGCACTTTGGAAATATTTTTTTTTCCAAATCACTTTTTTTTTTCTTACGAAGATTTTCAGATTTTGGGCAATTGCATTTTTCTTTTTGTAAACGTTGTGAAAAAATAGTAAATCATTGAATATTTTTTCAAAGCGTACCATCGATTTGAGAAAACCTATTTCCAAGCCGTGATAATATGTGTCCCTGTAGGTCTGAGAACTTTTTAGAAACGAATGGCAAAAAGTACCTACTGAAAATTTAATGAATAATAATTGAGCGAAGTAAAGCGATAAATTATTCATTCGTCAAGAAATCAGCACGATTAATTTTTGCGATAGTATAGTATAACTAAGAATCGAACTTACCACGACTATTATGACTCTCCATGTTGATCGTTGGACGATCACTCGTAAACTACAGTCTGCAGCTAGCGTCTTAGATGACTTCGTATTAAGACGCACTTCATTTCGACTCGGCGGTCTTATTTTTCATCATCATGATCTTTTTAAGAGCAAACATTACCCGTAAGAGCGATAGATTAGACCGTTTGATAAATACTTTCCGCTAAGGGTCACGGGGTCACACCGCGTATCATGTCACCAGAATTACGCGCTTGTCAACAGTAATCGTTTAGAAGTAAACAGCGTTGTTTTTACTCCGTTTTCCCGTTTGTATGTCAGCTGAGATTCCCATTTTTCAACGCAGTCGATAATCCTCGAAGAATTAGCGATGTCTCTTTCTTAAATCGACCCTCTGAGTTTACACGGGGTCGTTCCGATCCCACATTTTTAACTTCAACTTCAAGCACGTTTTTCTATAACTAAAGCTTTTTTTTTTCAAAAATCCAAACATGCGGCTTTGAAGTTCAACACACTCGCTATACAAAAGTGCGGCAATATTTTTCCAAAAAAAGTGCATAGGTTTTCGATAATACATATCAAGTCGAAAATCGCTTGGAGACAATTAGACCCCATCTGCATTTGAGGAAGTCGAGACTAACCGTGATAATATTTTCTCAGTCACAACTGTTTTCCAGTATTCGATATATATATCTCGTTTTCGTCAGAATCAAAGGATTCTGTATAATTATATTTTCGATAAAAATTTCTATTTTCACTGTGTATGCACGGTCAAAGTATGCTCAGCTCATTTTCTCTCATGAATATCAGACTATATAATAAATAAACATCAAATATCCCTACTATGTTTTCTCGGAAGATGTTGGATTATAATCGAAGGCCATCTGTGATTAGACTTCCTGGCCTTTGACCTGTTCAACGCTACTCTCATGTCTGGTACTATCCGACTTGCTGTTCCATGATACGTTCTTCTTTACGTTTTGACAAAATTTACAGAAAACAGAAAATTGACTGTTCCAAAGTTTATAGTTTATACCAAAGGAAGTTTGAATTTATTAGAAATTATAGATCACAGGGCATTGATGGAGCAAAGCAAAGCTTGTCTGCGAATAATGCAGAAGAAAACATCGATATCTACAGTCGAAGACGGTGCACAGGGCGCAGTGCATCGTATATGAGGCACAATTCGAAAAATCTGAGAAAAATTCTGATTGCTATTTAGAGTCAGAAGAATGATACAAAGAATCGCGGACCAGATCTGAGAGGTCGAGGGTCAAGACCAGGTCGATTTGGCATGGAACGCTCCATATATACTGAAAAGGATCGATGATGGATTCCCATTTCCAATGATCTAATGATCATTATAATTGTTTGAATGTAGGCTTAGTATTCATCATAAATTAACAATGAATGGGAAATTTCGCGGATTAGATTATCCAAAAAAATCGTCAAGTGCCAGGCATCAGTGATATTTTTTTCAGATACCAGCACAGGTGGCTAACCGCGTGTGGATTTCATGCGATAAGAAATCACTTTGAATCCAGTTATCTCGAGGCTATACCTAGAACAACTAGAATTAGTTGCCCACCTGAGACCATTCAGTCTGGTGAATCTGGATCGTCTGGTGCCCTAATAAACTTCGAAATGTGGTTACTTACCTCCACCTTCATCTGCTTTGTGCTATGCTTGGAATGCCCACTGCTGCTCAACGGTTGGTAAATTTCAAAATTATCCACGATTAATCAAAAGCCTAACGAGTTTTGAAATGAGAAAAATAAATGATTCCAACGGTTCATTTTCTTTACTTGAATTCCATAAGCTTTGGCGATACCAACTATCGGATAACTCGGAAAAAACGTATCCAAGGGTGAAAAAAATTCTTGGCATTGTTAACATGTTAACATCAATGGCTGCAACCTTGGCCTTTCTACCTTTTTACTTCCGAGTCAAGTTTCCGGTGAACTTTATGCCCTGCTTTATTCCGATTTTAATTTTATTCTAAGACTTTTGTCCAATGTTGCATAAATGTATCTCCATCATTCCTTGTCAGTTTAGTGACGGAATCTTCGCTTTTCTATTACCAATTTGGCACTCTTTCCTGCCGCGATTTTAATTCTTAATATTTTCACACGCGAGCTACTTCGATTGCCTATCATTTTCTGCTCACTCTGTAATTTCATTTGACAGTATATGAATTTAAATTCGAGAGAAATCTATACCTATAGAGAACCCCCGTGATTATTCGCCCTACTATGCAATCTTTGGCTCTCTCTTATCTCTCGGCATTTTACTTCTACCTCTTTCTATTCCCATGATATGTATGTTCTGGGTCTCTCTTTTTCTCGCTCAGTCTTTGATGATAAATCACATGCCGGGTGGTGTATTAGTTATTAGATGATATCCATCAGATTTCTGGGCTCTGTCACGCAACCCGCTGTCTGTTTCGTGCGCTCAATTCCTTCGTGACTACCGACGTTGGACGCCAGTCATCGCGACGCCCTGTTTTTCCGTCACGTATTTCAATTGTTTTCATATACTTTTCTCATTCGGGTGTATCGGGTATAGTTAACATTTTGTCCACTTAAATTTTGCACGAATACTCTCGCCTCGCGTGTCAGGTAATCCAAATTGCCTCAACAAACCTATCAGGATGTCAAAACTTTCGTCATACTGGTAGGTATATGGATATTTCAAGCGCGTTCAAAGATCTCAAACACTCAGAAATGATGCATAATTTATAAACCCATTTCCAATATCAATTTGCAGATTTATTGGATTAGGGAATGTGTATTTTCATATAGGGCTATCGATTGACTCCATCAAATTATGAATTTCGATTATACATATATTTTCATAACGATTTACTGAAATTCAGTTACAATGACACCTGCGATTTTATGATGTAAGTCGGTTAACACTTGCGATTCCTGAACTACCAATCACAACTGATCTAAGACAATCTTGAAATATGATAAGAGCTAGCAGTCCTTCATAATGTGACACAAGTCTATCCGTCAATCGGAGAGATTAGTAACATTGTAATGCAATGATTGATAGCGCACCTGTGTTTTTCACATGTGTGCTGTACGTGGATATTTCCATACGCGTGATTCACCAGCCTATACTCAACACGACCGAGTTGGTTCTTAAGCGATTAATGATAGCGAATTTATTTCTACTTCAATATCTTGAGCTTCTATGATCACAATAGAACAGGTTACAAGTTGTCTTCTGATTAATTGATCAAATATTTATTTACACATTTCAATCGTATTGTATTTCAAGAAATCCTACTTCTGTAACGATCGATACGCTACTTCCATCAGCATTGTAATCCTCTCTAATTGTTCAGGCGCCAAAATATTTTTCAACTGTGTCCAGACTGACGATTCATTCCCGAATCCATGCCACCATTTTTTTTTTTTTTTTTTCACAGTTCACCTTTTGGTCCATTTCATAAAAGATTACAAATAAAAAGCCATCCTTGACTCTTCTGAAAGACAAATGATCGTTGTCAATACATACGTGAATGATTGTCAGTACAATTGTATGAAGAGAGATATGAATTTATTCATTTTTCATTTTTTCTCGAGGCTTATAATTTTTGCCACACTATAATCTACGATGATGCAAAACCCTTCAATTTCATATTCGAAAAAGCTCCAATTCGCGTTTTCAGTCGCTGCCGCATCGGATGCTGAGCTGATTTCATCCCTTCTCAGCAGAGCATCTGCATGGGATTGTTCATCCAATACTGACTGCACAACTGACAACAGCATTTGCACCGATGGTTATTGCGAATGTGTCGGTGGCTACATCTACAATACTGACATGACAGCTTGCCTCCGGGGTAAGTTTAGGGAACAAGATTGTCAGGGAGTAGGTATTTATACAAAACCAATCCCATAACAAATTTTGCACAATCTATTTCAGCTGCTACTGCCTATGGAGATGCATGCACCGAGACATTGCAGTGCAGTACCTACTTGCTGTCCGGATCAGTCTGTGCAGATGGGGTATGCACGTGTAATGATGGCTTTCACTACACTCGTGGAAGGTGTTATGCCACAAGCGGTGAGCCATTTTCATGATCGTCAAAATCGCCAATGAGATTTATTCTCCGGATATTTTACAAAATTTTCTTAGTAATTATGTTGATTTATGGTTGAATTCTATTTCACAAAGCACAATTCTGCTTCTCTATGTATGATCTTGTCGAACATTAATCCTTCGATTGATTCAATGCATGACAAAGCGCCACTTGTAAACGACTATTTGATTATGAGCTTCACTTGCAGCACTCCGTTTATACAAAATTCCTGTTGCACCGAGTGCAATGTTTTTATTTTCTATTCCATGTGTGTTCTACGTGTTTAATGCTGCTTGTTCTTTCAGCACTTGGAGAATCGTGTTACGCGAACGAAAATTGTTACGTAAATGCAGATACAGAAGCAACTTCCTGCGTTGACGGGATATGCGTATGTACCGAGGGCTTTTACCAGCGAGAATATCGGACCTGTCGTCGTGCCAGTTATGGTGAGACTTTGATTCACTATAGCAAATTTATTTGCACTGCATTAATTAGTGCCTACCCATTATCGCCTAAGAAGTACTTTAAATTATTTTCTTTATTTTTTGCAGCTGAGGGTGACGAGTGTGCCATAGATCTTGATTGTCAGTTCGAAAATGGTATCTGCAACACAAACTATGTTTGCGCAATTTCCACCAACGCCACCGAGAGTGCGGATGACGAAATAGAAAATGTCTTGTCCGAAGACAGTCGCGTTGTCAGGAATGTTGCCCGAGCTGATGAGGACGCCAGTAAGTCAAGTTTCGAATATTATATAGTGGACGGAATCTCTGGCCAGTTAACTCATAGCAAAGTGACCTCTTCAATTCAGTGCAATAATCAAAAAATAACTATATTTCAGGAATTGGCACCGAATGCGTGTCAGACGATGATTGCACCGCCGTTACGAACTCAAGATGCGGTTCAGCTGGTACCTGCATCTGTAACAGAGCCTACTTTGCCTCCGAGGACTTGACCACCTGTATAGCAGGTCAGTGTATTCTGTGAAAGATGATTCCTCTTTATCTTTGATTCGTCCCATTAAGATCTTGTCTTTCAATGAAAAGTTGACTGACGGCGTTCCTGAATTTGTCATTTTTTAAAATCATCTCTGCCTCGGGTTTAGAGATGGGCGAACCTTGCAGTACCAACGATGAAGTGTCGATCACGAATTCTCTCTGTCGTAACGGTGTTTGGAGTTGCGGGTACTCTACGGTCGCATCAATAACACAACAAATCTGCAGAAAAAGTAAGTGCAATTGGCGAACATTTCTTATCTGTAATTTTCGTCTTCGAAGCTCTTCGCGTATGTATGCATGTACGTATATGCAAAAACATTATTCAAGCTACCAAATCCTACAATTGGTCATGCCTCCACGACGAGCAGTGCTACATCTTTGGACCCGATTCTTCCTGTCAAAATAAACGCTGTCTCTGCAACGAGGGATCACATATTGTAGATGATGTGAAATTCTGTTGGGTTTCCAAAGGCATAAGTGACTCGTGCCAGGCCGACGAAGACTGCGACGTTGAAGGCATAGAATTAACGTGTACTAACTCCGTGTGCACATGTCCTGAGGGGACCGTCCCCAATTCAAACAACACTTTATGCAAGAGTACCGATCCAGGTGAGCCTTGTAATTCCGAAATTTCTTCATCTTTCATCGCTCGATTATAAAATTAGTAATTTTTTACTGTGAATCAAGTGTTCACAGACCAATGAATCGAGTCATGATTCGAACTTGTGTATTTGGTCCACAGATAGAAGTTCGAGTATTGATTTCTCTACATTGCATTTGATTTTTCACCGTGACTTTACTCAATAATTTGTTTGGGATACCGATGTAGCAGCTACGTTCAGAGTTTGACCTTCATGAACGTTCATGAAATTGAGATTAGGAGCCAAATCCGAATAATTTGTTCCGCTTTCAGTACTTGGAGACTTTTGCGAGGAGGACGACGATTGTCCGGTCACAAACGCGGCTTGCATTGATTCGGTTTGCGCCTGTCCTGAAAATTATTTCGTGGTGGACGATTACTGCGGAGCAGGTAAAAAAATGATCAATGATTACTAACTCGTGGTTCTTCCTCAATTCTACGCATAATTTCATTATACTAATCAAACAACGGGGCGATGAGTTCCTTTTTCCTCACGATATTTGTATGTGACTTCGAATACCCGGTATAATATACCCATTCATATTTCGAGTGTCTTAAGCCGGACACGAGTCTGCCGCTATTCCCATTCCACCGAATCCACAAATCTCATTAAAAATTCACTTCCTGAAGGTGTAAACGCGACGTGTTCAACTGACAGCGACTGCGTCTTCACGAACTCGACATGCACCGACGACAACGTCTGCGAGTGCGCTGAAAACTTCGTACCGTATACCGCTGAGTCCTGTTTACCTGGTAAGAACACTCAAAAATCTTGACGGCAAAACTCTGGGAGTTTTCGTATACAAAGACAAGTATTTTAACGTAGAGTCGTTTCGGGAGAGTTCACGAAAATATTACTGCCTGTACTTTTTATTACTATACGTTTAACCATCTTATAGTATCAGCGTACGGAGAGGCGTGCGAAACAGACCTCCAGTGCTCAGCAACATTAAGCAACACCTACTGTGCGGTGGAAACTACCACTTCCGAAGATGATTCCAATTCGACCACGACTTCCTCTTGTCTCTGCGAATCCGACTATCATTACAGGTTCGATACCTGCCATGTCAAGACAGGTGAGTATCTCTATTTTGGAAATGGACATGTCCACATCATCGTTAGTGTATATTTTTCGTGATATTTTTCAACTTCGTCTGCAACAGCTCTAGGAGGACCTTGCTTATCCCTTGGTGACTGTTACGTCGAAAGTGGATTCGAAGAAGTGGTTTGTCGCAAGAATTTATGCGCATGTGCCTGGGGGTCTTCGTCAACCAATACAAGTTGCAGTCGCGTTTCGAGTAAGTGAAACAAATTTTTAGTTCCTTTCGTTCTTTTTTTCTCTTCTTCTCCTCATCCAAAGAGTTTGATTCAATGAGACGCGGACTGGCAGGAGAGGATTCTTTATTCGTAACGAATAATTAATAGCGGTTGAAAGAGTAAGGCTTGCCTATCGATCTGCCGAAGTATTTCCTCGCGTAATTTAAAAAACGTATCCAATCAACATATTTCTTCTATAATTAGAATTGATAACCTTTCGAAGGGCAGGGAAAAATTCCTTGACATTTGTTCGAACGTTGGATAAGTAGGTACATACATACACACATATCTACCCATGAATTATGTGCAACTGCGACAAGAATCGCCATACCATGCGCTAGTACAACGCGTCTAGATTATAACTGGAAATTAATATGAATTAATCACTGGGTCAGTATAACCAGCCATGCACATTTCTGCGCACCTTCGGTCGGGTAAGAATCGCAATTACGTGAACCGCGACTCACGCAATCGTTTGCGACCTTTCAAGGTAATTCATTTTTCACAAGCTCCACTTTGTCTTATCAGACTCTCGTCAACAGCTACTCCGGCAATTCTTCGATGGTTAAGATTGACGTTGAAATTTTAACTTCAATAAAATTGGCTGCACCATTCGTCCGAGTTTCACAACTCCAGATGCTTTATAAAATCAGAAGGCTGCGTCCGGTCCGGCTGTATAAAGACCCCAGAAAGTACCTACATGGATTACCTTTTCCCTTACCTTATTATTTTTCGTTTTAAACTCGAAACTCCGATTGCAATCGACGGCATACTTTTTCCAAGGAAATTTTCCTTTCTTTTTAGGCTCTGTCGATTAGGTCTCTCCCCCGTCCTCCTTTCTGCCAAAACGGTTCTAGGCTTACCTGTATATTACTCCTTCTCCTGCATCATGGGCGGAAAATATTCCTCCGTTCATTTGACTCGCAAAATTAAATTGGCTTAACAACTGGGGTTATTGACCTCTGCTCCAGTGTGTCGAAAATTATAACTGACCAATGAGAAATAAGGATACAAAAAATACGGTTCTATATCTTTAGAGGAATGAAACACGCGACGTTCAAAGATCCTTGCCGAATTAATGCTTTGACCAAAAGTTAATTAGACTCTTTCTAGACCAGTTTCTATGCTAGTTTTTTTTTTTTATAATTCATGATTTTTTTATTCCACAGGTGATGCGACGACATTTTTCCTGTCGACTTGGACGACTCTGTTTCTTCTTGGTGTTAAAATATTTCTTATAGTCTGATGCAGCCGACGGACTCAATGCATGATACTTATCGTAAGCGAGGCGGCTACTCCGGCTGTTTATTAATAACAATTTTTAATTACGAGTATTATTTTGTATTAACTTTGTGGGAATGAAAATGTCGATTTTACACCCAGAATCTTAAGACATTGGAAAAGTTTTCGAGTGATGAGGTCAAAAGACGCGATATATTTGACTAGTATAAATTGACCGTCAATAAACGAAGTATTTCTTTTTTATTTCATTTTTTTATTTTTTTTAAAGACGCCATGCTTCCTACGATCAATTATTTTTAACGTGAGCTAGGGTAATATCACGCTCTTTACACATATACCTGCGTCTAATGGTTATCGCAAAAAAACCAGTTAATCTTGATCGAAGAGAAATTGAACCACGGTCGACCGATGCTAACATTAATACAGATTTAAGTTGCGGGCTTACAGCTCCACCCCTTAAATCACCCTACTTTAATAAATCAAAAACAGAACCTCCCTTCGAGCTAGTCATGACGTCATATACCTATACATGGCTGGATATATGACGGCATAAATGATACCAACACGAATTATACAGGGTGTATCAAATCAAGTATCGAGAATGGGAGGGACTTAGTTGACACTAAGTCACGCCCTGTCAACCAATCGACAAAGAGAAAAATTTCGTAGACCAAAATTCTCACGAGAATAGAAGATACAATTTCTTTGTGTAGCCAAAAAATATTAACAACGGATCGAATCAAGCTGTTAGATATTTATTTACTTCTACATTCACAGAAACGGTTTGAATTATGTCGAAGTAAATGAATACCTAAGAGCTTGATTCGAATTCGTTGTTGATATCTTTTGCCTAGACAAGGAAATTGTATCTTCTATTTTCGCAAGAATTTCGGTCTACGAAATTTGTCTCTTTGGTAATTGGTTGATGGGGCATGACTTCGCGTCAACTAAGTCCCTCCCATTCTCGATACTTGAGATGATACACCCTGTATATTCTTTAATCGTTGCATCACGCCTAAGGTTTTTATCCGATTGACGAATGAAATGATGAACAGATTCATACAATTGGGAGTAAAATAGATAAAATATTCCCTGTATTACAATTTTACCCGTTAGATTTTTAAAATTTTTACAAAAAAAAAAAAAAAAAACTCCGAATGATCTATTTTAATTCTGAAAAAATTTAAGCGCGTGTTTGAGTACATTTCCAAATTTTTTTTTAAAACTATTTCAAACGATCGCAGATCTACAGATTTAAAAGTCTCATATTCGTCGTTTCCACCGGGTGAATTACTGATAAGAAGTACGAAAGTATTTGCGGCACGCAAGTCCGGTCGACCGGTTCGCCTTTCAGGATTTTAACCGGTGGCGTGTGTCCTGGCCTCGGTTTACGAAACCAAGAAGACTTTACTGATTTGTAGTTACACGTCGTTGTGCTCATCGATTACGTTTCCAGGGCCAGTGACGTCGTCGACTATGCCGTTTATTTCATGTGATATAATACAATGACGTCATGAATATACGAATACCACCCGCCTTTCTTGACCTCTACTAAATTCGACCTACCTACCTACCTACCCCTGCCTCTGTGCCAACCTAGGATAAATCGCTCCGTCTTATACCCTGCCAGATCTTTTATTTTTGCCCTTTTTTCTTTTTTTTTTTTTCAAACTGTTTATCAAATTACGTTAACAAAACGGTAAAGCTTTGCCAGGTGTCAGGTGTCATATCAGGTGCCAGATGATAGTCAGAAAATTTATCCAATATCTGCGTATAATACCCGTTTGGAACGGTAATCTAATCGTAAAGTAGGTATAGCCACACGTGTTACTCTATCACGATATGAAGAATTATGTGTTTATCTTAAAACCGGCGTAACATCGAATAATAAACTCATTAAATGCTTCGAGATTTTGAGAACAATCCATTCTCCCAGATATTCAACGGTCATCAATTATCATGGGAAACAGAAACGCGAATCTAATGTTTGAACAAAGACTGACGTGTCTTACGCCAAGCGATGAACCTCGATAAACTGAACGAGGAGTTCTCATATCTGTAGCAATTAGCTGTTGACGTTTAATTCTCGAAAATAGATAAGACTGTCGATTACATACAGGGTCAATTTTTTTTTCCATCTCGTCTCTTTTTGCCGTTTTTTTCCGGGCCAGATCAGATCATGGGGCAAGTTTGACGGTTCTTGGTTTACCAAAACCGGAAAGATACTGCTTCAGATCTTCTTGTCGCAAAGAAGATATGCCTCATACTTAAAACGAGTAAAAAATGATGAATTTATGAAATATAAATATTGTGTATAAAAAAAAAAAGATAGAGGACGAAGTTTATCGGTTAATCTACTTACTCGCGAGGCCATAATCGGCCAAAGCGATCTAATATTTAGAAAAAAGTTTGCGGCTGATGGATAGAAATGGTTTATACCTCTACCTACGGTTCAGGGTAGAAACTCGTTAATTATTTGACTGAATAGATCGAGGAAATCGGTGAAATAAAGTTAAAAATTTATAACCAGTGGGCATTGGGTAACGTATTAGTGACTGCTGCAGAGAAACGTTAAAGGTCACACGCTAAGCCAAGAAGATGGGCAGCTGATAGAAAGCCCACGACCTCCTTCCTTCTTATGCTTGCAGGGTTCCTTAAAGGCGAAGGAAGGGAAGGTTAAGGACTTGGTGTAGGTTATAGCCAAGACATAGGGCCAGCCATTATTATATATAGATTAGAAAGATTTCCGGATCGAAAGTTCCGTTATCTGACCAGACACGAAGCTCAGTAAAGTAGCCTCGTTTTGAAATCGGGTAAAAATTATTTTTCATAGAAATAGAGGGTTCGTTGGGTCGAGAAAAAAAAGTTCTTGTCAATCAGGTAAAGTAACGTCGAGCTTTACAATTCCCCTTTCTTATTCAGGATAAGCGGAGGTTAAACTTCAACCCTTTTATACTCGCAGGCTCACATGTATGTTTTAGTCTATATGGGCGTTTTCTGAAACGCAATAGGCTGTTTCGACAAGCTACACGATTTCGGGGATGTTTTTATCGCATGAAATAAATATTGTATTCAAAAAGGAAAAACTGAGCGCGCAAATCCCACGTATTGCAGTATTCCAATTCCCACTGGTAGTTTATGGCAACTCCCTATACCAATGTGCAAAGGGTAAAATAAAACTGCTTAGACTGGGCGAAAAATGGCGGTGGAGAAACTGCATAATTCTAATGACTCCGCATACACATTAAAATACTCGCATTTGCCAGCGTTCGTAATTCTGCAGTTGGCAAACTGTGGATCCTAGAAAAACATGTGCAATGTACAATGTGGAGGTGGATAGGGTTGGAACGTTAGAACATAGACCTACTCACACATTCGAATTGCATATATATTTTCTTTTGCCACATAAAGGCGTAGGACATATATTTTAGCCAGGTATATGCAGACCACTGGCCAGGCTCGCGTGTCAAGCATAGGGTTCCCTTGTGTGTTTTGTAATATTTAGTACCATGGCTGAGGTCAAGGCTAAATTCTGCAATTCCATCGAACGGATGGTTGAAAAAGCTCGGAGGTAGAGGAAAAAAGAATAATAAAGAAAAATGTATAAATTGAGAAAGAGAGAGGTTGAAAAATAAATTACGACCACCGAATACACGGTATGCATTTTACCGCAGTCATCACGATTTATTTCTCCATTAAATATCGATCGTGATATAGCTATTCAAGAAGATTTTCCAAGCCGGTAAGAAATCGGCTGGTAAATAGAGAAAAATTTTACCGTTTTTTTTTATTTTTAAACCTGTTCATTTATTTTTATAGAATTTTCTTTATTTCGGCTTAATTTTCCATGGAAACGCCCCTAGCCTCTAGCCCCTAGCTACGCTGAGTGAGCGGGAAGATATGGCGATAAAAGTATAGCAATGTTTTCAAGATAAGAATGGAAAGAGTTGTTTTTTCTCTTTTTTTTATTTTTTTTCTCTTTTTTTTTATAATAATAGTAATAATTTTTTAAAAATGCGTTACATTATTAATCCCCTGCGTGACCTCGACTGAGTGACCAAACCAGGTACAAAATTTTTTATCCAATATGTATAATGGCCATTTGATGTCTGCAACGTCGAATACATCGTAGCTATAGAATTAAATCTATGGATATTTGTGACATTTCGAATGTGTTACGTGAGTCGAATGCATGACATACATTATGTATAACGTTTTACATTTTATAAATGAATTTCAAACTTAGAATTGCGAGCCACAAAACGTCGAGAGCTTATATACGCTGCAACGTATAGAAAATATAAAACCCGAAATCATTACGTGCGCTGATGATAATCGATGTACTTTTTTTTTTATTATTATTATTTTTTAGGGAAAAAAATTCCGTCCCGATTTTTATTTTTTTTTTTCTTTCTTTTTTTGATACGAAATCAAACAATCAGGCTTATCTATGTATCTTTCTATTCGCGTCTCGACATATAACTTTAACTCCATCGTTACCCGGAGGTCTCCCTCTTCGTGTGGACGCAAATGGTATGTACAATTAACACCCCATTCCGCATTAGTATGTGAAAGGTAGCTATTCTTAGCAGAATGAAGGAAGCTTTGTTACGCCTCCACCCCCAACATATCGGGTATATGAATAGCTGCCGAGTGGTCTAGCCGAATGTCGATTCTCCTGGTATAATTGTATGACCGAATTGTAAGTTAGCGTCATATGCATAATAAATCACATAATATTTTCAGAACGAGAATCGGTACTGAGACTTTGAAAAAAGTGGCTTTCTATGTTTTTTAAACTACTCAAAAAGCGCCGATCTAATATCGCACACTACAACTTCTAGACTATACAAATTCCAACTTTCCGCAACGAAAGCGTACCTAGATGCAATAATGAATTCTCGCATCGCTGCGCAAAGGAAACCTTCATCGCGGGGGGTTGAGTTTTTTTTATCTTTTTTTTTTTTTTTTTCCTCTCACAAACAGGTTTTATGGTTCTCTAAAAGCTTCAGTATGCGTTTCTTCGGTTGTGCCTTTTTTTTTACTAATTAGGAAAAATTAAAAAAAAAAATTTTTTAAATAGATAGTTTCAGCTCCGAGGATGCAATTGTAAGTGTGACACATCTAATGGATTGGTTACGACCGGCAACTGAGTCGGACATCAAATAATGCTTACAGCACGCGTGACATAATAGAATAATCAATACTCGAGGTGTTTTACAAGTAATTTCCTTAAAAACCAGGTCATCTTATAATCCAACGCCTTACAAAATTTTCCGACAGGGGTAGCGAGCTCAGTATTGTGCTGCAGTCTGTCGGAGCGAAAAATAAAGCAAATGTAATTTTTTTCGAAAAAAAAAAAAACGATCGAAGCGTCCTCCATCGATAGCCAAAGTCCGTTTCTCCATTTAACATCGCTCGATAAGGAAGAACTTCACGATAGCTCAATTGTTTGACTTCGTCGAAATCTGTATTATTGACGGAGTACGATTTTCAAATTTTTACAAATATTTGAATAAATTTTTTTTCTTTTTTTTTTACTCCGAATCGACTAGTTTCACTATTTTATACATCAAAGGCTCGACTTATCAATCACACGGAATTCCACCAGGTTCATCACGCTTCTGACTTATCTGTGTCATCTGATTCAGCCCTTCTTTATACTTCGTGCGATAATGATACTCGGCTTTACAGTCGAGTGATATTCCTTTGTTTCTATAAAAATTCATTTCCTTTATCTCCTTTCATTCTCCTAAGGCTATTGAAAATCGCTGGGTCTTCTAAAAATATTATCTCAATCGTTGAATGATCGGAAAAAAAAAACCCGGTTTGCATCATACCCCCTAATCATGAAGTGAGATAAGATGCAATATACCTAGATCTGCGGTATCTAAACTCTTGGGAACGTAGCTTCTACCCCGCCGACTTATATCATCCTGAGCATAAATCGTTATACCAATATATACCTATCTACCCCTCGTTTAGGCGACGTCACACGGCCACCCTTCTCATCTTACCAAGAGCGTGGAAAATCTGCAACGTTTCACGCTCGGCTTATCCCGTGGAGCAAAAAAAAAATACAAAAACAAAAAAAAAAAAAAAAATCTGTAACCGCAGTGTGTGAGAAAAACTACACAAGTACGCGACATAAATAGAGAGATTTTATGAAACCGGACATATCGGTCATAAATTTTTATACGCAGGAATGAATTAATTTCGTAAGTAAACGAGATTAACCAAAGGGTATCTTGCGATAGGTACAGAGAATTTTCACCAGTCCCAATATTTCCAGAGGATTATCTTCTGAAATCGGAATACCGTGTTCGATTTTTTTTTTTTTGTTTCCTTCTTCTCCGTCTAGTCGCCAATTCTTCATAGTAACGCGTCAATGCAAAAGAATGATGTGAATCGTGAAACGAATCTTTAGGGTCGAGTACATCGCATCCAGTATCGACCCGTGGCACACACTGCGTGGGGGAATCCCCTGCACAGCATCCCCCATATATCAGTATGAAATACACGCACATTCTCAATTCTGCTAAAAAGTTTATAAAAATGAGAGCGAGAAGTGAATCGCAATGTTTTTGTAAAGTAGTGGGTAAATTTTCTCGCTAGAGTAATTCTAATCTTAAATCTTAAAGACAATGCGAAGTATCTCGTGTTTCTTATGCTATGAAAATCGTCGTACTATGATAAAAAAATCATTTTCAGTATGAGCGCTGATAAGCGGAGAAGACTTTACGAAATGACAAGGTTTTCGGCACCCATAATCGCGCAGATAAATTTTTACCAGATGAAATCTACTCGTTATAAAATAGATTTTTGTTCGCGACTTCCACCACGTCGAATACGCCCACAACCCTAAACTCGATATGATAAATACCATTCACGATGAAGACCAGAATAGTATTATTGTACAGTTTTTCTTAGGAGCCGTATTAAAGTCCAATTACTGGTGCAACTTTGACAATCATACTCCATCTCCAGATCGGAGTATCTTGTTCGATGCGTGCTTGAATGCAGAGCTAAATGAAAGAGACATCGATATTTTTCGATCTAGATTGATTCCATAAGATATAATTTCCAATAGATAAAATCCAAAAAAAAAAAAAAATTAGAAATTCGTGAAATTTGCTTCAACTTGTTACACTCGGCGTCAGCTCACTGTACCCACATAAATGGCTGGTGGTTTTTCAAGAGGTGGATCGGTTTACCCTTGCAAAGGTCAAGCCCGAGTTCAACTGAGGGTAACTGTCAGACGCGGCACACGAAACCGTAGGGTACCTTGAAATATTTATAATTCAAGGTATACTAGGATGTCGGGTAGAATTTATACAGGTCGACTGAACACGGATCCCGCGGGATCTTACTCTGCCGTTTCTCGTATGTAGTACATACCTACGCGGTACGGGTACAAATACACCATCGAATTTGTATCCCTGGCCTTGTTACATGTACTATATAACATGCACTTGCTCGGGGGAGTAGAAAGCCGGAAGGATTGACGTGGAATATCGTTCAACGTTAATAAACCAGACATACGCTTATCACCAGGTCATGACATACCGTCAGTCGTATATGTTTCATGAAAGGCCACCAAAGGAATCAACAATTCCATTATAAATAAAACGCGTTGATGATGCAACGATGATCTCATCATTTACCTATAGGCGTTTAATGAAGTGAGAGGTGATGCCAGTTTTGAGAAAATTTTGGCAGAAACTAAGCGTTTGAAATTCTAGTTCATACCTCCAGATCCTAGAATTCAAAGAAGCTTATAGATTTCGGGGTTTCGACCTACAACTCCACGACCCTTGATAAAACGTTTCGTGATTTTATTGTCGAATAGATTTCGAGTCGCAGATAAAATCGATCGTTGATTTGATTTCCGTCAGACTTTTCATCGAGTAAATAAAATCTAAAAATTTATCAGGATTTAGGGATGCAGAGGATCCTCATTTACACCCCTGAATCCATGCGTAGGACATCGTCCTGCTGAAAGAGAATTATATTTTTGCCCATAGAGCTGGAGAACGAAGGAATTGAGGCTTTCCAGGATCGAACTTAAGTTGCTATTAGGAATCGGGAACATAATCGAAAATACATCATGCATGGATTATTATGAATGTCATTCAAACATGGCTTGAATGGTACCTACGCAATACTCATTTGACTGATGCGGCGCGTGTACATCGACTACGAATAAAACAGGAAATAGATCGAGTGCGTAGGAAACAGGAAATGGATAGGTACAGTAAAATGTAGGCCGCGATCTTTTAATGAGAGGGTTTCTAGCGCGATAGGCAATCTGACAGATCGGAACCCATTCATCGCTATCTAAGGGTTGTAAGCGGGTTGTTAAGCGTTGGTAATAACCCGTATGGCATCACCTTGCAATTAACTTACATCATGATGAGAGTATTTTTTGACAAGGTCCGTTTATTGGACAAAGATTTTGGCAAATCTTTTGCGAATCTGGTTCACCTTTCGACGCAGTTAATTCAATGAGAAAAGAAGAAAATTGTGAGAAAATGGAAAGCATATAGTTGTGCAGGGGAAATACATAATTTTTATTTATTCAACCCGAAAGGAAATGGTATTACAGTTATTATACGTAAAGAAGAATTGGAAGATTCAAATCCATAAATACGGTATTTTTCACGTTTGGTTTTACGTTGGTCGTGTTTCAAGTGTTTCAAGTGTTTCCATTGCTTAAATTACCGTATTCACTATTTGCCTTCAGTAGTTTATTGTAATATGTAGTATATCGTGGTCCACTTTCTTGCCAGGGTCGTTCAATGATTGAGGGAAAAGGGATGAGACTTTTCAATGGATTTCTGCTATTCACGATAACACGATGATCTTTGAGCCCGAAATTAACTGCGCCGAAATTCGACCTCAATTTCGATAGTCGAATCTCCTGTAATGGAAGAGATAAAATGAATACAGATACTCAAATATTTTACATAGTAAAACGATAATTTTTATCGGTAAATAATTATCTCAGCTGATAAGGCACGTACACTCGTGCATTTATCCACAATTACGTAAAACTACGAAATATCGTTCTCCTCCAATGTATAGTACATCCTCTTTAATCTCATAATTTAAATTGCGTCTTTGTCAGATATGAATTCGGCAAAAACTAGTAACGTGACGATAATTCATCTCGCGATTTCCGCGTGTCATTGCCTTAATTTTTGCTCTCGAAATAAAACAAAACTTAATTGCTCCAGTACCAAGTAATACAGCAATTAACACAATCGCTGGTCAATACGCACATTACCCAGAAAAAAAGGTTGCCTTCCACTCTGCATAATCACTTCGCATAAATAAATTGAGATTTTAAAAGGATCGATTAAGCTTTGAGAAAAAAATTTCTTTGCTTACGATTCGGAATGGCTTTTAGTCGCAAATGGTCATCCAGAAAAATCTCATCCTTCCGCTCGCTTTCGGGTCACTTCCGATTGATCAGTGACAGGGTACATCCTCGCCCGGTTCATAGATCGAAAAATAAGCAAATCCCCAGACGACAAAGGACGCTGTCAGCACAAGTATGGTCATAAAACTAAAACCATCCCAGCCAAGGATTATTTGACTAGCTGAACGACTAGGCTTGCCATTTTTTTGGCCATTTTCAAAGTATATCTGCTTTGTACTGTCAGTCGACATCGTTACGAGGCGAGGAAACTCCTATTGTAAAATATAATATCCGTTAACATTGTCTTATACCTGTCTCAGCCATGATAATGATAATGAATTAATTGTCATTAGCGGGAATCGATTAGATTGCAATTATCCTCCGAAGAAATCCATCACTCATCTTTACGACTGACAAGGTTAAAGTAAGTCGAAAATTTCCACCTTCATATATTCGTTACACTCATTGCTTCACCGGGACAGTATGACGTAATCGCGAAAAACTATAGATGTAACCTTTGCAAATATTGCAAAAATGGAAAAAGAGTATCACTGCAAATTCAAGTCTGATAACTATATCGAAATACATTTTATACTAATATATAGACTTGATGAGGTGAAACGCGAAGTGTTAATACCGAAAAATCTGAAAGTAAGCAATTTCTAGCGAAAAAGGGTCAAGTGAAAGATTCACGTTGGATTCATTTGGCGAGGTTTTCATTCGACGACAATTTCTAGACTCTTAAAAAGTTGAATTTAAATGACTATAATGCCGCGCTAGGGGTAGAATTGTTTGGTAGGTATGTTCGCAGTATGAAACTTGCCAAGTTTTTTTCTCATCGACATAAGAGTCACAGTTCGTAACATTTAGCATCTTGGATTTGTTCCAACTCTTTCATTTTCATCGCATAGTATCCCAGCGAGTAATTTTTATCGGGGAAAGTTTAGGTAAGGAAAGCAATACGTATCTACCCCACGATTAGACCACGTGAATTCAGTGCCAAGTCTTCGGGTTAGTAATTGATCCCAAGTAGAGAAACCAGCTGGTACATCGTAATCACATACAATCAAGATCCTCGGTATCAGTCACGCGCAGGCACGATCGATCATGAACATAATTAACTATATCAAGAATAGAATTATATTAACGCATCCATATCATGTTATCCATAATGTTGTCCCTAGGTTCGCAGCTATATTAACAAGAAATTATTCGAAATCGTTAGGATCGAATACTAATTATTATAGTTAGATACTTTTTGATTAACTTGTAATAACTATAAACTCCTTCGATCGATAGTGACCTATTGATTAATTCAAGCTTGAAATACTTTCGGTGATACGTTAGGTATATACCATCGATCATACTAAATCGAGAATTGATACGAGCCGAGCGATTGGCAAAGATGTTTCTTCGGAGATAAAAAAAAGTCTGAAAAGTGAATAGCTAATCTTGTCGCTAAATTTTTCGTCTGAATTAATGATGAGCTCAAGCACAAGATCAATTAGTAACTCTCCGTTTCTAATCGTCGCTTTGATCAGATCGGTTTTATCGAACATGCCGCAACCCACGATGTCGAATTGACCTCAAAATCGGACTAGACTCGAGCCTCTAATCAAAATTTTCAATAAATTGCTAATTAGGAAAGTCAATAGATCATGACGACGTGCCACGCGGGATAATTAGAGTTCAAAGATCGCCTTCATCTTCTAATCCCATTGTCCATTCAGGGCACCCGCTTAGCTTAGGATTATAGAAATTTAAAGGGAAACTCCTGAGATCCATTCCGAGTCGAAAGATCTGAGTTTCGGGAGGGAATAGAAGTTCTGTTCATAGTTCATCAAGACCCAAGTGAATAGAATGGGAATGTATGATTCTTAGACTTCTTTTCCTCGTCATTTTCATCAGCCCAACGATACTGCGTTGTGCGTTCTACAAACGACAATTACTCTCATTCAGAGCCATGTATAGCACTAGACTGTGAATTATTTTCCTTTAAACTGGATTACGTTGAATTTTTTACGGTAAAATATGATTTCCACAAAGGACAAGATTTTTTCTGCGTATTCTCCTTCATGGGAGTCAACAGAACCATTTATACTTATTATGTAAACTGCAGGAATCAATCACTTCGTCAATGGGATGAATGAGAGAAAAAAAAACAAGAAATGCGAATTTTTATTCAAATTTTGATGATTTTATTTATTCACCGATTATCTAACCGATAGACTTCACGCCAGAGGTTTCAGCGAAGCAAGCGAGAATGGGCAAGACAGCTCGATACAGATCTTGTTCACAGTGTTTCTTTCGGTTAGTATGCCTTCCCAATGACGCGGCTATTGAATTCAGTCTGACGTAAATTCTATGATTGACAATCGGGCGCAATACGAAAAGCAGAGCTTCCTGTTGAGAAGTCATTATTATCATTGATTTTACTCTCCCCTAAACCTCTATTATTCCATCTAGAATTGTCCGTGTATCGCAAGCGTGAATCGTCGTGAATTGGTCTTCCAGACTTCGAAATAATACGATTGTCAAATCAATTGCAGCACTCGGTAATATCGGTGCTAGATTTCCTCCAGGCAAATAGCCAGTAGCCAATACCACCGCCCAAGGTAACCGCCATACACAGCCAAAAGTTGTAAGTCATGAAGATCAGCATGAGGAAGTAGCTGACGATGATTTGGACCATCTGCAGTACAGTTTGAAAAAGATGCACTCCGGATACCATGGATGGTCTGCGAAAAGAGCATTTCATTCAGAGAGATACATTCGGTTCATACTTATAGTGAAATCAGATACTCACTTTTTGGAACCGTTTTCGTTGCTGGCGTATGCGATGGACGCACTGATGAACAAGTATTCACTGTGAATATAAATTTAATTATTTCCCGTATAAAAAGCAGGTTACTTTCTACAATTTTAACTGAAAGAGTTCAAGGCCTACCGGTAATTCTTGAGACCTTCGTATATGGCCGCCATTAGCACGATTCCAACCATGGAACCGAGTATTCCCTGCCAGTCAGTAGTCCTCCATCCATCGAAGAGGATGGTCTCGGTGACCCCGATGTTAAAAGACATCTAAAACAGGAGCAGAAGAGATCTGAGACTCGAAAATCTGGGAACTTGCTACCTCGAATGAATTCTCCTTATGATGAAATATGTTTTAAATGGTTGGAAACTGAGTCTATCCATCTGGTGACATTCGGGAAATGATGCATTTCGTACGGTAGATTGTTTCCCCAATTATTACTTTTATAGTTTTAATCGATAACTTACGGAGTGCATGATGACGTTAATGTGTTTTAGGTCTTCTTTGTGAAAGGGACCGATATCTGTTCTAGAATGAATTGACAGACGAGAAGCTGCTTCAATGTGTTAAGACGTTTCGTTATCGTCCTGATAAGATATCTGTCTATCTCAAAGAATGGGTATGGTGGGGACTTAAGCTCCACTTTACTCAATCGATCATCGGTCAATCGGAATTACACATTTGCCAGTGCTCCATAGACCATGTATGTATGCGATTCCGGCCTGATCCAATGCCTCTGAAGTAACGAAGACGGAGATTCTTTCATGCGAACTATACTCGCATGCGATAAACAGCTACAAACTAAACCATGTTAGTTAGCTCGGTGAAATTTGTAGCCGTTTAATTTCACCGCAGTTATTCCGATAAGATCAGCTTACTACTCGATTTCTCGATAACAGTTCAACAAGTATCGACGATAAGGTGGTATGCGTTCATATGTATGACCACAAGTCAATTGTAGTACATATACCAAGCCAGTTTCTAGGCAACAATCACGTATACCTCTACATCGGTATCTCATTTCGAAACCTTTATGGCTTAGCGAATGAACACAGGCATAATAAAATCATCACCTCTTATGAGTTGTTGAATTTTTCAATCATCCCGTGGCAATGTTCAATCGGTAGAATACGATCGTCAAATAGGTTTGATGTGATGCCTGAGGAACGATTTCATTTTGAATAATTATTATCAAATTAGATAATGGCAACACAAATGGCCATCACATCGACAGAACATAAATCGACATCGAATTCATCAAAGAGTTCATCCGATATTAACGTGCTTGGAATCGTAGAGAACGAAGATTACGGAGAGTCTAATCGCAGATCTTCCGAGTCTGTGAACTTGGCGAACTCCCAAAAGCTCACAGTCACAGCTAACACCAAGGTATTATATGAGAAATGAACAATCGTTTAAACAGCAAAAAGTTATCAACCATTTTCGACAAGATTAATTACTTGCTCTTCGTCGATCTTCAGAAAGTTAAGGATGACGTATGGGCGTCTTACTATCATTGCTTGCTCGCCATTATAATGACCAACAATATTCATAACTGGATTCCTGGTTGGTACAACCGAGGACATATCATATCCCGAGGTAAGTAATGCCGATTATAAAAAAACCGAGGCAAACAACCCTTTGAAAGACTTAAAATTTCTCAGGTTTACTGGTCCTTCACTTCATGCTGATAATGTTGTTCATACATCTGCCAATAAACTACATGGAAATGTTCCTAGCGCAATACACTAAGGAGCCTCCCATCAACCTTTGGAAGATCTGCCCGATTTTTCTCGGTAATGAATCCGACGTTATATCTATGGGCGCGTTTCTCAGTTTCACTTGAATTCGAAAAAGAAAAACCTCCGACTTGGGAGTAGGATTTCTTCGAGTAAATCCACAACTGGTTTATCTCATCGTAATTGATATGATAAGCAATGAGAATTAACGAGCTGAACCGGTCTCTCACCTTCTCCAGGTTACTGTTACTTTCTCATCGCATATTCCGCGCTACAGTCGTGGTTGGAAACCGTCTCGTGTGGACAAAACTTGCTCTACCTGACGGAGACCCTTTTCGAACAAGCACCCTGGCTCAGGTGTCCTTCAGAGCTCGGTGAAAGGTGCCTGGTTGTAACTGAAGAGACTAAACTGTCCATGGATTGCAAGCTGTCTGAAAACGGTGCTGGCATATGGTGCCCCGATCGAGGAGACTTCGACTTTTCAGCCCAACTATGGTTCAAGTAAAGTGGCTGTCATACTTCATGGTCCTTCGACTATGAGAAATGATAAAACTGATGATAGGAATAATTAAAAGACTTTTTTGAGTAGGTCAAGGTACGTAGAGCAATTGACTGATAATCCTTTGCGGCTTGATATACAGTGGAAACTTGTACTTTGTTCTATCGCTCACTGGCTTTTCGTAATGTTGAGCACCGTGCGAACTATCTATAAGTTTGGTACGGTAAGCAGCATTCCATTTATTCGTCTGGCTTATTGCTATGATAGAAATGAACTAATCGTAAACATAGACGATCTACTGCTTGGCTTTTGCCATGACATTATTTGGCCTGGCGAACGCATTGTACATCCTGATCAACCTACACATATCGGATCTTTTGAAACTAGTATTTCGACCGCCAGAACTCAACGACTTCGTAAACGAAGAGGTCAGTTTCCCCGCAGCTCTATACGCAATTATTTCGCTACTAATCTCATTTTTTCTTTATAGTTTTGGGCAATCGCCTATCTAGCCACTATATGGCGAGCCCAAGTCACGATACCACCTCTGACAATGACGTTCATCGCTCGAGTCGATTCAAAGTTTGATGTCGCTTGGTCTGCAGTCATCATCACCTTCGGCTCTTTTACGCTGATATTATTGAAAGCCACGATGCGTATTGGACTTTTGAGAATAATTGCTGATCAACTGAACATTGAGAGCCGGATTTTGTCAATGAATAGTTAGAGCTCTTACCCCATTCCACATCCCTGCACCTTACAATCACACGATTACTGATTAATATCACAACGTATTTACGGCAGATGCAAGCATCGCAATGGCATTGATGCCCCAGCACTTTGGCACGCTGCCTTTGTCACTTATGTGGACATTTTATTGGTTTGCAATACGATACTCTCTTCTCTTGCTCCAATCTGTAAGTGAAGTGTACTCCACTAATAAAGGTTGCATTTTGATCTCGACGAACTATTTAACAAGTTTTTCTTTTATCTCTGATACAGACAATGGTGACGCAGGCAATCCTGGAGAACTTTTTCCTCAAGCATAACGTGAGGACAGAATTTCGAGTATACTTTGTCAGCCTTTATTGTATCGCTGGTTGCATCGTAAACGTCGTTATCATCCTCAAGGTAAAGTCTCATGATTATAAATTCAGCGTGAAATTCATGACATTATTTTATCCCCAGGAGTCCGCATTGCCCTATATGTACGTCATCTACTCTCGCATCGTCTTCACTGGTGTCGCCTTGATGCCTTTAGTGGAATCGATTTTTATACTCCTCATTTATGGACTCGGTGTCTTCATCGATGACATACACTTCACTCTCGGAACACCACCCTCGTTTTACTGGCGACTCTGCTGGACAGCACTTCCGTTTACTTTAGGGGTAAAGACGGCTGGATTTTTATTGAAAGAGATCTCTTCTTATACTCGGATGAAAATCCTTTTCGAATTCCATGCACCGATGGAAAGTCGTCCCAAAAAATCCAAAGAAATGCATTTGAACCTCTGATATTGTTTTCAAAGTAGTGAACTTCCTTTTCCAGACAATGAACGTTCTCACCCTGATCGCAGACCTGAACAAGCTCATGCCGCCATTAAGTACTCCTCTCTGGTGTCTGAAAGGAGCTTTGCTGGCTATAATTCCGGTATTTGCACTGAAGCAAATCATGCACGCGGTATCCAACGACGTAAGAGAATTCACCAAGTCTTTCCCTACCATAACGAGTTTCTATCACCAACGTTTGCGAACCGGTACAAGTAATTAACTCTGGGCCATTAAATGACAAAGTGTTTATCAACTGATTCGAGGATCGTTGGGATACTGCTTTACATTTGTCTGAAAGATCGCGTCAATTCCGTTAATCATTTTCTCTTTCATCACACCTACGTAATATGATTCTATTTTTCTTTTTTTTTTTTCCTTTTTTTTTTAATCAGCAATCGTGGTAGCCAGCCTCATATTAATTCCAGAAAAATAAAAACATCCTCCAGTTCTTCTCCTTGCCCTCATTCTTCTGAAACCCTGCCCTTTGACTCTCGGCTCCCTTTTTATAAAGCATTGAAATATCTATTGATCTCACCAGATCTGGTGGTAGAAAGGTATATGGTACACGCTTTATCTCGGACAGAACGAAAATGAGAAAGCTCTAATATTTCCATCATAATCAGAGCTGTTTATACTTTACTTGTTTTTTTTTTTTTTTTTGTGTTTTTTTTCTGTTTTTTTTCTTCGCTTTATTAAAAAAAAAAAAAAATTGTTGTACGGACAACAATTTCTCGCTCCACGCAAAAAAAAGGCCTACCAAATACACCCACGCGCGATAATGTATATATATCATTCTACTGCTCGTACCACGCGAGAGCGTATAATACGAGAGGCAAAATGCATGCGAGGCACGATCCCGTTACGTTATTATTATATTTCGACATGGAAACGCAGTAGTTAATATATTGGGTCAACTCAATGACGGTTAGTTGGTTATATAAATTGGATCGATCCCTTCCCTCTAACCGAAATAATTTCCACGGTTATAAAATGTCGTAATTATTCCCTTCGCAGAATCTTGCATATCTCTTCAATCCCGTATTCGATTGGGGTCCCCAGGACAGAGAAGTGCGCAAGGCGAGGAAGCGGTTCAATCCAAAAACCGAAATCCGTTCGGAACCCGTACGTACCGTCGGTTACGTGAAGCCTCGCGATTCCGAACGAGATTCAAACATAGAATAAAATTCTAAACGTGAGGAATATGGAGTGCAGAAGAGACGGTATGAAATTTATTCAAATTTCAATAAGAAAAATCAAAAATTAACATTCAAGGGTCGCAAACGCGACCTAATTCTCGCGCCTGCGCTTAGATCCGATTAACGACCCCAGGACTATACTGTACAGAGAAAAACCTTTGCTCCATGCCATCCCCGGCCTCATTCCCTTTCGAACGTCCTTCGGATCGCACCCTCCGCAACCCTCGCAAGGTTGAGAACGCGCAACCTGTGGCTCCCGTTCGGGTTGGGCCGGGCCACCGCGAATTGGTATTGGGTGCTAGCGGGAATCCCCCTTTGGCCGGAAGTGGGCCGCACGCTCTGTTCTCGCCGACTAGGCTCAGTGGCACTCTCAGCTCCGGGCTGGTCGGATGCGCGTCTACGTATCGTTGGAGTCGGTCTTTTCCACGCTATAAGCCGAACTTCATAGACCCGGTGGCGATGTAACACGGGTCGTTGATTAACTATATACATATAAAAAAAAAAAAAAGAAAAAAGAATTTAACGCCCACGTCTCCGTGTAAATTTCACAGCCTATAGATCGCATACTTCCACTTCCGTTCGATTAAATCCGCGAAGAGTTCGGGCCGACGCCCGGTGAAAAAAATTCGAAAGAAAGTAATAATTTATTTCTCTCTTTTTTTATTCTTTCGTTTCTCTTCTCCCCCTTGCCCCTCTCTTCTTTTCTTTTCTTTATATAAATTTAAAAGAAAAGAAAAGAAAAAAAAATTGGTCAAAAACATGGCCATTTCAATCAACGGTTTATTGGAAGAACTTTGTCAAGTGGGACGACGCGTGGTCGATATTGACTAGCTAAAATTTCAGACCCATTATTCACCTCACGTTTGGGGCGTAACAGGTGATATCCCGCGAAAGGACGAAGGAGACTTAAAACTGAACCAAATCAAACTTGTAATAAATCATGATAAAAATCGTCTAAAATTATTCTAAATAAACTCAGTAATTAAAATGGACGGATAAAACTTTCTCATAGATTTTCTACCATTTGGATATATATATATATATATATATATATACATGTATGATAAACCGTAAACCGTAGCTATAATATATAGCTGTACAGGTGTGCAGCTGGTTCGTAATTCGTTATTCGTTATTATTCTGCTTTTTTGGAAAAAACCTGTATAGCAAAATTGAATAAAGCGTGTAAAAATGAAATGAGTGATCGTCGTCAAATGAAGCGAATGAATTTTATTAGCGAGGCGTCTATTGTTTAAAAATTAATTACACAAAGGTGAACTTCTGTCGATATATGCATGTGTACCCAACTCGGGGCTGACGGCAACTAAGCAACGAACAACTTGTTCTACACATCAGAAACTATTGCTACTCCTGCTGCTGCTGCTGCTGTTGTCGTTGTTAGTTCAGTTACGCAAAAATTACGACTACTCTGGGAACAATGATGTACACCCATACTCTTGAGTCGATGAGAACACAGGTAATTATTAACTACGAATGGTAATCGCTGGTATTCTAGCTTCATGCCTCGTCTCAACGGAGGATAAAACTTAAATACACCAATTGTCGCACATGCTATTATTACAGGTACTACATAATAGTGTATACTGTTAAATAAATCATTAAAATTATTCCTATATCATAATTTTCGATAATTCTTTTCAAAAATCGATAAAATTATGGGATTCTTTTTTTTTTTTTTCTATCTTATCCGTGAGAAACTTCTCTTTCCTTTTTTTTTTTTTTTTTTGGCTGATGAAATGACCAAGACAAGACAAGGCAACTTAATATGATTATCAAATATTTACATCATCAAGAGATAATTTTTGTATTTATATCCCATGAGATACGAACACGTTTCGCGTACGAGTGCTCCGAATTGTACATAAAAACGATCGCGTATACTATACGTATAGGGTACCTAGAGATATACCACTTTGTCGTGGTTTTTTGCAAGGCGATAACGCTTTAACCTTTGCGATAAACTTTTCATTCGAAGAACAAATTGCCCGCGTATTATATGATGTAAATTTTGGATTTGGCAAGCTATCGTACGCGAAATTAATGTTGAAGAGATCGCGTTAGCAAATTGCGGCCAATATCAGTAATCAAATAACTAGCTTCGAATTCACCAGCGACGAGCCGGGCTTATACTACTAATACGATATGTGTTCTCGGTTTTGTTATAATCCCTACATACCAATTCCACGACGAATTATTAGTCTGCTAATATACCGAGGAAAAGATATCCCCTTCACTCATAAGTATCTTCTTGTTATATCAACGGCGCAGATTCTATTCACAGATCTTTATAAACTTCAAATCAACCTCCCTGATAAAACCTGGAAAAAATCGCCTGCATTGAAGAATGAAGTCTATTTTTTTTTTATTTTTATTTTTGCAAATCTTTAAAGCACCCCTAAGGACGAGGATAATGCCCAGGATCCATCGGCAAGGACCGGCAAGGAACTCATATTAGAGATTCGCGTCCGACCTGTACCGTTCTACGTTATTTCCTATCATGTTTTGAATTTTGCAAATTTCTGATAGAATAAAAAAAAAAAAATGACTGGAATATGTATTATTTTTCGAATTTTTTCAAGCTTTCAGTAAAGGATTATTTTTCATGGAATAATGATATTCTGCATGTTCTATGTAATTAAATATTTTATCGTAGAAGCCGTTGTCGTGTTCGGACGAGGAATAAATATGAAAAAAAAAAATAAGAATGAAAACAGTATAGAATTTGTAATAATATTTTCTGCACGACAGTGGGCAATTGAGTACCTGATGAATCCTTCGATTTTACTCAGGATAGATTTTTACCCGATATTATATAGCCTGCTACATCGCGGGCGAAACAGGATTGCAATCATTATCGAATTTGGAATTGATATAAAATGATAAATAAAAACAGTTTAGAATTCCGTGAATTTTTATGTGCCTGGGCGTAAAAACGGTCACGAAAGTTACGTCAGATCCGCTGAAATCTGTCATTTTTAATGAAGTTATTATAACAAGCGTGCTTTACGGCGGAAAATAATGATAAAGGCGTTAACGATGGAGTTTAATTTTATGTAGAACGAAGAACGAGCCGAATATAAAGCCCTTAAAAATGGTGCCACTGCTGTTATAATTAGAGATTATAATCCCGGGAGAGGCTTGTGGCCGATCGATAATCGATACTCGTTTATAATAGGCGAGGAATTGAAACGAATCCCAGTAGCTAAAATTATTGTTAGACTAGAATTTCAATCTACCATTTATGGTGTACGTGCCTATCCTGAAATTTCACCTCCCTCAATTTTATTCCGTTTTTTTATTTTACATTTCTCTTCTCCTATCTCTGACCGAGTTCCAGTCATCGATCGATTCTACCACCGATTGTGCACATAGCTAAACCAATTTTTATCTGTATCATAAATATCATAGCATATAATGCCATGATATAGGTCTGCCATAAATATTCCGATTAATAATTTACTCGCAAATCAATTCATATTATTGGCTATTGGAAAAAAAAAAAAAAAATAGATCGGTAATTTTTCTGTCACGCGTATAACGAAATCCCGTACCTACGTACTTATAGCTTGTAATTGTTAAATTGAGAAGCCTTCGATCAACCCGAGCAACCCGCAAGTCTACTTTAGCTAACAGGATTACTAATCGACCCACAATCACATCTGCTGAAAAATAATAATAGTTTACTTTACTCGCTATATCAATTTATAAAATACAATAATCGAGTCCAGATCACGAAATCAAGTCGCTATTAGAATTCCCACATTTCACACGCGCTACTTATCGGCAGATAATAATAGACGAACCGATTTAACCGGATTCACATTAGCTTTTGCGTTTTTATCGTCTTGTTATGCTTGATCTGAGAAAATACCAACTTCTACTCTTATTTATCGGTCTGGCGTGCACAGCTCTGTGACAGGATAAATTTCTATCATAAATTTGTTCCCGATATAAACATTTGAGTATGGTGGTGGTACAGTGGACAAATTCTATGCTATGACGCTTATAGGTCGTCCGACGAACTAAACTCTCTGTATATCTATTCTTCCAATCTTTTATTATCCGCAAACAAGATCGGCTAATTATAAACAGTCGATCCGGAACGGTTTAGTAATCAAACGGCACCAACGTGGATCGCACGTTTCTAATCGGTTGCCGATTTTTCATTCCAATCGCTGCCACTTTGTTTTTTTCCAAGAATCGATCCAATATACCTACGATTTTTTGTACGGCTCAGGTTTTCGGAAAAATACAAAAGCTCGACGGTGACGACGTGCAATTGATGACGATTGTCTCTTCACTCGACGCGGTTTCTCGTTTTGACTTGAACAAGAGCTTAACAGTCGATGCGAGATTTCTTTTGTGTAATTATATACATATATATATATATAGTACATCTTGTAATTAGGTTTAACCCTGATAAAACGAAATGTCTAAAGGTTTAACCGAGGCTGTATTATACTCACTGCACGTAATTTCAAAAGCACAATGGTTCGCGAGGAAAGGCATTAAAAAAAACAAGGAAAATGTTACCCTGGGCTCAAAGTAGTACGTATAGGTGTACATTCCCAAACCATCCGCGGAGCGAAGTACTAGCTATATAATCCCGCGAATCCTCGTTGTTCCAGGTTTTTAATCGCGAGCCTGAGGTCTTAGTCGGAGGGGAAATTAGAAGGAAAATTTTAATGGATGGAACTAATTGCCGAGGGAATAGAGAATCGGTTCAAAAATCAATGTCTTAGTTGAATTTGGACTGATGATTATTTTTTTATTTTTCTTATTTTTTTTTTTTTTTATTTTTATTTTCCTTGCAGATTCACATACGGATGATCCTGTCGAGCAACAAATATCCTGTCGATTTAAAATTCTCCGCAGAATGAATATATGGCTGAAAAAAAATCGCCGGTACAATATATTAAGTGACGAATAAAATAATGGAGATTCAATCAAAACGAATCGCGGAGTCGGCGATTATACGGAGTCGAAATTTTTACGAGTCGGAATCTTAATCGTCTGAGTAAATGATGGGGAGTATTTATTGAACAGTTGAGTAGTTGGCGTGGTTTTGAAATTTTTGAAAATGATTTGAAGTGGAGTTACTGATTTTCGGATCGAAATAAAAGTAGTTTTTTCTATCGATGTCTATCTTGCCTGTTTAGAGTAGAATAGATCTTTCGCACCTAAACAATTTTTTCTACTTGAGCTTTTTGACGGTGAAATATTTGCTAAAATCTTTACTACCTTAATCTATAAGATAAAGTAACCTGAAACGGGACCAAAACGTATTTTGAAAGTGAACGTGGTGATTATTCGACGCTGACATATCTGTAGATAAAAATTTTTAAGAACTTATAAAGCTAGGCCTTTGAGGTTGAAAAATCGAATTGACCATTTTTGAAACGGCCTAATTTGAAAAACTGATTGACTTGTGTACCGACTGTAAAAACACAATCAGAAATAAAAAAAAAAAAGTAAAAAACAAGTAGATAAATAAATCCTCGACATCAAGAAGTGAGACGGAAAAGGTGAAACGTCCAAGAAACAAATCGAGGAAAAGAGGAAAGAAGCAATGCCTCCGCCAACCTCGTCGAGGGAGGATTGCGAAGCAATTCGCATGGAGTCCCTCGGGAAGACTTCCGCTTCTAGACCACCTGGCCAGAACGGAAACGCAAACACGGAAATACCGGGAAATTCAGGTACGCAATAATAACTCTATACCAATTTGAAAACTAATCTGAAGAACTCCTCGGAGCGGGGAGATGGAAAATCTGGGATTCACGAGGACCGAAATGTTTTCTTCTTTTTTTTTTTTTTTTAATAGATTTTTTCAATATAACAACACTAATGCATTACCGACGTTAAGCGTTCATGGTATAAGTAAAACTATTGCAAACCGTATACCTAGATGAATCTCTATCGACTGTTGGCGGGATAAGAGGATAATGAAAGCGTATTTGGACGGTCAAACTTTTTAAGCATTGAACTACTCCGCTTCACCTAATTATATCTAACAAACGTTAATTGAAAGACGGACCCTGGGGATTCGTTAGCGATATTAGCAGGCTTAGATAATACATACGTATGACATAGCCTATAGCCTTCTTTGATCCCGAGCTTTGGTCCTATTCTATTGAATGATTACCTAATATTAGAAATCCGTTAGTTTTTGGTATATAGTCGACACGCGGGGTAATCGTCGAATTTAAACTGGAGGATAAAAGGTACAGGATCTATAATCGTCGTAAAAACACTTCTTGATAAAAGTGTTAAAACGCGCTCCGAAAAGATCCACCCTGAACTCGTCTTGGAATTGCTTTTTCGTGACTTGAATTCGAAGGGATTTCTATAGAGGATCGGGTCTATTTTTCACGGGATAATTTCCCACGAGTTGTGGTAGTAACTTTCAGTAGAATTGTGTCTTCGGTATCCTTTGATACAAGGCTTAAAGCTCCTGAAGTTATATTCTGCAAAGAAACATAGCTGATTGTCTATCATTCTGAATTCGAACGGTGATATTGCGCCGGGCTTATTTATACTCGAGTTATTTTCACCTAAGGTAAAATGTTATATAGAGCTATCTGATCTCGTCTTTCGGGTGAAATATGCTCCGTGAACTTTGCTGCCTTTGCCTTTTCCGCCTGAACCGTTCTGAATATTTAAAGGAGTCTAAAATACCCGCTGTACCTGTTCACGAATATTGGAAATACCAGCATCTGTAGTAGGTATAAGATACGAGGATGACCTGAAACTCGTGTTTCTCCCATTTTCAACAGATTAACAAAAGAAAATTTCAAAGTCTAATTACATCGTTGTATTTGATCCGCGTATAATTAGCGCTCGACTAATTACAGAGGACAAGAAAATAACAATAGATATCAAACGTGTGTATATTCCGTGTATTCGTACGTGCAAACAAGTGGCAGATGCATATGTAAAGTACCTGTAAAGCCAACGTCTGAATACATACGTTGTATACTTAAATGGGTTACATAATAAAGATGGCAAACCCAGCATCATGAGCCAGGTCAAGTATCAGTTGAAGTTATTTATAGCATCGTGGATTAGTTGAGCAGATAAGTTTCGAGAGGAAGGACGGTTCCAGAATTACTTCCTGAAATTCAAAGTCGCAGTTTGCTTGGAAAAGAGTGAAAGAGTTTCGCTTAAAATGTCGGTTCGTGTTTTCGAATAATAATAAACGGAAGAAGAAGAGGAGAAGAGAAGAAGAGCAGAAGTAGAAGGAGGAGGAAGGCGCGTTAATCCTGCAGGAGAAGTCAGTCGTGCAATTAAGAGTATCCGCAGCTTCTTTGTAGAATAAACGGACTTCCGATAAAACGGGAGCTCAGTGAGATCTGAGAAAACTAACAGGGAGAAAGGAATAGGGGATGATTATCGTTGTACTATTCGCTGTTACACGTGCCTGCAGTCAATGTTACGATTATAGAAAATCTTTACACGAGTCAAAAGGCTCGGTGGAATGATGCACAAATAACGGAAAACTCAGACGACTTTTATCTGTGAACTTTTGACCTGCATTCAGTGCTTTTCCTTAAAATAAATAATAAAAATAATATATTCTTCGTTAAAACGACACTACGGCTCACTGGAGTTCAGCGTAATTATTACACAGGTCGTTGTGCCCCGTAGTTAAAATAAAGTGCAGACATCCAGCGAAAATATTGAATAAACTATTTCTAGGTACTGAAATCTGAAAAAAAAAAATTCTTAAGATTTTTTCTATTTTTTTTTTTCTTCTTCCCAAGCCACCTGGCTTTCCTGCAGAGATTTTCACATCGAATTTAGAGAGCCCTGACGCAAGTGTGACGATCATTTTTTGCCTGGTTTTATTCGCACAACAACAACTGGTATAAAAAGTATAATACTCATTGAGGGTCGGTCCCAACTTGTGACAGCAAAATAAAAAAGAAGGGAAATCATCTGCTGGCTGCAGCCGTTTGACTGCAAAAAATAATCAAAAAAAAACAACCAGTCTAAGACATTTTTCATGCGGACAGATACGACAGCTGCGAAGGGTGATACGCGGTCTACGATGCCGGGTCATGTGAAAGACGTTCTCATCCGCTAACCCCTTTGGAAACGAATGGCAGAAAATGCGATTCTCAAGTATCGGTGGTTGAGTTCGACTGTAGTTCAGGCGAAGTGGAGCTGAGGGGAGCGAAACACACTCAGTTGGACGCCGATCGATGCGCGATTCATGTTTCTAGTCCTGACGACCCCGACGCCACTATCAGGGGTGGCTGCAGATGCTGCAAAGCTTCCTTGACACTCACAGATCAATTTGAAAAATTTAAATGAAATGAGGAAAAGAATGGAGTAGCTTGGATTATTATTAAATTATGAAAAGTGTATTTTCCCTCGAAAGAATACATCGCCTCGGCTCTAGAAATCTTATTAAAAAAATACTTCGGCATAAAACTTTCAATAGAAAGTCGAGACTCTTCAGTTGAAGTTCAATTTGCTCCGACAACATCCAGAGTTTCATTCCCACATAAAACTCAGGACGAATTTAAAAACAATGATACTTTATCATTAAATTCGCGGTCAATTTAACCATCAATTTCGCAAATATAATGGAACTGCCATATACCCTCATTAGATTTTAGAAGTTTTATCTGAATTCCGAAAAATCTCTTGGAATAAATTGTACAACTTGAAACAGCTGACCAAAGGATTCAAATCGTAATCTCGAAGTTACGCTCATCAAATAAAAGAAGAATGAAAAAGGGACTAGAATTTATCGCCATTTGTTGTAAAAATTGCAATTTTGCGATCGATACGGCCCTGGAAGACTGAGAAAGTCGATATCCGGAGCGAGTGTATCGGTGGCTGAGAATAATGTGAAATTTAAGTTCCTCCATGTGATCAGAATTACCAGCATATTACCACCGTTCGTATTTCCATTGGTACAGTAGTATATCATCGGTCGGTAAAACAGATCCTGTATTTCTCGGGCAAGGATGAAGGGGCGTCGTTTCCTGTACAAGAAGATGGCAACACTCCTCGTAGCGAGAAAATAGAGGGTGATATCAGCCACCACCCCAAAAGCTCGAACCACCGCTAAAGCCTCGACTGGGCCAAATCGACGAGGGTCGCCATTGTTGCTCGCCTCCGCAGTCACTATATCGCAGCCACACGAATATCAATGAAATGTCAAACCACGGTGCACCGTACGCTGCTGTCGATCGCGGTGATATATTCACGATAAACTGTACGAGATTTCTAATCGTGTCGTGGAAGTCAGTGGAACGCTCATAAAAATCATTAGTTCATTTTTATTTTCAAATTACGATAATATACGAAAATTATTACGTGTGTCCTGTATTTGCAGTCGTTTAGCAGGGTGTTAAAGGGGCAGAGAAGTTTAAAAGGAAAATAGGAATATAAGAAAAGAAGAAGAAGAAGAAGAGATTATACCTTTTTTGGTGAACAAAATTACAACTGATTTTTGTTGTATTTTTTTTTTTATTTTACATCAGTATGTTGCCGCGCACATACTACTGACCTACATACACGTACTTCCTCGATGTGCATAATATTGTTTTATTAAACGAACTACTGCAGTCTGAAATAGTATATGCACGTGATTTGGACTGCGCCAATATAATCAGTCAGTCTTCCGTCGATTCTAATAACTGATCGTAAGCCTCGTTGACCTTGGTTCGACCTTTACGGAAGATAGAGATAAGGCCGGAAATCAAAGGGTTCATACGAAAAGTGACCGATATTTGAATTGTGGCGGAACAGAGAGAACCGCTTATTAAAATATCGTACGCTTTGACAGAGGGCGACGTCAAAGGATTTGTTTATAGAAGACCGCCTCCGATTCGATTTACAATGAGTGAGCAGGACGTGGACGACGTTGCCTTTCTTACAGGTGAGAAAACCTGTCGATATCAGGGGTTGAACCATATGGGAAGACGAGATGGAAGAGCGGAAAAAAAAACTCGCTAACTTTATGTTATTTTTTTAAACCCCATTTTTCTCCGCCAGTGAACTAGCCCGTTGATTGTCCGACTGGCCCATTTATACCCTGTTCGTATACAGCGAGAAACACGTGTGCGCGATCAATAATGCGGAGCGTTATACATGCCTACATCTAGTTTTATTTATTCTGATAATCCGCGCCGTAGGAAGGTGGTTCATTTTTAAATACACCGTTATCAGTGATTATCAAGCGTGAAAGAATCCCGTCATTTATTTAAATCACATAAACGGGATGTTTTAATCCGTATAATATTCATTTGCATTATTGCCTATACATCTATTCGCGCGGGTGAATGTTTAATAAAAACGATGTCGAAGGGTTAACTCGACATTTTAATTTTTATACCTATGATAAAAACTCGGAATAAATGGCATTGAAATACGTGTGTATAAAATTAATTAGACGAGGTTATAGCGTGACAGATATCATCGTCAAGCTCATTTAGTAATTGCGTTTCCATGTCAGATTATATGCGGACGAACTGATAGACTAATATATTAGTATCTACTGTTCATAATTAAGCGTGAAATTTATTGTAGAATTTTTTTTCGAGCCTCTCTACTTGTAGGGAAATTTTCAGATATCATTAATTAGACTACTGGAATTAGACGCGGCACAGCGCGGCGTACTAGGGCTCGATGCAGTCTGACCGCGACGGAGCTCTACTACTGTTTCATTCAGCAGATTAAGTCTGCAATTATCTTACGATATTTCAGTACAAATCTAGGCGTGTTATATATCGTTGGATTGGGCTTGATCACGGCTATGAGAATAGCGATAGAAAAACTTACGATTATATGAAAAAAAAAAAAATTATGATGACTTGGATATCTGAAGAACCATGCGTGTTATTGAAAATCCGATTTAGAGATCCTCTGCTTCTCTCAAAGCTGCGAAACTTTGATATGTAACATTTTTTCGCACGACTTAATGGTTCCCGAGGAAACAACCTGTTAACGAAACATACGATTCAGATAAATTTAATGATGCAGAAATTTGGCGTTTATTGTCACTATTATTACTATTGATACATCGATCCACGTTAAATTACGTATATCCTATAATTTCTTTGTTCAGGGGATAGTAACACGGGCTTACACAAGCGTAGCATCTACGAGCACAACGGGGTCGCCGTATGCTCGCAGAAAAGAGCATTGTGCATAGCAACGATCGTCTTCGCCATACTCTTCGCTGTTTCTCTGATAATCGCCTTCGCTGGCCCACAAAACGGTGAGAAAATTTTATAATATGATCGATGAGAAAATTTCATCGATTCAAAAGAAGCCCTGCGATTTTCGATCGATCGATTTTCACTTACCAAATTTTCAATTGTTATTAAAATGTCGTCTTCTTATATTTTATTTTAATAATGTTTACCCTAATTCCGCATATTTTTATACTCTATTTTTTAACCGCTATAGATTGTCCTTGTGCCGGTGAAAAACCTCCGAATTTCGTAGCTGAGGATGACGGGGAAACGAGTGGACCATACGCTACAAACGGAGAGGTTTACACATTTTTCTCATATTCGGCACAACCTCAATCAGGGAATTTAGGGAGTGCAATAAATGCGTCTAAATCGTATTAATATTCGCAGATATTTCCGTGGAACAACGTCAGACTGCCAACATTCGCACATCCAACGAGGTACAACATTACGATCCATCCAAACCTCACGACACTAGAAGTTAAAGGTAAATCAATTTCCCCAGTATACGACCATTTTCGTTTCCAAGTTTTTTTTTTTTTTTTAGGAAATAAACAGTTAAGACTAATGAACTCCTGTTCATAAAGCAGATTTTTTTTTTGCAACAAATGTGGAGCTTTGAAATTTGAACTAATTAACGCGCGTCGGTTGAAAGAGAAACTCTTTCACCTCCAACCCTGTTCACGATTCTCTATATTTCAGGACAAGTTACCATCGAATTCTACGTTGATAAAGAGACCAATTTTATCGTCTTCCATAGTAAAAATTTGACAATAAATGAAAAGGCAAGTATAATTTCAATACTTAATTATTAACTTATGGAGTCTGTGGTTTAATACGATGAGCAATATCGATTCTCCACCGGCTTAATCATAATTCGTTTATTCGTATCGATCCAATTCCTTGTTACCGTAGTGTGTGGAAATAAAGTAATCAATATAATAGCATAATCGTAGGAATACTGGTGAATAATTTATCCAGGTTTTTATTTAGAGGCGAAAATGTAGTGTAACGAGTTATTTTCCAGATGGTACAAGACCGCAAGGGCCATCGCTTGAAGATATCAAAACTTTTAGAATATCCCAAGCATCAACAGCTTTACTTAGAACTAGAAGAGAGTAAATTTCGTAAGAGAGGAAATTACACGCTACATCTAAGGTTCACTTCGAAGCTCGCTAATGAGCTCGAAGGGTTTTACCTCAGTAGTTACATCACAGCAGATGGTGAAAAGAGGTGAGATATAAATAAACGAGTTCGTGTTATCGATCGCAAGGATCCACGTAATGAATTCTTGAATTTTTCATACCCCAGGCACTTAGCCACGACACATTTCGAGCCGACTTACGCCAGGTCGGCCTTTCCCTGTTTCGATGAACCGCAATTTAAGGCCAAATTCAAAATGTCCATATTTCGGGACAGGTTTCACATAGCGCTGTGTAACATGCCAGTTGTTAATACTGAGGATGCTGGATTCTACATGGGAACGGGACTCGTAAGTGTAATTAGTTAATCACAACTATAATTGCTTCCATTAATATTTTATCGCTTTAACATTCGTACAGCGCTGCTATTACCGCATTTTACCTTCTCTCGCTGAAGCATTTTCACTCTTGTCCCATTATTTAAACGCTGGTACCTTGTGGTCTCGATTTTATATGTTGTTCTGTCCAAAACTGGCTTCTCGTCTCGCGCTCTAAATCCACAAAAAGCTTAATAGCACCAATTTCTGTACAGATTTTCTTGATAGAACAAAATAATGAAATCTCGGACAACATCATTCATTATAAATATCATCCTGACACGATAGGACCGAGCTATTCAATACACTAGGGTAATTTAGAACGAATCTTATTCACAGCTTAGAGACGACTTCCAAGAGTCAGTTGAGATGTCTACGTATCTGGTAGCATTTGTTGTATGCGACTACAAAAGGGTCTCGGAAATAACATCGAGGAATGTATCTGTGAGCGTTTATGCACCAGAAGCAATGCTACCACAGGCTAAATACGCTGTTAAAACAGCTGCGCAAATTATGGACTACTTTGAGTCTTACTTTGGGATTCATTACCCGCTACCAAAGCAAGGCAAGATAAAATTACAACGATTTGTGAAAATAATGAAGCAAACAAAGCCTTTTTTCTCTTTGAGTCAATCAAGTCTCTTCATATTTTACTTCAGATTTAATAGCGATACCCGATTTCGCTGCTGGTGCGATGGAAAACTGGGGTCTTATTACGTACAGAGAAACTTCCATTCTCTACGACCCGGAAGAAACGTCAACCGCAGCTCATCAATGGGTTGCGATAGTCGTAGCACACGAACTGGCTCATCAATGGTTTGGTAATTTGGTCACGATGAGGTGGTGGAACGATTTATGGTTGAACGAAGGGGTGGCGAGCTTCCTTGAGCACAAGGGTGTCGACCATGTCGCACCAGAATGGGGAATGATGAATCACTTCATTTTGGATAAGACGCAATCGGCGCTGCATCTCGACGCTTTAGCCTCAAGTCATCCTATAAGTGTTTCGGTTAAAGATCCGGCTGAAATCGAGGCCATATTTGATACCATAAGCTACAACAAGGGCGCAGCGATTTTATACATGCTCGAGGAGTTCCTTCTCGAAGATGTAATGAAGAAGGGGCTGAACGACTACCTCAATACTCATAAATACGGAAATGCTGACACTGCAGACTTGTGGGCTGTATTCACGAAGCACGCTAATCATTCTTTTGACGTTAAGGTAATTTTTATACCCCGAAATCCATTCAGCCGAAAATTTTGGTGGCTCCAGACACTTTGATCTTCCATATGAAATTCTACTTCCAACTATCTATTCGAAATAGTAAAATTCTAATCGTTCTAACAGATATCGAGCCATATGCCGCAATGAAATTCCTAACTTCTACCCCTCCCATACTTGTATTGCAAAAGTTTGCTATATTTGTCCAGTAGGGTGGTTTCCTGAAGGAGCAATAACCAGACAACAAATTTCGTCGCAATCGCACGAGCGGTTGCCGAGATATTAATACTTCTTTTGAAAACCACATTTTTCCTTTCCCCACCCAAACCCCTCGATCGATTTTGCTCAAATTTAATATCAGATCTGAAAATTACACGAGGTACTACATCTGTACCATATGTTTTTTCAAATCGGTTGACCTGTTCGAAAGTTATATAACGAAAATATGATAACGGGTAAAACTTATAACAGCATGAGTCGATCCCAGAATCACATTTCTTATATCATATTTCAGAGTATAATGGATACTTGGACGCAACAAATGGGCTACCCATTGATCTCCATAAGTCGTGAAGGAAACACGATATTGGCAACTCAGAAGAGGCTGCTTTTATCCCCGTCTGAAAACGAGACCGATTTACTTATGCCAAAATCACCGTTCAATTACAAGTGGTACGTTCCGCTGAGCTACTACACGGATATAGAACCACGAGTCACAACGAACGTTTGGATGAACTTATCGGATGGTAAGAAACGAAAATTGGTCTGAATAATTGAATTCCTTTTTTTTTTGTTTAGTCTCACTCAGTTCTTTCATCACCAAATTTGTTCTGGTTTCAGTTACATTCGAGGTTCAAGCCGCGGTGGAATGGATAAAGGTCAATGTTAATCAGACAGGATTTTACAGAGTTAATTACTCCGAGGAGATGTGGACGTCGATAATAACTACTCTCCACAATAACCACACCATATTTAGCCCCGCTGATCGCTCAAGTCTTATCGATGATGCCTTTACCCTGTGCAGAGCCGGGATTCTAAACGCCACAATTCCCCTGGAGTTGTCATTGTATCTGTTGAACGAACGAGATTCAGTTCCTTGGGCTACGGCGATGGAACATCTCGAGACGTGGTCTAAAAAAATGAGCGAAACTGCTGGATTCAAAAAATACATCACTTTCATGAAGACCCTGTTAGGACCGGTCACTGCATACGTTGGATGGAACGACACTGGGTCATATTCTACGAGGTAATGATTATCTGCAAGATGTATTGGTCTATTTGATGATATATTTACTCTGAATTTTTTCAACCTTCATAGATTACTGCGGGACAACGTTCTGCATTCTGCAATAAAACTGAACATTGAAAGTGTCGTTGAGCCTGCAAAAGCGATGTTCAAAAATTGGATGGACAAAGGAACACGGGTCCCACCGAATCTTCGAGACGTAGTTTACTCTGCAGGTAGTTGAACGAGCTCTCGACTTATCGATACCTCTTTTTTCTATAACTCTGTTTAATGCCGTTCGATTTTATTCAGGCATTAAATACGGTAGTGAAAAAGAATGGGATCACTGCTGGAAGATATACAAGAAAACTCAGATCCCAAGCGAGCGAAGGATCCTGTTGAAATCCCTCGGAGCATCTATGGATCCTTGGATTCTGCAACGATACTTGTTAGCGTCACTTGAAAGAGAGGACATCAGACCTCAAGATGTCGAGGCTGTCCTCGCTGTGGTATCCCAGAATCCTGAGGGTCAATTTCTGGCGTGGAGACATGTCAAGGCTTACTGGCCACAGCTACAATCCATGTTTGGTAATGGTACATTCACACTTGGAGGGCTGATATCGGCCGTAACTTCCCACTTCTGTACCGATTACGATTATCAGGAGGTGAGTAAACGGGTTTAAAATTCAATAGAAACGAAAAAAAAGTTGCACTAGTTTTTAAGTATGTTGAGGAAAAAAGAAACCTTTTTTTATAATTCTCGATTCCCAGGTTTCAGAGTATTTCAAAAAGGTCGACGTTGGTAGCGCTCAGCGAGCATTGGAGCAAAGTTTGGAGACGATAAAGTTGAGCATTCACTGGGTGAAAGAAAATGCTGACACGATCAACCAGTGGCTACATAATTATCTATCAATACAGCAAAGCTAGGCGAAGTATTTTATTGGGAGGAAATTAAAAGCTGAGTAATTATCAATGAGAGGTGTTTCATCGCCCTGATTGGAAATAAAAGATTTGTAAAACGACTGATGAACTTTGCGAAGAAGCTATATATTAATGTGAAGTATCGGTCATTGACGTCCAGAGTTTTCGTATCCTTTGATTAAAATAAAATAATGAGGATAATCATTGGGATTATATTATAGAAAATTTAGAGTGAAAATTTGAGGAAATAAAATAAAATAAGTATTCAAAAATATTCATTATTTTCTCAGCTGGCACGTAGTCGTTGCAGCGTGATCAGGCAACGTCCAAAATTTGAACGTATTAATTGTAATCTCGGTAATCGTATAAGTAAGTAGATATTTATAAATATGAATATGGTAAATTGAAAATGAATACCTGTCAAAAGAAGTTTACGAAAGTGTCAAAAGAGAAGATAAAAAAAGAAAGAAAAAGGAAAAACTTTATAAAACATGATCTTCGATTGTCAATTGCAACCCGCATGCTTATTTAATGAAATAAAAACGTTAAGTCAATCGATAAGTAAATTCATAGGGACCTGCGAATTCGCTAGTACTGCCTTAAAATGCACTTTGCATATCTGGAAAAGTTTAATAATTAATTAATCAATTTATTAATCAATTAGATACAATAAAAAGATTTCCTCTTCCCGGGTCCTAATTATACGAGGGAGGAGATAATTAATCTTCTCACAATTCGATTAGATATGAAATAATAATAAAAATAATAATAATGAATAATATTTAAATATTTAAATATTTAAATATTAAAATTAAAATATATGGTCGAAGATATACGATATTATATTTGAATCCATCCATAATAATCGTTGAAAAATATTAACAGTTCAATTAAGTCTTAACCGCAGTAAAAATTAATAAACAAAAAAACAATTTCAATTTTTAATTCAGCACAAAAGTCGTTTCAAGTTATATAAACGGATCATTCAAATTTGCTTTGTGTTATTTATTTTTATTTTTTTCTTATGAAATGATCAAAAATCAAAAACGCAAATAATTTTTAGAAATTTATCATTCGTGCGTCATGGTCGTAATCATGTATGAAAATCCTAAGGTTTAGTCTTGATTGCGGGCTATAATATATTGATAGAAGCTGGATAAATATGTACAATAAAATAATTATTTGAGGGTGTGAAAAAAAAAAAAAAAAAAACAACAAAAATAAAAAAAAAAAAGGTCTAAATGAACTTTGAGTTTGGTAAATTTAAGTAGCATATCAAAAATTCTAGTTAAGTGATATATTATATAACACGTGTGTTGTGACACGATTTAGAAAACGTTAGATATTTAATAATATATATATACTAATTAATAATTCAGAGCCAAATGCGTTTAGAATTATATAAATTAGACGTAATAAATGAATCTACTATAACATTAATTGAAAGATAGAAAAAATTAACAACAAAACCGAAAGAAAGAAAGAAAACAGAAAAAAATAATAATAATAATTACGTGTTGTGCGCCATGTGTTCATGTTGCTGAAATTCATTGATCGTAGCCTAATTTTTACGAGGCCTGAATATAATAATTGTGAAAATTTCGTTTCACCCTTTAAAAATAATTTATTTCGATCGATAAGAGAGATGAAATTCAATTTTGTGCGTAGAGAAAATTGAAAAATTTGATATTTTACTATAACATGATAATAAAAGCGCGAGTTTGAACGAGTCTCTTATTATACGGTCTACACGTGTGTTTGGTAACGTTACGCAAGGCAAATTTCTCATTGACGTATTCCGTTACGTAGTATAAATTACAGAAAATAATATAAAGAAAAAAGAAAAAGACCTTAGCACCTAAATCGATCCACAAGTACTATATCATTATCAAATGTTTGCCAACCCGCAACAATTTACAGCTAATGGAAGTCTCCCCATAATGAATTCTACTAATTATTAAAATGACATAAGGCTTCAGCCCCGAAAACCCGAAACTTAGGTAAAGAAAGAAGGAAGGAAAGAAGGGAAGATAGAAAAAGAAATGAGTTCGTACCCGACAGTCCATAATACCTAATCGTATTTTCTAAATCCCTAGAAGCATGAATTTCTCCCAATTGTAAATATGAGTACATTTTTCATCATTTCTCTTTCGATAGATTTTTATACACGGCTATTTTTGACAAATTATCGAATTTACGCACAACTAGATATACCTCTCTACGTCTACTATATGTAGTGGGTATATATAAGCGTGTAAATAGCATATTTTTTCACTATCAATGCAATTTTCTCTTAATATACTATGTATCATCATTTATTTTTTCTTATACCATATTTTAATGACACTATATACTATATATAATATCCAGATACTGTTATTAGATCTAAAAAAATTTCGGGGCACTTTCCTTATCCAATAATACATATATATATATTTTTTTTTTTTTACCAACATCTCGCAGTAATAAGTTCGATTCCATACGTATTATTATCACATTATACCTATACATACCTTGCAAACGATTTAATAAAATATATATATATATATATATATATATATATATACACACGTTTAATGCGATTTGCCATTTTTAACATAGCGTTATTATTTATACACGATGTATTATTATGTATATATACAAAAACATGAAAAGCCGATTCGGGCGAGGCGATATAATTAAAAAAAATAACGGCAAATTATATAATATACACGTATTAAAGACTGGGCACTAAAGATAAATTAATTAATCACGTGAGAATATATAAGAGGAAGGTTCTAATCTAACTATACATATATTTAATAAAATAAAGAAAGAAAGAAAAAATAAAGAAAATCAACACTGTCTCATATACACACATATATATTATATATATATACTGAATTTCGTATAAATATGAAACATTATATATACCCTATGTGACATTTTATTGTATATTGTTCTCTACTGTACTGTTGTCATAGATATTTTGTTGTATCAAATTAAAACTAATGTAAAGCATACAAATGAATATATTATATGTTTAAAATATAAATATTTGTTCATTATTATTAGCCCTCGTTCTTACATTTTATAGCTATACATTTTTTTCGCCAAACCATAATCAAATCAACGCAATTCAAACTCTTCATTCCTACACCTACATGGATGTGTACTATATTATAAATAATGAGAAGTTTTTATAATCCAATGAACCGTACGTCACCTTTGCCACAGACGCATTGACAAATCGTCTTTGCATACAATTGAAATGTTTTTATCACTCGGTATACATATACTTGTATTTTCAAATCGCTCTCAAATCTTAATAGAATTACATTCAAACAAAGATGCGTCGATGAAATCGGTGTCGAAATTCGAATTTAAGCAACAACTGGGGTCGTAAAGATTCCCGCCAATAATTTGGAGAGAAAAAACTCGGGATCATACTTAGCTTCAGTTTCTTAAATTTATAATTAATGATACAAACGTCTGAACGAAGATTGCGAAACATGCATCTTGTTCGCAAAAAGCGTATTCAAAAGAACACATTATTTTTCTCCCAGATCTTCACACCCCTCGCATTATTATTTGAATAACAAAATAGGCGGCATATTTGATCGAATTTCGTCGAGGACCGGCGCAAGGATCTGCGCAAAGAGGTAAAAACAAAGCATTGCGCAGGGCGGCTACAAGTGTTTAAACAGAGGTACTCGAGCGCGGGAGATATTCAAACTGAAATGGCGGAGTGACGTCAATAACATCACGGGGTAACCTTGGTGGGAGAAGAAACGTATGCGGCTGCCATTCTCCGTTCATATTTAGTATTTTATCGTGTGAATCTGGGTGAAATTGTGTAAATAAATCTAGCTGCTTTTCAAAATCCTGAGTGAAGTGTTATAATCTGATAAAACTGTCAGTAATCGTGGGTGATGTGATAGTGCATCAATATCTAAGTAACAGGGATCTTTAAATACTGTATATTAAAACGATCTACAGCGCAAAGCGCTATATTTTATTTTCAGACTGCTTCGCCTCAGCTAATATAATTATTATAGCTAACCGACGTTCGCGATGGTAACACTTGTTCAAGAATTGGAGGAATTCGCCAATGTGGAGCCCTCGTTTTATGACGGTAAATTAGTACCGTCTAGAAACCAGCAAAAAATGCAGCTGGAGGTAAGATGTTATGACGAATACATACACGCAAACATACACATACACACACATACAGCTATCTAACTTGTTGAAAATTTCTAAAATACGTGTATGTCCGATTTAGTAAAACCGGCAACACCGCATTGAATGGTTGCAACATATGATTGCGGGCAAAGTTCGCGAGCGCAAATCTGATTATTTTAAATTGCTTGCTTGACGTGGTTGTATATTATTAACATCCTTACGACGATTGAAACTGCTTGTGAAAAGAAATAAAAAATCCTTCATCGATTATTATACTCCAGTCAAATTTCAGCCATATCTTTAGTGTAATAAGGTATATTTTTACCAACGATTACACACATCGACGCGCGTATTTTTCCACATTTCAATAATCATTATCTCTATATTATACTCTCGCACTTAAGATTCATATATTCTTGAGACTGTATAAAGAACGTGGCCTCATACATGTACCAATAAATCAACGAGCCCCTTTTCTTATATCATCTTATTATTTATTCTAGGACAGTTTTAAAACTCGAATAACATAATACACTCAACCGACGTTTATTATTAATAATAACACTGTCATGAACGGTGATTCGAAGCAATACGCCTAGAATATAAACTACGTTAGTTCCGAAAACAGAATCTCGCCAATTGACGTTTATTCGAATAACATTGATGGCCTACTATAATAATGATAATCGACTTATACACTTAAGATAATAATTAAGTGTTGTGACACATTATACACGTTACATTAGACTTCGATTCCTAACGAAATCGTAAAGATGTTAAATATTGTCTCTAAGTATTAATTTATTCATTTTTTCCCTCGTTTTAAACATCTAAATAACTCCCAAGGTAGTAAAACGCGACGTTATACCAGATGTAGATCAATCCCGGCGTGGGTCAATGAAAATCTTATAGTTGGTGGGGGAAAGGGGGAATCCCCGATTAGTTACGGCCCTGGTAAAGCCAGCGTTGCCATAACGTCTGGTGCTGAGTCACATATCGTCAGCGATCTCTCCCAGCATAGGTGTGCTCGGGAACGTTCTCCAGTCGAGAAAAATATACAAGAAATAGGAATAATAAGAATAAGCGAAATAGTGACAGTGAGAAAACGGTGAAATAAGAAATAAACTAACAACGCGGTATAATAAACCCTCGATAAAATGGTTTAGTTAATATATAACTGTGCGGTTACCGCAGGCCTCAATATACTATATACCAAATAAAAGAGAGATATAAAAAAAAAGAAAAGGAAAACCTCTTTACACTGGCCATGACACAACTGTCAGTCAGTCTACTCGCGAGTCAATGAATATCTATCTCTCCTTTATAATAAACAGAAATAACTATATATACATGTATAATAATTTATAGTGACACTAGCTAAGTAGAAAATTCGTATTGTCACTTGCGGGTGATAACCTATTCTAATCGGTGCTCCGATATCCTCGATTAAAACAAACGCACGTCTGCAGTTCGACTCCAATCCCAACGATTGAGGTGCATCTATGTTTTGAGGTTATTTTTGGTATCAAGTAACTGACCTATGACTAGCGGAGAAGAACTCTCCGGGTTTATTTCTGATCTGACAGTCGAACCGGGAGGTTGTGCCTCGCGATATCGTGACTCAATAAATTTAATCTCGTTTTATCGAAAATGTATTACCTCCTGTTCGTACTTAACGTCAGAATTAAGCCACTGTGACGGATTTGAGACTTTCGGAGTGAGTTTAAACTTTCGTTGAAAACAAAAAAACAATAACAATAACAACAACAAGACTTTGAAAAGGTGTGAGGTTCTCTTTTTCTTTATTTATTTTTTTATAAGACTCGAAATTAAACAAGTGAAGATAAGATTTATTGAATAATTTCAAGCCTAAATAAATAAACAAAATGTTGTGCCTGAAGAAACTTTACCGCGAAGAATTGCTGCAGCTAGCGCTACTCCTTTCGCTGCTCCGAGTCGACCCCGACTCTTACCTGGGTCTAGATATCCAAACTATCGGAGTCGGCTCCCTCGATCTTCACAACGGTTCCGGTTGGCACACGGACGCGCACACTATAGTCCACCGGCCCATATTTGTGCATCCAAAAAACCTAGACTCTGTATTGCTCAATTATGAGAGAGATCTTTTCGAAGACTTGAACTCCCTCGGACGATACAACAGGATAAATTCAGGCCAAAATGATATACACGCTTATTTGCTTAACGTCGAAGAGCCTGGGAGAGATATCGCTGTCGCTGGACCGAGCGTATCGACTTCAACAGATCCTGCCAGGAACATGACAAGTTTAAATGATCCTTCTACCGCCGGAGATCGCCCTTCGAGTCCTGTAGGCGCCGCCGAACTTACCCAGGAGGTAAGAGACGGGATTTAAATGTCAGCTTCTAATCTCTGTGCTAGTTTCATCATTTTGTAATTAAAAGTCCTTTTCAGGACCTTTTTTTCTTCAATTTATTTCAGTCATTAGAAACTACAAGAGTATCATTACCAAGATCTGAGCGACGGTGTTTGACGAGCGGGAGATTTTTAAATTCAATTATTCATACGGAAGATTTTCTCTCTGTTATTATTATCGCTATGTACGATGCGATAGGAGAAATTTAAGCGATTCGTTCTATTTATGAAGAAATTTGTTTTTTTTTTTTTTTCCTCTATCATTTCTTTTCTAATATTTGAATAAATATTAGAAAAATATGTGTATAATTTTTATCCATTTATTTATCTTCAAATTCCTTATTCTACTCTCTAATGTTATATCTGATTATATTTTTCATGATATATTTTCTAATATAATAATATTTGAATAGAGAGAATTTCTCTTCTTGATTCATGAGTGCTTCATATATATAACGAATTTAACAACTTTTTACATCCCTTTTTACCAAGGATCCTCCTTTACCTTTTTTTTTTATTTTTTTATTTTTTATTTTATTTATAGAAAATCGCACCTAGCATAGGTACAAACATAATTGGATAAATCATAACGTTCGAAATTTAAATCAGATTAATATAGGCATTCGTCTTTCCTTTTCTTTCTTTCTTTTTCTTTAAATAATAACTCGAAACAAAGCGATCTGTCCGGTTTTATACTCGGGGTATTCAAATGTCACATTGAGGTGGGAATACGCTGCTTAACTCAATCCTTATCGATTTCAATTATAGATTTCGACTCGACAGATTGTAAACAAATATTTTGCGATAAATATTTCTGTGTGTATCGACGTCTGGGTTGAATATATTGAGCATATAGTGTCTTATACATATACATATAGTACACAGACTTCGAATAGGCATTTCAATAATTACTTTTATTTAACTAAGTTGTTCAGTACTTTTTCCCGATTTGTTATATATTTATTCGTCAACAACTCGACGTGTGAACAAATAATTTTTTCCTCACCGTATAGTGAGAAAATTTTGAAATTTATATACCATTGTATTTTGGATCGTATATGTACGCATGTCTAGTCAGATTGATAATATAAAACGTAAGTGAATCTGTGCCTATTAAAATCTCCAATATTTTTGAATAAATTTAATATTTTTCATCCCGCGTCTTGAAAAATTGAAAAATGAAAAAAATCTGCGTCTACATCTTCGATCGTGAAAGTTGAATAACCAACAGGTTACAGTGTTCAATGCCCCTTTGCCCTGTCTGGCTCGCAAGGGTGGCTCAAGGGTGAATCAAGGGTGAATCAAGGGTGGCAGACGTACCGCTTTAACCTTGTCAAACTCTCGAAGGGATTAAAAAATACACAAAATTAATTGAGGAGATAATTAATCAATAAATTTGCCAAATAAATATATATACATATATATTTGGGCTCGATTATCGCGTTACAATAATTCTACTATTACTGTGTAGTCATATGTACACATCTCATAAAAAGAAACCGTTATTGTACTCTGCCAATGAATCTATCTTATAATCGCGATAAAAAATAATAATCATAATCATATTATGATGCTTTCATCTGCAGCATTAACCTGCTCGTTATTAAAAAAAAACTATTATTTCTTTTGGAATATATTTTAATTTATATATATATTAATTCTGAGTATAACTGCGTTCTATTATATTTATTATAATTCATCATTATTATAATTATTGTTGAAGAAAATATTGCGCATGAATCATTTTCGCAATTTATTACATATCGCGTATAGCTAAACCACTCAACTTTACGCGGCTGTATACCTATAATGATTATAATAACATGATAACAGATGTTTAATGTTGACGAAATCGTGAGATGAAGTTATTTCTTTGCTCTTTATAAACGTGCAAATAACTTGCAAGTAAAAAAAGAATAAATAAAAAAAAAAACAATATATTTTCTTTTTTTTTCAGTATATCTATAATTACGAATGAGCTAGACGTATGCGTATAGGTACCTGTGAAATTTTGCAACAGACCGTGAGCCGCGTAACTTTCAGCAAAACAAAGGAGTAGAAATCTGGGTGGAACACAAGATCTGAACTTCACCTTAAAATTATTAATATCTTGACCTAATGGATCAGATAATTTTTCGAAAAAAATTTGAAATCGATGCAGTTTGTTTCTTTTCTTTTTTTTTCTTTTTCTAGAGCTGTATGAAAGAATGAGCCATGCTGATGTCTAGGATTAATCAATCAATGATTTAAATACATCGAATCTAAACCTGAGTAGAAATATTTGCAATTATATAAATTGACAATTTTTTTTATTTATTTTTTTTTTTTTTTTTCCGTCAAATTTCGCGAGCCAGATATTTTTCTTTCTAGTAAAATTGTTGCTGTCTTAGTTGGATATTTATTTTTACAACGTCTACAAAACCTATACTGTTACGTGTGGTAAGAGGATAATCGTTAAACTGAACGACACGGTATACATATTCAATATTCTCTTCGTTGTTCCCTGAAAAAACGAAAATAAATTGTCCCCGCATCCATTATCCATCATCTTTCTTCTATACGATCTCGATATTTTATCCCTGACCTATACACACACGTAAAAAATAATTATACGTATTGTTGGTACACTGTAATGCCAAAAAGGCATAGACCCACATTATAGATCTACTTTAAAACCCGAAAAGGCGGGAAAAAAAAAAGACAAAATATTTCTTTGCCAATTTTCGGCGCTAGAATAACTTGGAATAGATATTTTAATAAAAAAAAAAAAACAAACAATTGAAACCGAAAAGACCTGTATAATTATACATATGACTGTTTGGCATTAGAGACGCGATATGTGTACGTGTTACTCGCGGATGATATCCAAGCTATTTTTATAGATTGGCAAACTTTTTTCGCGTTTTACGCGTATGCATATACCTGCGCTTTTCCATTTAACTATCACGCGTTATCATGAACGCCTAGTCCGGGTATTTACGTATTTCTGTATCTCTCCCTGTAGTATACCTATATTCGCGTATATCCATGCTTAGAATTTTCTGCGGATATGTATGCGTGTAATTGCCAATCTGCTCATAATCTAGAGGTCATTGTCCTAATATCAGACCTGGCTATAACACAGGGAACAAATCTGGACTTGACTTTCGTAACGTGACCTTAGTGAGGCTGCAGATCGTGCTGATATAGAAATAATATGTTACGAGCCAAATGTTAAGAGAACTGGCTAATAGCCGTATCGCTATAGAACCGAGAGAAACACGCAAAATTTAAAATCGCATTTTTTACTATATTTTTTTCTTTTTTCTTTCTGATTTTACATATAAGAGGTTCGAATTCAGACTTGGCGAATTAGGAGTAGCCTATATGAAGATGAACCCTAAAAAAAAAATGAGATAAATGACGAAAATCTTTTATTTTTTTCTTTGCAAAAAAAAAACAAAAAGCTACCAAAAACGGGCAAGACGATTAATTTTTGTTTTTGCTGGTTTTTTGACGTATGCCGCAGATTGACGATATTCAAAAAAACTTTACCCCAGTTTTTCTTAATTTTTCTTTTTTTTTATTACATTTTTGGCAGTGCGGTGGAGAAATACTCGCGATTGTACGCTTATCTACCTATAGATACTTTTCGCTACAGAGGGCGTTGACTCTTAAAATCAACAACTTTTTTCCCGACGCAAAAGAAATAAATTTTCGAAAAACCTATTTATTTAGCTTCTTGAAAATTTAACTCGATGGGTATAAACTATATCTGACCAAACCGCTGGGTGGGTATACGTATGCTGTTTTCTTACCTCGCAGTAGATTTCTTCTTAGTTTTTGGCACCGTTTCATTATTCAACCTTCAAATATCCCGCGTCTATAAATGCATAGCGTAAGCGCGGGTAATGACCGATATTGATAATGAATTTTTCACTCTATTTTACACCGTTAATAAATTGCTTAAGGCAAACTAGAACGATCTAGACTACAACTAGGTTACAACAGCTCAAGATATTAAAGTAAATGTTTTATTAACTTGCGGTAAATCATGCAGGCATATTTTATATCTTGGTAATCATTCGTTTTTCGAAATTATATAAACGCCTTTTTATCTCAGCCGATTACTTGCATTACGAAATTAAATCTATAAATCATTTTATATTTTATATGGACCCCGTCTGAGATCGTTCATCGAAACTTTTTTCAATTTGGAGGGGATATCATAGAACGATGTCATTTCGGAGCAAACTAATAATATGTAGACTAATGTCAGTCTCACATTGTTCTGAGCTGGTTGACACAATTTTTTTCTCAACGTTTCCAAAAAGTATCAAAAAATTGCTTGAAATCAAAAATTTTCGTATCCAAAAATTAAATTCATCGCATATCATTGGTTCGCTCCGAAATTACATGAATTCAAATTGTTCCCTCGAAATTTGAAGAGGCTTAGATCAACGATGTGACCTGTATACTCTCTCTCTCTACGATGCAATAAATCCATGCAAGGCACGGTCCGTAATATCTTAAATAATTTTCAACCATGTCCGAAAACACTGGCCATCAGCTGCGGAAAAATTGAGTCAGTGAAATAATTTTTTCTGTAGCTACAGCGATTTTTCTCTCGTCTGTACCGAGCCACGGTTTATACCCTGACGTCCTCGTATAGAAATAACCGCACAGCTATAAAGACGATTTAGAACCGCGAACCATATCCGTAGATCTTGATCTAGGCTAATCAATTGCACTTTACTCAATCACCAAATATAGCCGGCTAGCGCCTTTCGAAGTGTCAAGATATGCCAGTTTACAAGTTTGGAGTAGTCGGAATCATCGATCAATAAAATTCCGAACGTGACAGACTGGAATTTTGAAAACGTGGGAATAGATTGAAGAAGTATTTATTTATTCATTTATTTTTTTGTCCAACAGTCAAAATCGGCTTCTGCATTTCAGAATTTTTTTTTTTTTTTAATTTTTTTTCTACCGTTCCAGAATATCGAAATTCGTTCCTTTGTTCTATAGCCAAATTCTCATTCTGCGCATTTCCCATGCTAAAAAACTCTCGCTGCACTCTACGATCTTGAATCTGACTCAGATCTTTGTTGTTAAAAATAATGTTTTTCATTACTGCTACAGTTAGCATATTCCCGCGCCTTGGTCACTGACTTTTGTCTCTCGTGTTTCTGACTCATTGCGACTTAAATCAAACATACAGGCGGCTATACCCGAGTCGAAATACGAGATCGAAGATTAACTAACATCCAGGATTTTCTATCGATACAATAATTACGTCACCTCGTTACGATACGATCGAAAAATTATGAAAATAAATTCCGGCACGATTCGTAGCTCGGAAATTATATCTACAGATTAAAAAAATCGACGAAATTTTAATCTGATTAATTTTTTTTTTTTGTTCTCTCATTTTTTCGCGCCAAAATATCCACCGCAAATAATCGCAGCCCTAGTATTCCCTTGTACGACTCTTCGACGGTCACTTTATCCTCACCTACGCTCATCTGGATCAGTGGAACGGCTGGATGTCACCGTCCTTCGCACGCTATAAGTCGCTGCACTGCACGTGCGTTTCGATGATTCACATTGTCCACGTTCACAGCCATAATGGTAAACGAAAAAGAAAGGCGAAACTGAACAAAAAGATAAAATAGTGGCTCGCTAGCTATAGAGTCGATATTTTTCATCCTGAAAATACGAAATTGGAAACGAAAATTTGCTCTTCTGATTTTCTGTAGCAAAATATTTGGCGTAAATCGTTTTTGCATCGCAAAAAATAAAAAATAAAAGAAAAAAAAAAAATTGTACTTTTCACGGTTTGAAAAACAAATCTCAACTCCCGACGGTCTCGCGGAGTTTTCGCGTGAATATCTACGCTAATTATTTTATTCGATGAGGTTTTTTGGCCCCATAAATTCTGCGTATACATTTTTTCCAGAGAATTTGATTTGCCGGTGTTTCAGCCATGCCGTGCAGATTCGCTTTCTGCACATGACCTCGATATCTAAAATAATCGGACAAAGTGGAACATTGCAAAAAATTATAAGACACGCGAAACACATGTGGCCTCGATTCTTGATATTAATGTTCCCTGCGCTGGGTGCAACGGCGAATCTTTTCGAATTTCGGGGACCCTTAAATTTAGCTAAATACGTCAACGAATCGAAATAACGTTACAGGGTGTAGCCCAAGGCTTTTCCAATTTATATCACGCGTTATTCCAGTTCCTCAGGGTCTCTTGCAGTCGACTCGACTCCTCTGGTGTACAAAATCGCCCATTCATTTCCCCAAGAGTACCGAATGATTAATAATCAAGTCTATTCTACATCCTCGAAAATCTGTCGAAATGGAAAAATTTTTATGCATAGCAAATGTTTAACTTTTTATTTTTGGTCTATAGTTTCCATCAAATTTCTTCTCTATGCGCGAATAGATGTACTTGAAATCGCGGTTTATTTACGAGCCGGTATTTGTCTAACGTTTTTCATATCTCTCGAGTTTCATCAAAGTGGTTGCGAATTTTTGGCCAATGAGGTCAGACCAGGCCACGTAACGGATTTATTCAAATCTATGGCATGGTGGTTTATTTATCGTCCGAACTGATCTTGGGGACTTTGAACTGAGGTGGAACAATTTTGAAAACTCTTTAAATCCTGACCCAGATTCATCTGCTTCGCCGCGGCTTCGGCGCGTGTTTTGTCCACACAGATATACCCTTGCGTGCGAAATTTTATTACTGTAGTGCGTATGAGAACAAGGGCGTCGCGTACGTTTAAACGTTTAGCGTTTGAAGAACGAGTGACATTCTGGCTCGTGCCAAATTTCCTTTTACTTTAAACCGGATTTGTTCTGAATTGCGAAAACCTGGCTATAAAAAGAAAATTTTTAAACGCTGCCAGACGCCGGAGAATTTTCTTTTTTTTTGTTCTCTCTCTCTCTCTCTTTCTTTCTTTCTTTACTTTTCGTTGCCAAAATAAATGGAGTTGAAAGAATTCACGAAGAACGCATCAGGCTTTCATTTTTTCTCACGAAAGAAAATCAAACTTTCTTATTCAAACAAATAGCGAAATTTTATTTTGCAACTAGACCCTGTGCAGCAGCTGTCTGGTATCTGGAAAAACTCGAGTTTGAAACTTGGATCGTCGAGCTTCGCATGGACTCTATTATACTTAGTTGATCTTTGATAAACGCGTTCGGCATTAATTGATCGATAAAAGTCCGTGACATATTTCTGTCGAGAAAGTCCTAGCGTTCGGATCTGACTTGAGTGCGATATGACTATGAGACAGACTAATTCGAGAAATAAATTAAATAAATATCAATTATGCGCTAGAAGAGATCGAGACAGTAGAATACAATCGTTTCCTCACTTGTCGTTCGTAATTTTCTAGCTTTATCGCTTCCACACGAGTTTGAAAACGATTTCGCAATACACGTATATGTGTAACGTATGTACCTACGTACAAAACGCGGAATTTCTGAAAATATTATTCAACGCCCGGTTCTAGAATACACAACTTGGACGCACACGAATGTGAATGTCTTAGGAATCGTTTGAAATTCTTAAATCAGATATTCGCACGTTTAATTTCACGTTTAAAAATTCTACAATCATTTTTCCCAATCAAAAGCCTAGCTGATTTTATTTCCCGGACTTTTTTTCGGCCAGATTATCGCCAAAATGAAATCGACGCTATCTGTAATTTTACTCATTTTTAATGTTATTCAAAAAATCTGCGAACTGCGCGATAGTATAGTCTCAGATTTCTTCGAAACACTTGTTCTTCACATCGTCGTTATTTCCGTAATTTAATTTTCGGAATCGATGAATACTGGGGTTTGAAATCTTGGGATAAATCGATACGCTGTATAGCAACACAGTCCGATTATCTCGTAGACCGTTCGCGCGATTTATCGGAATTTTTTCGAGCTGCTGCGTCCCAAAATCTCAAAGTTTTTATCAAAACATAATAATTCTTAGACCAAATCTGTGGGCGATGTAAAACCTTAAAAGGTCCATCGCAGCAGCACAGCGAGCCAACAGTTTGAGACCAATTTCATTTGATCCTATACTTACACAAGCATGAGCAATGAGCATGTAGGTATATTATATACAAGGTCTTCAACCGAAGTATATTTTTTTTTTTTATTTTTCGATGTTTTTTTAACATGAGTTGTTTTCCTTAATTTTTGGGTAATTCTAATTTGGCCAATAATTAAAACCTGAAATTTCAAACACCCATGTAAAATAACGACGTTCTTGCTCAAATATTATCATCGAAAGTCGATACCCCCTATAGTTCTCACAATGTTGTAGATTTTTTTTTAACAGTTACTAAAATTATAGCAATAACGTATGGATTTCAAATGTAAAAGTGGTCAAGGGTCAGTCAAACAATAAATTAAAAATCTGTATTAAACACACAGGGTTTATTTTTATTTACTTGAAACCATTTTTGGAGGGTGTCTCGATATAAATTCTTCCAGACCCCGAATAACGATCACTTTAATAGGTAAACCTATGTATAATAATCTAATTAGCGTAAGTATTCGATGAGTGATAAAATTTCATTTTTTAATTCCCCAAAATTTATATCGTTAATATTAGATCGATGTGAACAGGTAATAAAATTCAAGTATTTTATTTCCATCATAGATCTTTTCTCTTCGAGAAAAAACACAAAATTTTATCAATTTTCAATCACTTTACCCACCCCTACCTATAGAATCTTATAAATCATTGTCCTTATATACGCATATATATATACAATAAATAATTGGAGGATCGTACAGATCTATACGAAGTACGTAAAAATAATGATAATTATTATTATCGTTGTTGTTATTATAATTGTTTAATTCTTTCTCTTTTCCTCTCTTATCTCATTTTCTAATTCTCTCATTTTGTCCTTCACGTTTCTCCCCTCCCCTCCGGGCAAACGACCTCGGAAATTCGGCAGTGTCTCGTCTCGAGTCTGTGCGTGGGTCGGCAATGAAGCCGGGTGAGCATCTATAGCTAAACTGTTAGGATAGGTTAGTTGTCCGACCGTGACCTTGGCCTGTCCCGTGATTCGTACTGCGCGATCTGTTTTCCGCGATGAGGTGGGTGAGGGCGGAAAAAGAGAGAAAGAAATTCACACAGTTTTATAATCAATTTTAATCAGTTTAATTATCCGTATATAACTTCAGACTAGTCTTATTTCTTACATAGTCAAATATTACCTGGCTTGATGCAAACTATATACTATACAAGTATATAACTACATATTATATCGACACACACATATACGAAAGTGGGGAAAATTGCCATTTTTTTTCAGCAATGATTGGATTCGAGATTCTCGATTTTTTATTTTTTTTTCTCATTCCTTCAATTTTTATCCGGGTCTATATTCATTGAGATCTACGATTTTGCTACCTGAAGAAAAGAGACGTTTCTCTTCTATGTCTTATCTCGTCGTCGCTAGGAGAATTTATCTCTTCCTTTCCTTTTTTTTTTTTTTTATTTCTTTTTAACGTGTAGGACGTTGCCGTACGTGTATGTATTACCATGGCGGGGGGTACCTCAATGTGTACATGTCTCTCGTTAATTTATTTAAGACAGAAAAGAAACAAAAAAAAAAAAGAAATGGCAAAATATGAAACCTGAAATTTCACAGTAATTTTAAAGTTGTGGGAGTATGATAATCGTTTCTCTCGTTATTTGAAGAGACAAAAAAAAAAAAAATGCACCCAAAGATTTGTCAGGCTAAAATAGGAATATGATGCTGCCGCGGATAATACGTGGAGTAAAAAATCTATATACACGCCTTACGTCATCGACAGGAAATTGGAATGAAAAACATGTTTAAATTTTATATTCTTCGACATGACGTTAAATTTTTTTTCGTAATTTACAATGATGCAATGTTACCGTCGTTTTTTTTATTATTTTTTTTTATTTTTTTATTTTTTTATTTTTTTTTAGAATTTTCAAACATCTGCATAAAACCTTATGGATAATATAGACGATATAGACGTGTGACGCAGTCGTGAAGAAGTTATATCACCGAATGATAATATTGCGAGGAGAATAAAAAAAAAAAGAACCTAAATAGATAAAGTGATCAGGAATAAGAAGTGTAAAAACAAAAAAAAATTGAACGAATTGGCGAATAGAGCAACGCGGTTGATTTGATATTGAGTTGATTCAAAGCGGTGGAACGTTCTCGTTTCTTAAGCGTAAACACGTAAAAAAGTAGAAATAGTCAAATGTTTTCGCATGTCTATTCCAATCGACCTTGTATTTGCAATGCGAGAACTTTATGCTTGCCTTCTTCGTGTATAACTGCAGTTTATATAATATATATATATATAGGGGTATACATATACGCGAGTATAAATGAAACTAAACTCTGAGAAACTTATCGAAGTAAGTATGCATAATATATGAGTAAGATATCTCATATGCTCACCTACCTTATTCCTGCAATTGCCACACATCCTCTAGGTATAAGACAGACAACGATCTGTTGGCCAAAGGCCTCCTACTACGTTGGGCCAGGAACGTATGTACATTATCCGTCGTAAATCAACGGTAGTATATAAAAAAGGGGAAAAAAAAAGGTGAAAAAAGTATAAAAATGAAAGAGTGAGTTAGCTGGATGTTTTTCGATATCTAAGAGAGTTGCTAAAATCCGAAATACATTTTTATACTTTCTCATTCTAAGTCCAAAAGTCGAAGAAATCGTTTAAGGAATACGAGACTAGACTGGCACTTCCTTATTATATCAATAAGCAAAACTGGTTTTCTCTTAAACATATACATACTCTTAAACTATCGAGGGACCGTTATCTTATCGAAAAAGTGACGAACCGGGTCCTAAATATTGACGACACTCTCTACAGTTCAGTATGAAATTTTTTTTCAAACAATTCGCAGTGATCAAATTCGTGATTTAAAAAAAAATCTTAGCACTTCCCCCTTGCAGGGGGCTTGTAATTAATTAATTATCTCGCTAACTACCCGAATCTCAATATAATATAATGATAAATATCCGGAACAATATTTAGCATACAATTAAATTCATTAACATACGTAGACGTGCGATATATACACGCATATAAACGACGTCAAGGAACTTTTAATGGCAGCGTGCAGCTTATCTAATAAATAAATCGTTGGTGGTTTAATTCCGTTTCTATATAGTTGAAATAAAATTACGGCGGTTAGAATTTCCGGAATATATTTTTTTTTTTTTCGGTGTATAAAAAACTGTGAGAAAAATGATTCTATATAAAGCCTTGATTCGGCGAGACAAGAACTGCGATGTATGAAATACGTGAATTCAGGGAAGACCGGGGCAGAGTAGAAACCTCGAAAATTTTTGATGAAAAAAGAACCATTCAATCAACTTCAAGTCGAGTTTTTTGTAGAAAAGAATCAAAATCAAAAAAGGCCTTTCGTTGGAATTTCAAATTTGGTGTTTAATCTCGAATATCTTGTATGATCGTCAATGTGGGGGTTCGAAAAAATCTTTTTTCGAAAAGTTAGATTCAAAACGAAGATTTTGTATCTGGGTCATTTTTATCCTAAACCCGACGTTTCGGGGAAAAAAAATGTTAGACTTGGTCGAATGGTACAACTTTGCGATATTTTTGTTAATTGATAAATCGAAATTAATGGCTGCAATTAAAAAACCCCTTTCAGGTACGGTTTTAGCTTTCAAAAAGTAACAAAAAAAAAGAAATTTGATCACCTTAAAATAAAGAGAAACCCTGTAATTAATTCAGATTTTCATTTTAATGTTTGACCCTTGACCACAGGGGATGAAATTATTTATTCAAAACGAATTATTGGGTAAAAAAAATTGAAAATTTTATCAATTTTATTCTGCCCTGGTCTCCGATGTATGCAACTGTTTTTGGAAAATTGGATCAATTGGATGAATATGAAACAGACTCTGCAGCATTCGCGGCCGTATCGTCGATGCAGAGACTGACATTGGAATTCTACTTCCGTTCAAGGCGAGCCACCTTCTATATGAATAAATTAATGATTACGCGGCTTAATGAATTATGTGGTAATCCATCTGTGCAGCGGCCATGCCTGGGGATTCAAATCCCGAATTATCTACGTGTGATTGACTAATACTTCCGGTTTTATTATTCCAAGGTTCTATCAAAAATATTCATAAATTTTGATTGAAAAAAAAAAAAAAAAAACAAACAAAAGAAAAAGGAAAGAAAGAAAGAAAGATTGAATTCAATATAATAAAACACAAGCGGCCTCTATCTATTCGATTCATCAAGCAAACGCGGTTCTATGCTGCATCCTTCTTTTCCATACTCACATCAGACGTTGCAGTTATCAGGTTAACTCAGTCTTAAATATCGGAATGGCTGTTGTATAATTCCTAGCAAAAAGAGGTGCGATCACCTTCACCTTTCCGGTGTCAAGTGTAAATTCTCATAGCTAGACAGAGCGGAAAGTTAATCTAGAACTTCACAATTCTAGGATAATTATTTACGAATTTATTTATCATAGGTAGATCGATTGCGATGGGAATAAGAAATCGATCAGGAAAGTGTATACGTATACGAATAACGTTTGTTTTTTTTTTTTTTTTTTTTTTTTCTCTTATGAAAGATTTTTTTGTTCATTTTTTCATGCGTGACAAAATTTTTTCACATCGTTTATTCACCGCCATTTCGATGTACATATAATTTAGCAGAAAATTACGTGAGAATAACAATTATCAAAACTCGATCCAATAATTCTCGAATGGAAAATAATCTGCCATTAGATTCTGGGTAATACTTGAGAAAATAGTAAAAATTATAAAAAAAATCAAGAAAATAACCGAAATTATTATAAAATCAACTTTCTACACTCTTTATGTTGAATATCGTAAAAAAAAAAAATTACTTTCTTGTCTTTATATCCGAATGGCTTGACGGAAAATCTTTTCATCCGTTTAATCTCGATTTTTAATTTTTTTCATTTTTCTTTCCTTTTTTTCTTTTAGCTTTTAGGTGCTACAAAAATGTAGATAATTTATACGATATAAGAATTTTTAATCGTCACTAATGTTTCGAGAAATCACGCGTTACAACTTTCGCCACTGGTCCATCTCCGTCGATTTTATCATATACCTAATCTAAAATTTTCTGTAATTATGCAATCTATACTCTCTCCTAACGCGTTCTGACCAAAAATCAAACATCGTAGTCTTTATCTTTGATTAATTATTTCGCGCATTATAACCATAAGTGTTGAACCTAAAACGTTTGACTAGGGTTGAAATCCACCCCGAATGACTATCGAATAAATGTGTTTATTCCTGACTTTCATAATGTATTGATCTTAAAATACGATTTTTAGTAAATAAATTTTGATGATTAAAAATAAACTGAGAGATTCATGAAAAAATATTACCATTATATTCGTTGCTGCTAAACTTGACCAATATTTAATAATAGAACGAGGAAGTGGATACTATAACGTAGGATTTAACCACTTGAGTCGTAATTTAGTTTCTGCGTCCTTCCTGTATTAGAATACCTGTTAGAAACGAGTAAAACAATAATAAATAATATATATGCCAGATATATTTATAGCGGCGCGGTATTGCGTTTGAGTAAAATTTTATCCCGACTAAAAATTAACGAGAAGATCTGCGCTGCGTTGCGCTCATCACTCGTTTGGCTCGAGATAACGGCGCGTGTAAAGTCTGACGCAAGGTGAGTCGCGAATCACGAATCGCGAATCGCGAATCGCACTGTATATACGTCGTAGACAAACCGTGAATACGGACGGGAATTTCCCCCCGCGTTTTATCCACGTGGCTGGTACACCAGGGACCACGTATGCCAAGAGAAGCTTTTAGGTGAGTGGTCAGGATCACGTGGCACCACGTACGATCAATTCTGCCGTAAAGACCATCCGGTTTCGCGAGATATGCAATTTTCGACTTTGCATTATTACACGCGTTTTTGGAATCTCGATTTCTTCGAAACGCTCGAGACCTTTTTTCTCTCATTTTTGCTTTATGAACCAAAAAAAAAGGGTGATCGTTATTCCGAGTTTTTTACGCACCCCACTCATCTTCGTTCTACAATTTTCCTCTCCCATATCTTGTTCACAAAGATCCCGAAATTTATTGCAAGCTGATAAAACGCGAGATTTCATCGATCGATGCACGTAGGTACGAATCGTTATCGTAGGTCAGTTGAGATTTTACTGAAAGATAAATCGCGTTTGTCTTATCATTACGACGCCACAAAGACGTCGGGATAATGAGAGATAACACGTGACTTTCATTTGACTCGATGAACATTTTGTTTTTTTTTCGAATCGAATCGAATCGAATTAAACCCGCTGCTCTTCTTCGTTGACGATGTAATTAGAAATGAGAATTGATTGAAGGTAAATTAATTAATTAATTTCTCTAACTTATTATAGGTTTCTTGTTTCTATAAGAGCTGGGGGACTCCCCCCTGATGTTGAAATATATTCGCTTTGTTAACCATGAAAAAAAAATTTTCTGCATTTTGAATTAGCTGATGAATTCGTACACCCACTGTACTCCGAGAGTCGGTATAACAACCGTTTATAATAAATTGGCACAAGGTTAAAGAACGGACAGAGAAACAGCACCTTATAAGTGATTATGTTAAGTAACAGAGCAAAGGATGAAAACATGACGCGTCGTCTATAACGACACTGTCGAACGAAACGATGCATAAAGGATAAGGAGTCGATTGACATCATCCTTTCAATTCCAAATTATCCAATAATCGATGACAAAAAAATACTTCCCTAATTCGGAAATTTCACCATTCGGAAGTTTGAAAGTTCAGAATTTTAACCCGGCTCTCCCTACCCCAAAATTAGGAAATTGTCGATTCGCAGGGAGGAGGGAGGGGGGCGGGGGGTCAACTTTTAGTTTCTGACGATTTTCGACATTTCGACTTCGCTGTTCTCGCAAGCTTTCCGATTATCACCTTTCAGACGGTATATTGATCGATGTAGATGTTTTTTTGGCAAAAGTACAAACCCACACGTGTCTACGCACCCAGATCCATATCGGCTATTGGCCAAAATTCTATTTCATATCGGTTGGTTTCATACCTGATTGATAATTGTTACAATTATTTAGTGACGTAGATGATGAAGTGTGAAGGGTGTCTGAAAACGTGACAAAACATTCGTTTTAATCAACGGAATCGATTAACCTGACGTCCGAGAAGCGCATAAAAGCCATACCTTCGAAAACAATGTTGCCTTGTCAAGAAGGAAGTTCGTATAATTTCCATAAATCAACATACGCATTTGGATATGTATGTATATATATGTAGGTATATGTATACCCATTTACCTACGTATAATAAGTTCAAGCACTATCAAGAACCGATCATTCGGTAGACCGATTCGACCCGGAGACCTGGGGACCTTTGACGACCTATTTGACGGGAAACGGCGAAGAAACTCATCGGCTAAACACTTTCATTTAAAATCAGAACCCGAGCAGCGTGGCGGTGTTCTTCCAGTATTTTGCCTCCACTTCTTTGCCATTTTTTGACATTATTTTATTTTATGTTATGTTACGACGCGTAATAAACAATAAAAAAATCGAGTTGAAGGAAAAAGGTGGTGGTGGTGGTGGCGGTGGCGGCGGTGGTGATGGTGGTGGTGGTGGTAGTGGTAGTGGTAATGGTGGTTACGATGCTAACCCTAACTGCTGCAGAGTTTCGAAATAGCGCGTCATAACCAAAAAGCAAAAACAAAAAACCCGAATGGCGAATGACGAGAAAGAGAAAAATGATGGTATCAGTTTTCGTTCCTGACGATGTATGCGATGTATGCCAAATATTAACCCGTTCAGAAACGGTAAATTTCACAAATATTCCTTCACTTTATAGGAATAGGGGAAATTGAGCAATTTTTTTCTTCTTTTTTTTTTTTTCTATTTATTTAAACGAAAATAATTTGAATCTTCAAGTAATTTTTATAAAACCTTTTTTCTATTCAATACATCAATTTCACATTCTCTATTCCTCATTTTAACGATTTCTATAATTGACAACTCCGAAAAGTAATTTTTTTCTAAAATTATTATTTTTTTTTTTTTTTTTTTCGAAAATTAAATCATTTCTGTAGAATGACATTTTTTATTGAAATAGCTGATCGGAAATTATAAAAATGAAAAAAGGGGCGACGAAATGAAACGATAGAGAAAATAAAGGATAAAAATAAAAATGGTTTGAAAATTAATGAGCGTCTTCGTTATAATGAGAAGATATTGAAAAAAATGAAATTTTTGTTTGTTTCAGGTACGTATTTCTTTGAGTCGCTCTTCCAGTCTAGTCGTACTAATTATATGACGATCTATTCATCGAAAATGGGTACGTTATCCTATAATAGTATATGAATAGAATTCTGAAACGCAGGTATGTATATAACCAGGTAATTTAATTCAAGACTTTGTTAAGAAAATGCTACTACCAATATCTAACTGCGGGATTCCGAAAGTTCCATTACGCAATTATATTCCGTAATTTAATTTACCTAATACTCAATCTGACTCGCGTGTCCGTTCAGATTTCGCAGTTTCACCGAGAAACACCGATTATCGTCACATACATAAATATATACTGGGTAATCTATTGCAAAAAGGGAAAAAAGGTACCACCAAATTCTAACAATTTCTTTTTCATTTCTTTCTTTTTTCCTCCTCCCTTACCACTGCAATGAATTTTCTAAACAATGAAAATCAGTTCCTAAATAAAATTCGTTATCGGTGTAATGAAAAAGTCACCCTTAAAACAGTTTCATCTCTCAGGTATAATATATAGGAGTATAAAAATTATAATCGAAATTTTTAAACCCCGAATAGATATATTTTCGCCATATGTATACAAGAAATATTATTATTTTATTATTTTTTTTTCAATAAATCTAAGATTTTTATCGAAATTTGTAAAAGATTCATTTTTTTTTTTTTTTAGTAGAGATAAAGTCGAAGTGGGGCAAAACTCACTTTTTGCGATTGAACCCATTTTTGGATTGACTAGTTTTTCATTTGAAAAAACGAATAAATGATCAAATCATTTACTCGCTTTCGCTGTATCATTTCATAACTATATCCCAACGTTTGACTAATCGGCATTTAATCTTCGACGCATTCGATAGTCATAGTGACTTCACAGCGGCTCGTTTATCTCCTGAAGAAAATAACATTTATCGCATACTCATAATATATTAGTTTTCAAGAAGTCAATAACCAATTGAAATGATCCCAGCATAACCCAGAGTTATCAAATATCAGTTGAAATCAATTTTCAAGCATGATGTAAATTTGATCGTTTAATTGATACACGCGGCTTGCCAAAATCGTCTATGCAAACTCATGGCTTAAGAAATAAATAGTAAAATCTATTTGCCTCTCCGCGTATGTTGATTCTACCTTACCTCGTTGTACCAAATCTGAAATTTTAGATTCGTAGATTCTACAATAAAAAATAATATTAAAATAAAATAAAAAATACTGATTAGATTAGATTAGATTAGATTAGACTGGGTGATGAAATTTCGCTCACTTACAAAGTCCTCCAATTACGATGCTGCCAAAACAGTATTGGAGATGAGGTAGGCCCTCCGGAAGGCCAGTGAATCAGCAAACTATGTGTAGGCGGGTGAATCTCTTGCCTCTCTTCTCTTTACAGGAAAATCCTGATGATTGGATTTCTCCGTCTTGTCTTACGTTCGCTATACTTTATTGTCGTGCTATTTTCGATTCGCTTTGAAACTTTGTTCAATATCTGCTATTTCTATATTTTCGCTAAATTTCACATATTATTTTATATTTTCAATTTTTTCTATTGGTTTTTTCGTTTTCTACGCTAGTTTTATCCATTTCCAACAAAGAATCTTTGATCAACAATCTATGTAGCATCAATCATCGCATAAGTGAGGCCGGGTCGAAGTTCCGAATTTCGAAAGACCCAATCGGTAAGAAATCCGATCTTCAATATTACCGACTCACAGTTTTTACCCAGAAAAGATCCGAAAGGCTAAACCTCCGAAATTTGATATTCCCGCATGTATTCATTCAGTGTTAAATAAATCGGGCTGTATTGATCGTATCAAAACCAATAAGTGGTCAAATTAATCGTCTCGAGATTTACTTTTTGGAAAAAAAAAGCTTCAAAATCCTATCCGTTATTTATGACGTCATGAAGTTATCGATTTAAGTAGATAAAATGGGTTTCCTCAAAGAGGGTCTCGATTAGACTAAACCATTTTTTTTTTGTCTTCACATCTTGAGAAATAGACGGAAATTGTTCGGGTCTTTGAGCTTTCTGGGGTCTAGGCATTTTGGACTTGATATTTTAAACTTGAACTGTTCATAAAAAATTGTAAATCGTTTTAAAACGAATTCGGAACTTCAAAGATGCTAATTTTTAATCAATCTTTTTACCGTTAATTCTCCGTAATTAATTACCGTGCTTCAAAAATAAACCTGAATATTATATTTTTCCGTTAAATTAAAGCACAAAACTTGTCTCGTGTCAAACTATCATTGTTATTCAGTTTACGTTTGAGTAAGTACCTATTCAAATTTTATTCCCATTCCATACTTATAAGTTTTGATAAATTCATTTTATTCGTCTATGCAGACTTTACAATCAGGTTTAAACATACAGAGACTGAAAATATTTGTATTTTAAATTTTTATATATTATATACATGTGTATGTAATTACTTTTCTTCACAACTAAAAAAACAGACAGAAGAAGAAGAAGAAGAAGAAGAAGAAGAATCGTATAAGAATCGAAAAGTCTCGTCGTATTAATTATACTCGTATTCTGGCAGCAGCTGGTATTTACTTATCTGACATATAACTCCATATGTATAATATATTATTATACGTTATTTGTCCGTGAGTGTGGTTAAAGGCAGATTTAAGTAACGAATAATACCCACAATGATACTGCAGCGCGAAGAGATATTTCGAAGCGTCTGGCCAGGGTCAAACGCAGAATGCAACGAGTTAGCAAAAATAAATCGCGCACTGTCTCTTAAACCGTAGTATTTTTAAATTACTTTTTTACGGAGCGTTATACCGCCGACCTTCACACGTCAAAAAAAAAAAATTGCTTGATCTAAAACTGATCCATATTTCTTTAATATTCGTTAAAAGTTTTAAATAATCTGAGATCAATTGATCACTAAAACATATTTTCACCATGTGCATATTTTACGTAAAAGAGAAAAATAACAAAATAATAACTCTACGTATACACACGTAATTGTGTATATATATAGAAACGCTTATTATTCACTGAAATTATGAATACATACAGGTAAAAATAGACATCATTATACGAAAACAAGATTGATATCAAAATATTATATAAATCAAGTAAAACTGACGCGCATTGTGAGAAGCATATAATAGTTTGTCAGTGAAGAGTGAAACGCTAAACGCGATATTAGAAATTTGGGAAAAGAAATTCTATCTTTAAACTTAAAAGATAAATCAATGTTACGTTGATTGGATACAGGTAGTATGCAGTACATGTGTGATAAACGCATTAATATTCGTATTTGTATTGTGTCATGTTGTAAAACTGATCAATTTTTATAAAAAATATTTGACTATTTCTGACAATAATTAAAAAATTTAATTAATTACAGTATATAGTGATGCATAGATTGAAAATAGTACATAGGATCTTCTTAGCCGTCTAATTCAACGCGTATATATATATATATATACATGTCTCCACGTCACACATCTGGTTTTATACATATATGTATATGTATTATTGCGAATCTCGTGTGTAGGTATATAGTCTCGAATACAACGATACGCCGGGGTCATTGACTTCCACATTCTCCGGTCTCTATACAGTGGTAATAAATATATCCGAAGAGTTGAGCAGCGTTTTTAAATGACACTAATTCGAGTGCTTCTGGCGCATATCACGTGCTCTATGCACGTATTTATGCTTTATTAGTTCACGTTCAAACCATAGGAACGCATCTAAACTACAAGTATATAACATATAAATACGTCAGGACTTTTTACGCAACAAAATTTTTTTTTTTTTCTTCATCGTAAAAATATCATTGCGAAACAGAACAATTATTTATTTTTTTTATTTTCTTACTGATTTTTTTTTTTTTTTCTACTAAATTTTATCAATAGATTCCATACATGCGTATGTAGATTAAATTTCCATCAAATTGTCTAATTTTTATCCAAAATATATCTATCTTGCGCGATAGTTTGTAAATTGGCGGGAAATTTGTACATCGGTAATGCAGATTTTCATCTGTCGGTAAAAATCGGATTGACTGATACGGTAGCAAGCATCCTTACCAATTTTGTCGATCTCTACCTTACCGACTGTCGATACGAATGGATATTGCTTGTCATATCGCGACTGGTGGATAAAGAGTTTTCCTTTTTTCGCGGAAAAAAATTTAATCGGGATATACACATGTATATGTCTGCTATCTGAGTAAGGCTGACGCAATTTCTTCAATAGTCAAGCAATTTTCATGGGTATAATAACCTCTCGGTTATTACTTGTAATACCGGTAAATCGGGTTTAATCAGATTGTATTGAGATTGGTAAACGTTTCGAACACACATTATACCTGATTTTTGAATAATAAATAATATACGATTTTCTCAAAAATTTTATGAACCAATACATTTTCTTAGCAATTGCGAGTCAAATTATCGACAAACTTTTTTGGACAATTTTAAGCAATATTTGATTTCAAATTCGCCTTTGTTTTTGTTTAAATAATTCATTTACCCAACACATATACATATGTGGGTATACCTATACGCATATTAATAACGTTAAATAAACTTCAAGGCTCAGACACGATTTATATACCGTATAGGTATTTACCTTAATAATTAAATATAATATTTAACACGCATCTCACGTATTTAAATTGGTTAAAAAAAAAAGAGAAAAAAAAAAAACAAATTTCAAATTCATTATTTACTTTGAACAATATAAACCAATCTACATCCCTATACAATCAACTCTACTCTAAGATAATTTTTTTTTTTTTTAACTTGCTACACAAATAATGGATTCAATAAATTTTGAATAACATCTATAATTCCTATCTATATATACTCACGAATTACATCAAACGGTACAGATAATACAACAATAACCGAGAAATGAGAATGAGATAAGAGTGCAGTATATTATGGGGTGAAAAAATCTGCAGGCGCGAAACTAAGCAAACGAACCTTGTCTGTCGTGATATATTGGTTTAAAAAAAATATATATATATATATATATATATATATATACATATATATACACGTGTATATGTATTGTATATAAATATAAATATAAATATCTGGCTGGTATTCAACGAGTTTATAAATTTACTTTATGGACTAGACACTGTACACGTGTATAGGCAGTTCATCAAAACGTCATGGTATAACATATCTATACCCATATCAGTTGACGAGGATGTACCGCAGGTTTTAAAAGTCTATACAGCAAAACACTCTTATCTCTCAACTAATTACCGTGCTCTGAACTCTCGTTGATCGTAATCAAATGAACGACATCTAAGTAATTGCCCTATAAATTAGAAAAATAGAAAAATAAAAAAAATTAATTTTTTAAAATGAAAAAAAAAAAAACAATCAAACCCATACGTCGTAAATTTGTTCTTTAGTTTTAAGGTAAAAAATAATTTCGAGCTATTCACACGAACGATCACCGACTATACACGTTCTTCAGTGAAATTAGAAATTTGTTCATCGTCCTAAATTCGGAATAAAATAAAAAAAAAAAGGGAATTTTACAATCAAAATTACCACTGATTTTAATCGTTGGGTAAAACGTAATAAAATTTTGCAAATATTTTCCAATTAACATTTTTTTTTTTTTTTTTTAATTTAAACATTTTTTGTTTTTTTTTTTTTTTTATTCTTTTCTTGTCAAATTTCTTAAATTTCAATCCCGCCTCTTTTTCTTTACATATAAGTGTACACTCATATATATATAGACGTGTATCTCACTGGATGTGGATGCTGCTTTCGCGATACCTAGTGGCTGAAGTTATAACTAACTGAACCGCCGCACACGCTCGTTATCTCACCGTACGGACTGTGAACATCGTCGTATGCTTTCAAAACTAAAAGTGTCGAGGTGAAGTTAAGCGGACGTCTTTTCTTTTTTTATTATTGTCATTTTCATTTTTATACAAATTTGCGTGTGTTTTTTTTTTTTTTTTCTTGCATTTCAAATGTGTGTTTAAAAATCTATAAACAAACAAATAAACAAGAAAAAAGAAGAAAAAAACAAAAAAACACTAAAAACGAAGAGAAAAAAATCAGTGAATCAACCGGATGTATAAATAATATAAAATAAGGATACGCAAAGTGTGAACGCCGCTACAGTTTTGTTGTAAAATATCAAAAAGTTATGTATGAATAAAAATTTTTTCTATACGGATGAAATTAAAACCAGCTATTCAGAGCTCGTCTGGTAAGTTCGTAGTAGTAACTCAAACTATTCGATAATAAATTTTTGATAGACGTGACGTAATGTATAAGGAGGTCTCTTCATCTTTAGATTTTTTCTTTTCTTTCTTTCTTCCCAACTGATTGACGGTACGTCAATATAGTATACCTGCATTTTCATGTTTATATACGCAGAAAAAAAAAGTTCGAAAATATGTTATATACCTCATTACATAAAGAGAGAGAAAAAAAATAATACAAGAGAAAAAAACACGATAAAAAAAAAAGTCGGAATTAATCTACGCGCGAAATTTTACTCCGCGTTCCGCGATCAACTAGGTGATACTGCGTATCTATATACTCGTGTTTTTCGATCAAATTCGAAAATCGTTCGGACTGAAAGAATATTTTTAGAGTAAGAAATTTACATCCTGTGATACGTTCGGATTAACGAAGAGCGGATAATCGAAAATCAACAAATTTGTGTAAATACATTTTTCATTTTTTCTATTCTTTCAATTGTTAGTTTTTCTTAAATTTTCTTAGTAATCTGCGTAGCAGTAAAAACAATTCTTATACTCGAAGAAATATTTCTTGTGATCATATTAATAAAAGAATAAAAGTAATGAAAGTTCGACGATATATATGGAATACAATATTATACGATATGACGTCACGTGGAAATATAGATACGCCGTTATAATATCTTCCGTAAACATAATATTACTCCTTCTCGACGTGATAGTATGTGCCGATTATCATTAATAAAACCCACATATTGTATAGTTCCTACGTAAGTATACGTTGCGTAAGGTGAATGTAAGGTTTTTATTTTTATTTTTCTTTTTTTCACCCATATATATACCTATGTAAACGAGGGATAGCGATTTAATCATGCAAAAAGAGTATAATACATTATTTTTCACAGTGTATGATATTACATCGTACCTAATTGATCTAAGGAAATAAAGTTTCAGTCTATCATGGAAGAATTTAGATTAAATTCCCGATCACAATTAGTCATGAAATAATTATTTTATACGCTGTTGATATAATATATGAATATAAAAGAGTCGCATATAGTATAATGAGGCGAAACTCCAGGGGAACAACTTTGTTTGTTAAATTCAAAGCAGATATAGATATTCCCTGTTTACTTATCAATTTGTAGAACGTAGGTAGGTATGTGCGCTGCTAATTACTGTATAATAATAGCGACGCTCGATTATTCAACGCCTCTATATACTTACAATAGAAAATATCGGCTTATATGATTCTCTCCAGAAATTTTTATACATTCGTAGAAGCCACACTTACACCTATATCGCTTATAAATTATTCTCCGTTAGATACGTATAATAAAATAAATGCCGAACCGGAAAAAGAAAATAAAACCAAAGAAGAGAAAAGATAGATTAGAACTGCTAACTATGATGCGGGTAATACGAAATCATGCCTAATCTAGGACGTGTACCTCACGTAACGTGACGTTCGAAATTTGCGCATACATTCCGTCGTCGACAACTTTTTTACCTGAAATTCCCGACCTTCAGTCTCACCCGAAAATACCGTATTTTTTAGTATTTGAGTTAGCCTTCCAAATTCGTACGCGATTGAACAATTTCGAAAAGTCTTTCAAGAATTTCTTTGATAATTTAATTTATCAAAGATCGTTTCTTTTCTTTTTTCTTTTTTTTTTTTTTAATTATTGGGTTTAGAATAAATACGCAATTACGCTGTGTGTCAAGTGCATGTGTGATACATGTGTGATGTCGTCTTTCCGGGGTCAAGAATGGGTCTCAAGAAACATCAATCAAACGTTTAGATTAAGCGTAGCTAGCTACTTGCCAATTGAACCCACGTATGTACAATATGTGTAGTAATATCTCCGGAATTAATATATTATTATGTGTGAAACTGGAAAACGAATTTTTTCCATAAAATTTCATATCTCAAACACATAAACTGTTCCACTGACTGATATCAATATTAATTATACCATTTACAATTAATCTCGAAATTTAGATAAGATTTCAAATTTCTTATAAGAGATCTGACTGGTTCATCAAGATAATGAACATATTTGCCAAAGGAGAAACATTACTGTGCTTATTCACACCGAATTCAGTGAAAAAAGAAAAATAAAAAAACGATAATTTTCCAACGTTTCAATCGTTCATTCAAAAGTTTTCTTATTTTTATTAAGTATTTCAGATTTTATTTATTTTAAACACATTCCTTCAGTTTTTAAATTCGAACTGATCGATATGACGTCAATGATTTGAACCGGAATGCTGATAATTTTCCCAAGCATTTTCCGCTTTATGCAAATACCGGGACAAACCAAGATATAAATTGTGGTTCTTGACTAACCAAAGAATTATTCTGTTCGTTGTAAAGTGCAACGATGAATCATGCGTGCGCTGCCTCTTCAAAGGGACGCGTTTACTTTATATATTATACTTATCTTTCCTCAGCTACTTCGAATGATGACATAGCTGCATTATACGGTGTAGATACGCACGATATATCCACTGCGTTTATTTGTAATTTCGCAATTTATATAGAAAACCAGAAATTCTCAACTCGGTATAAAACAGAAAGGAAAAACGACTTAATTCGGCTATTTTTCCTGTCGTGAAAAAAAAAAGAAAAAAAAAAAAGAAAAAGAAAAAGGTTAAATATAAATCGACAGAGTGAGAGTTCGCGATTCGAATGTGATATACCTAGAATATAAAAAACCTAGCCTGATATAAGGAAGGGTGAACCATGTTCTTTGCAAATGATCGCTATTGCGTATAAATTCAGGACGGATTAATACACACCGAGAAATAAAATCTAGCCCAGTTCAGATCATTAACGCATGCGTATGATGTATAATTATTTCCACTATCTGACATAAACGTATGTTGATAAATTATAGACACAAATATCAGAGTACAAATTATCTAACGTAATTTGCTTCGCCTTAGATGGGTCAGCTGGCAATTTTGGCAAACCTTGAGAGCAGGTCTCTCGATAGAAGCAAGGCATCATTAGAATGATTATTATTATAATTTTTTTCTTGTTTTTGTTTTATTTTAATTTTTTTTTTGTTTTTCTTTTTATGTAATAATTTGCCTCTGTGCCTGAGGGTCTGGAAATTACCGGGTAAAGTCTAACGGGATTACAGAAACTCCGTTCTCTCTTTTCATCGAGCGTATAGGTATATTGATGTTTGGAAAAAAAAAGAAAAAAATCCTTGCACCGCGCTTTAGTATAAAATAAAGAAATCTGCGTTCAGATGTGTGTAGCTGGTGGTTTGGTAAGCACAGGTATGAACTTCATACACTACGACTAGTCAACTCAACAAGCTAATGCGTATTCCTGTATGGTACCTAAATGCCTATGCACACTTAGCTCGTTAGCTGGTGGGTAAATATCAAGTAACTCTGATGACGTAATCGTAATAATAGTACGAAACCAATCTTGGTAGAATTCTGTTTTCCTGTCTTTCGTGTATACTAGGTATACGTGTGTACCTAGATATATGTCGAAAATTGTCTTCGCTATGATCAATTTCGCCGCGAGGAAATTCCACATTTTTGACAATTTTGTATTATCGTGTCATCGGTACATATCCGCATAGTATATACGTAGACGTATGTATCTATACTAGAAAAAATGTCTCATTTTGTAAAACTTCGTTTTGTAATTCCGTGATTAAAACTTGACTTGATTGCACGTTATCTCTTTAAATATATTTGCAAAGTGCAGACATATACCTATAAACGTCGAGAGTCTTCGTTGTAATATTTGTGCGCAAAATTTTTATTTTTCTTTTCTTTTTTTTTTTTTTTTATAAATTAAGGCTCTTCAATAATACGTCTTAATAATATATCGTCATTCGACGCGGTGTTACTACTTTATCGATTGTACATTTTTTTCCCCCATTATTTAACTCTACCATCTTTACTTATATAATTATTTTCGTAATTTAGAAAAAGAAGTACTAACGAATAATAGTTTAGCTTGAATTAAAGGCTGATAGTTTCTCTTTCTATGTAGTTTCTTGATCCTAATTTATCACCGCAAATTATTACATAACGTGTATAAGCGTATATAGATTTAATATCTATACATATATCTGTATAAAAAAAACTCTAAAAATCCTAACAACAATTTATCTGCAATGTAAATTACAAGGATTTTTATTCAAATAGCGAGAAGGTAGGTAATTACTTAATTAGATTTTAAGTTTAATACGAAAAAGAGAATAAAAATAAAAATAAAAAAATTGATGAGATTTTTCTTACATTTTTGATACGATCGGTTTATTTTATTTATCTTATCGATCTTTTCAGTTTTTATTTTATTATTAGATTTTTACCTAATATAGTCGCGACCTCGCCACCTATGTATTAACTATTGACAAGATCCTGGATAAATAAGATACCTATATGTAATTGTTGACCAAAAATCATTATCGCGAAATGATAGTTACGTAAGTTAAAATCCAACGCGTGTCTGGTACATCGTATACTATACACTTACACGCGACTATTTAAACTTTTTAAATAATCTTGAAAAGCGATTACTGTATCTCATCTCTGTCAGTTATACCAGTTGCGAAAGAATAAAATAGAAGCTAAGATATGGTTGAAACTAGCTGTTGCCCTATTATTTTACCTATAAATAAATAAATGTTGCTCAACTAAAGTCAAGACGAATAAATTACGCAATATTTCTCCAGGCTTGTTGATATTAGAGCCAGGAGATTTATGGCGGAAGAAAAAAAAAAAGAAAAAAAGAGGAGAAAAAAATCTTGGAAAATTTTTAGAACAAAGTATGAGACTAACGAGTAATATCCTACCGTTTCTTTTTTTTTTTCTTTTTTTTTTATCTTCACTAGGTCGGATGTTTTATTCATAATGCATGATAATTTATTATAATGCTAATTTTTTTTTTATTAATAATTTTCCTGCATAACTCGCAGCTCCTATATGATATGGTATAATATAATATACGTGTTATGTTATAGTATGTATCTTGTTTTTCTGAACAAACTCCGATGTCAAAATCATTAGAAAAAAATAAAAAAATAAAATAATTTCTCAACTGCATTCTCGAAATAGAAAACCTTGATTTTAATCGAACTCCTTTATCGCGCTTTGACGACACAACGAATTCCACGTGAAAATATTATACAAGCAATTTAGCTTGGATATTATCAGAATGTTTGTTGTCTGTCTGTCTTAGGATATACTATACCTATACATATTTTACATAAACGGTCTATAATCAACTGGATTATTATTGAAAATTTGTTGCATTATTACTTGATATACTAATTAGTCTATCAAACAGATCAGTTATTATATCATTTTAATTATACGCTATACGTTGAACGTAGGTAATTTTTTTATTTTTTTCATTGATGTATCGTGATGGGAATACATGTAATCCTCATGCATTCATATGTGAGTATTATAATATATGAAAAACGAGCAATTTAAAAATTATCTTTTATTATTCTAAGCACAAATATAATTCCACCTGGAGTTATTACTCTTCTGAGAAAATTACGCAGACAAATATTATAGCTACACACGCAGCAGGAGGTGAGAATAAATTTGCGATGGATCTGAACTGGTCGGATTGATAATCAAAATTATAAATAACAAATATTCACGAATCAAAGGAGAAATAAAAAGAAGAAAATTAGGTTCGAAGTTTGAAGCTTGATATCAGATATCGCGCGTCTTATGGCATAAGGCCGTAAGAGACATTATACAACTATCCTTCTCCTATTTATTTACACGAAAAACCTTAGAATATGTTTAAAAACGTTGAAATTGAAATTCGGTCAAGCAAAAGCAGAATTTCGTAGCTCCTGGCGCATACCACCTTTCGGACCTAATCGAACGCCTAATAATCACTTCAATTAAGGTGGTTCCCTGCCCAATTCGACCTGTTCTAAAAACATTGGGCTGAACGGTGCTATTAAACGGAATATCTCCAACCAAGCTCCGAAAACTGGAAAAAAGGCGCTGTAGCGTAATTCTATTGGCGATTGAGGAATAAACTTTATGAAAATATTCCTTAGGCCATTTCTCTATTTTAGCGTGAGACCAACATGTTGTGGGACCTATACGAGTTCGAAATAGCCACTAGAATTGCGCCGTAATTCCAATGTTTTTAGGACAGGTAAAATTGGGTAGGGAACCACCTTAATTCCATAAAGTCGTAAACGACATTATACGACTTTGTGTTATTTACAAAAGTAAAAACATACAAATTTTGGAAAAAACTTAACGAATAAATAATTCAACAATTAAAAGCAATCGGTTCTAGCCGGCCTCAAACATTTTTGGGTAAAATTTAAAATTGAAAAAAAAAACTGAAGACGTAAAAGCAGAAGGTCGTATACGACCACGTACGACCTTTTGCTTTGAGGTCTTCAAATCCCCTTTTTGCTGGTATTTATTTCGACTCTAAATTCACGATGGCGTATCTAATGCCGAGTATATTTTAGTACAAATCGAAAAATAATTAGTTATAAAAACTAAGGTGTAGATTAAAATCGTTAACACTATGTCGCCAGCGTTGTTTAGTCACTTAAGTCTTAAGTTATACTTAGAATTTAACAACAAGTCTATTTCAATCTAAAACTGAATAGCTATAACCTACCTACTCAAAGACTCTGGTGTACAGTCCAACTTCCGTTATTAAAATTTATAGTTTCCTGTGTTAAAATCCAATTGTTAAAATACCTATGTATACATATAAATAAAGCATGTCGTATCTATTTGTCACGTGTATACTATATCAAGGACAATTGTCTTAACATATTAACGAGTCTTTTTACGTTTTTACCCAATCCTCAGACGCGAATATGATGTATACGAAACGAATGATTCAATTTTTATCATGATATAATTTTGCCACGTGATATACTATAATAAAAATATTTTTTGATACATCTATACACTCACGATCACGTTTATCGTAAAAATTAACAAAATATAATGCGAAATAAAAAAATGAAAAAAATTATGAAAACTACGTACGAATAAACCGGTAGTATTTTCACCGGTTTTACGTAAACAGAAAATTTATTTCCGTGTATACACGAGTAGGTATACAACGAAAAACGAGTTTATCTATTAACAAGACTATTTTTATCGTCACATTATCTACAGTATTTGTACAAACGATCATAAGTATACATACATGCGTTAGAAAGATGTGATTCCTTTACTCAAAATGAATCAGTTGGTTTTTTATTTTTATTTTTATTTTTTATTTATTTATTTTTTTATTTTTTTAATATAATTATATTTGAAAATCGATATAGTGAAAATAAAAATTTCTAGTCTCAGTGACCGATTCGTGGTTTATTAGCTCCCTACTAGTCGTCGAGAAGTGAGCTGCGGACGATAAGGTAGAAATTTGTACCGGATAAATAAAACTACGAGTCAGAGTTGAGTTGCTGTTGGTACTGTGTCCTTAAATCAATCATTAATGTCCTAGATGTTAAAGGATGGCGTTATAAGCGTAGGAGAATATCCCTGTGAAAAAAAAAAGGGTAAAATATATATATTTTTTTTTTATTATTTTTTTTTTTTTAATTGTTAAATATACGCGGAAAAATTAAAAACGAAGAAAAATAAAATACACATTGCTTTCGACAAATAACTGATATTCTTCACAGAATCTAATGAAGATATGATATATTACTGTATCGTATAACATGTTAACTCTTATCGAGTTTTAGATAATAAAACGATAAGTTCCCCTGCGTCGGAAGGTCTACTCCCACGCACACATGTGTGAATGTATAATTTATATTTTGGTACCAAAATATTAGTACAAAGCGTAGGAGTCGTATTTTATTTTTATTTTATTTTATTTTTTTATATAATATACGTAAATCCGTATCGTATAATTTGTAATAAAATTTGTATTTTTGTATTGGTTGTAAGCGATGATTTTATGTTAGTTATACACTTGACAAACCAACGCGGTTAATGTGATATGATAAATAAATTTACGCAGTTATAAAACCGACTATGAGACGGTATGAGTATTAAAAAACGATGTTTATTTGACTTAGATAAATTTGACGATCAGATAGTATGGAAACAACGTTTTCTTGCCGTTAAAATTAATAGTGGTGGAAATACTATCGACATAGCTTCAAATCGAACGGAATTTTGTTGAACCAAATATGAGATGCTTGACGCAACTGATTGCTTCGTGTCCATAATGGGATAACGTCGTAAATACCAAAAAGGGGATTCTGGTGACGTAAGGTCGTACAGTTCCTTTTTTATGCTGTAATTCGCTGTGAAAATGACAAAACGCACGATTAGTTCGAGATCAATAATTTCAAGACCTCGTGCTTTTAATCTTGAAATTAGCCATTCTTTAAGTTTTTTTCCAAAATTTTTATGTCATTTATTTTACAAATGACAAAAAGTCGTATGATAAGTCGTTTACGACTTTCCGGAATCACTCGCCGCGGTGATTATATTTGCCGTTTATAGTTACGTCGAAGATAATATATCAATTTTTAATTTCGACCGTTTTTAACCACATTTTGAAGTTTGTTGCGTAAATACTTGGGTGAGGAAAGAATTTTACGATCATTTGATCTAAAAAATTCCAAACGGTCGTATAATGACGCTATTACGACCTCAATGCCATTAGACACGCGACGTATAATTATTTTCATTGAGATTTGCTCGTTTGAATCCGTTACAAATTGACAAATCGTGATCTACCTGACTTTCCGATAACCTGCGCGTACGGATCGCCTCCCTCAGACGATCCTCAGCCGATATTCTAACGATTATAGATATACCGATGTAGCCATGCCATGCCGCAGTGTGGGCGAGAAGGTTGAAGAGATAAGAGACACGAGTTGGCCAGGATGGTGGTCCTGCATCGCACTCCTGTCAAAGTGTCATGTTTACGACAAGGACTACCACTAACTCATCCATCGAGTACAATTCTACACTGAGACTGAATCAGTAATATGATATACCTATAGGCTGATATAGGAATGAATAAATTCAGGTGGCAACGAACGATGAATTGTATGCCAACGATTTTCAAATTTATATGTTTACAAAAGATATATTTAAAAAGTTTTTTTTTTGAAAAAATTCGAGAAGATTTTGCTGAAAATCGCAAGAGTTGACATTTTTTCTTATCTTTCATAATCATTTTTTGTTTTTTTTTATATGTTTTCATGTGTTTATATACGATACCTGTATACGTGCGGGTATTCGCATCTTAGATTAATGAAAATTCGCCTCGTCAAAGCCGGGGCAAACACCTCGGCGATCGGCTTTCGAAACCCAAAAACGATTAAAAGAAAAAAGAAAAAAAGAAAGCCTTGTAGGATTATCATAAACACCTCGACCACCTCCGTCGCCCTTATAGATAGAATCGAGATTTGCTGGTCCACCCAAAATAGGAGAGATGCGCCGGAAAGTGACTAATGGTTCGTTGCAGGACTGCACACTATATATACCTATAGGAAATATCTGATACTTAACTATACAGAGGAGAAAGGAGAAAGGAAGAAGAGAGGCAAAAAAGCCTGGAGAAACCCTGCAGGGTTTCATCCGACGAAAATTTCTTCTCCCATTTACAGTTTTACACATTTATATTTATTTTTTTTTTATTTTATCGATCGTTTCCGCGAATTACTCATTTTTTATGCGCCTAACTTTGATAAAAATTTATCAATTTTCAACTGAGATGCCCAGTTCTTACCGGTGTCCCTTATTCACCCTGACTCTATCCATAGAATTTCAAATTCGTGTTAGATAATTTTTTAAACACTTTTGGAACTTGAAAAAAAAGGGATAATTTCAAGTTTCATCGATTTAACTGCGGGGGTTAATTGTGAGTTCAAAATTCCAACAAGACTTACGTATGTAATGTAAAATGAGTATATTATGTATACGAAATTGTGTATGTACCTATTCCTCTTTCCTAGACGCGCATGTATATCTTTCCTAGACAGACACACGCCTGTAGTTTAGTTACTAAGAACTTTCAGTTTGTAAGAAGGTTTCAAAAGGATGCCGCGTCTTCATTTGTCACCCTGGACATAGGATCGGCGTGATCACCTGCCCCCATGTTATGCCATGTTACCTTATTGTGTTATACCGTGTTATAAAATACATATAATGTCTTGAAGCAGGTGGTAAAACGATTTAAAATCGACAGCTTGACTTCCAGTGCAATTAATAATTCAAAGTTTTTTCCTATACGCGTATGTCTTCCGAGTTCTTTGAATTATATGTACAAAGTAGAAAAAAACAACAAAAAAAAACATTATTTCCAGCGGTAAAAATTACAAATTTGAATAGTTTTGGAAATCGTATTTCCCCGATAATCTACATAACCGATTTGAAAAAACTATCAAACGAAGAACACCATAGGTTCAAATCCCGGAAGCTGAAGATCCGAAAGGCCAAAAATCCGAAATTTCAAATTTTAATAACTCGGGCCGTATTGATCGCACCGAAGCCAATAAGTGGTCAGATTAATTGCCTCGAGGTTTACTTTCTGGAAATAAAAAGTTTCGAAATCCTATCGATTATTTATGACGTCATGAAGTTAGCGATTCAAGTAGATAAAATTTTGGCTCTTGGGGGTTTGAGCTGTCCGCATTCCGACCTTTCGAATTCTAATATCCCAAACTTGATCGTTTCTGAAAATTCAAAATCGTCTGAAAAAACTTCGGAGCTTAAACCCGGCCCCATACACCATGCCCGAGACTTTGAGATCCTTGAGTCCTGTGTATCCAAGCTCAAGACCGAGTTGTTGTCCCCAGGGTGGAGAAAGAACTCTTCTCCGTATTTTATTGAGAAGAATAAATTTCGCAAGGTAACATGGACGTCACTACGTAATGTCGTGTCGTGTCATTTCACCGGTCATTACTGTTTCTAGAAGCGAGTATACCCAGAACGCTGTATGTGACCGAGGTAAAATGCGTGCGAATAGTGGGTACCTCTCAGGAAATATTTTGACACGTAAAGATTTATCGATTTGATCGATGCGAACTCCCAAGAGATCGCGCAGGTGTTCGTAACCGCGGTTCGCATTATTCCCAGATCTTGTGAAATCGAGGGTTTTTCCGTTTATAAAAGTGTCGTATATATCACACAGGTACAGTTACACGCGCGTGTGAAATCGTCAATTTTCCATACGCATAATAAAAATGAATAATATATTAGATAAGAGGTGAAATATCGTTTATTCAAATCTGAAGCAGATTTTTATCCGATTTTTCCTACAAGTTGCGATTTATTTTTTATATTTATTTATTTTTTTTCTTCGCTCTTAAAAATGGCGACATCAGATCAGACGAAGAGAGTTGAAATTTTCTACGAAGTCTTTGGAGATTGGCTCGAATCTTGTAATTAGTCGAACGAACCTCGTCGGTAGGGAGAAAAACCGGTCTTCTCATCTTCGCTCAACGCCTCTTTCTTCATTCTGTCTTGGATATATACGGCGTACGTACGTCCTAACTCGAATTATATAAATATATATTATATTTAAATACCTCGACTGTGTAGCAGAGTCACGAAGCTTTCGAAGCCTAGGTTTAGGTTTTTTTTTTTTTTTTTTTTAATTTGATATCTAAAACGCTACCAAAATCCTTAAGAATTAGGTAAATCAGATGAATCGCTCTCGAATTTTGAACCCGAGAAAAATATATCGTAAAAAAATATTTGAAAAAGTTTCGAGATATTCTATCAATTATTTACGACATCGCAAAGGTACCGATTAAAGTAGAAAAAATGGGAGAAAATTTCGCAATGGGTTTAATATTCTGCACTTCAACGTTCCTGAAAATCTTAAATCGTCGCAAACGAACTCGGAAAATTTTAAAAATCCCAAACTTCAGCCTAGTGATCCGTTGCGGTTAGCGATTATTTACCCGCAATACCGGGAAAGAAATGGTGATATGTACCATATCAATCAAATCCGATAAAATTTTGGTACCGATATCGGAATTGAATTTCCGGTTAGCAAAATAACGCGAATGGTATTATTCAACCGAAAGCGTCTGCAGGACGCCCGCGCCGCGCCGGGACGCCAGGACGCCAGGACGCCAGACCTTCGTCGTCGCGTCGCGGCGCCGAATACAACCCGCCATACTGTTAGCTGGTAGCCAATCAGAAAGCGGCTCCAATAAGCTTTGAGCGGTTCTCTCCGACCGCGGGTTCTACTCTTTTACACTAGTCTCTCTTTTTTTTTTTTGTTTCAATCTTCTCTGTCTCTCCTTCTATATTTCTATATATCACTCTCTATCTCCTTCGTTCACTAATTATCATATTAATAACCACGGATCTCCCTACCTCTACATCGCTTCAACGATGGCTGTATCGTTCAATTGTCTAATTTTATAGTAGAACATTCGTACACACACTGTTAACGATCTTTGTTATTAGCCTAGTATCTACGAAGATATCCCCAACACGCGAGAACTAGCCGCTATCGTCCGGGCCAATTACCGAAAAGTTAATTACAATCGATTTACGCTACTCCTCAATTACGATATCATATAGCTGGTATAATATTTTTCAATCGTAACTCACCCTCCAACATTATTCATAATTTCATTTTTCATTATTTTTTATGGGCATATACTACCTGTCAAATATTTCGGTAAATCAAAAGTAAAGTCAGATTCATAAATTACGTAGAATACCCCACATACGATTCTGATATGTTTTCCAAAAATAGTAGCCCCCTAACTTCTCACGATTTGACATTTTTTTTCAACTCTCTATAGTCGTCTCGCGATAACAAAGTTACTGAAATTATGGAAAAAACGTAGATAAAAAATGTATAAAAAACACATTGAATGCCTTGGTTCGATACATTCTTGCCTATAGCTTAACCGATGGACATACGATGAACGATCTACGACCGGAAAGATCGGTTTTGTGATAGACGTGGATCAGGACCTCTATGACTATGCTTTAACATCAATCGGTGAAATAGTTCGTATAATACGGTGCAGATCCTGTCATTGGCATACGATACTAAAAACACGTCGATGTGCTCGTCTGTAACGCCTACTTGCTATAGTTATAGAGATAAATAATCTCTGCACCTAAGTTTCGCGTATAATAATATGCGGAGGTTATCGAGGAACGCGATCTTCACAATACGCGTGGAGAATCGAGACACGGAGTTTAGCGATCTGATTATTTGCGGAAAGGTCATAATGCCTGTGTAGGTATGTAAAAACTCCAACTCAACAGAATATACTCTATAATTCATTATCGTACTGTAAAAAAACGCTGATATGTCGCGTATCGTCAGAATGAAAAATTCCGAATCAGAGGTAATCAGTTTGATTAGGATATGGTTCAGGGAAAAGTGAGGGGAAAACCATCTTGACAAAATAATAATTTCTCTCTTAGTAACGAATCTAAAAACGCAGACGTCATCTGGCGAATTACCTACCCAAGTTTCCCTAATTTTTGGAAAGGGCAATATTCCCCCATTTTTTACCTATAAATCAGAAATCTCTACGAAGGTATATGACTATTAATTAAATATGTTATTAACATGAGAACCGATTTCACCATCGACGATTACCTTGATTCGATGATTTAGGAAAATTTTTGCATTAAAAATCTTCTGAAACTTCTTCACTAAAACTATCCGCTTCTTCAGCATCAGAGATCCGATGGTGGTAATGGGATAATCGACTAATTCCGAGTTGTGGATATTGCGTTATTTTGATCTGTCGATAAGACACGCGGATGAACAGGATATCTCTGGAAGGGGGATGTGTAGGAGGGGATAAAGGATATAAAAAAGGGGGAAACCCGATAGCGGAACGAGAGGTTAGAAGGCGAGCCACGATTGGACCGACCGGAGGTTGATTAATGATCTTTTCTTAGCAACCCTCGCTTCTCCATTCCGCCCTTCCCCCCTTTCTCCCTCTTTCTCTCTCTCTCTCTCTTTCTCGATTTAGTTTTTCTCTTTTTCCTTCGATCGCGGCTCCCCTGAACCGCTTTCTTCTCAGAGGATCACGCACGTATCCAAACTCTTACGCTGTACCAGTCCTAAGAGAATGAAGGTACCGTGATTGGATCTTCAATTCGATCTCGACCCTTCGTAGGCGCGAACTGTTACCAATACACAATGGCCGTTTGTTGATCGTCGATGATCACAACTTGCGCTCCTTGTTCCAAAAATTTCGTTTCATTTTTTATACACTTTTATTCCCCTGCGCTATCGACATTTCTTCAAACGCAGCTATTCGCATGATATGCCGTTTAAAATTTGTCTAGTGAGATTTAACGCGCATTATCATCGCGCCTGACTTGCCTGCTGCACTTAGGTTATCACGTTGGTTAAGAAGCACGTGGAAAAAGCTTCAAGATCGTTAGATGAACGCTGGACAGGTCAACAATGGCTGATCATTATTGGCCGAGACCAGCACAACATCGAGTGTGTTTTCGTAGACAAATTTCTAGGAAACTCATGTCCGCATTGCCGCAGCTTTACAACAATGGCGAAACGTGTCTGGACCATCGTCTGTAGTTTCGAAACACTTACGAGGTGGCTCGCATCTCATACTCCAAAATATCGGCTCGATCAGGATGAACGAGTTTCAAGATGATGCTGTATCTACTCCCGCTCTTACATCGAATTTTAAAATCATCCCACGGGGATAAAATTTGGAAAAAGGAAATTTTTCATCTTCGATTTGCGGAAATAAAAAAAAACGAAGACAAAATAACGCGGTTTAGTGTGAAAACCTCCGATATTGCATTGCCTATACTTACACGCTCCTAAAATGATCAGAATGAATTTTCCTTTAACGGATGATCAAAAAATTGGTCCACCAAGTTTTTGATCATCCGCTCCTAGTTCGCATCCAAAGAAACACGATTCCCCGAAGGAAAATTTGCTCTAAAAAATATTCTTCCCGCGGCGCGATTTTCCAATCCGACAAAAAAACACGAGTAGGACCCTTTCGCGCGTAATGTTGTAAAGAAACGGAGCATATAGTGTAGAACATTATCTCAGCTCGCGCAAGTTAACCCCCGAGTGGAGATAGCATGAAGAGTCGGTTGGGTGCGGATCCTGATCACCTTTCAAAAAATGAAATAAGGAAAAATCTGAAGAAGGTAAGATCCGTAGAACAGAAGAATGGACGTGGGCGTTTCTACTATGGCACCCTTGGGTCCCATTAGCGGTCACTGAAGAGCCATAAGTCCGTCTGACCGCAAATGTCCGAGTCTATTTTAAACGCGTGAATATATTGAACAAGCTAACGTAACCAATTTATGGACAAGGGATGGCGGTGCGGGGGAGGACAGGTATTTTGAATATTCAAAAGAAGCTACAGCTTCGCTCTGCGACCGCTTCTGGTAGCGTTAGGTACACCGAAAATTTGGGCACTGTACAACCTGCACCTAATACTGTAAAATAAAAATAAAGTTAAGTAGTGTAAGTACGAAGTTCAAAAATCAGGGTCTCCAGCCACAGTGAAAACCTGGAATGATCGAGTAATCCTTACGGAATTTTGATGGAATTTTGAAAAATTCAGGGAAAATTTTGAATATTTTTACTGGAATATGCAAATTTGAAATAAATTTTGGACACAGGAGGATTTGACGTATAATGAAAATTTTTCGTTTCCTATATTTTGTTTTTTTTTTTTTTGTGTGTTTCGGTCCAATATGTTGTGCCATGTGCCGCAATCACCACCGAGACCGAATGATCGAGGATAAATTCTGGGAAAATATATATTTTTGAGAAAATTTCTGGCCGTCCATTAATCGCTGGACATCCTGGACCTGAATCTATTGGCGAAATCGATCGTTGTCGATAATTGTGTTTGTTTGTGATGGTTACGTCCGCGCCAGACTGAGACTTCATGCCTGTCATTAGATCGTAATTTAAATTTCTAACGCTACAGCTGAGATCGTAAATAATATTGAAATTATTTACGGCACGGTGATGATTTGTCTGAAGATAAGAATACCCACTTTCTTGGATACCTAGGTACCTGTAGCACCAGAATAGACAATATCAATTCAAACCGGTATATTTTCACCGACACAAAATTGAAACCTCGCGTTTTCTTATTACACGCCACTTTCGAATTACCGTATACTAATTTCAAATTGAGGTGATTGATTGATTGATTGAGCGATTGATCGATTGATTTATCGTCGCGATTTTGTCTCTTGCCTAGAGTCCGAATTATTTTTATATCATTTTTAAGTCTGATTTTCCGGCTTTTGTATATGCATCTCGATTCTTCGTCCTCTCGGTAGAATATATGAAGCGAAGATAAGGCTTGAAAGTACAAAGCATTTATTTCCCGGTTTTAATTAGTGCGTCGCGCACGCAACCGTTCCATAATGGCGGCTGCGTCTGTAGAACGAGTCGAGGACCGCGGGGAAGAGAGGGATTTGATTAATGATACCGCGGGATATAGCGAGGGGAAAGAAAGCGTGTATCCTCAGGGGGATCCAGGACTCGTAACCGCGAACAAGGGTGAAACTGAGGGCCGAAAACGTCCTCCCTCTTTCCAACGTTAAACCTGAGAGGAATCAAGGAGATGAATTTTTAGAAGGACTACAAAGAACATCCTACCTATTTGTATATAGCATATCGCATACTATATACGCAGTTTATCTGTACCTAATCAAATTTTTTTTTTTTCGTTCTTTAAATTCTCTCATTTCTTCAGACTCTGAATTTATCCCAGAATTAAACTCGATCATGTAGATTGTAGGCAGTGCCTACCTACTCGGCTATAGATACCGTGATTCTGAGTAGTTCGTATAAGTACGTATAGTACCTTATACTGGTATAAGATGGATAGAAACGAAGAACCCCTACGAGGCCGTGAGATGATCGGGTTTTCTCAGGTTTGTCGGGTGCTGGGAGTCGAGAGTCAAGAGATGAGGAACCCCCGTGGTTCCGATACACCGATAAGCGCCTTATTACCTCCGCCTCTCTGTATCCGCTGCAGAGCCATCCTCGTCTTCTTCTTCTTCTTCTTCTTCGTCTTCGTCTTCGTCCTGATCGTATACCGCGTTACCTCGGACAAATTCCAGCCCGACCCTCGAGACCTACTTACGATCCCTAGGGAGGGATTAGTTATTCAAAAAGAATTTCAGCCCGTTCTTTTTTTCAAAGGGTTACGTCAGAAAGACCATAAAAATATCCTAACTATCTCTTCATTTTTTTTTTCTTTCAAAAACAGGAAATACGACTTTCATTTATCGGATTTGCGCACATGAATTTATATTCCCGGACAATCCATCAATTTTTTAGGACATTTTCATTGCTTTTTTCAGAAACTGGTTACCCTAAAAAAAAAAAGCGTTAAACTTTATGGAATTACAAATCCTGTGCGCGTCTTCCCAATTCAAAAGCAAAGGACAGAGGTGGGAGGAAGGATTTTCACAAAAATTTTGGGATTCAATTACAAACGGAAGCACCGAGTTTTTTAAAGGATACGAAATACCTCGACCGGATTTTTCTGAAAATCATTATTTCACTGTCCGCCAAGGACCAAGATGCACATGCACCCCCTGAACCGATAGCTCTGAGGCTATCGCACGTTTATTGACCTGCGCAAGGTGGGCCTGTCCTGTCGTGGTAAAGAGGTATTGTTAGGTGAGGGTAAGCAGTGGGTAAGTATCAAAGGGTAGCGTGGAAATCAGGGATAATACCAAAGGACCCTAACGGTAGTCGATCCATTAGAGTCACGTTACTTCGCCCTCCTCTCCGCAGCAGAGTCAGGTCCAACTCTTCTTCTTCTTCTTTTCTGGCTATATCCCCAGGTCCAACTCTTGGGTACATAAGGTGCTGATGATGCGATGGCGAAGAGACAGAGGCGTAGGACGTTTTCCAACCGCAAGGACCCATATAGGGTCAAGAAGTGACTCTAGCTGGGTCCTTAACCGATTTTCTTAAAGGAAAGTAGTCGGTGTTTGAGAGGAGAGAACCAAAAGGCGGCAATTCATTCCATAACGAGATTACCAACCAATTTGTAAGGATTAGGTACAACACTTAGGGTTTAGTTACTGTGCGAACTTTTGTCCTGCAAGGAATGGACAAGGTGGTTTACCTACGTCCACCGGGATCAACGGAGCCCTTTACCTTTGTGAAACGCGTTGGACATTCATTTCGGGTGCAAATTTTTTCTTTTTTTTTTTTCTTCTCCTCCTTTTTTTTCACATACTTTATCAGTTTGAACAAATTTGTGTGTTCGGTAAAACCCGCTGCAGCCACAGCACACGAACGACGCTACGTGCTTGACGGGGAACTTAATAAAACGGGGAACTTTTCTCGCACCGGGTTAATCCTGGCAATTAGCTATTTTATATCAATAATGCAGCGAGACGTCACTTTCTCGGCTTTTTCTTGTGGGACGTTGATTCATTCGGTGATTGGGCATAGAGGGGCGTAGAGGAGAAGGGGCGAGAAAATAGCGTGAGAAATATCTTGTAATTTGCAAGCCATCTAAGAAACTGGCGTTTATCGTCGGTGTCATTCATTCGTTGTAATTACTTTCGAAATTTCTATTACATTAACCATTGTTCGTACCCAATTCTATATCTCATTATAGCCCGTTGTCCAGGGCAAAAACGCAGGCAATAAAAATAAAATTAACATATAATTTCGCCGTGGCCAAAAAACTCTCTTATATATACCCTAAATTCAAATGATTTTTAGTTCACCTTTTTCCCACGTATCTATATGCGCAAGTGTCAAGAATTAACCGAATGTACGAAGGAATTTCATCATAAAAACTAACTGACCAACGTCGACATAATCGGTAACAAATTTTTGCGCATAAGTAAGCCGAACCAGGTTCAACTTACGTTCTGTAGTTTTTATGGTCAGGTTATATCGTGGTACTTGAAAATGTAACTGAAATTAATTTCAAGACGCAATCTGCCTTGTGGCGCGTTACTTTCAAAGCAATCTCCGCTTTTCGGTTAGTTGGTTAGTTGGTTAGTCTAAAAGGATTAGAAGATTGATTTCTGTGAAACGATTGAGCTCTCCCAACCCGAGTAAGAACGACTCCTAGTTATAAGGGTGATTATCACTAGGTTGAAAGGGTTTTTATAATAGCTATACATGTATACCTTCAGCTGTACGTAGATCGTTAGTTATATTCGGAGATCAGCTTAGCTGAGGCATTAGTTACCTCGTGGGTTGATTTTTCAACCCAGTTAACGTCGGATTTTAATTTCCACATTTCTCACAGAAGACTCGAACGGCTAGTTATATGGGCTACAAGTATATTGGAGGCGACAGTGCAGAGAAGATTGACACTTCTTTATATCAATTCTATAAAAACACCGCGACGTTCCTATAATACAGACGACGCGACGCTTTCACCAAAAGTTTAGCCAGCGCTTTTATTGATGACAAAATCTCTGAGATCTGTCTCGCTTCTTTTAACACCGCGATACGATCTTCGTACCTGCAACATACACCTTATTCACGTCAAATTTAACCAATTATGAAAATATCGTTTCTTCAACGAACCGTATAAGTTACATAGCTGCTGCAGGTCGTTGGCCAACAATTAGGTACCAGTTTTTATTTTACCTCTTTCCCTTTTTTTTTTTCCTTTTTTTTTTTTTTTTTTTTTACCGTAACGCATCGCGGTATCGATCGCCTATAATTATTTCTTTCATTTCAGTTTTGTGACGATCAGGTATAAAGTCAAAAAAAGTGTTATGATTGAATAACTGAATTTGATTTCAAATTTATTCGTCGATTATTAGGGAATTGTAATTATTCTGTTGTCAGAAATTATCTCCTTTTTCTTCTTCTTCTCCTTCTTCTTCTTTCAAATGCAACGCGCAAAGTCAGATTAAACGATAGAATTTCAATGGCGCGAGATTCTAAGAACTGAATCGAAATCTCTTGGAAATTACTTAGACGTAGCTGGTAGCTCTGGTCCACGATGTCTCGCCACGAATAGGTATATACGACACGGCGAAACCGTGAATATTCACTTTTAGTCACGGCCAGGAGCCGAGACGACCTGGTATTAGAAACAAGTGTGTAAACCGAGAGAAGACGTGATCACATCGGCGATATATACCTGGAGACGAATGTCTTACACCGAGACGTGATACAGATATATAATCTACAGGGTGATTGACGTGCGATTATTTAAAATAGATAAATTAATGAACGAATGAAAATTATAATTTTCCATCAGTTTTCGAATTCGATTATGCAGACCTCGGAGTAGGTGCATATCAGGATATTTTCAAAACGATAAATCAATGAGTATTAGTTTAATCGATGTTGTTTTCAATCGTTATGTTAGTTCGCAGGAAATAATTTACCACTCTGTACAATCGTCTATTTTATTCTATCCCGAGTCCCGTTAATTTTTCATAGAAAAAACACTGTGCTCTTCGGAGTGGAGGAAAACCCGATATAGGAAACCTGGTTAGTTAGATCAGATTTGAATAAGCTATAAAATCGAATTGATCCGCTTTTTATTCCACTTGTCATTCCGGTTGCAGTATCTTGACAAAATTTATTGTCCCTCATCGTTACTTCCGATTATTCTTTGCGCGAGAATAAATAAAAAAAATTAAAAAATTAAATGAACTACAGGTAGCAACGAGATTGGAGCGAAATTGGAATAGTTTTTCATTGCGATTGAAAGAAATGTTAATTACTGTACCGGATACCTGTAGGTATAACTATAAGTAGAATTGCTTTCTTTTACCTCGTCAGGATAAGGTTGCCGATGTCGTACCAATATCATCTAAATCGTACCGTTTAAGTTCGGTCATTTTTTCCGAGAGTATATCTCCTAGATTTTGAAAATTATAGAAATAAGAATGTTCAGGGTATTTGAATGCTGATGGTATTCCCATTTCTACAATTATAAAAATCGAGGAGATACTCAGCTCGCAAATATAATTACCAAATTTAAACTATATTTGCAATCTTACCCTACTTGGTATCAAAGATGTAGAGAAAAGTCAGGGGTTGGGTTTCGGCCCAGAAAGAAAGTCATCCTTGGACTAGGTGGCTTCATTTCGTCTCGAAGGAAAAATCAAGAATTACGTTTCGACCCAAGATAAAGAGGACCCCCTTCAGACTATAAAATTTTCTTTTTCTTTTATTTTTTTTATTTTTTAGTGCGGTGTGAGTATATATAAAGCAGTATACCTATACCTGAGGATTACAGCAGGCAAAACGATCGAGTATACTATAGTTTCTATTTGTTTACTCTAGATGTAAAAAAAAAAACAAAAAAAAAAATCAAATTACGAAATTCTTGTTTAATCGTTTCTCGTGCGTTTAATTCGGCGTTTTATCTCTCAAGCTTGCTTGATAGCCATGCGAGGTATACACATCCTTATGACCTGAACTTTTTGAAATACCCGCAACCAGGTGCCAGATAAATCGGCCCCCATTACCACCATGTAATCGCTGGTCTATTGATGCCTGTATGCGATGTAGCTGTACACAATGCACAAACACCTAGTATTCTGCAGTAAACTCACATCTTTTATACATTGCGCATCATGCTCGGGTGATTGCTCATTTATTTTGTAATTTTTGTAATTTTTTTTTTTTCATTTTTTCGTTCTCTCTTTCCACATTTCATTCAAAAAGTATAATTTTTTTTTTCTCTCCTTTTAAATATTAAGAAAAAAAAAAAAAGAAAACTGACTCTTTGACGACTAAGAGACTCGATACTCCGCGTACATACTCTCTATGGAGACGCCGAGGCGTGGGTGGTGCAGGTTCGCGGCCATGTTGAATTACACAGCGGGATATCGTCGCGCCGCGCCCACCCTGACATGCCTGTTTCCCTCGGCGACCCTAGTCCTGAACCTCCGTTTCCTGGAGTACCAGGGATCCTCAGTAACCGTAGTCTGCTTTTAGGAAGAATTACGTTTTGGTAAAATCGCGAGATTCGTCGACGAAGCGATAACTCTTTTGCTTTTTTGCTCGCGATTATTATATAAGTATGAAATATCGTTGAACAACGGTAATTATACCGTATCTGTTCCTTCTCAATGGGCATGGGCAGATATAATAATCTATTTTCCTTTCTCACTGCAATCTTACGATTTTATGATTACCAACTGGCTAGTGGTTTATACATGTATATGTATAAACGGCGATGATCTAATTGCACTTTCGAAAACGATCTTAAATTGGCGATGAGAATTTCAGAGATTGGATAACGAGCCGGACTGCAACGAATTAAATAAATTGACTGATTATGGCGGAGAGAACTGTTCTAAAGCTATTCGAACAAAGTGGCGGAAAGATCGTTTTACTGGTACCAACGACGCCGCGCAGCATCTAAAATCAAAATTTTTAGCCGAATTGTGCATATCGCAGTTCTTTCCAATTTCCTAATCCTTCTTATTCACGTATAGTAAAAAGCCTCATTTTGATTGAACCGCGATTCTTTATCTCGGTTCTGTGAGTCCCGTATTTCTTCCCATTCTCATACTTTATTCATCCGCGTTAACCGACTGCGCCTGAGATTGTAAATAAATATACCTACGCGGAATGAAAAGATTCGCGTTTAATTATCCTTGCGTAAATCCTTTCACCGTTCAGGATCGCGAGGTTTAATTATCGATCTTATTGATTACGGTCGGTGGATTTCAACCGCTAATCAATAGAGCCGTATGACTTTGGTAACGATTGTCGATTCGTAATGAGATCCGCGGTTCCTGGTGCGATTGTAATTATCGTTTTGGTCTGCGAAAGGGGTGGAGGGGTGCGACAGGGGCGAATGATTCTTGTTAATCATGCCGCTAGTATTGCGGCGGCGGAAAGCGTGTCGATAATTTTTCCTACAATTTGTTTTTTTATTCTTTTATTTTCATAAATTTCATCTTGGTTTATTTATCTATTTTTTTCCCTTACCAACGACGGCGGAAGAACGTCACGGATCATCGGCTCACTTCCTGTGACTGATCGACGATAAATCCTCTCTTAACAAATTCATTCAACGATTACTGCGCAGGCCTACGAAACGATCTTCTCTATCTGCGATCAGGTAGATATATAGAGGGTGCAAAATTCGAATGAAATTTTATGAAAAATTATAAATTCCGGAATCCATGCTAATTGCGGCTAATTAATTCGATAATTAATCAACCGGATTTTAATATATTAAACGAAAATTGAGCAGCTTTATGGCTCGACCTAATCAAATCTAAGGTGAGACAAGCATTCGTTGTTGAGGTCGATTATGCGCACGTGTAGACGTGCTATTTACTTGCGCAAGCGCCCGATTTTGCATCTAGAAACTCAATGTACTATACAAACGAACGCGACCCTCGGAGAAAATGGCGAATGCTGTTCGCGAATTTTACTAAAATCGTATATAATTGCGTTTTACGAACTAATCAAGCGATATGATAGTCATTCCCTATCGCAGGATTCATTAATTGTCACTCCTTGTCGGATATTGTATAGAGCGAATGATGGAGAAGGATTTTTATAGCCTTTTTAACTTGTGGCTAATTATATTGTTAGTATGAAAAATTATTACCGGTTACATGTATATCGAAATTGGTATCCGATTTTTCGGTCTGAAATGTCGTAATATAGGTGTCTGAGCTGTGCAGGGTAATGCAAATTTCATGGCTGCATCGTCCGTTCGAAACTCTCGCCTTTTTCAACATTAAGTTATTATAAAATAAAGAGACTTGTGCAAACACCTACGTGCGATCAGAGAGTCACGGTTACACTCTATCCCCCAGCTACGCGGGGAACCGTTTTATACTTTCTCCCAAAAAATAATGAAAACACGAAAAATCCACGTAGGAAATGAAATCGTTGGATGATCGAAGACGCGTGTTAATATCGTATATAAAAAAGTGGAATACAGCTTACAGAGAGTCTTAGATCAATGCTAATTCATCCGCTTTTTTTCTCATATTTTCAGGACATGGATCTGATAGAAGTTCTATGGAAGCAGGACGTGGATCTTGGATTCACCCTGGAAGAACCTGCAGCCGCCAATCCTGTGAACGACAAAGCAGTTTCATCATCTACAGATCCGGACCCAAAGGAACCCGACGAGAATTTTGAAAAGCTCAAATCTTTGGAAGCAGAAAACAGCACGGAAATACGGGTGAGTCAATGATCCGGACCTACACCAATTTCATATTGAAATTTAGATATTTTTTTTCTCTCCATTAGATCGAGGGTTCATTTATTGTACCTAGAGCTAAGATCCGACACGGTACTGTGTATTCCTGGTTTCGTTTATGTGTCATTCTTAGCTCGTTATAGAAACTTGAAGCTAATTAGGAGTAAATCGATCGGAAAAATTGATCAAAGTTGATGGAAAGCGAGACGGTCTGCGCTGATTGCTACAGGGACAATTATAAATCTTTTAAAACTAAATTATAATCGCTGCACTTAACTGTTGTACGTATTAAAGCGATCGTTCCTTCGCGCAGAACCGATAAATATACCCACAACTCTGACTCTCTCATCAGCAAAGCTCTATAGGTATATAAGGTACTGTTACTGCAATTATAAACTACTTGATTAACAGACTCTATTCCACTTCGCTTGTTTGCCATTATCGTAGTTCCTGCTTTCTATATACCAGTTAGCTATAACAACATCGATACAAGAAAAAATATTTTTAACACTGACAGTTCAGTTCCCACGATTCTATTTCAGATTTATTTATACCCAATCGATTCACTGCAATATTCTCATTTTTTTTCTATACATGAGATTTCTCCTCTTCTTCTTCTTCTTCTTCTCCTTCTTCTTCTTTTTTCAATTGAAATTACCAGTTACGTTAATTTTTGTCCACCGTTCATATAGTTTTTTTCTTTTCTTTTTTTTTTTTTTTGTGGCAGATTGATCAGGCTGTCGAATTAATACTTGATAATCGCTAATTCGTATCTTTGAAAACAATCGTCGAAACATGATCGTCGAATTTTAAAGCACGTGTCACGTCGAGTAGTCGAGCAGTAACTCTTCGATCGTCGATTCGATTATCTCCTTTGGATCCCGAAGGGGATTCCCGATCCACAGATCCTCTAGTGATAGCCGCCCATGAGCACGCAGAATTTTCCGTTTACTGATCGAGTGTCACTACCTTAATGCCTCAATCCCTAAATCTGGGCGAAAACAAACGAGATAAAAATACGCGATGGAAATAAAATAACGAAAAATTATTGAAACTCGCGAACTACGCGTAGGAGGCGTTTTCTTCTTTTTCTTTCCTTTCCTTTCCTTTTCGATTCCATTTTTTTTTTTTCTTCTTCTTCTTCTTCTTCTTCTCCTCCTTTTTTTTTCTCCCCGGCTTCTAGCCGCGTATTCTCGGTGCGTGTATCCCCGTGTGGTAGGGCACCAGGGGTGCGGACCCCGAGGATGACGTTGCGGCTGCTGACTGGGCGGGTCGCCCATCAGGCAGGATCCACGTCTCTCTCTTTCTTTCCCTTGGTCTTTACGGCTTCAGATTCTCTCCTCTTTCTCTTTGCAAGGCATTGTTCACCAAGTTCCACCTTTGTGCGACCGCCGGACGCCGCCGTCTCACTGACTCCCAATATCATGAACCGCGATCAGAAATAGACGAGATTTGAAAGAGAGACGAGACACCGTCCATACTGCACGATTTTTCACTCTAAATAAACTAACCCCAGGAGAAAGGCTCGATATATTGGGATAAGGCGATATGAATGAAGGAAAAATGCGCTATTCGCTTCGCGCCAATCGTATTTTTTTCTCATGCTGTGCCAAAGCTCGAATTGAATGTATGTTTGAAAGAAAATCTACACATCTTCGCATAGAGAAGAAGCAAGAAAAAAGAAACTTGTAGAAATTATAAGAAAAGTTGAATCGACGATGAGAGGCGCCATTTTTGTTGAAAATTACTAGCGGGAAACAAGACAGGATACGAAAAAAAAAAAAATAGATAGAGAGAAAGAGAGAGAGAGAAAACGTAAAAAAGGGGGCCAGTCTGACGCCCACTCCCGTTTTCAATTTCCAAGACCATTAATACCCGCGTCCCCTCCTACTTTAGGGGGCTAAAACTGGTCCATACCTCTCGTCCATCATCTTCCCCATCTCTTCGATCCCCCGAAACCCGAGCAGATCGAGAATAAGGCGCCGTTATGGTTACGGAGTAAAGTGCATCGCGTCAAATCGCGGAAGGATTTCGCTATCTATTCTTTACGGATTTGTTGTTTCCCCACTACGTTGAAACGGGTTGAATTATAGAGGGTCGAAATTGCTTGAGAGATTTTTCACTCCGAATCAATGATTCGAAACGTAAATATAATACTCCGGAGCCAGTGAGGAGCGAGACCGATCAACAAATCGAGAGAATAATTCTGTCATGTTGGGGTACTTCGATCATTTAACATCGTTGCGGAGAGAGAGGGAAGAGCCACCCTTAAAAGCTGAAAGTTACTGAGGCGTACGGGCATGAATTATTTTTGAGTTCTCATTCGGACGTTTCAACTCCGAAAATTTGGAAACTGTAAACACTCTTTGATAAATCGGTGCTAAAGCAATATTTTCCTATTTTTACCCCGTAATTAAAAGGTTAATCATAAATGCGCATAACTTTTAGATTTCTTGCTCGTTAGCGGTTACTCGTTAATAAATTTCCATAGATTTCTATAAAAGATGCACGCGAACAGTTCGTTTGTATTTTTTTGGAATACCTAGAAGGTGTAAGGCATGAGGTACGTACGTGGGTACGTACGTACGTCAGAGAAGTAGACTCTCACCCCTAAAGCTCGTAGCCTTCACCCTGTGGCCTATCGTATGACAAGGCTCGCACACTCTTGACAAGAGGAGGCAGAGGGGATCGTAGAACCGTGACTGGCACCATTTTGCTAAGCTTTGAGGAACCCATACGTTAGTATTTTAAATTGTGTTAGTAAATATTATATAGGTAGATATATACATAACGCGATTCATATACGGAGAAATTTCAAACTACACAAATATACGAGCATACCTGGGGATGAACACATGTCAAAGTTTCAAAGAACGAGTGGCATTGATTTCATATATTTATATATGAAGGTGAGCGAAGGTTGAGGTGGGTTAGCATTCGTCGGATAAACCGTGCTGGCCCACGCGAAGCCACGTCTTCGTCTTCGTCTTCGTCCTCGACTTTTTCTCCTCGACGTCGGCGTCGGCGTCAGCGTCAGCGTCGGCGGCGTCGTGACAGCCATAGAGTCAGCTTGGGCCGCTTAATTGAGAGCTATGCCAGAAATGTCTGGCCGTCTACTCGCCGACGACAGAGACCTCCATTGTAGACTCTTAGAGGAATGAAATGGAGATAATCACAATGATAATGACGATGGTTAACAATAATCACAATCGTATCTAGCAACAACAAGAGATCAAACGAAATCGACGAAGGTATCTGTACTCGAACATCAGGACCTCGTCCCTTACGCAATTGGATCGTTGAATCCATGAATTGCTTCAAAAAAGCATAAAATTGCAACAACAACAACAAAAAAGCAACAGCCGATCATTAAACTAGGAATAATATGCACAGAGGTCAACAACAAGAGAGCAAACGTAATGGACGAAGGTATAGGAAGGACTCGAGCATCAGGATCTCGTATCTTAAGCAATTGGATCATATTGAATCCACGAATTGCGTTCAAAAAAGCAGAAAATGGCACGAGAACAAGAAAAAGCAATATCTGATCATTCAATTAGGAGTCATGTGCGTAGAGGTCAGAATTCGAGACCAGCGTGAAGAGGAATCGCGGTTTCAGTTCTCGCTTTGATCTCAGTAATGAATTCCGGGTGTAATTATAATATAACGAGAGTCAAAGGCCTCGGAGTCCGAGAATAGCGGAGTGCGGGAGTGAGAGTATCCGAGGGTGGTTTCGTATTCAAAAACCCCTCCAGGGCTGTGCGCGGCACGCAACAATACATCACGGTCGGATGGATGGTATCGGAACCCGACTATGATTAATGGTCACGACACAATGCTGTTTTCATTAAACTCATTTCACTACAGCTACGATGTATAGGCGTGTACGCGGCCGCAGTCAGGGTCTCGCGGGGGTCACAGGGCTGGAAGACGGCCGCGGTGTAGGAAAAACCATGGAATATAATCCTGCGTCTACATATTTCTTAAAGAAGATCAAGATTCATGTAGAAAATAATTAGAATAACGGCACGTAACGATCCATGTGAAGCTATCATCTCACGTGATACAGAAAACTGCGAAAAATCTTGCCATGGAAAATCAAATTGCAATCGACTGCGGTCATCGGTGTGAATTAGTACCAAAAGGCCATAAAGATCAAAAATATGGTCTGAGAACTTTTGTTTCCATGAATATGCATATAGGTGTATGAATGCCGAAACTGCCGTTTGTCCTGAGGTTTAAAGCGACGAAATTCTTCCACCCTGCATTGTCATCGACTGTCAGATAGCCTTGCGTATCTTTAATTGGCCTAAACGATTACCTAGCAAAACCTAGACAAGTCTTTACAGCTGAGCACGTTGCCCAAAGAGTATATATGTAAGGATGTGCATTTAGGATACATTGTTGAAAGATCCTGAACGTTGCAGAGCGTCAATGTGACGAGTGTATAACAATACGTGCAATCATCTCCGTCGCGTTGGCCGTACCGTTGGGCACATGGAGAACCTGGATGAACCTCGATCACCAGGGGTAGACCAATGACCATACGACAATCGTCTCTAGTCTCGACCACGACGACGTACACTGACTCGTCATCGTTAGGTCATCAGGGTAGATTGTCTCCTTGTGATGAGCCCAGACGTCAACGCGATGTCACGTATAGTCACTATTTATACTTGTATAGTTATATAGTTATGCGTACCCGTAGCTATGTATGATACCACAGAACAGATGGACAGAGAGTTTCGAAAAAGGTCATCTGCGCCAGGACGCCATTTATTTTTTAATTCCTCTTACCTTAGCGATTTCATGATTTCAATTTTTTGATCAGACCGGGTTGAAGTTCAGAAAGGTAAGAATTCCGAATTCGAAAACTACCGACTCACAATTTTTGGAAAGGGTATTTTCCCAAAAACTTTCGAACTAAGAAGACCAATGGTCCGAAATTCCGAAGGCTGAAGATCGGAAGAACCAAAACTCCGAAACTCGAAATCCACGCAAGTATTCATTCAATATTTAATAACTTGGGTTATATTGATCCCATCGAAACCAATCAGTGGTCAAATTAATCGTCTTGAGATATACTTTTTGGAAAAAAAGTTTCAAAATTCTATCAATTATTTATTACATCGAAGTTATCGGTTAAAGTAGATAAAGTGGGTTTGCCCAAAGAGGGTCTCGATTACGATGAACTATTTTTCGACTTCGCATCCTGAGAAATAGACCAAATTTTTCTTATTTCTGGACCCTCGAGGGTCTGGACTTCCGAAGTTTTGAGCTGTCCGCCCTCCTACCCTTCGAAATTGAAATATTTCTAAACCTCAACGTTTATAGAAATTCGAAATCGTCGCAAACAAATTTGAATCTTCGCCATTAGACGTACCGTATATTTCGCATTCATATAACATATGCTGGTCGAAGATTGATGCAAGCCAGATATAGGTACTTCAAACTTCAGGGTCCGCCATTGCATTATAGTTATGGTCTATTTCCATTGACTAAGGCAGCTGACATCTGCCCTAGGCGTTCGCTACCCTCCCGGATCTTTCGTGAGCGGATCGTTGATTGGTCGGCAAGTTATACCATGAACTGATCATGGTCTAACATATGGCTAAATGACTGAATCGAATTTCAAAATGGAGCGAGAAAAAAAGAAGATTATTAAAGAAGTCATATCATTTCAGGAAGCGATCGCAAAGGATGTGGAGAAATCGAGAACCGAGGATGCCGATCCATGGGCTGGACTACCATACACCATAGACCTGGAAACCGGTGAGTTTATTTTCTGTCTTAATCACCAATTCCTGTTTTTCATTTCCTCCTACGTTAACTTGCATGCGAGATCCTTTTTCGCACTAGCTGCATTATTACACACACGGATGTTGGTCGTGGATGTATAAAAGAATAAGTCTTCAGAGCGCATGCTGCGCTTGAGACATGTAGAATTAAGGCAGTAATTTGTAGCAACAAAGTTCGACAACGTGCTTTGTTGGCAAGCAACTGTCTTCACCTGGCCGCACCCTGGTACTGATTACCATAAACACGATGAAACCTCGTCGTACGCGGAAAGAGCAAACCGTGTCCATAGGCAATCCTCGTCTGAATGCCTCTCTCTCCGTTTGCTATACCGATCTCTTCGGTATGCATGAAGATCACTGTGATAATTCTTAAGCAGATCGATCATCCTCGATTTTCCTAATCAGGATTACCGACCTTTTGCTCTTCCGCTATAGTATACCCACCCAGTTTCATGCACACAGTTTTAGTGGGACGGCTTCAAACGACGCGGCCCTTTGATACACGTAATCGTTTTGGTAATCGTTTAGAAACATTCGCTGCCAAGCCTATATCGAGTCCGATCGATTAATTGGCAATTGCCTCTCGACTAAGAACGATAAATCTATAAAGTCATCGCGCGTGCTTTAATTGAGCTACCTACACGGACGCCTTACGTACGTTCTTATACCTATGCTATGAAGGTGTTGGTCGGTATTATAAACTCACATTTTCATTCTGAGATATAAGGCAGGCTGGGGTATACCCATGCATCGAGGGTATACCCTCGTGTAATTTTCACCCTCCATCAATGATTCCCGTCATAACTGTAAAAGTATCGGAATTAGACAAATTGGAGTCGGTGCAGTGATGAGATAATTGACGATACATCTTCCGGAAGAGTTCTAAGAATAAAAAATTCACCTACTTCGTTGCAATTGAAAATGACCGCATGAAATTAACGCGTGCATATTATGGGGAGGTATATCAATACGAATTACGAACACATAGTCTACTATGCGTAGAAGAAGGACCTGGACCCTCCTGCGGAGTCTGGGCGCGCAGTTCCGTATATGATGTGGGGAGTGGCTCCAGGAACGCCTTCTCCTCTCTTCTCTCCCTATTTCCCCTTCTCTTGATACTTTTTCCCTCTCTTTCCTCCAGTCTTCTCTCCTCTTCTCTTCTCTTCTCTTCTCTTCTCTTCTCTTCTCTTTTCCCCTCTTTTCAACCTACGTTACCAGAACTGCCCCTCGTTCCCCCTGCATTTAATTACTTTAGACCAGACAGGCCTGGCTTTTATAGTTATAATACCCACCTTGTCTGTGCTTTCGTCCCACTGCTGCAGGTATGCTGCAGAGACTCGATTCTGTTACGCGCGATCGGGTGTAACCACCATTAACCGAACAAAAACATTTTTATATAGAGTATTTGCCACCATTTTGCCACATCTTTTATTATACATTTTCTTACCAATCTTTGAAAATTTCTTGTCGGGTATATCTCTACGTAAAAGCTCATCATCGTGAGGGTAGGTCGAACTTCCGAATTTCCTGTATAAGTCCTGTACTGTAAAAATTCCGAATTTTAATACCACCGACTCACAGTTTTTAGAAATTTTATTTTCATCTAAACTTCGACGGTTTCTGAACATTCCCGACCCAATAATCTCGGAGATTTTAAAATAAACAAAAAAAAAGGATTGCATTCTTTATACGAGGAATAAATTGCTCACACGATGCCCGCGTGAGCATACGTCTAGAATCAACCTGATCAGTCTGGAGCTCGTTTCATCTCTATATTTGTCGGTTGATTAGCTTTTTAATTAGCCCCACCCATCAGTCGTAATGTTCACCGCATGTACGAACAGTATCTGATACAACGTCCTTATACGTCAAAAAGCAACTATAAATTTACAAGTACTACTACGACTCTAGGCTGCGGGCAGAGATGTTTAATATGTATTATACATTGACCGTAAATCATCAGTAGTCAACAATTTATAGATTATAATGACTATAAAATTCCGAAAATAGTTATTATCCGTTTTATCATCAATAATTAAACATTTTTCCATTAAATTATTATTTTCTTATATATAATACAGGACATACTTCTATGTAACAATATTTTTCTATATATTATTACATAGCTTCAGCTGTCCACAAATTAAGTATCGCCGCTGCACCTTTCGGGCAATACATATACCATTGATCCATTAATCAACCGCCATGTTGAATAAATGTGTTTGTATTTATGCTTCGGGTATATGGCTATATAGCTATATACATGGATTTGATCGGCGCACAGATTGCCGGGTAATGAGTCTCGGCTTGCCGCGGTCAGCCGCTGATCGTTGGATTATAAAATTTGTTTATTTATTACCATCCGCAATGGCCGAATATACCTATACGTATATAGTCGTATATATTTTATATACCTACGTAGAACGTGGCGGAATTATATCTGATATCGATCGAACCAATCTATAATATGGAAGGAGTAAGACGTAGATTCTTATCGTTTCGATCTGTAACGACGATTGTCCGCGCGATGTAGTATTAAAGAATGAAAACTGGAACAGTAAAATTTTATTTCTCTTATTTTTATACATTTTTTACGTACGTTATATATTCAGAAGGCAAATACAGGCAGGCAGAAATTCTTCATTCCAAAGTCTTCGAATGACTATTTCGCCGTCCGCGCGGGAATCGAGGAGTAGGTACGCGTAGTAAAAAAATTGGACAATTATTACTGGCGTAAATTGGATCAGGTATATACATCACACACACCTTGCATATGCATAATTTCGCGTGAGTACACTAATTGAAGAAACGACATGAGATGAATTTGCGGATTAAAATTCCGCCGCGAATTAACACCCGATACTTTTTTTTTCCGTTTTTCTTCTTTTATTAGTATATGGATGGATGATCGATAGTCTGTAATCCTTATTCACGTGATACTTATATCGTATACTATATTCGCGAATAGCGCAATAGATTTATACCCGACTTTTAATACGATATATTCAAGGCTATTTTTAAATCTTTGATAAAATACGTGTAGGTACCTATATACACGCGTATAGGTGTATATAGTATAACGATTGATGAAACGCGATTGATTCCGTCTGTATTTCGCAGAAATAAATAGGAAGAAAGAAAAAAAAAGATCAAGAAGAAGAAGGAGAAAAAAAAAAAAGATTACACACCGAACGAATTAACCGATAGATATACTATATAATTGTTTAGATTCGATTTCTACGAAAACGAACGTCTTTAACCTCGGTTTTTTTCACCTATCGCTATTACATAGCATCTTATTGTCTCATTGTTAGACACGAGTATCTCTATGAACAGACTTCTTCTATAGAAACTTATTTCACTTTCGGATATGAAATATCATATATATACCATAGGCATGTAGAGATTTTTCGCGACTTTGCGCAGAACTATTATAGACCATATCGAGAAACGAATAGCTAGTATAGATAAAAATTTCCGAGTTTCTTAAACAATTTTTCGTTTAGTCAAAAATCTTTTTTTATTTCTCCGACTTGTGTTGCTGGTTTTTTTATTTTTTTTATAATGCTAAGAATATCCATCGCCATTTTTACATTACCGATTACTATACGCTTCGCTTTCTGCGGTTCCCTCGAGGATCGCTGTAATTCGTTTCGCACCACTTCCGGGCGTCCAGGATCTTCTTGAGAAATACCTCGGCACCTGTGCGGTTAAACAAATCCTCTATATCAAACTATTTTATACGCCGTAAATTGTTATAAATAATGAATAATTTCTCGCTGATTTTAAACACGTTTGAAATTTAGAAGATGGGCAATGGGCATTAAACTGTAAAAGTGTAAAGTATCCAGCGATAGGAAGAAGCCTCAAATTCTCACCGAATTTTGTTTGAAATGAAATTCTCATGAAATTATCAGAGAATTTTGAAATTTTTTTTGACCATTTCGAATTTTTTCACTAATGGGATACTGAAATTCGAAAGAAATCAATCATAAAATGAAAACCTGCAGTCGGTATATGGGGAAAATGGAAATATACAGATTTTATATTCGCGATCGAAAAGGAATGGGACTTAGATCACAAAAACTGGCATATATGTATTTGTTTTTTTTTTTTTTTGAAAGTCTGAGTTCTCAGGGAACTTTGAAACGCCAAGTCGCTGTACACACCGAATGAGCACGGATATAGACAGGTTTGTGTAATATCAATACCCATGCTCCTACATATCTTACAAGTAGCGATATACATATATGGCTGCTGCATGGCGGCAACACCACGTCAATCCGTCGGCTGGCTTTCGATCTTACAATGGATTGCGGATCTAGTGGTCTTACTTAGATCGAAACCGCTGATGGATTATCGGTAAACAGCCAACGAGCAAAACCTCGCTCCTCAGCCACCCACGAAGTCCTCTTCGTCAATCTAACGCGAAAATAGTAGCGATATGGGTATCGCTATAGGCGCGAAATTGAACGATTTGAATTGAGTGAAAATTGGAAATTGAAAATTCGAGCGTATAGGTATTTTGAAATCGGTCAAAAATTTTGATCTCACTTAATCGTATATTTTATAAGAAAATTTACAGCCTTCAGACGTTCGATATTAGGTATATTTCTTCTAACGGGTGATATAAGAATAAATTACTATGGGCGTACGGTTTTTTAGTCTCCGCCTTCTCCGATGAAGGTGCATGCACGATAGCATCCATATATAACTTCGATATATAGGTAGTTCATAGCTAATCGCAGCGAGACTGTAGCCCCCTCAAACCGGAAAGAGACACCGGTGAAAAAAAAAAGGAAAAAAATTAAAAAAAAAAAAATTAAATGAAGGAAAGAAAAAAGAGCGAAGAAATATATAGCGTATATATACCTATACACTGCATATAACAGGAGCAGGCTAACCGATGGGCATGCACCGCGTTAGAATCCAATTTATTTCACCATCTGGCGTCGGTGGATAAACTTTTCTCTACTTTAATTATAGTTTTTTCCTCAAATTAATATCCTAATTCACGAAATTTAGCCTGAGAAAAGTCAAGTCGCGGAGGAATTAATTAAAGCAATTTCAAATCGAGAATAAAGAAAAAAAAAAATTCATTAAACTCCACGTGTGTCTCGTGTGTTAATATATTATGTTTGACACTGCACCTCATCTGGGTCGTGATTTTTGGTTTACTCTTGACCGCGGTGATACGGTTTTTTAGTCATTTAATTTTGGTCCATATACAGAAGGTATATCGGGTTCTTATATAGACCCTGCAGATCCTAGACACCACACGTTCCCCTCTCAATTTCGAATCTAGTTTATGTCGGGTTCGTTACGGCCTTTACCACGCGTCGAAACGTGGTTTTTATGAATTTTTTATTTTTTTTGTTCCATCTGTCTCTCTTTCTCTTTTTATTTTTTATTTTTTTTTTATTTTTTTATTTTTTTTTTTTTACGTGTAACAGTTAATAGTCTCTGTTACACGTTGAAACGGAAATTGAAACGGGGTCGGTGATAAATTGCATACAATACAACCTTACTCCGCGCCTTTTACTTCCTGTCGCGTAATAGCGATATGTAGGTGTAGGTGTAGGTATAGGCACAGGTATGGATACCTACGAATAAATAAGAAATGAAAAAAGTCTGGTAGGTATATATACCCACATTCGATGAGTTATACCGGAAACTACTTTACAGCCACAAAGGATCGATACGTGTAATTAACTTTTGTTTCTATGGGCTAATCCTTCATTTCTAAGAATCGACGATCTAATAACGGCTTGATCTCGTATTCACTTTTCACTTATCACCATGATTTTTTCCACACGCTGCAATTCAATCCCACGTCAAAAATACACGCGAAATTAAAAATAGAAAGACTCGAAAAGAAAAAAAAAAAAATGGTATAGAACCGTGGCGGATGCGATACACAGATTCTAAACTTTCAACTTCCGGTTCTATTTCCTGGACGTACGCGTTTGAGCTTGAAGAAACTCCATCGGTAGGTATACCCATGTGCTGACTAGTACAAACTATTTATTCCCAGACTTTTTATTCGTTGAAACTTGAAATCATCTTCGTAGCTACCGCCTAACTTCTTGATTATTTTTCAACAATTTGTCCCCGAAATATTTAACGTAATAAACTTTACGTAATAGTTGATCTCGGTAAATTAAGACCAATTTTCATGATACACGCAAGAACTTGACCAGTACATAACACAAATTATTAATATTAACGATGTTTTAATCACGCACACTTCATGCGTGGTCGTACTTATCTATTTAATCGTTTATTTTGTGTATTTTTTTATTTTTTTTTTTATTCTATCTTCCAAACTCACGTCGTATTCAAATGCGTTGGTGTCTAACCAAATTGTTAGTGCTTCAGAGAAGAACAGTATATATATCTTGAACCCAATACAACAAGTCGAGAACTCAGGCTAAAGAATATATTGTCGGAAATTATAAACGACGTGCACGTGACACCAGAAGCCACGCCTGCGAAATATTTTAAGGAAATTGCTTCTTTTTTTTTTTCTTTCTTTCTTTCTTTTTTGACCAAATCCAAACTCTTCTCTCTCTCTCTCTCTCTCTCTCTATGCGACAACGGATAACAGATAAATGTTCTCCACTTCCAGGCTTACATTGAAAATATTAATCGACGCCAAAAAATATTTTGCTGTTTTTGTTTTTTTTTAATTTTATTTTTCAAACAAATGATCGAGAATCTCTTTGGCTTTTCAAAGAAATTTTTGACGAATGATCAAAATATAGCAAGAATACGAGAACCTCTTCTCTTTATTTATTTATTTTTTTTTTTCTTTGGTATTCAATGTTACATTGCAGTTTCTAAATTGCCGAACTTTCGGAGTACACATCGAGCCAGGAAGGAGCTCAGACTCCGGACGTTTCCTGACACAGCCTCATTGTAATTCAGATCACTCTTCCGTCCCACGAGAGAATCAATATTTGGAGCTATCCGTGTTCCGCCATGTTAGCTTGGCTCGGTAGAATCCCTCGGGGTTGTGCTTGGGGGCAGCTGCTTGGCAAAGCCTGCTCAGGGGTTGGAACTCGGGGCCGTGACTTGCGACAACCACCCCTGTTACACGAGTATACACCATTACTCATATCATGGCTCACCACGCGGTGTAAATTCAAGCCCAACCTCTATACAAGTCGAAATGAAAAAAAAAAAAAAAGAAAAGATGGGGTACAAATATAATTCCATTTTCAAGTTATTCGGGATTTCAATATTTCCATTCCATTTCGCGATATTTTATATATATATATATATTACGCTTTATTCACCGCTCATTATTTTATCCCAAGTTCATTTTCCACCCTCCGTTTTATTGGGAAGAGAAATTTAAACAAAAATTAAAGAATAAAGGGAAGTTTTGTGGTAATTGGAGCGAAATAGAACCGTGCTAGTCGGACGGAACAATACTGGGATTGTTGATTTTGAGAAAAGGGCCGAATATACCTTGCCAGGAAACTCGACAGCTGACTTTTATCAAAAGACATTTCAATTCCCCGAGGATTAAAACATTTACATAAAAGTTATATCATGAATGCGGACGCGCACAACAGTCCTAATAAATAATGATGTGTCAATGTCAATGAAAAATTAAGTTTGGCTTAGGCGGCTTTTTGAACTTATATAGTATTATAATGCTTTTTACCTTTTATAAATTCGACTTTTTACCTGGCTAGGATCGCCTCCTCGGAACATTGGAAAGGATTTTGCAACTCATGCAGTCCCTGAAGATTTCATTTAAGAGGGTGTAGCTATGGTTTTACGCTCTGAAGCCGCATCCAACCAACTAAATATAGCCTTTATTCGTTTCATTTTTCGCAGATATTTTATACAGGATTTAAATTATACTCTTTGTCGTTACGTTCGGAAAATATTTATCACATTTTGGAAACCAGGGTACATGGGCGTTCGTGTTTGTTTAACTAGAAATAATATTTTATGAGTAAATTTAGAAATACAAGAAACCAAAGAATGCAAAGCTCAAGATTAAACAATGGAGATCAAGAGCTCCCAGTCTTTAACCGTGTTGATTTAGGATAGATATGTATCAACCAGAGGGGTTGAGGTCAGCCTGTCACCTCAAGTGCCATTAGCCCTTTTTAGATGCCCTCTACATCCAGCTCCAACCTGTCATTATTGCATCGGGCTATTTTTTGTCGAAGGACTTTCCTGAGAAATCCTTAGCCAGGATAAAAAGTAACAAAGTCTCCCTGGCTAAACAAAGTCACCTTACCTGTCCAACTCTAATTTGATCTTCGTGCCTTCCACGAGCTCTGTTATTTCCTGCATGCTGCGCAAGAATTTCGGTGCTTTTATTGCAAATTATACTTTGAACTTTCAGTTCTTGTATTGGTTCGGGAAATGGTATGGAAACAGAAATTCGCCGAAGAAATACCTACGAATCGTGCGAGACATATCATTCTCCTCAACGTTTGTCGTGTATAAAACCGGACCCTGTTCAAATAATGAAACGTCAAGGGTCACTCTAGAACAAGTTCCAAGAAAATAAAGAACCTTAGAAACGCATTCATTGTCGATCCACTCAGAAGTTGCTGGTAGAGTGTTAAATGAAGCATCCTACAGAAACTCTGTATAAAATCTTACGTAAAGAAAGAGAAATAAGCGTTGCAGAATAATAAAAATAAAATTCACCTTGAAACCACTGAACGCTATAAGCCAATATCAAGGTAACTCAACCTTGTACTCTTTTTTCACATGCTGCGGTTCAGCCGAATACTTTTTTGGTAATCAACAGTGGAAATAACTTTTTGTTGCAAATTCGCAAATCTTGTATAGTTCAAACGATCTCTATTCACACAAACCACCAAATATCTATTCTGCTATAATACGACACCCCAAAACTGCAAGATACTCGCATATTATATGAACATGGGTCTGTCTTCGATGCTGAAAGTACTTTTCGCTAAACCGATGAAAACTCTTTATCACAATTGATAATTCGAAGTATGGAACGAACCCACGTCTCTTATACAACATTCTGCAATCCTCTTCGCACATAATAAATAACATGCCGTATTGGACATTCGATGTGCAGAGGTCTAGCCAGGTCATAGCACGCGTGTATATTATACATCTCGTTTGATGTTGGAAAGGTGAAAATCTTTGAGAGAATGTACGAAGTATGAACTGTGACTAAATGAATGAGAATTTATGAAAATAGGTTGAATCGCTTAGACGAGAGTTTTGCACATAAATTCTGAAAAGCAATCATAACACAAGAGATTCCTTGGGAATCGCGCCACTTTGAATTTCCTTAGCAAGTTGCAGTTTTTATCGAGAAATTTCGCACACTTCAACTACTGTTTCACACCGTTATAAAAGGACCTACTTCCTGTGCATGACCCAGCTACCAAAGGTGAAGATACCAGCGGCATATAAAAATGCAAGCAACATCCCAAGAGTGTAAGTCATACTATGAGGTGGCAACAATGGTCATTGACGGGGCACAACAATCCAGAATGACTTGTGGCAGTAAGCTACTCCTATCTTAGGGTCTTTGACCTGGTTTACAGAATTTTCCTACATCTATCGGCCCACCAAACGTCCAATCATTGTTAAACTTAGAACGGTATCATTCGTTCACTAATTGACTGATCATTTTTAGTATGGGCTACTCATCATAGGAAGTGATCAATGATGCCAATCAGTGAATTGCTCAGAATATAGGGCATACCGTGATTTAATAACACCCCGACTCTACATGGCCTTCCAGACTGCTAGAAATACATTTTCGTTACTAATTAAAACCACATAGTTCTGCCCGGTAGGGAAAAGTCCTAATATTTCATGGTTTGCGACTAAATATTAACTTGTGATTCCGATATAGTTCGTAATCTGTATCAAAGCCGTCTCTATATTTACTATCGTAACAACTGGACCATAACACACTTGAGTTATAAATCTGCTGACTGTTTGTTTGGCAGGCAAGGTGTGATATCCTTATGAGTCTATTCACTTGTACATTACATTCACAGTCTCAACAATGACGAACAGTTTTATAACGGATATTATTCTCCTAATTACATTAGCTCGCTAGTAATTTGGGATAGCTAAACATGTATCATTCTTACAATTAGTTGTACCTACCTATCCACCGCTCATTCGTGTGGCATACTTTGGTCACTGATATTTAACCATTTGTTCTATCGCTTGCGCATATATCAAAGATCGAATAATTTCATATAACTAGATGCAATTTGAAAGTAAAAAAATAGGAAATACAAAGCAGGACAGAATTTCATTCTTCATAACTGCAGAAATGTAAAATCATACGTCTATTGTGCAAGTATTGCATATCTGATCTAAATTCATATCACTGTATCGCAAGCCAATTCCCACTGGATATATTCAAAGGGCTATTATCCCTTTGAGAAATATATTATTGATTCTGTGTTATATAACGTTTCAGAATGTATAAAAAGCACAAGTTCATGCCGCCACTATTATTTACCATGTGCAGGGTGTCCTGTGTGTTCTTTAGCGATGGTTCCACAACACCTAACATGCATTGTTATGTTAGATTTTGCCTACGCATAGGCGGCATAGAGTGATTTGCACTTATCAGTCAATAAATCAGTTCCTCATGCGATAGTATTATGGATTGAACAGCTTTGAAACTATGCTCATAAATTATTCATCAATGCCAAAGTTACAGAGTGCCCAATGTAGTAATTTCACATTACTCTAAACAGCCTTTGTTCAAGTCAACAAATTTGATACTGGGGTGATTCGATAAGTTTGATTCAATTCATGTCATACAAAGAAGAAATCCACTTTTAATAAAAATTCCACCATCGTTGTAAGGATGCCTATAATCTTTGGCAAATAACTGTATGCAACATAATAAGTATAACAACACTGAAACAAATTTCATATGATGCATAAGTAGTATCCAATTTTTTCAAGAGTTGAGTGAGGTCTTTTTACTCGAAGAAACCGAAGGCGTAAAATCAGGGGATTGAAATATGTTGGCCTCCACAGGTAGAATGTAGTTAATATAAGGGAGTGGAGCAGGGTTTTTCATGGGGCCAAAAATAAAGGGGCCTGAGAGAAGAAGGACTGGGCTAAAAAACCAGTGGGAATATCTTTGAGACCAGACAAAGGCTGAGTGATAGGAGAACAATGGAAGCTGAGGCACTCTGCAGCTTGACGCAGCCGCTGCGGCGCTACGCTCTCTCTTAGCCGCCATATAATCATTCTATCAATGAAACTATTTTTCTGATCAAATTGACTCATAAATTATCAGCAGTCTTATACCAACTGTCAATTTATTGCAGAAAAATATTCAATCTTAGAAATTCAGCTCATTTGAAAGAAATATTTAATCCCAATCGCTGCTCCGATCAGGTAACTCCTTCATCTGCAGGTCATAAAGTTCTTGTATTATATTTATTCTAGAGAAATTACTTGTCTAGATGAAACTCTAGGCTGAAGGGTGCACGATGTTGGTGGGTAAAAGATAGTAGTAAGGCTTAAGTTCTCTGTATAATATTAAGCATCATTTATATCCCTGTCAGGCGAGCCGCGCCACTCAGTGTTGCCGGGTCTCCGCCTCTATCTGCCTTCCACTCAAGACTTGATTACAATTTTGGGAGTCTTGAAAATTTGTTATACATTATTTTGACTGAGCATCTAATATCTTGGAGGAAAAATAATCATTCTCACATTTTAAAGTGTAGCAATTTCTGCTACGCTGTAGAACTACGGCACTGCGCATAGTGAAATACTCACAAGAAGGTTTAAATTAAGGTTTGCTTATATTACGCTCTATAATATCAGTTTTGTCTAACAGGTATACGTTTAACATTATGCCAGAATACATTACATACATTGGAATACGATCTTATTGGTGGTAATTACCTAGCCAATCTGATGTAGCTTGGTGGGCAAGTATCTCGAATCAAGAGCGAGTGAGAGTGACGACACAAGAATAAAGGGTATCAATAGAGGAGGCATTTGACAGGATTTAGATACCATCTAACAGCAGTGGTTTACAACCTTTATCTACACCTAGGTCTGTGGCCCGTTCACTAACGCCAAGAATTGCTAGTCACCGGGCCACTGTCTTTTTATAGGATTATACTGCATCCAATTTTGAAGCTATAATAGCTCCTTGGATCAATGGCAATTCAGTGGCTTGGCTTAGGTCAGTGAATTTCCTACATCACCTCTCCACCATATAACTCCATCTTACATATTTTAATGGCAAATATTCATGCAGCGAGTATCCCCGGAAATATGAATGTGATATTTGGAGCCATTGAAAAGTACCGTAGCTCGCTATAAATTACAGCAACATGTATCGAGCGGTGATATTTAACTGGAGTGAGTTTCAATAAAACTTCTTGCAAATTGTTCGATAGTTGAAAATAACAATCTTCACAAATTCAGCTAGTTGGGGGTAACGTCAATAAATGTTAAGGGGCTCTCTGAGACCCAGGAAGTCCTCGTCAAGGGTAGTTCAGCCCCTACATGACTCGGAGCTTAAGAGGAAGTGATGCACCCCTGGCTGTCGCAGTGTGGCAACGTCGACCGATCAGGCTTTGGTACGCTCCCTGCTCAGCGGGGAGTCGGAGAATGGCATTATGGGTAGAGACCTTCCCCCTCTAGCTGGAAGTCCTCCGGCTCACATTGTCTGGCAGCCATATTGGAATAACAGCCAACCCCGACGTGATTGGTTGGTTCCTTAACAGCGTAGCCGCGGCCCTGGGACAATGCCTCCGCTGGCTCCAGTTAGGCAATGCTTTCCTCCGCGATAGTCTATCAGTCAACTCCACGCACCGCTCCAATCAAAATCATCTGCGATTTGAATCTTGTGACACATGTAATAATTTGACAGTTCTTTATCGTGTGATGAACCTTCCAAGTTTCGCATGAATAATATCATGGATGAATGAATCAATAAACTGCAAAACAATAAATTTTTTTTCTTTCCTTCAATTAGTGATACTACCTATAACGTCATATTTTGTATAGAACTTGCATAAAGATTTGAATTTTTCTCTGAGAAAAACAAAATGTAAAAAAATTACTCTTTTTATTTGAACGGTTTTTTGGAGCTTTTGATACCTTGGAGTAGCATTTGATCCAAATCTGAAATACATTGATTAAAAATATCGCAAGTTTCTATGTGATCGTGTGCATACTGAAAATGTATCAATTTTTTAATCTCGCTTTGGAGTCTATTGATAAACAAATTTACGTCATAACGGATACATTTTGGATCGAACAATGTTTATAGTGCTTTAGATTGTTGGGGACAATATTAAACAAACGGTATTATATGTAAAGAGGCAACATTCTGCAGTGACTGGAGTTTGAATAGAATAAAATTGTGCTGTGATAACCGGTGTAAACCGTTCTTTGGATTATTCAATTTTCGGATTACTTCCATCCAGGTGAGTCCGGATTTTGGTGGATTACATTTTTTAGCACCCCTTTGGCGGCCGCGAATTTAACAAATACTTATAAAGATGTCTTGAAATTCACCCGTGGGAATTTACCACATACTAAAAAAAACGAACTATAAAATATGAAATTTTACTAAAACGTAGACATTAGGTACTGTGGGAAGATTCTCATCGTTAATCACGTTTAATAAAGGAGTTGACAGCTTTAACAATAATTAATATTAATGATCGCAATTACGATTTAAGCAGCTCTTGCTACCAGGTGAAGCTCTCGTTCATACCCTGCATTGCCTATGTGGAGAAATATCTTCCGGTCTGAACTATAACGAGTTCGTTTGATACACCATTGCAAAAGTACAGAAAAACAAGATGTCAAATTCTCTCTGTGCCATTGTAAATAATTTTCGGGCTTAGTCGCTAACGCGAGTACAATCGGCATCGATATATTTGTCAAACGGTGGGACAATGCTGTCAAGATCGGGATCGGAGCGTAAGCCGTCGATCTGGAGAGGCCCAAAGTTCTACACCATAAGGCCCAATAAGGCTACTGTAACGCGTGCGCATGTATATATGTGTGTACATGCGTATATATTCGTATATATCAGTATACATAAAAATGTATAGACGTATATAAAGAAGCCCGTGAATCCCTCATGGTTGAACTCGACGGTACGCATTGGGAAAGGCGAACGGCGATTGGTTGGAAAAATTTTTGCCAAGTAATGCCAGAAATATTATTAGGAAAACGCCATTAGTCGAACAATAGTGAGATATGAGAAATGATCTGTCAGAATTTTCGTGTCTAGGAAGTAGTTGTAGGTATAACTTCAAAGGTATCGTCAAAATGAAAGAGATTTTTGCATCAGCAAATGCACCGTGATTTTGCGCTTTCAGTTCTTATGGGTATAGGTATACCATATATACTTTTTTCCATTTTACGTTCGTCGGTCTTTGATCTATACTTTTTATTTCATTCACCCCCATGAAGAAATTCCATGAGATATATTCGGATAAACGAACTTATGCAAAAGTTTTACGGTATAGCCATGAAAGATAAAAATAACACGACTTTTCACCATGAGCTTTTCTCATCGACCATGATCATTACAAACTTAGTCCTCAACGATATAACCATTGATTAGTCAATTACCCGAAAATTTTCGTCGTGGTTTTGAGGGACTTTTGAAAACTAGTATCCGTGGTGAAGGAGGGAAAGGAACTGATATCGAGGGATCAAAGCGGGAAGGTAACCCAGGGAGTAGCTGATAGATATTGGATGTGATGTGGGAGCTTGTACTGGAGATTGTAAGGGTTGCTGTTTATCTGAAATATGATTAATGGTTTTATTTTTGACATTCGACACTGAATTATGACATTTCACGTAAAACATAACGAGCGCATTCCGTTTCTCGATTCAATTTCAACGTCCGAATGGCGCTGCCTAAGTCGTGCCGTATACTTTCCCTCGTATCTTACCAACTCGGGAGAAAATAGATTCTGATTATCCGGTGTAATATATGTGATGGAAAAAATTTTACTTCAATTAAGTACCTGAGCAAAATGATTAACTCAAACGCGGCTAAAGAAACGGTTCAATCTGCGATCAGGATCATTTCTTTTAACCCGAGAAAGTCGCGGTGTTCTATCATTGTGCACAGGAAAAACCGTGAACTGTTTAGCCTATAACGAGATTACTTCTTCCAACATTCAATAGACGCAATGAAATTGATAAAAAGGAAACAACCAGTTCTAATCGCCGTCGCTACTTTTTTATCGTCAGACTATGAACTACGATTAAAGTACAAGTTCGATTCTGCGAACTCAGAGGACTTCCTTTATCTCTATTTCACATCAGACAGAAGAAAACTCCCTAATATTTACTCCGAAAAAACCATTCCGTGAACAGAGGTACTCAATCCATCATATTGGGCTGATTGTATTAAAAAATCATCAGCTTCCGGTTTGATGTTTTATGCTTTGATGTTTTTTCTCGATATTTTCGTATATCTACATCGCGAACATGGACTGTGTGCCAATGCCACCCACAGCAATGAGGGTGAACCTGCGTAATGCGGTTTAACTGCGGTGTTGAGACTCTGCGGTTTAAGGGATGGTTCAATTTAAAGTACAAAGTGAAGAAGGCAGTAGAGCTGCTGCAGGGAGGTTTGGCTCCGGTCTGTAAATTCCCTCAAATTACGACAGCCATTGTGATGCGGTCAGGGGTTGAATTTGGGCCAGACAATGGCGTCGGCTTTGACTTGTTAATCTAATAGCCGTCCCAAGCTGCCAGCACCTTCCGTGCCTTAGACAGTAGACACTATACACATTCCTTCGGGATCCTGCTGAAGAGGTTCGAGACAGGACTAAAAGTCAACCGCAGGTGCCTTGTGCCTCACCTTAACGTGGTCTTCGGCTGATGGTTCCCGGTTCCTAGGGCGTTATTATTTTATGAGATTATTATCTCAAATAACATTTCTCTCCGGCCAAAGCCGCGGTGCCATTCTTTCAAACCTCGGACCCAGCCCAACCGAAAAAAATAACATTCTTCTATTTCGTGTTGACGGCAGATGAGAGATTAAAAAAAAGAAACAGAAAAAGGATGAGAATTCTTCCCATCTATTTCTTTGAAAAAACTGAATTCAAAATATGATTCTAAACGCCACGATTCTGCCCAGCTTCTCTTCCTCCCCTAATGAAAGACGACGATTATAATACATTTTGCGGTTCCCAAAAGCTCCAAAAGTTCCAACAGTCGATAATTTTTCTCCAATTTTTTGAGAAAAAAGACGTTAATCTTTCGGTTTTCGATTATTGCAAAGTGCGCTAGTAATTAACTGTCCAGCAGAGATGGATTCTATGATGTTTCAAGTGCCGCAACCCCGGAGCTTAAGTGAAGCTTAGAAATTGTTCTATAATTCAAAGAGGAACAAGTTTCCTGGGGGATTTTCGGGGTAGGGATTTCTCGAGAGTTTCTATTGGTCGAGGGCGTGGCTGATCTGAGGGTTGCAACCGGGTGGTTGAGGGACTCGTATAAGGGAGCAGCAGGTGGATGGATCTCTTCACTACACCCTTTATATTCCTCTCCCAATTAGTTACGTTTATCTCTCTCTCGCTTACTCTATATACTTCTTTTTCTGTTTTTTTTTTTTTTTTTGTTGTTCCTTCTCTCTTTCTGACCTCTTCGTAAATCTCCTTAAGGTCTCTCCCACTTTCCTTAAATTTCTCTGCCTCCTCCCTTCTTCGTTACCACTTATGGTTTTCCCTCTCTCTATACTCGCACACATACTAACGTATACACATTTTTACTCTGCCTCTGCCTCTCCCACCCCCGAAAAATTTTTGACCCATTCGACAGTCACAGTCAGTGTTCATGCCGACAGTTTTCAATACGCTTGATTTTTCAACACCTCGATGTATACGAGCCCGAAAATAATTCCGTACTAAAGAAAGGAGGAACTAAAGAACCCGGTTTTTCAGTTCTAAGACGCAAGCTTGTGGTCAGAATAAAGATAGCAAGTCAAAATTCGATTAGAATTATCAAAAATTTGTCAATCGTGAACGGCGTCCTCAAAATTGTGCGGGAAATAAGATATTAAAAATGTGATCTGCGGTGTGAACTTTGTTTTGGAATGAATTTGAAAAAATTTGTGAAATTTTCAGCGACTAGATAGTGAATAAATTTCAATTTTTACGACAGGAAAAATATGTGAGTGAGTTTGTGCACGGACGTGCAGAGTCTTGACGTTATAATCATCGACTCGCGGTTCTAATTATGCCGATTTCTCGCATGCCATACCGAGCATAAATAAAAACGCAAAATGTGTCGAATTCGGATAGTGACATTGATAGATTGGACCTTGTTTTGTGTCGTGTTATAGACCATTCCACGCTTCTGATCTTTGGATTAATTCACCTTTCCAGGTACGGATTTAAGGATCTGACCCAAATCCGTCTGAGGTTGATAATTCATCTTACATTTTTTTATTTTATTTCATTTTTTTATTTTTTTTAAACATTCCGTTAAGTTTTGTCGTCGTACTTTAGAACGCCACTATTAACTCATCCGGTTCTCTCGATGAAATGACCTATGAAAGCTATTAAAAAAAAAAAAGACGGATTTAGTGCCGATTAGTTTCTAAGACTCGATTAGATAAATGAGGAAAATATATCTCCGTTAAAAATGCCAACGAGGTAAACGAAGAAAGGAAAAAGTACGAATTTTTCTTACAGGAAACTGTTTCAACTATAATTCAACGCAATCTATAAGAAATTCATGAATAAAATCGTTAGATTGATAATGATCGTGTGAAAAGAGGTGCGATTATGCAAAACTGTTCTTGCTTGTGATAATTATTAATAAATGAATTTAATTACAGGTGAATACATCCTCAAGTCAAACGGACAGACAAATAGCGGTGGAAGGGAGGCTGACGACCCTGAAGAACCGCTTTTGGGCAATCCGTTGAACCTGGGTGAACAAAATCTACTCGACGACGATTCTTTAGCGCTAAACGACACCTTGGGTCTCGAGAATGATTTCAGCTCGGTTTTACTCGGTGGAAGTCTCCTAGGACCGACAGGAGTCGAAGGACTTCTTAGCAACGATTCACTAGGCCTACCCGACGGTTTTAGCCTCGAAGAAGCTCTGCAACTTGTCGGCCTCGATGAAGTTCAACCTCAGGTATAACGGAGAAGCAATGGAATAACTTTGAACGAAAAAATATCTCAAAATCATAGAAAGATTATTGATTTCGGATAATAATGTTGAATTAGTATATTGGAGCGAAGTTTATCATTCTTTCATTATTTTATAATCCCATTTTTTTCAGAAGGGTAAGCCGGAAGTGAACGAGAAGGAAAAGGGTTCTGGAAGCAGCCAGGAACAGAGTTCTGCAGAAACAGGAGAAAGCGCGTCTCCGACGCCCTCCGAAGCAAGCGAAGATTCCGGAACAGCAGCCGACATGATTCATACGCCGCAATTTCACCATCCCCATCACCCTCATCATCCACACCACCCTCATCACCGCGGCTTCCAGGTAAGTCTCGTGTTTTAACTTCCGGTTGATATAATAATACGTCGTAAATATTTCACTTCGCTAATTTATGATGCGGGGAAACGGCTGCACAGGGGATATTCTCAAGACTCGCCAAATGCTTCGCTAATTAATTTACAAAATAAGATTTACTAGATTCTGGGGCAAAGAGTATGTCGGACGAATATAAAGTCAGGGAAATTTTTCAGAGGAAAGAAGCTAGGAAGGTACATAGAGTAGACAAATGAGGACTCCTGGTATTGGCGTTTACGATCTTCAAATTGGCTTTCGAGTTATTTACAACTAGATTATTATACGTATAGGTACGAAATATCGACATAATATAAGCGGAATAGCTGCTGAAGAATTTCAACCCACACCCTGCAATTACCCCTCGTAAGTTGTAACGTAAACGCGATTGTTCGCAGAGGAATGATTATTGCCGTCGAAAAATTTTCAAGGTTTATAGTCACTCCGATTTTTTATTAGTTTTACGATTTGCGTAAAGGCTAGGTTTAACGAACCTGATCATTCGCCACGAAGATATACGTTTCCTTCCGGACCACTACATGGAGGGAGAAAAAAAAAGAATCTAATTCAGCAATCAGTTTTTTTGAAATGAAAAGAAAAACAAATGGTTTAGCCCCCATCGCCGAGAAAGTTTTCGTTTTAAACCAAGATCGAGTACCGATTGAAACTCGAAAGTCTTTCTTACTCGTATTAGGCTAATATAATTATCGGAACAAATAGTAAAATTTTTATTTATCAAACGTTTTGCTTGAATTAAGTTCAATTTAAAACGACGTAAAACATATGACGTATAAAAATGTGAGGAATTGACGTTTTTCTTGTTTTTTTTTTTTTTTTCTCATTTCTTACTCTGTGGTTGGTCAAGAGAAAACTATAAAAGTAAAAGTTACTGGTAATTACAATTTTCCAGGTATTACTATTGACGTCGAGATCTTCGATCTTCGGTCATCTGCATCTTGTACTTAAAATAATCGACTGTGATTCAAAGACATACTTTTTTCGCATCAAACTGAAGATAGAGCCTTTGAAAAATGGCAATCTGTAATCATATCTTCTTCGGTTCTTGTTTGTCCCAGTTTTCTCAGAAAACCGTCACGCACATGAATTGATTGCACTTACGTAACGGTTTTTCCTTTTTTTTTTTTTTTTATTTTTTTTTTTTCTTTCTTTCTCTCATTTTGTATTATTGTCAAGCAACAATTACAAATTACAACTACTACTTATCAATGCGATTAAGTATTACGCGGCGGTGTCTCATTCATTATCCAACATAGTTTTCGTGTCTGTATTCAGATAGAGGTATGAGAGTGAGTAACGTAGGTATATTTTTCGTCAGTTAGCTCCTGGATTGTAGATTTTTAATAATTATTATTAATTGCGTTTGCAGGGTATGGAGAAAAAATATTTACGTCATTTTCAGGCCCGTTTGAAGTTCCGAATTTCGAAAATACCCAACGGTAAAAATTCCGAGTTTCAATATTACCGAATCACAGTTTTCAGAAAGGGGATTTCCCCAAAAGGCTATATAACTAATTTTGAAAACTTGGAAACTCAGAACACCGGAGGTTCAAAATTTCGAATGTTAAAAATCCAAAAAATGAAATTCATGCATGTATTCCCTCAACGTTTAATAACTTGGTCTGTATTGATCGTGTAGAAGGCAATAAGTTTTATGGAAAAAAAAAGTTTCAAAATCCTACCAATTATTTACGACACCGTTAAGTTATCGATTGACGTAGATAAAATCGGTTTCGATTAGACTGAACTATTTTTGTCTTCACGTCCTGAGAAATAGACTAAAATTTTTGAATTTTTTAGCCTTTGGGGGTCTGGATTCTCGGAGTTTTGAGCCGTCTGCATTCCGACCTTTCGGAATGTAGATTCCCCAAGCTTCAACGTTCTTGAAAATTCAAAATCGTCTTAAAGGAATTCGGAATTTTGAACGTTAGGAACCTCAACCCGACCCCGTAATTCTTACAAAAGAAGATATACGCAGATTCGCGGCTGATCGAATCTGAAAATGTGTGTAAAGCGGGCGAAGAATCGATTCAATTTTGAAAAAAAAAAATCAAAAAATTATATAAACAGATTTTCCATTATTTAAGCATATAAAAGCGTCCCTACGATTATTTATGTGCTGTTTATCACGTGTTGATGTGAAATTCACGCGTCACGCTACTACCGCGATAATGACCTATGTACAACACGACAAAAACCGATTCATATACGTACGTATATATAGTATAAGTACTACATACATTATACATATGGATTCGCGTATATTATAGCAAGTATACAGAGTGGCCGATTATTAATCCACAAATGCAGCTCATGGGAAACAAATATTGCACAGTTCTAGGTACATATAAGTGAAGATTAACAATTTATAATAAACCTATCGGAAAGAGGGAAGAGACAACTAATCCATCATCAACATTTCTGCAAACTCTTCGAAAATGCTCGCTCATTTCCGGATATCAATTCCTCCATTCCAAGTCTGCTCTTTTTGTTTTTTGTATTTATTTTATTCCGCGATCATTCGCAGCGTAATAATTCGTACATTATTTATTACGAATCATAACTACCCAGTATAAAATGGACGAATAGCTCACCTGTTGGTCACTTATACATATGTCGACAAAACGACCTTCCTACATACCTGAGCAATTCAACATGACCAATAGCAGAGGTTCCCTTCCTTCGGACATAGAGGAAGAGAAGCAGTGTCAGTATCCCTCTCTTCATCAAATCACTGTACCTCGATCTTCCGCGCACATGTCTCTTCGGGTCTTGACGTACACCTGAGCGATGGTCTCTAAGCCGATATCGTCGTCGGTGTATAATTTAGACAGAAAATAATTACCGATGTATACTGTGGCAGTTTACGTGCGGATTTATCAACGCGTTAGTTAATTATTCTGAAAAAGTTTGAAGAGAAAAAAATAAAGAAAATATTAAAAGAAGAAAAACGGACTGCGATGATGAGTATAATGAGGAAGTAGACTGACACAATATCGCAGAAATCATCCGTCCGGAAAATGGAAAGCGGATTGATTTAACGGAACGATTGAGATTCTGACGAAAATTACTATATACCGATGCATCTACAAAGGTGGAAATGAAAAGAAACGAAAAAAAAAGCTGATTCTGCGGTGAAAAACAATTTGGATCGAAAATAAATGGTTAAACAATAACCGCTAACGATCGTTCATAGTTTTTACTTGTTTTTCTTCATTTTTATAAAAAATCTTCGTTGTTGGTCGGTAACTCAAGGAATGCGGTATACCCGTATTATTTCATTAGTCGTAGACGTCAGTCGAGAATGGATATGGTAAAGAATCGGTCGCAAAAATATTTGGGAGTATAAAAGAAAATCGGCGTTTATTGAATATCTGAAAGTACAAATACCCCATATATAGCTGTTGCTAATTAAAACCTCGAAATTATTTGCCGATTTATTCAATTTCCGTCTCGCCGAAGACACGGAATTATAGACTGAAGCCAGAAATCGAGGTTTAATAAAATCTCGCCAATATTTTCATTGGGTATTTGAAGTGGTGCTTTTGTCCGCTGAAGAAACACCAAAGAGTGTAAGAAGAGTGCGAAATGAATGTTGAAACAACAACCAAACGGTTTCAGTTATAACGGACATATCGAACGGAGTAGTTACCGATCAGGAAGCTGAGGTGTGTAAAATTGAATGTATAAATTCCGGACGAATAGTTCTGGCAAAAATCTGTTCATATATGAAAAGAGTTGAGCACTCGGCGAGACCAGATTACCAAAATTCTCGGAGCCCAGAATGTTGGAGACTTATACTAGAGGAAGGACTTTTCCAGGTATATTAACCAGTTAATAATTAATCGATCGTAATTTTATTTTCAAATAGGTTTTTAGATTTTTAACTCCGTTGTAAATTCGTGCGTTTAATAACCCGTGCAATATACTATATAACGACCTCGAAGGATATTCCAAGACTCGTTATTACGTCGATGTACGTATAATATAGTCAAGATGGTAATTTCAAGTTCTGAGCTAGTCGCGTAATGGTAAATTAATATATTCGAAGGAACCGCGCCTCTCTCCTATTCTCGAAAAATATCGTTTTTGCCTACTTCTGTAAGCCACAGAACCTGATTAACGACAAACGTACTTCTTATATTATATATTAACGAACGAAACTATGTTACGCAACCAAAATGGCCGCTCTATGTCGAGGTATATCATGTCGTATTCAAACGTGTCATTTTTGGAACCCGCTTCTCACGCGACTAGCATATTAACACTGACCTTACTCACCTGTAATTACAACTTGCTTCTATTCTCATCTCTCTCACTCTCAATACCTACACGTAAGACTACCACGCATGCACATACAGCTAACCATGTACTTGAAAATACGTCCATTAAATGAATGGCCAACGTTTCATTAAGTCAATTTTCAAAACAGGAGCAGACGCGGTTCAAAATACATGAACGTAGGTAGTATATTTGATGATAACTATTTTAAGTTTATTATATAACCGCGTGCAGGACTGACGGTTTAATAATTGGGAATGTCGTTTTTTTTTTTTTTTAAATGGCTAATTCACGTGTTATTCAATAAATTTGATTCATCTGTACAGGTATATTCTAAATCCAGTGAATTACCGTCACCAAGTGACTGTAGCAAGGAATTGCCCCTGAGCTTAAGTAAAAACATAATATATAATTAAATTCGAGTTAAAGAAATTATTTCACCATTAAGCAAACGACAGTCGGTAAGCGCAGGAGCGTGATCTTCGTGCTAGTGCAAACGGCACAGGAGCAAATCTTCACGCTTTCTGTCCTCCTTGAATAAAATTATGAAAGACATGAGTTTAACTTGACATTCAAAATGGCGTTTCTCAGATTCCGTATACCTGGAGCAAGAGATCAGCTCTTTCGTTAAATTGGAGTTTAAACAGTTCTTAGAAAATCTCTTGGACCTGGATGTAATCACGGATGAACATACGGGGGATTAATATGTTAACACGCGTTTGATGCGTTCTTATGGATAAACTGAACAGGGGTAAGGACAGTGAAACAGGAAGAACCTATCCTGGAATCCAGATGATAATAAATCGTTAGGAAATAGTTATCCTTGCTAAATCTGGATCCTCTTCTTTCGATTTGTGAAAATAGGGACCTAGGTATACTCCGCGGTGATCCTGCCTGTTCGAAACTCTGGGAGGTCTCGCCTCTGTCAAAACTGGCTTACCTCAAGAAGACAGTAATGAGTATCACAGCGAAACCTCTTGAGTAGGTAGGTAGGTAAATACCTGAAAATTGTACAGAGGCACGAAGGCGTGGTTGGCCGTTAAATTTTAACTCGTCAGACAAATCCCTGCTACGAGTCAAAAGATGACAAATTTACTCCGTTCCCATGGTGCAATGAAACAGCTAGTACCGTTTATGCATATTTTACATCCGTCTAACTCGATCTTTGCGCCCGTAGCTCATAAGACGGTGAAGTAATGCAGGTAAAATGGAGATAATAAATCGAAGGATTGTATAACCGCCGCGAGGTATTATTATGCAATCAAGATCCGTTCCATCTGTGTAAACTTCTGTCTAGTTTTTAGCTGCCCGTTTTCGTTTCGGACTAATTTTTATCGAACAATTCCACGAATCGCCCGAAAATTCTTTTACCGAGTATATAAAAATCTCTGACAAATCAATCGAACGGTTTAAAAAGTCATTGCAGACCGTGGTATTTCATTATCATTTCTTTTTATTATTTATCACTTTTTAAGATCGCGTTTCGACACGATCTTTTTTTTTTTTTTTTTTTTTTTTTTTTTTTTTTTTAATTTTTCGGTAACCGCATTAATGAAAAGACACCAGCGGGCTGCTTTCAAGTTTTAATGTTCCCAATTTATTCGTTATCACTATTCATCATTATTTTATATATTTGGAAGACTGCACGTGGTGTAGGCAGTGTAATTTTTTCCCAATTATTCTCGGTGCAATTACTCACAAGTAATAAATAACCGCCAAACGCGAATGACAAATAGCTGTAACAACACCGCTACTACTACCATATTATTTTCTTCTCTTATACCTACTCCTCTCAGCTGCGATCCGCAACATTAACGAGCCGGCTTTTTCTCAATACCAACTCTATACCTGGCGAGAAACAATTATATCAAGTAATTTACTCGGAACAGGAGCCATTGCGATAGATCATATTGTTAGGTGCTTCGAATTAGTACCTACACTTACTCGTTTTTGTATTCTTTTTTTTTTCGTTTTAGGTACCGTAGCTTTCAATTGACGTCGTCGAAAATTCGTGGTTTGAATTTATAGATTTGAATTGTTGCCAAATTTTCATGATTCGAATTCACTGCCTTGAAGTTTCCGCAGATTAAACACAAAATATAATCAAGTGGACCTTAGCGCTGATCTGTAATCTATACATCAATCGGCATTGACAATTTATCGAAACTTGGTCAAGTTTGATATGTCTTTTCACCTAAGCTATGCAGAGGGAACCGAGGGCATGATAAAGAAATCGGGGCGAGGGGGGTCGTTCAAACAGAACGGAATGATCTTGGGAAAAAACAGGTCAAGGATTTTTTCCAAATTGAAATAAACTTTTGACACTGTTAGGTGATCAACGACAAACTTCTAATTGCATTTCACAGTTGGTTTATACTGCAATTCTTTAATTCTGATTATACTTGATCGAGGACGGTCTCAGCTGCGACGTAATTAGCTTCAGTTTGAAATTATACAGCATGAACTAAACGAACGATGATTAATCGGAGAAATTAATTCACGCTATATGAGATGGTGGTATAAGGCGGTGATTAAGGCTGCCGTGGTACTTAACTCTGTACTCCATAAAGCAAGTGATAAAGTGAATAGAAACTTAGAAAGGAGTTTTTGCACTTGGCTATATTTATCGATAGATAAATCGCACGTTTGATATTTGCAATCAAGAATTAAGAGGTGGATTGATAGAGAGACAAAATATATTACAGTTTATAAAATTACTGGGGAAAGCCTTGTGCGGATTTGTTCGCTTTCGTGAATCGGGAAGACGTTCGAAGTTTCGATTCGACCCGCATTTTCTCACGGAGTATAAAGAAGGAATAAACTGGTAAATCTTATAATATATATATATATATACTATATAATGAAATTTCTTAGTTTCGCAAAGAATTGAAGCTGCAGTTGTTGGATTTATGCGGTGTGAAATGTATAATGTTCGCATGTCCGAATGATCAAAGATGCCTGAAACGAATTCTACGAGTGGTCATTAAGGCCACGTATAGGTACGTACGTAGTACACATGTGTATATGTACCACCAAACATCTGACGACGGCACCTTTGCTCGAATGCAACTTATTGTTAGTGTCATTAGGTACAAAGTAGCCACAGTTGTGCCGAGATGAAAGAAGGAGAAAAAAAAGATGAAAAAACCTGAAACTGTAATGCAGTTATTCTGCCAGAATGAACAGATATTTCTCGAAACTGCGTTTCTTCGATCTAGTCACACATATGTGTTTTCGAACTTTTATCAAGATCATTCGGTCAAATTTTGAATGGGTATATCCCATCGTGATATAAACGAAACCGTTGTTGAGGTTCATTCCGAGTTTCTAGTCTTTTTGTTCCTCAGCACAGCCACAGACTTTTTTGGGTTGTTATTTTGGCTGACTATGAATAGCCGTGTTACCCTTCGATCCAAAGTCCTGGCTACCGGGAAACCACCGAATATCAATAGCCGAGGAGTCTGACCTCAGCAAATAAACCAGGTCGGTTTTCACACCTGAATTTAAACTTTGCGAGTCGAATCAACGAGCGAGAAAACTGTAAAAGTCGGTGTTAAACTCCAAACGAAATAATTAGGTTCAATCCTTGTTTCACGAGTTCAATAAATTTGCTATCTAAAATCCGGAATCATTCCTCAGGTAGCGATGCTCTTGCCATTAGGTATACCTAAAGCACGTTTCTACTGGGTACACTTGTGCCAAGGAAGAGAGAAAGTCGCGAAACGATTACGGAACTCGGAAAGAAGAGGTCGAATTGTCTTTAGCTCGTGACCTTGTCAGCCACGCTCAACCACCTGCTTGGCTGCCAATTGCCATTATGGTACCGGATGTTACTTACCGTAATATCAGCGAAACCCGAAAGCCCTGCTTGATGCTTGTTCTTTTTTTTTCAGACTTTTGTCTAGGCTTCCAATTGCTTGATTTTCGTTATTAATTTGCAAACGAATGTTTGCTGTTGAAAAACGTGGGATATGTTCCAGTTGATGAAGAACTAAAATTGTTAATAGTATCAAATGCGGTGTTGCGAGTCGGATGCCGCAATAAGAACAAAGCTTAGCTAGTAGATAGACGTTTTTGCGTATAGCCGAGCCAATTAATTCGATGCATTTTACCCAATTAATAGCGAAAAACTGATTGTATAACAGTCTGCAGTGGCTAGGCGGAAGTTGGCAAAAACCGTCGCAAATCACGGTGCAAACATTTGCTTAATGCTGTCTGCAGTTGCGGTTTAACCGACTGAATGAATGCAACGTTATATATATTTCATTCGAAACTTTCGGCTTATTCAAGCCAGAAATAATGGAGACTAAAAAGCCGATCTGGGAACCAAAAGTTTCCTTCAATCCCGTCGAATGAAGGAGCAAAACATGCCACATTATATTCAGAATCATCGGCCTCCCCCAATTTCACCTGGTGAGAAAATTGCTTATTTTCCCTGTGACTATGTTGTCTTAACAAACCACCGAGCAACGGTGTCGAACCGATTACAACTTCGTAATGTCGTTCTTCTTGACCTGGGGCATAAATCCGACTACCAGTCGTCCGTCTTCTTTCTTGCTTCTCATCATACATCTGTAAGTTGTGATATGAAGAAAGGAGTAAAGGAAGGAAGACGAGATGTACATTATATTACGAACGGTATGTCGTCCCTGTGACTCTTCTCCCAAGGACGTTACCGATCAACAGCTGTCTCTTGAATTCTGGTCTTACAACAACCGAGAAGGGAAATACCCATTTCATGGACAAGGTATGAAGAAGGAACAAAAAAAGCGGTGGAATTTTAGTAAGAATTGTTTCTATCGATTTTTATTTCGCTTTTGCTTCATTGCATCGGGGCTCCCAAGATTGGGCTCACCTGGGGCTGCAGCCGACTTTCCCACATCCCTTTTCGAGTATTCCTCAAGCTCTACACGGTCGAAGAACAGCGGGGTTCCCCTAAAGCTCAGCTTCGGAATCTCTCGAAGTGACACGCGTCATGTGACCCGCACACTGCAGTCGGCAGGACACGATATCAATCCTGTCGTACGACAGGTGACGGATGAACGTGTGCCAGAGAAAGATACTTTTTTTTAAAAGGACAATAAAAAGATACCAACCATGTACGCGGATACGATTGCTTTGACGGCTACGCGGCAATGACATCTGTCTCCGAACTCCGTATCTTCAATTTTCTCTTAGTCTCTTGCCAGACGTAGACTCGTTGTCCTTTTTCAAAACTAGGAATTTTCGGGAGGGAATTATGATTCACAGAATCTGATTAATTTTCTTTTCACAGAAAAGTTTCTCTGTCATAAACGGTGCTTGGAATTTTCAGGAAACCGTAATAACTAGTTCAATTCAATCGAAATTACCGTTTAGGATGAGAAGATCCAGGGAAGTGAAGTTTGGAAAAAGCTAAATTTTTTGCCAATGAGAAAGCGATCTTTAATTACCATAGTCCAGTTTCGTAATTTACTTGAATGCGTTGTATGACCAAGAAAAAAAACTCTTTTGCTTCAGGGCCGTATGCCCTTTGTGCGTGCAATGAGCATGGAACAGAGATGGCAGGATTTGGCTTCTCTACTATCACTCCCTGGAGCACCGGACCACTTTGCACATCCAGGACATCCTGGTTACCCAGGACACGGTATCTCCCACAGCCACTACGAGGCCCAGCGCAACGTATTACTCCACAATGCAACACTAGCACCACCAGTTGGAGATCTTAACTCGACTGGACCTTATCCTCATCATAATGTTGGTGAGTATTGTTTGTATTTCTAGCTTTGCTCTAGTTTACGTTATATTTATCCTAAACCCGTCTGTCGGTCACATTTTACCATATTTCGAAGCATAAATTTACTTTTCAATCTGAACATCGAAGCAAAACTTTTGTTTCAATTCATATGAGGATTCTTAATGCTTCAAATTATTGGATAAAATAATTAGGTTTCATGTATCTTGATTGGAGTGCTTCGTTTTGGACGAACATTTTTTTCCCCCATTCCATTGACGAAATATTACTGTATGTACTCAAAAAGAAATTTCCTCAAAGTTTGAGCCCTTAATTCCAATTCTAACTCCAATCTAAAGAGTTTTCAAATTTTCCAATATATATACAAAGAAAAACTCTTAATCACGAGAAACATTTTCATTGGGTATTCGTAATTTTTCGAAACTTCGTCTTGAAAATGAATATCTAAAGTTGAACAACGAAAAGCGAAAGAATCTAGTCATCATCTCAAGATTTATAGTATTGTTATATCTTTTACATATAACTAGAAATATAGCATAGAAAGGGATAAGCATTATAGTACTTTACCCTATTCAAAGGTTTTCTGTCTGAACTAAACTGCTCACTAATACAGGGGGTCCATCGAATCTTGGATCAGCAGTTGCGACGTCGATGAATCTGACCAACAGCAGCGAACCGATGGGTGGAGCAGACAGTTCTGGTGCCTACAAGGCTGAGCCGAATGATATGATGTACTATCATGCACCATCATCTGACTCTATCAACCAAACCACAGATGGATTTCTTTCCTCGCTTCTTAATGACGAAGATCTGCATCTTATGGATATGGCCATGAATGATGGTGAGTATTTTTCCCTTTTTTTTTTCTTTCTTTCATACAAAGCAAATTTTGAGATTCTACAATCTTTGAAGTAAAGATTAGTTGATATAGACTGTTGAAGTAAGAATTGTATTCAAGTTTAATAAACTCTAAATCAAAATATGTGATAAAATTGAAAAGCAATAGTTGAAATGAGCCAAAATTATGAAACAAATTTATAACCATTGCTATATTCAATCTTTGTTGAGAATGATATGTGAAAGACGTATGAAATTCATGAATGAGAAGAATGAATGAATGAATCAATAAATAAATAAATAATAAGACGAAACGTTAATAATAAAAGAAAAGTTTTTGTTTTATTATAAAAAGAAACGTATAAAAACAAACTTGCAACTCAAAATCTAACTTAGCTAACGTCATGTCTTGCCTACTTTTTTTTTTATTTTTAATTTTTTTTTTGTTTATTTATAATAGCGAAAGTATCGAGAATATTATATGTATTTACTTAATATCTTATAATACTATATTTGTACGTTTTTAATGGTAATTTAGGTGACCAAGCACCTAACAAGTCATGTTATATAAAGCTATATATAATTGCTTTATTTTGTCTCAACTGAAGCCATCTTTGTATACACCCTTAGTCATTTATCATATTATTTTAATCATCAAGGAATGTTGCTCAACTATTTGATGGCAAAATCTTAGAAATATAGGGATTTATATACCCAATCACGTTCGAGAATCTCTCGAGTATATCAGTTCGTCACTTTGCATGGCCATCCTTTGAAGCTCTCCGGCCAAACTCTCTCCAGCGAACATCAGTCTACCAGTTTTCCTCTTGGTCTACCGGAGCCGAAGTGTACGCACTGTCCGGATAAGAATCCCCTTGGGCGTTATCGTCGAACTATAAATGAAGAAAAATATATTAGCTGTGAAATAGATTGAAAATTTCCCTTCAAAGGATATAAGCGATAAGCGAATCCATTGTAAGATATCAGTAGCACTGTTTTCATCACCTTTCGGACATCTCTGCCTCCAAACTTGCTCGATCTGCCTCCAGAGTAGCCTCCGCCTCCGCCACCGGACTCCAGCCAAGCTGGGACCGGCTGATTAGCCTGTTTCAAGATTCTAGTAAGTTCTGGAACGATCGGTCCATTTTCATCCGAATCAAAGAAGCTCGTCGCTTTACCACTGTTACCAACTCTACCGGTTCTTCCAATGCGATGAACATACTCGTCGATCGATTTAGGCAAATCAAAGTTTATCACGTGGGTGACTCCCTTAATGTCCAGCCCTCTTGCAGCTACAGCAGTAGCGACCAGAATGGACCTTCTACCAGTTTTGAAATCCTGGAGAGCCTCTTCTCTCTCTCGCTGTTCACGATCTCCGTGAATGCTGGTAGTCGGGTAATTATTCTCAGACAAAAATGCCGCAAGGAAATCAGCCGTTCGCTTCGTTTCCACGAAGACTAGAGTCCTCTCGATCTTTCCCTTCTCTTGTTCCAGCTCTAATATTTCCTTGAGCTTTTCTCGCTTCTCGAATTTTCCCGCCTGGTGGAAACTCTGCGTAACGTCCTGGCAAGCTCCTCCGATTATTCCAACGGCAAGAAAGAGATAATTGTTCAAAAATTTTCCTGCTAACTCCTGAATTTCCTCAGGAAATGTGGCGGAGAACATAAGAGTCTGCCTATTCTGACCAGCAACCATAGTCTCATCGTCGAGCAGTTTTTCTATGTCCGGTAAAAATCCCAGATCTAACATCCTGTCTGCTTCGTCAAGTACGATGTAACGGACGGAAGAAAACTTGACGCATCCTCGCTGAACAAAGTCCATCAGTCTTCCAGTTGTAGCGACCAGAATATGACAGCCTCTCAAAACTTGAGATCTCTGATGCGAAGTTCCCGTGCCTCCATATATGTTCACACATTTGAGGATCGAATCTTTGGCGAACTTTCTCGCCTGGTCAAATATCTGCATAGCAAGTTCTCGCGTCGGTGCAACGACCACGGCCTGTGGTTCACAGTAGTCTCTAGTCAGCACCAATTCCACTGGATCATTGAGTAGTGTATTCACTATGGGGACCATGAATGCAGCAGTCTTTCCAGATCCCGTCTGAGCACAAGCCATTAAATCACGTCCAGCGAGAACAGCGGGTATAGCATGCTTCTGAATCGGCGTTGGCTTCGTGTAGCCAGACTTTCTAATGTTATCTAAAAGCAGGGTTCTCAGGCCAGCTTCTTCGAACGTTTTGATAGGCTGAGGCGGGTTCTCACCGCTAACTTTGATCTCTATTTCATCGTACTTATCAAAGTTTATTCCCATCTCTACCCCGGTACCAAAAACGTCTGCGTCTTCATTTGAGGGCTCTGGTGGAATGTAAATTTCCTTAGGTGGCTCTGGCTTGTCGTCGTTGTCACCGTCGCCACCGCCGTCAGATCTACCGCCTCTGCCTCCCCCTCGGCCACCCCCTCTTCCTCTACGGGATCCTCCATCATCACCATTTTCTTCATCATCAGCATCCCCATATCTATTACCACCGCCACCATGACCTCCTCGGCCACCTCCTCGTCCGCCACCTCGACGAAATCCACCGTCGTCGCCATTTTCCTCGTCGTCCCCACCCCCGTATCTACTTCCACCACGACCGCCACGACCACCACGACCGCCTCTTCCTCCTCTGGTGAATCCTCCGTTATCTCCGTCGTCGTTGTTATTATAGGGCTTGAAGCCACGGCCTTTACCGTAGCTGCGACCTTCGTCGGCGTACTAGATATGGAAGAGATGAATGAGTTTGAATATTTCAATTAATAATTCATTATGGTACAGAGTTTTGTTATTGATCTTGTAGAGGAGTGATATTATGATCAATCAGATAGAAATAGTTGCTGAAATTCATGATTTCGGGAAATTTTCATTTCAGAGAGCTTCAAAGATCAATTATTGCCAAAGTTTAATAAGTATTTTGCCAATGTTATCATTTATTAAAAATTACTACCAAAAATTACAGAGTTTGATCGTCAAACTTGGACATGGCGATTTTTTCAAATATTCATTTCTGCCTGATATTAGTCTTTGTTTGTAATATTATTCTTGTAATTCATCATTTTTGCAAAGTTAATATAAATATAAATTCATCTCGAGTTTCTCATGGGTAAGATGGCCGCTTTCGTGAAGTTTGATGGATTTTCAACTCATATTGTTATTCATTCACATTAATGAATGAAAATGTAAAATTATCCGGAAATCGAACATCACCGCGAATAAATTCGAACCTAATTATTTTAGACATGCTAATACTCTATACTAGACTCTAAAATCCATTGATCAAACTTTCGAACTTCTGTGAAGAAAAGAAAGAAAAAAAAAACTGAATAAACAACTTTTTGTATCTGTTTACCTCTGAAGTAGACACCGGCGTCGAAGGTTCGTCATTCCATTCGTCGTCCATTTCCTAAGATCAGGGAAGAGTGATATATGAAATAGTTACCATCGGCCATATAAGAGCATCACTCTCTTTTATGGCTAATTAGATTAACGAATATTTCGGCTATACTCGTAGTAAAATAATTTTCTCGCGAAAAATAAATTGAGGTCATTGTCAGACATGTTGTTTCTTACATCAAAGAGCCGGCCACGTGATAAGCACGTGCCGAAAATTGGTTTCCTACATTGAATTGTAATTATTCTGATATATTCGCGAATATCTGCATTGAGAGGTTAGAGTGATTCGCGAATTCCACCGCGCTGAGGTAATATTTTTATCGCGTTATTATCTCGGATTCATACTGTACAGTGAACAATCGCGCTGTATGGTAAAAAAAAAAAAGAAAAAAGAAGGGGGGGGAATGAAAACTGCAACGCCGAAGAAACCTTTTTAATTAGACGAAAAAATGAAACAATATAATCTTTCAACTTCTAATAATCGACTCAGACAATTGAGACTAATGTTCTTCCAGAGATTAAACAACAGTCAACTCAAAGGGGATAAAATCTGACGAGCATACCACGTGCTAAGAATATATCAGTCTTATCTCGTGACCGGTAAAATCTAGGAAATGATAACATGGTACTTACTATATATGGTAATATATGTTTCACGATGAGTTTTGCGATGTTGTATAATTGTATATTATCCCGCGTGGTCCTTCCTCGACTAAATACACAAGCGAAGTGATTTGCTGAGGTTTGGCTGCGCTGCGAATGTGCGAAACGCGGACCTTCGACAAAGGACTATCTCAGACTCGATGTCCAAAGCGAATCTGACTAGGCAACTTCAGACGTAACCGGTTCCCGCCGTTTGCCTATCGAACGGTTCGCTCAAAAGACGTACTCTGCGCATGCGCCGACGAAATTGCGACTCATTCCGCGCCAGGGGCGGGGCATGTAAGGCTCTTTCAGCGCGAATATTTCATATTCTGTTCGCAAAGTACGAATTATCAGTTCCTCTGCGCGCTGTTAGATAGCGGTACTGCAGCACATTAGGTTAATGGTATCGCTTACATCGACAATCGATTGTATCCAACAGAGTTTTCAAATCTCGAAGAGTTTTAGAAGAAAAATAATAGCAAATGTTTCTCAATTTACAAGAAAAGTAGCAAAACTTTGTTTCATTTGTTGATTTAACAATCATGATCTTAGGATTTTCTTTCTTTTTTATTAACTAAAATGGCTGAAGATCTCGCTGATATTTATTCATGCCTATATCAGCACGTGACAGATCCGACATATCGATACATACAACATCATCATTTGAATCATGCATTTAGAGCATGACATCCGATCCGGTGGAAGCTGTATAGATAAGATCTCTCGATTTTCACCATCGTTTGTACGATTCCCCCACCTACCAAGGGAGAAACATTAGCCCTATAAATTATTCAACTAATATTGGTCTTGGAGAACAGTGCGAACGGCGATAATATACCTACGTCCTCTGTATTCACACTTTCACGGCGCTTCTCGCGTCAAGAATACGTGGCAGGCGAGCCGCGGGAGCAATCTCTGTTTACATTCATCTAAACAGCTCTGCATGTAGGCATATCAGTCATCCATCGCATTACACATATGTAACTATACACACATTATATAGCTGACTGCCAACGAGCGGATGAATTTGACAGAATGAAAGAGAAGAACGAGGGAGGATTGGCGGGGAGGAATTAAGTAACTTTCGTGTTTTTATTCGTAATGAGAAGCACTGACGGTAACAGCAAGTAAACGCTGACTCAGCAAGATTTTTACAATACGTTCACAGAGAGACCGATGTCCTTGCATGTGTATTTGTTGGTCATGTTGTTGCATATGTAAATTGCGGCTATAAGCGCAATGTGTGAGTCTCGACTTGTGAAGAGAGGTTGTACAGTCGTCGCTCAAAATCTTCGTCTTTAGTTTACATACGTAATAATTATATCTATACATAGTTTCTACGGAAATATTTATTTTCCCTTTCTTTATTTACATTACTTCTTTTTATTCTTCTTATTCTCTTGGCCAGGGTCATAAATCGATCACGAAACGCACACACACACAGGTGAAACGATTTGATTGTTGCCTTTTATGTGCGATATCCTCGCGAGTTGTGACCTTTCCTCATGAGTATCAACGTCGATTTCGATAAGCATGTAATGTACTTCATACAATGTTGCCGCGCTATTGGCTGTATCGTTCGCAACACGGTTAAAATTTATTTATAAATTATAACAAGACGAGAGAAGCCAACGATCTCAGCCACGCTGTTTATAGCTGATTAAAACTACTTTGTGTATGATCATCAAACAATTGCATTTATCATACAGTATCACGCACGCTACGTGTATTAGAAAATTGTTTTATGTCGAAAAACTCAGAGCCCTAATCTGTCCTCAAATAAAGACTCGAAGTCTAACGTTACGTGAAGCGTTGAATTAGTCAATTGAAAATTGAAATTTGGTAATTGGAAATCGTAGCGTTGAGTATAGACTTTCTTCGGGAAATAATTTAGGATCCGTTTCTTCCGATCCCAGACGTGTTTGTTCAAAAATTCTTTCTTATATTTTGTCGACCGACTGTATTCTCAAACTCGCCTCAAACGTGAACATTATTCAGTATTTCACGCACACTCGTGACTCGCGGATGGCCAAATGACACACAGCGCGCGAGTTTCTGCAGTCCTATCGTTGCCTGGTGAAGAAGTGAACGCGGTTACTCAGAGTTTGCGATGTCGCGTTCCGCCGTTCATTCAAGATCGCGAATTCTTTGAACAGTGATTTTTACACAACGTACTACTGCTCGACCTTTACTCTCGTATATAAATCCTCGCCTATCGGTAATCCCCTGCCCTAAATAATCCATCAGTCTATATTGAATTATTAATCCAATAATAGAAAGCAGAACAATCTTATATTTTCGATCAGTTAGCCCTCCTATGATCGATCGTAATCAGGCCAGTAGAAAATTCCGTCCGATATAAAATACTGACTTTCGATAACGATCGTCCAGGCAATTAAAAAATGTTTTTACGGATCGTAAATTTCACGTCAATATGAAATCGGTAATAACTGATCACTCTTAACAGTGTGTCATTCGTACATATCTGTGTGAATATTTCATCCTATTTTACTTTATGAATGAGCTTGATATCCAGATATTATATATTTGAAATAATGAAATCAAAATTTAAGTTTGTTCTAGTCGTCGTTAAAAATATTACCACGTAAGATTCTTACCAGATGGTAGGCAGCCACGCATTATAAGATATCAGCGAGCTTAGTTTAGTTTTCGTGGAACATTTCTTTTTTTTTTTTTTTTTATATAACCATAGGAAGAGAAGAAGATTTCTTTTTTTTTCACAGCCAGTTCTCGTCAGATATAAATTCGGAATCATATTGGTCGAATTGAAGGCGCGAATTGTGAAGCGCTTGCGTGAGAAAAACTTTTACATGTCATCTCGGACTCCGTATAGACAAGCGAAGACCTTTTCTTTTGCATTTGAATAGAGGCCGTATTACAGTCACGGGCGTACTCGTCACTCACGCTCGCTTCAACCCATCTGGATACCTTGATCTTTGGCAATCCAGGCATGCGTTTATTGGCGCAATAAAAAAATCGCTAAAATTAAGCTCGAACCTTGGAAACTTTGCTTTTAGAGTCTATGAATGACAGTCCTTTTTTTTATTGCACCTTAGGTAGAAGAAAGTTTTTAAGTAAAATTTCAGATGCGTGTAAAATACGAAGAAAACCATCTTATATGGATTTATGATCGGAAATTTGAAGATTATTTCTTACGAGTCTCTGGTCACACCGTAAATTTCTTTAGTTATACTCAAATTACAATGCGCGCGTAGGTCCATGTGGTCCGAAGTGTTTCGAGTGTCTATATTATAGACACTAACCAGAACTCCTGCGATTATACTCGAACTGTTGCAGACCCTGCAGTGAAAGAATTCCTGCCTAAATTTATGAGAGAATTTTTTTTCTTATTTTTTATTTATTTTTCACCGAAACCTTTTACGATAACTGTTCAGGTAATCGCGTATTGATACATTAGTCCGTGTTTCGTCCCTACCTTCTGCAATTAGCGCAATATGTATACCTGTAAACGATGTTTTTCAACCGTTTAAATCGACCCGAATCAATGATATAAAAACGGTCAATGGACTTTGGCTAATTTGTTACCGTTCATTTGTTGTTCGTGTGGTACTCATTGACCCTAATTTTATAATAGATATATACATATATATGTATTATAATATATGTATGTATAATATTACGTAATTTCCGAACGCTCTTCAATCCTATACGTTGCATAAGTAGGTATATATATATATATATATATACATATATAGGTATTACGTAGATTTTTATTCTTACATATTTAAATGTTAGAATTTTGATAATACAAACTTTTAAATATCATTCAAAACCCACATCGAATGTTTAATTGATACTTACGGTATAATAGTGTCGTTTATTTTCGACACCGACAATCCTCTGACATCTTACAATAATCAGACAAGAATAATCGACGTATACGATTTAATCATGAATTTAATTTCAGCGGGTTGACTATACGCGTAATGAATCATTTCTCTCGACGCATTTAGGGATATTTTTAGTTTGACTCTACTTGTAGATAAATAAATATAATATCATATGTCTTGAGCATCAAATTATATACGCAGCGTTAAAGAAAAAAAAAAAAGAAAAATAAACGCGTATTCTTCTCAACCCTGTGAAAATTATAATAACAGTTATACCTATATGTATATAATACAGTATATGAAAAGATTATTTGGTCGTAAACGTTTTATCTCGACAATAAACGGCTAAAACTCGTCACGATTTCTTATCGCTAGTTGGCAAATGCATTACAGGTCACGTGACCGGTGCATATTACAAAAAATAAACCAAGTATATATACATAAATTTATATAACCGCGTAGTTTTTATTTTTTTTTACGGTCCCTGATACTTCGACCTCGTTTCGAAATTCAAAAAAAAAAAAAAAAAGAAAAAAAAATACAAAAGACGCGGACCGCCCTGAACCCCGCGGAGTGAATTCCTATCTTATATCGTATATAATAAATAATATGACTACACTTTCGTATTAAAATGTAACAACATTCTATCGATAAGACACGACGTTGTTATACACATTCAGATTTTAGACATATTAATTATTATTATGATTATTATTATATTAAAAGCTTAATTAAATCAAAGTTATATCAGGTATCGGTACATAGCAGTTGATTAAGATAATTTTTAGGTATATATAACACTCGCATTTCAGATTTTTTTTTTTTTTTCTTCGTTTATGACAACAATATCTTACCTTAGTTATATACAGAGCGATTCTCTGGAAAGTAACGCGCCTAAAAGGTAGGCAAGCGCGAGACGCTTGCATTGAGCAGCTCGAACATCGACGATTGGGTTTTATTTCCTACGACCTACGTAATAAATAAAACCCAATCGTCGATGTTTGAGCTGCTCAATGCAGGCGTTTCGCACTTGCCTATCTTTTAGGCGCGTTACTTAGCGGAGAATCGCTACCGTACGATTATGTGGAAATTACAGGTTCCAAGCACGCAGGCGTTGATTTATTCGAATATTACGAGGGCCGCCAATTTCAGACTTGCCACAAATACCCCTAGAGCCCGTCTGCTATTTGTTCCCGATTGTTGTCAAATACAAATGGCGGCAGACCGTGGCAGGAACAGGTTATGTTTGTTGTGAATCTAACAGACGGCAAAACTAGGGATATTACTAAAAAGTTGGTGGAGTTGCTACCGCGATTCTGCCGGCCAATGATAGTCGAATGAATCAGCGACCGCGCGCTTGGAACCTGTAATTTCCACATAATCGCACGGTATATACGCGGTGATAAAATAATTGCACCTTTTGTTGTGATCGTATTATTAATCATTGTCGCAGCTTACAAATTTCAGATTTGATTATCACTTTGTAATTTTTCACTCTGCAGTCTGGAGTCCCTCCCCTTTCCCCGTGATAAATCAAACGCGATAAAAACCTCTTATGCTATTATTATTATTATTATTATTTTCATTTCTTTGAATTATTAATAAACTCCTATTTCATTATATATAACTTGAATAACATTATATATAATAATTCAAAAAAATCGATACCTATATATATAACACTTCTATATACGTAAAAATTTTCCTACTTTTGTAATCTGCAAATAGATTGGATAAATATTCGAGCGATCTGTGCAGTAGACAATGTATATTTATATATACCGTAACATCTGGCATATATAGGCGTGTCAGAACTGACCTATTTCTAGAAAATTCAATGAAACTGACCATCATTATAGGCATATAGCTTGTCTCCAGTTTGTCGAACTGATGAAAAATAAAAAAAAAAAAAAAAAATACGACATGAATATTTGAACAATTTCAAAGAGCTATGATAAACGCGGAATAAGAATTATCCAAATCTATGCTACACAATAGGTATATCAATGATTCGAATAATTTTTTTACTGCATGAACTTCCACTCGTTGAGTAATAAATCGCACATTGAACCGTTACATGGTTATCCTATTGTGGACGAGTTAGATTAATTCTATATCTCACGATAGCAAATGTCACAACGGTTCAAATTTGATTCGTGTCGATTATTTTATATAGATACGTTTAGATTTCGATTTCACAGCCCCGATATAGACACGATATTTCGCACGTGATATTGCGTGCAATAGCACGTGACCATCAAAGGTTGAAATTAGCGGCAAAATACCTTAAATTATTCAAAAGATCGACGCTATCAATGCTGTCGCAGACACTTTGGTGAACACAATTTTTCGTCATTTACCTGGTTCCAAAAATCAAAATGATTTTTGCGCGTCGATTATATTTGCGGATATTTCCTCCCCTAACCGTTATTACGTAGGATGAAATTTTTACAGTTATTAAACAAAATCAGCAATTAGTCATCGGGTGATATTCATCCTATACTGTATGATCATATTATAAGCATGGGACTGGATATTTCTACCGCCTTCAATCGAATAAATGGTAAGATCAAATAACAATCAGTTAGTCTTTAACATTTTCTTTATTTGCTTCTTTTTTGGTGAAAAATATAATCTTGATACCATCAAAACGACATGCGATATTAAGATATCTATCTAGACTCACCAGTCATTCTTATCGTTAATTGATCGCGAGATAATGTACGAGTTGAAGTATATACGATGACATGGTTCGTTTGAGAGTACGGTGTTGCAGATACTTCCATTAAAGGATACTACCATTCTGTACCACGCGATGATAAGAATTTCGGAAAACTCGGCATGAATAGACGTAAACAATGAGTAATCTATAACCGTCTGTACATTGTTGGAGATTCGACGTTAAGCTTTTTCTGAATGTTGTAATATTTCATTTATCTTTGAAATATATAGATATATTTTTTTTTTTCCCGGTCTTATCAACCGGATGAAGTCATGAGTGGACCAATCGTAATTCTTCATTAAAATCTTCAGCGATTAGTGCTTGGCGGCTTAGTTTATATTACACGGTAGAACCCTAACACCTAAAACCGAACCTCTACTCGGGTTACAGTAAATTGCGTCACGCATCATACGATTCAAGAATTTGTCTACGAATGGTTTATGACTGAACATTACACTACCACACCGCAGTGATGCGTCAGCAACGCCTTCACTATAGTATGCGACGACGAAAATAATAAAAGAAATAAGAAAAATAAATAATAATAAAATTGTGCGTGAGAAAGTACAGACGACACGACACACATCATCAGTTGCAGTAACCCGATTCTTAAACCGTACGATTTTCATTCAGCCAATCACGGAGCGAACTATTGACCGCAGACTTATATTTGAACTTCCGTATTTGTCAGCCAAAAGAATGTACCTTTTTTACCCATTCGAATTTTTGAACATTAGAATTGAATTAGCTGTTTAAGTGACTCAGGATAAAAATTATTTTCAATTCGTGAGTCACAGCTCGTTCTTTATTCTGTTTCACATATGATTCGCGAAGAGCTTATATTTATTCAAGTCTTTGATTTTTTTTTCTTTCACATCATACATAATTAATTATTTTAACATAGATCCATAAATAAAACTCTATCTTATATGCATGTAATATATATAATTGACAAAAGAGACTGGGCGACGTTTTGAGAATTCTGTATTACGTCTGATCCGTTGAATCGTTGGTATCGAGTCACGTTTAGTAACAAACAGTCCGATAGTTTGACATTTTAATTTATTTATAATATAACAAAACGTGACTGAAGGTGGCTTATGCGAGACAAACACCTTGACATATAGATACAGACGATGTGTACATATGCACACATATATTTCACGTCGGCTGTATACCTATATGCATATACCTATATGCTGCATTCACCGTATATTTTCTCGCATCGAGTATTACGTAATAAGACAATAACAATTATTGTTGTAAACGTTTCTTGGATCTGTATTAAACGCGTTACACGCGTCTGCATTGAGTGTATGTCCTCCGCGCTCAACATAAGAATCGTTCAATAATTTAAACGTTTCTTAAACCAACTATACCTACGATATTCCGAGTCGAAGAGTGTACGTGAAACCCTCGTTCCCCAAAATCTTATACTGTATACATACAGCGTGTATTTATCACATCTGTGTATGTACAGATGTAGTATGAATATTCCTTTTTGAAGAAAAGAAGAAGAAAAAAATGAAAAAAAACACGCAATTTTAATGAATGTATTCATTATTACACATACGTATACGTATGAAATACATACATCTGTGTTTTAGTATACTTCTACTCGTTCGCTCATGACTCCTTGTCCCGACGAAGTCTCATACTAATACCTGTAAGCAATTTCTGAGTAGTTGGCTCCGGTTAATCTTCGTGAAAACGCAAAGTAAGCAACACCTTGATTCAGTTGCGACCGCGTTATCTCTAACTAGCAAGTCTTGAGGTTCAAGTGGTTGAATAATTTTCTGTTTTTTTTTCTTGCTTTTTTTTCTCTTTTATTTATTCTTATCTTTTTTTTTTTTTATACATCTTATTTATTTTTCGTCCACTCTCACCGTCAGTTTTCACAACCACAACGTTATTTGCACCGAGGTATATACATATATATATATACTTCAATTTGCAGACTGCGCTTCTTCTTCTCCTCGCCTTCATTCAGATTTATTCAAATATTTATTTATCGCTATATGGACGTAAATGAGGTTACTTTTATTTGCGTTTACTTATTATACACGGAGGTGTTGTTATTCCCTTATTCATATTGCAGCTATACGTGATATCATCTGTTAAAAATCCTTCCTTCAATCTTTTTTTATTTTTTATTTTTTTTCCTCCACATACTTTCGAACGTTCATTCATACGACTACGTATAATTCCCACATCTCATTACACAATGTTATGTCGGAACTGTGTGACAAATCAATAAAACGTTATCTTTTACTTATTGGTACGATATGAAAAATTATTCGATCGTAGATATATTACCTACGAACTTTAATCGTCGAATTTACAACCAACTCTTGCCCATTGTTTTTATTTTAGTTTTTTTTTCAATCTTTCATATCAAACCCATTCATCGTGATAAGGAAAAACCGCCCAATGCCTGCAGGGAGCATCAATTACTGTTGCTAATGTAAATTAGAGATCACTCTATAAAGCCGTGAAGTATGACTCACGATCAACACATTTATCCGATACGATACATATATATATACCTATATTGTTGTCTACGTGCTTCGAGGCACGCGTTTTATACATATAAGTAAAATCCAAAATACATGAAAGAAAAAAAAAAAAATTATTGTGCAAATCAGTTTTCGTACATTTTCGAAATAACAATATTTCATCGCTCGCACTGAAGTCCCCCGTCATTCAAGTGACATTTATATTCAGAATTTTTGACTGGTGAGTTATAGGTCAGGTTATTATAGTTTTCAACGAGATATTATGTATGCTTATATTAACAGGTTGGATAGTTTTTTGTCAAACATTTTTTTTATTTTTTACATGACCGAATCAATTTTTTTCGATGTAATTATAATCGACATATCTGCAGCTGCTGATCGAGCCAGCAGAGCAGCCCTCCTACTTTCGTTACCCAGAATTCCAGAAACACGTTTAACGCGTGGGCGCGGTTCTGTGTTGCTAAGTCACGTTTATATTTAGTTTATATTCCCAACTGCAACGAAACAATTTGGAAGAAGAAAAAATAAAATAAATAAAAAATTCCCAATACTTATGCGCTGTCACCTGTATATGTAATACATGTGCGATTAACGTTCTCAATCTAATATCTACACCAGGATGTGATCAAAAATAAATTAAAAAATTAAGAAAGAAAAAAAACCTGTTCAAAATTATATCGAACAAACAAAATAAAAGATAGGAGATAGCAGCGTGGGCATAGATTACATTTTGTAATTTCGCCAGTAAAGAGATCAGTTTTTAAACACACAATATAATTTCAGCATCTTTTTCTCAAACATCTTATACACGCTGCGTGCATTGTCTGTATATTTGAATATTTATATAATTACATTAGAGTGGTGCTTAATTTGATCATTTTCGAATTTCAATGCTCCCATGGGCGAGGACGTCTCCGAATATATGCAAAACAATATAGCCAAAACCCCAAGTACCTATCTCAATTCTAAATACCGTCCGAAAGCCTTCGAATTTTCTCATTTGAATAAAACACGACTTGTGACATTTCGCGGTTAATTTTTTTCCTTCCTATTGCAGTAGAGCTCCGAAAAATCTCAAACTTGGCACACTCCTTGTCTGTAGTAGCAGGTATTTCATGAAAATTCGACAGATTTTCAACGATATGATTTTCGAAGCTACAGCGCACCAAAAAAAAATTTCTTGTCTAAAAATTATGATGAGTAAAATTTTGTCGTTAAAAATCTGTAAATTTTTAACGGATACCTACTGCTATAGGCAAGAAGTGTGCGAAGTTTCAAATTATTCGAAGTGATATCGCGATAGTAAGTAAAAAATAATACCGCAGTACCAAAAATCTTGTGTTATTTAAATGGGAAAGTCCGGAGGCTTTTGAGCGGTACTTAGAATTGAGATAAGAACCTGGGGTTTTGAGTTTGACTACACTTTTTTTGTATATATTTGAAGACCTCCTGGCCCATGGGAGCATTGAAATTCGAATATGACGGAATTGAGGACCACCCTAATACACATACACACAAATAAGAGAAGTAAGCAATGGCCGATGATGGACTTGATATGATTTTAGTTGATCGATCGTATATTCAAGAGATTTCAAAGGTTCTATAACGATTCGTATTGACGAAAGGAAAAATAAATTAGCGACGGAATGACATGGAATTTTTTTTTTAATCAAACTATTCTGCAACGGGTGTTGAAGCGCGCAAACGACGTTATCAGTTTTACGTTGCTACATATATAAAGATAAGATAAAACGGATTTGAAGTGTAAACAGTTTGATATCAAACGACGTAATGTTCGCCATTCTAAGGCTGTATATTTAAATATCAGACAATTGATGGAATGAGTATACAGCTACCATATGCATACACGAACGAGGCTAAAATAACGTAAGAGATTATTCAAATAATCAAGTCCTTGCCCAAAATTTGCTTACCTTGAGATACGAATTGACATAGTCTTGGAAAATGAAAAAAAAAGGAAAGAAACGAGATGAGAAAAAAAAAAATCTGTACAAGTAATAACCCAGTTTAATTTTTGTTTTTTTTTTATCTTAAAATTTTGTATACCGACAAGCAACCATAGCCCAAATAATTCTGTTATCTTAATTTCGTAATCAACGATAGTCGAAGAGCTGATTCTTGTTAACGTAACTTGTCGTCGATAGCAAAGAAGCTCGTGATGGATAGGTATGATGATTCTTGGCGTACAAATTTTTCTTTTTTTTTTCTTCTACGTCTACATATATCGATAGGAAATTATTATAAATTATAAGAAATAAATTTTTAGATCAGGAAACAACAATGACTTTACTTCTAACTTTTATTCATGTACTTGTTTTTTTTTTCCTCATCAATCATTGCTGAGTAAATAAGATAATCGTCATAGTTATATTCTGGGAATAATCAACACTTTGGAAATTTCTCGAAAATTTTACCGCATTTTAGTTTACATCTAATTCCCAATCAAATATTATACCATCTTGACTTGCGAGGAATGGAAATGAAGAAAATCTGGATAGATGGTTACGCCAAAAGTCGTTCTTTCTTTGGTCAATTCGCGGTCAAATTTTTGAACGCTTCCTCGCAATAAGCCAGAGGCACAAGGCTAATGATTAGCGAATAAATGTGTAAAAAGAGGAAACTTGAGAGGCCCCACTCCATACTTCTGGTCATCGAATCATAGGCCAGATCGCACTGCATGAATAAGTAGTAGCAAGGAAAAAGTAAATTAAATAAATGGCAAGCGCGTAGAGTGACGATTCCCGCAAGTTGCTAGGCATACTTGAGCCCGAGCAGAACTGGCCGAGTCAGTCTGTTCTCTAGGACTCTAGCAAACGCGGGCGTAGTATTCATTACGTAATGATATACAGTATTAGTTGAGCAAACAGATCGTCGAGTTATCTTATAGCTTAGCAGAGAAAAGAGAATCTTGTGTGCTAATGAAAAACAAGAAAATCGCGGTTTTTTTTTCTTTGTATCATTTAAATATGTACAGACGTGTCAATGACGGCGTCTGAAAGTCTCATACAAGTTGTATCATCGACACGCAGAATGACACTCACTGATCGTCGATCGAGCCTCGTGGGTGCGGCAACTCAGTGACGCAGCACCTCAGCATAGTCTTATCATTTATTATTCCTTTCCTCAATTTCATTGTGTATATTTATATTATGTGTATGTGTGGTGTAAATGCATATATGACCATTGTCTACGCGGACGTTATCAGTACGGAGACCGTACCAGTGCCTGTTAGCGGGAGAAAAGATCGAGTTTTAACCCACCCGCAAAGTGACTCGAAAGTTCTTTCATTATTGCTCGTGAAGTTCTCGCGTCTAGTTACTCATTCGATACGCTAGTCCGCTCATTTACGAACAGGATTTATATCCGCCTTGATTATTGCAAGCCTATTATACCCGCGGCAATTACATTATCACGATATATTTCATATTGTTAGATTTCACGTCCTCGCGACATGCTGCACAGTGGCGTTAAGCCGATACACCGATTTCTCTTGTGTGAGTGCGACGAGTAGTTCTGCCTCTCGCCGTACCTTGATTGGATAAGTTTATTTTCGGATTGTTCTTAAAATAATCAAATATTACGACAGAAGAAGAAGAAGAAGAAGAAGAAGAAGAAGAAGAGGAGAAGAGGAGAAGAAGAAGAAGAAGTCGAAGAAGTCGAGTTCTCGCTGTCGACTATTTTACGAAGTGCACGTGTACTCGTGTTGCCAATATCGTAATTTTTTTTTTAAACTTCGTGTTAAGCAAGAGGATTTATACACCGCAACGTATACTTGAAAATAAGTGATTGTTAATATGCTACGACAAGGTGTCAAAGTTCATACAAAAAGACTTTGAAGAAAAGATAAAAGAAAAAATAGTGATTTATAACTGAGGACTGATCAAATATCAAAATTACTAATAGCAAACTGGAGAGAAAAAGAATATTTCGTTTATCAACTGAAATAATAACGGCTGCTAATTTGTTGTCTGGAAATATGCATCGCTACACACACTACAGTATCTATTACACCGCAAAGATACTTGAGATTTAGCTGAGGATTATAAATAAATCTCTTTCGGAAAGTTAAACTAAATAATAGAAGACAATATTTTAATTTCTTTTCTTATATTTGTACTTCGCGTTTTATATTACATGTATTTTTATAATACGTTTACTTTTAGAATCTCACTCGTACTGAGATTTATTGTGAATATTAAACTCACCCATATTGGGTTATGATCTGTTATATCGTTTGTCGATAACACTGTATAGAATATATAGAAAACTACGGACGAGAGAAGACGGAGGAACAAAAAAAAGAAAGAAACATTCTACTATACGAAGCCTACGCTTCTTAACCGAGCGTGAATGGCGACCATGGGAGTCATCGTTTACTCACCGAGTAGGTATATTAACATTAACGTACTACGAGGAAAAGAAAAAAAAAATTCCCAACTAAATCGCTTCATGCAATATGAAACATATCCAGTTATCTAGCCCCCAGCGAATTTTATTATCATTATTATTCGGTGGTTGAATAGATGCGAAATTTCATTCCTAACACAGTCAACGCAACGCAACGCAACGCAGCTAAATTCTCCCAATTCATAGTTTGTACGTTGCAAAGTATACGTAACTACTCAATTGGGCCAGAAGAAATCACAATAAATGTGGTCACCTCTTTTGCATTTTGATGGTCACGATGAGTTGCAATCTGGTTCAGTTGTTTTAATAATACCGGAACTATTTATTATGCCTTAGAATTTTCGTAGACCGAATAATTGTTACGAATGTGCGAATGGTTAGTCACAGTGACACCATTGCTTATGCACTCGAGCAGTTTTGAAGCAATCTTTCGTACAAAGGCGAATTCTACTTATTAGAAATAAGAAATAAAAACATAAAAAAAAAAGTAAAGCAAAGAGTTTGAAACGAATTTTATACGCTTTGCGTCATATCTGATCCACGGGTTGAGATCGACGATACTCTATGAGAGCAAAGAGGCCAACGAGAAGAGATAGACGCTGCTCTGATTCTGCCTTTTTAAAATCTATATTTACACCGAGGAAGCTATACTTACGGACGCTTTAGCTTGGCTTGACACTTTCTGTCAAATGTTTCTCTCGTGATTATGATGATGTCATTCCATGCATGTTGACCTCTTTAGCGGTAAAGAGAATGATATTTTTCCATAGTTTAATACGTCCACGATCTTAATCCCCTATCTCGTGATAATAATTGAATAGGAATTCTGTTATTGTTTAAAAAAGTCTATATGGTATAGATACATTGTTCAATTTTTAAAACAGACAAGTCATCATTCGCAAGCTTCAATTTCTTACAAAGTCTGCAGTTTTACTCAAATACTGAACCCGCACCCGTTGCGTAAATATTTTTCTTCTACGGATTCCCGAGTATTAATTGATCGACGACACGTGCTGAACGTAACTGTTTCGTTTAGATATGACCTCGTCGACGTGGGTTGCGGTAATCTTCGGTTACCGATAACGAAGGCTTGAATTCGAGATCTCGAAGCTTAGAATAATCAATTAATGCCCGCTACGAATATAAGTTTTCTTTTTTTTTTTCTACGTTTCGTTATGACTTTTTACGCTTAGCAACTAAGATTTAGAACAAAAATCAGCCGATTATGTTTACATGTAAAATATAACAAGTCACACAACGTATATGGTTTCATTTATACAGATTCTCGACGTTTCTCTCCGAATATTAGTTACACTCGTGGTACAATATATCTATGAGTATATAGTATCTGCATAATATGCAAATCGAAACTACGTTTGGTCATCATCTGTATGAGGCAGGCTGAATACATCCGTATTTTGTTTATCTAACATTCTATAATGTACTATAAGCATGTTTACGTTCACCAAACCTTTTTCAATCATCATACGCTAATTATTTATTTACATTAATACTTACGCGTGAAACTGCACGTGATGTATATGACGATTGAATTTAAAAGTCGTTTTGATCGTCTTCAATCAGAGCTTATCATCACAACCGTATAAACATATTTTCAACACTAAATTTTCAAAGACAATTAAATTATATATTTTACCATATGATAGCTGAGTCATGCTGTTATCGTATACCAAAAGAAGAACGAATAAATACGTATAGAAAAAAGAAGAAAAAGAACAAAAATATAGAGTCATTAAAATAACTGTTGGTTTTATCTTATATGACATGGCTTCTAGAACTTTCATCGAAGAAAAGTGAAATAAAATTCACAATATTGATAATCCAGTTGTCAACAGTCTTTATCAATGACACACGGAATTTTTTTTAAAACCTTACTAACGTTATTTTCATCACCATATAAATACTAAGTCTATTTACAATTGGAATTACACACTTAAAACTACACGTAATAATACCGTGGTTTTTTTTTCTCTCATTTCGATTACATGCATTATGATAAGCTCATTCGAGCGTTATTTCTAAAAATAAATATTGATATCACCTCATGAATAATTGAGTAGCGAAATTATTTTCGTTTAATAATACATAACGAAATATTCAATTATTTTCTTATGACCCGTGTATGAAAAGTACATTAATATATTCATCAAGTTTCTATTTATATTTATCTATCTATTTCTTTCTATCCTTGTTACAGGCATGTACACAATGCGAATGTTGGACCACAACAGCAACAATGCTTCGGGTCCAACTGGAGCTGCTGCATTGCCTGGTGTACAATCAGCAGGCGGTGCAGCAACAGGTACTCCTGGAGTAACAACTCTTACAGGAATTACAGACGAAAGAATGGATGCTTCGAGTGATAGCGCAGTTAGTAGCATGGGAAGTGAACGTGTACCATCTCTCTCTGATGGAGAGTGGATGGAGACTGGATCAAACTCAAGCCACACTCAAGCAGACTCACATTATTCAATGGATTATGCTAGGTAATAATTTCTTCTAAAAGTTTTTCTTCATTCATTCTAGAATCATGAAGATGCAACAATTACCAGATCTTAGTCCTCTTTATTCCGTACTTCTTCCATTTTCATTTATTCATTTGAAAATTCGCTGATATATTCACTATATTTGAACCTTTGTAATTCTGATTTTAATTTCATCCAATAATACATGAGCATTTCTCAGTTTATGGAAGAGCTGAGTGTACATGAAATCGCATTTTTATTTGACGACATGTTCATTACAGCAAATATCGCATGCCGTACGATTACAGCTATACTGCAGGTGGGAGAAACGGGGCGTCACCTAGATGTCAAACTGAACGTCCAATGCCACCGGTTGCTCAGAAGAAACACCAGATGTTTGGAAAGAGATATTTCCAAGAACAAGGAAATGGTAATTACGATCGATTCGATTTTCTGGAATAAAGTTAGCCCATAGATTTTCAAACTGATTGAAAAATTCGAACTATTTCATTCAACAATACCGTATTTTTACTCATCCTGTTTCTCTATGTAACAGGTTTATCCTTGGGAGCTACCGCTCATCCAACAACTCCAATAAAATATGAATACAACGACAGTCAAAGCGTTGGAGCTGGAGCACCTGGAAATGCTTATTCTGGTCCTATCGAAGGTGCAGCTGGTCCTCAACCAGAAATAAAGTACAGCTGCAGCGTAGATTTTACTCGTCATCATTCTGGTATGTTTGAAAAACTAGAAAAACATAATAATTCAACTGTTTAATCAGCAATTGCATTTCTCGAACAGATAAATATTTATTCAATTGCAACTTTTCTTCTCACAGGAAGGTCTGCTCTCGAACATGTTCATCACAATCACACCTACCACATGCCAGCTGAGAGCTCAGGCTCGATGCATCGACCCTTGTCCCGTGACAAGAAAGGTAATGCAATAGTTTCATGAGATTACTGCATGGTAATTGCAGATGAATAATTGTAATGTTTGGGTCGTGAAATTTTCGTCATTTTCAAAGATTGAGATAATCAGATCAGTGCCTCAATGTGAAAAGGCAAAAATGACGGTATTTCTTTGTCGATTTCTGTAACTCGACTAATTCCTTTTGTTTCTTTTTTTCAATTTAGTTCGCAAATCCGAAGGAGACGAACACTTGACGCGTGATGAGAAGCGTGCGAGGGCTTTAAGCGTGCCAATTCCAGTTAGCGATATAATCAACCTGCCAATGGATGAGTTCAACGAACGTCTGAGCAAGTATGACTTGAGCGAGGCTCAGTTATCCTTGATACGTGATATCAGGAGACGTGGAAAGAACAAGGTAGCGGCACAGAATTGTCGCAAACGTAAATTGGACCAAATTGTCAGCCTTGCAGATCAAGTGAAAGAAATGCGTGACCGAAAAATGCGACTTATCAGAGAACGGGATTTTATGCTATTAGAAAGACAACGTGTCAAGGATAAGTTCAGCCAACTATATCGGCACGTTTTTCAGGTGAATAATACATTTTTGTTACCCAATGAAATGACTACATCTTACTTTTTCACTCTGTTGTGTATACTTTTCGATTATTAGTAAGACAATGAATCATAAAGAGTTGAAAATCTCTTGTTTGTTTTTCTAAATCAGAAATTAAAGAAGTATTTCATTTCGTTTCTAGTCTCTGAGAGATCCAGATGGCAACCAATACCACCCTTACGAATACAGCCTTCAACAATCTGCTGATGGAAACGTACTATTGGTACCGAGGAATCAAACCAATCCCCATCACCCTCACACCTCAGCAATAGAGCCGAAAAGCAAACAAGAACCAGAACACAAGGAGTGAATTTCCGTTTCAGAAAATGAGAACACTTATATAAAAAAAATATACAGTGTTCTCTGAAGGCGATTAAATGAGCAGCGGACACTTTAACCGTGTCACATTTAACAATGATTCAATATGCCGTTAAACAGATCGTGAAATATGGGAATATATATTGTTTTTTTCCCAAAATTTCACCAGCAGAAGAATAATGATTGTGAAATGAAGTGGATTCTCCCCCTCCCTCTTCCCCCTCGTCATTATTTATAAAATTGAGAAAAAATAAAAAAAAAACCCTCGCGAACAACGAATACAGCTGTAGAATTATTGTAGTCGTTCAGCCACGTGAGACAGGACTATTGTGAGATAAATAAAATGGGGCAGGAGTAGGAAATTGGATTGAAGAAACAGTGTAATCAAAAAAAGAAAAGAAAAGCAAAAAGCAGATATTTAGATTTTTCTGTTCGAAAAATGTTTCGAATTGTTGATGGTAAATGAAAACGGTTCATATTGATTTTATGAAAATACACTTAACGAACGTCGGAAAAATGAGACGACTAGTTTCTTATTTCTTTTTCTTTGAATTCATATTATGAGTTTGTTTGAAAAAGAAATTTATTACCGAATAGTAGTAAGTTGAAAAACTAGGGTGTATGTATAAAAAAAAGAGGAAACCCATTAAAAATGATGTAATCTAAATAATTTTTTGATTAACAACAAAACAATGGCATTCTTTTATTTTTTAAGTCTTGTCCAAGTCCAATGGCTCTTTATGTTGTAGCTATTGGCGACAAGGACCTAACGTCGTTTTTTCAATTATTTCTGTTAATAAGAAGGGAGGACGTGCTCGGACACGTACTATGATCGTTGTTAATAAAAAAGAAACAAAAACATTCAATTTTTAAATATGTTCATTGAATAATAAAGAAAAAGCTTCTAGTTTGATGCGATTTAACGCTCTGTGAATGATATGTAATTCGCATAGAATGAAGACGTAATAATTTCATTAAACTCATAAAGAGTGAAGAGAATAAAGTAAATTAAAATAAAATAAAATAAAATAAAGTAAAATAAATTAAATAAAAATAAAAATAAAAATAAAAATAAAAATAAAAAAATACGAAATTATATTCATTACTTTATGAAACGTAATGTGTGTAATTTTAAGAATAAAACTTAACAAGGTTCGTATAACTATGTAAAGTTGCATCGAATGCATGTTAATGCATTTACATATGCAGTTATTATATAAAAATTATGGTTGTTTTGATAAAAGGCAAATGCTTGAGGTGTTGCTTGGATATGAATGATGTAAAAGAAACAGTAATAATATTAATAATAATAATAATAATAATAATAACAATAATAATAGATATGTAATTAATAATAATAATTGTTTTTTTTTCTTCTTTCACATAAATATATCAAAACACAGGCAGTTATTTTGCTTCGATTGGGCACGCGAGACTGACACGTCCGTTCACAAAGTACTAAATACGATAATATTGTAATGTATAATAATACGGAAAAAAAAAAGAAAAAAAAAGCAAAGTATGTGAATATATTAGCTGCGATATATTGCTACAATATATAAGTATATATGTACCGATTATATTGATAAACGTAATAAAAAACATATTTTTATAATATAAAAACATAATAAACATTCAGGTATTTCACATTTGCCTTTTTATGTATATATTGACGTAGTTAGTATAATTTTCTATATGTATGAAATAAAAGTAAATATATGTTAAAAGAAAAAGATTAAAAAGAAAAAAAAAAAAATAGAAAAAATAAGATAATGAAAATATGAAATGAAAAAAACATTGAGTTTTTTTTTTTCGTCGGTTATTATTAATTAACTGTTTGCTAAGGTTTACATAATGATTATACATATACATACTACTGGGTGTAGGATGGCTTTTGCGTACCACATGTGGCAAAGAAGAGGTTTGAATTTTAAATTTATATAATTATGGTAAAGGATAATAAAAAAAATATCTAAAAACATATATCTTGTAGTACAAAAGGGTTTTCGCTCGGATTCGGCTTATCGCGTTAAATTGATAAACCGATCCTTAATTTCACACCTCTTCACCCACAGCTGAATTTCTATATTGTATAATAAAGCAGGAATAAGAAAAGCTCGGGGGAAATATAAATATATTAAAAAGATAAATAAATAAATGAAAAACAATTATCGCGATTCTCTGTACATGCGTTCTAAGGTGAAAGCCCTACTCTGTTCTAATCGTTCATTCAACAAACTGGAGAATATTTTTTACTTAACCTCGTCTAATGCAGCTATACAAAATAGAAAAAATGAGAAATGAAAAAACACAAAAAAAAAAATAAGAGATTTAAAAAATACGAATACAATTATTAATATTTGCCCGTGAGTAAGTGTGGATGATAAGTGGCCTGCATGAGTGGATGAGCTGTTTAGCGCGTTATGACTTAAGAATAGATTTACAATGAATAAGTTATATAAATTAAAAATGTCGCATCTAACGTAAATAATTATGATAATTAATAAACAATAACGCCTATGACTATTTAATTAATAAATAAAATACAAAACTATAAACCAGCGCTACATTTGCGGTTCTCAGCTTTCCATTGCATATATTATCTTCTCTATCCTAATTCTGTTATTATACAATATAAAATAATACATTATTAATATTACGATCATGTATATCCATTTTTGTAATCAATCTTTGAAAAATTTTGCTTACTGCAAAATCTAAAATTTAATAAGTAACGTGAATGTATTATTATTAACACCCTTAGCCTGAATTTAATTGATACCCACAAAAAATATCAACAATTTGATATTTCAAATTATAAATAGCGCATCGTTTAATCCAAATTCAAGTGAAAAATGTTCTTGAATTTATTTTTCCATTTATTACATTTAATCAAAGTCCGAATAGTCGGTGTATGCGGTGTACATTTTAGAAACCCTGAATTGCAAATCTGTCCAGGGATCGTTGTATACTATCCAGAGTTGTGTTATAAAGCTATACGTTAGTTTGAAGTTGATTTAAATAAAATGACAACACAATTTCTAGAAATAAATTTGATTTATTTAAGTAAATATATACTCTATTTACAAATATTTTGCCAATTACAATTATATCCAAACTTCGATATTCAAATTCAGTCAAAACTTAATACTAACGTCTTAGTATTCCTTTTCAATTATCTATAAATCGTTCTCACAGTAGTGGGAAAGACTCAACCCGACGAAGTTATATTACGCATTTGTCTAATCGCAGCTACAACTCTGGCATTACAGCCGGAACTACCACTCTGATAATCCTCAGGGCTGAGTCTTAGGAGAGTAGACATCTGTTGCAATTGCTCAGTCAATGAGAGACCCAATTCCTCTAAGATATTTCCCAGATAATCTATTAAGGAACACATTTCATTATTCAATTAAATATTGAGCAGTTTCGTGATGACCCATCGTCATCAAAAAATATCTAAAGGTGCTCTTCGAGCATCCCACTCACCGATATCTGTAGCTAATTGTTTACAGGCACTCGCGTTGAGCTCACAGATGCCTAACGTTTGGTCCTGAAACATTGTACAAGTTCCTTTGGCAACAATACCCAATAGGATATCAGTAAATCCAGATTCACTCGAGCCTTGAGCATACTGTGGATCTGCAGCTTTCAGAGCTTGAGTTAAGCTGGGATTATCTCGTAGCAAAAACGGCTCCAAGTGTTGGGGTAAAGTCATCAGATACTGTCCAACTTGAGTGATATATTCTTGAGGTGCAAAACTGTAGTCTGGTAAATCAGAACTGAGATTTGTCATTCTGTTAGCATCTGATGACCACGCAGGTGCTTTTTGTACAAGTAGCAATTGGGTGAAAATGGGGGCGAATATTACTTCGTAAGTTGTGTTATGTAGGTCAGAACAGAGCTTGTGGATCAATTGTATCACAAAATCCAAAATAGTCTTGTCTTCTGGAAATAAATTTAGAAAATTTACATTAAAACGCTTACGACAAGTTTTACAACGATTTGAATGAAAGTTAAACAAGTTTCACCTTTTTGAAGAGACGTTATTAAATTATCGAATTCTTTTCGCCCGGTTGTATCAAGTAACAATTCTTTATAACGGGTGAAAAGATTAGTGTTTGTACTTTGCAGCTTGTTATTTGCATCCACAATATCTGCGACTAATATTTTTTCAAACTGTTCAATATGCCCCAGAAGTTCACCTGTAACAAAATATGCAAAATTGATATTAGAGTTTAGATTCGTTCATGATACTGACTAATAAATAATGTTTAAAGAATTTACCGATACTTTGCAATAACGTCAGACACATTTGAAATAGATTCCAATCTTCTTGTTTATTCTTTCTTCTTTCCAATTGCCTGATGCCAGTTTTATACGTGTCTAAATACTGACTGAAGTAAGTCTTAAAAGAAATGAGTTGATCAATTATTGATTCAATGCCGTAGATTTGTCCATGTGATATCGTAGCAGAGAATTATTGATGCTTACGTTAAGTGCTTTCAATAATCCAGGATAGCCGCACCCAGCAGTAAAAATTTTGCACCTCCCGTTGGCGGTATTTGCGTTATCAATCGCTCGTGAAATGCTAAGAGAAAGTGAATTGATAGTATCGCTAAGATCCTCGCGAATGCAATCTAAAGTTTCGAGTTCATTAGCCAGTTTAGCTTTTTCATAAACGCTGTATTTTCCGACGTATGATACATAGGGCGTGTAAATCGCCTCGGCTAATAAATGCAGAGAATTTTTATCAGGCATTTCTCCTTGGGACGAAGTCTCTATAGCTCCATTTAAATTCACCGCAAATTCCCTCGCGTTTTCCTTCAAAAGAATCAACGTCGTCAGGTGTAAATCGCTCGATTCTTGTTTCAAAGTAGCTTCTATACATTCTATAAAATTCGGCGATAAACTCCGCAGCAAGTCAGCGTATACGTCGATCAGAGTGTCAATTGAAGAATTTGGAAACACCTGACTACACCATTTCACCTAAACGAAATAAAAATGTTCAAATCAGGCATTAGCCAGCTTCTTAAAGCTTCTTTCATTTTATACCTGCGTCAACCAACTGGATAACAGTTTATCGTAATAAATTCTGAGCCAACAAACGACGGTTTCTTCTTGCTCAAGCTGTTCCTCAATCGTTTTTCTCCACTCCTGTCCCAGAGATACTTTAAGACAATTATGATAGTATTTCAAGAGCTGAGGCAGTCTGTCCATTTTAGTAAAAATACTAACATACATCTTGGATTGCTCTGTAATTTGAATCCATATCGATCAAAAAGGTTCATTGATTGTCCAAGGAAATGAAACCAATCATAAAAGAATCAGTTAGAGACCTAAACTCGATGCTGTAAAAGCTTGAACTAATCTGGGACTGGCCATAGCTTCGAGGCGATTTTTCAGACCCTCAAGTTGTAGTTTCTTGTCTTCATAGTCCAGAACATTTGCTAACATCGTCAAGGACTTTTGCATACTGAACAACTTGTTGGCAATCTTTTCAACGTCGCCTGATTCAAACACCTGGACAAGTTATAGAAAACTACATTCTGTTTCTGTATTCTCTATGCTGTGGCGATAGTAAAATTGAGATCGAAGCAGCCACTACCTCCTCAACATCGTTAGCAAGGACTGTCCAGTTATCAGCTTCGTGTAAACCTTGTTTAGCAGTTTGTAGGTCGGTTTTTATTCTGTCAATTCTTTCCAAAGTGACCATAGAGAGTCCCGTGTCTTTTTCTACCTGTAAAAACGAATTTGATATCAATTTGTAAAAACCGTTCAAAAATCTGACGCTAACTTACCTTAGCTATCTCTTGTTTAACAGCGACCATTTTTTCCCTTAAAAGCAGTGCCTCTTGCTGTAAAACCTGGGTATCTCTAAGAACGCGAGGAAGTCCGGATAAAACGGACTGACTCGTTTCTTCCAAAGCTCCGTTGACCTGCTGCACGTACAACTGCAGCTTCATAACCAGAGACGAGACGAAAGCCTAGTTGTGTAATACAGACTTGATTTAAATTCGAAAAACTTTGTGAAAAAGTTGTTGCGTGTTAGTGTCCTAAAAAAGGAGTTTAGGAAGGAGAGGGGAAAACGTGTTTTTAAAGAAGTAGGTAATACGCGACGAGCAGTGTAGTTCGTTGCACCATTTATCCCCGAAATTCCAAATAATTAGAAAAAAAATGAAAAATAAACTAAAACTAAAACCTCGTCGATATGGGCGACGATCATATCGTAGTATTGGTCTAAAACGGTAAACAGGATCACCGGCATTCGTATTCCGTAAAGTATAGAAGTTAAAGTCGTGAAGTGTAGACGTGAGTGGTTAATGTTAAATATTGAAAAGAAGTGATTTAACGAGTCGACAATATGCTCACATCTTTGTTCTCCTGAGCTTCGGCGGACTTGAAAGTTTTATTTATCCAATCTTTGACGTCAAAGTTGTCATCGGAAAACGCCGAAACGTCCTGAAAATAATATTATTTTATAGGTTAGGTTGGGTTAGGTTAACCCGAACCTAAATAATCCGCCATGTTGACAGACGTCAGGTTGAATCTCGGTGGTTGATCGTCTATCTTCGCGATATAATGAGGGTGTCTTGATATTTGATAGCAGGATAAAAGGTACGCATTCAATATTGCAACAAGAATCAGGTGTACCATTGTACGCGAATGATGAATAGTAGCGAGAGTCCTTTGTCGTAAACGGGTTAAACGCCGTTTAAAAATAAAATCAACAGTTGTGTCAAAACTTGGATGGCAGAATGATCGTTTGGTACTGTTTGATTACGAACGATGACAACGTTATCGTTTCCGGTAGCAGGTTCTCTTCGGTGGGCGCGCCACGCCTCCACAGTCTCATATGCGCACCGTGGTTTTGCGCAACAGTTGGAAGTTGGAATTTTGCCCCGAATTTCCTCCCTCCCCCTGGAACCCCCTGACCGCGACGAAAAAGGAAAAACAGCCAGTACTTGGTTATAACGTTTGTTATATTTTTCTACACAATAATATTAAAATAATATCACTATAGTTATCGACAAGTATATATTTTTATACGCGTTTCTAAAACTCTAATAGATATATTAACTTTTTACTATGCAACTGGGGAAAAACTAGGCCTGAACAACAATTGACCAACAGCGAGTTAACGCTTAATTAGCAGTTAATTTGAGGTTAGTTAGCAGCGATTGTTTAATCAGATTCGAGAGGAAACTCCTAGTTCACTACTCGCCATATACGACGATACATGTAAAGTACATATTGAAATTGGAGAAAAAAAAAATTAAAAAACAAAAACAAAAGAAAAAAAAAAAAAAAAACAATTATGTCAACGACGACGACGACGACGACGACGACAACGACGCAGGAGGATAATAATATGGCGTCTGCGCCACGGATACGACGACGCCGATGCAAATTTATAGGAACCTGGTTGTCGCACAACCAATTCGCGACCTGGCTAACGCCAGTTCGCGGTGATGATCACAAAGCGTACTGCGCGCTCTGCGACAAGGTATTCTCCGTTGCCCACGGAGGCCTGCACGACGTTAGAGCCCATTGGAAGGGCAAACGTCACATCGGCCTTCAAGCAACAATCGGTAACACCGACGAAGTCCCTAGCCAATCCGATCAGGTCCTTTCCCAAGGAACAGGACATCACCAGCAGCTGCAGCAGCAGCAACCATCTCAATCCCAGCCACAGCTGCTTCCCGGTACTTCCTATCAGGTCCACCAACTGCTTCTCAAAAGGAACTCTCTTGGCGATCTCGAGTTCAGCGAGCAGGTAATGCTTTCTTTTTTTTTTCCCTCTATTCTCTCTCACTCTCTCTCCCTCTTTCCCTTTCTGTCTTTTCCTTTAATTTATTTCTTTTCTTCCCTTTTTCTTCATTCTTTTTTTTCTCCTTGTTTTTTTTTTTTGCTCTTTTTTTTTTTTTTTTGTTTTGTTTCGATATCGCATATACCTCTTTTTATTACGAGTATATTGATTTTTATAAATTCTTCGACGAACCCGCCAGTACGAACGAACGAACGAACCAACGGCTAGGGACGCGAACGCGGGGGGGACGAGGCGGTTGGCCGATGCCTGCTGCCTGCTGCCTCTGCCTGCCCGCGACGGGAGGGTTTCGAACCGAACGGACGGCGGCGGTGGAGTCGCGCTTGTTTCCCTCTCTCTAACGCACCGCTTCTTCCTCCTTCTCCTACGACTCTTTTCCCTCCTCATCCTCATCCTCCTTCTCCTCCTCCTCCTCCTTCTCCGTCTCCACCTACTCCGCCGCCGCCGTCTCTCCCTCGACCCCCGCCTCCCGCACCTACACTCTCGCTCGCTCTCTCTCTCTCTTTCTCTAAATTCTTCCCGTCTCTTTTGCTCCACCGTTCTTAACGTCAAACCACTTAGGGCCGCGGACCTCGGCAGTCAGTCGATCTTTCGTACCATTCCGGCATTTTCCACCTGATCGAGTGCAAGCACGCCATTTTGGCGAATATTAGTGCGCGAATTTCGTAACGTTTGTCAAATAAGTGGTTTTTCAAGGAGGTTAGAAGACCTATGTTGATAGTGGTTTAAGGTGATACAAAACTCTGCATCACTTGTAGTAAAACCGGTGTTTCGTTTTGACATAGTCGGAAGTGTGTGACCACAAGTGCCTCCTCGAAAGCAAGCGTGTGTGTGAAGCGGCTACCGAGTGGCGTGCTACGAGAGCGCTGGCGTGAGTGAGTAATTCGCTTCATCGGCTTGGCCAAACGTGCGCGTTTATTATGCGGGCGTGAGTTTACTAATCTTGGGCTTTATACGGAGCAGTTGACACCTCGTTACTGTCGTTACTACTCACGTTACTACTCTATGTAGTCTATGATCCCGGCTATATATATCGCATACCTATAGTATATCTATATACTACAGTTTACTCTCGTATCAAAATACTAGCGTGCGTGTTGGCCGGTCGAAAAATGATAATTCATACTTTGACCATTTTCTTGATCATGGCCGGTGCCAGACCAGCGGAGAAATAATAACTGGATTTAATATCGAATCAATTGAGTTGTTACGTACGATCATTTTAAAATAGACGGCACGTAACGTAACGTGAATTAAAGTAAAGTAAAGTAAAGTATAGTAACGTAAAATAGCTTTCGAGCCGCAAAGTAATAATAATGTTGAAATATGCATGTATACGTGTGAAATAGATCGAATTTCAAAATACCTCATCTGTCACGGCTTTCTCTCTTTATCTCTCTCTCTCTCTCTCACTCGAACAAAAAGTTAAAATTCCTAAGGAGTTGGTAGTCGGGAGTCGTACTTCGTACCACCGTTATTAATGTTAATGGAAGTAATAAAACCTTAGTATTTGAGAACGCTAAGCTCGGGTTCTATATCTTGTATTATTTCATTTTCTTACAATTGTTGGGTTAAGGGAAAAAAAAAATATATATAATACATGTATACGTACACGTATTTAAAAAGTGCCGCGGGGAAGCATGAGGCTGATGCGGGAAGGGGGATGGGGAAGAGAACGAGAGCGAGAGAGAGACGAACAGTGAGACAAGTGACAAGCGGGCCACTGCTTGCTCACCCCTCCTGTCGCGCGCTGACGTCATCCACTACAGTTTTAAACAAATCATATAAATTGATTTTGTAATTAAACGACAACCGTTCTTCTTTCTTTGACTATACGAATCCACGAGAGTCGGGGCACCCGGTAAATGTATGCACAGTAAAGAAAGCCAGGCGTAAAAGATATCGTGTGTATACATCTGACTGACTACGCTACGTGCATACACATGTATCAGATATTTGCCGTTAGCATTGTACCGCGTATTTTATAAGCGTAGATTCGAGTTTATTCCAATTAGAACGACAATAGTTGAGAGAACGGTATAAGGCACAATGCTATACATATTCTTGTTATGATTGTTTTCATTTTATTGAATTTGTGCTTTTTTTGAGATGACTGTACGTAAAAGTTAGTTTAATCATTACAACTTCCTTCGAGGAACTTACACACACGCAACACACGCGTTTCACGTGTGTTACAGATGATATCCCCATATACACACGCCGGCTCTTAATTTTCCATCACGATCGAGTTATAGCATATATATATATATATATATATATATATATATATATATATACGTATTATATGTAAATGTTTTTCATTCCGTATAGGAATAAATATGTATATTTATATACATATATATGTGTGTATAATATAGCTACACATAAATGATAATCAGTAGTTATTTTCAAACTTGAGATAATTTCGCCGTTCTAATTCAATCCGATTCTTTACTCGCGTATACATATTATACTCGTTCCCAATCTTTTTTCTCGACTTTATTCTGGTGAAATTTATTGACCGACTAGGTGTAACATTTATTTGTAACCTCGTTCTCGCTTATTACCTTTCAACTAGATCCTTGTGTATACACGTTAACATACTACTATATGTAGTATATACGTATTTCTACTTTTCTATATACATATAAATATATATATATATATATTTATAATATCTTCTGAAAGAAACCAATTCCACGCTCGTAGATTCTTAGAGCATAAAAAGAACCGGCGTAAATAAAAAAGAAAAAAGAACTTTCGACGTTGTATACATATAGTGTTCAACTTTTATAAGTTAGTTCTTCTTTCTTCACGTTTCTTTCTGACTTTTTGTTTTGTTTTTTCATTTTTCTGTTTTTTTTTTTCCATCTCTTGGTCCAACCGTTATCAGTTTACAGATAAAGCTAGGTCGCTGGAACGTTAATTTGATTTGAATTTTTGAACGCGTACGTAGTACGCCATAACGCGCTCTCGACTCACACCACGAATCGAAACGCCGGATGGACGGGAAAAGGAAATGCGAGATGGGAGAGGGGAGTGGGGAGAGGGGAGAGGAAAAAAAAAGAAACATAAAAATAAAAATAAAAAATTGGTATAACCTTCAGACGCAAGGCATTGTTTTTTTTTTTTTTTTTCTCTGTTTTTTATTTTCGTAATTTATTCGCTTCATCCAAATACACGATATGTATAGGCATACACAATACCTATACACAATTATTATTCGGTTCAGTATATACCATAGTGTTCCCCTCGTCGTCTTTTCATTATGCGATATTTTCAATTATCAATTTCACCATTATTACGTCCGTATATACCAAGCTCTCGGTTCGAATTCTTCAAAGTTTAAGTGGGGCTTAACTTTCATAAAATGTCAAAACGAGCAAAATATATAGAATCTATATAGGGGTTCTGGAGCTAGCGATCCGCGGGGAATCGCAGCGGGGGTGGCGAACGAATCCGCCACCAGCGAACAAGGGGCGGTGTTCAAGGTGGAAGGGGGCGAATAAGAGAGAAAGAGTGAGAAACAGAGAGCGAGAGAGAGGGGGAGAGGTTAAGGGGGTTCCCTTGACGAAGTATCTTGCAGAGGGGATGATTGTCAAAACAGGGAACCCCACCGAAAAATGTTCGTATTTATGGCACTATTTCCGTTGCCCCCTCCATCGTGTATACTCCCCCGTCGACGGTTCGCAGCTCCCGGTCGGTCTTATATACCTCCCCTCTCGAAGCTACTCGCGCGGCCGCCTCCGTCCCCTTTTTTTTTCTCTCTCTTTTTCTCTCCCCCCGCAGTCACCCTCGCCCCCCCCCTATTCCCCCATCGTCTCCCCGTTACTCGCTCTTTCCCCCACCATATCCGAGCCGCTTTAATGTTACATTAATAAAAAGCAACAATCAATATCTTCCCTGTAAAAAATTTAAATCTATAACAGAATTCCCGAGCGAAAGCGAAGCACCAGACTGTGCGCGGTGAGGCAGTGCTGTGCTACGGTATTTGTGGTACCCCTGGTTATTCTGTGCTACTGCTGCTGCTGCTGCTGCTGCTGCTGCTGTTGCTGTTGTTGCTCCTCATTCTCCTCCTCTTGCTGTTGCTGCTATTCTTATTATTATAATGAAAAAAGAATCTTCTTTCATACCTATACGTACACGTATAACATAATATAGAGAGTGTCAAGAGTGGTTGTTGACTGTTGACGACAACTGTTAAACGATGAACGTAAACGCGAGCGGCGTGCGTTGTAGACCGTTTGACTGTCCATGCGTGAAGTGTGAAACGTTCCGCGTACATTTGTGAGAGGGCCCAGAGAGAGCAACGAGCGAGCGAGCGAGCAAGCAAGCAAGCAAGCGAGCGAGCTAGATAGCCAGCACCCGCGTGGTTTGTTGTGCGTAGTGCGGGCGGGTCTCTGAATGAAGGTGCGCGCGGTGGCTGCGGAAGGACTGAGGGAACGGGGGAGGGTACTCTCTTCCGTGCGTACGTGCGTACGTCCGTATCACACCGTAAAAGCGTACGTGTGCTTTGACGTACACGTGTGCCGTATGTAAACTAATACACGTAGGTATTTGTTTTTGTTTTTTTTTCTTCTACATTTTTTTTTTTTTTTTTTTTTTTTTTATATTATCTTTTTCATATCATGGCAGTTATATTTTAATTTAATTTTTTTTTTATTTTTTTTTTATTTTTTATTTTACTTAATTTATTTTTCATTTAAATTTTATTTTATATTTATATATACACTTATATCTACCCATATGGAGTATACGTGTCCGCGCTCGATCCGCCACGCCGCTTTATGTACGCTGCTGCATATTAAAATACCGATACCCGGGTTTTTATTTTTTTCCAAAATTTTTCTTATATGCGGTAAGGAAGATTGTTGTAATCTATGTATGTATACGCACACACACTTGTGATTTTGTCTTTTAATACGCTCTCTTCCTGGTTTTATTTTTCTCTCTTTTCACTCGTCCATGTATTTCATTTTTCGTTTGAGATATATCGTATCCTCTCTACATCCCACTTATACGTAAACTTCAAACTTAGGTATACGTCGTGGATTGCAATCACCAAGCCGTGTTTATTATTTATTTTCTCTATATTTTATTTAATCTTTTTTAAATATACGATTTCATTTATTCTAATGTTCAATTTGTTTGACAGTTGAACGTCCCGACTCGAATCAACCGATACAATAAAAAGGCCTTTGATCAATTACTAGTAAGAATTATAGCGCGGTCGTTGCGCTATATATATATTCATATTATACGCAATTTTCTCATCCACTGCTGATAAAAATTTTTATATTCGAGGAAAGATAGATAAATAAATTTATATCAATTTCAGAGTCAGATTATATTATTGATGGAAAAAATAAAACAAAACAAAATAAAACAAAATAAAATAAAATAAAATAAAATAAATGAAATATAGAGTATCATGACCCTGTAGCTTTTACATTTATATACACACATGGAATTCGGTAATCGGTATACGCTGTACATATCAAGGTTTCATCTTACACGAAGGTTCCCGACCATTAGAATATTTTTTTTTTCCATTTCATCTTTACTTAGTTTTTATCATTATTATTATTATTATTATTATTATTATTATTATTAATATCAAATTTTTTTTTCAACCTCTTTACAAATTTTCATTAGAGCATATCGTGTTTTTATGTACCCTAGGGTGGTCCTTATTTTGGTCATTTTGGAATTTTAATAGACTCGCCCCCCCTAAAACCCTTCCAAATAACTAAAAAAAAAAAAATTCCTACCAAGTTTGAGCCCTTAATATTAATATTAACCCGACCCACAAGACGACGAAAGTTTTAAATGGGGAATTGCATGTAATTTTTAAGAGCAAACTTTGAATTTTTATTACTTCGATAATTATTGATGAAAATAAAAAAATGAAATTTGCTTAAACTATTTGATGAAAAAAAAATGCTTTTTTTTTTTTTTAAGTTAAGCATTAAAAGTTAAGAATATAATTATCTGAAAATTGTACCAATACACCATTTTATACATCATACAAGTACAAATAACTATTACCAAATTTCAGATTTTTTCATCAATAATCATCGGCGTTATGAAAATTCAAAATTTAGTTTAAAAAAAATGTTCATTCCGAAAAAAACTTCCCCAATGACATTTGAGGGGCCGGAAACAAAAAGGGCGCGTAACTGAAATCGGCTGGCTAAGTGTTGTTCGGAATGAAAATTTTTTAAAATTGAAAAAAAAAAAATGTAAGGAAAATTCTGCCCACGATTCTGCGAGTGGGAGGTTGTTCTATATCATCGATAGGATTTTTCTGATTTTTTTTCAGAACAAATCAAAAAGGTCCCTTTTTTATGGATAAAAAAATCATCGCTCCGAAAGCGTCAATTTTAAAAATCCCCCCAAAAAAAAAATGGAACGTTCTCCAGACATATAGATTAGTAACATATAAAATTAAAAATCAAATCGGAGATTCTGAGGTCTGGAGCCGTTTCGAGTTGACGTGGACAGCCCCATTTATGCATTAGAGTGATCCTTGATTCGGTCGTATTCAAATTTAAATCCTCCAAAACGTCTCCAAATATATGCAAAAAAATGTAGTGAAAACCCCAAGTTGTTACCTCAATTCTAAGTACTATCCCAAAGCCTTCGAGCTTTCCCATTTAAATAACACACAATTTCACAAAAAACAAAAAATATTCTTCCAAGTGATTGCATTGTACTTCCTCGTATGGTATATCAACCACAGGGTGAATCACTCGCGAACTGAGTTCTTTCAGGTTGGAATAAAGTGAGAAAAATCAAAATTTCGAAATCGAAATGCAAATTTTATTCGCATTGAGAACATGATTCTCTAATTTTATTCCCTCCACCGCTTTGCCCCACATGACCAAAGGGTAAAATTTTGATTTTTTCACTTCGATCCAACCTTAGAGAACTCAGATTGCGAGCGACTCACCCTATGGGTGATGTACCATACGAGGAGGTACAATGCAACCACTTGGAAGGATATTTCTCCGTGTTATTTAGATGGGAATTCGAAAAGACCGTTGAGACACCCCTTAACATCAGTCTAGAGGCCCCCAATTGCACCATTCATCTAGTCTGACTATATTCTCAAGTTTTTGGGGCACGCCGAGAGTGAACGAAAAAATCGTCGTTACCTCAAAACAGTCTATTTATACATAGGTATACACAAATGCTATACCCAACATGAATTTTCTCTGTGCAAAAGTTTTTTCGAGTATAATTATAATGAAATGGAATATGAAATATATATAAATATACATTGAGGTATGGTCGTTAGAAATCAAATTCTTTTCTTGCGCAAGAAGATAAAAATTTGTTTTCTGATGAATCTGCAGTTTTTTTTTTTTTTTTTCAATATCCCACGAAATATGCAAATATAAAAATAAATTAAAAGAAAAAAAATGATAATAATTTTTTATATAATAAAAAAAAAAAAAGTAGATAGCAGTTTTTTTTTTTTTTTTTTTTTTTTTCATAGAGAATTAAAATGTTTGTTTTTTTTTTTTTCGTCGAATCTGCATATTTCCAAATGAAAAAAGAAAAAATTTTCTCATGTTTTTACACGAAAAAGAAACTTTTTAGGTGGCACTTGAAAAAAATTCAAATTTCAACGACTACCCGAATACATGTATAAAAATAATGTGTACATATAGAGGTATGTACCTACGTTAGGTAAACTAAATGCTAGGTCATCATCAATTAAATCCTAGAAGACTAATTTAGGATGTAAACTCCAACCGAAAGCTAATTTTCTAGATTACACATCTCGATTCTATAATATATCCATCTCCGGTCTTAACAACCCCCACCCCCCCTCCCTAAGCCCGGTGCCATATCTTTCTCTGTTATAAAACAAAAAAAAAAAAAAAAATACAATGAAAATTATTTCAAGACAGTACAGTATAGGTATAGGTATAGAATGATAATACCGTTAGATTTAAACTAAACAGCTCACAAACAACTGACATTCGATTTTCACAGTCTTTCTTAGAGCAGTACTGCCGTCTCCCCTGTACCTCCCCCGCCCTATTTCGAACGCAACACTCTTTGCCCTCCCCCTACCTTGTATTTCCCCCCTATAGCCCCCCCCCCCCCCCCCCCCCCCCCCCCCCCCCCCCGCCCCGTCTATACCCCTCAATTGTTCCGCTGGCTGCCTCCGCGCTTGTTCGTTGTCGTTGCGCGTTCGTTGTACGCGATGGGTTATACGTTCATACATACTATACGATTATACGTATAGATATAATGTACTTTACGTCTTACGCGAGATATGTATTTCATTTTAATAAATATACTGTTGTATATATATATATATATATATATATATATATATATGCCCTATAGCTATACGGATTATATTTATATATAGGATGTAATAAGTTAATGTTCACGATATACGATATACTATATATTATATAGGTTGGTTCGCGAAATTCTATGTAATAAATATATCTTTTTCGCTTTATTGTATATCTATATTCTATACAATATTCGTATATAAGTTATCTATGGATCCTCGGCGTATAGATCTCTCATCGTCGTGTATTAGATACATTGAAATGTGTATAGTATATACCTATATATATATATACCTATATATATATATATATATAGGTATATATATTTCAAAACCTTTCGGGGTACCGGACACAAAAGATGGGAACGGAGTTTCGTTTCGTGCGGCGATCAGAGAAGATTTTACAAAAACCAGGCCCGCTCGTCCCCCTGGCCCTCTCCCCGTCCCCCCTCGCCCTTCCTCTTGTTCCTCATTCCCCTCTTACTCCCTGGTTCCCCGTTGCCACCGCTCCTGGACGACCTCGGCGATGATACGACAAAAAATCAGATGCACGGCCATTGGCTGTTCTCAATTCGAATTATTGGCTTCCCCCCCGTCGTCACCCCTCCGCGTATAACCTCTCCCTTCCTCCCTCTCCGCCCAGCCCCTCGCCGTCGACGTCGCCGTAGCCGTCGTTCGTCAGACCTAACCCCACTCCCACCCCCGGGCGCCGCCACGAAAGGGCCGAAAAAACTTGGAAAAAAAAATCCAATTTCGTTGCTATGGCGACCGGCGTACGTTGACTTTGATAAAGATCCCCCCTCCCTACGCCTTCTACTCCCGGTAACTCCCCCTTTATCCCCCTCGACACCCAGCCGCCGTTTCTCGATGTTGGGGTAATTCTTTTTTTTTATTTATTTATTTTTATTTCCCCCGTTTTTTCTTCCTTTTTTCCCCCCCTAGTCTTTAATTTTTTTTTTCCATTATTTTATTTTATTTTTTATTATTTTATTTTTTTTTCTTTATTTTTTTTATTTTTTTTTATTTTTTTTTTGGAAAAAACTTTTTTAATAAAAAAGTTATGTCCGTATCCCAACGGCTTCGCATTAAAAGTTTTACAGCGGGCGATATTTCATAACTTTTATATTTCGAAAATGTAAAATGTTTTCTGCTTCTCCAATGCCGAGCAGCACCACCACCAACAGCAGAAGCAGCATCAATATATATGTGTATATTATATATATATACACACACATATATAAACATATATATAATATGCGTTCTACCGGTGGGATGGATATACCTGGGGCCCCTACAGTGTACTTCGAAGTCTCACGTGCTTAGCTTTGTAACGAATATTTCAAATGTTTCCACGTCAAACATATTTCTCTGAAGTACAGTCTCGACTGGTAATATATTATTTCAACGACGTAGACGAAGACGCTGACGACGACGACGACGACGACGACGACGACGACGACGACGGAGACGGAGACGACGACGACGAAGACTACGACTACGACGACGACGACTTATCTCGCCAGAGACAAAGACACTTTGAATTTTCACGGTAGCTACTATAACTGCAATATATACCTATATATATGTATATAATATCTGAGTTGCATTCTGCAGCAGCATAGAATTTGAATGCATTATATGTATAGTATAATATATATATATATATATATACATGTATATATATAAAATTGAGGAAAAAGTAAACCGAATAAAAAGAAGAGAGAGATAGAGAGAGAGAGAGAGAGAGAGAGAGAGAAAAAGAATAAAAAAAAAAAAGATTGCGGTTTCAAAACCGCAGACAAAGTCCCCGCGCGCTCGATTCTGCAAAGAAAACTTAATTCTTCTCTTCTCCGCATGCCTTCCCTTCGTCTCTCCACCTCTTTTCTTCTCTTCATCTTCTACTTCTACTTCTTCTACTTCTTCTTCTTCTTCTTCTTACTCTACTTCTTCTTTTTCTTTTTCTTTTTCTTTTTCCTTTTCCATTTCTTTTTCTTCTTTTTCTCTCTCTCCCCCGCGTTTAAATTAACGTTCGGTATAGGTATACCTTATATACCCAGGGAATATATTTTCATGGGGAAAGGGTAGATTGTAAAAAAAAAAAAAAAAAAAAAAAAAAGGTAACAAAAAAAAAAGAAAAGGAAAAAAAAAGAAAGAAAAAACCTCGAGAATAAAGAAAAAAAATATTTTTCTAACGATCGACCGGCGTCGTCAGCGGCAGCGGGAAACCCGAGGAGGAATATAGTATCTTTTTTAACAATATAATTAATGGACTTTATATCTTGTATCAACCGGCGAACAACGATTAGTTTAGCATGTATTATATATATATAGAGATATATATATATATGCAGTGCATGTATATATATATATATATGTATATGCAGTGCATGTATATATATATATATATATGTATATGCAGTGCATATATCAAAGACTTGTATATATACCTATATTATGTATATAAAAGATTGTTCTGGATTTCCTCGCACCCGATATCGAACACAACAAACCCTCGGCAATTTGTTTTTCCGTTGAATCATTATACTTCATTTTGCCGCGCTCAACGCAGCTGTATATAGGTATCTATATATATACATATATTATATGTATATTTTAAGTATATAGCGAAAGAGAAAGAGAGAGAGAGAGCGAGAGCGAGCGCGGGGGGGGGGGGGGGGGGGGGAGAAAAGAATAATTAATTAAAAGATTGCGTAAAAGTAAAATACTGCTACGTTATATAGATAATAATGATGGGGAAATTATTTCTGTACTTTGTTATGTACTGCGTTAATAATAAGGTATAGCTGTATAATGTATGTATATACCTATGTATGGATACATATATATATATATACATAAGGAAATGATATTTCTGGACAAATATAAACTCTGCTTTTGGCAACGAACCGACGATATCTCGTTACGTCGCGCTGCAGGTTATATAGCTTGACATCAATATCAATATAATATACAATTAACGGAAATACACGCGGAATTGACAAGCGTTTGTTATATATACCTATAACATGTTTGATCGACACAATTTCATACTCCATGTTTTTCTCGTAATTATATCGATCGATTCCCTATACGTATGCATATAATGACAATGACTTTGATTAATAAACTAAACGTAAAAAATTTTTTGACTATTGAGGGCAATCCCTAGTCGCCCACCTTCTTTCGATCGAAAGAGACACATTTCGATTATTATCCGAGCCTCGGCATCGGAAACGCAAAAAAGGCCAACGCCACGCAATTTCAAATTCAATTCCGAACACATAGGTCCAAAAACATGTTCGTTCCATGCGGAAATAGAGTCTAAAAACCGAGTTTACATTCGAATAATGTAAAATTGGTTTTTAGACTATATTTTCGCATGAAACGAACAGTTTTTTGGGACGTATGTGTTCGGAATTGAATTTGAATTTGCGCGGCGTTGGCCTTTTTTTACGATTTCGACGCCTGAGCTCGGATAATAATCGAAATGTGTCCTTTTTCAACCAAAAAGGGATGGCCATTAGGGATGGGCCTTAAAAACGATTACCCCACCCCCTTACGATCTTTATATAATATTGATGCATATCAGAAAAAGAAAAAAAGTAATGAAAGAAGAAATAGGAATAGAAAAAAGTTGACAATCGGATACGATGACGCACTTGAGTAATTTTTATGATACGTAATGTACGTTATACTATATCTATACATCTATCTATTTGCCACGTGGCCTTGTTGCCCCGCGATGACGAACGGTCATCATCTCTATAACTCTGACATAATGTTAAATAAATTTATCATTAACTGTTACAAAATGCGGGAGGTGGAATTTGCTTGCCAGATTTTTTGTTCCTCTTTCTATCTTATTTTATCAACCACAGCGCTCTGAATCGTATACTATATTAAAAAATGATATCCGTGAACGTTCACTCCTCAAATTACTTATTACAAATCACATACGAGGTCCTCTCGTTACCTCTAAGAGAATTCTCGTTAGTTTTGTTTCGTCGGTGCAGAATAACTTTTACGCGAATATATTCCTATGTATTAACTCTTTCTCCCTCGTACCGAGGAATGTGTGTGTGTGTGTGTATATATTTTACTTCTGTATGTCCGGGTTGATCATTTTAAGTGCTATAGTATACGTGTACGTACCACCGTTACGATCTCGAACACGTAAACTGTAAAAGGTATCTATAGTGGAAGGCGGAAGGGGTCAGAAGAATTTTTTTTTATTTTTTTTTATTTTATCCAATACGTATAGCCTAGAGGGTGTTTCCGACTTTTTGTATTACGAGAATCGATAGAGGGTTAAAAAAGAAAAAGAAAATAGAAAAAGAAGTAAAACAAAGAAAAACTTCCCACAAAGAAGTCTGCACGAGGATGATTTTCGTTAAAAACCTGAAAATAATTCACACAGCACACACCTATACGAATATCGTTCCACTTCAACGTTCGAAAATTGAGGATTTCAATTTTGATAAATTTCCCAGGGAAGAATATACATGTAGTATAGGTAACCCTAATCTAACCCCTGTGCGCATGTTCTCCGCCCAGAATATATAACGTCGATTTTTTTAATGAAAAATGCACGGCTAACGGAATTGGTAAAAAAGCTTAAAAAAGTAAACGAAAATAAAAAAATAATATTATATATCGAACCGTTACTTCAGCTTGATACCACTTTAATATCCTCGATAAACACGGGGGCGCGCGCGATGCCCCTCGACTAATACATTCAATTTCTCAAATATCCTATACCCATCATAGAGTATATAATACAAGATCTATTATAGTTCCATATACTTTTCGGAATACAACTTTCCTAAGAAACAACCACTCCGCGCGTAAATCCTTAGACTATATCGTCAAATACCCTCGGATTTGAAAAGAAAAACTGATTAAAATATAATGAAAAATTCTTAACTTCAATTACAAAATTATTATTATTATTAGCCAAGGCTCGTACTGCAGAGACTTTCGGATTTTAATCCGCGTTTCTTAATATATATATATATTACCTACTGTAGAAGACCGCTTCGCCGGTTTGGTTGTGGCAGCCAGAGGAACGAGGGGGAGGCTGTGGGAGTAAAGGCGGATGGAAGGAGAGAAAACGTGGCTCAGTGGGTAGAGCGGGTTTGAGAGGGGGGTACAGTATACCCTGTCGTGGTGGTACCGAGGGCCGTGGGGTAGCTCGAGGATTGCACCGAATGGGGCGCGAGGAAGCGAGGAGGCCGAGGAGGCCGAGGAGGCGGTTAGGGAGTGACGGGGGGGCACCCGAGGGGTGGGTAGGCGCTTTTGAGTTGGTGAACTTTGTGCCAAGTTTGAAACGGCCAGTCGGCGGCCATGACGCCGTTACTCCCTCCCCCCCCCTGTCCTTAGGTGGTATATATTATGGAAATTTTGAACCGATTCGAAAATCAATAACTATGATAAACGTGACATATAGGTAGACACGATACGGTGCGCGATGGTAGCCAACTTTGAAAAGTTATCGCAGCATATGTATTTCGTGTTGGTTATACGGGGAATAACCTACAGTTATAACTTATAACTCGCGTCTTATACAGATACTATAGTAGATAAGGTTAACGACATTATATTAATATTTGTTGCATAGGATATTCTGTGTTTAATAAAAGACGCGCAGATACGAAGGATGCATGTACCTACTACCATCCCTAGAACGTAGAGAATTCAGAACCAGAGAATCTTCGTATTGTAGTAAAGAGAAAGAGCGAGAAAGACGGAAAGATAGATTCTAGATTCTGGTCGGAGGTGCAGCGGCAGTGTGTATATACTTCTACATACTCTATAGACGCGGGCAGCTCGCTGGTTGGAAGGTTGGAACGTCTCATCCTCGTCGTGGTTCTTCGGTAGATCGTGGCGCGTATGGTTCCCAAGCCGGGGGACCCCGAGAAAGAGAAAGAGAAGGAAAAGTAGAAAGAGAAATGTGAAGATAAAAAGAGAAAGAGAACGAGGGAGAGTCCAGAGAGAGAGAGAGAAAGAGAGAAAGAAAGACGGAGTAGAGGGAAAGAGCTTTTTTCGTTTTACAAACGGGTTCAATTTTTTCTCAAAAAGCGGGTGAATACTGTGGAACCGGTTGTCTACGGTGGGGTACGAGCGAGAGACAAGGCGTTTGAGGGGAATCGAGGCTTGCACTACCGTATGCACTTTTATCAGGGCCTCGGATTTAACCCTATTCTCAAACAATATTTCACTTCGTTTATTCATCTATTCACGATCATCACAGGAAGCGTTGAAAATCGTGCGGCAGGAAATTTTTCAAAGCTTGTCCTCAACTACTCGCATCATCGTAATGTTTAATCAGCAGGTTAATAATCGGTCTATTCATGTGTACATTATACCTATAAATATGTGTATACGCGTTTGTCGGTTATTAGGGGATAGGAGGGCGAGAGGGAGTCAAGGATTTGAAATAGTCGGTAACGGAGAATTAAATTAGTTGAGAATGCGCGTTAAGATTGAGTTTATGTGAGTTGTGAACCTCGATCAAAGCGACTCGCTTGCAACGAGGAGCTATAGCTGTGTGTCTAACGTATGTACGCGTGAATACTTGTACAGATAATGTATAAAAGAGGGGGCGAGAGAAAGCACGAATAATAGATCGAGGAATATTATTACTTACTTCAACGGAGGATGAAAATTATGTGCGGTTTATAATATTCATACCGCTATGCCGATATTTTCACGCGGAGATGAGAGAAAACAAAGTTACGATAAATATTACTCGGATCTTTTTATGAACTATAGATACGATAATGCTCTTCTTCATCCCTTCGTTAATGAAATTCTGACAGCTGCCAGTCATCGTATTGTCACAGAAACTATCCGCGATGACGTCATGTTTATTATATATTTAGAGGGTCTTCATAAACAGATGTTCTTACATTACATTAAGTCCAATATGGCGCGTTAATCTTTGTAGACGTCGCATTTTGTGCTATACATACACAAGTTCGTAGTACAAGTAGGTATAAAGTAATATAAATCCTCTCTCTTATATTTCGTACCTCGCGATACGTATACGTATACATATATACATGCATATATATATATATATATATATAAATGTAACAATGGAAACTTCTCATCGTGTCAGACGTATTATAGGTATGTACAAAAAAAAAAAAAAAAAAAAAAACAAGAAAGAAAGGTAGAAAGAACGAAGAAAAAAATAACGATAGTTTCTCGTTTGGAACCGCATTAAAAAAAAAAAAAAAATGATGGAAAATTTTTTGTTAAAAAGCTGAAGTGAGAGTGACGTCAGAAATATCCAGCGTTCGTACTTCTACACGGTGACTTGACTTTTAAGTACTTTAGTCGTCACGTGACTATAGTACGAGCGCTTTGAACCGAGACGCGCGAGGCGGCAAGCTTAACGTTAAATAATCTCGAAGTATAGAATTTCTAGTGCGCTTTTACAGCTAAAGACCAAGGAAAGCTTGAGAGGTGCTGCACCGATTTCAACATTGTGATATGTTATCCAAGGTCGATAATCTCGGCGATGGTTAAAGCTATGAGATCTGATTTTGTAAGAGTATTGGAAAAAAAAATGAATAAATTGAAAAACTAAAACAAAAAATGTTCGTTTTCAATTTATACTTTGTCAACTACGAACGTGTGTCCGCGAAGTACGATAAATACTTATACGCGCTATACGCGAAGCACATGTTACACACTATACAAGTGTCAAAAGATCACTTATCGCTTTTCGAAGTTTTGACGTTGTTAGATTTAACGGGCACATATTCTTATGCTTGTTTATCAGTGAACTCATCTTGCAACATTATTACGCGCTACGCATGTTTTTGTGAGAAAAACATATCAAAACTAAGATAAAACGTAACCCATCATTATTATTATTATTTTCTTTTTTAATACTTGTTTCGTCTATCGTCTATGGCACAACGATCTCTTATACGATTAGTATAGAAACGTAGCAAAGCATCTTCGTTCGCGTGGCAAGCCGAGCTTCAAAAGTATATCGGGTAGGGTAGGGGGGGAATGAAAATTCTTATTACGTTACTGGCAGGGGGGGCAGCAGCAACGTATGTAGAGAGGGAACGGCGGCCTTAAGAAGGGGCTGAGTTCAGTTGTATTGGGCCGCGTGGGGAGTAACAGCAGCAGCAGCAAAAGCCAAAAGGATGGAGGGAGGGTATGGGGAAGGGGGTAGTTGTGTAGCATTTGTAGCATTGAAGCACATTGTAGGTCGTTGCGTTTTATAACATAACTCCTTAATTTCTGTAGTGTCAATGCACCTTAGAGATACGAGAAGCCCTCTCTTCCATTGTGCGAGAACGAGAAGTAAGTTCGAAAGATAGGCGAGCCCGTGTATCGGTGTAGATGTCATACACATATATATATACATATATATATACAAATATATTATATTATAATTGAAAAAAAAGAAATGGATAAATAAAGGAAAGGAAAGGAAAGAAAAGAAAAGAAAGAAGAAAAAGTGTTTTTCATACTACGTCGTTGATAATACTTATTATTATTAATAATAATAATAATAATAATAATAACAACAATAACAATAATCACTATCGAGGGCGCATATGTATACATTAATAATAAAACATCTTAAGAAATGGTATAAAGTTTTTATTTTCTCAAATATAACCGGTATATTAAAGGATAAACTAACAGTGAGGAACGCCGCTCTGTGAATGTGCACTACCAACTGCTGCTGCTGCATCTAGATGTGGCGTCGTCGTCCTGTGCATTGAACTTATCTATAAACTAGTGATAAGCTCTTATCTTCCGTCAAAAATCCCTGGGCTGTGTAGATTTTAACTTTTAAATATAGGTATACACTTTGACCGAGGTCATAGATTTGTTTTCGTCGTCTTTCTTCTTCTCATTCTCTAAACATCCGATTCTGCATCTCTTGTCTAATACATAGTCAGTGACGTAGGTAGTACGTTGTCTTCTCGGTGATTTTTTTTTTTTTTTTTTTCTTCTTTTCTTTTTTCTAATTTTTTCGTCGTTTCATTATTTTCATAAAATCACGTATACATTTGTCGGTTGTAATCACGCGCGGTAGAGTGCCAAACAAATATACATAGGCACACACGTATACCTATATGTATGTATAGAACCGGTCTACCACGCGTTAGGTTATGAAGAAAATAGTAAAATAAAAGCAAAACGAAAAAAGAAAAAAAAACAAAACAAAAAAAACCAAAACAACTATCGTATCGCATTCGTCCTGAATATAATATTCCATCACCTCCTGTCAATAGCACCACGTTTATTTCGCAGACTCCCAGGTACAAAGGTTTCAATCGGCATCCTTTAGCTCGCGTATGGATCAAAGCGAATGAAGAGGTTAAAAAGAAAATCAAATTATTTCATATTATAGTATCCAAAGTAGATTCGTGCAGCCGACATGAGATAATTCTCTCTCTTTCTGTTGAAAAAACTAAAATAAATAGATAAATGAAAAAACGACAAGAAAAAGAAAGGAAGAAAAAAAGAATATATAAATAAATAACATTAATGCCTCGCGCTAGAATACGCGGAATTGATTTTGAAAAGATTTTTTATTCATCTTTTACGTGGAAATTTATCTCTGTTGGTTTTACTCATTCTCGGCGTTAATTCAAATTCGGTTTTAAATAATCATGTCATTATAGCATATGATACAATATAATATAATATAGTGTAATATAATCTTATCTATAAAGCAATATGCTGCTGCATATAATTATTCATTTAAACCATAACACCGATGTCGATGTATAGTTAGCCGGAATGAACTTGACGTAAACTACATATTATAATCAACAAATGACAATTTAGTAATGAATTAAAAAGATTTCAAAAGACTATATAAACGATTATTTATACATATAGGTATGTATATGCGTACCTGTATAACGTATATATTAGGGTGGTCCTTAAAAATAAAATTTTTTGATCCACCGCCTAAAAAGTTTCCTTTTTGTGTAAAAACATGAGGGAAATTTGTTTTTTTGTGAAAAAAATGAAACGTGCCGGCAGAAAATCAAGGTTTTTGTTTCAATGAATCTGTAGTTTTTTGGAAATGTGTCACAAAATATGCAGATTTGACAAAAAAATGAAGAAAAAAAAAATTTCATTTTTTCCATTTTTTTTTCTTCTCAGTTTTTTGTTAAATCTGCATATTTTATGACACATTTTCAAAAAACTGCAGATTCATCAAAACAAAAACCCTGATCGTCTGCCGGCACGTGTTCTTTTCATTTTTTTTCACAAAAAACAAATTTTCCTCATATTTTTACACAAAAAGGAAACTTTTTACGGGATGGATCGAAAAATTTTATTTTTAAGGACCACCCTAGTATAAGTATATACTCATATAAATGTTTGTTCCGTTCTGATGATTTGTGAATTCGTTGTATACACGTTTTTGACGAAAACAAAAAAAAAAAAAAAACTATTTGCAAATACATGCAGACATGGTACACGTGTCATTCACACGCGATAGACAAATATTTCAATATTATATTGTTACATTATTATTATTGATTTTTTTCATTCCTTACAAATATCAGAGAGATTCTGTCGTGTTTGGAGCAAAATTAACTTATTGCATTAAACGCTGTTAGCAGTTTTATCAGGAATTTAGTGACCAGTTCAAACTTCAAACCACACTTCTCGTATAAGTGAGATATTGTTCAGAATTGCGGTTGTTATTATAGGCGTATACAGATTATACTCTATACCTATTATATTGTACACGTTTGTCAGAGGCCGCAAATTGCGGTTATGTTATGTAGGTAAATTCGCGCTTATACAAATATCAAAAAATTCTCGAAATAGCAATCGTCATTATATTGCAAAAACTTTATTATCGTTACGATAATAACTGCTTAGATTCAACATTTATCTCCCATATATTGATCGAAATAAAAATAAACAATGTAAAAATAAGAAAATGTAATATTTATATAAGAAACAAATTTCTCTACCCAATGAATTATTTTTATCATTTCTCCTCAATATTCATAGATATATTTTTCCATATTATTATTATTCTCAATTTTTTTTCTTTTCCTTTTTTTGTCTACCGGTTTCTTTTTTCGAAAAAATTCAAATACCTGTTAGATACAAGAATAATATGGTTGAATATTTTTCAAACCTCTTAGCATCGTAGCTGAAACTAAAATTAGCTCTAATACTGTTCAAAAATTTTCTAACAGCAAAAATTTTAAGGCTCCTTTCTAGCTTCTGGGTAAAAGATCTCAAGCTCAGTATCCCCGGCCTTCAACAGTGTTGAATATATCAAGTGGGAGAAAAAAAAGTAAAAAGGGGAAAAAAAAAAGTTGAAAAAGAAAAAAAAAACAACACTCTTTGTGTCATAATGACATCTGGTTATATTTGTATATGAATAAAGAAAAAAAAATAAATAAAGAAAAAAAAAGTTGAGAAATCAAAGGAAAGAAAGGAAGATATATATAAAAAAAAAGTATATATATATAGTATATCTAACAAGAAATCATCATTCTATTAGCTCATGAGGCAAATAAATTGTTAGGCAAGTTTGCCTCGGTGAATATTTTGCTGACAGTATAGTGTCTACTCTATGTCATATTTGAAGATATCGTGTCATATTTATTTTCAACATTGAATAGCTGCTTTTATTTAATGCCGGATTTTTAGCTCAATTTTTCTTCCTTTTCTTTCCTTTTCTTTTTCTTCATGTTAACACACTTTTTGTTCGAGTTTGGATGAGTGTGAATTTTTAATGAATTCTAATCCTTTTTTATTCTTTATTTTTTTGGCAATGAATTATCTAGTAATTCACAGTTTTGTTAGATATAAATTGCGAAGAATACTCATACTGTTTATATCCAATGGTCCGAATCAAATATCATCATGATTCAATTAACAGATTTTATGACGCGTATTTTCAGACTCACTGAGACTTTTGGTGCTTGAAGTTGAAATTTTTATACCATTAGAAATTAGGCAATGTGAATGATAAAAAAGTAGATGAATGATGAGAGTTAATAATAATACAGTAACTAATGTTTGTCTTATTTGTATGTTTTTTAGGAAAATAAGCTGGTGGTTAGACAAAAGTTTGATAACAAAGAGGACAGAAACGTGGAATCAAACGGCAGTGACTACGGGGGAGATTCATTGTGGCTGAAAGGAGATTTGGAAGAGTTAGTCGAGGCAGAGGATATTCAAGAGATAGACGAGTTCGAAGACTCGGACAGATTCGAATTCGAACATCAGATCAGCGATTTGTCCTACCTGGAAGAGGACGGGGACGAGGGAACCGGTATGTATTTTCTTTCTCTTCTTTTACCCCCGGGAAATTATTGAAATTGAATTGAACCTTTTTTTTTTTGATGAATGTTTAAAGATGGAAAATAAAATTAAAGTCTAGAGATAAAAATCAATAAACACAGAATGAGAAATAACAATAATTTAACACGATGTGCGATAATAACTTTTGAATTTAATTAAAGTGACTGGGGCAGAGGAAGGCGACGAGACGGTGAACTACGGTGGGGAGGGAGGAGAGGTGGTGCCCAGCTTGCGCATGCTGCAACAGCGAGGCGGTTCAGCGTCAGCAACAGCGTCAGCATCCAGCGGCAACATGTTCCCTCAACAATATTGTCTAAGATGGAAATATCATCACAGCAATCTACAGACCATGTTCTCACAGCTCTTAGAGCGGCAGGCTTATTGCGACGTCACACTTGCCTGCGAGGGAAAAACCCTACGTGCACACAAGGTAAAAGAAGATTTCTTCACCGATGTATTTATGTGCCGCTTTAATCCCTGCTTCGAGGCCCAGTGATTATGAATTACAATGTTGAACAAATGATCAGGAGAACAGGATAGGAATACTTAATTTTTTTACTCATGAATTGTAACTAGAAGAAAGATGAGTGGCCCTCCTCACCGATCTTTTAATAAATTGAACATCGAATGATCAAACATTGATTGTTGAGATAATAAAAAAGCCGAATTGAATACTTGGAATGTTATCTCAGAAATGAAAATGATGTATCTATTATAAAATAGATCGCTGATGTTTGGTCTGAAACAATTAATTTCCTATTGCATCCGGTATTATATGCATTGAGCCGAGCCCTGTAGCCAGGGCACTTTATCAAAGTAAAGTACATTTGGCTTGGTTTATTTTTTCTTTGGGAGGGCTCCAAATTGTAAAATCAATACTTCATCCTAAATTTAGAAGCAGCCCAAGAGTTTTTTCTTTCCTTGGTATTAAATGACATATTTAAATGATAATAGGCATCGAGTACACTCTTGGCGAAATTTCTTTTTTTTCCCTTCTTTTTTCCTCAATTCTAATAAACAAAGGATGTCAGTCACCTCTGCATAGGGGAGAGTATCAGAAACATGGGGAGGGGAATGGGAAGGGAAGTGAGGGAGAGGGAGAGAGAGAGAGAGAGAGAGGGAGAAGGGAGAGACAGCTGTTTCCTCATCTACTGGCACCTGCATCCAGGTGCACAACTATCCAGGTTAAATTTGTAATGAAAAAGTGGATAAATGACTATTTTATATTTTGAAAAACTTCAGAGAGAAGAAAATTAATCATCTTCGAGTTAGACTTTCTAATTTTAAGTATGGCCCAAAAAGATTTAAGAACATCTTCACCTTGAATACGAGGGAATTGAGGTCTTGCAAATATACAGTAAACCATTAGAGTATCATTCAATATTTTAGAAATTTATAATTCCATAATTATATCTTATGATTTGTGGATTAGGAATATGAACGATAGGATATAATTATCAATCGATACTCTATATAAAATAAATATCAATTTTTTTTGTATTTAAACTAAGATTTTTCATTTATTTATTTTATTTTATTTTTCTTTTGCCTTCGCTGGTAAAAGTTATTTCTGATTTATCTAAAAATAGTCCAGCCTCATCAACGAGAGTATTGTATTTATAGGTGATAGAGAGAAAAAATTTTTTTTTTTTCTCTAAAACTATGAAATGGTTGGCAAAGTCAGAGTCTTCTTCTGTCGAATATAGAAACTTGGTATTTTAATTGTACATCGTCATTGCTGGAGCTTGGCAAATATAAAAATGAAATTTTATTGTCCCTGTAACGCGAGCAAAGAAAGAACGTTTCACTAAATTAAAATTTAATTCTACGAAGTGAGCTATAAAAAAGTATAATCAATATTTTTGTATGAGTAAGTACTTTTTCCTCCTGCCTAGCTTCCTTCAATGTATGTGTGTTTGAATTTGTGATCGTGCTTAAACTCCTATACTGAGTCATTCTTCACGCTTACAGTTTGTCTCTCTTCCCCCCTTGCCTCTCCCTCCCTTCTACTCCGCATCCCTTCACCATTCTAGTTCCTGCTCCCTACTACATACTCTGTCTATCCTGTATTGGTTGAAATTCGAAAATTTTACTGCCTTTTTTTACTGCTCTGGCCTTCGCAGCTGACTGGTTTCTGAGAATTTTGAGCTACTAGGCACTCTCTAGTTTCTTTATTACGGTATTTTTCATACTAGATGTTAAATACTTTGAATATATCTTTTGTAGTTATTGAAACAAGATCTTCTATCGGTTGATTGTGTCCATTTAATTCTTCATACTACGGTATATTGCAGTTATATAATGAACAAGATTAAAATTGATTATTTCTTAAATATAATAGCCAATTGAAATAGAAAGTTTTTACAATACAAGATGATATTGCTCTGTTCGATCGTTGGAACTTAAATGGATCTTGTTTTCTTTTAGTTTGTCTCGTTTCACAGACCCTGTACAATAAGCAATTACATAAGCAGTACTTACAGAACAGTTTTATTTGTTCTTCGTTGCGTTCTATCGGAGCGGGTCTGTGTCTTTTTCCTCTAATTTTTCGTAATGCCGTATTATATTAGATCATGGTACTCGTGATTAAAGAAAATAATGATAATAAAAGATAAGGCGGATTAATTTAAGGTTTAAAAGTTTGCCCGAAGAAAAAGTCTGCCGGAGAGATGTATTATACAACAGAAGTAATAACGTGATATAAAATGAAAAAATATAATTTATTTTTTATCGCAGTATTTTCCCATAAAAGCCTTGGAGGTATAAAATACTATATAGCTGCTCTGAAAAGTAACGTGCCTTGGCTTTATGACCTTATTTGTGGAGACATAAAAATTGAGAAAATCAATACCAACTTCAGATATTAAATATTCAGGCTATTGACTGCCTGGAGAACTTGGGTGGGGCTACACTAGATATATTCACTTTTTTCCATGCCCCTTTAAGATAGACTCATTGTGCAAGAGTTTATCATTATTTTTAAAGATCTAGATTCATTCACAATAAAACTTATTTTAATATTCAAATTACTTGGTTTCTAACGAAGACGAGGAGAGAAAAAGTCATTTTTATTAATTATATCTATTTAATTCTGGGATCTATTAAAAGGCCGGTTCTTTATTTCTCTCTATCTTTTAATTTACATATTCATTCAACATTAGGTGTTTTTTTTTTTTCTTTTATATTTATTTTATGTGGATATAACGATTACACGTAGATTAAAATGTAGTTCCTTGATATTTATTATGTTTTTTCTTTACACAAGAACTTTATACTCCTGAATAATAATTACTTAGAATCATCTGTCAAAAATTAAGGATTCAGTCACATTGCTTGAACCGATCCCAAACGTAATGATTTTAAAGAGAAACAAAAATTTTTCACAAATTAATTTTACTACTATTAGTTCTCCTCTATAATTAGTTAGCCTTGTTAAATTTTTTAATAGTTTCAGTCCACGCATTTTCTTCCAGCCATAATATCTGGAACTTAACAGGGTTTTAAAATATGCAAATTTAATTTTCAAAAAACATGTTACGTCATTCTAATACCCGGTCAATGATTTTTATCCTTCTCTGTCCGTAATGCAGATTTTTTGAAAAGTAACTCATGCCGATGGTAACTACTTTTTCGAAAGTCATACAATTCTGCATACTCAATTTTTTCACTTTTTTTTTCATGCAGGTAGTGTTGTCGGCTTGCAGTACATACTTTGACACAATCCTATCACAGTACGAGGAGAAGGATCCAATCGTCATAATGCGCGACGTTAAATTTTCAGACATCAAAGTACTAGTGGAGTTTATGTACAAAGGAGAGATAAACATCGACCATGTAAGTAATATTTTGCACTTATCCATCAGACCATGATCCTAGTAATTGACGAATGAGCGTGTTGTAAGTTAATTAAACATTCTTTAATGTAAATATATGTTAAATATATCAATATATCATTTTTACTGGCAATAAATTATTCGATAGGCTTGTATACAAACTTACTTTACATGATTTAGACAACTTATTTTTTTTTTCTTCTAAATCTCGCGCAATTAAACACTATGCCTTGAAAATAGTTGGTGTTGATTCGATGAGCTAATAATGAGGAAGAGAAAAAAGAGCATAAATACCTCGTTGAAATTATTGATAATAATGAAATGAAGATTTTTGGAACTCGATTAAATAAGTAAAACAAATATCGTACTCCTTTTTTCTTTGTCAACTGAAAGGATGAAAGTATACACTTTTCTGAAATACATTATTCTTCTTACTCCGGTGACCCAGATAGTATTTTTCTGATTCAGTCAGCAATAGAAAGCTGTTTGTAGAAAGTGCATATTATTTAGCATTCAAAGGCCGGCGCGTATTTGAGAGAAAATTGATAAATATGAAAGCATCTATAATAACAGCCAGCGCGTTTAAATAGAATAAAGATCTCTCTGATAAAAAATTTATCCCATTATTCTTGTTTTAGGATTAAAAAAGGTTCTCTTTACTGATTCTAATCTTTTTCACAGACAAGGCTATCATCCCTTCTAAAGACTGCAGAGGATCTGCACATCAAAGGACTAGCTGAAGTCAGCTGGCGAAGTGACTCAGGACAAAACGATATGAGTAACAGTGGCCACAGTCCAGGCGCAGGTACTCCAGGTGTAGAAACAGTCCTGAGGGAAGGTGACGCAGACGAGCCTCCGCCTCCAAAGCAAAGACGCAGAGGTCGTCCACCTCTCGACGATCCCCCATCAGCACACGATGTTTTCACACCAAAAGTCACCTGCGTTACTGGAAATGTTGGCACAGAGGACACATTCACAGTGGCTCAGGTGAGATTGGCTATTCCGTAATTATCGAATGATTTTCTGGGAGTGTCTTTTCTGAATATTATTTCAATGCTTGTTCAATTTTAAACAGGATGAAATGATGAGTGATGGAGACCACGAGAGTTGGGATGGCGACATGGTCATGTCTGAGAATAATGAAACCCCGTTACCAGTGGTAAGTCACTTAACTTTTATTTATTTACTTTTAAAATACCGTTTGATTCTTTTTCTAAATATTGATAACTAGTTAACTGTAAATCACTTCTTTACAGTTATCGTATATGTCAAAAGACGACTCTGCCTCACAAGACCAAGACAAGAAGAGTATGTATTGTTGTTTGTGATTGTAAAGCTTGTAATCCTTATGCGAGACTGTATATTTATTGTTTCACAGCACCCTCAGCAACGTCAAATTCAAACGCTTCAAACCCAGCAATTCCAGAACAATTCCGAGACGTAGTTAAGATGAATGATTACTTGACGACCGGACGTCGCCAAGAATTTTGGGAGGAACCGTTCACGCGTCGTGTTATGGATGCCATAAAAAGCAAGGAATTGGAAATGAAAACGGCAGCTGAAATCCTCGGTGTATCTTACGGAACTTTATATGGCAGATATCGCGACAGCTATGGTTGCCTCAAACACCCCTACAGGTTTGTAAACTATATTTTTACCGTCGAAAATTGTTCATCAACTCTCCTTATTTTACTTCAAACATCAATTTCTCTTCATTCCAAATATCTTTGCGGAATAAACCACGAAGAGAATCTTAAAATTATTCATAAAGTACTTAAATACAACTAATTAACTCTCACCCAGACTAACTAGCTAACAACTAATGAATATAATGGTTTACGCGGTAGTAATGAAAGGAAAGATATGTAAATACAGCTGTATACATCATACATACTCAAACACAGATAATAAGCATAAATATTCTTGTTGTTTAGATTATATCTCTTTGTATCAACACATCGTTATGTCATATTATTTTGTGCGCTTAAGAGAATGTTTAATATACTGAAAAATTCAATGGAGTAATACTCGCAGTAATAGTTGGCTGAATTTATTATTTGATTTAACTATGTTATACTATTGAAAATCTCGGAGGTGGGTTTTACTTTGGTCTGATTTATCTACCATCAATTTTTAGAGTGAGAGATTTCTGGTCTGAACCTGGCCCTGCCGAAGTTTTGGCAAAATTACGAAGGAAGGAAATCACGCTGTTTCGTGCCGCCGAATACCTAAACGTAACTGTTCATACTCTCGCCACCTACTTATCGACGCTGCAAGGACCGGACAGAATTTCTCTTTCTGGAGAACTGGCCGGTCCACTACCTTCATTGGACGGGATGAACGAAACTGAAAATGATGCAGTGAACGATATTCTTCAGAAAATAAATGCCAACGTGGGATCGGTCTCAGCGAATATTACTTCTACACCTATTAAACGGGAAGGTGGTGGATTCATGGACGTTCCAATTTCAACACCTATTTCTAAAGCAGCGACTTCTGTTCTCGAAAATAATCCAGATATAACTATAGTGAAAACTGAAAGTATGCCTCGCAAGCGGGAGTATTCCAAAGTTCCAAACTCAGAGAACAACAATGCTAAGTTGATGAGTGGCGGCGGTGTCAGCGAAGCATCTCAACAGAAGCTATCCGATTCGCTATCGTTAAACAGTGACAACAACAAACCCTAACTATTCAGGCCTTATTTGGCTCCGATGAATCCCATTACAATGCCCAATCTCAGCTACGCATCTGAACTTTGTCCGCGAAGATTTTATTCTAATGTTTTTAGCAGATTTTTAAATAATTTTCATTTAAAGTAGCCAGACGTACTGATTTCAATAATTACTATTAATTTACACCCGGCATTTAAGGGCTTATTTGCTCGTCAATAAGGGATTCCTTGCTATTTACATCTGTGAGATGGAAATGGCTTATATAATTAGTTACTACATCCGGTGAAAGATATTTTATCGCTGTGGAGATACAATATAATTTGTTCATACAATTACTCATTTCCCCCGATTGTTTCTAATTCTTTTTTTTTTTTTTTTTCACATATAATTAATTCAGGGACATGAATCTGACAGATTCTTTTATTGTGTTTGTTGGCACAAAAAAAAAAAAAGAAGTATCTATATGGCTTTATTTTATCATCTTAATTAATAGTAATCTCAGCATATATGTTCAACAGAGATAAAATATTTTACTATTACCCTCAGCTGTTATTTTGTACGCGTACTGTTCTGATTAGGTAGCTTTGATTATGGTCAAGAAATTGTTGTTATTTTTTTTTTTTTTAAATCGATTATCATTCACAGTAAACGATACAGTTATTCATTCATTAATATAAGGGGAAGAAAAGAGTTGAGAAGGAAATCTAAGAACATAATGGTTCAGGTTGTGGTGTTGATGACTGTATCGTTTATCCCATAACACATGTTTAAATAAATCCAGCGACAATGTTTAATAACATTGGTATAACGAGAGCTTTAAATAATAAGAGACATGAGTATATGTTTCGTATAAATAAATCCCTTCTTGATCGATCAATTCATTTGAAAAATGATATTGTACATTGCTTTGGGAATAATGAATCGAGTTAGAACACAAATAGGTTTAGTTTCCAAATGAAAAGCACTTTTATGAAGGAAATCTCATTGTTTAATAATTGAACTTACGTGTAGTGACGAGCATGTCCATGTGTAACATGTAAAAAAGAAAAGGAGAGAAAAAAAAGAAGAAAAAAAGCAAAGAAAAAAAAAGAGAAACCTATGTCTAATTGCGCGTAGGACCAATTTTTATTTTTATTTTTATTTTGTAACAAAGTCAACAAACAAAGAAACAAAAAAAAAAGAAAAATAATAATAATAATAAAAAATAAATACCGCACTTAGATATTTTTAGAAAAAACCGTTATTAGGAATAAACGCGAGCTTTTTTTTTTCTTTTTTTTTCTTTTTTTTATATAGCGAAATTTTAAGTGGTTTTTATTTACTGATTAAATAATTAATTAATTAATTATCATTTATTTGGTATATCAAAGAAGTATTTCTTTGACACGGTACGAAAAAAAAAATAACGTCCATTGTAAATATCGGTGCAATAGTGAAACCTAAAATTAATATTATTTGTCACAAAGTGTTAATTGAAACGCTATTTTTTAAAAAGATGAAGATAAATGAAAATAATAGAACGAATAGATATACCTACTTTTTAATAGTGCAATTTTTTTTTTTTTTTAAAGTTATTATTGCAAATAATCAATATCTTGGGGTATATCTTGTTGAAATACCAACTTGCATTTCAAATTGACTTGTTTGTTGTCTTTTTTTTTGTGTGGTTTTATTTTTATTTTTATTTTTTTTCCAATTTAGTATCTATTAGTATGGATACCAAATATAATAAAGCACACGTCGAACCCGTACTCACGAGATAATGACTGGATATGAGTATTCCTGCTTGCTGAAGGTGAATAATATAAGACCTAAGAATATAATAGAGGTATTTCCATAACACATTGATATTTTTAACATTAGAAAAGAAAAAGAAAAAAAAAAAGAAAAAAATATAGAAGAAGAAGAAAAAGAAGAAGAAGAAGAAGAAGATGAAAAATAATGTCCGTACATCCTAAAGATCCATAAATAATTATAAGGGTGTGCGTAAAGTAGTTGGGCTAGAGAAACATAGAATCCAGTGATAGAGTCAGCTGTATAATTATAAAAGATTATTCAATTCATAGAGCAGCGAGATCAGAGTAACTATTAGATATTTTGTTTCTATCGATTATTATAAAGTAGCTAACAATCCGCATTAATGTGTTGATTGATATATTTATTTTTCTTTTATTTATTTATTTTTTTTCTTCTACGAATTTTCCACAAATATGTGTTAGTGCAATTTTTTTTCTTTTTAAACAGGAAATCGTAGTGTGAAAAATGAATAAGAAAAAAAAAAAAAAAAGAAAAGAAAAGAAAGAGACAAAAATCAGTGAATAAATTCTTGTTTTTCAACGTTGACTATAATATATTTTCTAATGATAAATATAACTGTTACATAAATTATTACAATTACTTTACGAACACTCTATACGCCGATAAATTTAAGTTTTAAGTCTAGACAAAACTATATTACCTATTTTCATTTTCAAATGCCTGAAATACAAAGTAGATCTGCTCATCATCACGACTAATTTAAATTTCAACAAACTCATTACGTCTCATTGAACTTGTATTAAGTAAATAATAATATTATTATCATTATTATTATTATTATAATTATTATAATTATAATTATTTTTTATTTTTTTTTTCTTGAATAAAATAAGACTAAGACATACCAAATGAAAAATGTAACGACAAGTTTTGTTAGGATAGTTCTATCGCATATCAAGAGAGCAAAAATACATGCTGAAGCTCTCTGTATTGCCTATGCACGCCCCGAAGATTAGGTATATCGGGGCGCACAAAGACCACTTTTACTCTAGCAAGAGTATACGACTAGAAGTATTAATATTAAATATTAATAAACAGTACAGCGGTTCGCAAGTAAATGGCTACGTTTTTTAAAATTATAAAAACATACGCTTGCATGTGATCTTATTTAAGATTAATCTATATAAAAAAAAAAAGTAAGAAAGAAAAAAAAAACTATTTACGAAACCGAAAAAGATTCCTTATTTATTACGTTTCATAATTAATTTTCACTAGTATTATTATTCCGAACAATTGAAGTAATTCTGGAAAAGTTTACCACCACCCCACCACCACCCCCCAACCCCTTCCCGTCATATTTTAATTATTTCATTACTATTTCACAAACCACGGGGCAAAGTTAATAATAATAATAATTAAAAAAAAAAATAAAAATAAAAAAATAAATAGAACTTTGCTTTTATTACGCTCAGATTAAATAACTTTCTATTTGTACACATGAATTTATCAATTATCAATTTAATCGACTGAGATTAGTCAGTGTATAATATAAGAACACTAAGAAAGAAGAAGAAGAAGAAGAAGAAGAAAAAGAAGAAGAAGAAGAAGAAGAAAAGAAAGTTAATGATGTACAGAACATGTTTTTTTCTAATTTCAATACCGATCCCCGATGAGGGGTTTGTCGTAATTATATACAGAATCAAAAACAATTTCAAGCAACTGTTGATGTTTTTTAATTTAAAAAAAAAAATAATATATTTATTTGAAATGAATGAGTCTAGTAACGGACGTGTCCGGTGTCAAGAGGAGAAAAATGTAAAAAAAAAGAAAAGAAAAGAAAAACACGATGTATTAAAATAATAATGCAAATGATTGTTTACAATTAAGTGTTTCATTAATGTAACTTGTTAGCCAAGGTATAAGGTAGTTCAGTACAAAGATCACCCCTCCCCCCCCCCCCCCCCCCCACTCTTAGCTCTTATTTATCCGGAAATCGCATAAAAACGGAAATAAAGAAAGAAAAAAAAAAATAGGTACATAATGAAAAGTTTTATGCAGATAAAAAAAAAAAAAAAAATGAAAAAAAAAATATGAAAAAAAATAATAAAAAGAAAAGAAAAAAAAATTGAAAAAAAAAAATACCAGAAAAATAAATCTAGTTATAAATTTTAGAAATGTGGCCACTCGCTTGAAAATCTCTGTATTGATATCACGTATAACAGAATATAATAATATAAACGTGCTGTATTTTGTGATGATGCCATGCGCGTGACCACATTGACATTGTACGAGAAGACAGGACAAGACTAGCCTATTGGCAATAGATGCCATTTACTAAGGCTATCACACCATGAGACTAATATCGATATCATTAATTACATGTGTCGTTTGATATAAATGAAGTAATGAGTATATAATTATGTATAATCAATCGTTTTATACACAAACCTAATTATAAAAAAAAAAAAAAAAAAAAAAAAAAAAAAAAAAAAAAAAAAAGAAAAAAAACTACGTACACTATGTACATTCCTAGTATACACGCTCTCACTCTCTCATAAACACATAATTACATTAAAAAAGAAAAAGAAAAAGAAAAAAAAAAAGAAAAAAAAATACATTGTACACGCATAAAAACGCATGGACCTATTATATATTTATAATGATTATATAGTTATTCTAAACGGACCACCGCAGCATCAACATACCGAAATCATTAAATTAAATACATTTATTCATTGACAAATACATGCCTTCACTCATAGAGACAGAGGAATTCGTTCAATAGTCAACTAGAACATACTATATATATATGTTGGAAAGTGTGTCCCGTGTATACAACAAGTATTCTCTCTTTATTTTTTTATTTTTTATTGATTTTTTTTTTTTTTTTTTTTTCTTAATACCGATTATCATTTTATAAGTGAATTTCGTAATATATGTAATAGTTTCGTGTATAATATTGATAAATATTCTTATCGGACTTATGATATACTGTTGTATTATTATTTTTCTGTATAGCAAATGTAACTTCAGATGTTTATCTAGGGACTGTGTATATTTAGTAATTGGATCGGGCATATATGAAGAATTTTATATATTTTTAGAATTTTTGTTACGTCAGGTTTTATACACGAGACACAGTAAAGATATTTTTTAATTAAATAAATAATAACGTGAGGAGAAATTCATGAATCAGTATCGCAAAATGAAAACTAATAAGAGGAATAGAGAGAAAAAAAAGTAATAAATAATAATAAATACCAGATGTATTTTCACCCCCCAACCCGCCAACCCCCACCCCCCCACAATCACTTTAATAATCAACCCCAGCGAAAAAAAAAAAAAAAAATACACTGAGCCTTCATAGTTTCATAGTTTCATACTGACCTTAATTCATTTAGTCTGATATTTCAAGATTCAAGAGCATGATATTAAACTTAGGACGGAGTATAAAGAAACTTGGATCGTACTCTTAAATTAAGAAATATCAATAATTAGCCAAAGTTAGGGTTTTGCGTTTACTCTTAGTTCTTTTCACACACAAAATATATATGTTTGACATATGATTTATTTTAATTTTTTTGAAGTATATATTATTATTATTATTATTATTATTATTATTATTATTATTATTATAATCGTGGTAATTTTTAGACTAGAGAACAATATATTAGCGTATAGAAATTAAAGTATACATAATAAAATAAAATAAAATAAAGTAAAATAAAATATATATATATTGATAAAATATTATTGAGGTCGCGCCTAGAGATTGGAAGTGCATACAATGCTGGGAATGAATGAAGTTTAAGAGAGTAACGTTTTAAAAGTGGTATAAAGCAGCTTAGATTGCGATATGTAGCTATCAGGCTGCTTGCGGAGAGCATTCATTGATTGAACAAAAAAAATCAGTAAGTGTAAATGTTTGTAAACAAATTATGAAACATTATTTGTTCAGTGCCTACATATTTACACAGTAATAATAAACATGAAGATTAGTGATATCGCTTTTGTCATTTTACTTTCATACTTCCATATCCTGTAGAATAATCATTTCTAATTTTCGGACCCCTTTATCGTTGGCCCCAAATATTTAAAGCCTAGCTACGGCCCTGCTTTTTTATTCCACTATTTATCGTAGTCGGAGATTATTCAGCGAATCGGTACGAAGGATTTAAAGGTAGATGCGCGCGCCTCGTATAATATCGCACGCGATAATACGCAGCCAATGAGATTCGTGCTTTCAAACACCAAGTTCTTGAAGTTTACTAGAAGCGCACGTGACTGTCACTTGGCGACGCTTCAAGGGGTGCGTGGAAGTCTTTAAGTAGCTGACGAGTGCCGGGTCGAGCTCATTTATACAAGAGTAATCGTACTGAGTGGACGTGTCGCGCTTTGCGTCACTTCGGTGATTTTTCATCCTTCGTTTTTTTTTCATCGCGTCTTTTATTTCCTCCCTATTATCCTGTTCTATTTGATAATTCTACACTCCACAATGAAAGTATTAGTACCTCAGCAACTACCGATGCCGATCGTGGCTAATTCCTTTTTCCCGTTTAATCCGAGCTTGGAAGACGAATTTAAACGGTTGTTTGCAACTTGCACTATCAGCGCCAATGTCTTCGCAAGGCATAATGGTAAGTCTACTATCACTATTCTATCTTTCTTGCTTCTTCTATTTCCGAGATTTAATAGTGAAGACTATCTCGTTAAAAATGAAAGAAATTTGAATAATGTAACAGCTTTTTATTTTTTTTAATTTAATTTTTTTATTTTTGACAAAAGAAAAGTAGAACATGATTCATTTGCATTTCCAAAATATGAATATTTTTCGGTGCATATAGATACAATCAGAGATTCAATCCCAGACTTTTCCGACCCTTTATTTAGCTTTATTAAAGAATCTGCACGAAACTACTTGATTGATACGTTCATTACAAACTCTTCTTGTTGTTGCGGCGGTAATTTTAATTATTTACAACATGATTCCGTCAGTATAGTTTCGTTATAATTCCTCGTACGTAGAATTTAATATTTCTACAAATCTAACCACGCTGGTAAATTGAAACAGAAAATTTGAAAACAAAAGATGATTATTTATTACTTAATTATTAACATTACTTCATGTATAAATTAGTCCAATTTATATCCAAGTGTATTTAGTGCTTTTTTTTTTTATTCAAACCGTATACCTACCTAGTTCCAGCATAATATTTCCAGTAGTAATATACTTTGTAGATCACAGAGAGACGCCGCCGCGCCGCGACTATTTCAAAGGTCGTAGCTGACGAGATCAAAACAAATAAATATTTTCGCCAAATTTTAACGGCGCAAAATAATCTTGTACGAGTTATAACTAAGCTTGAAACCTTACTGGTGTCAAAATATTCTGTTTATCCTGAAATAAATATATTGTTACTTCATTGAAGTTATTCGATATCTTTTTGGTTTTTGTCAATTTCTTATCTTTTTCAGTCATTCTTTTTAATATAATAATAATAATAATGGTGATAATAATGAAGAATCAATTTACAACCAACAAAGGGATTTTCAAACTTGACCCTTTATTTCGTACCCTTGTTTTTTTTCGTCTCGATTTATGTCGTGATACAAATAAATCCTGCGACTTTATCTTCTACACAACGTTCGCGCTGCGGCATTGTTTGTTTGTAATACCGACTAGCAAAACTCATCCGAACTGTTATATGAATATATTGCCGTTGATGCACCGCCATATATTATATTATTATTTAAAAGTAAACAACTACGATCTCGCGCCCTATTACGTGGCTACAACTTGACTTGGATTTTCCTATAAAAGACTAGGTCAATATTTACATCGATTTGTCTTTCAACTCCTAATTTTTCTTCTCCTTGCCTCCTCAAAGATGTTATGGAAGATTTCAAGAACAACGGACAGGATTCTGAATACTGTCCGGAATTGGAGGCTGGTGCAGTTCTCCCCACGCCAAATCCACGCCGACGAAAAAGCAAGAAACCATTGCCTACTGAATGCGTATTTTGTAAGAACAATGGGGAGGAGGCACACTACTATCGTGGTCATCTACTCAAAGATGCGGAGGGCCGTGTGATCTGCCCAATTTTAAGGTGAGGATTAAATCTGTGATGCGATATAAAAAGACCTTCTTCAATAGTTTTTTTTCTCTTTTTTTTTGACAAGTATTTCACACTTTCGATGTGCGACTCTTTTCGCATCATGATCACAATTATTAGTATTATTATTATTATTATTATCATCATTACTGCTTTCTAAGTATCCTCTGTAAACAAAAACCCTCTTTTTGTTTGACGGTTTGAAGTGAGGCCACGTGCGGCAGCGGTGGTCTATAAATTGTCCTATATTATTGTCCCTTACGTCCCTTTCTCGCTCTCTCTTAACTCTTGAGAGGTAGTGATTCTCGACCTTTTCATACTCAAGGCTCTCCGTGTTGTGACTTTGTTTACAAATTGACATGACGCCTGCCCGCGACTTATGTTCACTGTTCAGCCACTAATACGCTTCTATTTCTTTCTGTATGTTTACCAACATTGACGCCCTTACTCGCGGTTATTCGATCATCGGGTTGAAAAGCTTTGCGCTTTGCGGTGTCTAATTAGCATCGTCTATCGATATAAAAACCTAACAATGATTATTTTTTCACTTAAAATAATATATGAGAGAAACTATTATTACTTTTTTACTTTTTCAGGGTTTATATTTATTGAATTTCGGAATAAAAATTCTTTTTCTACTTTCGCTTCCGTCTGTTTTTATCTTTTTTAAATTTATTTGTTTGTTATATACCAGGGCTTACACGTGTCCGATTTGCGGTGCGAGCGGTGACAATGCTCATACTATAAAGTACTGCCCATTGAATAAAAATCCAGAAGCGGTAGCTACAGTCAACGCTTTAAAGGTGCTGAGAAACTCGACCGGCAAACGTCGTTCAAAGTAAACTGTTCTACCCTTCATATTCTACACACTACTGCAACGTCTGGAACGCACCGTGGAACGCTAAAATTATAATAATAATCAAAAAAACAAAAGACAGAAGTAAAAAGGTTAAAGGAAGAAGGAAAATAAAAAGGAGTCGCGTTTGCGCGCGGTCGTGTGAACAGCTTGGACTTATTACACGCAACATTATTTTGCAGATTATATAACACCGCGCGAATTTTTAATGACGACAAGTAGTCTTCTTCTCATCTATGAAAATTCGTAACTCTGTTAGAAAAAAAAAAAAAGACATTTCTGATCGATATATATGTCGGCGATTCTTTGACTCGATGTTACATGTCTTCGTTTTTAATTTTATAAACATTGTTATAAACGCGAAAAGCTTAAGCGTATTATAAGATTATTTTGAAGTTATTAACGACGCGATTGAATCGAGTCAAAGATTCGCTCTGTTAATTTTCGAATTTGATAAAGTTAAAAATTTAACTACGGATACCACCTCTTTCGTAGATATATTTTCTAATCTTTATTCATCTTATCATTTATTCATTCGTTCAGTTTTTAATTCGCTGTAAATCTGCTGTTCTTTACCCCCTTCTTTGTTGTTCACAAGACGGCGTCTGCGGCGCTGTATACATATGACGTGTAATCTTTACCATAAGATTTTGCAAATTTTTTTTTTTTGTTTTATAACTGATCATGGTTGACCGTACTAATAACATGAGCATAAACATCATAAACCGTAAAGCACGGGAATATATGAGTCGTTTGATTTACTATCGAGCGTTTTTTATTTGTATGGAAACTGAGTTGAAAAAAGAAAAAGCAAAAGAAAAAAGAAAAGACAGAAAGAAATCATTGATAGCCAATTTGAATTTTATATTCTAGAATCCAAAGCTTTTTGAAATACTTGATATAAGATTTATACAACTCAGTTCATCTGTATGTATGGTAAATTTTTCTAAAACGACAAAATTTATTCCCGCGCTGTGCTTATATGATATGGTTTTCTTAATATAATCACGACATCGTTTGAGATAACTCCATTATTTCTTATTATAATCATGATTTTACAATTTCATCAGGTTTTTTACAAGAAAAAATATGATAAAGATAGATAGAGAGAGAGAAAGAGAGAAAGAGAGAAAGAGAGAAAGAGGGGGAGAGAGAGAGAGAAAACAATTAATCCGAATCATTTTTATGTGAACAACGATAGGATATAATAATTGCGGCTTTAGATATATATATATATATATATATAGGTATATACAGATATTATAGTATGTATATTCATCACCGTTATAAAAAATATATCTGTCGTATTTTCTCCGCCAAGTACTTCGTAGTAAATCTCGATCTGAATGTCGAGAGAAATAATGAAAAAAAAAAGAAAAATTAAAAAATAAGGACAATAACGAAGTACTACATATTATCCGAAAAGTTTTATATAATTAGGATATTGAAACTGTGTCAATTAGTCTATTGCGCAACCGGAATAAGCCACGATTTGATATTCTTTTATTTATATTATATTTATTTTATATAAGTTGCTATCGAAATGAGGTAAGAAAATTCTTGTCTCCAAATCGCCATTTACCCCCTTCCCACCCTCCCACCTTCCTCACGAAAAAATGGCCAATTTTCGAATTATCCTATTAATCCTGTATATCCCGATTTTAACGAATGACGATTTTTCTCTTTTTTTTGTTATAAACGAATTTTCTTGCCTCTCTTTCGTCTATTATAATATCAATTCGTTTCTTATTCCGCGACAGTTGACACAGACTATCTACGATCTATCATCTATAAGTTTTTCAATTATTTTGAGATCAATATATATAAAAAAAAAAAAAAATTAAAAAAAAATGAGAAAAAAAATCAAAAGAAATACAAGAAAAAAATAATAATCATACGCACAATGTAGGTGAAATATTTTTTCACGAGAATTTTTTTGGCACCGTAATTATAAGCTAAAAAAAAGCATTCGGATACGTCCGAAATTGTTTTGGAGGACGATCAGATCTTCGGTTTCCTTCAGTTTCATTTTATTATTTTCTTTTTTTTATTTTTGTTTGTTTTCTATCTTTTTTTTTTTGTCTACCCAACTTTGGAAACTTTTGACCCCTTTGATGTCACAGTTTAAAATAAACCCTGACTGTTTAACTTTCTAATAGTATAGCTGGCTTCTATTAAGAATTTTAAACAATCTAAATCAGTAGTTTATTAACTGTAAAATACTGAACATCGATCGAGTTATGTTTTCGCAAAGAAATTTATATTATTTCTGCCATGACAAAATGTTACACGACGCGTAAGTTCAATATATGTATCATCATTATAATTATTATTATTATTAATATTAATACTTGAATTGTTCCTATATAGTTTATAGTTTCGTGATATATAATGTTTTAGGTACAGACAGATAACTCGTCTTACCTATCTCTTGGGCCCAAGAGAAATTAAATATATAGGTATAATATATATTTAAAAAAAGGAAAAAAAAAAAAAAAAACAGATTTTCTACCTGAGTAGTAAATAAATATTGTATTTGACGAATGAGAATGGTAATGCTAATGGTCATTACTATTGGCCAAAAACATTAGTATTTTTTTCTAATTATTTCGCTGGGGGTACAAATTTAATTGGCAAGTTTAATTTGAAACTTATCGTTATACTTGTAACGATATAGTTGTTTAAAAAAATATTTTAATTTAATTTTTACATACCCTAACTCTTCTACTCACCATCGCAACCAGTCACTTATAATTTGCATATTTTAAAGAAAAAATTGTACAAAAATTAATTTTCCATTCACAGCCATAGATAATTATATGGGGATGTTTACAATAACCAATAATTATCCACGGCTTTTTGCACATATAATTTTCACGATAATTATATTCGGCATCTTGAGAGAAATGGTGAGATTCAATTTTTTTTTCTTCTCTTTTTCATGCCTTTAGAATGCAATGGGTCATTTAATTCCTAAATTTTTCATTCCGTTATGGAAGTTTTGCAGCGGTTTTTCTTTTCTATTCTTTTTTTTTGTTTTTATTCTTTTCTCTTTCTTTTTAATGCCAATTCTCATAATTTAGATGCCGTTCTTTATTTCCTTTGTATCTGTCCCCCACATTTACATATAATTATATTATTATTAAGTATTATTATTTAACCGTGTGTCTTCTGTGTATTATATCATGAGTATTGATATTCAATAAACAGCATTTTGTAAAAAAAAAATAATTCTTGTATTCTATATATGAACTGAAAAATCTTGGAATCAGCAACTAGCAACTATTACACACATAAGTGTTGCGGAACACATCGTCAAATTTGTTCAGAAATTATTAGTATGATGAGAGAAATGTTGGGTTCCCGATTGAAATGATTTTATTTTTATTATTGTCAAATTTTTCATTACCACTTCTACCACTTCTCTCGGAGTCTATTATAGCCAGTCATTATACGCTGAAACCATTCAAAATACTCAGATACTTATTATATCTTACTTGGTCTGGTTACGAAAAGTCGTAAGAAAGAGATTCAAAAATCATCTATTGGTACGATCTACGAACACTTCAAGAACGATTCGAAAATCCACTGTCCGGAACTTCATTTCAACAAAAAATTATAATTCAAGGTTTATTTCGGTGTCAGCTTGAATAAGTGGGGAACAAAAGTTCACTTGTTGTGGGATAACAAGTGTTGATACAAAAACATATGAAATAATCAATAATGTTAATAAAATGAGTTCTAGAATTACATTCAGGTATTACATGTCCGTACAATTCGTGCGATGTGCGCCTAATTATACGCAACCCCTGAACCAGTATGCTAGTAGGCCTGCCGGCAAGAAGGCGCACCCTAGCCCACAGATAGTAGCGTCATCCTGTTTTTGGCGCGGTGAGTTTGTGAACTACTTTTGCCGCAGGAAACTGGCGCTAGGCAGTTTGAATTCACAGCTGTATCATTCTCAATTCATTTAGTACATTAGAAACTACCGTGAAGAATATCCCTGGGGCCGTTTACTGTATAATATAAAGACGCCTAGCAATTACAACAGAAATACTTACTTTAATACCTCAACATATTTGCCGTCGACTAGTATCCGCAGGCGAGGTAAGGTCCTTCTATTTGGCACCACCTTTCGAGTTTATTTTCTTAAAACTTTTCACTACGATATCTTAAAAATGGGCCATATCCTATGCAGCAATTGCTATTAAAAAAAAAAAAGAAAAATTTATTGAGTAAATTTTTATACTAAACAAGATTTTTTACGGATATAGTCAAGGTCGTCTACACTCTACACGTCTTGTGAAGGAAAACATTATGAGGATATAATTTCACCGCGTTACATCGCGATTCAGTTGAAGGCTACTGTTCGCGTGATGAGTACATATCTGTAAATGAATACATAGAAGTTATTATAGTAGCGTTTAGACATTTGTATAGTATGTTCTGAGTAATATTGACTATAAAGATGACGGCTTTTGCTGCGAAATATACCTCCGTGTACTTTTGGCTGTTTGGTGAGTTACGAATAGTCGCCTATATAACGACAATGTTCTGCCAAGTATACACACACTTAATTCGTTAGCTAAATGCCACAAATTACACAAATTGCACAAGAATTTGACAGACGTAGATCTCGATAGTGATCATCGTTGCGTGTACAAATGTGTAATATATATTTTGATTTTCAGATAACTAACTTATATTTCTTAGTTTCAAACTTTGGATAGACATGTGATCAAAAATATTCATAATTTTGTTGGGTTTTGTGATTGAAAATACATGTTAAATTTTGAATAGAAAAACACACGGGCTACCGAATATAGACAATTTTTCTATAGAGAATTTTTTGCACTCATTACTCAGACGTGACTTAGCCTAATATATTCTGCTTGTGAGAATGTGGCAATGGAAGTATTGAAATATTATGAGAACTTGTGCGACCGGTTATAACACATGATATCCACGTCATAGATCGAACATACGATCGGCAAAAGTTAATCTTAGAATATTAAATGTTTTTAAATTATTATTTATTGAACAAATTTCTCGACATGTTTATATGAATTATGATTATCCTACGGGTCAATGTGCAACACGGTTGCCAGTATAGCGTGTGCTAGTATAACAGGTGTTTAAAAAAAAAAATAGTTATCGTTATATCTGACGTTGTTAATTTCGTTTCTGACTCTTCGACGTAGCTCTCCTCAGATTTGGATTTTCTCAAGAATATGTCTCGAATAATTCTCTGGTGAATGGTGTCCACGTTTTAACTCAAGGGTGAGTGATGCTAGAGTATATTCACATTCGTCCTGTACCCCTACAGATCGCCAATTGAGAGATTTCAACTGAATTGATTATTTATAAGTGTCTCAATTAAGTTTCCTCGCGATTTATCGATCATCAGGTTACCGTTCCCGTTCAAAATCGCAAATAGTCGTCGTCGACGACAGTCTTCCACTGAGGTAACGTCCTCCTGTCTGGCACCACCACAGCCAGCTAACGGCGAGTGGAAACTTGACCGATTGTTATGCGACAAAATCGAGGACTGCATAATCCCTGAAGGTACTGCGCTAGAACCGGGCAGCCAGATTATCTATGGGTGCAATCGTGGGTACAGGGTGGAAGGAAGTGCTTATGCCTACTGCAGAGCCACGGGAAAATGGTCCCCTATCCCCTCATGCACTGGCAAGTTGAATCGATTTCCTATCTGTTGCTATATAGTAATTGATAGTTTTCATCCTTGTTTCCAAAACGAATATAAGTAACAAAATAAACAAATCGAAGGTAGTCTGTCTCCGTTTTCAGTGATGTTGGCTGATTTTGTTACAGAAGTAAAATGCAAGACTTTGAACTCCGCGTCGACTTCGGTATTTTGTACCCGTTTCGGGAAATGGGTGAACTGCGATTCTCCAGTGTATCCGGAGACTAGAGCAGAATTGACTTGTCGTAGTGGCTACAAGAAGGACACGAGTTTCGTAGTGGCCCGAAGGAAGTCCGTCTATTGCAACGTTGACGGAAACTGGGAACCGCATCCCATCAAATGCATACCAAGTCTGTTCATGCTTTATATGGGATTCGAGGGGGTTGTAATGAAGTGATCTCGCTCGGTCGAGAACTGGGCTATTTCAATCACATATCCGAGCATAATAATTGCAGGCATCTTATAATGAAAAAGAGAAGTAGAGACAAAATAGTCGAATTTTTGTCGCATCTATACCTCTTGATTTCAGTTTGTGGGCTAGCAATAACTAATCAGACGCCATTCGTCGTCAATGGAATGAGAGCAAATATCGGCGAATTTCCGTGGCACGCGAGTCTCTTTCTGCAAACAAACACACAGACGGAAAGCCGGAAGGAGTTCATATGTGGTGCTACCGTAATTCAAACCAACCTCGTGCTGACTGCTGCACATTGTGTCTACGACGAGAGAACCAAAACCACAGAGGACCCCAGGAAACTGTTCGTTATCACAGGCAACGTCTTTCGGGACTACGATTCTCCAGTGCACGATCCCAACACTGTTAGGAAGGCTTCGGTTTGTATAAACTACTCTTACCTTTATAAAATAAAATACCTTTCGTGTTATCGTATAAAACATCGTGTACACTCGATTTATATTATATATTAGAGATTTTCTTGACTTCCGTGCACCGATATACACAAATTTCAGAAGTGATTCTCTTTGTGTGTTCGCTTTGGTTCTAGGTCAAAAACGTGTATAAATATTGCAACTACTATGGGCTAACAGGAAATTATGCGTCTGATATCGCGCTGCTAGAACTGACGGAGTCGTTTCAGTTCTCCAACATTCTTTTACCCGCCTGCTTAGACGATTCGGGATACAGTGATCAGGCCCTTGAGCCGGGTGCATATGGGAAAGTTGCTGGTTTTGGGAGAACAGCTACAGGCATGACGAGCGGCATCCTGCAGACCATAACGGTCCCCTACATATCCTACAGCCAGTGCAAGGCTTCCAACAACGGCGTTCGAAACGAGGCTTTCATCAGCAACGACAAGTTCTGTGCCGGTTACAACAATGGTACGTGGCTGTCTTTTATTTTCATTCTTTCGCAACAGAGGAATCATACGCCGTCGTAGTAGACGCAGTGTATTCTGTCGATTCTTTAAATTAGAAAAATTCAGCAGCCATGCACATGGCTAGTGTCTGTGGAATCATAAAACATGTGCATTTTCTAGCTCTAAAGATGTTACGTTGCTATATACGCTTGCGTTCTTCTTCTTATCGATTCCACTGATACCATAATTATGAATGATAGGAAATGGCACTATCTCTAATTGAATAATAATTTCAGGATCGGCTGTCTGCGAAGGTGACAGCGGTGGTGGGCTGATGTTTAGTAAAGGTGACTTGTGGTACGTTATGGGGATCGTCAGCGTCGGACTTGGCGTCGACACTAATAACGGCGAGACAACTTGTGACAAATATTCATACTCCCTTTACACCAAGGTGCCTATCTACATGTCGTGGATTCAGGACGTGTTGTTTTACGTGGAGCAAAACCAGACAGTCCCTTCATGCAGCAGTGATTCGTGACATCTGATTACGTCCTACCGTTTTTCTGTCTCGACTTTTTAACGGCATATCATAAAGAATCGCATTAATAATGTTCAATAAATCTCTTCTATTTTCGAAAACAACATCATAATTTCACCATTCCTATTCTGATAATGTTTTCTTTAGATTTCGGTTCATTTACAGTTTGTACATCCAAGTGTATATTAAACTCAGTCTGTTGTAGAATTATTTATATTGGCTAGTACATTGTTTTAATATCATTGGGTTTTATAATATGACAACTCGTGTGCGAGAATGCGAATAAAGAATCCCTATCTATTGCGATGGTTTCATATACTTATTTTTGAAGAATAATTACAAATTTTACATAGCTCTGACAATTATCTAGTTATTGTATTGTATATAGATGCGATAGCAATAAATTCCTGAATATAGAAATGATCATTGCTTTATTTTCTATAACTTGACCCTCCCTGTAACTCTCTACTTCAGGCATCAAGTTGATCGAATAAGCCAGATGTGAATTCATTGGGAATTGGAGAGACTCAGCAAGCGAGTGGAAGCAAGCAGCCAGGCACTCGTGCAGATTTTGCTTCATGTATGCATGTATCTATAAATACCTAGCTATATGATTACGTTCTTTACAGTTAGGAAAATTTCAAGTCAAAAAATGCTCCTGGTATCAGGAAAACATCTGACCCGAGGAGGTGTTCTAAGATTTTTGGTGGGGAAAAAGAGTAGTGTATTGATACAACCATGCATACGCTGCTTCATGTACGTCGCCATATAGCTTATCTATACTAGCATTTTCAAGAGTTAGAATAATTTTAAGTCGAAAAATTCTCCCGGTATCAAGAGAACATCTTACCCAAGGAGGTGTTCTAAAATTTTTGGTGGGGGAAAGAGTAGTCTATCGATACAGGCATGCATACGCTGCTTCATATGCATGCAGTTGACACCTCAAACTTAACTCCCAAAAATAAGGTGTCAACTGCCAGAAATATGACTCCGAAAAAGTCACAACTGCCAGAAAAATCACTCCATTTTCTGGCAGTTGAGACTTTGTTTCGGAGTCATATTTCTGGCAGTTGACACCTTATTTTTGGGAGTTAAGTTTGAGGTGTCAACTGCCAGAAACATGACCCCCCAAAGAGTCTCAACTGCCAGAAAACGGAGTGATTTTTCTGACAGTTGAGACTTTTTTCGGAGTCATATTTCTGGCAGTTGACACCTTGAACTTAACTGGCAAAAATAAGGTGTCAATTGCCAGAAATATGACTCCGAAAAAAAGTCTCAACTGACAGAAAATTTACTCTGAAAATAAGGCATCATCTGTCCGGCATACGCTGCTTCATGCACGTCGCTATATGTTAATCTATACTAGCATTTTTAAGAGTTGGAATAATTTTAAGTAAAAAATTACTCCTGGCCGTATCAGGAAAACATAAAACTCGAGTAGGTGTTCTGAAATTTTTGAGAGTTAGAATAATTTTGAGTCGAAAAATGCTCCTGGTATCAGGAAAACATAAAACCCGAGGAGGTGTTCTAAAATTTTTGGTGGGGGAAAGGAGTGCCTATCGACACATGCATGCATACGCTGCTTCATGCACGTCGCTTATAGCTTATCTATACTAGCATTTTTAAGAGTTAGAATAATTTTAAGTCGAAAATGGTGCTGGTATTAGGAGAACATCTGACCCGAGGACGTGGTCGCAAATTTTTAAGTAGCTGAAAATGAAATAATTCTAATTTTCGACTCCTTCTGTGCAACGCGCTATTTCACCTATTGCTTATTCAAATCTAAGAGTCATATGAAAGGGAATGCGAAAAATAACGAAGTGATTGATTATTGGTATGGCTAGGAATTTATTGCCGCGGTAGCGATACAATATTGTCAACATTATGTAAAATTCATGATTGTTTCTTAAAAGTAAATATGTACATTTCGCAATTAATCGGATGTTTTTATTTACTTCTTGGCGTGAAAATTATCATAATGTAAACTATATAGATATCACAATATAATGTGCTGGCTAATATGACTAATTTTGCAAAGACTAATTTTGCAAAAATTCGACAAGAAGAATCTTTTTCCGTCAATCAGTATCTCGTTATTGTCTATTTCGTATCCCTATTATAGTTGTATCTCGTCAATGTAGCCCTCATACGAACCGTTTGTCGCCACGAGGGTCACTGATCCCGAGCCAGATTCGCCTATCATAGGACAATGATTTTTCCGCGCTCGACTAGTTGAGCCAACGGACTGCCAAATGGTATCGCCATCTCGCGAGCGAATCTACGAACTACTTTTGCCGCTGACGCTGGTACGCCGTATCATGCGCAACCAAGTTAGGGCGACAAGAATGGCATGCGGGTTGCTTATAATAAGGCGTTCTTATCTCGGATCGGCCTCATCGCCTGTTCGGTCCAAAATTCTACATTGAATTATCTTGTGAAATGCGGAAGAGGAAAATCAATTGGAATCATTCTGAAAACTCCAAGGTCATTATTTGGCCCTGTTGTCCTTCCGATTCAATTGATTACCAGGTGAAAAATCATATCTGCAAATTATTTCCCCGTCTTTGAATCAGCCATGAGAAAACGGCTACCTTCTACTTACTTGTAATATTATACCTATACATGTATGAGAAAATAACTTCGCTGCACTTTGTCGCGCTTCAGTCATAGGCTGCTGTTCGCCTTGACGAGTGAGATGCTATGTGTGAATACGTAAAACCTGTCAGTTGTGTCTCGATTATTCTATAATTTTCTTTAAGAGAGATTACTAGGATGTTCTGTTCTCCTGACAAATTTACCTTCCTGTACTTATGACTGTTTGGTGAGTTATGAATAGTCCCAATACATGGTGATGTTCGTGAGAAGTACACACCATCTAATAATTCTATAAATCCTACAAATCAGAGAAATTGTAAACCAATTATAACTTTCACAGCGGTTGACGGTCCCCGGCAACATCAATACTCCGCTCAAAACCATGTATAGAATGCATTTTTGATCGGAGATATATGACAGGTTGAGAAATTTATATGTTCGAGCATTTGAATAACGGTAGTTTTTTTTTTTCAAACATGATTTCAACCAGTGTTTCATTTCCCAATTTTACTCGTATTGAAGATCTTCTGCTGATCATAACTCAGACTGCGCCCACTGTTAGCTTAATATTATCTTCCTATGCGACTGCAAAACCCGTGGCCTTCCAACGGGATGAAAATACCGAGAGAACTTGTGCAACCGGTTGTATTCTTATATTGATGCTTTCCAACACGCAGTAATCACCGTAGTTTATTTATCGATGCAAAGTCATTTTCCTGCTGTGTAATGGTAATCCATAAGATTCACCTTCGTGTCTATACTACTACGGTACTATCACTATAATTCTATTACCCCGACGTCTATTGCAGTAGGGGCAAATGGTCAATTGGCCCCTCTTGTACTGGTAAGTCAATTCCAGTAACAAATCGATGACATCGCAGCGAATTATGGGCTAATACTTTCCTCTTTTAATTTATGTTCATTCTGTTGCAGAGGTAAAATGCGCATCTCTAAACTCTGCGTCGACTACAGTGTCGTGTACTCGTTTAGGGAAGTGGGTGAACTGTGACTCTCCAGTACCCCCAGAGACCCGGGCTGAAGTAACTTGTCGTCGTGGTTACAAGAAGGGCACAGACTTCATTTCGGCTCGAAGAGGGGTTGTGAATTGCAATATTAACGGAAAGTGGGAGCCGGATCCCATAAGGTGCGTGCCAGGTTTGTTCACACTTCAAAACGTGATAAGGAACTGAGAGAATGACTAGTTGTCAAAGTAATAGTCTATAGTGGGTAGTACTACGGTAACAGCCAAGTAAAATATACGATTCTGAGCATCATAATCCAGACATCGTCAGAAAGACTACGGTTCGTTTATAACACTTTTATTGAATATTTTTTTTCCATAATCTTTAAGGATCATATCATGATTGTCAGAATTCGTTGCGTTGTCTGGAACTCTGGAGGCCAATACAACCTCACTACTTCGCGATTTTCCCTTTGGTTTCAGGTGAAAAATGTGTACACGTATTGTAACTATTATGGACTAACGGGAAACTACGCCTCGGATATCGCGTTGCTAGAATTGCAGCGACCGTTTGAGTTTTCCAGCATTCTTCTACCTGCGTGTTTGGACGATTCCGGCTACGGCGAGCAATTCCTCGAGTCTGGTATATACGGGAGAGTAGCAGGTTTTGGGAGAACAACCAGTGGCGTGTCCAGCGGTATACTGCAGACCATACCGGTGCCCTACATATCCTACAATTAGTGCAAGATTTCCGTCAACGCGGCTCACACCCAGGCCTGCATCAGTAGCGACAAATTTTGTGCTGGTTACACGCAATACCAGAAGTAACATGGCAATCGGTCACAACACCGCGTATTGCAACGGCTGTGACGAATTGGTGGGATAAACTAACGAGTCCTACACCTGATGTAACGACTTCAAGCCCGGTGGTATCCTCCTATCTTGCACCACCGCAGCCACCCAATGGTGAACGGAAGCTTCACAAAGATTTCTGCTAGGGGGACATAAATTGCAACATTTCCGAGGGCACTGCGTTAAAACCGGGTGTTCAACTGGTCTACAATTGTGACCCAGGATTTGAGGGTGAAGGGACTACCGATGTTTATTGCCATGCCTCGGGGACATGGTCATCTATTCCCAATTGTACCGGTGAGTCAAATAATGTCTAGCCAGTGTTTCATTGCAGATTTAATCTGTTCTACTTCTACAAATTAATCTGTAAAATAGCTCTGATCGGTATTTGTTGATGTAGTATGCCGTAAATGAATACGTCATCACACTTCAAAAACAAAATTTATAAGTCGTAAATTTTGAACTGTGCAGGATTCAATGAGTTAGGGTGTGAATGCGTCGTATAATCGTATATTATCGGTGCTCCGATGGGGTTGCCATTCAAACTGATGGTCTGGTGCATCTTGATATAAGGTCAGTATATTACGGTCATTCTGGAGTTATTACAAATTTGAAAATCTCGATGCAAATCGTCATTTATTCCTCTTCTGTTGTATGGTCAGATTTGAATCACGCTGCACGGGCACCCTAGATGTATGTTGTCCAAAATCAGACATAAAATCTTAGGTTCGATGGAAGAGTGCCGAATTCAACGCTGTGATATTTCGGATATTTGGAAGAAATTGAAATCAATAAGAGATTTATTTTATGTCTTTTCAACAGCTATCACAATTTATGTATTCACTTATAACGATGATTAAGAGAAAATGAAATAAAGTACGCATCCTTATCACTTCGAACTATTATGTCGTCGAATATAATGACGTTTAGATGAGTTATTAGTTTATTTGTAGCTGTTTTCTTCCTCCGTTTGTCCTGCCAAGAAGCAATTAACAAGTTCCCCACTCCTGTTGCTTCCAAGGTAGTCAACTTGCTTGAACTTTCATAAAAATTGTACAACGATTCACCTATCTTATTCCCAACGAATTGACGTCTGGTGAAAATTCATAAAGTATAAATATAGTCGGATTGAATACCTGGTATGATTAGTGAACTGTTCTCCCAAATAATTCTTTGTGCCAAAAACTAAAAAGTGAGAACGAGATTTGTAAATTATTACACCGGACCATACCGCATCATGAAAGAACTAGCTTCTACCAAGTATCATATATACCGTGAGTATTCGTGGAAACTCTTCATAAGACGCCTGCATACAGGCAACTCAGGAGTCAAGTGATTAGGTTTTATTTCGCATATTGCTTGCCCATTGGCTACGTGGGAACAAAACCTAATTGCGTGACGTTTGAGTTGCCTGTACGCAGGCGTCCTATGAAGAGTTTCTACGAATACTCACAGTATATGGTATGTATATATATATATATATATATATATATATATACATATGTATATACCTATAAGAGCACATTACCTCGCCGCGTTTCATCGCAGTCCAGTCGAAGGTTGTTATATCGTATTCAACGAGTGGGGCGCTATGTGTGAATACATCGAAACTGTTGGTGGTATATTTCGATAATTCCGTAATTTGGATTAACGCAGACAATCGCGATGTCGGTCTCTGCTGTCAAACTTACCTCCGCGAACTTATGGCTGTTTGGTAAGTTATCAATTTTTTCGTATGTATACATCACGCAACAATTATTAAAATTCAAAAAATAACACCACAACGGGTACCATAATCACTGAATCATTGTAGTTTCCACAGAAGAGTAAGGTTTCATCAAAAGAAATGTATACGTAAAAGATTTGACAGGTACTATTGTATGTACCTTTAGCTCATGGATTTTCAAAAATATTTTCGGAATGCATGGCAGGATTTGATATGATACGTTTCGCGTCTAGTTTTTGTTTAGCACTACCTGCCGTGTGAATATATTACGATTCGGCTACCGAGGCAATACGAATTCTTGGCCGATTCAGTAGAAATACCTTAAGCACTGAATATCTTCGGTGAAATCTAGGTCGAAATTTGAAAGAAAATCGTTTTCAATTGACATTTTTATCGCAACAGCACCCTGAACGATTGTTTCACAGTTTTTTTTCCATTCATTTATCGGTACCTTGGTTTATTATTCACTTGAATTCAGACGCCAAGAATCCTCGCCAGGTATAAAAGAAAAGAAAAAACAGTAAACGAACTAAGAACTCGTGCGACCGGTTATGAGACTTGGTATATAAATACAAAATGTGATGTTTCTGCTGCTATGAATTTTATTCATATTTCGAATTGTTCATTTCGTTTTACGCTGGGCGACTCGGCCTAATATAATCCCAATCATAGATTGGGCTAATCGCTGATCGGACAAATGTACGAGCGGAGAAACTTGTGATACCGGTCCTAGCACACAGTCAATGATTCAAGAACCAGCGTCACGAACCAAGAATGTAACATTCTGAATCCATTACCTTTTTAATTGTTGAGATTTATACCGAAATGTTATTGAACAAATTTTGGGATGAATACTAGTGGTGGCCAATCCACGGAAGGCGTCATTCACTGGTAGAAGTGCTACGTGCTTCACGTGAAGAATACCCCATTTGTGCTTGTGGTCATATTTCAAAGTATTGTGCGAGTGCGAGATAGGATTTATTGTTTTATTATAATAATACACCTGTCGCATTTCCACTGCAGACATGTGCTGTTTACACTGTACCCGGCAGAGCTGGAGAATGTGGAAGCACAAAGTACATCTGGAATAGTTGATGATTCAAAAAAGTTTCATTTAACTATCCTTCATCATTGCCAAAAAAATGTAAATCCACCCGTTCATATGAAGAGATAGCGTGGCGTGAATATCACTGTAATTAATCATTTTTCTCCAAAATCTTGGAGAGTAGCTTTTCTTACAGCCGGATGGGCTCAAGACGTCTCGTACAATTCTCAGACTGAAGATGTCCATGCTCTAACTAGTGGGTGAGTCATAATTAAATACATCTACATACTTGCCTCATACCTACAGAGCTCAGCTATAGCATAAACGTACTAACACAGGGTTGATTCCGTACAGTTTTTGAATATACCTATAAATGAGGGAAACGACTCTTTGATTCTGAGTGAAAGTTTATTGCATGGATCTTAAAATATCAATCGTCATATCCGTGTAATAACGATAGTATCGTCGTTTAAAATTGAACACGCTGTGGACTAGCAAATGACTAAGAGATATTTTGTATCCACAAGCGTAGCCCTGATTTCGCGATCTATGGCCAGAATAAGCGTCCTTATGATTTTCTCTGCATTTGCGATTACCAATGAATAGTGCAAAACGTACCGATTAAGTCACTGCAGGCTGATCCTTAAAATCAAGTCATTGTTTCCGGCAACGATTGCAGTACAAATTCCTACAATAATGTTGGAGTATTATGTCCGTCTTCAACGAGCATCTTCAAGAGTGGTGAATTCGTCATCATTCGCTTTTCTCTGACAATGAAGCATATCATGCCAAGCAATTATCAGTGATCAACCGATTTCTTGAGCTAGGTGGCCAGTCCCGAAAAAACCCGGATTCATTCGTCGTCGACGAGCATCTGCAAGCTCTTGTTTAACACCACCGCAGCCGGCTAATGGCGAATATGAGTTTGACAGAAATTCTTGTGAGAACATCGCGGATTGTCAGTTTTCTGAAGGCATTGCGCTAGAACCGGGCAGCCAGCTGATCTATCGCTGCAACGCTGGGTATAGAGCGAAAGGAAACACTGAAGTCTACTGTAGATCTCAAGGCAGATGGTCCACCATCCCCGAATGTATTGGTAAGTAACGAAAAGTGTTCTTTTAGTTCATCGAGAGCCCAGTATCAGAATACGCCATGCTTACTGCTTTGTTTATTACAGTTGACAGAATTTGATAGAAAAATTTGAACAATCAAACACTCAGTCTCACAAGTTTTGTATATTCCTTCAGTGTTGATTATTACGTGGGTATATTTTAAGAAGTTTTCGTCAATTAATTCCTTATGATGATGAGTAAGTAAATGAATAAATAAAACATCAGTGAAAAATTCATAACGAAAAAGAAAGTGAAACTGCAGCCACGCTGCTAATGGACTTAACGTTACAAGAGTGCTGGAGATATTTTTGTAAATTTGGTGCAAAAGATACGTTTCAAGACGAAGAACTACCTACTTCTGACGATTCGATTTTGGGAACGAAAGTTATAGCCGATTGAAAAATATAAATCGTTATTCTTGAAAGATCCATATTATGGAAAATAGATCGGATGGAGATCTGACAGATATATTCGGAGTTCATTTCATTCCAAGGAAAATGAGAAATGAATTACCATGATAATCGCAAGGGTCCAGGGTCAGACGTTGAAAAATTCACATGGTTCGCCTACTGTTCAATCAAATATGTAAAGAAAAATCTGCAAATCTTAGGCTCATGCAATTAAATGCCGAGCTATATTTTGAATTCTCTTTTCCAGACAAATTGAATTCGTTGGATTTAAGTTAATCGAGATATTAAGGTAGCGTTTCTTTCCGTGATTCTGATCGATTCTCTTACAGAGGTGAGATGCGACTCTTTGAACTCCGTATCGACTATGGTGTCGTGTACCCGTTTCGGGCAGTGGGTCAATTGTGACACTGCGGTACTCCCGGAAACGCGGGCTGAAGTGGCTTGTCGTCGCGGGTACAAGAAGGACACGGATTTCATAACGACTCGGAGACCAGTCGTGAGTTGCAATGGAAACGGAAAATGGGTGCCGGAGCCCATCAGATGCGTACCAGGTTTGCAAATGATTCCGATTAGTCAGATCATTTTAATAAGATCAGTTGAGCTATTTGACATTTAAATCATCACAGTGATAGTAACTTCCTGCTTCCCTCCTCTTGCGAATCATCTGGATTGATGATACTGCATTGATTCGGATCATGCTTACATCATATTGTAAATGACACGGGCGTTGAGTATCGATGGCCTTCTTATAGCCCGTGAAAATCTCTTCATTTCTTCTTCAGTTACTTCAAAAATCACAATTGCACTCGAGTTGAACAATCATTTGATTATCAGTATACATATGTTCTACATGATCGGGTAATATTGTGGTAAAGAATGAAAGAATTCATAAAAACTATCAACTTGTCCGCAGCCCTAATTCCTTGTCTGGTAATTTCAGTTTGCGGTTTGGTGATAACTCATCAGCAGCCACTCATCCTTGGCGGAACTGTGGCAAAAATTGGCGACTTTCCGTGGCACGCGAGTCTCTTTCTGCAGGTAAACACGGCAAAAATTTTCATTTGTGGCGCAACTATAATTCAGACTAATCTGCTGCTAACTGCTGCCCACTGCGTCTACGACGAGGGAACCAAGACTACGACGCAACCTGAGAAACTCTTCGTCATCACAGGGAACATCTTTCGGGATTATGATTCTCCGGTGCACAATCCCGAGATAGTTAGGAAGGCCAAGGTTGGTTTTCAGCACCCTCTCAAATCTTTTACCATCAGTCATGCGTATCACTGCGAGTCCCTTCGAAAACTGCATATACTGAATTTCCAGATTGTTAAAACCATCTGGCTATCTATTACCGATACTGCTTTGAAATTTCAACCGATTTTCGGAGAGTTCATGGAATTTGATGAAATCTGTATATAGCACGTGATTATGTACACTGGATTTCAGGAGTGACGGAGACCTCAATGCTCGCTTTGATTTCAGGTAAAGCATGTGTATACGTATTGCAACTTTTACGGGCTAACAGGAAACTACGCCTCGGACATCGCGTTGATAATATTGCAGCAGCCGTTTGAGTTCTCCAGTATTCTTCTGCCTGCCTGTTTAGATGATTCCGAATACAGTGAGCAGTTCCTCGAGCCTGGTGTATACGGGAGAGTTGCTGGTTTTGGAAGAACAGAGACAAGCACGACGAGTGGTATCCTGCAGACCATAACGGTGCCGTATGTATCTTACAGTCAGTGCAGGGATTCCAAAAACGGTGTCCAAAATCAGGCTTTCATCAGCAGCGATAAATTTTGTGCGGGTCACACCAATGGTACGTGGAGTCACTTGTCTTATAATTTTTTTGGAAGAGATTAGGGATCATATGCCATCATGGTGGATGTTACGGAAAGTGCAGGTTCAAGTAAATGCATTCTGTCGAGTATGCAGATTCAGATGCACCTCGCTAATGCCAGTCGAGTCATGGATCATCTTTATTTTATAGCTGGATGCATTCATTCATTCATTCTTATTCGATTCCACTCTCATTATAATTAAGGATATGATATAGCACTGTCTCTAATTGCCTATATCAATTCCAGGATCGGCTGTCTGTGAAGGCGACAGTGGTGGTGGGCTGGTATTTAAGAAAGGTGAATTATGGTACGTTCTGGGAATCGTCAGTGTGGGACTCGGCGTCGACATTGATCGTGGTGAGAGAACGTGTGACAGATATTCCTACACCCTTTACACCAAGGTGACTAATTACATGACGTGGATTCAGGACGTGCTGTCTTCCTTGGAGAGCAACCAGCCGTACTCTTCATGCAGACCTGGATTGTAATATCTAATCACGTCCTCTCATGCATTTTTCTTGATTGTATACTAAGATGGAGAAAATTTTTTCTACTTCAGTTCTAATCCACACATGGGAGGAACTGTGACCCCTTCACAAACGACCGTATCTCATTGTTTGGCACCACCTCAGCCAATCAATGGCAAACGCAAGCTCCACCGAGATTTTTGCGACGGTGACGTGGAGTGCAACGTTTCTGAGGGTGCTGAGCTTAAACTAGGTAGCCAGCTAATCTACAGTTGTGACTCTCAGTTTACCATTGACGGAGGCACTGACGTCCACTGCACATCTGGTGGCAAATGGACGGCCATTCCCACCTGCGTCGGTAAATAAATGAAATGGCCAAATGCCGACAAACTCGTAGTCCTATATCTTATACAGGATCTGAAATACCCTAGGTGCCCCCTGCAGCTCGCCAAACGGAGGTTCTGGGGGCTGTACTACTCCGCGTCCGCTGAGCACGGAGGATACTGCCGGTCATGGAATAGGTGTCATTGCCAGGCAGAGTGAGTTACATTTTTCGAACGTTTTCTCGACCCTTCAATCGTATAAACTAAAATTTCTGTCGGCGTTGACTGACTGTTTTTAATAAATTTGTTCAACCCTCGAGCTAACGTACTCACTGTGCTTCTGCTTCTTCAATGTAGATGTGGGGCATTAAAATCTCAAAGGCACCAGCTAGACTATGCACTCTTGAAATTTTTCAATTCATTAGTATATCTACTCTGTCCGCTGCATCTGCTTCCTGGTTCTTGGATAAGCGAATGATGGCATATACATTTCAGAATGCATGGAGTACGCTAAGTATGTCAATACTCGGGCATGCCCACCGTTTGCCGATGGCAATGGAGAACCAGCAAAAGTTTCACGGAGTACGGGAAAAACGAAGGCTGGGCGCATGGAATTCCCACATATGGCTGCGATCGGGTTTGTTCGGGATGATGGTATGATTGGTTGGTACTGTGGTGGTACTTTAATCTCGGAGACCTTCGTGCTGACCACTGTTACCTGTAGCATCACAAAAGTGCTGTAAGTCTTGTCAAATTACTGTTCACAACAATTTCTAGCGAAAGACCGCTCTCATTATGCTAATTCATTACACTATTTTCACATCCTCAGTCTATATTGTGCGCTGTTTATGGTCCGATAGTATCATCGCCTTCTATCCTATTTCCTTAATTTTTAATCAATACATAAAGCGGTAACGCCACATGGGTACGTGTCGGCGATTTGAACTTGGTGCGATCGGTCTACGGAGCCAGCCCCGAGGATCGTCGTGTCGCTGAGCGAATTCCACATCCGGATTACAAACATCCCGTGGAATATCATAATGTTGCACTTCTTCGTCTCGAATCCCGAGTGCCTTTCAACGGTTGGATAAGGCCTGCTTGCCTGCACACATCATCAACTACGGGAACTCAGGAAGCGATAGCAACAGGATGGGGTCGCGCAGAGTGGCGTAAGTCTTTGTCAACCATTCAACTCTCCTAGACGTTATGATAGTAGTGGAGTACAATAAACTGCACTGTCGAAATAATTGGGAATTGAAATTCCAAAATGAATTGATTTCATCGGGTCTGATTCGTAAAAATCTTCAATTAACATTCTTTTCCATACCCCATTCAGGATTTACCCAAAGCGAATTTTTTACCACCGGGTGTTCTCGTCTTTCCTTTCAAGAGCTGTCAGGCTGTTAATTTAGCAATTGAGAGATTAGCGACTGTGATTCAATCTAATCCTAAAATGTTTTTCAGTCGATGACAAATCATCGGATGATCTTTTGAAAGTGACACTGCCCTTCGTCGATCTTGAAGCTTGTAACACACAATGGACTTATGGTATAACGGACGGTAGAGTGCCCAATGGAATAGTCGGAGATTGGATAATCTGTGCCGGATCTGTAGGCAGAGACACTTGCAAGGTATACATACAAAATGAGCTCATCGTGAGTATGCATCATGAAAAATTCATGCCAATGCAGGATGGTTTGTTTTTTTTTCAAATAAATTGCAGACTTGTGCCAAGTAGGTATACTATACGAACGGTTCTATCAACGTTCCAACTCATCTCTGAATATCTGTTTAAACCAACAAAAAAATTATTTCCTAGAAATGTCGTTCAGGCCGAAATTCACTCGTCAATTAGTTCAAAAATAAGACAGTCGTTCATGCAACTACCGATAATGCAACGACTGGCATTTTTACGTTGTATTCATTTGTATTTATGATATCTTTTTCGTTTTTCGGGAAAGAATACGGGAAACCTTACTTCCTCAATGGGTGAACATTAAAGTATCAACGACTTTTTCAGGGTGATTCTGGCGGGCCTTTGGTGATACACAGCGCTGACAAAGTAAAGGAACGTTGCATGTACGACGTTGTTGGAATCACGAGTCTTGGAAGAGCCTGTGGCACTGGGTTCCCTGGGCTCTATATCCGCGTCTACCATTACGTCTCGTGGATAGAGTCTATAGTTTGGGGGCAAGGATAATCCCTATTAAATAAATGTGGATAAATGCGGATAAAAAATGAACGATTTTTTATAAGTTTTCCTTAAAAAAAAAACATTTCTTCCTCAACAAAGTGGAAGACCTCTTAAGAATTTGCCTGATTTTTAACATCTGTAAAAAATTATGTGACCTATTATGAGCTACGTTTTATACTACTTTTTCTCCTACACTTCACTCACAATACACACCTGTAATGTATTATTATAATGATTGAATTATTGTGGTCCACTAAAAATGGAAAAAAGTGGTGATTTACATGATCAGACGTGATCAGGAATTTCGGCTGCTCTCACAAGATGACACATGAATTTTGGACTATTTTCGCTGTGCACTACGTGCACACTAAAATCTTGATCTCGAGCTTGATTTGAAAAAAAAAATATCTTCAAACAAAAATTGTTGAAATTCTTTTATCGTTTTTTCCTTAAAAATATCGGCGCTATATTAGATGTAAATTAATCTACTATCCATTCGATTGAAGGCAATGATTTAATTGTTTGATCTTGAAACTTTGCCATATATCAATTGAGGCCAAGCGATCGAATAGGAACAGTTCCGCACAGAGGGATTCATTGTCAGTGAATCGATGGCCAACAGATCTTGACACATTGGATCTTATGGAACTCGTAATTGTTTTTAGCTCATTGAAAAATATGATTATCTTATTAAGTTGATGATATCTGACGCCTGTAATTTCTAGTTTCAACTTCAACGAAGCTATACGGTAATAAGGTATGTATTTGTTCGTTTATTGGAAATAATTCGATATACACGTCCTTCTGTTATACCGAGATTCAACTCGTGTCAGAAGTTAATTCCTATATACTCTTGCTGGTTTCAAGGTAGTCAACTTATTTGAACTCTCCTAAAAATTCCAAGATAATTTACCTTGTTCGTAACGAATTGAAATCTGGTTAAAAATTAGCATCTCAATATTCAAATCTACGCAGGAGAAATATGTTCAGATTGGAAAAAGCATAAATTAATTCATAAGCGAATTGTCCTACCGATAAATTCTTAATGTCAAAACCTAAAAACAAGATTTGAAAAATTTGTTGCTAGACTGAAACAGGAAATAAAAAAACAATACAAAAAATAAAAAAAAAAAACAACAGTTTCTCCCAGGTAGTCTTTGTGAGAGGACATTACTTCGTCGCGCTTCCTCGCGGTCCAGTCGAAGGTTGCCTTCGCGTGTGTAATGAGTGGGGCGCCAATCGTGAATACGTCGAAGCTGTTAGTGGTTATTCCGATATTCCTGTGATTTCGCGTGATACGAACTATCGGGATGTCAGTCTCTGCCGCTAAATTTATATCCGTGATATTACAGCTGTTTGGTAAGTCATCGATTTTCTCGCAGACTCATATCACGAAATAATCAATAAAATCATAATGGTAAACAAATTTTAATCATTCGTAAAACACCATAATCACTAAATCATCGTCGGTCGTGCAAGAAGAATACGGTCTCATTCGAAGAAATGTATACATATACAAGATTCGACAATCACGAGTTTACCTGTTCATCAATTGTTTGATTAGTACCTTATGTTATGTAATGTGGTCGACAATATTCAATAATTTTGGCATCATTTTATTGTTTCAAATACATGATAGGTTCAGACATGAGACACTGGTCTCATGTCTCGCGTGTGTTCAAAACTACCAGTTATGTAGACCTAGGAATATATTAAAATCGATTCGGCGCACTGATTCGAATTCTTGGACGATATGGCGTACTGATGTTCGATTCGATTTACGAATTAAGAAATTCGTGGATTTAAAGTATTAGATCGCATCGAGATGCCTCGGGCAGGTATTCACGTCAGCTGAACCTCGGGCATCTAGAAAATTTCCGCTTTCACGATCAGCCAGTGCCGGTTATGATGTGGAACTCTAAATAAATATGAACTGCAAATCAACCGAATTTCGGTGTAAATTATGTTTAAATTTTGAAGGGAATCGTCATCAATTGATGTATTTAAATAAGTTTTGCAATTTGTTAGTGCTGATGTGATATAAATAAATTTTTTTTTTTATATTTTAATCGTATCGCAAATATTTTTCCTGGTCGATTCTCAGTAACTGGTTTTACTATATCCTTATATTCTGATGCTAGGCATCCTCGCCAGATAAAAATAATATGAAAATAAAACTGAGAACTTGTACGACCGGTTATGAGACACGGTATATAAATAAATAATGAGATACTACTGTTGTTATGAATTTTATACGTATTCAAAATTTTTGTTCCGTCCCATCATCGGTATATCTTGTTTCGACATGTTCCTATTTCTCGATTTCCTATTCCGAAAAAATACATGAAACAAGATGAGATACTGACGCGACCGATTATGTCACGCAGTTAATGATTTAAGTACGTGCGTCATGAACAACGATTGTAACATTCCAAATATCTTTAACCTTTTCAATTTTGAAATTCATAATAAAACGATTTGAAATGAACTTTCACACGCATACTATATACCAGTGGTGATCAACACACGGTAGGTTTTCCTCGTTAGCAGAGGTGGCACAGTGTATTGTGCGAGCGCGTGATAGGATCTACTGTTTTATGATGATGGTAAAATAGCTGTCATATTTTCACTGCAGACATGTGGTGTTCACACTCTACCCGGCAGAGCTGGCGAATGTGGATAGCACAACTATTCCCAGCTATACTAAGCGAGTTGTCAGAAGCACAAAGTACATGTCGCAATCGATGATTCGAAAAAGTTTCATTTAACCATCCTTCATTATTGACACAAAATGTAAATCGACCCTCTCATATGAAGAGACAGCGCGGCGTAAATATCACTGAAATTATTCGCTTTTCTCCAAAATCTTGGAGAGTAGCTCTTCTTGCAGTCGGATGGTCTCAAGATGTCTCGGACGATTTTCAGTCTGAAGATGTCCACGTTCTGCGTAGTCGGTGAGTCATAATTAAATACATGCATATATTCACCTTATACCTATCTAGCTCCGCTGCAGTATAATCTTAATGCCACACGGTTGGTTCTACTGTCTGGTATGGCTTCTACTTTCTTAATATTTTACTGAGAAAACAATGTTCCGATTCTGCGTGGGAGTTTATCATATCTGATAGCGGGCGAGGTTATTAAGAACCATTTATGTAGACGATGCCAAAAATCCCATCTGAGGATCTTTGTTCAAGTACTTTCGGGCAGGTTGCCAGGCGAATGACCACATAACTTGGTATAGCCATGATGGTCCTGCGAATGGCTCACAAATGTGTTGTGCTCGCAAGAGCAGCCCCAGTTTGGCAATCATGTTTCGATTAGGTTTCAGTTTTATTTTGACTGAATTTGTGATTATCACTTAATGCCGCGAAAAATAATGAGCAGCTTACACATCAATGGTTTTTTTTTTAACAGATCACTGTCCCCGACAACGAATGCAACACAACTGCCAAGTTTACTAGCAGAATATATTCGCCATCGACGAGCATCTCCGAACGGGGGAGCATCCTGTTTCGCACCTCCACAGCCAGCCAACGGCCACTGGAGTCTTGATCGAGCCTCATGCGAGTACAACAACGACTGCACACTTCCTGAAGGAACAGCGGTGGAACCGGGCATCCAGCTTACCTATCATTGCAATTCCGGGTATAAAGCTACAGGAAACACCGATGTCTACTGCAGAACCCAAGGCAACCAACGACGGTGGTCGCCCATTCCCCAGTGTGTCGGCAAGTTGAAACAAAAAATATTTGATTTCAGTGGTACATCGATAAGGATCTCTCTACACTGGTACTGAGAATGATAGTTTGCAGATTTTAAACGAGAACAACGGAAATTTGTCGGGCCTCGCAAATATCAAATATATGTATATTAACAAATTAAAATGTCAAACAGCGTCAGGAATAAATTGCAAACATTTTTCGCACATTATCTAATCCTATTAAGCGTTGTTCAACGCCAAATCTCTATACGATGTCGCAAGGATAATTCAAAAAAATTTGCAAATCTAAAACTCGTTTACCCAAATACTGAGATATTTTCGTTCCTGTTTCCAGGAGAAGAAAGATAACATGGTAGAAAATCGAGAAAGTAAGACAGCCTCACATTTTCTGATATTGACCGATTGTGTTACAGCGGTGACATGCGACTCTTTGAATTCTGCATCGACTACGGTGGAGTGTACCCGTTTCGGGCAGTGGGTGGATTGCGCCACTTCGGCGCCTCCGGGGACGCGGGCTGTACTGAATTGTCGTCACGGATACAAAAAGGACACTGTCTTCATAACATCCCGAAGATCTGTCGTGAATTGCCTTGGGAACGGACGTTGGGATCCGCAGCCAATCAGATGCATGCCAGGTTTGTTGAGGATCTCGACTAGCTCTCACACTAGTTTCTCACAACAAGACGAACAAATTTAGTTGGGCTCAAAATTATTACAACAATATTGAAACGAGTCCCGTGTATTGTGATTTCAGTTTGCGGTTTAGCAGTAACCAATCAGCAGCCGTTTGTCTTGGGCGGGACTTTGGCAAAAGTTGGCGAATTTCCGTGGCACGTCAGTCTCTTCTCGCAAGTAGATTTACCATCAGGAAGCAACAAAGTCTTTTTATGCGGTGCTACCATAATTCACACCAATATTGTGATGACTGCCGCCCACTGCGTCTACGACGAGAGAACCCAGACCACGCATGATCCCAAAAAACTCCTTCTCATCACGGGAAATATCTTTCGCGACTACGATTCTGAAAATCATGATCCCAACATCGTTAGGAAGGCCACGGTTCGTTCGTACCACTCGCTTTCATATTCTTCCAGCTACTATTCCGAACTCGTATTCCAGCAAGTTATTTTGAATTCTTTGTTGTCCGTTCACGGACTAGTCACTTAGAAAAAGTGCGTATATTGAATTTCTAGTATTCATAGTTATCTGATCTCCAATAAATTCATCAGATTTAAAGATTGCAGAAGATCTTATAAATTTCTTTTGAATTCGTGGAATTTCGTACATCGGTATTCCTACACTGTACTTCAGGTGTGACTGACTCGTCGATGTTCGTATTCATTTCAGGCAAAGAACGTCTACACATCGTGCAACTACTACGGATTATCAGGAAACTACGTCTCGGATATCGCGTTGATAGAATTACAGCAGGCGTTTGAGTTCTCCGGTATTCTTCTGCCCGCCTGTTTGGACGATTCAGACAGCAGTGAACAGTATCTCGAGCCTGGTGTATACGGAAAAGTAGCTGGGTTTGGGAAAACAGATACAGCCCCGTCCAGTGCCATCCTGAAGACCATAACAGTGCCCTACGTATCTTACAACCAGTGCAAAGCTTCCAAGAACGGTGCCCAAAACCAGGCTTTCATCAGTGGCGATAAATTTTGTGCGGGTTACAACAATGGTACGTAGGGTGTCTTATCTTTTTTATCATTCCACGAGGAAAGGATAATACGCCCTTACGGTGAACGCAATAGACAGTATGGGCCAAAATAGCATTCTGTCCAGTTTTCAAATTAGCAAAATCCTGGAATTATGTATACCTCTGTCGTGTCGTGGCGGAATTATAAAAGTTTTGTATTTTCTAGCTCTAAAGATGTTACATTGCCACGTTGGCTTTTTTCTTCTGAATGGATTCCACTGATATTATAATTGAACACTGAATATGCCACTATTTCTAATTAGATATCAATTTCAGGATCGGCTGTCTGTGAAGGTGACAGCGGCGGTGGGCTGATGTTTTATAAAAGCGATCTATGGCACGTTATGGGAATTGTCAGCGTAGGACTCGGCGTTGACTTTGACAACGGCGAGAAGACGTGCGACAAATATTCCTACTCTCTTTACACCAAGGTTTCTGCTTACATGCCGTGGATTCAGGACGTGTTGTCCTCTGTGGATCGCAACCAGCAATATCCTTCATGCAACCGTGATCCGTAATACCTTTTTACGTCCTCTAATTCTTCTGTTTTGATTGTGTCACGACACATCTTGAGGGGAGGGTCTACCAGATTTTTACTGGCCTGCCTATTTTCTCGGATTGCCCCGTTTCGACGAAATTCGAGAAAATAGGCAGGCCGGTAAAAATCTGGTAGACTCTCCCCTTAAAGCACTGTGAAAAATCACAAGTATGGTTATCTGTGAGAGTAAAAGCAGCATTTAACGGTCGGTGGCTCGATAATACTTCTTTTTCAGTTCTTTGCCCCTTTACGTCTATGAAGAGGTCATGAAAAATGCTCAATGAATGATTATCTGATTTCTCAAAACAGAAGACCACCGGCGACGGCACCCACAGCACAAAAGCCAACTGTAACATGGCAGTTGCCTACAGCAACGCACAGACCTCCAAGTGCTGCGACGGATAAACCGACAAGTGCTTCACCGGATGTACAGACTTTAAACGCCGCCGAATCCAATTGTGTCGCACCACCGCAGCCATCTCATGGCACATGGAGGCTTCACGCTGATTTCTGCGACGGAAATACAACTTGCTATCCTACGGAGGGTGCTGCGTTAAAATCGGGTAGTGTACTGATCTACGAATGTCCTTGGGGAATCGAGGGTGACGGAACTGCTGATAGCCACTGTGGAGTCGCAGGAACAAGAATGCTTATTGCCATCTGCAGCGGTGAGTGGAAAAAGTACTTCTTCGGAGTTTCACAGCAGTTTCAATCTGTTTAAAAAATACTCTTCATAATATCTCGGACTGATGCTGGTTGATGCACAGGATGAACACAAGTAATTCATCAGAAAGTCATGATACTTTCCTACCGTTCCGAACAAAATTGGTTAGTCTGGAATTTTCTGATTTACAGGACTTTACAAGTCAGATTGTGGCTGTTCCGAGAACACTTTGTGCTTCCAAACACCTATCTTGAACGCCGATGGTACATTCGACGGAAGGTAAGTACATTCAGTTTGGGGTAATAAATTTGCAAAATATCGTTGAAAATGTTAATTCATTACTGTTCTGGTTCCATGATCAGATTCACCTTCCGCCGTTGCATTCGCAGTCATGACGTCTGTTGTGCAAAAGCGAGCTGAGTGTTTATTCGGTTTTTCGGTAACAAGAAAACCTAAATGACAGCACCACGAGAACAACCTGACGTGCAATTTAAACAAATTGAAAAGGGATTCGACAGAAATTTTTTCGAATTTCCCTTCGCTTTATCTTGTTAAAAAATTATTACTACCCATATTTTATAGGCCAATACACAACATAGTGGCATTTGTTATAAAATTGTGCATTATAATGGTTATTATTTAGTTATATAGACGAAATATACCTATAATTTTAGTAAACTTTGTAACTCAAGCCTAGACAGTAATTAAAATTAATACAATAAAAATAATTTTACACAATCCGAATGATCTTGCGTCACTCAATCACATAGGGTAGTAAAATTCATGTTAAGTTTAGAAACTGTCCGATTTCTCGGGGTTGGATTTCATTTCATTCACTTCTGAAGTATGAGAATTTCCACAATGCAATTCATTTATACCTATTCCCGAAGATTTGTAAATTTTGCAGAAAAATCGGACCGAGATAAAGAAAAAAAAAAAAAATACAATTTTTGATCTTCGTTAGCCTAAAATGATGATAAAATTGTGGTTGGAATTGCGCTAAGAAGTGCACAAGAAATTAGGGTTGTATTGTGCTTGGAGTATTCTGCGAACTTACAAATTCTACTCGAGTATTACTACGAACTGACAAATCAAAAAAGAAATATCCTAGAGGTTGATTGAAGAAATTAGTTCCGTTAATTGACGAAGAATGCCTCGTATGTAAGAGAAGGATTCCTCGCAGTCCAGTCCAAGGTCATTTCAAGTATTTAATGAGTGGGGCGCAATGTGAATATGTCTATCATTTCGATTGTTACAGACGATCAGGATGGCAGTCTCTGCTGACAAATTAATATCTGCAAACTTATGGCTATTTGGTAAGTTATCAATTTTCTCGCGGACACATATCACGTAATAATTGATCAAATTCCAAAAAATAAAAGAAATCTTAATGAATCGTGATATATCATAATTTATCATAAGTGTCGCTTGTCTAAAAAGGATACGGTTCCATTCGAATGAAACGATTTTACCTGTACCTGATCGATTTCCGGCTAAACTATTCATTTTCTGAAAACCTTTATTGATACGATGTGTGACGACAGGAATCATCGCCAAGAAAGTGAAGGAAGAAAAAAAATCATGAGTTGAATGAAAATATTCAACTGCAGCATTAGTTAACCCAATCATAACAGTGACAGAAAGTTCAATCTTATATCAGGACTAATTTACTCTAATCTAGTAGCGGTTGTTTTCTTCAATTTTCGTCAATTTTTACTTTTTTGTCCATCACTTTTTTTTTCTCAAATTATTGTTTGAACAAATATTCATGTTGCGAGGATTGGGCAAACCATTGCGGTTAATTATTTCCGTTCAACTCACAAATTTGATTCTGATCTTATTCCATAGAGCTTTCCAATTTTGGATCTGTATGAGAATTTTTTAGAAAGGGTCAAAAGTCCAGGATTTCTGAATAACTTTTTCCATTTATAGATTCTGAAAGTCGATAAAAAATATTCTATAATTAAGGGGGGTGCCAAGGTAAGAGAAGAAAAAAATGTTCATCGTATTCAATATTTTATTACAGTAAGAATGACGGACGGAAATGTGATAGTACTGCTCTCATGATAGTTTAATCTTTCAGCACAACCATCTATCAGAATTCTTTTGCTGCATCGGCCATGTATTTATGGAGAAGTTTGCCTTCGTCTGTGAAGGATACATCGTCACTTGACTTGTTTGAGTCTCGATGTTTAGCGCATCTTATGGCGATTGATGCTAGTGGGACTGCTACGGTACCCAGTGCGAAGCTCTAGCCTATAGTGTGTCTAAGCCTTGTGTCTAAGACTTCGTTACTGCAGACTATTATATCTACACCGTTATTATTCATACCTTATTTAGGCAATCAAATAGTATATTTGTGTAACGAAGTAACTTCTAAGTCTATTCTTTGCTATTCCGAAGTTTATCTGTTATGGCATAATGTATGTAGCTAAAAGTTTTCTGGATTTTGCCTCACGACCCATTATGAGGTTAAGGTATAATAAATTATATCTAATCTAATCTAATCTCAATATTGTATAACTGAATTTCAGGAGTGACTGACTTGCCGCTGTTTGTATTCATTTCAGGTGAAAAACGTGTACGTGTCTTGTAAGTACCACGGTCTGAAAGGAAACTACGGCTCGGACATCGCGTTGTTAGAATTGCAGCAACCTTTTGTGTTTTCCGGCATTCTTCGACCCGCCTGCTTGGATACTTCCGGCTTTGGCGAGCAATTCCTCGAGGCTGGTGTATATGGAAAAGTTGCTGGTTTTGGGAGAACAGAGACAGCCGAGACTAGTAGCGTCCTGCAGACTCTGATGGTGCCCTACGTATTGTACAGCGTCTGCAAGGCTTCGAAAACCGGTATCACAAACGAGGCTTTCATCTCCAACGACAAGTTTTGTGGCGGTTACAACAATGGCCCACGTACCATTGTTGTCTTATCTTTTCATTATTTCACGGAGAAGGGATCAAACGCTTTCATGATGGACGCAATGACCAGAACGGGTCAAAGCAGAGATGTCTGAGCATTCTATCGACTTCCAAAATTAGTTAAATCCTGGAATTATAAACACTCGTATCATAATTAAGAATAGAATGTAGCACAATTTATAATTGCGTATTAATTTTAGGATCGGCTGTCTGCGATGGTGACAGCGGTAGCGGACTGCTGTTTAAAAAAGGCGACGGCATGTTATGGGAATTGTCAGTGTGGGACTCGGTGTCAGCTTTGACAAAGGCCAGACAACGTGCGACAGGTATTCTTACTCTCTTTACACCAAGGTATCTATTTTCACGAAGTGAAAATCTACTAGCGGCCACATCTACTTGTTCCGTACCACCGCAGCCGTTGCACGGCACATGGAAGCTTCATGCTGATTTCTGCAAGGGTAACATAACTCGCTCTCCTTCCGAGGGTGATTTTTTGACACCGGGAAGTGTGCTAATCTATGAATGTCCCTGGGGAATCGAGGGTGACGAAAGTGCCGATAATCACTGCGGAGCCCCAGAATCAAGGATGCTTATCACCATATGCGGCGGTAAGTCGAAAAAATCGGAACTTCACTGCAGTTAAACCTATGTTACAAATTACTCTGTAAAATATCTTCGGCTGCTATATAGTAGGCCAAACATTTCATTATGCGCACAGGGTGAGTCGAAATAATTCATTGAAAAATCGTCGACAAATTTTCTAATGTAGGTACAGCAGTTTACGAGTCAGATTGTGGCTGTGTCGAAAATGATCTGTGTTTCCAAACACCTGTTACGAACAAGGATGGTTTGTTTAATGGAAGGTCAGTATACGTTCACGGTGAAGTTGTGAATTAGCAAATATCGATGTAAATGTCGATTTATAACCATTTTGGTTTCATGATCAGATTCAAATTTCGCCGCTGCGTACGCAGCCAATACGTATGTTGCCCACAAGCGGGATAGGAATCGATTGGATTTGTCGCAGACAAGCCACCAATTGAATGAAAACACCTCACTTGGATGGCAGCACCACGACATCATTCAAACGCATGAGAAAATGATTGGACATACATCTTTACGATCTCTCCTTTCGCTTTTTCTAGTTCAAAATTATGGCCACTTACGTTCCAATGGTCATATATGCAGGAAGTTTATAAAATATTGTGCTCATAACTATTGAAATCTATTCACCAGAGTTGATTTCACCTATTCCGTTTACTGCGATGTGAATTAATGAGATAATCTAATAAAAACAATACGTGAAGACGTTCGTTATACCAACACCTCGCTTTTTATTTTAGCCCAAATGACTGCAGGATGTACCGAGTAAATGAAATACCTATACGACTTACAATAAGACATAATCTGTATATTCTGATGATATAGGGCTGCGGATGCGCATTCAAAACACAGATCTGATTACACGATCATAAGTAGATTCGAAATCGGTTTATGTTTTCTCGCAATCTAATGAAAGCTAACTGACAAGTCGACGATTCCGCGGAATAACCGACTATCTTGAAATTTGCTTGGAAAAGCGTTCATTCACAGTTTTACTCTACAAATCGGCTGGCTCGAGTTTTGCTGTAGCTGTTTACCCAAGCGGAATTCGAAATGCTAGGCTTCTTCAGGATATTTCGCTTATTCCCCACGGTCGTCGAGGTATCCTACTTCTATCGCTTTCAAGGTGAGGCTCTTCTTCGAAATCGTTCAATCATCACATTAAGTCTTGTAATTACGGAAAGAACGTGATGCTTTCTGAGCGACTCGTCCTTCTATTCTCCAGTCTGAAGTCATAATATGAAACCAGTACAATCGTAAGAAGCCGAGCGGATCGGCAGCTTATGTGAAGGCGTGAAGGATATGAGATTTCATTTTTTGTTGATATTGATCTCGTTTCAATTGAAATGAAGCTCACATGATCGGTGAATAATAAGTTGAAATGGAAAGTGGACATTATTTTACGATACCATACTGAACTACGACAAAAAATATATAGGTACGAGAACATTATTCCGCTGAGCTTCGTCGAGGTCCAGTTCATGGTCACTGGTTCTGTTGATAAGTGGGGGGCTGAATGAATACGTGCGAGTTATTAGTGGCGTTTTGATATTTCAGTGATTCCGTTTGAAACTGGCTATCGTAATGCCGGATTCTGCGGTAAAATTTACCTCCACGTGCTTTCTGGCTTTATGGCTTTCCGGTGAGTCGTCAATATAATTATGATACATAACGCTGTTCTCACCAATAGGGGTAGATATCATTAAGTAATTCAAAAAATCTCGCAAATCAAAGATATCGTTGAACGCTTTAAGGACGATTCAGGATACATTATAATTCCTCCGTCGCATCCACGCTACCCAAGATGAACAAGGCCTTCGAAACTTTTGATATAGTGTCATCGAAAAGGTTCTATTTAATTTTTCTGCACTTCTATGTTGGAAATATATGTTAGGTTTATCATTCATCTGATATCTGATCGTTTAGATTCGGAAGTACTATTTGTGTAAATCTCTCATTCAGAAATTCATGAATTTAAAGCATTGAGAAGTACCTATGAATGAATTTGAGCAGGGCTTTCCACAATGTGTATCTGATATTGTCGCGTCAAAGGTCTATCTGATTTTCCCAATTTCTATGCGGATTAGAATTATCTTTCCTGTGTGATTCTTGGGTAACTTGATGGTGTATGAAATTATATCTTCTATATGTGATAGCCGACCGTGATCCCCACCTAGTAAAGAATTCCAAACCAGATGAGAACTTGTTCAACCGGTTATCACTCGCGTCATATCAGTACGTCATGTACCGCGAATGTAACCTGACGAACCGCTACCTTCACTTTCGCACATTCTGGCCTGCAAGTTATTGAATGAACTTTCCGATTGATTCATACAACAGTGGTGGGGAATCTGTGGCAGGCTTGCCTCTAATTGGCAGTTAATGACAGCGGCACGCGCTGCACTTGAAGAATACCCCGTTCGCGTTTGTTTATTATGTTATTTTTTAATTTTATTATGTTATTTGAGATGCTTTTCACTTTCTGGCTATAATCCAGTAAATGAAAAGTACAGAGTAGATTACCCACTCAATGACTCACACTGTTCAGAGGATTTTATAAAATAATCCTTCACCAGGGCCACAAAATTTGAATCGATTTCTTTTGCACAAAAGAAACAGCGCGTCGCAATTGTATCTGGAATTGAATTAACCTTTTTATCTACTCTTGGACAGCTCTTCTTGAATGTGGAGGGAATCAGGTTGTCGCGAACAATTCTCAGTTGAATGATGTACGAGTTCTAAATACTGGGTGAGTCATAATCAATCACGTTTGTATTTGCCATATTAGCTGATTTTTTGAATCAGATCACTATTCTGCCGGCAGTAATTGTAATATCAATAACACATTCACGTGTGCTGAAATTGTTGTCATTAGCGATTCTTTAACGGTAGAGCAAAACATGCCGATCAATTATGAGTGATCAGCCGACTTTTTGAATCAGATCAACGTTCCTGACGGAAACCGGATATATTCGTCATCGACGCGCCTCCACAAGCGAAGTGACGTCCTTTTGTTTGACACCACCGCAGCCAGCTAATGGCGAATATAAGCTTGACCGATATTTTTGCGATGACATTGTGGACTGCAAAGTTTCTGTGGGATCTCCGCTGGAACCGGGCAGCACTCTGGTCTATCGCTGCAGCCCCGGGTATAGAGTCGAAGGAAAATCCGACGTCAACTGCAGAGGCCGAGGCAAATGGTCGCCCATCCCCGAGTGTGTCCGTAAGTGAAACATAAGAGATTGCTTCCTTTGATTCGTTGATGCAGATTTTTCCTCATTGCTGCTTCAATCGGTGACGTTGGCAGTTTTAAACAAGGAAATTTGAAACAAACGGGTTTAATCATTTTCACCAACAGCGTAGATTCTTCCAACGTCGGGTATTTGATCATCAATGTACGAATACAAATTTTATGAATAAGTTCAGATATAAATTGTGAAAATTTGTACGCATCATCTGATCCTAATCTTCGATCAATATCGAGACGAAATTATGGAGAGTAGGAATATCAACATGACGTATTCGTACAAAATAATACTTACAAAATTGCACATTTGAGGTTTGTTTACCCAAACTCAGAAATAGATATTGATATTTTCGATCCTCTTTCGCAGAAGAAGTTAATTGAGCAAGAGGTAGAAAAAACGCAAATTGAGAAGAAGAGGAAGCATCACCTCATGTGATTCTGGTCGATTATGTTATAGCGGTGAAATGCAACACTTTGAACTCTGCATCGACTATGGTGTCATGCACCCATTTCGGAAAGGAGGTGAACTGCCACTCTCCGGTACCCCCAGGGACGCGGGCTGAGGTGACATGCCGTAATGGTTATAAGAAGGACACGGACTTCGTAACAAACCGTAGAGGGGTCGTCAACTGTGATGTGAACGGAAAATGGAGCCCGCAGCCCATCAGATGCGTACCAGGTTTGCGAACGGTTCCGAATAGCCAGCCTTGCTCAACAAGACGAACAAAGTTATCGTTTATCAGTCAAATCGTGGATCAATCACATTGTAAATTATTGGTAAAACTTTCGGATTGGTTGTAGCTTAAATTGCTCGAATGGTGATTTCAGTTTGTGGCCGTGCGATAACCAATCAGCAGCCGTTTGTCTTCGGAGGCAGGCCAGCGAAAATCGGCGAATTTCCGTGGCATGCGAGTCTCTTCGAGCAGGTGGATTCGCCATCAGGCATCTTGAAGAATTTTTTATGCGGTGCTACTGTAATTCATACCAATCTTCTGCTGACAGCTGCCCACTGCGTCTACGACGAGAGAATCGGGACCACGACGGATCCCGGGAAACTGTTCGTCATCACAGGAAACATTTTCCGGGACTATGATTCTCCAGTGCATAATTCCGAACTTGTTAGAAAAGCGGCGGTTAGTTTTCATCACAATTTCACGTTTTTTCTTGGCTTAGTGTTCTGAAATAACTACCTGCACTTCATTTTCAGATTTTAGGGATTATCTAAAACTGAATACAAGTTCATTCTATAAGGTTTCACAGGATTTCAGGAGCGACTGACTTCCTGATGTTAGCTTTGATTTTAGGTGAAAAACGTGTACACGTTTTGCAACTACTACGGGCTAACAGGAAACTACGCCTCGGACATCGCCTTGCTAGAACTGCGGCAGCCGTTCGAATTTTCTCACATTCTTCTACCCGCCTGTTTAGACGATTCGGAATACAGTGAGCAGTTCCTCGAGCCTGGTCTATACGGAAGAGTTGCTGGTTTTGGAAGAACAGAGACAGGCACGACCAGTGGTATCTTACAGACTCTAACGGTGCCCTACATATCTTACAGCCAGTGCAGGGCTTCCAACAACGCTGCCCAAAATGTGGCTTTCATCAGCAGCGATAAATTCTGTGCCGGCTATAACAACGGTATGTGGCGACGCTTACCCTCTGATTCTTGACTTCTATTGACCCGTTTCATCCAGCCTTAAACTCAGCGAATTTCGAGAATTATGCACCGCGCTAATTTCTGTATAATCTGAAAGCTGGTAAAGCTCCAATCTTTATCTCCTTACTCCGCAGACATTAGTACATCACCATGTATGTATTCCTGTTGCAACTCACGTCAATAATATCACAAGATTGAATAGAACTATCTTTGATTGCATATGTATTGCAGGATCGACTGTCTGTGACGGTGATAGTGGTGGTGGGCTGGTATTCAGGAAAGGCGAACTATGGTACGTTATGGGGATTGTCAGCGTAGGACTCGGCGTTGATACTAGCACCGGCGAGACAACATGCGACAAATCTTCCTACACCCTGTATACGAAGGTATCCATCCACATGGCTTGGATTCAGGACGTGTTATCCTCTGTGGAGCGCAACCAGCGATACCCGTCATGCAGCCGTGATTCGTAATACCTGATTATGCCCTGTATTTTTTCTGATTTTCTTGTATAACAGGATTCCCTGAAACACCGCATAAAGAATATCTAACCGTTGGCCATTTACCATAGCAGCTTTGATTTGACTATCTGTTGTCTGATGACGTTATCTGTGGTTATTTTCTAAGCACCCGCAGATCCACCAGAATGACTCGGCAAACGCTCATTGAATGATGAGTCAATTTTTGAAATAGGCAATCGTCAACGGAAACTTCCGTAACCTCAACTCCGACGTCGCGGCCCGGTATTACACCAAATGTGCCACACTCCTGTTTGGCTCCACCGCAGCCAACCAACGGTAGACGGAAGCTCCATCGAAAATACTGCGAAGACGACAGCGGTATGGATTGCGACATTTTACCGGGTACTAAGGTGAAGGCAGGCAGCCAGCTGGTCTACCGTTGTGGCTCCATGTTCAGTACTAAAGGGAACACTGACGTCTACTGCCTAGATAGTGGAGAATGGACGCCATTTCCCACTTGCACTGGTGAGACAATAGGTTTCTTGATCGGCTATAAACTGCAGGATGAAGTCCGCTTCATGAAGTATTCTCTCAAATAGCTTTGGTCGAAGCAAAATATTGCAATCAGGCCAAAGTAATCGCACAATGTTTCTTCAGGATGTTTTGGTTTACACATGAACTGTAATTGCTTAGTCTTCGAGTTGGAATAGCCTTGGGCGTGCTGAAAACTTAATGAATGAAGTAATTTGAATTTAGGTCGGGACATTTCAGGTGATTCCTGTAATACGACAAACGGCAGTCTTGGGACCTGCACTGTGCTGAAGGACTGTCAGCCAATATTGGAAGAACTGAAGGTCGGAAGACCACCGGACCAGCAGTGCGGGTTTTTTGGAGTTGAACCGATAGTTTGCTGTCCAATAAGTCCGCCTATGGTGATGCCGACTTTCCTTCCCCCCCATGCAGAGAGTCCAGGCAGTGATGGGAGAGGTGCAATAGCTAGGCGGAGTGAGTCCCATTTTTGAAACGTTTTCTCTATCCTTCAATCTTATAAACTGAAATTTTCACAAAACCACCCACCTGACCCACCAGACTCAGGAGTCTTGAAATTTCACATTTTATTATTATCTATTCTCTCCCTTGAATCCGCTTCTTGGTTCTTTGATGAACGAACGATGACGTTTTCATTTCAGAATGCATGGAGTGGTCTCGGTATGTCAATACTTCGACTTGTTCCACGTCTGTCGTTGACAATAAACAGCCGTCAGAGTTCTCGTCTCTGGGAAAAATAAAAGCTGGGCCCATGGAATTCCCACATATGGCTGCGATCGGGTTTGTTTCGGAGAATGACAAGATTGATTGGAATTGTGGTGGTACTTTGATCTCGGAGACCTTTGTTATGACCAGCGCTGTCTGTACCAACTCCTTCGCACTGTAAGTCTCGTCAAGTATTGTCCACAAAAATTTCAAGATAAAGATCGCTTTTATGCCGCTGAAATGCTGCTGATTCATTGGACCAATCTCACTTGCATAGTTTACATTGTAGACTGTCCATGGACGGATAGTATCATTGCTTTTTATCCCATTTCTTTCACTTGTAATCAATACGCAGGGGTGACGCCACATGGGTGCGTGTCGGCGATTTGAACTTGGTGCGTTCGGACGATGGAGCCAGCCCCGAGGACCGTCGTATCGCTGAGCGATTTCGACATCCGGATCACAAATCTCCCCTTGCGTATAATGATATTGGACTTCTTCGTCTCGAATCTCCAGTGCCTTTTAATGATTGGATAAGGCCGGCTTGCCTGCACACCGCACCGACTACTGGAACTCAGGAAGCCATAGCGACTGGATGGGGTAGATTGGACTGGGGTGAGTGCTTATGCATCCGTTACAACTTTCTCATTTGCCACAATAGCCGTGAAGTAGTGCTTTACACAAAATCCATCACCGAGTACTAACGCGTCTAACGTGTTGTTAGGCTTGTGCGGAAATTCGTTGGAATGATTTTAAACGATTTCACATGAGTCCGAGAATACCCGTCATTTAAACCCACGTTTTCTCGATGACCAATTGCAAGTCGATATAGAATTGAGCCGAAATGAATTTCAAATGTTGTATCAAACCATACTGCCGAAATAATTGCAAATCGAAATTTCAGAATGATTTAATTTTATTGTATTTCATTCGTAAAAATCTTCAATCAACACTCTGTTTCCTAGCTCATTCGAGATTCATCCGAATCGAATTCATTTAACCAGGTGCATTTATGATTCCTCTGTCAATTCAGCAATGAAGGCATCATCCTCTCTGATATGATCTTCCAATTTGTTACAGCCGATGACGTAGGATCGGATAACCTTATGAAAGTGACACTGCCTCTCGTCAGTCCCGAAAATTGTAGGGCGCAATGGAATAATGGTTTGAAAGACATAAAGTTACCCAACGGAATAGCCGGCGATCAGATGATCTGTGCCGGAGGCAAAGGTAGAGACACATGCCAGGTATGAATACAAACCATCTTATCGTGAATACCCATTATAAAAAATTCATATCAATGCAGGAATATATGAATGAATGCGATGAATTTCGCATACTGGGTCGAACCTGTTCTTCATAAATCATCGAACAAATCCATTTCGCATTATTCTGTAGCGCCGTTTCCGGCCTCTGGCAAATTATTTTGCGGTCGCTAAAAATGCTCTCAAATAATAAAATCTGCTCTATTTGAAATTTTTTTTTTCCGGTCACTGCCCAGTGCGGAACATCTTCCGTCGCACAATCATAAAAACTCAATCACACAATGTGTGATATTGAAGTAACAATAATTTTTTCAGGGTGATACTGGCGGGCCTTTGGTGATAAAGAGCACGAAGGAACGCTGTATGTACGACGTTGTTGGAATCACGAGTATTGGAAGATTGTGTGGCTACAGTTCCGCGATCTACACCCGCGTCTATCATTATGTCCCATGGATAGAGTCTATCGTTTGGAAAAAAGGATAATTCCTATCTAAAAATACGAATAGCATCTTCATAGGTTTACATAATTCCGTCACTTCACTCTAGAATAACGTTTGTATTACAACGATCTTGTTCAATAAAAAGACATTTATTTCGGTACCACCATATGTACTAATTATAAAATTATAAAATTAGTATCCGGGCTAATCGACATTTTTAGTTTTATGCATAACTTTACCGTACGTCAATGAATGTCTCTTCCGATTTTCAAACCTTCAGCCAAGATAGGTAGAGTAACCATCAACAAATCATCCTACCAGCTCTGTAGTATTGTTCATTAGTGTGCATTGTAGTGGCGATGGTACGCTGACATATTTCAATTCATTGTCGTTAATTCCATTCGGTATAGAAATAAGATAAAGAAGTTGGGTGAAATTAACTAGAAATTGTCATCTGCTTAATAAAATCTTTGTTTTCAAACACAATTTTCCAGGTTTTTTTTTTTATAGGCTCCTTTTATTCTAGTTTTTCCGTACGTCTCAACCTCATGAAAAAGAAATACGCCTGTCCTCGGAAAAGAAAGAAATCCAAACGAACGATTTCAGTCTTTCTGGTGCCTGAAAAAAGCCTAAAAAATTATTTAAATGAAAGGAAAAAATAACCCCATCTTGAAAATTGCAGGGTCTTTTAAGTACAAGGAGATCTAGCTACAGTCCAATTTTCATAGAAAAAAAAAAATTAGGCCCTCTGGTCACAGGACAGAAAACAAAAATACATTGTAAAATTCGTGGGCAAAAATATTTTGTCGAAAATGTCACAGCGTGAAAGGTGGGAGTTTTTTGATTCTAGAGCACTGGTTGAAAATATTTTTTGGACTCCCCCGAACCAAAGATACGTAGGTTTGAAGATAGTGCGGTGCGCTCGAAAACTGATTTTTTCATTTTTCGTAAATCCAATAACTTCCGAACCAGTTGAAATCGGGTGGTATGGTATGGTATGACTCTGGGTATGTTGTTAGGGATTGGCCAAGAACCAAAATCTCGTGCAACATTAAAATCGGTAATTCATGCGCAAAAAAGTGTCCCAGATGAGCGAGAATACCCCATATACAGAGCGATTCTGTGGGAAAATCACGCGCCTAAAAGGTAGGCTAACAGGAAACGCCTGAATTGAGCAGATCAAACATCGACGATTGCAGGGTTTTATTTCCCGCGTAATAAATGAAACCCAATCGGCGATGTTTGATCTGCTCAATTCAGGCGTTTCCCGTTAGCCTACCTTCTAGGCGCATGATTTTCCACAGGATCGCTCTGTATATATCAACCTCCTGAAAAGTTTCAATTAATATAAATGATACCGTTTACTATTTACATGTGAAAAGTGTCGAAAATTTCATTTTAGATACGCAAGAGTTTGTTGTCTTCATCTGATTACTAGTTTTCCCTAACGTCGCCCCGTTATCTCACCAACCTGTACATTTTATTTGCTGCTGCCTAACACTTCAACATTTGCCCTTCAAAGTCCAACGCGCTAACAACGACGGGCTAACGCGGTATCTGATATTGGTCAGCCAACAGATTTCCAACGCTTGCTCAACTTGCCGATAGTTGTCCTCCAACGCGCTGACAACGACGGGGCAACGAAGAACTCGCGTCCAATACAATTCCAACGTCCCCACTATTCAACCAATATATGATCAACGATATTTTGAACACCTCAACACATTTCCAACGACAATTTCGTTGAATCGGCCCATCAGGGGATTGGAACTGTCTATCACAATGTTGGCTTCTGTGGTAAAATCCACCTCCGCGTGCCTATGGCTTTTGGGTAAGTTATCAATAATTATGATACACAACGCTGACCTCACCAGTGAGGGGACGTATCGTTAAGTAATCCATTGCATCTCTCAAATCAAACATATCGTTGAACGTTTTGAGGAGAATGCAGGATATATTCTGATTTTTCGTTTCCATAAAACCTTCGAGACTTTTGATATAGTGTCATCGGCAAGATTCGCTTCAATTTTTCTGCATTTCCATGTTGAAAGTATATGGTAGATTCAGGATTATATGATACGTCTGATATCTGGTCGTATACGGTCGAAAGTACCATTCGTGTGAATCTCGGATATAAAGCATGTAGATCGTCTGTCAGCGATTATGAAATTATTTCGAGCTTTTGAACAATTCAGCGGACGGGTACATCATCGGATTCTCGGATTTAGTAACTCATGAGTTTGAAGCATTGAGGAGTACCTGCATAGTAGAATTTAAACAGGGCTTTCACAATACGTATCTGATACTGTCGCGTCAGACGTTTATCTGATTTTCGTGATTTTTATCCATACGTAAATTATTTTTCCTGTGTGATTCTTGGGTAACTCGACTGTATATTACGTAGACGACGGTAATCCTCACTTTATTAGAAATTTTAACTCAGATCAGAACTTGTTCAACCGGTTATCACACGCGCCATATCAGTGCGTCATGGAGGATGAATGTAACCTGGCGAACCGTGACCTATACTCCTAAAGATTCGTGACTTAACGTTATTAAATGAACTTTTCGATAGATTTATACATTATAGTGATGACTAATCCGTGGCAGGCTCGCCACTAACTGGCAGCTAATAACAGCAGTATGTTCTGCACTTGAAGAATAATCAATTCGGTATCCCCGTGGCTCACATTTTCCCTAGCCTTTTTTAAAATCAAACTTCCCTCCTACAAATATTTTATTTGCCCATGACCAGTGGAACCTTACCTTACCTTATTGGGAATATGAAAGCTGCGAGGTGGAGCAGAGTCATGAAGAAGGCCACTGTTCATGGTCAAATAAAATATCGTGTCCCTGATGCCATAAAGGCATACGCTGTATACTATAGATCTGCCCTAAGAGCCATAAAGGCATATACATTTTTTTGTTCGCCCAATCGCTTCAGAATAACTTGAAATGGCTATTCTGAGAAAAGAAAAAACTAAGACCAAAAAAGCCTATAATTATACATATGCCTTTTTGGTTTTAGGCGAGATGATAACTAATGCCCAGAAGGCATATAAACAAAAATAAATCACAATAAAATACAACACGCAAATTCAAATTCAAATACATATTCATTCCTTTTCCAAGTTGTTTTGCGAATAGCGGCCCAGTGTGCACATAATTGAGGGGACGGATGCAATACGGGGATATAATTTTTTCTCGCTTGATAAACCGAGAATAAAAGATAAAACTTTTTATTTTTTGCGAAGTACGAGTCACTTCTCATATACCTACTCTCGCTCCGATCTACGCGCGAGAGAACTACTATCGGGCCGTAAAATCGGGACACGTGGGTTCAAACTCCAATATCTTTTTGTGAGAAAATCTTGGAGTGTCACGCAATAGGTTTTCTGAAACTATAGAGTGTGCCACGTCAAAGTATCACTTACATGATTGTTGTAAAAAAATTTGAAGCAGGGATATCCTTATATAAAGGTCAAAAAACGTAAGTTTGGCGTATTTGTATCCATAGCTCGATTTCAACTCGTCGCCATTCCTTTTATAATATTAGTAAAAATTTGAAATAATTCACACATAATCTTTGGACTTTCGTGCGTACGTCGCCGGTTTGAAATTCGGAAAATGTTGAAATTTATGACGACTGCAAGCAATAATCGACGGTGTGGTCATCTCGGACACTGGTACAGTCAGCCGCAAGTTTCGAGATTTGAAATTTCACAAATAAAAATTGCTATGCACTTCAGTTGCGTAAGAATCAATTGCAATTACGATTACTTAGTGAATAGAGTTATTTATTAGTAATTGATACACGCGGCTCGACGTAATTTCCTTGTAGGAGTGGGGCGCGCTTCGTGATCACTGCCCCTCTTTCCATACATTGTCGTGATCACTACCCCTCTTTCCATGCATTGTCGTGGTCGCAAAGCGCGCCCCACTCTCACAAAGAAATTACGTTGAGCCACATGTGAAAATTGATATTAAATAACTATAGTTATTTAGGTAATCGTAATTGCGATCAATTTTTATGCAACTGAAGTGCATAACGATTTTTATTTGTGAAATTTCAAATCGTGAAACTTCCGGCTGACTGTACCAGTGTCCGAGATGACCACACCGTCGATTATTGCTTGCAGTCGTCATAAATTTCAACATTTTCCGAATTTCAAACCGGCGACGTACGCACAAAAGTCCAAAGATTATGTGTGAATTATTTCAAATTTTTACTGATATTATAAAAGGAATGGCGACGAGTTGAAGTCGAACTATGGATACAAATACGCCAGACTTACGTTTTCTGACCTTCACATAGGGATATCCCTGCGCTTAAATTTTTTACAACAATTATGCAAGTGACACCTTGACCTGGCAGACTCTATAGTTTCAGAAAACCTATTGCGTGACATTCCAAGATTTTTTCACCAAAAGATATTGGAGTTTGAACCCACGTGTCCCGATTTTACGGCCCGATAGTAGGCGGTAGTGCTTTAAAGTATTAACAATTTTCTAACCATTCATTCGATTGAAGTGAAACTTTCCAGAAAACTTATTTGGACCTTAATGAACAACTTTCTCAACGGAAGTTTTCGGTTGCTCTAAATTCGTTCGACTTTCGAAGCGCTTGGAGATATTCATACCTGATTTTTGTAATGTCGCGAAAAAAGATTAATAACTTTCTTGGTAAGAATAATATAAACCTTTTTATTTTCCAACCAATCCTGAAACACTATAATATATGATTATCGCAAATTTCGTTCAAAAATTCCAAAAATCGAGTAAGCTGAAGCGAGTTGGAGTCATAATAGACGAGAATTTTTCACCTTGGAAAAAATACGTTTTTTGTAAATATTTCAAAAACGACGAAAGCTACAACTGTTTTTCCGAGGAAAAAAAGATGCGGAATCAAATTTTCTATAGAAGTGCATGTTTGAAATTTCGAAATAGAAATAGATATAGATTACCTGATAAAAAAAAGAAAAATATTGAACCTTTGTATGATCAGCCATTGGCAATATCAGCAGCCAAGTATAAAGATTTAATGGCTCTTTGTTCCTCAGTAGTTATCCCATCAAGATACCACCAATATTACCAAAATTTACTCTTCAGTACCGGTAAATTTAATAAAATTCAATTTAATTATAAACAACTCCAAAATAGTTTCTCATGTTTTCAAAATGGATTCTCATGTTTTCAAAGCGATAGGCAAAGTTTGAAAAAACTGTATGCCTCTTTAGCATTAGTATGCTATAGAGGCCTATAATGACGATATGGCTTTATCGCATTAGGGACGTGATATTTGTAGAAGGGAAATTTGATTTAAAAGAAGGCTAAGAAAAATAGTGAGCCACGGGGACACCATCGATGAACATTACTGTACGTCGCTTACTAGTAGAGCTGCGCATCAAACACCTCGAGTCGATTATTCTCAGTTCTACGATTTTGTTAATTTAATCTTCACTGAATGGAATTTCGTGACTTACTGACGCGCAGCAGGGGTTCTGGAAAACTCGTGAGAAAGCGAGTTGTTTCCCGTTGGTAATAAACACATAAAATAGAAACGGGAAAAAATATGATTGGCTAAGGGATCATTGGCGCGAGGCGATTGGGTCAGAATTTCTGAAAGATCTTGACGATTTATGTTTCCTCATAAAGGTAGTTACTAGCGTTCCGAAGTTTACTTAAGGTTTTGGATTTCGAATTTATGGTCTTTCAAGTGTTTCCGGAGAAATTCGTTTCGTGAGAAAATAAGAGGAAATTGTTCATAGGTTCAGATGGTTTCTTCTTGAAAGTATTGACTTGTAACTATAAGTAAAATGATATGACATAATCGAGAGAAAAAATTATAAATGGATTTACGTCGATATGGAGGTGTTATCGAAAATCTGACGGTAACTATAGCTTGTCGTGACTTGAACTGGAATTAACTTCTCTATCTACTATTGGACAGCTCTTCTTGAATGTGGATGGGGACAATATGCTGTGAACAATTCTCAGGTCAATGGTGTACAAGTTCCAGCTACTGGGTAAGTCATAATCAATCACGTACATATTGGCCAAAAGCTGATTCCTTATATCAGATCACTCTTCTGCCGGCAATGATTGCAACATGAATAACATCTTCATGCGTGATCAATTTTTCATCATTCACGATTCCCCGAGAAAAAAAATGCCAAGCAGTTTTAAGTGATCAGCCAACTTCCGAATCAGATCAACATTTCTGGCGAAAACCGGATATATTCGTCATCGACGAGCCTCAACAAACGGAATGAAGTCCTTCTGTTTAACACCACCACAGCCAGCCAATGGCGAATATAAGCTTGACCAATATTCTTGTGATGACATCGTTGACTGCGAAGTTGATGTAGGAGTTCCGCTGGAACCGGGCAGCATGCTGGTCTATCGCTGCAGCCCCGGGTATAGAGTAGAAGGGAGGTCCGAAGTCAACTGCAGACGCCGAGGCGGATGGTCGCCTATACCCGAATGTGTCGGTGAGTAAAACACAAGAGCTTGCTACCACTGGTTCGTCTGAGCCTCTGTCGCAAAAAAGAAAAAAAGCAAATCGAGAAAGGAAGAAAGACTGACCTCGTGTTATTCTGGTCGATTATGTTATAGCGGTGAAATGCGACTCTTTGAACTCGGTATCGACTACGGTGTCATGCATGTTTCTGGAGAATGAAATAAGCTGCCATTCTCCGGTGCCCCGAGGGACGCGGGCTGAAGTGACATGTCGTCGCGGTTACAGGAGAGATCAGGACTCCCTACTAACAACCCGTGGAGGGGTTGTCTACTGCACCGTGACCGGGAAATGGGACCCACAGCCCATCAGATGCATACCAGGTTTGCGAACGATTCCGATTAGCCAGCTTCGCTTAACGAGATGAACAAAGTTATTGTTTATCAATCGAATCCTAAATCAATCACATTGTGAATCAATGGTAAAACATCTGTATTGTTTATAGCTTCCTGAAATGTTCCTAAGTTCCTTGTATGGTGATTTCAGCTTGTGGCCGTGCGATAACCAATCAGCAGCCGTACGTCTACGGTGGAAAGCAAGCAAAAATCGGCGAGTTTCCATGGCATGCAAGTCTCTTTGAGCAGGTGGATCCGCCATTAGGAAATCTGAAAGTTTTTTTATGCGGTGCTACCGTGATTCATACCAATCTTCTGCTGACTGCTGCCCACTGCGTCTACGACGAGACAACCCAGACTACGACGAATCCTGGAAAACTGTTCGTCATCACAGGGAACATTTTCCGAGACTATGATTCTTCACTGCATAATTCCAAAATTGTTAGAAAAGCGGCGGTTAGTTTTCACCACAATTTCACGTCTTTTCTTGATAAGTGTTTCGAAATAACTACGTACACTTCATTTTCAGATTTTAGGGATTACCTGAAACTCATAATGCAAATCAATTCTATGAGATTGCACAGGATTTCAGACGTGATTGACTCCCTGATGTTAGCTTTCATTTCAGGTAAACAACGTGTACACATCTTGCGACTACTACGGGCTAAGAGGAAACTACGTCTCGGACATCGCCTTGCTAGAACTGCAGCAGCCATTTGAACTTTCCGACATTCTTCTGCCCGCCTGTATGGACTATTCGGAATACAGTGAGCAGTTTCTCGAGCCTGGTGTATACGGAAGAGTTGCTGGTTTTGGGAGAACAGAGACAGGCACGACTAGTGCCGTCTTGCAGACGATAACAGTACCCTACATAGCTTACAGCCAGTGTAGGGCTTCCAACAACGATACTGAAACCGTGCCTTTTATCAACACTGACAAATTCTGTGCCGGCTATAGCAACGGTATGTAGCGTCGCTTATTCCGTCATTTTTTTACGAGAAATAGATCGCGTACAGGTATACAGTCGATTTCAATAAACACACACATTTAGTGACGTAAAGTCAGAAGGCGTAAGGAAATTCAGTCTGCAGTTCGTGATCGTGTACATCCTTCGAAATTCTAAGTATACTTGTTCCTAGAACCTGCATACGCTAAAAATTGAACTCATTACTCGAGAACGAAGTTCACCCCGTAGTACTATACGTGATCGTAGACGGGGCAGGCAGCGTTGGCCAAATCGAACATACTAACTCGTTCCATCCAGCATTAGATTAATCGAATTCCGAGAATTGTGCACCTCGATAATTTCTGTGAAATTAAAAAGCTGGGAGGGCAAAGGTCTGTATTTCCTCGCTCCAAACATCACAACGCTATGCCGGTATTCTTGTTGAAATTCACATCACCAACATCATAAGGTTAGATAGAACTTCCTTTCTATCGGATACGTATAACGTATTGCAGGATCGGCTGTCTGTGAAGGCGATAGCGGTGGTGGATTGGTGTTTGGGAAAGACAAACTATGGTACGTTATGGGGATCGTCAGCGTCGGACTCGGCTCCAACACTCGCAATGGCGAGAGAAAATGCGACGAATTTTCCTATTCCCTGTATACCAAAGTGTCTCGTTATATACGTTGGATTCAAGAAGTTCTGCTCTACATGGAACACAAACAGCGATACCCGTCATGCAACCATGATGGGTAATACTTAATTATGTCTTTTATTTTTTCTGTCTTACTTGTATAATTGGGTTCCTCGAAGTACCGCAGGAAATAGTATATTGTGTAACAAGGGATGAAACAAGAGATTTGTTCGTTTTACACAAATCGGGCTGCACTGGACTGCACTGGGAGTTTTCGATTGGTGAATACTATAGTATTAAGCTTCAAGGTAATTAGTTCAGAAGAACTTCAACTGTTAATTTTAATAGTCTGAAATTTGCAACAGGGCAGTTATTTCTCTTTGCAATCCCAAGGGATTGGTAAACACAACACTAATTCATACAGCAGATTCATTGAATTCGCGATTTGCACATAATATGTGTGACAACTTTTCACGGAATCAGCCTGAAATCAGCGTCTTTCAACTGACAAAACAGGCAACGAAAATTGCAGTTTCAGAGCAGATGTTATGAAAAATATCAAACCATTCACCATTTACCGTAGCAGCGTTAATTTGACCATCCATGCTATTATAACGTTATCCATGGATATTTTCTAGACACCCGTAGATCCATCAGAATAACTCGGAAAACGCTTATTGAATGACAAGTCAATTTTCTGAAACAGGCAAAATCAACAGGCAAACCTCAGCGCTAACTATAATACCAAATATTACGTCAAACGCTCAGTAAATGATGAGTTAATTTCTTGAAACAGGCGAACGTCATTTGAAACTTTCGCACCCCTCACTGTAACGTCGCAGCTCACTACGCCACCAAAGGTTTCACGGACTTCCATGACTTCACGCCTTCAACACTCCTGTTCAGCTCCACCACAGCCAGCCAACGGTTCCTGGAAGCTTCACCAGAAAGACTGCGGAGACGGCATGGATTGCAACGTTTTACCGGGTACTAAGGTAAAGTCCGGCAGCCAGCTGGTCTACCGTTGTGACCCCAGCTTCACAACTGAAGGAGAAACTGACGTTTATTGCTCAGCCAGTGGAGAATGGACGCCCTTTCCTACCTGCACCGGTGAGACGATAGGATGCCTGATGGGCGGTCAACTGCAAGATAAAGTCCGCTCTGTGATGTATCCTCACAAATAGCTTTGGTCGGAGTAAGATGTGATGAGACCGGATTAATCGCATAATGTTTCCACAGGATGTTTTGGTTTATCCATAAACTATGATTTCTTAGTCTTGAGACCTGAAACATTCTAGGTGATTCCTGTGATTTGACAAACGGCAGCCTTGGGGCCTGCACCCTACTGAAGAACTGTCTACCATTGTTGGAGGAACTGAAGGCCGGTAAAACACCGACCCAGCACTGCGGATTCGCCGGATTTGATCCCATAGTCTGTTGTCCAATACGTTCGTCTACGGTGATATGGCCTTCCGTGGGTGGTCATGGGGGTTATTCAGGGGGTTTTAGTGGGGGTGGTTCCGGGGGTTCTGGCGGGGGTGGTTCCGGAGGCGGTTATGGGGGTTATTCGGCACATTTTAGTGGGGGTAATTCCGGAGGTGGCTCCGGAGGTTTTGGTGGGGGTGGTTCCGGGGGTTCTGGCGGGGGTGGTTCCGGAGGTGGTTATGGGGGTTATCCGGCACATTTTAGTGGGGGTAGTTCCGGAGGTGGCTCCGGAGGTTTTGGTGGGGGTGGTTCCGGGGGTTCCGGCGGGGGTGGTTCCGGAGGTGGTTATGGGGGTTATCCGGCACATTTTAGTGGGGGTAGTTCCGGAGGTGGCTCCGGAGGTTTTGGTGGGGGTGGTTCCGGGGGTTCCGGCGGGGGTGGTTCCGGAGGTGGTTCCGGAGGTTTTAGTGGGGTTGGTTCCGGGGGTTCTGGCGGGGGTGGTTCCGGAGGTGGTTATGGGGGTTATCCGGCACATTTTAGTGGGGGTAGTTCCGGAGGTGGCTCCGGAGGTTTTAGTGGGGGTGGTTCCGGGGGTTCTGGCGGGGGTGGTTCCGGAGGTTTTAGTGGGGTTGGTTCCGGGGGTTCCGGGGGTTCTGGCGGGGGTGGTTCCGGAGGTGGCTCCGGAGGTTTTAGTGCGGGTGGTTCCGAAGGTGCTTCCGGGGGTTTGAGTGGGGTTGGTTCCGGGGGTTCCGTGGGTTCTGGCGGGGGTGGTTCCGGAGGTGGTTCCGGAGGTTTTAGTGGGGTTGGTTTCGGGGGTTCTGGCGGGGGTGGTTCCGGAGGTGGTTCCGGAGGTTTTAGTGTGGGTGGTTCCGAAGGTGCTTCCGGGGGTTTGAGTGGGGTTGGTTCCGGGGGTTCTGGCGGAGGTGGTTCCGGAGGTGGTTCCGGAGGTTTTAGTGGGGTTGGTTCCGGGGGTTCTGGCGGGGGTGGTTCCGGAGGTGGTTATGGGGGTTATCCGGCACATTTTAGTGGGGGTAGTTCCGAAGGTGCTTCCGGGGGTTTGAGTGGGGTTGGTTCCGGGGGTTCTGGCGGGGGTGGTTCCGGAGGTTTTAGTGGGGTTGGTTCCGGGGGTTCTGGCGGGGGTGGTTCCGGAGGTGGTTATGGGGGTTATTCGGCGAGTTTTGGTGGGGGTAGTTCCGGGGGTCATAGTGGGGGTGGTTCCGGGGGTCCTCCTTCCTATACGAAGGACCCAGTCAGTGATGGAAGTATTTGTTTGACACCACCGCAGCCAGCCAATGGCGAATATAAGCTTGCCCAATATTCCTGCGATAACATCGTTGACTGCGAAGTCGATGTAGGATCTCCGCTGGAACCGGGCAGCACACTGGTCTATCGTTGCAACCCTGGGTATAAAGCTACAGGAAATCACCACGTCCATTGCAGAGTCCGAGGAAAATGGTCGCCCATACCCGAATGTGTCGGTGAGTAAAACATAAGATATTGCTACCACTGATTCATCGATGTAGATTTTTCTACATTGGCGTTTCAATCGGTTACGTTGATAGGTTTCAAACAAGAAAATTCGAAACAAACGGGTCTACTCATTTCCACCACCAGCGTATATTCTTCAACGTCGGGCTATTAATCATTCAGTGACAAATGTGAATGTTCGCAATGAGTTTGGGGAAAAATTGTGGACATTTGTACACGTTGTTTGATCCTCATCTGTGATCAATAACGGGATGAAATGATGGAGAACAGGAATACCAACATGATGTATTTGTACAAAATGATACTTAAAAAATTGTGTATTTGAGGCTTATGTACCCGTCCTCAAATAGGGATATCTATATTTTTTATCATTTTTCGTAGAAAAAGAAAATTGAGCAAGAAAGAAAAAAAGCAAATCGAGAACGGAAGAAAGGCTGACGTCATGTATGATTCTCTTCGATTATGTTATAGCTAGATTATGTTATGTCATACCGGGTACTAAGGTAAAGTCCGACAGCGAGCTGGTCTAACGTTGTGACTCCGGGTTTACCATTAGAAAAAACACCGATGTCTACTGCCTGGGTATAGTCGAGAATGGACGCCCTCTCCTACCTCCACCGGTGAGACGTAGCGTCAGAAATAAATTGGCAATATTTTCCGAACATTATTTAATGCTGAGTGTTGTTTAATGCTGGGATAAATGATGAAGAATCAAAATCTCCATACAATGTCACAAGAATAATTTTTAAAAATTTGCTTATCTCAGACTTGCTTACCCAAATAATGAGTTAGCGGTGGGTATCCATATTGTCGTTCCTTTTTCCAGAAGAAGAAAGGTAACATCGTAGCAAATCGAGATAGTAAGAAGATCTTACATTTTTTAATATTGGCCAATTGTGTTACAGAGATGACATGCGAGTCTTTAAACTCTCCATCGACCGCGGTGACATGTACCCGTTCCGGGAAGTCGGTGAACTGCGACCATCCGGTGCCCATATCGACGGTGGCTTATGTGACTTGTCGTCTAGGATATAAAATGGACTCCACAGTCATAACAGTTCGAAGACCGGTCGTGTATTGCAGCGCGGACGGATGGGATCCGCTGCCAATCAGATGCGTGCCAGGTTTGTCGAGGAACTCGATAAGCTAGTCTCTCTCAACAAAACCAACAAATTCAGTTGAGCTCGTAATTATTACAATAATATTGGAACGAGTCTCTTGTATTATGATCCCAGTTTGCGGTTTAGAATAACAGATAAGTAATTAAGCGTACAACAATTATACAACAACAGCCATAAACCAACTTTCAACACATACCTACGCGCTATTATTATAAAAATCCAAAATCTGTTACAATATATACATCATCAATTTTTAACCACATTAATTCTGACTACATTTTATTCGAATTACCATACCTGTACAACGACGGTATTTGCTTACGGGATCGGGGAATTCTTAGGAAGAACTGATAATCACAAAAAATAAGATCACCCCGAGAAACAGGCGATGTAAAAATGACAAGTTATATTTTCTCCGTGTGTGTATGCTCGGAAATTTATCAACCAGTCCAAAAGCATAGTTCATCAGAACTATCGGAATTATCAGATATTATCTATCTATAGTAGAAAAGGTGAGTATAATTAATGATGTAAAATATTACCTCTTATGAAAAACAATGCGATGTCCATTGCTTCAGAAGGCCTCTTTTTAGACCACAATGACCACCATTCGAATAACAATGGTGGAAAATGGTTGTTACCATGAATTCGTAGGAAATAAACGATACATTTACTTGCTGAATTGCAATTACCCTGTTATTGTATTCAGTGACGGGTTCAATCTTAACTAGCGTCTTTACTTCTGATTATTTCGCATTTCTTTCGCTGTAATCGAATAATGCAATCTTTTAAGGTACGAAACCATTTCGCAAGTTCATAATCACTACATGAAATACAGTATTTCCCGTCATATTTCGTACACTCGTGTGATCTCGATGGTTGTGGCGCACCATTCGGAGATACAGTTACAATCTTTACATCGGCTTAGAGCCCTTATTTGTACAAATACGCGGTTGAATTCGATATAACTTTTTATGTATTTTTTCATCCTGAGCAACTTTTGTTCAGAACATTTTACAGTCAGGAGGTTAGTTTTCGAGATATTGAGATTTAAGCATTCCATCCCCTGATTTTAAGGGTTGCCGGAGACTAGGGGCAAAAATTTCATGGGGTATCACTCAGTATCGATTCGCTCACCTTCAGTTAAAAAAGCAAATTACCCCTCAAAAAGTCTTCACTTTCGGGCATTTTTACTGGACTACAGAGGGATCGTCATATAGATCTCTGACACTATCTTTATCTCAACGTAGCAACCGCATTCACATGAAATGAGTTTTTCTAGAAATTAAAAGATTTGACATGAGAGACCGAGACAAGCTAAAGGGATTTATTTCTCACGGAAAATGATATTGCGAATCACGTTGCTTGATTGGCGAACGAAATACAAGAAACGAAACGTTGCGTCGTCTCTAGTATTGGCGGACCCGACGCGTGCCTTCACTACTGCCAAGGCAGCTCGGGAGTCGCCTTCCGTAGTTAGGGTCCGTCATAGGTGAGCCGTTGTACGCAGGAATTTCGCTAGCTGAACGTAAAATGCGTAGGTACTTCGATAAACTCTATAAGTGACGAAGAAATAGAAAATCCTACACGTACTAACAATCTTCGCAGTCCTTGGGGAGCGGGTAATCTACAGTCTCAGCTCTCCATCTCGATGAAAACACGTGCTGAGAGTACGCGTTTTCTTTCTTCTTTTTCAAAATTAATTCTTGCTATTTTTACATTTTTCTGTTCACCATGCTGTAAAACGCTTTGAAAATGCAAAATTCCTCTAGATTCGTTATTCATCGATGTAATTGTTTCGAGAGAGATTGTTGAGAATTATATTCATATTCTAATAAAGCTTAAATTCTATTTGTTAACTAATATAAGCAAATGTACATGCTCTTTCTTTCCAACCCATATTCCCACCAGAGTTAAAGCGCAACACAAAGCACGGAGAAACGCTGTAGGCACGACTTTGTTGAAATCTCAGGTTTTGGAAGATTGTTTGGCGCTGTGTATCCTGGGATCCACTCTCGCGTCTATCATTATGTCCCGTGGATAGGGTTCATAGTTTGGAAGGAAGGATAATTTCTAACCAAAAATATGAATAAATACGGATAGATACGATATTCTTATGAGCTCACATAATTTTATCAATTCACACTCGCATGTATGTTTACTACCGCAAATACAAATATGTGTCAATAAGACTCCGATTCTATGTTAACACTATATTCTACTGTAACAGGAAGACGGGTGTTTCCATCATTAATAATATAACCATCATTAATTAGAATTACTCGTTTCGTCTGTAGCTTCTAAACCAGAAGCGCGCCACCTCCATTTCGGTCTCAAAATTTTCGTTTTTTAACAAGGAATTTATGAAAAAAAAATCGAAGCCAATCGATTAGGGCTTTTCATTTGAAAATAGGGTTTTCGTGTTTTTGGGAGCAGTAAGAATCAAACCCTTGGTCCAAAAAATTTAAAACATGGTGAGATGTTTTTTTTTTTTTGTACACTATGCATTACGTAAAGATAAAAAAAAATCGCTGATGGTAAGGGTAAAGACGTAGGTCCACTTGGGGTGGAATGCATCCAGTACATCAAAATCAGTTTTAGATCAAAAATTCGATCCAAAATGATAATAATGAGGGGATGTCGTAACCTAAATTCTCTAAACGCTGATTCATAGCCCAGACACCTTCATTCAAAGGTGGCTCCTTGTGTTGCCCTCAGTTCGACTGGACCAAAGAGGATAGGATAGAAGGAACGCTCTCATAAGACTGGATCTTCATGCGCAATAAATTGCTGCGGTAACGCTATTCGTTGTTCATCACGTGGTTGCAGATTGAGCAATTTACTGCGCATGAAAATCCTGCCAGGCCTAATGTATTTTTGCGTATACGGTATTTAGCGCCTCTGTCAGGTGGGAGCTGAACCAGTAGCCCTCGCAGTAGCCACCCTCCGGCGAACCACCCGTGCGGCAAATTCCAAACACCTGAATTGTGAACTGTTGGGCGAAGAATGAATATAGGTAGAATAGAATAGTGGAACAATATTTGGTGTATACTATGCAATTGATTTTTTATCGTAAATGGAGTCATAGTATCAATTACACACATCGCATCTTCTTGTAATACAAAATATTAAAATAATACAATATATCATATTGATATCGTATGCTAATAACACAAAAACCAAAGAATATCGTACTTAAAGTATAATTCTTATCAACTAGGTATCACAATGTTAATAATATCCTTATGATAATATAGTCATGTGTCAAATTAAACTATTCAGGTATATATGCTAGATTAATTAGTAAATCTATTCATTTTCGAGGTTTGATTAAACTTTTTAGGACTAATTAAATGTCTTTTTATAAATCTACTCTGCTAATGGCATCTTATTCTAAGAAATGTATGAAAAAAATATATCAGTTGATTCTTGGGAACACAATTCCATCAATAAATCACCCGTTGTGTCAGCATACCGTTTCATAATGGTAAATAATTCGTAATCTTTAAATTAAAGGACTCGTCGTTCTGAATCAACAGATATTTTTGCACTTTTCATAGGTGTGATGTGAGAGGTATTTTTTACAGAGAAACCCTGCAATATAATGTATTGGGTTATTTTCGGTGAATCGGTCTACTTCAGACTCTACATTTTCATAAATGTCGTTTGCAATTGGTATTTGTACGTTAATATTTTCAATCGGTGTTGGAGGCAATATGGGTTGTTATTTTACTGAGTTGAGTAGAAATCTTATTTCCGTCAGTTTCACAATTCGAAATATTAGATACTTCAGATAGATGTGTGATGTATGTTGAAATTTGTCTTTCAATTGCGTTGAAACTGCAATATTTATACCAGGATGTATGGCGAATTGTCGTTGATATTCGTGAAGTACTTTTTCTGAAGGTAGCGTGAGAATTTTTTGAAGAAATTTATAAGCTTCTGGAGAGTGATGATAAATTGATAAGGCAATATCTTTCAATGTTTGTCACAACGATTACGAAACTTGTTTCCCTTGGCTAAGCGTAGCTGCGTTGATAGCAATACGTGAACTTGAGTGGGTAAATATGTATCGCTGTCTTCGATTAAATTTTCTATTTTGTCAAATCCAGTCTGTTTTGTTTTTTTTCACTTTAGCCTGTTAATTTTACTACGCAATGCAGCTATCCTTTGTTTTTGAGATGTAAGGCGCATTGTTTTTGGTGTTAATATTAGTCTGTTAGGTTTACTACGAGTTGGTATATTATGATGTTGAATTGACGCCTTCTCAAGTTTCGGGGTGCTGTCTCTAATGTATGAAACTAGTGCATTGTAACTACTTGTAGCATTAGTCGAGAGTGATCGCTGGTCATGTGAAGATGATGCAGAGACAGCAGCAATGTCCATAATCTCATCTTAAATCAAATATAAATACTGAATAAAACGAAACTTTGATTTGATGAAACTTTGATTAGACATCTCATCAATAATTACGTACAAATTTATTAATACGAACTTACAAAATTACTGAGTTGTATAATTATAAGAGCAAGTCCAGTCAATAATTTGTATACAAATACTTGGATGAAAATTAGTGGCTGAGTTATACATAAAACTAAAATTCAATTTCTATACATTCTCGTGTGTACCGTCTACATTTGTTGGATCATTTTTAATATTTATAATTACTTTTTGGTTCTCATCTGATATTATTATTTGTGACAAATTCTTAGCATGTATATTAATAATTTTTATTCGCGGAGGTGAACTGCTGTTCGATTGAATCTTTTCGGGCGATTGCGCCGGAGTATATGTATCTGTAATTAAAATTAAAAATTCCACATGAGAGATATAATAATTAAAAATACATTGACTCAGTTTAATATTAACACAGAATGTATGTACGCTTAGCGTGTTTGATTCTGACCGGTATAAAGTTGGCACCACAGTATTCTGTCTCCTTCTATCCTTCCTGGTTACATAGAGAATAAAAGAGACAGAAGACTGTGGGGCCAACTTCATACCGGTCAGAATCAAACACGCTTGGCGTACATACCGTCAGCAAATCTGTGGTTGCACACTTTTATTCGTGAATTTTGCTCAGGAGATTTGCGTATGGTTGGTACAGCGTTCCTCACTAGCAATGGCCTCGGATATTTTTTTCGAATCAATTGCGGATCAAAATGATCCGTACATATCCTTACGTGGCCATAATCATTCTCCTTACCAACGAATTTCAACCATTTTTGACGTCTGTAAACAATTACAGTGTATACGACGATTATAGATCGTGCGTTAATTGATATGTATTTTAAAATATAAAATTATTTGTCTGGAAGATCATAGGTAATTTCACAATTCAACGTTCACATGGCAACATCCTTATAGGCGAAATAATTAATTAGAAATCTTATGAAGTACGGTTAATGTAAGGTTAAGACCGATACGAATATTATACTAACAAAAAGAATTTTAAAACTCACTTACACTTACGTTTCAACATCCTTAGGTAGTCTGAAGAAAGAGTGCTCTGAATCGGAGCTCGAACTCCTTCGGCATCCTTTAACATTACATTTGAGTACCATTTCTTTGACTCTTCTTTATCACAGCCTTCACTCACAATTCACAAAATAGTGCGCAGCAAGAACAGTTAATTCCCAGCTCACAGATGGCAGTGAAGGTAGATTGCAGATAACTGTTCGAGATTGTTGAGACGCTTGTACATCTTATTATCTTTTAAATGTATGCTTTGGCTGCTATGCTCGCATGTGGCTAGGGTGGATGTTTAAAGTTGACTAGTTTTACATTTCTAGATGTATCGTAGCGTATATAGTTCCAGAATTACGAGTAATCTGTCGGTAAACCGTATGTAATAAATAAATTTATCTCTAATTTTCTCTCAAATTATATCACCGGCGATATTTCCTATCGTAAAATTCATAACCTCTTTGTATATCTCGCATAATAATCTAAAATAAACTAAAATTAAATAAATCGCCTCCCCGCTATACAAATAAATGACCACAATTAGTATTACAAACTTTTCCAACAATTCTACCAAACTATTGCTCACCTATTATTGGAAAAAGAATTTTTAACTGCAAGACTGTAAACATTTATCCCCAGTCTACCTAAGTTCAGGTTTTCACGACTCCTGAAAAATACATCAAGTGTTTAAAGACAATCGTATGTTTAACTTTCCTATGAAAAAGATTCCCTCAAATTATAAATAAATCGATATTAATAGCGAATTGATGAATCTGTGATTCAATTATCTCATTGTGTATTTTATTCGCAGGATATTTTAAATGCAGAAAAATGTTTTCCGCGCTAGTAACAGCCGTCGATGAGAACGAATCTGTTTCAGTACAAGATAATAAGAGATTAATAATAGAACCGCCAGAGGATAACGTTAGTAAAAGGCTAAAGCTAGACACCGTCGATAGAGTGAAGAAGAGAAAGGTAGCAATGCTCTTGGGATATTCGGGAAAAAACTATTATGGTATGCAGAGAAACCCGGGCATGAAAACTATTGAGGAAGACCTTATCCAGGCTTTGCTTAAAGCCAATCTTATCTCCGATGAAGCTTTTGAAACTATCCAAACTATACAGTTTCAAAGAGCTGCTAGAACGGATAAAGGGGTTTCTGCTGCTAGACAGGTTGTCTCTCTGAAACTACGTAAGATGGAAATAATATTGGAGAATAAAATGTCTATAAGGAATCCAAAGATTCGAATTTTATGAGTAAATTTAAATTTTACTCGTATTTTGACTAGCAATTCATTTCTGGATGTATAATTTTTACGTTTTTTCTTTCTTTCAGCTGAGCATGGAAACAAGGAGGAAATAAACTCATTTTTACCCCAAGAAATTCGCGTATTTGGAATAAAACGTGTGACCAAAGGATTCAACAGCAAAAGCAAATGCGACGCTAGAACTTACGTCTATACAGTTCCGACTTTTGCATTTGCTCCAGAAACTCTGGATCCGAATTTATCTAAGCCCGATTTTGACGTTGATAAAAAGATCGAAGAACTTTCTATCATAGATGATCAACCTTGTTCTAGATATAGAATATCTAATGAAACAGTCAGCAAGATTAATTCTGTTCTTAAATTGTATGAAGGAACTCATAACTTCCATAATTTTACATCAAAAATGTAAGGTTTATGTAGAATTGTCTATATTGAGATGATTTTGCATAGAGAAATTAATTTTCAAACAATCTGTGACGAATCATCCTGGTATTTGTTTTTTATATAAAATATAAAATAATTTCTGATATAAAATTGATTTTCAGTAAACATAAAACAGGATGATAAATGATACAGTTAATGTTTGTTGACAGAAAGCCACTGGACCCATGTGCTATCCGATATATAATAAATTTCTCATGTAGCGAACCATTCCTGTACAATGACATGGAGTTTGTAACGTTAAAAGTTAAAGGACAAAGCTTTATGCTTCATCAAATTCGAAAAATGGTAGCTTTGGCTATAGCAGTTGTTAGAACTCTTGCAGATGAAGAAACTTTAACAACAGCTTACCAGCCAGGGAGGATAGATTTGCCAATGGCTCCTAGTTTAGGATTAGTTTTAGATCAGGTTCGATGAAAGAAGATCTACTTTACTTTAGTTTACTTTTGAACTACTTTGCAGGTATTTTATCTCATTTTCCAACCATGGAGCTTTACCTATCTTGTCTTAACGCTTTTTTCCCGTTCTTTAAACAGGTTCATTACGACAGATATGACAAGCGCTATGGAAGTGACGGGATCCACGAAGCTTTAGAATGGAAAGAGGTCGATGAAGAGATAATCAAATTCAAAGATGACTACATTTTAAAATACATATTTGAGACCGAATATGAAGAAAAATCGTATCCTTCTTTAAATTTTTTAAGAAATCGTAATGATAAAATGATTCTTACAACCATTTTTTCGTATGAAAAAGGGCGAGCTTAAATTTCCTCTAAATTTTCCTCAACTAAATATCAGAATGTTGAAATGGTTGGCCACGCTGTGTCTGCACACCTACAGCGTCCGAGAAGAAAACCTCGATAGTTAATAGCGAACATTTTTCAATTGATTACCGATTTTAATATAATAGATGCAATACACCTAATTTAATTATATACACTCGTAATGAATAAAACTCTTGATATACAGCCGTGAAGTAGTTTTTACATTACAATGTAGCTGTGATAATATTTATATAATAAGGATTGACATAATGATTGAGCAGGAGATAGCAAATTCGTTGAAAATGTATGAATTCTCTTTCAAAGTTAGCGTTACCTGGGTGGTAAAAGATGATTCGAAATCAATAATCATCAGAAAACTAGAATAAGCGTTTCCAAATGTAAAACATAGCAGTTTTGAAGGATTTCTATCGATTTTCAACGAAATTGCAAATGCATACGTTCATTCTTGGTGCCAAGTAAGTATGCCTATCTCTTTATAGTTATAATATGACCAGGAGAGCAATCATTCATTTTGTACAGTGTAGAACAGATTTAATTATGTCATTCATCTGCTCTCTAAGGCTTGAAATCTCAAATTTGTGATTGAATTCCACGTAAGTCTATGCCTCTATGAATTATAATTTGAAAATGTATGAGTCATTTGCTTCGCTGTATAATATTCCTATTCATTCATTTCCGCGTGGTTGTTGTCCATATTGATGGATGGGAAATCAATTACAAATACGAAAAGATTGATAGCATTTTAATAATTCTCATTCTGAATACTAAAGAAAATTGAGATCTTCTTTTAAATGCTACTATATCTATTTCCTCATATTTATCCTGATCTGCTAAAAATTTATGCAATCTAGGAGTTTCCATTAATCTATATTCTTTTGATCGTTATGGCTCCATTCTAACCTAAATGAGAAAAACCTCCACTTGCGCTACTATCTTTCATTGTATTTAATATTTATGAATGTAATGAAGAGTTAGTAGTTTTTATAGCTTCTCCGAATTTATTCAATGAGCCACCGGCAAACCCTCTACGAATATAATAGGAGAGTAGTGAATTTTTTGTCCGCATTCTTTGTTAAAACCACTATCTTTTCATTCATTAATTTACAACACGTCTTCGGCTCTTCCGCATTCTTTTAGAAAACCACTACGTGCCACTACGTTTCATTCATGTATTCAGGCGTGCGATGGACGATCTTAATTCATCAATGAAATAGTCGATTGAACTCGATTCTCGAAGTGGTATCTAAACTAGCAATGTAAACAAACGAACAAACAACTAAAAGAACAACTCAGAACTGGAATTATTTAAATGACATCAAAAAGAGGTGAAGAAGACGAAGGCAGGGAATAATAATTAATAATTAATAACTCGTGACTAGAAACATATAGTATATCAACTATTTGCCTGCCAGCAACTCACCATACCTATTGCACTATGCATACCCGTAGGTGCTACACGTTGCCCGCGTCATCAATAGACAGCCTCTAGTGGCTGAAAGTTGAATAAGTGTCAAAACTCAAATGCCAATCAGTCAATATGGCTTCGAAGGAAAATAACCTACCCTCGCTTTACGCGGAATTAAATAAGTTAGGACAAAATGGGGAGTATGAAAGAGCGTTGAAGACAGCGAACAGAAGTAAGACCTCAAATTATTATAGTATATAGTTTACCCAGAGAGTAAATGATCGATAGAATTTCGATCAAATCTAATTATAACCTAAAAATAAACCACCTCAGGCTCCACGTATGTCTTACAAATGAATTGTCCGTTATAGTTCTTGGAATTTCACCTGAAGAAGAGAAGGCTTTTCACTGTAAAGCCATCTGTTACATTCAGCTATCGAAATTCAACGACGCTTTGCAGCTCATTATTAAAAATCCGAAATTATCTGTGTAAGTATGTGATTGAAATGATGTTAGAATTTACTGCCTATTCCTTAATTTTTCGTATCTATATTCTGTAATATAATCATAATTTTGCCCTAATTTTACATTCCAAAAAAAAAATAGGAACTTGGAATTCGAGAAAGCGTATTGTCTATATCGTTTAAATCAAGTACCAGAAGCGTTAAAAGTTGTCGAAGGAGCTCAAAATCCATCTTTAAAAATCAAGGAATTGAAAGCCCAAATATTATACCGTCTAGAAAAGTATGAAGACTGCTTTGCCGTTTATCGTGACATTATCAAAAATACTAACGACGATTACGAAGATGAAAGAGAAACTAATCTCGCCGCTGTTCTCTCCAATTTAGCTGTTGAAGGATCGGTAAGACCTCCGATTCTACGAAATTCATATTTTAAGTAATGATTGGGATATTTTAATCATTTGCATCATCACACATCAAATCTACGTTTTTTAAAACCAGATCTATGAATTATTCAAATCAGTGATTCACCAGTAATCAAAGTTCCTTTTATCTTCAAGGATCTGGAGGTTCCTTCGCTGCGCGAAGATACCTATGAATTAACATACAATGCTGCTCATCGGCTAGTTGCTCAAGGGATGAACAACGACAAATCTGTGCTTGTCGAGGCGGAAAAGAAGTTGAAAACCGCTGAGAGAATGTGCAGAGAAGCACTTGAGGAGGATGGAGCCACTGAGGAGGACATCGATGATGAAATTGGAATAATTAAAGTTCAACTGGGGTACTGTCTGCACTTACAAGGCCGGGAGAAAGAAGCCCAAGAGCTTTATTTAGCTGCGTTAAAAGCAAAGCCCGATGATTTAGCTCTGGTCGCGGTAGCTAGTAACAATCTTGTTACCCTTAACAAAGACCAAAACGTCTTTGATAGCAAAAAGAGGATGAGAAGCGCAACCCACGAAGGACTCGAGCATAAGCTTACCTCCAGACAGAGGAAGAGCATTGCCTACAATCAATGTCTCCTCACTATGTACACTAATCAAGTGTGTAATCGATCAATTGATTCATTATCTTGAATTGGAATTATTTTTAATCTCACGTTTTTACAGGGAGAACAATGCCAGCAATTATGCACTAAGCTCGGACGCCAGTATCCGGATCTTGCTGCAGATGCGTCGCTCATCAAAGCTATACAGCTTAGCAAAGAAGGGAAGGCGAAAGATGCGGTAAAGCTACTGGACGAACATGCAATCAACGATAATCATTTATCTATCAAGCTGGCCGCTGTTCAGCTACTTCTTAGTCACGACGAGCGAAAAGAGGCAGTAAACATCCTGGAAAACTTGAATGAGACGGATAGGTCTATGCCTGGGATAGTTAGTGCATTAGTTACGCTTCACCTAGCTGATAACAACCGTGATAAAGCATCTGCGGTACTGAAAGAAGCGGTAAATTGGTACAAGAAGAATAAGGTAATTTGTTAAAGGAAGATAAGAAAGTAATTCTAATTCGTTTATTGGTTTGTAATGTACAATACTTAACTTTATTAATCCTTTCTCAATTTAGGAGAGCACCGGGGATCTTGGAACCCTTTGGCGTCAGGCAGCAGATTTTCATTTACGAGGAGGCGAGGTCAGTGCAGCAGCTGCTAGTCTGGAAGCATTGCTGCAAGCTTCTCCATCAGATACTAGGACTCTGGCTCAGCTAGTGATAGCTTATGCACAGTTTGACCCTATAAGAGCCCAGAATCTATCTAAACGACTTCCGCCACTTCATCATCTCGCTGAAACGACTGATGTTGATGCTCTCGAGTCAAGTAATTGGGTGATAGGGACTAAGGTAGTGAAACGGAAAGTGGAACAGTCGCCTGGGTAAATTTTCATTTAAATTATTTATAGAGAATCAAAAATGTTACAGCTTTATATACTGAAACTTCTATCACTTTACTGGATTCAATTGAGATGTGCTCTTATATTCAATCTCTAGGACACCGGGAACTGACCTAGCTCAGAAGAGACGCAAACAGCGTAAACGTAAAGGTAAATTGCCCAAGAATTGTGACCTCAGTATACCTCCGGATCCAGAAAGATGGTTGCCGAGACACGAACGTAGTGGATTTAGGAAAAAGAGGGATAGGAGAAACCGAGATGCTGCGATGAAAGGAACTCAGGGAGCTGCGGCTGGTGCTAGTGACCTTTAGTATGTGATATATATTTTCGGATAAGCCGATACAATTTTATTTATTTATTCAGCATTCGATTATTCAAATTTTTTCTTGTTACAGTGACATAACTAAGATGCCAGCGAATGCTAAACCGTCTCCGAATCCTCGGCAGAGTCCTGCAGTTGAACCTGCTGGTCCTAGACAACAACAGCGTAAAGTACAGCAAAAGAAAAAGAAGAAAGGTGGAAAGTGGTAATAAGTAAATGTCTTTCGGAAACACAATTATAATGCATATGATTTGTTATATCATAATCACATTCTATCGATAATATTCATATTATTTGGAAAGTGGTGTAAGAGTAGTCCTAATTTTGGCAAATAGGTATGTGTGAACTTTGTATCTATTGAAAATCGTGCATTACATAATTCTATATATGTATAATAATTAATCTCTTTTTTTTTCTTCGTTTCATAATAATGAATTATAATTTTCAAATTATCGTTATAGAGTAGAAAAAAGATTCTTCAACTCTGTCTCGTGAATAAAAAACGTACATGAATAATAAAATAACATAAAAGTGGTAAAGATTGTTATCAATTTCTGTAGAATATATAACATAGTATACACGATAATCCCAATTGAATTATTCGAAGAAGAAAGAGTCTTGTTGCTCAAGGCAAGCATGCAGAAGGTTTTCACTATTACATAATAAAATTATGAACTATTACCTATGAAAGAATTTAAGATTATGAATGTTGATATAAAAGCAATGAAAGTTTAGCAGATAACGCATCTTTCATAATCTCTCTATGATTTTTATTAATAATTACTATTATAAAAGTTTTCCGGTACATAAAATATTTTTATTGGTCATTGGACAAAATTTTATTACATATTGCAGCATAACATAGAATATAGGTAACATATCTTTTGCGTAATGACTAGTATTTTCATCATGATTTATAATTTATTTTCAGATCAGTAACAATTGTATATAAAAAATACAATCTGATTATTTTTTTACTTTTTACTTTTTTTTTCAATTTCACACATTAAAACTTTGCAAGTATACTTAGGTATGTAATTGATTGTGCGTAAAGTCTTAACAGATATACAATATAGTATTTATTATGTATAGGTATTTGTGGCACAACATTAGGTATATAGTTTCTACATTTCATTATTACTACCTATATTTCTTTGCACACAAAAGCAACAATAATGCCACGTCGTTATGTTTACATACAACAATCTATTAATTGTCTGTTTGTTTTTTTTTTCTTCTTTTTTCTTACATATTTTATTTTTCTCATTTTTTTTTTCATTTTTTTTTCTTTGCCTTTTTTTTTACTCTATACTTTGTCAAAAACACTGTACAATACAAATTCGCATCAACACACGTTAATAGCATACATACAATAGAATTACCTATTCTGGGAGGTGTATCAGTTTGAAAACATTTTACATTGTAACTTTATGAGCTTTTTCTCAACTTAATATAGGTAAATATATATCTCACTTATACAATTGCACATAATATGCATATATTATGTATCGATAACTGAAAAATTTACACAATTTTAGATTCTAGTACATTTCGTTATGATATTTAATTTTTAATATTGATTTGTAGCTGTATAAATACCGGTATACAAATTTCTTTACTTTGTATGTAGTTACAAACAATTTTATTGTCCGACATTGAATCGTGTTTTAATATACTATTTCTTCTTCAGCTCGTTTTTTTTCTTCTTTTATTTTAATTCAATTAATTATTCATAATAGAGGCAGCGATTGAGGTACGAAACTTATCATATAAATGAACGTTTTACACACACCCATGTACACATGTGTGAACTTTTTTTTGTCATGAATTATTGTATGTTTTTTTTTTTTTACCATAACTGAATATAATTTTTCTGTCTCCTAGTGCTCAGATTCTTGTACTGAGTGTTTTGGCAACGCGTTTGATATATATTTGTTTTTTCTCGACAATTTTTACTGAAATGATATGCTTGTAATATAATATATAATAAGTATAAAGAAACTTAAATCAATAATTCATTGATGAACCTTAAAACTTAGGAGGGTTTATCACAAGATAAGGACATGAAAGAATCACAATAGCGTTTTCATGCCACACTCATCTACCGGCTTTTATATATACCAAAATACCCAAAACCCATGGCCAAATCAGTTCGACAAATATTATTTTCGTTGATACTGACAATAGATGAGCAAGGCACTAGTATTTGTAGGCAACATTATCAATTATGCAAGAATATTATACTATTTCTATTTTATAAATGCTACTTCTCTGCTACTATTCCTTCCCAAGCATCTTCTCGTTGTTTATTAGCTAGCCTCCGTCTCTCTGAAATATAAACATTCATTTTTAGAACACTTCTTCAACCACACGAAATTTCTATCATAAGGCAATTATAATTCTCTAGCAAGATATAAAATTTTCATAAGAATCTGTACCTTTTGCTTCACGTAGAACAATCTTCTCTTTCTCACGTTCTTGTCTAGCAGTTGCTAGTCTAACGCCCAATGCTCCAGTCACCAATCGTCTAGCTAAAGCAGCGCAAGTTTCTGGTCTAGCTCTATACGGCTGTAAAAACTCTGCACTTCTTCTAGCTTTGGTCTTGCTTAAAGCTGTCGCTTCGCTCAGAGGTCGAGTCTTTACAAAGGAATGATCTGACCCTAATACCTCGGCAGCTAAAGTCAAAGTAAAATTTCGACGATGTTAATTCAATAAATAAAATAGCTAATCTTTAGATTCTTCTATGTGTATACGAAAATGGTCAATTCGGGTTGAATGATTATTTCTGAGATTGTGTTTATCATTTACTAATTCCGTAGGAATTGAAGCCCTCTAAAGTCAATAAAGAGAGAAATAACTAGAAGGTACCAAAAAAAGAGCAATTGTTTAAAGTCTGGAGATTATATAACTCAGAGATCTCAGATTATAGGCTGAACTCCACTGTGTCGTAACTGAGCAGTTCCCACTTTCACTTCTGATGAAAATATCGACGTATTCTCACTCTTTGGTTACATAATAGTACCTAATATCGATCATTGATATGAAAAGTTTGAATCTGCGTCGATATAACGGATTGTATCGAAAGATATGTAATATTCTCCGATTATTAATTCACCCGATAATCATTCAACAGTCTGATCTATTTTCCCCGACTAGATTCCTTTGATGGAGAAAGTTCAAGTCTCTTTATTCAATCAAGATCCAGTCGAGCATGAAAGATTAGAACAAGGGGTTTCCCTATAATTTGAGTTCCATAATATCAATTCCTGAAGTCTAAAAAACCAATAACAGATTACGATTCAGATTCTTCTAGTTTCACTACTTTATTGACTAGTTTATCAAACAGGATTGAGTAACGCGACTAGTTTGCATACTTAACACATAAGATATCGCATATGATTATCCAGAGTTTACAAACCGATAAGTGGACTGCTGAATACACCAAGGCAGTGCGTATCGTCGACCCATTTCAACTCAAAACCCCCGTTTTTAAAAGGACTGAACACAGCCGCTAAGTCGCTGGTCTTGAAGTCTGATGGGAAATTGTAGATTTCTACGACGTGAGCAAATTCGTCATTAGAAACCTCTACCGGCGCTTTTGAATATGCCCGATAGTCAGACTTGGGTTTCTCTATTGTCACTTCGCCAACAGCTGTGGTCAACTGTTGGGGGACCAGAAAGGACATGTTATTCAATAGTTAGAGACAACAAAATAGAATATTGCATGTTCGAGCGAACCAGAATGATTCCGAATGCCAAAGTAAGGATATTTCGTCGATATTGTAAAAGACCAAGGTTCTCGCATCAAATAACATTTTGAAGAAATAGTTCGAAGTGCTGAGTCAACAGACACAACTTATTTACGCCTACTATGAAATATAAATGAAAAAATTCTGGTTTATGATTGAATGAAGAGCAAAATGAAACATACTTCTTCTATGAGCGTGGGATCTAGGCAGTCTCCGTTATCATCGAAGAGACTGTCCCAGTCGCACTCATCTCGATTAACTTTTGAAGGAGGTAAAGGTGGCGGAGCGGGTTTGCTCTTAGGTCTTTCGATCTTTTTTATCTTTTTTTCTTTTGTCTCTAACACAGAAACCGGCGGCGGTTCATTGGTAACAGTTTCCTGCCTGGGTTCGTCGTCGGATATAAGTAGTACATCAGATACTAGATTCTGTCTAATAATCCGTCTATTTTTATGATTAACAACCTCGTCACGATTGATAAGTTCCTCTTTGGTTTTTTCCACCTTCCTATTAGAATTTCGAGACATTATCAAGTCCAAGCTGTCTCCGTTCACATTCATGCTCATATTTTCGTCAGTCTCGGACTCCCTTCTCTCATCCTTATCCACATTCGACATCATATCTTCGTCCAGACTAATTCCAAACTCCTTTGCTCCGCCCTCGCAGCTATCTAATATAAGCCCAATTTCATCCCGCTGATTAAACTCTCCGACAATCTCCGTGTCCGTTTGTACTTTCACAGGTTCTTCTTCCGGCAATCCAGCATCCTTAGATTCTTCGTCTACCCCGTTCAACATTAGCAAAGAATCTTCGCTGGGCGATGCATGTTGCGGAGAAACATCTACTTCTAAACCGATTACTTTCTCATTAGTATCTTTGTTACTGGTTTTAGCTAGGCCAACAAAACTACCAGAAATTGATGCATCATCATGTTCGAGTTCGATTGATCCAGGAAAATCCTGTCTGATCGGACTTTCAAATCCGCCATTCAAGTTTTCGTCAGTTTTATCCAATTTTGAAACTGTTATAGGATCTGGGCGATCAGTTTCGTTATCTTTTCCATGTATCGAGGGGCAGGAATCTAATCCTACTACGCTATTATCAGTAGATCTTGAATTTATATGCGCAGGGGATGTAGTAGTGCTACGACGTTCCCTGGTTGATTTAGGAGCCCTAGAAGTTTCTCTGGACAACGGGCTTCCCTCAGTTTCGTTACTCCTGCGATGTCTAGGTACGTACACTGCTCGATCAGGTCTTTTCCTTCTATTTGCTCTATAAAAATGATCAATTATATAAACGAGTCTACATATATCCTCTTTCAGTACTTTCTACTAATGAAATATGATTCCTGGCTATAATATGATACGGTAAAATTAAGCATGGAGAAATTCCTCTAATGAAATTTGTCCTAGAAGTTGTAAATACCCTGTAAAATGATAATAAATTTCATTTTTATATCTTACTTAGATGTCTGCGAAGAATCAGAAGCCTGTTGATCCTGTTGAGAATCTATCTGGTTATCATCGCATCTTGCTTTCCTCGCTGGTGGCGGTCGGTAAATTCCAACGGATGGCACTGATTTTACTAAAACGACACAAAACAACGCGTTGTGAGTCTTTATATCCTCGAAATTTTTAGTTCAATCAATAAACTCACAGGAAAAGTTTCATCAATAACACACACCTTGTCTTTGTCGCGTATTTTCTGGCGATACTAAAGGCGATATATGACCTTCGACGCCCATGGCACACGCCGAGTCAGATATCTTTGATACACCACACGTTCCACCGGATAAGGCACCATTCAACTTTGGATCCCTTTGGACGTTAAATTTTTTTTTTCTTTTTTCAATTTTGCGAAATTTTGAGAAATATTAAAAAAAAAAAAAATGAAAGAAGAAATACAAATTTTGTATATATATAAAAAAAAGGAGGGATTACGTCACTCGTTGATTGGTATTATTATGACAATGATGATAATCGTATACAATGTGTACCTTATCACGTCAGTTTTGTAGCAGACGATCGTTCTTCGATGGGCACCCTGGCCGATAGAGAATGTGTATAATAAATGATGATATTTGTTTTGAACAAATTGGTGAATGATGAATCTCCTGTAGTTGTTTACAGGCGGGAAGACGAGTACTCTGAAAGTGAAAACCCGTCTAATCGCGTCTGAAAGTAAAACCGAACTGGATAAAACGAGTGGAACCGAGGAAGGCGAGAAGTGAACGTACACCGACGTCAAAGTCCTTGTCCAACTACCCCGCCGCTACTACGCTATACCTTTGATATACGTGATCAACACAAACTAAACTTTACATAACAGGAGGCTTTCTCTTTCGACGGCTTCCTGAATTGAATTGCACACGCGCATATATATATAGCCTCGTATTATTATTAAAGTGTCAAAACCGAAAACATCCCCATTTCGATAATTTTTTTTTCCCCATATATATCGCGACGAGATTTTTAATAAGCATATCATATTACATTGTACGAAGTATAAATTATCTCGCAAAGAAAGGAAAAAAGTATGACAGTTAATATACTCTAAGCAATTTCTAATCAATTCTATACAATCCATACGTTACATGTATACATATGTAGTATATAAATTGCGAGTCTGAAAGATAGCGGATCGCACGCGGTATTCTACTACCACCACATACGCATATATACAACTATATGCTAAACTACACCTACGCAGATGATAGTATGGAGTAAAATGTAGAATCACATATACGGGACTGACACAAGCGTAGATTAAATTCCGCGTAAAGGTGACCTGAGCTAGGCTTTGATTTACGTTTGGTTAGCGAGGTATTTAACATGCGTTACGCGTTACCGAAGGACTGGATACAGGCTGTAGACACGGATCGCGTAACGTTGGTTGGGATTAAGTAATCGAAATCGTGCACGAGGAGTATAAATAAACTTGTTTGGTATTTCGATTAATCTAACTGGAGCGATGAGGTTACGTCAATTAATGGAGTATATACCGACTAGCGAGAGGAACTTAACATTTTTTTTAGAGGAGTCATAATACGATCATTCGCGTAACGTGTATTACGTACCTTTTTCGTTCTTCCTTTACCGCAAACTCCTCTACATCCGTCTCCACGTATTCGGAGAACAAACTGTCCTGCAAATTCATCTATCAAAACAAATCTTCATGCACCGTCCAAACGAATATTTTACCGTCAAAATATTCATTTAGGTAAATAACTCTGACGGATGTATACGTATTTTGCGCTGTTCCCCACGCAATGACTATTCTATCTCTACTTCTCGCTCTCTCTCTCTCTTTCGGCTCTTAACATACAACGCGCATGCGCTATACTTTTTTTATTGAAGTACCACACATTTGTAGAGGCGCTGATGTTTTCATCTTCAAGGACGACTTTCAGCATTGTTCACGGCGGTCACGTAAAGACGATAAATCGCGTCTCTCGCAATCGCAATCGCCCGCGTTCGTAATATTATGCAATTAGAATCTAATGATTCCATTCAAATGTCTCTTCCCTAGGTAGAAATGAAGGAAGTAATCTTTCCGAAAGATATTTCATTTCATTATAGCAGCTATGCAGCCGTAGCTATTCATCGTTTTGAATATTCGAATCTATTCATTGAATATTACTCTATCCCATAGATTCTACGATCAACTCTTTCGCGATAGGGTCAATTCCCGTATCTTTCATTCATCAACACCTTGGAGCTTAATTTTTATAAAATAATTTCTATCATTTTATTACATGTATAAGTCTGTATAATTTCCGCTCTCTCCGATAATTCCTATATAACTGTATAATATATACATGTTAAATATAATTTATTCTTTGACTTCTCGTTGAAAAGTGAAAAGTTAATTGAAACGAAAGCGAAGATTACTGTCAACGGAACGTTTGGAATAGCTTTTTGCAGATATTCCATTATATCCAGAATATATATACAGATTGGGAATTTTTTATCGGATAATAGAGCGTCGTGGTAATTGAAGCGTATTAAAGTATTAATCAGGGACAAAGAAAGCCTACATGATTGTATAGAGGAATGTTTCTCAGAATTTGTTTAATAAAGCGTTTAACTAAAAAATTCACGAGTTGAAACATTTTATCGTTCTATAAGACAGCCAGCCCAGGCCTGTATTTTATTCTAAATTAATTCACTGCAAAAGTGAAAGGCAAGACCTTTACCGGTTGCAAAGTCCTTTCGTTATGCGGCAGATATCTGATCAGAAACACATAGGAAAAGAAGTGAACCAATCGTTTGTCTGCGGGCCGTTCCTAAATGGAATTTCCCTCTTTCTGCATGTGTATACAAATATACGAACAGTTTATATCTCTGCTGTGCAGAATTTCATGCGATTTATTTCCATAGCTTTGTAATAATATGAGAATAATAATTACACGAGCGTATTGTATAGTTTTCTGTCTTGTAATTCTAACGATTACGTATATGCATACTATATGATATGATAATAAAATAGAGTTAAAAATAATTTCTTCGAAAGGCTTTGAACTTGACATTTTTTAAACTAATTATAAGCAGCGGAATGAGACTGATATATTATTCCAAATCATTGTTAATTAACTCCTGTACTAAGACAAGGTATTATTATTAATAATAATACCTACCTATATGTTTTAGGTGTGAAAATTTTCACGCGCCATAATTATATTCAAACTGTGTTATATTTAAACACATACGTGTATGGTATATTATACTACATACCACTTGCACAATTATTATAACAATTGCATTATTAGAGTCTCTCAAGATTAGTTATACATGTATACAATCGCGAAAGTTTTACTTTTTTAAAACCACCTTTCTCCTTCGTATATCTAGTATATGAGAATGAAATTTCTCAAAATACTTGCGGTATAACCACGCGTCAAAGTGGATCGCATAACATAATTAGTATAACTATACATATATAAAAAAAAGGAGAAAAGAAAATTCGAAATCAACGAAAGATGAGAGAAGAACAAAAAAAAAATATGTTATTGTTCACCTAAAAATATCCAAAGGATATTAAAATTTGGGATTAAATATGAAGATATAAAACTTTACTGTACAAAACATATTTATTTAAATAATTTATGGTGATACATACACGTTTTTACAACGTATTTAAGCATTAGTATCGTGGAGTATACTACTACTTAGCAAAGTTGCGTTTATACGGTTATTACCCTAACAATATTTACAATCACACTCTTTATTTTTGTTTTTTTTTTTTTTCTTTTCCCATTTTTCTTTTTTACTTTAATGATTATCTAAAACTAATCAAGTTTATTTACTACAAGCAGCAATCACCTTTTCTATATTTCACTCAAATTTTATTTCCGAGGGATCGCTACTGTAATTATAATCTTTTTGCTCTCTATATCACTTGAAAGTTGTGTTTTTCATTTTTTTTTTTCTTTTTTCCATTTTCTGCTTTGTATCAATTCGCATATTCAGAAAAAATTCTTTCTTCTTTTCAATTTGTAAAATTTTTTTTAATAATATAATGTAATTATTGTGAGTGAAGTATAGAATTGAACCACATTACATACAGCGCATAAACATACAAAGGTAAAAATTCACGACGTCCAAGATTTATGCTAGTCCATTTATTACAACAATTAGTCTATTTAAAGCAGTGGATAGTTCCAGAGTTCTGTCAAAAAATATTCTATATACAATCAGGTAGAAGATATATCTTGAACGAACAATCTATATTATACTGATCTCGCATCATATTTTTTTTTTTAACCATAAAAAGAAGAGATCAGTTTTATAGAATTAAAATCTTTCTGAAATAAAAAATACCCAGCAAAATTTATAGTATACATATATATATTTACACATACATGTGTACATATTGGGGTATTCCGCGTTACTTCAGCCACTAAAAGAAAAAAGTCCTCAAAAAAATTACAGCGGATCGGGTTATATGATACGAACTAATTGACGAGATTTTTAATTTTTTTATTATTTTTGTTTTTTTTTCCACGAAATTTCTGAGTTTTTTTCAGTTTTTATTCAAACCGTGATAAATTTCGAAAACGGTTAATCGTAAGGACAATATTGAAAAACGAAAATAAAAATTTTCGATGATTTTGCGCTAAAATGTGGGTCAGAATTGGTCAGTTAAATCTAAAGAAATTTTATCTTCGTAGGCCTTGGAAAACCTTAGATTTTAGTTTTTTAACATTGCCGTTAGGATTCACCGTTACCCAGATATCACTGTTCAAATGAAAAATAAAAAAAAACATAAGTATTCGGTCCAAAAAAAATGTCAGAAAATTTGAAATTTCGTCAATTCGTTGCAATTTTGTAAGGGTTTTTTTTTTTTTTTTTTTTTTTTCACTGGCTGGAGTAACGGGGAATGCCCTATATATGAAACGAAAATTTATCAATGCAATGCACTCTTAGGTATGTATGTATGTAATATGTATACAATAGTTCACAGTACTAACGGCGATACCTTGAAAAATATACATTCAGACCGGTATCGCGTTATATTGTATAAGTTATATCTGACTCCCAGTTAAAAATACTTACCTATTATAGTTAAATTGAAAAAAAAATAAAAATTTCTTATTTTTATCTTATTTTTTTCAAACTACAATACCTTCTGTACCAGCCACATTTACATTATTATTTGTTATTTTCTCTTTTATTTAGTTTATTTTTTTTTTCATTATTTTCTTGTTCTTTATATTAAATTAATGTACAAACTAAATAGTATCTTTTAAACATATACCTTAGAAGGAAATCAACGAACAAAAATCAAATTATGATATTTTTTTATAAGAAATTTTTATAACTCTTCTAAAACTAGATACGTAATAAGAACTAAAAATCTTATCATACAATCGTGATAACGATAATGGTTTTCTTTATTTTATTTCTATTTTATCGAATTTGGTCTGGAATATTAGTACTGGCTAAGACAAACAAGTATCAATTCTGTAAACCAACTTTGAAACATACTAGGTATTATATGTCGAGATAAATGCGGAGGAATTATTTTAGACCGTCGCGTCGATAAACAGTAATATTTCATTCAATTTTATATTGAAAATATATGATTGACAATGATTTTCATATTTATCAAAGGACGTTCGATCTTTCATTAAATTGTATCTCGTACCTTTCACGCCTCGATTGATATGAATGTCTAAAAAGTAAAATAAATATAAATAATATAACCAGTTAAGAATGCCTTCCTTTCTAGCTTGCTTCGAATAACCCGTTTTTCCGTAGTAACGAAAAAATAAGAGATATAATTTTTACAATCCAAATGTCCGTATAACGTTGAAGAAAAAAAGAAAGGAAAAAAAAATAGTAAATTATTGTCGAATGAAATTTAAAAATACACACGCGCCTCAAGCTTCTTTTCTTTTCAAATACAATTGTGTACTTGATATTATAACGCTTACAATACTATGATAATTTGATAGATTTCATTTCTTTCCTAAACTTGGCCGATTGTAAAATATATATTTATCTCTCACTCAGAAAGAAAAAAAATAAGATACGCTTATTCGCGTTTAGTTTAAGTTTGAGTTTAGTTTTAGTTTTAGTTTTAGTTTTAGTTTTAGTTTTCTTTCTTTCTTTCTTTCTTTATTTTATAGCTAGCACAAAATCCTGCTATGAAAAGTTTAACCCTATTGAATTGATAAATAAAAGCTGTATGTATATCAAGTATTTATAGCAAGGTAATAGATAGCTGGATAGATTTATCGGATAAGAAAGTATTAGGATTCCAATTAAAGCTCATTAATTTTACAGCTTTTCCTATACACCGATAAAAATAAAATAAAATAATAATAATAATATTAATAATAATAATAATAATAATGATAGTAATAATCGAGCTTAAATATCTATTCTAGGCCTGTATTGCAGCCTTAAAGGAGGATCTCGAAACCTCCATCTCGTCACGTAAACAAATTTTAACGTATGATCTTTACCCAGAAGTTCGTCGTTACATAAGATATCGATCTGAAAATAGAATAAACACATTGATTTTCAAAAATTCATTATCAAGTTAAATAAACTGTATTGAGAAGTCACATTAAAAATTGATTAGAAAATAAAATCTACTATACTTACGTCACGATATTTCTCCATACCGTTGAGAACTTTTTTAGCAATGAATTTTTTTAAATGTGTTATAGTCGCCTGCGCAGAACACCTGATAAATCTTCGTTTGAGTGTTTTTAAGCTGGCGTTTATGCACTCCAAGCAGACATTGACCTTTTAAAAATATAACATTCGATTAATAAAATGTAGGATATTATCCGCATTTATTATCTTTTGTTTTTTTTATAATATATACCTGCTCATCGGCCCTGTGATAATCAGACTCTGCATGTGCGTCTGCAGTCTGTTTATCTTCTTCCATTTCACCGGCATTTGGTAATACGTCTTTAGGACAAGGCAAGCCTCGTGCTCTATAAAATTCTCTTTCTCTTTTAATTTCATCTGTAAGAAAAAAAAATGAAAATAAATAAAAATCGTTATGGATTTTGTTGTTATTTCATTCTATTGATTATATTTACTTTCTTGTAGATCTGGAACTAGTTTGTAAACAATATCCTGCATAGTTCTATCGAAGCTTATATACTGCAGGGGATGGGATTGGTGAATAACTATTTGGCATGTTGGACAGGTGTGTTTTTCTTCTAAGTGTTTGACTAGGCAACTTTTACAGAACGTATGCAGGCACTCTGTCACAGTAGTAGCATCTATTAGGTATCCGCGACATATCTTGCACGTAATGTGACTGTTCAATGTTTTCAGCTTTATTCGCCTCTCCATGGCACCGGTGAGCACCATTTATTCAGAATAAGTTTGGTTTTTCTTTTTTTTTTTTTCACCTGTAATTTGACGGTTATAGAACCATTTGAAATAATAAGGCTAAACTAAAATGGGGTAAAAAATATATTTCGATACATTTAAGCCAGGGCAAAACATCTCGTAGTAAATTTACGAGACAAGAGCGAAATGTAAGATCTGACTATTTTCCGTAATAATACTTTTTCTTTTTTTTTTTTATAAAAACTCAGAGGCATGAGGGGGATTCCCTTTTATATAAATATAGTAATTCGTTTCAGTCAGACCCGAGGATAAAAGTGGGTTATCATATTCTAACCTAAATTTACCTTATGAATATCTGCGGATATTAATCGCTTTTATCACCGTAAACGACAAGGTAAACATATTTTATTGAACTTAACATCGTCCTTTTACTACACGACACTTCAATAAATAGAACAAAATAACACGTATACTTAAAATTTGGTAAAAACAACTTATTGTAAATGTGGCTGATGACAACAAAACGAATTGACTGAGGCGCCTCTAACGGTTTTAAAACAAACTAATCGATCTCTTTAACTCACGCGTCGCGGGAAACCCAAACCAATCAAATTATCAAGAAAATTCTATTTTCATTACTAATTTATTGATTCTAAATACGGTTTTATTCTTTTTTAAGAAATGATTTATTGATAGGATAGTTCGAAATTCAAATATACGTTTTTATTTTATATCTTACGATAAATAAGTATAAGTATTAAAAGATCAAGAAATTCAGAGGGATATTAGATTCAAAAATGTTGTGTATAGTAACTTCAGGGTATACATATTTTGATTTATTGGAGTTGCAGCTCGTTACAATAATTTGTTTACACAGAACATACACAATATGCGCTTGCAGTTAAATGCTGTTTATTTGTTGATTATCTTGGCATGGATTAACGATAATTTCATTAAATAATAAACAATTGTCAATACTATTTACACTTTATTCTTAAACTATATGTATACTATATTATAAATCTATTACTTAATTTCTGTTCACGAGTTTTTATTATTATTATATTTTCTATTAATATGTATATTATTATACTATATATATTCTATGTAGGTATATTTGCATTTTCAACAAAATTAATAATACATGTATGTATATAAAATATTCAATTTTTCTTCTATTCATTCACGTATAGTATACTGTATACTATATTGTTGTTATTGAAATTGATTTAATTCAAAAAAAAAAAAAAGAAAAAAATAGAAACTCAAAAGTTGCGTAAGTAATGCGATTATACGTGTATACTTAATTTACAAATAATAAATTATCTAATACTAATTATTATCAATACAATTATTAATATTATACTATAAACTGTTATCTATACATTTTGAATGCATTCTAAATACTTTGAGACGTTGACCATCAATACACGGATTGAAAATAAGCTTATGTTTGCTGTTTATTTCACTATTCTATGTTCGCACGATCGCGATATGTAATATTTCCAAGTGTGATTTTCTTTTTCTTTTTTTTTCATATTTATTTTTCATTTTCGTTAAATAGCTCGTATATAAAATAGTTTTACATGTTCTAAATTAATCATATATAATTTATAAAACTAAACAAGTAAAAATATAACATTAAATCTAAACCTCTATCGTACAAAAAGTTGAATTTATAAATTGACTAGTTACAAACACAATACCGTATATACCCATTGAAATTTGTTCGACTTTTGAACGTATAATATATTTTATATGCGTTCGTTAGTGCGTAATGATATACTATATCCATTTTTAATCTGTCATCTATATAATCCATAAATTTCTTATAAAAATACATGTTCTTATATAGGCTTATTTATTATAAATTTAATTTTACATTTCCGATCAAACGTGACGAGTAAATGTTATACTATTATTTAGATTTCATTTTTATAATCTGGTAACAATAGGCACTCGGTCATGGCACGATTATTATTATTATTATTCTTAATATTATCATTATTATTATTATTGTTATTGTTATTGTTATTGTTATTCTTACGTAACAGTACGCGATTTAATTAAAAGAAAAACACTTCGTCGTCTATCCGTCATGGCAATAATAGTGATAATAACAAATAGCTAGAATTATTAGGCATCACGTGATTGATTCCTTATCGTTTCTTTGTCATCATTTCTTAAACTCTACAGAATACGCGCTATTGGTCAATACTGATTTGTATCATTTGGCGTGTCTGCTATCAGTCGACGTTTATCACCGACCGATGCAATATATCCGACTCCAAAATCTCCAACATCCTTTTTCCCTCTTTTGTATATTTCTCAATTATCGTTTTTCTAATTCCGTATCTTCATTTTCTTACCTTTTATTCGCCTATTATATTACTTCATTTTCATATTCAATTGATCAATAGATGAAAAAAAATCTATTCAATTTTTCACAATAAGTAAGGGAACTTTTCCTCCCCGTCATCGTCGTCTTCAGCTTCGCTAGACTCTTGGCTAGACGGCGGTGTGTCTAGCTGCGGTAAACCCAAATCCAAATATTCCTATGGAAGAAGAATAAAAAATGATTAGATTCATAGGTAAATTAAATAATCCATATCTTCTTTAATGATTCACTCACTTCGTTAGCAGTGATCGTTAATATCCTGTCAAGATCCTCGACCAACTCACCAAACATTGGTCGTTCGTTTGGTTGATAACTCCAACAATCTCTCATGAGCATGTATCTACGAAGAGGGGTAAGGGATTGATAAAATAGAAATAGAGAAGCGAAATGATATAATTAAAAACAAAAAATACTCACATCTCAATCGAACAGCACGGAGGCTTTTCCATCCTATGTCCAGATCTCAATAACTGGAACAATTTTTCAACCGAAGGAACAGACGGGTACGGCGTACCACCTAAAGTCATTATTTCCCACAACAGAATTCCGTACGACCATCTGAAAAAAAAAAGAAAAAAATAATTGGTGATGATTAGAGTTATATACGAATGAATATAGTTGACCTTTTTTAAATCCAAATTTCAACACCAAAATTACTTACACGTCGGACTGAGTGGTGTAAACTCTGTGGAATAGAGCTTCAGGCGCCATCCATTTAACGGGCAACCGTCCATCGGTTGTTTTTCTGTAATAATCATGACAATGGATATCCCTGGCGAGTCCAAAGTCAGCAATCTTGAGGACATACTCGTCGCTAACGAGTACATTTCTTGCAGCAAGATCTCTGTGGATACACCGTCTGCTAGCGAGGTATTCCATTCCTCGAGCAACTTGGTAAGCGAAAGAAACCAGGTCTTTTTGGGTCAGAGTTTTACGCTCTTTCATTTCTTGTCCAATAGTTGGTTCGTAACCGGAAGACGGTCTGTGTTCTCGCAAAAAATCACGGAGGTTTCCGTGCGGCGCAAATTCTACAACTACGTAAAGAGGACCACCCTGGGTACACGCCCCAAGAAGATTTATTATGTTAACATGTTTCCCGATCATCTTCATCATCTCCATCTCAGACACTAGGTCCATCATCTCTGCGTCCGTGTGACCCTCTGAAAGAAAAGAATAAATAAATAAAAAAACTTCGCGACTTTTGTATTTCCATTGTGACAATTGGTAATAAAATCGTTTTGCTATCAAAATCAATCCAAAATTTTGTTCAATGCACTCCGGGATTTACCTTTGAGCATTTTGACAGCTACGACACTGGGTATTCCTGGTTTGAGAGCATTCGATTGAGCGCGAACCACTTTTCCAAAAGCACCCTCGCCCAGAGTGTTACCCAGGGCTAAATGTTCCCGAGGAAGTTCCCATGCGCTATCTAGGGGTAGTTCATACTCTGATATGCTTCCGCCCGAGCTATCTTCCGCAGTTGCTGTTGATTTTTGTTTCTCGATTTTTACTACGGGCATCAATAGCGGCTCTTGGACATTCTGGCCGTTGGCCAGATGCTGTTTCTCGACAATGACCTTCTTGGTCCACTGCGTTACTACCGCTGCTCTCGCTGTCTCGATGGCCAACATTTTCTTCATCTTTTCTCGTTTCAATCGACGAAATATCGTCACTACGATTACAATTCCGACTAAACAAAAGGTGCACAGAACACCGGCCAGGATGTTAACCAGAACGGATTGAGGCCGAGCGTTTCTTGGCATTACGGGTTGTTCGTCATTTAGATCTGCGAAAAGATGGTAAAAATTGTTTGACAAGACCCTTTTCCAACCCTTAGACACGGCACTTTTTTTCCACACCTTCAGACACGAATTGGAAATGCTTGTTTTTGAACTAGCACCGTTTAGTATTAAATAGAATGATTTTTGAATGAAGTATGCGCTTCCAAGACGATTTTTTTACGGAGAAATTGATTGGTAGTCTTAAGATTAATTAAGAATAATATTTTATCATAAAAGAATTGGCTTGAAGAAACGAATGGGTGGAGAAGAGATAATTTATTTTTGCTTAATTCGTCATTATTGTTGTAATAAACCAAAGGAAAGTTATGAAAGAGGATTTTAAAGAGGAATAGAAATAGTTTGGGGTAAAATTCGTGCAATTTTACAGGTAAGAGAATGATTATTTTTTAGGGTGCAGGTTTGAAGTTCAGCATAGGAGAATAATTAGAAGTCGTTAAAGATTCATGCTGAGAAATCATTTTTATTTAAAATAAAATACCATTGAAAATTACGTTTTATTATAAATAGAGTCACAAAGAGTAATTTTTTCTTCACATTAATCAGATGGTGAAAATGGCACAATGCTCATTATTACTTGTTTTTTCGTTTTTCAATCACTACTTCTATGCATGCAATAAAACGAAAGAATTTTGTTCGAAAAGTTGAAAAACACATAAGTACCTTAGATTAATATTAATCACAAACACCAGCTACTTAATTTTTTGCCAAACATAGACTCAGTGACCGCATCATTACCACGCAGGTCTAAATTCGCACCGATAATAATTTTTTTCTTCAATTCAATTGCGATCTCCTATAGGAAAGGATCTGTCCATGTATTACGTAGCAACATCCGCATGGATCTAATAGACGAAAATTTGTATCGTAGCAAATTTGCACCAGTGTGGTAATTAGGGGTTGAAGAATCGTATGCTTCAGCTATAAATGTTGTAAATAATTTTTCGTTTTAATAACGAGTATCTTATGGCTCACTTTCGACTACTCGTAGATAAGCACTGCTGAATGCAGTTCCGAGGGTATTTCCAGCTATGCAAGTGTACCAGCCTTCGTCCTCCTGGGTTACGTTGTACAATTGTAAGACGTCCGGATTTTCTCGATCACCAGCCTAATAATAAACGAAGCTAACGTTAATAGACTCTTTTCTTACTGTGTGAAAAAATTTGTTCAAAAATCCCCCCATGCAACATCCATGCATTTAAATATCAATGAAGCTTTCCGTTTTATAAGCATTTGGTTTTTTCCATCGAAGCAGAGACCCTTCGTTCATTGTTCATCAGTTCCTTGTCTTATGCTTATAATTTACCAATTTTACTGATGAATCAATGGCTCGGGTTTTCGCATTATGAAGCCTCGAAAATGGTGAAACGTCGCATGCAGGTATGAACATTGGATAAACATCGATTTATGTATTGAAGAGCACGAGTAAGAGTAAGCGAGCAAATAGTAACACAAGGAGCATCGAGGACAAGTGTAAAAGGTATTATAGGGTAAAAGAAAAAGTCGTTCCAACAAGTTTGCACAAGTCCTTGTCGGAGATAATCCTCCACACACATGGATACTTGTACATGCATAAAAGTTACTGAGTATGTAGCTGCTTTATCCACAGTAGCAAGACGTTCTTTATTAACCTCAAGACTCTCGTTGGTGGTGTTCAAGGAATTATGAAGTCCGAGGTACCACTGCACATGAGGATGAGCATCGGATAGAACTACACAGTTCATTGTCGCGTTGGTTCCTATTAGTACGGTCGTGTTCACCGGTGGTCTCGTCAGGATTGGTCGATGGTTCAAACGTTCTATATGAGAAGAAGCCCAACCACCATGTATAAAGAGTTCGCAGATTTAGGCACAGATAATAAAACACAGACTGTGAATAAAGGAGAGATAGTTTCTAGCGACTATACGTGTATCGATAGATGTATATCAAGTACACCCATAAAAGCACCTCCGGTGCAAAAACCTTCCGCCAAGTACATTAATGTGATATACAATATATATATACTTGTGAAAATAAAAAGATCTCGTATCAGATGCTACTGCCAAGCACCTTTACTTTTTCTGAAATTGGTCATTTGGCCTTCCATATAATATGGTTTTTATAGCGTTCTGGTCTTGCTAGACAATTGACGCTTCCGTTGGTGTAAAATACATGAGAGATATTTAAATTGCTCGCGTATGCACGTTCTTCTTCTTCTTCTCCTTCTTCTTCTCCTTTACTTTGGCTATCGGTACCTATTTAGCTCCATGTGTCCCGCGGATGCACGTTAAACTGTTTTCCGTAAGCCATGAACCAAAAGCATTATATTGATGACGTATAGACCAACATAAACTATTTGAATTTATACCGATGTGACTTTCGTCTCATGCAAGGATTCGCAATGTCATTTATATGCACATAGAACTGAGAGGTTCGATTAATGTACTTAGCGCAAGACTCTACCGATTTTCTTGATACGTCCAGTGACTTGATTCCAATAAAATTCAAATTCATGATCATCGTTTCAGAAGAGAAAGTGAAAAAGAATAGAAACAAAGAATTACGTTTCCTTTATGATTTTATCAGCACAAATTGGAATCCAGCCAGTGTTTTATTAACGTTAAAAACAAACGAAGAGCAGTGTATATCTATGACCACATATTTAGACCGCAATTTGTCAACCGTAAAATGGATTTATTGTTTTTACATATTTATCCGCCCTGTCTTAGACTGTTTATTTCCCTATGGTCTTCCGTTTTACGGTGAAATAGGCGGCGTGATATGTGCGCAAAAGTATATTCACACAGATATTATACATCTATATGCTTACACTGGGAGTATTTGTGGAAACGCTTCATAGGGAAGTGAAAACGCCTGCATACAGGCAACTCAACAGTCAATCGATGACGTTTTATTTCACATATTGCGTGCCCATTGGCTACGCGGGAACGAAACCTAAACGCTTGATGTTTGAGTTGCCTGTATGCAGGCGTCCTACGTAGCCTTTCCACGAATACACCCGGTATGTATTTATCCGATTACCACATTTATAACAACAACCGACACCCTGGAATGTAATTAAACGTTATAGTTTTTATCCATGAGAATGTAGTAATGTAAATTTGAAGTCAGAAATATCCTCTGAAATAAAAAGCGTATGGAGTTACATGTAGAGCCAAAGCCTTCGGATTATAAGACAATGAGTTAGTATATGGTCTTAGGGAGTATTTCCTCCACCTCCAGCACCAGCTCTTAACAGATAATTTACGTCGAGTTGTCGTAAGTCGTATCGCAGATATACATGGCGATTCAGCTTAAATGGGACATATTCTTGGGGTAGATTCCTTGTGATATTCTGAGACTAAATTTGCTTTACCAAAAATTCGAGAACCCAACAGTTTCCGAGTTACGGAAGATCTTGGCTAATACTAAACGCAGAACTTGTAGGTGACACAGAAAGACACGGCTGGCCATGCAATGAGTGGAAGCTGAGCGTTGCCCTGGCTATGTGACCTATACACCCCGCGATGGGTCAACCAATATCTTTCGTTGCTCAGAAACTATCGATCTCTCGAATTTTCAGGGAGGGAAATTTAGTCGTAGATTTACAGGAGGAATCTATCCCCCAAATATGGGCTGCTCAAAGTGAATCATGCTGCATATAAAGACAGAGATTAGTCCTTATCCAACCACCGCCCTTAGCCCGTGAAGTGCTCGTCCAATATCCGATTCCTACTGCTGTACCTGAATCAAAGTTCCATTAGGTGTCTCAGTGTCTTCACCAGGATACTCTGCGACACGAAACCATTGGATGTAAGGTTCTAGGTCTGAGACAATGGTACAATCGAATTGAACAGTGCTGTTCAATTCTGCTGTGACGTTCTTCGGAAATCCTGGATTGATGTACGGCTTGTGCGGGAATCTCTCTGAATAGTTTTTTTTTTTTTTTCATATCTCAAACTTAACTAACGAACTAATACTATGTTCAGCATTTCTGACGATTAGAAATACGCAGTTAGTTGATATTATACTAATCACTGCATACTTCTACTCTGACAGAGCTGCCATTGAGATTTTATAAGAAGAATAGAAGGTGCAAAGAATCAGTGAATCTCTTCGGTTAGATAAAGAAGCGATGCAATTGTGAACTCACCAATTACATCAACTTTGAAAGTGTGGTTGATGCAACCTTGGATGTTGCAGACTATACAGGTGTAGTTGCCACCGTCCTGAGGGACGAGATCTTCGATGGACAAAGCCCATCCCTTTTTCCTCGCAACCCCTAACAGCCTATTCAGCTCCTCGTTATTCTTCGTCCATGTAATATTCGGGGTGGGGTTTCCATCACTCGGACATTTTAGTCTCAGCATATTTCCTGCCGGCTTTGCGACCACGTTGTGGATTTGTTCAGGCTTCAAAAAATAGGGTGCACTCAATTCCGCAGTTTTGTTATGCTTGCCGACCTGGGTCTCATCGGCCTTGTCGCCATCGGGATCTGCGTCCATATGGAGCGATTGAGACACTGGCAAACCTGTGAAATGCGTCACACAAACGCAAACGGAAATAAAACCGCAAGTTAGAAAATTTCTCGAATTGCTGAATCCCGTAAATGAAGACGAAAAAAAATATTCAACTCACGTCTTCTGGCCTCGATTTCAAGCTCGTTGGTTTCTTCCTCTGGTCTCTGTGCTGGAAGATTAAAATCCAGTGGTCTGTAAGGCTCATCTCTCTGCAATAAATCGGCTGAATTCTCGACAGTAACCGAGACGTTTCTCCATACTACTGTCCTTCTGGCAACGACTTTGCACCCGTACCTTCCAGTGTCTCCAATTATTACTCTTCGGAATTTTATCCATTGTCCGGTTATGCGAACCCTGGGTAATTGGGGCGCGAATTCTGTGTCATCTTTGTACCAGGTTACCTTTGCAGTTTCGTCCGATGGTGTGCATCGAATACGTAGCTTCTCTCCAACGTTGATAGTGATGTCCTTGTTTATCAAAACTGAAACACCCAGTCAGTTACCAAAAATCATTATTTTTTTTCTTCAGCAATATGTTCGAGATATAAAAGTAGGAATATTTTTTTGACCCTGTACCGCGGTTACACTGATCCACGATTCAAGATTATATCCCCCCAAGCCGGCTGCAGGGCTCGAGAGTATTAATAACCGCTTGAGCTTATAAATTGGTAATTTTATCGAGTTTCGTGGTAAGCTTTAATTTGCAAACCGCTGTCATCAGTTTCAACTCAGGTATACCTGATCCTCGAACAGTTTTCACAAAGCAACGAAATTGAATCGAAAGGATTAGGGGGATTTTGAAATCTGAAATATATATATGGAAGCTAAAATTTTCAACTAAATGAAAAATGAATTTGTATAAATTTAGGTCTGTAAATCGACGAATTTATTGAGTCTCTGAATTCAGAGCCGAGCGAGTGAGAGAACGAATCAGCTGTCTTCCCTTAAAATAGCATAGGTTGACAGGGCTTTGAAATTAATCGCATGTTTCTAACTAAAAGGAACATATATTTTGGCGGATTTTAATGCACAAATACCACCGCGGTGAGAGATTCTAAGACATTATATTAAAAGTGGGTATATAGACGAAGGAGAAGATTGTGATTATATTATATGGAAAAAATGCAAAGACCGTATACCATCGCATCAAGCGACGATTATTTTTAATTTTGAATTCGGTGTGCGAGGTATAATTATGCTTTGCCACGTCTGGGACGATTTACTGTTCAAATAAATTATAGGGGACGTTATAGGTATACATTCGCGCGAAAGGTTGGTCCAGAATTTTAACACAGGTATTTCTATTGTCATGAATTACTCACGAATTGAGATTAGTCACTTCGGAGTTAGGTGTATATTCGAGAGTTATATTAGAATACGGGAGATTTTATCGGGGGAAAAAACGGCATCCAAAAAAAAAAATAGAAATAAAATAAAAAGCAAGGCCTAGGCAGATCCGATTTTATTCATTCATGAGATGACGAGGGCCTTGCTGCAGTTGACGATGCTGAGCAGCTGGACCATTGCCAGAACTGAATCGCGACACTGTCCTGTAACCTCCCCCCTCTTTACCCCAACCCTGCATCTCCGACCAAAGATTCGTATTCCCGTACCCAGAATGCATCGTGCTAAACATAGGCAGCCGAGGTACCATCAGGCGCTGTACAATTAGAACCAGAGTTTATCTCACCCTTTGGCCAAAGTTACGTAGCGATTTTAGCCGCGAAAAAAAGATCGCGGAAAATCCGTTGTCTTCGGGTTTTTCATGAATAAAAAATCAACTTTCCGTATCGGGGGAAGCAACAAAATAGAAAAAAAAAAAAAAAATAAAAAAAAGCCGTAATATTGAACGGGCTGAAAAAGACATTTGTAACGCGTTTTGAGTGAACCTGTAGAATCGTGAAGGTATATATAACGTGGAAGAAGGATATTTGTTTGTTTTATGTACTTATTTGCGTGTCGGTTATTTATGTGCTTGGTTAGGTATATCAGAGCTCTCTAACTAACAAACATAAATGATTCGAGGTATAGGCTTTATTCACGTGAAACTATTTTGCTCTTATATTTTTATTTAATGGGTGACGATGGAGCGATACTGTCGCGCGTTTGTGACGGTAATCAATCTGACGTTCGAATCTCGGTTCTTTCGTCCGTATACCTACAGCGAGCCCATGGAGTAGTCTGGGGATCGTTTGCTATGGGTGAACTCGACTCGCGTGCCTTAGATCGCCCACGATTTCCGGTGGCGCCGATTTTCAATGAATTACGAAGTATCAACGTTTTTACGGCGCTCGCACGTCACGCCCTTTCTTTATAAATAAAATCTCTAACCCCGGAAGCGATTCGGTATAGTACCACGGACCATCCAACGAAAGATGAAATTCTCAGGTGAAAATATGCGCAGATTTTCGAAAATATATCGGCGAGAGTCAGACTCGTCGCTTTCTAGACGAGACGCAAAGCGCGTCTTTTTGCGGACGTTTTGCATCGTGAAAGCGTCTTATTCCTGGCTTTTGTCTCCAAACATCCTCTGGAGTGGAACGACGAGACAGACACATGTCGCATTTTTATTCCGACAGAAATTTCACACAAGTTAAGCATTGTTAAGTACTCGGGCGGAAATCGGTTAGTTTATTATCGCCTCTTGCCTTTTGTCTCGTTTTCTCAAGATTTTCGCTCAATTTATCCTGCGGTATTCCATCATCTGTTGCGCACATGGGGGTTACCGATCAGTTCTCCTCTCCCACGGCAAAAAAAAAAAAGGAAAAAAAGAAAAAGAATAAACCAGGAAAAGTTCGAGTCGCGAAAGAAGAACATTGCCAATGAAAAGGAAGCGATAATTCCAAAAAATGATGCATTCGTCTACTTATTCGATTCCTGTATAGCTAGTAGAAAACTTCGTTTCCTTTACTTTGGCAAGTGAATTTTTTATCTCTCAGCTAAATTTTGGCGACACGATTAGCGGCTAGAGAACCTTGGGTATTGACCAATCATATGACTTCTCGGCCTCGTGGCTCGTGGCTTGTGGCTCGTGGCAGGGACGCCCGCGCCGGTTGCTGGACGTTCATCGGCTTTTACTGCGCTATTCCTGGCGCCCGGCGTCGGCCAGATGGCCTGTGACGTCACACGGCGACGTCCACCCTCGAAGAAGACCAACGCCGTCGACCACTTACCGATTAATACCTTGAAAAGTTTAACATTCGGTCTAGTTCATCTGAAGTTTTTCTGCAATCGTGACTATGATTTTCGCGGAGAAACGAGCCATACTGATTTCACGATTTTGAAATTTTCAGTATAATCGGAGCGGCGGAAGGATCCGAAAAAATGAAGAAATTTGTAGCAATTTCAATCTACTCTAACGAGTTTTATTTATTTTTATATTTTTTATTGAGTCTATGGCAGATACAAATTATTATACTTTCTGCAGGCACGTGTGAGCTGTTTCCTAAATCGATAGAATTTTCGTCCGCCTGTCTTCGCGGGCATTCATTATCGGACTTTCTAGAGAACTAGAGGAGACTGTGAAAGAATTGAACGGTTGTGTATTCGACAGCAATCCAAAGATCACGACTTGTTGTTAGGAACCTTAATACGACTTGAGACTCTTGATAAATTAGTTGCTTATCATTCTTAATTAAACGGGTCAAATCCGAGCCCCTATATCACTTCTACTTTGACAAAGTTCAGCGTGAATGTGGCCAGAGCAGACATACACGCAGAGATGTATCAATAAAGTATAAAATCCGATTGAAATCCTCCTCGTCCAATTAATCGCGAGGCATTTGGTCCTGCTCCAATTTTCCGATATCAGTACATCGAACCAACCCCCTCGTAATAATTCTATCTGTATAGAAACGCGTCTCTATTTTTCACCATCGAAATAAGACATGATGAAATTACGATTTTCCTGTGAATATGAGATCGGCGATGATTGCCTATATGTCTCGATTAACGAGAAGTCGCAGGGTGGCTTTAGGGGGAGAAAAATACCCGGTAAAGTGACGAAGTCGATTTCTACACTAGAATGATTGACGCACCCTGAAAGCTAAGTACAGAGAATCGCGTCAACCATTGACTTATAGAAATAAACATAGAGTGTTGGTTGACTCGATGTGTCGTCATAGCGTCGAAAAGCTGTGCGCCAGATTCTCTGCACCGGCCAAAACTGCGGCTAATGGGTTATGCTTAATGGCTCAACCCTATAGCTTGTATAAATTGTTAGAAAATTTAGACGGTTGTTTGGTAATTCGAGTTAGTTAGTTTTGGGATTCGTTCAAATAATAAATTGTTAAAGTCTTGTCACTCTTACGTATATTAGATACAAAATGCCAAAAGCACATGCTCCATTGGCCGAGGACGAGATACAATACGAAAATAAAAAAACGAGTAAAACTTATGGAAAAAATAATAAGCAAGTTCAGTTTTTGATTTTTTTTTTTTTTCAGACGCGATAAACCGAGAAAGGCAAAAAGCTTTTAGCTACCTACTTGTAACTAGAATTTTTTAAACTCTCATGTATATATGTACATCGAAGCTTATGCTGGTCCGCAAGCTGACGAACTCCCTATGTCTATATATAGAGTACAGCTTACTCGAGGTGGCACGCGCTGGCCGTAAATTAATTGGAGACTTTTTGCGGCAACGCGTTGGATTTTCATAAGGTAGATATAGGTATAGGTATTTTCGATCGTGACCAGAGTCGAAAATACGCGGTTAAGTACTTGCCACAAATCGCGAGCATATCGAACGTCAGACTTTGACGTTGACGTCCATTTATTGGAAAACTTTTACGTCAGCTAAGCAGGAAGGGTAATTATAATGTTTTTTTATTTTTTGTCATTTTTGACAAATATTTTGAACGGTTGGATACAGGCGCGAAGCATTTACCCGCTTTAGTGATACCGCAATGATTTTTGTTCAGACCATTAAAACCCACGTAGAAAAACCTTTGTATGGTATAGGGAGCAATTTGTGCTTCTGGTATAGTGCCTAGTAAAGAAAACACCTAATTTTACGTTCGGGTTTCTTTCAGGAGCCCCGACACCCGTCTATATATCGTAACATAAACTATAAAGAAACCAACAATAGAGGAGTTGGAAATAAACCTAATGAAAGCACCACCGAGCCTAGTTAAGTATTAGGAACGCCTTGCACCACACGTCTCATTACAACTCTGAAACAGAAGCAAGAAATCTAAAGCTCACAGTCTCATCTCTATACTTTAGACTCGAAATAGTATCTATCCACTTTAGCGGGATGAAAAAGGTGGCCCTGTTACTACCTACAGCCAAATCCGTCCTGCATGGACACCCTAACGACACGTAGTGATTTATGCCCTTTTAATTGCACCAGCTATACATCCATCCTGAATACCTTGCAGTCTTCAGCAAGTTTTTCTACCGTAGGTCGGGGAATTCTCGTCTTTAGTTTTGGACTATTTTCTCCGTGCAGTAAGCTTGGGAGGTTTTATACACACCGAGATAAAAGTTCAACGTGTATTTGCAGTCTTTGCAACTTTATATATACGGGTTTGGAAATCGGACTGAATCCTCGTTACGCGGTTACTACGATTTCCTGTCTTTCTGATATGCTGCTTCTCGTTCAGAAATCTAGGCTTGCGTCGTTTGTTTGACGATTCAATTTTCGGAAATTCCTCGAGTTAAAATCTCATCGAACGATATCTTTTATCACCACTTTCCGGAGACATCTACGATCTAAATAACAAAGGTACGGTACAGTGGCTCGGAATATAGTATAGTGATCGAAAGCTGTTAATGAGTGGGAGAGTAAGAAAATTCATAATGACGTATATATTGCACGATGATCAAAAGCAATTTGGAAAAAGTATTCTCCTCTATCGTTTTCTCTCTCCGTTTTTCCCGCCCGCGCCGAGAAAAGAAAGAAGGAAAGAAAGAAAAGAGAAAAAAAAAGATTAAGAAAACGACCGGCTTATAGGTTGAAGTTAAACGATGCTCGTAATTTCCGACGCCTGGCGTCTGATACGAAAAACTAACGTCCAGAGGTCCAGACCCTAGACCCTAGACTCTAAAGTCTTAAGGTGGGGAGATTAGGTTTCTTCTTTTGTAGAATTAATGTATATGCTTGAATGGGCTCCAGTTGAGAGCAAAGATATCGTTTGATCTGTCAAGAGATTCTACAACCGACCTACGGATTAGAACAGCCCTGCGTGGGAGTGAGTAACTCGACACCCTATGGGCCAGGAACTAAGGGAGTTCCTCGCCCCAATTACCACTAGCTACTTTGTATCCTTTGTGAGTCGATTAACATAGGGGAGCTAAACTTTATCTCTCAATTTCCTCTCTCCTATTTATCATAGAAATTTCTAGCCTTGTAGATTCTGTCTAGCTTTTAAAATCGGGGGATATGAACGCCGTTTATTTTATTATACAAGAAATTTATCTCGCTTTTCTATTTCGCTACCTGTTTCTTCAATTCAACGACTATTCTTAGGGATGGGAATCCAGTTGCTAAGAATAATACCTCGATATTAAGATATTAAAATATGAATTTCTTTCAACTTCGTGGCGAAGCGCTAACGTCGAGTTGACAATCTAATTAAAATTCCTTTTTGTTTTCTAGCTCTGGACCGAGGCGCACGGAGGCTGACCCATCACCAGAGGCGCCCTAGGAATTAGAGGGATCTTTCGAGTAGATATACAGTTGAGACGCCGCTAGACGCCTGCCCGCCAGTGGCTTCACCGACTATTCTTCGCGGGTCTCAGGTAACCGACACACACCTGTATAATTATATCGTAAGAGCCTTTTACACTAGACAAACTCACAAGATTGAGACGTAGAAATAAAACGTCAGAATTCAGTCGTCGCTTTATCTTTATAAAGAATATCCCGAAACTTTACTTCCATCACTTAATTCTTTATTGCTTATTTTCTCTTTCCCCCTTTTATTTATCTATACAATTTCATTGTGCTTCGTAGATTATTTTTTTCCTATTTCCCCGCTCATTTTAATGAGCCTAGAATTTTATCTTCATTAACGTAATTAAATTTCGGGATGCTACCAGTCTGCTACTACTGTAGTGCGTCAAGCTCGTATCTGCGTATCGCGTTTCATCTCTTTAATATCTTTTATAGTATTTTGTCACCGTATCTATAATTGCGAGGATAATTATGCCTCGGAACTGGCAAGCGTCTCGCTTTTTTCTTTTTTCTTTTTTGAACTTTTATCCAATTTTGGAACGCCTTCGATCCAGTGAATTGAGTCCTACGTGCTTGAGGACTAATATTTCGTGTATAAAATCGATAACTACTAGGTTCAATTAATGATAATATTATTTATCGAAATAAACATACTTTCGAGTTTAAAAAAATAGTTATAGTACTCGCGTATAGTATTATCACGATTATCTCAATTGTTAAATTGCCTACAGGTCATTGAATGGGCAGCGTGTAGACTACGGCTATTATCACTCGAACAAACGTTAACAATTCTCAACTCCGACAAATCGGTGGGCATGCACATTCGTAATGTGTCCAAGTTATGGCCATATATATATGGGTGTATATACTAACAACCCGAGGCTTCCTTAATCGTATATATATAACTACAGGATGAGAGGATGACAGAATGGTTTCGATTACAGGATGAGAACCGCTGCAATCTTTTGTCTATTAAATGTATTCAACTGTATAATAGCACCTAATACACCAATTGGACAATGAAAGAAATGGCAGGGTGCGTGCGATTCCGAAGGGTTTTATTACAAAGGAGAAGATGCCAACTGTACGACACACACGACCAGCATGTGTGGTTTCATCGCTCGATTCCCAAAGATTCGTCATTATTTCAACCATAACTTTGGAATCATTCAAAATTTGAAACTTCCGAACGGTCAATGGTCGACTATGTCTAATTCCTCCGGTTTAGAATCAGTAGAAAAAAAAATTGCAAGTTTTCCCCCAGTTTGGAATTAGAATCGAAAAAAAAGAAGAAAAAATAAGAAACTGCCTCCTGGCTTTATTCGTTCGGAAAAACTGACCATTAGGTAGATATTTCGAAATTGACAGTCAAAAAATCCATGACTAACCGAGTCCCCTAGTCTATCCGGGTTTTATTGTTTCGAGGGAACTGAAACGGGAGTCAGTACAGTACGACGGAGGGACGTACACATCTGGCGAACAGATATATGTCCATGACCATGAAAGGCAAATAGTCGTACTAGGATGTCGCTAGATTATAGAATGCGAGTTAAAATTTGGCAGTAATTTTTTCTCCTGTTTTTTGACGGTCTGCGACGTTTCATCGATTGCGTAAAAGGCACGAAACGTACGATCGGGTTTCCTCCGAGGGTCTTTTTATCATATATGATTGAATATAATCCACAAACATATGAGGAATAATTTTTTTTGCTTTTTTTTTTTTTTTATATACTATATATACGTATGGGATTTCGTTCTAATTAAAATGCTCGCTATATATGTGGTGTAAAAAAATGCTTTTCCATTATAGAGAGGCTATTAAAAACAGATAATCTTTAATCGCACGCTGCTGCCTGCACTTACATCGATGTCGAAGAGTTTGAGGCCCCCGGGAGTCTAGACACTAATTATAACATATTAATACGTATAATTAATCAAGGAACGCGCTTGACCTGCGTAATGGCGTTGAGTAATTAACATATATATAATATATATATATATGTACATCGAACCAATCGCCGATACTGACGCGCCTAACCATTTACAGCATCTAATGGAATCTCTTATTCTTTCAGCGTTCGACTGCACTCCGATGTATATAAGATTTACCGTTTATTTATAATAAATATCACGAGTATCCTTTTTCGTCAATCGACTTCTTTTTTTTTTCTCCTTATTTCTCTCAAGTGTATTTATAATTATTAGTCATTTCCCCCCCCCCCCCCCCCCCCTCGTTCATTCGGAACCCATGACTAAACCCAATTTTTTTTTTTTTTTTCTATTTCTTTACACTGTCGGCAGAAATCCTTTATTTTTGTCTGAGCCGTAAAACTCTTCAACTTTTCACTGACACTTTAATTTAAAAATACTCTAGACAGTCACGTACGCGCACAGTTTGCTTAACAATTATTATAATACACCTGATTTTATCACGACTAATTAGTTGAAAAAAGAAAAAAAAAAACAAAGAATTAGAAAATCAAGAGCAAACTGAACGTACAGATGTGATTTGAAAAAAAACAGTTTCATAATGAATTATATTCTACCTGTTGTTTTGTTTTTTTCAATATTCTTAGCCCTGCATTAGGTACCAATGTAAACGAGGAAAGGAAAGAGTATAACTTGAGGCTAATTATAATATCACACAGTAGTAACCGAGAGTTAATATTTGCGGAGGTTTTTCGCGCGTTAAATGATGATCAAACAAATATATTGCAGTGATGTTGTCTGAAGAATAAGTGCCACTTCGCTGCGATGATGTCCCTGTGAAATTTTTTCGAGTAAATATTCGAGCACGGGAATTTCTCCTTAAGGAGTAAACATTGCCTGACGGGAAAATTTCACAATTTCACGCATTTCAATCTTTGTCAAACTCTGGGCTGACATCAGCCATTGAAATTATTCAAAAAGCGAAGATTCAGATATTATTCGTAAGAAAAATTAGCGAGTTCCTTCCTCTCGCGCTAAGACAAACTTCTTCTTCTTCTTCTTCTTCTTCTTCATCTCAGTGAGATTATAACCGGGACAATTTTTATTTATTTTTTTTCTGTTTCTTCTTTTCTCCCAAAATATCTTCGTATATTTTTCAAGATTATCTCGAGCACGAAAATGAAATGCGGCTCCTTGACAGCTCGAGAAAAAAATTCTCACTCAAAGAATTTTTAAAACAAACTACCCGTAGCGTTCTTCTGCATTAATATACCTAGTTCATCATCATCATTTTTTTTTTTTTTGTTTTTTTTTTCAATTCTTGGTTCTTTCAAAGTGGAAAAATTTTCGTCAACCATCATACGAATCGCAGAGATACGCGTTTTCTTCATCTCAGAATATACTATGCAGTAGCTTGATTGCAATATCCCATTAAAGTTTGCGAGGGTGAGAGCCAACAGCTGGGATATACCTACCTACACCGCCATATTGGTGGTCGAAATACGAGTGACGTTTACGTTAGAAACAGCAGTATAAGTCCCGAAAGATTTATACCGCTAATCCATGAGATTACCAACTACTCCTCTCATCCATGGCAGCATATACAGATCTCCGCGACAAGAGCCGGGGGGTTAGTTCAGTCGTTTTTTGTTACCAAAATATACAAGACTATAGGGATTTTATTTTTACTAATCTTCGAACGATCTCATCGCCTCGGAACTACCCAGAGGTACGCGTCGGATGGACGTACGTGTGATTTTGCATCGCGTATACTTGTGTGACGCGCCGGTGACTTCTGCTCTTTGAAAAACAAGTGTAATGAATATCTGTCTGATCCGAAGCGGAAGCTGGAATATGGAGTCGTGTGCGATGTATATTGTGATAAAATGCGTATAGATGGGGAAAAGTAACTCACCTAGGGCAACGTCGCGGGACTGCGTCAACGCGACTCCAAATATCGCGAGAAATGCAAGGCTTATGTAGCCTCGTGACGTCATTATGGCGATGTTGTTACAGCATTGGCTACTGCAGTAGAATATCACTCATGGGTGAAGGCGATTACGGGAACCTGTACAGAAAATAAAAAATCGAAACTTTTTAGTCCAGTATACCTCGGGGTCATATATACTTATGTATATTGTATATGCGGTATCCGACTGACTGACTGCTGCAGTCTTCGCAAATTAGTTTTGTTATATTTACACTTAGGTGAGTGTATAAAATGCGAAACAGACGAGTTAATCCCTGAGAAAATACGCGGGATAAAACGCGTAAGGAAAACAGTTAAATGTCGCAGGTTTGACTACCCTCTCGTTGGCTGATGGCCAGAGGCGAAATGCACTCTGCATAATATACGCCGGCGTACAAAAATGAGTGAAAAAATGCCCCGATCCGTACTTCGCATGATCAATCCATGTGCTTTTCAGCATCGCGCAGGGACCTTCTTCTTCATCACAACTCAAATTTTTACGATCCTAGGCAGCTGACGCTCGATCACCTCTACTCTGCAGTAGCTGCGGTAGTAAAAATAACGACAATATGGGGGTTCGGGGGAAGCCAGAATCCCAGGGCTTCTTTCTTTAGAACGGGGTGAAATCCTGATTCTCTATATCCAAAGGGGATTTTACTCTCGCCTTTGGGGAATATATGTAGACGTATGTGTGCCCATACAGTTTTCTATACTAGGAGCAGGTGCACGTCCCTGCATATACGCGCACATCTCTAACCCCCGTCTCTTCATCGCTTAATAGAGGATGAACCAGAATCTCGTACCATATTCAACGGCTATTCCGTATTTCTCTCGCTTCCAGACCCGGCTGTCGTCTGTCGCGTCAATTACTGCGGCTGTCCTTCGTTCGCATCTTTGCGTATTATGTTAGGCGTTAGTCCCGATGCGATGGGGACTGCAGGGTGAAGGCCAAGAGCAAAAAATATCGAAAAGAAGAAGAAGAAGAAGAAGGAGGAGGACTGGAGGAGAAAGGAGAAAAAATATACTTGAATGAGACCGAAATGGTATCGACGATTCGTACGAACCGTGACCCTGCTTTTCGTCACTCGCCTCTTAATCCCATGCAGACGCTACACCGTGAATAAATAAGATCATGTATTTATTCCACGGTTATATAGCACGTGGGATATACTCGAGTACCTGCAGTATAACACGATTTCTTATTATAACTTGCGACGATTTTTATCACATTTTAAACCCACCTCATAGTTATCGCGGATAGAAGATAAAGCTCGCTCTATTTTTCCTAGAAATTCGATAGTCGCTCCCTTACCTACTCCGAACCACTGTGAAATCCGAATTTCAAAGCATCGTTCTCCCACCAGCGACGCGACGTATGGTTGCCAGATTTTTCGAACCTTTTTCAAAATTTTTGGTAAAGGTCGTTTGCTCCTAATGACTGCGAGCCAAATTGTCCGCAAAAGAAAAAGAACAAAATTTGTTGAAAAACAAATTTTTTGGGACTCTTTCTTTCCCTCTCTTTTTGCCTTTCAACTGACCCTTCGCTATAGCATGTTTCGGGATTTATAGCGGGTTGGATCTTTGACAGCAACCTGTTTTTACTGAGCTTACGAAGAGAAATTTAGTCGCTAATTGTTCGAGGTTTTCGTCAGCTCTTCTCACGCAGTGTTAACGATCTATTGACCTAGCTGTTTTAGTTCGAAGAAGGGTAAGGCCTTTTGAACGTTGAGAAAAGCCCGATCGTTGGCGGTTTGTAAAAATAAAAGATTCTCTCTCGGCCCTGCAGGGTGTCAGGGTGTTAAACTATTCGGGTTATAAATAATTGGGGATTAAAACCTAATACAAAACTGTTCCAGATGTAAAGAGAAGAGCGTTTTCTCTCCCCTGGGTCAGCGCCTAATATTTGAATTTCGAAAATCCACACGCGTTGGTCGTTCATCCGTTTATACAGCTATGATTGCAGTTGCCGACTAAAACGCGTTGGAGATGTTGAAAACAAACAAAAGTCCAAACCGAAAATTCTTAACGGGGCCTAAAGGTGTAGTCCAGATGCGAAGACCTTATAGTTTAGACTTTTAGAGCCTACTAGACCACCCTCAGTGCATTTAGCATAAACTTGAAAGTTTAGGCTCAGAGTTCTTAACTTCGTTTCAAACACTGACCTACCGGGTTCTAGGCTTCAGGTATACGCGGGCCCACAACCACCCCTATAATATTTCATCCGGTTTTCCTCGCTAGGGTTTATATTAGACTCAAATCGTTCTTCAACAATTACCCATGTAATTTAATTAAACGCAGAACCTTGAATGGTATGAGAAAGGGCTGCGGGACCGGGCACTTTGTAAGCGTCAGTTCTTGGGCCCAGACCATTCGTTAGAATTATCTTTTGCTTTAGGGTTTCGGGCTTTTTACTCGCCAGGGTAGAAAATGAACGTCCTTTTACTTTTTTCCTAATAAATTTTTTTACATTTTTTACATTTTTTATCCTCGCCTTTTTCCCATATATGTATATACATATGAATCATTGAGAATATACTTCCTTCACTCGTTGGCACCCTCCGTGGATTTGTTATGCAATAAAAAATAAATGAAAAAAAAAAAAAAAAAAACGACCGAGATCAAACTAGACACTGTCTGAAGAGTAAAATAGGTCATCGATATTACAAGAACAAATACGCGAACCTCAATGCTGCTTTGGCCAGGGCTATTTTCAGGCCTTAGCTCAGATCAGTTATTCTTTAACGTGTGGCACTCGAGGCCGCAAGATATGTATCGTAGATGTACCAGAATGAAAATAGCCAAAAATTGATAGGAGAATTATTCTTAGAAAATATTTTCGGACCAGATTTCATTCCTGGAGTCACTTACGCGTACCCAAAACATATGGGTCTTCCATGGGTCGCTCTTTTCCATTTTTTTCTTATTCTTATAATTTTTGGACATTCGAGGCAGCATCTTCTTCGCTACGATAACTTCCCCACGTCCGATCTTGTTAAGGAATAGAGGAGATTATTCTGTCCCTAGTAGCTACCTGTGAAAAAATCTACGCTATGAACCGGAAAGAACATGAATCCTCCGTATGAGACAAACCCTTCGTTTATAAGCCGCTTAACGGGAATACCCTCGAGAGTCTTGTCCCACTTTTTACCCTTCAGAATGAAATCCTGCGGATGAAATCGTTTTTTTATTTTTCTGCAATGGGTGGGCTGCTCCGTCGCTGATCTCTCTTTCTCTATCTCTCCGTTTCTATCTGACAATAAATTATTATACGATTTACCATTCGTACGTCTGAAGCGACAGCGTAACGGCGTCTGAAAAGAATGGTGCAAGAATGAAGAACGATATGGACTAAAGAGAGTTGATGACAAGACGTCGGTTTGCCGATTTGTTCGCAAAAAGGTTAATAGCCAGGACTTCCTTTCGCGGAAGGACCCTGCGAGCATAGAATTTCACTCTCGTATTTGCAGATTTCTTATGATCCATGGCTAAAAACTATAAGTGGTTATGGGTACAAAGCCCATGAATGGAGCGTTATTTAACAGTTTATCCTTCTCAATTCCTGGAAGGATTTGTGAACAACAAACCAGGCTAATTTCATCATTGTTTAACAGTCTGTGCTACGAATGATTGCCATTATCGTTATGAAGAAGGAAAGTTGCTCACCGAATTGGTAAACGTACGATATGATGATTTTCCATATCATAAAGCATTGGCTAAAGGACTGTTGGGTTAACTACATACACTGATGCATTGACTCGATGTCTCAACTATGAGAAAAATCACGGCTTATAAGTATGTGAAAGCAAACAAGAGCCATGAACGAAGTGAAGTAAAGACAGTAAAGAGGCATTCTTCCAATACCGTATGACTCCAGGACGCTGGTCAAACGGTTGACCAAAGATGCCCGGCAACCGGAGAAGGACAAAGAGTCAAAAAACTTGGACATTAAGGCGCGCCACGGCGTCACCCTTGATGAAAAACTCACTCGGTCACTCGCTCTCGAAGAGGAACATGAGGAAGATGAAGAAGAAGAAGAAGAAGAGGAAGAAGAAGAAGAAGAAGAAGAACATAGCTCCACTCGAGAAAGGCGTATACCTACATGCTCACGAAGGATCGGATGAAGGAAGACCATAAGACCATAGGAATAAGAGGTCTGTTCTCTGTCTGAGACCCAGAGGTGCGTCTTCCCGGCACCAAGTGACGCCGTTGCTTATTAAATACCTAGTAGAACGTGGTAAAGTACCCCAGGGGCGGATATAAAATGAATAATGTATGGTACGTGGCGAGGGGGTAGATACGGTACGGTCCCTCATCCCGATGGTTTGGGAGGTCTCCGGTATAAGATCAAACCCTGTATAGTGAAGGGATGAAGTAGGTATAAAGAAAAGGAACGAGAGTAAAAAGTGAAATAATTGTTTCCGTTCCCTCGACGGTATTTTCTCAAAAGTCTGCAGGAGGCACTGCGCACGGGCTCGGGTTATTCTATTCTAATATTAGAAAGATTAAATATTTGTGGATAAGGTGGAAATATTAACTCGCAAATTCGGTGTGGGCGTCGCGTCGTCATTTGCGTTCAGCAGTATAAGTATACGTATAAACACGTCGTTCAGAATCTAAGACCTGCGTCATATACCAGGCTGCACCACGAATCCGAAGGAGTTACTTCGCCAGTAGGAAATCACGTACTACACGTCTATTTCGTGGGACTCGAAAGTTAAACTTAAACTTAAACTTAAACTTAAACTTAAACTTAAACTTACCAAACCTATTCTAGATCATAGACCTGAGAACCACTGGCATTAAAAACACATGGCGCTCCTGTGCGCCAGGTCTTTCCTGACGTATAGAGCTAGTCACTAACGAAAACCATACGCCCAAAAAAACAGGATCATCTTAAGCTCCCGTAAGACTACTTCGCTCCAGAACGTATATTATAACGGTGGTCTGGATACAATTGACGATACCAAACGTCGTTGTGCACCAAGAGCTTGAATCATTGAGATTAGCCCGTTATCATAGTAAAGTTTTTTGAATCGCTCTTATAATTCGAGTAGAATTTATAAAATGACATTTGTATTCATTGAATTTAACGTAATAACAAAGTTTTCTCGTTGACCATCGGATTTATAGTTGTAGAGAAATCTATGTCAGAGAGATAACGCAATATGTGTGTGAGTCCAGTGGATCAGATGCTCCACTTCAGATCTAATGGCGTTTGATATTCAATTGAACAAATACAAGGGCATAGGCAGGGTATACCGGTATCTGTGATCTTCTTTAAACCATACTAGATTACCCATGATTCTCCATAGTGGGTGGATATCAGATATTCCAAAATCCCAATGTAAAGAATTAGAAATAGAAAAATATATGAAAAATGGGTAAATTTGTGTGCTATTTGATGTGAGCCTAATCACAAACGACCATAAAGTTTATTTCACTTAACGTTTCTCGTGAGGTCTATAGGGTCAAGTTGGGATGGGTCGGAAAGCTGGTAGTATGTATAGACGAAGCGTTGGGTAGGGTCGAAAACGGTGTCTTTAGATCGTAACTTTTCCACAGAATTCCACACCGCCCATAGTAGCTTTTCGGAATTAGTAGTTAAATTATGCTAAAGACTCGTACAAGATAGCCGACCTACCGAATTCAATTTGTATAATCGAGGCATCGCAGTGCCTGGATCGATCATAACACTAATTTTAAAGAAAGGGAGCTGGGATCGTTTTTTTCTTATCCTTTCGTCTCATAAAAAAAACTTTATACCTATGTATAAATACCCATCCACTTTAAGAAGATGAGAGAAAAAAAAAAAAATGTAACGAGGGACTAACAGCCTGTAGTCACAATTTCAAAAGTGCAACAGGAGAATCCTTTATGCACTTCTGGGTTGATATAGTTTCCTTTTTCGTCCATCGATCGTAACACAATACTCGAAAGGATGATCAACACGAGAATTGCATTAGATGGAAGTTAGAGACGGTTGTAAGAAGTAGGTACAGCGTGAGTTTTCCTGGCTATAAAAACCGCGCACTTAATGGAGTCTTGACTCTAAAACTAAATGGATTTAGTTCAGTAGTATAATTTTTACCGCGCTTCCGAGTTTATCTTTATCAATAGAAAAGGAGAACTTTAGTACGCAACGAGTCCGACTTGTCAGAGAAGAGATCCGGTTGAAAACATCGATGAGTGGTCTGACCCGATCTGTAAGAGGTAAGAAAGACCAAATCATCATGCTGAAGTCGTTAATGACCATTCGTCGGCGTTCAACTCGGAGAACTCGATCCTGGAGTTAATCCTGAGGGCATTTAGTCGAGGCACAATACCATGTGATTAAATCTAACTCATTACTCGGTGAGTTTAACTCTTTCTTACATCCCTCGTACCCCTTGGGTCGGCGAACTCAAAGAATGAGGAGATGCATTTCTCTTCACGTATAAACCTGCACCACCCCGGACCACAGCCTCGGCGCAGATACGTTTAAGCCCACAAACACAACGCACCAGCACCCTTCCCTTCGAGAAAACGACGTAATATTCACCGAGACTGCTGCAGTTCGGTAAAAACTATAAACTTCTAGCACGTGCACACGGGGTCGGGAATCGGCTTAACCAAGACTCTCTCTCTATCCCTTACCAGATGACTGTTGACAGTATAACCACGTCGTCTTCTCGGTCCATCGCATCAGAAGAACCTCTAACCTGGCATATAAGGCTTTTAGATTTAAACTAAAACCGATTTCTATCCCTTATACATAAGTTCAACGGGGAAAAGATCTTTGAGAGTGATTCATAGCATTGAAATGCCTTGAGATTTTATTTAAAATTTTTTCTTCCTCTTTCATCATCATCATTTGAATTTTGATTCGAAAGACGGATTTTATGTGTGTACCGTCGTTATTTGGGACCTGAACGAACTTTCATCAAGCCATGCCCTACGTTAGCTCCAAATGAACAAAGAAGTATTTATTTCGATCAGATTTCTAGGGCTGGCCCGCTAAAAATTCGAATAGTTTTTGGTTATTTTTTATTTTTTTTTTCATTTCGCAGCATAGCTGCCCTTGGACGATTGTTTTCACTCGTTGCGCGTTTCCATGGGCTAGATAGGTTACCAGATGGCCGCGTTTTCTCTTCCTCTCCGCATCTGTAGCAGTCGTTATATTTTTCCCCGCTGTTTTATCTCATCTTTCGAAAGCTCGTGGCCCAGAGGCGCGAAATATGCCTACACCGTGACACACTCGATGGGTTGCCTGTGTAAACAAAGCTTGGAGCGGTGGAAGAAATCAAGAGGCGAGTTTCAGCCGTATATACACATATAGGTATAGTATATTTAATAGGGGAAGGAGACGAAGAAGGAGAGTAGCAGTGGTGAAGAAAAAAAGAAAAAAAGAAAAAACAAAATAGAAAAAATTCTAAAAGAAATGAATATAAAGGGAGAATTTCCTGCACAGGTCCAAAATTTCGTCCAAACGAATGCTCGCCCCGTTGTAAAGTTTAACCGTAGACTAAATACCGTCGTAAAATTTATCGAGAATATAAATGTGTGTATATGGGTACTACGTAGGTATAGTAGCATAACTTTACTTGGTGGATAACAAATATCTGTGCCTATTATGGTTTTACGGTCTCAATTGGAAAGAAGCCTATTTTGGTGTATAGCGTTGATTATTGGAGTTCGTGCAGGCGAAAGATTTGGAGATTTTAAAACAAAGAACGTCGTCGTTGTGTAATAGTTCCGTGTGTGAAAAGGGTTTTTAGAAAGAAGCCTTTTAAGCTAAAACCACAAAAATTCACGACGGTCTCATCGGCGTTGTAATTTACTGCTAGTTTTAACCCACGCACTTAAAGTCTTGGTACTGCCGTTGAAAGTAGGTGTATAGCTGGTACAGATGAGATGAAGAAAAAAACAAAAAGTAATAGAGTTGAGCCTATGCTGTGACGCGATTTGAACAAATTCTGCACAGCTGTAACACACGTCACTTGGTTTTCAACGATGAGCAATAAAACAGCTTTACTACGACTGCAGTGCTCGTTTGTCGCAAAACAAATCTGAACAAAAAGAACAGACAATTTCTCTGTACAAAACTGTAAAAAAAAAAAGAAATAATACAATTTTTTTCAGTAAAAAAAATTGAAAATCTTTTCCTCCTCAACTTTGACCTCAATTTTGTTGTTTTTTTTTCCTTCTTTCGCGACAGTTATGACGAAGACCTTACAGTGCGCTCTGTTATAGGTATACGAAAATAGTGAGATATAATTTTCGCAAAGTTCATTGTGCGGTTATGGGACCATATATATATTATCGATTGGTCTGCAGGTGAACGTGAACCCCCTGAGAAACAATAGACGATCTCGTGAGGTGAATAGCGAAAGCACGCGTCGCGCGTAGTAGATAGAAGGTAGGTACGTGGCGTGCTTCCTGTGCGCGCGGGCAAGTGAACGTAATGGTGCGTTTGCGCCGTGCCGGTTTATTTCATGGGGGAATTGGGGGAGGTGGAGCACAGTGCGTGCAAGCTTGACGGCGGCACACGCGCCAAGAATATTTATAGACCTTCCTTGGTCGGGGGGGAGTCTTTGAAAATTAGTCGCGCCTATCGGTCGACTTTGCTTTCGAAACCGAGTGATTCGTATGTATGTACATACAGGGTGTAACAAGAAACTAGAAAAAATAGGAGTAAAATTCACCCCAATACATTAGATTCCTCCATACGGGGTATTCCGAGCCAACTCAATCATCATTTTTACTTATAATTAAAAAAAAAATAAAAAAAATGAAAATTCCGAATTCATTTTAGACGATTTTTCGACTTTTTGAATATCAAAATTCGAACAAGTAGGTAATATAATTCTTCGGATACATATGGTAAACGAATAGTTGATCCGATCGGTAAGTAGCCATAGACGTACTACGTATAGAGTCGCGTTGGCAGAGGACGGTAGGTATACAAGTATGCTAATGCGTATACACACAGAATGTAATTACTTTAGTCTATGCCTACGTCTAGGTCCATATAGAACGTGGGCCTATCTCAACGGAGACTAAGTGAAGGCAGATAAATAAGAAATGAGAAAAAAAAAGAAATCAAATAAAACCGTAAAAAATAGTGGGCTAACGTAAGATATACACGAAAAGTTGAACCAGAGGTGCGCGATAGATAGATATATAGCTGATAATACAACCGACACAAGCATGGGTTAATTTATTTCTAATAAATCACGCCGGTCTATATATTTCTTATTTTTAAACTGTTAGAAGAATATCTCAACAGTTAAGAATCTATACCCAATTCGATCACAAGCATTCCGGTAGTGGGTATTCAATTAGATAAGAAAAATCTCTTCATAGACATTTTCGGTATCACAATTAAGACTAGAATAATTGATTTACGTATTTTAGATTCTTTAAAGATATTGTGCCACTAATTGTATGAATTTGAATTTTAAATTGAACAACTTTTCTTTTGTTTTTCGTCGAGTTTATACTCACGTTATTAAATTCATTCACTTCACTCACTTTATTAACTTATAGCTCTGAAGTATGAGACTTATAACTGAGAAGATGACGACGACGAAAGAGCTGAGAAGAGTAATATTCGCAGTCTTATCTTGAAAATGGAAGTTTTTGTGCTAAATACGTAAAATGTATAATGGCGTCAATTTATACTATCATATATTTGTTTGTCCTTTTACTGTCGAATATTTAATTTAATTAAAATATACGTATACATATGCGACATTTGACCCCTGTATACATATGCTCGTAAATTGAATTAATAATAAAAGAATAAATACGTTGACCACATATTATAATATATAAGCTAATAATTCAGTCGTTTATATCACGTTTTAAAAACGTGAGAGAGATTCCAGTTTCTGCACATATATTATATTATATGCAATTGTTGGTGGTATAAAAAATTAAATATTCAAATCTATCCATCGATCAGAGCCGGTGGACGTTTGTACCCCGATTTGTAAATACATTTTTTCGATAATGTATAATTTCCGAGAATTTATGAATAAGTATAAATCGTTATCATCGTAACGGCTAGACGCTAGTATCTGGGAAAATACGTTTTTCTTTTTTCCCAAATTCTTAGTATTCGAATTCGTCGCTATGCCACAGTTGAAGTAATTTTCTTTCGGGTACATACATGCATATACTCACATATGCATATGCGGTTTAGTATAATAATTCAAGTTGTCGTAATTCGTCACGAGAACTAATGGGACCCTCGGTGTTAAAACGTTGAAGACATTTTAATGTGACGTAGACACGAGAATCCAACTAATTATTGATAATTAATTTCAACCAGTGTCAGCACATAAATTGTCTTACGTAAATCGAAACAAATGACACGCGTCTCTCTGACCTGACTCCCCGTTCTCCTTTCTTTTTTCAACAATATCTTGAGCTATATTATTTTATCTTCTTCTTATCGTCGGACAACAACATTTGTTTATCTACTTATTTTCCTCCCGCTGAACTCTCCGCGGTATTCGAGTATTTGAATACTGGCTAAATACGAGATAACCCTTATCAGCGTCGCTGCGTATGTACGAGTGGTCAGCCTTTCGTTTCAAGTTCAAACTAAGACATAATTTAAATTTCAAGCGATAATTATTATAACTTAACAATTCGCGTGTTACGAAAAAATTTCTACAAAAATATGGAACGAAATCGTCATTTTTCGTTCGGAAATTATTACGTAGCTTCTGCAAGAAAATCCTCGTAACTTTACTATAAACCGCATTAGATGCTCGCCAATTAGATCGTTCTTTTTAATTTTTTTTTCTTCATTTCATTTCATTTTTTTTGGTTTTAAACTCACTTGATCGTATCAAGGTGAAAAAGTACAGCTTAATTTTTCATCACCAGTATTTCGAGATGTATAATTCATGGTTTAACTTCACCCATCCATCCATTGAGAGAAAGATGTATATCTGGGCTTAAGGACGAGGAGGGATATAGCCTTGTCTTCTTTTCGACGTCCGCGCCTCGAATCTAAACATCTTTATATTTTTCACGCATCTTTCGATACGCCGACGTATATGTAGGTGGGTACAGAAGCGCGGTAAAAAAAAGAAGAAAAGACAGTTTACGTACGATCGAAAGACGTTTAACGGCTCTGCTGACAACCACATTGCATCTGCGGATTTATACGGCGAAAAAAAATCGGTAAACTGTATTGCAGACTTTTTCGCAACCCATGAATGAGCGTGTGCCTGTACAGTTCTTCGAATTTCCGAAGAAATTTTCACCGTTATTTAGGGTCTGAACAGATTTTTGTCCGGCCACCATAGCACAGCCACAGTCGATGCGATCTCGCGGATTTCAAAAGAGAAATACGAGGGAAACTTTTTTCGGCAAATTTTTATGAAGAAAAATAATTTTTCACGATAAAAGTTAAAATTTTGTCAATTTTCATCTGAGGTGTCCCAGGCACTTTGCCTCGGTCTCCCCTATGTACGGCTTGGGGTCGGGGTCGTACTGACCCCGTCGTTGTCTGGTCAGGAAACGGCTACTTACAACTCGTCAGCATTACGCTAATTCGAGACTCGCTCCGTACGTACATACGTAGTACGTCTTTAAGGCGAAATGTGTTTCATTCAAATGGGAAGACTCGAAGGCTTTGAGGCGGTAGTTAGAATTGAGATAGGAACTAGGGGTTTTGGCTACATTTTTTCCATATATTTGGAGACACCCTGGACCATGAGAGCCTTGAAAATCTAAAACGATCAAATTAAGGATATGCCTATGTAAAAGGTTGACATCTTTCTCCCAGCTCAATGCAGTCCGAAGTATATAACGGTCTGGGGTATGCAGTGCGTTGCATACTCCTAACTTTGTGTAGGTACTACCTAGTCACAGAGAAATCATTGTTCGTTTGGTGGAATACGAAGGGAGAAGAACCACGTGTTCGTCCTGCAGACTTGCGGCTGTATAGTGGAGGGCTGCATATGCGCCGAATTATACTTGAGCGCGCGGCTCATTAGAGGACTTCCTCCTCTCTCTCCTTCTGTAAATTTCTTTCTATGCACTATTCCCTGAAGCGGTACCATCTCTCCTTCTTTCTTACTCCCGTATACCTACAAGCTGAAAATAAGGGCTCGTGTAGTATAGCGGATAATTTTCCGGTGTGACAAGGAGGTGAGTCCAGCCGTAACGGCGTCGACGGGCGTCGTGTATCCCGGCGCAAACCCTTCTTCTAAGAATTTCTTCCGCGTACGGGATATCCTTTAATATTCAAGACGAGAGTCTTGAGATAAGATAATGAAATCTGATTCATTAATTTATTAATTTATTTATTTATAATTATCATTTTACTTTCGGCTTTACAGATTTAATCATTTTGTTCTTTTCGGTCTCTGATACAAACTATATGACTATACAAAACGAGAATTATAAAAACCGTTCACGTAACCGTTGGGACGAACCTCTAAGATCCAGAAGATCGTGTTAAGCATTATCATTATATGTGTCGGCTCTGTGTCGTAGATGTAGTTTTAGCCTGGTGTTCACCGCTCAACGGAAGTCCACCGTGATTTGTTTTGACACCGGAAACAGTGCACGTGTGACGTCGACGCCAGGAACGCGCGCCGGGACGCTGTATGTACATACGGCACTTCTTTAATCGTTTACACTTTATACGGTATATTCGATGTCTTACATCATTTTTTCCCATTTTTGTTTCAATTTTCGAATGAATCTGATGTACGAGAAAAAAAATAAATAAATAAATAAATAAATAAATCATCATTTTTCCCTGTTTCCTTCGAGTTTCAAATTCATATTATACGTTTATTCATTCATTATTTTGTTCATATTGCATCTTTCACATACGTGTATACATATTACATACACGTTATACATAACATGCACTCGAACTTTTATAACCATTTGTTAGTTCCGAACTGAACAAGTCGACGTTTGTTATATCCGTCTATGTGCAGCGTGACGGTGACTATGAATTGTTCATTGTGTTTATTGTAGTACTATACAACGACATGCATGTGGGTACATTCTAGTGACATTTACAGCAACGAGTCTTATTCTTCAGGATCACTCGGCATTGTGTAACATGATTGTGAATAGGATGTTAAATTATTACTTAGTGAAGAGTCGAAGTTATCAGCAACCAGAAATATACGAGTATAATAAAGTAGTTGCCTAAAAATCGATGAAATTATTTGATTAAAACACATTTTTTTTCCTTTTTTTTTTCTAAAACCGCGGAATTCGTTTTAGTACCCGTTACCGCAATAATCTCGTACCTACTGCTACCTGTTCCCTAATAAAATTCATTCTTACTCATGATTTAATCTCGCGGTGGGTCTGGGCTTCGCGATCCTACATATATTGTATATATGCGGTGAAAGTCTCGACTGCAGGCGATGACTTCCTCGCTTGCTTCCCGTTCGCGTTTGCTGCTCCAGAATTTGCATAACGCCTACGGACTATGGGACGACCTGGTGCTGCCGCTGAGACAGTCAATGAAAAATAAAGAAAAATATAGAAAAAAAATAAAATAAAAAAAAATAAGAAAAAGGAAAAGGTTCGGTGCATATAAGCAGCTGCAGGACTTGCAGCAGTTAACGTCGTTAGATTAAATGTATTTAAATTTTTAGCGCGTCTTTTGAATTAATGAATATCATTTAACCGTTTATTTAGACGCCTTTCGACTATTGTGTAAAGAATAAATAAACCGCATGATTTACCTATATAAATCTATGGAGTGAATCGTAAAACTAATTTATTTCGCATTGTTAATCGGTCTGTTTCTATACTCTTCATTTTTTCTATTCTTTTTTTCCACTTTTTTTACCCTATTTTTCTTTGTTTCTTCTTTTCAGGTCGAGTTCACGGGTTAAATATCACCCAGTTTTGTTTCAAGATCTATAAATCTCGCCCAGGTTCTAATAAAATCGTTCTTTTCTTCGTTCTTTAGTCGCTTATAGGTATAGTACCTCTATACAAGTTCCCCGACTCACCAGGCTAACGATAAATTATTTTCATCGAACAGCAGCCCGTTACTGCACCGCTTTTACGAAGGAAATTTCTCGCGCCTATATACCCAGATATATTCGTTAGAAATGAACCAGGTTATAGGGCTGGATACCAATTTGCCCTACGAACACTAAGTTTCTTAAAAAAAATAAAAAAATGAAGAAATAAAAAAAAAAACAAAATTCAATCCTAACCCGTTTCTTCGTTTCTTTCTTCCTTCGTTCGTTCGCCTTTCAACGAACGACATAAATATCGATGCGAACGCCCAAATGTTTACGAACTTTGCTTGCCAATGAATATACCTACGGGAATATATTATTATACCTATATACACGTGTATATACATATATGTATATATATATATATATATTTATTTATAAATATATATATATATACAGATACCAAGAAACCGGCCTAAATCCGTCCAATTCCTATAGGATATCTTGAGATATTTTTGTGAACGGTCGTCTGTCGTCAATGACACGTGGGGGTAACACAAATTGATCTTGCCAAGTTTCTTTATGAATATTTCGATCGCGCAGATAATGATCATTACACGTTTACTATTCTTCGATTAATTATTCAATCAAGTTAAATTTCACCTAATTATATCATTTTTTTTTTGTCTCAGTCTCGAATCGTATGTAGAAGTTGTTAAAAAAAACTGTATACCTAGATATAGAAAAGAAAAGCGCGAAGATGCCGTCATGGTTTCATAAAAAAAAAAATTTCACTACGACAATCGATGCGCAGAACTTTCCGTCGGAGATGTCTGCAGTCTTCGAGGATAGCATTGAAAAAAATTTAGTCTCAAATAAAATTAGACCGAAGTCCATACGCATACATGAGTCTGCAGTTATTTCATTGCCCTATTCAATCGCCGATTAATATTTTCGGACAATTGTTAATTTCCTATCAGAAATTTTGGCCAACGAGGTTAAGGCCATGTTCTTGAAATATATACCTAATTCAAGGTTTCGTTGATGGCATTAATTCAATAAAGTTTCACGATCTTTTAGCTGAAAGTTGTATAACAGCCTGATGACATCACCCGAATCAAACCGAATTTCTCACATGTGTGTTCCGCGCATAAATATGAATTTTATACATATATACATCTAGATTTAAACCATCTTCAATATAAATACACCTAAGCACATATAAAGACAATTTCATACCTCACTGCACAATTATTTATACAGGTAAATATCGCCCGGAATAAATTTGTCAAAGTTCATCAGAGTCGACGACAGAAGATCAAATTTCTGAAAGAAAGATATTGGAAAGCGATATGCTGAGTCATGTTGCAAAAATTTGTAGGATTTTCCAAATAATTTCAACGTCTTATAGCAATATATAGCAATAAACGCTGATAGCAATATGCGTCCTGCTTATCAAAATTTCACATTATTGAAAAGAAAAAAAAAAAATTGGAAATCCCTGAAAACAATTCGAATGTATGCGTACATACATGTATACGTATAATCATGTTAACTGGACGTCAGCTATGGTGAGAAGTATAAGTCAACTAATCTTTAATTATCTCGTTTGCTTGGCGTGAGTAGTAACTACTGTAAGCCGATATGTTAATGCGTGTGCAGCGTGACTGTGACGCTAATGGCATGTTTCAACGCTTCGGGAAGTACTCGTTGACGTACAGGTGGTGGGTATATAGCCATGGACACATACGTGTATTTTGGTAATCAACATCAGTATGGAATGTAGTGTGGTTGTACCAGCGAATCTTATCAGATGATTGCGATTCAAGCCACCCAAGAAGAAGAATAATAAAAAAATGTGAAAAACTAATCATAGAACATTACCATTGACCATGTTACGGAGATTTTAATTGCGCGTTAGCGTATGTCACACGTCACTCGTCGCTATAATATCTGACGTAATATACACTCGCGAGAGATTTATATACCTTAATTTTATTCTAATTTAGACCCCCACCAGTATTCCATGAGATCATGTACAAATGATATTGAATTTTACATTTCTCATGGGGTTTAAGGCGCGGGAACAAGAAGTAACAAATCAAACGATCACTATGTAATATAGGTAGTACATCATCGAAGTCTGAATACCAACGTTAAATTCAGGGATAAAAGTCAGATTAGAAATCCAATTGATATTCTATCGACGATAAATTATCGATGTCATTATAAATCGCGAATACAATAGACTTTTTCATTATATTTTTGTACGGTGTGCATAGTAATAGGTGGTAAATCACACCTTAGTATTATTCCCTCGTTGATTTTTTCAATCACATATATAAAACATATCTGTTCGTAGATCGATTAAATGTGTCGTTGAGGATAATAAACGGATCAGCTAATCGCCATTGGAATTTACATGTAGTAACCAAACGGTGTGAATAAAATTTATTATACATTCCTGACTTTTAATTATTTAAGAATTTTCAGATATACATTTATCTGCCCTTAGTAGGCATATGTGGCAAGTTTTATTAAATTAAATTTCGTAATAAATTTTGGGGGATAAAATCGGTTCAAAAAATCTGTCGATTTCTTAGGTCGTTCAGACGAGGTTGTTCTTTTTATTTTTTTAGTATATATATACCGTTCTATTTTTACATAAGATTTTTTTTTTTTTTTTTTTTTTTTGCGGACGTGACCATCGCGCAGTATATATAAATAGTTATAAACAAAATGGACACTTGGCAGAATCCAGAACACGTATGCGGGTTTATATCAAAGAGTTGCCCTTGCGCTTCGCGCGAGATATATTGTTTATTATTACTGCGCTCCTCGGGTCCAGTATAGAAATTTTACGTAGGTATGTATGTATATTTGGTATGCAGATTTTGACTGGAATTTTATAAATAAACTGAAGAAATAATATACGTTAGATGTGCAGAAACGCGACGTGTAGATAGTTATTACTTCGAAAATACTAGATATACCTATATACTTGCAGTACATATATTTCTGACCTATTTACGAATGAAAAAATACGCTTTTTATTTCGTTGTTAAATTTCTTATTTCTTTCGAGGAAATGTTAAAGCTGGATAAATGTGCGGCGTTAATTGGCAGGAAACTTCTGTCAATTAAAGCGAAAACCAACAGCTAGACCTATTACATATATATGAGAGGAAAAGGGCGAGCTGGTGCTGCTCCAGAGTTCAGACAGGTGTTCACTCCTCGTAGATTTTTCTCTCTACTCGACAAGGGATGCTGCTGCCTATGGAGCATAATATATATGTATATACCGTTCGAATCCTACTGTCAGAAAAATTTTCTTTTCCGCATGTTCGGTTTGATATTAAAAAAATCGTTCGGAAACGATAGCTTCTGGACTTCTTAATTTTTTTTTTTCTTTTTCATATATCACGCGAGAAAATCTCCGATCTGTTAAATCGCTAATTACATAATCTCTAGTCTCCCTTATTTCGACGTGAAGCATATGTGTGTGTATAGAGACAGAAGAGAAAAAACTGTTTTAAAACACTAGACCGAAGATTTGAATTTGTGGTGTGCAGCTAACAAGACAGACGTGACTACGATGAATGAACTGGAGTAAAGGCAACAGGTTATTTTCTTAGCCAAGACGATACTACGAGAATCATCTCGTGGGCTAGAGTCTCCGCAATAACATGCTTAACCCTCTTGGTCTGATCTTTAGCCAGGTGGATCTCATCGTCGAGGCATCGTCGGTTCGGTCTTTGGTCTTTAGTATATAAGTATATATGTGTAATATAGTACAAACGTTAGTTGCACCGGGTGTATAACTTGTACATATCCAAGTTTTATGCGTTTTATGTCATCGTTTTGCCGCACGCGACTTGATGGTTTGGTATGACCGTAAAAAGTTGGGATACAACCTCGCGGTTGTATAAATATAATAAAAAATGAAGAGCTTATAGAAGCCGGAGGTAAACTGAATGGTAAATTTTCTGGATTAAAAATCGTGCGACTCTTCACTAGAGTGTTAAAAAACAAACTAAAAAAATGAAGAAACTAGTGGAATCTGGGACTGGGCTGGAAGTTCCGAACGGTAAAAATTCCGAATTCCAATTTTGAAAACCATTGAAGATTTTCACTCATCGGGAGTAAATCCATTCGGTTTTGATCCTGATACATAAAGTTTCGAGTTTTGAACGAGGTGTATACCAACGACACAGACGATCGCTTCTGCCGAGGACTGGCAAGTAGATACAATAAAGTTCGTAATAGTTTGATTGCATAATAATGCATGGCACAGCTGCGGCCAGTAAAGTAGGTATGTAACGCATGAGACAAAGAGAAAAGCTTCTAGTGTTTCTCTTCATCTTTCGGGGATCTTTGCTTGTCGGATGCTGATGGGCCATACGGTTAATGAGAATTAATCTTAATCTTAATAAAAATAATCATAACGAAAAGAAAGATAAGAACAGTGTGACGATAATAAAAGACCGAAAGGACGTTACAAAGAGAATATATAATATTATATTATTATTATTATTATTATTATCATCACAAGAGAGTATATATTATATATATGTATACTCAGAGGTGATACGTATGGGTAATGTGTGCACATGTAACTCGCCAATCGGTCTATGTTTTCATCACTCATCAGAGCTCGTTGGGTCGATTAAACGCGACGCATCGTATATATGTATATGCAGAAACAAAACGAGATTTTGAATTGACCACAGGTTCTGAGAACAAATCAAGATCCTTGAGGGGTCCAGAGAGTCGCGAGTCTCGAGTTACGTGTGTATATATACGTGGTATTAGTAAATGAACGAATCTATTCAGATTTCAATTTTTTTGTTTTATCAATTTTATTATTTTCTTCTTCCTAGTAAATTTATTCATGAAAATATCAAACTATGATTTTAACCCTGACATTAATTTCAGATCAGAGTCAAGTCTACTACGGAATAAATGTATATACGCAACATACCGTGAGGTTGCGTGGATAGAGATGGTTACAAGCGCGCAGGCGCTGATTTATCCGAATATCGTTGCTCCAGCTCTACCAACTTTTCAGTAATATCCCTAGTTCTGTCGTCTGCTAGATCTACAACAAATATAACCTATTCCTACCACGGTCTACCACCATTTGTATTTCACAACAATCGGAGACAAATAGCAGACGGACTCTAGGGATATTCGTGGCAAGTATGAAATTGGCGGCGCTCGTAATTATATTCGATTAAATCAGCGCCTGCGCGCTTGAGACCAGCTCTTTCCACGTAACCTCACGGTATATTAATATATGAAATTATTAATCAGGTCATAAGAAGGACATCATATTTTATCGATAAGAAAAAAAAAAAAAAAAATTAAATAGCAATATAATATAATTTAATGATGCAGCAATGATCGTAATATAATTGTATCAATATTATATTACAGTTATAAGTATAACGAGTTTCGCCGAGGCTAGTGGAACGATCACATACGTTAATACAATCTCTCCAGCTTGTTGCGTCCATGTGCAGACTTACGATTATGTTTATAAAACGTGTAGAAGCAATATGCAACTGAATGGTAGACTATAAGTAAAGACAGATGACGTTCGGGAAGAACATCGTCCCCAAGCATCTTGTGCCGATCAACTATTAGCAAAGCTCTCTTGCCTCTCTGCGAAAGAATTCTTATATGGATCTGCAGTAGGATGAATCGGGACTTCGATGCTTATTTTCCTTCCCTTCTCTTTCTTTTTCTTCTTTTTCTTTCCAATGACTCGCTTCTCTTTATAGTATGATATAAAAAGCAGCAGTAGATTTTTCCAGTTTAAGAAAATATTCGCTATATTACTTGCCGATAAATCAATGGGAAAGACACATACCTCACCACTGGCAAAAACTAAACTCCTTCTGACGTGAGTCAGGAGAGATTTCCTCCATTTTTACTATAGAAGTCGGTATGAAAAATGGGAAATTGCCATTCCTTACACGCTTCTATACCTCCTCTGTCGATCGTCATTAGTGTTCTTGCGCGTCAACGAGCGCCGGAAATGAATTGCACTGTCTAACGGTGTGCGAGGGTGAATGACAGCAAAAGTAAAGAAGAAATGGTCAATAAGAATAATAGCATATTGGTCGTCGATATCGTCGATTCAGACTAAACGCCGATTTACGCTGCAATTCTTTACTGCAGCCTCGGATGAACCTGCGCTGTTGATGTTAAAATTCAAAAATAATTCATCTAAGTCCGCGATAAAATCGGATGGCTTGTCCAGAGGGATAAACTAATTCAAGTAAATGAAAAAAACATCTAGAAAAACATGCGCGTGACCATACAACTGGTTTTTATCTTCAATCTATGAAAACGAAACGACAACGAAGACGACCTTCTCTTCGCCCCGAATTCTTCCATCTAAACTCCGTTGCGAAACTGTATACCTATATATGGGTAGTACCTGTTGATAATCACCCACGCGGCCTTCATTAGACCTAATTAATTATTCGATCTTTTTTTTTTTGTTTTTTTTTTTTTTTTTTGCAGTCAGGTTCAGTCGAGACTGTTTGACTGAAAGTGACAATTCTTTTTTTTTCGTTTTATATTTTCATTCACAAGTTTCGAAGATTTTATAAAATCTTTAACGGAGAAAAACTACTACGTGTCTACTATAGTCACGAATCGCAAAAGAATAAATTTACCATACGATATTATTCGACGAACTTGTATAAAATCGGCCTAATCGCAGCTCAATTGCTGGGATTAGATACTTACTGTGCAACGTCGTAATATCTTGAATTTTATTACCAGCTAGAATTTTAACTCAAGATTAGTTACACGATGAATTGATGCGGTGCAGACCACCCTGACGCTATGAAATTCCATTTTTTTGTTCATGATCTCCGCTGGCTCGTCAGTTATTCATAAATAGTACGTATATCCCTTGCACCGTGAAGCGTGCAGTGCAATGCCTACACGTATAGTGCACGCGTCTCTACCCACGGATTTACTTTAAAGGTTCAAATTATCTCACGAAATATAATCTGGTTCGATTTTGTTTATAATTCTGCAATCAATAACTCTCATCAACGATTCCTACTAAATCCACTTTTTTCTTTTTTGTTTTTTAAGGGTGGTGAGTGGTCCTCCAAAGCCATGATCATCTTCGAACGTTTTATCGTTAACATTTAAACCCTGTTACTATAATAAATTATATTTTAAAATAAAATCGACCTATACATACATTCGAAAGTGATGTTTGATCATCCGGCATTTACTTACCTACCTACCTACCTACCAACCTTTGCTTGGCTATAAGTTGTCGCGGAGTAAATGTTCCGCAGACACATACGAGTGGGCGTTACGTTCGTTCTATTGAACTCTAGGAGCTTTATACTTGACGAAAAGTTGTTTAACTTGTATAAACTTTTACATCGATATATAGGTAGATTCACTTATAGCGGGGCAACGGGTAGGCGGCAACGATTACTACCACAAAGTCTTATTACCCACGTGCTTAGGTAGAAACGTGAATTAACTGAATTACTGACCGACAGTTTTTTCCACCAGAGTCATTGTAAACGAGTGATATACTATCTCCTCGTTTTTAGAATCGATAAAAAAAAAAAAAAATAAATTAAACTCCATTTTTATAGCCAATCGAACGCCGGTCTTTTATCGCAACGATTTCTGACCCATTTATTATAGTATATTGTGGATAGTGGATAGTTCAACTCCCCTGAGTCATAAGACTTGCGTAGGTTTTATAGGCGACGCTATTCATCGTCTGGATTAAATCTAATGCCGATAGAATTGAGTCTGTATACCTAGATACCCAGCTTCGGTAATAAGTTTTATAAAAAATGAATGAAACCCTGAGAACCTGGTGATCAATTGCTACATATGCGGTCACTCAACTCAACGGTGAAGTGTTATTCTTGGATTTATATAACGGATTGACCCGCCTCTTTCGAGAATAGAATAATGGGCTTTATCCACTTCAAGAACACATGAAAGCGTCGGATGATGAAGAGATGTCATTAGCTGATTTATACTTCCACCAAAAAAGCAGGAGAACAAAATAATTGGAGGGTATGCAACGGCGAGGGTAAAGCATGCTTTCGATATTGTTTGATTTTTAATTATAACCAGAAGTGAAGATATGGTTTATGGTCTATCCAAAGTTGATCTTATCACGTGCTGACATAGCTTCGTACTCATGGTTTATGTTGAATTAAACAAATGAGTCACACGGATCGAGGTAGAGTCAGTGATTCAGTGTGCATGTGGTTTGGTAACTACCATAACGCGGGTGCATATATAATATACACGGCTTAGATCATTTTAAAAACAAACTAATATGCGTTGTTGAAAACATTGCGGTATGTAGAATACGGTTCCTGGTAACCCGGCTGATTTTTGGAGCAGCTCCAATATTCTGGATAACTTGTGTATCGGCCGCTGGGGTCTTCGGTTCTAAGAATCACAGGATCTGAGAATACGGAGCAAGTGCGGGAATGAAACTAGAGCTAAAATTTTCGGCTTTCCACTAGCGGAACGAAACTGTGGTATTCGGCGGTGTAAATCATTGGTCAAAAGCATCGTAATGTTAACAAGCTGAATTAGGTAATTCGCCCACTTTGCATGTAAACGGTACCTTAAAAAATTTGGTACTTCCGTTACGGAGTGGATTGAGGGCGTCTCGCAAACCTTGGGCCGAATTTATAACGCCTAAAAAATTGGCCTTGGGGGGTATGTGGCCGTAGGGAAAATTGGCCGTGATATTTATCGCGTAGTTAATTGATTGGACGGTTTTAAACGCGCCTAAATAAAGAGCCCTTATTATCGATCTTACAAAGTTATCATTTTTACACCACAATCGGCTCGATTGTATCTACAAGTGCTTTTCCCGAGGTCCAGAGCGAGACTCCAAGCGACACTTCTGATCGCTCGGACAAAGATACCTTTGAATATGAGATGAAATTCAGTGTTATAACAGAGACGCGATACAAACCCAATTCAAGATGTGAGACGTGTTTCAGTTTATTTATACGGTCAGTTGAGCGACCGTTTTTCTCGTTATTAAATTCCTCGTCGAATCATTCGCGACCGTTAAGCCTACATATTGCGTTTCATTAATTAACACAAGAGAGTTCGACGCTTTTAAGTAGTCGAGAATTAGGCTCTGTTATACTACAGCGATGTGATTCTCCGGCGTAAGGATCCTGCAGGGTTTGATGTTAATTCGCATTTCTACACATGTCGCAATTCGCGATTCTCGTTCCGATTTTTGCACGTTCAATCGATCATCAATTACTCACCAAAGGCTGAAGAGAAGAAGATTGAATCGTAAGGCGTGGGAGAGAAGTTGAAATTTTTTATTCAAATTCGGAGTAACTTGAGTTCTTTCTCGATTATTATCGAGTTGCAGAGTCACTGTAATCCCACCGGCGTTAAACTTCGCGGTTTATTCGTTGTTCGTATTTATTATCGTGCAAAAATTTTACAATCTTCAAATTTTAGAGCCATATTAACGACAACATTGCGTAAGACCTGTGGCAGGGATTCCTCATTAAAAAAATGAAAAAAATCTTTCGTTTGCGGTCTGATCCCGAGATGCGCGCGCGTGGCCGCTGTCAGCTTGCTTAGTAATCGCCGGCTGATTCACCGTCGTTGGATCTTATGTTATTTCAGGCTGGTTCAGGCGATAAATCCAATGGTTTTTCGCCGAATTCTGGGCGTCTTTACTCCGCGCAAATAGACAGATGTCGTGTGCCAATATTTTGAATTTTTAGCATCGGTATAATGTCAAAAGTCTCAGTTTATCAAATTTTCAAAAAAACCCAAATCTGATCGATTCTATCAAACTAAATGACAATATTGTTACTTTCACTTTATCTTTGAAATGATAACGAGTCGTTTTTTCGAAACACTATATATTTTATTTCGTTGTTTCTTCTTTTCTTTTTTATATTAGGTATATCGATTTTATACGATCCACAGGGCACCAAGAGTGCGAAATTATTTTCGTTTTTACACAGTTTCACAGGTGAATGAAATTTGTTCAAAAATCATTTATCGTCGAAAGTCACAAATAGCAACCAAATCAAATCGAAAGAAAAAAAAAAAATCACCATTAATTACAGAAAACACACTAAACACGTCCGAAAGTTTACAGATAAAATTTTATCAAACGTCGAGAGTAAATTTTCTCGAACAATTTCAGAGGAGAAAATGAAGTTTCCAAATTTTCGGAAATAATTATTCGCCAAATTGTTCCTCGAAATTGAAATTTTTTTTTACTTTTTTTTATATTTTTTCTATCATCAACATCAACAACAACACCGTCACCTTGTCTCAACGCCCTACGACTGTCGCAGCACTCGCGCGCGCGATCAACAACTAGCCGAAGGAAGATGCCTGGGATGCGCTCGAAGGCTCGGCTCGGGGCTAAGTGCCGGACCAATGCTTGAAATAACCGCTCGCCCACAACCCCCTCCCCCGTTACTCCATAGACTCTGCGTCAAAATTTTAACTCCCCACTCTAAAACTCTTCGGAGACACACGTGCGTGTGGATTCGTCTATATATGCGTGTACTACCCGCACCCGCACCCGTGTTTTTTTGCCATCAACCAACCAAAGCCTGACTTACGATACGATGTTCGCGTTTGCGTAGTAAATAAAAAGAAAAAAAAAAAAAACTAAAAAACTAAAAAAATTAACAAAATTCGTTGGTTTTTCCCCCTTATTTTTTGATATTCCACAGAATTATTGGTCGCATGCACCTTATCCTGAATAAAGTATCTGACTAGTGTATATAATGACGAAGAAGTACCGCGATAGATAGTACGCCGGTTTCTTAGGCGTCTAGCCGCACGTATAGAGCCAATTTTTCCCTAGACGATCAATGGCGAGGGCATTAATTACACTTCTGTATCACCACAGCTGCTCCAGGTCACTAATAGCTAAAAACATCTTCGCAGTATCCGCTCATGGTGTGATATCGCGGTTTGTAACTCAGTCAGTGCAATAAATAAACGGCCTCAGCTCATACGCCGCGAAAATAATTTTATATTTTATTTTTTTTATGAGCAATGAATCTCGGAGTGTGAGAAAAATCCTAAAGCTTTATCATACGGTTTTTTATCTTGCGGTAAAACCCGCGCAGAATGTTCTTCCATCATTGCAGTAGCAGGTAGTACGCGGCAGTCCTAAGTTTGGGAAAAGCCCAACCACCCCTATTCCTATTTTTCTTTTCCCATCTGCGTCTCTCTCGTGGTAGTGACACGCTGGAGACATGTGTTTCTGAATTTCGTGGGTCCAACCACCGTCGCAGCACCCTCTTCATCCCGACACTCAATACTTTCCAAGCTAGTTCGATCCAGCTAAGCAATGCATCATAGGGTACTGTGTACGCTGTGCATGAGCATAGCAGTGAGCACATGGATGCCTGTATGACCATACGCATAAATAGTCGTGACTAGGTATCTACGCGTATATGTAAACCAACTAGTAGAACCATATTTATAGAACTACAAACGTACGTAGTGTAGACAGAAAATCGTGTCTGTGTTCACTATATGCACCATATCACCCATACCCCTCGCTGACACAACCGAAACGTACTAGTCAGATACACCTACCCCTCCGACATAAAACCTACTACCTAATTATTTTTTCATCCATACACGTGTTCGACAATGAGATACACGATTCTAAATCGAGTGATATGACGGGACCCAAAAGTTGAGGCGAAAAAATTCTTTCCAAAAAGCTCCTCAGCTCAACACCATGTGCACTAAATTCGGTTACTCCGAAATATGCGAGGGGCTCAGATTCTGCTTTATGAATTATTTCATCATCGCTGATACGATTACGAATTGTTCGACAATTCCAGTCGATTGATAAAAAAAAAATTCTGGTCTATTTTCGGGGTGATGCTAAACGTTTACTCCATTCAATTATGCCGATAGCGCATTCGCACACCTTTTCAGTTGATAATTATTAAATAATTGCGAATGGAATAAAGAGGCTGAAATTTCCTAGCGCAATATTTTCAACTACTTGTAGGTGGAGGATCGAGACAACAGTTTATACAGTAGCCGAGGTTATATTTCTCCGAAGCAATCCTAACGAGATGTAATACCCGTAACAAGAAAGGGTTAATAACTCTCAATTGGCCTGTTATTGTATAAAATCCAGAGTCCAACGGCGTGGTTACTTATCGTATATAGAAGCTAGTATAGCCAGTAGCTTATGCCCAACTATTTATACTCGTGGATATATCGGCATGTTTTATAACTTCGGATTCTGAATTCGTATTCAAGGTCTATCAAATATCCAATAATCTTTAACGACAGCTAGACATTATTTTCTTCAATAATGTAAAACTTTTTGATAATTTTAATTCTACTTCATTTTTCATTCACGATTTTGATGCATATAAATCAGCTGATGAATTCAATCGGAGCACGCGATCTAGTGAAATTTTATCGAGCTATTATTCCGTAAGGAAATATCAAGTCGGTCTTCTACGTTGCAGGAAACTTATTTTAAGACGTGTCTCCAAGAGAAACTTACCGGTTTTCAACTGATCTGTAAATTCTGATTTACAACTCCATCATTTCATTTCTTTTTTTTCTTCATTTTGCTTTCGGTTTCTCTAAAACACCATACACTTACCTATTTTGTTAAGAAAATCGTTAACACGCGACACGTATTGTCTTACTCAAAACCGGGAGTCAATTTCGGTTTAAATTGCTTTCAACTTCTCAGATTCCAGCACAGATATATTCCCACTGCGTAAAGCTACTCCGTTACACTCAAAGGTCCTAAAAAATTTTATGACTGCACTGCGGCACTGGGTGTAGTTTTCTGGTAACTCTTATTACCCCGAATCCCGTTGCGGGTATATCTTTGACTCTAATTTTGATTTTTCTTCTCCTTTTTTCATCCTCCAAATCCTCAGAACTCGACAAGTATAATTTTCTCTATTGGGTTTCGAAAGAAGCGAGATAGATTCGTGAATGAAATACTGTCTGTCGGAATTATAGCATAAGGGCGTAACTTCACGAAAATATTCAATACCATATAAGTTAGAGGCTTGATCGAAGAACAATTTCCGTACGTTGGATGCGGCGATATTATCTCGAATGTACAACGTTCATGATGAGAATTGAGTATCCCATCTTCAGATGAAACCGATAAGAATAAAAATTTGAATTTTAACGAACGGTCAGAGGCACATACATCAATAACTAAAGTTCTTTCAACCGAGGTCGGCGCAGCGTCTTCACTTCGAAAACCGTGTTATACAATATTGACCTTAAAACGCGTCTCCGAATGTCTTAATTAATGTTTATGACCAAATTCGCGCAACGCATTCTAAATCAGGTTTGGCATAATAACGATTTTAGGCCTGTTATACTAGGCAGAATATCTGAGTACCTGTTTGCGTGAATTTGTTCCTTTTTTTTTGGCTAGACATCTTCGTATCCGAATGGAATTTTTCACATAACTTTGGTTGCAATTTTTTAAATGACTACCCTAAGTCGCAGTCCCGTTCTCAGTTGTTCAGAAATAAAAATTCCTCATAGTTGACGGTATTAAGTTGTAAATTTTCGATTAAATTGAAGAGGCAAGATGCCAGACTATACCTACTAACCAGTGATTTACGATTTGATACTTTACACTCACCGCTCCATGACGAGGTCAACGACGGATGAGATATTTGCGGAGCGAGTTGAACGCGTTAAGTGAAATCAACCTTACAGCTATTTAATTTCACGCTTACTCAGTAACTAAAATATATTTATTAAAAAAAAAACAAAAACCATCTTCAATGGTCACTATTCGTTACATAGTTTAAACTTAAATGCCAACGCTGAGAGTGGAGAGTGAAAATGAAACGTCTATACATCGCCGTTCATATACTAGGGAAATAAAAATCAGATCAAATGAGATATTTGCGCCCTAATGTTACGCAACTACCGTAGCCGGAAGTATAAGGAAAATAAGTTAGGCAAGAGCTGCTAGCCTCTCCTTTTTCATTTTTCATTTTTTTCTTCTATTTTCAATTTTCTCTTCTCTTTTCCCCCGTATCTATAATATGCCTCTGAAGAAACTGTCCTGAACGAGGGATAAGCCTACCTCGAGATGTTATCTGAAACCAGCCTCTCCTCCACCATGGCAGAGTATTGTTTTACCAAATGTACCTACAAGACACAGCTGCTAATAGGTTGACGAAAAAATACCATCGGTCAAGAATTCTCATACGTCTGAACTTTCCTGTCATACATGCATATGGGGGCAGCCGTAAATTTGGTGATTTTACAAGAATGCACATTAAACTTTTAATGCCAAACCCGCGTTACGAGACGAGCGGATATCCACATTCATAGAAACGCGAGTATATAAGTACTACTTCGAGAGGTCCAGCTGAGAACTTTGCTGTACTTCTGTGTCTCTAGTAGAGGAAGGCGTCTGGGTTTACTGCTAATCTTTCAAGCTTGCATTGACTGTACCTAGTTGGCAGAGATCAGCAGAGCGAATCCACGGAATTAGATTAATCCTAGAGTTTAATCAGATCTTCAAGTTCTTCTCTTCCTTTTCCCCCTCCTATTTTACCTCTTCTTATTTCTTATCTCATTCACTTCGTCCCGGACGAATAACCGTGTATAAATAACTCTTCAACGTCACCTTGGGGACAAGCGACAATGGCGACGGTGTCTTACCGATGCTTCTATATTTATATATATATATATATACATAAATAAATACATAGATATGCACTTGCGTCTGTACAAAACCACTCTACGATCAGTGTACATACGTATATGAGTATGTATAAAGTTGTGTTAATAACATACACCAGTATGGCATACGTGTTACTATTTACGTGACCATGCGTGCATCGAGGGCCACACATGCATACTCCCACACGCTAAATATATACGTGTAGAAATACCTACATTTAGTGACATTCGTGGTGTGTGGTCCAAGATTTTGTAGTTCATTCATGCCTATTCCATTTTTAGATATTTTTTTTGCTTATAGAAACGGATATTTGACCATTTACTTTCCTCCGTTTGTAGCACACATATAGAGTATAAATTATAACAGTTTATTAGATACTCTAGGTCAAATATCTTGAGCGTAAAATACGCTCTATAAAATCTACGAGTAAATTACATCGTCTGGTCATCGGTTCGCAATATTGAGTCCAACTGAATTGAATAGATTAATATTCATATGGAGTATTAATAATTTAGCCATAACTAAGAAAAGGAGATGAAAGATTCTCGCAGAATATAAATCGAAGTATTTTCGCGGCATAAGACGCCCGGTTAATTCAGACTTCTCAGACTTTGGAAATGATCATAAAAATGTTAAGCTTATTGTTACACGAAGTGGGAGTATTGGTAATTTATAGACAATTAAACTCGGAGTCATGACGTGGCATCAGTTTTCTTATAGCTTCTCGCGTTCTCGAGGTTCTTCCTAAGTCAGGAAACAGTCGTCATAACTCCGTCATCTAAGGGTGAGGAGGACCAAGGTAGAAGAGGAACTCGTAACTTAAGTTTGATTGAAATAACGAAGCAGTTCACGTTTGTGTTTCCTCGACTAGCTGATGTGTATAGCCGCAGTTTACTTCGCGATGGTGAAGAGCGAAGACACCGAATAACGAAGAAGTATACGAAGTATAAGAAGAAGTGGAACGTGGAGGGAGGGAATCCTGGGCATCAAGAGACTAGAACGTAGATTCCGGAAGTGTCTCCGCACACTTTGGCTGTTTGTTTTGCTTCGTCTAATTTACTAGGTATACGATGACTGAACTACGACTTTTTGTGTTTCTTTTTCGTCCCCGTAATATTGGTTGTTCCTGAGCGGCACACAGGTCTCCCAAAGTTCACCAAATGAGGTGTTTTAATGTATCCGAAAGGTTTTCTTTCTCGAACTTTGAACTGCGATGAAAAAAAAAAAACAGAAAAAATGAAAAACGAAAGGGGCCTTCGTTCTTGTCACTAAAAAAGGACAGGCGGTTGAGCTTCTGTTCTCGCCGGATAAGAAAAAGAGAAATTTCAAAACCAAGAAACGGTTTCCAACACTCGCGGAGATACTTTTAAGAAGGAATATACTTTTCCTATCTGTATTTTTCCTCAGAAAACCGGACGACTTAATCGAGGAAGTTTCTGTCGACAAGCATACGCCATAAGTTCTATGGCACGCTTAGCGAACGAGCAGCTAAGTTTCGCGACGATGTTCAACTTTTCTGTGAATTTATTCATCAAGTTTTCGATTAAAGGGAATGAAACGTCATCCGACGTTGCATAGGTCAAAGGGATCATTTAAATAAAGGCAGTAAAAATTAGCGGCACTTTTACTACGTGAACAGGAAGTGATTACTTAGCCTCTTCCTGAACCGGAACACAATGTTCTATATTTACATCATCTGCATTTCCTCGTTTGCTCCTTATTTTCTTCTCATACTCCTTGCAGTAAACTTTCGACGTAGTGTGTAATTCTGACTCGGTAAAATCGTTCGGACGAGGTCAGGAATAGGACGCCAGATTGTATACAATAAACTGCACATAGGTATGTGCGTATGTACCTCAACATCAGCTTGAGGAACGTCTGCAAAGCGTTTCAGAGTTATGACCCAATATAATTTCATTTTATTGTTTGCAGGCCTGTTACCCCCGAAGACAATGAAACCCTATGCTTTGAGTCGAGTTGCCATTGCAGTTTCCATGCCAATTCTCGGTGAAATTCATCGGCCTATTCCATACCGACTTCCACTTTTACCAGAATAAAAATTTAGTCGGGAAGAATAGGAGCGAAATTTTAACAAACAAAAACCCCGTGGTTTTTTTCCGTTACGAAGAACGTATTCCTGGGTGAAATCTAGGCGTTATATAAGTCCGGGGAATCTTCAGAGATTAGGGGTTGTCGAGGTGATTAGATTAGGCTGTATTAGGGTAGGTTAGTTCAAGCTTGATACCGGCCTATCGCCACCTAGAGCCAATAAATGCTATCTGACCGTGAAAACGCTATTTACTTCCAGGCGACAGACTTAGTTTTTTGTTAAAAAGAAGAAAAAAAAAAAAAAAATGTCATCTTCTTCGGACTGCTTCTAGGTATAATGAGATAGTGATTATTCTGTAGGTTTGAAATATACGAATTATTATTAAACAGCTAAATGGAATGACGACGGTAAAAATTTACGGCATTGATAATTTGTTTACCGTTCAAAATTTCGTGCGATAAATAATTTTCGCCGAAAAACCACGTCATCTGGTTTTTTGGGAATCAGATTTTTTTAAGACCGCCGAAAGGAGACGTACGGATAAGGCAATATGGGAGTCATTACGGGGTGTCCAAAATTACGAAAACGTTGAAAGGCGTTGGGAGCGACACGCCAAGAGGCGTGAAAAGTAACTCGATCTCTTGTCCCTCGATCCCTAGATCCCTCGATCCCCAGGATGGTCGTAGCAGACCGTCGCTCTTTCTTTCGCGTTGCTTTTGTCCGACCCTTAGTGTATAGATATACTTATAGGTATATATAGAAGTTTGTCTGCAAAAGAAGGAGAGAAGTTCGAAAAGAAGGCTAAGGAAGCCCGCGGGCGTGTTGTGACAGTTGAGTCAAAAGGAAGAGACTGAGACTTCAGAAAACAATAAAAAATAAAAAATATTATAAACAGTAGACTTCAAAGGACACCCATTGAAACTGGTCAAATAAATTCATCAAATTTGAATATTTTTTCAAATATTTTAACGCCTTTAATTCCCATCATAAAAAGGTCATAAAAATTCGTCCTGTTTTCGACAAAACTAAAATTTCCCATGGGCCGTTTCCCTCTCTATTCCATACAGCATAGATTGTCGCAAAAGTGGTCGAGATTTCTTCCGGCCCGGTGCGGTGGTCAGTGCAACAGTTGGTTGTCCGGTGGTGGACCACGATTTTCTTTTTTTACTTTTTTTCTTCTCTTCTCTTTTCGAAAATTTCTCCCGTGGGAGGTAACGGTTCCGATATCCTTCCTTCCCTCTGTTAGTTTCACCGAGCCGCGTGAAACTCCCGTGCAGAAATTAAGGAAAACTTGTTGAAAGCCGATGTTGACGTAGGATTAGAAGTAAACATATAAAACTATACCCATATATTATACAAACGGGTGTAAGATATAACTAAAGACAACATTAGGCGAAGAGAAAAGTAAAAAGGAAAGAAAATATCGTCGACTTTCAGGAGCCAAAAATATTTGAACCAATTTCCTTGATCGGCTAAAGATCGACGGCCTAGATTCGACCTTGAATAAATCATCGCCAATATCATCTTCGATCGAGTAATAAATCAATTAGCGGTTTGTACACTATCTCGGTATAATCTTTCCTATAAGGATTACCTTCCATTGTATTTATTTAGGCACGTATAAATCGATAGATACGGTCGACGACCCTTTACCGATCAGTTGAGGGGCGGCAGTCACATCGTTGTGCGTGGTTTCCGGTCAGCCGCAGTACTTCCTTCCATCGTTAATGCTCGCTCCCGTGATTGACCGGCGCCATATTGACAGGTGGACGGCACATGCTTGCATGGGAAAATTATTTCTATGAGTTTTTGGGTTCGTTATGAAAAAAGTCGAACTTTTCTATTAGCTTTTTTGATTTTTTTTCTTTTTTTTCACACACTCCGACCGCGGGTTAATTTGCTGAGCGATTTCCTTCCGATCTGACTAAATATTCGACCCAACTATATATACGTGTGTTTAACTTTAGTATATACGAGGAACGAACCCACGGGAAGTAATTTTACGCTCTGACGAAAATAGCTTCTTATATTAACTAAAAACTTTCGCATTCCAAACTACTCATTTCGCTTTCGGCGCATTGATTTCGAAGAAAATAAACACACGTGTCTTAGATTTTTTAGACTTCGGTAGTTCTCTCATTAAACCGATCTGCGGATCGTCTCGAAAATTCTTTGTATTTATTACATCATTTCCTCTTCGTTTATAGCAGGGTGAAGAGAAAAAGAAAAAAAAAATTTACTTTGTAATAGCGGTTGCAGGAGGAAAGATAAAAACTGTTCATAAAAATCGAGGAATCGGTTCGTTCGGAGTGAAATTATGAATTTTCTGCCTCATCGTCGAGGTATAATCCGCGGGATCACAAAGAAGTCGAAAATCGGCGTGGGAGCCTGATGCGAAAAACTGTTTTGACAGCCTTTTGCAAAATTATGAACCGCCGAGAATGGTGTATAAATTTTTCCTATTCATTTTAGCGCCGATATGTTCGGTTTCAATCGCAGTACCTGGAAACCTCTACTGTTTAGTCTGTTCTCTGGCGAAGCTAAAACTCTATGAAGCTACGTCTTCAAACGAAAATATTTAAATTCAAAAGAGTTAATAATAACCAGCCGGTGGTGCTGGGGAGTTCTATATGTATATGCTCATAGCTGCTCGATGTTTTACTTAAAAGTAAGCTTCCCTATTACGTCGATGACTGAAGTATCAATTCCGAATATAAAATCGCGCGAAAATTCGCGGTTATAATTATTGAATGTTTTAATAGACCCACCTGTTAAAAAAAGTAGCAATTACAGCCTGCTAGACTCCAGCTTTAATTATTCCTTGCCACGGCTCGTAGCCTCGTCCTTTTTCCCCACCATTTACCCGCGACATCTGCTAGACAGAATAGAAAATTTCTGCATGGTCAATAATCGAGCTGTAAATTAAAATTATGAATAATAATGAAATAATTCATCAAAATTACGGAGCAGATTGTATAGCTGTGACGTAATTGCACGTTTCTAAAATATATTTCGTCGCAAATCGACGTCCAAGGATCGCCGAGTCCACATCGCGTTCTCAGGTGCAATGCGGTTATTTTCAGTCAAAGTTACCCCTGCAAAACCGGGTGTTTGGTATTGAAAATAAAATAATTCGAGCTCGAACGAGACGCGTGTGCTTTTGCATACGGTAAAGCCTGGAGCGTATCATCGACGGAGCGAAAATCTGGCTGCAAATATTCTAGAAATCCTAATTTACAATGGAAATTAAAAAAAAGGATGTTAATTTATTATACGGGGATGATTTCGTTCGTGATAAAAATTCCGAAAGTATAATCAATACAGGAATTAAGATTCCGGTGCTTCTGTTTTTGTTTTCATAACAAACAAATCCCAAAATATTTAGAAAAAAAAAAAGGAATAGTATCGGTATAGAGTGAGCGATACAATCAGAGGAAGGGCACGTTGATCATCTAAAGTTAGAATTACACTTGCGACTTTCCGCTCCTAGGAAAGGGTCGTCATAAATATCATCGTGCGGAAGCCAGACTGCGCGACTGGACCGAACGCCGACGGCTGGTGTTGCCCCGTCGATGAAGTAAAGACCGTTATCTATTTTTGGGAATTCGTCATGCGTTAGAAATTCTGGAAAAGCAAAAAAAAAATTGTTATCTCTACGAAAGTAGGGGATACCAATCATTTCATTTGCAAGTGTATGATGGTGTGAAATTTTGATATCGAATGCACGAAACGAACGGTCGAAAAAATACTTTAAATTTGCAGCAGATATATTTTGGGGAAAATTTTTGTCGCGATGATATTTCGGCTCTTCAAATTACATCAGGTTGCATACAGGGCAACGAAAACAACTGTGTGCAGATTTATTACATTGTTCTAAGACATCGGAGTAACTCAGGTAGCTATATAATATTCTGTAGCTATAGCCAAATCGTCAATATTATCGTTATTGCAATAATCGTTGGGTTATTTTTGATAAATTTACTACTTGAACGGTGAATTTCCTCGTTAACGATTTGATTTATAGCTTGCAACAGCGTATAATCTATCTTAAACTCATATACCAAGGCGTAGCATATGGGTACATGCACAACTAGCTGACCATCAAATTTAATGCGTTTTCATTTTGCAAACGAGTGAATAATCCCGCTATATACTCGTTAATGTATTTATTTATTTATTTTCACAGCTCAAAACTGTTTTTCATAAATTTCACCTAACGAATACTCTTTCTTCCATATATACAGGGTGAATTCTCTTCGGGGTCCGGAGAGGGTGTGGCTTAAATCGGCTGATACTCCGTTCCTCCTATTCATACTTGTTATTATCAGGGCAATGATTGCCTTCAGACAATAAACGACCCATTAAAAAATTCGGGTAAATAATATAGTGGCTCATTGCTCTGACAAGGCTACATTAGTTTTTGTCTATTATGTAGATAACACGGCAAGAGCCAGATAAGTTGTAGCTGACAATGAGTGAGAATTTTTATTCTGAAAATTACAAGTACGAATGGAAGGAGGCGGAGTCTCAGCCGATCAAGCCACACCCTTTCCGGACACCGGAGAGAATTCACCCTGTATAGAGACGGTAATTCGTTAGGTTACACCGCCGTGCTCCATATTGAATGGGGATAAATTTCTGAGGACACTCCGGGCGCGGCATTTTTTGCAAAAGATTTTCGAATAGTATTTCACGTCAAGTGTTCTGTTCGCAAGAAGCGCATCTGCCGTATTTTGAATAGAGAATTAGAAGGCGGGAAAAAGGAATCGGTAAAAATTGGTATTGAAAAACTGATCCTATAGCCAGCTATAGCGACTCAGTCCTTGGAGCAAAACTCATGTACAAGTATATCGCACAATACATCCCTTCTCGATATAAATTTGATCCTGAAATTCGACAAAGGGTAATATAATTCTATTAGGGCCGAGCGATCTGACGGACAAATGATTCGCCTTTTTTCATTCTTTCAAGAGAAGAGAAGAGAAGAGAAAAGCAGAACATTTTCTTCAAGATCTGACCGAGTACGAATTTCGAGAAGACAATAATCGGGGGAAAAGGGAGAAATTCGATTTGCTGAAACGATTAAACGTAATGGTTCCAGTGAATGATTGAAATTTAATGTTTGTGTACAGCTTAAGCGAGAGGAACGTTTTAGAATAACAGTTAGCTGGATTTAGTGGCTGTAAGGTACATGAGGTACAAGAATATCGCAAATATGGCAGGCAGATGTATTTACACTTTCGGCATTTGTTATGGCTCGAGCAGTGCATATAGGATCTGAGTAAATCATGTCTGGTTACTGACTGCACTTGACTTTCGTTACTATAAATAAGTCGTTATATACCTACCCTATAATACGTGTACGCATGTGTATAATACGTGTATAGGTATATCCAGCTCGTATGTCCAAACCAAGAATTTCAAGTCAGATTTATGTCATGATGCACATTACATGCAGACTGCAATATGCACACTGGATATAGCATATCTATGTACTACGTTTTTATCACACCATTTCATCTCTTCTCTCCCACTTACCCCAGCCACCAATCGACATACTTATACCTTTCGTCTCTTCCATGTATGTATACTTTACTGCACCGACCTTTCAAGGAAGTGAAATAAAGCTCTTTCAATTTTCTTCGTTATTCTTTCTCCCCTTAAATTCTACCATTTTTTTCATCTCGAAACAGTCGAACAATTTGCAATTGCATATTTGCGCAAGTGTCCATTTTTCGAGATTGTTCAATGCTTGACAAATTTGAGATAAACCTTTCCACATAAATGACTCGTTTGAAGGGTAGCATATATATATATATTTTTTTTTTTTTTACGTATTTCCACACCGATCAGTTTCGGCGATAAAATATCTTCTCGATGCTTTGAAGATTAGAAAACTTGAAAAAGGAGGTGCCTGGAAAGCCTTTTATATATTTCACTGCATAGAATTAGGCCTGAAGGAACCTTGACACAGAGCAGATGCCTAGGAAAAATAGTGTCGACATTTGCCTCGGACTATTTAACTGTGTCTAATTTCTTTTTTTCTTACTTTTCTTTTTCGAAAATATTTCCAATTAAATTCTATGTTAGCACTGTCGTTTCCCCCAGCTTTTGTCCCACACTGAAGGTTTCAATTATACAAACAGCCCTACAGACCCTTTTTTATACCTAGAAATGAGCAACCTTCACCTATAAAGAGAAAATATACTCGCTCACTATGGTACGCGGTATAAAATAGTTCGCGAGAATCGTTTGGATCGTTTGATCGTTTGACAACATACATAAATAAAAATTTAACGTAAATATGTACAGTTTGACTCTGACGACTGACGTCATATATCTATACGAAGAATAAACGTGGATTGAAATTGTCAGAATTAATTTATTTGAAAATAAACCGTACAGCCATTCTAATAATCGATCGATCGATTGATCGACCTGCGTTTCAAGTTAACAATAAGTTTATTTTCGTCCTGGGTACCTATACGCGTATATGTTCGTATTACCGAAGAGAGTTTCGTGTAGCACGTAATAATCCTCTATAATCTAGGCTTCGAAAACAGTCGTAGATATTCTAGGCTTGATTTAGTTGGTCGGGTATAATCCACATGATCAAGCATAGTAGTCGAGGCTCGAGGCGTCGACGTAGATAAACTTTTGTCTTATAACTACGTGGCTAGAAGGAATAGAGAGAGAAATTTCTGTTAGTTGTTCAGGCACGAAGGTAGAGTATCACGTATTTCTAAGGCGCAATGCGCGATAGGAATAATTAATTGTGCGGCATTCGTTTCGGCAATCGAAAACAATATGGTGATGGCGTATCCGCCCAGGACCCATCGACTCGTGTCGCATCCCAAGTAGCGATATAATGCTGCAGTAAGACATCTTCGTTTTCGTCCGGTTATATATTTATTTCATTTCTTTTATATTTACGCCACTTTTTTAGTTACATCAATTTATTTACCTCTCCAAGGTCCCAGGGTCTCAATTTCCCCGAATCATTCAAATTCTAAGCGGATAGCGCATATCTTACATCAAAATTTCATCTCCAATTTCTTAGAATCCAATCGCACGCAGAATCTACATCCACTTGTCTCGGACCAAATCCGATCTCGTTTATGAGTTTTTTCGCCTAGACCGTCCCGAGGCTCTATACCAATTAGAGTATACTGTAAGGACCCTGAAACGAAGAGCAAAACACAACGAGACTAATATTTTATTGGTTCATAGAATGCCACGTGTTTACTATAACTCGCAAACTTTTATGTCCCACAACTTCCTGTATAATGCCTATATAGCTATCTGAGTAACAACTTACTCCGCTTTATTCTAACACAATTTTGCCAAAACGTGTTAAAAAATGAGAAGAAGGAAAAGAAATTATTGCCGCTAATCAACGCTCTCACGGTCACTGACCACTGTTACGTAACTCCTGATGATTATTTCCGGTACAAACTCCACCCTCGGTGCAATTTTCATTTTTTTTTTTTTTTTTTTTTTCGGCAACGTGTTAAGTTTCGTTGATTCGATTTTTCGGAATCGGACGTAACGATCGTTGAAGATTCGTGGTATTCTATGCGAGAGATTGCGCCGAAGTTTTTTTTACCTAAAAAGTAAAAAATTCTCGTTTTGCAAACTACCGAATATCGGAAAGGACTTTAAGCCCGCCCCCGTGTCGGATTAGCCTTCCTCAAGCCATTGTAGCCTGCGGTAAAAGCCGAAGTATGAATTCCTGTGAAAAAACAGGAAGCAAACAGCCCTTCTCGTATTTCGACAAAGAGACCACCTAACAAAGATTTGCCTATCGTTTAGAGCATTGTGAATCGGATTGCGAAACTCGGTCACTTTATGGCCCTGCGGTGATATTTGATATTCGCAATACTTTTTTGTTACCTAAACGGAAGTTAGTCGCTTTGCCCCGATCCAGGTGGAGTTTTAAAAGCCGTGGTTATACGATAAGTTCTCGGCGAGTAATTATTCGATATTATTTACCGATCTTGAATGGCCTGCAATTATCATTTCGTCGTAGCAATTATTGGTTCGATTGAAATTTACGTCGCGGAAATATACCCGAATAAGTAATTATCGGTTACGTATATATGGCAGCTGAGAAACTCGTCGATAGATAATATCCTTTATGACAAACGGCCGAAACGCGTTTTTAAAAATGATCGGTAGACGATCACAAATCACGCAAAACACGTAGGGTACACAAAGCCGTATTTAACGGTCCTGTACAGATGTACAATCGTATAGTATCATAGCCATATACCTGTTATTACAATATCTACTAGCACCTAGCTATTACTCACTTGTTTTTAAAATACGAACACTGTGGGTGGTCATTAATTCTCTACCCATACATTTGTAATGATTTATAAAATACCTTGTGCCCAGAGATTGTACGAGTATATTTAATTGGGAGAAAGTTTGACTTTATTAATCGAATGAAAATCAACAGTGGGCGATGGACAAAAATCTACGACTATAAAAGGGTCCATCGAAATTTTATTCAAAAATCTATCTACATAATATGTAGTATAACTAGATTCTATAAATCAAAACTAATTCTGGTACAAGGAGAGAGTCTGACGATCATATGGATATCTGAGTGACCTGCAAGGATGCATCAGAATATACGACATGCACACATATCGTACAGCTTGTACGAATGAAAAATGAAGAAAAGGTCCTTTCACATCGACTGTTTAAAATTCATGACCGTATCTCCTCAGGACATTTTGGTTGTACGTTTACTAAGGAGATAAAGGACGTCGAAGAACACTCGGACGACTGCAGTCAGGTGGTCAAAGTGGGAGTAATTTCGGAAGAGCAACGCCGATAGACTCACTAACATCTCCCAACTTCCGTTCATTGTTTTCTTACCTTTAGAGGAATAACCGACTGCAGCTTTAAATTTGTGTAAGTACCTACACTTATGCTGCATTGAGCTGCAGTTGTATCAAACCATGACAAGTAAGAAATTAACAAAATGACAAATTACTGAGTCCAGTATGATTGCTCAAACTCATATCTACTAGGTGTGTAAGTGGCACAATGCAGGACGTGCTGATATCGCGAAATATGGACGATGGCTCACCGAGGACAAGCATGTTTCACGTGAGAAGAAGATTCTCAGTAAAGATAAATTGGGAACTATAGGAAATACGCCTCTGTGTCCTTGCGGAATGGAAAGTGACCCTTTCAAGGCTGTTTGCTGCAGTTCTAAGATCCTCGATTCAGTAACTTTAGAGAGATTCTCATATACGTTCAACCAAATCATCAGAAGTTTACCTATTCTTTAGAATTTATGTTTATACAGTAAAATAGCCCGCAATCCCACGTCTCTGAGGAAATCTAGGAGGTTTGAAGAGTCCGCCTACGCTGAAGTCTGCAACGTATTATTTGCCGGAAGATCTTAACGTCTATTGGCGAAGATGTCGTAATTTTTGTCAATCTTTTTTCTCTGTTTTCTCCTCTGCCTACTCCCTAAAGCTGAAGAGTTGCCGAGCGCGTGTCAGCCTTCCTTGTAACCCTTTTTTTATTCATTCGAAAATGTGCTTTTTTCCACACAGTCTGCAATTGATGAAGGCGGTGGATTTCAAACGACGCGTTAACCCACGATCCTTCAAATTCTCCGCAATATCTCGCATCGCGTGGATGCAGAAAACGCATTATAAATCACAGCAGGGCGCGGTTCGGACTTCTCTTTCGCCAAAGTTACAGTACATAGGTATATATAGCATGTATCAATGTATGGGTGAGGTCAGAGCCATTTCCTGCAGTAGCTCTATCCATTTAGCTGGACTGCAGAGATCGGGCTCGAACGGGTAGGTCAAGAGCTGAAGTTCCGTTTTGTGAATGACCACTAGACCTCAATGACGAAGCAATGCCTCGGAGTGAAAACGGTGTTGAAACTTTTCTACCCACGCTCGGATAGCGCGTGCCTTGTTTAACTCGGACCTATAGCCGCCTAGGAGTTGTGTATGTATTTATATATAGAGAGATGAATATGCCCTCGGCGATCCCTTGATGACAACATCAAAGTTTCTAAGAAAACTGGAGGATATATAGATCCGGAAATAAGTCGCGAAATAGAATAGACCTGAAAATCAGAATATAGAAATAAGCGATCGACGTGAATACGTTGGCGTAGTAAATCTTGCGAAACTCTTTCGTACCTAGTGCAAATTCTTCGATAATCTCGCCGTGTGGATAAATACCCTTTAATTAGATTAGTAATTAACGAATCACTGGAAATCGAGGATCGGTATTCCGTTCTCGAGTTTCATCCCAACTCTCCGGGAATAATGTGTTTCTTTTTTGAACATTAAACGTAAAGATTAACCGGCATCCGTATCACTCTTTCGTACGCGTATACTTGAGCGGTTATAATTACTCAGTAAATTTCTGGAATACCGTGAAGATTTTTACCTCCAAGAAACTATCAACGCGCATTAATGAGCAAAGAGGTTTGATCGAGTATTATCAAGGCCTGCAGTGCTGCAGAGAATCAAAAAATCCAAATAAAATATGGATATTTTCGTCGCGTCAAACTTGTTCTTTTTTTCGTTTTATTTTTATTTTTCATTTATTACTTTTACAGTTGCATCGCGCGCGACTATATCGAGGTGAATTCATAACGGAACATTTCCGCTATTGTAAAGTGAGGATGATCGTTTAGGAATGGTGCCGCGGAAGGCTTATCGAGATTTTAATAATCCTAACAAAGTCTTGGTGCCCGATTCTCGATTTATTCTTAATCGAAGGACGAGCCTTGGCCTCGACTTTGAATAAAATTATTCAACCCCCTTGCCCCTGTACAGCTAGAAACCCGGCGTTCTCTCTTCTCGGCAAACTTTGCGCATACTTAATTCGCGATGTGTCGATAAAACCGTCTAGGGGCTACAGCCAACGCGAGTAACGGTAAGGAATTTTAATTCCGACCTTCGCGATGCCATCTTATTCGAAGAAATTCTACAACTCCTACCTACACCTACTTCACCACCTCCGACTCCAACCATCGGCTCATTATTTCAGATAAGTCTTTCCCTCGATAGATCAGAAATTAGGATTGTTAAATCCTCAGCCTTCGTTTGCTTACGAAGCTTTTTCGGGCTTGGCTAATTCCCAGATTTCAACGCTCGAACAATTAGCTCCAAAAAAATAAAATGTGAAAAAAAGAAAAGATCAAAAATGAGCCTGTTGAAAGACGGGCCTCTCGGAGCCGCTAACAAACGAGTTGGCACGCTTTGAATTAGTTAAAACATACGTCGATCGATGCAGGAGCCGGAAACGCGGGTGGTTTCTTTTGCGCGACCTTGGGAGTTATTTTTCCCGGATGTCGTTACCGATCCTAAGGGTGATGCCTCCGCGCGTGCAGTGAGGAACAAAGAAGAATTCTTTTCTCTGTGAATCTTGCAGAGATAAATTCTGATGCGATTAAATTGTCGTTTGATAGTTATTATATACAAGTACAGTAGTGGCACGTCTGCCATAAGCTGCAGGAATCAGGATACCTAGTTCAGAGAAACGGCCGTAAAATTCTAGCCGACAACTTGGGAGACGTCGCGGTTCTAACCGCATTTGTAAACCGCGAGCTGTTGGTATTATAGCCGTGACATTGGAATGAGAATTTTATCTCTTTCTTCGGAGGGAGAATTGCACGCGAAACCGTTGCTTTTCGCAATTCTAGTCTCGAGCTGTTGTAGCATTGTTCAATTTTGTATTGTTCCTTTAATTCACGACCGCGTGTTTTCTATGCTTGAAATTTTTTCAACGCATATACCCGCGTGTGTATTTGTACTTTTTGAAAAATTATTGCTGTATGCATTCGCTCGACTGCTTTCCTCCCACGCAAACCGCATTAGCAGTTTTCTTTACGGTCGTCTTCCTTCGTAAAATTTTATATTTAATTTCGCCGTATACCTACACGCGTTTTATTATTCGCAGCTACCATTTCATTTAACAACCTACACGTACATTTTTAAATAACATAAATTTATCACATAATCTCTCATATTTTTGGCTGTAATTTCACACGATTTATCGACTACTTTTTTTTTCACCCGTGTTTAGAATCCATGAAGTAGGTTACTTCTCTTCCATCCATATCCAGGTATGTATGTACAATGGTAACCATTGTGTAAACTTGTACCGATATCTATACGTCAGAAAAGTTTATTCTACAAACAAAAATCATTCAGGAGTAGTTTCACTTATATTTTTACTACTAAAAATCAACGAATCATATTTGGGAACGTGTTAAGGTAAGAAAAACAATTCCAACACTTGGTAAATACCAAATAGCCGTCAATTTTATCCTCTGAAATAACTAAACGCCTGATGCATGCCTCAGGGTGGAGTGCAGTAGTCAGTATAATTTATGTTATCGAATAGAAAAAGACCTCTTCTTCTTCTTCTTCTTCTCGCGTTTCAACATGGAATTTTTAGCTCTAGTGTATCTTCCTCGGAAGATTATTAACGAATAAGCACAGGCAGAGGCACATATCCGGTTGGTTATTCGACTAGCTCCTGGAAATTATTAAATTTGAATAGAAATCACCGTTTCCTATACACAAGCCTGTACGAGGCTAGACAAAATCCTAGGGTATTTTAAAACGAGGAAAAAACCCGGCTTCAAAATTCTGGTTTGGTACTCGGATCACGATTCTTTAACCCACGGGGTCTATCTGATCGTTGAAGGGTTTGCAAAACTTTAGGGTTTAGGGACTATTCGGTCATATATATACACCATCCCAGCTCTTTGTCCTCAGAATTTTTCCGGGAGCTTTCGCGCATTTTTTATTCCCTGAATAAATCAGCCCTAAAAAATCATCATTCTACACCATGTCTGACTTCAACGGTTGATTCTCACACCGTAACAAGATGTCGAGTACATTTACCACGAGCCATAAGTTTACCGTTTGATCCCACCAAGCTGATACACTATTGCAGTACTCACGTCACTCAATCAGTCAATCATTCTGACGTTTATGGATAACCAGTAATGACCTCTATTCACTGCAAAATACCAGCGATGAGTTAACACATGGAATATATTTGAGAATTTAGAGGAGTTTGCTTACTCTTTCCTTGGGTATTCGATCTTTGATGGAATTTTCCTCCCCATATTTCAACGTACACTTATTTACCTTATTTTTGAGTTCGTTGCTCGAAAGTGACTGGGATATGAACATGCAATGTAATCGTGTTAGGCGAATTATTTCGCAACGTCAATTTTATTCGGCCTCCAATTTTTTGCTTTAATTTTACGCTGAAGCTACTACATCCTACATCAATTCTTAGTTGATTTGATCATTGTACACTTGGATAATTTAATGAGGCATCACAGTAGCTGACCTTTGCATGCGATCTTGAACATCCCACCTGGTAAAAGGTGTAATAATTTTTTCCTCCAACGCGGATCTACCGCCAAAGTTAATTGCTCTGAACTCCGATGAAGCGCTCAAAGTCAATTCTTTCATGAACGATTATTATCCTAAGAGATAACCAGGCTGATCAATTATCGCGTTTGATTTATATTCGGCGCGAAGATTACCCCATCTCCTTTCGATAGATTCGATAAATTAATTAGTCGTGTATCAAGGTGATGAAGGAGGAAGAATTCAATCTTTGATAGGATTACTTCATCGACGTATTACGAAACCTCGAAAAATAATGAAGAGAAATTGACTTAGGTATACCGATTCTGATCATCATTCTGATTCTGATCGACGTATCAATAAGCCTCGAACTTTTTTGTGTGGCATTGGACGGATGATCCGTCTTGTCGATGTCAAGGTACTTCCTGACGTTGTCTCATCAGAATTATTCTGTACCTAAATAATTGACCCTTGGCTACCTGACTTTACTTCATCATGCTGCCATGGAAATTCGATAACGTAAAATGTGAGAAAATAGTTGAGAAAAACGAGCTTCATTATATCTTAGTTTGCGTAGGAGAGAGGAAGGAGTAGCATACGTACCTACTTCAGAAAAACTCATGCAGGGATTAAAATTATTATTTTAGTTTAGGAGTTGCAGTATAAATATGTTGCGGTACGGTTTCTCTGTCGGGTACTGTATTTGTCACCGACATCACCGGTGTAGGGTATCATTTCCTGGACAAGTAGGTACCTATACACTAGTACAGGAACTCTGCCGCTTCATTAATCCCGGAGCATTCGTTGCGTCAGTTCCTGTTGATTGCAATTAATCATCAGCAAATAAGCCACCCCAAACTGTCCTCAAGCACGGAACGATATTTGTAGGAAAATAAGTGAGAGTGTCCCAGACGCGAACAAACTAAACTTGATATTGCTCATCGACCCGATTAGAAATCGGACAAATTCCGCTCGTCGTTTAAAGCGGAGATCAAGGATCACGGCGTTTTTCACCGAATCTCCGGAAACTCAGTTTCCTCATAAAGTTTTTAAAAACGAATCCTCGGGGTGGAGAGAATCGACGATTCGTTTCCATCGCTAGCAGACAGAGTCCCTCCAACTGACGCGAGCGGGGCGTCACGCGCCATCTTTTAATGATGATGGATTTTCTTCTTGGTCTTGTAAAAAGTGTACCGCGGAATGCGCGGCTGTTGTGACAGGAGGGCTCTACTCTCTAGTCTCTAGTCTCCAGTCTCTAGTCTTTAGATACCTTTAGAGATGAAGAAATGAAGTAGTCAAAGCGACCGTATAGGCACCCGGATGTGAAGACATGATCCGTCTCATTACCGGAAGCGACGTTCATATATTTATAATCGAAACTCCGTGCACCGCTTGCTTATGTATGTTATTACATGCGGTGCATGTGTCGTAAGTTGATATAACTTGACGATCAAATCTACGTACCCCATAAGATTCCGCCCGCAATGATATAGCGCGTTACCATCCCACTACCAAATCAGAATATTAATCCCGAATGTGTTTGTCTATCTTCAGTCATAATTCACGCTCAGATCATTTCCTGTGAAAACATGAGTCGAACTAAGATACGATCGTTATGATTTTTCAAACTGTAAGTGAAACGACATTTTTTTTTTTTATAAATATACATTAATTTGAATTTATTTCACAGCTTTTCAACTACAAGAATGATTCAGTTTTTATCAGAGCTTGTTTCGAAGCTCGAGAATATTTTGAAGAATGTTTTTCCTGCAGTTTGATCTATGACTTTCTGATCAAGCTTTCTCTGCATGGATTGTTCGATTAATCGATTTTAAATTCATTGCACAATCTAAGCTGTCAGGAAGCTAGCTAATAATACTAAATAGATAACAGTATTTGCTTAGCTGTACGGTTAACGAACAGTTAATAAGTCCGCGCAAAGGTATGTGGACTATGAAAAGCCTATATATTTTTTTTAAGTGGAAACGAACGGCCGGGGTGAAGTTTCTAATTTTCAAAATCCTGAACAGTCGTAATTCCGAATTCTTATATCTTGTATCGGGATTGGACAGGACTGATGATTTCGGAAGAAACCCATCATAGAGTTAACATCGAATTTCCCAAAGGCTATTCGGACAGCTTGCCTACAATCATGGTAGTCTGTTGCCAAAGATGATGTGACCGACTGTCAGAGTAAAGAAGCATATGAAAGTCTGATTTGAAAACAATCAGTTCTCCAATGAACATTGATTTGATGCATGGATGTCATGGCTGTGTTACCCGATCAAGATCAACCAAAATACCCTCCGTTTTCTCTGGTTTAATTTTTATTACAAAGACCCTAACGGTGATAGAAGAGGGTGAAAAGGCAGAAGCTGATCCATCCACATGGGATTGTAAACGCATCTATTGCCATAGCTCATGGATCTTTGGTCCGAGATACTCAATCAAAGCATTTATGATTGAGACGACTGGCAAAAACGACTGTGATTGTTTGTCCAGATTTATCAACTATCTGTTTGGAACAATTGTGTGACAAGGAATGCTCTGTTCCTGGTTCGAGGCTTTTGGATTCGAAATCAGCTTGTATATCATCACCTGAACTATTTCGTAAACCTGTGATATAAGCTAAGGCGTGTTTTTGATCACGAGGAAGAAACCCGAATACAATTCACTGTCCACATGTCTTCGCTATATTCTCAGAGATCAGAAGGAGAGCCTCATTTATGACACTTTGATATACCTAGATATAATTAAAAATGACCAATCGCGTAAGTAGGTATGCAATCATGGAGTGAGAGATGGACTCGTACCTAGATACTTATGTATGTATTACGTCTAATTGTAAGTGGGAAAATACCCAATCAGCTAACCCGGCTAATCCAAGATTGAAAGATTAAGAATGGTTATGAGAACTAGACGAGGTATCCAACGAATGCATTACCCTGATTGCCAGTTAACTTATAACGACTACTGTCACATGTATGTATCTGATACCTAATATACCTAGGCGTATTCTATGAGTACGCGACGTGCCCTGGACGTTTTACGAGGTCATTGAACCGTGCAAACTCGGCCATCGAACGCGGAGAATGTTATTCTAGGAGTAACGAGCGCCGAATTATAATTCTACATACTTTTTTACACCCTAAAGAAACTTTTTCACGCAACTCGACGGATTCAATGAATTAACCGCTTCAAAGGCATAGCTTTTTTTACTTAAAAAAAAAAAACAAAAAAATTAGACAATTTTTGTCTCATTTCGTCGGAATTGAAGCTGGCTGTACCTACGTCTGTCATATTTCATTTTTTTTGTACCATTTTTTTATTTTTTCAAATTATTATTCAAAATTTGAGGTACACGAATTTTTATATCTCACAATCAAAGGTTTCCCGAATTTATATCCTACTCTGATATTTATTTAATTTGTGTGTAAATTTTGAAAGAATTTTTTCATTTTTTTATTTATTTATTTTATTTCTCGTATAAATGGGTAAAAGTCGGAGCGTAATGGGGTGAGGTTTTCTTATTTTTAAAATCCTCGTGATTGAAAGATCTTTTCTAGGTTCGTTGAAAGCTGCAGCGACAGGGAACGAGCTAGCCTAGGTTCTATATCAGCCGGAAGTGATTTATTTCTAGCTACTTTTAGGACGATTCAAGAAAGTAATTAATCCTGAATACCATAGAGACGTGAAACTTATCGTACTCGGCATTGACAATAACTTTAACACGATATACTCTGACAAGATGTGTAACAGCTCCTCTGCACCAGCTAAAAAAGCTTTATAATATCGTTTTGGAAATATATTCGTTCAAGTCCGAAACACAACACAAGATTTTAAATTTTCCGATAATTTCTGTACAATATTATGAACAAATGATCGAAATAAAGAAATTTTCTCTTTCATCAAAATCTCGATGTAACTTTAACCTGGGTCGAATTATTACGTAAGAAAACTCTGCGTGGGCACGTGCTCATTGATTTATGCGGACAACTGGCCTACGCGACTAACACATATTAATTTACGACACTTCCGTTAATCGTTCGCTCTGCAGCACAGCAATGATACCTAAAAGAATAAGAATTCATATAAAAATAAGAACAAGAATAAATGAGTAAGAATCGTTTACTTATGACCAGATTCTAATTTTGCGTTATTTAGGCTTGGGAAGAAATGCGATTTTTTTATTTTTCATTTCGTATTCTATACATAATTATATTGTATAGTATACATACCGTGAGGTTACGTGGAAAGAGTTGGTTCCGAGCACGCAGGCGCTGATTTATTCGAATATCGTTGCTTCAGGTCCACCAACTTTTCAGTGATATCCCTAGTTCTGTCGTCTGCTAGATCCACAACAAACATAACCTATTCCTGCCACGGTCTGCCGCCATTTGTATTTTACAACAATCGTAAACAAATAGCAGACGGACTCTAGGGATATTCGTGGCAAGTCTGAAATTGGCGGCCCTCGTAATTATATCCGAATGAATCAGCGCCTGCGCGCTTGGAACCAGCTCTTTTCTCGTAACCTCACGGTATATGTAACGCTTAGAGTCTGATATTATATTGGCAGTCAACATCAGTCGCGACGCGACGCTCGACGTTAATTTAAGTACGAAATGACCCCCTAGAGATTAATGGATGAGATAAATGAATTTCGTACGTCATGCGGGCCTTTTCTGTATTTTATATCTACGTAATACATATACATATACATATACACAGGTTTAAGTATTCTAGTCTCAAGTTTTGCGAACACGTTACCCCCAACAAAATTCTAAAACATATTACAGCCTGAAATAGTTACACAACTAAGTTACATCATACCTAAATTTACATGTATATACGTATGTACCTATATGCGGTATAAGGTAGTACGTGATGAAGAAAAAAAAAAAAAAAAAATCACAATTTCAAAATGACCAGCACGTCTCATCGACTGTCTCGCACCTTATTAGCCGCGGAAATTTATTTGCATACTACGTATGTACGCTTACGCACTCTAGAAATTTTTTTTTTTTTTTTAATTAAAACACTTGTTTAGACCGAAACTTTAATCTTTTGGTTCTACTTGCTGAATTTTGACTTGGAAAAAAAAAAAACAAAACAAAAATGACAGAAGGAATGGAATGATATGCATCGAGAGATCGATTCCATTATTAATAAAAAAAAAATCAGATATAGACTTAGATGGGTGAAAATTAGTTTCAGAATCTTAGGGTTCTTCTTTCTGGACCATTTTCAGGCTTCGCCCTTTGAACCAGGACTAGGGTTGGCCTATACCTTATACCCTTCTGTTTTAGTATAAATTTATGATAAACAGCAGAGGCAAAGGTTACGCACCCTGTAATTGGGTCGTCGGTTTTACCAAGCAGATTAAATCCCTTCACTACGGAAAGGGGACGGTCACGCATGTTAGACACGTGTGGCAAGCTTGATTATGGGGTCGGGGGTCACGCGTGCTTCGTGTACTAGCGCACCGTACTATGAACTACGTTCATTGTTTACGGTGCACGTGTCAACGCCTCGCACGTGGCCAATGTTCGACGTGTTTTAACATCCAAAACATTAGACACACGCGGTCTGGTTAATTAATGAATTAAAAAAAAAAATTAAAAAACAAAAAAAAAACAAACAAAACAAAACACAGATAAAATAATCAAAGAAATGATCAATTCTTATGGATTTTTTTACGTTTTTTGTAAGACGAACATCGGCGACGGCTTTCTTTCCTCAAATATTAAAAAGAGAAGCGGTTTTTCAGCTGGGGGTGCCTGGTTTATGTAATAACGATATCGTTTATTGGTATACGTCGCTCGATGCGGTATCGCTATTCGTTTTAGTTATAACCTCAAGCTGGTATGGCTACAACCAGGCTTTTCTAGTGAACTGTTATTATATTTCGTTGAGCGCCAGATGCCTCTACCTTCATGTTACTTCTGGTCTCATATTCCAAAACTTATGAGTCGTATTTTTGGAAGGCTCAACTTTGTACTATTACCTACACCATACGCGTGCATATATGAGTATATATATGCATCATAACGCAGAGGCTCTCTCGAGCGTATTGGAAACGGTTTATCATATTGAAAAAAACCGCCCTTTGGGTATATTTTTAGAAGATTGTAAAATGCGCGAAATCTATGAATACATATTTCACCCGAAGTCGTTTCGATTTTACCTGTAAAATCGAAAAAAGACTATGATTTTTATGCGTTCAAATTTTATGGAACAGCGACGAAACTATGAAAAAAAAAAAAACCATCAACTCGTTAAGCTTCGAGATTTAGACGCGATCATAATCATCGACTTACGTACGTCGTACTACATAGTGAAAGTGAATATGAAGAAGAGGTAATTAGCGTCATAAAGTCGCTTTTCGTCTTGAAAATCTCTTCACATGCTGGCGGAACTCTTTCTCTCCGTATTCAAGATTAAAAAAGTTAATTAGCTTAATAAGAATGCCGGCTATATAGATTAATGCCTTAATTACTACTTGGTATTAATTGACCGACAAATTGAACGCGATTTGAACCGGTTAGCGAACGAGATCACTGACATATACGTGTTATCGTATAAAACCGCGGTTAATTTATGCATCTGTCATCGATTACACGTGGAAACGTCATATCGATCTCGAGAATTCTCCTTCCATATAGAGTAAAATGCTTCAGGCTACATAGTTCCAAATTTTCATTTGCTTTTCGTTTTTAAAACCTCAGCAGGTGTTGAGGTTCTAACAGGAAATAGAAAGGCAATAAAATAGACAGAAACTTCAGCCATTTATATTACGGAAAAAAAGGGCTCGATAATTGGATGGGTACGATGGTATTACCAGCTCGGTCAAACCACCTGGGCTGACCAACGATAAGATTTTTTACGATTGACCCCCACGGCGATCCCACAAAAAGGGTCGCCCCGTTCTTCCACTTTTAGGCAATCTTAAACACGCGATCCTTTTTTTGAGTTACTGTATTTTCCCACCCTGCACCTGTCCGCTAATGCGTCCGTTAGTGAATTCTAAGAGTCGGTATAGATACGCTCTCAGACCCGAGTGCATCGCACTTGGTTTTTTTTTTTTTTTTTTTTTTTTTTTTTTAAAGGGGCCCGGGGTCCAGGTCTTTGGCTTCAAACCTACCGTAACAAATCTTCTATTAAGATATTTTTGTACCATAATTTTGTACCTTTCACCTGTATGAAACACAAGTAAGGGTTCGAAAAAGGTACGACTAGGTGAAGTCGGTTTTTTCGCGTTCTGCAACAGGGTATTCACTGGTTTTTATAGCAATATACAACCAGCTCGTGTCCAGTACAATTAATTCCACCGCGGAGTGGTAATTTCGCGAAATGACTTGTAAATTGCTCAATTTACAGCCCTGCGGTCGGGGCACAGCGCGGGCGTCGCGTGTTTAAACCTCTAGTACCTACTCTACGTAACAAACCACGCAATATGGTTATAAATTGACTCGAAAGTTTAACACGCGTAATATGATCGCGGAGGGACAGTTTTACCCGCGTTAAAAAATATCGTATAAATTAGAAGTGAAAAAAATTCATCGTTTTCGTACAGATATTAAAATTATTTTCTATCTATTTGAAGAGATTTGGAAAATGCATACATGCTTCAATTTCTTCCTTTTCAATACATTAAGCCTAATTTAAGACGGATGAGAGAAGACCACTTATTGATTTCGATAGGATCAATTCAGCCAGAGTTATGCGCGAATTTCAAGTCACGGAGTTTTGGCCTTTAGGATTTTTGGATCTTGGATTTTTTTCGTTTAAAAGTTTTTGAAATCGGGTACATAGACTTCCGGGTAAGCCCCCTTTTTTAGAAACTGTAAATTGGTAATTTTCAAATTCGGAACCTCAACCCGACCCCTGACGAAAGTAGGTACAAGAGTTAGCTCATAAGGGTGTGTGAAGTCTTGGTGGAACCCAGAGCTCAGAAATTAGTGGTTATAACTCAAACCAGGCATAGATTTAAACCACGAGAATTTAGAAACTAATAAACGTCTGCGACTCGCCGTATCTCGCAGAACCCGTCGTCTCGTAACAAGCCTGAACAAATGTAATACAACTCCCTGATCCTAAATCACAAAAACAAACTGGCTATCATAAAGTTCTTCGCAGTAAGCATAGGTACCAACGAAAACCATAACTATACCTATATAGGTACGTATATACATAAATGCATTAATATATCATATATATTTACACGCACATACCTATATGCGTGTGTATAATTCTTGTAAAGATTTCGTCAGCCAAGAAAATCCCTCTTTGCTCACCCTCACCCTCACCCTCTGCCTCGTGATCCTAGGGGATCCTACGCAGGAGGCTGAACGTACAAGACTAAAAAAATTACTTCCACGTGTTAAGGAGGATATTTTTCTTAAACACAGTTACACATTTTTTTCTTAATCCTTTTTTGGGTGGATTATATGTTCGTAACAAAAATTGGAATCGACTTCGAATCAGTTATGAAAGATTTCTGCATCGAGAATTTCTCGTTTCTCTTTAGCGATGGGAATTCGGGAAATTAAATGGTGAAAACGTTTGAACGGAATAGAAAATCGCGTCCGGATGTTCGTTGCGATTTTTTGTATCGAAGATGTGTAATTTACTCCACTGAAAACGTACATGGAGCTATGTTATATTATCTTGGTTTTCGAGTACCATGTATGACGTATGTGTTCATGCACATACGTACAAGCACCGTACGTACCCACGCAGGAATTAATGTCAGCCTTTAGCACGCCTACCTAAAGCCTGGCGTATTCCTGTAAACCGGCTATTTCTGGGCAACCCTTGTCATAACTTGGTCGCAGCCACCGCGACACGCTCACGTCTCTATTTCTTTAAGACGTGTTCACACCGAATATCATTTAACGAACTCGATTGAGACTTGAGAGTTGAGGAAAAAAAAACAAAAAAAAAAAAAAAACAGCTTCAATTTAGAGAATTTTTTCAAACTACTCTAAACACGTTGTTTCATACCGAGGATTATGTATCGATCAAAAACTGAGCGTCTAGTCATATCTAGTGCAGAATTCATTCGAAGTGCTCCTTTTCAATTGAACCTTGCTCGCCCTGCGTGACAAGGTATATGATAATGAGCGAGATACTGAGAGGTACTAATTTACACATTCATTCATTGCCCAATGTTCCAAATTTGAACAAGTAGTAAAACAATATGGTAAATTTCGTCGAAAATTACTGGCTCAGCATACCTGCTTCGATTTCCTGAAATCTTTGTGCCAAATATTCTTGGCTATTTCAAAAGGCAAGTCTCGCCTCGTCAGTCAGTCAGTCAGTCAGTAAAAGTAGAACGAGGCCTTGTCCTAAAATGAAAATCGATAGAAGTCGAAGGTTTTTAGATCTAGACGAGAATCGAAAGAAAAAAAACCTAAAAATGAAGGGGGGAGGGGAAGGAGCAGACGTCGCTTAACACATCTCTGATCTTTCACCGATTTTTGATATTCCCATCCTTTTTTCTTCGTGTAACCAAATCGATTTAATGGGCACGTTAATCCCTGGACGAAATGAATAAATGAGTCGATTTTCACTCGGGTGAATGAGCAAAGCGCCTATAATAAATCAACGTACGAATATATTCAATGTATCATTCGTTGTATTGATAAAGGGTGTCGGAATTTACGATAAAACTCTGAAAGGACATGTATAAAGACTTTATCACCGAATATAATTAGCTCCGGTGTCGACTCTGGAGTATTACTGTCTTCGAGGTCGGTTTAATTTTCATTTAGTCTTATTGCTACGGTTTGGCATCTCGTCCCAGTATACCATACCATACGGCATACGCCATACGGCTTGGAAGGAACACTTATGGGTGATGTCGACTAAGAAGGGTGCGCCAACGCGTAAATATATTCAACAAGTAGGTATAATATGTGCATTAGGATACACATCGGCGAACAGACAACATTATACCTTACCTGATTTATATTTCAGCTACGTGTGAATCTCACTCCTATATAGAAAACCCCTTTACACGATAAGGGAGTCAAAAACAGGAACGAATTTTCCCATTTTTGTTTTTTTTTTTTTTGTTTTTTTTTCACATCGTATTCGATTTTATTGATATTAGACGCTTTCAGAATTTTCGAAACCCATTCTGGTTTGGATACATCATTTGCTCTGGTTGTTGGCATCGTTCGCTTGTTTTTCCATCCTCATCAACTGTGTAATCTTGGATCTATAGACCCGAAGAATATCTATTGACCGTCGTTGTTTTATCCAGAATTCGTAATTCGATTTTATGGGTAAATTTGACGGTGGGTAAAATGAAACTGATATTAAAGAGCCGATATTCTCGTCGTAAATTTCACTTCGCAATCTAAACTCGATAGAATTTTATCGGCCTATAACTATTTCTCCTAAATATCAACGGACAAAACATTTGCAACGTCGTTAGCGCGTTCTCTTCAAGAAGCAAAGTGCATTGAACCGCAAAACGGCCTGTGTTATACATACCCCGAAATCCAGAACAAGGTGGTTTGAGTAGATCGTTGATCAGTTTCAAAATTATTCATGATCAGTGGTCGAATTTAGATTTGAATTCCGATTCCTAAGTTCCGATTCCTAAGATAAGTTTTACAACAATTTTCGAAACCGTTCGAAATATTTTCTCACGCGTATTTTTGAGCTTTACTCAAGTCAAATTTTTTCTAAACGTTCCTCACAAGCTTATGCCTTCAATCGTTGAAAGTCACGGTGACAACCGGACCATGATATGAAAGGCAAGAAGTGAAACACCCCGAATCGGGATATAAGTTCTACTCCGTTTCCCTAAAACCTCAATTCCTTCGTCCTCCAATTTTACATACAAAAATACAATTCTGTTTTAATAGAATTATGTCCTCCGCGAGGATCCAGAAATTTGAATCCGAACTTGCGTTTACAATTTAAATTTTGATTAAGCCCTGAAAAAAGTCGGCGGAAAATCGACGCAATGATCAATTGAATTTCGAATTTCATTACATGCGCAATCGTGCCCTCGAATTTTCGTTTAGACCTCCTAGTGTTCGGTGAGAGGCTTGTAAAATAAAATAAGAGTCTCTTTTCTGATTTGAAAGTTTTTAAATCTACTTCTATGAATCCATTCATCCCCTAAAATCTAAATTCAGCTTTGGAAGAAGATTAGCAAACTTTGTACGACTATCCAACGGTTTTTTTTTTTTTTTTTGGGATGGACTTCTACGCTTCTGGATCGTACGAAATATCCAAAGCTGAGATTTCAGAGGACGTAAATTGTCTGGCTCTGATCAGCTCTCAGCCGCATATGCATATATAGGTGAAGACGTTGCAGTTTGGTATACCTAAACCGCCTTGGGTGGCTGTAAAAAAGTCAATCTTTTTATAAAGATATCCAACATGCCGAATTTCGTCGGTTCTCAGGTGGACAGATTAACGGAGTGGTTTTTAACGAGGTAGAAGTTATAAAACAGCAACGTGAATTTATTTTTTGCGATCGTTAGAAGTGCGGACCTCGTCCCCATTCCACGTGAGATATTTCGTCCCATGTGTAGATATACTGTACAGAAATTTATAAGAGACTGTCGAACGGATAAGATGAGGAGTATTATAGTTTTAACGAGGTTGGAATAGGTGCTTTTTTATTCGCTTAGGATGATTCTTAAATTGTTTAATAATCGCCGTGTGAGGCCTTCAGGGCTCCTTCGTGTTCTCCATTTTATAACGCGTGAAATAATAAGGTTTAGTCGTCTAGCTAACGAGCGCAAAAACACGGATGCAGAATTAAAACTAAATTTCATTATCGCAGTATATACCGAGGGTATTCGTGGAAACGCTTCATGGGACGCCTGCATAGAGGCAACTTGTAGTGACGAGGAAAAAACTATCGCGAACTCGCTGCAGATGGGATAGTTTAAACTTTATATATAATTACAATTCCTCCCCTCGAGGTCATCGAACTTTTGATTATAATTTGATTGATTATACCGGAAACTTGAGTTATAGACGAATTTATGCACAAACGAACCATATTATAGCTAGCAAGTTATGAGTAATCGACGATTAAATATCCGAAGTCAAAATCTAATGTTAGCGTAGGTCGTAAACGAGGTTCTGTTACTGCTAATTGCTTGTTGGGGTTGCGGAAGTCCTTTAGAGAATGCGTCCAGGAAGTTTGACGATGTAGGAAGTTGTTATATACAAGCGGAAGCTTCCGAAACGTAGCAAAAACGGTATTCAAGAAAAAAAGGAAAAAAAAAGAAAATAGAAAAAGCGGAGAAAAAAGTTATAGTGGAACAAAAAATTAACAACCCTTTCTATGACTCACTCAAGCGCTATTGTTTTACAGCGGAAGTAAATTACGCGAAACGGAAATAACGGGCTGTTTTGAGACCTGAAATATTTTCAAAGATGGAAACATACCGAAAATATTCAATCATACGTAAATTTAATGCATAAACTTTTTTCAAAACCATTATGTACTTTTCTTACGGTTTCAAGAGGTTTCATGGTAATTTCAAAAGCTTTGGAAAGAAAGAGACCGGAAATTCAAAATTCTGAAAATTATAGATCCGGAAGGCCAAAACTCCGGGACTGTAAATTTACGCATGTATTCATTCGGTGTTTAATAACGCAGACTGTACTGACCGTATCGAAACCAATAAGTGATGAAATTAGTTGTTTCGAGATTGACTTTTTGGAAAAAAGGCCCAAAATCTTAGCAATTATTCGTGACATCATGGAGTTATCGATTAAAGTAGATAGAATGGGTCTCGATTAGAGTGAGCTATTTTTTATCTCTACATCCGAAGTTTTCGGATTTTCGAACCTCCGGGGGTTTGGACTTTCGGGTTTTTGAGTTTTCTGCATTTTTCCGTTTCTGAAAATCCGAAATCGTCTCCAACGGAATTCGGAATTTTTACCATTCGGTATTTTAAAAATTCAGAACTTCAAATCCAGTCCCAAAAAGATAACATATATCTTGCCGAAGCCAAACCAAACAGTTATATTTGGATTTTGAGTAACACCTACAAGGTATTGAAATAATTGAAAAATCAAGCAAAAATTGAATAGAGGATCAATATTTCAACCAGCCGTATAACGATCTACGTATATAATTCCGAAAGTCATTGACACAGATGTGGGGCCGGTTCGAAGTTCCAAATTTTCAAAGCTCCGAACGGTCAAATTTCCAAATTTTAATGCAACGAACTCACAGTTTTTAAAAAGGGTATTTCACCGAAAGTCTATGTAGCCGATTTAAAAAATTCCGAATCGCAACACGCCGAAGATTCAAAATTCCGGAAGTTCAAGATTCCGAAAGCTCAAGATCCGAAAGGCCAAATTTCCGAAACTTGAACATCAAGCCGTCTTTAGACTTTCGGAATTTTGGACTTTCGGAATTTCGTACTTTCGGATTTTTGGACTTTCGGAGCCCTGAGCTATCTACATTCTGACCTTTCGGAATTTTGATTTTCTGAGCTCGAGTGTTTCTGAAAATTCGAAATCGTCGCAAATAATTTCGCAAATTTCACCGTTCGGAACTTTCAGAATTTGGAACTTCGAACCGGCCCCACAGACGTGTCTTGCTTTTAAATATCTGCAACACCGTGCAAGAGTGCACAACCGCTCACTGGTCAGTCTTTACCCTCGTCAGATAATGCAAACATAAAAATTTGAGCAAAATTTTGGAAAATCAATATTTGAACGGGCCTTTAAACCGCCTTGCATACCTATATGATATCAGCTTCTATCTACATCAGCTCTTACGGTGAAATAGACCAATATTTGCTGATGTGGGCCATGCATTAGGATTAAAAATCGTTTATACCAAATCTGATTTGTTATCGTATTTTGAGTTGAATTATGTACAGTGCAATGATTATCGATTAATTACGCATCGATCAATCCGTCAGTATCTCAATTTGTTTGGCTATTAGACGTGTAAACACGGAAGAGGTGGTATAGCAACGAACTGAGCGTTCCAAAGTAAACATAATATTATGTGCCTTATGAAAGTTTGGGTTTCCGCGTTTCTCGCCAAATTTGAAAACTGACACACAAAACTCAACGCGGTTCTGAAGGCCTTAGGCTCAGAGGATTCAGAGTTTAGTTTTGAGAGTTTGAAAACGTGTAATAAAGCCATCGATCTGTTGTCGCCGGGTTGAGAGACAGAAAGTCGAAACTTTGAACCTTTTCTTGTATACAAGAGACCGAGGCTCGCGGTTTCGCTCACATTACGCGCAACTGTCTTCGACTTATTTTTACCGTCAGCTGCCAACAAAAACATGTTTTCTTAGCAATGATCTGCCGTTAGTAATCTAGTGTCTCACTATGGGATATTGGTTTTGGCGGGCTTCCATCTTTTTACGAACAAATCTCACCTCGGGGCTTTAGCCTTAAGTTAAAACAGTACCGTAAATTGTTGGAAAAATATGATGGGAATATTAAGAGCGAAGTCTAATCAACCCCAAAATTTACGATTCGGTTTCTCTTCCCATTTATTTTCTCAGTTTCATATACGCCCCTGAATAACGTCTCGTTACCGACAAATATCGACGTTATTTAAGCCTTACACAGGCCGTTACGCTTCGAGAAACAACACGGCCGATATCTGGCCCAATCTGAAACGATGAAAGTGTTGTTATCATCTCTTCTGGTAGCCGTGATCGTCTAGTGGTGAGGACCCTACGTTGTGGCCGTAGTAACCCAGGTTCGAATCCTGGTCACGGCAATGTCAAGGACATTGTCACGGCAGAGGAATAATTTTTTTTTTTTTTTTTTTATCTACATCACCTACGATGATATGGGAAAAGCATTGGTTTCGGTCGAAAAGTGACTTTTTCTCATTTTCATGAACCTTTCTACGTTGTCGACCCTCTAGAATCCGAAGAATAAGTCTTTAGAAAAATTTCGGTCCGTCTGTCCGTCCGACAAACTCGCGCAATCATATCGAAAAAGGCTCGATAAAAAAATCTGAAATTTATAGGATTTTACATTCGAATAATGGGAAAGAGAAATTTCCATATCCCATTGAATCCGAACGTTCGCTTCTACCCGAAATAAATCGACTTTCAATCTTTTACCTACAACTTATATTTTTTTTTTTTAGTTTTTTTTTTTGCATTTTATTAGGCGGTTGAATGCCCGCGCTTTTCCACTTCTCGATTTTTGCAAAACCTTTGCTCCGAGGCACTCGCATATACATAGTATAGTCAGAATTGCTGCAAGTTTCGTTTTCGTTTAAACATCTGTCAGGGGTTCTGGCGTGTAACGCGATGTCTGGATTCGCGTTGAAGCCAACTGCGCGTTTCGTCTAAATCTATAATTGAAGGAATTATATTGTAGACGCTAACCCAAGTTCTGTGGTTTAATGACGATTTGGCAGACTCGCTTCACGTTCGACAGATTCTAGCCAACACATTCGTTCCAAATTCAACGGATGGAGTAAATTCGCACTATATATACTTTATAGTACCTACCTTCTTAGACAATCCCTAAAAAAATTTCGGCGACGAAACACATCCTCGCGTAAAAGATTTATATACGAATGAAGAATTGGGGAAAAAGATCGAGTCCGTTTTCTGAACGGTTTTTGTACTTTTGGACATCATCGACGTTGCACCTGCAGCCCGGCTTGAAAAGGGAAAAAATAAATTTCGTTTCGAAGCAATATTTGTTTCCGAAGGCGGGAGGAATTCCAAGCCGTTGAAATATCCCGGGATTCTTTAGCGACACGAGGCAGAACAACAAATTGACTATTACCCGACTCGTAGATAACGTGGAAGCGCATAAATTCATTAGTATAATTTGGTCCCTCGGTCTTTTGGTCGTTCGATTTTTCGGTCCTCAGTCTATCGCGTCCGATAGCCGCATGAGAGAATGTTAGGCATCCGTACTACGTCCCTAGGGACTAATATCCCGGCATTCCCTGGTACGTTCAATTCCCCTTTCCCTTCTCGCCTCGCGCGCTCTCCGGAGAGCGACGCCTGCTGATTTACGTCGCGCGTCGCGACGCTAAGCGAGGGAATTAACGTTTGTACTTATTCGTAAAGCCTCTGGGTACGAATGGTATTAAAATAACTAAAAAATAGCGTATAGGCCTTAAATGTCTCGTCAGAACCTCCTGAGGTGGAAAAAATATGCTCGGATATTTTATTCCCGGTTTTTTAATCCCAATTTCGATAATTTCAGTTCCTTGATGATCAATCAGTGGATCGAACCGCGGCGCCCGATTTTAACTTGTGTGGTAAAATTCGCATACTCACCGTAGAACAATTTTTTAAAAAGTTAAATCGCTCGGGAATATGGGGGCCCGATTTTTCTTATCGTCAACTCAAATCGTATGAGATATTTTTAGCCGTTTTAAAGACACGGAGTGTTATCCCTGTTAGATTCTTATTCCTCGAAAGTTGGACCTGTCTAAGCTGACGAAAAACATATAAATTAGTCCCAGGTTCACCAAGGGTTAAACTTTGCTTTGATACTTATTTTTGAAGTACTTATCTCTCTGCTAATACATCATGGACGCGTGCTACCTTAACGAAAATCTTTTATCTCGTCAAATGCGAGGATAGTGGGGTCGAATAATAAGGTCCTATCATCAACGCGCGCTTAATGGTAAATATATCGAAGGGGTGTTAAAAAAAAAAAGGGATGAAAAACACCCCGCGCCGTAAATCCTCAAAGGTTTTATAGTAAATTGTATAAATCCTGTCTTGGAGTACGTCGGATGAATCCGGCCCGCCGTCTCTTGATTACCGAATCAATGATCGTGAAACTTAAGTCTTGAATAGTAAATTGGGGATTTTAAAACGAGGATTTCGAGATTGGCGCTGGACCAGAATTGCCAATTTATTGGGTTGCGTGTCGGAGATGTGGTGCTTGTTAAGCAGCTTTTGCGATGCAGGGTATAGGTATGCAGATACCTTTATCATCTATAATAAATTTTGGCTACTCGGATAGACCCCGTAATATAATTGGCAATATTTTATACGGGCGAGAAAAATAAACTTACCTTAAGTTAGCCTTAGCTAAAACCAGTACCCATATACATCTGTATCGGATACTCTGAACATAAATCGTTCCTCATTTGCTGACCGCGTTATAAATCATAACGACGTTACCTTGTAATAAATAAAAGTGACTAGAAATTTTTCGGAAATTCATCCATATAAGTAGGTATATATGTATATAGAATTATACGCGTTATTACTATATTATATCTCGTTGAAAATAAAAATCATATAATGTCCGGCATATCAATTTTCGCTTATATACAACGACGGGGAGGAATAAATACGGCGTAGCTTCGGGGGAACAAATCTGTTGGTTAGAAAAAATAATTTATAAATTTCCAATCTTTCATGGGAGAATTACACCCGAATTTTTATCAGCATTTAATAACCATCGACGCCTCTGGCGCTGACCGGACTCGTTAACGCGGTTGGGCTTTCGCATATTTCAAACACACTATACTAATGAAACGGCGTGTGGATGCTGCGAGGATGTGAGATTACTTTTTTGAATAACGCGCCAGTTTGAATAATTCAAAAAAATAATTTGGATATTATTTAAAACTGAGTATTTCGTCGGCGTTGTGAAATCCCGTGACTTTAGATCTTCGTGAATGATGTGGAGGAAGTCGGATGTAAAATTTTATTAGTCTCTGGGAAGCGGGAAGTTAACTCAAAAACTTATTTCTCCATTTTTTCAATAAAAGATTTCTTCTGTATTATTTCCTGTCGGAAGACAGCCACCATGGAATGCCAATATTTTTAAATAGCTCGCCGAACTTCTAGCGAGAGAAAATCTCGTATCCTCTACTCTAGAACGCAACCGGATACATTTGTGTAGATGGCGCGTAAAAGATTCATTCCTTCCTCTAAACTCTCTTTAGTTTCTTCGCCCTCTCTCTATCTATGCTGACTTAGGTACTTACTTATTCTGCCCACAGATTTTGATACATTCGGTCCAATTTTCTCTACGTGTTATACGAGTATATTAAAACCGGGATAATTCTCCCGCAGCTATAAGGTGGTGAAACTGGTGGCCTGAACGAAAAGAAAAAAACAAAAGAACAAAAAAAAAAAAAAAAAAAAACATTCTCAATTCAAAATACGCTTTTCGGAAGTTAATAAAGCAGTGATGAAAACAAGTGAGGTATCTTGTTATATTTTTCGTTTTTCTTATTCTCTTTCCTATTTCGTTTTATTTCAAATTTCTTCTTTTTTTTTTTTTTTTTTTCTCTCTTTTTTTTTTTTCTTCAACAGATAGACGCCATTTTTTAAGGCAATTAAAAATAACACTATGAGTATAAGATAGAAGCGGAAACGGTGCCGGTACCTATACCTACTCTTAGACGATTCTTGCACGATGTCGCGGACGAGACACGATGAGACTATGAGACGATGAGAAGATGTGAACCGTTCTCAAAAATAGACAGTTTTTCTATAGGAAATGCCGCGCAACCCTCTCACTCTCTTCTCCTCTTTCTATATACTCATCTCTTACTATAACTAAAATAAACCCCCGTAGGTGCAGTATATACTATATATCCCTATTTACAAAAGCGCGCCAAACTAACGCTCGATAAATCAAACAATTATTATTTTTATGGGATTTTCAACTACACTCGTAAATCTTAAACCCCTTATAGAGGAGACTTACAGTGACACTAAGACTCGAGTATGAATAAAATTTCTTCAACTATTTTTCTATCTGAAAATATTTTTCTATGCAGCAGCAGCACCAGCAGCCTATTATCAGGACCACCCCGTAGATTTTTTTTTCTTATTATATATATATATATATTTTTATACCGTTTTAGAAATAACCATTTCCTGTGCATTTTTTGATAAAAAATAAAACTCATTTCCCCACCAGATGCGATTTTTAGAAACATGTCGAACGATCGAATTGTGTACAAACAGTGCAGGTTGTATCGAGGCGTTGATTAGTAGCTGTCTGAAAAGGGTGTGTGGAAATGAAATTTTCTTCCTGTTTCAAATTAGCATCCACTTAGAAAAACGCCCAGCGATATTTCGAGCGTTTAGTTTAGCTGGTGGTAAACCTACTTTTTATACTTATTTTACATTTTTATTTTAACGTATACACGCTCCGATCTTGATAGTTATTATACCCGTATTATATCGCAGGCGAGATTCGAGTTTTAGAATCTGATGGCGTGCCTAATCTATGCTAATTTACGACTCGTCACCGGAGCCATCTCCCTCTCAAAGTTTAACATTTTTCTTATTAAAAATGAGATATACCTACTTCGAGAAAACCAACGCCGTGTATAGAGAAAAAAACTAAAGAAAATAAAAAGCAAAGGGTTGAACCTCAGCGTTGGTCGACCTCTAGAAAGCCACTTTATAATCTCAAACTTTATAGATATTTGAATATATCTCATTCTCATATCACATATATTTCTATGATTGAAAACGAATTTGGGCCATGAATAGTAACTCGGATCATCATTCGTTGGAATTATAAGGCTTTGAGGTCGGACACTTTTCCGGGCAAGGCGCCGTTCGGTTCAGTTTACTATCCGGAATCTTTTGGACGTGTTTTTTTTTTTTTTTTTTTTTTTTTTCTTTCCTCAAAAAATATAACGGGTGGGAGGAATATCTCCTGAAATTTATACCCTGCACTTCTTTTCTTCTCTTCGACTTCTTCTTTTTTTTTTTTTTTTTTTTTTTGATTGACATACGTCAGGAATATGTTTTTTTTTTTTTTTCTCTTCAATTGTAATCGGTATAATAAAAGCGGGATAAATTTTATCTGACAAGAAAAGATCGGTGGGATATATTATTGTAATAGCCTTGTTAGCGGTATAACGATAATCTTAAATACCATCGCACCTAATGGCTATACGTAAACCACAAAACGACCGCAGTCTGCAATCACGAGGATATAACTGCAGGAGGATATAAATCTGGAGTTAAATTAAATGACATTAAGAGCCATTTATCTCTTAGATATCGTGGTATCAGCTTAAGATCAGCATCATATCGGTAGCGAGATGAGATCCAATCTGCAAAGATCGCCCACGATATAATCGCGCGAAGAAATTCGAACGGATAAACTGGAAAGTACACGCGAGGAGCACCCGCATATATATACTATATACAATTGCAAAGCACACAGCAGTTTATTCCTGGGACTCTTACTCTTGAATCGCGTGTTTTCTTACCGCAAATAAATCCAACGATCGTTGACAGATACTTACACGCCTTTACAGTATACAGGATGATTCAGAACTCTTCGTACCTCAGCTAGAAACCATATAGTAATAAATTATTGAAAAATAAATGAGAAATAACGTCGTTTTTAACACATGGTTTGAAAAACTCTCGCTTCGAAATCCCCCGCACAAACCTTCGCTCATTCATGCAAATGCATTCGTTTTAGTTTTTTTGATCTTCGAAGAAGAAAAGAAAAAAAAAAGAAAACAAAGAAGAAGAAGGACAGAAGTCAGTTTTTCTCAGTTATCGCATGGAACAAATTTTGAATCGATGGAATGAATATCGCAATATTTATATATCTGGGGCTTGGGCGTGATCGAAAATGCCTGCGTCAGCGTCGATTCCATATTTCGATTTACTGATTAATCAATGACAAGGCAATTACAGAATACCGACACGCGATCATTTGGCCATAACTTTGAATAACGAGGGTTGAAATTGGACGGTCCACATTTCAATCTCTCCGTGTCAAACAAGAGAAAAATTATTCAGGTATGGGTACCATGAAATTCTGATCACACGCCTGTGGGAGATGAACGAAAGTAAAAGTGAACTGCGGCTCTCCGAGATACTAAAGCCGATTAAAAAAGCGAGAAAAATAAATAACGAGAAGAGGTGGTTCACCTAGTGAACTGGTTATCGTCTGAATTCGAACCGACTTCCCCTTCACCTGCAGCCCCACTCCAAATGTCTGAACCATTCGACCGAGAAGTTCATTTCGACGCCTCATGAGGTCATAAATAATTTCGCACTTGCTACACGATCGTAAGCTAGCCAGTTTGAATCGGTTACTATAACAGCCACAAAGATGACCAATTTTTGATTAATTTTCGTTGATTTTATTCATTCCTCAAGAAGGGGGTTCAAACACTGAAAGATTTTCGATTCGAGGTTCGTTAAATTATTCTAAAAAATTCTTGAACTTCATTTTCTCCAAAAATTTCTGGTGGAAAAGGGTCCTCGACGACGTTGACCATTATGGAAATGGGTGGTCCAGCCGGTGGGTAGTTGTTCTCGTGGTTTAGTAGCTCTGAAGCATTGTCTGGTAGAAGACGAACGACGAAATTGTTCCTCCAAAAACGACGCCAACGTCGCGTATGGAGTCTATAATAAAAACCACGACAGGGACGAAAAATTTTCTCGTCTTTTCTCCGTACAATTCTATCGAATAGTCAAAGGCTACCCTATCCCCCGACGAATATATTTCTGCTAATTATTTGTACCTGGTAGTATACCTGCCGAGGGTGATCAGCCAACCCCAATACGCGATCAAGGTGAGAGAACAAGTGGGTAACATCGCGATTATCATCCAGGGAATCTCGTGAAATCCACTTTCCAATACCACCCTCAATGCCAGCGCACAAACGTAGCAAGAGAACAGAGCCAGCGGGGTTGTAACCAGCAGATACATTATGTCGAAGAGCATCTATCCGTGATTTGAACAGCAAGGGAGTAATGAGTAAGAATTACTCTGAATGGCGATGAATTTCTGGGCTGTACACTCTTGTCGATCACTCTTTATAAAATTCTATGATCTGCGATCAAATTTCTGCACAAGTTTGCTTCTCGTTGTTCTCAGCTCAGTGTATTTTGTTGTTTTTTTTTTTCGAATCGTTTGAATATCGAGGTGAAAAATAAAGTGCAATCGGCCTTTGGGAACAGCCCTTACCTGACGAGTAGCTACCACTGTTTTAAGCCAAATTCCAAGACTCGTGAGAATCCCATGACGTGGTACCCGCTTCGTGATGTACCTGTATCCGCAAATTTCACATCTTGTATGGCCTGATTCTGTCAACCAACGCTCGAGACATTCGGCATGAACCAAACCCACGGTTCCACGACATCTGGGGTGCAGGAAAGGGCGAGTTTTAATTTTAAAGAAGCAAGAAACTCTTCCGTTACGCAGAGTATCTATGGAGATATTATGTGACACGTGTTACCGATCTTTGACACCTTATCTTTGCAACCCATCAAAAACTCCGTTCGGTATTTTTAGTTATCTAACTTCAGATTTCTAGCCCGCTCAAAATGCTAAGTGGTTAAGCGCTTATTCCCCCATTTAGTTGCCCTCTTTCTATTTATTTTAGTTCAGAATCCATAAATGAAAAAAAAAAAAGGTGGGTACAGCTGACGGATCGTTTGTGACAGTGATTGCCTCAATTTCTTATCCCGATCTCTCGGGGAATTGACACTTCACTTAAATTAGTAATTCCACGAATGATCGTTGTCTAAGCTAGTCTTACTTGCAAGCAGAAATTAGTGGACCCAAGTGGGCGTACGAAGACAAGGTTGATATCTGACTGGAGACGTTGTTCACCCCGTGATTCTTCCACTCCCACATCGGCTGGGTATCGATCAACGGTGGAAATCCACCCATGTGACAAATTCTGCATATGTCACCCACCGAGCTGGCAGAAACATCTAAGTGCAAAAAAATAAAACATAAAAAATAAAAAAACATATTTTCTCGCATGAGTCGTCGGCGAAATGCGGAATAATTTTTCTCCATATCTCCGGCACCGCACTAAACTGTTATACCATCATCTTGTCTTTTTTCCCGGGACTTTTGTCCCTTTGCAGAATTTTCTCTCCAAGAAAATTCATCCTGTACCGGATTAATGACTTCTTCTGGTTTTTCTTTGCTCGCCTTCCCTACTGGCGGCGGATTATTTATGGTAACTTTCGCCACTAGAAACCGACCAAGAGAATGAACGGTGATTTGTTGAATCGGTAATTAGCGATCGAGCTGGATAAACGAGAAAACTATTAACCTATATCGTGGGCTGAACTCGTGTCATTTTGATCCAGCTCCTCCTCCTCCTCGACGTTGTACATCAATTTAAAAAAACAGAGAGCATTGTCCAGCGGCGAGAAAATTTTCGGGTTATCCTGCGAGTTTTTTTTTATTTTTCTATTTTTGCTCGGAGAATTTTTATCTTTACGAGAAACGTTCAATCTCGTAAATTTATAGCCAAAATGATTCGCTTGACGTGAGAAGTTGTCGCCTCGTTGTATTCACTCGTCAGAAGAAATAATTGAAGTATGTAGTAGAATGAAAAAAAAAAATCGAGAAAAGAAATTGAAAAAATAGCGAGCAGATGACACGGTGGTACAGCGACTAGCAGATGTAGCCACTTTACATCGCGAAGAAGTAACAGCTGAATCTTTACCCCAGATTTTTGAGTAGTGAGTTTTAAATTACGAATTATTTTCCTTTTCGTTTTATTTAGTCGGTTTTGTTCATTTTTTATTCATAATTTTTGGGCCATGCCTGCATCGTTCGCGAGTTAATTCTGCGCTAATCCTTCTAAGATGAATGAGTGTAGTGACGTGAGAGGAAAGCGAACCGGAAGAGAAGACTTGATCGATGCAACCGCAAATTGGCCGATACACGGGCTGGCTAACCGGACGTTGAAAGGCACACCGTCACTCTAAATCAAAAGTTTATTTTCGAATTTGTAGAGTCCAAAAGGGCGGCTTGTGATTTTGACGTAATCGTTCGCGAGATATAGGAGACCGTACCTACTCGGCGTCGTACGTTTAATATTTCCGCAGTCCGGGGTTATATTTCGAAGCAAGTTTCCGGTCCATTTTTTGACCAGGATTAATTTGTCCGCGAGCAGAACGCCTCACCAACATGATTTAATAATAGTTCTCTAGTGCCGGAGACGGACACTGCAGTCCGACTAAGTAGAAGTTGACACGAGCTTCTCAACCGGCCAGATCACCTTATCTGTTCTTTTTTCCTTCCCATCTCTTCCGGTCCCATTCACTCTTCCTCGATTATGGATAGGCGCACTCAAAATAATATCGAATGAAATAAAAAATATACTCGAATGAGATCTGAAAGATTTTTCAACCGGAGTACACATATGCAGGTGCCAAATTTGTACCCTCTCAGGAGTTGCCGCGGTCTTATTGCCCCTTTTACTCGAAGTCTTGTTTCTATTTCTGCCAGGTGGTACTCGGCGGCAACCCGCCATAACCGTCGCCATTTTGCCGGACGTTTTTGGTTCAAGATTAATTAAACCTGGCCGAAAATAGCGAGAGAAGAGATCTTCTCGTGGCACGGCCTCCAACCACCGCCACCGCCACCGCGAAGCGAAGCGATGTTAATCCGTTACTCGTGCGAGTGTATAACGCTCCGCCAACCAGTAAGATTAGAATTAAGTTGACAGCGTGGTTTAGTGCGCGATCGAGACCACGCGATTTCGTAAAATCGGGTGACACTAGACCGAGGTATTCGGCGTCGGATGGAAACCAGACGAAAGTCCTAACCGCACCTTGCGACAAAACTTGTCATAGAATGAGTTTGACCAGCTATAGAGTTGAAGATGGACCAAGGCTACGACTTGCTGGGTCACGTTCAACCTGAATGGACTCTCGAGTTCATTCATAATCAATATACTATCTCCTGTTTGATTTCTAGCAAGATTTATCCCATCAGATATACGAGCCCGAATGACAATTCATATTACTTATACCTTTAATAAAAAAGATAACTCAAGCCGTAATCCCACCTCTTTTCCAGATCGATGGCGCACGTCGTCCCAATGAAAATACCAACTTTTTCTCCCATCTCAATTCTGAATGCCGAAAAGGGCTCAGAACGTGTGATGAAATTGTCCAAACGCGTATGAACGGTGATGAAGGTGGGATTCGTGTAGCTCAGAGCAGCTGTGATATTTACATGATTTTAATGAGGCCTAAGCCTTGCACCGGCAAGTTTGTTTTTGCTAAGGGGTTGGCGTTAGAATGTGCGGTACGGGATGGTGAACCCGTGCGTATCCTAAGTCTAAGTCTTGAGTAATGTCAGCACTCATCGCTCGTATTTAATTACGTTCCATCATCGTTTTGCCAAGAATACGCCGACGTACGTAGGTAGCTAGATATAGGTATGTATTTTACTCACAGGGCTTCATCTCGCGTGCAAAACTCTTTGCACGACGGGGGTTATTCCTGGTGCTGATCCTGGTCCTGCGGTGCTGCAGCAGTTAAGAGAATTCTGTTTGTTACTTCTCTCGTTTACTCGCGTGTCTTAAACCTACGCCCCCGCTATATGTGCTGGATGACAGGTGCCGAGTGTCTTGAAAAACGCTTCCTGATACCGTCACAAATTTCTTAACTAATCTCCACTCCTAATTCCATCATGTCACTCCTCAAGTCTTCAACCAGCCGAGTTCCATCCAGCATCCTCTTACGCACCACTTGATCCCGTCTCTCTTTTCTCCCATTTTCTTTCTACATACAAACACTTATACTCGGCCCAAACGCTATACAATATTGCCAAAAATGTTCTACTGCAGATTTGTAGCAGTATCACTAGGGATCCTCCCCTCAATGTTTGCTTCTTAAATTATCTCTGCGGTCTAAACTTGCTCCTTTGATCCGCGAAAGACGCAAGCTCCAAGTTTATATTTTCGTCGTTAAAACGGCAGGCTAATGTCCTCACAGTCCCTGCAGATCCCTTTGTGCCATTTCGCCTATTTGGCAACAGGATGCGTAGGATTTTGATTGGAAACTCATATGATAGCTGCAGATTTGTCTTCTCGTTGCCACTGGTCAGCGCTAGTTAAAATCACTGTATAATCGCTATTCAAACTTTGTACAACATGTCCGTATCTTACGTGGATACGAGGTACGTCCGATCAGGTAGTAAACAACTAAGCTTCTTGTAAACAATAGAAACACGATTAGGACGTGTCCGACGTTGGACTACGAGGCGATGACCGCTAGACAAACACTTCGTAAGACTGCGAAAGGGATCGGCGGGTCACGTGTCTCTGTATTTCCGGTTTAAGGACGTGCACCTTGAGGGCTTTATCGATCCCCATTGTATGTAGGAATCATTTAAGCTTGTCGGATTTTTTCCACCGGTCAAAGTACCCCAGAAATTAAGAAGACAGTTTCCACGATATCGATCTATACGTAAAAGTTCACAGGATACATTGAAGCCAGTTTTAAGGTTTTTTCTTTTTTTTTTCGGCTGATTTTGAACCGTTTGCATTCCGCATCGATATAATTTACATTTGGCATGTTTCGACCAAACCGCCAACACACACGACGTGCCCCTTCGTTCCGCGAAACACTTTAACCGATTTATTAAATCGATATAAAGTACACGCGATCTCTGCTCGTGTATATCAGACTTGATTTGCTACCCGAGCAATCGACAATGTTCAATCTCGTTTTTCGCTTCGGAAAGAGGTGCGAAAATATTTTTAAAAATCATTACCTCAGCTTTTTTTTGTCGGATTAAAGAATACTACCTGTTGCTGAAATCTGGTCATTGTATACTCAAAATTCAGGGGAGAGAACATCATTAAAATCCGATATTGCGGTTAACCGCAGATACACGCGATAATTCTTCACTGGCTCCAGCAAGGCGCGTTTAATGACGGTGACATTCATTCAGGATTTCTTTCGCGATTCAAACCGCGTACCTCATGAGCTTACATTATACATCTCGAGGCACCACACAATTGCTACTGGAATTACGTTGAATAGACCGCAGACCCGTGTTATAAAGTGGCGTAAAAAAACATTGCGAGATATTAACAGTCTACTGCTGTTAGCTGACGACAGTTCGTGCCGCGATGACAAAGGGGACCCAGTACGATTCAAGCGGAGCTTATAAATCAACTCGGAGTTAAACAACAACCTCGATTCGCGCAAGATTTGCTTAAATCGACTTTCACACATGCTAGGTTTTTATTTTGAAACGATAAAGAAGAGAGTTAATTTCATTTTCCATCAATCGATCTGGACATCATGTGTTTAGAAATTATGTACACAACGCGGATTCCAAAACTTCCGAAGCTTGAGAACTTAGTCGAGCGATAGGTGCAGTGGAAATGAGATTCCTGCTACCTGCATATCGTATCCCTCGCGTCTCTTTGGATAAAAAATGAAAATAAAAATAAGAAGATAGAATAGGACGAGTTTGCACGACGTCTCGATCAGACGACGGTAAGATCCGATCAGATGATAAAATTTAATGAAAAAACGACTCGCCGAGATCCGTGCGCGCCGTGTCGTGAGGTTCGATCGCTTTGTTTGCCTGGATTGAAAGAGCTGGTCTATACTTCGCGGAATACATTATCTACTTTGGAATTCACTGATTTGAATAGAAACTATTCTTCCATAGTATATGCAGCCGCGTTCGCGATCAGAAAAATTCTCTATGCATGGGGAGTTTCTCAGAGCGCAAAATCGCGTGCAAATACTTGACGCAAGTACATCAATATTCAGGGTCTGAGATAAGACGAAAAGAAAATCGTAAATTGCGAATCGGTAAGGCGACGTACGTAGGTACCGAGCTATTCCTGGTCTTTGAAATAAGAGCTGTAAGAGCCGAGCCAAAAGACAAACGCAAAAAATGCACTTGGAAATGGGCTTGTGGGAAGGGGAAGAGGTGGGAGAGTGCAGATTCCTATTTTTGCAAGTGCGGTAGACAGTTGGACGACTATTCGACGGCGTTCTATTCGCGTGGGCTTCGCACAGTTCACGCACGAAGGCCCAGAGAATACGAGTTGAAGATTTTTACCGAGTTCAAGTTTTCCCCTCGCTGCTCTGTAACATCTGTCGTCTGCGAAAAGTTCCTCTACATAAGACGGCAGTGCTGCGGTTCTAAAACGAGATACTAAAAAAATGAACTATTTAATGATATAAGTACCCAGTACGCGAATGAGGAACGTGCAGCGCGGGTCCTAGTTTTTCAAAAAACCCTTTCCCCGCGGTCATATGAAATGGATACTTTCGGGAAACCCTAAAGCCCAAAAAAAATTTGCGGTTTCATTTAGCCTCGCGGACTTTTGGTTCGGGTTCACCGTACTAACGTAAGATCCTATAACTATATGAGCGTGAGCAGCTGGTCTGGCACAACAAACGTCTCTCATATGATCTCACAATACGTACAGAGTAAATATAACGAGGCTAAGGAAGGAGAGAAAGTTGGAGCAAAGCAAGATTAAAGGGGTTAAGAATATGGGGGAAAAGGGGAGAGAATTGCGTGTGGCCATATCCAACCAGCCAACCAGTTGGACAGCGAGTAGGTATAGTAACCACGGACCTCTAGACAGCTGAAACTCCGAGTTACCCAAAGCTCTAAAGCCGCAGCACTTGCAACTTTAAAACAGCAAGTGCGTGTGACTTTTCGCACCGCGTATCCAGACGATGACACAGCAACCACCGCATTTAGACGAGCCCCGGGTTGCCTTTAATTTCGTTTATTTGAAATTCTAGAAAGACACAGTGCGCCGTTTTTAGGCCTTCTTATAAACCACTCATTGCTGAAGAAAAAGAACGAAACGATGACCGCGAAATGGTCATTTCAAACCAAGTCAATTACGACTTTGAACATAAATTTAGCATTTTTTTTTTATACAGATGTATGTCTTGTGTACCTTTTATCGATTATGAGAATATTAATTTTGTAAAGGAAGTGAATATGAGCAGTGATTAGAGAAATGATCAAAAAAGGCCCCTGGAGTTCCGGCGGAAGTATCAAGTCTACGTCACATTTAGAATTGAGATTGATAACGTTTACATTTCGAGTGATTCCTTTTTCATTTATTTTTTATTATTTTTATCTATGTTTTCGAATGATCGGTTGAAAACTAGATTAGATGTATACTAAGTATAGAATCTTTTGTATCTATCATTTTCTTTTCTCGGTTTAGATGTAGAGATCAAAGCTACCACTGTATACAATATCATACTGATACACAAGTATATAAACGCGTCAAATTTTCTTCACCCATCATTTGCTGTATCAAAGCAAACGTCCTATAACAGTGTCTATGAAGTAGCTTCGGATAAATCACCTCAAGGAGATACGAATAATTAATAAACATTCACTCTCACTACTCTACTCTACTCTTCTCTATCCGAATGAATGGTGAACCATAAATTCGATCTTCTTTCATGATTTCCGGCCAAACTTCACACCCCATCGTACGGAAGCAGACGTATATCGTATAATCGCAACAAGAAATCATTTGAAATCGTTCAGAATGGACGGGTTCCAAAATTTCAAATATCGTTTGATCAACCGAAGTGCCAATTCATTACTCCGATCTCAAACGGCTTTGTATCTGTATATAGGGCTCGATGCACATTTCGTGCATCGCAGTAATAAAATTAGTCGAATTATTTATCGGAATGTATTTTCTACCTATATACTACCTATATGTGCGACGTGATCCATCTCTCTGTACTGACAATATACCTACGCCTTCGAAATAGAGTTCTAGCCGCATACTTGACACTCGCTATGTAAATAATTATCATTTCTATCCTCTTATCTACTACTGCATCGGAAATGTTGCTGCGTGTCTTCAGCGTCCGCGTCCGTGTCCGTGTCCGGGTAGGAAATACGTAATCTGTTTGCGCGCGTAGATCTTCAGATTATACTTACTCTTCTCGGTGTCTACCGTCCAGCTTAAAGAAGCCGACATCGGTACAAACCTTAGAAGAAAAAGAGAGAAAGAGAGAGAGTGAGCAAGTATGATTCAAGCTACACCTGTGCAACATATTAAAATTTGTATGTATACTGTGTGCAGGTACATGGATTTATCATGTGTGCTAGTAGGTGGGTATACCTGTAATTTGTACATCGAAGAGTTGACCGTTCGATCCGAGAGCTCAGAGGGATGCCGACGATAGTTGTACGCGAGTATTAATGCATGTATGTATGAATGAATGAATGAATGAATGAATGTACTACAGCGGCACTTTCTTTAATTTCTTATACCCAAATGAATGCGAGGCTTCGTATAAGTCGTTGTGTATAACATTATTCAATTTACCTGCGTCCAGGCATCTATAAAGGAATTAATCAAAGGTTTTTGATTAGCAACCGACAAATAGATATTTTTTAATCGAGTCAGAATGAGGGAATAGAGAAGAGGAATCTGGGTCTATCATCATTCATCTACGAATGAACCAGCGAGAGAAATGAATACCTACGCGAATAACTTTCGAGTTTAAATAATTAGCGTTAGGACTATTGCGTTATATTCGCGTTCAACGAAATATTAAGAAAATTTAGTTTTATGGGATGAAATAAAAGGAATTCGGCTTCGCTTCCATGCATCTGCATCGGTTAGACATACCGCGTTGTCGGCTGGAAGGATTGAAGCTAATGCAATAATTTTTTTGGTCTTTGGAGTTCGCGTTGAGTGCGCTAAAATAAAAGAAATAAAAAAAGAAAAACGTGGAAAAAAAAGAATAACAAAATGAAGTAAGTGAAATATTTCATTTCGAGTACGTAGGTATGTACTGCAGTCGAACGGCGTATATCTCACAACGACGCGATACATAAAACTTAAAAGGTTCGATTTGTTACCGGAGTGGTCTCCGGGCAGTAACTTATATAATCCAGACCTCTTCGAGTTGAGATATGGTACAACGCGACTCCGTTCTTAAGATTAGTTTTTCTTTCTTTTATAATACGATTGTTACCACGACAGGTGAATCAGGAATAGAACAGCATCAGTTCAGCATAAATTACCTACATTTTATCCTGATCAAGGATCACATATGCCTAGGTATACCTTATAACTGGGATTCTGTTTCTCGGCGCGATGTATAAAAACTGAAACCACGTATCCATTTTTTTTTTTTCTTTTTTATATTGTTCCTTTTTGCAGTAATACTCGTCATAAGTTATATGAAGAAGTGATGAAAATATAAATAAAAATAAAAATAAAAATAAAACTGCGTATAGTTTTCTCGGCGAAGAAATCACGCGATGCAGTGAGTATATCGAGGGTGATGGGTAGACGGGGAATTTGTTTGAAATCAAAATACGCGAGTGCCACATAACGAGATCACGTTTCCAAAAGACGTAATTCGAGTTGACTGCTGCGGTGCATTGGACTGAAGACGAAGAGAGGATATGAGCGAGCTGCGGGCTGGAAAGTTAGGGATACGCTATGTACTACAGCAGCAGACGCGACCGTGTGTTTTCGGTTATTTCTAATTCCAACAAATTGTTCAGCTACGCGTTTTTCTCCGAGACTATAAGGGCGACACATATACACCCTCGGCCCTACTCTTTCACAGAGAAGCTTCAGTATCTACTGCACCGTTATGACCCTGAATTTTTACGCTTCTTGCAGCAGCATAGCAGTGCAGCCAGCAGCTACTGATCTTAGCGTAGCGTACGTATACTGCAGCTATAAGCTAGGGGCGTAGGACGCAGCCAATCAACGCGTCACTAATTAAAATTCACGCCACCTTAGCATCGCAAGCTCCGATCTCAAAAAAAAAAAAAAAAAAACGAAAAGAGTGAAAAAAAAACCACGTTTGAAAAAAAAAAAGAAGAAAGAAAGAAAATGTAAAAAAGAAACTAGACCGGGTAAAGTTTTTTATAACAGCGGCGCATCTGATGTTATATATATATATATTTGTGTGTATATATCTAGGTATATGAACGTGTGCACCAAACTTCCGGTCTCTTCTGCTTCAGTATATAGCTCGATCTCTATGCCCTTCCGCCTACTGTAACGGCGATTCATCTGACAACTTCGTGGCCTCCAGGTGCACTCTTGTCGTCCGCCTACTTCTCTTATCGCTCACTCAAATTAGTTCCTTTATTTTTTTTTTTTTTCACTCACCAAACTACAAAGTCTTCCGTGACACGTGCCGTTTCTTTTTAGAAATTTTCTTTATTTCTTTTTTTTTTACCCTATTCGATGAGAAACTACATCCAGATCAATTTGTATTTATTCTTTGTATAGTTTTTGAGGGAGACGTCCGAAAACACTTTCAAAGTGAAGTAGACTCCGTATTTTAATTCTGTGTTTTATTCAATTTCAAATTCAGTTTTGATTTTGAAAATAGAAAATTTCCTCATTGAATTTATAACCGGTATCAACCTCAGTACCCTACACGCTCCTTCACGCTTAAAATTTTTTTTTTTTAATCTTCCAGACCCGCACGGCATTAAGGTAATTTAACGAGCTGCAGTACTGGGGCAAGAATAGGCTCTGTGGGGTTGAAGAAAGAGACGCTTAGCTGCTGCAGAGGTGACTGACGGACGGCACTAATGAGACAGCGTCGGTCTGGTTTGATCCCGAGACTTGAATAGGTATGTATAACCTGGCGCATTCGATTGGACACGAAATATGCTCATGTTTAAATCTAGTATTTGACGAAAATACATACATGTATGGCGAAATTAAAAAAAAATTTGAAAACCGGAAATGAACATTTTTCCGAAATCATTCTTCGGCCGTGTTGAGTGTTGAGAAATAGTTTCGACGATTGATTGATCGCAGATTCATGAAAATCTTGCTGGTCCGAAGGAGAAAGAATCAATCAATAATTCACCCTTGGTTTATTTATCGAAGCGTGATTGTGGAGAGGAACGTGTGTCTGTGATGTTAAATTACGAATAAATAGAAATTGCCAGGAGATGGGCAATACGCGGTAGCTGCAGCGTATAAATGTACAATGCCAATTACCAGAAGCCGCTGCAGAGTCACGACCCGTGTGGTGCCGCACGCATATTTCTCCTTCCTGCCCGCTGCTGCGGATGCATGCCTCGAGTTGAATGCAAAATCGATGTAACAATTATGTGCGAAGAATGAGGATCGGAGATATTTTATAGCAAAAAATCAATTCATTCATTCAACTTCCTATAAATTAAAGAATTCTTACTCTCCTACTCCGTGAAGCGCGGTTAGAACTCATGTCAGTCGAATGAACACATCATTTGTTTTAAAGTCCAAAAAAATCTTGTTCGGATTTTCGAAAGATCGCATCGCATCGTATCGTATCGCATCGAAATATCGTGAGGTAGATACGATCACGAATGCGAAATACAAGATGCTGAAAGAAGTATCGACTATTTATATCCGAGAATCAAGAAAAAATAAGAAAAAAAATCCATTTGACATCTCGTCAATGCGGCCAGGCGCCATTCTGGCGGGTTAATTTTTATTCAGCAAGTGTTACACCTGAACTTTAGCTCGGGGTGTGTGGGGGGCATGAATTATTCCTTGCGTGAATCTCTCGTGGGAATGAATTAGAAGCTCTCTTCTCGTGCGCGAATAGTATTTCCATTGACATAAAAATAGCATTCGACTTTCTAATCTCTTTGTAAAGATCTTCAAGCTTATCCACAGCGATTGCACTTATACATACATACATAGATGCATCTGTAAGAAACCATTGCGATTGCGTCGATCGGAAAGAAAAAAAAAAAAAATATTAAAAAACGAGATGAAAATTCCTGCAAAAAAATTCTACAACCATTATTCATTCGTCAGAAAATCTGCCGGAATGTTATTCTTGCACATTCCAATCCAGCGATGATTTACTGGCGAGACTAGAGTCTTCTGAACTTCGCCGAAAATTTTTGATAAAAACAGCAGCCATCTGCGCCGATGGAGTAACTCTACTGGTTGAATGAAAAGCGGTTTTACCCGACTCTTTTAACTCCAGAACTCACAACTTGCCAAAGATGCAACAGCCGGATTGTGAGTTTGAGTGTCCGGTGTCAAGAGGGAACCCAATGAAGTCAAATCGACTTTGACTTCGGGTAAGGTAACACCGAGACCTTCGGTGAAGAAATGTATAAGAGTTAAGAACTCGAAGAGGTAGATACGCACGCACCGTAAATCAAAGATCATTACGAACTGACAGCTGAGCGTAATGAGAGAAGATCCGGATTTGGGGATCCTCCTTCTCCCCAACCTCATCCTTTCGTATACATTGATATACAGGAGTAAAATATTACCGGGTGCTAATGTTTTCATGGGCTTGAAATCCGATTCTTTGATTATGGTTGTTCGCCCCTTTACTAGATGCCCGGTTATTCAAGGATCGACAATTTAATTAACGCTGAGCCTTTTTATGTCTCGAAATTTATTGCACCACCATATACCTGTATAATATCCCGTCACCATGTATGAGAAAGATTATTTTTCTTCGGAATATCTTTTTCGACAATCTTTTGTAATGATAACATGAACATTTTTTCGGGGATGAAGTATCGATAAAATGCATGATATTTATTTCTCTTTAAATTATCGACTTTATACGAAACGTGACGTTTGGACAAACTCTGCAGCAAAGCTTTCTAACGGTTATATCTATTTCTGCAATCGATAGAAACATGGGAATGTCCGGATCTAGTATTTATATAAAAACCGATTACGTTCGACCCAAGGCGTTATTACATAACTCAAGTTTTCGCAATATATTTATTGAGGTCAGACCATCGCGTTGCGAATTAGTTTTTAATTATCAATTGACCTTTTGATTAATTAAAATTGTCAACGATATAATATGGAATCTGACCGAAAGTTCAACGGTGTAAATGCTGGGCGGATAAATTCTGGGGATTGCCAAGATTCTCGACTGCGGTTCGATTAAAACAATAGAAGATTCTTCGTTCAAATTTAGATCAGTTTAACTGCAGCAGATTCTGCACATAGTATAGCTATGTGAATGAAGCCAAAAGTCATTCTTATTGTTCGAACGAACCGCGTCCGTCTCTGCAGCAGCAGACTGCAACTGCAATTCCTCGGGACAATAACGACTGTCCTAAATGCCTGAGGTCTAAAGTCTTCGAGTAGGGGAGCCGGAGCCAAGATAAATAAAAGGTATAAAGTAATTCTTCGTATATCAGATATCCTCGCTTTAGCTTATAGTTAGTTTAGAAATGCTGAGGTATGCATACGGCATCGCTTCCATCCGCCTAATTTCGCCGTTGGTACTATGCGCTGCTGCAGATTCTAGGAATAATATTTTTTCTTTAAATTGCGTCCCCGACCCTCAGCCCGCGAGTCTTTTCAGCTTTGCCGTCAATTTATACGAAGGGATGCACGTCGTGGTGGTTGATGCGCCGATGGTATAAGTTGGGACTCGGAAGATGCAGGGTCCGTGTCCGTTTGATCTCGCCTGAAATAGTCCGAGCCGTGCAGATATACCTCTTGTTTCTCTTTCCATTTATCCCTCTCTCACTTTTTCTTGCGTTCTCTGTATACGCGATTGCGACTCCAGCGACAGTTTCGCCCAACTTTCCGCCTCATCTAGAGCATTTTATCATTTTTACTAACTACGGAGACGTTACTAACTTTGATCCGCCGCTCAGCTCACTCTCGAGGTAGTTGAAAGCGTAAAATCATGCCTCGCAGAATCGTGTGTGAATCGCAAATTTAAATTATTAGTTAATTATCAACGTAACTTGGTATAACTCTGCTCTTATGAGTCATAAAATATCATTACATAGCGAATTGAAGGATAGATGAAGATGCAAGAGGGAAAAAATCGCACGAAAAAGCTAAGGGCGGAGGCACGAGCTGCGCGCGAACAGATGTGACAAACTCTAAAGCTTTTTTAACCCGCGTCTATTCATCCCGCGGAGGACACACACCGCATGTGTGTTCTTTGCCGCTGAAACCGTGGAACCCAGTGCGGGGCGGAAGGGGGAGCCTTATATACCTAGAAATTTACTCGTGGTGTATCCGTTTTCGAAATTCTCGAGTATCTGGTTGAAATATCGAGTCATTACTGACAATAAGCGCCACTCGGATGGTTCGATGTTATACTAAAAGCTTGCCTCAAAACTTAAGGGTTTCAAGAGCGTATTTGGCCCCATATACCTACTTATCTTAGACCGCGCGTTTAACCATAGCGTTTGCTTACGTTTAACGAACGCGCCTTTTCGCCGTTGCGTATAGAAACTTAATCGCTCGTCGTTTGTTACCTTAAAAAAATATATAGTATACGCGGTTGAGTATACAAGCGATCTTAGTAAGTATAATTCGAGTACCTACTTCCGGTCCTCGATTACCCAAATGCCCGCATTTGGTGGCTTAATAACTTCATTTAAAGCGAGTTATATCAAGAACTTTGAGCCGTTTGAATTAACTTTATTAATTATCATTATTACGATTATTATATGTTTCGAGGCTGTTATGAGTGATTGAATTGCTATTTTTCTTTTCTTAATATAATAAAACTTCATTCGAAATCGTATATCTTAGTGGTAATTTGTCACTTACGTATATACACCGTGATAGATGGACGAGGTGCGTGCAAAATGACCCAGCAGTATATACACCGCGCGTACAGCACGGTGTTGCTACAAATCTATTCCCGTATAATTGCGCGTAACTAATTAGCTCGGTGTCCTGTGTAATTGACTTTTGCAAAGATCATTGCACCGCCTTTCGTCAGTTAGACTAGAAATTATATATGTAGTTAGATTATAAAATAAAAATTATCATACACGACGAAGGTATATGTATTATATACACCTATACCTATATATAGTTTAATCATTGAGAACTCGAAATACAGGATGCTATTTCGTCCGTAAATCATTTTCCACTGTCGCACTATACGCCTTCGAGAAAATTAATCTACTGATAGTTGCTTTCAAGTTTAATCTACCGAAACTTAAGGTTGAGGACGCTATATATCAACGCAAAAAATTAAAGAGATGCAGGAAAGATCCGGTTTAAAAATAAAAATTTGTCTAGTATTAATGAAGATTTTGTTCATTTATCAAACCAAAACCTTCGACGAATTTTACAAAGGTTTATATTATATATGTATGTAATATATTACGTGAGAGATTTTTCATGTGTGTATGTACACTGTATACCTACTACATAGAAATGTGATAATTAATAAGGATTTGTATAATAATATAATAAGCGTGTGTTGTAAGAGAGGAAACGTAAACTTCAGCAACACTATTGCGTTTTATTATATAGTGACCGCATCCCTTGCCCCATTCGCAATAAAGTATAGCTCGATGATCCATTGTCTTGTAATTCCGTGATTTATGATATGGTGGTGCAGAACCGAGAGAAGCTGGGCGACCGCGTAGTAGGTACGAGACTTGTTGCGTTCTCTCTTTCCTTTAGTTACGCAGGAGGATATCAACGTGATTTTTAGCCCCACGAAGCATCTGCATCGTCCGGATATATAAACAACGTCAACGCCTCTACGTAGTTCGCAAAATTCAAATATTTCTTCGTAATACACGTCGAATAAAAACGACATGCGAATAACTAATTTCTACATTTGCGAATTTGAATATAACGAATACAATTTTACAAATATTGATGAATAAAATGATTATAAAAAAATGAAACGTTAATTCTTCTGACATATTTTCCCTCTATAAATCTAATCTTTTTTTTTTCTTTATTATTATTCATTGAGAAGCTATAGACTTTCCATACAGATGTTCCGATTTTATTTTTAAAATCGTTATTATACGAATGAATGAGAACTTCTGGTATGTATGTAATGTACAACCTTCTGTTTGCTATTTCAAAATAGTCGACTTTCCTCTGTGAATATCTTTAGTTTCAACGTCTATAGTTGTCGTTAGCCCCAATTACCCTGGGCGTCATGCTGCTTCTATGCACCCTTTTGGGTGTACAAGAGAGTCATAATGACTGGAAGCACGAAGCACTTATAACGTATACCTTGCAGACTGACAATAATTACTCGAGGGACGGGGAACAACGAAAGTTAGAATTAGTTATTCCGGATATCCTCTTTCGCTTATGTGTCTGCGATAGCTTGAAATACTTTTCTAAAAGATTTCAGAAACTAAGACCTCTACTAGTCTATAGAATTGAGTTCAAGAAAAATATCTCAAAAAAATAAAACTCATATAATCAGTTAATTGCGTTGTAAAAAAAAATTGAAAGTAAGAAAAAAAAAAAAAACTACGACGATTTGCTTTGGCAAAATGTACTATATATAAATAGTATATGTAGTACATACCTGCTTATTTGAAATAAGGGAAATAACAGGGATATAATATTTCAGGGTATATAATTAAAAAATGAAATCACAGGATTCTATTTTGACGAAATATATCTTAATATAAGAAATCCTATTCTAAGATACAATGCTGCTAACAATATGGTAGATCTCATCTATTATGGATAAGTTTCGTGTGAGATCTCCTAATCAAGACCGGGTTTTCAATTCTCTCGTGATAATCGCATGAGAATAATAATAATAATATTAATAATAATAATAATAATAATAATAATAATAAGACAAATGCCTAATCTATATTTACAACAATCATGTATTCTTCTAGTTTCTTAATTAGAAAACGAAGAGAATCCGAAAAAGAAAATTAAAAAAAAAAAAAAAAACAGCAGAACAAAACCACTTACAAAAACAAAGCGTTTTTTTTTTTTTTTTTTTACATTCGACAAATGGATGTTTATATATAATTGACCATTTTTCGTGTATAAAAATTACAATTCTATAATATTAATAGTTGAGAAAATGATGATCGGATTTTGAATATACTATGATCTTTTGTTTCTTTTCCAATTTATTGTGTATAATATATATATAATATATGTATAGTATCTACTTATCCCACGGGACTCTTTAACTATTGTCTTTCTACTATAAATTATCGCTTATTCCAATCTCTGGAATTTTCTTTTTCCTTTCTTTTTCTTTTCTTTTCTTTTCTTTTCTTCGAGTACCGCAACACATTCACATTCCTATGCGAAAAAAAAATTAACTATACCATACAAACATACTTGCTAAAATAAAAATGATACAGAAAATAAAATGTCAAACTATTCAAATAACTATTCGAATGCTATTCAATTTATTTATACATTAATTTATCAGATATTCCGTTGATAAACTATCGAGAAGATAATCTTTTTTTGTTTTTTCTTTCAATACGGAATTATATATTCAATCTATTCAATAATAATAATATTAATGATAATAATAATACCTAAAAAACGTTGAAAATCACTGTCCAGTTTTAACTATATGAATATATAATATTTACATACCGCATAGAATTTTTTTTATTTATATTCAAAATTTCGATAACTCATTATTGTATTATAATTATTTTGGCAAGCATGTACAGTAGAAAGTGTTGGTTTTCTTTTTTTTTTTTTTCTTTTTTATATATTTATTCTTATAAACCGTCAGTCATATTAGACAGATTACTATATAGAGTTTTAAAAATGTATATGTAAACCATGTAACAGTACGGTTTTTATCGCTGATGATAGTACACCGATATTAAACAATAACTTTGGCAGAATTTCTATGGCAAGTATGTGTATGGGTATAAAATTACCCTAAAATAGATCTGCCAAAGTCTGTTTGTTTTATTTTTTTTAATTTTTTATCTTTCTTCATCCTCCCTTCCTATTGACGGCTATAAATCGCTAATGATAGTCTAGGATTATGTTAGCTTATCAATTCTTTCAAAACAGCCTTGTCAATGTTTAATTATATCTTATTTATCATTTATTATACCTATATGCGAGCTTGTAACAATTATATTATTACATTATCCTTGTAATGACCGTAAAACTGTATTCTTTAATATTCTATAATACATGGCTGTCCCGCGGCGTCAGTACGTTTTATTGAATAATAAACAAAGGGCAATGGGCCTCTCTTTGACGACTACGTCAGAAAAAAAAAGAAGAATAAAAAATAAAAATAAATGAACCAAATTGATAATTCAATTGGCGGCAATAACTGTCGCCGTTGTTGACTTCTTCTTTAAAACAATATCCTTGATGTTCAGATTAACCTTTTCCTTTCTTGCTGGTGGAACGGATTGAAGACAAAAACGCTTGAAGGCCTCCAACTCACGTTCTGCGTCGTCCATCTCTCCGTCCTCAAGGTCTATATCTTTAGGCGTAAATACGCTCTCTGCAAAAGACACGCTCTGAATACAAGAGTTCACTATTTTCTGGTGCGCTCTACTGCATAGAAATTAGAAGAACCTAGTCATAAAATAATTTAGACATTATGAAATAAGTCTCCAGCAATGACATCAGATAACTCTTCAGTTTCATAATCATTCACCATGTATTTCAAGACCTTCTAAATATTGTAGACCCTAATAGCAACAATTGTATTGCTCTATTAGTGCCAAATCACACAGCTTTCTATCTTCGTAATTACCTGATTTACTCACACATCCTATTTTTGAGTCTTTCAATCTATTCTCACATAGGTGTAAAACATGCTGGTATACCTGTGTAGAGTGCTAATGCTAAATCATTTACTTGTGTAAATTTTCAAAATCTATAAGTGTTACTATTCTCATTCTAGATAACTACGCTAGTACTACTTCCAAATTAATGTAATTCTGATGAAGTATCAATTTTAAATATGTTTTTTTACACAGAATAAAAGTAATCCTGTTATATAACGAGCCATAATTCTTATTTATTAATGTTATCCTCAGTCCCGTTTAACAGTGGGATAAATAAAATGCTATACCGTCAGAAAATAAAGAAAATATCAATTACAACGATTAATTTTATTGTCGTTAATTGGTGCGAAGTATAGTAGTATACTAGTATCTATAATATATTAATATCACATAGTTTTCCAGTCTGTGGATTAATCACATTATATATGATAATATTTGTTGGTTTGTTGAATTATGTAACGTTGCGTCAATTTTTGTATTGCAAGATAGAAAAGGGATGTTATCAATCTTTACTCTATTTACTGTAATGAAAAATCAAAGCTATTGGACCCAACTGCCTCCTAATTTGAAGGCTTGAGATTTCCGCTTTTCAAAATTCATCCATCGCTGAGAGTAAATGAATTAATAATTCCTTCTACTTTCCATTGAATAGCACATATTGAAATTAAGTACATCTGTTGGGTTAGACATTCATGTATCAGAGGACTATGTCCTCGAATAAGGTAACTACACATGAAATAGTTAAGTGTAAAGGTGCGATATGAGATAAAAGCGTCCGTACGATTGCGTCAAAAGTAAATATACAAGGTAGAAAATAATGGAATAAGAAGGATTAACGGAATGCTGTGTAACACTCACAGCTAAAAGTATCCAATGTAGTATAAGCTAAAATTTTCTACCCACCGAAACGTACCAACAGTTACTATACCTACGAGACTTATAGAATTATAAATTAACAAGGCTATCCTATTGGCGTTAAATAGTCAAGAATGATAATCTTTACTGAACTATTTGTACGGATTGTTGAAAACAAATTAATAAGCAAATTTACATGTTTAAGTTATTTATTGTTGTTCTCACCAACGAGGTTCCAGTCATCTCCGTTTTGCCGAGTCCCATTTCCCTTCTTTTTCTTCTTCTTTCCTTTGCCGCTACTAGAAGCGGCCATAGTCGCGCTGATTGCTTCTCTGACCGCTGTTTTAGCCTGCTGAACATTGTCCATCACAGCTTCCGACCTTACTTTAGTTAAAGTCACACTTGTGCCTCTCAGATTAATTCCATTTTCAGGAATTGGTTGTCCGCTGGTCACTTTACTGATTTGAATATTCGCCAGGCCAGCTAACCCAGTGCAATCCGGCGTCAGCCTACTGCGAAGCTCAGCCAAACTTGATGGAATAATACTGTTTTGTTTCCCCCCCAAATTCTGTTGAGGCGAACTTTTGCTCGCTGACAAATCGCCTTTGACAATAAAATCAGGTTTAGGAGGTGGCGTTAGTCCAGCGTTAATGGCTTGCTGCAACGCCGGACTTCTTATAGTCACCATACCATTTTCTGATACTTTTATAATCGCGGCTTGTTGAGTAGGCTCCATTTTGGGAGGACCAAACGCAGGATTTCTTAGAGTAACCATGTTACTTCCTGGATTTTGTAAAATACGAGCTGGCTCATCGGCATGCCCATTCGTCAAGGGAACGCCGTTTGCTGTGTTATTTTGAATAAAATTTGTATTTGCAGTACCAGCTACATTATTCGTCGAAGCTTTGTTACTATTGTTTTTTTTCTTTTTCTTTTTTCCATTTGTACTTTGGTTTGGCTGATTGTCTTTCGGTGAATCTGAAATAACAGAAGAACTGAGTAAAGAATATTGTTTCTTTTACACATTCCAAAGCTTTTAAATTACTGTGGATAAGTAAACGATACATTCTCTTCATTCTTTAAATAACAAAAACCATAAATAAATGAATAAATAAATAAAGAAATAACTGACCTTTATCATTAGACTTTGGCAGTAAATCTTGTTTGAGCTTTCCGGTATCTACAACGATGACGTTACTTCCTCCTTGGGGACTGGCATAGTTTGATTGAACCCCACTCATAGGAGCAGCAATGATAGTTGTTTGCTTAGGTGGATTGACGGGTTTAGGTAACGGAGTGGATCTGATAGGCATAGGTTTGGCAGGAGCGTTAACTTTAGTTATCGTAATACCGGGTGGTAGTTTGAGATTCTCAATATTTATCTTTGAATTTGCACCAATATCCTTAAACTGGCTACTAAGAGGTGAGCTGAGTCGTTCAGCGGCAGTGTTTTGAGTTTCGGCAGTGATAGATGATCTAGGTAAACCTTGACTCGAAGTATTATGATTTTTCTGATTGTTGCTTTTTGTTTTAACAGTATTATTACTCCCAATATTTTTGTACTTCTTAAGAGGTGTTTGATTATTCTTATCTTGAGATTGTCCCTTTGACTTTTTACTATTTGATTCATTGATTAAATTTTGTTGATGTTTTTGTACACAAGGTGTCGTATCAGGCACCGTGTTAACTTTACTTTGTTTTTTATTATTCCCAGTAGGCTGTAGCTGTTGTTGTTGTTGTTTTTGCTGTTGTTGTTGTTGATTTTTGCCTTTATTAGTAACATTTTGTTGTTGCATCAAGTTCTCCTTATTCTCTATATTCTTCTTTTCCTTTTTAGACTTCGTTGATTTTGTCTCTGTAAAATTTTGCTGCTGGTGCTGCTGTTTCGAACCGATACTACTTTTATCATCGCTCTGCTTTGCAGCTTTTGATTTATCATTACCCTGTTGATTCTTGGTGTTTTTATTCTCACCAAGGTTGACTATTTGTTGTTTTAGATTCGTGCTACTCGACGGCTGTTGTGCAGGATTACATTTTACTTGCTGTTGCTGTTGCTGTTGGCAGTTATTTCCCTTATTTTTTTTCTTTTTTCCACCAGTTTTCTGGTTCTGCGGTTGTTCAGCTTTGGACAAAGCAGGATCCTTAGTCTGCCCATTTACCAATGTAAATAAGACTTTATCTTCAGCGGGCGTTTGACCTTTCAAAGTAATGGTGACCGTTGGTTCGGCGCTATTTGATTCCATGACTCTTTTTATTGTTACAATTTGTGGCTGATTTTCTGGTTGATTCTTAAGCCTTTCCGATTCCTTTAACAGCGCTTCTTCTTTGGCCCTTGCCTCCTTCTTGAGCTTTTGCCTTTCCTTTTTACATTTCTTCTCACTTTTTTCTTCCAGAATCTTAGACGTTATAGAGATGCTGCCTTTGATACCATCAACTTTGTCGATAGATATCGAACCTTTGCTCTTCTGATTTGGAACAGCAGTTTCATCCTTTCTATCAACACTAATACCACTCTTGGTCTTGTGATTAGATTGTACAAGTGGATTTTTGACTTTAGTCACGGTATTGCTAACGTCGTCTTCGTCTTTCTTCTTATTCGGTTGTCTACATACCGAGGAAACTATCGGTGCTGAAGCAGGCAGTATAGAAACTTCTGGCAGCGTTCTTTGCGGCAATAATCTTTGCAGAATAGGTTTCTGCGGATCAACAACAGTGATAGTAACTTCAGGTGTTTTCTTCTGCAGTTCTATCAGCCTTAATTTTTCCACTTCTTGTTTATCTTTTCTCAGTTTCTCCTCCAGCTGTTAAAAAACCATTAGAATCACATCAAATTCTGTAGATAAAAATTTTTGTCGCTTACTAATCGAGAACTTACTTTTTTCTGTCTTTGTCTCGCCTTCTTTTCAGCCTTCTTGTTATCTTTTTTTCCATTCTGATTTCCCTCGATGAATTCAAGCAATGCTTCCAAGTCCCTTTGGTCTCTTGTATCCTGGTGTTGGATAGGAGTTATGGATACAGGAGTATTAGGTCGTGGAACAGATTGATTAGTTACAGTATTTGCGTTAGGACTGGCGTTAGGATTCAAAGAAGGAACTTCGACGGGTGTTTTTGGTGGACTACAGGTAGCTTTACACTTCTTCGCTTTCTTCTTTGTCAAAAGTTGCCTCAACCGCTCTCTCATTTCGTTATAATTTCGGCTAACAGGTGCTACCGAAGGCTGTGAAACGGAAATAACAATATTTGAACAATTTACAAGTAGTAGCACAGTATCCAAGGGTTCCAGGCATAATTAAGCGACTACTAACCACTCCATGTCCAAATACTTCGCAATAGCAGCAATCGCAGTGCCTACTAGAATCTCTAGGAGTCGAACTACTCGTAGAACACGAATCCTCTTGGCTGCTTCCAGAGTCTGAACAATCCCCATCCCCTGCGCCAACTGTAATAATCAGAACGTTGTTTGAAAATGATCGAATAACAAAACTGTTAATTAATATCTGACGAATCTTAGCTATGATGAATACTAACGATCGCTGCAAGACACTCTTTTTATATGCTCGATGTTAGCCTGCTTGTGACAAGCGTGAGGCACGTGATTTGGATGAGTGTGTCCTCTATGAGCATTTGCAGTACCTTTAACGAGATCTGGTAATGGACCGTGCGAGTGGGCGTGAGTAGGACCTGTTTCAAAAAGTATATTGCTGAGTCAATGCCGAATGGCGAATAATCTGAACGCTAATCGTGTGAAAGTCAGGTTTAAATAAGTTTCAGAACTTGTTAGATAGAATGTTTACTCATCGTCAAAGTATCGTTCGAAAATGACCAAAATTTAAATAAAAACCATAACAAAACGATAGGTATTTTAAATCAACGATGGAACGATATGTCACTTACACCTACCAGGATGTGGTAGATGATTATGATTATGTGTGATGTTAGGCGTCTGCGTAGTAGAGTGCCTAGTCTGAATATGAGTTGGCTGAGCAGTGCTTGGTCTATTGGCTGCTTTCCTTGTAGCCGAAGTTGATTTAGCGGCAGATACAACGGGGGATTCAGGCTGGCCGTATCCGTTAGTCATTGCAGGATCTGAGCGAGCTTTTTCAAATATAATAATTAGACACGTACTGAGATTCTAGAGAATTTTTTATGACAGGCTTGAAAAATGGGCTTACATTTTTGTAAACAAGGACAAGTATCCCACTTCTGTTTTGATTTGAGTAAGCAAGAACAGGGTGGATTTTCCAGGACCTCTTTTTTCCTTTCTACAATTTCCTTGGCGTGCTGATACACGCAAGGACAAGGCTGCGGTTCTGTATCTCTTAAATCAGTGTCCTCATTGTCACTGTGATTTTCGTCAAGTTGTTTCTTTCTGAGATCAACATCCTCAGTTTTTTTCTTAATTTGTGGACCAAAAGGGCACAACTTTTTCTCATCCGTTTTACTACTAGAAAATGAGTTGCTAGGGTCACTGGTCACATTAGTAGGCTTTTTAGGTCCTGCAGCAAATGCTGTATGGAGATTGTAAAGATGTGGATATACTCCGTTCATATCCACCGAACCGTTCTTTATTGCCGTGCAATTAACTCCGCCTATTAAATAAAGCGAAATAAAAAGTTATTCATTATTTTTCAGTCTTTTGCAACAATTTTACACAAAACAAGTTATAATGAAACAAAAAGTTAAAGCTTTACCTGATAAGCCATTGCTAATTGGTGGAAATGGATTGAAATTGTTTGTGTGAAGATTAAGATTAAGAGGTGGTCCTTTACCGATCCGCTATGAAAGGAAAATACGATTTAATTATTCTTGTGATCAAAAAAGTCATGATTTTTAGAAAACAACCTTCATTTTCAAATAAATACATACAGTAGGCGAGGTTCGAGGCACAGTACAGACATGGCATTCGCACGTTTGTTCATCACCTCCGCCAATCTCGCCTTCGCTACCCTCGCCGTCACCTCTTTCATCATTCGTTGGACTGAAAACAAAATTTTCACCAACAATGAGGATAGTAATGAATATTTCAAGCCAAACTATGCCCACACTTATTCATTTTTGCTACTATTTCACAGCTCTATTCTCCATTCAATTGATTCTCACCTTCCTGACCTGGGCGAAGGAGGTGGTGTAACAAACCCGTAATTGAGAACATGATTAACAGCGCACTCGTAGCCAAACCAGTATTCTGGTTCGTTACAATGACCATTCATAGGTGTAGGAGGCCCGACATTATGACCATTGATCTCCGTCAGAGCTTCCGTCGATGTAAGAGCCCCCACCATATCAGCGAGCCGCAAATGTGTCGATTTATTAGCATCCTGTGCTAAACTCTCCAGGATATCGCTGTCTAGCGGTAAATTCAAAGCATCTAAGCCCAGGTCTGAGTTGGGACTAGGTGGTCTACTGTTAGGACTCAAAGCTCCAACTGCTCCCAGTGTAGCGAGTGTTAATAGTTGCTCATCAAATTCGGACAACTCGCTGAAATAAAGAAGATTTTATTATTAATCCAGTGATTTCTTCTTTCCCATTTTTATACGATAAAATATTTTTGTTTTAGTGATCAGAAGCGTGTCCAAAATTGGTGATAATTACCTAGAAATAATAATCAACATTAGATATTAAAAAAAAGGTTCACTAACTTAGAAGTTCTATTCCACATTCGTTGTTGTATTAGTTTTCTTCTAGCTTTAAACAGCTCCCAATCTTCCCTGAGCATTTTTTGTTTCGCCTTTAGGGCTGCCTGTTCCTGACTGCAACATAAAATCATTCATTATGTTGAATTATTATTAACTGCGGTGTTTTTGGGATGGTCAGAGGTACCACGTACTTGTATTTGTCGATTAAACGCTCAGCTTCAGGCCACATGTCACCAATCCGCGTCATTTCATCATCAAAAGCAAGATATCTATGGACTAGACCTTGGTACTCCGCACCCTTTAGTGGTAACAGTTTTCTAAGCTGGAATATTCAAAGCGTTTAAGAATGTAGGTGTCTTTTCACATAATTATCTTACTGTAAATAAAATAATTGACAAATTCACATCGATATAAGTATATTTAAGATAGTAATGATTAATATTACTCTCAAACTCCGAACTAGAGATTAAACTGAATAAAAAAACAAATCATTTAAACATCAAGTTGTCATTATTACCTGTCCAATAAATGGTGGTAAATTATTTTGCACGAGTGGATCAGTGTAGACACAACTTTGGTAGAGCCTTTTGTTGAGGCAATCCCAGGTGAGATTAAACTTGGAAAGATGTTCATTTTCCAACGGCTCAACCAGACTGGATAAGTGCGATGCTGCAGAGAGCAGCGCATCATATCCATCCAGCAATCCTAGATAGATTAGGAATTTTTTTTCATGTAATTTAATGATGTTGATTATGTACTAGATTCGATTTAAATCGCTCGAACGAGCTTCAAAGCTTAATTGAACAGTAAGAACAATGAACCAATTCTGGATAGTGAAAATAAGTTGATAGTATCAAAAATAAGTTAGGATACCGAAGCCAACGCTCTTTCTATCTATTTTTTGCAATAGTTATGATATATTTAGACAAATGACCTACTTTCAAAATCACACATTGTCTAGTGGATAGTTTCTAATTTTAATTCACACAATGTTATCCCGCGATTAGCATGTGATGTTAGATATTATCTTCTAGCTTCTAAAACACAACGTATATACCTTTAATATGCCTGGTTTTTAAAGTTCAAAATTTATTAAAGCCTCGCTACATTCAGGGCATCTAAAGACTTTCAATACCATAATTCCAGACTATTTTCACATTCAAATCATCCACTACAACACAAAAACCGGTTAAATGTAAATTTGCATTATGTGTAGAGTTTAAGAGGATCAATAATCAGGCATATTGATCCATGGATTGTATAACTATCTTGATGAAATTAAAGACTTTCCAGATTTCTAAGCCCTGTGTACATCGTGTTAAACCTGATTTCCATATTTGTGTAAGTTTTCCCTTATAACGTTGAAGCCAGTCTTAATATTAGTCGTTTTATAACCAACCAGTGAGAAATATTTCCGCAAGATTGCTGGCATTCCGATTATGCAGAAGATCCAGTAGTCTGACTTTGGTCTCAACGACAAAATCTTGGGCTTGTCCTTCGAGCCTCATAAAAAGTTGGTGAGGATCCCTCTTACACAATCTATAATGATGAGAAAATCGTTTGTGACAAAATGAGTGAAAATTTATCCTCCGCTATTCACACGCTAGCAAATAAAGAACTCACTGCAGAATAATCTCATGCATATTCTCTAAATGAACTTTGTCGTATTTAGGACGTGAAGAATGAGATATACGGGAAGTATCTGTCGCAGCTCTAAACACAGAACGAATATGCTGCCTCAATTCCATCCACAATCCTTGTAATCTCGTCACCTCCTCTAATTGCTCCGTCAAAAGTTCCCTAGAAATAGAAAAAACAGAGAACCAATGAGTGAAAATTCGATCGCTTAGCGATAAAATGGCAAAACTCTTTACTCCAGAATAACGAATACTGAATATTACCTTCGGTCTTTGCACGCATCGCAAGAACACGGTCCTTTGGGACGTTTAATTGGAGAATTGGGTATAACAAGCATATCGCTAACGCCGTCGGCATCTATCTCTCGATTATTATCACCAGAGGATAAATCCTGGACCTCTACCTCCGTATCTCCACCCTGTCCGACGTCGAGCGTATCCTTAATACGACGAGTAGTAGAATTCTGTAAAAAGTATCAACGAGTTTAAATATAGTAAAGTAATGACGAATCGATGCGTTTGAAATTTTATCTACGTCGCTGAAAATCAAATAAAATTCGGGAAGATTTTCGTAAAATTTCGGGGTAGAATGAAGCTGGAATTATTTTAGAAAATGCGAATCGGGGTTTATATGATCGATCAAATGAAATATTTGAGATTCGGATGAGCGGGCTAATGGGTGTAACGAAAGTGCGTACTTCATTGACAGTTGTTTGTCTATTTGGGGTGGGTTTAGAAACGAATGATTCTGCCGGTGCCCCGTCTGCCTCCTCACGTCCATCCTCGTCCTCTTGATCTTGGTGTGATGTATTATCCTTTTCATGATTAGCCTTGTTGCTAGATTCCTTACCCAGGACGTCACCCATCGCGGCTTCGATGCTCTTTCTTTTCTCGTTATGAGACTGATCCACCTCCTGATCGTTGCAACCGCTCATTCTATCCGTAAATAAAATCACACGGTCACGCCGCGATATTCTAATAGAATTATCGCGATGAGAAATATGCGAATCGATTCAATATTCAGCTTTTAAATCGGCCCTGTGTAAATACCTAAAGGCAAAGTACGCGTACAGTCAACATTCGCTCAATATGGCCGTTCCTATTAGTTCACTATTCGCTTAGAGGTTATACGTCACATACGATAGATGGCGTTACGGTATCCATAACCTTAAAGAGCTATATACTCTTTGATTGATATTATTATCCGTTCTAAAATCTAAACGAGCTATTTCGTTGACAGATCGCATCATGGCGACCTCACAACTGTCAAAACAAATCAATTAAATACATAATGTCACACAAGGTGAGTTTATTACAAGTTTTAAAGACGATTTATCCAACATTTTTCATACACTGTTTATTAACAATAATATTCACATACCCAAACGACGTATATCGACGCAATAACCTCTCTTCGCGTCTAGTAATTTCACCCAAAATTCTCGATTAGATCGAAATAACGCTACCATCACCTCACGAAACCTAAAGAAATTCATCTCTACTCATTACCCCGCTTATTCTAACTGTCTACATATTAACAACCAGAATATTAGTAACGATTATGATCATTCCCGAGTATTGACGTTTTTATTAACTGCTTATAAATTGTTAAACAAAGGGCGCTATAAAGAAGACTATAGAATCTAAAAGCGTGCCTAAAACACGTGTTCAAAATTCAAAAACTAAGAGTAGAAATCCTGGCGATGGGTCATCCGAAGTTATATCATCATCCGAAGCCAGAGATATTAAGGTTTCACAGCTTAGAGATCAGAGAGTGGCTGGAGATAGAGAGCAGAAGACTTCTCAGAGCTCTGTTAAAAAATTGACTGCTAGTAGGCTTAGCTCTAAGGATAAGTTAACCGTTTCGAAAACTAAGACTATCGGACAAGACGGTCCACCTTCAAGCCTGAGATCTGTTACAAATAGTTCTCCAAGATACAAAATGACAATTTCGGAAGCCAAATTGAACAGACAAAAGGCGGGGGATAAAAAGACGAAGATTGTTTCTAATGTGGAACAGAACAAGTCCAGGGATTCAGTTTACTCTGAAAAGAGAGGGACGAGCTCAATTTATTTACCTAAGACAACTAGGAGCTCGAGGGAGATTATCCCGGGGAAAACTAGCTTGGTATCTAATAAAGAGAAGCAGAATTTAGCGAGAGAGACTGAGAGGGTTGATAAGACAGTGAAGACTGTGGTGAGACGATCTTCGAGAGAACGTAAAAAGTCCAGAACTCTTAGCCCTAGCGAAGTTAAGATTTTACACTCTGGTACAAAGACTGGGAACTCGTTTAACGACGCTAAATTAAGGGGAGAACATAACGCAGAGAAATCATCTGGCAAACAGAATGATGTTTCAACAAACAATGAAGTCAATGATTATGATTACGAGGATGACTTTGAGGTGCTTAAAAAATTTTTAACCGATTTTTAGCTATGGTATTGAATGCACTTTCAATACTTATTCAATGGCCGACCTAATGTATTCATAAATATTATGATATTCATAGGATTATGAATCCGACTTTCAAGAGTGTACCGATAGCGAAGTATCCCAAGTTAGCGAGGAACGGGAGAAGAGCTACAGCCCTGAACCAGAACCGATAGAAATGATGAGAGAAGAACATGTAATCTTCAAGCCTTGAATTTTAACAATTTTTACCAATCAGATAAAATTTTATAGATTTTGATTGAGAGAGATAATCTTTCTTACAGATTAAAACTGTAAACAGTGCAGATAGTCGAAGGAGTGAAGAAGAAAGTATGGATTCTGGTCACTATGAGCTTACCGAAGCTAGAAAAAGAGCCGCACGCATTGAATCTATGTCTATAAATCAACCAAAGGCACCTCCGTTGCCAGAATTAAAACAACCTGTTAACAGAGCATATAGGTTCGCTATAATTAAAATTAATTATCAAAAATAATAAAGCTTTTAACAAAAGATATTCTGAACTATTGCTTTAGTTTATTAAAGAAAGAGCTTTGGATTTATAGAGTTAAACACGTATCTTATATTCTTTATCGCACTTGCTAAGTACTGTTTATTTATTGGTAAGAAAAGCTCGTATGAAATGTTCCATGGTTTATTATTTATCATTATTTTGCAAAGTAATATGAGAGAATTGATTTGGTCAGGCAAGAAAAGACGTTGGAAAATAAGTCACTGCCCTTATCGTCGACGGACGAAGGTTTTGAGGATGGTAGATCAGGGGATTTCACAAAATCTCCACCTATATCGCAAATATCTTTTATAGATTTTCAAAAACCAAAACAGGAAGAATTTAACAAGGTGATAAAACTTGTTGGAGACTTCTTTCACAGATATTATGCAGTAATTCTTCATCGGAATATACAATAATAACTAACGTTTGGTTTATTTACTCAGAAACTCCCCTCAAAATCAAAAAGAGGCGAAGAATTAATGAGCATGATAAAATTAGACAACGTCGAATGGTCTCTGATCGAATATACACCTATAGCTTACGAAGATTTCATACAGAATTATGGAAGATTAAATACTCAACAGGTATAATGAATAACAATGAAGATAAAAAAAAAATCATCTGTTTGCACCAGGCAGGACTTTAAAACCATTTAATTACTTCACAGATCTCTATGCAAACTAACGAAGATAATCTTGAGGTAGAAACTCAAACTGAGTCTATAGAACTCAATAATAAATGGACGCAATTTCCAATATCTTGTAGAAAGGACTTGAAGACTACTAAGGACGTGAAATTATTTAAAATGGTAAAACTTCGAGTGCCTGTTGGCGGGGAATAAGTGAATATTGATTATACTACCTGTAGCTGCAGTTATGAATAATAAAATGAATTTCCAGGAACAAGTTGGCGTAGGTGAAGACACAGAATCTGATTCAACAAATCCACCGAATTTGCCTTCTTACGATATTCTAAAATTTAACGAATTCCTTAGTAGAGCAGGAAAAGTTATGCTCTCTTTACTGGAGGAGAGAAAAGTCGGGGGAAATGTTCTACAGCAGGATTCACACGAGTTACCTTTCAGCGAAGGGTTCATAAAACTTGCTATAGATTCCGTCTCTTTTCTAACAGACAGAAAAGTTTCGTTCATTAATTATTCTGAAACTTTAAATAAGATGCTATTGACGATACATGAATCGAGCGATGAGGTGAGAAATAATTTACTCAACAATGAGCAGAAAGAAATCAATGAGAAATCAAATCTGTATAATAAATTCAACAGGAAATTGAAACTTCAAATAAGAATGATTATCTCACCGACTGCTGTATTGGATGCGTTTGGAGTATCTCTGAGCCTTCAAGACCGATAAAAATTTTTTATTCACCCTGTCCTATCACAGCTTGTTGTTTTCACTCAACAAATTACAACGTAGTATTTGCTGGCCTACTAGATGGGTGCGTTAATGTTTTTTAATGAACATGATAACTCGTATTGACTCACGGAGAAAAAACAAATCTATATTCCAAAATGAATCAGATTTCGAAATTGATCGATAATTATCTACTATTGAATTAATTTTCTGTTATTAAATAGATCAATAAATCTATGGGATCTACGAGAAGACGAAATGTGGCATCAAAAAGTTACAGATAAAGTAAACGAGGTGGACTGGATATTGAGATCGCCGACTTATACCACAGGTGAAGGAGGAAGATAATCGAATCGTGTAGACTGTAGTCAATTTCGTTACATTTATTTATATGTTTACATTAAGAATTCACACTTCTTTCTAACGTACATATTTGCACATATTTCAGCCGATAGTATCAACGAGAATCATCATAATTCTGAAATAGTTGCGATTCGAGTTGTATCGCATATCGAGAGAGATACATCGAGCGCAATCAACGATAGACTAGCTCCGATACAAGTGAGCTTTACAATCCATTATCTACGCGGATCAAGGGAATAAAATTTTGGTTGAACTCCTTCTAACGTTACTTTCAGATTTGTACATTAGACGAGGAAGGAAAATTGATTGTATGGAGTGTACTATACACAATGGGAATTCGGATAGACGATTTAGGACTGGCTCAATGGGGTGATATCAGACTTCAAAAGAGCCAGCAAATTTCATTAGAAACAAGAAAAGATAAATTGTGAGTATATCTGGCTGATGAATGCGATTTTACGGGACATAACATTTACAATTTATCAGCATTACAAGAACATCCAGCAATTAATGCTTTATAGATAACAGGAAGGTAGAATTTCTCCCCATTTATTAACTCCTGTATCTTAATATATTTCAGGGACAAATCTTTCACCAGCTTTTTTGATATGCATGTCGATAGCGTTGACACTAACAATCTGCTTCTGGCCACTAACTCAAATAACATATTGCATGCGACGTGTATTGGAAACAAAGTATCACCTAACATTTACAGAGGAAATGAAATGGGTCAGTTACTCAAGATAATTGTTTTCATTTTATGATGTTATCAACATCTGTCTGAATGTAGATAGTGATCATGCGTTGTTCTATAACTACTCACTACTTGTAATAGTCCAATAATCATTCTACAATTTCAATTATAGAATGCTCTGGCGGTACAAGGTGCATTGAAGGATGTCCTTTCGAGCAATCCTACTTCCTGGTGGGTTTTTATTTGATAAAGAAATGCCGATAGCTTAACTAACTGCTATTTTTAATGACCATTAGGTGGGCTGCGACGATGGTACTATAAGACTTCATTCCTTGAAGGTTGAGCGAGCTCTGTTACAATTAAATGACGAAGAATGTATGAGTGCAGTAAAATCGTTACAATGGTCAAAAACTAAGCCATTCACTATTTTTGTCTTAGACAATTCATCGAAGTGAGTCTTATTTGCCTTATACATTGTAAAACTGACGACTTTTTTATTTTGTAGAACTTTAATCCATCATTTGAATTGCAGAATTCATATATGGAACTTGAGCAATAGTGATATATACCCCATGTATACTATATCGACAAAAAAATGGGGCTGCATCACTAGTATGCAATTATCTCCATGCAAAGGTGATCACGACATGATCAACCAATATTTGGTGAGTCATAATAGTGAGAAATTTATATCCTATCATTAATTTCGAACTATAATATTAATTTTTTCGCCCTCTCCAAATGATGTACAACGAAAGGCAAATGTTTTTGATTTCAGGCCCTAGGGAGCGATAATGGTGTAGTCGAAATTCACAAGTTGAAGAAAGACTTCTGTTACAGTCAAAGAAACGAGTCTGATCAAGAGTTAGAAACGTTTTTAAGATACGTAGATATTTTATAGTTCTCAGTCATATTTTCACTACACGCGATCTGATAGCGGTAATGTAAATCCTGTAATTAAATGTACTGGGTGGTTAGCGGGGAAACGCTTTTTATGAGTGTTCAATGAGAGGATGTTTGATGAATTCTAAAACTGATATTATTCCTTTGGGGCAGTTACCAAGCGTTACTACCATCTAGTAGGCATAAATGATCTATCTAACGGATAATCAAACGTAGTTTGTAATATATGACAATCTTTTTATTGGATGGATCGTAAGACTGGATATTGGCTAAAGATTAGAAAGATTTTAGCTATTTTTCTTAGTTACAAGCGAAGACTTGGTGATGAAATTTCATATCTGTAAAATCGTAGGTATGTAACTAGGTATATATTAAAAATTGGCTAGTTACTCTACTCTAGGAATAGCGGAGAACTATTGCACCCTGATGAGTGTAAGAGTTAACAGGAACCCGTAGGCTTGCTGTTCGAACTTTCGACTATGTATACTGTATTTGGCATAATTATTTACATCATGTTACAGTCGTGTTCTAATTACATGGGTCCAATTTCAACTTATACAATATTCCTACACATAATATATTTATTTATTTATTTATTATTTTACACTAAGATCAATTAGAAGAAAAGATATTTATCACCATTACTTAGGTTCTGTTAAAAGCTTTGGATATTACTCCGTCCATTAGGCACAGTAGTTGATACATATAGACTTTGTAGACATTACATAAGAACAACTATTAGATAAAATAAAATCATGTTTATGAGAGAAACGATAATTGCATAATTTATTAAACATGTTTTATCCTCAGACTCTCGAACACATAGAGATTCATTCAGTCAACGTCACAGTAACGTAATCAATGTATTAATTTTAACTCATCGTTTGACTCATGAGAATAATCACAATGCATGATATCGATAAAGAATTAAAATATAATTGTCTGGCGTCACTGTGCGGCGGATTTGATATCATATCATCTACAATTTGTTCGTAATTTCTTTCGAGTTTTACATGGCCAATATCACTTTGTAGATGTTGTGTTTGTTCCTGTTGAAAATAATTGAGCTAATTAATAATCCATATTGCTTAAAGGTAGAAGAACACAGAAGTCCATAAGCCACAAGCAGGAAGCAGAAGACATAGCGCATGCGCATCACTTCGCTTTTACTGCAGATCCTATATCTATATCTATGGCTATGCATTCTGCTTATGGCTTATGGACTTCTGTGTGCTTCCACCTTTAAGAGGAAAATAAACAAGGCACATGCACAGAATCAGTTTCAAATATTTTGAATCACATTATAACTGAAACCAGACGCAGACTAACTCGAACGAGTCGAGTTAGTATTGCCTTTTGTTCAATCAAAATCACCTATTCAAAATTTGCCTCAAAACTTTGGATTCCGATTTAGGTCTAGAAATTTCAAATAAAAATGTGCGATTTTTGTACATGGGTCGACGCTTTCTTAGCCAAAGCAAATGTAGCAGCTGACACCGTCAACAAGCCTGTACTACCACCGAGAAGAGACCCTGTCGTTGTCATTCACGGCGGTGCTGGTCGGATCCCAGAAAAACATAGAACAATCATGTTGGAGGGTGTGAAAACAGCAGCGATTCAAGCGTACACGAATTTAATAAGAGGCTCCCATGTACTGGATGCAGTTGAAGAAGCTATTTGCTATATGGAAAGCCAAAAGCACTTCAATTGCGCTTTTGGTGGATCTTTAAATTACAATGGAGATGTGGTCATGGACGCTGGGATTATGGATAGCAGCAACCAAGTCGGATCTGTGGGTGCTGTCAAAGATATCGAACATCCGATAAGCTTGGCAAGATTAGTTATGCACAATACAGATCACATTTTATTAGCAGAAAAAGGAGCTCAATTGTTCGCATTGGAATCTGGTGTTCAGATTTTCCCACCAGGCCAGCTCATTCCCCAAACAACAACACCTTCTCTTATCTCAGAAGATGAAGACGAAGAAGAGGAAAAAGCTGATCTTATAAAAGAACCAGAAACAAGGCCTGGAGACACGGATTCAAAAGATGAACTGATTGTGGTCAAACGATTTCCACAATGTAGTCCATACTACGGTCAAATCATTGAAGAAAAATATAAACCTGAACAAGAATTGTCACACGTTTTTGAGCCAACTGTACTGGAGGTGATTTGCTAACTCCGATTCTTTACAATCTTCAAAATCCTGTAAATCTTTTCACTCACAAATGATCTTCACTTAACAAGGTCGGAGGAGTGGGAGCAGTGGCTTACGACCGACGCGGAAGATTAGCGGCGGGCTTTTCGACCGCAGGTGATCGTGGAAAGCTTGATGGCTACATGAGCCCCTCTGCCACAGTTCCTGGTTGTGGTATATTCGCAAATCAGAGTGGCTGTGTTTCGATATCAGGTCATGAGCAAGGAATTTATGCTTACGCACCAGCACGAATGTTCATGAAGAGATTAAACAGAGGAGAGACAATTGAAGAAGCTTTGAATACAGAAATTGACCAATTCCAAGATGCCATGGGCCAATCAAACATTGGTGCTATTGCTCTAAATTCAGATGGAAAGCCGGCAGTTTCTTTCAGCAGTCAACATTTTCCTTGGGCATACTGCGAACTTGGTCAACTTTATTACGGATACGAAAAAAATCAAGTATTTTCAGAAAAGATTGAGGGACTCGACAGACCGCTGGATTGCATGTGCGAAGGCGTCATATGATTACACAATCTTTATATATAGAAAACGCTTTCATGTGTGATGAAATATCGAAATTTATAAAATCAAACAAAGTAAGAATAACTAATGGTTGCTTAGTCTGGTTGCCTATACTTACTGGAAAGATAATATTGTGTTCTTCATCGTAACTCCCGTACATCAAAAAGGCCGGAGTCTGTGCTTTGAATGTTCTGCCGAACAATTGATCCATTTGTAATAGAGTGGAATATATTTCCTTGAATCTTACTGCCGATACGTTTTCATGCACCATTACCTGGGAATATTTCTTTTGAGATATGCTGTACAGAATACCCCACCACTTCATCGGAAGCATGTATACTCACCGAACCAAGAGTTGTCCATGTAAGAAAACAGGTGTCTGGATTTGAGTCGTTAAAACAGATTGGTTTAAATTCACTACCCTTCAAACCATTAGCCCAGGTTCGTTGATTTTGAGATCCTGAAATACAGATGAATAGTGTTCTCCGTAATTTGAATCATCAATCATTCCGTCATAATTCAGTTTCTTCGAACTTCAGAAACGCCCTACCTGTGTTTTTCTTGATGGTGTTCAAACTGATGAAGGCAACATCTCCTCCTCCGCTAACCAGGCATTTAAAGGCACTTGTTTCATCACCGTATTTTCCTTCTGAAGAATCGTTTGAAAATTTATGGTAAGTTGCATGGAGAAAAAAAATATTTGTATTCGCCACAAGTTGTCAGCAGCATTTTGATATTCGAATGATGATTCCTGTGATTTATCAATCTAAATTACCTTCTGCGCATAGAGAATACAAATTTGGAGGCATTGTATCATTGTTCTTCCCCAAACCCTGGACACAACTTTCTTTAAAAAAATTGGACACTGCTTTTTCATCAGAAGAATCCCAGTCGCTTCCGGAAGAATTTCTCATTATTGATACGAACGAGTTCCATCCTGTTGCATGATCAAATTTAGAGTTCGATTTTTGAATTCAAAGTAGCATCCCCACTTTTGCCAAACCCAATAGTTTTGATCAAATTGAGATAAAACTGTTCATTTAATGCAAAGTCCATTTATATTGTCAAAACTAATTAGACTCACCGATACTTCTATACCCAGTGAAACAAGCCTTCAATCCCTTAAGCTCTTGTAGAGTTTTTATATTTGAATTGGTTTTAACAACTGCTGCTATTCTGTTAGTCTCTTCCTTGTCGTTTGTGAATACATGAACAACCCGCTTCAATCCTTTTCTATAAAAAGGGTGAAATTCAATACGCTTTCAGTTAACTCTGATGACTATAAAGTGATAAGAGTTATATACTGCTTTCGCTCCTTACTGTCTAGCCGTTAGTTCTTCGTCCGGAGTTATAACGATCAAGTCAACTTCTCCGCCTTTGACGGCTTCCATACATTCTAATTTACTCAGTCGTGTAATGCAAGATACCATGGGCTCAACTCCGTAAACTGACGAGGCTTGACTAAGCCACCAACATTTTCGTTGCTCAATACCCGAAGATACACACCATTTAATAGTTCTGGACGGCCGACAGCCGGAACGAGTATTAGCACTCAGAAATCCTGGCACTTGTGTGAAGTAACAATGATTATATTTCATCATCATCAATCTGTATTATCTGTTGAATATATCTAGACTCTGTCTTACCTCGTTTCAAGTAATCATCCGGCGTTCCTAAATTCTCAGGATTTATTCCTGTGAGGTGATAGTTTTCCAACAGTCTTACAAGAGTGCTATACCAAACTCCCTTCTGATCATTGAGAGACAAGAATAGCCTGGATACAGCGTCGTTTTTTTTGCTAACATTGATAAAGTATGACAATAATTAGAGTAGGCAAACACAAAATAAGGAGACAGAAGACATTGGGTAGAAATATGACTACTTATTAGCTACGATGACTGGCCATGGCCTTGCTATCCATAAACATGGTTCTTCAGTTTGCATGAAGCGAGTTGTTCCATCGGGACATAAGTAGCTATACTCTTCCTTATTTAGTCCTAACGTCTGAAAAAGAGTTCTGTGTTAATATTAACTAGCTACTCGCCATAAAAATCGAATTTCTAACTCAACAATGAACAATCGTAATAAATATTACTTTAAAAAGTGCCTCTGCTTCTGCTACTTGAACCCACGCAATGTCGCCAGCGTAATCTGTCAAACATTGCAGTGCTCCTTCTGGTCCAGCATATCTATCGTTGGAGTAACACCCAACAGGATTATAGCAAAGAGCGCAAAGATTTCTGTACTTTGACTCTGTTGAAAAGATTTAGGGAAAGATTAGTCACGAGATTACTCAACAACAAAATGAAAATTCCTCGCACAATTATTGATGCGAGATTTCTACTAACTTAATTTACTGTCCAGCATAGCATCAGTTGTCCATTGACCGGGCATGCAGGCTGCTCCGAAAAATTTTGATGCCGCAGAAACTCGATTTTCGATCACAGTCTTGTTGGGATCGCATTCTTTTTCAATTAAGGTATTCTCAAAATACTAAAAAAATTAATAACGTCAGGATATTGTCGGTCCAAATATTTTCTAATTCATGGATTTTAAAATTTATTTAAACAAGTATACAGCGAAGACTAACAGTAGCAAATATCGGTGACCAATCAGTAGTAGATTCGTATCCTGGATGGCAAAATCTCTTCCCTTTTACATCAGACAGTCTTTCTATGCCAGCTCTGTTTCGCATCAAAGCGACTACTTGATATTGGTATTTTTCTGCAAAGTGGCCAATGAGAATCTAATCTTTTTCTCATGCATATGTATGGTCCATACATGTAGGCATCTATGACCAAAAGGTGTAAGCTATTAATGTAAGTTACCTTCGGGAGCAAATCTCAACTCGTTTATGACTAAGACTTTGATTTCAGACCACGCTGAAGCCGCGACTAAATCCTCTGGCCCTAAGACTGTAAAATCGGCATGTTCTTCAGCTACTTTTCGGAGGCAGTTAAACCTGTGATTATTAATTACTTTTGTTGATTATGATGGGATAAATTCAATGTGGATTCCGTTTCGCACAGATGAGGATAAACTCTGAATATAAATCTCAATATTTTTATGGTGAAATTTTATTTGACAATTTTGAAAGTTATATTCATCGTGAGAGTACTGAACATTTCTATATTGATACTTGCCTATCATTTGCTAACACACATTCTATTGGACTTTCAGGCTTATCTAATATGCCACAACTTTTCTTTACATTTTTATTAGTGTGCTGTGAATCCACGATGCATATTCTTACTGTAAAGGAGAAGAAAAAAAAAATTGAGATTATTGTAATCGTCTAGTTAAATGAACTAATTTTTAATTCATATTGGATTTCTTTTAATCAAGAATAACGAACTTCGTAATTCATATAGGTATATGTATATGGGAATAGTTTAGAGCCGGAATTATCGGTGAAATAGAAAGCGCGGCAATACGCTTTTCAAATGACATATTATACGAATCGCGCGAATATTGTCGGATGTTAAAAAGTCATTGAACCGTATTGAACTGAATTACAAGTTGCGATTTAACTTCCGGTGCGGATATTCGGTATATTGTTAATTCCAGACAATCAATTATACCGAATTTCCCAGTGAGCGAAAATTTTTTTTGAAATAATTGACCCGATTAAAATTCAATTTTTTTTTTATTCATTCCAGTAGATTAGCTCTTCTATCGTTTCGAAAATACTCATACATGTATTAACGAAATGATAACATTCCATCGATTCGTTTATATTCTCAATTTGAAATTGAACTAAGCCTATGATAATTCAAACATAGTAATTTAAATCAATTGATTCCATAGCTCGCAAGTTCCATTATAGAAAAATAAAAATTTTCAATTTCAAAATTCTCTTTTTGAAAAACATTTTTTTTTTTCTTTCATTGAATTTCGTATGTTAACAATGGTATACTATTCTATGGGTATATGTACCTGATTAGTAAAAACTATAATACGACAAGGAATGCATAACAAAAAAAAAAACTCGTAATATATCCACCGTTATCATAAATCAGCAGACCTCATATGCAAACAAGTTTTATCACTTGCACATATGTATATGCTGTACGAATTGAAGTTCAAACGAGTACAGAGTTATGCTATCTCATTGACCGCCCGCGATCTTTCTACGTTTTACTTATTTTATTATTTCAGCTCATTATTTGTCAACATAATGAAATCGAACTTCGAATATATCTCAGCTATACCCACGATTTATAAATATATTTTTTTTATCATTTACTTGAAAAAAAATCTACTATTTACACCCGCAATGAGTACCAGGGTATGTTTATGCATACTTTCAAAAAAAGTCCTTGCATAAAATCTCAATTGACTTTAATGTCAATATAACGTTATGTGCAATTGAGCGATACATCATAAATTTAACGTATTACAGCAGACCTTTGACTTATTTCCCATTAGCAATATACGACTGTAGAGAGGCGGAGTTTATCGACGTATACTATAGTGCAGTTCCGAAAACTAATTAAATGTACTACCGGCAGTTGACTAAAAATAAATCCCTGTCGAGTGCATCACACGCATATGCGTACCTTACATTAGAACATTAGTTTCATAAGTATTAAGTACATACAAAATATACGATCATCTAAGCATGTTTTTTCTTGCTTTTATGAGATATCATACTCGTTGGCCTTGCCATTTGCTGTATATTATTCCTCAGCGAAAGTCGAAGGATTTGGTAGTTAGTCTTAATATTCACGGACATAATATTAACTAAGTTGTAATAATAAGATGCACTACAATAATCCTCATTCACGATTATCGTATGCTTAAAGTCTATTTTTTTAGTAACCGCAGATATTCTTGGAATGTGGGTGATATTAGCTCGTCGATATTTTTCCGTATTTGATCTCTCTCACGTTATGATCTTCGATTCCATGGAATAGCAAAACAGTGGGAGGAAAATTCTCAGAGATTATAAACATTGCTAGCTGCTACATACGTATATCAGTCAATTAGTCACTGCGTTGCCACGGCAACTTTAGAACGGAAATTCAAAGGTTACCGCCTACAAAACCCCTGGATTTATGCTACTCAATACGCAAAGCGCCCTTTGAAGGGACGTCCTTAGATATGAGATGCACTATAAACTTATTTGTGATATAGTTAAATGTCGATAAGTACGCTGGGATTTTAAACTATCGATAAATTCTGCTGTTTAATGAACAATAATAGTACTCTTTGTTTTTCGTACATATAGCTTACATTTATCTCCAGCGACGATGTCTTGGTAATAAAACGTAATAAGGATGAATAAAGCCTGCAGCGATTTCCTCCACCGCATTTTCACGATTTTTATCTGTGTCCTTTTTGGTATACAAGAACAGCCTTAGAAACTATAAATTATAAACTTTTTTCTGTGATTATCGATAATAATGTCAATGAAATAAATCTCGCATGCTGTTTATGTACGAGGAAAAACTGTAATGGAGTAATGGGAAACACGTAGAACTAATTAGTCGGCGTTTATGATTAACGCGTGGAGAATCACGTGCTCAAGATCACAGTGCATATATAGCTCATCTGATTATGCTGACAAATTTGTCCTCGCCCTTCCGCAACCCCATTTTAATAATAATTACGTTTTTAACGAAAAATATTAAGGCGAAAGTTGACCAAATGGATCGTTAAGTTATACGAAAAGGAGGTAGAGAAAATAACGCGTATAGTCCAGAATACGATACGTCCTACCACCAACACGGCGAACAGAGACTGACCCAACACTATAACCGACCATCCGACAAACGGATAAATTCACAGACGAACACACGCTTGTATTATAGTGTGTAGTTCTCAGACTCGATTGAGCCAAGAATTCCGGCTGAACTTGAAAGGCCCACATATATAAGAGATTTTGGAGGGAAGAGTTTCAGCGGCGTATTCAGTCGCTCTTACCTTTCACTCCGTACTCTGATTATTTTATTTTTTATTTTTTTTCATAATTCTACTTTCGAAATGAGAATTAATTATCCTGAAGGCATTGGCGCAGAGTTTAAGGCCAAGCAAACAAATATGCGCTTGACCTTAAGCCCGCTATTTTTTATTCTATATATGATTATAGAGCCAAAATAAACTAAACCTCGCATATATAGGAGATGAAAAATTATTGCGAAGAGATCGCAGGCATGACATCGAGGCATCGATAGAAAATTATGAATAATTCATGTGCTTTAATTTTTTTTTATTTAAACTAAACATCTCAATTTTTATTCGAAACTCTTGCGTCTATGGCTAGTTTTCATTTTGCTAAAACGCGTTGATTTCCACTTGTTTATCAATGCTGTATTCTCATTCCGGCCAGGGACGTGGATATGTGAAAATTTTGACCTTGTGTAAAAACGTAATTAAAGAAGTCCGTGAATCAATGGGAAATTTGTTTAGCTTTTAAATAAAACACCCCAAAGCGATGAAAACCCCGAAGGAAGAAAAAAACTATTTTTTTTTCTTGTTTTGGGTAACTTCAAAAGCTTAAAATTGATGTTCTGACGATCAGATTGTTTATCTCGTTGCAGAGCAGCCTGATACAGCTGCTTTCGATTCTCCAATCTTCTTCGATTTTTAAAAACAAATTCTCTTCAATCATTATAGTACGAACAACAAGTAAATCGCCAAGTAATTTGAATGATAATCCTCATTCGTCAGTGCGCATATAAATAATACAGATTTATAGAAAACAGTTATAATCTGCGGCAGACTCTTTATTCTCGTAAAATGTTCGCCAATAAATAATAATTTATTCATTGCACGTGAAGAACTAAGATGCTTCGTATTTTCGAAGCGTTATTTTATATCCGTATACAGGAAAAAGTTCCGAAGGTTGGAGGTTTCAGGTTCGATTAACGCCTGATTTCCATCTGCAAATAATATTTCTTCACTGATGTATCGTGAGGTATAATTTATTACGACATACAGGACTGACGTAGAATGCTTATGACTGCACTGCATATTAAATGTCATAATTCATTATTACGACATCATAGGATCTTGTATATGAGACGGTAAAAGAAAAACACGATAAGTAGAACAAAAATTCTTTACAAAATCTTGCAAAAATTGATATTAAAATGACCTCAAAATAGACGACAAAGTCGAGTAATTTTGGTATCCTGGACTCGAACCCCGCATTGTATTCTAATGGATAATAATGATAACAATGATACAACTGCAACGGTACAAGTTGTATGGTGTAACTATGATACGGACTTGCGCGGGACCATAATTATTCCGTTTCAACCGTATAGTAAGACCGCGTTGTTTGAGCGCTATCGAGATCAGTAGCGTGTATTACTACTGTACGAAATACCATCTATAAATATAACAAGAACCGCTTGCTAACATTTCGAGTAGCATTAGTACCAGTGCATGTAATATAAAGTGTATATATTCTATAAATAGTGAACGGGGGGAAAGAGGCGTGTAAAACAACTCGATGAATAAAAAAAGGGAGTATATTTATTGTTACAATGCCTGCAAAGTACATGTTTCATTAATTACAGACTATAATATACTATAGTAGATCTTTTCTGAATCGGAAAAGCTTTACTGGCTTCGATAACTAATCGTTGATGATAATTAAAGGCAATAAGAGCCACGAGAAGACACCCGTTGCAACTAGTAGCCACCAACTGATGCCCAAAGTCCATAGTCGTATACTTAATTATACAATTAAAAATCCCTCGCCTTCAATGATATTATGTTCAACTGGACTCGTCGATGTTCGGAGTAGGTCGGTGAAATTCGGGACGTGTTTTCATGCCGTTCATGCATACATAGCCGCGCCACGAACCGCACGTGGCTTTCCACTGTCGCAGTGTAACCATCAACTTCTCCGCACGTATACGTGCGTTAGCCACACTACGATGTTCCGTTAGCAGTGTAAACATGAACACATAGACAGTGCGTGCGTTGCCAGAGACAGTAGTACATTCAGATATTGAAGAAATTCCACACTTTTCGAATCCTGTTAAAATAGCGGAATTCTTTTTCATACAATAACCGGTAATGTGTGTAATTATATGATCACGTATCATTGTAATGCGCTTCGTTCTCTCGAGCTGAACTGCCAGTATGAAGTATCACTGTCAAGCTTACAGCAACGACACAGAATATTTGAACTCCCAAATGAACGAAGGATGAACAGAGCTCAACGTGCGGTGAGGTTAATTCCTGCATTTTTCATTTCGTATTTCGCAATACTTTGCCGTAGCTGTAATTGTTGTGTTAATTATATTTGACACATATTTACATATGCCCATACTGCATAATATATTGTTTGTGAACGTGTCGATTGGGTAACGTAACTGCCACACCTTTCATTATAAATAAAAACAAACTGTAAGAATGTTGGATTTTACTTCCGACACGAGACGTACGTGAGTAAATGTGCTTACGGTATTGTTTACCCACGTTTTAGGGTGAACCATACATCCGAAAGTACACAATGTCCAATCCTCTAGCTGCATCTTACGCTCAACTCTGCACACTATCTTATCTTACGTGACAATTGAAGACTCACTCCGTTTAGCAAACATTATGATTATTACATACAAGCTGCTACACTAGCAGCACGTGACGACAAGAATATAATTCGACTAGATATATACACAGACGATTAAAGATCAATACATGATTTTACATTTTCTTAACCTACCGCGGCGTGTGGTAAAATTACGGTGTGGTTATAGTGCGCAAGGCATAGACCTCAATGCGTCTGCGTGCATTTCCGGTTGAACCGGTAAAGGTAACTACAAGTCAGGTTTGGAATCTTTTAGGACATTGGAATCCCGCCAAACAAGTGCAAAGGCCTTGTAAACTGAAGTAGCAGGTAGATCGAGGTTGTAGGGATAATTAAGACCGTTATGAGTTTCACTGGAGTCTAAAAGCAGATAATTTCTTTCAGAACCCTTCCGTTATTTTTAAGGTAAATCTGAAATTCAAATACGAAAACGAGACAAGAACAAAAGTGTTAAAACATGATTCCTCTACGTCTACGATGTAACACAAGCCATGAAACATTGAGACCCATGAAGTAATTACACCTACATCGCGATGTATTTCTATTCATTTTTACAAATTCCCACAGGAACATGTGCATTTCTCCCTCTCTCTACTTTGCATAAAATCTACTCTACTATATTCTCGGTTCACCGTTAGTTACCTCTCATTTCCTGGCGGCCCCGAATCTGCTCGGCAAATTTCAATTGGGTTTCCGCAAGGGCCATATATCTATATAACAGTTAAACGGCCTTGCTAAGGTTATTCAATGAGTTAAAATACGCTATAGGACAAGGTTTCTTCAAGCTCTCAAGGCCGTGAGGTCTTTAGAATTTATGGGGGATCACTATATGTGGAAAGGAAAAATTCCAAGGGCAAAAGTCTCTGTGCGAAAAGTTTGCGCGTGGGTGTTTTTGTATACCGCCTATATGAAAATTCGGAAATTATCGAACTGTACAAAATCTCATAAACTGTATATTTCAGTAGGTAATTGCATCGTACATTAAACCTTCTTTCGTTTTTGTTACGAACTTGCTTACTGCAGTGCTCCAGTTCTATTAAATTATTGAAAAGGTGCCAGCTATATACGATTTCAACGGATTTAAAGTGCACAACAAAATCCATAAGAGTTGTATGCATGGAGAATTATCATTTGCCCTATTAGTTTTCACGTTTGTGCTTCAATATTACGCTTGAGCTTAATTGAGTAAAGATCAAATTCTGTAATAAACGAATGATTAGAAAATTGAAAGCCGCTTATTAAAATCTCGTTGCTCAATTATGGGGTTTCAATTTAATTAGCTTTGATCATATTCGGCAAGTCATACATAATCACTTGTATTCTAGTTTCCACAGTAATTGGAATGCTTGGTCTAGAGCCATATGATTCAATTTTGTAATTAAACCGAGCCGGAAACTCATTCTTAAATTTCGACAATTTCAGGAACCCGCGAGTAACCACAAATCCAATATAGAATATCACATTATACGCGATAATTCGACCCTGTGTATAATATATTATTAGATAATGATAAGATTCCATGCTGATTTGATGGACCGATTTCACCATTATGTAATACGAAAATCCTAATACGTATATAGCTAGTGGTATAACATTTTATACCACTTGGTATACATACTATTTCATAGAAGTTAAAATCTATTGAATAGAAGCCCCATACAGAATCTTGAAATTATTGCTATTAGCTTTATCGCAATAAAGATACGATCTTCGAGATTAGATAAAATCATGCGTACATGATGAATGCTCTCGGTAGATAATAGCGAACTAATATACTTATGCGTCCAGATAATTCGGGCTTTCAATCGCTCTAATTTACAGTCTCGTATAGTTTGTTTAGTAATTTTAACTGATCACAATGGATAAAAATATATCAAACAATCATAGCAGGGAGAATAATATCAATTGTTACCATTCAGTCATTATCGCCGGTTTTCATGGACCGCAAATACAATTCTGTTTAATTCAACTTTTAGCTAATAACTGAATGGGAAAGGGATATCGAGTTTTCATTCTGACCCGAGGGCAGCATCTTCTAGCGACTATTACATATCAGTCACCATCCCATTTTGGCTGAATAAAAAAAACATTTACCTATAAGAATACAGGAAAAAAAGCCAACCGAAAAATGGCAAAGTTCAAATTGAATTATCAGCAATTACCCGTCAAGGCACATTTCTTCTTCTTCATGGCCGGTACGTATGAATATAATTAAACGAAAATTCGATTCTACATTCATGCTTCCAGCCATCTATGCGTATCGATCATAGATTCATACGGATTCATACATTATTTTAGCCATGGGACCGATTTTACCGTTCCTACCAGTTTACGGAAAACAATTGGGCGTATCGCCGGTTGTGATGGGCAGTATAACTGCGATATTACCGATACTATTTCTGATAGCAAAACCGACGTTTGGTCTACTGGTCGATTACTTCCGTCCTTGGCGAAAGACCCTATTTATGTCTTTATTAGCAACCACAAGCGCTGCATATATATCCCTTTACTTCCTCCCAGTACTTCCAGCTCCTATTTTACCTGAGGATAGTTTTCGCGGAGTTTTTTGTTCCACAATCGACGTCTGCGATTCTGAGGTCCGTAATGACTCCGAAAAATATCATATAAAATCACGCGTCTATCTAATTTTCATGTGAATACAATTTAATATTTCAGATAGTCAAAGAGCCCGACACATGCTTTTCCGGCAGAAAGATTCATTGCAATTGGACATGTTTAAACGGTTTTAATTTCAGTCAACCAATTTATTTCAATAGTTATCACAGCGGGGATTTATCCCGTAATTCAACCTGTTTGTTAGAGGTTGATAATAGCAATAGTAAGAACGGGATATCTATAAACAATACTGAAGTACAGGATTGCAGTACAAACATTTCTGACACTATTTGCGACGTGAAATGCGGAAGACTTGAGGATGACATTGAGCTGAATAACTGTCTTTATACTTCGGCTACTTTCTGGGGATTCGTGATACTCATGTCCCTCGGAAATATCGGATTTAACGTCTCCAACTGCGTCAGCGATGCTATCTGCTTCGACGTTTTAGGCAAGTATCTTTTTACTACCCCGCATTTTTTAAAAATTTTTTCAAACAACTTTTAGCTCTTTAAAGTATCTCAGGTAGGTATAGCTCCAATCGTGACCAGGAAATGGTAGTGTTTATGGATGATTATAATTTACAACCGCATTATACCATAAATAGTACGTATCTATATCTAATTCAACAGTACTCTGAAGATAATGCTATCGTGAACAGAGAAAATTCTTCACATTACAATGTAGGTATACCTGCATCGTTACATGATCAAAATCATGAAGATGATTGATCGAGCACAACAGATGTGTGTATTATTCGAAATAGAATTCAAAACTAACAATGCAATATTAGTTAGTTATAAAGAGGGTATAGAATTTTACCTCAAACATCTCCTAGTTTACTTTAAACATAATGGATTTGGGTCTGAAATAAATTCCAGCTTTTTTTAAATACTATTTCACCCTATTGAGACGATATTCGTATGTATATTCGTAGGAGAAGATGGGCAGATGGGATATGGAAGACAAAGAGTATGGGGAACAATTGGATTCGGAATCTCAGCTTTTGTCGCTGGTTTAGCGGTAGATTCTTGGTCTCAGGGTGAGATCAAAATATACACACCCGCCTTTCTCCTCGTATTCGTTTTTTCTTGCTTTGATCTTATCTGCTGTACAAAGCTGGAGGTGAGAAATATCCAGAGTTTTATGACTAATTTACTTTATCAGGGATGATGAAGAAATTTTATAAACTGTCTTTTAATTCTTACATTCATTGGGTGATAGGAATTTTCGATAAATCAAATCAGATTCATAGAAGCAAACAATGATTTGTTATTATCACTTTTTTTTTACAGCTGCCAATAATGTCAGGGTCTGAAAGCATCGTTAAAGACGTGTATAAACTTTTACGTCTCAAGCCAGTTATGATATTCCTGTGCTTTGCAACTTTGGCTGGAATTTTGGACAGTTTTATAATCTACTTTTTATTTTGGTCTGTACTTTACCCTGTGTATTCAATATTCATAATATGCTATCTAACAGGATAAAATTCCGATCCCTTTTTACATTTAAAATAGTTTGAACATTTGAATCATTCGATAATTAGTAAATGACTATCAAAGTCAAAGAACTGCTCTCCTATCAGCTGTGGTAGATTAAAATAGATTATTTGACTATCTAGATGTGTTTTATATGTATACTTAAATCTAGTATACATAAGAGAGATATAAATTTTAAACAGGTATCTCGAGGATCTTGCAGTAACGACCGGAGATATGACTCAAATTAAATTAATCGAGGGCTTAATTGTAGCAGCTGAAACTTTAGGAGGAGAAGTTATCTTCTTTTCTCTATCTGGTAAATTTGAATCTCCTTATTCTGATTATATCATATATGTTAATCTACCCTTCTCCTTTTCACACATATTTACACAAATTTGTTTTGCACAAATCCAGGTAAAATATTGAAGAAAATCGGATATGGATACAGCTTTGTTTTCTGTTTCTTCTGCTACTCGCTTCGACTCGGTCTCATATCTCTGGCACCAACACCTTGGTGGGTAATTCCAATTGAATTCTTCATGCAGGGTCCAACATACGCTCTTTGTTACACAACTATAGTCGCTTACGCGAGTGCTGTATCACCACCTGGGACCTCTGCTACTGTTCAAGGCATAGTTGCTGGAATGGATGATGGCTTAGGTAAGATATTCATTTTTATATACAATTACAATTTCCCTGTAATTATTTCTTCAAAGTCTATTTTTTATTTATCGTTCTAAGGATTCGCTGTCGGAAGTCTGATGGGTGGAATTTTATACAAGCGATTGGGTGGTGCTCAGACACTAAGAATCTTCTCTAGTCTTGGCGCAGTATCTTCTTTAGCTTATTTACTGCTACACCTGCTATATCTAAAGAATGTATTGCCAAAAACAGGTAAATATATCATCGTTTAGTTATTCAGCATCACAATTTCATTTCTTATTGATTAATTTTCATTCCTTCTTTCTATTTTACAGTTCAACGAAAGAATATAGAATACAAAAGCCCTAAGGAGGCCACATCAAGATCTAGCGATCAAGACGATAAGGAGCAGCCAGTTTTATAGCAATTGACAATCAACCGTTACGTATCCCGTGACTGATGCATATTATAATATAAATTGAGTTATATCAACGACTGACGAAAATATATTTTACTATAATAATTTAGTTGTTAGATATTCATATGGTTTTTATTGTCGCGATGAAATGAGGCTGTGATTCCATACTACTGTATGTTTCAGTTTTTTTAATAGTTTAAGTATAAACGATAAGACTAACTCTTTTGCCATTTATATTTTATGCATAGTTATATAATTAGTGTTATTTACATATCATAAGTTTATACAATAATGTATAATTTACATAATAAAAATACGCGTGCACCTGCTCATATTCATTTTTTCCTAAAAGGTACGAATACGAATTCTTCTTTCCTAGTAACAAAATGAGTTATCGCATTCTGTCTAATAGCTTTACATTCATACAACTACAGTAAATCTTCTTCTAAACAATCTCAATTTAAATAATTCAAGTCCAATGGTTTTACATACAATTTATTAGATTTCAAATATCTGTCGGGCTTTTCGCTGATCTGGGGATTCCCCGTTCGCAATAATAGAAATACCTAGTCAAAGCGGAAATACGTTATACGTTAAAAATAAAATGACAGATGTCTTGCATCTGGACGAATTACCGTCTGACGTATTGATAATAATATTTGATTTTTGTCATGCATTTGATTTGGTTCGCCTCAGTGAGGTGTGCACACGGTTTTATGGTATCGTTAAGAGCGACGTGTGTTGGATTAAAAAGAGTAAACAGGCACTGGTGACAAATCAATCATCAAAAAGATTTCGGGAAAGGTAAGTGAGGTTATGTCACGTGGTCAGACTAATACACATCTTCAAACAATGAATATAATAATACGATAATTGTGAAATAGTATATTATCCGAGCTTGTGTATAAATAAACTATGTATAAATATCAGCTTATCATTATATCATTCGTATTAATTCTTTCAGTAATATGAAAATATTTCAGATGTCACAGCCTACTGCCGTTACGAAACAAATGGCACGTATCTCAAAACTGGAAAGATGGTAAATATTCAAAACGAACATATCTGACTCAAAGAACAAAGCTCATGCCATGGCTACAACTTACTGCTAATACTTTATGGTGGGGAGCCGGCACACAGATACTTGGTTTTCGTCGTGTTGCTAGATTCAATCCAGTCGAACCAATATTCAAAATTGACACATCTAATTCTGATGTTTGTAGATTTGTAGTCAAGAATTGGATAGTTCTAGGCGGATTCAGGTATCATAAATATATCTCAAACAAAAATTTCAATATCACCATAACTTAAACGCTTGTCAATATTTATACTAAAATATTATCGCATTTCAGAGATGGTAGCATACGATGTTGGGACGGAATAACAAATGAGGAAATATTTAACACACAAAATGCTCACGCCTCTGATGTTAATGCAGTAGATTTGACCTCAGATGTGATAATCACCGGTTCTAGGGACAGAACCGTCAAGGTTATTAAGTTTTAATTTAGTCTCTTGGATCTAAAGATTTTTTAGAATAAAATTTTCATAAGGATTAATGAATGTACCTAACACCTAAAATATATCTTAATTTTATTACTGTTACAGATTTGGCCGACTAGGATAAACGACAACAGTTTACCTCTAACAGCAATTAATTTATTAGATAGGATATGGTCTGTAGCCGCGGACCCTACAGGTCTTACATTCTGTGCTGGCTCAGCTGGGAATAACAACGTAGCACCACTTCATATATTCGATGTAGAATGGTAGAGAATTACCTTTATCATAAAATAGCAAACATATTTTAATTTTTATACTTTTTCTTAGTGGTACAGAAGTCAACATATTCAGACAAAGGTGGAGGCGGGGTGCCGGTATCTTAGATATCGTATGGAATGATCCTCAGACTCTTCTCACTTGTGGTTATGACACATGTATCAGAAAATGGGACCTAAGGTACGGAATTCTAAGAATTCTAAGTCTCAATAAAACATAAAATCGTCTCTTGTTATGTTAGATTGTTAATTCTGTTGTTGTTATTGTTTTATTGCGTATCTCCTCATATTCGATCATTATACAGATCCGGAATCTGTGTAGGAGCCTGGGCAGACCCAACAGATGCAACAGTTTATTGCTTATCAACAGATTACAGATACACGATGATATCAGGGACTCAATTTAACGGAGAAGCTGTGCTTTGGGATCAAAGAAAATTCAAATATGTACAAGTGGGTATAACAAGTGATGATTCTTACTGTAAATAATTAGCGTACTACTTTTATTATTTTTTGTTATAATCTATACATCTCGTTTATTTAGATGTATCAGCATCGCTGCTCCAGCCCCGTTTATAGCATATCTTTCGATAGCTGTTACCTGTATGGAGCAATGGACCAATGCTTGTTTCAATTGAAGTTCTCTGGATATGGATACCAAGAAAAGAATTATCGCGATTTATTCTAAAACTACAATAAATCAAATATGAGACATCGAACTGCTAGAAATTATCTCAAAATCCGATGTGTGAACGTGTGTGTGCTTACAGTGCGATTTTCGTTCTTTTTCTGAATTCATTTTTGTAAATATGTACACAGAATTTATAATTTTGGCAATTTGCTGCACAGTCATAGAATGTCATTTATTCTTGTTTTGCTTAAACCTCTGCACGTAACCATATTGATTTTAATAAATAAATTTTGATCTCAGGAATATGCGTGAAAGAATATTATTTATTCCCACTTATTCCCAGCTCCTGAAACTATTCATTCATTATTGAAATAACGCTTAAATAAACAGAACGAGTACTCCTAATTATTCTGTTTGATTATTCTAAGCCCTAAACAAACAGTGCATTGCTGGCCTTGGTTTATTTTAAAGCATGATATAAGAATATTGAAAAGTCGTAAAATGACGCCTCAGATATATGTTTATATTTGAATTTTTCCGCGGATTTCATAGCAGCGAAGTATTTCAACTTCCGTTTCAACGATCTGGACAAATCGAAATGGAATTGGACTACTATCTAGAATTCTCTAGATTTTTAGGAATTTAGAGACGTCTTAGGTTGGCTATCTTGTTCAAGCATTTTCGATATCTCATATCGATATCCATTGGTGATATGCTTGAATATTTTCGCGGCGTACAGTCAAGAACTTTACTGTCTAGTTTACTTCTCTGCTGTATTAAAACAAACTTTTCTCATAATAATCCCGGGGCATAACAAACGGCTGAATATATTTATCAGTGTCCGATTCATAATACGATTGCATAGTCTTTCAGTGTATAATTTGTGTATTCATAACATATCGTAAATAGTAGCTGTGATCGCAATCAGACTAGACACTGATACACACGCTTGATATACACGTGGTACGAGGAGACGCCTCACATGACTCGGGTTCTTCGTTCCGTAAGTAAAAAGTTTCCGGTGTACTAATATCTTTTTATCATCAGTTTTTTCTTTTTTCAATTCTCGTTATTCGCGTTAACCTTTCAATTATCTATTTAATGTATAAATTGCTAGTTTCTCTAACGCGAGTAAATTATTCTAAACAGAAACGTAGTGCAATCGGTTATCGATAAAGCACCCAAATCCGCGAGCAAACCTATGCAGATTTATTTTTGTCATACTGTTCCGTGTATTATCTTTTCTCAAAACACGGGATTATCACATGGCTGCAACTACGTCTACGACTCTCCGTTCATTGTCTCATTTTTCGGTAAAAGAAAAAAAACATAATAAGAATAAGTCATTGTACAACCTTGTTGCTTTGTTGATTGTTTTGACTGTGGGTCATTCGACATGGGTTTCTATACCTTCTATACTCAGTTGGTTAAAACTCCTTTCTTCATGATGAAATATATTTTTAATATAAATATAACATTTATATCTAAAAATTTTGTCAGATTCTAAGTAATTTTCCATACGCAAATTTTCATCTGCTTTAAATTTAGAAAAGAAATTGCTTTTTCACAGGAAGAAATAAAGAGAACATTTCTATTTGATCCAATAAAGAATTTCAACAAATTGATTCGGGAATCAGCAATGTGAAGAAAATTGGTAGGTAAACAATTTGTAAACTGATTTAGTTTGGTTATTATGCAGAAAAGAACAAATCCATGTATCATCATAGCAGAACACTACCAAAAGCACATTACAGTGTCTATAATTTTCATAAAAATACATTAATTGATGAAAAGAGAAAAAAAAGACAAGATTATAACACATCTAATCAGAATTTCTGAAACCATCAATTTCATTCATCATCCCTGTGTTCTATCATTGTTGAAAAGACGCTCAATCTTGAAGTACTTGCATAGTTGTAATTAATATATATTTTTACACCCAAAAATTAATCACATAGTATATTATACCGTTGTTTTGAAATGATTTATGACTATTTTTTTTTAATCTTCTGATATTTTTTATCAATTTCTATCAATATTTATTCTATTCAGTTCCATTTCGTTCAAAGTTTACTTTTCTATATCAATTCTCCAGCTCACACTGTGCACCTGAATTAAAAAATGCAATATTAGTAATGAAACGACAGTGTTACATATTCTATACATTTTGTGCCAGCAAGAATATGCCTCTATCAATTTTAGTATCAATTGATTGTTATTTCTATTTTAACAAATTTGATATAATTTCATAATTAGTCAAATTAGTCAAATTGATAGCAATATACGAGCGAGACATAGTTAGATAAATAGCCATAGCTTTGGCTTTGATTAAACCATTCACAGTGAAATGAAACTTGTTAATATTATTCAGCATTCCTTTTCACCGCAACACATGGAATTCTAAAAGCAATTTATGTTCCTATCATAGAAATTGTTTATTCAAATCAAAGTCGAGTTCTTATTCATTTGATTGGATTATATTTTGATATAGTTTTATCTTTACTGTTGTGCCAAGCATGATACAGCATTAAAATTTTGAATGATTAATAATATTGATGCCGTTTTTCTTTAGCCGAACCAAGTTGATACCAGTAAGGTTCGGTAGGAGTCTTTGGTCATCAAAAAGCGTGAGGGTTTAATGACGGTGAAGGAAGAAGACCAGTAACTTACTCTCGAGTTATAATTTGGATAAGACTTTGGATGGACAGTTTGATCGAAGGTTCAAACTTGGTAAAGAATTAGAGAAGAGCATTAACAAACAAATAAAGCCATGCCAAAACGCAAGAGAAAATGCTCGCTTCTACGAAGACGCAGATTGGTAAAAAAAAGAACGAACCATATAGATGAGACTGACGATTCACCTTTAGCAACTCACATAGAAATTGATTCGAAATCAGAAATGATACGACCAAACACGAAAGATGTAAGTGACATAGCTGAAGCATCAACAGAATTAGCAATAGACACAACAAAGATGAATGATTATGCTACAAGTGACGCTAGCGATATATCCATAGGTCAGCTGTTACAAAAAGTTGATGCAAGAATAGCAAAAAAGAATCAAACACGCATACCTAAAAGCAGACTGCGGAAAACACTCGTCAAATTAGAACCAATAGCGATTAACGATAGTTCTGAGGGTAAGAATAAAGACATACCTTCCGCACCTTCCGCACCTAAAGTACAAACGGATTCAATAGTGAATAAATTTGAGCCAAAAGTCAGACGTAGAGGTAGACCTAGAGTCAGAGCACAGAAAACAGTAATAATATCAGAGGAGATTGTGGTAGATAATAGTCCCACATGTGAGACAGGAATAATATGCGTCGACAGTTGTATGGAAATTGATCCAGTATCAGAGAAAGCAAAGCCAATAAAAAAACGCACACGCAAGCCTAGAAATGAACAGCGACAGTCACCTTCTACATTGAAGGCAATGGAAGTAAATAATAATCCTGTATGTAAGACTGAAGATATAGCCTTAGTCAACGAGATACAAACTGATTTGGTGAAGGAGATATCTGAACCAGCAAACAAGCTTACACGTGAAGCAGAAGGCAGCCCACCAAAGAAACTGATATCGTCAGTGCCAATGGACATAAATATTAGTCCTGGGAGCGAGAACAAGGATAAATCTTCAGCAACTCAAGTACAAATTGATTCAATACCTGAGATAACAAAACTAAAAGTTAAACGCACACATAAATCTAGAGGCGAAAAATTGAAGGTAAAAATAAAACCAGATGTAATGGAAACAACATGCTACCGCGTGCATGAAACTAAAGATACACCCCCAGAAAATGAGAATGTAAGTAAGATGGTAACAACGGTTGAAATCAAACCTATTCCAAAAAGACCTAGAGGCAGACCTCTTAGAAATTCTAAGACATTGGAGAAAATTGGGATGGATAATAATTTGGCAAAAACTGCAGAAAATTTTACTGAAACTGGTGCGGTTTCAGAGACATTAGAGGCAAAAAATAATCAAATTGATAATTCAGAAGAAACATCCCAAGGAGCTCAGCCCAGATCAGAGTCAAATGTAATAGATACTGCGAAAACAATTGATGATCATGTAGCTGGAACAAAAAATTTATCACTAGAGAATCATAATCTTATTTGCTCAATTCCCGAGACAGTTAAAAATAAGTATCCGTTATTTGAAAAAATATACCAGCCAAAAGTTTTACTCTGGAATATAGCTCACGGTGAGAAACTTCCACTTGAACAAAAAGAAATGCTTTTAGGAAAAAAACAATCTCAGAAGAATCGTAGTCTGGAAATTGTACCAGATTCATCGATCAATCAAAGTATAGAAGAATTAACGTCACATGACGTTATCATTGCATCCTCTAAACTTGTGATGAAAAACGATGAATCAATTAAGAGTATTTCAGGTACCAGTGCCTGTGAACATTCAAATACTGGAAAACGCAGGGGGCGGAAACAGAAAGAAATAAAAACTGAAGTAAAAGTGTTCCCACCAAAGAAACGGAGTGAAGTACACACATCAAAGTTATCAGTGCGAAGCTCGGGAATGAACTCCCAAAGTGCAAGTGGGACCGATGCCTTATCTTCGTTGGGAAATGAGGAATTCAGCATTGACCACAGATGTAGTCCCTCGACTGGACTATCTTTAGAAGAAGGCAGCCTAACTATAACTCGGCACAATGATTTTGAAAATAAATTGAAACAATCTATCAGTCCGCCCGAAGAAGAAATTGTAATGTGTTCCCTGTCTGACATCATAGAATTAGATGTCCCCTTGGATTTGAGTATTCGTAATTCAGAGAAATCCATAAGTAATAAATCCGACTTCTCTAAACCTAGCAATAATTCCATTGGTGATATTTGTTCTGGAACAAAGAAGCGCCAATTGCTTGATACGAATGTGCATAATGTTGGATTTGGTAGTTCAACTTTCCATGTGACAAACCTTAGCACATCTTTCACAGAAATTGAAGATGGTGTCCACCTTGCGGTAACCGAAACCGTTAGCAAACCAAGTAAGAAGATTGATACCTGCGTTAGGCGAACCCTGGAAAAGTATGAATTGAAAGATGAAAAGCCAACTATTCAGCATTCATTCAAAGCACAATCAGCAAATCTTCCGATTTCTTTAACAGCCTCAAAACGTGCAAAAAAACGAGCTTTAGAAAAGCCAGCAAAACCACCATCCAGAGATGCGTTGTCATTGAAAGTATCAATACCTGCTAAACATTATTTTAACAAACGACATGCAATACGCGAAAAAATAGAAACGGTTGTTAAAAAAAAAAACCCAGCCCTCGAGAAGGCACAAACGAAATCTCACGCTATCAATAAGTTGAATGAGACTGATCATCAAGAAAGCAAAAATGTTACATACCCTATTCCCGATCACAAACCCAGTGAAGTAAATGTAGTGATTGAAGAGCCCCAGACATCGAAAGAAGAAGATACGGATCAAAGTGTTAGATTGCCAACCCCAATGCCAGACATGTGCATATTAGATGACACTGATATCGGTTTTCCAACAGTCTCCGAGAAACCAGCTTCGTTGGGACCTCTATTGATATCGAATGTTAGAAGCCTGCCAAAAATCGTAGTTGATGAGATTCTGCCAAAAGGTACAATAACTTTGTCTTCTTTAAACTGTAGGCCGAGTATGCCACACCAGGCCGCGACTAAAATAGAAAACGATCGGCCCTATTCTTTGAACATAAATGAAATTGGTGAAAGCCATAATATTCGTGAGTTAACAATACACACGCAGAGCACATACACCTCTATAGTCAATCAGAATGTATCACAATCCCAGATGACTACACACTGTTGGAATCAGACACATACATCAAATGATATGGATAATATCAATGCCAGTAGCGATACTATTGAATACTTTCAAGAATCCAGGAATTCGCAAGGCATAAGTAGCAAGAGATTTTCAGAGAACATGAAATCCGACGGTGACAACCAAAATTTTATAGTTGTTGAGCAAACTTTTGATTCTACGCAGTTATGGAAAATTTGTCCTGAACTAGAAAGCTATTTCAGTAATGACGATGTTATCAATAATAATAATGAGGGCAGATCGTCAAATTTCAAGGCGCTAGAAACTGTAAAAACTAATTGCAATAATAACACAGTTTTGACTGATGTAAAAATGGATACTGAAGAAAATTTAAATAATAGCACAGATCTACCATCAGATATTGATAGTGTTCCACAACTCACTGAAAATACAAATAACATTCCGAATGTGTTCGATGGTGTCATAGCTGTGAATGTTAATCCTAGTGGAATGGACGTGGAATCATCAGAGTCTATTACCACTAACAATTATGAATCAAATTCAAAAAAATGTCCCGTGATAACTAATCTGACTACTGCTAATCTGAGAAATTTTAACAACATTTCAAACCATCATGCTAAAAGTGGATTGAAATGGTCCACTGAGACTTGCCAGTATTATTCATCGCAAAGTAACAACAAGCCTATGTCAGATTCTGTTATTGGGACCAGCTGCGGAGCAACAGAATCTACTTTGGAAAGTCAAAGAGAGTTTCTTCCAGCAAAGTCGAGAAAGCGTAGACGAAAGTGGATAGAAGATGAGAAGAATGATAATTTGAGACCCGAAATCAGAGAAAAGAGATTAAAACTGAATAGAAACAAATGGAGTATCGGAAGACAAGATTTTGGGAATACAATCAATTTACCGAAACCAAACTTGGCTGACTCAGTTAGTTCTGATAACTCTGGAATTTTAAATGTTGAAAGCACGCAATCATCGAAGAAGATCAGTCATGAAGATCTTAAAGAAAAAATACCAATTGAGAACGAGCTAAATGTTGCTGCAGAAGAGAGCCTGAGTGAATACAATCGTAAACCTAAAGAGCTGGATGAAAAGATGATGGATTATAAGACAACAAATGAGAAGGAGAACATGAATACGTCAACCAAAATTCCTGGAACATCGAAATGTGATTTCGGAACTGATAATCGTCTACTAGGCGAGCTTCGTATCACCTTACCAGAAAATTTCACAAATGATTATTCGGAGAACGAGATAGATAAGAATGGAAATTTCAAGTCGATTAGCTCGTCAAGTTCTTCATCTTCGCAGAGTAGTAAATCAAGTAGTAATTCAAGTAGTAATTCCGGAAGATCTACTCCGTCAAATACTTCAGAGAAGAACGATCCTGTACAACATGTACAAGATGCAGAGCCTCATGGCAATGAATGCAAAAATAACGAAAAAATTGAAGAAGAGGCGGACGGCGATTGCATTTCGTTATTTGCAGAATCCCTGTTCACAAATATGTGAGTAATGCGAAGTTTTTCTTTTATCTATACTCATGCATCCATAGGAATAATCATGCCACTCTCATATACTGTGTATTACAAATCCTATTTCATGAGCTTATTTTATTCTGTTATTAGCGATCAGGGTACGAATGTTATCAGCCTATCACCTTTATATGTTGGCACAAAAATTTCTGACTACAAAAGATTGTCGCCTATATTTGATGCCGTAAAAAATTCTGACGCCAAAAGTCTATCGCCTTTATTTGATGACGCAAGAGATTCTGACTGCAAATTCCAAGACATGACTGACATTGGTACTTATTTTGACAAAAATGTAGAGGAGTGCAATGAGGCTTATGAATCCTGTGTGCAGGAAGATAACCACACGCATAATACTTCTCGTATTCTGCCCAATTTTTCCACAAATGAACATCATGACAAGATTATCCCACAGCTGGTAGAGCCAAGAGTAAGTCAGCTGAACTTAAGCCAACCGATGCAATCCTTCGGAACTGAACCGTCATACCCTCAGGCAAAAATTCTTCAAGAATCCCACCTCATTGATATTGCATATATTAAGGAAAGACTCGTTGAAAAAAAAGGAACGGTCTCTTCAACTTATGTGGCGAATCTTTTCGACTGGCATTGCTTCACAAAGTTGAGACGAGGTGTGTGTAACAGGGAAAAGTGTAGTTTTCGTCATAGAGTGAGTAATTGCTTCTGAAAATATATTATGTTGTAATTTAAATGAAACAAAAAATTCTATAGCGTAGAACTTGCCTAAACGATGCCAGTATGAATAATTCATATTTATATAATAGTTGGGCCTCAATATGAATGAAATAACAGCGTCATTTCTAACTTTTCTTCTTTATAGCTGACCACAAGTCTGCAAAATCTCGAGGAAAAAGACCCAGAGCTGATTCACGAAGTTTTCGAATTTGCCTTGAGCAAAGGCTTCAACCATTTCACTCGGAACATATATGCCGGAGTCATTATGCGAATGGATTATCCCAATATAGTAATGTTATTTTATAAACTGGTCTGTCGAAATCTCCTGGGGGTGAACCTTGCGAGATGTACAATTGCTGCTGTAACAACGGCTGGTATATCTGTACGGGCGTTTATGACTGATATTGCATACTTGCTTGATGGAAAGAGCGATAGTATAGCAGATTATATCCTGAGAACTGTTGATGGTATCATTGAATCTGGGGCTTACTGGGATACATGTCGCGCTTTACTTATCAGAACGAAACCCTCAAATCTCGTTATTAACAGAGTTATATCCGAATGTATATACAGCGGGGACAAGTTACAGATTGAAGATGTGTATAGAAACTATGTCAGAGGTCTTACAGCGGAGCAAGAATTGAGAATAAATCCCAATCTTAGAAGACAGTTTCATATTTTACTTGTGGAAAAAGATCTAATACGTAAAATTGAGCATCCAACTAGTCAGCCACTCGCAAAGTTTGAAAATGTAGATCCTGATGACAGGATTTTGCGGATTAATGATGTAGCCGAAAGTTATCACAAAAACAGTATTGAAATACCTACTATCTTGTCACCTGACGATACTGTGCATTACAACTATGAAAATTCGTCGCAATTTTCACTCGGACGTAAACAACTGAGTCAGAAATTCAACCTCCAGGAACCTAGTTCTGACGTACTACAATCATTGACAAAAAATCAAGTCGCTAGATCAGATAGTGCAGCAGGCTGCAGTCATAGTTTTTTCAAACGATGGAGAAACTCTGAAACGCTAATCAGTCCTGGGGTGAAACAAGAGCCACCAGACTCAAATATCAAAACTCTGGAATCTGGTGGTGTGAATTCATCCATCAGGTCTTACAAGCTGCACCCGATAGGTGAATATCATTGGTCGAAATTGATATAACACAAAAATAAATAAAGTATAACTAGTTTCAATTATGGAAGAATGTATACGTGTTTTATGTTGACTTTTAATAATTGAGCTATTATATTCCAGACGATTTGCCCCCACCACGTTCAGCGTTCAGAGATCGTCACTGGAAGTTTCACTTGGATATGAACAATTTGAAAGAAGCTTTAAAACATGAAGAATATTCTCTGGCTTTAAAAGTCTTGAATGAATATTCTGACGTGGATCAAACAATCTTTACATCAAGCTGCTATAAGATGTTACGTCAGAACGTAATGGCATCGGCACATCATGTAAGGAACATGATAAAGTTGTCAGGTAATAAACATTTTTCCGCATCAGACTAAATATTCGCTATTCAAAAACCTCATTTTGAATACCCAAGACCGCAATATCAGAATAAAATAATCTTAAAGCAATAAAAAGAAGAAAAGAAAAACCGCATTCAAATAACGATAGAAGTAAGAATATTATCAGGCTTGCAGTGATAAGTATATTAAACGTACTGAAAAATTGTTTAAAACTTCGTTGTTCTGGTAGTGTAAGACGCAACAAAATCTAGCATGATCGTATACTCCCTATATATTCGAAAATGAATATTATTACTCTATTGTCTTTTTAACTGTAATATACTCAGACTATGTATACAATACATTGGTGGTCATCAGGTATAGCTGAAAAATTTGAACAAGTAATTTTTATTAAAAATAGTATACTTTTATTATTTGAAAAATTTTATTAGAATTAATAGATGAATGAATGTACGATTATCACGATAATTAAATATCGTGAGTTCTATTGTCTTGAGATTAGAATAAAAAGAGATGCGGTCTTTCATCAAATCAATATTGAACTGCAGCTGTTCCAAATAGTTTTCCATATTATGGTAGCCGTAGTGAGTAGATAAGCTGTACGATTGATCAATGAATGATTATATTTCTCGACTATATTTTTTTATATGCTGTTATATTTACTATCTCGAATACATTGTATATTTGTCTAGGATTTTGGTGTTTGCCTGCAGATATAACTTTGACTTATCATAGTTTTTGCAAAACTAGCAACAAACTAGATAGTTATATTTGTTGGCTTACAGATATTGTGAATCTCAATTGCCTTTGCTGACTATATAGATTTGAATTATTTTCTTTTTATTACATATATAAGAATTGGCTGAAACCATTTGATTACAAAGTTTACACATTTTGAATAGAATTTGTAATCTCAATTGAATTCTCTGCACATTCCATTGAAAAAAAAATTCCGATACCTTTTACTTATCTATACGTTATAATCAATATTCACATTATTCACACATGTAGATATTACGAAAAATATTTGAAATTGCCCAGTAAGGAGATACGTCACGAATAAGTACTTATTATTATTATTTTTTTTTCTGTTTCTATTGCTAAAATAAACGTATGTTTTATTTTCCAAAGAAAAAGTATATATGATTTATTTTTAGCATTAAATCACATATGATTTCTTTTCAGCATTAAATCACATATGATTTCCTTTTAGCATTAAATCACATATACTGGGCGTAGGTCTTTACATATAGTTATTGATGTATTCAATACGATATAGAAACAGCAATAATTAACTTACAAAAAAAAAAAAAAATGAAATAAAACGGTTCGCTTAATTTCTGATGTATCTATTATCATGTAATGAGGTTTTGTTCAATTAGAAATTAATTATAAAGTACTTAGTAAAGCTTCCAAAAATTAACGCAGCTAATAATAGCCATGCTTGTACAATAATTACATATGTAAAATTTGTATTATTATTAATAAAACTTATTATTCAATAAAACTCCTGCTGTTTTTTCATTTGCCTAACAGTTTTATTTTTGGGCCTTTCAGTCCGGATGGGGGTCAATAATTTCCTGAGTGAAACATTGTTCACCTTTGGAATGTACACGATGATCCAACTGTGTAATGCCAACGCTTGGGTACTTGCGTACAGTTTATTCAAGTCCTTACAATCTGCAAGTTTAACGGAAAAAGTTGCTGCATTTGCTCTAATATCTGCAGAGATATGCCTAGCTAATAGACGTCCGTTGAAGGCTTTCATCATATTAAAACGTGAGTTAATACTCAAAAACTGATTGAATACGCCTAGTTAGTCAGGTAATTCGGACTGTTTTCTTACTACCGTCAACCGGCTTGATGATTGCTACCTTAGATATTTTCTACGGTCGGTAGTTATCTGTGAAATAAAAATTTTTATCACTTTTCATCGTCAAATGAAAAAAAAACCTAATAAAGAAGTATAAGAAACAGTAATAGGTCTACCATTCGAGTTCCGGGTTCTTGAATATTTATCATACATACTCTGTTGCAGAAAATAACATGTTTTGCACAAATCGAAGTAAGTGGAATGTTGCTAGCAATCCAATAGACGAACATATTAGAGTGATGATAATTAATCTATTACTCGATGTTTTATGCCAGAACTATCCTGACTGGGCTTTTTATATTTTCACATACCTCGTTAAGGACCAAACGCGTATTTATCATCCTATAGGTGAGTCAATTTATTTAGAAGAGCGGTTTGATTCACCAGTAATAAATATAAGACTTATTGTTAATTGAAATCTATCGGTTCTCTATAATTCCAGATCTTACTGCATACATAGATAAACTCGTAACGGTTATATTGACTGAAAACTCTCATGATTTAATATCAGACGTAGGGCGAATGATTATAGAAAATAACTTCATGCTAGAGAATTCTGTATTTCAATCTCTAGTCGTAAGCCTATTTCAAATAGACAAAGCTCTATGTAGACAACTTTATCGCTATGGTACATGGCTCGGAGTTTACTCAATAGTATCGGTAAATATTATCAAAAAATGCTCCAACTTATTATTATTTGAAATCATACCTAAGAGTTTTCTATGATATATGTGATAATTTGATGATTACTAGTTAACGCTTCCACTACACATATTAATAAAGACAAATTGGGCGAAAGAAGAAATGTATTTAGTTGTTATGGACTTCTTGGAGAAATTGTCAATGGACATTGGGCCTGCCATTGATCGTATCGGTCCAAATCAATTCACGATACATTTAGTTTTTGAGGTGAGTTCATTGAGGTAATTAGTATGACTGTAATCATCTATAAAATGAAAAATTGTACCAAGTAGTGTGAAGATCCTAAATCTTTGTTCCTTTCTCCTAGTTGGCACCTTTCAAGGAACAGCTGGTCGATGATAATGTTCGAATATGTAACAAGGATGAATTAAAAATGAGTAAAGAACTCATGAAGACTGTTCTTCAAAAGCTATTCACTCCCCCATTGAGAACAATCATTGCAGAGAAAGAAAGATTCATGAAATTACAGAGCCGTAGCGTTGTGAACTATCTGAAATCAATGATGGTATGAGGATATTTTTCAAAATGCGAATCTATTTACGTTGAGAAGAAAAAGGTTGATTTAGTATGAAACTAATCGAATAAAATCAATGGAAAAAGGTGATCAGTAACTGATCCATTGAAGGAGCACTCCTATGTATGTATAATTATTTATTGTTTTATAGAAGAGAAAAGATCATTGGTCTAAGCATTTTATATGTATGTTATATTTTACTGATTTTCGAAAGACGTTGAAAAAAAAAATATAAATATTTATATACTTTTAATCTGCTTAATGTTTATACATAACGTAGTTTCCGATCGAGGAGAAGAAACATCAAGTTTTAATATTTGGAAAGATGTACCTATTTTATTGTACAAAAATATTGCGCTCATAAATTCTATCCATGAGTTGCTATACCCATAAACCAGAGCCGGAAAATGGTAGATACAAATATTGGGATTGGCAAAGACTATATACTTCTAGATCTAACATTACTTTGCCGAAACGCAGGTGTGATCTGATCAATAAATTACCAGATACTCTCATAGTAAGATTTCATAGTTTAATCTTTACATAAATACAACGTTAACATGTAATATTAGTTACCGATGATTCATTTTTTAATACAATTACATCATGTTTTAAACAGTTATCAACGTGTACTTTTGTAAATGCACCCAATTCGGTCCCGACACTTTATTATCATTTTTTATTCCCCATTTTTAATTTTTAATTTTCGGTGATCGTTGATTACTTATTTAGTTTTTTTTTTTTCTTATATACGAGCCAATATCTTAGCCAGTTAAGGTAAAAATAATAAAAACGAGAATAAAACAACAGTTTAAAATCAGATACGTATACGTTTACAGTGCGTATATTAAAAAAAAAAAAAGGTATAATTGAGTTGAATTTGATAACGAAAAATCGAACGCTATTTTCCCACTGTTACTTATATTCGAGAATATAAGAAATTGAATAATACAATTGAGTGTACTGTGGGTACTACAATAGTTCAGTGAAAATTGGACACATTAATTCAGTCGTTTGTTATTAAATTTCCAATTGTATAAATAGTTATTAATAAATAAAAAAATCTTCGATATATCATATTATATGGATAACTATATTTAATATATCAATGTAAATGTATAAATTATTCTGTATGCACTATTCGCATATAACGAATAGCGAAAAGCACATTTTGGCATATTTTCGTTGAATAAATTACAAAGTCTAGTCAAATTCCGGAATATCATCGAAGGAATAACCCGGCACTTTACGGTGCGCAAGAATCGCCACTCTAACATGGTATGCTCCAGGTATGAACATTAGAATTCCAAGAATTATCACTGGCCACATGCGATCTCCGTACTGCAACAAATAAAACAATATTACAACTTGATATCTTATCAGATTAGAAAACCTATTAAAAATGAGTAAAAATTTTTTTTCAAAATCATTGATTATTAACATGTATACCATTTCTTTACTAATTATATATTTTCACAAGATTGAATCGCAAATTTTACTCCTAAAGAAAAAAGGTTTTTTATAAATACTTCTCACCTTAGAATCAATATGTCCGCTTACAATTAGGCTGCCAACGATAAGCATCACTGTTCCTCCGACGAATAAGAGTCCCGCCAGAGTAATTGCCTTCCATGGAATTTTCACTGGCGGATTTAAGAACTGTATTGAAAAAACAAAAGAAAACAAAAAAATAAAAATAGATTTTTCTTTAGTGAGACTGAGTTTCCAAATTTCTAAATATTTTATGGATAGAGTCATTAAGGTTATACCTGTGCGTCAACGAAACCGTTGTCGGTTTCGGTAAGTTGTGTGTAATCCACGTTGTCGAATTGTCTTTCACCTCTACCTTTTCTCCGAAACATACTCAGTTTATTAACAATGTAATCTGAAATGATAATTGACAATATAATATTTCAATAAACTTGTTTACGCGTAACAAACCCTGACCTAACCTAACCTAACCGAACCTAACCTAGACGATATTATTCACACGCACGTACTTCACCAACAATTAGCACAGAATGATTTGTACACAGATATATCTAAAAATATTTACTCCTTCTTTCAGCAATCGTATTATCATACGCGAGAACGATTTAAAAAAAATAATAAAAAATAAATCTGACTACAATTTCGACCAAATCTGACTGCTAAGCGAGCTACAATGTAAACAAGAACAACACACCAAGTCAGGTGTGAGAACACAATTGTCATATTTAATCAGGTTTAACTTTAGCGCAATAGAATAATCTTTAGTTCAATATACGTGAATATTTTTTTTTCACAAATTCTGTAATATTGATAACAATTTTACTGCATTAGTAAATAAACGGAATCATTTAAACGCACTTTTGACATAAAGTGCGACAACACCTAGCGGCGAGTCTCTCTGTAGAAAAACGTATGCTAAATCTAGCGCGAGATATCGATTACTACGGAATAGAGATATTTATTTTTAAATGCGCTCATATAGACGACAATTCGGTATAGCGTTTTATAACTGTATGAAAAAAAAAGATGCATTGGCTATTGGGATTATTGAAATTCAGATTATAAGTATAACACAAATACTCTTTGCAAAAACAAAGCGAGATTGTATAATGATGATGAATAACTAACATAATACAAGAATGAGAATAAAAATATTGAAAAGAAAAGAATAATAAATTGTGCGTTACACACATGTATCAATTGACGAAGCATAAATCATATATCAAATAGACTTTCCCAGTGAAATTTCTTACTTTGAATTGTTGCAGTAGAGACATCCTGATATATGTACTGAATATAAATTTTTTTAGCACAATCTCTGTAGATATACTAACATAAGAAACTGTGTATATTTGAATGAGAGATATGAGTACTGCTGACCACGAGAAAATTAATTCTGTTTAACTGTCCTCAGTATACCCTAACTCGTTACTATCCGAACTTACAGTACTGCACTGCATGATCGCAATACCCACACCTGCGTTGTTTCCTGAGCGCATGCGTCCTTTCACGTATATCGTGACAACTTTATCTATTGCAATATACTATAATACAGATATTAATTGTAACAATAAGATGCTTGTGGAAGACAAAAAAAAAAAAAAACGAAAAAGAAAAATGTTTATCGTTATAAATAACATTATGCTGATCCCCTACAGGCTTTGAATTTATTAAATTGAAGAATTCCGGAGTAATTTAGTTCTCTATCGTGTACATATAGATAATAAAATGATATCACAACTCAGCAGTCTTTTTAATCGTTAGAGAAATTTTTTTCGCGTTTTAATTGATACTTGTAAAATTTTTAAGAAAATTTCAAAGTTAATATATACGCGTATATATGTACGTACATGCTTATATCAGTAAACGAGATGGAGATATAAGAGCCCAGGTCAAGAAGAAGCATCAGTTACCTGTACGCAACCACCTCCACATTCTGCTAGTGGAAAATGGAGCCAATCAGTCCCTTGGCATCCGCGTCGTTACATGGAGGATAAGTTACATTAAGAGATAGGCCAATCGCTTCTGATAAATTCCCATTTCATTTCACACCTCAATCGAGTTGAATGATCTATGCGTAGGTATATGTATAGGTATAAATTCCAACGTGTTTTATAGTTATCGAAACAGTATAATAAAATTATCAAACAAAGATAATTTTAGGTCTCTTATTTTTGCTTTGTGATAATTAATAGTGTATGATAACATTTTCATAAAAACATGCGTTAATTTTCATTGTCAATTGACACTTCACGTACACAACCATTGGTACGCTTACACAGCTCTAAAACCATAAGAGCAAACGAGAATTAAAAAAAAAAAAAACAGAATAAAAAAAACAAGAAAAAACGAAAGGGAATGTACGTTACATGTGGTACATATAGGTAGATATAAGGGTACCCATGATATATATATATATATACAATTATTGTACTCATTAGATCGTAAGTTGTATAAATACTCACGATCTCAAGCCAGCGTAAAGTGTTTTAAGTTTTTTAAAAAACTCATCCTTTTACAGCTATAACGCTAAATGAAACCGAAGCTAAACTCTGTTAGGTATATACCTCCGTATATAAAGTATAAACTATACAACAAACTGCGTATACGCTCGATCCCTGTACGTAGAGGAGAGCGCAACCCTATACGAACAACCCCGTGGGTAGGCGAGGCTAAACTCGTGGTTCTGTGGCACCCCTGTTTTCGATGGACGACAAGAGGGAGCTAGCCAAGGGGGAGAAAAGGACAAACTGTGTAGGGGAGACGAGTCGAGAGGCGGGAAAGAGGTAGAGGAGGTCACGAAGCGAAACCAGAGTCGACGATACCTCCACTAAAACCCATACCTGTACATATAATACACATTTACAAACCTACGTACATACATATATATATATATATATATATATATACATAATATATATGTATAACTGCTCCGCCAAATTTCTCTCTCCCTCTCCGCCCATTCCCCCCTTAAATCCTCTTTCTCCGTCTCTCGCGTCGTTGTCAGGGGCTGCAGAACGAAGCGCGGCGGGCGATTGTTACCGGACGTGGATCGATGCGACGCTGGAGAAGAAGCTGCGGGCTTTCCGACGCCGACGCTAGTGAGCTGTAGCTCGAATATACCTAGTGTATGAGTATAGATATATCATGCATGTGTATATATGTAGCAAGATAGATGGTGGATTCGATCCTTGTGTACAAGGTATCCATATTCTCTTATCTCTTATTTCGAGCTCTTATCCGTTCCTGCACTTCTAGTTCGATTGACGGTTTGTTATATATACACCCTAATTCCCAGGAGTAAGCTATTTTATTTTATCCTGACTAATCATAAGAAATTGAAATCTTTCTTGAGTATAATAATTAACGGTAGAGGTTTTTATATAGGTACGATATTATCAGACAATTCGCAGATAACTACTGCGATTGTGATTCAAATTAATTATCCGTTTCCCGACCGCTTTTCACACTATACCGAATATTATATTACTTTCACAAATAAATTACGACTAGAAATTATTACTGAAATTATAAACGCCGTTATTGTTGGAATTCATTTATATATACGTTACGTATAAACCGTACTGCAGGCTGCAACCATGTTTATGAATAAATAAATAAATAAATAAACTGAATAATCAATAGGCTGCCATCTGATGATAAGGTTTTTTTTTTATTTTTTCTTTATTTTAACATAATTTTGTAACCATAGTATAAAATCTAGGGATAAATGAGCTCAGGTGACAATTAATTACAGTTATGAAGAATTTTTACATCAGAAAAGGTACATGCGATTCCGATTTTTGAATAAAAATTACAGAGGCTATGCAATTCGTGTGTAAATCTTGAATAAAATTGAAGTACAAGAATGGAGTAGATTTCCTCGATCGAGAACGAGGACTAAGAATGGTTTTGAGCGATTCGGTAATTTCAAAGATTCAAAAATGTGGTGCAGGTATAATAGGGTGAGAAATATGAAAGATACTGGCGCATAGGTAGGTATATTACAAGAGGTACGTATATAATAAAGGCGAAGACGAAGCCGGGTAAGCGCAGGCGTTAAAAATGCGTCAGTGTGGGGCGCGCGTCTGCGCCCTGGCATTATACGCCTGGAGTACTCCGGGGGTAGGCAGAGGAGGTCAGGGGCGACAGTGCGGGTCCTGGGGGCGGCGCGGGCGCGTGGGTCCGTTGTAACAACCCCTAAATGCGACTGTCGGGACGTGGGTTTAGTCTGGTTGTACTCGAGTGATAGTCGAGCTTGTTTCCGTCTCTGTCGCTCAGTGCTGATCGTCACGTTCGAATAAAAGAGAGAACAGATAAAAAGCTGAGAAAAAATTAAAGAATTAAGAAAAGCCGAGAAAACAGAGAAAAAAAAAAAAAAAGAAAAACGCCAAAGGAAACTCATATAAATTTTCACAACGAAAATCGTGATTCTTTTTTCAATTATTTCTAAAGGGAAATACCGCCGGACAATTTCCCTGAATTCACGCTCTTACGCACCTTTTAATCTCAGGTAAATCGATAATTATTTTGATTGCATTAATTTCGTTCAAGGATTTAAAATGATCGTTGATCGTTTCATCTCAGATCTCTCGTAGTTCTAGATATGAAATTTAAAACTTTAGAATAATTATTTTTCCTCTTATTCGCTGTGCGTCTTTCCCTGATTTCCCAGGATATTGCGATTCGGTTTATGCCGGGTAAGCCGGTGGTCTAAGGGGGTGAGTTTTTGACAGCTACCCACCAGCTGTTCGACTGTAGTCGTTACGCGATGTCCATGTCGCGTGTCAAAAATAGAGTTTTTTCTGTTTTTTTTTTTTTTTTGTTTTTTTTTATGATTAGCATTATCATTTGATCACCTCTCCTCTTATCTGACGCAGTTTGCACAGCTTGTTTCGCGACAAGTGATCAGAAATGATATTAAATATTGTACGTCAGTTTTCGTTAGAAGATTGTAAGCCGGGCTCAGAATTCATGCAAGACCGGCTTCTATACTCCCAGGAATGATTATTATCATTATTATCATTATTATTATTGGTAATAATAAAATGCAGGATTTTTAATCCTAACGGATTTCCGCAATTAAAAATTTTTCAATAACGATGCACGTGAGTAATTCAGAAACTAATTGCTCCAGAAATAAAAATGTCGAGCGTATGGGCAGTCTCATTAGATTGCATTATCATCATTATGCACGCGGTCTCGTTGCTACAGAGTAAAACGCAAGCGAACAATCATGTCATTCAATTATAATTATGTTAGAGTGCAATTTGGCGTCGTCGATCAAGGTTGATGAATGGTAATTTGGTATTAGAAAAATTAGATCTTCAGTGCCGCGTCTGACGTGTATAACTTACAGCTTAGCATAATAGCGAAGAATTTTGTGGAACCCCGTTTTTCAGAGAAGAACATTTCTCACATACTCAGTTAGCTACTTACCTGAATAAAATTACCACAAACTGAGATCAATTTATGGTAAAATGTATTTTGTTTCCAGTGAAAAAGTTATTGAACACTTGGCAGTTGAAAAAGTCTGATTAGATCAGCAGGGGAGCTTGAAGAAAATTGAGTAAACCAAGCGCCAAGAATAAATTAAATTCACAAAGACAATTAAAGTTATCTCAATGATATCTTAATTTGAAATGAGCTAGATATGGCAGGGATAAAATAATCAACTTCACTATGTCCCTCTCAAATCCTGGTTTTCGCGTCGACTTCAGAATCTATATTTCAGGATAGCTTGATTCCAAAAATGCTGAGATTTTTTGGAACATCTGATTGAAAAATTGATTTTTTATTTAATTCCTATTCAAAGAGGGGGCCAATAATTTAAATAAAAATCTTATGTAGCACGAACTACATACCAGCTACCTAACGATAGTTCAGCTGTGTTCATGACGAAACACCCTCCGCTGACTAGGGTGCACGCGTGGGCTCCCGGTGGCGTGGGGTTCGCGTTGCACGGTCTCATTCCCCTTCGAACGCTAGCGTTTTCCGCAAAGGTTAGAGACTGCACCTCGAATCAATATAGGCGCTTAGAACAGATGTTAGAACGACGTCGCTTTAGGCAGTAAAAAAATTTCAACCGTTTATATAATTTAGTTATTTTACCCTAGTGCAGCTATATTATTTAATAGAGTTTTTCTGTATGCGCGGTCTCTAGGAATATTTTACCTCCAGGTTTGAGGAATCGATGGCTTTGTTCAAAATTTCTTTTCTTTACAAAGCATGGAATTTTTAGCGAACCATTTTCTCTTCCTTTTTTATTTTCTATCGCTGAACAGTTTGGGAAATCATTAGCGCTAATTTCTTTCACGTATAATTTCACGCAGACTTTAATCTCGCGAGTTATCTCCCTTTTTTTATAATCCTCTTTACTCGACCTGAGATCGTTTTCGTTAAACGAGAATTTTGGATTATTATAATCCAGATATAGTCTGTAGAAGTTTCGAACTAAACTGCAGAAGAATAGGATTAATTTCTTCTCAAATAAAAAGGTCATTCAGCTATCTGTCGATTACAGTGATTTTTGTCTATTATAGAACATCAGTTCCGAGCAGCCAGTGCTAAAGTATTGAATTTTTTTATACGAATTTTACAAGATGTCACACTTTCGATCGATTAAACAATTCGACGATCCTATAAGGTACAGGTAGTCCGTGCAGATATAAGTCTAACTTCTGCTGTATGCCTACGTAAGCGATTTCGATCCGATTTCAAACCCAGAAAGATATAGTCAAGTTCCAGTCATAACAACCTTGCGAAGTTATATCTGCATCAACCGAATCGATAACGATTGACCAATGCAGATAATTTTATGCCAATCAGCACTCTACAGCTTCAGGAGCAATTGAACAATCATAGGTATACCTTAGCCACGTATCATGTATCATTTCGTATTTCTTCCTCGATATTATACGTAGAATTCGAAGACGCAATGATATATCCTGATACGAAAGATTTCGGCTGAGAACGAGACATCGTAAACGAATGAATTCCCAAATTCATAACTAATAAAAAAATAACTGCATCCGAGTCATGCGAAATCGTTTGTACCTAAAATTTCCAACAATTCTTATTCGAGCCTGGCGCCGATTTGTCGATGATCATTTTTTTCGCCGGTGCAGAGGTCCTTTCGCTTTTATGTGACCACGTCTCACATCAATTTTGACGTCATATTGCGTGATGAAATGACGGATAACTCACACGGAAGAATTAATATTCATACAAGTGACTAAGAAGAGCTTAGTACTTTCCTTGCATGAATTTATTCTCTAATGCAGATCATAATGTGTATCCAAATATGGATTCTTCCAGTCTCAATTCTTAGTCACTCAAATCTTGAAACCTGAGTTGTGAATAAAATGACAACAATGGTGCAAAATTTCGATCAGCCATGTCTCATCAGCCTTTCTTAAGAATAGAATGGCTTTGCAGCATGGGATGGCAAGCATAATTTACGTGACAGTATCTGGGGGGCCGTCTGGAGTTCCGAGTATAATATGCCATACAGGCAAGGTTGGAAAAATTCGCAAGTCTCTTCTCGTTTTAAACAATCGGACCTTGTAGAGCGCAAACGCAGAAGCAACGAGATCTGAAAGAGTCTATCATTTGATTAAAAATGATTTTCGAGCCTCGAGAAAAGGGTGAAAGTTTGTTAGAAAGATCTTTTCTTATTTTATGATAAAGCGGAAGTATGGAGTGCCCTGAGGAGGCGGTGCAGGAACGTGGTCGAAACTTCCGATTACTCTCTCCCGAAGAACTGCCCCAGCTGTTGGATTTCCTCACCGGATATCTTCCCGAATCTCTCAAGGTACGACTTTACACTTTAATAATTAACATTTTTATCCTGAAAGCCCTAATCTTACGATTAGCCGGAAACCCGCATGGGGGCGATCAAAATCATCGTATTTTTTATACTGTTTGAAGTTATATAAACCATATGTGCTTTTCATATTTTACTTTGTGTAGTTCGGATCCAATGAACTCCGTTGCTTTGACTATAGCGGAAAAAGTCAATGATATCTGTTACTCGAAGTGGTCTTGCTTCTCTAAACTAGCTAAAATTCATTATCCTGTAGAAAAGTGATTCGTCAAAATCCGCGTTTCGCGTGCGCTAGTGAATTTCGGAGTAAAAAGATGTGTTAATTAATAGATGCGATGTTTTTCCCGCAACGTTCTCTCATGTATAAGTATACAATATGTTCATTGAGCTTTTGCGATTAAGGATAAAAGAAAAAACCCTTCGATTATGGCTCGTTGATCTTTTTAGAGAGAAAAACGAATTGTTCAAACCAAATGACTGTTCATTCGATAAAATGAAGGGTAAAATTGCTTAACGGTGTACTCGGGTGTCTATTTCGATAATTGAATAATTATCTATAAAGTCTAGACAATGATCCCGGACAATGCAGAGTGAGATACGTGCAGAGAAAGAGGAATTGGGATGAGGGCTCGGGAGGATACTAAACAGCGATTACGTGAGTCGTTCAAGCAAGTGCGAGCCATTGCGGATGTTCTCAAAATCTGGGTCAGATAATGGTTGTTATTCTATGAACGAGTCCTTTCTTAACTGCTGAACCAGGCTGTCTTATCCCACTTCATCGACTTAACGTGAAATCGCGTTAATTAAACTGACCTGTCTTCACCAACGTATAAAGTAGTGAGTTGCGATTATGACACAAAGAATATTATCAATTATTTTCAAATTATCCGCGCAATAAATATCCAGCTACTACATCGGGGTAATAAAGGTCTAAAAAAAGTAATTCATGCATCTGCATGCGCCCTTGTATAATTAATATGCGTTGAAACTATCGCGCAATTGATAATAGGTCAAAAGACGTACGTGCGGGATGGAAGAATCTTAAAGAATTGTGTATACTGTGTTAAATGTCTGTTAAGATTTATAACGCAAAACTTTGCCAGACTTATAGCGGGTGGGGCGGATTTATGTAGTATGTGTAAATCGTATGTTGCACCAGTATCTGCATACAGCCAGAGTATAACACGCGATATAATAGCCACCCACGACTGACACGCAGTACTGTGAGACACGTGTTCACGACATAATCGATAGAAACTGCAACGGGAACCCCTGAAATATTTTACTGGAAAAAAACAAAAAAAAACCTCGCGCTTTCTATGATCTAGCCAAATGTTTTTACACAATTAGATGTAACGTTCAAACTAAACATTACTGAAAAGTTATTACCTACCGCTAGATAATAACGAAAAAGTAAAGAAAAAAAGAAAGAGAGATGAAGCGATTTCAACAACTGTATCTTTAAGTGGCATTGCTCACTCGAGGGAGACTCCGCGCCCCCAGAGAATATTGGATATATATTTTTTTGTGGGACGGGTTCCAACGCGGTCATTGCGGGCCCTACGATAGCCAAAAAATTCTTTTTTTATTTCCACTTAATTTCTCCACCCTAATCGTCAGATGTAATTCTGCTCACGTAGTGAGTTTCACAACATTCTGATTTGTGGACTGGCGGCTGTCGTTGGCATCAGCTTCGCTATGGCTTCGGATCGCGAAACTATACTATCGCAACATATTATTAAGGGTAGGTATAGGTATAGGCCAGACTCTCCTAACGATGGTTGAATGTATTTAAACCTCCGATACCGATTCCCCGTAATATAATATATGCTAAAAAATCTAATAGCCAGAAAATTCTCCGAGGATTTATAATCCGCGGTATTATACTTCGTATCTCAGCTACTCCGAATCTCAATTCTGATTGTATAGGGTCCCTGGATTTATCGCAGTAGTTCTATTCGTGGCTAAACTATTTAATATCTATGTATAATTCCCGTGCTTAAAGGACATTTGAAACGGTTCGGCGCGAAATTATTACATCGGAGACACGCCGGGAGTTAAAGACGATTTAGCGGTATATAGAAATTGCTGCGAGCTTGATAGGTGGCTATATTATACCCATTATATCCCAAGTTAAAGATTTTTAAGATCAAAGTTGCGTGTGGTAATCGAGGTCAAACGACCGAAGGATGTGGGTCGCCGCAATGCCGTGTCTTTCCGGTCGACATTTACCCGCCTTTCAAGGTCACAGGGATTGCAAGGTGACGAGAAATTGATACCACGAGGGAAGTTGCTGAAATGTAAAGAAGACACTGCCGGGGGGAATAGCATAATCAACAATAATCGAACGTGCTGATTAGTTGGAAACAGATGATAACATGATCAGAGAATTTCTCTTTTTTTCTTACGAGCTTTGAAATTCAATCAAAAACTGATTTATAGTCGAGAGTTTATTGAGCGACTTGAAACTTGTATCCACAAGAAAAGCGTCTCCCCTGTTTTTCTCACTGATCTTATAGTTCATAAGGGTCGAGTAAACAGTTTCAACAAGTTGACGAATAACTTGAATAAGAATAACGATTTGTTTTTCAACGTTTTTCGCGACGTAAGACGACTGGCTATGATGTCTAGTATGAGGTAATTCTGAAGGTTCAAAAAATTTTGCGAAAATCTCGTTATAGAGTAAATCTACTGTATCGAACTATCAAAACGTTGTTGAAAAAATATTCAACACTCTATCCGCACTCAAGACCGAACGAAAGCATATACCCAACAATCTCTGAGGAATAGGTAGGTGTACTCGAGAAATGAAATATAAGGGTGAAATGAATACAACGTTGGTAACAAACAGGGCATAAAATATTCAGTGTTGCGTATTATTCTATTGTTCGAGGCAGCGTGATATGTGCACAAATGTACCTGTGTATGAAGCCATATTCGTTAAATGGAGATTACAGGAGAAACTCAAACACAAATCTTAAAACGATAATCCGTCATCGCCGAAGATGTAAATAAATTGCAAATAAATGTAATGCGTATGTATACCTACATAGGTGCTTTAAATAAATAGATATTATATCTAAAGCTGGGTTTTCGTTTGATCTCCGGATGTCTTAGAGCCAGGTACAACATTCTGAGTATCATTTAAGGAAACGATGAAATTTTAAAGGCAATATTCACCACACGGCATCGATAAGAAATCGATTTATTTTACCGAAACCAAATATTGACAAGTAACGAGTTTGAAAATAAATAAGTATAGTCGTAAGCGAAAGAACTAAAATAACTCTAATCCGTCAGTATTCGGTTTTACTGTTATCAGACATGCAAACTTCATTGATTAACGTGATGATAAAAAATGTTTACGTGCATTCAAGGTGACCCTGACCCTCCATCGGCTCTTTTCTCTCGCCCCTCTCACAACATGAATACATTTTGCATTGCAGGATAAACTGCATTGCAAGTACGGGGAGATCGATGCTGCCTTTGAATGTCAAACTTGATCGCATCAGGTCATTTTTTAATATTTATATAGCGATGAATTTTCGGTCTAAAATCGTTTCCGCGTCATCATCATATCCACAAAGGTAATAGGATAGGTACATTCAACCATTTTTTCGTAATATCATTTTCGCGTGTTTATTAAGTAGGTATCTATGCTTTAACAGGTAACTATATTTACATTTTTATGGCTCATGAAAACCAGCTTAAAGCTAGAATTTCTATTTTCTATTTCTGACTCCAACCCCGGAAATAAACGCAATGAAATTTCATTTCGTACATTTCTTAATATGCTGACATCAAGGTTTAGGTAAAGTGAAAGAAGCTTACAGCATTTAAGAGTAAGGCAACGTTATTTACACTCAACGTCAGACCAAAAACGGGGGTGCGGTATATACAGCTACACGGAGCAGCTATGCTCACTATGACAATAATACGAAGAAAAGATTGTTTCACCGGTTGTAATAAATTCAAAGAACGGTTGATGGTTTTTTTTTTTTTTTTTCATACTCATGTTACGTCCTGGCATAGCCATTCGCCACCTTTCCGACTATTCTCCCACAGCTTCTCGTCTATCACACGCTCACCCAACACCTGACTCCCTGAGCCTACTCTTCTCCTCAAAATCACAACAGAACTGCATCTGCACTTTTGCTTCCCCACGTTGCTTAGAACCAACCTTTCCTCGTTACTCTATTCTAATTGCCAACTTACTCTTCAGTCAACTTCCAATCTATTCACATCTTCTCTCCTTCTTCTATCCCTACATCCTTCTTTATGTCCAACTTCTACTTCCAAGTCAAGTCTCCAACTATATACTTCTTTCCTAACACTTTCCTTCACTTTCACCTCTTCGTCATGTATCGCGCTCTTCCTATCCAACCCACACATCTCACCAAGTCTCTTTTACACCTATAACTACGAATAAACTATCAAATCGATCTACATAATATATATCTGTCATTCGTTGACGTCTACCTCGTCACAACCTTACCCTTAGTAGCTTTATAATCCCGACATAACACTCAAATGCTTCCTCATTTATTTTCAAAAGACCCGTCATCGCCTTGCAAAAGATCCTACTGCCGTGCCGAAGTATATGTATAAAGTATGACGTACACGGTATACAATATGCATATACTATAAAACAGCCACGCCAAAGCCCAATTTTATCAAGAGCCTTCTTACTTTCCTCAAACAAAGCTGCTCCTTACTTCGGTAGAAAGTTTCAAATTAAATGCAAATTAGTTTGTCAGATGAGCTTTTGAACTCTAGTGATAGACTACGTGAACCCGCGTGGAGTTCTTCCTGGGAAAGATTGAAAATAATTGAGACCAATATGAGATCATTTTTATCGACATGATTCTCGCCATGAAATAAAATTCAACAGCTCATTTTTTACACTGATACGCGGGACATATACAGAGCGATACGCCTGCCTATCTTTTAGGCGCATTACTTCCCAGAGAATCGCACTGTAGAACGAAATCGATAATTAATCGAGATCTCTGAAACTGAAACCAAATTTAGCGGTCACGAGTTTTTCGTATAACCTTGACCTTTGACGGTAGCTGCTACCGCTTACCTTACTAAATTATAGCGAGATAAAAAAAAAAACTCGGGGGACTCGACCGCGTACATACAACATTTTATAGAGTTAATCTCACGCCGGGTCTTACTGCCGTTTACGCTACTTGGATACGAACGTCTGACCTAACGCGGAACCTACTACTACTCCCCACAGCTTATACCCAATGCGTCACTATACCGCAGCAGCTGCTGGTTTTCTTGTATACTTACACCTATACTTAATTTAAAATCTGTATTATTTGAAATTTATTACCATTACGCAATGTCTAACGTTTTTCTTTCTTTCTTTCTTTCTTTTTTATCTTTTTCATTTTTCTTCACTGACGTTGTTATTGTCTAGATTCTACCGTACAGGTTTTACTTCATTTGAAATTAGTTGTCAAATAGCGAGATAAATCGTCTCGTTATATTTATTATCTCCGATATGCTAGACTCTTATACAAGAGTTTATTTTCTTTTCTTTTCTTTTTTTTTTTTATATTTTTCTTTTTCTATAAATATATATTATACGTCTTGGCTAGACTATAGTCTCAAGGGGTTTAGACTTCCGATCATAAATCTCACATATAGTCGCTATTTACCAATTGACCTGTGCCCCATCCGTCGTTAGCTATTTATTTGTATATACCTAAATTATACATATACCTATACCTATACCCTTCGGTCAGCGATTTGATTACATAAAATACCCACGCGCAAATTGGGGGTGAACACGGACGTCTGCTCATATAGATAGACTATAAGGCATACATACGTATTTAAACATTTTCAAAAAGTCAATTAATTCGGGTTCGATTATCACGCGAAAAGTTGGCAACCGTTACGACGTTGACGTTCAAACTGACGTTCAAGTTCGAAATAATTTATCGCCCTGATTAATAAACGAATTGCCATTCTCAGAGGCTCACCTGCCTACTCAATTGCCTCAGGGTTACGCCTACGCCCAACCATGAACCCCTTTATGTTCCGTGTTTGCCAAGGCAAAGAGCAGAATTGTTGAAAACTTGCAATATGCTTGCACGCTACTCAAGCCCCGTCAAACTCCTGTTATTGTTCATACGTTTTTTAAAATTCTATATGGCCCGCCGCCCTAGACCTGTTATTTCTCTCTCTACGTCCTTATACCAACTTTTATATAGTCGGATTTGATTTATTGATAAAACTCGTAAATCGTGTAAGTTTTAATAGTCAGTTTGGGTAGCTTGGGCCAGGCGACACTTTGCTCCCTTTTTATTTATTTGATAATATCATTCTGCGATATTCTCAGCTTTTTTATTCTCCACTGGGGATGTAGATGTTTCAGTAATAATTGACCATTTATACTGTCTGCAAGGCGTGGCTCATGTCTGACTTGAGTAAACTTTACTCATGTTCAATGATACGGAGTAACCAGTGGCAATTCTAATTCCCCACGGATGTTGGCAAAGCTGTTATTAACAGTGAAACGGAGTGGCGATCGAAACTTGAAATTATCTCGTAATTGTTTAAGCGAATTTCTGTTTATCCTATTCCGTTTATTCTTATGCGCAAGATTTTTTAGTCTTACTAAATTTTCATGATATATTCACAGTAAAGCGATGTCGTTACAGGTGGTGATAATTCGCCATTTTTTTTTTTGTAAAATATAGAGCATGAAAATTTTCTCCCAAAAAACCATTCTAAAATGTAGAATTCCGTTTGTCGGAATGTTGTATTAAAAGCCATTTAAAATTCGCAAGGTCCTCATGAATTTTGATGTACATACCTTTGTCGAACCACTAATCTGTGATAAATCCCTATAGGGGGATTAAAACTGTCTACCCTGATGGATCGTGAATGTACTCATATAAATCTAACCTTGGTCATAACTTTTTTTTTTTTCTTTCATCAAAAAGGAAAAGAAAGTACGATATATACCGCAAACAAGAATTTATTCATCACTTTTGATTTATTTTACCTGCACGACGAGTCCAGCTGCACCATGATTCATGAATAATTCAAACTAATCGCTCGGATGATATACGCGTATATTCGAAAATGTTTTTGAACTATATGTGCGAAATTCTACTCGGCGATAACGATAATTTTTGAAAATTTCCCATGCGGCAAACACTAGGTACATTTTATGTTTACGGTGTAAAAATTTATACATCGTTTTTTGGTGTGTCAGTTACGAAATATAGCCGCTAATTCTGAGCTAAATATCCATTGATTGGGTCGCAGAACCTTTGATAAAATGAAATTAAAAACTCTCTTGGAAAAGGGTTGCGAAAGTCCGCCATCAGTTCAAAGAGCAATTCAACTGAGGATTCGGACTGTCGCTACGGTTACTAATTACAAGTGAAACTTTCATCTCTAATGGTACCACGAGAGCCATTGACCAGTGTACTGTATGTATACATACGTATATCTACTATACCCAACATTTGGACACTTACAAACGTTGGGAATAAATTTTTGACTCTCTTCACCTACTAGGAGTTGGTGTGTAATTTAAAAAGCAACTAAAATAACAATAATTAAATTTGTCCAAAGTTTAAAACGTACAGTGACACAGAACTAAGCGAAGTATCTACACTCGACAGTTTTTGAGGCGCTTCGAGGGCTTCCTGGGGTAGACAAAAGCTAGACGAGTGGTAAAACGATTATGCTGAAACGTGCGGCATTTAAAGTTAGCAAATAAAGAATAAAATATGGCATGAGGATTAGTTCCTGAATCTTGAATTGCATCGTCTGGAGTATTGCCTGAGGCTTGCTGCAGGATACTAGCTAGGCCATTTTCCCCCAGCCAAAGAGACTTTGCGAAAGTACATATAAGACCGCGACGTTACCCTCTAGCTGAATTCCGCGATGTTTAGGTCAAAACTCAATATTTCCGGTCGAGTTTTCACTAAAGAATATTACAGCAACGTTTACCTCAACGAAAATATGTCAGATAAAAAATTACCCGGGCCAAATTGGTCTCCAACGTTGTTGAGCTTCGAAAGGAAATTAAAGTACCAAGTTTTTTTAAAGAAATTCAATATTTTGAATATCAGGCCTTTTCAATGCGATACATTGATCCAAAATTCGCGTTCAGTAATAAAGCGGCTTGTAATATCCCAAAAATGTATACTTAAAAAAAAATATATATCATTCGTCTCTTTAGATTAATTGTATTTAAGAAATGCTAATCCCCATTTGATAATCTTTGTCACTACAGTTCCATCAAACTCTCCTCACATATCTGGAGGAACGTGTCTGGGAATTTCATTTCTACGTCGCTGACGGTTGGCCGAAGCTCTCCCCAATCTGCCTCCATTTCCCAGGAATGACATTGTCCGTGAGTATCAATAAGTTGAAATATTTTGTTGCTCTTATACTCCTTTCCGCTTTTTCTTACTTTAATTTATTTCAATTTTCTAAGTAGGTATAGGCATTACTTCTATCCGCGGAAACAATACTCTAAAACTTTTAGCATTTTCATAAGTTTAATCTGCTCAATTTCACACTAAAAGCAACCTCTTTGATAGCTTCGGTTCACCATGTCTCAAAAATTTATTTAGTCCTTTTTTTCTTCTTTATTATTATGTATGTAATGGGAAAATCAGGGTCAGAAACTCAAAAGGCTGGATTTCGGACGGTCATTTGAATATTACGTGCTTTCGGAGCTGACCGGGTCAGGCTTTTGACCCAGACCTTCTCGAAGTCCTCATCTTCATAGTTATTACTTCTTTCTTCTGCGGTCTTCCGCCAACTCTGTTTTTCAAAACGCGCTTATACCATCATTTTTTCTATTTGGAGTGCTACTACGATATAATTCGTACCCAAATGTATCCACTTCTAGCACAACTTTGGATATCATATTCTGGCTTACTCTACCATTTTTAATATAATTTTCGATTGTTCTTAGCGGACGTTGCTTCAGATAATAGCAAAACACTTTGGCTATCTCGTCCGCATTTGCTCACAAGGTGATTGGCAATCTCTTTGAACAGGGCCTCTGGCTTTTCCGCGTCTAACACACATCGATATAGTTTCGATCGCCATAAATTTAGTACCTTTTCTAAAACCGGAAATTACAAAATTCCGAGAAGCCATCTCCGCTGAAATAATCCTACCCATAGCTATTAATACAAATAAACTAGTTTCAAATACAGACTTCACTTCACCGCTGGCTATTATATTATATTACAATACAAATACACACGCGAGTCGTCTCAAGAGGGGAGCCAAGGGTGACCCACCCCTCTAGGACTCTGGCTTCGAGTCGTTCTATCCGATTGTCGAAAGCTCAAAGCCCCAAGTATCAGTGATACTTATTGACCTGGGTCGGCCCATAGCACCCGTAGCTATTCGCAGGTGATTCACTAAAACTACCCCTCGCGTGAGCCGTGGCGTACCTGCCGCATGCATCGACGTAAGGGTTTGACGTGACAATGGAAAGTTTTGATTTTTAATGGAGTGAGTTTTAAGTAGTCAAGTGGTGAAGTAACATTGGACAAAAAACGAACACCGATTATTATAGCTTTGTGAATTTACGAAATTTCATTCATCGATAGCCAACCATCACTCCTGTGGATTCTTATGCAATTATTGTATCCGTTGTATTAAAAAGGCGATAGTCAATGAGGGGCATCCACCGATAATTTTTATTTGAGGAGAAATTCGAGTTTAGAGTAAACCGCAGCCATGGAAACGTGCCGGTATAGAGTGCGATACCTATAGGGACTGATGCAAAGTATACGTCGACACTCGCCTATATTTACACCTCATAGGTAATATATAAGAAGATGTAGATGAAAGTCAAATTCACCATTCGGAACACGAACACGTATGGTTAGTCCCAAGAGAAGGCAGAGGATGACGCGGCACGATGGCCCATATCCCAGCCTGGCTCATGGCCAACATCTTGCCAAACTCAAACCCCGTTCTGACTGCAGGATACAGTACAGGGACCTGCCATATCCGCGGAGCTGGCCACCCCGGTTTACCCCATTTCAACCCTCACCGCTATTTCAAATCCCCGAATAATGGCGCTTGAAATTTTCTCCTCGAAATATTTCCCCCTCTTTGTTAGTCAATTTCGATAATTACTATCCTGTGAATTGAGTCTGTCTCCTGGGTTTACTATTAGTTTGACATGCTTTAGTCTTCGTCCTGCACAGAGCTTGTCTAGTTTGTTAAAACTTGACATCTTTACATCTTTATTATCAGATAACTGCGAGGTAGGGTAGAATTATCGCCTCACCGTAACGAACGTTGATTCAATTGTATGTAGGGGGATAAATTTTAAACGCGATTTTGCCAGGTTCTGTGAGACAGGCTTTTGGAGCTTTCTGATCGATAAAGCATACACGAGTCTATAACGAGCGTCTAGAATCAGCTGCTAATTAAAATTCCGAGAAGTATACGACCGCGAGGAATTCTACACCGGATTATCGACTTGCGTCAATCGATCGGACTCAATAAACAATACCAATAATATCGTTAACACTGCTTTTACTCGGCGAGTGACAGCCGAAAGCTTTACTTTATAGGGGTTTGCACCTGTCAATTCAAGACTTCGAAGTATTGGCTATTGTTTTTATGAATATTCATAAAACGTTGCACAACCTATTATCTCTTATCGGAACAGTAGGACATTCAATTTCCGTATAAACATATCATCTACAGTTTTGACTGGTTGCTATCCAGTCCTCTGAAACCTACCTGATTAGCTGAAAGAAAATAAATAAAAATAATGGCTAATTTTGTTTTTCTTTTACCTCTAGCCACAAGGTCTGCTCTACGAAAGCGTCGGTGTATTCTGCCCAGGGAATCGGCTCGATCTCCTCCAGCTTCTCCGCACCGAAGACATCCTTGTCGACTGGACTCGACCCCTCTACATAAATTTCACGCACTGTGACATAGTCGACGAGCTGGTGCGGCTCTACGAAGGTACAGGAACGGTGGACCGTGTCCTCGGGGACATTTGGGCCTGCGAAGAACCCGAGAAGACGTTGCAAATTGAGGACGAAGTAATCGAGGGTGAGGTTGACGTAAGGGTGAGACCTCTGAGGCCGGAACACGCGGAAGGAATTCACGAGTTGTATCCAGCGAACGATATGGAATGCCACGAAGTGTTTCTTCGACTAATAAAAACCCTACCAGCGGCTGGCGTATTTGCAGGAGATCGTCTCGCAGCCTGGATGGTCCAGTCCTACTATGGTGCAATGTTTTCGATGCAGACGAGGCCAGAATATCGTAGAAAAGGTTACGGCACGAAGTTGGCTAGGTACTTAACAAAGGCAGTTGCCGATCGAGGGTACAATCCCTTCGTTGTGATAAGGCCAGAAAATGACGCCAGTCAAAGCCTCTACACGAAGTTAGGATTTAGAAAACTATTTCAAACAGTGAGGGCGACATTTACGCCCGCGGGATGGCAGGAGCCGGAAGAAGAGGCCAGCACAATCCTTAGAGACAATTTAGAGAACGCTGTGAGGCAGTTGAAGCAAAGAGTTACTGAATCGATTAACGACGAAGAGGAAGAGGACGATCAAATTAGCGGTATCAGTAATATTGCGGAGGTCATCATGGGCGACGAGGTCCGGGTAACGATACGAAACCCTTTTGACTCACCAGGAGATTCTTCGGGTCCTGATATACAGGAAGTATGTACCTTGAATGAGGACGGGGTTCTCCACCTAGTGCAGGAGAAATATGCATCTGAGGAGGAAGTCGATCCCGGAACCGCCGACGATGAGCCAAAACTCTTAATCAACGGTGACCGAGATATTCAATTGGACGAAAAGGAGGCACTCGTTGAAATCGAAACGGTCGAGGACAAGGAAACTATATGCGCACCTTCGGTAGAGGATAGCAACGAAGGTGACGGTGGAACATCAGAGTCCAACGGCGGTAGAAACTAATTCTTCGTATAATATATTAGTAAAGCTCGTTTCGACGCACGCGATCTATGGTTAAGATTAAATTAAGAGAGAAACAAGAAAAAAGCAAAAAAACAAAAAACAAAAAAAAATATATATAAAATACAAAAAACAAAAAAAAATGAACAAAAAAAAAATACCACTGGTTAAAAGTACATAACCGCTTGCTTAACACATGCGACAGCGGCAGCATTCAGAAGAGAAATGAATAAATAAATAAATAAAAATTTCCCCTAACTATACATAGTTAAAACTAAAGCGAAAAAAAAAAGAAAAAATGCAAAAAAAAAAACTAAGAAAAAATTTAAAAAAAAATATCTTATATAACATCTTTTAAGAAATCGGCTAGCCCATAGGAATGCCATTTTTGAGTTCGTGCGAACTTGAGCTTAGTTAATATTCATGGAGATTTTAATTGTCGTCAAACTCCTCATATCATATAAGACTAGGAATTGATAGGTTGAAATGCAGATCGAGTAATTTTGAAAATGCGATATTGCGCTAGAGGGGGGGCTATGTATATTTTTAACATTTCAATATCATGACTCTCTAGGAGATGTACATTCCTACAATATTTTCAGAGAACTCGTATTTTCGAGTAACTATATGAACTGGTTTCAAACGATTCGATATGTTTGATCGATGGTAGATTCTCAGTCCGGGTATAGGACTCATTTACCGAACGTGACGTCGATTCATTCATGAAATTAAATATTTAGTTTCTGATGTCTTTCTTATTTTTAACAAACGGGTTTTGCCCGAATATCAGTATTCGTAGATAAAATCTACACTTCAAAGCAAGAAACATTTTTGGAAGAAGGTAATATGCATCTTTTTTTCATTTATCTATACGACATATTTCCTAGAAGCACTAAAATTTTCAAAATTTAGGGCGTATTTGACCCCCCCTTTAACGAATTCTGGTTGTCACTAAATTCAACGCAAATACAAGTTTTTTGACACACGATCGAAGTGGGTAGTCATTGTGATACGTTTAGAGCAACGAATGGTCAGCTTTAACGAATTATATTGGCGACTAGTACGGACGATGTGTTAACAAACTTGTAGATACGTCAGGTGAAATAACGGAACTCTAAAGGTATTCGCATAAAATTTTTCAGGGTTTTCGACGGCAGACCCTCGCCTCATTTAGCTAAACTTAAATTGGCAAATGCTCAACGCAATTATTATGAATCGAGTATCGCACGAATTTAAGACGCTTCCTTGGTATTATATGAATAGGTATACATAATATATAAATAAGAGTAAATTTCTGATGAAAAGAATAAAGATAAAGATAAAGATAAAAATAAAAATAAAAATAACATAATTTATTAATATTTACGCGCAGAGGGAGCCCCGCCGCCCTATAGCTCGACGTATAGGTATGTATGTTGATCCTAAAACGATACTAATAAGTCAGTTAGTCGCATTAGATAGATAGGTAGGACTTGTATAATTTTTTCTACATTTTTAGCGATAAAAATGATATTATAAATTAATAAATAATTCGGCGATTAACTGTGTTGAAGTCATGGATCTAGGAAAAGGGGCCAGGGGTGTAGCGGTTTTGGGGGTTGGGAAGGGGGGGACGAGGGGCTCCCCAAAGGCCCCCGTTTTTATTTTGAACGATCGGGGGCCAGCTGTGATACTACCTAACTTAAAACCTTACAAAAGCTCTAGTGAAATATATACCAAAAAATTTTAGTCTATCATACAGCAAAAAAAAATTCGCCGTTCTTGCTGGTGTGTCAATATACATTTGTAATGTATACTACAATTATTACGTGGTTACATTATGTTGAAATTCTTCAACTCTGCTTGGAATCTATATTATGTATAAGAAGTCTGGCAAAGTTGAGTGAATTATTATACTTGAATGATATTTGTGGTGATTACGAAAAGATTCAATTCTTAAATATATATTTTGTACGAGATAAGAAGAAGAAGAAGAAAAAGAATATAAGTAAAGCTTAGACGACACATTTGGTATAGGTATGTATATTCGCTGTACATACCTATACCTGTATGCATACATATGATATACATATATTCTTGGTAGATACGCGACTCATATGTTATAGTTTATAGTTTTTTAATACTTTTGAAATGTGTATTGTAAGATGATGTAACTGTATACAAGTACGATGCAACATCAAATTGTACCTTGAAAATGTAGAGCTTTCCGTAACCACCATAACACATCATGGTCACACCTCCCTATTGTAATTACGGTTCTATCATACATACCTATTTAATATTTGTTGATATAGTTTAATCGGGCAATCGAGCTTAAATATAAAAATCGCAGCAATAACTGCGTGCAAAAGCCCACGGCACAATTTCAAATTGATAACAACATGTAAGTAATTATTATACACTTGTCGAAACTATATTATACTATTGCAATTCGTCTGTCAATTTAACTACATTCTATTCAATAGATTCTCACGCGCAGAGTAATGCTTCAAAAACCCGATAGCATCCATATACTATAATTAATAGTTCGTTCAGATTTTTTATCCTGCTGCAGAGCTGGCACTTTATATAATACTGTATGTATTTAGCAACCGATTATCCAATTATCAAACATGTTTTAAGATCACAATTTTTGTGACAGGGCGGAACGGCTGAAACGAAAAAGATGAAAATGCAAAAAAAATACACACCAACGAACTAACTACAAGGACTAAGCTGTAACTAGTACTAGCTGGCTATAGTTAGCCAGAATTAGTGCTTAATTAAACTGTTTCCTTGCAATTAGGCCTAACACCAAAAAAAGATCAATTACCTTATTCCTATACGTATACATATGTAAATATAATCTTCCTCTACTCGCTCTTTTGCACGTTGCTTGTCTGGCAACACGCTCACCGTTCCTAAAATTGGGCGGTTGATACATGTTTGCCCTGGTGGAAACGAGAGTAGGAAAATAAAAAAAATGATACGTTAAAGTCGGTACCGCGATTTCACGAGACCTTACGGTCTCAACAAGCTTTTCGAGGAAGTAATTCCATGAAAACAATAAGTTATTATGCCTATATTTTCGTTATAGAGCAGAGATTCGAACGCCTGCATACAGGCAATTCATTATCCCTATCCGGAAGGTTGGCCGACCAACGGGGATCTATACTACTTATCGCATACCGCATAGTAATAAACGATTATCTGCATACGCTTTAACGCTTAATTTTAAATAATGTGATGAGGTTTCTATCAGGGAAAACATAACCGCCTAAGAAAATACTTGCTCCTATTAAAACTTGAGACCATTTGTTGACAAATTGAAGCCGAAAATATTGTGTGAAAAAATTCTTACCCATAATTTCTACTCGACGACAGAGATTTGCTTGAAATTATATTGGTCAACAACCATTATTGATTGCTTAGTATTTCATATCATTTAAAATATATTTATGAAAATGAAGATACAGCAAAGTTGATGAAAAATAATTGAATGAAATTTCAAGCTTAGAAGAATTGCCTATTGTTCGATACTAAAATAGATAGAAGAAAAAGAAATTCCCCGCCAATAGACTGACAACTTTCCACAGATTCGTTCTGTATAAATATCTATATATTTGGGGGTGTGAAAATATTTCATAATTAATTCGATAGGAAGGTTTCTATTCTAGCAAGCTTGCATAGTGAAAACTTTTTTTTTTTTTTTTAATATAATTCACCAGAAAAGTAAAATTCATTATTCGCATAATATACGGTTCTTAGTCGTCAAAGGTCTCTAGTGAACACACACCTTATCCCCAATATGCTTCCCGCCTACTCCAGAGGCTCACCATCAAATGACTATAATAAATCAATAAATACCAATTGCAAATGACTCTTTTGTATTAATTATATCACCTGATGCCAGATTGTCAAATGCAGTTTTTAAACTACTTCGGAAAATAACGAATGGAAGTTCACTTGGTCAGTTTTCACTGATTGCAGTAACCGAGAACAAATAGATACAGAACTGCATTTTCAGTCTCATTATACTTGGAAATAACAATTAGTGTTTTCGATCCATAAGATCTATGCCGAATCATATACTATAGCAGATAATAATTAGCAGAGAGAAATTTACTGAGCGTTAGTTATACCTGATGCACAAGCTTTGAAGAAAAGTTTACTTCGTAATAATATTACTTAAAAATTTTCAGTAGTTACTACGCGGGATTGATATGATAAATGATTGATTATTGATTGAACGCTCGATTAAACGGAAGCAATTATTGACCAGGCAAAATTTTTTAGATGATTTGTTCATGAAAAGCTAAATCTAAACTCAAGGGGCTGATAGTTTCCGAGTTACAGAAGGTTCAAATTCAGTAATTACAGAGCTTATATGTGACTAAGGCAGGGCCGCATGAAGAATGCGACCGTGCAGTATCCTTGGCGGCGCTAGTTTCCAACAAGAACATCCTGGGTGTGGCCTGCGCCGTTTTCGTCATTCAGACCCTTTGAGACTTCGTGGTGTTCGTCGCTCAAGATTGTCTGCTTCGTAGTCTTCGTCAACAAGGTCCTCTGTAATATCTGTAATTGTTCGTTTGCCAGATAAGTACGCCTTACTACATGCTTATCGTTTATCATACTGCACCTCCCGCTTATTTAATACCTGAAATAAAGAGTTGCAGGGAGGGAAGTGGAGAATAACGAATCAATTGAATTTTGGTATACCTGGAAATTTATCACAGCTAGTTCGAAATAATATTACTTATCGTCAAAGTTATGTACAATTTTTAATTTTTTCTTAAAAATATATACTAACCGAAATAAAAATCTAAATGAAAGCATCAACCACTGAAATAACTTAGTTTCGATCGCGCGAGTTGACATTACACCAGAATAAAAAACATATGCGCCTTATCACAGGCAATCTCAAATTAGAAATAACATGAACGGCATGCAGGTTAAATACAACAAGGCGTATCAATATGTGCGGCAAAAATAGTTCGTCAATTCGACCGCGAGATGGCCATACCATTTGGAACCTCGTTGGTACCTGTCAAAGGGCCAAAGGCCTTCATTGGCGTCAAAGGGTTCACATATTATGATATAGGGACTGAGATAACAAGATACGACTTCGACAGACATCACAGCAGAAATACTCCGAACTCTCTAAACTTCACGCCACAAACTTCATATTTATTTTCAATAAACATGAATTACAATTTTCAGAGAATCTCGACGATGCAGCTCTGCCTGAGTCAAATATAAGCTGTGTAGTTAATTGAATTATTGTTCGACCTGCCGTAGCTTGGGAATTATCCGAGCCCTTAAATCTTAAGTAAAGACAGGTTTTTCATGCAGAATTTATCCTGAAAATATGACTCGGTTCAACTGAATGAGACAGTAGAGTTGAAACTTAATGAAATGAAAGTTTAAACACTTTATTGCTGAACTCAATATAACATGTAAATTACAATACGACAGGGTTTTGGTCGAAATAAAAAAAGATTTGGATTTGATTATAGTTTAGCTTCTAATATAGTAATAGTATTAGGTATTAATTCTTATAATAATCGACATATTATTTTGTTGATTTTTTTTTTGTTTTTTTCGTTTTGTTTCTGCTTACATTTTACATAATATGTATATCTAATCTATGACTCATTTTCTCCTCTTTTCTATCCTCTCTTATTATATCTTCCTTTCAATTTCTCTCCCATTTATACTGGGTAAGAGAGGGCGCCTCTCGTATGAATGTATGAAATATGTAACAAATAATAACACTATAGTTCAACTCCGTTAGCAATATGACAATTAAATGAAAATTAAATAGTTACATATTGCGGCAGGTAGTGAGAAAAACGTCGACTAACGGTATAATAGCGCCAGCTAAATATACTGAAATCTCCACCCTCAAGAACACACGACATAATATTATGTACACAATTTACATGACAATTTCCAGCTATGATCGCGTGTATTCTATTTTTCAATTATTTGTTATCATATATGAAATGTCCTTAAAATTCTGTATGCAGTAATTTAAAAATATCATCCTACAGACGACCGATGCTATGGCTGTATTAATATCTTTCTTTGATTCACGTTAATTGTAGTGAAAAAAAAAAGAAGGAAAACGTTGGGGTATTACTATTTAAAAAAAAAAGTCTGACTTTGAAATTTGGTTCATAGCAAACGTCTTCTGTTCGCTGTTACATACTTGCCGAATGCAACTCTGCTCTGTAGCCAGCTAGCTGCTTAGCTTTATGTATTTATGATTATAAACCACAATGCGCTATCTCTACCTGCCACTACCTACCGATGGAAACGTCATGAAGAAAACACAAAGAACCTACCTAAAATCTGAATAATCTACAAATAATGACGTTCGAAACAGACGTAACGTGTTCTAATTTTCTTTCTATTTTAGTCACGTGTAATTGTTTCCTGAGTTTTGTGTTAACTGTAGGTGAGAGTGGCAGCCCAGAGTCTGTCTTGGGTTCCCGTATGTCTTTAAATTATTAAGATTAGTTCTTCTCTTCCTTCTTCTTCTCCTCTTCGCTTGTCTCGCTACTTTGCTGGGAGCTACCGCTGTTAGATTCGCGTTCTGCAGCCATCTAGATCGAATAAATATAGTCATAAGCATTTGAGAATGAGAAGACAGTTACGATTTACACGAAAGATTATCTATGACTGAAAACTCTCACCTTTTTGTATGCCATTTCGAAGAGCTTAAGGCTGGCTTGCTGAAGTTCGTTTGTCTGTTTCTTTATTTCTTCTGGATCGGTATTGTCCTTGTTTACCAAAGTCTCTCTGACTTTTGCTACGAGTTCCTTGAGCTTCTCGCACTGCAATAAATCATCAAACGAAAAAATATGAATATTAGCTGCTCTATTGCTTTCAATCAATTAATTCTACAAATTTCTATTTATCTCAGTTTAAAGTGTCCACATATTAGCTTTGAGAGACGAAAAATATTAACATCATAGATTGGTGTTCGAAGATACTTAAATACTCATCAAATTTCCAACTTTAAAATGAGTTATGTACCTCTTCAGCAGGTAATTGAGACTTGAACTCCTCCATCTTTGCTTCAGTGTCGTGGACGATACCCTCAGCTTGATTAACAGCCTCGACTCTGTCTTTCTTAACTCTGTCTTCCTTGGCATATTGTTCAGCTTTTTTAACCATGTTTTCAATTTCGTCTTTGCTGAGACCACCGCTGGACTGGATAACGACTATAAAATAAGATCTCTTCATTGATAAATCGTTGTTGCTGATTATAAACGTTGATTCAGATTTCGTATCAGACTCTTTGACTTACTCTGCTGCTCCTTGCCGGTTCCCTTATCCCTAGCAGAAACATGAACTATGCCATTGGCATCGATATCGAAGGTAACTTCAATTTGAGGAACTCCTCTGGGCGCTGGCGGAATTCCGATGAGGGTAAATTGACCCAGTAGCTTATTATCTCCAGCCATTTCCCTCTCTCCTTGATGTACCTTGATTTCTACTTGTGTCTGACCGTCAGCAGCAGTAGAAAATACCTGACTCTTCTTCGTAGGGATAGTAGTATTGCGGGATATCAATCTCGTGAATACTCCACCAAGGGTTTCGATTCCTAAATGATGATAAAAACTTGGTATGAAGCTTTGAACGAAGTAATAATCGAAGTATTCCAAAGTTGGAACATTAATATCAGTAAGTTTTATCCTCATTTTAAAAATCAGAGAGAAGATTAGTTATTTAGCATCATTTATCACTAAAGATAAACCATTGTTATGTAACAAAACTCAACACACCAAGAGAAAGAGGCGTAACGTCCAACAGAAGAACGTCTGTAACATCGCCAGCTAGCACACCACCCTGAACAGCAGCACCGACGGCAACAGCTTCGTCAGGATTAACAGCCTTAGAAGGTTGTCTGCCGAAGATTTCTTGTACAATTTGTTGGACCTTGGGCATCCTAGTCATACCTCCTACCAGTAAAACCTCTCCAATATCGGACTTTGTTACTTCGGCATCAGACAAAGCTTTCTGGCAAGGTTGTAGCGTGCGTTTTATCAAATCATTAACCAGGCTTTCAAATTTGCTTCGAGATAATTTAAGATTCAAATGTTTAGGTCCGCTAGAATCCATTGTGAGATAAGGCAGGTTTACATCGGTTTGACTCGAGCTAGATAACTCAATCTTTGCCTTCTCAGCTGCTTCTTTTAGCCGTTGCATAGCCATTGCGTCCTTAGTTACGTCAATTCCTTGCTAAACAAAAAAGAAGGAAACCAGTTAGAAAAAATACCAATAATTATTATCCATGATATCCAAAACAGACTAATATTCCATCATTTGAATGATGTTCCTAGAATTGTAGGGCTAATAACTGATGAGCTGCTAAGAAGCAGCGACTTTCTTCTTATCAGTGATATTATTGACCCTTGGACTGAAGAGTGATGTGGGATAGCTAATAAAAGAAGGACCGAATTAAATGTGAAAAAGATAAAGATATACTAACGTCTTTCCTAAACTCTGAGACCAGGTAATTGACTAATGCATTATCGAAGTCTTCACCACCAAGGAAAGTGTCTCCATTAGTAGACTTGACCTCGAAAACACCTTTCTGAATTTCTAAAATCGATACATCAAAAGTACCGCCACCCAAGTCGTAGACAGCGATGCTAAAGAATGAAGAGAGAGTGACGAATTATTAATTTGAGCAAAATAAGCCACATAGTAGATATTTTCAAACGTTGTAAATTGCTCAGAAATATATTTGTCCACACGTATGCATAACTTGCACTTTGAGAGACGAAAAATAAGAACATCATTTTGATATTTGTCTAAATATCTGCGCTTTTCATCCCCCTGTTGAACCAACTCACATTTTATCTTCAGTTTTATCCATTCCGTATGCTAAAGCAGCGGCTGTTGGTTCGTTGATAACTCTGAGTACGTTAAGACCAGCGATTTGTCCAGCATCTTTGGTTGCTTGTCTTTGAGAATCATTGAAATAAGCTGGGACTGTAACTACAGCGTTTCTAACAGGTGTGTTCAAGTAAGCTTCGGCAGTTTCCTTCATCTTGGTCAAAACAAATGCTCCTATTTGACTCGGCGAATACATTTTGCCGTCTCCCCCCTGGACCCAGGCGTCTCCGTTAGAGGCTCGAACTATCTTGTAAGATACTGTTTTCCTGTGAAGATAAATCCCCGTTAATCATCGATGAAATGTTCCAGAGCTCATCTCTGCTACACTTACATGTCTTTCTTGACTTCTGCGTCTTCGAATCTACGACCGATCAAACGTTTTGTGGCGTAGAAGGTATTCGATGAATTGGTAACGGCTTGACGTTTTGCTGGCATACCAACCAGGCGTTCTCCGTCTTCAAATTGATGAAAATTTACAATGAGGATTAAATTTGAACAGAATAAATAAGGAAATGAACAGTTTTATTTAAGTTTAGGTTTTTTAGGAGGCAGGGATTCGTAGTGGAACAGCAAAGAGTTTACCCTTTGTGAATGCAACGTAAGATGGTGTCGTGCGAGAGCCTTCTGCGTTTTCTATGACCTTAGCTTGTTTACCCTCCATCACAGCTACGCAGGAAAATGTTGTGCCAAGATCTATGCCGATTACTGCGCCTTTCACACCTTCTGACCTGTTTAGAGATAGAATTGATTCATAGAATGATTTTAGATCGGATCTTTCCCAGGTTTGGTATATTGTTGAATACTTTTAGAAATGAATAGATTAAAATCGAGAATTTAATAATTTCATATATTTTAATAAATGAGTGTAAAAATGGAAGCGCCAGAACGAGTTTGATGAATTCATTGACTCAAGGATAAAATAGGTGCATCAATGATACGGTTGATTTTTGTTTTTCAAGAAAGTGAGAGAGTTAAGCGAAAGGCGAAAGAATGTATTATTACGTAATGAAAAGAACCAGAATTGAAGGTATTTTGATACTTGGATCGAAATTTATAATGTAAAGAAAATGTAATAAAATTTTTTAAATGACTACTCACTTGTATCTGTACTGATGAATATCGGTCTGTCTCTGAGCCATAGACATCGTCGGTGCAGCGGCCTAAGATTATTTTAAAGTTTTTTTCGTATGAATTAAGAAAATCGAGAAAATGCCGGCTTGGTGAAATCGTGGGAATTTGATACGCCGGCTTCGTCAAATACATGATAGAGATCGTGGGAGGAAAGAAAATGATTTTTTTGATAACCGAAATGATTACGTCTATAGAGTTTGTTGAATCGTTATTTAATAGGGGAGTTATACGTGACTGGGAATTATAACGCGTGGTAGATACTAGAACGCGGTTACAGGGAGGGCCGGATAAAATAGGTTTTATAAAAGCTCAAAATACTCACATTTTTAAGTATTGTACTGAAGTTTTGTTTCCTTGTAATGTCTGATACTACCCCCGTACATCCCCGGCTTAATAATCTTGCTGCGGTCAACATTTTTCACCGTATTTAGACAGAATATATAATAGAAAGACGACGATCTTAACTTCACGTGTAGTGATGCAACTCTCGTAAAGACTCTCGCGCAGTCTCAGTACGCACTTGGCGTAATTCCGCTGAACAGAACGACGCTCGTAACTCGTCAAATCCAATGGTAATACTAGTCCTACGGAAAGGTCCAATCCCTGGTTATATACGTCCCCCACTTTTCCTGAAAGAGCATGATCTATCCGGAATGTTCTACGAAAATCGGTCAAAAAGATTTCATATTATCCAAAAAAATGACATCTTGGGATAGACGAAATGATATTTTATACATATTAATAATATTTTCATAATATTTGACTTTGATTTATTCCATCTTATCATTATTTAGAATCATTTATGGTTTATCAATGATCACGAGGTCTTCATTGCGCAGCCCAGTCGTATGCGCATGCGTCAACCAAGAGCGGCACGTCGGTGACGATTTGAAACTTCTATATGACGCAACAGTTCGACATGATTGCATTGTTTAATAAAATAGGATATTTTTGAATCCGCATTTCATTCATCGTCGTTTTTTCAACGCGGGGGACTCGTCGAAGGCTACTGCCACCTGATACTATCGTTTGAGAAGCCTTCGAGCTCTGAATCTGCACTTGTACTTTTCGCACATTTTGTAGTTCGTTATGTTTGAGACTGATGATGAAAAAAGAAAGGAAATAGACTTGAAGATGAGCTATTTTTGAATATAGAATAGTGTGATATGTATAATCATGTGCTTAATTTGGAATATCTTTTTTTTTTATTAACGTTTTTCTCAGTTACAATTTTGATTACATACATATAATGTGGATTTTAAACACATGTTGCTATAATACAAATGACGAGGATAAAAATTTGGAGTGCGTAAAAATGTAATTAGATGAAATTTAATTTTATTGGTCATGGTAATGGGCCAACTTTGAATGTATATTAATATAATATACCGAGCTGGCTCATATCCACTTAGAGGTTAATAATGTATATTTTTGCTCGCATACCATTCCTAATTCTCTATTATTTATACACTATAAAGGTGCACAATCCTCACGTCAGCCCCTGGCTCAGTGTTTGCGTTTGGCGACTGCAGATACCGTCGTTGCGTTAAAGCAAGAGAATATTTATTACATTCTATATGCAGGATATCAATAACAATATATATATTAATAAATTATACAGCCAAGCTCGGATAACACAATCTGCCAATTAAAAGCAATAACAAGGCGCGAGCAGAAGAGAAAAAAAAATAAGGAAAAAATAATACTTGAACCAATTTTTCAATGTATTATAGAATTTGATTCACGAATCAAACTCCCTTCCATCACGATACTTGAATTATCATTTATCCTCCTGTCGACAGACTACCACGTATGCAAGGAGAAGATTCTGGTCACAATAAATCTCCTCGATAACTCCTATAGGCTATAAGAAAATGAGGAAAACGATTTGGTAGGAGTGAATAATACCTGCGCTTTTCGGTCTCAAACCGTTTGATATATGAATGGCCTTTCCAGACATGGCAAAGAAAGAGAAAAGAAAGAAGCTCGATCGTAATAGACAGTTTTTCGTGTACTATGTGTATCGTAATGCAACTATTAGCAATCAGTAGCATTATTTGTACCGCGAACATGTATTTCTAACGAAATTTTTTGTCGATTAAATTTGTATCCAGGATAGGCAAAATAAATTATAAGAATTGGATTCATTGAGCCGAGAAGAAGGAAAAAAAAAAGAAATAGGCAATTTAAATCTTTAGCAATTTATATCAGGGTAATTTTGTTTTTTTTTTGATTAGGTATACGATTCAAGGTAAGGATCTGAAAAGAAAGATTTCTAAGGAGAATTATTAAATTTTTAAATGAAATACACCCATAGAAGATCACGAAGGTTTGAATTTTTTTTTTCATAAAATTTTAATGGAGGGGTGGTATAAACAGGAATTACTTTCAAGCATTACATATACATCGCATTTTATTTAAACATTTAAAATGTTACAAAATGCTATATATAACCGAATTATTATTATTATTTTTTTTTCTTCAATATTTAACCAGTTTACAATATACGTAAAGGAATTTCTCTTTATACCATTACCTGGAAGTAATCAATGATCATATCTTTGTTTCCATCGTTTAAATTTCATCAGTTACTATTTACAAGAGAATTAAAAAAAAAAAAAAAAACGGAGAAAAATAATCATTATGGAGGCGTAGTAAGATCGCTAAGCAAAGTCACACACGTAAACCGTTTAATACGATCACTTAAATTCACGTGATCGAGACTATAATATTCGTCATATAATATCGCAGCACAATACAGGGTAATCTCCAGTATGAAATTTTTTTGATCATTATTTTGATGTAATTTCATCAAAATACAAAATAACAAAAAAAAAATTTTTATTTAACGAGCACTTGTATCATTAATCAATGCAATGATTTCCTTTTTTTTTCCATTTTCCGTTTACGCGGTACTTGAAAAATAGATAAAAGAAAAAATGAAAAAATAAAGTAAATAAATTTGTCAGGCAGATAAATAATTGCGAGCCTCTTTGAATCGAACTATCGTTGATTTTTGATAATAATCACATGACTTCTGAACGAATTTAAACGATGAATAAAAATAATAGGAGCCAGAAAGAACAATTAAAAAAAAAAAAAAAATCCTGAACACCCCTACCTGATAAAATGTGCGATAAATGAATTGCATTCGAAATGAAGCGGCCTCGCTGCAGTTTTATACACGACCCTAGCTTTCCACGTGATAAATTGTCACCACCACAATTTATACTTTCAATATTTCTACTAATCATAATTGTCATTATTTTACATATTTAAAAACTAGTTTGTATGATTCCGATCCTTGGGCTAAATCGCGGCGGTGTGATAAGGACTTGGGAATTGTGAAACAGATTTTTTTTCAATTTAATTTCATCTAACAAGAGTTAAGTGGTGATAATTTAATCGCATAATTAATATAGATACAGTCTTCGTAAAGAGTTTTTGTTTTTTTATCCAATTTTTTTCACCAAATGCGACCAAAACACACCGCGGCATGATTCATTTAAACGAAACGCATTTCCTAAAGTCATAGACGTATGTAGATAGATACATACATACCTCTATCTCTGTTTATGCAGCTAAGGAAGTTGAAGGGCAATTGCGATCTGATTGATTGCATTTCGACGTTCTTTATTCGCTCGTTAATCTGGTATATCAAATCTTTTTTCACCAATAAGAGAAGAAAAAATGTCCTTATTCTTAAAATGAATTGAAAAAAAAAAAAAAAAAAAAAGAAAAAGGAAAAACGAAACGATACCCTAATTCCTAATTCACATTCTGTGTAGAACAACGAATTGTTAAATTAAGTATAACTCATGAGATTGGAACGATTGTAAGAAAGAAATACAATATATAGTATATATACGTGCATCTCTGTTTACTTTAATTAATTACAACGTTTGTTACAACAGTCCCACTCGAATAAACAACAGTTATACTTTATATAATTTTGAATAAAGATTCGGAACAAATATGATACATGTATATACTGTAAAACAGAAATTGCTCATTTCTTTAAATGATTTTTATTCATCTAATATGAAACGAAGAGTTTCTTACGGTATTGATTTATTTTTCCTTTTAAATTGAAATTTTATCGCAAATCGTTAGTCTTTTTTCATTTATAATAACTGAATCGAAAGTAATAGCTATTGTTTCGTTTCTCTGAATTTGTCATTATGTAAAGAATGATAAATGTGTTTAAATGATAAATTTGATTAATCATAAAATTGATGTAAATCAGTAAATTATTTTATTTTATTTTTAATCTTTTTTGTTTTTCTTCCATAGATGCATAACACAGTAAACTTTGATAATACGTGTCTCGCAACGTACTCAGCAGTTCAACATTTCCAGTGCTTAATGTCGCTCCTCCAAGTGGATCAGTTGCTATTGCATTTAAACTAATTTCTTGTAATGTCGGCTCTGTGTGCTTTGCTAACAATTAAAAATTTCCTATTACTTATTATTTATGTATTTTTTAAAATTCAATTCACATTATTATAGTATAATAATTAATTAATTGTAATAGTGTCATTATAATTCGTAATAATATACAACATTTGTCAATAAATCATTTATCCTAGAACCCACAAAAAAATCTCAATTGATTTTTTTTCACTCGTATTTACTCTTTTTCTCATTGTTTTTTTTTTTTTTCTTTTTCTTTTTTCCTTTTACCAAGCATACATATCCTTATTTTCTTATACTTTCACACACTCGCTCTGTGGGACTGTACTGGCTTCACACGTGGCTTATCCAAATAATTCATGAAAGGGTGTGGTTTTTTCCATATCTCCTTTTTTTTTTAAATATATACATATATATATATACATTTACATGAATATATATGTATGTATGTATGTACATATACACACATAATATGTGATTTCCCTTATTATTTTTTTTTTCTTTTTATTTTTCTCTCTGTATTTACTATATCTACGTTGGCTTGTATGTATATATTTTTATATACATAAATGAAAAAGGACATGCAACAACGTTGCAACGAGGGGGGAAGGGGACATATATCATGTGATGATTAAACGTCAATGTGTATTTATGTACACAATATTTTTACTTCTGTTTCCTGGGTGTAGGTGATGTCTTTTTTTTTTCAAAGTGATGATTTTGTACATACATGCTTCTTAACATGTGCGAAAATTCAATTTAATGATATCATTCCACGAATTTTTCTAATATGAGTTCATTTCGGCCAAGAAAAAGAATCATGATTCTTTTATAACGTCGAAAAAAGTTATACAAAGACTTGTTTCAACGTCATAGAGAAAAAAATTTATTTCAAATTACCGAAATTGTAAATTAAGGCCGAAAAATAGTCGGCCAAAATTTAAATGATGGTAATCGACCGTGACGCTCAATTACCAATAAATCATTAAAGTATTGACTGGAAAAAAATCCATTTTATGTGATGCATTAGAAAGTATTGATTTATTTTCCTAAAAGGAAATGATTCAATATTTTCATTTCAATCAAAAATCTAAAATAAATTTCAACATTTTACTTTTTATATTGCGGATTTCGTTCGTTATTTTAACTGTGGTGACCCAGATCAATTGACACACTAGAATCGAAGCGTTCAGTGTACGTGAAAATATTTACGTTAAAGTGTGAAATTGAATTTGTTCCACATTAGAATTCGATATTCGCGTCAATCTAAAAGAAGTTAAATTTGCTAATGAGGATCGTTTATTTTACCTTAGAATTACAATTGAAAAACTGATAAAATCGTATAATTTTATATTGATTTAGATCCACGATTAACGACTGTTTAAACTTCTTGGCTAAAGCGATATGGACATAACGCTATCTCGAATTAATAAATGTCGAACAAATCAGATTATTCTCTGTAATAGTGTGTGTTTATAAATAAGTTGAGAAAATATATTGGCTAAAAATAATAACGGAAACTGAGAACATAACGCGCGTCACATAGAGAGTAGTTACAAGAAGAAGAAAAAAAAAATATATATAGGAACAAATACAACGAGGAACATATACAATATATAACATAGGTGTAACTCACAAGGAACTTTAAATAATTAATATTTATAACGTGTGTATGAATTAGTGATATAGTGTATTGACTTGGGTCACCACAAGTGATGCATGATATTGTTTAAACGTTATCGTTACTATATAGTATGTATGTCTGTACAAAATCTATACAACATATTACATGTACATTTTAATTGTGTCCAGTTCAACTTTTTCTTCAAATTCAGGGATATTCAGATGAAATGAATAATGATGGAAAAAAAAAAGAAACAGAGACAACTGAATTACGAGAAATGGATAGAATCAAAATGTTTCTAAAAAAAAGGGAAAACAATGACAATATGTGATGAAATTGATATAAAATAGTAATGCCTCCTGCCACTCTTGCGATGTTTAATGTCAAGTTTAAATATATGCGTTTATCTGGACTTTTACACTCGTTTTCTTTTTCATTCATTCTTTTTTTCTTTTTTTTTGTTTTTCTCTTTCTCTTTTACCAACTTATTTACTTTTAGTTAAGATTGCGATCACCTGATTCCTGAGAAACAGGGTTGTATACTAACGTAAAAATACCCTCGTGTTTTTGTAATTCGATGAATTAAAAGAAGAAAAAAATGACAAAATTCATCGGAGTTTTCTTTATTTTTCTATTCTTTTCTGTTTTTTTTTTTTGCGTTTCTTTTCAGACAGAAAAATCTTACCGAGTAGCGTCCACTTGGGTGAATGCCCTCTCTGCCAAAAAAAAAACTCCGTAAATTATGTAACTATTTCTTTTTTTCTTACTTGCCTTTCTTACTTTCTCTCTCGCTCGTATTCTCTCGCTCTCACAATACATACTTATACTAAATCTCTTACGATATTATATTTATTTACTCTATAATTATATCAATACTGTTGACGGATAAGAGATTCATTCACAGCTCGCGCTAGAGCGGGAATCGTCTCTGCGACGTGCATTATTTTATTTTATTTTTATTTTACTTTATTTTATTTTACTTTATTTTATTTAATTTTATTTTATTTTTACTTTACTTTATTTTACTTTACTTTACTTTACTTTATTTTATTTTATTTCATTTCATTTCATTTTATTTTATTTTTGTCACTTGAGTCACTTTTCGGGTTTATCACACGCAAAAGCTTACCCTTACTACCTGTCTTTGAATATTATCTCCAAGCAGTAGAGTTTATAGAGTAAGCACCATTTACAATCTCCATTAGAGGCCAGGTTGCTTCATAATTAATCGACCAGACCAGACCAGGCAAGTATAATAATCCAAAGCAAGTAATGTATTCATCGTAACTTGAAAACTGTTCATATCTTTAGTATTTACATATCAATAATATTCGTGAAGAAAAATTTCATTCACACGAAATTTCGTCGTGCAAGTTTATAGCGATTTTGAAACCCTTTTTTCTATTTTTCTTTTTTTTTTTTTTAAACACGTTTCACGGTTTTTACTTTTTTTTTTCCTCCCACATTTTCAATCACTCCGATTCACGGCTCGACTCAATAACGAAGATCACGTGTATTACAATGATCTTCCTTATTGTGCCAGAACTCCAAACGCTACTATATTAAACAAACGTATAAATAGTAGCGTAAATCGTAAGTAAATGAATTAAAAATAACAAAGAAAAAAAAAACGAATACAATTAAAAAATGTTTAAAAAAAAACAACAGAAAGAAATCAAACAGCATTACGAAAATTAATTCTGCCCATAATTGCGTAGAAAAAAAAAGAAAAATAAATCTTCAACTTTAAAATATCCCTTCCTTGGTCAATCGTTAAAAAACATTTTTCTGTTATAATTTCTTTTTTTTTTTTCTTCTTCTCATTTTCTTTTTTTTTTTCCTTGGTCGAAAATTCGCTATAATCTCCAGAAACCTCACGATAATTTTTCAAGTTACGACGATACCGATGCTTTCGCAAGAAAAAAAAAAAACCAAGAATTTCACTCTATTCGATGTCCTCCCCTCGACGTGTGCGCGTGCTAGTCTATTCAACTCTTCTTATCTTCAATCAAACATGACTTCGTTGCGCCAATAGATACTCAAGTTGTAGATAGAGTAGCTGTTGCACCAAACTCTGCAGAGGGGCCTGATTTTGACCTTGGGCTTGGCCTTGACCTGGACCTGGACCTTGAATTTGACTTTGACCTTGCTGAAGTGGCTGCGTCAAACCTCCACCAGTAGGCTGAGCAGATGGCGACAAGACCGTACCTGGCCCAGACTCGGCGAGCAATTGTTGCTGTACCTGATCCAGTCCCGAAGCTTCCATTTCCACAGCAGGAGGATGCGGAGGAGGATTGTTGTCCGGAATTGATGTAAGATTTGGGGGAGGATGAGGAGGAATTGGGGGGAGAACACCGACGCGTGACAGGCGATGAGAGGGACCTAGATAGGAAGGAGGGATGTTAAGATTCTCGCCCCGCTAGGGAGCCATGTTCTTGGGCCTGCGCCCCCGTCGCCCCCTGGTGGGGGGGCGCGGGGACTCCTGGCCTCACTGGCTCACAGCGGGGCTTTTTTTGTCCTGCTGTTGTTGGTTGGCATCTTGCGAACCCTGAACTCCTGCTCCGCCACCGCCCTGTGACCCTTGAACTCCCTGAAAAGTTCATTGTCTCATTAGTCTCCGAGCTCTTCCGTTTCTTTCTTCATTAGTCGCACTTCATCAAAACTTGATACTATATTTTGATTTGCAAACAGATTTTTATTCATTCTTTTCATAAATTTATCCATGGATATCGTATTCTCTAAATTCTGCATATTCCAATTACCTGATTTCCTGGACCACCCTGTGGCGGACCTGGACCACGATCTGGGGGCCAAGAGTTTCCGGCATTTGGCTCCGAGTGAAATTGGTGGGGATGTGGTGGAGGACCTCCGGACGTATCGTGACTATGGGGATCTAAGCTATTAGCCGCATCGTATTGGGTGTTTTCCAATCGTGTAATCAGCCGTTCGTCTTCATCCCCGAACTCACCACCCATCAGAGATGGTTCACCGACTACCATCACATCCTGTGAATAGAATAAACCGTTAAAAATGCTTAAAATAATAAAATGGTATGATTTATGGATCTTGAAAATGAAAATAAGACGAGTTTCTACGAAATTTATACAATACCTGAGACGCTAATGAGAAGTTTGGCCCAGGGGACCTTTTTTTACTAGGTGCTGGCGGCGCGTTATTTCCTGGCCCGGAGGTGCTACCCTTTCGCTTTCTTCTCTTGTTTGCTGGCCTTTGTGATTCTGTAAAGCAGATATTTTTAGTATGTTGTCTGACCGTTGGCTAGGGAAAATAAGCAATTACTAATACAATATCACTACCTAGCTGTGGACCTTTATCTCAATCAAAGGTCTCTGATATATGCTTGTTAGTTACAGGCACACATGCAGCGACAAATAGATACTTCACGTTTATACGACACACAATTTTAGTGATAATATACGCATTTTGAAAATCGCCTTTCTCATGCGGTGTCAAATTCTTACTTCCAAGGTTTGATTATCTAGCCGATGTGTTATTATTTCAAATATTTATTACACGACTAGAATATTTGTCCATTTCTTCTCTTCGCATATGAAATTTTCCACGTGTTTCTCTTTTTTATATAGATTATTCAAAACCCGGTGAATTAAGACTCGAAAATGATAATTTGAAGAAAGAAAAGAAAAACTAGATCAGGGAATGAAATTCAAATAGACTGTTTTTGGAATTGATTTGGAAATGAGTTATTTGAAACTTACACAGTGTTTTAAATCTTAGTCTTTCATTGTGTTCTGTTTTATAACTTTTCTAAACATTATTATTCCTCAGTTTTTGTTTCACCGTGAAGAATCAAGATTGATAATTAATGAAGATAAGATTGAGAGTAAGAAATGGAAAAACTAACATCTAAGCCTTTCAGAGAATAGAATTGTTCTAAATTCGTAATTTGGTTTCAATTTGACCAAAAATCAAGATTGAGAATTGAGAAAGACCACAATACGTAGGAGTTAAACATGTGAAAATCTATTTTAAAAAATGATCTAAAATTGAATCGACTGTTAAGCATCGGTTTCCTAGATCGTCAAGCTCTTGGATAGAAATATTTGAATATTGATTAAACGCGGTCTCGCGGGACGACGTAATAATTGAAAAATTACAAAATATGGTTCACAGTTTGCAAAATTGTAGTAGTATATGGCCATCGGCCATCTGTTCTCATGTAAAGCATCTGTCCGTCTACCTCTCTTACCCGGCGGGGCAACCATCCTCTGCCACTTCTGGAATAACGTTGTCTTCAGACAGTCGCGTGGCGATAACGCGTACGCCTTGTGCCTCGACATCAGTTCCTGCATTGGCTCCAGAATGACACATAACTGCGAGAGAAAAAGGGATGAAACGATGAGAAAGAAGATCAACATTTCTGTGGATTGGGTATTGAATAGAAAAAGAATAAAAATAATAAAAAAAAAAATTTGAAAATTTTTATCATTAATTTATTAATTATTTAGTTTTTTTTTTCTTTTTTTTTCTTCTCAAGAACCAATTGAGATTGAGATATGAGACTTTCAGGATCTTAGTATTCTCATAGTATCTACTTATCCATAAAATGTAATCAAGATATTCGCAAAAGGCATTTTCGCCCTTATATTGGATTTGTAAAAAATGAAGACGAAAAAATAAAAACTTACCCTTAAATAATTGAGAGTTGAATTAGTGATTCCTTGTCTCGTGATATTTTTGCTCAACTGTTCAAGGATCGTGGGATCTTGTTGCGCCGTATGCATACCGACCACAGATCGCGGTACCAGCTCTCTGTGTGTTCTTACGGACATATGCCACGACTTTATCCTCATCAGGTCGTCAAAAGTAAATTCCAATATTAGCCTACCCTCTGTACAGACCTATGATATTCATTTACGATTATAACAATTCAATGACACAACAGTTAAAGTTAAAAATTTAAGAAGAGATCGTAGAACCAGAGATTTTTCATTATTTCGAGTGAAACTTTCGTTTATAGATTTCAACTCAGAGTTAGATATTTTAAGACCACATTTTCGGAAAAATTTAGATCTTTATAATATTGAAACGATGAATAGGCTGAGTAATAACGAGGGTATGATAAACGTGTATTGCATACCTTAGTGAACATAGGTTTTCCATGATGCGTGACCATGACACAGTGATCACAGTCCAGTGTTATACTAGTGTTGTGAAACGATTCCTTCGGGTGTTTCATATTATAATAAAGCTCCGTAACACCACCCTCAAATATCGAACGGAAGTACCTTGGTATTAACGTCCTTCCTATCGCTGAATGATTGAATAAAAATTCATTAATATCGCTAGTAAATTTTTCCCCGAATTATAGAAATATAAATTATTCCTTTATTCCAAAATTTTAGGAGCTAATTTCATCCCTGTGATTGAATTGTTGATCCTTTAGATTTATAAAGATTATAGAATGAAATACGTTTACTAAATGTATGTATTATAAATGTTAATCACACTTTTGTGACAAAGCGAAGGACCCTATTTCCGAGTAACTTTAATTAAGAAAAGATACTGAAACTTACTATATCTCTTAGGTCCATCTTCTAAACAAAAGGTGAGTGTGAGCGTTGCGTCGTCTTCAAAAAACTCGGTCGCAAACGCGTCCCACCAAAGGTTGTCGCTTTCCTGAAAACATATAAATAAAAATAAAGAAAACTAAAACCAGGGTGAATTTTTTGGCTGATTATTTTCGCTTAAATCTTACGTTTATATCCATATCTATATAGTATACGTATGTATGTGTATGTATCTGTAATAAAATTCTATCGATACATAGGGGGGTTTTCGAGCTGCTAAACTTGGGGAAAAAGAGGCTCGCGTAGATCAGTACACGGTGTTGAATAACACATGAGTACAATGTACATGACTGTCTGGCTCGGAATTATAGAATATAGCAACGTTCCGTGAACGTTGAGACATTGAGCGGTCCTCGGGTAGATCGATTCATCGATTTATCTTTCATTATTTATTAATAAAATAAAATAAAAAATTGAATAAAATAGCATAATGGAAGAAAGTTGAAAATTCTTCGAGACGATTATTCGAGCTGTAATAAGTTACAGGAATGAGAGAAAAAGAGGAGATCTTGTACCAGAGAGAGAGAGAGAGAAATTTGATACGAATAATTAATAAAGCAATTTGAAATACGTTTCATATGAAGTTTATACGTCTATTAGTTTGATAAAATTATTGGAATAATAAAATTGACATCGATCAGACGTCGATCGTTATCATGTTTTTATATCGTGAGGTAAGAATGGTTGTGCGTTTAAAATATATATATTTCCCTTGAGGATTTATGGTATAATGTGTACCTGCCAAGATTTGGTATAGTATAAAATCCACGAAACGTGTAGGTAACACGTGATCGTTAGGCAGTATAAAATTAACGAATTCTGACACCGTCAAATATTTCATATAAGACGTCAACTTTTAAAATACATTAACTATAACCACTATGCTCTGGGCTGTATTCGAGAAATAACTTTGCGTAAAGTAGGTATAACCACCTATCTTGCGAAATACGGCCCCTCAACAATCGCTGGCTACTATACTAGTTTCTCGGCTAACTCAAGCCCATACAGATAGACATATCGTGGTACTGCATACTCGAAGATTTATTTTACTCTACTTATTACTTTCACATATTAAATGATGACAATAAAATTCCCCGTCAATCTTATATTTCGTACAGTTAAGCTTCCATCTTTACCTACTTTTTCTAAATTCCGGCTCGTCTCGATCCCCCGGAAGTGCGTAATACAGCAGAGTTTTAAGGGAAAAGAGACGGCCGGATATATCAGGGTATATAAGTACGGAGTATTGGAGTAAAAATTGATAAGCTTTTTCTCCAGCTCATATATACTTGGAAATAATATATTATCGAATGAAAAAACGCGATTTAAATTTACTAAAAATGAAAAATAATTTTCTTATCTCTTTTATTATGAATTAAAGAAAACAATTACCCGGATGAACGAAATATACTTTAACTAGTGAAAGCGAACGGTCGATATACAGTTTGTAAATGTATGATATTTGCAAAGAATTAGCAGCTCGATAAGTACCGCGGAGTTTCACGATTGGTATTAGATATAGTCTTGGAAGTAGGTACGTTGGAGTGATATGTAATCTGAAACTCTGAGAGATACGAAATACGTAATCGATAACGGGATAACGTTGGTATTTTAAACCAGAAATATCAACACCAAGTATGATATTATCTGGTGGTAAACAATGGCTAAATAATAAAGAGTATCAACACTAAGAAGTTTAGGAAGAAATTTATTCGTCGAACTGTTGTATAAAGTAATAAATATACAAGGGAAAAGAGAAAATATTTCAAACTTTGTCGGCCATATTTGTTTGAAAAGAAAATTAAAAATTCAAATACAAAAACGGCGATGAATCGATTTGACATTTGAATAAACGAAGACGTTTGATATTTATGTATAATAAAATGGGGCGGATTGGGGGGGGAAGATGACCTTATTGATGAAATTCTTGATTTAATATGGTAAAACTTTTAGCAGATACTGTAGCCGGGGGTAAAGAAGTTTTTTGGTTCGACTGTACCACCCCACTGTTGTTAGGGGGAGACTAGGGGTGGTATATGATCATGTATATACTCGGCTGGAAAACTATTGTCAGCGCGCTCCGCCTCTGGTTTTTCGTTTAAAAATTCAAAAAGAATATTAATTTTGATAATTATTAAACCCAAAATATATGTAAATTATTGTAAAAATGTGGGGCGTATGACCACCAATTTTCAAAAATTTACTATTCTTAGTTTAGTTAATATTCAAAGGATTATATCTGCCTCTGGCCCCCGGGAGCAACGACAGAACAGATCCAGTCGCTACGAGTATATACAGCCAGGGGCGGCTGTGAGGAGGGCTGAGGAGGGAACGGGGGGTACAATATGGGTTATCGAGGGGGCCCCCACCCCCAGGGGAGGGCAGGGGTCCTCATTTTATTACCCAGGCTCCCATGAGGGTTCTCAACTTTCTGAAAACTTTCCGAGAATCTCGTGTAAACACCGTGTCTCTTGTTACGCGAGGCTCTCTCAATACACCGCTATATGTCCCGTGTGTTACGTGTTCAAAACACATTTACAAATACATCCATAAACATACGGGGAATAATACCCGCGCCTATACCATAGGTGGATATTTAGCGTATATATTTATGGACATAGATGGGTGAATAGTTTCGTTTTCATAGACGCGTACGCGTACAAATGCACCAGGCATTGACCGCGGTCAAGAGCTAACAATAATTGGATGGTCATTTTCATTCAATGGTTAATCACGATCGAGATCAAGCCGAAATCTGATCGCGAGTATAAGCGATCCCGGGGCATATAGTTGGGGAAGGAATCGCGATAGTTTCAGTTTTCTATAGTGATCTAGAAATTCAGTGAATTAGACTCTTATTCAGTAATATAGATTCTTAGAATTTGTCTATCGAATTATAATCACATCTTTCGAAAGATTTTTGTCAACTCGTGGGCCAGGGATGCTGCGCGATATTTAAAATCGCTTAGACTGGTGTAGGCACAGATTTCATGACAAACCATCGCATATGTGTGTATCATGGTCATCGAAATTTCGATGTTTCATTGAATAGTTGTTCAATTGCGAACCGTGAAACAGCTGACTGTTTTAATATACATAGTGTAGAGATAGCGTCACCCGACATCATGATTAGTGAAATACCGGATAAAAATGAAAAAAAAAAGTGAAACGGAAAAAAAAAAAATAGTAATTGCAGAAGAAAAATATAATATCTATGTTATACCGTGTATAGGTAACTCTTGCGTATTTATTTCTATGGTTCGTTTGCGCAAACGTGAAATTATATTTCCAGGCTGATTTTTCAAGTACGCCCCCGCGAAGGATCGATACAGCGAGAGCAGATTCACGATGGGAGTGAAATGAAATTTATTTATTTATTTTTTTATTTTTGTTACATAATATATTATATTTAATCATATTATGTAGTTTCATCTGATTTTCGGAAACTTTTATAGTTATACGATCGGCTCTGATAATACGGTAACACAATATGGGGGGGGGGGGGGGCCTTCCAACATATTGAATGATAAAAAATAAAAAAATAAAATAAAAAATAAAGAATTTTAAGGACATTCGAATTCGTAAAAATTCTTACCGCTGACTCGAGTCGATAGGAATAGTCGAATAGATAAGGGAAAATGAAAGAGGAAGATGGAGAAAGGTATGAGAAGGAGATAGAGAGAGAAAGAGAGAAGAAAAAAAGGATATTGATAACGATAGAGCGCGGAAGAAATCAATGAAATTTATTAGCCGGCTCCTTGAAGCTATATACGACATTGGTCCCCCGAATGGCGATTCAACCCCAACTGAGGCTAAGACCCTTATCTGTGAAGTCGGCCAACTAGAAAGTAATAGGACAAATAATTCCTACAGATTTTACCGGTTCCCAGCCTCCCTCCCTCCCTCCCGCCCTTATACAACTCCCCAAAAGATTTCAACAAAGACTGACGTGCGGACATTCTCGGACGAGATTTAGTCGCTTGAACCTTTCTATACTTTATATAGAGTAGATTTTACTCCTTATACATGAAAGCAGATCAGAAATTAGTCTTACACGGTCGTGAGTAATCCCCTTTTAGTTTTTTATAAGAAATATTGAGAAATGGGGAGAGAAATTTTTTCATTTTTTTTTTTTCATTTTTTTTTTTTTTTAATTCCATGTATATAAGAAGCGGTCGTCGGCTCTTCGTTATGAACTAGATTTCAAGCTATAGTAGCAAAGGAGGAACTCGAGAAAGGGAACAATTCGAAATCGCCGTGAAAGTTCGGAGAAAGCATCCATCGACAAAGTTCTGCTCGGGCGCGTTCTCATTCGCGAGTTGCGGCTCGCATTAGTTCTTCTTCTTCTTCTTCTTCTTCTTCTTCTTCTTCTTCTTCTTCTTCTTCTTCTTATTTTTTTTCTTCTACTCAATCGATTTCTTAGCTTAGTCAATGTATCTGATGTGTGTGACGTGTCGACGAGCCGTGTCACCAAAGAATAGTCTACACCAAGGGATGCGGTTTGACGCTTACAATCAGTTACACGAATCGATTAGAGGTCCTCCTCTGTCACCGTATAAAAAAAATCTTATTTTTTTCTTCTTCCTAAGGGATTCCCTTGGCTCTGCAATAACAATCGTCCACAGATTCTGTCCCTACTTTTATTTCTCCCTTCCTCTCTCTCCCTCAAATAGTTCTGTGCATCCTATACCTGAAGGGTAAAAGTGTGTCGCGTTAGGAAACCCCTTGGATGTCATGATGAGGGATCCGCTTTGCGGGGGGAACTAGCGTTGACAGGACGCGATCTACGCCGATACAGGTCCGGGACCGAAGGAAATATGATTTATAGCTCACGTACACGCGACGTTGGTTCGTTCGTTCGTTCGCTAATTCCGTATCGCCAGGCGTTAACTGATACAGAATTTGGTAACTTTACGTAGTATCGTGGCTCGTTAGGTCGGATGTAACGCTGGGAAAAAGGGGCGCCGTTGCACGTAGCTACGTATACGTATGTACCTACATACACACACACACGCACACACGGGGTGAAAGGTTAAATATAGCCAGAGGCGAGTATGGAAGGGAGTGTAATTCCGCTGTTTGTTCCTTTCTCGAATTTTCAGAAAGCTCGCATTCTCCGCAGAAAAGTAGGATACTGCACATTTCGCTTTATTCTCATTTGAATAATAAAATAATTAAATATACTGTTCATGACAAAAAACGAAAAACAAAAAACTATGAAAAAATAAAATTAAAGAAGTTCATTTCATTTAAGATACGATATTTTTGGAATCGAATGGATCGCATGACATACCTACTAATGTAGATTTTTATAAATAAAGAGATACGTACTATACATACACACGTATGTACAGATGAATTTAATATTTAGATATTTTCACTCAGTTTATCCATATTCATTGCTGGTTTATAACAGTTTTTTTAATATACCGTTACCTTTGTAGAAAAAGTTTCATCTATACGTACGCGTATACATAAATATGTAGGTATTACATACGGTACGACTGAAATTGTGGGGGCCACTCACTCGTATCCATCCATACATATTATGAGTAAACTCTTCTCAACTTTCGTAGTATTTTTTTTTTTTTTTTTCTTTTCTTTTCTTTTCGAAAAATCAATTTTCTTTTAATTCCAGATAAATGTGATACAGTTTTGGTGAACCTCAATTTTTGGTCATTTTTTAGAATATGGTAACACACATCGAGATGGTACCTAGACGTTTAATTTAACAAAAATCGTTTGAAAGTCAAGTTTTTTTTTTTTTTTTTCTTCTGAACAAGTGAAGTTCGGTATTGATAGAAAAAAAAAACAAACTAAATAAAAAAAAAAAAAAGGTTATTGATTCCGTCCGATGTTGTAATTAGAAAAATCGATATTACTTTGATTAAGTAAAGTAACTAATAAGTATAATAATAATAATAATAATAATATCTTAACGAGGTTGAAAATTGTGTCAAAATTGTACAAAAATTTGTAATACAATATACAGCCCGATGTACACAAGACGAAGTCTAATTATTAACAGAGACCCGAAGAAGGTGGATGTGCGGATAAAGAGGAGGAGTAAGGATAATTCGCCTGGGCACCGTCAAAGTGTCCACGTGGGCGAGCCGGCGAAAGCTCAAGATTAATGAGCCAAGAAGCGAATTAGTCGCAAGTTACAACGAGCGTTTACGTCGAAATAGGTACCTACGTGTATATCTAGTACAGGTAGAGGTACACATGCCTGATATCAAGCGATTGGGGGTTCGAATATTTCCTGAAAGTCAGCATTTTTCCAGAATACATGAAGCCCAGTATTTTTCAATTAATCACGAATATAAAATCTGAATACATATTTAAGAAAAAAAAAAAGACTTGCAGAGTCAAATTCCTCGTGTGCCAAATATTTATTTAGATTTTTTTTTTCTCATTCGATTATAAAATTGAAAATTTCAGAAAATTTTTTTTTAAATTCATTGAGAATTTCATAAGAATTATGTGCAAAAAAAAAAAAAATTCCCTGATAATTCAAGGTTTCTTTCCTGTCGCCAGACACCCTGGTACCTACAATCTACATCATAAAATAGCGTGTAGTAACGTAGGTCGGTAAATGATACGAGACAGACGAATGCAGCAGTAATAAAGTAATGCGACCTCCCACGGCAAAATCCAATTTTTTTTTATTTTTTTTTTAGAGAGGTGGGAGAAAGGAAGAATATAAACTAAACGATAAGTCGAGAGTTTAGTCTAAATCATATAAGAATCGAATTTATATATGGGGGAAGGTTTTCAGACTTGAATATCATATCATAAAACGTGTATATTATTATTTGAATCAAGTGAGTTAACATACGATGTATTGAGTCTCGATCAATAACATAAAAGTAACTAATCGCAATTCACTACACGTAGCAAGTGACGCGCTGACCCTGATCGAAATTCAAGTATACTTCTCTTCCTCAATTTTTCCCCGCACCGTAAATCCCCGCGTGATACTTACAGCCGTAGCCGTAGTCACACGCGCGTGATGTCACGCTATTATACGTATACGTATTTACGAGTAGGTATATATGAATACATAAACAAGGTATCGTTGTGGGTATTGTTTATCACCACATAAAAAAAAAAAAAATGACAATTATACCTATTTTCTACATATATTTAACAAACGTATGTATATACAGGTTGATTCAGGTTAAGCGGGTAATACATTTCCAGGGTAGATTCCTTGTGAAATTTAAAGTCTAAATGTCCTTTACCATAAATTCGAGAACCCAATAGTTTCCGAGTTACGAAAGATCTTAGTTGGCCAATCACAGAACTTATACGTAACAAACTCAGGGCTGGCAATGAGCGGAAGTTGAGCGGGTGCCCTGGGCTACGCGATCTAAACATGTTCTGCGCTTGGTCAGCTAAGATCTTATGTAACTCGGAAACTATTGGTCCCTCGAATTTTCGGTAAAGGAAATTTAGTCTTAAATTTTCAGGGTGAATCTACCTTCAAAATATGACCCACTCAACCCCAATCACCCTGTATATGACTATTGTATTTAATTATTTACATCGGCACGCACATAAAATAGAATAATTATTCCCACGTGGTAAGTACATGTGTACATACGCGCATAGGTGAATGCATGATTTATATTACCGTCGTAAGTTTCGTTGTTACCATATCGTTCCAACTATTATAATCATTATCATTTATGCAGCAACGAATACGTTAATAATTGTAAAAAACTTTTTTTTTTCTGAAATTGTTAAGCGAGCGAAATGCTTATGGGAAAACATATGTGCCAATAGAACGAACCCTTCTTTATTATCTAATCTTTTATCAGTAGAAATCTTCGAAAAGGGGCCCTAGTGACTAGTCTATCCCGGACGACCATGTCGTGTCTTTTTCACCGCTGCTATATGGCCCAGATTATTTTTATAATATTCCAGCGGTGCCTATAGGACACGAGTGGATTTTTTTTTCTAAACTGTTGAAAAACCCTTAATGAATAGAATGGCAGCCATGGGGTGTAAGCTTCTAAACCGGAGGGAGAAGCTCTGGTACCTTTATAGGCACTGTTTATGGATATAATCCACCCACTCGGTTTTAAGCTTTATCCAAAGCTTGGATTTGTGGACTGAGCCCAAAAACTGGGCCATCGTTGGATCGTATATTAGATATTACATGTATGTACTTTATATCATAGACGCTTGCGTGGTCATACAGATCGTGCATATTGTCAATTAGCAGCATGTCCCTACCTGGTGCGCACCGATGTAAAACTTACAAGTGAGTTTCTTTGCTTTAGATTTTCTCGATTATCTCCGCAGTCGTTAATATTCCGGGAAAATACTTCGAACAAAGATTGTAGCTGTTGAAAATGATCGAATTTTTTGTAGCCAAAATTTTTCTGTTGGATGAACCGGCGAAGAGAAAAACCGAGAGATAGTTGGTCAGTTCGAAAAATGAAAATGCTATTATTCATATTTTTTGTATATCTCGCTAAATTATTTGCCAAAGAAAATGAGACGGCGAAGTAAACTAGTCGCGAACTAAATACTAGTTTTTATTCACCCCTTAGGTAATTAGGGAAGTCGGGAAGTCGAACATTCCGCGCGTTTTATGTGCGCTATGCAGGTAGTTGAAAGAGCAAAAATCGAATAAAACTGAAGCTAACGAGACAGGTGGACGTTGGTATACGCAAGTAATTTCTCGTTTAATAATAATAGTCGATAACCCACCCGCGGTTAACGACGTATATAATACACATATGGATATCTATATTATTCTTCAATTATCGTCTCACCCTTTACTTTCTTAAATATACATTTTTCTCCTCTTTTCACTTTTCACTTTTCTCTTTTCTCTTTTTTATTTTCCTATCAAAATTTCAACCTCGAGGTCTGATTGATTGTCTTTCATATGGCTCTGTTACCTACCAACGTATTTTACGTATGTAACTATCGCTGCCACGCGTGTGTAACGTATTTATATGAATCTATCCAGCTAGGCTTTATAATATACATACATATGTATATAGATCAGATTCTGGCGTATAAACAATCCAATCTTTTTATACATAAAGATCTATACACGTGCCTCGAGTTAGGATTAGATTAACCGTCCATTGCCCGAATGATTTTATTTTTAGGAAAACTGTGAGGAGAGAGAAGAAGAAGAAGAAGAAAAAAGAAAAAAAAAAGAAAATGAAAAAGGATTAAAAAAATGGCTACAATCTATTTATAAACATGCTGCAGTATCTGTGAGATCAGAATATCCCTATGAATCAGCTTCAGTTTTCTTTTTTTTTTTTCAAGAAAATTGCTCATCCTGGGTTATACAACAGAGCTCAGATCTCAGATGATTGATAAAAATAACGAATAGACATTATTTCGTAAGGATACGGTCGACGAAGACCTGGACCAGTTCCGAAAGCCCGACGACAAGATTTCTCGAAAAATTATATAGTCGATAAAAATTAAATGCTGGAGTTCCAGTTCCAATATTTTTAAAGAAAGTTATAGAATATCAAAAATTTGACACGTTTTAAAATTTTTGCGAAGAGATTTCTCGTCAAGTCGTTCGGGGATAACGACAGAATCCATCTTCGTTGGTCTTTGACCTCGAAAGTACTATTTTTTTTTTTTTTTTTACTGAAGGGGATATCGAAACGATTAACAAATCGCACTGTATGATTCTGTAGTTTGGAGTCAGGGAGGACGAGAGAGAAATTTGTTAAGATTCGTCGTTCGTACCTTAGATCTTTCGATCTCGCAAATTTCCCAATACGCCTATCTTAATTATTGATTAATAAATTGATTTCATTTTTAACTCACCTCTGTCCGCTGCTGTAACCTCTTGTTGAGCTCGTAGAGGCGGTAGTCAGGCTGGCCAAAGTACGGGGTGTGCCTCCTGGGGACAGGCAACGATCTGTGAGACCAGACCGAACGGTCATGTTAGGGTGCAGTGTTGAGTGTGTGCTTAGTGTGTGTAATAAATGTGTGCCATAATGTAAATCGTAAGTATAAATTTCTCTAGTTTAAAATTATAGAAATATGAATATGAGCTGACATGTATGTTGGTAATTATTTATATATGTATATATAATAATAAAAATATCTTAGTATATATTCCTTGTATACATAAAGGCAGAATTTCAATTTCGCCCTGGTGTCGCATAGCCAAAAGGATTAGCAATCAGCACGCGGACTTACGAGAAAGACTAGAGGTATTCGTACGTGAAGGTATGGAAATGAAATCCATATATAGGGTATATACTCCTAATTCCGTAGTGGGAATAACAAAACGAACCAGGTGCATCGGGCATGGACGACCTTTTCGAGCTATATTAAACGTTAAATGAGCGAGTTTACGCGAGACAAACTTTAGACAGCTGTGAAATATACTTTAGCACAATATGCATGCGGCATTAGAGTAGTAAGGTATATCCCGCGTCCGATACAACGTCGAACGTTTTCCTACACAGTTAAGAAAAAAGAAAAAAAAAAAAAAAAAAGGGAAAAACGTGTTAAAATTATAAGCAAAAGATGAACACGGTTCACATCTTTATCCGATTGAATCTAACCCGCAGTTAATCAACTTTAATACGAAAATTATTCGCGTATAATAAAATAAACCAAAAAAAAATTATACGAAAAGTGTGAAATCAACCGGTAAACGACAGACGTAACAAATGATAGATTAGTCGATGCTAGACGACGCGGAAATTTCGAACTATGCGTAACTTTTCAAAGGGATCATAGCGAGGTGGGCGTAAGGTGATTGATGAAAGGTGGATATCGCTAATAGACAGAACGTCTCCCTCCGTTCTTACGATCTCTAGATGATAGGGAGGGCCCCCTGAGTCTAGATTTCCGGAATGAAGTAGTAGTCTGAAATGCGGTATTTCGTATCAGACATTAAGTGTCGAGCGTTTATTGATATATGCCTGATCTCCGATGTAGGTAGATATCGTAGATTTTTTTTTAGATCCGCACGATTTTTATTCGCAGGAACAAGTATTGAAATTTTTTTACTATCGTCGTGTATTAGTCAGAGACGACGATAATACAATAAAAAATGGCGAAGAAAAAGTTTTTTTTCTCTCTTTCTTCTTTTCTGTATTTTTAAAAAAATTTTTTTTTTTTAATGTCTCGCAACGCGATGTCCTCGTCAATCTTTAACGCATACTCGCTACCAGCCAGCTAATAAAACTCGAACGCGTCTTGACCTTGATTATTTTTAAATATTTGAATAAATTAGCGGATCTCAACTTCGAAATAGCAATAGTGTCTGACTACGGGTCCACGTAACGGAAACACTGTTATAAAATTCCCCGTAGATACATATGTATGTATATCTTATACCTATTAATTTTAATAGATAACACTTAATGTGAGAACATAATCAGAGATTAGATATCGAAGATAACTGGGAATCAAACTGAACTTTTTTATTTCCCTCCAATGTCAATTCTATTCGTCTGTGAATTAATTCCAGCCTCAATTTAATCAAGAGCGTTTTTTCTTACATCGATTATGATGGTGTATAGAAATAAAGAGAATTGAGATTCGCGATCTGATGTACGAAGGAATTAACGATCTTTGAAATTTGGGTGATAAGGTAGTTGATATAATGTTCGAAAGTTTAGAGTTTGCTGAACTGTAGGTGGATCGTATCGGTTCGAGATAATTTAAATCGGTAATTATTACTCGACCAATGATATTCTCGCATTATAAAACTGATAAATATATATTAACGTGTAGTTAAATATTGCGAAAAGATCAGCTGACCACCAGCTGATATTTTGAGCACCACTGCTTTCTAGGGTCTCAGATTGGGTTATAGCAAAGGGCGCAGCGAGCTACTACCCTCTCCGTTAAACCACCCCCTCACCCTTCAACCCACCACCCTACGGAGGGTGTTATTAGGGGTTGCTCATGGGGTGAAAGTGCGATCAATGCCTGCGAGTCATGCTAGTCCTCCCTTCGAGTCTCTCTACTCTGTTCTCTCACTCTTTCTCTACATACATACATACATACATATAAATATATATACATACATATATATATATCTACGTACGTGTAATATGCATATATAATAATAATAACAATAAATGAATATCTTTTCCAATTAGTCATTAATCTCACAATCCGTAATATAGAGATTAATGAGATTATTGATAGACTGAAAAGAGAAAGATATTTTTTCAATGCTTAAAATATATTAATTTTTTCAAATAAATTGGAATTTATTTTATTTATTTATTTATTTATTTATTTATTATCGCATTTTCAGTTTTAAAACTTTGCTGCTAGTTCATCGATTTCGCAGATTGTATTATTATTTTAATTTTTTTTTTTTTTTCAGACCGTTTTTGGATTCTTTTTGATATAAACCGTGAGAGAATATCTTAGGAATTCAAAATTGTATCGCATTTTTGTTTTATATATGAATGTACAGAGTTCAGCACGGAATGGTCACCCTGTATCCATCTATGTATGTATGAGCGGACCCAGGATACCAGGTAGGTATTCGTGAATTATTAAAGTTGATTGGTGTGCGTAGGTAGTAGAGGAAACGTGTGTGTATTCGTAGTTAGATGTGTGGGTGCCGATTCCCAGCATCCCATATCCGAGTCAAAGTTGTTCGCGCTTTAGTTGCTTTGACTGGTTTTACCTCGGTTCTATATAGACCTATGTGTATACTATAAGCTTACATTAGAAGTTTTGGAATACGTTCGTCGTAGTCGACCCTACTACCGTCAACGCGGCAAACTGGTGAAGCCAGAAACGCGTAAACTAAAATTTTAACGAACGAATGAACGAACGAACGAACGAAAGGCGAGAGTATTTCACCTCGATGTTCAAAGTCAGGTACAGGTGCAAGAAGCTATACAAAACTCACCAACTGTATACACATACATTAACGTATATATAATATACCCATTGCAAACCTATCGCGTTCGTATAATCGCGAAGATTTAGCATCCGATCGAAATATTCGGCTCAATTAGACTCAGAAATTTATCTAACGACGATTTTTTATAAGTTAATATTATACAGAATTTTAAAAAATTGTATAAAGAAGAAAAAAAATATATATATCGTAGTTTCGTGCTGCGCGGAATACCTACAGCAATGACAGAATAAATTGATGTGTATAGAATGAGTGGGAGATAAGGTGCAAAAGAAATTCGTTGAGATCTGATTTAATGCTAGCACGAGGTGTTTGTCACGTGTTAGACAGGCTGGCGATGGTTGGGGATGGTCAGAGATGCATGTGGGTTTGGAAATCAATCAGAGCGAGATAGAGATCGCTTCTAAATCACGTTGGCACGGCGAGCGAGTTGGTCGCCAGGGGATGGAGGCTTATCGCCCGGCTAGTATGTGCTGTAGATACCTACCTATACATGATACATATATATACATATATACACCACGAACTTCACGTACATATATACAGGGTGTTCTATTAAATCGACTGAACCCACTCTCGTCGATTATAAATTATTGAGAAAAAAAATTGTACAATTCGAAAGACTGCAGGACTAATTGTGAATAAAAAAAAAAAAGAAAAAGAAAAAAAAATGTTGCAAAAAAACTGAGAGAAATGTTAATTTATGTAATAAATTGAACCACGATTGTGTTTCATTTGATATAATTCGTCTATACCGTTCTTCCATTTTTGTGACCGTTCGTATGTGACTAGAGCATTACATATTACATGGAGATACCTGCACCACCACATTTCATGGATTTATTTTCCGAACCGTGTCTAGAGCCGTTAAAAACAAGCACATGAATTTCTAGATACCGAAGTTGTAAAGATATAGCAATACTCGTAGTTTCTTATCGAGCGTACGAGCATTAAAATGCGTCGAACTGATGTGAGCTTAGTTGTATGTATATAGAAAAATCTCAATAGATACAGTTGAAACTGTTGAAAATAAGGATAAAAGAAAATATGAATTTCTTTTTTACATTTGGAAAGAAATATTTCTTCCTAGTTAAAAAAAAAAATTACGTCGGTTAATTAGACGAAGCAAATTTTTATAAGCGAAACTAATTAACTCCCACTCTCCGTCCTTGACCGTTGATCAGCGTTTCTTGTCGCCAATAGAGTACCTAATGATCGCGAGGTCGAATCGCGAAACATACGCCTAAATAGAATAAAAAAAAAAGATAAAAATACAGAAAAAAAAAGAAAAACCGAATTCATCAAGGTCGATTTTTCGCAATTCAAACGATCCTTTCGCATGAGTTTTGACATTGTGTCTAAATACTGAACCGATGATGTTCTCAGGTGTGAAAATATCGCTTTTGTTATATAATATACGATTTCGGAAGATTTTTTTTTTCGGATAATATCGCGAAACACGAATGGCGAGAGTAGACCTACCTAATACCTATCTATATCTATAGTTATAGCATCTAGTATGAAGTATCTACCTACTCGCTCGTTATAGAGCCACGCGACTCGCAAGCCCTTATACAGAGTCGATCAGACAGATCGCGATCGTTTGATTGAGTCATTAGGCCTTTAAGTCTAAAGAAAGATCCTTGACTCCGACCTTCTCTCAGATCGAAAAGTAAGAGTTCGAGTGTAGAATCTCGGCCTAGTAAGTGATTGAAAGAAATATATAACTTTACTGAAAATTGACAATTAAAAAAAAAACAACGATTAATAAATTTATAATTTTTTTTTTCAAAATTTTTACCAAAAATTTCAGGTCTTTTACCAGGTTTCACAGAGTAATTAGACACTCCGTTTTTCTAATCACTTTATAATTTCAATCTGAAGTATATATGCCCTTTCATGCGGCCCTAATAAATTGACGATAGAGGAAAGAGAAGAGAGAGAAGAAGAATAAAACTCGTGTCTAAATTGGGTCATAATACATAATTGATTAACCAACAGCCATGACCAGAGGGTTGGTTATATTTTGAACCGTAAAAATAATACGAACCCCGTAGATTTCGAACCAAAACTATGTATATACAATATTATAGCAATGTAACGGTCATTGTACACATACGTGTGGTAAAGTTGTTTTTTTTTTTTTCTTCTTCTTTTTTTATTATTTCTTCACCGGGTGGCACTCGGCGGTACGCAAGTTGTAGCGTTTTATGCAACCTGATTTTATGGTACTTAAACGAGCGATCTAAATCATAGGAAGCTACAGCAGCGGCTATGAGGCAGCGAAGATCTCCTGGCGTGTAGACACTGGCGTCAACCCGTGGCTCATATATTATTAGCAAAGGGAAACGCAGCCTCAGGTTTACCCCGTCTCTTGTGGGACTGGAACAAACTTCGTTTTGCCCCTGGCCTCCTGGCCTGGCCCCCATATTAACCGAAGGGAAGGTGTTTGTAATTTCATTTCTCTACATAGGCAAAGTTTCGCGACTCATTAGCCGTGTATATATTTCAGATCTATGCATATGCCGGATGGTCGTATGTAATGATATGTGTACGAAGTATATAAGACTGAGATAAACAAAAAATCAATATATTCATAGGGACGCGAAAAAGGAAATAAAAAAATGTCTAATAATAGGATAAAATGACTAGAGTGTTAAAAATCTTATCTATACCTACGATAAGTTGTAGGAAATTTTTCCCCTGAATGTTAACCGGTCCTGAGATAATCGAGAAATAACATTTTTGCTCGTTAGCCTATCGCCGCGATAGGAAACGTTTCTTCCCTTCCTTTTTTCTTTTTTTTTTTTCTGTTTTTTTTTTTTGAGTCGACTTGACGACCTGATTTTTCCCTGCACGCGTCGCAAAGGACTGTGGATAGACGTACATTATCGTTTCGGGAAATCAGTGGAGAAATGTAAAAAGAAACAAACGCGCGTTTCTGACTAAGCAAAAACGTGGCAGGTTGTACTTTCCTTGTTTTCTTTTTTTTTTTATTTATTTTTGTTTCGTTTTTCGCGTATCGTTTTGCGTTTCTGATTTTTACTGCTCTTAATTTTTTTTCCTGAAATAATGAACCTTTTTTTTTTTTTTTTTTTTTCCTTCTTTGGAATCTCACTGAGAATAACGTCAGGTTTTTCAGAACATGTCGAGGTAAATGACATTTCCCATAATAAAACCATAGCTTTTTTTTTAATCACGAATATAAAATACGCATACATATTTTCATTTTTCTTAACGACTTGTGGATTTCGTCTATATTTGATTATTCGGTATCCAAAATAATGGAAAAAAATAAAAATAAAATAAAATAAAATATAGGAAACGAGAAATTTTCAACGTCAAATCCTCGCGTGCGCAACATTTATTTCCTAATTTGCATATTTGATGAAAAAATTCAAAATTTCTAAGAGAGTTTTTCAAAACTCCCTGAAAATTGAAAAATTCTATAATAATTACCTATGGGAGAAAAAAAAAAAGACAAAAAAAGAGAAAATTTCTGATAATTCCAGGTTTACCTTGTCGCCGGATACCAGAGTAAATAGATGGACGTGTGCGCGGCAAGCGAGGACGTAGTCTTAGAAATTGCGTAAGGAGCTAGTCAGGCTACTTCTTATTGCCTGACTGGCTGAGAGACTATGTCCAACATAGCCAGTCGCGTCCGCGTCCGCGCCCGCGCCCGCGCTAAGGCACGTGTTTTTTAAGCAAGGACGGAATTAGCCCGCGCGACCTGACTCCCGCCATAAACTCTAGGTACCCTTCGCACCCTAAATTGCCACGCGATGTATAAACATCAGCGGCAGAGTCCAAGTTTAGAATCAAGACCTAGAGAGACTCTATGCTTCGGTATGGTAGCCCCTAGTAGTCAATTCGGCCTCGTATACATACGTACCTACGAGATATCGACATAAATCGGAAAAAAAATAAAAAAAAAAAAATAAAAAACTATAAACGATGATTAAATAAATAAATAAATAAATAAATGAAAGCGTTGACGTATAGAGATTCATTTCCTACCCTCGTCTTAATTGAGAATTATATTTCTGTTCAACGTAATTAGATTAGTTATTGGAATAGATTTAACACACAGAAAAGAGCATGTCTTTTCATAATATTTTTTTCTTCTTCAGAAAAGATAGGTAGAAACCAGAAAAAAAGGAGAACTTTAGATTTTAGATAGTCTCAGTTCTCATGTAATAGACGTATATTACGTAGGTATCTAGTAGGTATGTATTCATAATTACAGGTTTCTGTATAGACGGATAATAACATAGTAGGTTACTATTCATTATTACGTAGAGGTAGGTAGTAGGTATAAAATATTTCTTATTTATACAAAATTGGTTAAAACGTTGCACAAAGATTAATAATCGTGTAACCCTCCTTCCTTTCTTGTTCTTTCCCCTCTTTTTCATTTCTCGAATATATATATGTATATATATATATATATATATATATATATTTTTTTTTTCTTCTTCAAATAATCATCCAACCGTCGAAGTGTGACGATACATTTATACAGTACGGATTTTCGACTGACGAAATTTTCATTTCAGGTCGAACATTTGATACGCGTTCTATTTGCTGCTTGGCGCTTCGCAAACACGTGCGTGCGATGTTTATAGATTTATGCGAGAGCAGTAGAAACGGGGACGAGGAAAGGGGAGATTTCTGGTTCCCCGAATCGAGGCTAGTTCCGATTAACTCTACAAACAATAATCCCCCGTTACGATTTTTTTTTTTTTATTATTATTTTGAAATTTTGTCGCTAGCTGATTAATCACCGAAAAAAAATGGCGGAATATTTGTTTTTTTTTTTCAAATTCATATATTTCTTATAAGATTGATTTTAGCTTTGATAGAAACTCGGAAATTAACTAGACGCCGAAAACTAGTCGTCTTTTGCTTTGGTCCCATCAGTTTCAGTATAGTTTAGTTCAGTTTAGTTTAGTTTAGTTTAGTTTAGTTCAGTTTCACGTTTGTATCTCCAAAAGCTATGGGTATGGCACAGCTATACTCATTGTCAGATAGAAACGAGAGAGTCTTGACCGACGTTCCTTGCGCTGAAACTGGTTTTCACCTCACTTTGAGATGTTGGACTGGTGCTTATTGCCAGGAGCTTGAATGTAGGAAGTTAAATTTTGTGGCAGTGGCAACACTTGTTGTATAATATACCTATAGAGTTGCGCGCGCACAACTCGCTCGCTTTCCCGCCATAAATAAAGCTAAGAAAACCCGCTGCCCGGAGCAGCACCTGGTTGTAGAACGTTTAGATTAACATAAAGCTTAAGATATTAAAGAAAAAATTTTTTTTGTATACATATAATGAGAATTATTATGTAGCTAATATTGAGCAGAAGAAGTTATTCAAATCTCTATACATACCAAATAAATTCGTGTTTTATAAAGTGGTGAAATATCGCGTATAGAAAATTCAAAAAAAAATATATATATAGAGTTTTTTCAAACTTATCATGTAGCATAACATGATAAAAGGTAATCTTAAACCAAAGCTAATCATAAATTCTACCCAAGTTTTAAAATAAACCTGCTAACTCCAGTCGTGCGGTTATAATACGATAATTACTTAAAACTTAGATCCACGCATCACGACCGTGTATCTAAGGTCCAAATTTGTCAACATGGAGTAAACGCACACGAGGGTAAATATACGCCTAAGTAATTCGCGAGGGCGTTGTATATTAGACTAAAAGAAAAGGCATGGTCGCTCGTATGTAAATATTACATACATACATAAATACATACATACATGTATCCGTATACATCCAAGAGAGTTATGATTTAGCGGAGAATAATCGGTGAGCGCAACTAGCGCTAAAAATACACGCGAGGTTCTGCGCCCGCGTTTGCTTCGTATTCTCTCTCTATCTATCTATCTACGTTCGTAGGTGGTGGTTGAAGCTATATATTCTACCATGAACCATGAATATGTCAGTGTGCGGTTGTGTGTATAGATAGAAGCCAGAACTATACATCGATCGGAAGATACGAGAGCTGGTATACTCTCGATTCTTGGGTCCACGTACGCGCACAATACTCGCACATTTATATATTATATACATATATGAAGGAGACTCACACCATCTCAGAGTATCGTACTTAAAATGATCATCCTGTAAGTGTGTGTCGAATAGATACCAATACCAAGGAAAAGAAAGACTCCTACCTCCTGGAGTACCAATACCTGGCTAGGATTTCAAACGCTGGTTAATATACGTCCAGAAGTTGCCGAGAGTGTGGGTATATAGACACCGTTCTTGAGAAAATTGTGAACGTTGCTTATACCTATTATACCGAAGTCTATATACATCAGTAAATAATAATTTACGCAATTTTAGTTCGTGCATATAAGATTTTACAGGTAAAACGACGAGTAGCTGTACATATAGACTCAAATAAATTCTTTCCACTTGTATTTCGTTAAAAATTTGTTTGTATACAAAATAATAATAACTTCATATATCAGTATAAAATTACGATTTGAACTCAATGCTTTTCTGATATATTATTATCTATTTATTTATTTATTTGATATTTTTCGTTCATAAAATTTTAACAAATTGAAATAATAATTCATTATACACCTATCTGTACAAGGTAGGTTACCTCTATATAGTTTGACACTTTATCAGGTAGTTTATTGATGTATTAGATACATGTATGCCTGAAAAGGCAAACATTTGTTGTACATATCTGTGGGTAATGTTTACCGTGTATTGAAGGCCATCCGTTTTTCCGAAAACGAAAATTTAATTTTTGGTACAAAAAAAAAAAAAATGTTGAAAAAAATAAACAAAATAAATAAATAAATACTACATATAATGCACGTGAATAAATTTTTCTTGTAAATGCATACGAACAACGATATTCGTTTGATATACGACGAATATGCGATAGGACACGTAGGAGCCAAGGTACTTGACGATATCTTGTCTTTGGTATAATCCCATAGATACATAGCGATATTTATACACCTTTATGTATAGTATGAATGTATTATAGACGCAGGTAAGGTTGGAAGAAAAATAAAGGATAAAAAACTGTCTGTATGAGAGAAAAAAAAAAAAAAAAAACGAAAACAGAAAAAAAAGAAAAAGAACAGTGGTAAAAAAAAAAGCGAATACAAAAAACTGAACTCTTCTCCTCTCCTCTCCTCTCCTCGCGTGATAGAATCAAGTCCTCGCTCTCGCTTGCTCGGTCTCTCGCGAGCACTCACTCACTCGCGAGTATGTCTGGTCTGTAGTATTACGCAACCATCATCGACCTGCGCGTGATGCTGGATCGTTCTTTTTTACCGATCTTACCCAATCACATATATCCGACAACTGACGTACAAACTCAGTACCTACCTAGTTTTAGTATCAAATATCCGACTCGGATATCAGTTTCGAATCGCCTTAGCTATACGGAATAAGTTAAGATACAGAATCTGTATTATATTGGGAATAAAAAACGAAAAAAATAAATAAAAGAAAATTTTTACATTCTGGGGAAAGGGCGAAATAATTCTCGCGTCTTTACTCTCGGAGTAATTATCGTAATTTATAATAGAATACATGGCATGTATTAATATAAAGGTGATTATTATCGCTTATATATTATACAGTAAATTGGTAGCATACCATATAGGTATAGGACAATACGCCTTAATCCCTTCAGCATTACGCCGTTCAGGAAATAAAATATTATCTGTACAGACTAAAGAATGACCTTTATACAAAATTATTATACCTACTTTCATGGACGCTATTTTTTTATAATATTATGTATATATGTAAAGGTATATATAGGTATAGGTAAGCACGTGTACAATGGTTGACATCCACTCGTCCTCGACAAATAAAAAAAATAAAATAAAATAAAATAAAAAGAGAGAACAAAGAAAAAGAAAAAAAAGAAAAAAGAAAAAAAAAAAAAAAGAAACTCGTAGTTTACGAGAGGAAAAATATAATACACGTATATAGATGTAAAATATCTATAGAGTATACCGTGCACATCTACTTAGTCACAATTTTTCTTTTTTCTTTTTTTTTTTTTGTGTTTTTTCTGTTTTTTCTTTTTATCCTACTACTATTCAATGCGCATAACGAATGTCGCGCACTGACAATTCACTATTGTGTACTTATGCCCGATGTGAAACATACAGATGATGTCTATATAGCGAAAACCGTGGCAAAGTGGGCGACCTCAGCTGTGAAAATGGATAAAATTTTATCTTTTTTCAAAAATATATATTTATTTTTTTTTCTTATTTCTCAATTTTCTGTGAGAAACTAAAAAATTTCCATCAATTTTCACTTTGCCAAATTTTCTGTAAATTCAGTAGCTTTTTATCCAAGAACCAAAATTTCGGAGTTTGCAAGGATAAAAAATTGAAAATTCTATTTTTTCGGAATTAGTCCGACAGCCTGAAAACCCGTTTTGGAATGGGTGAAATTTTGTCAGAAAAAATGTGCACCGAAAACAATCTTCTACGCATGATTTAGATTCATTTGTACCGGGGCGGCGCGGGCGATCGCTAGTCGGTATAGTTGGTACGAGTTTAAATTCGGATCAGCGAGACGGGAGTCCGACACGCGGGAGGGCGAGAAAGTATTTTTATCAATCTAAATATAGGTAAACCTCGTATACGGATCTCCGATATTCTCGTTGTAGAAAGTTTCGTCATTAGAATCGAAAAATAGGTATAAGGATAAAAAAAGAAAAAAATTGGTAAAAATTCAGCTCGGATGCGCTGCGCGCGCGATAATTCGTTTGATACCATCGTTGCATGAGGTGAAACAAAAAAATTGATGAAAACTGCGCATCAGCTTTAGAGTAATTATATCGTGATTAGATATCATTATTCAAGAGCTGTAATTAAACGAGAAGAAACCATGCAAACGATAAATAGGAACCGAGTTCCAGTTACGTAAATTAATTTTTCTACTATAGTATAAAACGAGAAACGCGAGTATATTAATGCGGCCAATGACTGTCGCTGTATAAACTTGGCTACCCTTCAATTATTCGACGTCTTAATAAGTGGGAAATAAAATGGGAATTTAACGCGAACCGTATAAGACGCTTGATAATATCTGGACCGCGGATCACTCGAAGTTTAATAAAGGCTATTGCAGGGAAACAAGACGTGTAAATGCGCGAAGGAACATATTTGAAGAGGTACCTAGTGTAAAAATAAAATAAAACTCTCACGTCCAGGCTAAATTTCGACATAATTTAAACCGTGATCTCTGCAGACGTGAGGCCTGAGAAGTACGAAATTAGAAGAATTTCATGATCTAAGAAAATGAATAGGGGCAAATTTTTTTTCGCCGGAAAAATTTATCAGATTAGTAATTTATACGATTTAAATAAATGTTGATCTCTTTTCAATCGGGTATAAAGAAGGTAACAAAAAATCGATAAAATTTGTTCAATTTTACAATTTTATACGATAAAATTGAACACAATTGATAACAGCAATAATACCCGATAAAATCTGTCATCCGTAAACCGAAGTTAATTAATAAAATTGTTACGCTCCTCCTCTTCTCGTTTTTATCCTCTACTTTGCACTAGCTCTCCCAACCCTCGATGTAAAAAGACACGGGTAGGTACGCGTGTTCGCGAAGTATGTTACGTAGGTACATATAAGTCGGGAAAGATGCTGCGAGATTTATATCTTTTTCTTTTTTTCTTTTTTTCTTTTCGCGTCATTAGTTCGTTCGTACGAAAAAATTAATATCATGTGTAAGTAGGTTTAGATGCATGTATGCATGGATGTATATGTAGCCGCGTAAAATCAGCCTATATAGATAGAAATAGGTCCAGCACATACACCTTACCCAGCCCAGTTCTTCAGAGAGTGTAAAAGTTCGCGAGCAACTGAGGACAACTTTTAACTGACTATGAAGTTTACGGTATAGATATATATATATATATATATATATATATATATATATATATATATATATATATATATATATATATATAATATATATAGGTGCCGCCTATCTCTATATACGTATACTGAGGCTGGTACAGGATCAACGATGGGGTGCTTCTACCGGTGCTGCTTTGAACCAAAGGCTAAAAACTTTCTCGTACGCACATAAGTAGTTTGGAAGTTGAATACCTATAGGGTGTAGAGCAAGCAAGCAAGCAGCAAGGGTTCCTCTCATCATAAAGCTATTTACAACATGAAAGAAAGAAAAAAATGATTAACAATATATTGTTAATAATAAACCGGTGAAACTGTTCCACCGTATTTATAATCGCATATCGTCTTCGAGAATTTCTAAGATATATACCCAGAATATATATATTTAAAAAAAAAAAAAACCGAAAGTTGTGCCGATATTAATTTGAGGTGATTTTTTTTTTTTTCGTCCATTATTCGTTTGTAAAAATCAAAACGTTTTTTTCCCCGATGAAAAAATCGCTTTTTTTTTTCTTCGAAATATTTTTCTCGTGGAATGATTTTCGCCAGTTTGATTTGGAGTACGGACCATCGCACCGATAATAAAGGTTCAAGTATGAAGGTGCGATGGGAATGGAGTTAGTTTTAGTTATTTTTATTTTATTTTACTTTTATTTATTTATTTATTTATATTTTTTTTTTCCTTACTTCAATCGTGGGAAATAGTAGTTATATCACACGAACTAGTGATACTTCGTGTGTGATCAAGTTTTTACACGATTTTCTTCAGCCTATAGCTTTATACTATAAGGCAACTCTACTCTTTAAAGTGAATTGTGGAATTGAGGAGATACAAGTCGACCTAGTTCTGTATTTGGTGTCATCAACCGCTTCCAGTTTTATCCGATTTTCTACCATATACCCTTTCGACGATGTAGACTGACTATATACGTATCAAATTAGACACATCCGACATTATAATTATTATAAAATTATAGGATATTATAATAATGAGTAAAATCTAAAATACAATTTTTTTTTTTTTCTCTTTCTTTTTCTTCGCGCCTTGAATATATCAGAGATTTTCAAAAGTATTAAAAATATTTCAATTCCATATGACAGATAGATATAGACATGTACGTCATTCTTTATCAATTCTTCACCACCAACGACGGCGCACTATGGCTATACTTTCTCTAAAACAAATTTCAGAAGCTGGTTGTACGCGTCTATTATCTAAGTATACCTTAGACGTTGGCTAATTGCGCGAGAGACGTAAGTGCGATAAATTAGTGGCGAAATATTTAGGTATAGTTATATACCGAAAGCCAAACAGTCGCCACTCCCAAAAAAACAAGAAAAAAAAATCTCCAATCTGTAAATAAGCAGATTCTGAATCGGTAAAGGTAGAAGGAAGGAGCGAATTTCAACGAGTTTTATGTAAATCGAATTAATTAACAATCATATTTGTCCTACGGAGTTAACGAAGAATTTTCAATCCAAGGTCGAGGCGTTTTCTTGTAGAATAATTACCGCGTATGTATGTAATGTAATACATGAGCATGTGTCGAGCTAGGCCAATCGAAAAGAGCAAAAAATAGAAAAGAAGAAAAAAAAAAAGAAAAAAGAAAAAACGACCTTGCAAGGTATGCGCCTTCGGCTTTGCCATCGCGATCGCAATGACCATCCTTGGAATCTAAGCGTGTGGAATTCCCAGAGGGAAATACCTTGCAGGGCGATGCTACAGCTATATGGGTGCAGGGTTGCCGACTATATATGCCCTCAACTTTTTTTTTCTGCTTTTTACTTTTTATTTTCCATTTCCTTAGAGTTGAACACGTCTGTCGTTAGAAGAAGAAGAAAAAAAAAATTTTTAAATCGTTCGAAAATTGAAGAGAAAATGAGATAATAAAAATAATGATAAAAAAAAAGTTGTTGAACAAATGAAAAAACAAAATGGCAGCGGCAGGTTAAAACCCACGTGTCCAGCAACCCTTGGAATAAGTTCGAAGAACACGTCAACGTTTCCATCTCCTGGACTCTGCGGTCGGGAATCACGTGGGAACGTAATCAAAGATGGGAATGAACGACCCGAGGAAACCATAGACGCATTTCCGTGGGAATAGCTGTTTCTTCTTTGTGAGAGGAACGACCGATGTATCATGCATCGGTTCAATCTTTAATTTTTTTTTTTTTATCATTCTCGAAAAAGAAGATAACGAAAAAAAAATAACAAAAAGTAAAGAAGAAAACATTATCTTTGCAAGTCGTTGAAATCTGGCGCTTTAATTTTTAAAACGCGTTGCCCTTTGAAGAATTAGAAAAAAAAAAAAAAAAAAAACTTCTCGTCTCATCTCGTCTAACATGAAATGTCTTTATATATAAGTACCTATACCTAAGTCGTACTGAATAATTTCTTATATGCGATAATTATGTATAATCGAATAATTAGTTGGGTGATAAAATGATATACCGAGCTCAATTCGAGGTGGTAATAATGTTCACTAATAATCCTGACATCCTGTCTGATCTGGTGCTAAACAAGGTGTAATCGTGTTATAATTCTAGTAACAAGCAACATACAGTGATTACTGATCATTGACTACGAGGATTCTCGCCCCATTTCGATGCCTAGACTTCTCAGTCATATATACATATATATAATTCTTCTTTTCCTTCTTCTTCTTCTTCTTCTTCTTCTTCTTCTTCTTCTTCTTCTTCTTATTTCATCAAGGAAATGAGATGAGATAAGATGAGATGAGATGAAATTAAATGAAATATAACGAATGTCGGTATCTATAGACTGGATGTGGTATTATACCTAAGAATTTAAGAATAAAAAAAAAATGAAAAAGTAAAAAATAACCGAGAGTAAAAAAAAGAGAGAGAGAGAGAGAAAGAGAAACGAAGAGTAAAAATTTATCGAAAGTATCCGCGGGTAAGGTCATTGGCCCTTAGAAAGTGGGACCAAAAGAATGAGAAGAAAAAGAAAAAAAGAACAAGAAAAATGACGAAAAAAAAAGGAAAAAACTATCTCTTTCAGGAAGCTTCTCGCGTGTAATCCGTCACGCGTTGATGATGGATGGTTTCTGCCTCCAGCATCTTGCGGGTGACGCGTCCCACTGCTAACAGGTCACCCCGGACTAGTTTGTCAATATAGGCATGTGCGCTAAAATCTATATCGTAACTTGATGCGTATGTGTGTGTGTGTGTGTGTATAATGTATGAAATGCTAAAAATCTATAACAGGGAAAGAAGACCCTTCAAATTTCTATACCAAAATCTGAAAATGTAAATAAAATCAAAATTCCGTTCTTCAATCTCGTAATAATATCAATAAATACATAATACATCAATAATAAATGATTAATATCGCTGTATATGTATAATGTATGTAGTATATGTTTATTCGAGTTCTATGAACTGTTTTTCATATAGGTACCTATACAGTATAAGAAATTGTGGAAGAAATTATCGACAGACGATAGGAAATAAAAATAAAACGAAAACGAAAAAGACGTAAGTAGAGAGAGAGATAGAAGAAATAAAAAACGAAAAAGAAAGAGAATGAAAAAAAGACACCGAGGAGACAGCCGACACATGCTTTACTACGTATTTTCTTCCGCTCACGACGAGCAACGAAACGACCGCGAAGACACACGCACCGTACCGCATACTGTGAGCTGCACCACCCAAGTGTTGTCGGCAGGTTTCTGACCGGGTCTCTCTCTGAATACGGAGCCTGTGTTGTGCAGTGCAGTACAGTGCAGTGGATTGCTGTGGAGTTCCCACAGCAGAGAAACGATTTACGGGGGGCAAGAGAAGAGAGGCTAGGCTGTACCTTGACCAGAGGTGAGGCTGAGGCTGAGACTGAGACTGAGGTTGAGGAGAGGGCGGTGGATCAAGGAGGCGGCCTTGAGAACACACGGACTACGAGAGAAAGAGAGAGAGAGAGAGAGAGCTGAAGAAGAAGAAGAAGAAGAAGAAAGAAGGAAAGAAAGAGAGTGAGAGAGAAGAATAAAAAATGAAAAATAAAAAATAAAAATGAGAAAGAGGAGAAAGAAAAAGACCGCGGTCAGTCGAGAGACGATGCATTTCTCAAACTGTTGAATACTATTTATACCATGGGATTCAAATATTGGGAAAAATTTATGAAATCTTTTATTCCCAGACTTTTTAGGTATAATATTCGATCAAGTCTCGTATTATATTCTAGGATAAAAAAAAAAAAAGTAAACCGCGAGGTAAAAATGAAGAAAAAAAAAATAACTAGATCAAAAAAAAAAAAAAAAAAAAGAAGAAGAAGAAAGAAAGAAGAGAAAAACGTCAAATATTTAATTGAGCCGAGGATAAATTGACCGTAACAATTTAGAAAATTTATAAAAATCTCGGGGAATATCCCCCTCAAGAATTTATTCCTATAATTCTACCCAACGTTAAGATTCGTGACACGCGCGCGGAGGCAGTAGCTCAAAGCTGATTTTGTGTCTCAGACAGCGTGTCGCGATATAGTCGCGACTGAATCGTATAGTTTTTAGTTTTTATTTAACGTTTGGGTCGTCGAGAATCTTTAAATATCTGAAACTGTCGTTTTTACCGATTAAGTTTTCGAATAATATATAAGCATATATATAGTTTTTATTTTTTTTTTAACAAGGTACACGATATTAAAGAGTCGTGTGAATTTATTGGAAATATACGTGGGTGAAGAATTTTTTGTCTCAGTTTTATTTTTATTTGTAATCTTTTTTTTTTTCTTTTTTATTTTCGTTTCTTTTTTTTTGCATAGTTTTTTGAAACAGTTGAAATGAATCTTCGTAATTACATATTTTGCTTATACATACGTATGAGGCGTGCCGCAATAATATACTGTCGTTAAAATTGACATTAAATAAATATAGCCAATTGCTATACCGACAAAACTATGTGTATACCTATATACTATGTATACCACCGGAGATATTTCAATCATCGTAACTAATCGCAGGTGCTTGGTTGCTGTCCTATAATTAATTACCAAGATCAATTAATTTACATTCAAGATTTCACTGGCAAACGTATAACTTGCGCATTACGCGCTTTCATTCATTCCGTGACTGACCAGTCTCAACAAATACGTCATCGCACTTAACGAGAGATATAGAAAATCTCAAAGATTAATGTTAATATTTCGGAGGAGACTAAGATTTTATACTTCAGCATATTATATCCATGTGTAACGTGAAATTTTCCTTTTTTTCTGTTAAAACGAACTTCTTCTGTCCGTGGAATTGTTCCGATTCGTATAAACGAAGAACATCCTGATAAGAGAGAGAAAAACAAATAAAAAATAATAATTTCATACGAAACTAAAATTGAAATTATTATTTTTTTTTTCATTTTTTTCACAATTCGATGATCGAAAATCTCATCTGATCATACGCGGATAAAAATATTGCTTAAATAATTAGAAATATAATCGAGTGTTGTACATTATTAAGAGATCGTATTCCCCGGTGCAAACAAACGATTATTTGATTGGTCGTATCCATTAAAGATTAACGATCCGACTAAAGAGGGAATAATAGTAGAAATAAAGACTATATCGGAGGGTAATCATAGCGGTATCATCTAGGTAGGTACCTAATTCAGAGAGAATCGACAGAAAGTGAACGAGAAAAAAAAAAAAAAGAAAAATTAGATAATCTTCTAAAGCTGATAATTATCGATCTAAACTTTAATAAAGCGATAGATAAAACGCAGAATCATTATTAAAAATTGAGCTATTCGCTCAAACTGTTAACATAAAGTCGAATAAACGTTGTTGAAAAATATTCAATAAACCGAAATATGCAATGACCGTAGTGTGCGTTGGGGTAAGAACTGAATTGGTATATATCCAAAACGTGGATCATATAGTATATTAAAATCGCAACGTACTACACGTTGTTTTATATAAATATCAAATATATATCCAAATACATAGTTTTTTTCTGGGAATAATTATAACCCATCAAAAACCGGAAAAAAAAAGAAGCCAAAATTGTAGGAAAAATTTTTCATCTCAAAACCGAAGTTTGGTCTATAGAAAACTGTAATACCGCATTGGCACCTGTCTTCAATAATCGCACCTGCATCGCCCTAAGAGAACTTTCCTCCTGGGTATCTAAGGGTGACTTAGAATAGTGGATGAAAAGTGGTGGATAATGGTATACACATTTTAATTCATTTCATTTCATTTTATTTTATTTTATTTTATACTTCATCCTGCATGGGTCGTAAGAAATTAATGCAACTCTCATTGGCGATGATGGGTGTATAGAGTCGAGAAGGAGTAAAATGTTTCTTTTTAAGCTTGTATAAATTGTTCTTTTTCTTTATCTTTTTTTTTTTTTTTTTTTCACGCCACTTAATTACACAGACGATTATCTTTTATAAACTGATGCCCCCGCCCCCCCGACCCACAGCTCTTCATCGTGGTGCAGAGCAATTCAGTGTAAAAGGGGTTAAAAAGGGTTGCGATAATATATAGCGAACGAAGAAGCGCCACAGCAGCAACCTGAGAGGTAGATAGGTGGATAGCAACTTGAAGCGTTATTTAAGAACGCGAGTTGAGAGGGAGGCGAAGAGTCTCTATTAATTTTAAGCAATTAATAGACCGGAGGTGGCCATTTAAACCAATTTGTTAGATTTCTCGAGACTCTAAGCTACGAGTTATAATATATATACATGACGTTAGTATATACCTACTCTGAATACGTAAACATTAAAACGATTTAATGCTATGAGTTTTATCTTCATCATATTATATATATATATACATATGCAGGTATATGAACCATCTTTTTCTCAATCTGAATAAACTTTTTCTTTTTACAATTTATCTTCAACTCAAATTTGATACATTTACTTAGGCAAATTGAAACTTGATAGGTAATTTATGAGTGTGAAAAAAATGAAGAGAAAGAATACATTCATTTTTCAATTATTGACAATATATATTGTACGAGTTCTGGTAACGTTGATCAGTAAATGTGCTCTTTTTTGATTTTTGTTCTTTTTTTTTCTTTTTCAATATCCAGCATATTATGGAGATAAACGAGTATTACTCATTGTTAAAAAATAGAAAAAAAAAAAAAAAAGAGACAAAAAAAAAAAAAAATGAAGAAATGGAATCGTGTAGATTCATTCAACTTTTCTCTATATATATTTAAAGAAATGAGGAAAAAAGAGGAAAAAAAAAAAAGTTTCAATAATGAATAAATCGGTGTTATTATACATCGCGATTAGTATATGAATAAAATACGAAGAGATTTATGTATTCTAAATATACGCGTTATGTTATCTTGGTAATGTTTCGGTAAAGATAAGCTCATAAGAATCGCATCGAAGTAGGTATAAGTTCTATTCAGCTGTTAATGTGATGTAAATCGACGCCGACTTGGAGGAGCTGGCCAGCTACTTCGGGTCGAGCGACGCTTCTACGTCTGGCTCAAAGCACTGGAGTTATAAGTGGCGAAGTGATGTTGCGAGAGAAATAGAGAGAGATATATGTACATACATATAAAGAAAGAGAAAGAAAGGGGATACACGGAGGAGAGGAGAGTGGAAGTGGGCGATCAAGGCCTTCTTATCCTGGCGAGAGACCGCGATAAGATAAGGCCTTTCCCCCATCTATTCTTTACGTTACCCTCGTCTACTATCAAACACACCAATACCCTCAGCTATAACATAACATAAACCTATACGCCGCAAGACAACAACCGCAAACTTCCGCGATGTATTTTCATTGATTTGAGAGTGATTTTTATTCTCATAAGGCTGCAGTTTTTCTTTTTTTTTTTCAATTATTTTTTATCACATAGATATTTGTTCTCTGATCTTTAAATAGCGAAGAGTCTATTTTACACATATACTATATTATATATAACGAAACCTACGCACATATAAACTCTACAGATTATTATAACGCGAAAATTGACATAATATAAAAACGATCACGTGAACGACCTGTTTTGTATATACCGTATATTATATAAGCTTTTTTTTTTAGGAAGATAATCTTGTTGACATATTTTCTATACAGTGATAACGACGTCGAGGAACGAGTTCGGAGAGTTTTTTTTTTTATTCAATCTACCCCGACGTGCCTTGTGATTAGAATTAGAATTAAAATTAGAATTAAAATTAGAATTAGAATTAGAATTTCCGGTTTAGCTTTCATTTTATTTCTGTGTTATCTTATAGAGACAAGGATGTTTGATAAAATCATTAAATCAGAGTGAGAAAAAAAAAAAAAAAAGAAGAAAGAAGTATCGCAGAGTTTTTTTTTAATTTAAAATACATTTCTCTACTTCACTTAGGCACATATTCAGACGAATAAAGTTTCGTCATTTAACACCCGGTCAATTAACTACTCAATAATTATTCAGGACTGCTACACTGCACGTCGGTAAGGAAGTGCGCGTTTCTAACCTCCAGACACCTGCAGAAACCGTGGCGTTGCCTCCCACCTGCTTACGCTATGAGCACCTGAACGCGAACGAACGAACGAAGGAAGGAACGAACGCCTTTGACCGCACCTGACGCGCCCTACTACACAACATATCCTCCATATCCCGCAACACCGCAAATCTAAACGCGGCGTGTATTCCGCTACCTGTTATTACCCGTTTCTTACTTTTTCTTTTTCTTTTTTTATCGATGTCTATTGTATACGTATTCAAAATGACTTCAGTATAGTTTTTAATTTTTTTTAATTTATTTTTATTTTTATTTTTATTTTTTTTTCAAATTTCTTACAACGTTTCTTTTATTTTACTTTTCGTCAGATTCATTCGCCTTTTTCTTATACTATATATATATATATATATATATATATACATATACGTGTAGTATATACACCTATATGCATGTTATATAGTTTTACTTTTTATACCCTCACCGCGATCCGGTTCTTCTCTCGTTTCTCGCTCGCTCGAGATTCTACAAGCGATGGGCGGACTTTTGTCTACCGTCAGGTCAGCCAGACCCGAGTTCTGCTGCTTGAGGACTCGATGTCCTCGGATATAAAGAAATAAAGATATCTCTACCTGATTTTTGGGTCTGACTGACAATGAGATCATTTCATCCCAAAGAAACGGAAATGCTATACATGGGATTGTTTTTTTTTTTTCTGTTTTTTCTTCGAGACGAAATTTATATTATCTAGATATACAGATATACTATCTATACTCTCTCATATATATATATATATATATATTCCAACTCAAAGTTTCCAAAAGCTAGAACTGCGGAGGTTATTATCTCCAGGATATAATTAATTAAAATGTTCAGCAACACGCCAGCGCCATTTGCAAATTTAATTCTTCAACGTCATTGCGCGGTACCGTATATCGTAACTACATATCGCAATTATTTTTTTTTTCTCGTACGAGGTGATTATTTTAGATAACTTTACGGTTTATCTGTAAATAAAAACAGAGGGACCGCCTCTTGACAGCAGACAAACATTGGTGAAATAATGAAAAAAAGAATTCAGGTTCTTCCTGTTAAATTCGCAATTAAATAAAATAGAAGAAAAAATAAGTTTCTTTATTTTTCTTTTTCTCTCTATATCATGTTGAACCATTGTGTCAATTTCAGTTTTCTTTTCATTTTCATCTTTCCTCGTTTTTTTTTTTAATTTTTTAATTTTTTTTTTTTTTTTCGTCTTTTTATTTAATCTCAAAGAGGCGCGATCCGCGGGCGGATCTTACCTCGGATTTTGCCCCAAGGCCACCGACGCATGGCGGACTTTACCATTACCAGCCGCACGGATCTGGCCTGGCGTAGCCACGACCGATAACGGCATCCTGGCCTATACTGTTATTGTGCCCACAAGAATATTCGAACAAGAAGTCGCAGCAGCGTTTGCTCGTGGGAGAAACACAGTGAAGAAAGAATTCCTTGCGGTTTTTGTATTCTTTTGTTACGTATTTAGTTTCTTTTTTTTTTTTTTTTTTTTTTTCTCCTTCCGATTTTTATTCATAAAGTCTGCAATTTTCCTGATTAGTATCAGTCCTCGCATGAAGAAGAGAGAAATTATAATAAATCCTGTTTTTCTTTTTTTTTTTTTTTTGGTTCTTCTCTTCTGGTATTAGAGATTAAAGATAAAAAATCTCTGTTCACGCATACGAAAACGAAGAAGAGGAAGAAGATGAAATAAATTTAAGAAACTGGTTGAATTATTATCAAAATATAAGACTAGCTAATCTGGCTATAATTTGACGCATGATTAAATCAATCGACGATAGTCAATGATAATATAAACAATCTATAGATATACATAATATATTCTCATAGCAAGCAGAGAAACGGGTGTATTTTTTTTTTATCTTTTCCATTTATCTATATCTAATAAAATAAAATCGTAAGAAATAGAAAAGAAGACTGATCAATATCTCATTGTGATTTATGAAGAGATCTTTCTCCAAAAGATCTGCATACCGTTATCAAAAAGCCTAGTCGAAATGGTCAAATGTCTAATACCCCCGAATGAACGAATGAACGAGTGAACGAAGGAACGGAAAGGAAGGAACCTCCGATGTATTCGTGAATGAATGTTACCTGTAGTAGGGTGATCCAAACGGCGAACAATAAAACGGATCATTGTGCATATGGGGCGGTTGTCCAGGTACGCCAGGTCCCTGAGGGTGTGGATGTGGCCCCATAGGTCCTGGTCCACCAGGAGCGCACATACCAGGTCCACCTTGAGGTTGCATACCAACAGGGCCCCCCGGTCCCATTTGCATGTGCGGAGGTGGTCCACCGGGGTGGTGTGGCGAACCAACCATATGTGGTGCTCCCGGATGGTGTGGGTGAGGTGATGGTCCGCCGCCCCCCATGTGGGGATGCGGATGAGGAGAGCCACCCATCATACCATGGGGAGGCATTGGGTGAGGGCTTGGCGATGCACCGTTAAGGTGTGGGCCAGATACACCGTGTGGTGTCGGAGGTCCGCCGCCACCCCCGTGAGTTGGCGTAGTAGCCGGTTGCGGGGGAGGTAGCGATGGTCCACCAGGGCCACTCCCGAGTGGTGGCAAGGGCCCGTTGGCCATATTATTTAGTTGTGTCAATGAGGCAGCCGCCGAGGCCATTGCCTGTAGGGGATTTGAGGCGACCGAATTAAGAACGGTGCTGCCAATACTCAGGGGCGGTAAGGGGGGCGACAGGGTAGCCTGGGGGGGCCCCCCGTGGCACCGGCCCGATGAACCAGGAACGCTTGAGTTCGGTCCGCCAGGGGCGGACGAGACACCGGAGTGGAGGAGACCACTAACGGGGCGCTGCGCCACCCGCACCGGCATCACTCCCCCCTCCAGGACGTTTCCTGTCTTCGCTTAGACCCGCCGTCGTTTTCGTCCTCAGTGATTGGGCCAATTTTAGGCTTAGTATATTATACCTAATGTACTTTCCCTCCGTAGTCGATGCCCGCTTATACTCTATGCTCTTTCGTTCCTTTTTGTTTTATCCTTTATCCTTTATCCTTTATCCTTTACATCACTATATAGGTAAGGTTGACTAACGTTATAGTAGACCAAAGTTCGTTAACATATTATAGAATATTTGATATAACACCCTTAATCGCACTGCACACACACACATGCGTCCGGTTTCGTTACATCGTAAATATTTTACGCACTCTATCACCTGAATTACTTTTTATCACAACACCATGATATATCATCGTAGATATACAGAAGTAGTTGTAGTATTAAGATTAGATTAAACTAGTTTTATTCATTTTTCTAAACGTAAAACACTGATTGATAAATATATATACATACACACACATATATATATATATATTTATATATAATATATATATATGGATACATACATATTATACACGTTATATACTCTCGTTTTAAACAAACAAATTCTCCCGATTATCCCGCACGGCGATGACTGTTGCAATATTATGGTTAATTATAACTGACTTCATTCTGCTCTTACTTTTCTTTATTTTCTTTAATATTCTGCTATAAACTAATAATATAAATTCATCTCTTTTATAAACAATAAACAATCATGATAATGATGATCACCACTCACTGTACACAAGCTGCACCCAAAGTGTCACTCTCGATGTGTTATTTATAATTTTATATAATATATATACATATATAACTCCGTTTATCACTGATTATATAAATAACACGGAATATATAAATATATATATATACGGATAGATTGTATCAATATAAAGGAATATTGATTTTTTTTTATAATATTACAAAATCTCGCGTGCGAATTCAATATTATTTTTATTTCGCAGCCGGTGCTCGGCACGTGGCTGTCACGTCGTCGACGTAGCGACGATGCTGTGATACCGACACGTCGCTGTAGTTACGATTAGCTCTTCTCCGTCCCATCGCGTTCCGTAACCACCAATGATGAATATCATTTTTATTGAATTTATCATTCGTTTACCGAATATGTATATTTAAATAAATATATACATATATGTAGATTACTTATTTATTTATATATTTGTTTATTTATTTATTTATTTATTTATTTATTAAGCAAACAATTCGAGTAGAATATTTTCTGTCATAAAATTAATAGGGCATATTAAAAAAGCGTTTCCACCTAGACAACCGCCAAAAATTTTTCTCCTTTTAGCACCAATCATTTCTAGTTTTCTTATTGTTTCTTTTTCTTTGTATATTTGTATATTTTAAATACACGAATAAATAATACGATAAATAAAAACAAACACACGATTTGGAAATAAAATTGAGAATAAAAAAAAAAAAAAAAATAAAAATAATAACAATAATAAAAATATATATATTTATATATATATATTTTTTTTTGTTGTTGTTTCCCTGCACTTGTTATTTAATCTTATAATAATAATTCCATCACATATAATACGAGATATTATTAACAGCGTTTTTCTACATTTATACACAACACCATCCACCCTTTGATAATTATAATATATTCGTCCCGCAATCGCGGGAATAAAAATTTTTTCTTTTTTTTTTTTTCTCTTTTCCCCCCAAGTAGAACGTAACAACGTCCGCCGCGGCACTAGCTACAAAATCACCCTGCCTCTTTGGTCGCGTTAGCATAACTGCGGCGCCCGCGGATCGGGCGGCGCCACCGTCGTTCAACATCGTCGTTCGGTGGTGCGGCGGTGGGGTGGAGGGATACCGGGGGAATAGTAGCTATGGCGGGCGAGAGGACCGCGAGGACCGCGGAGAGTAAAGGGGCGAGAAAGACAGAGAGAGAGAGAGAGAAAGAAAGAGAGAGACATAGACGGGGTAGGGGAGCCAGGCGAGGATATATACCAAAGTAAAGAACTACGAGAGAGCGCGCGGCTGAGCGGGAATACGGAGGAACGACGAGGAGCTCGCTCTCGCTCTCTTTCTCTTTCTCTTTCTCCTTCTATATCTATGTCTATATCTATATCTATATCTATATCTATATCTATATCTATATTCCTATCTCTCTCTTCGTCTTTCTTTTTCCCAGCACACGACGCGACGCCTGCCTGCCTGCCTGCTTGCCTGCTTGCCTCTGCCTTTGCCTTTGCCTCTCGGCTGCGAATATTTTAGGGTGGGAGAGCCCCACGTGAGCAAAGGACGCGCTCCACCGTGCTCCGAAAGCGTCTACAGACATTATTGCCGGGCAACCCTGCAGGCGTTTTGCTGTAACGCGGAGAAACGTGAAATGTCAAAATATCGATACTTGCGATGGAATAAAACAAACAAAAGACAAGAAAAAAAAAAAATATAAATATATCTATATATATATATATATAAATATACATGTACAGAAAAAAAATAACATAAAATAAAAAATTATAAGAGAAAGATATATCGTTGACGAGGGTGCATAAAGACCGTGTAGTATCAATCGTACTACAACTTGTTCGACCGATAGTCTCCCCTAATCTTTTATTTTTTTATTTCTTATTTCTTTATTCATTTTCTTTTGCTTCTGGTTAGAAAGGCGGATTTGAAAGAAAAAAAAAAAAAAAAAAAAAAACACCTATCATTGATCAAAGGATGGTTTTTCTTTATTTTTTTTTTTTTTTTAATCTCAGTTTTTCGCATACACTCTTACTTTCCCGCGATTGTCGTTGATCCATATCTCTGTGTAAACGTGTAAATATACTATATAAAAATACATGTTTACGAATGGAGATATCCTAATTGCAGTAAGTCTGAAAAGTTATCACATATAGATAAAATATTTTTCATTCGTATAGATTTCAATTTTACTATACAATTACAGTTAGGTACTTGTAGTGAGTACTTTTACAGCTGTATGAGTGACTCTCGAAAACTTTCTTTCGACGAGCGACGACGCTTGGCAGTGATATGATCCACGCACCACCGACCAGCCTACTCTCTCTCTCTCTCTCTCTCTTTCTCTTTCTTTCTTTTCTCCTTTCTCTCTCTCTCTCTCTCTCTCGCTCACTCGACCAGAGTGTCGTTAACCTTGCGCTATGGAAGAGTAGAAATTTTCGTTTCTAGGTGATGACCAACTATTTACTTTTCAAATTAATAAATAATAAATGTTTCCATCTATCTAGAATTCATCAATGCACTAATAATAAAATAAAAAAATTATTCTTCATTTCATAGACGACGTGATATTCTATTGAAAAATAAGCGATGGGTGTTCGATTAATGAAAAAAGTATGAACCAAAGTTTTGTCTGTTGCACCCTGGGGTCATAACAGCGGCCTAAAATACTGGACAACGCACGAGTCCAGGGAAACCCGCGCAGGTTTTAAACCCATACAGGTAACTGCAGCAGGCACGGGTAGGTACTCTATTCGGCGTCAGCGTCGGCAAACCCAGGTATACAGAAAACGAACTCGAAGTAAAGGCTACACTCTACTCTGGCTACCGTCCCTCGATTTCTTTAGAATTATATAGACGCGTGTCCTAACCTCTAGCCCTTCGCGGCTGTAGTCCTTGACGCGATAAAGTCGAGTGGATGAAAAATTCAACGAGCTTAAAACTCCGGGCGTTGAATAGACGTGGGTATATAGTATGCATCACAGAATGAATGGACCAACGTAAGTTCCGAAAAAATGACGAACTTTAATCGCCGTATCAAGGATTCAAGTAATGAAACGGTATTTTATCTTCGGTATTTCGAAATAATTAATAACGGGAATAAAATGAAATGAAATGGTAAATGAAATGGTAAATGATAGACAAAAGGTAGCGCGATGAATCGGCGCGTGACGCATATACTTGTCGGGGTAGTTATAATGGAGAAAAAGTATAACGACGTACGACCTTCTGTCTTTAGGGGAGGAAGGGGGACGGATTTGCTGTGGCCGCGGCGGCCAGTCGGTAGGTAGACCCGTCGTGTAGACTACCAAGAATTCTCCAAGACCATTAATCTACCCTGCGCGACACCCCACCCCTTGCAGGTATATTCCAACTCAGGCCTAACCTGATCCAAAGAAACGAACGGCATTGTCAGAAGACAGTAATACCACCGCACGACGACTGCGGGGAACGAATAAGTGGAAGAGTTTGCTCCGATGTAATGCATAAGGAATTACCTTATTCCCTTATTTTATTTAATATTCATACACATGACGTCAAACGTTGTTTTATTTATTTATTTATTTATTTTTATTTTCATTTCGTTTTCATTTTCATTTTTTATATAATTAAAATGAAAACAAGAACGAAAAAAAAATCATTTTCGGAATTGTTCATGATGAGGTAAACGAGAAGGTTTAATTATTGTAGGGGATAAGGCTTGTGACGATTTTACGATAATTAGAAAACTAGATAATTATAATTGCCGGCTGCACCGTGCACCGTGTCTGAGTTAGTTGGTATCCGGTATTTCTACCCCGTATGAAATATCGAAGAATTTACGTTCTAGGAAAAAGAAAATAGTAAGAATAGTAATAATAAAATATACGAACATTTCCAGGGTTTGATACTAATCAAAGACTATACTTGCGGTGGTATAATTGATACCGTAGTTTACCTAACGAGACGGTTTTACTTTGGTAAGAAAAGACATGATTTTCAAATAGGAAAAAAAAGAACACCATGTGAATGAACATTTTCATACTTGGTCGATTATTCATTAAGGCATTCTTTTGTTACCAAGTGACCCTATATTATTCACATGTCGTTACCCTCGATGAAATAAAAAGAAAATCGCAAAAAACAAAAGAAAAAGAAAAAAGAAAAAACCGTTCGAGATATTCCCACGCGGAATTATAAAAGCCTGTAAGTAACGCCCGCGCGATGGGTATATAAGAGGTTGGTAATAATTACAGGCCGAATATAAAGAGTCCTGAATGAGAAGGAAGAACTGCAGTCACAGTCGAGCGGGCTCGTAGGTATACCTGTATGATTTTGGTCACGCCAGCCGCCTGTACGTTGACCTCGGGCCTCCGGATTTACTCATCGTCTTGTTTCTTTGATGCTTCAGCTTCGAGTCAAAAAGGGAAGCGTGTAAATTTGTTGAACTCTATACACTTCGAGAGTATGAAAATGAAAATGAAAATGAAAATGAAAATGAAAATGAAAATGAAAATGAAAATAAAAATGAAATAAATTTATAAGTAGGTATATGCTGATTCTAATTCAGGTATTTCTATATTCCGGCTGAAAACTGTGGAAACTTTATGTATTCCAAATAGGTATCGGTACATATGCTGCACCCCTTGGTTTTCCATAGTAAAAACGAAATACCCAACTACGGGGAAAACATTACCCAGGTAACTACCCCCGACCGACCCTTGCTCATACCGTGGGTGTTTATTTCTAAGAAATTTAATCTTTTCAAAGTATGGGAACGAGCGATTAGGAAACCCATGAGTCTATAATACCTTCACGTAAGTAGAGCCAGGTATATGAGAAAATTCACTTCCGTTATCTTAGGGTAAGAAATGGAATGGAAATATTGCTACGCTCCGCGTACTCGCATGCGTTTTGTAAACGTAAAGTGTAATGAGGTTCTGCATGATATCGTGTGTAACAGTTATACGAGTTATTTTTGCGGGAATTAGGAAAGGGTGTATTACAGTAATCCGTCTCTCTCTACAACCTTTGGTTTTATGGGTAAAATCGAAAACAAGATTATTGTTTGTTTGCTGAAAAACGAGTATGACGTGGCTCTCCTATCGCCGGACGGTCATATTCCGTGACGTCATTCCGCCCGATAAACAGATTGGGATTAAGCCATTTACCTCGAAATTTGAAACCTAAAATTTAGAAGATCGTTTGTAGAGAAAAATATATTTTCGAGTAAAAACTAAATGAAAGTGTCTCCTTCCCAAAAAATATGGCATTCTGGGACCAACAGCTGCCGTTGGTTGAAATTAAATCCGTTAATTACTCGCGTCGATTAATTAGTACATTTTTTTCACCCCCATCCGACGTACCTATGCGAGTATACCGCATCCCTCGCCCTGCATCTACGGTTGCTATAGTAATCGTCAATTACGTATACTATTTCGCCCCGCATTTTCTATCCCACTTTTTTCATCCCTGACACGTCCCGGGCGGAAACCCTTCTTCACATAAAGCGTGAAGAGCGCGAGCACTCAAACCGAACTTGTGTTACATCGCTAATAAATGAAGGAAAAATTAACGCGAATTTAAGACGATTTAAAGCCTGAATATAATACCGATACAAACCAAGTTCTACCATGTATATATACTGTGAAATGTATGAATGTATGTATAGGTGTTGGTATAATTAGATCGCCTGTAAAGATTACGAGGCGCTAACTTAGTTCTGTGACGGTCCGAGGCACGCGCTCTTATACCTACCTACCTTCGTCTACCTTCATCTACCTGCACCAAGAGCAGGAGTTAGATCGTGGCCACGCTCCGATCGGTATGTAATCAATTAAATCGGGTTAATCAATTTCACCGTTGGTAGGACACGATTAGTTATTTGTCTCGTTAAACGTAGACTATTAGCGGGTTTGAACACTTACCTAAAGAGTTTCAAAAGCGATTTATAGATTCCTCTATAGATATGCGTATTAATTTATCTTCGAATGATTATGATGTGCAGATATCTGTTATAAATTCTTCAAATAATAAGCTGCATGATAATATATGCAGAGAAAAGCGGAATCGTTAAGATAGAGAGAGAGAGAGAATCAAGAAAGAAAAAAAGGAGAATATTATTTGGCACCTGAGTCTACATTTTTTTTTTTTTTACTTTTTCTTTTTATTTTTCGAAAATATAATAGCGGTTCGTTAAGCCGGTGTAGGTAAAGGACGGCGAAGCAAAGTAGGTAAGTAAGTATATAAAGTGGAATTAATTGTCAGTTCGTTTAATTCGCGGTTGGCAAAGAAGACCAATTAATTAGCTTTTTTACGAGCGCGTAAGATAGCAGGCAAGAAAAGCGTGTTCCGGATGTCTCTCTTGGCTATTATGATTCTGGTGGTGGTAGATTTGGAGAGGTAATCTCTTTTGGTAACTACCTATTTACTCAAATATATATTATAACCGGGGTAACAGAATCACAGCTGAAGCTACGACGTGTCTCGTATTTATCTAAACGGGGGAAATATTAGCTCGTAAAAGTATACATAAACGTAAAAGTTACACGCTGTATTATACTGCCGCGTTTGTAATTCCACAAAAGCAGCTACTCCTACTATATACGTACGTACGCGATGCCCACAAACCGCCCGGCCAAGTTTCATTCATAAATTTACGCTGGCTTGTTTTCGCGCCAGTATAACACGCGACTGGACAAACGTACACGAATTTTACTCCGGGTCGGATTGATATGAAGTTATGAATCCGTTTCAAACGATTTAGAACGTTCAACTTTAGAATATCAAAATTCCAAAATGTTGGAACGCAGACGGTTCGAAACTCCGAAAGTCCAGACCCCCTGAACCCAAAGATCCGAAAATTTCGGTCTATTTCTCTGAATGCGAAGACAAAAAATGGTTCATTCTAAATCGATAGCTTCATGGTGTCATGAATAGTTAGGATTTTGAACCTTTTTTTCTTTTTCCAAAAAGTAAATCTCAAGTGGCCCTTCGATCTTGAACTTACGGAATTTCGGACCTGAGATGTTCTTCTGGAATCGGTTGTGTGTACTTTTGGAAAAATACCCTTTCCGAAAACTGAGTGAGTCGGGAATATTGAAATTCTGAATTTTCACCGATTAGGAATTAAAAAAAGTTGTATGCGTGGTAGACGATCGTAAGAACGTGTTGGTATTACTATATGCATAATTCGCCGAGAGTCGTTCGGACTAATGCAATTAATTATCTCTAGCGCGGAAAATGACAATTTACAAATGACTTGAGGTGGTACCGCGCTGCTCTTTCTCACTCTGGAGTCCTTGTCTCGTCATTGGAGTAGCGGGTACTTCCAAGTCGTATTTAACTTTCCATAATGTCGTTGCTCTCCTAGTTTCCGGTTGTCAATTTTTCATTCAACGATATAACGTAAAATAGCGAATTTAACGAGTGGCATAAATTTGACGACAAGTAAAGACTGGACCCATATACCTACGCGGGATTCTCCGCATCCAGCTAATATATTACAGTCACGTGGCCTCGCACGCTTGAATTAGTCACGTGCCCGTAGCGTACGAAAATAAAGAAAGAAATAAAGCGAGAAAGATAGAAAGAAAGAAAGAAAGAAAGAAAGGGAGGAAGAAGAAGAAGAAAGTAACATGAGTTGCGGGAGGCGGAGATGACCAAGATGAAAAAAAGGATTAAAAAAGAAAGAGCCGCGATAAGTAAGGAGTAAAGGAAACGTTTAACGAAGAGAGATGCTAACCAGCAGCAGATATCTTATCATGAAGTAATACAAGCCTGTTCAGCAATGCAACGTTTAATCAGTGTCCCTCTCCGCGATGTATATACACATACATATGCGAACGTATTGCACACTGCAGATGCGAATGTATAGTTACATTATACCTCCACGCACGCACGCACGCACGCACGCACGCACGCACGCACGTCTGATGCCATATACTAATCGCAACTTTTGCACAAGGTTTTCCCCGCGCGGTACGGCGTACGTTGCACTTGAGGCTGGTCATTCGCGTGGATAAAATAGATGGTTGTACCGTGTCAAGAAATATATATTTTCAAATGCGAACGCGAATGCGAATGCGAATGCGAACGTGAATGCGAAAGTTCCGACCTCGCGGTGTGACGGGTTCGTTGAGGGCTTGCTGATGCTGATGCCTCTGAGCTGCTGCAGCCGTGTCGAGTAAATTAACTTGCCTAATTTATTTTACAACCAACTTTAATTCCAACGCCAATTACCTTTTTTACGAGGGTTTAAACGAGGGCAACGTCCACTACCTTACTTATTTTTAATCTAACCCCTCTCGAACCCCCTTTCGCAAGTTACCGCTCGGTTCATCAAATCTCATTAATCTTTTATCTTATTTCTCAAATTAGGTCGTTTTTTTTTTTTTTCTTTCTTTTTTTTTTTTTCTTTTTTTCCGCATACCTAAGTGATTAAGCCTGAGCGGGTCATATTTTGAGAGTAGATTTCCCGTGAAAATCTAAGACTGAATTTTCTGCATGAAAAATTTGAGGGACAAATAATTTCCGAGCTACGAAAGATCTTAGTTTAGGTACCAATCGCAGAGCGTATAGGTCACATAGCCGGGACACCGCTCAACTTCCGGTCATGGCCAGTATAAGTTTCTGTGATCGGTCAACCAGGATATTCCGTAGCTTGGAAATTATTGTACCCTTGGATTTTTGGGAAAAAAAAAAATTTAGTCTTAGAATTTTGCAAGGAATCTACCCTCAAAATATGACCCGTTCATCCCTAATCAGCCTGTGTATATAAAACTATAATTCTTTATAAGTTGACGGCGTTATGTAAGATCGCCAAGACTTTGACCAGTTTCGAATAAAGTCGGAGAAAAAAAAAAGAAAGAGGAAATGGAAGAAATTTCAATCCTGCACTATTTACGTAACCGCGTTAGACTTATACTATATACATAGGTATAAGCTCGTTTACTGAATGATACAAAAAAGATGCATACATCAATTTTTCGACGAGTTGACCATATTGAGATCGAAATGGTCGAGCTGCTAATTAGCGTAAAAAAATTCAGTGAAATCTGTATATATCAGTGTGTAATGTGATATACTGCAACCTGCACGGATATGTATATATATATATATATATGTATAAGGAAATAAATATATGCGTATATGTATTTCGTATATATATCGAGGTTTGGGGTACGAGGGAGGAAGTTTCCGATAAGAACAGTCGGCAGTGATTCCCAATCCTTAAAATTTTTTGGTTTGAATCAAGTTTGGCACCCTTCGGCAACGCGACACCCTTGACATCGCGAGTCAGTCGACCCAGAGGACCACTGCCAGCTCTCCACCAGGGTGTAGCACGGGGATTGGTGCCAGGGTGGGTTTTGATCAATATCTCTCCCCCCTTAGTTACCCCCTTTCGTCCCTCAACCCTCACAGACCCATACCATACCCCTGTGGGGAGCCAAGGGGTAGAGGGTAGAGGGTAGAAGGAGAGGATAGAGGGTAGGGGGTAGGGATCACTATATATCCCCACCAGATCCCATCATCCAACCACCATGAATATCCAACACCATATATGCACCAGTACTCTCAATATATACATATACTGTGCGTGTGTGTATAGGTATACATGGATAACAGGTATATATAGATATAAAGAAGCTGTGCGTATAGAAAAACGAATGGAAACGATACAAGATATGTATATGCAGGTATGTACTTAGTATAGAACGTACCGGTAGAATATGGATATTTAGCACGTGTTTAACAATTCACTGTAGAAAAATAGAACAAACGAAAAAATAAATCAAAAATCAAAAGAAAAAAAGGTAAAACGAATTGAAGAAAAGAAAAAGGATATATGTGCGTAACATGCGTCAATAAGAATAAAATGATATTTATAATTATAGGTGTAAATAGGGTATAGGGTTAAAATCAACAGATTTTTAATTGCGGAAAAAGAAGAGAGATGAAAGAATAAAGAATTATAACACAAAAAAGAAATCAATGTCTGATCGATTATGTTATATTTCGAAAGGATGAAGAGGACCTTCTTCGATATATTCGTGCTTACGTAATACTTGGCGAGAAATGAAGAAAAGAAAAGAAAAGAAAAGAAAAGAAAAGAAAAAAAAAAGAAAAGATGAAGAAAAAGTAAAGTAGAAGAAGAGGACAGGAGGAAAGTAAAGAGAATATGAAAAATGAGAAATACAAAAGAAAAAAAAAAAAAATAAAGTTTATACCGTCGAAATGAGATAAAGTTGATATTTTTTTTCCGTTTGCTTTTTTTTTTTTTTTGTTTTTGTTTTTTATTTTATTTTTTCTTTTTTTGCCATCCCAACAAAAGTTCAATGCTAATGATAATTTAGAGAAAAGATTTTTCTCGAACTTTGCATCAACAATGTGAATATCATTTGGATTGTATAACTTGGTTTTTTTTTTTTTTTTTTTTTCCAGAGTTTCGCGTACCTACTTCCGATAAGCAGCAAGGTATATGTAAGCAGCTATAGGTACTCGTAGTTGTACAACTTTTATTTTTATTTTTTTTTAATTTATTTTTTCACTCGATAAAGTGATACAGATTAAAATATATCTCGACTAACACCCGCGTTTTGAAAACTCGAAACTCAATGTATAAATAAATTGAGGAGTAAATTTACTCCTTCCATTTTTGCGTTTGCTCAATTTTCGATTTCAATAAAATGGTGTTGAGTTAAAAAGAGCGAATCAGAAAGAGATAAATCAGAAGAGAGAGAGAGAGAGAGAGAGAGAGAGAGAGAGACTAAAGTAGGCGAAAAATTATGCAAACAGAACAAGCGCACACACATAAAGAGAAAGAAAGAAAATAAAAAAAAAAAAAAACAAAAAAGAAAAATCTGACCAAAAATGTTACAAGCTACAGAGATAGAAATGCAATTAAACGTTTAACCCCCCCCCCCCCCCCCCCCCCCCCCCCACAATAGCTTTGCCGAGATTATAATTCCTCGGCGAACTTAAATGAAGCGTGTGTAGCGTGCAAATTTTCTCCTTTTATACATCTACGCACCTACCCGCACCCGTGTACCGTACATATACATAATATATACCAATACAGAATACAGCCACTTCACCCGAATGCGAAATGTTGTTGGAATAAACATAGACGGTAAGTAAAATTATATAACTGTACGTACGTATATATATAAATATTAAAAATAATAATGATAATAATAATAATAGTAATAGTAATAATAATAATAATAATAATAATATTAATAATAATAATAATAAATAGAATAATAAATCCAGTAGCATTACTTGCACAAATAAATAAATATATATATATATATATACATATATATATATTCTCGGGTCACGTAACCCAAGTCACATTTTATAATTCAATTATTAATTATATAAAAACCTGTTTTAATTAACGCACGTGTCACGTTTCTCGCAGATGACAGAATTGTTTGTTTATTATAATTTTCATCATTACTCGTATATTGCGCAATTATCACGAGATTTTAAAAATTGCGCCACAGTGAGAGTAGAGAGAGAGGGGGGTGGTGGTGAGGGTGGAATGGTGGTGGATAAGGAGTGTGAAGGGTAGCAGTAACGTTACTTAAAATATTCCCTCGAACTCCTTCAAAAGTACTTTCGTATAATGTATACTAAATATATATAGGTATATGTATAGAATACATATTTTATTAATTTTTATTATCTTTTGTCTCTCTCATTATTGCCGAAGGTATATAGTATAGCCATATATTATATCTTTATTATTTAAATAATCAAGTAGGCATAATCGAGATTTATTTTCTATAAGTTATCTGGAATACTTGATCATATGATGAAAATGACGAAACGATGAAACGATGAAACGATGAAACGATGAAATACGTTCAAGGTATAAAATAAGATCGCGATTTGTTCTGTACATACTTTGATAAGACCCGTCGAATGTACATAGGAATATCATAAGAGGTAAGTACCTGCACCTATACGTAACAACGCCTATACGTATATGCCTTGAGAAAAAAAGAAATTTGAAAAAAAAAAAAAAAAATTTAAGAAAAGCAAAAACGAGTGAAAATAAGCATGAAAAGAGAAAAAAATATTAAAAAAAAAAAAAAAAAAAAAGATAGGTACAAGAAATAGATATACCTCCCTCGCCTGGCTCGACGCTACGTACCACGATGCATCTGGAGGAGAGAGGAATCCTGCTGAGTTAGCCGTAGGCAAAATTGAGCGTACAAGAAAGAATAAGAGGAAAGAAGGAAGAGGAGTAGGAGTTAGTAAGAGGATGAGGATGGGGAGTAGGAGACGAAAGAAAAGAGGAAAAAAAAAAAAAATGAGGAAAAGAATTAAAGAGAGAAACAAAAAAAGAAAGAAGAAGGAAAAAACTAGTAGAAAAAAAAATAAACAAAAAAGAAAGCAAAGGAAAAAAAAAAAAAAAACACCGCGTTTCTTTTCTCCTTTTTTTTTCTTCTTCTCTCCGTCTTCTTTCGTTCTTTTTCTTCTGTTTTTTTCCTTCTTTTTTTTTTTTTTTTTTTGGAGAACCAAGAAGAGGACTCGGGGAGAGACGAGAGAGCCGAGACACACACCGGCAAACAATGGCAGCGCGTGCACACGCCGTTTTTCTTTTCTCTCTCTCTCTCTCTCTCGCTATCTATCTTTCTTTCTCTCTCTTTTTACTTCTCTTCACATTCTACCTGTCTCGCTCCCACGGTCTCGCGCGCACCGCAGAGAAACACGAACGAACTCATGGGGGGGGGGGGACAGGCTGGGGGGATGGGTGAGGGGGAGGCGAGCTGAGGGGGAGGTGGAACAGGTTCCAGTCGCATGATAGGAGTAGGGGGGAGGGGGAGGGCGATAAAGGAGGGGAAGGGAGGACTGGAATCCCGAGTAGCAGCGGCGTAGCCGCCAACGAACTTGGGTTCAACTTAAAGCGATAGATCACGATTGGGTATATGACATTAAATAAATGTTTTATATCTACAAGGTATATATATACATATATATATATATAAGATGAACCAGAGGTACAAAACGTATTATAAATATATATATATATATATATATACGTTAAATCAAATGATATAAAATATATTATATAATTATGTACCTATATATGTTATTATTTGTTGAAGAAATTAAAAATTAATAATAATCATATTGAGATAATAATTCATCTTCATTATTATCATTATTATTATTATTATTTAGGTAAATGAATGTAGAAAATGGATAAAAAAGAAAGAAAGAAAGAAAGAAAGAAAAAAAAAAAGAACTGTTTTTTGAATTTTCTTAGAAATCAAATATAGGTATAATTATAAAAGAAACTGGACGATCTCACATTGGGCGATTCTTGTTTCTAATAGAATCAACGCACGCTAATTATTGTATACCTATATGTATAGTATAGTAGTAAGTAGAGGGTGATAATAAAGCGCGAGGGTAAAAAGAGCGTCGGACTTTTTAAACGTTTCTTGTTGATTATAATATTATATATAGTATACGATACACATATTAGGTATAATCATACTGAATGAAAGAATATTCTTCATTTTGATAATTAAAATTCAAATATTCTTTATTCAGCCCGTTGGTATGAAAAAAAAAAAATATATATATATATAGTTACACAAATATTACTGGTATTGGTATTTGCGATCGAGTAAGTATACGAACGATCGATAGCATTGGTGTAATTAATCGCATTAGGATACGCAATAGATTGATGATTAGATATAGGTATGTGTATCCCAACAATGATTAGGTCGAATTCACGATGAAATATAGATATAGATAAAAGATAGTGTATAGAGAAACAGAGGATAGATCCTCTCCTAGAATTTCGTCAATCTTCACGGTATACTATGGTATGGTTATAAATATAAGTATATACATATACTATATAGGCGTATAGGTATATAGGTATATATATATAGGTATAGTACGCAGAGTTGTAGCGATCGTTATCGCGTGACGTAATCAAGCGCACGATAGGCCTCGTATATACATAAAATATTCTACAGTCAACCAACCCCGCGTGCGGGGTGTTTCGCTATATTGGCAACATTGGCCCAGTTCCCGACCCACGCACCCGTACCAAGTCCGTCCGTCGTAATCGTCGGCGTATTTCAATAATAATAATAATAATAATAATAATAATAATAATAATGATAGCAATAATAATGTAAATAAATAATAATATAGATAATAATGCATACACGTATGTAAAGAATTTGTTAAGAAAGGAAGAAAGAAGAAATGGACTGCACTGTAGGTGCTATACGCAGTACGTATGTACTGACCGTGAAAATTGTTTCATTCATCGTCCCCGTGTTATTATTATTATTATTATTATTATTATATAGATCGCAGGATCTAATAGGTATGCATACATATTGTGTACATATATATATATATATATATATATATATATATATATATATACGTAAAATCAAAGAAATCGGGAATAAAAGTAAGGAGATTGGACTTTTAAACTATAGAGTAATTTTCATTCTTTGATTACCTAAACGAAATTTAACAAGAAATTAAAACAAAGTCTGGCATCTCTTTAATCGGGTGCGCGGTTGGCGCCTATGAACAAGAGGGAGGAGATGAGGCACGGGGGCAGGGGTCTGGGGGCAGGGGTACGGGAGGGTGAACTCGCTCGAGTCGGGGTGTGGAGGGTGGCCATGGGGTGGCAGGCCTACATTTCAAATACTGCCATCCACCCCAGCGCCACCAGCGCCACCATGAGCGCGCCCTCTCTTTCTCTTTTTCTCTCCTCTCCTCTCCTCTCTCTCTCTCTCTCTCTCGTTGCTGGCTACTCCCACGCTCGTACGTCTCCTTTATTTTTATTCTCCGGTGTTTCTGCGTCACCCTTTTGCCATCCTCTCCTTTCCTCTCCACGCCATCTCTCTCTCTCTCTCTCTCTCTCTCTCTCTTCTCGGACATTTCTGGGCTATTTATTTATTCCCTTGTTTTACTTTTTATTCCAGGCTGCATATGACGGACGGAACACGACCGACAACGAATGGGCAACAAATCGAGTCAACGATATATATATTTTTTATTTCTTTTTTTTTTTGTTTCATATTTTTATTTTTATTAGATGACAGTTCCCCCTCCCCCCGAGCGATCTTTTTTTCACTTGCGATATTGAAGATTTTATTTTATTACACATTCACAAAGAATTATTTAACATATGTACGATTTATTCATTTATTTATCCGTTTAATTATAATGAGATAATTCATCGCCTTTTAACATAAGTGGGGTAAAATAAAAAGAATAAAAAACGAAAAAAAAAAAGGGGAAAAAAATTGATGAATCAATTGAAATAAATAAATACAGCGTATCGAATTTAACATCGAGATACCTAATAGCTGTCTAGTGTCTGCAGGACTATATGGGCATAATCCTACCTGTGCCGTATACTAGAGTTCACTCAGCTCACTCGGAGGGATATTTATTGCGATTCGATTAATCGATCGAAGGTATGCCTGTACCTATATACCGTAGGTACTTATAAGAAATCGCAAGAACAAATAGCCTGATGAGTTATTGATGGGGCGGTGAAAAATTTATACCCACGTGACACGAGGCCCCTTATTTTCTTTTCCTTTTTTCATCCCAAAAAAAAAAAGAGCCGTATCATTTTCACACGAGGTTTGTAGAGTAGAAAAAAATGAGATGGAAAAATTACTGTTTGTAAAAAAATCGGTAGATTTAAGGGTAGAAAATTATCGAAAAATCTGCTATAAGAGAAGGGAGGCAGTCACGTGATCGTAAATTAGTACATAACCGACGATAAGATACAGGTAAAAATTGAGTTTACCTATCTTCATAAACTCCGGAGAGAAAATAGTGAACAGATTAATAACCCGATCGGTTTTAGGGGTTGATAAATAGTCCCATAGGTCTGTTTCGTCAAATAACCGAATCGTTAGAGCCTTATAGGTTCAGATGTATCATTTAAAGGAATTAAACACCGAAGTGAAACCGAATGAAAAAATGTTTATCCATAAACGAATGTAAAGAATTTTTAGAAATTATTCACGATATGATTTCTAGAATTTATTGAATATTTTTTTTCTCTCTCTGATAAGGGCGTAAATTTTTGGTGTAAGAAATACTGAAGTATAACGTTTTGGAGTTGTTATTCTTCTTCTTCTTCTTATTTTCTTTCGTCAATTCCCCAACGATTTAATGAATTATTAGAAATTGAAAGATGTGAGATTAAGGGTGGAAAGAAAGTTGTAGAATTTAGTATGAGACAAGGTCATCCCCTTTAACTGGTGGATTGAATTTTTCCCCCAACAGAGCTCCTGCCTCCTGGCAGTAGGTGCCTCCCCCGGGCACCACCACCACCACCACCACCACCACCACCACCACCACCGCCGACGGCTAAGAGAGACAAGACTTTATCAGGCCCGGTGGAGGGTTGCTACGGGCAACTCGACGCGGCCGAACGAAGTCCCGGATAGTTTAGGGTGAAATGAAATTGTCCAAATTTCAACGCGGAGGACAGTACTGCGCGTATCTTACGCGGGACCAACGGCTCCACGGTTTAATCCTACGACCAGGACGGCAGCTACTGCCTCTCGGAGTCTCGGAGTCTCAGAGTCTCGGAGTTGGAGTCACGACCGGCGAAGGAGACGCAGCGCCTTTAGTCTCTATAGTACCACCTTTAAAATCCTTTTTAACGAGAACCGCGTCGCCCAGTAGCGAATGGGGATAAGAAAGTATGTAGTTGGAAGACAACCAAGACGAGAAAAGGCAAAAAGGGAAAAAAACCAAACGGGGAAAAAGATGGCAATGAGAAGCCGTAGGTAGTGAGACTTCGAGATTGAAATGAAACTATGAACTTCCACAGAGATTCGGTTCAAAAATAATGAAGCTGATCATTCCCGCGTGATTTTTTCTCATTTTCATCGTCTAAATCAAACTTCGATTCATATAACCATAAAGAAGGTGTTTTTACCATATTTCAAAATTTCGGAGCTAGAATTTTCGAATTACGTTCAAGATTAGAAGATAAAAATTCTGTGCATATAATCAAAAACTCAAAAAGTCCAGAGATATAAAAATTTCGAGACCCTACATCACACGTAATTCAATCAACAACTTCATGATGTCATAAATAATTGATAGAATTTCGAAAAAAATTTTTCTTCAAAAAAACTAGCTAAATCTCACGACGATCAATTTGACCACTCACACAAATTAGTCCATATATTTTCGTTCAAAAAATATCAACTGATAAATATGCGCGTATCATACCGTAAAAAGTATCATTTTCTCTCTACCCCACGGTGTGATGGTGCCAAAATACATAATAGTTTCCACACGACATGGTCCTAGACTCTTGAATCATCGTCTAGTAGTACAGGTCGAGGGGATTTCGTCGGCGGAATATAGGAAAGGGAATAGAGAGAGAGAGAGAGATAGAGAGAGAGAGAGAGACAGAGAGAAAGAGAGACGGAGTAGAGGTGGAGAGAGAAAGGTGCGTGCGGGTGCTCCAATTTTACCATCGCCGCGGACCCCACCCTGCAGAACCTCCCAGGCCGGTGTCAAAATATTCCATTGGATTAGCCGTCGAGCTCAGCATCCTCAGGAGTCAGAACAAGTTCTGCGATTAAATTATGCGACGAATCATAAATTCGTATCCCACCGTCGTCAAGTTGTTTCGTGGGCGTCGTTCCGTCTCTCTTTATAAATACTTATGTAGGTATACGTCATACATGGATCTACATATACACCTATATGTATAATATGTATAACGGTAGTAAATTTCAGTATATAGCTAAATACGTACACGTATATAGGTAAAATTTTTATCTGGATATTTATATATTTACTTTATTATTTATTTATTTATTTATTTATTTATTCATGTTTACTTAACATGCAAGTATTTAAATTCCCGCGACCGTGTACGTCTAGGTATGGTATAGATAGACGGCTGTCCGCGTATCACGTGGACTAGAAAAGACACGTTTGTATAAAATCAAACTATACAAATGACCCCATCACATCGACGAACTAACCGACTACTTAGCTATATATCGAAAACGAACCTAATTTGACAGCTGTCAAAACATAGGAGTAGCTTTTAAAACCTACGAAACGTCGACGCTTTAGTAGCCACATACATAGGTATAGGTATTTATGTATATGGTATACATAGTGTATGATATGTGTCAAGGAATACACCCATATAGTCATATATATAAATATTGTATAACTATATACCCATAGAAATTCATAGTGATGAAAGTTCGAATCTAAACGCGATAGTGAGATCAGAAATTCGTCGTAAACATATATCCCTGTTATTAAGTCTCTAAATGCATTACCAAGATCGATTAGACATACGTATAGCAAAGGTTTGATGCATACGATTTTCGTACATTTATTATATCTGGTATAGAAATGATATTTGATATAATGTTTATTTTTACAAATTTTATACGAATTAGAAAAACGTTTTATAAAATTTCGCTTTGTCGCATCTATACGCGTAAATGTCATCGAGGAATTGAGTTACCTTTTTTCCTATCTTGGCGGTAATCGTATCGTACCTATAATACCTATAAGGATAATTTATTCTGTATGGCAATTAGCGGAGTTTTACACGTCGGGATATTCTTTAAAATGAAAAGCTCGAAGACAAGCGAAAGTAAAGTGATTCGTTTCGCAAATTTGACGGTACGGGACCGAAACTGATCGCGTATACCCCCTTGCCTTGCTTTACCATACCATGGCCAGGCGAGGTGAGGCTTGGCGCGTGGCAAATCCCACCGTCACTGACAATGAGTGACACTAAACGGTGCAAGGGTCCGGGGCTCTAGTCGTTCATTAACAAATATCTACTCAATGTATATGATGATGTGATTTTCAGTTGCAGAATAAGTTTTCTCATCATTTAAATATCAAATTTTAGTAAAACTTGAAATGTGAAAAAAATTACATACGAAATTAACTAGGAAGATGATTAATTCCTTTTTCATGCAAGTGCAGGTCACGAGGTGGACTAAATTCATGAGAATAGTTTACTATTAGAATCTTTGTGGAGGGAGAGTAAAAAAATATATACAATACTCATTCTATTGTGTGATGATGAAGGAATTGTAATCGAATGCGTGCCTGACCTCCGCAACGTTTAGTGACTTAAAATCTTTGGTATATATGCGCATTACCATAGATTTTCTAGGAGTAGTTTCAGTCGTGACTATATAAAATTAAGTTAATTTTGAATATATTTCGTAGACTGTTTTATGTATTGGTTACGTTTTATTGCTTTATAGTATCTTATACGTCTACACTAATAGTTTAGTGTCTGGATTTGTAGACATTGACGATTAGGTGGACAGCGTATTTCCCTAGGTTGAGAAACCCTGGGGTGAAACGCGTACCCGCGGACAAGTGTAGTCGTGGAGGCGTGTGTGCGTACCACGCCGACGCGGCTCCTCTCCGCATAACCGGCTGTATATATGTATATACGTATATATACGTAGATATATATATATATATATATGTATATATATATATACGAGTATCTACGATTCTACATAAATATATTACGGGTAGGGAGAAACGGCGGGTCGAAAAACATAAGGGGTGTCTAAAAAACAATGATTAACAAAATATATCATATATGCAACCGTGATTTAATCGGTAATTATTATTTCCATTTTTTTTACGCTTTCAGAAATATTGAATTCATTACCAACTTTGCAGAAAATTTTCATCCTTTTTTTTATACCCATGAAAATAAAAAAATAAATTGAAAAGAAAAAAATTCATTTGACCACCGCGATATCCCGCTTTTTAAACGTAGGTTGAGAAAAGGAAGGTCTGAAGTTCCGACGCGCGGGACAGTGCTTTGCTGTCACCCGTTTCGACGACACTTTTTTTTTTTCCAAAACAAGTGTTTCTCTATATTCATTATTTTTATTTCATTTTAATTCTTTTCTTATTTTTTTATTTTATATATATATATATATATATATCTATCTATATATAAGTATATAAGTATATATAATATATATATGTACTAAACTTTTTCGTACTCTTTGGGTTTTTTTTTTTTTTTTTTTTTTTTTTCTACCGCTGACTCCTTTGTTTCGTCGCGTTTGAGCGACCGCGCATTTGACACGTGTATACATATATACCTATACGAAATAAAACACACTTCGAGAAACCGTATGCAGCGACGAAGAAAACGAGAGAGAAAAGAAAAGAAAAGAAAAGAAGAGAAAGAAAAATAAGGAGAAGGAGTTGATTTACCGTTAGCTAAAAACCTTAACTATACCTTTACGATTCCTTAAAAATATATTTATAACGACGATTTTTTTCTTTTCAAAAAAGGAAAAAAGAATGTCCTTTAAAAAAATAATAATGATAATAATAATTAGTAGGAAACAACATATGTAATATTGCCTATACTTATATCAATAGTCAAGGGTCTAATCACACAAAAAGAAAAAAAAAGAAAAAAAGAAAAAAAAAATAGATACTTCGCAGTCTTTTTATATCCCACGAAAGTTACGAAAATATAATAACGGAAAAATAAAATGAAAATACAAATAAAAAACTGTATAATATTCGTTTCCATAAAATCTATACAGTAGTTATAATAACGCGAAAATCTATTTTTCAAAGAACAGACTTTTTTTCGCCACCGTATATATATATATATCAAAGGCGAGTATCACCTATGTACTGTACTATACTATGTAAAGAAATAACACATACATATATAGATGTATAGTATATGTACTGGATACTCGCACATAATGTGGCATAACGTACACAGTTGTATCTATATACATATATAATACATACATATACCCACATCTCTGCAGCATACATATTATATTTATACCCATATATATATATATATATATAATATATATAATACAGTATATATATATATAATATATATATATATACCTTCATAAGTACATACAGTATACAGGTATACGCGAAGCCAGGCTGCGACGAGGCGTAGGTAAAGTTAGGTGCAGAGGCAGAGGCATAGGTGGAGGTGGGGGTGGAGATGGAGGCAGAGGAGGCCGGAGGCAAGAGGCAAGAAGGACCGACGAACCGGAGGGCGGTGTAAAATAATTGTCCAACGAGCTATTAAACCGTTGAAAAATAATTGACAAACGGAATAGTTATATACGTTAGGTAAGGCGAGAGCAACGAAGTAGGTGGAGGTGGAGGTGGAGGTGGAGGAGATTGTTTGACCGAAGAAAATCGAACGAAATCTTTAATGAAACGATAATATCTAATATCAGGCATGAAAATATCTACGATCTATAATCTATAATATGGAATAAAGAAAGAAAAAAAAAAAAAAAAATACTAAATTGAGTAAAAATAATCTATATGAAAATATTAATTTCATAATTTGTTTCGAAAACAAAAAAAAAAAAAAAAAAAAAAAAAGAATTAATTATCGAGTATTTCGGCATATTATTAATTAGATACAATTTTTTGACTTATATATACTTTTATAATAATTTACGCGAGTATAAGAGAAATGAGTTTGACAAATCGCACTGCTACCGTCAAATTCGATTTTGTATTAATATTTCTACGGGTATATATATACATGTTATATAGATTACCGCGAGTGTTACCTAATTCAGAAGTTAGTTTAAAACCGCAAAGAAAATATAGAAGAAAGAAAAAAAAAAAAAGAGAAAAAAAATTATTATATAAATATCGATTCTTCAATTAATTACACGTATGTTGTTATTGATTAATAAACGAATAGTATACTTATATACCCGCGTATGTATATAATTCAAGATATAGGTAGAACGTTGGTATTACAAAATCCTAATCGTCCGCCAGAACGAAAAACAGTAAAAAAAAAAAAATGAAGAAAAAAATAAAAAAAAAGGTAAGAAAATAAAAAAGAATAGGGAGTTGAGATAAGAGGACAGAAATTTTTCAGTCACGAAACTCACTGAACTTTTACGTATATTAAGACAGAAGTTTTTCACTCAGCTACCGCCGAACCGCGCCGCGACGCTGGACCGGGTAAAGTGTTGTCCTGTTTACTCCAGTTCGCCCTCTAAACTCTGTGTCACATCTCTTTCTCTCTTTCTCTTCACGAACAGTTCCTCTTCTTCTCTGTCTATATGGGAGTAGCTCGGAAGACTGGGTCTATCCGTCCGTCCGTCCGTCCGTCCGTACGGCCCCCAGGTTCTAAGAACGCATCTACATCTCGAATGAGAAAAACGCACCGAATTTTTATACCTTATATCATATACCTTCTATCCTGGCCGGGCGGTGAAAAAAGTTTTTTGCTATTTTTGTACCAATTATAGACACGACAGAGAGCGCAGTCGTCTTACCGACTTTTTTTTTCTCGACTCGTGGTAAAATAAACTGATAACTTTTAAGGAAACTATATTTATATTAGCTATCTCCTAATACATACATTATTCCTCCTATTTATTCATTCATTTAAACGTCACGTAACTATATATACCTGCAATTTGCGACTTGCTCAGGTTAACAGTGTCAAAGTATAACTATACTATATGAGCGAATGCGTAAAAATTAGAGTGACAAAATTTGTCGATCAAAGTGTTAAAAAAAAAAAAAAATACGTTTTTTAATTTTAATTTGGACCGCATTTGTATAATATGAAAAGTTCCATTTGCCCGAGTTTTAGACACGGTATTAAATAAAATTTAGATAATTAAAGCCGATAGGTATAATCGACAAACTCTGCACTCATTTCCTTGAGGTCAGAGTATGAAGTCATTAATCGAGTATTTTTTAGATTTTTACATCCTGTTTTTTCTTCGTTTTTTTTTTTTTTTTTTTTCTCGGATTTAACGGAGAGCAAATAGCTATACCGAAAATTTTGTTTGATTTTATTATCAGGCTATTGGGTATGATCATCTTTTTTTTTTTTTATTTTTTTATTTTTTTATTTTTTTTATTTTTTAAGAACAGACCAATCGAAGAAAGAAACTTATATTGAAATAAAATCCAGATGTCAAATGTTTGATAAAACATAAATAAATGACTGCTGACCAGGCAAGGTATAACAGAGCAGACTTATGGACCTAGACTTAGAGGAATTCAAGGTGGAGGTGAATTACCTAGTTAGTTGATATATACGAGTGCAGGTTAGGCTAGGACCCCCCCTTGACCGTGGACATCAAGGTGCCCGTGACTCTGCAAGGTCCGTTAGTTTTGTTCGCGTGAGCGTAATATCCTTCTGTATATCCTTGATGTACACATATAATATATATACATGTATATATGTATATATACACCAATACATTCGTCAGATGCCTGTTACGTTATGTCTAATGGTTAAAACTTCATCTGGGGCCGGTTCGAAGTTCCGAATTCTGAAAGCTCCAAACGGTAAAATTTCCGAAATTATTTGCGACGATTTCGAATTTCCGGAAACACTCAAGCTCAGAAAATTAAAAATCCGAAAGTTCAGAATGTAGATAGCTCAAGGTTCCAAAAGTCCGATTTTCCGAAAGTCCAAAATTCCGAAAGTCAAAAATTCCGAAAGATCTTCGGTGTTCCTAACGTGTCGACTAAACGACGCGCGACGGCTTGATGTTCAAGTTTCGAAAATTTGGCCTTTCGGATCTTGAGCTTTCGGAGTCTTGACCTTTCGGATCTTTAGCTTTCGGAATTTTGAACCTTCGGTGTGTTGCGATTCGGAATTTTTTAAATCGGTTACATAGACTTTCGGTGAAATACCTTTTCTGAAAACTGTGAGTTCGTTGCATTAAAATTCGGAACTTCGAACCGGTCCCCTTCATCTGACGGTTTCAATACATCGAAAAAATAATAATGAAAATAAAAATAAAAATGAAAAAAAATAAAAAAAATCCGTAAGTATTGTAAGAATTGTATCAGTTTTCATTCAAAAGAAGTGCAATTTTGTTTCCCATCTTTTTTTTTTTTTTTTCCTTCATTTTAAATTCTTTTTTATTTTTTTTCATACTTTTTATTTTTATTCACTTATTTATACCCTGCAAAAATTCACGTTGAAATACCGCGAGGGTAAGGGGACGGAGAGGACAGAAAAAAACAGAGGGTGGAGAGGGGATGGGGTGAGTAACGAATTGGTAACGGTGATGCGTAACGAGGCAGGTTGCCATGACGACTCGTCTGACGTCATGAACTTGTTGTAAAGCGTCGCGTCGTCAGGTAGGTATGTAAGGTATATATAAAGTAGGTACGTGAACCTATACCGTGCGTCAAAAATGAGAGCCACATTATTTATTCGAATCATCATTTCTTTTTTTTTTTTTTGTTTTTGATTCAGATTGAACGTGCCATATTTTGCGGGTAGATTCCTTATGAAATTTTGAGACTAGATTTCCTTTACCAAAAATTCGAGGATCCAATAGTGTCCGAGTTACGGACGGATCTTAGTTGACCAATTATATAGAACTTATAGGTGTACACATACAGGGCTGACCATGAGGGAAAGTCGAGCGGTGCCCTGGGCTACGCGATGTATACGTGCTCCGCGATTGGTCAGCTAAGATCTTACGTAACTCGGAAACTATTAGTCCCTCGAATTTTCGGTTAAGAAAATTTAGTCTTATATTTTCACGGAGAACCTACCCTCAAAAATATGGCTCTCTCAACCTGAATCACGCTGTATATTTATAGATAAATATATCTAATATTGTAAAATAATAATGATAAACAATTATTTATTTGTTTATTTATTTTTTTTTCACGGTGTTAAAGTTCACAAAGGTAATACAACGAGCGAACAAGCTGAACTACCCGCACTGCAGGGTTCAAGTAAACTTTTGCCTTGTAACTTTTGCCTGAATGTCTACTGAGGTAAAGGGTACTTTTCACCGTGCGAAATGACCCTTTTAGAAAAGTTTCCGGTACCCGAAAGACGTAGAATTAACTGAGTAACGAGAAACTCAAAGTTTTGTTTCGTAAACCTGCATTTTTATTTTTATTTACATTTCCTTCAACGTTTTTCTTTTTTCTTTTTTTACCCCATTTTTTTTTCTTTTTATTTATTTTATCCTCATATTATTTCGAAGATCGAATTCTCAAAGTAATACCAAAAAAAAAAAAATTATTTTTAATTAATTTTGTATACGTGGAATCGCCTCGTCGAACCATAAGTACCTATTCATTCCCTACAGTTATGATATACCAGTTAAAAAACGAATTATTTCACGTCGAGTAATTGAGACGAGGATTAGACCGGAAATGCGAGAAATTTATTAAGCCAGTTAAATCCGGTAGACAAACGACGAATTGTTTGAGGGTCACGGCTTGGGCAACAGAAATTCTTTTTTATAAATTACGGGTATGACATATTCGTCGATAAACCGCAAGACACGGTAAACCGATTTAAATTTGGAGCGTTCGATTAGTTATATGTATATATATACATGTATATATATATATATATATATTATATATACAGGAGAAAAAAAAGGAATCTAGCTGTAAGTAGTAAGCGCGTATAGTCAGACGAAAAAGTTTTCAAATACAGTATGTATATACCTATACAGTACTTATATATTAAACAGTTTTACGTTTTTCTATATACTTACTGCATATGAGTATATACGAAGTATGTTACGTACCTACAAGCTACTGATTTAACAATATTTCTATAATACGTATATATATGTATGTATGTATGTATACCTACTGTGCAACGGTTAAAAATCACACATATATATGTACAGGCGAATTGAAAGAATAAAACGATTTATAGGTGCGTACGAGTGTGTCTATATCGCGTCCTGCACCGTTATAACGCAGAGTTTGAAATTTGTCATTATAATTGAAACTGGCTGTACACCCTGAGGTCAGACCGCAGGTTTTAACGAATTTCGAAAATCCTATTCCGCGCAGGGTACAAACACGCGCAGATTTACATCCTGACTTAAACATATAACCGTCCAATTTTGGGTCGAAAATAAAAATGAAAAAAACAAAGACAAAAAAAAAAAGGAATCAATTAATCAACGAATCATATGAATAAATAGAAGAGTGAGAAAGAATAACAGATACACTACAAAATCCCACATTTTAAATTATAAAAATAACCGAAAGTTCAAATTTTCTGTTCATACAGAGTGATTTAGGTTCAGCGTGACATATTTTGCGGATAAATTCTTCGTGAGAATCTAAGACTAAATTTCCTTTAGAGAAAATTCGAGTGACGAACAGTTTCCGAGCTACGGAAGATCTTAGTCGACCAATCGCAGAGCGTATAGGTCACGTGGCTAGGGCACCGCGCAACTTCCGGTCATGCGCAGCCCTGTCTGCGTCACTTATAAGTTCTGTGATCAGTCAACTAAGATCTTCCGTATCTCGTAAACTATTGGCCTCTCGAATTTGGGGTAAATAAAATTTAGTCTGATAATACCGCAAGGAATCTACCCTAAGAATATATAACCCGTTCAATGTGAATCACTCTGTATAAGCAAGAAATGATCGATCGCCAATTATAATTATTCAACATTATTACGATCGAAAAAATGTCATCTTTCTACATATTATACGTATAATAAGTGATTTTAATCACATGTTGCTGTACCAATTATTCCATGCACGCAAGTATGTGGTACAAGTTAAGAAGAAGGTAACCGAGTACGTGTATCAAAAACGAAAACTAAGTGTATACCTCTACAGTCTATATATGAGATAGGGAGATAACGCACACGTTATTATCCGTGGTTATAGTGCAGCAGTTTGGTGGTCAAGTAAGTGGCGGGTATGTTGAGATAGGGAGAAAGGGAGAAAGGGAGGTAGCTAGTGGTGGGTGGAGAATGTTCAAGCTACAATGCCGGTTTGTTAATTGGCGGTTAACTGAGTGTAATTAAGTTAACTCTCAAGCACGTGGGCGAGGCGCTTTGTACAAGGTTTAAACTCCAGGGTGGAAGATTTAAGGCGATGACCACTACACCAATACTAATATACCGATTGACCATCACGACTTATAAATAATATAACAAAATAAAAAATTAAGGTAAAATATTTTTACCCCTCATCACCGAGAAAATTTTATCTTAAGTGTCCATAAAGTCAAAAGAAAAGCAAAGAAAAGTCATAAAAGCATAAATTCGCTGATTATCCCCTAAAAAATATCTATTTCCTTGAGATTTTCCTGACTCCTTTCTCACCGTATCTAAAAAGATGAAGACGAATTCGTGTACCTTTTTTGACCTTCGGAAAATGAATGAAAAATAATATAGAAATATAGAGAATAAAGTTTCTGAAGTGTATAGCGATAATTGTGTGAGTAAATTAATTAAACCGGAAGTATTGTTTTATGCCATTCATTAGTTGATACAGGTTGATCAAAATTTCAATCTGAGTATATGAATTCGGGTGTAAAAAAAAAAAAAAAAAACAGAGGCGTTGTAATCCTGATACAAGTTGATTTCTTGAACGTAGGCCTTGGGGTCAACCGGGGTTTAAAATACATAAAATGACTCTACTCCCGGTAGTCGTAGTCTCTTGGCAGTCGTTGTCTGTCGGTTATACCGGCGATCGGGAATGCGATGGTCCGTTGACCCTGATCCGCGAGACTCGTCTCGAACTAACTTGGTGTTATTTCAACGTAGAATAACTGCTTATAGGTGTATAAAATTTGCGATAATATCCAGTATATCCATAAGGAGTATACCCACACACCTTATGTGCATAGATATGTGTAATTAATTATTCCATAACGTGCGCATGGCCTTAGCTGGTTATATCTCTTCTATAAGTACAAAAAAAAAAGAATAAAAAAAAAAACAAAGTCAAAATTTTTGGGGAAATTTTTTGATCAATTTTTGGTTCAGGTGCCAATTTCGCCCGGGTTTTACCTTCATGTATTAGTTTGTTACCGAGCAGAGAGTAAGGAAGGATATTATCTATTCTATGGTATAGGTGGGTGGATATATATACCTACTAGGGGGACTTAGAGTGCGAGGTGTATTACACATAACTTATGCAAGAAAACTTAGCCACCGCCGCGAGGTAGTCTGACAGGCTGTTAAAAGGCCGCGGTAGGAGGAATGAATAATATAATCCATGATTAATGGGTCGCTAAGCTGTTACCACCTTCAGAAGCGCATGCATGAATGAATGACTGAATGAAATCCGTGGTACAGTGCAGTGAACGAGTGCAGTGTGAGTTCAGAATTGGTGCAGTGTACCTAACGTGTCCCGGAGTACCTACGTATCTACATAGTTGCAGGGTTGGTTTATAAACCGAATTTGAAACCACAAGGACTCGAAATAAACCAGGTAGCACCTCATATCAAACAGCGCAGATCCTTCAAGTAGGTATGGGTACTATATGAATCAATTTATCATGGGCCCGAGGGCCCCGAGATATTGCGCTAATAAAATGATGCGCGCGGTTGAACGAATGCGTCCGAATAAATTGAATTACGTATCAAAGCCCCCCCGCGAACTTTGAAAGAGTAGCTTTGGTGAAAAAAAAAAGGTTTTTTTTTTTTCTTATTTATCATTATTTTTTTAGTAATTATAATAGGTTAATGTTATTTTATCGAGAAGGTGATGAACCTGTTGCATCATTTTCAAATGATGACTAATGTAACTATAATCTTTGATATTCGCTAAGAAACCGATGAAGAAAACTCAGTGTCGTTGATCACGTTTTATGGGTGTAATAAAACGCCTCGGTATAATCCAAGCCGGGATAACAACGCGGGTTAAACCGACTAGCTAGCTTTCCTTGATAACTAAACTGCAGTCTTTAAGACTCGCGTTGATTAAAATCACTTTTATAGTTACCGCGGATCATGGATTACCGAGTCATTAACTATACCGGAGGTATTTTAAAACGTGCTTTCTCAACGCATTTAACACAACATTTATACTTCGACATCAATGATCTTACGTGATGTTGATATTAGGGTGGTCCTTGATTCGCTCGTATTCGAATTTCAATGCTCTCATGGGCCAGGACGTTTCCTAATATATACTAAAAAATCTATTAAAAACCTCAGGTTCCTATCTCGATTATAAGTACTGCCCCAAAGCCTCTGAACTTTTAAATATAAATAATAGCGATCACTGTTCGTGAAAAAAATAAAGAAAAAAAAAAAAAAAAACAAAAACAGGTTGATGCAAAAACCTAGACATTATGAATTTTGGTTAAAAAACGTTCATTTATGACACAGAATTTTTGAGATTTTTTTTCAAATTTTTCAACCACGGCCATCGAGGTGTTGGAGGAAAAAAAACAAAGAAAATTTCAAACATTCATGACGCGCTCAAATTGATTTTAAAAAATCTGAAAAGAATTATCTAATTGCTATTTAGACTCAGAAGAATGATACGAAAAATCGCAGACCAGATCTGAGAGTCGAGGGTCAGGTCCAGGTCGGATTGGTATGGAATGCCCCATATGTATCTGTTATATCTTCGTTCGCAACAGAACTATCCAAATATTTCAATTGTCCCTCAATTCCCTTTTTTTTTTTAAGGATTTTAGGATACAAATCGATGATATTGTGGGACGCGTAGGTATACTCCTGCAAGTTGAAATAAATTGGCGCTACTAGATCATCGTGTCTCCTTACATCACGTTGCTACGAAACAGGGGCGATATACGTAGGCGATGTTGGTAGGAAGTAGATGAAACATCCCTCACCGCGTCGTCGTATCACGTAAACATCCACAGGTGGTCGTTGGGGGCTGTTAGACGGCTGGAGAGTTTCACCGCGTCAACCCTCTCGGCGGTGGTCGCGTTTCTTCCTTCCTTCTTGAGACAGTAGCAGTAGCAGTAGCAGTAGTAGCAGCAGCTATGATCTTGGTCCTTTCCCCGCGGTTGACCTAAGCAGACCGCGATGACCCACCTCCGCGCACTTTGTCCTTTTTTATTTATTTTTTCTTTCTTCGTCTGATATCTCTGGACGGATTATCCACCGGCTATAGTAGAGTGTGGAGTTTGTTCTGTCATGGGCTAAGCCTTTTGTCGACAGCCGAGAAACGACAGGGTCAGAACGAAAGACCCGTAGGGATATGTAGCTAGCTAGATACACACCGCAGAATATAATTTTCGATTTTCCTTTTTTGTTGCAAGATAAAAACCCCTAGTTTTAATTTCCCTTTTTCTTACCCCAGTTATTTCATCGTTATTCAAAATTCACATTTCACAATTATCAAGGGAGTAAATAGAAAAGCGGCTAATTATTGATATTACAGTAAGTATACAGACGTGTTATCGTGTTTCCTCCCTCTTTTTTTATCGTTAGTTAATCGACAAGTGATTTTGCGGTTTAAATCATCCTCCCAAAGGAATAGAAGAGAAATGAGGAGAAAAAGAAAAAGAAGAAGTAGAAGTAGAAGAAGAAGCTTTCCCGATCGGGGGTGATCGTGGTCGCGTACCCCCTTAAGCCCGCTTATGAAACGGAAAATCTCTGGGGAATTACAGGGCTAGTACAACGGCAAAGCCTTATACAGGAAACGGTGGGGGGGGAAAGTGATCTTTCGTTTTTTCTTACGAACTCAAAAAAACAGTGTCCGCTTCTTTATTGGGATATATTTTTGTTGTTTATTCGGCAAGATGTGTTTTGCCAAATTTTCAAGGGAGAAAAATCTTCAAAGTCTTCGAATTATTTCAAAAAATGATTAAAAAAAAAATATATATATATCCTTTCCGTATAATTTATACGATTTAGTCCAAGAAGAATTTATGTTCAATTTTTATACAAAAATATATTCAAACTTGTGAAAGAAAGAAAAATAATTGAAAATTATGAAAAAATGAAGAGTACTATATATTCTTTGATTGTATGGCATACGAGGCTCAACTCTACATGTTAATAAGTATCTTTGCAATAAAGCCTCTGGAATTGTGTCCCGAGATTTTTTTCTCTCTTCTTTCGTCTTTTTCGTATTTTTTCATTTTTTCTCTTTCTTTTCGCCTGTTTGGTAATAAGAGGGCCGCCACGCTGCTACGTCTCAGGGTACAAGCATTTATAGCATTGTAAGCAAAAATAGATCGACTTTATGCCTATACACCTTCGAAATTTCTTTCAGGGGTTGCGGAACATCCTCTCTACCCCGATTCGACGTAACGTGGACCGTGGACCGTGGACCGTGAACCGTGAACTGTGAACAGCGAGTCGTCGAGTTCGTGTGAATTTCGCTGACGCTGAGCAAAGCACTAGGTACCTACTATGCGAAAAACGCGAAGGACCCTGACGTCACAGGCCCAAAGCCATTACCATGGAAACGATTATATATATAGAAGATGATGATACGTGGAAGCCGTATCTGCGCGACTTTCCTAAGAGAGTATTTTCATTCCAGGCTATAGATTGTTCGAAATGAAAAGTGTTCAATTTCACTTTCTCTGGCATTATTATTATTTTTTTTTTTTTTTATAAATTTTTTTTTTCATACCTACTAGTTTATTTCATGTTTGAATTTTTTTCGGAATTGCGATAAGAAAGATTCGAAAATGTCGAAAAATTTCTATCAAGAACCGAGTACGCTGCTTGCGGCAAGATCAAAGATCCCACAAGTCTGCGATATATGTATACGTTCTAAGATCTCGCCGTCATATTGATTTAATCTCTTGATAAGCGATAACACGAGAATCACGTACCTACATTCCTTCGTATTATTGTTTCAACTTAATACCACGAGCTAATTTTTATGTACATTAAGACTCAGCGATTATCATTTTTTTTTCTATTTTTTTTTTTTTTTTTTTTTTTTTTTACTGCTATGTAACAAACTTTGAGTCTCGTTCTTTATGGTTGGTATGAAAAAATCAAAAAATATCAAATAATCGGATTAGAAATTAGTTTCTAGAGAAATATAATATATACTATATTTGATAATATCCAAAATGAAATATTCGGTAAATAATAATCAAAAACTAATCTACAAAGACGACCAAAATTTTTTTTTTCTTCTTTTTTTTTTCTTTTTCCTTCCACCGAATTAGGCGCTTATCTAATATTACGATATAATATCTATTGTTACGACGATATAATATGTATATTATACAAACAGCTCAAAGAATTCTTTTTAAGTTTATAAACTGCCTAAATACTTTTATCATTGAAGAAAAAAAAAAAAAAAAAAAAGAAAACGAAAAACGAGAAGAAATAAAAAGAAAGAAAAAAGAAAAAAAAAAAAAATAACCCCATTGTTGTTCAGATTTGAATCAGGCTTTTAGGTTTTTGTTTGTCTAAAATTTTTCTTATCTCATAGAATTGGTATACCTTTGGAGAATTCTAATAAAAAAAAGATTAGATTGATTGAAACAAAAGAAAAAAAAAAAAAAAAATCTGTCGTTTTTTTTTTTTTTTTTTCAATTGTCGTTACGTAGACTCTCCTCTTCGATAACTTAAAATCATCCCTTGACTTTTCTCTCGTTCTATCTTATTTCCTTTTTTTTTCCTCTCTTTTAATTTAGCTAATGTCTTCGCGTTTTTTTTTTTTTTTTTTCATGTTTGTTTTCTTTGTTTCTTTTTTTCTTTTTTTCTTTTTCGTAACCATCGGATAGATTAGAAATCATAAATGTGTGGCCTGGTGGTACTGCTCTTGCAGAATACCACGTATAAGAGGCTAGAGCGTAACAGTAAATATGTCCTAGTTGTATATGTACAGTAGAGTTTCTGCAGTTTCCATTCTTTTTCTTTTTTTTTTTTTACTTCCTCTCTTTTCGTTTTTTCTCTTTTTTTTTTTCTTTTTTGCTTTTGCTTTTGCTTTTTTCTCAGACACTGCAGTAACGTTTCTCTTTCATTTATACAATTTTTCTTTTTTCATTACATATCTTGCTCCTATCTTTTATTCCTATCTTACTTTCTACAATACAATTCGATATCAAGATCGAAATTGATTAAAAAAAAATATAGAAAAAAAAAAAAAAAAATCACTCCTTTATTTCCAATATTATTTATTTCAAGCGTTAGATGTATAAGTTTTTTTTTTTGGTCTCTGAATTATACAAAGGTTCAAAAATTTACTCATTTTATCTCTCTCTCTCTCTCTCTCTCTCTCTCTCTCTCTCTCTCTCTCTCTCTCTCTCTCTCTCTCTCTCTCTCTCTCTCGAAAAAAAAAAAAATAAATAAATAAAATAAATAAAAAAAAAAACCAAACTTGAACGGTAAAAAATTTATCCCACGTCTTGCCGAGTTATTAAAATTCTCAATGAGTATCCCCAATCATTGAAAAGTAATTAATTTTTGCTAAATCCTTCCAATGAAAGAAAAAAGAAAAAAGTAAAGAAAGAAAAAAAACCGGTTCGCCTATATCTTCACAAGTGCATATCTATATCCGGGTCCATGCTACGACCTCACAGTCTAGTCTCTACGGACCCTGGCTTACAAGGTTTCAGACAGATCTTGGCCGTCACCAGAGTCTGACCATCGCGCCTCCTACCGGAACTACGAAACTAACCACGTTTCGCTGGTCGTGGTTCATGGGGTCTCTTCGAATTCGTAACGGGTCGAGGGTTGGAGCTGTGGTACAGGTCGGCGGCTAGTGGCTAGTGGCCAGTGGCTAGTGGCTAGTGGCTATGGAAGAGAGGAGAGCGCGACCCACGGCTAGTAGGTACGGAGGCGGCGGTCGGTCTGTCGGTCGGTCGGTGGTTCTGCGGTCTCCATGGCAACCCGCCGCCACCGCTACAGCCCGATGTAATTATTTGAAAAACGCCCGCCGCAGTCCCCCACCCAAACCCCCAACCCCGACTCCCACGCATTTCCTCTTCCTCTTGCCCTCCCACTCCCACTCCCACTCCCACTCCCACTCCCCCAGTTCCTATTTCTCCTCCATCGTCAACCCCCGTCGTTGCTGAGGGACAAAACCGAGCAGTGGAAACGGGAGAAGAACCGGAACGAGGGTGGAGAAAGGTACAGCTTCCGGCAAGAGTAGGATGTCATACCTCACGCGTATTTTTCTATCTAATTTTTTTTATTCAATTATTCTTTATTATTATTTTTTTTTTTCATGTACTAACCATCAAAATCATTAAATGGGTACATAGTAGATAATATTTAATAATTTTACTTACAACAAATTTTCAGTCATTTTTACGAAGCTGTAAATTCGATTTCAAAATTATAGTATAAATATACGCAATGGTTTATTTTAATAAATCATAATTCGATTTTCTAGTCATTATTATCATCATTATCATTATGATAAACCGCGATTTAGTAGTATAGGTGCGCAACACATGGTAAAGTAAAAAGATAATATATTTTTTCAACACGTTATACATTGCTGACTGTTTAAATCCGTATAATTGTTGCGTAAAAAAGAGGAAAGAAAAAAAAAAAGACGCAGAGATCAAAGTAGTGGACACCTACGCTTCAGAGGCATATGAATATGACCTTTGTATCATATATGCATATGCATGCATGCATGCCTGCCTATTGGTATACTGGATAAACGTGATTTTCGACTTTTTCTACCTAATGTACCGGTCAGAGAGCCCCGTATCTGGTCACTGTGAAGAGTTTCAATGCAGAGTTGTTAGCACATGTGGTCATGTGTTCAATTTAGCGCGGGAAATCTGTGGATTTGCATCATAGCTGCATGCAAGAATTTGTTGATCTCATGAAACTGAAGAGACATGAGAAAAAAAATGAAAAAGGGAGAGAGAGAGAGAGAGAGAGAGAGAGAGAGAGAGAGAGAGAGAGAGAGAGAGAGAGAGAGAGAGAGAGAGAGAATTGATGAAGAAGAGAAGAAAAAATGAAATAAAAATTAGACATTTTTTTCTTTTTTTTTTTTTTTTTTTTTTTTAATGTTGCGAAGTCAAGACTTGAGAGATAATTAACGTGTATAGAAGCGAGACGATGGCCGTACGTACGATCCCGTCATACGGTTGTTCCGCGAACAAGCGAGAAGAAGCCGACGCGAGCGCGGAGAGACGCGAAGAGCGTAGAATCGCTACGAATGGCGATGCTCACTTGTTGCTTGCACACGACTAATTGCCAAGTAATTGCCTTTACTCCGCGGTGAAACCCCTTCGCCGCTCTGGTGCCTTCGTTCATAGAAAACTTTGCCTGCAACTTCCTACTATTGTCTTACATAATATTAAGATTCGTATTACTTATGAAAATGAAAATATATTATTTTATTATGGCAAGTAAATGTCCGGGTAGATCATCGTCCACGAAGAATACCTTTCGGTTTAAAATTCCGAAAGCTAAAAATCCGAAGGACCTGCAAGCCTCAGAAACTTGAAATTTACGGATTCATTTATTCCGTGTTTAATAACTCGGACTGCGTTGATTGTATCGAAACTAATATAAGTATGGTCGAATCAATCGTCTTGAGATTTGATTTTTGAAAAAAAAAAAAACAAATTATTTATGACATCGTGAAGTCATCGATTGCAGTAGAAAGGGGGTCTAAATTAGAATGAAATATCTTTTGTCTTCACACGTCCCGAGAAATATACTAAAATTTTTATATTTTCCTGGCCTTTCCGAGGATCTTTGAAAATTTCAATATTTTTAACATTCAAAATCGACTGAAACGAATTCGAAACTTTAACCCGACCCTGCGTACAGATTACGTAATAAAATCGACGGTTTTTCTAATCACTTTTATCTTTGTCTCTCTTTCTAATCGCAATTAAGAATTTCTTTTTTTCTCTCTCCTATTTTCTTCCTTTTTTCACGTAATATCGTAATGACTTTAATATTCAATCATTTATTTCACAATATAATTTCTATTTCCAGCTCTTAAACTCGACCTCACAATCCTGCCGGAGTCTGCAAGAATTCAGCAATCGGTTATACATACGTAGGTTTATGTATATCTGTGCCTTATTCCGTCTTATATCGTCTCGTTGTAGATATACTTCCTAGCAATTAGCACGCACTCGAAGTGAACATTATCAAGTAAAGAATGCGGCCATTACTTGGTCGTCGCAAGTATTTTAATTTACCGGAATTTTCACCGACGCAATTCAACCATCCATGCAGAAGTTAATAGTATAGGTTGACAAAACGAGGAGTGAAAATTCCTCGGTGCATGAAAACGCTTGTGTAAGTATATAGTATAAGGATATTAAAATGTAAAATATATATTTTTACTTTTTAATTTCAATTCCTACCTTTTCTCAAAGATTTTCATTTATTCTTTAAACACTTCGACGCGCCTACGACGCGACGCAACGCAACGCAACGCAACGACGTTTTGTCAACATTTGAAGTATCATTTTATTAATAACACCTACATATCCTCGTTGACGGTGCAAGTGTCGTATAGCGTGACTTATATCGCAACTAACAATCCGACGTACACACTATTTACACGAATTAACCAGCGAGTCGAATTGACAAGGTTCTATACCTGCCTAACAGCCTGCAAATCTTCAATTTTGCAATCGTATATTTATTGCAATGATTTGAAAAGGCGTAGAGACGTTGAACGTTATTTTCCTCTTACTTTTTTTTTCTTTTTTTTTTTTTCTACCTGCAGGATGTCCGGTTGAATGTAAAAACGAAATCCCATTAGAATTCCGGGTTCTCCTAGACAAAATTTATCACCTTTCCAGTCGACCTTCGTGCCAACGATACATAAAATCGCATTCGAAATATGCAAGACGATACCTACTCCGATCTTTCGCGACAACCATATCGAACCTGACGATGCTGACCTCCCTGAACCAGGATTCAAAACTTGTCAAAATTTACTCACGCGAATATATTTTGAGATTTTATTAAATTTTTATAAACCGCGAAGCTATTAATTTTTTCACAATCTTCTCGCTATGATATAAAATTTCTTGAGATTACCAGGCGATAACAGATTACATGAGAATTTTATATTTTTTTACTATTTGCATATGATGACTGGACACCCTGTTTTCTTCTTTTAATTTTTTTAATTTTTTTTTTTTTCTACTTTTTGTTTCATTGTCTTAAAACAGATCTAATCCCTGCACTGAGTTAATTCAAGATCGAAACCATTGAATCGAGTACCTATAGGTCATAGGGCATATACCCTACGAATGGAAATGAGTCACCCCCAAAGGAGTGTCGCACAATAGGACATCTGTCCCCCGGCCCTTACGATTGAGCCAGAAAAAAAAAAAATTACGGGGTTACGCGTCGCTGTTGAATTTTTTTTTTTTTCACGTCAATAATAAGACGAGGGAAAAAAGTAAAATGGAGGGAAAAAAAAAAGAAAGAAAATAAACTGATAGTAAAAATTGTATTAAAAATATGAATAGCTATACGTAATATTTTGATTTTTTTTTTTCTCACTTTTATTTTCTTGTCGAACAATTGTTTATTCGAAAATCTACCATATATATTTAAATGTATTGCATCTGTATGGACGTTATTTATTCTATTTTTTTTTTTTTTTTTATTTTCTCTGTATTACCGTCATCCGGTTTAACGAATAATTGGGTAAAACCTTTTTCTTCGTAGTTTAGCTTCTGAGGCGCCGCGACGCCAAGCGGCAGCTGGTTACAACGATAGGTACTACATACCTACATATACTATGAAAATCCCCCTCGACCGTCGGTATCGAATATAAAACTGTCTGATACCCAGGTATAAATGTATATAAAATATGTAAAAGATTTAATCTCGATGTTGTAGAATCGAAGGTGATGATCATCTCATATCACAGGGGCCTTATTTACCTGTTATTAACAAGCATAGAAGACCCCTCGAATCTCTACACTTGTAATAACACCGGTGTAGTCCAGAACGAACGCTCTACTACCCAAAGGGAAATAGAGACACGTGTTTCGCGGTTACACCTATACCTATATGTATAACGTGCAATTGAATGTGGGAGGTGTGGGTTATACCGGAAACTGATGGTAATTGTGGCCACGGTCGTCAATTAATTACAAACAAAAAAGAAGAATAAGAAAGAAAAAAAATAAATAAATAAATAACGAAAACAAAAAGAAAAAAGAATAAAACGGAAGAGATAAATAAGGAGAGAAAGGAAAAAAAAAATTTAATCGGTCAATTAGTGACGGCTGGTGATTCGGCCGATATGATCGCGTGCGATTCGATCTAATTTGATAGCTTTATACACATAGGTGGGTGGATAATACCTTTATATACGAGATTTACGAGTCGGGGTTTACATTGCGTTTAGCTTAATTGCAAGCCTTGATTTTTTTTTCTTTCTTTCTTTCTTTCTCCTTTTTTTCTTTTTCTCGCGAATTAACAAAAGAAGAGAAAAAAGAAAAGAAAAAGAAAACGAAACTGACAGCTCGCGTAATAATCGCGTCACATCCGCAATTTGGTATATATACATATATAACCGCCCTTAGTCACGGAGACCCTTAAGTTTCAGTGTACACATAGAGAGGTGAGAGAGGGGCGAAATGGGCGCCCCCCAAAATTTTTTCGTACTACTTCAAAATTGAAAAACGTTTCAAATTTCATTATTCGTAATGCTCTAGCAAACTTTAAGACTATATCGTTATCTATGGTTTTTTGGTAAAAATTCTAAGATCTATTGATTGAAACCTCTATTTGAAGCGTTAGTTTCTTAGGGTGCCGATTTTGCCCCCCTCTTCCCTATAGATATAGTATATTACATGTGAACGGTAAACTCATCCGAAATACGAAAGAAAAAAAGAGAGAGAAAAAAAAAAAGAAAAAATTAACCATCCTTTCCCCCATAATAAACCCAGGTAAAACTCCCCCCCAAAAATCAGAATCAGGTTAGTTCGACGTACGATATAGTATAACAGCGTGTCCGGCGACTGCAGGACGTTCGAAAATTTCCTAAGAATTCGAGGATTTTTTTAAACATAATATGGGAATATCATATTTTCCTGTATGAAAATTTTCCGGTCTTTTTAACTCGTGAATATAAGATCTGAATATACTTGAATTTTTCTTAACGACAGATTTTCATTTTGATTAAAAATCCAGGAAAATTTTCATGAAATTTTTCGAAATCTTCCACTGAGAATTCCCATGTAAAATTAAAATTTGCCTAATAATTCCAGATTTTCCATCTCGCTGAAAATCCTATATAAGGTACAAGGTATACCTACCTCAAACCCTAAGAGAGGGCTAAGCATGTTTTCACACAGTTTTAGGATATATACTTTAGAATAACAAACTTTCTTGCTACGGTATACCATGGCCTCAAAGAAACCGAAAAATAATATTTATTATTTACCGTTTGGATATATGCATGTATACGGATATATATGTGTAAGTATGTTACATCTATACGTGAGTAAGTACTAAGCAAGTAGATTATGGCACACGCGCGTCACGCGTGCCTCTTTGAACAGATTAATGATAAAAATGGAAAAAACAAAGAAAAAAAAAAAAATATTTGAATTTTTTTTTTCGTATTTTTCATCCCAGAATTATGATTTGGGTAAAGAGGGAGAAAAAATTGAGAAAAAGATGATATTTATGGAATAATAATCAATCATCGGTGCGAAGTAGGTATATATGTGTAAAATTATAGTGAATTGATTTAAACAGAGGATATAACTTGGGTCGAATTTACAACTCTTTACGTTTATACGAGGCGTATGCAGCTACTACGTCTGTGACTTGACACAAGAAAATACCATGCGTTAAGGAAAAGAGGGGACAACACGCACGATCATAAGGTCTCTTATGAGATAGAGAGAGAGAGAATGAAAAATAAAAAAAAAAAAAAAAAGGAGAGAGAGAGGGAAAGAGAGCCTGCCTGGCCGCTACTATGGCTAGACATGAAGAATCGTTAAGTTTTGTGTGAAACTTTTGAATTTCAGTAAAGAGTGTACCTTATACGCCTTTAGCCCGGCTCCATAAAACAGTGATTCTCAACCTAGCTTTGAATGCGATGAGAATAACTGCAATGTTACATAGATACCTTATATGCAATGAATTATGCAATATTTCGAAAAAATTAATTTTTTTTTTTTTTCTGCTACTGCAAGATTTTTTTTTTTTTTTTTTTTTTCGTTTTGTTTTTCCATTTTTATTGTATAAATAAATAATTTCGGGGATTGTAAATTTTCAAAATTTTTATCTCAATTTTTTTTTTTTTTTTTTTTCTTTTCATATCACATGAAATCACATTTTCTCAAGCGATATTATAAGATTCGATATAGTCATTATGAGATATCAGATAGTATGCCCAATCGCTAGAAATTACTTAATTTTCTTAATAAGTTTAATTCGTTAATTATTCAACGTTGTTATCAAAGATCTAATATACCACTCCAACCTTTATGGAAAGAATAAAAAAAATAAAAAAATAAAAAATAAAAAAGAGCTTCAAATTACTTTTTAATGTGTAGACTATATAATAAACTATAGAAAAATTTTCTTCTCAGTTTCTCATCTTTAGACAGGTATTTAATTATATTCGAAAATTAAAATATGAAATAAATAAATAAAAATAAAAAATGAAGAAAGTTTTATTCCAAAAGTGAAAGTGAAAAAAAAAAAAAAAAAAAAAACTTCAAGTTTCTTTTTTTTTTTTCTTTTTTTTTATACCATAGTTCGGGTTGCAAAGAAGCCGCGATTTGGTAGTAGTGGGTACGTTCTTAGCATACAAACTTCTTTCCGACTCATAGGTATTCAAATTTCTTCCACACCTAGCGCAATTCTACGATCAGGTTTGGTGGGTTGAAAGGGGATGTTGAGGGGTGGGAGATGTCGGGTATGGGAAGGTAGGAAAAAGGGGAGGGATAGGTGGTAGTAGGGTGAGGTAAAACCGGGGTTAGCTACACCAGGCCATGCTAAAGGGTGGATAGAAGGAGAAAGAAAGATAAAGAGAGAAAGAGAGAAATGAGAAGGAAGGGGAGGAGGAGAAGAGAGGATAATTCCACGGCTAAATATCGGTAAAAATCAATACTATCTCTCTCCCTCTTCCCCCCGCACACATATACCCATACATAGAGATACATATATACATATATAAAATATATATACATAGATATATATTATATTATATATATATATATATATATATATATATATATAAAAACAAGGGTGAAACGAATAAGCTGAATTGCGCTGGTTGAGTTTAAAATAGGTAATTTTGTATAAAATTCTTTGGCCATTATTATAGACAGACGAGGTTGGATCTTGCATTGCAGTGAGTTGCAAAAGGTATTGCGAAAAGAAACGATATGAACAAAACACGTGTAAATTTATTTATAAGCAATTTTGAAAACTGTATTCTTCTTCGTCTTTTCTTCAAGCTTAAAATTCCGGGTTATAAGCGGAGCAGCAATTTTTTTTTTTTTTTTCAAAATTGTAGAATATAGTTTCACACTAGGTACAGGTATAATCGTCACTACAATATATTATGCGAAAAAAAAAGAGAAAAGTAAAGGAATAAGGGAACCAATTAATTTATCATTGATACAGAAAATGGAAAGAAGTACAATTCATCTTTTTTATGCCTGTAGCAAAAAGCAACGATGTGAAAAATATACTCATTCATACAATGATCTGTACATACTGTGTATATAAATATATATATGTATATATAGTATAATATAAAATATAAAGACCACTTAAAGTATTAAAACAAAAGAGAAGAAAAGAAGAAATAAAAAAATTAAAAAATTTAAAGTAAAAGTAAAAATGCGTGGGAGGCAATCTGAACAATGAGACTCTGATCAAGACGTATACCTATCCATACTTACGAAACAACCAACCCAACCCAACCCTCCTCGCCCCTTCCCCCCTCGCTACTCTCCGCCCCCGACGAACCACGGATACGAGTTCCGACCCCAAAGAATAATAATAAAAAACAATCTCATCCCAAAGATTTTGGCATTCGGTTCCGCACGCGAGGATGTCGAGTGTAAACGGAGGTGGCTGGCGGACGGGCGGACGGACCGAGGTACGTACGTACGGACGGACGGACGGACGGACGGACGGATAGACGCACGGCGATCCTCCACCGAGAAAGTAGCTGAGGAAAAGAGCGAAGAGAAGAAGAGAGGGGAGGAAGAATGGGAAGGGGAAAGGGGAAAAAAAAGGAAAAAAAAGAGAGAAAAAAAAAAGAAGAGGGCAAAAGTCCGCAGGGGTTCCCAATTAATACTTTTAATTAAACCGTATGAGATCTACCCTCTATACTGTATAGTTATAACATATAAGAGAATGATTTTTTTTTTTAAATTTTATATTATTATTATTATAATTATTATTATTATAATTATAATTATTATTATTATTATAATTATATTTATCATTATTATTATTATTATCATCATCATTCTCCTAGGAAAGATTATTTATCTAAATATATTCATTAACATTTTCACGCATATTTATGTATAATTACGATTCAATTATATCTTATCAAAAATGAATATAATATAACTGGAGATACGGAGCAAAAAAAAAAAAAAAAAAAATATTCTCCATTAAACTTGACGCCCTACTCTTATTGTGATTACCAGAAGAAAAAAAAAAAAAAAAAAGAAAAAAAAATTGAAGCATATTCTAAAAAAATTTTATACAATTTTACCTTTCATTTGAACAAAGAAAAAAAAAGAGAAAAATGGATGATGACAAAAAAATTAATAGCAATAATAATCAAAATTATTATTATTATTATTATCATTATTATTATTATTAATATTATAGAATCGAAACACTAATGCCAAAATTGCAAGCGAAATAAATTGAAGTTGAGAGAGTTGTTGAAAGAAGGAAAAAAAAAAAGAGTAAAAGAAAAAAAAAATGAAAATATTCGAAACACATGAGAACCATTGTCTTTCCTCCGTAACACGGGGTGGCTGGGTGAGGGTTTAGGGGGTGAAGAAGAGAGAGGTGAAGAGGAAAGGGGCGCAGAGAGAGGAAGAGAGAGGGGGGGGGGAGGGGGTCGCGTACAGTCATATAGAAAAATATTTCACCTCCCCTTTGGAAAGGGTACAAACAGTGCTGAAAGTAATTTACAAAAATATATGTATAGGTATATACTTATAATATTACACTATACTATATACGTATTTTTTTTTTTTTAACAACAAGGGAAACCTGCATCATCAAGGGACACTCGTACCGAGTTTAATAATATAATTTCCGTTCATTCGAAACGGGAGGATTATTAATGAAATAAATATGTAAATTTTTGTTAATGTAATTAGTTGAAAAACTTTGAAAATTTTGCAATTAATAAAAATGAGTAAAGAAATGATAAAATATAAAATAAAAAAATAAGAAAATACAAAAATATATAAAAAAATACTAAAATTAAGTAAGAAAATCTGTAAGGGAAAGGGAACAGCCGGCAGGGAGATTTTACACTACTACATACATACATACATATATACATATATTCCGATTGTTAATACGTTTCAAAAAAATATATATTCAGAACCGTTTTGGGTAAATGGTGGGATCTAATCTGGAGGAGAGAACAAGCTCTCTCTTATCTATACCCGGTCCATACTTGGTCAAATTCGAGAAAGTATTTTCCCGGAAAAAAAGATCGAGGAATGAAGAGTACCTAGATATATATATATAATATACGAGAAACGATATCGAGAATAAGAATAAAAATAAAAAATAAAATAAAAAATGTAGTATTTGCTTAAACGTGGGGACAAAAATCGTACCCCGGGATACGCAGTAATTGAGACGAATCTCTTCTGCCGGTCCGGTTTGACCGCACGAGACTTTCGGGGTTATCAACAAGAATGCGGACCAACCAGGGTTCACAAGTAATAAATAACATTCGCTATGTATGTGTAAGCGTAAGGTATAGTAAGTTTAGGTGAATGCGTTTCCACGGACGTTTTGTAAGCGTGTATTTTCTCCGAGGATTCTGTATCCTTGGTTCGTTCTACCTGAGCCTCATCATCAGGGGCTCTTGCGCGCAATCAGGGGAATGTACGATTCTTGATAGAAACAAATAGCTCAGGTAGTACCTCGCCGTCTTTACGTATCGAAGATCACTTTCGTCATTAATAAATAACACGCTTAGCATTTTACGGTCGAAAATAAGTTCGTAGATTATATATATAGGTATAGCTACACTGAGTGTACATGTAATCTGAGATTGATTACGAATAGCTTGACGATCCTACCAAAGTGGTCATAAATTAGGAATAAGCTATATACGCTAGGTACAAACGAGTGATAATTATTCATATATGGTGAGTGATTATTGCCAGAAAAATTTCAGTCAATAATAAATAATAGTAGACCGCGTTAAAATATTTAGTGAAACTTCTGATTTTCTTCCTCCTCATACTTCAGATATTAGAACTTACGTTTCTGCAGTGAAAGATGAGCAACGTTTTTGTTTAGAGCTTCGAAAACCAGCTTAGTAAATTTTAAGTTGAGTACAAACGAATTATACCTTTCGAAAATGATCATTTTCAATCCACGGAGTCGATTGTTCATTATTTTCGCATTTCTCCTCTTTCGATATTTGTATAACATAAATCGCGATACATTTTTACCTGCGAATCTGATAAATCGCTTTTTCTGGCTTGTGGAAAAGGTCCTAAAAATTTCATTTTTTACCCATTTGTTTTTTAAGGTGAATGAAAGACTTGTAAAAAAAAAAAAAATGTTAAAATTTCTTCATTTTTCCTAGTTCATATCAATATTTCAATTCATCGTTGAAGAGGATATTGAGTACTTGAAATTATGCATTAATACACGACATGAAGTAGGAGTGATTAGTTTAACTCGATTATTATATGATTTAATACGAAATATCATGGAGAATATTTAATGACGATTTTTTATTTGCTTTCTCTATAACCATTCCACGTCTTCTACTCCTACTTGAATAGTTTAGAGTTTGTTCAAACAGTTCTTCTATCTCTTTCAAAGCTTATAAGAGATTGAGGCCAGCATGAGAGTGGAATAAATATATTCGAGAAGATATTTCTTATATTTTACCTCCAAGGAGTCTATTTTATTAAAACCAAAAATCTGCCTTATACTAATACCAGAAGCCCGTACAAACCGGAGAAGGCTAATTATTAAACCAGAGAATCTGAATCTTAGAATAACTATTCATCCAATGTTCAACTTTTCCCTAATAAGAAAGAAACTCTATAAACTTCTGAGAGAACCATAAGTAAAAATGATCCTCGAAGCTCGTTTTCACTCTATAACAACATCGCAAAAACAAAGAGCAACTCGAGTCAATAGGCCTTTCCTGAAGCCCAACGCAAAACAGAAAATAGATGATAGTTGATTGAAAATATCAAAACTCACCCTTGATCCATCCTATCGACGGGTCCACCAGGTCCCATCATCCCAGGATGTCCAGGTCCCATAGGACCGCCCATAGGATGTCCACCGGGACCAAACGGGCTGCCAGGTGGCATTCCATACTGCGGTCCACCAAAAGGTTGTCCAGGTGATGCAAAATGGGGATTTCCAGCACCGGGGGGCACAAAAGGAGGTCCGGACGAACCCGGTCGTCCAACAAACTGCGGCGGACCTCCCGATGGAGATCCGAACGGGCTAGGACCAGGGCCATTGTAAGGTGGTCCCGAATTGTTCGGTGGTGGAGGAAAGCCGGAGGAATTAGGTGGTGGCACTGGGCCAGGAGTGGAAGAGCCACTTGGTGCTGGGGACGCGGTATATTGCGGTGTTCCGGAGCCCGGTGGAGGTCCTTGATAAGGTGGAGCCCCCGCCGGACTGCCCGCCCCACCGGGGAACGGGCTTGGGCCCTGAAAACCTCCCGTATTGCTAGGTGGACCTCCTGAATTATTATAAGGCCCTGAACCAGGGCCTGGACCTTGGCCTACTGAGTTTGGGGCAAAGGGCGAAGCCTCTGATCCGGGCGGCGGGCCCTTCCAGGAGGCAGGGGTCCCTGGGTCCTCCAGCGTGGTGGTGGCAGCCAGTGGTGTATTTAGGCGGCTACAGCCTTCAACAGAGACAAGAATCTGTCAGTTTTTTTTCTCATTTTTGTTAAACCTAGGTCGGAGGGTATCGGCGTAGAAGGAAAATTGATTACATGGTTGTTTGAAAGAAAGATATCAATGCTACATGGTCTGGTGTATTCGATTTGAGCTCTGCGTTACAAATTAACAAGCAATTCCATAGATTCAACGGTATTATTCGAGAAAGAATTCAAAGTTGCATCAATAATGCGAAAATTTTGAAGAAAATAGCGAACAAAGTCGGAGTTCAGGTCTGTGTAACATTGAAGCAAGTGATAAGGTAGATTTGGAGGGTTTTATCAAGCGATGAGCTAGAGATGATCCAACTGAATCTTATGAAAATCTCAGTTTTGTAGATTTGATAATCTTATCTAGTAAATAGTTAAAAACTATTAAATTAATGATACGAAGATTTCAGTTCTGTTCTTTCTCGAGTCATAAAATCTTCCTTCTAGACCCATTTGATATTATCGAGGGGCTATGTATACACCTTCGGAGAATAATATCAGTCGGTTTCATCACTAGCTTAAGTTTCTAGAATTATCTTGACGTTTATTACGGTTTTAATATGAGAATATAAATTATGGGTAGTAGATAAAATTCATTGAAATCAGCCGCTCGACACTTTCCTCACAACAACTGACCCAAGATTTGGTTTTATACGCTCGAGTCGTCGCCAGTTTACTCTGAGATAAAAAAAAACAATCTAAATTCTTATTTCTGACGAAAGTTGAGCTAGATAATCGAGCTTGATTGAATAAAAAAGGTGTATATATACCCTCGGAAAGTTTTACCAGGTTTTAAGAAAAGCTTCGATCGTTTGTTAAGAGAAAAATCTATCAAACAAGTGGAAAACTTTGTTATAATGAAACAAAAATAACAGAAGAAATAACAACAGATATATTAGGAGTATGTTATTCGTTATGAAAAGCTTTGTCGACGCGTGAATTTATTCTAACCTCAAACTACTCTGTGTTCTCTGATTATTGTTCTTTTGTTTTTTTATATACATGATAAATTTAACTACGAATAACATTGATTGAGATAATGAAATAAAATATAAAAATGAAATGAGATGAAATGAACAAACGATAATAATGAAATTATTTAATAGAGGGGGAAAAACAGGTCTACTATGCGAAAAAAGAAAACGAGAAAATAAAAAAAAAAGACGAAAGAAGAGAAAAGATAAAGAAAAAGATTAAAGAAAGCGGCGATAATAATTTTTGATGTAAAAAACTAGAATCACCATTGTTTGTTCCATTCGCCTTCATTATTTGGTGATCAATTGATACATTCCGTTACTCAGAGTTTTTCTTTTTTTTCGGTTTTTTTTTTTGTTTTTTGCTTTTCTTTTTTTTAATCTCGTTATAAATTATTAATAAGTATGTATTTATTTACGATTGAATCGTTGCCGAGAAGAGAGGTTATGTACCGGCGACCTAACCTCGAACGAACTGCTATACGTGTGGCACAAAATAGTCCGCGTACACTTGAAAATTTATAGTTTATAAATTTTGTAGATTTCCCTCGTAACGGGGTCCGCTTTTCCATCGAATAAAATCTTTGATATTTGTTGAATCGATGAAAAATGAGCGAATCTCATTGCCGGCATATTTATTATTATTTTTCTCTTCTCTTTTGCTTTTCTTTCTTTTTTTTTTTTATTTTTACCCCATCCAGTATTATAACTTCTTTTAGGAACAATAATATATAAGTATATATACTGTATATTACATCTATATATAGTATATATATATATATTTCTCTATATTTCTTTTTCTCTTTCTCTCCTTATTTATTTCTTTCTTTTTGTTCTGTTAGTTTGATATTTAAATCATCGACTCGTCACTAAACAGTTTTAACACCACTTTCTGATCACGGTTATAAATTAACGTACGTATTTCTTCGATTCCCACGCATCCTTCCCCCTAACTTTATGACGTTTTTCATTCATTTTATCGTCACGTTGCTAAAATTTACCGACATTCCAAACACAGACTCCCTTATGAGAGGGAGGGAGATGCCAGAGTAGTAGAGGAGGCTAGAGCAAGTAAGTAAACACCACCGTAATCAAAAGACCTTCCGGAAAAACTGGACGCACAAATGTATATCTCGTTATATTTTCGACTTATTATTTTTCTTTCTAATACATGGAATAATGTTTAAAGAAAATAATAAGTATGATTATATATATATAAATAATGAAAGGACATATTTAAATCAGCAAATAAAATATCACGTTAAAGGTTTATCTATTGACTAGCAGCGAGAGAACAAATCAAAACAAGGAACAGATCGCGGCGTGAACTTTCATAAAGCGAGCCAAAGTGTCGATCGTGGTGAAAAAGCGAAGCTAAATATATGACAATTTAGATTGCTGTGTAATATACTATAGAATATGATATGAAACAGGGATGGAAAAGGAATTCATTCGTGTAAATCAAAAACTTGAAAACAAATCAGATGTTAAATGATAGAAATATTATCACGAGGGTACGGTTACCCACCTCAAATCGACGCACAATTCCGAATTCGACATAATCGCAGTTTTTTTGTTTCACTTCTCTTTTTCATCCACCAAGATTTTTCATTTTTCGATATTTTCTCCTCTTTTATTTAAACCCGTTTATTACGCACTTATTAACGCACTGAACAAACTTCGGTATTAAGAATAAATATTTCAAGAACAATATAATATAGGTCGCGAGCGGCTGCGACTAGTAGTCGTACATAGTAAACTATATTATGAAAAAAAATAAAGAAAAAAGAAAAAAAAAACACAAGCACAAATAACCGCACGGAACTAACGCACGGACGCATGCACGCACGCACGCACGCATGCACGCAAACACGCACGCACAACAAACTTCGTTCTCTCGTTCGCGCTCGGGCCACGTGCGCCGGTCGTCCCTGCGCCCAACTGTCAACTAGTAGATTTCTTTTTAGGTCTTCGGCAAAAATTATCCTGCGAGAAGCCACCGAGTGCTGCCATTTTTAGCAGATGCAGTGGCGACTCTCGACGCTCCGCGGCGACGTCCGAAGGCACCACATGGCGCCCCCCGATATCGTGTTGCTTAATACGCCACTTTTTCTTTCTCTCTACGCTACTGTACTACATAGAAAAGCACCCCCTGTCGGACACACAACTGCACCACCTCACCTATACAAATATAACGTATACATGGATACGATAATACGTGTAGAATTATACGCTTGGTTTTCTCTCTCCCGAAGCGAATAGATGATGATAAAAAAATAATAAAACGAAAATATAATAGGTGTTTAAATTCCGGCACCAATTACGGTTATATCGAGGCACTAATTTTTCAAAATTATTATCTTATCAATTATGAAAAACTAATTGTTTATTTCTTATTTCTTATATATTTATTTTTGTTTATTTTATCTCTATATTATATAAGGAAAAGAAATCTAAGGCTGAGGCAGTATAACGTCGGGAGAGACTCCGTTGCAACGCAACGTGCGCGGCGTCACTAGTTTCGCGTCACTAGCGCCGCGTCATATTCTTTTTTCTTTTTCCCGCTTGAAAGTCTCCCATCGCGGGGACTCAACGCCGGTTGACAGTGTCACCCTAAAAATCAATAAACTTCTACTCCGAGTCCTTCCCACTCCCCGAGCTCGTGTATGGGGGCTAGAGGACCGTCGGCGGCTGGCTGGGACATCATTTTATTAGGCAACGATGCAGCGGCCGGATACTTTCTTCGGTTTAAACAGACCCGCAGCACCGTACCGACGATATCGCTTATCTCTCATTCGCATTAATAATTATTATTATCACAAGATTTTCAACTATCACGTTAATATTTGACCAGATTTAATTTTTTATCTATTTCTTTTACGTGTTCTTACAGAGTAAAGTTTTTACTCAAACTCGCAGCTGTATAACAATAATCCTATATAACGGTTGAAAATTGTACGTTTTAAGTCTGCGGTAATAATTTCTATATATATAAATTAACTTCTGCCCGTTTCTTACGTTATATACGGTGCAGAAACTCACGGTTACACTATAATATATCTGTTCTTCTGCAGTCACGCTCTGCGTCGAACTGTATACTAGTATATTATCGTGAAATAAGCGTCGACGTGTCGTAGGTGCTCCGCGCTGCTACCCTCTCGTTGTATAACCGCGCTTCGGCCTCCAGCTCCGTGAGTTTTCATGGTCAGAAAATAAGCAGGAACACACGTTGTTTCGATTTTAATAAGAAGAATAAAAGAAAGAAAATAGCCGCGACGCGTAAGCATGAGACAGCGAGCTTTTACTTTTCTATTTATTTCGTATATTATCGTAGCTCGTACCGTAACGAAGAAACCACGTCTATCGAGCTGCTGCTACACTGACGATTATAAACTGACGCGAATGAACACGTGGTTACTTAACGATTCCATTTTATAATATGGCTTATACATATATGTGCGAATTGCATACACCTACGTATAGTATAGACATATACAACTCGGTTTAGCTCATATTCTATCGTCATACACCTGGCGCGCGTTGCTTACGATTGCTCACCTCTGGTGATCCTTAAGGTTCATTTACGGTTTCCTAGTCCTCTAAATAAGGCTATGAGTAAAAGAAAAAAAAAAGAACAAAAATCGTTTTCTATATTCAGCTGCAAATCAAACTCACTGATTTACAATAAAGAAATGAGAAGAAGAAGAAAAAACAAAAAAAAAGCTTTAGATATATATACGCAACCGTTAACAGACCCTATAGGGTCTTTACTCTCTTTCAATTCACTTCGCTCCCTCCCAACCTCTCTCGATTAATTGTTCTTCTCGTCAAGAATTTTTCTTATATATATACCCACGTACACGTAGTATATATATTGTTATATGTATAGGTATATGAAACTTAAGATGACCTACGTAAAAACTATGACCACCCGTTGAGGCGGGACAATGTCGATGTATGTATATGCGTACACATTTATATGCACAGGAATTTGTTGTTTGCCATTGTTAACAGAATGATCGTCTGTTTTAAATAGCTAAATAATTATATGAACAACATTGATCCCCGTTAAAGATGTAATATCAAATTTAATTGATCTATGATAAGGACTGGGCGAAGTGGACACCTCGACCAAAAATTGGAATTGACATTTTTTTTGAGAAACAAGATCTTTGATGAAAAAAAGGAAAAACAAATTTCATCAATCCTTAGCTGAGGTATTCACTTCGCCCGGTCTCCCCGATATAGCTAATTAAAATTTAGCGTACTTTCAACATTCGTATGTATATAAAATATGACGCGTTGCAGAGACCATGATCATTGGCAAGTAACATACGGTGGGTATATACCCATATATATATGTATGTGTATATACTTTGAGCCGAAGGCTATGTCGGTGTGCGAATTCGAGCTATTTTAATTATTTGACCTTGCCTCGACAGTTGCCACGCACTGACCGTCCGTTCGACATATATGCTGATGGGCGATGGCTATCTGTTCACCAACGTATAAACGCGGTTTGATAACCCACTGCGCGGGGTCAGCCGGCCGATATATACTTCGTGCGTGGACGCTGCGTCGTGGAGGAGAGCTGCTGTGTTGTTGCAGAAATAGCATCTTGGCAGGACGTTTAAGAATTTTATTAGTATTGGAGTTTAAGTGCTCACCATTCTTCGACAACGTGATCGAAGAACTATCATCATTGCATAAACCGATGTCATGACGTCACCTTCGACTTACGATTCACGATTTACGATTTTTGATTCCGTTCCTGTTTCATTTTTACAGCTTAGATGTGATATATATTCACGGATCTTACATAAGTTTTACTACGAGGATAAGAACTCCAGCGAAACTATTTACGAGTGATAACGAGAATTATTGCGTAATGAAAATTTCTGCATAACACCTATATTAGCGCTGGATACCGCAACGCGATGAACTGCATACATACATAGTACTACATACATGGAAATTATCAACCATGGGTTATCGTGAGTCGTGCGAAGACAACTTACTGAAACGTCGCTCGTCGAATGATGCGTTTTAACACGCGATAAGGATAACTGGTTTAGACTCGACTCGATAATAATATGCCTGTATACATTAATTTTTTCGTGCGTTCAAAATGACCACAAAAGTTTCAAGAAAAGTTAAAAAGAAAATGAACTACATTACGAAGAGTTAGCGATCTATTCCTCCGAAATCGCAAATTGATGAATTTATTACGATAGTCACAGCAAACGCAGGAAGGAGTGCAGAGAACCAAGCCACGTGGTCGAACTTTACTTTTGGCAGTAACTGCCCGAGCGAACGGGTGGCTAGTCAGCTAGCTAGCTAGTCGGCTAGCGGTTTGCGCTCGAAGATATAATATTAGGATAAGCTTCATTCATACAAACTTGAAAACAAATCTCGACCTTTGGGAATTTCGCCGACGCAGAGAAGTGTTTCGGATTATAGGAATGTTTTGTAAACTTGTGTTCAAATAAATTTTCATTTTATTCAATTAAAATATATATACCCTATAACTATTTATTTACATTACAGCTTAAAATTATCGTCTATACTTCGACGAGCGTATTTAGCTTATCTATATCTTAAGATTAATAATTAAATTTTCAATAATGATTAGCTAATTATTTAAGAAAATGAAAGAAAAAAAAAAAAAAACAGCAACTGTATTTTCATACTATTTTTATCCCTAGATATTGAACTCTCCTAGGGTTATTAACCGCAACAATTAACAAGTGGTTGTTTGAATCTATCGATATATAGATAAAACTGGGAGTAATCTTGAGTTACACCGGTAGGTACGTAGCGTTGAACCCGTAAAGAGGTAGAACGTCGCGTTTTGCGGCGTCCAGGAGGGTGGCTCGTTGTCCAAGTAGATGGAGTATAAGTAGGTATAAGCGTAAGAGTAAGAGTAAGAGTAAGAGTAAGAGTAAGAGTAAGACTAAGAGTAATAGAAAACTAAAGAAAAAGATAGAAGCAGTAGGAGGCGGTGAGCAAAGCAAGTAAGTACCGAGGGGATGTATAAGGGCGCGGGAGAGGAGAGAAGGGTGGATGAGAGGGGGGCGCTAGGTCGATACGGCAAACTATTGTCTGGTGGGTGAAACTCCTCCGTGTCCGCTCTGGGTTGTCGGGTCTCGCCTTCCGCGGACGGGGGAATACCGACGACGCCGACGCCGATATGCCGATGCCGACGCCGACACCGCGCCGTCATCGTGTTCTCGTTAACCGTCAACGCAGTACTACGTACGGAGGTCCGTCCTCTCTAAATTCTCGCCTAACTCCTAACCCATACAAGCTGATATGTAATCGAAAACAAACAAGAGCCGTTTATTCATTTTCCAAAACCGTAAAAATCTTACTTATTTTAGTCTAGTCTAAATAATCTTAGTTAGCTGTATGAAAGTCGGGGTGGCTCGGAGCGCGGCATACACATTATACATACAGTAAGAACCGCGTGTATCTAGTACCTGCAGAGAACTACGTTACGTATAACAGTATAACCCCCGCGCGTGACCGTGGCAGAAACGTATAATACGGCGTGCGGTGAGGCGCAACATTGTCGCGGGGGTGTATGTTTGCCCGTTGCCATGGGGGTGGAGAGGTAAACACAGCGTCAAACCCCCTCCCGCCCCTATACCGCTCCGTCCCTCTAGCCGAGCTATCCGACTCGGCAACCTCTACTCTGCTTGTCGTGTCCTCCCGGCTCCTGGCTCCCGGCGACGTTGCCAAGCGTTGCACGCGACTTACGAAACTTTGTTCCAATTTGTTCGTAATGTAGGGTAGGTATGGGGCCGACAGCGGCGGAAAAGAGGGAAGAGAAAGAAGAAGAGGGAGAGAGGGCCGAGGAAGGGAGTCCTACAGTCAGGGCAAGGGGCAATAAAGATGAATATTTATGGTTCACAAATATTATTGAAACCGGTGTGTATAGAGAGTGGACACAGGAGAAATGTGTCAAGGACGATAATTTCTTTATATATTATTACGCGGTGTAGGTGTACACATATATTTTTCGTATCTGGGGACGTATTTACGTTATCGCGGACTCTCTTTTCTCATATCCCATTTCTTTATCGGAACTATTCCCTGTTCTAATACGTATATTCATATAGTGCGATTCGACGCATGTATCCATACGATATTTTATTGCGATCTATAAAATTGCGCGACTTCGAATGACGACTTTAATCTTTGTTTATGTTATTGGTTTTAATCGATTAATGTCGATATTGAAATAAACGTTATTTATGTATAATAATGAGAACCGGTCTTCGGAAGGGATCGGAACGGTTTACCACGATCAATTTAAAATACTATACCTAAATATTTATGTGCGCGAAAGCGTTCATAGGTATAATAAGCGGAGATCTTCTAAATCGATAACAAAAAGATAAAAGGTAAAATAAAGAGCAGAAAGAAAGAGGAGAGAATCATTTTAAAAAATCTATAATGCTATTTGCCGGCAGACTGGTTAAACAGGTTACCAGTTTATGGCTGCCGCCGGTAAATGATTTTAAATTTCCCGGGATATAATACGCGCGCGCGTTCCCGAGTCTCACTCAAGCGTATTTCTCATCCATCGCTTGCGCTGTAGATAATCACTGACCGCTACAGAATTTTATTCATAGCCTTTGATTACGGACCATTGCAACTCCAATATGAAAGGCAATTATAACGTAATTGTAACTTCTGTAATGACGTTTCCTCGCTACTGTAAAATGAAGAAATAATAACATTTCTTGCCACATAATAGATGAATCTCCCAGTTCCCTGTATCCCGGTACGGTAGAACGTGAATTCAAATATATTCAGTACCGGCAGCGCGCTCTGGCGGATTTGGCGGGAACTATTTCAGCCGATTCACGGACTTGGGCAACAAATGTTATATTTGCAGGAAATTTGGAATTCGAATGATACTGGGTGAGTGAAAAAAAATTAGCTGATAATAAATAAAAATAAAATTTCAATATTATGGTAGATATTTTATTTCCAATTCAGGAACTGAAATGCCCATATAATAAAAAATATTTTATTTATCAATAAGAATTAATATTAAAGTGGGGGGTTGGTAATAGAAAGAAAAAAAAAAAAACTAACAAAAAAAAGATACGGGAATAATTAATGTAAAATCGGATCTATAGGTGTAGAAAAAGAAAAAGAGAAACTCGCAAACATAAATAAACTCAATAAATTTTTCTCGTATATTATGCCTATAGATTTTTTTTCTTTTTACTCAGGTTAAAATTTTTCATATCTAAAAAAACAGATAACAGAAATTGATTCAAATCGTTTTATCAACACGAGCTTTTTGCCTTTTTTTTATTTTATTTTTTTATTTTATTGTAGTCGTGTCCAGTGTATACCCGTCCACAGAGTGCAAAGAAAAAAAACAGAGAATACTATAATATAATATTCATTCATATTTTACTTATAGTAGGAATTTCGATCATTTTCAAATCTACCTAAGCAATTTTTTTTCTTCTTTTTTTTTTTTTTTTTTTATGGCACATATCTCCCTCACAAGCCCGTTTCTATTTATCTTTTATTTATTTATTTATTTACTTATTTATTTTTGAATGAATCAACAAATCCCACCAGCATCTCAATAATCGCCATGAATCGCCAAAATACACACATTATTATTATTATTATTAATTTCTTTTTCCGGCATTATTTCAATCTCGGTAGTAAAGGGCACTAGATACGAGTACACTCCTTATCGTTATTACTTCCTTGTTCATATCTTTAAGCAATTTGCAGCAATTTGAAAGAAAAAAAAAAGGAAAAGAAAATTTAAAAAACATTCGGTCGATAGTCGGAGTTCAAAGAAACATGCTCGAAGAAAAAGTAAAAAATTAAAAAACATTCACTCGATATGTAAAGAATTAAACAGGGCAGGGAGGGGGATGAATCTCTCATAATATTCATGATAGAAATAATAATCTATTTCTATACGCCTCACTACGCCCCCGCGTGCATCAAGAATTTAAAACCTCATTTTGAAAATTAATTTTTATAACTTTGTCATTTTTCAAAGACATTTGATTTCAAATATTAGATATAAGTATAGGTATATAGCATACGTTTATTTTTTGTGTTTCTTCTTCATCGGACCCGTACTCGTAGTTAACGCCTTACGTTCAAATAAGATAACTTATTTTTTCTTGGTTTTGTTTATATATATATATATGATATATACTCGTTATTCCTAACTACATATTATACGATGAACATCTTTATATAATAATATATGTATATTGTTCAACATGTATATAACATACACATATTATATGTATATATATTTATATATATATATATATATATATATATATATATATATATATATATATATATATATATATATATATACACAAGTCTTATTCATATAATAATAATTATAGTTATAATAATATTATTAATAATAATATTCAATGATAATGGTGAAGTTAACTAACTTATAGATTAAGTTGTTGGTATATGTACACTATATACATTTGCTGCCTTACACATATATATATATATTTCACCCTACGGCTGAATATATATGCATCTTGTTAAAGTTTAACCGCTATTACATCGCGTACATATATATATATATATATATAGTATAATAGAATATTCAGCGTACCTACAATATGCCTAACTACTCTATTCGGTATATTGAAAATTAGCTAACTTAATAATTATAACAATTACAGAACGAGAACGTGCACCTCACTAGTTATCCGCAACGTTAACGGGCTTATGGCCACCCTCGGTAGTATCATATCACATTACGCGTTTGAAGAAGGGAAAGAAAGAAAACAAAGAGAAAAAAAAATTAAATAATAATTAATGTTAAAAATCTATACGTGTAAGATGTATAAATTATTGACAACGAAATTTAATAGTTCTCAGTAGTTGCCAGTTTTTTTTTTTTTTTTGTTTGTTTCACTTCATATCGAAGAAAAAAGGCCAAAGAATATTAAAAAAGAAAAAAAAAAAAGAGAATAAAAGAGCATAGATTTACACATACTATTATTCATAATACTTAAGTTAATTTTCTTCCTCCTTTATTAGTTTTATTTCTTCTTTAAATTAATTTTCTCTTTTCATTTTTTCTTCGTATATTATCACAGGGTTCAATTTAAAACAGCATTAAACTCTGATCTAATAAAAGAATGCACCTTGTATATTTTATCCGCCAATCACGATAATGTTCAAAAATTCTATACCTTTACCAGAAGAGTTTCTTTTCATATTATTTATTTAATTAAAATTCATTACTTTTGCAACCAGATCTTTTCTCCGAACAGAAGTGGAAAAAAAAAAGAATTTATAGATATTGAATGAATATAGTATAATTATTATGCACATTTAATATATTTATGATTGGTCAACAGCGCACACTCTAATATTGTATCATTATATCGATCAGAGGTCACACGTTTCCTTGAATGCTGACATCATATTACTATTTATTTTTTTCTTTTCTTTTTGTATTTAAACTTGTATTTTTATTTTTTTCATTTTTTCGTTTTATTAGATCGCCAATATCGTGGAAATGAATCAGCGTTGGCGGCCCTCACAAGAGACAAAATATTATTTGTTCAAAATTAACAATAATAATAATAATGATAATAATAATAATAATAATAGTAATAATAATCATCCAGGTAACACATTGACTTAATAATTAATACGTAGGCAATAATTATCGTTCGATTTACAAAATCGTAAATAATCTTAAAACAATATTTGTCTCTCATCTAATATAGGTATATGTATGCATGTATGTATATATGTATGTATTATCTGCCGTCTCAAAGAAACGCATTATTATGTATGGTACATCTATGTAGTTTTTTCCTTCACTGATTTTATATTTAAAAAAAAAACAAATTAAAAATAAAGAAAAGAATATATCGAATACGTAGAAATTAAATTTTTTTTTTCTAATTTTTTTTTTTTTTCATAAAACTTGCTTTGAGATCCCCTTGTTTATTTTGATGTCGGTACAGCGGGCTGTCCGGCCATCGGCAGTCTTCCAGGTTGAGTAGCTAGGAGTTCTTTATAATACGCGCTTAATTCAGGCGGTAAAAACGACGCTGATGGTGGTATAGGATGTGGAAACATACCGTTATAAAGTGCAGAATAATACATTGGATCTAACATGGGTAAATATTTACCATGATTATTTAACTGCGAAAGAAATGCCGGATTTGGTGGCATAGGTGGCAACGGTGAAGAAGAGTGATAATTACTCGTTACATTTGTACCGTGATGATGTCTTTGCTGCGTATCTCCACCCCCTTGCCTATCGCAAACTTCTTGCTGCTGATGCTGTTGCTGTTGCTGTTGCTGTTGCTGTTGCTGTTGCTGTTGCTGTTGCTGTTGAGGAATTCCACATCTTTCGCTCTCGCTTATACTTCTACGATGTTCCTTACCAGTCACTTCCGACTTTCTTCCATCAACTGCTAGTGTTCTCGCATAAGGCGAGTTGGCAATATTATTAAGATGATTCAGACTCGGCACATTAGCGATGTTTGGAATATTTGGTATCACCATTTGATTAGGTTTTCTCGTCGAGTAAGAAGACGGTGTATCATTCCTCATCGTATATTTACCATTAACATGTTGTTGCTGTCTTCTTGGCTGATGCTGATGAATACCAGAATTATTATTCCCCGGTCTATGAACAAGCGGTGATAATATTTGTTGCTGTTGTTGTGGCTGCTGCTGCTGCTGCTGCTGCTGTGGCGATGATTTCTGTTTACTACTAGGATTGACCAAAGTTATTTCCAAATTATTAGACACCATTGTTCTCGTGTCTATCATATTAGCTGCATAGTTAAAACTCTGATTTTTCTTTGGTAATTCATTAGACAATAATTGTTTGTCCTTATTTTTCATATCTAAATTCAGTGGATTAGGTCTCGGTACTATCGGTACTCTAACGATCTCCAAACTCGGTCTAGAGCTAAAAGTTGTCGGTTTTTCATCCGTCTTTTGTGTCAGGTCTAAAACACCACTAGAATTAGAATTAGTATTAGAATTAGAATTAGAATTAGAATTAGAATTATTATTATTACTATTATTATTACTATTACTATTACTATTAACCGCGTTAACATTTCTCTGCGTTGTCGTAGTCGTAGTAGTAGTAGTTGTTGTAGTGGTGGTAGTACTACTAGTAGTAGTTTGAGCCGCTGCATATTTTTGTGGCATCATTATATCCTTTGGATTACCGTAAACGATTCTCTCACTATGAGAAAATATCGATCTAGATTGCGTCACCTTAGGCGGTGCTATCCTACTGTTTGGTGTTTGTGGTCCAAAATTTCTATTATTTCTATTATTACCAGATGGAATAACGACGTTTGCATTTGCATACAACTGTAACAAAGTCGTGTTGTTTGAACTACCGAGATTTATCACCCTGCTGTTAACAACGTTGTTGTTATTCATCGAGGTATTATTGTTTGTTGGCTGTTGTTTAGACTGACTATGCTGATGCTGATGCTGATGCTGATTATGATGGTGGTGTTGGTGTTGGTGTTGGTGTAGATGTTGGTGTTGATTGTGTAATCCTCGATTTTGTGAGTTTTGATTATCCTGTGGGGAGTGCAGCATATGGCTAATGTCTGGCGTTACAGTAACAGAGATTAATTTAGTACTAGAATTGTTTAAAACCGGAGTGCTAGCAGTATGAACAGTCTTTTCTTCAGCTTGTTGTTGCTGTTGTTGTTTGACGATTGTTGGTGTTGGTAAAACAACGGGTGTTATAGTGGCCTGAATGACACTGGGTCTTGCCTCCAAGTCAACGGCAGTAACCTCGAGTCCACCTTCCCTAAGTATTTCAAGTTTACGTTTCTTAAAACTTGGAATAATAATCTTATCTCTACTATTCGTTTCCGAATCGGTTTCTAGGTCAATAACTTCAGGTGATCGGGGCGGTACAGACATTATAGTCTTTTCACCAAATAGTGGAATATTTTCTTTACCCTGTGCCAGCAGGGCAGTTTGTTTAGGGTCGAGTTTTAACTCTTTTATATCCTTTTCGGGGGGTGGTGTCAACGTTACAACAGCCGAGGCGTTTGTATTTGTCGTATTAACCGGCATTATCGGCGGTGTTGACGACGGTGGTAATTGATGAGACATTAAGGGGCTGTTTAATTGTCTTTCGAGGACACTTTGACCGTCGATTGGTGTCGTTGAAGGTGTACTAGTCGGCGTTGTTACAGGTGTGTTCGTCAACGGTGGTGGACTCGGTAGTTGAAGAATTGCTTGATTGCACGGGGTTGGCGCGTTCGCTATTATAGTATTCAGCGATTTAAGACGTTCAGGTTTTACCCGAACGCTACGCAACGACGAGATTTTTCCAACTTCAGATTTCGGCTTTTCTCCAGGAAGAAACGGCTGCGAAAAACAAAATTATATTGATATTGAATCAAGGTGTTCGTTTTTTTTCTCAAAACTGATGGAATGAAATCAATAAAATTCTGCAAAACAAAAAAAAAAGGAAAAATATATTTCATATGCATATCTACCGTCGAAAGTATTGTCTGCAAAGGCGGAGTTACTGTGGTTGAAGTCGGACTATTTGAAGTGTTGGTATAAGTCGGTGGCGTTTCTGACGGACTTGGAATCTCAGTTTCCTGTTTGATTTCAATTTCTTCCGAGATACTGCTGGTTTTTGAACGTCTCCCATGTGCCGGTCGCACCTTTATCTCTTCACCACGCTGATGCCTTTCGAAAGGTAGAAGCAGCCTGTTGAAAATAATGACAATGATAACGATGTAAAACATGGGATGTTTGTTTAGTTACGAATCATTTATACATTTCACGATTAATTTTAATCGAAATCTATCGGATTGAAATTTATTAGATGCTATATTTTAATAACAAACGTATGAATGGATCAATTTTCGTGATTTTAAGAATATAAAAACTTCAGTGTTATCACCTTTCGTAATGCCTCCTCGTTATTGTTGCAGCACTAGTTGATCCTGTATTACCACCTATTTCATCGTAAATCGATTTCCAAAGTCTGCTAGCGCTTACAGACTCGTATCCACCCATTGTTTGAACTTTTGTGTAAAACAGGAACAGATCAACTGTTTAAGAGAAGAAATAATTTATTTACGAGATAAAAAAAAAGTTTAAAAATTCAGATAATTCATTATTCATATGTTTCATCTCTCCGCCCTTAATTAATTAAAGATCGATTCAATTTTCGCAAATAATTTCTCTATTAGAGAAAAAAAAAAAAGAATATTCTCTCATTTTAAATACTTAGATAACAACCGCTGTGGGTGAAACAACGTTACTTGTTGTTCTTTTGTTTTTAGATTTTTAAAACAAGGTATAAGCTCGTTAAAATCTACCGAAATTTCGACTCGACGATGAATAATTTACACAGGAAATGATACTGGCGACAAAACTGTGCTACAATTCTATTATAATCGCGGTTGGTCTATATTCACGCGTTTCCGCGTTTAAATTATTTTTTATACGACCGAACACGTACTTTACGTACTACTTATTTTTATTCCTTTTTTGTTTTTTAAATTTCCAATTTTTCATTTTCCGACTTTTGTTTTTTTAACTGTATCAAATTTACGATAATTTTATAGCTATACGAAATAATTCGGAATGAATGAAACGAGTTTAAACGAAGACGAAGACGAAGAGGACGAGTAGACTTTCATTCGTATAATAAAAGTTAGTTAAAAAACTTTTTCTCTATTTTCGTATATATATATACATAATATAATATACGTACTTTGTTTGTATCCTAATAACGGCATTTTTCCAACTGGCGTTCCCCGCGAATTCATAAAAGTTTGAACGTCCGAGATGAACCTCTTCTCCTCGGCACTCGTCTTTCTCTCGCTACGACGAACCCCGGATGAGGGTGGTCGAAGTCCTGGTACAATACTGGCGGAAACTGTCTTAGAGGTAGAGGCGACTGAGGCCTCACTCTCATTACTCGATTCGCCAGGTGATGTGCTACGTTTTTTCCGTTTTCTTCTAGGTCTGCCCTTTAATTTTGGCGCTATAAATTTATAAACAAAAAAAGCATAAAAAAAAAAATATATTAATTTTCACTCTCATTTCCTACTTCTATACTTTTAATTATCATCCAAATCGAAAAGAACCCCGATAAGGTAAATTTCTTATTCGAGATATTCTTCCCGCGGGAACTAATTTAGATATAATAAATTTAGATAGACGAAGACCTCATATGTATGGTAAAAAAAAAAAAAAGTAAGAAAAACAGAAAGAGGACGATAAAATGGTTAAAAACGTTAAGACAATGTATGTAAATCGACGACTGTGTACGTACGACACGTATGTAAGTACGTAATATCATCACCGCAAGCAATACGGAAGATTTAGAAAAAAGAATAACCGATAATAATATCCCGAATAAGTAATACAAAAAGAAAAAGTAAAACATATAACAAGAAGAAAAGAGAACCACATCATTCGATATCGGATTATTTCGAAACAAGATACATATATAGGTATAATCTCGTATTAATAAAGGAACAAAAACCTCTCGTCAATGTCTGTATGTATAATTATGTATAATGCGATAGTGTTGAAGGATCGCTTTTTGCTACACGTATACGTCACTAGACACATGAATATTAGTATGCACTCATTGCAGGTCGTATAGTGATTAATATAGGTACCTATTATTTTTAAATATGTAATACGATTCTCGGTAATTGATATCTTCATTAAAATCGTCATGATCGCTTCTGGTTGACTGATCAATTAATCACTGACTCTTTTCCACTTTCGATGTTTCAAAGCGGTTGAAAAAATACACATAATATATCTGAGACGGTAACTTTTAACTTTTGGTAACGGAACACCACGCGCACCTATCATGACAACTGGATTGAAACTATGGGGCGACAGTCACAAGTCGTACTGTATTGTACTGTTCGTCTGCGATATGAACGCTACTCAACTCAGAAACGATTCAGGACCCAAGACTGAAAGAAGAGGCCCTAAGTGGGGGATGCTTAGGGCCTATGAACACTGAGATCCACAATTCGCAACATTAGTCATCACGTTCAGAGCGCGGTGATATCGTAATACGTACGAAATTAGATAGTAAGATTTATGACTTTTTAAAACACCGGTAGAGTTTGTAGAAACTGATAAACTGGAAACAAATCGAACCTCGATCTCTCGTCTAAATAATAAAAACTTAATGTTTTCGTACTTTCGTTTGAAATATTTGAAAACAATATGAAGTTTTTCAAAGTATATTGTCGACTGTGAGGTCAAAAGGTTAATTCCTCGTAAATGTTTCCATCGCTACTTAGTATAAATAGGTATTCCAAGTTTTTGACTCTACATATTTAGATACCTACGTCTAATATTGTGGATTTGTTCATATAGGAATTGAAAAAGTTCCCTGTTTACCTAAGTGATTGCAGAGTAGTTCGTGAGTTTCGAGGTCAGGGTAGTCGAAGGTGTCTCTGCAAAATAGAACTCTTGTTCCTGGTAGAGCAGTGAATCCTCCGAGGGCTGCTGCGACCGAAGAACATAGCCAGGAAGGTTCCGCGCCTTCTAATCGACGCAGTAAAGCTCGGTACCGGCAATACCTGGGATATGAAAGAACAACGACACGTGTTTGGGCGGGTGCATCACCCTCGCACTTTATCGTAGAGTTAAAATTGCTCTCGTATTCTTTCTGCTGTTTTTCAACATCCGAAAAGTCTATGCCGGGGTCTGTCAGCACTTGGGGTAAAGGCGCGTCATCTTTTCGCGGACTATTGTCCGGGGAAGAAGAAGAACACGTTGTTGAGGGCGGAGAAGACACCTCGCGTCCCCACGACCATTCTAAAGACGGAGATAACCACGTAACCAAATCGTTGACGCGGACGACGACCTTTTCTGATATCGTCAACACCTCGTCCTGTAACAAAGAAATAACAATCACCTTATTAATAAAATTGATCACTAATCATTGCGGAATATTTATTAAAGAATATAACAACCTAGTTATACACGATTCCTGATTGATTAATAATTCGATTATCGACGAATTGATTCGCAAAAAATATTTCTCAAGTATCTGTCGAGAGTAAAACGGTGCACTCGATATCTTCTTCGCCGACTGAGAGTTAGGAGTAACATCCCTACGCTCGAAGTACCTACAAGACATTTTTACCCTAGTATGTAAACACAGATACGTCTATAATTTTCGCGATTGTAGGTAATATCGGAATGGCTGCTTGCAGATAAAAATCTTAAACTACTTTTCCGCAATTATTTTTATCGAACGAATAATTATTATGCGAAATAAGTGCGTGAATAATTTAGTAAAAAATTTTACGGACTTCCTAGGGTTGTTAATTTAACAACGTGATAATTTCCGCGTGGATTTGGTAATTCTAAGTGATTAGTTACGCGTATATGGAAGAAAAATTATACGTACGGGTATGTATGTAGTATATTTATATATGGGTGGTGTATACGGGTAGGTATAACGTAAAATATATGCAATTTGAAAAACACAAGTAATCCCTTCCGTCGACCGCAAAGCTTCGTTATATATTATTAATTTATAGCCGGGGAGAAAAGTTTTCCACAATTTCTCACCCCTTGTATTCCACAAACTCCCTACCTCTATCCGCCCCTTGTTCACTCGGCTCTTTCTCCCTTTTCCCCTCTTCCCTTTTCCCCTTTTCCCTTTTCCCTTTTCCCTCTTTCACCTCCTTTTATACCGACCCTGCCGCAACGTCACGATAAACCAAATCGATAGGAGATCTCTCTTGGCAAGAGTTATAAATCCTTGCAGGCTTAGATATACTTTACGAACGAAACCGACTCTATATAACCGAAAGCCCTCAAATCGAAATATCTGCGTAGTTATATCCTAAATAAACGAGTTTTATAAATCGTTTATTTATTCGCCGAAAAAAATCGACGACGAGTGTACTTATCTAATATTTAAAAATAACAATAAAATAAAGACACGGGATTTTCAATTTTTTCTTTTTTTTTTTAAATTTAAAATTTCCTATATTCGGATATTATTTTGCTTTTTTTTTTTTTTAGTTTCATTCTCTCCAGTTTCCATAATACGTTTCTCGGTTCTTTTCAGCTGTGTGATACGGGCCCTGCCAACCTCCCACGAGCGTTCTACCGTTTTCCTTTTAACTTTTTAGGCACAGGCGTTCTCATCCTCTCATCCTCTCGTCCCTACCTTCTCTTTCTCTTCATCTCTGTAACCCCGACTCCCGCCTACTTCTCCTCTATCCCTGTTATACCGCGTTTCTGCTGTATACGTATATATGAGCCATATATATTATGTATACGACTATATTATTTCAGCTTTTTTAAACATGAATTACAGCCAGAAGATTTACCGAAGTAAAATACGTTTCGGCTGTTTGCCAAAAATTAAACTACATAAAAGGTTGACTTTTCATTTTCCAAATTGGTATATGTATACAACATACGTAAATATACATATGCATGTATGTAATACCTACGTTTATAGGTATATGTGTTATACATATTATACGCAAATACAGGATAAACGATAAATTTTATTTTCGTTCAAAAACGAATAATATTATATTCCATCGTTTCATCATCTTACATCAGAATTATCAACCTCATATAACGATGATTAGGTAGATCTGAAATCAAGTAAATCCTATGGCAAACCGATATTCATTTCAAGCGTTAAATTCAAACTAGTATCGTCAGACCCTAAAAACTATCGTCGATATAAATTATACGATCATTTTATTTATCCATCTTACGATTTAATTCGTGATTTGTCAATGTGATTCAACAAACGTTGAACGCGAAAGAAAAACAAAAAACAAATTCAAGTATTTTTTAAGGCGCGTGCCGTGACGTAAAACGAGGGTTGTAAAGTAATAAATTATCTACTGCGAAGGGACGTCATGGAGTAGAGAATTTTTTCTTCATATCTTTATACCTATACGGTAATTGTATATTTTATACTAAAATCTCTACATAGTAACGTACGCTGATATACGTATACGTATGTAACTTTCTAAAGGATAAATCAGCATTCGGAAATTCGATAATGTTTTTAAACCTGCAGAGGTCGAATATCGCATATCAACATCATATGACATTTCTCGAATTTAATAGCCACAGTGAATTGATGATAGGTTATCGATGTATTTAGGGTGTAAGAGAGCGAGAGCGAGAGCAGGAGTAAGAGAAAGAGAGAGAGAGAGAGAGAGAGAGAGTGAGAGAGAGGGTCGCCATGGCAACGCCAGAATACATTTTCAATCTGTTTCCATCGATGCAGCCGTCACAGCCAGTTACTCATAGAAATATCTACGCATGTTTGTTTTATGGATTAAAAATATTATATTATCGCTTTATTAGAGTGTGATTAATTGAATAATAATAATAATAATAAAAAAAAAGAAATGTAAAAAAAGAAAAAAAAAAGAAAGAAGAATACAAGAAAGTTGACATATTAATATAATATATTAAAAAATATCATGGCGTATCACCACGAATACCTTTCGTTATAGATGTGAAATTTTACAAAGTTTTAGTATACACATGTAACGTTGGAATTTGTATATACAGGTAAAGGATCCGAAGCCAGGGGTGGTTTGCGTCGCTTCGTCGTCCATCCGTCCGACTTGGAACGGCTCGCAGTCATACATAGATAATTATGTACTCGTATATGTATACATATATGTATACTATATAGACATTCTCACGTATACATAAGTAATTTTCAATTTGTAACGTCACAGTTTGTCATAGTCGGTTCACCGTTGGTATATACGTATATACCTATGTACAAGCGATATATACATGTATACTCGGACCCCGGAAGGTTTAAAGGATTCAACAGCTTTGAAAACCCCAAACCTTTCGTCGAAAATTTATTCATTTGATCGATACGAATTACTCAGAGGGCCGATCACTGCTAACTCTAGCGATATCATAATACCTTTATAAATGTAGTTTATCTCAACGCTGTGTATCATATAATCGAATATTATGTAATTATAAACTGTTTAAGCGATCTGAAATCAATTTTATACCATTTTACGTATTACAATTATTTTGGATTTCGTATCATACATCTATTTTTTATTGATTTATTTATTTATTTTTTTGTTTGGTGATCGAACTAGAGCTAACGATCGAACTCTACTGTATTATATACGCGGATTGGTACACCAATATCAGTTATTATATCCGACAATATAACTTTGTTCTATTAATCAGGAGTGCCGGGTGTAATTAGGTTAATCACAAGCGTATAAAATATAGCTCTTCGCTGTTCGAGTCGAACCAATTAAATAATTAAAAACAGTTAGTCAAGTTTACATTAATAATAATTATTGAAACATTCATATAACAGTAATCAATCCTCTGATATAATTATACAATAGAACTAACTTGAGTGTATCAATTCATTAATATCAATATCTACAGGGTCATTCAGTATTAGGGGTTTTTCTCGAATCCTCGTCAAAATCTAAGACGATAATTATCTGTAATAAAATGTCGAGGTGGTGACTACAGGGTCGCTGTTATCGGGAAACCTGTTCAGTCTGAATCACCCTGTACAATAACTAATCGGGTATAATTGAATGAAAAGTTTGTAACAATGCGATGTATTAATACAGCTGTAGAAATAAACTATGAGAAGAACAACTGAGAATATAAAGAGAGGAGTGGAATACAAATTATTCATATATTATAGGAGTGAATAATTTGGGTAGAAGATCTCTGAATAGAGAGAAGAAGAGAAGAATAAGAAAAAAGAGGAGAGAAATCTTTGTGGGTAATTCTCGTGGCAAGAGTGGGTACACAAGGTCGAAAAACGAGAGAGAAGGAATAAAAAAAAAGAAAAATAAAACCCATGAATAGGAGGAGTAGACCGAGTGACTTTTCAAGCTTTAAGTATCAGTTCAGGTTCAGGTCGAAGTTGAGATCCGTTGTTGGGTAGGTATAAATCATTGTTAGATTAAACCCAGGAGTATCCTGCAGCATTGGATGAAAGCGGAGCTGCGTCTTTGAGCAAACGTATCTAACCTGTACCCACCTTTCTACCTTCCTGTATACCTATATATACTATACAGAAATACCCAACTTGAAAAATCTCGACGCTGAGATAGCGGGAAACTTTTTCATTTCAAACTCTAACGTATATAGGTATAACAGTAACCCCAAGGATAGGTATATTGAAACGTCAATATAACGTGTTAAAAGAAAACGACGACGAAGAAGAAAAAGAAAAAGAAGAAGAAGGAGAAGGAGAAAAAAAAGATCTATTTAAGGAGCGCAAGTTCATTTAGAGAATCATTGATATATTACAAATGGCAATTTGAGAAAAAAGAAAAAAATATATGAAGATTATTATCTTTCGCAATAACGAGAGAGGCTAGCCTCCGTGTAATAACAAATTAGTACGATTTCCAATTACCGCAAATACCGTTGATACTAATTAGCAGCTTATTCAATTAACTTGCGAACATAAAGATGTCGCGATTTCACGAACATCTGAGTTTAAGTATATACCTGTATCTATATACTAAACACTCCCACGACAGCAAATATCGTTATTATTACAGGTAACCCACCAGACCCTTCTATCCCTACGGTTCACCTCCTCCAATAGATAAACACCCATATAACTCCTATATACCTACGTACTCGTTGTATTTCTCTAACCGTGTAATAATGATGTTTAAATATACGAAAACTGGTGTACATATGTAGAGATTCGTTATATGTACACATATGAATAGCATTGATAAACGATAACGCTTGAATGGTGTATTCATTGAATGTTTAGTATTGATTCTATCCACAATACGAGTTTAATACGAAGTCAATCTGTTAGTGAATAAATCTGATTGCGATATACACTAGCTGATGATAGTGGGTACTTTTGTGATCGAGTATCCCTCGCGGACTGGTAAACACATAACATAACATAACACGACGATGCTGAACACGCATTTTTCCATTCATCTATCGTCGAGGCATTTCTGGCTCGTGTCAAGGAGAAGAAAGGCGAAAAGAAATAAAGGGTACGGGGATAAGAGAGGAAAGATGAACCCATCATCTGTACACACACTCAAACATACCCACTGTGTCGCACTTGCAACGGACTTGAGGAAAAGAGAATTTTTCAAATCTCACATCAGTCTCTGTATTCAACATGGCGATACCCACTTTTTTCTTTTTATCCCTCGCGCTAACTACCCCTCGTGTATTCTTTGTTGTAGATTTTCTTCTCTTAATTGCGGATTACATGAATTTAAAAACCCAGATAACTGTTACGACACTGTATTCATCAGATTTGTGTATAACAAAGAATTGAATAAAGTCAAAAAGAAAAAGAAATAAAATAATAATAACTAACATCTATTTATCAGCCCTGCAGGACTCTCCCAACAATTTTTGCTTCAATTTCAAATTCAATTTCAATTTCAATTCAAGCTTCAATAACTAAACTCTGAATCAATCTTTTCATCGTAAATTGCGTCACATATATACGTACATGTATATGGGGTATGTGTACGCAGGTATATATACCCTACATACATGTACACCAAGCACAAATATATTCTCAATAAAATATATACCTGCCTATAGCTTATGTCAAGTCAGCTGACTCAGACGTGAATCGGAATATACGAGTGCGAAGAATTCTCTACCACTCCTCATATTTCATATTGACATTTTTTTTATTTCCCATTTATTTTAGTCATAGTAGCAGCAGACGAAATCTCATTATTATAATTATTGGGCCCCAAATTTTCGTCATTTTTAATAAAAAAAACGATAAAAAGAAAATAAGCAGATATAAAAACTACCGCTTTTACGTCAAATATATAATTCAGGTATATGAAGACAAATTTTATCGCTTATTATCAACACAAGCAAACTATATATCGAGGGTCTAAATCCCATCATCAGCCTCAGCCCCATTGCTATGTAATATGCTGAAAGCCCGGTCATATTCGCTCCTTGAATCGCCGCATAAGCCGAGGCGGTTTAAACTCATATCTAAACTATTTAACTACATATATTGCGAGTTACCGCTAGTTTAACAATTATTATTGCTCTGTTACCAGGGATTATTGTTCTTTGCAATGTAGCGAGTGAAATTTCAAATCTCTATATTAATTATGAATTAATATCAATGAAATAAATTATATTTGTCTATTTCCAGATTATAGTGTTGAATAATGCAAAATCAAAAGATAAATCTCTTTTTGTTTCTATCTTGAAAAACCTGCTTCGTGTCATCAGATTTTTTATTGATAATAAAAAGGAAAGAAAAAGATAAGAATTTATTATATAATTGCTCTGTGAATCTACTTCCACGCTCTTTGAGACACGAATCTATATACCTAAGATATAGCAATTTGACGCGGTCAGGAATCGCGGGATGAGCGGAAATTCTTGCCTCTGACCATGATAGAAATTAATTGAATTTGATATTGAAGTTTCTACTCTACAATACTCGCCTTGTTATCATTATTGTTATCATTATATATGTAGAGGTATATGAGGTATATCGCCAATATCGGAAAGTTCTTCATATAGGTGAAGTAATTATAATACAATAATAAGAATAGCACCTTGAAAAATGGGGTTTCAGTTGAATGAAGTTCGCCAATACTCGTGAAATATATTATTGTAAAAAAAAAAAAAAAACACACAGACAAAAGAAAAAGGGAAAAGAAGAGAACTTAATTGAAATAATGATTAACTCGCTTGGAGTTTTTGCGCGGATTTAAATACGCGTACATACCTATACTATATACCCGTGTAGTGTATAGATTGATTCGTATTATTTTCTACGGTTGAATACCCGCATGTCTCGAGTAATGAGTATTGGCGTATCATATCGAACCGATTCCAAGAAGGAAAAAGATTTTTAAAAAGCATAAAACCCGGAATTTCTATGTACCCATAGACGTGAATTATACTGGCTATCTTTAACCGCTTATATTATACATATATATTTCTCAACTAGGGATATATACCAGGTACAGGAGTGATTCATCACGGGCTTCATCTAACCTCGGTATAAAATATTTTCATAGCATCGTTATAGATACACCGCAGACCGAAGTAAAAGTCGAACGATAGAAATGGGGCGAAAAAAGAAAAAGAAATAACTAAAAAATAGTCTCGACTCTATCGCGGATGAAGTAAATGGACCTAAACCCTTGTTTATTGATCACGTTCCACCCTCCATAATCTTACGTAACAATCGCGTATGGGTCCATTTATGTACGAAAAAGCAAAATATAGAAATCCTCCGTGATTTTGTATTTTTATTATTTTTCGCTTCATTATATCTGTATACCTAAATTTCATATAAAAAAAAAAAAATAATTCATTTACTCAAAACCTCGATGATATAAAATTTATTGTTTAATTGGCTGGTTTTCTTCTGCCGCAGCAGCAGGTCTTAATGTCTCACCTGCAATGGCGTAGCTGGTAAAGGTTTATACCATACGAAAAACTTTTCGAGGTATAGAATTTGAAAACCCTGTGAATAGAATCTGTAAGTAAATAGGTATATAAAGTCTGGCTTTCACGTATACTTACGCCAATGGTTTTCTATTGACTTTCGATTTACAATAAGAAAAAGGAACGAAGCGAATAAGGGCAGCTTGTAGGATCGAGGGGAAGACTTAAAACGACGTTTTTTTTCTATTCAAACATGTTCTATGTTACACATATATACTATAAAAGGGATTTGGATAAACTACAATTCGTTTCATACGGTTATCTATTTATTCACAGTTTGATCGGTTACAAAAACGCGTCAATATCTATACAGTACAGGTATGTATCCGAAGCATTTAGAAATATGTTTAATCGTCGTAAATTTTAATTTCGCTGTTTGTTTATTCAATGGAATGAATTTATTATATCAAAGTAGCTCGTTCGCCCGGTATACTTATACCAAATACATATTTATGTACTCGTGTACGAGTTATATTTTGGTGTCTATATAAACCGTGTTGTTATTTGATATTCAAAAAGTAATTAAGTAAATAAGCAGTATCCAACGGTAGCGAAAAATTGATTAAAATTGAACGTTTCATGGCCAAACCATAATATTATAGACACGGTAGGTATATGGCTTCTCATCATATCGTCATACCATGTTTATCACACGAACGTTATTATTTTCATTGAAAATTTTCATTCTTCCTTTTATTTCCTTGTAAGTTAGTACCCATTGAAAACCAGCTTAATTACAGACAATTATAATCACCCGGTTAGATTGCTGTATCTACTTGTATATTTAAAATATGAATTTTTAAATATCTAGTCATATACTATATACTCTGTAGAGAGTGTATGCAGAGAGATACGAAGCTGTGCGTTCAGGCTCGAAATATGCTAGTATGGGTCGCGTGGGTGTTTTAATAATTGATCAGTAAAATACACGGTGAATGAATATCCGACGACTAACGAAATAGGGACTCATGCGCATGCGCGAGTGAACCAAGAACTATACTAATGATAATAATAATGATAATGATAATAATTATAATAATGATAATGACGACAATAATAACAACATGGCGGAGAAACAGACTGGAAAATGAATTACATGTTATTAGAGTTAGGCGAGTTCCTTATACTGCAATATCAGAAATAACTTCCTCAATATAATAATATAGAACGTGTATAGGAAATAGATTTAATTTATTTAACTATACTATGTGTATAATGAGTATTTATGCGTATAACCTATTAAGCATGTATATATATATATGAAAAAAGAAAAAAAAAAAAAAAAAAAAACAATAGTAGAGAAATAAGAATAGGAACAAGAAAAATTATACACCCATATATACTTTACACGCTCTGTAGCAGTGCGTTGATTTCAGAAATAAATTATACGAGACAAGGTCTAACTTTAATGTTTAATCTATAGATGTGTAGGTTATGTACACCAAATGGAGTTTTCCTGTTTATATAGGATACACCTAATACTTAAAGTATGATTTATTTCGTGGAAAACACGAGGTTCTTTAATTATAATTATAGTTTCAAAAGTTTGGAATTGGGAATAAGATGATATATGTATATTATAATTAAGAGATTTTAAATAAGTTGATAAAAATTTGGAAAAAACCTAAAAAAAAAAAAACAAAATGCGATAATTTACAACTAATAATATTGTTTTAAATTGAGCGCAATGTCGAGATATAAACGCTTAACAATACCACGAACGGTATCATTATAATCGCAGTATACATATATGAGACGGTTACTACTATCCGTCGTACGCTTTAATGCGTGTATCTGTGCGTGTGAAACGCAGATTATATACACGAGCTGAAAACTTAGTCTATAGATAATATTCTCATTTGAACACACGTTGATTCCGCACGCCCACAGGCGTGTATAGGGAAAGAGAAAGATTAAGAGAATGAGAATGAGAAAGAGAAAGAAAATGAGAAACAGAGATAGAGCTATAGAGAGAGAAAGAAGAGGGAAGGCGACCCTCGCAGTGGAGAAGAGCTATTCCTACAGCGTGACTTAGCGATTCAGTGGTGCTCAAACTAAATTTGAATAAAATCTATGAGATAGGGTATAGCTCATTTGTTCTTCATCTAATCGCGCGTAGAATTATTTAAATTGAGGGTCACTGAGGGCAACTTTTTAACCTATAATTAGACACATAACACATAAAATAAGTATCAAGTATAGATATATTGGATAAAATTATTTGTCAAGTAAAATATAAAATAAAATATATATATGTAGATATGTAGATATTGTGTACGTGTACATAATGTATTGTATTACATGACTTATACAGAGCATTAGGTATTATACCACGCTATTATTTGAAGGATGAATAATTATATTTCCAACGTGTTATACAATTGAAAAATGTTAGAGAGATATAGATAGATATTTTATTTATGTCTATAACAATATTAGACAATGGAGAATGACAGAAAATCACAAAAAGTCGAGTTACTCTGTGATTATGAAAAAGTAAAGATAGAATACATGAGCACTTGAGAGTAAGGATAGAGAGAGAAAGAGAGAGAGAGAAAAGATCATATTAATTTCATTAAACCTCATAAAGAGCTCAATTAAGGTATTTCGTTTGAAGATATGTCCCTTAAATGAAGGAAAAAACAAAGAAAAAAAAAAAAATAAAGAGGAAAGAAAATTATTTTCGTCAGGCTAACGCGCTTCTTAATGGGCTTCGCTCTTTCACACGGTTTATATAATAAAGTGCTTAATACTTTAACTGAGTATATACGTGAATACTTGCTTAAATGCAGACGTTTACATATATTAATACGTTTATGCATATCTATGTATATGTGTATTCATATATTTATATGGTAAACGTTTCCTTGCTTAGATTAGGCATCTTCTCTTATCCCTCTTTCCTCTTCCTCTTCTTCTTCTTCTTCTTCCCTCTTTTTCTTCTTCCAGCTGAGTTTCCTCACTACGTAGGTATATCTACATGGGTACCAGTATCTCCGTACTCGCGCACCACTGTGCAGTTTGTATATAGGTATACATAGATCATGGTATTTTCTCTCGGGTAATATGTAGATATATATAATAGATATATACATATATACCTATATATTATATAGGGTACAAACGTGTAACCGTCCGTGTAGTATTACTGTAAAGTTTAGGGCCTGGCTTCAGCCGCTACACGCCTAAATCCTAAGTTTCAAATTAGTCGAGCCCATCGCGTAGAAGGAGGATGAAGAGAAGGAGGATATCTCCGCCTGACCTTAATTCGGTTTAAATTTATTCAATTACAAACTCACCGTGCCCGATGTCTCGCCTTAAGGGTGTTTGTTGTCGTTTACATTACATGTTATACTTGTTTCTATTTTTCCTCTGACTCTATCGATTCTATAAATCGACAAAATTCGTCATTATTTATTCATTTCTAGTTATATAGACACACGCATACACGTATGTTTTTCTTTTTTTTTCTTCTATTTTCATACAAATTTCTAACCACCCTCGCGCGTCCTTCGCTCGTTGCCAAAATCTCACGTATTATCGATAAAATTATACCGAGCTAATCGAGTATATGTTAATATAACGCAAGCTTACATTTACCACGTAGGCAGGAAATCCAGTGAAAATTTTCACGCCGAGATTTTCTCGTTGTTATACACGTGCTCTGGTACGCGCAAGTCCTTTGCATATAGAAACTTTAGGCAAAGAAATAAACAACTTTTATCCTTTCTTTCTTTTTCTCTTTCTCTTTCTCTTTCTCTCCCTCTCTCTCTTTCTGTCGCCCCTAAACACTCAAATTCATCCTCAATCCTGAACCACGACTGTTCTCAAAGGGTCGGAGCTCAGATTAAGTCGCTGTTAGAACCTGAGCTGCGAATGGGCTTAAGGAAGCGTGTAATAGGACCGCTAAGACCGAGCAGCTCTCTAATTAGCATTTGCGTCTTAATGTTAATCAAATACAATTGCCCGGATTATATACGCGATCAAAAGCAGGTAGTCGTAAATAAATAAAATCTTAGGTATAATATTAACAGATTTTAGAAAATTTATTCCTATTTATATTAAGCCGTGGATATTCTTGATACCTATAATATTTTATTTTCACATATTTTATTTATACCTATATCTACCTTCCACATTATAATATATGGCTGATTCCCCCCCAAAAAAAAAAAAAAAAACAAAATTCGAAATATAACTTTATGAATTTGACCGAATTTTTTTTTTGCCTATTAGCGATTTTGTTTTGTAAATTTTATGGCACTACATATCCTAATATAGGATACACAGCCCAGCCTGGAGTATGTTTTCGATATCAATGTTGCCAACTTCGAAAAAGAATAAGGCTGAGTTCGATACGATTTTAAATTATGCTCAAATCCCAATGTTACACAACTGTGAGGGAATGATACCTTTTTTAAGGACGAGTTTTCAAATTACATTTTGTGATTTTTCCGTCCGCCGTTTTCAAACTATATACACGTTTATGTATAGCTGGTTATAATACTAGTTTCATAATAGAAAAAAACTTACTATAACTTACGATCCCGTTTCACAGGAATCAACAAGGACCTAAATTTCGATTTTTTTTTTTTAGAATCAACCATACACACAGATCGCGTGATGTAAGGAAGGCTAAAAAAAACGTTACGAAGGTTTGCGGAGAAGGAAATATTGATCAATAACTCGCTGATTGGTATAAGAGAAGATTAATTTAAAAAAAATGATTATCTCACTTTTATAATCATATAATTCGATCTGCGATCGATCAATCATTCATATTTTTGTTTCTAATTGTAGTTTCTGTTTTACATTGGTTTTTTTTTTTTTTTTTTTTTTTTTTTTCGAAATTAGTTAAGAAGAAACCGGCTATATTTCGGAAGCAATTTAGTTCTGTTTCTATATCGTTTTTCCATACGCTCTAAATGCATATTTTCTCTCGTTATTATACCTATATTACGTAATTACTTTCTCGCGGGACGGTATTTCCTGACCTAAACTACGGCTCCGCCTTATCGGATAACTCGTCTGCAGATTTCAATTACTATCCTCGCGAGCCTCTATACGTCAATATACATACATACATACACGTATGTGTCTGGATATAATCCTATACTAAAATCGTGTAAAATCGAATGTTGGAATTGACTATATAAAGTTATATACCCGGATGTTGAATATTCGGTCTGCACTAGTCTGTTTATGACCTATACATGTGTATATACATATGTATACACATCGCATCGACATATATACATATGCAAACGTAAGTCATATTTATTATCTCTGCACCAGAGGTCGAGGTCTATTTTTATCAGTTCAAGTTATTTCACGTAAAGTGGGAGCTACGATAACTGCGCTATTCTCCCTTGCCGTACTTTTTACTTTTCGCTCTTTCATTGTTTATTAGTTTTTCATACATACCCCATATGCATATACAATTTTCTAATGGTAATATTAAAAAATGAAGGATACAGTATACATAATCGTTACATAATCGTATTACTACACACAAATAATTACTCCTCTCTATATACAGGGTGATTCAGATTGAGTTTAGATTCCTCGTTAAAATCTAAGACTAAATTTCCTTTACCGGAAATTCGAGGGACAAATAGTTTCCGAACTACGGAAGATCTTAGTTCACCAATCGCAGAGCGTATAGGTCACACAGCCAGGGCACTGCGCAACTTCCGCTCATGGCCAGCCCAGTCTGTGTCACCTATAAGTTCCGTGATTGGTCAACGGAGATCTTCCGTAGCTCGGAAACTATTGGACCCTCGAATTTTTGGCAAATGAAATTTCGTCTTAGAATTTCACAAGGAATCTACCCTCGAAATATGGACCACTCGGCCTGAATCTAACTGTATATATATACATATATATATATATATATATATATATATATATATCTATGTATGTAATATAGTTGCATACAGAGAAGGTAAGACAGGAAACCGGTGAGATTTGAGTCTTGCTTGCCTTGTGCTTATGTGTCAGCTGTGTATATAGTGTATATACATATCTATAATACGTATATATATATAAATTTATACAACGCAGCGCGAGACTTCTGATACAACCAGGGCCGCAGCTCAATCTCTGTAGGTGTATCTATAAATCCGTGATTTGAATACGCAGTTTTCAATATAAATTTTAATCGAACTACCTACTCTGTAGGTATACGTGGGCGGCTTTGAGTTTCGAGGTTCAATAACGCGGAGATTGATCCTCGAATTGAAACATACATTTTTTACTAATCCTCTATTTTTTGTTTTTTTTAATTGAATTAAATGTTGATTTGTGCAAGAGGCAGATTCATCCGTTGTACAATATTTTGATAATCGTCATTACGGATAGATACATAACGAATTTAGTTATTTTTAGGTATTACAGGAAACGGAAATAGAGAATCGTATATCTAACATGTTCGACTATAACCTCATTTCATAAGATAAGAGATATCTTACACTACAACACTATATCACTTGCGAGATACCGATCACCCGATATGTTCGGAATAATGCAAATCAGTCGATGACAACTCTAGCGTATAGATAAAATAGATAAATAACCTTGAATAATAAAGATATATAGTATATACATATATACATATACGAAAGATGAAAAAAATAATAACGGTATATAGTTTGGTTCAAACATTTTTTTTTTTCATACAGAACGTCGAGAAAAACAATAAATTATACACGATAACCATACGTATATAATAAAGCTTTAAATATACGGCATCGTGTTGTAGAGCACGACGTCCTTGAAGTATAGTGTATAGGAATACGTAATTGTGTAGTTATATCTTCGTCTGTAATAACATCTTAATTGATAATTATTTATATACTGTTTATATATATACTATAATTGGGAATATTTTTTTATTGCGTTGTGCCTATTCTCGGAATTGCGATTCTTTAAAACTGGAGTAATTAATTTCCACTCAAAGTATGCTGGAATTCAATCGATTCAACGAGTTAAAGATTTTCGTTATATAGGACGTTTCTTCAGCGGGAGTTTTACTCTTTACAAGTTTCACTCCCATTATACACGAAGAGTTTGTTGAAAAAAAGGGATAAACTTGTGATGAAGTAATAATAATAATGTAACGATGTATAGAAGGTGAAAATTATATTTAAACGTATGAAATATTAGTTTAGGTAAACTAAATTAAAAAACGAATTTTTATTTACTTTAAAATCCACACGTTTGTGAAATACCTACGGATATCTGATGCAGTAATTAAGGTGAATTCCGATTTCGTAATCAAGGACATGCAACGTAATTTGCTCGCGGCCCTGTGTCAGTTATTAAAACTTTAATCATTTCTATTTCAGCGTATAGTCCGAGCAAAGAGTTTCCTACATTTATAGTGAACGCTATCTACAGTTCCTGCTGCATGCATACACACATACCTATAGTAGCATATAGACATTTTAAATTCACACACTAATGCATGTATGTAGATTGTACAGTCCGTGGCAGCTGCCCGACGAATTATACCTACATCTCTTCTCCTACTCATGTAAGTATAGTCTATACTTGCCTGCCTAATGTCTGGCTATAAATATTACAATTCCACTATACCCGAGCTTATACCGATCTTATATACCGGGGAAGTTTCGCTTCTTCGATAATGTATCGAAGCAGCCATTTTCGCTGTGTTTTTTTATTGTTATTATTTTTCTTTTTTCATCTTTTTTTTTTTTTTTTAATAATTTATTTAATTCTACCTTTCCTTTTTCTTTTCTTTTTTTTATCTTCAGGAGTCACCGCCACACGATGCGCGTCGTACGATTAAATGAACTGAATGACTTTTCGCTCTTTTCTTCTACTTTTTCTTCATATTTCAACGCTTGTTCTAGTTATTGAAACTCTTTTCATTCTATAGGATAAAAATAAACCGAGAAGATAAGAGCGATAGAGACGAAGAGGAAAAATAATAAGAGTCTTATTCGGGTCTCGCGAGAGTCTAATCACCGCGGATTTTCGTCGTGTTACAAAGTCACGGTTTTTATCAAAATTAAACCTGGTGCCTACAGCATCGTTTCATTGAATTTGGAATGAATTTATACCGTTGCCAAAAGTGACTTTCGTCAGCCTTATCATTTTTCATATGCATACTTACGTAAATATATTAGTTGAAATATACCCAATTATTATTCGTCTTTCAAGTTTCGTTTCGATGTATATGTCATTTGTGTAATCATGTATATGTGAAAATAAATCTTGACTTTTTGATCATTACTTTTCATAAAGGCATATTATTCGTTATTGAAATACCGAGTCAGGAATTATCTTTGATCTTATTGGAACATGTATTCTCGTTGAAAAAACAAAAATAAGAAATGTGAGACTCGAGCCAGAGCGATTGACCATATCTGTGATTCACATCGTGGGTTAATATATAAATAAATATTATACAACAGGTTGATTGACATAATAGGAAAATGTCATTTACTCAATCAGAAAAAAATCAGAAGAAAAGAAAAACAAAGAAGGGAGTATTAAATATCTATACTACATTAGCGGTTTAATTAATTAAACTGTTATCGATCCAGCTAAACCGGAGTCAAATCCGCTTCGTGTAACATGGACGACACTGCTATGGTCCCAAGTACGATACTCGGGTATAGGAGAAGAGGGGTTGGAACCAAAGGGAGCGAGGGGGAGTCAACCTGCTCGCATCAGTGTTTCTCAAACAGTTATAGTCTCTACTTTTGAAAATAGATATTTTAAATCAGAATTCATTCGCATTAAATAATGATTGACGTGATTCTAAGAATTTGGGTCACTATTTTTTTCATTATTATCGTATCGTATGTATGATCTGAGGTAAAATTGTCTTTGATCGTTATATCAACGAGATATTTATTATAAAGTAAGTTTGAAATTATTATTTATTTATTTTTTTTTTTTTTTTTTTTTTGCGGAAATAAAGTTCGTAGATATTAAAAAAGTGATGAAAAAATAAAAATTGAATAAAATAATAGAAACTTGTACAAAGATTCAGAATCATTATCGGTACTAATGAAATATGACAATACTATATGGCGATTATCTGTTAGTTTAATATTGCGAATCGGTTGATAATTCCGACTAAGCAACAGCAGCAGCAGCAGCGGGTCTCGTTTTTACTCCGTAATTCTCTGACACGATGAATACTAACTCATCGTCATCTACATCTTTAGCACGAAGAATGTATATGATCGCACGTCGTAACATATACACGTATACTCCTAGTTTTTTATTTATTTATTTATTTTTTCTTCTTTTTTCTTATCTATATACGTTCATATATATACAACAAAATTACGATGTATAGGATTCCTCGCAAAGCGTGGATATAAAACGGAAAATAAGAGAAAAAATAAAAATGAATAACGGAATAAAAAAGAAAAGAAAAGAAAGGGAAAAAAAGTAGAAAAAATAGACAAAACACAAGCACATTTATGATTATCGTTTTGCAGACTATAGAAATAAATTTGCAGAATACTAGACTAGAGAAAAAAGAATGGTAAAAGTAAAGTAAACGAATCAACATAAGAAACAAGACAGTAAATAAAGAAATAAATAAATGAATAATAAAATAAATAACTGAAACATATACCTCGTGCATATTATATTTATGTATCTAGTACATAGAGATGGCGGTAATATATACCGAGTAAATTTACTTTATTACGTTACGAGTACATAAGTGTAAGAGAGGTACAAGGGAAGCAAGTAGTTTATTGAGAATTACTGTGATAAATAATGCGAGGGGCAGCAGCCAGTGAGAGAGGTTACTCTCTGGGTTGGGTGGGGAGCATTGGATGGATGAGGACCGAGGCGCGGGTGAGGGTCGGGGAAAACTAGAGAGTGGGGAGATATATACACTCCGAATACGGAGCTCCTCTTTAGCCGTATGATACCGTGTGCGCATGCATGCGTATACGTGTATATATGTATGTTGTATAGAATATACCTATATACACATAAAAGCGACAGAGAAATAGAAAGAGGGAGGTACGGAGCGAAGGCAATCATCTCTGTCCTACTACTGTCGGGGGCTCCCCTGCCGTTGCCTGTCGCCTGCACGTAACTAACAATAACTTCTGTATGTATGTATGTATGTATGTATATGAGTACCTGATTCATTCAGAGTGTATGTATACAATAATACAACGTACGTATACATACAGAAATTCGTATTAACTAAAGAAAATAGTATATTCCAGAATTGTGCCAGTTTTATGTTAGATATTAGGTTCTATAGGTATACGAATACTAGAATCTTAAAAGCTATTTGATTCTTTTCAAATATGTACGTATTCATTATTGTGATTATTTAGTCTCATTTCTTTTTCACTATACGTTCATTTCAACCCGAATATTATTTCTTGTATATAAGTATGTGTATAATAATAATAAATGATGATGATGATGATAATGATAATGACAATGGTATTAATGATAATATTTTATCCATATATATATATATAACGGGGAATGCAGTATAAGCAGACATTGTATATTGGCCCCGACTGGTATATCTGTACGAAGGTATAATATGGGTATAGATATTTGTATATTATACATCTATAAGTATAATATAGCTATATATGATGATTCATTTTATGAACAGAGGACGAGGGACCGAAACCAATAGGAGATTGTAGTATTGGGTATAGGCATACACCTATCTACAGCTACGGTGAGAATTGGAATGGCGATATTGACTAGTAACCTCTATAGTATATGTATATATATATATACACATCTATACACAACACATATATACGTTTCAAATTATATACGACACATTATATCCCACTATTGATTAAATTAGAAATTCCCTCCGTGTTTAACGCGTTAAGTTTCTTTACTTTATATTTATCTCTTAACGGATCGGAGGATTATCTTATAGCTCGATGCTGAAGCTGAAATAATTTCAATTTTTTTCTCTTTCTTTCTTTCTTTGTTCCTCTGTTGCCTCTATACCATATAAATCAAATCGTTTTATTCGAAAAAAAAGAGGTAGATAGCTATATACTAATATACTATAAATTTGCAGTATAGAATGACAATCGCGGTCAATTTTCTATTTTCTTTTTTTCGTTTCCTTTTATTTTTCTTCTCCCGCGGTATATTATAATAGTATTGCCAATAAAATATCTTTAGCTCTGACTATATGTGGGTACCGTGTATGAGAGAACGCGTCGATATATTGACACGTCATATCCTCGCGACTCGTATATTTAACTCCCGTTTAATAAATAAAAGCAGTAAAATAAAATTCAGAAAAAAAAAAAGCAATCCACTTATTTTACTTCGCATACCTATACCTATATACATATAGCATATAATTACTACGCGTCATTTGCAATAGCAGGAAAAATAATTTCCTGTGAGCATAGTAGGTATACCTTATCTACAATATTATAGGAATAACATATTATATACATATATGTATACACTATAATGAAAAGTTGATGAAAACTTGACTGATGATTTCTAACTATAAGTGTAAATTTATTGCCTTGTTGACTCCAGGTACAGAAGATAAAAATATTTAAAATGAATAACGCGTATGTATAGTTATATAAGTGAACTTTAATATTATAATGATATTAATAAAGATATTAATAATGATAATAATAATAATAATAATAATAATAACAAGAATAACATAAAATAATAAAAATAATACGTAATTAATTAGCCATTCGCGATCGCGTGACAGTGTAAATCCACTCCATCTCCTATAATGGTTTTCAACTACCAATTCCAAGCCTTCGTTAATTCCGACCCGAGTGCTATCTATGTATACATGTATATAATATGGTATGTATACACCTACGTTATTTCAATCGTTTTTATTTTATCTTCCCCTCTTATCCCCACTATACGTGTATTTCTGTTGATGCTGTTGGTGCTTGTTCTCCCCTCCCAAGTTCGACTATCCACCTCCCTTCCAGCCCCTTAGCTTGTCCCTCTCTTTACACGAGAAGAAACTTAAGTTAAGAGATTGCTGATGGTTTGGAATGGGAAATGGTAGAAGATCGTTGAGATTTGAAAAAAAAAAAAAAAAAAAGAAAAACTACCAATTTTATTCCGTATGAATGTCATTCTCCTAATTTTGATAAGACCAATGAAAGAAAACCTGTCGTATACTAGACTAGTAGATATAGTATACATAATGTACGGTAGGTATATGTTATCACATATTCATATATATATATATATCAATATATGTATGTATATTTAAGAGAGATTATATCGTAATAATATTATGCTATTTCTAGATGATATGACGATCCGGGATATTATTATGTTCACCAATACTAACTATAGATATATAAGTGCCATGTGTATTATACTTCAGTCCTTAAGCCCCTCGGAAATCTATACAACTTATGTTCGAGCCCCCACCGTGCGGAATCGCCATTTGAGAGGCTAATCTTAAGATTGTTAATTGACGGCAATACGCCTGTACTTACTTACGCGTATAATACACGTAGTCGCGCAATGCATGTAGTCGACCAGGTATTTGTATTTTGTCAAAAAAAAAAAAATGGAGAATTTTATGGATAGATATTTTGTAAACACGCGGATTAACGCGGACCGGGAATCAATCGATCAAAATATGTCTTTCACGGTGACGTTCAGGCTTAGGTATAAGTTATAACGCGATGTCTAAATGAAATGGAAAATTAAATAGATTTTGAAGTTTTGGAAATTTGGGGTTTAGGTGCCGGTGGAAAATGATTTTCATCGAAATTTTTACGGGAGAAAATTTTCAATGTAGGAATATACTCGACGGAGAGACGTAACTGTTTGTCATCGTCATCTTGAGAAATTTTTTTTTGGATTTTCTCTACATGGCTGCTCTCTTCTTTCTTTTTAACATAAGGAATCATCAATTCTTGAAATCGGAAAGTGATAAAATCGATAGCGTCTTTGCGGTACAAAAACACACATTTCAGACACGTAATCAGTTTATGCCCCTTCTGCACCCTCTCGTCTCCTCTCGCCCTCTGTCTTTCCTCTTTCCTCTTTCCTCTTTCCTCTTTCCTCTTTCCCCTTTCCCCTATTCCCTCGCCCCGACCGTACGTACTGGACTGGTTCGTAGCTGGCTAGGATCAAGTTACACGATGCGATATGACGAATTGTTCTTATAATCGTATATGAGAGAATGATGATAATAATAAGAAACTGAAAAAGTCGGATCCGTGCGGTGGTTTGTATACTTTTGAAATTCAACAGCACTTTGGATTTGAGTTCAAAGTTTAAAGTGAAAATATATGTAGACAGCTATCAGCGATTCTGTCGAAATTGAGTTTTCCAAGTCATAACACATAAGTTTTACAAGTGGATTCTTGACTGACTGTGATAACAATTTCTTTGAGTGTTTTAATTCAATCTTATTTTACGAGGATCGGAATGGAATAAATTCCACTCGCTCGTATAGGTATAGGTATTATTATATTTTCCGTAAAGACTTGGCTCGTCGAAAATGAAATTGTGGGATTGAATGATTGTTTTTTTTTTTTTTTTTACGCTTGTTCCGTACAACTTGAATATTAAAATTATATACCATATAATACCATGTAAGATAAGTATAAGACTTGAATTTTTTTTATCTACGTAGTATTATAATCGTAGCGCCTCGTGTGACAGAAACTTGTCGACGATTTCATATTCAGGCGAAGGAAAGTATTTTGCATAATTTATTTTAATGTAATTTTTTTTTTTTTCTTCTTCTTCTTCTTTCTTTCTCTTTTTTTTTTCTCTCTCTCTTATTCTTCGTCTTTTTTTCTCAACTACGCGCATATTTCAGACAGCTTTTAAGTTTGTATAGAACACGGGGGGGATATACCTGCAATGAAGAGGGAAAGAAAATATAATTATAGGAGATTCTAGTCTTTGTTCAAACTTTCAATATAATATAATTACATACATATAGGTATATTATATGCATACACTTTATTCTTACGCCTTTGTTTTATCACTCGTAGACTCTAGTACTGCATCCACGGATACCAACGTTCTACAATTTTTTTTCTTTTTTTTTTTTTTATATACCGATGAAGTAAAAAGACAAACATTATATAAAATTTTCTATGCGAAGTAAACAGAAAACGTTTTATTACAGACGAAATCTAAGTGCGCACTAATTTTCTATTTATAATCAGGAACGAAACGAATTATTTGAACTTGATTATACGGATCTTGAAACGCGTTTGGGAAATGGTAGGCAAAGAGCCTGGTGTGCAGAGAAGATGCTGAATATACGTGATATAAAAGGATTTTTTTTTTGTTTTTCTTTTTAAAAATCTGAGAATATTCTACGTGAATCTTTAAATTTCATATAATTAGATATCGAAGTTTGGGTTATGAATAATCATTCATACAAAGGTAATTGTGATTAAATTTAGAATAAATGTTTTTACAACAAGTGAGCTGTCCCCACGCTCTTGGTTTAGATAAATATAAGGTACGTGCTCCATAATATTCAATAACATCGAAAATAATGACGAAATATTGGAATTCCAATTACAGTCATCTGTTATATTATACGATTACATGTTACTGAGTATACATGGTTGAAATTGTATCCAATCAGATCACGCATTAGGTTTGGTCGAGTTATAATATCCAGCGGACACCTACGTCATGTAATTCCCAATTAATAATTAGTATTGATTGACTGAAGATTATAAATTATCGATAATAGTTTATGGTGTTTATCGTATAGTAACATGAGTTCAAATCATAGTATATTCGATATAAATATGAGATACGTATGAAGGTATATAGGTAGCAAAATATTGTATAAGTTCAAACCTATATATCCTTACATACCATACGTATAAGGCAATTATAATATATAAGCCGACAAGCCGGTAAGCTAATAACCTAATAAAGTAATAATTTAATAATTCTAAAACTGACTAATTGTAAGTGTAGGCGATACTCGATACACGTCTACTAAAATGCAGATATACCCTATATCTATAAGGGGTCGGAGCCTTGCCTGACGTCATTCTCCTACATATAGCTTTGCGCATTAATGCGGTAAGAATTTCCCCGCGCCCCCCTCCATTTACGCTATTATTTCCGCATTATACCAATAATATCTTTAAATTATACTCTTTTTTTTTTTTTTTTTTTTTTAATTTATTTATTTATTTATTTTTCCCGGATTTTTGTGTATGGAAATATTTTTTTTAATATAAGAAATTGTCTGTGTAACTATATTATACCTGGTTATATGTATACCTATACTTATGTATCCAGGGAATAGTATATGAGCATAAAATAGGTTTATTATTATAGAAATGCAGCCCTGCGCCAGTACTGCGTTTTACTACTTTATGTATATAGATATATGCAGTACATAGGAATATATATAGGTACCACATACATACATTGAAGAAAACTTTATCTACCCTGATAAAACCCGACCGTTGAGAAGGTAGTTGCGGTGAATATGAATTTAATCGAATGATACGCGCTTCGCCTGGCTATGATAAAATACGTAATATCATAATTTCCCGGTATTCTATATTACGTATCTATTTCTGATTCAAATTTACCTTTTCATAATTATTCTTTATTTTAAAGTATATTAGTACCTACTGTCCCAAAGCCTTTACTCCCTGTCGTATTATCGATTCTCTGAATTTGAAACTCCGCACAGTTCTTATACCTATAGTTAAATAGATATCGGTGAAAAGTTTACGGAATTTTATTTCTCACTATGTGCAGATGAGAATTTTGTATTTTTTTTTTCTTTTCGTTTGCTGTAGCTTCGAATGTGATCGAATCAAGGAATACCTCAATACATCGAAAGATTACCAACAGAATTAGAAAACCGTTTTTTTTTTTTTTTTTTTTTTCAAGTTATCGTTATTATTATTATTATCGTTTATTCTTATTCATGGCGTTTCAACCTTGCGTTTAATAGCTCGTTCTGCAGGTTTCAAGTTCATCGCGCGGTTTCCCTCCGTCTATTATACGCACGTATCCCATACGCTCATATTATATCCAGCTACTTTGGTGTATAAATAATTATACCCACGTATACGTGTTATTCAAACGATATTCACGAACGAAACGAACTTTCGAGAGATGGCGTGTACAACAAATACGTAACGATATTAATACAAGAAAAACAAAAAAAAAAAAACAAAAAGAAGAATAAATGAACTTTGGAATTAGAAACTGATATACCTATCGGCTATCATTATATATTACGTTGCTAGATGGAGAATATAAAGAAAAGGAAAAAAAAAAAAAACGAAGCAAAACAAAAATTTTTAGAAATCTTCATAATAATGAAATTCCTGTTTTAATTAAAAAATAAAATTTCAATCACGGCTCTTTTCACGCTACAATTTCAACATTATATGTATATTTATTATATAATCTAATATTTTATAAAATTGCTAGATATACATAAATAATTGCGCGGGCTTGATATACTGGAAAAAAAAAAAAAAAACAACAATTACGCAACAATCATCAGCACTGATGCGGTTGCAGTGTATAGTATACAAGCAGCTGTTGTAGGATATGTCTTGATGAAATGAGAGAAAAAAAAAAAAACAAAAAAAAATACGAAAAAATAAACTAAACGAATACGTAATTCGTTGTTGATAAAGAGATTAAAAATTGATCGATAAGTAGAAGGGACGCGCCCGGAGCTATATTGCAGCTGTATAAGTGAAAAATCCTCCTTATAGATTGAATCGACGCGATTTTAATCATATGAATATTATACTTATATCTGCGTGCACAGCTGCTATTGTAGGAAGTAATAAATGATGATATATTATTTCAAAGATTTTTTTTTTTTCTGCGAGGTTATTCACTAGTACACAAAGTCATTATAAATAATTAGTCAAGAGTTTTTCGTCCATATACTTCCTTCAAATTGTTAAGAAAGAAAGAAAGAAAAAAAAAAAAAAAAAACTGAAGAAGAACAAAAGATGTAATAATCGCACTATATATAATACTATACATCTAGTATATAAGTCCTTGTAGTATATAGCAGAAATTTAAACGTATTATAGTATATATAGTATATAGAACTGAATCACGTTGTAGGAATGCGTATATTCCATAAATAAATGAAAAATGTTTTTTTTTTTTTTTTCTTTGGTTTCTTCAACGTTTAGAGTTACCGCGAGTAATACCTAGTTCCGTCAGCTAGACATACATGTATATATATATATATATATATATATATATATATATATTATATATACGCGCGTTCTTTTATAGATCGTAAGTAGGTAATATTTATACTTTACGACCGCGTGTGGTATATGGAATTTGAAAACATAGAAAATACACAACGTGTATAATATTATTTCTAAATTTCAACCCATTTTCTCGCCGTTCGGGTTATATGGGTAAAGGCGAAAGCCACTTATCCAAACTCGATCTTTGTAATACCGATCAAGATAACCGCTCCTCGTGACTATTTGCATTTATGTAGACTCCTCCCCTCCCCTCCCCTCCCCGTCCCTTCTCTTCCCTTCCCTTCCATTTATTTTCTTCTTCTCTCCTCTTCGTCGGACCAACCGTTTCCAGATTCCAACAGTCTTATATTTTTATACAGATACTATACAACGATGTAACATAAAACACTATACTATAGGAAGAATCTTCATTTCTAGATTATACCCAAATTTAATTAAAAAAAAAAAAAAAAAGGAAAAAAAAATACTCAACAACTTATCTCACTTAAACAAGTATCATAATATTTATTTTAATCAATGAATGAAATAAAGATTAGAAACACTTATATCGTACGAAAAATATATATTTTTTTTTTATCAAATATTATTGTTATTATTAAGAGCGAATCGATTATCGGTATACGTATGTACATTCGTGTGTGTATATATATATCTATATATATACTATAGATTATGATGCCCACTATTTCTTCTCTTTATACAGTGCTGCACTCCATACTTCGAGAGTCTGGTATGTCTACATAGTCTCGTATCTGCCTCGGTCGATGTTGTAGATTTGAAAGGCGAAATCTTGTACTGTAGGTAGGTAGGTAGGTAGGTATAAGGTAGGTAGTGGATACGTACGTTTTGTAATGAATTATTTTAGTTTGCCGTAGGCGACATGCAGTAACTCGTGTGTTTGTCCGAGATAACGTCTATACGAGAGACACAGAGAGAGAGAGAGAGAGAGAGAGAGAGAGAGAGAGAGAGAGAGACAAAGAGAAAAATATATGAGCGGGGGTTAATGACGAACGCTTATATCTATAATAAGAATACGACGATCGTTTAAAGTCGAGGAATTGGTGTTTTATTTTTATATTCAATGATATATATCATAACGCGATATTACAACGCGTTTTTAATAATCACGGTACCAATGATTAGTCGATTACCGTCAAGACGCGATATCTAGAAATGAATTTTTTTTTTTCTTTTTTCTTTCTATTTCAATAAAATAAATTGATAAAATAAAGATAATTTTGTTGAATATAATGAGATAAAGAAAAGAAATGAATAAATATTGTTTTTATAATGGTATTAATATTAATAATAATAATAATAATAATAATAATAAAATACAATGAGAAGAGTTTAAAAACGAAAAGACCGCAAGTGGACGTTTAAACTAAAGTAAAACACAATAAAGATAGACCTGCGAGCCCGCGTATGAGAGTTGAAAAACAAATAAATGAATAATCGGAAAAGAGATATGAAAGAATGAAAAAGGAGATGACATACAGTCAGGAACTTGGGAGTCGAGTCGAGTTGCTATAGCAACGGGTAAACCGGCAAAATATTGTCCTTCGAAGGCTGTTAAGAACAGCGCGGTGAGAAACCCTTCGGGATAAAGTGAGACGTGAATATAGGGAAGTTGAGGTGAAGAGAAGGACGGTGATATGAAACGAAGGCGTATTTATAAATCCGTAAAATATAGTCAGGTTACTTAAAATTAATTGTAGAAGGAAAAAAAAATGGAAGGCCATAAATCAAACAGGCTTTCATTCCAATTTTTAGTATATTACGTATATATATATGTGATATTTTACAACTTTAATAATTTTGGGACTGACGTTACTAAATGACAAAGAAAATCAAAAGGAAAATGAAGAAAGAAAATTGTTAATTTTTTATATATGTAATTCATGACGACTGAGGGAGAATTGTTAAACTGTTTATAAAGTTAAATTATGATTTATTAGTGGGAATCCAGGAGCAGAAAAAAATAGTTAAATTTTTAAAGGCAATGTTGTACGATGCGGATATCGACACTATATTCATCATCTGAATATCGCGGTATAAACTTATCGATCGCGTAATATATCCACACCGTGTTGTTAGTGTAAAAACTAAATGCAATCAATATATTTCTTAGATTTATAGAATGATAGAGGCCTTTGAATAATGAAAATAAGTATTCGAGACGCAGCGAGGTAAGAAGATTTGTAAATGCAGCCGGAAAACGCCTCGAGTAGCAGGTACTTTTCCCTACAGTGGATTTAATATCTGTTTCGTTATCTTCTAAACCTGGTCGGCCATCTTGGTATCTGCGATCGTATTTCCGAACGAGGATACAATACCTTCCAAGTCTCTGCATATACGTTATGATTTCTTTTTTATTTTTTCCTCTTTCTTTCTTGCTTTTTTATTTATATAGTATACAGGTATACCTATTTTAAAAATGTTATAAACAGAATATAATTATATAAATATATATGTTCGAAAACCTAATTGATTTTGTTCTCCTCATTTGCTTATAAGTTAATTAAATTAGTCAAATTTATTGGCACGTAATAATTATGGTAATTTTGCGATCTTTATACAATCAAGAAAAACTTAACCTACATCGGTTACCACCCAAGAATAAATTTCTAGCCCATGATTCTACAGGCATAGGTAAAGGTGAAGATAATATTTAGCTTAGAAACTTCCTCCCCCGCAAAGGACGTCCCCCTCTACACCACGGGACTGACGACTCGCGACTACCGTGCGTTTAAGCGTAGTATCTACCCTTAACGCGTACAGTCCGTTCTTTACACGTTGTCAGTGAGCTAACCATCGTCTGTGGTGGGAAGGTGGATAAGGTGTGGAGGGGAATGGCGCGGAGTGGCGGGGCGGGACTTGAGGGGGAGGGGAGCGAGAGGAGAGACAAAACAAGTGGACGTGGGCAACGACCGGATACTCAACCGTCTCGCGTCTCACTCCGCACTCGGCGGCGGTAGCGTAAGGTCGTCTCTGTTGCACATGTTATATTATATATATCTACCTACATATGTGTGTGTATATATATATATATATCTATATATATATATATATACATATGTAAGATTATGTTTTTTTTTTCGTAGTCTATACAACGCGACCTATACGCACACGCCTAACATAGGTATAAACGAGATGAAGAAAAAAACGTAAAAAAAAAAAAAGAGAGAGACAAGAGTATGCATTACATACTTCGAAGCGATGATGCATGCTTTGTTATTATTGTTATTGTTGTTATTTTATTGAAAGTAGGAATGAATTGATAATATGTTCGTAAATAGACGATAAGTAAGCTTGTAATTAAGATCGTTAAACTATTAAAGATTTGACTATTTCTTGTTATTTCTATATGCCATTTTTCTTTCCCCTTTTTTCTTTTCTGTATTTATTTATTATAGATATATATTCGCATTCATACTGGCGATTGACCTCAATTTATGAAAATAAATAAATAAGTAAGTAAATAAATGAATGAATGAATATCACGTTAAAATAAAATATCAGCATAAATATGAGAACCGTTTCTCAATTCCGGAAGGTTTTATACACACGCACGTGTATACTATATGTATGCATATATCTATGAATATATTATACACATATGTATATATGAACTGGGTCGTGTTTAATTGAACTGAAACAACTAATACGGAGAAATTGTGTACTTGTACAATTATTTTAGTATTTTTATATTTTTACTTTTTATTTTTTTTTTTCCCCACTCTTATCTTTAAAGTTTTATATTATATTTGACGATTGAAAAGAAAAATTGAATGTGTGTTTATTTTACATACAATACATATACACGATAAAATACGAACTTGAATAAATCGAATGAACTTGTTATTATAGGTCATATAAATATATCAATGCATTGATGTAAAATAATATAATAAACTAAAGATGTAATCACATTTTTTTTATTTTATTTTTTTTTGGCATTGAAAAACTATAATACGATAAATATTTCAATTTCATAATTAACTAAAAAATATTCTTGGACAAGCTATAACGTATGTTATACGCTCGTCTATTTAAATTATAATAAAAATTTGACGTTTAAACTGCATACGCATATCATGTATATCTGTATTATACCTATAGGTATGTGCAGAGAAAGAGAGAGATAACATATGCTCAAAATCGTTGATAATACATCATGATATACATGAATCTTCGCATACCAGGAAAAAAGAGAAAAAAAAAAAAATAAACATTCAAAACTCGAAGCAGTTTCAAAACTAAATTTAAGTATTTAAATACTTGATGAATGTCGATATAATTCGTTGAGGAAACTCTTAGATATATACATACTATACTATAACCGATAGAAGGAGCGCGCGCGCTCGCTCGCTCGCTCGCTCGATGGGAGGCTTTTAATTAGCAGCTTAAGACCAGCGCACGATTGTGCGACGCGTCTGAACGTCTCGAAGCTCGTGAGAGTATAGTGGAGCGTTTGTATGCGTCTTTATACCCGTATAGACACGTGTGTATGTGTGTGTATCTGTTAAAAGTCTATTGTCAGTGGCTCTCATTCTTTAAATTCAATAATAATATATAAATTATAATATATAGGTATACTCAACAAGCTGTAATATAAAATCAATGATGGAGCGACAACCGTTTATCCAATATATAAATCATTAGCGATTCCAAATCACTAAGAAAAAAGAAGGAAGGTATAATTTTCTATTTTTTGAACCAATTGTTGATAGTTTTTTTTTTTATTAGATAACAGGATATCTCGATCTTCGACATGTCTCCTTATAAGATAAAGGAGGAAAAAATACGATCAATAAAAGCAATGCGATTAATTTTCGAAAAATATAAATATATATATATGTTTTTTTTTTGAATAGTTATCACAGTTTGTTCATCGTTATAAAAGATCCTCAGGAATTACCGTTATTTTTAATGCAAAAGTTATATGGCTGTATACAGGGTGAATCAGATCGAGCGGACCATATTTTGAAGTTGGATTACCAGTGAAAATCTAAAACTATATTTCCTTTACCGAAAATTCGAGGGACCAATAGTTTCCGAGCTACAGAAGACCTTAGTTGACCAATCGCAGGGCGTATAAGATAGCATAGCCAGGGCACCGCGCATCTTCCGCTCATGGCCAGCCCTGTCTATGTCACCTATAAGTTCTTTGATTGGTCAACTAAGATCTTCCGTAACTCGGAAACTATTGGGTTCTCGAATTTTTGGTAAATAAGATTCAATCTTAGAATTCCACGGGGAATCTATCCTCAAAATATGGAACGCTCAACCTGAACCACCGTGTATATATATATACCTACATCGACAGGACAGTGCATCAAAGCAATGTACCGTGTGTGCTAATTGGTACATGAATCACGTACTCTATAGCGCGTCTAGTAGGTATGTTCGCATCGCTTCTGCGGCGTATGCTATGTTCAAGTTTATACTATATGTATATGTATATGTATACAACGAAATGACATGCATGTATGTATGTATATAGGTATTGTTTTAAAGTTCAAAATATATGAGGAAGAGTTAAACCGGAGAAACAGTCGTATAGCTGCGTATTATAGATGTCCAAACATTATTATGCAACTCCGTTGCAGTAAGCGATAATATTACCTTTACCTTTATCATTATCATTATCATTACCATTACCGCATATTATATTACCTACACTACCGTAAATCTCAATTATCGTAAATATACCAAAGTTCTAGCGATTATATGCGCATACAAACTTCCGGTTCTAATTATCATTGCGTATATAAACGTTATTGCCACAGCAGATTAATCTGGATTTTTAATATCCGACAAGTAGATCGATGAGGCTCTTTCTCTATTCCAATTAAAACATATCTGTATCACGCTTTTTTTCGTCAAAATTTCTCCACGGTTATTACTAAGTTTTGAATTTCATAGAAATAATCAGATTCAGGTATACTCGTATAATATGAGCGGTACCTACGCCTACGGCATATCACCTTAAGTATACAATATACGTAAATACACCTGAATAGGTATAATATATATAAATGGATACCCAAGAGCAAAGTCGCGTAATTCTTGAAGAATTCTATGACCACGTGACTAACATAATTGCTTTATAGTTAAAATAGGTCTTTGGTATAATTCACGTCAACCGTCGTGGGAACGCATGAAACATGATATGTAGGTATACTGTCGAAGGTAAATTTTTTAAAAAATAAATTGTATTTTGTATTTCCTGGTATTAATGAAAAAATAAATAAAACGTAAATAAATAAAACAAAAAAAAGCTAAGTATACCTAGAGGATATATAATACTCATCTTTTACGCAGTATTTATTCATTTTTAACGCCTCAATTAAAATACGATTTTCTGATCCCGCGATTCGACGAAGTAGACGAAAATTATACGCCCGAAACTTTCCCCTCCGCGATCAATAAATTCACGTAATTAAAAAATTATTTATTCTATTATTTTTTTCTTTCTTCCTTATTCTATAATTCGATTTAAGAATATAACGTTTAGCGATGAAGAAGAAAAAGAACTGCTGTAATAATTAATGGAGACAATTTTTAATTATGCATAAGCTAGCTGTACATAAAAAATGAAAGAAATAAATGACCGGGATGTGAGATATTTTTAATATTAATATTTCGATAGAATATTTAAAATCCCAAGTGAACCAAAATAATAATAATAATAGTAATAATAAATGAATGAATAACAAATTTCGTAAAAGTAGGTTAATCCAATTTCTATATAAAAAAGAATAATAAAACAGGTGCAAACACGTGCGATTCAAGGCGAAGCTCGAGACCTTTGAATATAGTTATAATACTGGCGGTTGGAAAACAAATAAATAAACATAAAAAATAAGAAACTAGAAAGACAAAAAAGAAAAAAAAAAAAACAACGAGAAACAATCGTTAGCCGTACCTTGACTCGATTCACTGGTGTAAACTGTGTAAGCTTCGTAGGTATATAATTACGTATATCCGTATGCAGAATCGTGCACAACCGATCTAGACCTGGACCGGCATATCGATTAGTTTGACAATAGTCGAGGTATAGCTGGTAACCGCGGTAGTATGTAGTAGTTAGGTATGGAACGAAGTGAACACATTTACAATGCGTAACGATTATGAGAATTCAAATTTTGGAAAAGGAACAGTAACCAAATGTATAGATCCTTCAATTAACAAACTATTATGTGATATTGCAATTTCAAATACATAAAACGATAAACACATATATATATATAATTAATTCTCAGAGATATTTTCCTGTTTAACTCGATAAAAATCTCGTTTTCTTTTATTATATAATACATATATAGCTATATAACTACATATATACGTAAGTGCGCGAAAATAGGATTTCATTTTTATATCCTGTGTATAAAAGAAGGATAATTTCAGTTCGGGTAAAGTGTTCGGTCCTGTACACATTATACCTATACTGGACAATAGTATCTCCGCTAAACTTGCCAACTTCTTTTCATTTTATATATGTATATGTATATAGTATATATAAATTTTCAAATATACCGTACGATAAACTATTGTCCTTTAATATCCTCTCAACCCTAAAGCCGAGTGAAGGAGCGACCTCGCGAGTGTAATATCTGCCGAGGAAAAGTATAACCCGAAAACAATTTGTCACGCAATGTTGAATTTTGATTATTGTTATTATATTATTATTATTATTATTATTATTAATTATTTTATTCAAATACACATAAATATCGTCACTAAAGTTCATTGAACTTTATTATATGATTGATCTGATAGTAAAATATTTATATATTTTGAAAAAATTCAATGAAAATTAATAATTTTTCTTATATACTTCTATAAGTACCTATAATACATATATATATATATATATATATATATATATATATATATATATATATATATATATATAATGTTTAAAAGACGAGAATATCACGTAACTTGCAGCAGAATATTATTTTCAAACAAATATCAAACCTTATCTATAATATTCGTTTTATAATACGAACACAAACTTTGAGTATGCGATAAGCGGGACGTATATAAATATTTATAATATATATACCACACATATATATATATATGTATAGTAAAAGATATTATACACATGTATTTTCGTTTTCTATGTACATTATGATATGTATATAATTATATTATATTATATTATACAGCGCGTCTTGTGGAGGATATGCGGGTTTTTATCATGAATCGTAATCTCTAATTATTCGTGAATCACGAGATTAAATCTAGAATTTTATATACCTATGCTAACTTTTACGCTCACACGGGGACTCACTTATACAGTTCCTTCATCATTGCCTTGTTTTCTATCTGTTATTTGAACAATGAATTCGAAATATTGCTATGAAAAAAAGAAAAAAAAAACGAAAACAAAACTTTTATCAATTTTCAGCAGCGGTGCCTGTTTGCCTTGGTCTCCCCCGCATAATAGGTATATGCAGACTGTATAGCAAGTGCAAGCGTGTGTGTAGACATTTATACAGTCGCGTATATATCGAATAATGGTCGAGTGCGATAAAGCGACAGAGTGCGTATCACGGTAATAAGTTTTCGAACTGCATTTCACCATTATCTCTTTTCACCTCCAACATATAACTAGTATACTTCGTGGCGATGGAATCATGCAAGGTTACTTTTATAACAAGTATAGTATTCGATAAAACGAGAGAAAGAGAGAGAGAGAGAGAGAGAGAGAGAGATTATACTCTGAAACGATAAACTCTGATAATCTCTGATATGATCTGCAGTAGACGTAAATTTTTCAACGAGTTTATGTATGCATATAGGTAGATTTTTTTATTGTATATAAACTATATTTAGTATATATGTATATTGCTGGAGTGTACACAGATTGAATAATTAATTAAATCGATAAAATCTCGAAAAGTATACAGGGTGATTCAGATCGAGTGGACCATATTTTGAAGACAGATTCCCCGTGAAAATCTAAAACTAAATTTACTTTACCAAAAATTTGAGGAACAAATAGTTTCCGAGCTACGGAAAATCTTTTTTGACCAATCGCAGATCGTATAGGTCACATAGCCAGGGCACCGCTCAACTTCCGCTCATGGCCAGCCCTGACTGTGTGCACGTATAAGTTCTGTGATTGGTGAACTAAGATCGTCCGTAGCTCGGAAACTATTTGACGCTCGAATTTTTGGTAAAGGAAATTTAGTCTTAGAATTTCACGAGGAATCTACCCTCGAAATATTGAGCGCTAACTCTGTATATAGGCATACTTAAAATAATAATTATATTTATTAATTAGGTTAGCAGCGCTACGTTGAGTCAAGTTAAGTTGTGAGGATCAGAATTTATCAGAGAAAACATTTTTATCTGAAATTAGAAAGTGACTAATTTATTTAAAGTATTATATATATATAGGTATATGTGTGTGCCTGGTTCTCAATACTATTTCTATACCTTGCAGCCGCTTGTCATTCCATTATGTCCGCAAACTGTAGCTATAATATTATATTCATGTATATATGACGCGTTACCCGTACAGTCTACGTTTCAAAGAAAATGTGAGAAAGAACAGAAGAAAAACAAAAGAGTATAAAAAAAGTGTAAAAGAAAGAATAAAGGTAAAAAAAAAGAAGGTAATCGCTACCCGTAAACCCTGTAAAACTCTCAAATAGTTTTCCATTTTATTTTACCCAAGGGAACACGTGTTCCGATGGAAAATCGATTCGTACGATAAGACAAGCCCGAAAGATAAAGATGAACATTCTGCATACGAATAGCCCGTTTCTAAGTCTCTATATCCTTTCTATTCGCGACCTGAAGTAGGGTATTGTTTATTAAAATACATTCATTTCCAATCTTTCTTTATAATATACAGTAACGAAGACTAACAAACGAAGAAAAGAAATAAAAAAGAAACACGCTATGAATTGCCTAAAAGATAGTTTGACTTTTTTTTTAATAACCATACCGTAACGTTCAGTTTAGGTATAATATAAGAAAACCCGCGAGATTTTTTTATCCGATAAATGTATAATTACGTTTATATATATATTATACATACGTACATACATATAGTGTGTCAGTATGTACATCTACACAATTTACTTTCCAAATACAGATAATAACCAGCGCGCCTAGTCTGAGAGTCCAGAACGCGATACGCGATAGCATAATACGATATAATACAACTATAGTATAGGTATACCTATAACATACATCGATAGCTATATATACCAGGTAACGTGTTTGAAACGATACGGCAATATAAATCAGGTCTACCCCGCTCTATACCGCACGCGAATATATACCAATACATATACACATCTGTAGCACGAGTATTTCGCTGTATAGTATCTCACTCTCTTTTTTACTCCTAGTTTAACTGCGGCTACTCCCCTCTCTCCTCTATCTTTCTTCCTCACATTGCCTTCGTATAGAATATTATAGAGAGAGAGAGATTGTACATTTTTTTTAACCATATTTTAACATTTCATTCAATTCTATTCCGCATCTAACTAGGAACTATGTAGGAAGAAAAAAAAAAATTGATGAGATGTATATATGAATCGTCGTTTTAAACGTGTAATATAGTATGTAATATAGGCATATACGTATGTAATTATAATATGAGAACCACTGCGTATCTCAATGCCCAGAGAACATATTGTAGTAGAGGTATACACATTACAGACCGAAGTGTGATTGTGTGTGTTTTATTCTATACAGCGAGCGAAGCGCGTTCACACAGGACGACAGATGTTTGGCAGAGCCTAGGTACCGAGTGCGACAACGAGTAGTGGTTATATTACTAAAAGAGACAAATATGTCATATTACACAGTGACGTCAGGCGTTACGATAATTTAAATACGATATACCTATAGACCAACGTTTCAGCCATTTTGTAACAAGATATAGCTAGCTATAATATTATTTTTTCATCTCGTATAAAAAATGAACAAATAAAAAAAAATAACGGTCATATAAAAATGACGGAAAAATGTTCGTTTAAAACAACAACAAAAAAATATAGATAACGCGTTTATTCACGTTTCGATTATCGGTATTCAAACGTATATCTATATATACATTTACTTGTGAAAAGCGATAGACAATTCCGATAAGAAATGAAATATATATATATACATATATGCATACACAAGTGATGCAGGTATGAGATATCATTATTATTATTATTATCGCTTACACACTTATGTGTTTTTGATAAGTCTGTCTAATAATTTGTCATATATGTGAAATTCTGTGCATATAAATGCGAAATGATAATTGGCCATAGACGTGTTGCGTAAACGACGCACGTATTTCTAGTTTCCAGTTTCTAGCTTCCAGTTTTTTTTTTTTAAACTAGACTGTTATACTATACAGAAATACGTGTTCCCCACGTTATATGGTGTTATAATTTTATAATAGTTACACATGTACTCGCATTATCGATACTATGCCATATATCTCGGCGTGAATATTTCAATACGTTACTGTAGGCATTCGCATGCCTACATACGTATAGAATCGAAAGTGTTTTATCGGTGTTGAACATAATGATAATTTCGATATTGTCATATAAGTAAGTAAACGAGGCAATTGCGGATAACGCATACGTCATAGATCACTAACGACGCGTTATACGCATATAGATAAATAAAAAATTCATATACCTAGGTATATGTTCTATAGATATACACAAATATTAAATAGGTATGTGCCGTTATTTTATCACAAAATGAAATATTATAATGGCCGACATCGAGTTATCTCCTCATCACTTAGCTGTGTATTATTATACTTTTTATATATATTTATATACATCCAATTTATTATTATTTATCATCTGACCGATGAGAATATACAATAATAAGACTCTCTAAGTAAATTAACAAAATAATCTCGAATTCAGAGAACGTGCACGGAAAGTATAATTAAAATATTTCGAAAAATGTATAATAAATAAATAATATTTTAGAGAATTTTATTTTTCAACGTTTCATACTTCACCTCAGCCGTATCTTATTTTTTTTCTCTTCCTTTCTTTTTCTTATTATTCTCATTTGTTTACATTTAAAATCGTTGAAGCGAGAAAAAGATGAAGAAAATTACTTTTGACGACGACTATACCCCCGCATTCAGGTATATAGCTTGGCGCGTATTAAATATATAGTAGGCGCGGGTGTATGTGTGATAGGTATAATACATGTTTTTCTGTATACGTATATTTCTATAGCGAGTACTACGTACGTACAAATCTTGTTCAAACTACAACACAACCACTAGGTATAGGAGGTATGGGTATATATCGTGCTGCTGATGCAGAGAACTAATGTAAGTATAAATAACTTTTAGTGCCAAGCCAAAGGTATATATTCTCTCATACGGAGTGGGCATATACATACACATACTATATACGTAGGAAAGAAATGATGTGCAACTGCGGTGTATAGTCGGCACTGAAATAACCTTTTTCTAATTTATATAAATATTAACAAGTAATAACACGATGTTGTATATATATATATTATGCAAATCGGGGAATCATCTATTTATACAGTTCGACCTCGAGTCGGTAGAAATAGGTAGGGAAATTATATATACATATAATGTATATGTATACTAATTGTAATTTCATAGATGAAAGGCGTAGGCGAGTTAATAATCCGGTTTTCGGGGAAAGTTACTAAAAACAAACCTGCATTTTTTACAAAGGCTAGGCGCGCAGCACGACCAGTAGAGGTTAAATTAACAGACTCGAGTAAATTGAAGAGGGACAAAAAACCGGTATAAAAAGGATAAGTTAAAGTAAATATTTTTGTTGAAAAATGACAAAATTTCTAGAAGTTTATATATACTTATATATACAGGGTGTCATAGAAATAAATGCAGAAAATGAAGAGGGTAATAAAGGAGGTCAAGCTGAGTCAGTTGACATATAGAACATGTGGTCTCCGAAGTACCGGTCGCAAGATACGGCCGCTTAAAAGATCGCGCTACGCGCCGGCATGTAGGCAACCGACTACACAGCTGCATGGGTCCACAGTCCATTCATAACGCTTCAGAAGTCAAGAATTCCGAATGATAACACTTTCGACATTGAACTGTCGCCACACACAACAACATCGCTATTTTCCATAATAAAATTATTTTTGTTTGAAATTTTCGAATTCAAAAGTGTCATGACTCGCATCACAAGTCGAGCGCACTTATCAATCAGACGGCTGACGGATATCTAGCGTGTAGTCGGTTGCCTACATGCCGGCGCCTAGCACGATTTCTTTTAAACGGCCGTATCTCGCGACCGGTACTTCGGAGACTACATGTTCTATAGGTCAATTTACTCAGCTTGACCCCCTCTTTTACCGCCTTCATTTTCTATGTTCAGTTCTAGGACACCCTGTATATATCTGTATATTAATATATAAATATAAATATTTCATACGTAATAAGGTGTTATGAACAATATATAATTATTACTGGAAAATATACTGCGGTTAGAAAATTTTCGTTCACTTGCAGTGTTTAACAGTATAATAATGTGTTATAGGTATCTGTATAGGCATATTCAGGTATGAGCTTTTGTAATGATTATGGTATGATAATTCAGACTCTGCAGTATTTTAATATAAAGAGCGAGAGCGAAAGCGAATACGAGCGAGCGAGAGTGAGAGAGAGAGAGAGAGAGAGAGAAAAAGAAAGGAAGAGGGAGAAAGTGAAAGAGTGAGAGAAGGCTAACGACTATAACGACGAGGTTATATACAGTTAAACGCGTAACACGGCGTTTTAATCCTACGGGAAGTTCAGGGACTGAGAAGTAGTTGGTAAAATAGGGAACCGAATGGGAATTACGCTTTGGAAAGAAATGGCTGAATTTACTTATCATCCGACTAACATTATTTCGATCTATCTATTCTACACTAAACATTGGCTATAAATAAATAAATAAATAAATAAATAAATAAATAAATGGATGAATGAATGAATGAATGAATAGATAAGAAGTTTTTATATATGTATACGGTCGACAGCCATGAGTGTGCAACGATATACAACTTGTTTTATCTATGTAACATATATATATATATCGATCGAATTGTGGGTCATGTGTGTTTCATTAATATCTGAACGAAGGATTCCCTATACAGCAATCTATTGGGAGGTAAAACAATTGTCGACAAAAAATATACGACGTTTGTGAGCGATACAGTATACATATTTTTTTTTTCTTCTCTTTATTTGTTAAGAAAATATATTTATAATTGACAAATTTATATTTCATATAAACTTTCACCAATTTCATGAAATACCGTATAGTATATCTATAATATACATATTGTGTATACGAAAGAAGCATATATAGATATATTAGTACACTATATACTATAATTAACATAAGTAAAAACTGGGTTATATTATAAACTTGTGAATAACATAAATCGACTGTTAAAAAGATTGGACTTAACTTTTTACCTATACAATTTTTAAATCTCTGTCTAGTAGCGATTCGAGGTGTATTATATTGTTAACAAAGACGAACCAGCTCAGTCGTGGCACCGAATCTCCTCATCCTCCTCCTCAATCCTCAATTTATCAAATGGTAAAACAAAGTTGATTTATCACCACAATCTCATACACTCTTCTTTTTTTTTTCATGTTTTTCTTATTCTTTGTACACCAGCGTGTATAATTTTATTTATTAATTTTCTTTTTTTTCTTTTTTCTGAATGTTAGATCTCAGCGGCGAAATCTACGCGGGCGTTGAATGGCCTCCGAGATAATATATACATTTCGCAAATATATAATTTACATTAATAGATGTATATGCTGTATAGGAAAGAAAAATGTTATAAAACAGTTTTGCGAACGGAAAGAAAAAGGATGGAGAAAAACGGGGAAAACTAAAAAAGAAACACTGCCTCTAATTATTGGTGCGAACGACTACGTGGAGTGAAATTTTACTGTCATTATATTTATAAACAATTAGGGAATAATTAAACGTTAATATTTATATTTATACTAATTTGATCATTTTTACATAGTGTTCGTAACTTTGAAATTTACCTTGGCGAAGAAGAAAAAAATCGGAGGTCGGGGATCCATGGCGTCATACAACCACGTTATCAAAATATTAAGATGTTATTAAATTCTAATATCTATACCTACTCACCTACCTACCTACCTATCTATCTACCTATCTATCTACCTATGAAATAACCGTTTTGGGGTTGAAACGGCTCGGGTCCAGTTTTTTTTTTTCTTCCTATTATTGTGAAACCCCAACGATTATAATGCGGCGAAAATATTGACCCCGATACGCTCACTAAATCCTTTGAGAGTTTTAGCCATTTCTTGACAATTCTTAAACCGCTATACCATGTGTAGGTATAAAAATATATGTATACCTACGTATAGCCAAGGCTGATCTCATAGGCGTGAGCATTTCAATTTAAGGATTAAAAAAAAGTATTGTTTTTTTTTTTTAACTAAATAAATTTCCAAATGAAATACCGAGAGTAATGATAATATACCGAGAAAAAAGAAAAAAGAAAAAAAAAAAACAAGTCGCGATTTACGTGAATTATTATAAGCTAATTTCACATATATATATATACACAAAGGATATACAGTTTTGAATGAATATCGTGTATAAACAGGGAAAGTCATTAACTGTAAACATCCGACAGTATAATAGGATATATGCTTCCTTTTCCTCTCTTATATATTATATGTATTACATTTCGTATTTATTTTCCAAGTTAAGAAATTCATTTCATTTTTCTCCTGTGTATAATAAATTTAATGAACAGAGCAGACATATATATACCTATATATATATATATATATATATATATATATATATAGGTGTGTACGTTCAAACCTAGCTAATTAAATGAAAAATGTCATTCATTTTACGAGGTATATATATAGTGTAATTTTTTTTTCCTTTTATTAGATTCTTTCATGCTTTTTAATCTTTACATTCTTTTTTTTTTCTCATATTTTTCTACATTTTCTACGTAGTTGATTATTAATCGTTGCGTAATGAGGTAAACGTTACATAACGACGCCCGTTCATCCATACCGTTTGGCAGTGCTCTCGGATACAGTAAGGTAGGTAGATATAAAGTAAAAACCATGCATGCGCATATTATGCATGATATGGGTATTGATGGTAGTTGGTTATATATTTCTTAACCTGTTTTTGAAGCAAAATAATATTTGCAATTGTTACGTGGAAAGGTAAGGTAGGGTATACGAGCTAGGGATTGATCCGGGGGGATTAAGAGAAAATCAATTTTTCCCTATAACCCGCGAATCAATGAATTCGGCATATTTATTCCCTGGAGTTATGGGCGCATACACGCGTATACCTACCATCTAAATATATATGAGATCCTGGTTTGAATCCAATGAAATTTATGACAGGATATCAAATTTTGGATTACGTACATTATAATTTCATACTGTAATCGCGTAATGTACGCGCGAATAATGAAAGAAAATAGGAGAAATAAAAGAGAAGATACGATAAAGGAAAGGAAAATAAAAAAGAAAATATAAATCGAAAAAATGAAAAAAAATAAAATAAATGAAAAACAAGGTACGGCGGCGTCGAGAGGGGCGGGGGGATGAAAGCAGAAGCAAAAAGCAACAGAGGAATTTAATTAACTCGAGAACAATCGCGTCGTCAAATATTTCCCCATGCCACGGGTAAGCAGAGAATGAACGGGTTGAAATGAAAAAATAAAAGATCAACTAAAGAAACAAAAAGAAAAAGATGAAAAAAAAAAAAAACGAAGGAAACAGAAAAAAATTTCAAAAACAAATTTAACATAAACGAACAAACTCAAAGTAAAATACGCATATTGTTTGCTCGGTAACTTTCAGATTATACATTAATAAAATTATTTACTTGCCGATGCCATTGAAAATCGCACTTACGTGGGTATAGACTTAGTGCATATACCGGGAGTATTCGTGGAAACGCTACATAGGGAAATGAAAACGGCTGCATACAGCCCGCTCAAAGATCAAGCGATTAGGTTTTATTTCGCATACCGTGTGTCCATTGGCTACGTGGGAAACAAAACGTAATCGCTTGATGTTTGAGTTGCCGGTATGCAGGCGTTTTCACTTCTCTATGGAGCGTTTTTACGAATACTCCCGGTATTTATATAAGCATAAATTCAATGTCAATTTTTCTTAAACCTAAATTGATTAGAGGACCGAAAAATAATTATAATTACAGTTAATATAATAATTCGCGATTATAATCGCGTCTTGTTTTATTATTACGAAGAAGAAAGGAAAAAAGAAAGCAGAAAGATTTCAATTTAACGCGTCGTTTACTTGCCCTAATAATTTTTTTCAATTTTTCTTTACTTTTCTTTATTTTATATTTATATTTTTCTACCGCATTATGTAACCTATATCTTAAGCGTCTAACGCTCTAACATCTCGATAGTATTTTTCGTGTTCGAGCTCGCGTTGGTGCCTTTCTTTAGCTGTGCTTTACCGCGAAACTACTTCCGACAGAAGGCTTCAATTACCTTCAGCGTCTCGATCTGTTGTCACGTTATTCGCGTGTAACACTTATCCCAATGGAAAAAAAAAAAAAAAATAAGAAAAAACCTTCATATACCTATGTATGTATACCATGTATTATACACTACAAGACAATTAAATCTAATCTGTAACTCGCGAAAGTCATAACTGTTTCTAAAATCACGTATTATTATAGTACATTACACGGTATACCTAGGTGAAGAGAAGAATAAGGAAGGAAAAAAAATAATAAAAAATAACATAAACATATCTAACCAGATATCGCTTTATTTTATATTCCTATCGATGTAATGACGACGCAGTATAATAAAAAAGTGTATAAAACAAGCATTTCCTTTTCCTTCGTCGATGTATACAGAGCGATTCTCTGGAAAATTAAAGCGCCTAATAGGTAGGCAAGCGCGAGACGCCTGCATTGAGCAGCGCAAACATAAACAATTGGGTTTTATTTCCCACGTAATAAATAAAACCCAATCGTCGTTCTTTGGGCTGCTCAATGCAGGTGTCTCGCGTTTGCCTATCTTTTAGGCGCGTTACTTTTCAGAGAATCGCTCTGTATACATAAATGCGTACGATACAACGAATATATATAAATTTATTTACAATTAGTGAAGTGAGTATAGAAATTGGAGTTCAGGGAAACGGGGGGCAAAGTGGCCAGTGGGTACCTCGTCCGAAAATTGATGAAATTGTTTTGTTTTTTTTTTTTCCTCGTAAATCTGTTGTTTTTATTTCGTCAATTTTTTGAAAAAAAAAATGTACCGACAAAAGAAAAAACAATATTATCAATATTTTTATCGCAGGTGTCCACTCCGCCACGGTCTCTCCTAAAACTTGTGTTTTCTTTTTTTTCTTTTTCAACATGGATTGCTACAGTGTTAATCACTTTTAATAGCATGTAAACCGGAGTTCTAATATGACGTATGTTGAGATTAGATAGATGCACACAAAATAAATACTATAACATGTGCATACATATATAAAGTCATATATATAGGAGTAATATTATCTTCTTGTTTAGAAATTGGAATTGAAAAATTGTAAAATTTTCGCCTGATTGATGCGAGTAGTGTATATACCGTGCGATTATGTGGAAATTACAGGCTCCAAGCGCGCAGGCGCTGATTTATTCGAATATTACGAGGGACGCCAATTTCAGACGTGCCGCGAATATCCCTAGAGTCCGTCTGCTATTTGTTTCCGATTGTTGTCAAATTTAAATGGCGTCAGACCGTGGCAGGAATAGGTTATGTTTGTGTGAATCTAGCAGACGACAGAACTAGGGATGTTACTGAAAAGTTGGTAGAGTTGCTAGCGCGATTTTGCCGGCCAATGATATTCGAATAAATCAGCACCTGCGCGCTTGGAACCTGTAATTTCCACATAATCGCCCGGTATATACATATACACATATATGATAATTGTAACCGATTTAAATTCGTAACGTTCGACAGACAGACAGTGTTTGATAGCCATCTGTATAAATACAACGAAATAATAACTTACCGCAATTTAAAAGAAAAAACAAATAAAAAGGAAATAAAAAAAGTTCCATATACATATATACATATACATATACAACATCAGGGTAGATATACATGCGCGATCTAATCAATTCGCAGACATATACAACCATCATACCGATCGGTCATTCTGTCACAAAATGAAATCCTTGGATGTATAAATTCAATTGTTTCTCAACAAAAAAAAAAAAAAAAAAATTTTTTTTATTTCTGTTTTTTTTTTTCTATCTATTTTTTTCAGAGATTGAAGAACAAAAAATAAGAATAAAAATAACAATAGCAGACGGAATTTTTTTAGTCTATAAAATCAACGATATGTGAACAACCGTTCTTGGAAAAAAAAAAAAAAAAAATCATCTGAATGAGCTGTGAGTGATTTTTGGAGTTGGCAAAATACCATTGAACAAAAGAGAAAAAAAGAACGTGAAATAAGAAACATCGATCAGATCCGATATAGTCAGATTCAGACGGATGATGTATCGACTTCGATCATAAGAATCGAAATCCGAGAATCATAAGACGGTATTATATTTTTGAGATGTATTAATAATATGAAAAAATGAATATATAATTCAAAATAAATTCGATGTATTTACAAAAAATTATATGAATCGAAATATATTTATAATTTTAATGTGTAATCCCGGTGTTTTTTATGTTCTCTTATATACCTATTGTTTATCTCTCTTTTTCTTTCTCTTTATATACTCGCTAACGATATATTATGAGAGCGGATATTGATTTTGGCATTAAAATTATATTCCAAAGAGAAAAGAAAAGACGAAAGAAAGAAAGAAAAAAAAAAAAACAATCTATTGTCATGTTACGGGTGATTGACTCTTCCGATTTTCCTTCAATCCCTTTCTCCCTATATACTACATCAATACGTTCCTTAATATTGGCGAATCGGTTCGTCTATTATTATAGTCCGAATTCTGCCGCGTCTCGTTACAGTTTCAACGGTTTACTCCTGCGTCGACGAAAGCTCGTTAAGCTTTGCAAAGCTCTCAGCTTTCCACTCGCCTAAAAGCTACCTAAGCGTAGACTGTTTAGATATATACATACATATGCAATGTATTAGTAAATATATATACATAATATATTATACCATAAATATACATAGGAAGATCCGATTCGAACCAATTTGCCGCGCCCAATATACGCAAATATATATATAATTAGTAAAATTATATTTTATGTTACGATTACGACGCGCATGCTAATCAACGACTGTACAGATATTTATATTGTTTTCAAAATACGTGGATAAAATATTGCTGTCGATAACAATTTTTCAATTGGCATTAATAACCGATATGTATATATACCTATATAATATATATGCGAAATTAGTAATGTTCTCTAACTTAATTAAAAATATTCAAAACTATAAAGTGAATTATTATTTGTACACAGGTATTATAGTTTAATGAAGAATAATTGTATAATATTATATTATACGTATACACGATACGCCTATGCGGCCTTCCTGATATCCATTAAATAAAAGTCGACCCTTGTTTCGTCCGAGAAAAATGAAAAAATAAGAAACATAAAATAATAAAAACAAAAAAAGATTTAATACATAAAAGGCATGACACGGACTAAAACCCGTTCACAGTTTTCTACGCCAATGCGCTTACTCCCGAGTATAAGATTCTACAGATTGATGCTCGAAATCACCTTCAACATATCAGCACTGCCTGGATTATTTATATGTATAGGGTATGTATACGTGTACATGAGTATATTTGTATATATATTTCTATATAAGTATATTGCATTTTCTACAATTTCACGAATCTAGAATCTGCAGTTTCCTAAACAATCTGAAAAACTTTAGTTGAAATTAAATTAATAAAAAAAATAAAAAAAAATTTACAACTATATAATTATACGTTACTGTATAAAATAATTTATTCAGTATCGAAATTCCCTGTATAGATATAAACGAATTAGCGATATAATTTCACGTTCACTGTATATATATATATATATATCTTTATGTACCTACCTATTTCATAAAGTCGGAAAATGAGGAGAAGGAGAAGGAGAAGAAGAATAAGGAGGAGGAAGAAGCAGCAGCAGCTTTGCGGGAGTAGATGAGAAGTAGAAGTGGATGGTTGGTGGTAGTAGTAGTCGAGCGAGAGCGAAGGAGGTCGTAGCATAGTATGTACAGAGTTGGTTCAAAGGTTACCCGCAGCCTGAACTGAGCTGTATATTAGAATTATCCAATCCTCAACATCTATATATATATATATATATATATATATATATATATATATATATATATATATATATATATATATATATATATATATCTACCGCTGCAGAAACGAAGCACATATAATGCACACTCACCGTCAAAACTTTACCCTTTAATCTCGTACCCCCTTAGACCGGATGGAAAACAAAGCTTATAGGTAGGTAAGGTACACAGAGATACCGCAGAAGACTGCAGAGTATAGGGATGAGGGAGGATTCAGTCTCGTAACTTGATACTACTTGACTAATAGTCTCGCTTTTCATATAAGTATGGTTATATATATTTATGAAAACGTGTGCAAAACTATATTTAAATATCGTAAATTCACGGTGTTAGGTACGTATACTATGTATACATACGTTCATTACATATTTTTCTTTCATTTTTTTTTACTCCGTGTTGTTTTTTTTTTTTTTTTTTTTTTTATCTCATCACTATCTCATTTGACGTGTCTTGCTCATTTTCAGCGTATATTTAATACATACATACATACATACATGTACGTATATGTATGTATACGATCGAATTAATAATTCCAAGCGGTCGCTGTGGAAGAGGGATTTAGTCGCTGCACGTTTCCCCGATTCACGAGAGTAGGTAGCTATAGATACCCATAGATAGGGTATGCGAGTGCGCAAAGTCTACACAGATATAATAGATGTATATAGTATATATAATATTGAAATATCGATATATATGTAGATATGTATGCATGTGTGTATATGTACCATGTAGGTCGTTCAAGAAGGCCGAAGCGAATCAAAGTTTTCCAATAATTCAACCGATTTTATCCATTCCGCAAACTGAAGCTTCAAATGGAAAATACAAAATAGAGACACACCCACGATCGGTATAATGGTATAATATATATAATCGCGCGGGGAATTTTGACCGTTCATTTAATAGTCCGTTATTAATTATCGTAGTGAGTAAGTCATTTTTATTTTTGTATTTAAATTTGAATTTGGGTATCGAAAAAGACAAAAAAAAAAAAAACAAAAAAAAGCGTAAGAAAAAAGGAAATTATACGGTAATAAAATATTATTGGTAGTATGTAACGATCGTTTAAAAATATGCGAATTAGTGTCTAAGCGACTAGGTTGTAAAGTCTTTGATGCCGGTCACCGTATACCTGGAACAGTGTTCGTTGCTAGGCCAAGTAATCCTAGACAGTCGCCATCTTGATTTGTATATCTGTATATATATATATATATATATGTGTGTGTGTGTATAAATACCTATATATATTTAAAATGTATGTATGTATGTATATGTATATATATCCACATGTTCAAGAAGTTTGAAAAATCTCTTTTACCGTCGTGGCGTCGTAGGGAGATAAAAATTTGAAGAAAAGAGAAGGAAAGGAAAGGAAAGAGAATATTCCCAAACTCCCGCGTTTATGAGATGGGAGGAATTATAGGAGAGCCCCTTTACTCCGTAGCTGTAATAAACAGAGAAAAAAAAAGAAAAAGAAAAAGAAAAAACGAGAGAGATGAGAAGCAAAGAAAAAAAAAATCAAAAAAAGGACTAAAAATAATCTAGCAACAAAATGAGGAAGAATAAAAATTCGTGGACAAATAGAAATATGGAGAAATAATTATAATGAGAAAATTTGATCCCTCGTTATTCTGAATAAGATCGTATATAATGATCGTACATATATACATTATAATACACACCTATAGCACGCATATACAGAGCTCGAGTAAAACTACTACATATTTGAATATACTATAGATGCATATACCATATGGATATATAACGCGGGAAATATAACAAACTGGTTTTATATATTATATTTATAGGAATTGCAGCACCACGTATTGTCGTATATATGTATATTATACGTCTGTCTCTTTAAGTAAATTGCATCTGTACCCATATACTATATATACTCGTATAAATCCTGTAGGTAAGTCTTATTACGCTTGATATATAGTATATATATAATAAATATCCTTATCCTCACATGTGTATTATGTGTTATATTATTATCAGCGAATATAATAATTCAACGTAAAAGAAAAAGGTAGAAACAGTTACACATAATAATAAATAATAAATAATAAATAAAAAATCGTAATTGTAACTGTGATTGTCAAAGATATCGAGTGTGCAAATTGCGTATGCACGGAATGCGGCTGCTAAATTTAGATTTTATCACCAGCTATATAATACATGTGTGTATATAATATATATATATATATATATGAATACATAGATATATGAATTTTATATATATTTATAATATGTTCATGCGTATGTACGCATTAATAAAATATTATTATATATAGGTAGGCGGGTTTTGTATTTCATCGTTTCTTATATACATATACACATACACATATATGATAATACATATATATACATATATATATAGATATATATATATACATTATACACCTATACGCAGGGATTATATACCCGAATAGAGGGAAAGAAAAGGAAAAGGAAAAGGAAAGAGGAAAGAGGGAACTGAACGTTTTGCCTCTAGGGTGGGAGGGTTGACGACCCTCATAGTTACGACTTAAGATATAACCAGGACGCAGGGAAAACGGTGCAGGGGAATAAGCGCGGTGAGATTCGTCGAAGGAGTGGTGTAAAATTCCGTATAGAACTTGAACCGACAAAAATTTTCTATTATAACGTACTGTATATATGTAATATAATCTATACGTAGTATATATATGGTGATTTTGGTTGAGCAGGAAATATTTTTAGGGTAAATTCCCCGTGAAAATTTAAAGCTAAATTTCCTTCACCGAAAATTGAAGAGATCAATAGTTTCCGAGTTAGAAAAGATGTTAATTAACCAAACCAAACCAAACGGAGAGCGTATAGGTCGCATAGCGAAGGCACCGCTGAACTTCGACTCACGGCCAGGCCTGCCTGTGTGCACCTATAAGTTCTGTGATTAGTTATAACTAAGATCTTTCGTAGCTCGGAAACCAAATTGGGCTCTCAAATTTTTGGTAAATGAAATTTAGTCTTAGAAATTCTGAAGTAATCTATGCTCGAAATATAGCTCACTCAATGAAAATCTGAAGCTTCAGAATGGATAAAATTTTCATGACATAATTCATCACGTGAAAATGATATATAATATTTTCAAGAAACTTTCTGTTTACGTTTATTAATATTTATTTTATACAGGTAGAATTGCAGTGTCTATAAATATATACTATAATACATCTATTGTGTGTATGGAGGTATAGTTTGCGGTCTGTTCTTTGATCGTATAGATATATTATCTTGAACTAAAAATAATATAATATATAGTTATATACGTTATACTACGCAATTCTTGTATGACCGGTTGTATCAGATTACATACAATAACCAATAATAACAAAAATGTAGAGTCCAACGATGTTAAGACTGCAAGGCCTTCCTTTCAACGAACGAACTCAACTGTTTTTTCTTCTCTCTCAAGTAAAGTTAACTTGCCAGTTCTCGGCTATACTCGACTCTACCTATATCTGTATAGTACGTATACATATGTATACATGTATATGTGTGTATTACATATTATATCCTATATACACAGTTTAGTATACACGAATATACCTATATTTTCACAAACCCGTGTATATGTGTATATGTGTCGTACATATAATACAAACGCGGGGCAAGAAACCGCGAGAGAGAGAAAAAGAGAGAGAGAGAGAGAGAGAGATACGTTAAACGTGGATATTATTCTACCGGGTGGTTTACGATATAATTACTAATTACTGAAAACCCGACTTATTCGATTTTCGAAGTGAATAAAAATATAGTAATATTATTCGAGTAGCTATATGTATAGGTATACGGTTAATTCTATATACTATGATGTAATATAATATACATACATTTCTTTCCTATATAATTAGATATATGTATGATACAAATCACTAAAGTTAATCACCTTGATCCCCTTTTCACATTATTATCTAAAGATATGCGCGTAGAAGTATTTACTTAACTATTTTATAAATATAATAAATATATTATATACTACATGACATACATGCACACTACACTGCAGGGTGGACATTCTTCAAATACTAATAAAAAAGAGAAAAAAATGAGCATAAGAAAGACTTCTAGAAATATTTTTAGTTACATATTATAACTTATATTATATTATGATATATTTAAATCTTTGACTAAAAATGAACTGCAACCGTTTTGCACTTATAAAGTTATATTGCAATATAGAGATATATATATATATATAAAATGAATAGATATTATTTCTCCATTTCCTAAAGAGTCTTTCTCAATTTTACACCCGGGTATATTAGATACCAACCTATAAACACATCCAACCGGCAAGTATATAAAATAAGCTTTCACACTGACGTAAATATATATATATACCTACATATGTATATAAATATATAAATATATAGGTATATGGATACACTAGGTATGTGGAAGGCAGGCGCGCGCCAGCCAGAGCTTAAGTCTTGCTTATAAATTAAAACGCATCATCTGAGCCAAAACCATCGACCTCTTTCACTACCATGCATTGCACGGTAGGATGTATGTATAATATATATTTATATATGTATGTATGTATGTATGTATGTATGTGTGTATACCTAGATTTTACATAATTTTATTTAAATATGATATATATATATATGGGGTGCAAAATATATTATGATACGTATAGGTGACTGCGGGCGTAGTATACATAGGTATAGTAGTAGATGCATAGATACGTGTATAGTGTGGATATAGGAGCGCGATTGAACGCCGAAAATAAAACGGAAATGCCTCTGACTGAGCGGGACTACTATATTCGAACAAAATAAAACGATTTTAAATTTCAAGCTTATAGTTAGATGGCGTGCTTGAGTGACTTGTATTATATATACTCGTACAGCTCACGTACAGTCACCGCGAATAATTTACATATAGCAAAATTATAGTATATATAATATATACACTTTTCATATCTATACAGTGAAATATATTTTGATAATATATTATTTATTTTTCGCGCTACTTTATATATTGTACATCAAAACCAGAAAAAAAAAAAACCATAAAAGAATAATGTATATGAGAATGATTTTGAAAATAGAAAAGATCGAATAAAATAAAGAAATAGCTGAGTATATATGGCATATGGGTAATACATATAAAGTATATATAGTATATATACTCGTGGGTGAAATACATCAACTTTATACTTGGATTTATATTTATTGCCACGTCATTAATCACACGGCGCACGAACAAAAATAAAACTTTAAAGATTTCGAGATCAATAGTACCTACCTATACATATAGCGTCGAGATAGGAAAGTAGCCTATACGTACTTTGCAGGTAAAGTAGTATACCCAATGTTAAAAATGGAATAAAATAAATGAGAAAGAATAAAAATCGGTACTATACAGCCATATCTAAAAGTCTCGTTTAATTTAATTATAAATTATATCTTCATACGATACGTATAATATGTACTACATAATGTAATATGTGCCGTAGTTACGCGACGTTAAAGCATCTGTATAGGTGCATACATCCCCTGGCCCCCTTGCGCCTGTATAGCACATCGTAGAAACTGAATACTTTATAGATCGATTAAGTAGATTCGAAATTGGAAATTCGGTTCATGGTATAAACGGTGAAATATGGTAGAGACGAAAATTTACCAAATTACGGATTTAACTGGGCCATCAAGTCAATTACACTTTAATTATGCGATCTCTCGACTGGAGGATTACAGGCATATAAATATACATAAAACTTACGGGGTTCTTTAATTCCGAAATAATTCTTTATAATCGTGGGAAATTATAGTTACTCGTTTATACGAATAATAATATCGTTAATATTCACGGTGCGAATAAAAGAAAACCGTATGTACATACATACATGCATACATACAAAGTACGTACCATGCGTAAATGTACGTACATCAGTTAAGTGCAGGAAAGTCCTGTGGGGTAAAGTTAGTTCGCCCTATTCTTTATCTAATACTTGCGTACAGGGGGTACATATATAGGTATGTATATATGCCGTCGTTAGGCCTTGTGAATTCATAAGACCCACACACATACATACATACATATATATATATATACATAAACCTTGGGGGTTTTTCTTTCTCTACCCTCAGAATTTTTTTTTTTCTCCTCTTTTTTTCTTCTCCCTTTTACCGTAGGTACAGCCTTCAGACCTTTTTAGTTTTTTCTTTCCTTTCTTTTTTTTTGTTTTGTAATTTTTTTTTTTTTGTGTTTTTGTTTTATTTTATTTATTTTTTTTTCAACCTAGGGAAGTGTTATGTGAAGAAGAATAAAGAAAAAAAAAAACATGTTCTGTTTCACGAGAAAATGAAGGTAATTCCGACAGGCAAAAAGCGGAGAATAAAATTAAAAAATAAAAATTAAGAGCCAAAGAAATTGGAACGGAATTATAAAATTGGCAATTTTGATATCGAACCGTTTCCTATATAAACGATAACCTTCATCCACCAGTATAGTATACAGTGCCTTGATATATTGATCTCTCTTTATCTTAAAGAAAAAGAAAAAAAATATATATATATATACATGAAGAGAAAGAGGGTAAAAAAAAAAGAGAAGAAAAAAAAAACTTTCTAGTCATCTATACTTCTACGTATATACATTAGGGTGATTCTTAATTCGGTCATATTCGAATTTCAATGCTTCCATGGGCCAGGACGTCTCCGAATATGTTAAAAAAAAAATGTAGTCAAAACCCCAGGTTCCTATCTGAATTCTAAGTACTGCCCCAAAGCCTTCGAACTTTCCCATTCAAATAACACACGATTTTTATTACTTCGGGGTTATTTTTGACTTCCTATCGCACTATCGTTTCGAATAATTTAAAACTCCGCACACTTTCTACCTACGGTAGTAGGTATCCGTGAAAAATTTACGGATTTTTAACGACAAGATTTTATTTATCACAATTTGGAGATGATAAATTTTTTTTGTTGGTGCACTATAGCATCGAAAATTATATCGTTGGTAATCTGTCGAATTTTCATGAAATGCCTACTACTCCAGGTAAGGAGTGTACCAAGTTTTAGATTTTTCGGAGCTATACTGCAATAGGAAGGAAATAAATTAAGCGCGAAATATCACATATCGTGTTTTATTCAAATTGGTAAATTCAAAGGTCTGGGGCGGGACTTAGAATTGAGATAGGAGCCTCAAGTTTTGGTTACATCCTTTTTAATGAAATTGGAAAATGATCGAATGAGGTCCACCCTGTACATACATTGGTCTAGATATATTATATTCATATGTATAATTAAAGACATCGATGGCGTGACTGACATGCGGTCGTAAGCGCCAAAAAGTTTTTCTTTTGCGGATATGCCCAAAAGATGTGATATTGCATGAAAAAGATTTTGCCACCAAAATGACGGAATTTTTTTTTTTTTTTTTTAGTGCTTACGACCTTGTGGCATTAGTTACGCGACATACTAAAGCACGCAACGCAATAATAACAATGTTTAAATAGAATTGAAATAATGGGATACCTATGGGCTTGATCTCTAATGTTATCAAGTGAGGGTTCGTAATATTCTCTTTGCCTTTACATTGATAGGTAAGCGAGAGTCTTGCCTTGCGATAGCTAGCATAAGCTCAACCCCCGACTGAACATCTACATATATATATATTGCTCAATCCCCTCCCCATTTCTCCTTACTCTACCACTCTTTGTCTCTCTTTCTCCCATATAACATTCCGCTTTTGCTTTTGAGTAAAACTTGGTCCAAATAACAACCCACGTCTAAAGGCTGTGCTCTCTGCAGCACGCGGTCTCCCTTTCGTCGACAACCAAACTCTACTACCCCAAGTCACCTTCAACTTTATCTGAATGAGCCATGAACCCATAAAAATTCTCCCTTCTCTTTTTTAGATTTTCCTTTTTTTTCGTCTTCTTCTTCTCCTTCTGCTTCTTTTATCTATTCGTTTTTGTTGAGAAGAATAAAATGTGGAAAAGAGATCAGAAGAAAAAAAAAAAAAAAAACCCCCATACGAAGAGAACTTCAAAGCATTTTTTTCATTTTTTTTTTTTATAAATTTCACGTAAACAAACAAAAAGAAAATCAATTTCCCTTTTCAATTTCCTTAAAGAGACTATTCTGCCTCTATGTACATTATACATAAATATATTATAATATAGAAATCCTTAAGTCTTATTTTTCTACTATTATAAGTATATGACAAAATTTGTTCGATAATTAAATAGCTAATTAACGAAAAAAATATTTAACTCCAGATTAGTAGTTAACAACTAGACTTATCTATGCGAATACACATTCTTTGATGGCGTTCACTCAATTGGCGTTGAATTGGATTAAATTTCAATGGACTACCAGCGAGCGAACGGTTTCGACAACGTCAGCGACTATATAGATATACATACCTATACCCCTTGCCCCTTTGCCCCCTTCTTTACCTTTTCCCTTTACGTTTCCCTTTGCCATTTTCATTTTCATTTTCATTTTCATTCCCATTCCTATTCCCATCCCCATTTCTCTTTGCATCACCTTTCATCTCACTTTACCTATAAACCTCTGCCCCCCATCTCCCATCCCCCATACTCGCGTCAGTTACTCGGTGAAAATCTTTTCAATGGCCTTCGGACCAAGTGTGCGTGTCTCTTATATGCGATACACTGAACATACACCGCGAAATTCGCTTTGAAAACTTCATACATAAGTCCTTTATATTTACGGGTTTCTATGGAAAAAAAAAAAAAAAAAAAAATTGATTTAAAGAAAAAAGAAAAAAAAAAAAACGGTTCATAAACTTTTTAGAACTTTTCGCACTTCTATATTGACGATTTTCTTTTATATCATCTTCTTATTTTACATATGTACTAAAAATTTTTACTTTAAAACATATAATAAATGTTGTCGATTATTTTTATTTTTTTCTACTGGAAGGGTGTATCATTAGCGAAATTTTTCTTTAATTTTAGATTTTCAGACAAATAATTTGGTATTTGGAAAAAAAATATTGATTGAAACATTCGAAAAGCCTATGTTATTCAAATGGGAAAAGTGAGAGGTCGTCGGCACGCCTCAATATTAAAATTAAGGGTTGAAAATATTGCGAATCTTTTTTTGTTATTTATTTATTTCTTTGGAACCCATTCATGTATTCGGAGCGAAAAAATTCGTCTATAACCAAAATAACTGTAAGTCCAATGTCCGTATATAGTATATATTCATGATTTTCATCGATAAAGTTTTGTCAAAAAACGAAGAAAAATTAAAAAAAAAAAAAAATAAAAACAGAAAAAAAAAGGTGGAAACAGGTGTGCTCTATTCCGATGTGATTATGAATTATCGAGTATTGATTGAGGGCTGCTTGTGTTGGCAGTGAGTTTCCCCTCGATTCATATACCGTTATACCGCATTACCCTCTCGCCCAAAAATCCTCCGTGTATAATATTTTCGCAATTCAATTCTCGGTAATAAATAAAACTAATATTATGAATGATTTTTTCCTTCTTTTTTTTTTTTTTATATAACATAGATTAAAAAAAAAAGAACCTTTTTGGTAATAATTTCAAACTCGGGGGTAAACAAGTCTGCAGGTTTATCATTTATCATCGTTATTTACTCGCGTCTAGTTGAAATTTCTATCGTTAACGGAATACGGGACTTTATAGTGGTGTGGGATCGATTGATCGGTTAGAATACGGGGTATCAATTGACAGCTGAATTTATCAGCTAGTAACATAGTGTGTATACACACTCTACCCCTTCTTATAAATAACCTAATCCCTGTATACGGGTAGGTGATACATACGTACCCAATGATTTTTTGTTCCTTTTTTATTTTTTTTTACAGATTTTATAGAAATTTTTATCAAAAGGGACGCTTTGTTCCCTCTCGTTAACGAAAATGTGCCTTCTCGCACCTTTGATCTAATTCACCTGTAACGTAGTCATAAAACGAGGGAGGATGTGAAAAGCAGAGCTTATTCACGTGCTTGAGAATTTTTTTATTTATTTTTGTTTCATATAATGATTTTTTCTTCTTTCTCTAATTCCGGTTTGACTATTTTTTTATTTTATTTTAATTACGCAGTGAAATTATTTCTATAATTGAAATTTAAGAGACTCACCTCTCCATGTGTGTCCCTGCGACCATCTGGGGTATTTTCTGGTAGAAAATAAAGTCTAAGGGAAGCTAGAGGCTGATTAGGACCCCGACTGTCAAGCCACAATAGCTGCAGCTCGCCGATGCTAACCAAGTCAGCGTCGTTCCAAAGTTTGGTAAGGAAAAAATTTCCTAAACGAAGAACACGACCACTACCGATTCGCACAGCTTTGTAGAACGTGTAAGGCCCGTGGCTAAAGCAGGCTCCTCCAAGGAGCTGAAATAAAACAACAGAAACAACAAAATTTATTTCATATTCTCTTTATTAAAATTTATAATTCATTGAAACGCGGAGATTAACGCGATTTTTAATATATCCGATGCATACAGGTTAATTCAGGTTGAACTTGCCAAATTCTCAGGGTGTACTGCTTGTGAAATTCTAAGACTAAATTTCCTTCACCAAAAATTCGAGAGCCCAATAGTTTCCGAGTTACATACGATCTTAGTTGACCAATCACAGAGCTTATAGGTGACACAGTCAGGGCTGGCCGTGAGCGGGAGTTGAGCGGTGCCCTGGGTATGTGATCTATACGCTCTGCGATCTGCGATCTTCCGTAGTTTGGAAACTATTTGTCCCTCGAATTTCCGGTAAAGGAAATTTAGTTTCAGATTTTCACGGGGAATCTACCCTAAAAATATTCCATTTTACGATTAAATATATTCATTTATTGAACTTTCCTTGCCCGGAGGTAATAGCCTTAGGTTCAATTTCATACGGATCATCAAACAATACTAATTGTGTGTGTTGCGGATGTTTTACCATAGCAAATCGTGTTTATTTTCAATTTTATTCGTAGTTAATAGATGTCGAGAAACGTGTAGAAAAAATATCAGATATACCTATACTGATACGAAATTCGAGTCATAAATATATTGTTCATTTGATCTTTGGTCCATTTATATTTCGAAAAATCAATACTGAGCTATGGGTGGATAAAAGCGAACCAATTAATTGGCGCGAGGTATACGAAGATGATATAGAGTTTTTATATTCAGAGAATCATTAGGCGCTACCGCGGTAAGATTATTGGGGATAATTAACGACGCTAAGATGACGGTGGTGGATATTTTGCGAGAGAAAATAAAACCTACCGAAAATTATCACCCCTGTTAAATAAAAAATTGAATTAAAAAATAAAAAAATGAATAAATAAAAAGGGAGAATAAATTATTTCCCTCCAAATTGACGTTTCCTATACACGAAGTACCCGGGAAACACAGGGCTGAAATAACACCGCAAATTTTACTGCGGTTTGTCATTTTAATTCAACGATTGATATTCATTCAATTTGAACCCATGCGTGTCAATATTACGTAATTCGTATGGTGAAATGATTTAGCGAAAATCGATCGAAACCAGCTATAATAGAAGCCTATGACTCAATTCGCTTCGTTGCTTTGAGAAGTAAAATAATTTTGAAACGATTAAGTATATGCATAGCGAATTGACTAAAAACTTAGAAATCTTTCATTTCCTTGAAACGGGAGAATAATTTTTTTTTTTTTTCTGTTCTTTTTTTCATTCCGGCGTCATGAACGATACACACATATATATACTTAAACTTATTATACCTATACAGTAGAATAACGTTTTTTCTCGATTATTTCTGCCAGCGCATTAACGTTTCAGAAAATGTGTAGTCCAGCTAAATTCCAGCTGATAAAAATGCGGCATGAAATTTTGATCAGATTAAATGATCCGGGAAAAAAAAAAAAAAATTTATATTTATGGCATAGCTACCTACTTCGCGCAATATACCAAATGGCCTTAGCAATTCCCGAAATAAGGAACTGCTGACGGAATAAATATAAATTAGATAGATAAAAAAAAAAAAAAAAAACTAGCGTATAAGATCCTTTGATCAAGAATTTCCGGCTATACTATATCACAGCTTAATGCCATACAGGTCTTAATAAATCACTTTTCCTATAATTAATTATCCACTTTCATATCTTGTATATTGGGGTTCCCATGAACCCCGGACGTCTCCAAATATATAAAATAAAAAACTTGACCAAAACCCCAGGTTTCCTATCTCAATTCTAAGTACCGGTTCAAAGCCTTAGAATTTTTTCATTTGAATAAAACACGATTTGTGATATTTCGCGGTTAATTTATATTCTTCCTATCGCAGTATAGCTCCGAAAAATCTGAAACTTGGTACACTCGTTACCTGTAGTAGTATCTATTTCATGAAAATTCGACAGATTACCAACGATATGATTTTCGACGCTATAGCGCACGAAAAAAAAATAAATAAATAAATAAATAAAAAAAATTTATCATCTCGAAATTGTGATAAATAAAATTTTCTTGTTAAAAATCTGTAAATTCTTCTTGGGAAACGTTCTGGCCCATGGTAGCATTGAAATTCGAATATGACCGAATCAAAGACCACCCTAATATGTACCATTATATATATATATACAATACCTATACAAGTGTAATTATTAATTACCTGCACTATTCAGATTTCGAAATACTTTATATAATAGAAAACTTATACTACGTGTGGTGAGTTTTTTTTTTTTTTTTTTTTCCTTTTTAAAAAAAGCCCTGAAGTGATATAATATAATTGACACGAAGCTGTATGATACCATACGCAGATACATTATACATCCAATGTTTAAAGTGTTATGTAACAAATATCGAAATATATTTATATCAAAATAAATTTTTTATTAATTACAGGTTTTGTTTTTTCAATTTACCTCACATATATGTATAATAGATTTAGTTTGGATGTATATGTATAATAATAACAACAATAATAATAATAATAATAATAATAATACATAGCCACTAGCTCGCGCCGAATTCAATGAACGAAGTGAAATATAATTGATTGGTTTTTCTGTGTCGGTGAAATATGTATACATAAACCATACATATATATATATATATATAGGTATAATATAAGTATAGGATATTGCGTTGAAACAAAGCGTGACTCGCAAAAGGAAAGTTTATTGTATCGTGTCAGAAACACAAGTTTAACAAGACGAAGTATAAGTGTATATGGGGCATTCTATGCCAACTCGACCTGGGTCTGTATCCTCGACCCCTTGGATTTGATCCGTAATTATTTATATGGTTGTTCTATCTTTTGAAAGCATGTTGAATTGTTTTTTTTTTTCAGATTTTTATTATTAAATTTGTTCAAATCGATAAAATAAAATCAATGCCCCATATACTAGAGAAGGAAAGTATATATATATAAATTCGGTAAATTATTATTCATAGCATTACCCCGAGCTCGTAAATAATGATAATGATAATATAAAAATAAATCTAAAAATAAAAAATAAATAAAATAAAGAATTCATCACTAATAAATACCTAGACGCACGTATGATATTGCATGCTGCACTTATTATCTATTTAGAGATAACTTATATTGTATGATAATCGATCTCGTAATGGATATGTATATACATCCATACCTAAGTTATAATTATCATATGAAAAATTGAACACTATCTAGCTGCTTAGATATTGTTACATAACAAATTATCCTCTTTCTTATGAACAACCGATAATCAATGAATCGATGAAATTAATTTCAATCTTGTATACCTATACTATACGTATAACACATCTGTATATAGGTATATCTGGTATAAATGACTCATTTATATTGTTAGGTAATCGAAGAAAATTATGTAATTCTTTAATAATTCATTTTCACACTATATTATATATATGATTATTATATATATATATATATATTTATAGTCACTTGAAGGGTTGAAAATTTGATAAAAAAAAAAGACTATATATATAGACGAAGGGGTAATGCAACGTGTGTGCATTGTATGTATATGTATGAGGAATAAATTGAGAGAATGACAATTGAATACCGGTTCTAAGCGCTCGTTGCTCGTTGCTCGTTGCTCGTTGGTTCTCTCGTAAGTGTGTTGCATTGATTTTTAAGTGGCTGTATCTGTCTAGGAACTGGAATGGTATATGGTATGGTATGGCATGGCATGGCATGAAACGAAGAGAAGAGAAGAGAAGAGAGAGAAGAGAGAGAGATAGGGTCTTGGTGGTAGTCAGCCTGCTACACAGGGTTTCCTCTTCAGTCAGTTTAAATACAGATAGAAACACGCCTCCGGACTCTAAGAGGAGATTTTCGTCGTTTTACGATTCGACAAGATGGTAGAAATTACAGTTTTATATTCCTCCACCTCGTCGACCTACTATTCTAGACTCATTATCCAACGAACTTGATGTAGGTGTTTTTCCATCGAAGAGAATATTCTAAAAAACGAATTTCCCTTCGAGGTATCCGAGAGTATTTTCATCTTGGATAAACGAAAAAGCGAATAAATAAACAAATTAACAAAAAACAAAACAAAAAAATTCATTTTTTTTCTTCAATTTTTCTGTCATACGTTTTTTTTTTTATTTTTTTCTCAACATTTTTCATGACCTGCCCTTCGTTAATCTAAATGAGAACGATACCCTCTAAGTAAAGTTCATTCTTAAAAATATTTTTTCCGAGATGATTTATCGCCATAGTATGTCTATAGGTGAAGTTAGACAAATTTTTTTTTTTTTTTTTTTTTGTTACAAGTTTATCTGGTTATTAAAAAGTTGCGTCAACGTGTATTTCCAGCTATTAAATTAGTCATAGAAACGAGTTTTACTCTGTATTTATAATAGTAATCGAATATAATGGGTTGTAAGGCATAATATAGGTATACATGTCGATTGTTCGTGAGAATCTGAAACAGCTATAGTCGTATGAAATGAGATGCGATGTTACGATTTGATATCAAAATACCGCATTAACCTAATGCGAGAATAAATTGATGAAATAAATTTATTTATCAGTTATAAATAATATGATAAGAATTAATTAAAAGTATAATCAAATTTATTACGATCAGAGAAAATTTGATACGACCTCCTCGTTTTCTCAACGGACTGTACACCACGCCAAGTCTGCTTTGCAACGAGTTTGCAATTTCTTCTTATGCTTTATTTACCCTTCGATTTAAAATTCAACAGAATTTCAAATACCATTTGAACAATATATTATTATTACTTATATATATATTTTCTTGAAGATTATTATTATTTTTATTTTTTTTTTTTTTTCATTTATGAAATTTATTTTATTATTACCATATCATCGAGTCTGAGCCCAGTTAAATAAAAATAAAAAAATAAAAAAATAAAAAAAAGCAGATAATAATCATTGGCGAATAATTAAAATTCATTGTTTTATATATACGACGTATTTTAAACTACGTAGTTGTAAATACATCGTGGTTATATAATTAAATCAATAAATTATATATTTATATGCATTAGTCGTGCGATGAGAACCACTGGCATAACTATTTCCAATGTTTTAAGGGTACAGTCGAGGCTAAAATTTTTTTTTTACAACGTACCGCATTATAGTATTTATAGCGTTAATCTCATTTTACCACAGCTGTTTGAGTTCTATTGCAATGTCGCTAACGTTACACTCTGCTAACCCAATGACGTAATTATGATTTAGAATTATTGCAAAGTTGTGTAAATATACGTGCATTGTTAAATTTATATTACACTTCAGTGTATGTAGGGTAAAACCAGTAGAGATGTACCAGCGGGTGAGATTAATCTCGCATCTCCTCCGTTATTCAACAATATCCAGGAGAGCCTATAGCCGGTACTAAGAATAACTTATAATTATAATTCATATTTATTGCTATCATTTTTCCCCGAAATATTAGTTATACACGAAGATCTATTTTTTCCGTAATATATTTTACGTGAATAAATAAACTGAATGGATAAAAAAGAAAAAAAAAAGAAACGAAACGAAGAAATAATAGAAGGGAAACGACTGTATACACCAGAAGTGAATTATTATTATTATTATTATTATTATTATTATTATTATTATTATTATTATTATTATTATTATTATTATTATTATTATTATTATTATTATTATTATTATCAAATTTTCTAAAGCAAATCGAATGAAATTATAATTTTTTTTCCCCATTTTCATTACTTGCATTAAATTACAATTTATTATCTTATATATATATATATACTCTTCGCATGATTCGCAATACTGGAATTCTACCTATAGATATGTATAATGTATATATGTATGTATGTATGTACTAGCTACTCCTACACCCCTGAGAGGTCGCCAACGAAAAGAAAGATAACGAAGGAAAGAAAGAAATAAAGAAGAAAAGAGAAAGAGAGAGATATGCTCGCGCATATATGGTTACCACAGACGCGTACTCTCCGTCTCTATATACCTCTGTGTAGGTATAAATATATATAAGTTTGTGGATACCTCTTCTCCCTTTTTGTGCTTATATATATATATATATATACATACATATGAAGTATATATTCCCGCAGTATATCTCTGTTTCACTTTCCAATATATTATTTTCTCTTTCGCTCTTTCTTTTATTTTTCTTTCTTTCTTTCTTTCTCAGCAAGGCAACATCGTATGTGTTTGGATATATATCTATATACTATATATATATACATATATATATCACGTACATGCATGTGTACATTAAATATATATATACATACATGCATACAGGTATACGATAGTATACTTCGTCCTTGTCGCTCGCGTTGCACGTGGGCTGCACGAGCTCCAAGGATAATAGTGTGTGACGAGCGGGCGCGCGTGTGTGTGTGTGTGTGTGTGTGTGTTTAGAAGCTATATTGAGGAGGGGCCGCCCCTCAGCTGAACGCGAACGTATAGTAGCAGTATGTATATATAGTATACATATAACATAAACCTACTACATGGAATTTGACTCAGGTAGAATAGATACACTTGACTCGTAAGCGCAAACACCTTACGAAGTATTTAAACTCGTTTTTCATATTTTATCTCGTTTAATTTAAGTAGTAGTATATCAATTTCAGTTATTTTACTTCATTGCGTGTGATTTTGTAATTTTTAAATGAAAAAAAAAATAAATAAAAGAAAAAAAAAAAACATCTCATACATAATCAACGAATTGCAAAAATTGTACCTGAGTTGAATTTTTTTTTTCTCTTTCTTTCTTTCTCTCTTTTCTTTGTTATTCAGAAATTTATCGATAAAAAATAATACGCAGCAATATTTTTCTAACGTTATCGATGGAATATTTGTTTATTATTTTCTTTTTTTTTTCAAGTTTTTTTTTTTTCCCTAAATTAACTAACGGTTACAGTTACAATACATTCACTAATCATATTATACACTTTAACGTAATTATGAAAACCCTGCGTGTTAATTATATGTACATAAACGAGGGTATTTACACTAACGTTCGCGGGGTTATATTTATTTAATATAAATGTATTATATATATACCATAGTGCGGCGTGTATCATATATACATATATACCTATATATAATAGATATATACCCTGTCTCAACCGTGGTATAAACTCATCCAAAAACTTTCTAACGCAATGTATAAATTTTAATCGAATAACAAAGTTTTTATCCGTGAGTAGAATATTTTCTTATACTTAAACATCTGCAGATATATACAAATTTAATATATATATATATATATATATATATATATATATATATATATATATATATATACTCTGATCGTATATATTATAAGAATTAGTCAGACGTTCGCGGTTTACAGTTTTGGGTTTTTTCAGTATATTATTGAATTTTTTTCCACCGTCACTCCCGTCGTGACAAAGATGATTAATCACTGCGTCTATCGTACGTCAATAAAGTTCCGCCAGAAATCTGACCGATATATTATTTCTGATTCTTTTTAATTAAGAAGAGAAAAAAATAAATAAATAATAATAATAATAACAATAATAAAATAAAATAGTATAATAATTATATTCTTAACTCTGTCGTATCCGATTGCAGACGGAGTTTCGGTGTTTTGTTTGATAGTAGGTGTATAACATCGAGTACGAACAGCCAATATACATATAGTTATAGTACATATACCTACGTCACGTTATAGTAATTTATCATTCAATACTTTCTGCCAAGTAAAGTACCTATTATTTGATTCTTTAATATCTCTCACTCAACTGTAACTTCAAAAATTAATCTGTGTATATAGATAAAATGTCTATTTCTACAATAAATTGATATTTTTATTGATAATATTATTATTATTATTCTGTCAAATTGAAATAATAAATAGTCATTAAATTTTACCAACTACCTCTGACGGCATGACTAATTGTCAGTTCGACTAATTCATGAATACTTATTCTCGTCTTGTTTGAAAAAGTAAAGATGAAAAAGAAGAAAAAAAAAAAAAGAAAAAAATACGAAGAAAAAGAAAAAAGAAAAAAGAAATTCGTTCTGCAACGAATGGAGTTTGAGGAATGAAAATAATAATTAAATCAACGTTCTAATTAGAGCGTTCTGTTTTACCGAGAGAGCAGCGCGTAAGGAGTGGTAGTGGTAGTGGTAGTCGTAGTGGGAGGGAAATTCTCTCGTATCACTGCGTGAATCTCCGCTCTTATTATTATACTATTTCCCGGCGATAGATTCACGTACGGTTTATTGCGCACGCCTCGTAGCTCGTATACAATATATTATAACATAGATATATATATATATATATATTATACACGCATCTATGTATACATATAGATATTTATTTATAATACAGTCGATTTTATTTTCACGGATAACACAACATGTTTTCCTACTACCAGTTTGCGACCTCTGAGCCATCAACCCCGCTGAGACTTTACTTGCAGCACACACGTTCGCTAACGCAGAGAAAGAGAGAGAGAGAGAGAGAGAGAGAGAGAGAGAGAGAGAGAGTAGAAGCTGGACCGTATAGAATGTATACATATAACACAACTGCAGCAGATACGCCGACCGCGAGTCATTATTATACAGCTGCAGAATAATTGGAATTTTTTTTTTTCTCTTCCTTTTTTATTTTCATTATTTTATTTTATTTTTTTTCGTTATTTGAACTTTAACTGATTTCATGTTTTTTGTTTTTTTTTTTTTTTTTTTTCTTTTTCTTTTTAATACCAGTATAAATAGCTTTAAGGATGAATTTCTAAACTTTTATGTAACAGATTGACGATTACTTATTTTCGAAAATAAAACTATACCCTCATTTATATAACGGATAATAATATTCTACTTTTAACGAGAATAAGTAACCTCAAGTATAATAGCGCATTAGTATAAGAATAATTAATGAAATGATAGCAATGCACTTTATATGACCGGTACGAATTAACATGCAGCTGCTACTGCTGCTGCTGCTGCTACTGGGATTATATACATACACAATCATACACGAGCGTATATTTCTACTATACGATGAAAATCCCCGAATAAACGAACCCCTTTATACATATGTAACATAGGCGTGGTATATTCATGGTGGGATATATATAGATACACATACTAATACTAATACTACTACTACTATGCTATACTACGGCTGAAAAGATCAATGCGATAACGGTGTAAATTTTCAATTCTGATTATATTATATGGTGTATTTTCGACCGCGCTGAATTCTTTATTACCTATGTTAGTATTAAGTATGCATATATGTATATATGTATATATGAATATTATCTCTATTTCCCATGTGTCTGTGGGTGTGTTTATGTGACTCTTGACCATGATGTGTAGATATATACATTCTCTATCGCAGTGTACACATACCTAGTCCGTTGACATATGTAGATAGTTATTAAAACATATATGTATTATCATAGTAATTTTGAGTACAAAAAATACTATATTATATTATATTATTAGTATATTTTAATGAATTTGAAAAAATAAAAATAAAAATTTCGGACTGGTACATAACATTATACGTCGTTCACATGTAGGTGTATGTATATAGTTATTATTATACATATAGGTTATATACTTTTTCGCTCCGGAGATCAATATCAAGATTTACCTATTCTGCGCCACCAGAGCTCACTGAGACTTTATATAGATAATTTATAAAGTAAGATAATACTTTTCGAATTAGTTTTTATAGTAGTAGATTGTATTCAGGTATGTAACTACATACGAACGTAGTACCTACATGCGATAACACGATATATTATTACTTATAATAATAAACACCTATATACATATATTATAGTTTCAGGTAGGATTATACAGAGTGTTTCGTATTCATAGGGTAGATTCCTTGCGATATTCTAAGACTAAATTTCCTTTACCAAAAATTTGAGATCTCGATAGTTTCCGAGTTACGAAAAAGACCGTAGTTAACCAATCACAGAACTTATAGGATGTACACAGAGAAGGCTCGCCATGAGCGGAAGTTGCGCGGTGCCCTGTCTATGTGACCTATACGATCTGCGATTGGTGAACTAAGATCTTACGTAGCTCGGAAACTATCGGTCCCTCGAATTTTCGGTAAAGGATATTTAGTCTTAAATTTTTACGGGGAGTCTACTTTCAAAATATGATTCGCTCAACTTGAATGACACTGTATTAAATCTGTTATGATAAAAGATGAGATCATAAATTTATATTATAATATATAATACTTATGTAATATATAAGTAGGTGTGTAGGTATAGATAAGTATATTCTAAAAAAAAAAGAAGAAGAAAAGAACAAAGAAAGATTCACGATATTTGTAACCTCTAACCTCTGAGGCTTGAAGATCGCGAATAAATGTTTGTGTAATTAAATTAAAATTGCCTACTTTTATAATACAACTATAGTTTGAAGTATAATTTAATTATACAACTTTTCATGTATTGATTATAACTTTCTCGAATGTATTTATTATTGAGGAACAAAAAAATTGCTCAATTATTTATTAAACAACTTTTTCATTTGTCTATGTTCATAAATATATATATATATATATAGACCTATCTTCCAATACCTATACTATAATGATTGAGCTTTTTCCGCCATCGTATTTACCCCTATATTTCAGCAGCCGCCCGCGTACCTCCGAGGCAATAAACCCACCCTTCTCTCTTTCCCTCTATTTCTATTCCTCCATTTTTCCTCTTCCTCTTTCTCTTTATCTTTATCTTTCTCTTTCTTTTTCTCTGTCTCTTTCACTTTCTCCCTCGTCGTTCTGGAGGCTATGCCAGCGGAGGCAGGCGCTGCAGAAATTGCCTTTGAACACGTTTGCGTTGCGTCGAGTTTAAAAGAGAAAAAAATAAAAAGAAACGTTGAAAATAAAACGAAATAAAAGAAAATAATAAAAATAACGAACATGAGACAAAAATCTACGTAGATATGTTCTACATAAGTATATAGGTGTATATATATATACATATATTATATATAATACAAAATTAGGAACGAGATATTCCGTCAGTATATATATATATATATGTAATATATAAATAATGAGCGCAATCAATATCAGATATGTGCGCCAATTTGATGTAAGATAAAAGTTCGCCTTCGTCCTTGAATCGACTATATGCATATATAATGTATTATACCACTCGCGTATTAGTGTAGATATATTAGCGAGAATAATTATGATACATGTATACATAGACCTAGAAAAAATAACGACTGCAGTAATAATGATAATAAAAAAAAGAGAGAAAAGAAAAAAAAAAAAAAAAAAGAAGAAAACGTTATTTCACACCACTCTATAATTAATTACATGTATATTATCAGTATTTACGCGTTATAACAATACACGTAGTTTACATAAAGTGTAACATACGCGCAGCCGCGCACCCGCTTGTATACATATGTACACACATGGTCAAAATCAGAAACGAACAAACGAACGAACTAACCAACTAACTCTCGTCAGCCATGCGGTGGGAATGTGAATTTAGCATACATACGTTTAGATTCCATCTTTCCTCTATTGCAGAGGGTTTCGAGTAACTCCCACACAGTCGAGACTGAGATTTCTGTCTTTTTCCCTCACGCCGTGTTTCATACCATGCTTCTATCCTATCCTATCCTATAATACAGATATAATACCATGCTACATTCTATCTTGTTCTATCTCATTCTATCCTGTATTATATTATATATGTATATACTCGCATATGAGCCGTACTCGGAGCGTAGAGCGGACTCGGAGCTACATATATACGATATACTATATATCTATATATACCTATATACAGATACCTTGTCGACCAAGAGAACCGAGCTGAACCATCGCGTCGCGTCGATCTGTTGTTTCTCGTTTTTTCTTTTCTTTTTTTTTTTTTTTTTTTTTTCCTCTTCAGTCAGCGAGTAAATAATATATTATAAAAGAGAATATATAGTATACCTAAATCTTCACATACATATTATAGGTATATAAGAGTATTGTTTTCGGTAAGTTAACAAATAAATATTATATATAAATAAAAATAAGAGAAATATTTCCATTGCTATATTTGATTTCCTCTTATTTTACTGTGAGTTATATAAATTTATGAAGATGAAAATATAATTCTCATAAAATAAAGTTTTTTTTCTTCTTCTTTCTTTCTTTCTTTCTTTCGTTATAACCCCGGCATAACATTCCTATCATACGTGTGCGGAACGATTTTTATCATATTTAAAATAAATCAAACACGCGTTAGCTATGACTTTACATAATTATATAAAATCGCATCATTAATAATTATAAATAATGAGTAAAAGATTTTCATCGAGTAGTGTGTGTATATTATATACATAATTACATATAAATGAATAATTAAATACATTTTCTTGACCTAAATAAAAAAAAAAAAATTATTTAATTCAAATCGCGGGGAAAGTGTCACATAATATATATATATATATATCTATAGAGCAGCAAGGCAAGAAACTCGTTGCATCATCCATAATATGCTGCTCAGCTATTTACGGATTGAGTAGGAATTCGCTGGTTGTAAAATATTGTTGATTGGTAAAACAACATAGCATTTACCTATATTAATAATATCAATAACAATAGAACTAACAACGATGATGATGAAATATTAAATAATGATTTTTTCAATAGTTACATAAATGTTCATAAAAGAATTTATTATTTTTCAAATTTTGAATACGCACGTATAGTATAGTATAGTATAGTATAGTATAGTATAGTATAGTATAGTATAGTATAGTATAATATAGTCAAAGTTACGTGATTCTACCGGTAATTTTCATCCCATCCAATCCAATCCAATCCCCTCCTCAGTCGCGAAGAGAGCGCAAGGCGCGGATTAAATTATTTGGTTAATTGTAAGAAGGTGCGTGGTGCAATTCTGCTACAGTTATACTACCAAGTTTAAATCCCCCCCTCCTCGCGGTAACATTCATTCAGGAGTAATAGATTTGAATTTCATGTGCGATGTTCAAAGGAAGATAAAAATAATGCCACGTTTCAAATATATATATAGGTATATATATGGTATATTTGAACAAATTATTAAAGCAATAAAATTATAACGTACCGGAATTATAATCTATTGTTTAAACGATGATTCAATTGACTTATACAAATGAAATTCAAACCTGTATGTGTAATATAATTATAATTATAATGTGTATAGTATATATACGCAGAGAGATCTCTGAACACACAGTACGTATATATATATTACGTAATAACTGTTTCTTCAACTTGTCTCAAATTCAATTCTTTATAACTCGCATGACATATATTATCGCATAATATACTATTTCTCATTTGTCAAATCATATTACACCTCATCATACGTATTATATTCTTTCAATAATTAATTAATTATTTCATCAATTGATAACAATATATACATTATATACTATATATGCAACTATATTAATTCTCATAGCGTTGATTGGCTATAATTTTTTCACATACATTTTACATACACACACACATAAACAAGCAAACACAGACAAGATAAAGAGAGAAACAAGAAAGAGGAAAAAAATGGTTCAAAACAAAAAAAAAAAACTATTCATACAGTAGATATATCTACTTTTTATCTACGTAGATGAATCCGAGAACCGATGCACCTTGCTTAAAAAGCTCCCCGCCCCGCCCATCATCTCCCTGCCGTCCCCCCTCTGCCCCGGCAACGCTACGGTCTTTTTTTACAACTTAAAGAGCGACCCACTGGTCTCTTCAGTACTGACTGCTGACAGTCCTAAGCCATCCCCACTACACAGGTTGCTGTTGCTGCCTTCCTTACCAATAGCCAACGTGTAATTTAAATGCCACCGTATCAGAGTCAGTCAGCCTCGCGATAAACAGACTACTGTATCTTGACGATCTGATTGAATGGATTTATTAACAGTTTACTGAATAATAATACTACGTGATTTTTATTATAGTACCTTATAGTATACGTACGTTTGTAATGAGTATAATATGTATGTGTGGGGGTATGTATGTTTTTACTGCGGTCCAATGCTACGTATATATGTACATACATATTATATACACAAGAGAGGAAATCAATATTTAGCGAATTGGTTTGTTTATAATAGAGTGGAATAAGTATGAGTGTGGGTTTTCATCGAGTTTTCATGAGAATAGTTTTTCAACGTTTAGCGGTTCATTCTTCTCCTGTTTTTTTTTTTTTTACATATACTATATATGTGAATATAAATATAATTCCGTCGCGGGGTTTCGACGGTAGATAAAACTTTTGTTAAATGTATTAAGGTCGTTTAATTATTGATAAATATAACGTCAAGTTATTACAGAGGGATTAATTTCCCTTTTAAGAAATTCATTTCATAACTTTCATTTGAATCGCGGTCAGAGCAACTTTCTTACCAGACTGTATTCATGACTAATTTTATCTATTAAAGTTTTACCATTTATCGTACAGCTAGAGACAAAAATAATATCCGTTATTATTAAAACTTCTCGTATATATATATATATATATTTTTTTTCCTTCATTTTTTTCTCCCCCTACATTTTTTCTTCAGTATCTTTTATTTCTCATTTTCTCTTTCTTTTTATTTTTATCTTTATTCATATATATATATATATATATAATATTTTCGTTCTCATTTTACAAATATTTTACTTATTTTCAAGGTTAACAATTGAATTTATTTTTAATCTAAATATAACTACTCGCCTTATATACTTCGAGCGCGCGGGCAGTAGCGGAACTAAATTGAATCACTGGTATAATACATTATGTATACTATATAGGTATAGATATCACCGTAGTTTTATTTCATATTATTATTCATTACCACGTACTATACGAAGAAGCGAGATACGAATCTACTTCTCAATAAATAAAATGAGAAAAAAAAAAAAAAGAAGAAGAAGAAGAAGAACAGAGGCTCAGACTAATATAACAAAATTACTCATCGTTGAGAATCATTTCAACAAGAAAATAAGATAAAATAAAATCAATAAAAAATAGTCATCGATACTGTTTGATTTTAATAACGATCTATGAATATTCAGACCTCTCTTGTTTTTGCCTAGTTACATTATTTGTGTTATAACGCTGTACCCGGTATCGGTAATTGTTATATACTATACGACAATAACTATAATGTAGATTTAAATACATTATCGTTGTCACGGGTCAACGAACACATTCATACCCATAGCTATACTACGAAGAAACATAGAAACAGAAGAATTAATAGAAAAAAAAAAAAGAAAAACGAATAACCAGTTTTCAAACGTTTTCAAATCAGAGTTATCTATTCTAAGTTGTACACAGTAGAGCCTGGGACGATGAAAATGAAAAATGAAAAATGAAAAATGAAAAAGGTAAAAGTAAAACGAATAATAAGATGAAAAGTAAAAAAGAAAAGTGTCAGGTCTCGTTTAAACCAACGAATGAAGGCAATGTTAAATCGGGTTAAGGCACTGCTATAAATACTTGACGATCCGAGAGAGCGAGAGAGAGAGAGAGATCAGAGAGGTAACCAGTTTGTATAATAATATCGTTCGTTGAGGAGGTACACAATGGTATGGATGCCAGATGTCTTGCTAGAGACGATTCACCAGTTCCACCGCGTATACTTATATATACAGTGTTATCAATTAATTTTAAAGCCAATAATTTTACCAATTTGCATACCCAAATACATATGCGAATCAATTTTTATCCCACACCCCATATACATGCCTAATATAATGCCAATTAAGAATTTTTTTTGTTTATTTTTTTTTTTTCTAATCACGGAAATAAAATACGATTATTATTATTATTATTATTATTATTATATGTGAAAAATCGAGCTAAAACTCACCTCGATTTTATCCATTTTTAGGGTTGTATGTGTCATCCACTACTTTCACATTCATCTAAATTATAATATTTCTTTTAACACATGTAATTCATTTATTTGTTAATTAATATATTTGTTTGTTTATATCTATCTATGGTGCGTGTTTATGCCTCTATATATTACACGTTTTAATACACCGTTTACACGTGTGTTGGTTTTTGTATTTGTGTATTAGATATAGGTTTGACGCGCGCGGACCAGCGACTCACGGTGCGGCGCACGCCGCTGTCCCATCAAGACTACTTTGTATTTACTCTAATTATGTGACGTCACGGATACACTTTCCCCCACTATCACTACCCGGCCACTCGGTTCTCGACTTAAAACAGCTCGGTACGCGCAGGCAACATGGCCGCTGCGTACAACCATCACTCTCGCTCGCTACACACCGGCTAGACGTACTCAGGGGCTCATGGTGCGTTGAGTTATCCACGAGCTGTCACAACGAACGAACGAACGGCACATTAAAGTCGAAGCAATCTCTATTCGTCGTCTTTACTTGCTGCGGATCAAGTTTATTCAGGTTTTGATTAGTTTTAAAGAAGAAAGAACGGTGCAGTGTGTCTCTCATTACCACCCGAGGTCCTGTTTTTAAACAATCAGTTATATACATACATATACGTGTGAATCTCGGAGCTTCCTAACTTCGCCGTAGACTGTAAGTCCGAATGCGAAATGTACACGTGACATTCGGCTTGGCCAGTCGAGGTCGGGCTCTCGTATGTGTACGTTGTTGTTTACGTCCCGTGATTCGAGCTTCGGGATAGTAGACACGTGGTTCTTTTATTTTTGTTTTTATTTTTATTTTGGTCACTTCAAAGTGTGAAACACTTTCATACCGGTAAGTGGTAAGAGACGATGGAAGACTATTCTTACTATTTATCGTAAATATAATCGAGTTTCGGTACAATCCACGACTCTTTTTACTTTATACTTTATTACACTTTTAGTTCTAACCTCGTTGATGTCGACTTTACCTAACTTGTGGCTAATTCATAAATGCTTGGTGATTATCATTCGGTATTCCATAGTCGTTTGGATGATACTATTCATTCATAACTTCGTATTATCAAATTGAATTTTCATTTATAAACAAACATTGACATTGTTATAATTAAGTTTAGAAATTGCTGTTTCAATTCTACAATATTTACGGAGCGTATACTCAGTTCGTGATAATTGCTTGGGAACGGTATTTATTACCGTATACTTACCTAATTGTTTCAACCTGTATTACGATATACCAACGACGGAGAAAAATATACCTACCCCAGAGAAATTAAATGTAATTATATACTCTGCGTATAATTTAGCTTTAATCATTGTTCTTCAACAGCCGAGGGAGATTTTAATAAGTAAACTTCGGAACTTCGACACGCTGTATATTCCCACTTCAGTTTCGATCTCACTAAAATATCAATAAAATATTAACGTATGGTAGGTATATATCGCAGTATAAGTTGCATTTCATTCTGTTTTTAGAAAAGTATAAACCGAAAAGAAGAATTAACTTTAACATTGTATGATAAACTTGCACCGTATTATTATGTAAACAAAAAATAAAGAACCCATATTTATTTTCCAATTAAATGTTTATCTGTTTATTTTTCACCTTACACTAATTTCAAGAAAGTTGAAACGTTTTATCGCCTCTTGTTATTTGAGGGTAATTTAAGGTGATGAAGTTCTCTCGCGGAAGAATCGAGAGATAATCTTACGAGGTGATTAGTTTTTATGCATAATGATTTTGGTTATATTTTCGCGGTGGCGCAGCGCTGGATACGCTACATTGACGTAAAACTCGAACCTGGTAGTTAACTTCGTTGTGTACATACGTATCTGCGGTAGGTATCTCGAATCCCTACTTTGCAGTTCCTCCCACAACAACGTTTTATGGATGTAGCAGGTTTTTTATTTCATTCTTTTTTTGAAAAAAAAATCAAAAATATTTTCGAAAAAACTTCTTTCGCCAAAAAGTAACGAAATATTTTATTCAGGGTTGGAAAAATTCAAATTTAGAAAAAACATGACCGTGGAAATCTTTTTGTCTTTTATTTTCATGTTTGAATCTAATTCGTCCCGCTTTTTTGAGTATCCTATATTTGAAACAAATTATGGTCAAGAATATAGGAGATTTGATTTTTTTTTTAATCTGTATGGACTTTTTTTTATCACTATAAAATCGAAAAACGTTTAACATATCAAAAATTTTCGACTACATATTATTCTTTCGGTTACTCCGACCTCTGATGGTATCGAAAAAATCTTTTCTACCACAAATTGGACCTTTACTGAAAAAACTTTGGAGCATTGGAAGACTTAAATCTAAATGAAGTTAAAATTAATCAAAGCTGACCATGTTTGGGATGAAAAAAAAATAATAAATCGTGCTACAACTTCCAGCTCTTGGTATACAAAATACGAGTATGAAAATGTAGATTCGTACTTTTAGAGCTGACCAAGCGTTGATCGCTTGACCTAATTTTATTTGCAGACGTAGTGAAATTGTGCGAAAAATTTCCACCGAGCGAAATATTTCTTCGTTCATCTTATTTCTTATTTCTACGTAAAAATATTGCACTGTAATGTATCTAATCTTTCAATATCAATGATACAAATGAATTCAGTATCTTGGAAGTGTAATTAGTCATTCATTTTATTCAGAGGATGAGATAGGTATTCGTCAAAGGTATAATAATTTTTATCAAACACATATAATAAAAATAATAGTCGATAATTCGTCCAGAATTTTTTTTATGTAATTATAATCGCCGTACATCGATATCATATAATGAAAATTTTCCCTCTGAATTCGAAATAGCGTCTCTTGAGAAAAAAAAATAAAAAAATAAGAACACCAAAAATAGGTGACAGTTTATAAACGTATAAAAAAGTTATGTCTGAAAATGAAATCGCGTATCTAGTGTTGGAATAAAAAATGATATAATGAAATCTCATTGTCGTCGTATAGAATGGCATGAAATGTAATTTTACAAATTTCCGTCCACGGAATAATAAGACCAAATTTCTTTTTTTTTAAATCTTATAATTTACAATTCTTTGATTTCATTGTATAAAGCGATATTTAGTCAAATTTTTTACATACAAAATACCGAATACTTCGGATGATTATTTCCTCTCTTATCGCACCTATTTTATAAATGATCGATTCAAAACAGTAGAGCCGATTGTCGACCTTATACTTATGGAATTTTGGCTTATCAATATTAAGCCTGGTAGACGGTAATGTCCAGATTATGGTAGACCAGTTGCTCGTCTATCCATGGCCGGAAGAGAGCTACGTTCGCGTAGACACCAGGAGTCTGGTTCTCTCCGCAGCCGATTCCCCAGGCCACGATACCGGTCTGGACGTACCGTGATGGGTCGGTTTTTATCGGACAGACAAGAGGACTTCCTCCGTCACCCTGAAAGTATCAAAATTGTATTTTATTGGCAATATGTAATTATGTAGACAATGAAATGGCGATTCGACGTGGAGTCAGTTTCCCTTTTCTCTATCGATTTCGGAAAATCATGTGAACTATTATCAAGCCAATTAGAAACGGACGAAGCAACGACGGTTCAAGATCAGAAATTACCTTGCATGTATCCTTTCCGACTTCTCCACCAGCACATATGAAGCTCGAATTTAGAATGAAGTATTTCCCAAGTCTGGTCTTGCGTAAAGAGGATTGGCACACGTCGCGAGGAACGACTGGAAGGTCTATCTTCTTCAGGATCACTTGGTAGTGGCCTTCTTTGCCTAAAATGTCATTTCACGGTCGATATAGTACCAATTTTCATATCGAGTAGAAGGAAACACGTTGCGAATGCGTTCCTACGAATAAACTTCACGACTAGGGTACCTATATGCATTACGGATCATTTTTATGCTTTTTTTGACCTTTAATAATAACTCCGTTGATATTTTCGGACAAGAGTATTGGCCCAAAGACATACAGTGCAGTATTTTCATTTTCAATTTACCGAATATGTCTTTTCCCCATCCGCTCGCGAAGCACCGTGCTGCGTCGAAAGTCTCATTATGTGCCGGAAGACAAACCAAGTCGACGTTCTCTGCGAGATCGACAGGTTCTTTCAAAATCAAAATAGCAATGTCGTTTTGCAGAGAACCAGAGTTGAATCTTTCGTGTGTAATAACGTATTCCACGTCGCGATCTTGGTGTGGGAAAATCTCGTTTTTGGTCTGCGTGTCCCACTCGCCAGCTCGTACCTTTAATTGAGAAGGCTGTTTCCTGCGTTCGTGTTAAAAAAAGGAAAAAACAAATATCATGAGATTTCAATATTTAATACGTTTAACATGTGTGAATGAATTGGAGAAATGAAGAAGATAGAGAAAGCTCGAGAAGATTCTTTATAATAAACATATGCGACTTTTCATTCTCGTTAATGAATGAATTTTTTTATTTTTTTTTCGTGAATTTTTAATTCATTCAGTAGTCGTATGATTCGACTAACCCTTTGACGCAGTGGGCAGCGGTTAGAACTGCTCTAGTATGAATCAAGGCACCTCCGCACTGGTAAACGTTTAGCTTTTCGGTATTGACGCCGATCATTTCCTCACGGAGAATTGCCACCATCCAAGGAAACTCGCCGAACTGAGCCTCGTTGTCCTTGTCTCCGGTTATCCTGACGCCTGCACCGTCAGGATTCCGTTGACCGCAACCTCTTCGGATCGGTGGCTTCGGCGTGATCTTATCCTCAGGTTTTAGAACGTCTGGTGGCATACAGCAAATGTCCAGGTAGTTGTCGCACGCACCCTTCACCCTGAAAGAGTATTGACCAGGCCATGAGATGCGAGATTCAAATTTTCCACCTTTCAGCACCGAAAAGTTTCAGATTATAATTGATTAGTATTTTCATGCGAGTGATGCAGACAGCTATTTGAGAATTAATTTGCTAATTTAATCCGCAGACGAGAAACGAATCGGTAGTTGAGAACAAAGAACGAAACGTGCAGAAATTAAAATAACATATCAGCGTCGTTCTTGACGTGACAAAATAAAACAAAAATACGAAACAGAACTTCAAATTTCACTATGTGTAGGTAAGACACATATAATCTGGCATAACCACATAACAAGGTATTTTTCCATGCAAAAAACAGTGGATCGATTGAAAGATCGAAAGATGTGATCGAACCAGTCGATAAACTCCGAAAAATGGATGATTTATTTTAGCAAATCTAAACCACAACATCGAATACGTAAATCTCGAGGGTAAGGAAGGTATCAGATATTGAGAGGCATCGATCAAAACATCGTGTAAAACATTTTAGAATCCCAGATAGTGAAAGGAATCTGGTATTCTAACTCAAGTAAAACCTCTCAGATTTCGGTTTCGCATATACGCGTAATACGAAGAATCAAGGATGTAGTGTCCTCCTTCACGACAATCAGCCAACGAAAACACATTTCTTCGCTCATCGTCTCGGGTAGATTTCTACCCTGGTTTAGTGTTCTAGGGTCAAAGAGTACGCACTCTCTAAACTTTATTGAGTGAAGATGACTTTGGAAGAGTGAAAATCTCACCATTCTTGATTCGACTGAAAAAAGAATGAGTTTTCGCTCTTCACGAGTGCAATTTTCACTCCTTTCACACTCTTGTCAAAAGTTACACGATTTTGACTCCAAAAAAATTATAGACCACTGTGGTATTCTAAACGACGAAGGTGAATTATTCCTTGAAATCTTTTAGAGCTGAATAATTATCCTCCATTTTGCAAAATGTCATACCTACCATAAACTACATTAAAGTATCGTTACCAGGCCCAAAGAATATCGATTATACAACATGAACAAAATTTTGAAACCGTATAAATTTTTTGGAGTTAAAATTTGCTCCTCAATCGTGAAATCTCATTATTTTGATGAGTGAAGTTGGTAGTGGCACGATTTTTACTCTCCAAGAGTATATTTTCATTCCGAACAAAAATTGTTTTTAAAATTGATACCAATTCTTGTCTGATTTCAACCAACGTACACATAAACTACGTGTATTCATGCATGTGTTCCAGTTTCAGAGATTCTTCCTCGAGACTTGATCCCCTGGCCTCAGGTCAGATGCAAAGGAGGACACTTACCCAGGCTGCGTACTGATTGAGTTACTAGGGCCACCGAACCTGATATCAATAAGACCAATTCCTTCGGTGCTGATTGTGTTGTTTTGGCACTGATAGTACGGAACACATTCGCATCCGCCCTCGTTTGCTGGTTGACCAATATTTTGCACGACATTCGTCGGCTGTGTAGTACTGGTGGTGAAAATGCCCTGGCTCAAACATGCCACACTAAGATCCCCAGGTGGGCATTCTAAGGCCAAGCAGCCCGCGATCAGCGCCAAAAAGACACTCAATGTTATAGGCCGTCTCATAGTGGCGACCTGGAACGCGAGAAAATAATAAGAAAATAAGAAAAATATAATGTTCATAATAAGGGCGGTTTTATTTTTAACTGAAAAGAATTCCGTCCAGAATACGCTGCAAAAATCTCATATTCAATGAGCATATAAGAAATACGGTTACCAGACACTTTCACGTATGGACATTTCTTCGTCTGCGACAGTTCTTCGTCCACAACATGTCCTCTTGGGTCTTACTACTGTTACAGTATTGTACCACTTTATTCGACATGGGCAAAATAATCCAAGAAGATATGGTGTGGACGAAGGAGTGTTCGTCCGAAGAAATGACCGTATGAAGAAGTGTCTGACGAAGAACTGCCCGGCAATCAGAAGTACAACGTGGGACTGAGTGCCAATATCGATAAACTTTTGAATATCTGGCAAAATGTGAAAAATTAAATTTGAGATTTCTCTTCATTTGTGTAATACATTGTTTTAAAATTTCTACATTAGTATTGGACCGAATCGAATCCATGTTCTATTATCGCTCGTTAGTTTGGTGTTAGTTCATAACTCGTCTTTTATGTAACTTATGATTGTCACGTTATTAGACGGTGTTATTTTGACTTTTGACCAGTGTCAGATATTTCTAGTGTTTCTTATCCTCAGGCGATAGTTACACGACATTCCTACTTTACTTATGACCTATTCGTTATAATTACCAATAAAATTTAGAGTGAGGAGAAAGGTAGGAAACAGTTGTGAGAATTGATAGTTAATTAGTACACTTGGCACGAATGCGAATACTTTATCAGATCTGCGGTCGGATCACGTAATTAAAATCAATCGCAATATTGAACTACGCACTTGACAAATTTGGTATAGTATTATTTCATCCACGGATCATCGAACCCTCGTCGATATTTTTTGTTCAATTATTGGAGAGTTCTTCGTCTGTGGTGATGTCACCATGAGTAGGTATAAGGTATGTCTATGCAGAGAATTTTATTACAGATAACACTCAGATTTTCGCTCGTAATGACTCGGTGTTTTTTGTCCCCATTATTTTATTGGAAAAATCATGTATTCCCAGAGATTTCTTAGAATTGGTCTGCATATTTATAGATATAAGGTAATTACTGACCGGTATGATCATTACGTGGCCAAGGCACGGCCCAAATTTGTATTTGAAATAGACGTTATAAGGTGAGTTGTATTTCAATCCGAATACCGGATTTCCACGGTGGTTGGTTTCGTTTGCCTTCGACGAAGTTTGATCTTTTGAAATTAGTATTCGAAGCAAGAATTCGCTGTGAAATTTATCTCATGAAAAATTAACAGAAACCTGTTACACCAGTTATGTATGTATACTTGGTTCGCTAGAATCTGACGTCTGCGAATTCACAACCAGGTAAACCGCGCTTGGCATTATTTAGGTATACATAAAGCATCTCGCGGTACAAAGAGAATTCATTAGAATTTTTCTTCTTTTTTTTCACACCATACAAATCTCGCTTGTATACAGTAGTAGCAATTTAACGGGATTAATTATGAGAGAGATTCCAGTCGCAGAATTAATTCCAAACCAAAAACGGGTTTAAAAAAAAAAAGGTGCAACCAATTCCAGCAGAAAATTTATAGTAGAACAAAAAGTGGAAGAAACGGCTTTTGCATTTTGTTTTTTATACGAATTTCGCGACTTTGAAGAACTGCGTGATTTTTTAGATTGTTTCACGTTCGATAACAAGCATTTCATAATTAATCATGCCAATAATTGTCGCATATACCACGCAGGGATTTAATTCTACTAACGTCCCTGGATCTAACTCAACTCATGCGTGGCGTGGCTAATCTGTAGCCTCCGACAGTTTTAAAAATAAATAAAACTGATTAGCATACTCGTAATCCTGTCCTTGGATCTTCTCTCTGGCTGCTATCTTGCGCACATCTCAACCTGGGATAACGAACTTTGAAAAATAGGCGAGTTTACGTATACCTACCATTTATACCCGCTTACCTACGCTAAAATGCTGAAATCTGGTCGTTGAGTTCGTCATAATGTTCCAAATATTAGCAATAACAATAATCTGATTAAAAATTTTGCAATTTTTATATCTACGAGATGAAAATATTTCAAATGCCGCAAGATGACCTCTACTATCATCCTATGATGTCACTCAGACCGGTCAGAATATGGGGGTAAAAAAATGTACAGTTAATGAAGAAAAATAAGATAAATAATAGTAAAAAAAATAAATAAATTTGAAAAAAAGCAGATTTCGGCAGAGGCAAACTACTAAACATCGTTTTTATGAATCATAAAAAATGAATAGCTCTGCAAGTAGTACATTTTTATACAACCAATTATCGAATGGATGTTTAAACGGCGGAAACGGTTTGTGGCAGTTTTATTATAATTAGATATAGTTGCGGAGGTCAGAAGCCCGTCGTTTTGTATTATTTTCATCAAACTGTTGTTACAATCCGTGAAATTCTACTCTTTGATATAGAGAAATTTTACACCGTCAGATAACTGAAAGTTTCAGCATTGCTTTTGATTATTTGTTCATGTAATTAAAATACAACTTCGGAAGCGATGAATTGGAAATTTTCTAGACTGTCTTTCTGCTCTACCTCACAATCCAAGTACATACTGCCGATTCGGGTCGTAATAAAAGTCGACTAGATACTAGAATCCGTCGTCGAATAACGTACGACTTTCCTGCTTCTATATACATACGATAACCATCTGGATTTATATCTTCGCATGATCGATACGTTGATCAGAAACTTTCTTTTATAGCATAATCTCCGCTATTTTATGCGGTGAATTCGACCATTCGAATTTCGGAGTCCGTGAAATGAACCAAAGTCGAAATGGTCATCGGTTGTTATACTTGAAAGCTTTTTGTACGATCGTGAACGTCTCTTACTTTTACCTGAAATTTAGTTCCGTATGCGTATTGTTTATTGAGGAGAATCGATGCTCTTGGCTGTCTATAAATTTTTTGTGTAGGTGGGAATCGTATATTCAGTTTTCTGCCACCCTACAGACAGCAAATGATATGTGATTAAACAAAACTGGACAAATTGCAACCGGAAGACAGCATCCGAAATTGCGTAACTGCAACCTATGTATTATAAAACTCGTACGAGTCTGGTACGATTCGCGTTGGTCCTTGCCAGCGGAAAGTTAATCGCAATATCCTTGCTCGATAACTATATAGTGGAATAGAACGCCGATCAACAAATCACCGATTGTTTAAAATCTAATGGTATACAGCGTGATTCATATTCACAATGGCTTGTTGCAGTGGGATGGGAAATTCAACGATGAATCATTTAAGATTAAACCCCGCGATATAATTGTTATTAACGTTTTTCTCACATAATAAAAAAACAAGGTCGAAGGATGAGGAGGACATGAAGTTGTGGCTTATGGTTTATCAATTAACTCGTGAACCACAATACCGATTAAAATTTCTCGGGTTCATCGATGCTGTATTAAATCGAGTAATTCAAAACGCGATATGTAATAATGGGAGGAACAAATCATCCTCGATACACGAGCAGTCTGATATCCGTGAACTCTGACGTTCCACCTTTGACATTTATAGATACAGTTTTGCGCACTAGCATTTATTGCTGGTGAAGTAATAAACGATATTCTTTGATATTTCATGAAACAGTAGATTTAATTACCATCTGGATATTATCAATTCTGCAGGTATATAATTGCCGCGTTTTAATTTTATGCGTTCGGAAAAATCCTCTAGATCATTGCATGATGCGGTATGATAGCAATTATTTTCAAACAAAGCTATCGGCGGTAATAATCTCCGTATAATATCAACGAGAAATTAATTATTTGACTGGGCACGTGCGTTTCGGATTATAGAAAGGAGGAAAATGTGTATCTCTCATGGGTATGAAAACACGTTGAAAACCGAAAGAGATTTTTGTAGGAACAATTAGAAACGCGAGTGTTCTCTTGAACAAGTTTTGAACAAGTGTATATATCATCGCGTAACAGCCACCCTCGACCCTTCTACCCTCGCAATTTGATCTACATAATTTTCGGAAGCAATTATACAAACGGGGTTATAATAATACACTCAAGTTATACAGAGCGGTACTCACCACAGTCGAAGGAGAAGAGTTTATTAAAAACTGACTACAAACAGACGGATACAGACCGGCGATGAATCGAAGGCGACGACGCGTCGCACGGCGTATATCCACGGTCATCCCTTCTCCTAGTTATATATGTCCATTCCCCCACCTATCCATATTCCCACTCGGGGTTATACAGACTTGGCTTTCGTGCAAGTACTTTCAAGTGCAAACCTTCCTTGCCTTAAATGTATAAGGTATCGAGATTACAGCATTGGTGATTCTGGATTACCCTCAATTATGCCTTGGAGGCTGGGAATCCGGGGACTCCCAGACTCTCTTAATATTTACTATACGTAGGTACGGACACACCTCATCGTTAGGCCTTGACGTCTACACTCCACTATTTCTTGGAAGAGTTAAAAATTATTTCATACATATTTCTCTGTGTGCGTTAAATCAATTTTTCTTAAGGTCATAAATTACCTGAAATGTCTGGCTTTCAGATTCCGTTTGAAGGGGGTGTGGATAGCGTATAATAATTAATAACCACAAGTGCAACAACGATTACGATGATCGGGTGAGGTAGAATTTCAAAAAAAAAATCAGCCGATATCACATCCTATTTTTTTATTGTTCTAACTGCACTTATCACTCGGTTATCTGCCCCATGTCACTTTTGACCTGATCCGTTCTTTCTTCTAGGGAACTCTGATGCGGAAGGGGAATCACGATTCTTATTATCTGCTGAGCAATAAATGTTTAGAATCTCTTAGTTTTTTCCACTCTAAAATAACCCGCGTATAATTGATCACTGGGAGTAATTAGAAAAGGAAATTCTATACCGCACGGTAAGTTTCTTGATGCAGCGGTCAGCAGCTGACATGAGCTAGTGGTTTTCTATCATTACAGACACAGTTTACAATCAGTCACATCGTAGGGTCCATAACGGGCGGAACTTAGCCACAGTGTCCGTTGTCTATCATGACAAAGTTAACCGCATTGGCCAGATAAGTTGATAAGTGGAAAAATACTGATCTGTATCATCTTCTCAAGTGTGAACGGTGATATGGCGTCTCAGAAAACGATCGGTAAACAAAAATGCGTATGATTCTTGGGATACTTTTCGGTTTTCTTGACAATACTGTGGTACTGGCACACAGGCAAAATCCAACTTTGTGTTCCTTCATGTGGAGATAGACGAAGGCTTTGGTGACACGCGTATTGAACTAGCGGGAATCCGTCACTTATTTTAAAGGTAAACATTGCCGTCATCGTATTCATGCCTGACTGTATGTATGTACTACATTGCTTACTTACTGATCAGACCAATTGTGTATCGCGCTCAAAATCCTCAAGCAAACTCACCACGTACTTTATTGACGATTACTGATTAGCTACAGAACCGAACACTAACCATCAGCTTGAAGACGCATTGTGGAATTGTGAAATGACTCGTTTTTAACGGTGGTAAGATATTCTGAGAATTGAGATCTTCAACTTTTCCGCGAACTGTATGAAATCGCGTTTCCATAAACAGGTATAAAACATACATCTCATACCCTATAACATTTGAGATGTATTGATACCTACTTATGTGTATACGGTTTCACAACTTGTTCATGTCTTCTGCTTATTCGGTGTCAAGATCATCCTATTATTACGTGATTTATTTTGGTAAGTAAGTTCTGAGCTAGAGATAGAGAGATGAAGAGAGGAAGGGAAACAGAGGATTAATGTGTTCCGAGAACTGTATTTGTTGTTATACTTCCTGCGGGTTATCATTAATTGACCAGTAGTCATTAGAGATCAAATTTCCTAACTAACCATAATTCTTTAGGTGCAGCAATCTAGTTTCTTCTAACGACTATAGAAGCCATGAATAATTGAGGAAATTCACTTTTAAATAGGTTCATCTATAAGAGATTATTGAAACTATATTTGAACGGTAGTCTTTGGTCAGAAGTGTTATTTTCAAGAAATGAGTAACCTTCGGTTGATATCTGCACAATATATCGGCTCGTTTCATTGCGTCAATTAAATAAATAAAAAAAAAACGTATAAAAAACCATCTAGCATGGCTGAAAACGAGACATTGTTGGTCATGAAATGTAGTAGTGTGCTTTCAACTGCATATAAACACGATTCCAAGAGTAAAGAAAAAAAGAATGTGAAACAAAAAATGCAACCGGTTTTCACAATATGCACTAAAGAAAAAAATTGTTGAGTAAACTAAAAATGGTTGCAGAAGGCGAAACGAGTATTTGCGAAGCGAGTGGTTGCTGCAACTGAACACGTTTGTTCGTCTAACTCATTTCTCGTTTGCACAAATAAATCTTCGACGTTACTATTTCATCGGTGATTTACAATTAGTTGAAACTAAACGCTTGTTTCGCCCGATGTATTAGATCGCCATGATGAATTATATCTTCGTTTTATTTTATGGTTTTTATCAAATTTTTACTCGTTATATGAGCGGAATGAAATTATCCAATAGCCTGAAATGCCTTTCAGAATGGCAATGTAACACCAAATCATGGGCATGATAAATATTTGTATTGCCTTGTGGTGTATTCGTTGTAAAAATTGCGAGGTCGACTCTTCAATACCTGTTTCACAAAAGATCGCAAAAATGTGAGACTACTTTTTTGACGTGTCTCAAACGTAGCGTGTCTATAGTTTTAGTATTGCGATAGCTTATTGCTATAACGATGTTGAGATTACTTTTATATTTATGAACGAGGGAGAAACTGAAAATCAATAAGCCGTCGTAGATGCGGATTTCATACCAAGCGATTCCTCGCTTACATCGCAGTGATGTGGGTAGCGGACCGTCAGAGCACAGAGTTGTACATCTATATATATATAATATATCTCTGACGGTCCGCTACCCAAATCACTGCGGTGTAGGCAAGGAATCACCCGGTATTCAAGTCTATCTCAGCCTGTAAGTTTATCGCAAGCATCACCTGCCTCACCGCCATGAAAGTTTGGCTGCCTATAGCCAGGCGCTTATTTTATTTCTTACCACTGCGGAGTGCCAACGTATTTTTTCATTCTATTAGCAGTAAAAAAATGAATTGTGAAAGAAAAGACGCACACATGGTATCGAAAAATTTATCCAATTATTCTAACATTCAAAAGGTAGTCTCTTCGGCTGTATAATTATGCGCACATCAGTCAGTCTGTATCCATTTTTATTGTATCGTAGCTCGATAGACCGAGGGGTCGAGACGCAATTTCTTCATTTGGGTATCTATCCATCCTCGGATATGTGCAACGTTAACGAAGACGCTGGGCGTCCGGAAGTTACCAGCGCTAATGCACCAGGAAGCGACGCCTGCTTGTACGTATCGTGTTGGATCGCTGCGCAGAGGACACGATAAAGGACCACCGATTTCGCTCTACAAAAATTGAATAATAAGATTTGAATAAAATTTTATTTGTATTTCCTAACTAGTAATCAAGGTTCCGAATGCAAGCTGATTCATAAAAAAACTAAGGAATACAATTACCGAACAGAAATTTTTGCTGGAAGGTCCACCGGCACAAATCGAACTGTTGTCAAGTCTGAAACGTTTTCCAAGCGGAGTGTCGCGCAATTGAGCGGTGCAATTGGCTGTATGAACATAGGGCTCGAATCGCCTCTTCAATACATTAGACTGACTTCTTTGTACCTTCGCATGCTCCGGGCCCGCTAAAAGAACGCATGAATTTAAGATGACATATTTCGTCAAATTATGACGCAGATCTAAACGAAATTTGAAACCCAAGTACTGAGAGTAAGTCTAGAGGTAGAAATTTCTTACAATATTTGTCCCAGCCAATAACCACGCATTTATCTTCCTGAAGAACGTCGCTGTGATCTGCTAAGCAAGTGAAACCAACGTATTTATTTATTATTACTGGTGTCTCCAGGACTAGTAAAGCCACATTATTTTGAAGTCTGATTGGGTTGTATCTTCTGTGGATAATTTCCTGTTTCACAACGTGTTCCTGGTACATGGATTCCTCCCGCGTCATCATGGTATCGAATTGTCCAACTCGGATTAACAATGGCCCTGGTGATTGCCTGGAAAAACTGAATCAGGCATTCGCTCCTTTCTTGGAACCCGGTGAAACCGATGATGTAAAACAGGAATTCTTCTTACTCTGATCCATTGCGATGCACGATGCATTGCGCAGAGGTCAATACTACCCTCTCAGTAATGAGGGTTCCTTGACATTGGTAAACTTTAGTCTCCGTGGTCTCGTTCTTCCGCTGGATAGTTTTCCTACGAAATATTGTAACCATCCATGGAAATTCACCCTCTTCAGCCTCCTCGTTGTCTAGCCGAGGTATATTCTGAAGTCTACGAGCAGTATGTGTTCCACACTTTGGGGAATTGTCTATTGAGTTTGGCAATTGGCAGCAGACTTCCAGATAGTCATCACATAATGCTTCCATGTCAGAATCCAGGCTTGTGGCAACACTGCAATAACAATGAGTAGTCACTAATCGTCGCGAGCTAGTGATTGGCACTGAAAATTTTGTTATTATTGCTTGTATGTTTTCTGCCAATAATCGAGAACCGTTATATCCTCTTGTTATTACATTCTTATCATATTTTTCCTCAAATGTGATCATGCGGTCAGAAACGGTTTAAGTCGTACGGCGTAAGGCGCATAATAATTTGCTCATTTCTACGCCATTGTAAATGTAAATGAATAGTAAACAAATTGTAGTATTTGCCAATTATTTTTACGTAATTCTGTGAATGTTTGATACTCACCGAGATTGCCTGATGTCGATGAAGCCCTGTCCATTAGTAATTACCATGTTGTCAGAATTACAGAAGTAATAAGGTACGCAAACACAAGATATAGTCGCCTGTTCCTCAGTCGTGTCCTGCTCGCCAGCTCGTACATTCGTCGTGGTTTTTGTATTCGACGAAGAAAAAGAAATCATCGACACTAAAATAACCAAAGCTAACATTGCACCGCGCCTGTTACTAAATAACCACATCTTGTCTCTACGAGATAAATAGCAAGAACTGAATTTGTGTAGTATCCAGTTCAACTCACAGCGTAAACTGCGTAATGGTAAAAGACCACTATCGCAAATACGGGGAGAGGCGCGGGATGTGGTTCAGGTTTACGGAGAGGGGGACTCTCCTGACTAATTTATACATTTTTCGACGTTATTTAGCCTTGGCAACTATTATTATTCATAGCATAGTTCTAAGACGGAAATAATCCTGCAGAAAAAAAGAAAAAAAATCAAATCATTCATTCATTAAATTTGAAAGTAGTAATTTTTCAACCGCATCTACGCCATTGAGCTATAGCAGGTAAAAGAAAATAAATAAACCGCAATGGTCGAGCGAAAGCAACGGAATTTCCAACGCGTCATCGGCACATTCGATCCCAACAGAAAAGTGGCTTCCACAAACCGCAATTATCAAACCTACAGAGCGTAACTTATTCGGCCATGAAATAATGATTGTAGATTCATTAGCTCCGCCTTAACTTTCTGGCAGACATTATTTCCCCTGGGTTTTATTATCGTGGGTATTTATAACGAACTGTTTCACAGTTTACTCCGAGATAAGAGTAACCAAATGGTAACAATTTTCTATCGTTATAAATACCGCAGGGTTTATCCCGGCCGATGATGATTTCGTCATCATACTTTACAGTTTTTTTTTTTTTTTAATTTTTCGTAAGATCTCAACTAGACATGCATAAGATGAGGCAGAATGTATGAAGACACAGGTCATTTATTTTGTATAAACATTTTGTAAATTAAAAGTAAAAAAGCGATCGCTTATAAGTTCGTAGGAGGATTTATCGTATCCCTTTGAATTCCTGCTGGTCTTCTCTGATCATGAGTAACGGACATTTTCCGTTGCAGAAATTGGCACTAGGTTTTGCCATCTAGGCGGTATAAAATGAAGTGTCAAAATTGTACTGGGCCATTTTACTGTCGATCCATCTGCGAGCCTTGGCCACATTGGCGTAGACGCCGGGCGTCCGATCACCTCCACAATTGATTCCCCAGGCGACGATACCGGCCTGAACGTATCGGTCTACGGTGTTTGCCAATGGGCAGGCCAATGGACTGCCACCATCGCCCTGGAAATTGAAACGAATGTTAGATTTGTTTCCCTCGAAGGATAAAGAAAGACTGAAATATTTGAACAGCTTAAATTCTATCAGAAGACTCGTAGATTGATCGAATAACAATTCTAACCGTGCATGTATCCAGCCCAGGTTCTCCTCCCGCACAGATGAAGCTCGGATCAAGTACGAAAGCTTTTCCCAGTCTCGTCAGACGCAAGAAAGTTTGACAGGGGGTACTGGGTACAACCGGCAGTACAATCCTCTTAAGCACAGCTTGGAACTTGCCTGATTCTTCTGTAACAAGTATAGAGAAATGTTGATTCATAATCGAAAAATCGACGATTGGAGAACGAACGTTGTAGGAAAAAATCGGAGAACGTAATCGAATTCAATTACCGAATTTGTCTTTTCCCCATCCAGTAGCAGTGCATCTAGCAGCGTCGAAGATTTCCGACTCTTCAGGAAGACAGATGGTGTTCACGTTCGGTGCAATGTCAAAATCTCTCTTAAGAATGAGGAGAGCAAAGTCCCGGTGGAGATTCTTCGTGTTGTAGTTCTCGTGTAAGATTATAGCTTCCACCTCACGTTCCTGATGCTGAATCGGTTCTAATATCGTCTGGGTATCCCATTCACCAGCTCTGACGATTAAGTCTGACGGTGCTTTTCTGAAAAGTGAATTTCGAATTTATTATATGAGATTTTATCACGAGTCGAAAGTGCGTTATTGATCTAACATCGTTATACTAACTTTTCGACCGTGTGGGCGGCGGTGAGTATCACTCGAGGATGAATGAGGGAACCACCGCATGCATATTGGCTTGGGGTCCGAGGGGTCGCCGCTCTTTGAAGGACGGCCACCATCCATGGGAATTCGCCGAATTGAGCCTCGTTTTCATTGTTGCCAGTAATTCTTACCGAAATTCCGCCAGGATTGCGGTGGCCGCAACCCGGTTTTATCGGAATCGGTCCTATCGTTGGTCTTGGCGTTGGTCTTGGCGTTACTATTGGCGTTGGCAGAGTAACGTCTGGACCTACGGGAGTACCGGGAGTGACAGGAATAGAAGGATTGGGAGTGGTAATGATGGTGCCAGGGACTATCAATGATGACTTACAAAAAACTTCCAGGATTCCAGGACACGGCGAGATTCTAAAGCGAGCAAAGAAACGCCAGTAAGTAGTGTACTGAGTTTCACCAAGATTCAATAGCGCTTTTAAGAAGGTATATGAATTTTCGGTTGATTAATTCACTGACCTTCTGTCGATTATCGTTTCGCCGTCCGTGTTGAATGTACCATTGCGGTTGCACTGGTAATATTGAACGCATTCACCGTCTGATGTATCAATTGCTGGGGTGGTGGCTCTGTTCAGAGTAGGTAACCCCGAATCATTACTCGCGGGGAGTGAGTCGCATGGAACATTGAAGATTGCACGACAATTGTCTTGTAAACTTGAGCCTGCTTGGCGCTTTGCACGATCTGGAGCTGCGCTGAACAATTCAAAAAGTCCAAAAAACACGACCATGAATCCCAGGTGCCGCATCTTTGAGCCTTGATTCCTTGCCTAGGAAGGTCTGCTGCGTAAACTCTGAAATATTATAATTTTGTTATCCCTCCCACCTTTGTTATTCCAGTTACGATAATCTTGTGTTGAATATGCACTCAAGCTACCGTCCTTGACTCGTAGAGACGAGTGATACGCATATGTGTATCATATCCATGTATGTGTATATGAATTTAATAGATATATGAAAACGGACGAAGCAGCACGCGCGATATGTTAACAGACTAAAACATCCCGAGATGGAATTCACAATTTTTATCCTTGATTTTAATGAAATTCAATTCATACTTTTATTTTAAAACCAGTTCGAAAGTCACTGGGGCCATCAGGAGTACAGTGGCCGGAGCAAAGCGTTGAAGGTGTCACGTCCACTGAATAGAGGATTCGGCCAACGGCGAATAATATTCGCGGTGTTTTAAAACGAAATAAATATTTCGGGGGTTCAAAGTACTGGAATGAAATATGAAGAAATATTTTTCTTTAGAATCGCACCGATCATTGTGTGTACACTTGATGTGGAACCGCATTGAATCTTGAATATCAATATATATATATATATATATATCTTACTTACCGAAATATCACAGGCACTGGAGCTCTGGACTTGGAAATAAGATACGGACGACCTAGCTAATCGGCAGACTTTTGGTGTATTGCGCGTATAACAAGTCGATCGGTAACCGTGACCGGTCTTTCCTCCCTCTACTCTGACCATACTCGTTTTCTGTTCAGAATTCTCCCACTACTACGAACAACTAAGTACGTCATCACGCCTCAGGATTCCCTATCGCAAATCTCTGTCTATAGAACTTCTTCCACGAATCGAGGAGTGCATAATTTATGCGTTGTTCATCCCCGCTACAATATAAATCGGTTGTTATTTTGTGAATATCTTAAGGCCGTAAGGTTATCGCGATTAAGTTATCGCTCATACTTAACTTGTAGTGGCACTGATGATCATCGCGTCTGGAAGTCTATGGTTGTTGGTCCCGAACAACAGTTCACTCTTCCAAGAATCAAGTCAATATACTTATGAATAAATTGTACGATAATTTTTTTTACTCATTTATTTTTACCTTAGTAAAAACTTACCAGCCGATTTCTTTCTTACTCGAAAAAGTAATCGCTTCTAAAAACTTGTTCACTCTTGAACAAATCCAGACGTAAGTTAACGATATCCTTGACTACATATGTATAGTATATAGGTATATATATAACCATATTTACATACCAGTATTTTTTATGTCCAATATTCACAGCATGACATCATAGAATTTCAGAAACTAATACCCACGATTTATTTGACTCGAGATAATATCACTGTGTTACCATATCGGAACTTTCTAGAGTACTACAAAAATTCCGTTATAGCTGGCCATAACAAAGTCATTATAAATTCTTTGAAGCAATAAAAAGATAAGCTTTTTTACTAATTATATCTCATAAACTATTTTTGAGTCTATTTCGGGCGATACAACATTTTGTTGTGATTAAATTATTTTTTAGACGTTCATCATACTTGCATACTCTTATATTCGATAGGTATATGCATATTCAATACTTTTTCGCACAAAAATTTATAAAAATATTTTCAGCGGGAAATAAAATTTGTTTTATCGATTACTTGGCGGCGATTGATTGAAATGACAATTGATTGCTGACGGGTATCGTTCTTCATTAGATTCAAGTTTCAACCGACATTGAGAATTTCACCTGTTCATTTTATCCACGTGTCCGTACGTTTGAATGCATGAGTGGTTGACCCTGTACCTCTGGTATTTTTATTTACTTATTCTTTTCTACCAAGTGGAAAACCTGTAATGTAACGAGGTCGAGTAATTCCCGAGTTACGGGCGACCCGGGATTTGTAAATGAATGTCTGTCCCAATACAAAAAATTTGTTTCCACAGATTATGTCGCGCAGTCGATCAGTGTGATCTATAAATTGCCAATAGTTTTTCTTTTTTTTTTTTTTAATCTTTAACGTGAATATGAAAATGTTTGCCCTTCGAATTGGACGCTACTCACGGTCAATTTAAGCCCCATGTAAAATTGAAAACGATTCCCTAGTAAAAGTGACAAACAGATAAAAATCTCCGAACGGAACGAGCAAATGAGTCAAATATGGGTCAGTGTACACGGTATGATTACTCCGTGTTAGTGCGAGAATATCGTGTACACATAGGTATACACACGCACGCTTTTCTCCGTGACTTAATTGACAATAATGGATATATCAGTCACGCTACTGCATCGCCTATATGTTGACCGAGCTATATCACGTTGTCAGTTGTTGTCATCAGTCATCGTGTGTATTGTATAAAAACTGGTTGTTCGCGGAACTAATTACACAAAGAGAATGACGACTGAAGAATTAATTCGAAAAACGTTTGCTTGAGGTAATTTCATTTTAAAGTCTTCTGTTAAACGAACTATGCATCAATGAATGCGTGTCGACTTCACATAGTATATCAGATGAAATTGATGAGAAAATTTTCAAACAATATCATTTTCAGTTTCAAAACTTTCGGGGAACCATATATACATCTTTCTGCAAATCTTCATGAATTTTGAATAATTTACATTTATCGGATCTGATTACTGCGAGAAAAGAAAAAATCCTTGCAAGTTTCGCGCCAGTTTCACACGTTTATTAATTTAATTTAATTATTTATTATAATATATCTGCATGCTGTAGGTAACTCTAAATAATATAAATAGTATTTTCAGTGCGTTAACATCCCTGTATTGAAAATAACCGATGAAATCTCATAAAGACGATTTTACTTTTATCAAAGTGCATTTTCGTTAATTTAAATACAAAAATAATCGTTCTCTTACATATACAGGTGAAAGAAAGCAATTGTTTATCAGTATCGAATCAAATTTTATACCTGATACAATTTATACAGGACGCATTAGTCTTGTTACAAACCGTGTCAGGTAATAGCAGAATTTATGGGAACTCATCAGTCTTATTCAATAAGGATAGACTAGTGGATTGAAGATTAATGACATCATTTTATTACGAGCATCGTAGCTTGCGTCAAAAATTATAGTCATTCACATTCTTGAATTTGGTAATCATTAACGATGTTTTGAAATGGCAGAGGTTTCCATGAAATAATGTCATACACTTGAATGTTCTGACGTGAATTAAAATGGTGCCAATATAGTATGAGTGAATATAAAAACACTAGCAAATACAGTAATATCATACTAATTAGAAAATAAATACGTACGACTAGACACGACACACCGTGAGAGTGATTAACGCAAAGAATTAAACGCACAACTATTATTTCCTCATAGAACTCCGTAATTGGCTAATTGCTGATCAATCCATTGACGGTGCTGAGGAACACTGGCGTAGACAGCTGGGGTACTTGAAGCCCCGCAACCGATACCCCAGGATACGATTCCTACCTGATCATAAAGCTCGAAAATCATTCATCATTCCCGGAGTGAAAAAGTGCGAATAGTAAAAATGCAAAAAGAAATTTATCACACCTGAACATATCGCCCGGTAGAAGTTGGGCAGACCAGAGGACCTCCTCCATCACCTCTGCAAGTATCCTTGCTGAGCTCACCCCCTGCACACATGAAGCTCCCATGCAACTGGAAGTACTGACCAAGACGCGTGGATCTGAGACGCGTTTGACATTCGGCACGCTCAACAATCGGCAAATCTACTTGTCGTAGAACGGCTTGATACTGTCCCTCGACACCTGGAAAATGAAACGACAATTTGAAGTCAATAAATTTTTAACCTTCGTACAAAAAAGGCCGGGCGTTTATTACCGAATGAATTACGACCCCAGCCAGTGGCAAAGCATCTAACTCCTGGTGTGAGGACCATCCCTTGCTGGGGCAAGCAAATCGGACGTACATTCATCTGGAAGGTGACATCGGAAGTGAGTATCAGGACGGCGACATCGTGGTAAAGTCCTCCGCTGTAAAACTGCGGGTGTCTGATGACCATTTGTACTCCTGTTTCCTGGAAGGGCAGGGGTTCATTTGTCGATCTTGTGTCCCACTCACCGACGCGTACCACAAGCCTGTTCATGTCTTGCCTGTTTTTATTGAAAGAGAGTTACATTAGCTGATGATTTTTTGTAGTAGGTAGTCACAATACGGCTATTTCGGAAAAGGAAAATTTCTTACCCGACGACACAGTGCGCAGCGGTCAAGACCGACCTGGTAGTGAGCAGAGAAGCGCCACATTGGAAAAGCGGAGCCGCGTTGGTTTGTCGCACTAAGAGTGCTACCATCCATGGAAACTCTGCGAAAAAAGTAGCCCCGGGTCCGTCTGCCAGTTCTGAACCTGTTAAAAGGATTTGATGATGGAGAATTATAGTTAGGTCCTTTTTACAAGTCTTTTTTCTCGAAAAACTTATGGGTTCTCCTCAACTCACCTAAGTTGTAACCAGTTCCCCTGATTCCGCAGGAGTCAGATGTTGGAGTTGTTGATCCCATTATGGCCAAAGTCTGTCTTCCATTGGACGGAGTTCCGGCTACCACGATTCCCTGTAGTCGGCAGCAGACATCTTGGGGCATCGGACAGATCCCGAATCTAGGATCAATGATCCCTGCGCCATCCTGACTGACGACAAACCCAGCCGAGCATTGCAAAGTATTCACACAAATGCAGGCGCGATCAGTGCCTGGGTTCCTAATGGGTCCCAAAGTGCCTGGGGGAGGTGGCTGCGGATTACTCGAGGGAAATCCAGCGGCGGTGTCCTGGCCGTTGGAAGGAATCCGGCAACAAATTTCATCTGCAGCTTGACAAGTTCCACCCAACTGTGCTTGGCGTCCGATCGGAAAACGGGGGTCAATGTTACCTGCTCCAGATACGATAACGAACCCCATAGAGTCGCATTGCCAGATTCTAACGCATACACACATTTGGTTTGGGGTGATAGGTGTCACAGTTGTCACGGATGTCACCTGTGGCATGGATGTTGGAAATACTACCGATGTCACGGGGATACGACAACACACTTGAGTAGCGATGGGGCACAGACCTTGTTGTTGACGTGGATCGATCACACCAGCACCAGATATGATTATCACACCAGAAGCGTCGCATTGATAAGACTCAACGCATACGCAGTTCAAATTTGGTGATGATGTCGGAAAAACCGTTACTGGTGCCATTGTTGCTGGCATTGTTGACATCATTATTGGTGGTAATGTTGAGGCCATTGTTGGAGGCATAGTAGGTGGCATAGTTGGTTGCATTGTTGGTGGCATAGTTGGTGTCATTGTAGGTGCTACAGTTGGTGGCATTGTTGGCATCGTTGCTGGCATTGTTTGCATGGTTGGCATAGTTGGCATCGTTGCTGGCATGGTTGGCATCGTTGCTGGCATTGTTGACATGGTTTGCATTGTTGGTGGCATGGTAGGTGCGACGGTAGTTGCCATAGTCGGAGGCATAGTCGGCATCGTTGCTGGCATTGTTGGCATGGTTTGCATTGTTGGTGGCATGGTGGGTGCGACGGTAGGTGCTATAGTCGGAGGCATAGTCGGCATCGTTGCTGGCATTGTTGGCATGGTTTGCATTGTTGGTGGCATGGTAGGTGCGACGGTAGGTGCCATAGTGGGAGGCATAGTCGGCATCGTTGCTGGCATTGTTGGCATGGTTTGCATTGTTGGTGGCATGGTAGGTGCGACGGTAGGTGCCATAGTGGGAGGCATAGTCGGCATCGTTGCTGGCATTGTTGGCATGGTTTGCATTGTTGGTGACATGGTAGGTGCGACGGTAGGTAGCATAGTCGGAGGCATAGTTGGCATTAAAGTCGAAGCAGTAGGTATAGCAGTCGGAATTGGTTGAGGTGTTGAGTTGACATTGGGCATGTAGCAACAGACTTCCAAGTCTCCAGTACAACGTCGGAATCTGCGACATGAAATGAATGTGGTAATCCCGAAATTGCATCGAAGTAATATTATTCGTAGAATATGATACGACATACATACAATGCACAAATATGCTCGATGCTCTGATATGAAATTCCTCCACGGTTAGGTTAAGAAACTCACTCAGAAAGATCTCATCAAGAATGCAGTAAAAAGACTAAATACTCACAAAGTAAAACAGTAATCATAAAAAAGTGTGACAACTCTACCTGATGTCGATCACTCCGATTCCATCTGTGATGATAGTATTGTTTGAGTCGCAAAGATAGTAAGGCACGCAGATGCACTGAGAAGTAGTTCCCGGCGTTGTGGTAATTCTCTGGAGCTTTGGATAGCCCAGTTTGTGTTTCAAAATATGAAGTAGAAAGAGAGGGACACCACCAGATGAAGCAGGTGTTGCCCCGGACAGGTCTCCAGGCCAGATGATGTTCTTCATAGGTCTTAGAAAATGTCCCGAGGTGAGTATTGGCGTTGATAATGCAAAGACAGCAATGGCGATCACTAGCGAAAATATTCCGTGACCCATGATGCCTAGGTCTTGATAGTTCGAAGCCTGTAGCCTCTTCGAACCCACGAGCAACTTTGAAGCCTCTAAAACGTAACGCGAACCTTTATGTCTGACACATTGCAGGCGTTGATTAACCACGATGTAAAGGCCTTCAGAGCCACGATTCGGAGTGTGGTGGTAGGCCACATCCCGGTGAATGATCCTGTGTGTCAATTGCTAAGCACATAATTGCGTTCATCCAGCGAAGCTTTATATCATGCGGTTGGAAACGTAAGGGTCTAAGTGTGCTTGGCTCAGTACGGAGTTATTTCCTGAAGAATTAGTGTTTTGATCGAGAGATTAATACCCCGAAGCAAAAAATGATCACTCTACTGCAGCGAGCGAACGATGTACCCTCGAGTTATTTTTTGCAGTAAGCTGAAGGTCGCAGTAAAAACCGAATTCATGATTCGCATGATGGACTCCGTTGAGATGCGTTGAACAGGTGAATGCATATGACCTACATTCTGCTACATGGCATACCAACAATACTAAATAATCCATCTAATCAACACTCACATCGAGTTGAGTGACAAAGTATGTGCTACCTTTGTATTGCCTAATGATTTGTTAGAATAATTTTCTGTACATCGTTGGGATGCATAGATAATTGCATACATCATCCCTCCTCTTTCATAAATTCAATAAATTGAAACGGAATCGTGAGAGGAAGTGAGTTTCAGATTTGATCAGTAGGTCTTCCATTGATCGAACGAATATCGCGTCGATTTGCCTGTAGCTAGGCAACTCTGCACACATTCCGTATAATATCGTTTTAAACGCGATATGAGCTGTCGATCTGGTCGCGTAAATTTGGAAATAAATATCAGCTATGTATCACTACTAGAAACAAATCAAGTTATAAAAAGTAGAGACTGTCTATTTCCGAAAGAATCGAGTTTTTGAATAATGGAAATGTCTCTGGATTAATTGATAGAATTCAATAAGATAACAAATTTTTGAAGACCCGTCGTATTTGACCTTTCGAGTACGCCTCGACCGATTTTCCACAACGCAAGTTATTTTTCAGCAATGAATAATTTGATTTCTATGCTGCCGCTTTTTTATTTGCGGCTCAAATAGTTCGTAACTTCTAACTATGGCGACGCCACTTTATGGAGGGATCGAAGTTACCAACTACGGGTTGCATATAATCAGGCGTGCTACTGCATCGATTGTTTGCATCAATGTAAGATTCTTTCACTTTCCTTTTTTCGGGAGATAAAATCTTAGCATCTGATAATCTAGTGCACTTTTTCTAAGCAATGTGCAATCAAACAAAGAAGGATGTGCCAAACGAGAGACGCATTTGATATAGATATTGAATTCCACTATGTTACCAATGTGGAAGCAGAACGAAGAGTTTTTTGAACCAATGTAAGACCAGAAGATTGGATTAAACTGGAAGACAGTCGACGCATCGATTCATGCAGGAATGCAGATTTTCAGCACTTGGGATCCGCATGTTTATTTTACCTTGTTATTTCTTACCGACACTAAAATATATGAAATAAGGTCCTAGTAGTCAAATGAAGGTGATTCCTTTACTGCGCCAGTGCAAAGATTTAGTAAAAGGTAACAACACATAAATAGATGTTTTTTAAATTATTTGATGCGCCAAGTATTGTACTGGAGTTTTGGAATCGACGCTTCTTATGCACGTGAAGATATTCCTCCCTTATGAGCATACTTATAGTGTATCGTACCTTCTGACACTCTCTCAGATTGTCTGATTCAAACGTTAAATACTCATGAAAATGCCACATAAATACCTTAATCTAATGCACTTACGTATTATTAGAGCCAATTCTTGTTCAAAAACACAGCTTATAGGCTAAGGTCAACTCAAAGCACAATCACTGGTAGATTGACCAACTTTCGCGTTTTCCATACACGATGTGTTGCATCGCTTGACGTACGTATGTTGTAGTACGTGTTAAGGTTTTTTATTCCATATAGCGGGACACGCGAGTTCAATAATTCAACATTGATTCATCAGGAGATACAATAAACTATGGACAAAGGCGCAGATATTAAAATACAACTAATGCAGTTTCCCGGTACACTTACTCGTAAAATAGTTTTTTGCCAGTGCTCGCTTACAGGGGTCAGTATCCTTTCAAATTCATGCAAAATCTAATGATATAATGAATTACCAGATAAATTTGAAATACGGTTGCCACAATTCGGATGCTTCTTCTCGACGATTGTCATCATCATTTGTATAATTCATTTTACTGAAAATTTAGACTTTAAAATCTGATCGGGACCAAATTAGATACAACGAGTATGTAGGCGCCTATGTCGCGGCTATGTAGGACGATGATAAAAATCTAACAAATCGTTAGAATAAAATACTGTAAAATTATTCTGTTTTTATTTTTCACAAAATGCTGTTTATTAAATGTCATATTCATGTTACATAAAAAGCCCTGGGTAAATGTGTAGCAAGCCACCGTCAGGAGGTCAAGATCGCAGAAAAACGAGTGAAAATTGAACAAAGCTGCAGGATGGAAGATCTAATCGTTCTTCTAAAGAGTTTCAAGCGTATCCGAACCTTGTACAGATTTTCCATTCCCAAAAGTCTTGCGGAACTATAATATTTTTTTTTTTTTTGTAATACATTGCATAGGGTCCATCTTTCATCACAAATCCATGATTTATCTCTCAAAGATGCTCGTCGATATCTCAACGGTAATAAATTGAAAGTAAATGCCAGACACGAAGCATGCTAGCTCTAAGAAATTTCCTCAACTGTTTTCACGCATCGATTTACACCGAAATACGTTGGTAAACATCTGAGATCGTGAACCAAAAATTTGAGCAGCATTATAATGACATCTTGGAAAAATCCAAGCAGTCATTCCCTTGATTTGCAACGATAAACGAAGACATGAACCTAGGAAATATTAGTTGATAGGAGTTTGAATTTTAGGCTGATGGTTCTATACCGTCAGCAGTATAAAAACAGTCCCACCATTGGGGGAAATATTGCTGTAATATGCACTTTGACCTACGCACCATAGGGTTAACTCTGATCATACCAGCCGGAAAGTAGCCTTGCTGGACCAGTGAGTTTCATTTTATATTGCAAAATCTGTTTATGATTTTGTACTAGTACTGATTCACAGAAAAAGGTTGATCAACATCGTTTAAGACAAATTAATACTACGAGTTTGTGGTACTACCACTATCTAAGACGTACATCTTCTTAACAGTTTTCTGCAGTCTTCCTCCCAGATAATCATTCTATCAAACACATTGAAAATCGTGATATCAAAGAAGGACATACGAAGAAAGATAAAACTGGTGGAAATATTATAGTTAAATTTATAGAATGCGGTTCGTTAATTAGCGAAAGAAGTCGATAAAACGAAACGCCCGCTCCGCTTATGCAGAGACGGCTGACCCGACTCGCACCTTTACTACTGCCGCGGCGAACTTGGAACTGCGGATTATTCGCCTCGCCTACCGTAGTTACGGACGGTCACGGGTAAGACTTGAAATTGCATGAATTAAAATGAGTAAAATTACAGAAATAATTAAGTGTCTTAATTTTTTTTTTTGTTGTAATTATCTGTTTAATTTATTAGCTGGGAAATAAAACCGATTCGTCGATGTTTGGACTGCTCAATTCAGGCGCTTCCCGTTTGCCTACCTTTTAGGCGCGTTACTTTCCATAGAATCGCTACGTATAAAGGCATCCAAGTTTTGCGCCCGTCAGGTAGCGCGACGATCGCAAAAAGGAGGTAAGCAATACGCTGGCAGCACTACGACATTTATCTTTCGTCGATGCGCATTTCTTTATCATGAAAAACAGTGTTCCACATTTCTAGGAATCACCGTTATTATTTATAAATGAATGAAAAAAGTATTCCAAATTCAAAAATATTTATTTATAATAAACATGGAGTTTAAACTCAGATCATGAGAAATTTTGACAAAAAGTATTGATGTTTCACAATAATAGGTATATATAGGTATATTCGTCGGCATCTGTGAATGTTCTTCAAATTAAGGATGGTTAAGGCTTTGAAAAAGCGTATTTGAAGCTTCACTACGGTACTGTTGCGTTTGAGAAGTATCTCTATCTACAATACATTTCCCCGCCTTGACACTTGCTCCAGCCGTTGTATCCATGAGCTCTGCAACAATCGTTCTTCTCATTATCGATACGCGAGCAAACCTGGTCGCAGGGCCCGACACGGGTGGCGGCATCGGTCGTCACAATTATCATTGCGAAAGCAACGAGCAGCAGAACGAGGGTTGTCTTGAGGGCGGCCATTGTAATTTTTCTGTAATAGTAAATTGAATATTGAGAAATGATTTTGAAGAGATGAGGATTTATCCTGTAAAGTATCAGAAGATTCTCTCGATATTTATACGATAGATCCAGTCTTGTTTGCAGACCGGTTCGTTTAATAGCACCGTTCAGCCCAATGTTTTTAGAACAGGTCGAATTGGGCAGGGACTCCCTCAAATAATGTTTAAATTTTTTAATTTAGGAAGACAGTCACCGTCAAATTGTCGGATATGCATATTTCGGGATCTAGATTAATGAGAAAATTTGTACGTTTCAAACAGCGAGCCTCATGGCACGGGTTTTTACGTTTTAGCTACTGATGACATTATCATGCGAACAAATAGTTGGCCGAGATTCGTACAAATAGTATATACCTTGATGGGACACTATGCGCGACATCGAATAATAAAAATCTCATAACGTAATTTTCTACGTATCCTAATTCTCTTTGAAAATAAATAAGTTGATGAAGGTAGATTGAGGAAATAAAAAAGTGATTACATCTATGCGTCTTCCGCATCGACTGTGGTCAGACAATTTATACAATTCAGCACGAACGCGAGGATAATTAGTAAATAAAATTCTACAAAAAGTAGTGAGATCCCCAAATAGCACCTCCGGTGCAAAAACCGTTCGCCAAATACATTAACGTGATATACTCGCAAAAAAAGCTCCGATATCAGAATCTACTACCAAGTACCTACATCACATTTACTTATTTTCAAATTGATAATTGGGCCTTCCATTACATGGTTTTCTATAGCCCACTTGTCTTGCAACGTAGAACCATAGATATAGCGATATGGAATCGACGCTTCAATTGGTGCAGTAAACAGAAATAATAATTTTTATTATTTTATCTTTTCATTTATATTTTTTATGTTTTCGGTTTACACCAATCCCAATTTGTTTTGCAGTTTTTTAGGTATGTTAGTGTAGTTCAAAAACTTGATGTTAAAGAAGAGAGAAAAAAATTTATATGAGTTTGGGAGAACATCAAAGGTTCTTTTTTGTATAATTGAAAACGAATCATGGTTGTATTGCATCTTTACCATAGACCATATTGGATAAATCCAAAATTTATAAAGACAGCGAAACGATACTTACTGAAATACTTCTGGATAAGCTTGGTGACTACTTAGAAGTTCAACTTCGACTGTCTTCAAGCATCGACTGCCATTGCTTATATATCCCCCAGGTTATCTTAATTTTCCTCATTCCTCCTCGATAGTCAAGGCTTCGCCTACGTTACATCGGGCATGACCTTCAATGTTCGGTACTTCGCATATGTACTAGATTGCATCAGTGACAGGTTTCTTTACGAGTTTTTGCCCCGACCATATCTTCTATTCGTATACCTATAGATACAACAAGGAAAAAGTCCGAATAAATGAAGCGCAAATACCGGTTCACGTATCAATATTTGCAATATTTTTCCTTAAGACCGCTGATATTTCATAAATAAGTGGAAATACAGGTTACCTATCGTATCTTTTCGTATGAATTTTTTATATGCTATCCTAAAGGCAGAAGAACTAGGCAACACATGCAATGGGTCTTTCGACTTGCTCGTTTGTTTTATTCTTAGAAATTGTTGCACTTTTTCCATTCTGCCTGATCCCTGCAGTAACTTCACAAAATTTGTAATATAATAATTGAAATAATTGAAATTAAAAATTAAAAGATGCGATTACGATGAAATTTTTAATAATTAATACAATATTACAACAATATCTCAAATAGATAAAATAGCATCATTTTTACTGAACTTATGCGTAAGAAAATAAGTATTCAAAATTTTTTATTTTCAGGCAACAATTGTGCCAAATTTCGAATTACTTCATCAATTTTTATCGAAGTTATATAAAGAAAAAAGAACTGGTTGAAAAAATCCCATGTATTTTCAATTTACAACTTTCGAAATTTTTCGGGCACGTGTTGATGTTAAAATTAAGAGTTCAAATTTTGCAGGAATTTTTTTTATATATTTGCAAGATATCCAGGAAGCGGGTAACATTCATTTCAAAATTCATCAAAATAAGGACCACCCTAGTATATATGTATATTACAAATATGAAGAATTCTAAGACCAATCAAAAATGGTCTGGTCTGCCGTGCTTCAATTTCGCACTAAATCTTCCCACATAGGTAATACACACATACTGTCGGCGCAAAAAGGTTTGGCCCCTCTGTTTGAGTGATCATAGCTTCTACAAAAAAATTGATAGAGCATCGCGTCAGGAAAAATCGTAAAGCGCCAAGTTTTTTATGTCTGATGGTTGGTTATTCACAAATTCCTGTGTCAAAATCGTGAGAACCGTAATGATCTCCGAAAAGTTGAAAAACGTAGTTTTTTCGGAGTCCATCGCCATACGTCAACTTTAACTCGTTACCGTTTGTCTAAACTAAGTGTAAAAAATCTGTAAAAATTCAGAAATATTCCCTGAACATTAACGAACATGATAGCGTTTAGTAATTTAAAAAATATTCAAAAACCTGGAGGCCAAGTGTAAAAAGGTCCAATGGTGCGATTTGCGGAACGGATTGGTACCGGCGAACCTGAGCTAGCTCCAAATTTTCGTCATGGTTTTTTTTTTTTTTTTTTTTTAGTATATAGTATCATTTTAATTGGTACCTATGTAGATCTCGTGTATTAGCAGAAGCTATAGCTGCGATGTTGTTAAACTGGTTTTGATTTTTTTCGAAGATAGCGAAATAACACTAAGGCAAGACCAGTCTTTAATGATAATTTTAACCCGCAGTAAACTGAATGATTCATTTTCGGTCAAGCTTAACGATTTTAAAATAATATTATGACCGATTCGGCTTCATGCTATATCAGTCCATTATTATTTTTATCGGATCTGTAGTTATTGCGTTTTAATAAATACGCAGATCATGAAAATTCCAGAATAATTATCAGAACAATACGAGCTGATTCGTTTCATAAACCTTAGGTGAGAGGTTTAAGCTCAGATTATTTTCATTATCATTTTCCAATTGTTTTTTTTTTTTTTTTTTTTAGTTTTCTCACTGCCAGAAACTTACGTAATCTCGTAGACGAATCGAGCTCGACTTCCCCCTTCTTTAATGATTCATTCGACTATATGATAACGAACAATTAACATAATAATAACTAGTGAGAACTCTGCAGTGAAGAACTTCTATAGCATCATAATTGCTGAAATATACTACGTACCGTTGCAAATCGATTTATGCAGAACATTAGACGGAAAATAAATAATGTATTTATATATGCCGATCTTGCACTGGGAAACTCCATGCAATTGAAACATTAGCATAAGTCTCACATTCTGCAGGAAGGTCGTGACTTAACTAAGAATGGAGTCATCAACCTCGAGAATAGATGTAAACCATTTCTGTCAGAAATCACAATATATTTGATATCTAGAAACTAGAAATATGACGAAATTATTTTTTACTTTGGTAATCTCTGTTCGCAGTTTTTGGGCAATCTTCACAAGATTGGTTGCGAATGAATTCCAGGGATCTGCTAACACTGTCCTACGACAGAAGATAAAGACTACGATATTATCGAATCATTGTTAGCCCGCTAATCCGAGATTTTCGATACAACCTAGTCTGCTGGTGTAAGATATGCAGATTGGGTCTGTAAAAAGCGGAATAAATTTAAAAGGAATCGATTGTATATCCATCGACTAAATGATCTTGGAAGTGCAATTGGGGAAGATGAACGTGCCCCATGGAAATCAAGATTGGAAGCCATCATGCCCTGAGGACCGCCGATAACGATTTGGAAAATATGATTTATCGCGAAGTGGAAAAATTTGTAGGAAAAACCGAGAACATTGTAAATGGCATAGGGAAAGTGGGATTAAAAAGATCTGCATTACCAATCTCATTCCGGGTATTGAACAGCGGATTTCCAATTTCGCAATTGGGTATCTTCGCATATGCATAAAGGCCGTACCAGTTACGGAAAATAATGCCTCAGACGAGATCGTAATAGCAGTTTTATTCTAGTTCCAGAGAGGTAGCAGTAATCTTTTCTTGACCAAGATGTGGTTTTTACGTCCAGATATGAAATAACGAAATGAAAGAAGATTATCTTGTCGTCAGAGTCATACAAGAAATGGAATATTCTCGAGCGTATCATTAGTGCATAATAAGGCGGGTACACATAAATGAGGGTAACTAATACGCGGGATAAGAAAGTCGGAATAAGAATACTTACCTGCGTATTGAGCTGTTATCCAGTAGGGGTGAAATTGCAATGTTGGACCCCACCCCAGGGTCTTGAACTACAGATTCCCAAAAAGCATCTACGGTGCAAAAACCGTTCGCCAAGTACATTAATGAGATATACTCGCAAAAAAAAAAAAAAAAAAAAGATCCGAAATCAGATGCTACTGCCATAAGTACCTACGTCGGATTTACTTATTTTCAAATCGATAATTAGGCCTTCCATAACATGTTTCTATAGTCATCTTTTCTTGCAACGTAGAACCATAGACATAGCGATATGCAATCTACGCTTCCATTGGTGTGAACAGAAACCATAAAGAAAATAAAAATAAAAAGATGAAAAAATAAAAATTTGGAGGTAGTGGTACTTGGCGGGCCTTTTTTGTAAATACGTGCAAGGAAACAGCAATTGAACTATGTCAATGATCTTATAGTGACATGAAATATTGGACCGCCATAAGTGCCACTACCGCCAAATTTTTGTTTTTTTATCTTCTCATTTTTATTCTCTTAATGGTTTCTGTTCATACCAATGGAAGCTTAAGTTGCCTACTGCTATATCTATGATTCGATGTGGCAAGAGAATACGGCTATAAAAATCATATTATGGGAGGCCTGATTATCAATTTGAGAAAAAGTAGTTATGATGTAGGTACTTGGCAGTAGCATTTGATTTCGGATCTTTTTTTTTACAAGTATATATGATATCACATTACTGTAGTCGGCGAAAGGTATTTGGACCGAAGGTGCTTTTTGAGAATTTTATTTGCAGACATAGTGAAATTTTGCGATAAATTTCTATAGGGCGTGATATTTCTTCGTTGATTTTATTTTTTATTCCTACCTGAACATACTGTACTCTAATATATCTAATCCTTAAAAATCAACGATACAAATGAATTCAGTATCTTGTAAATGTAATTAGTCATTCGTTGCATTCAGATGATGAGATAGGTATTCGTCAAAGGTATAATAATTTTCATCAAACACATATAATAAAAATAATAGACGATAATTCGTCCAGAAATTTTTGTATGTACTCATAATCGCCTTACATCGATATCATATAATAAAAATTTTCCCTCTAAATTCGAAATGGCGTCTCTTGAGAAAAAAAAATAAAATAATAAGAACAACAAAATTAGGTGCCAGTTTATAAACGTATAAAAAAGTTATGTTTGAAAATGAAATCGCGTATCTAGTGATGGAATAAAAAATGATATAATGCAATCTCATTGTCGTCGTATGAAATGGCATGAAATGTAATTTTACAGATTTCCGTCCACAGGATAATAAGACCAAATTTCTTTCTTTTTGAATCTTATAATTTACAATTGTTTGATTTCATTGTATATAGCGATATATAGTCAAATTTTTTACATACAAAATACCGGATACTTCGGATGATTATTTCCACTCTTGTCGCACCTATGTTATAAATGATCGATTCAAAACAGTAGAGCCGATTGTCGACCTTGTGATTGTTGACCTCAGATCATGAGAAATTTTGACAAAAAGTATTGATGTTTCACAATAATAGGTATATATAGGTATATTCGTCGGCATCTGTGAATGTTCTTCAAATTAAGGATGGTTAAGGCTTTGAAAAAGCGTATTTGAAGCTTCACTACGGTACTGTTGCGTTTGAGAAGTATCTCTATCTACAATACATTTCCCCGCCTTGACACTTGCTCCAGCCGTTGTATCCATGAGCTCTGCAACAATCGTTCTTCTCATTATCGATACGCGAGCAAACCTGGTCGCAGGGCCCGACACGGGTGGCGGCATCGGTCGTCACAATTATCATTGCGAAAGCAACGAGCAGCAGAACGAGGGTTGTCTTGAGGGCGGCCATTGTAATTTTTCTGTAATAGTAAATTGAATATTGAGAAATGATTTTGAAGAGATGAGGATTTATCCTGTAAAGTATCAGAAGATTCTCTCGATATTTATACGATAGATCCAGTCTTGTTTGCAGACCGGTTCGTTTAATAGCACCGTTCAGCCCAATGTTTTTAGAACAGGTCGAATTGGGCAGGGACTCCCTCAAATAATGTTTAAATTTTTTAATTTAGGAAGACAGTCACCGTCAAATTGTCGGATATGCATATTTCGGGATCTAGATTAATGAGAAAATTTGTACGTTTCAAACAGCGAGCCTCATGGCACGGGTTTTTACGTTTTAGCTACTGATGACATTATCATGCGAACAAATAGTTGGCCGAGATTCGTACAAATAGTATATACCTTGATGGGACACTATGCGCGACATCGAATAATAAAAATCTCATAACGTAATTTTCTACGTATCCTAATTCTCTTTGAAAATAAATAAGTTGATGAAGGTAGATTGAGGAAATAAAAAAGTGATTACATCTATGCGTCTTCCGCATCGACTGTGGTCAGACAATTTATACAATTCAGCACGAACGCGAGGATAATTAGTAAATAAAATTCTACAAAAAGTAGTGAGATCCCCAAATAGCACCTCCGGTGCAAAAACCGTTCGCCAAATACATTAACGTGATATACTCGCAAAAAAAGCTCCGATATCAGAATCTACTACCAAGTACCTACATCACATTTACTTATTTTCAAATTGATAATTGGGCCTTCCATTACATGGTTTTCTATAGCCCACTTGTCTTGCAACGTAGAACCATAGATATAGCGATATGGAATCGACGCTTCAATTGGTGCAGTAAACAGAAATAATAATTTTTATTATTTTATCTTTTCATTTATATTTTTTATGTTTTCGGTTTACACCAATCCCAATTTGTTTTGCAGTTTTTTAGGTATGTTAGTGTAGTTCAAAAACTTGATGTTAAAGAAGAGAGAAAAAAATTTATATGAGTTTGGGAGAACATCAAAGGTTCTTTTTTGTATAATTGAAAACGAATCATGGTTGTATTGCATCTTTACCATAGACCATATTGGATAAATCCAAAATTTATAAAGACAGCGAAACGATACTTACTGAAATACTTCTGGATAAGCTTGGTGACTACTTAGAAGTTCAACTTCGACTGTCTTCAAGCATCGACTGCCATTGCTTATATATCCCCCAGGTTATCTTAATTTTCCTCATTCCTCCTCGATAGTCAAGGCTTCGCCTACGTTACATCGGGCATGACCTTCAATGTTCGGTACTTCGCATATGTACTAGATTGCATCAGTGACAGGTTTCTTTACGAGTTTTTGCCCCGACCATATCTTCTATTCGTATACCTATAGATACAACAAGGAAAAAGTCCGAATAAATGAAGCGCAAATACCGGTTCACGTATCAATATTTGCAATATTTTTCCTTAAGACCGCTGATATTTCATAAATAAGTGGAAATACAGGTTACCTATCGTATCTTTTCGTATGAATTTTTTATATGCTATCCTAAAGGCAGAAGAACTAGGCAACACATGCAATGGGTCTTTCGACTTGCTCGTTTGTTTTATTCTTAGAAATTGTTGCACTTTTTCCATTCTGCCTGATCCCTGCAGTAACTTCACAAAATTTGTAATATAATAATTGAAATAATTGAAATTAAAAATTAAAAGATGCGATTACGATGAAATTTTTAATAATTAATACAATATTACAACAATATCTCAAATAGATAAAATAGCATCATTTTTACTGAACTTATGCGTAAGAAAATAAGTATTCAAAATTTTTTATTTTCAGGCAACAATTGTGCCAAATTTCGAATTACTTCATCAATTTTTATCGAAGTTATATAAAGAAAAAAGAACTGGTTGAAAAAATCCCATGTATTTTCAATTTACAACTTTCGAAATTTTTCGGGCACGTGTTGATGTTAAAATTAAGAGTTCAAATTTTGCAGGAATTTTTTTTATATATTTGCAAGATATCCAGGAAGCGGGTAACATTCATTTCAAAATTCATCAAAATAAGGACCACCCTAGTATATATGTATATTACAAATATGAAGAATTCTAAGACCAATCAAAAATGGTCTGGTCTGCCGTGCTTCAATTTCGCACTAAATCTTCCCACATAGGTAATACACACATACTGTCGGCGCAAAAAGGTTTGGCCCCTCTGTTTGAGTGATCATAGCTTCTACAAAAAAATTGATAGAGCATCGCGTCAGGAAAAATCGTAAAGCGCCAAGTTTTTTATGTCTGATGGTTGGTTATTCACAAATTCCTGTGTCAAAATCGTGAGAACCGTAATGATCTCCGAAAAGTTGAAAAACGTAGTTTTTTCGGAGTCCATCGCCATACGTCAACTTTAACTCGTTACCGTTTGTCTAAACTAAGTGTAAAAAATCTGTAAAAATTCAGAAATATTCCCTGAACATTAACGAACATGATAGCGTTTAGTAATTTAAAAAATATTCAAAAACCTGGAGGCCAAGTGTAAAAAGGTCCAATGGTGCGATTTGCGGAACGGATTGGTACCGGCGAACCTGAGCTAGCTCCAAATTTTCGTCATGGTTTTTTTTTTTTTTTTTTTTTAGTATATAGTATCATTTTAATTGGTACCTATGTAGATCTCGTGTATTAGCAGAAGCTATAGCTGCGATGTTGTTAAACTGGTTTTGATTTTTTTCGAAGATAGCGAAATAACACTAAGGCAAGACCAGTCTTTAATGATAATTTTAACCCGCAGTAAACTGAATGATTCATTTTCGGTCAAGCTTAACGATTTTAAAATAATATTATGACCGATTCGGCTTCATGCTATATCAGTCCATTATTATTTTTATCGGATCTGTAGTTATTGCGTTTTAATAAATACGCAGATCATGAAAATTCCAGAATAATTATCAGAACAATACGAGCTGATTCGTTTCATAAACCTTAGGTGAGAGGTTTAAGCTCAGATTATTTTCATTATCATTTTCCAATTGTTTTTTTTTTTTTTTTTTTTAGTTTTCTCACTGCCAGAAACTTACGTAATCTCGTAGACGAATCGAGCTCGACTTCCCCCTTCTTTAATGATTCATTCGACTATATGATAACGAACAATTAACATAATAATAACTAGTGAGAACTCTGCAGTGAAGAACTTCTATAGCATCATAATTGCTGAAATATACTACGTACCGTTGCAAATCGATTTATGCAGAACATTAGACGGAAAATAAATAATGTATTTATATATGCCGATCTTGCACTGGGAAACTCCATGCAATTGAAACATTAGCATAAGTCTCACATTCTGCAGGAAGGTCGTGACTTAACTAAGAATGGAGTCATCAACCTCGAGAATAGATGTAAACCATTTCTGTCAGAAATCACAATATATTTGATATCTAGAAACTAGAAATATGACGAAATTATTTTTTACTTTGGTAATCTCTGTTCGCAGTTTTTGGGCAATCTTCACAAGATTGGTTGCGAATGAATTCCAGGGATCTGCTAACACTGTCCTACGACAGAAGATAAAGACTACGATATTATCGAATCATTGTTAGCCCGCTAATCCGAGATTTTCGATACAACCTAGTCTGCTGGTGTAAGATATGCAGATTGGGTCTGTAAAAAGCGGAATAAATTTAAAAGGAATCGATTGTATATCCATCGACTAAATGATCTTGGAAGTGCAATTGGGGAAGATGAACGTGCCCCATGGAAATCAAGATTGGAAGCCATCATGCCCTGAGGACCGCCGATAACGATTTGGAAAATATGATTTATCGCGAAGTGGAAAAATTTGTAGGAAAAACCGAGAACATTGTAAATGGCATAGGGAAAGTGGGATTAAAAAGATCTGCATTACCAATCTCATTCCGGGTATTGAACAGCGGATTTCCAATTTCGCAATTGGGTATCTTCGCATATGCATAAAGGCCGTACCAGTTACGGAAAATAATGCCTCAGACGAGATCGTAATAGCAGTTTTATTCTAGTTCCAGAGAGGTAGCAGTAATCTTTTCTTGACCAAGATGTGGTTTTTACGTCCAGATATGAAATAACGAAATGAAAGAAGATTATCTTGTCGTCAGAGTCATACAAGAAATGGAATATTCTCGAGCGTATCATTAGTGCATAATAAGGCGGGTACACATAAATGAGGGTAACTAATACGCGGGATAAGAAAGTCGGAATAAGAATACTTACCTGCGTATTGAGCTGTTATCCAGTAGGGGTGAAATTGCAATGTTGGACCCCACCCCAGGGTCTTGAACTACAGATTCCCAAAAAGCATCTACGGTGCAAAAACCGTTCGCCAAGTACATTAATGAGATATACTCGCAAAAAAAAAAAAAAAAAAAAGATCCGAAATCAGATGCTACTGCCATAAGTACCTACGTCGGATTTACTTATTTTCAAATCGATAATTAGGCCTTCCATAACATGTTTCTATAGTCATCTTTTCTTGCAACGTAGAACCATAGACATAGCGATATGCAATCTACGCTTCCATTGGTGTGAACAGAAACCATAAAGAAAATAAAAATAAAAAGATGAAAAAATAAAAATTTGGAGGTAGTGGTACTTGGCGGGCCTTTTTTGTAAATACGTGCAAGGAAACAGCAATTGAACTATGTCAATGATCTTATAGTGACATGAAATATTGGACCGCCATAAGTGCCACTACCGCCAAATTTTTGTTTTTTTATCTTCTCATTTTTATTCTCTTAATGGTTTCTGTTCATACCAATGGAAGCTTAAGTTGCCTACTGCTATATCTATGATTCGATGTGGCAAGAGAATACGGCTATAAAAATCATATTATGGGAGGCCTGATTATCAATTTGAGAAAAAGTAGTTATGATGTAGGTACTTGGCAGTAGCATTTGATTTCGGATCTTTTTTTTTACAAGTATATATGATATCACATTACTGTAGTCGGCGAAAGGTATTTGGACCGAAGGTGCTTTTTGAGAATTTTATTTGCAGACATAGTGAAATTTTGCGATAAATTTCTATAGGGCGTGATATTTCTTCGTTGATTTTATTTTTTATTCCTACCTGAACATACTGTACTCTAATATATCTAATCCTTAAAAATCAACGATACAAATGAATTCAGTATCTTGTAAATGTAATTAGTCATTCGTTGCATTCAGATGATGAGATAGGTATTCGTCAAAGGTATAATAATTTTCATCAAACACATATAATAAAAATAATAGACGATAATTCGTCCAGAAATTTTTGTATGTACTCATAATCGCCTTACATCGATATCATATAATAAAAATTTTCCCTCTAAATTCGAAATGGCGTCTCTTGAGAAAAAAAAATAAAATAATAAGAACAACAAAATTAGGTGCCAGTTTATAAACGTATAAAAAAGTTATGTTTGAAAATGAAATCGCGTATCTAGTGATGGAATAAAAAATGATATAATGCAATCTCATTGTCGTCGTATGAAATGGCATGAAATGTAATTTTACAGATTTCCGTCCACAGGATAATAAGACCAAATTTCTTTCTTTTTGAATCTTATAATTTACAATTGTTTGATTTCATTGTATATAGCGATATATAGTCAAATTTTTTACATACAAAATACCGGATACTTCGGATGATTATTTCCACTCTTGTCGCACCTATGTTATAAATGATCGATTCAAAACAGTAGAGCCGATTGTCGACCTTATACTTATGGAATTTTGGCTTATCAATATTAAGCCTGGTAGACGGTAATGTCCAGATTATGGTAGACCAGTTGCTCGTCTATCCATGGCCGAAAGAGAGCTACGTTTGCGTAGACACCAGGAGTCTGGTTCTCTCCGCAGCCGATTCCCCAGGCCACGATACCGGTCTGGACGTACCGTGATGGGTCGGTTCTTATCGGACAGACAAGAGGACTTCCTCCGTCACCCTGAAAGTATCAAAATTGTATTTTATTGGCAATATGTAATTATGTAGACAATGAAATGGCGATTCGACGTGGAGTCAGTTTCCCTTTTCTCTATCGATTTTGGAAAATCATGTGAACTATTATCAAGCCAATTAGAAACGGACGAAGCAACGACGGTTCAAGATCAGAAATTACCTTGCATGTATCCTTTCCGACTTCTCCACCAGCACATATGAAGCTCGAATTTAGAATGAAGTATTTCCCAAGTCTGGTCTTGCGTAAAGAGGATTGGCACACGTCGCGAGGAACGACTGGAAGGTCTATCTTCTTCAGGATCACTTGGTAGTGGCCTTCTTTGCCTAAAATGTCATTTCACGGTCGATATAGTACCAATTTTCATATCGAGTAGAAGGAAACACGTTTTGAATGCGTTCCTACGAATAAACTTCACGACTAGTGAACCTATGTATTACGGATCATTTTTATGCTTTTTTTGACCTCTAATAATAACTCCGTTGATATTTTCGGACAAGAGTATTGGCCCAAAGACATACAGTGCAGTATTTTCATTTTCAATTTACCGAATATGTCTTTTCCCCATCCGCTCGCGAAGCACCGTGCTGCGTCGAAAGTCTCATTATGTGCCGGAAGACAAACCAAGTCGACGTTCTCTGCGAGATCGACAGGTTCTTTCAAAATCAAAATAGCAATGTCGTTTTGCAGAGAACCAGAGTTGAATCTTTCGTGTGTAATAACGTATTCCACGTCGCGATCTTGGTGTGGGAAAATCTCGTTTTTGGTCTGCGTGTCCCACTCCCCAGCTCGTACCTTTAATTGAGAAGGATGTTTCCTGCGTTCGTGTTAAAAAAAGGAAAAAACAAATATCATGAGATTTCAATATTTAATACGTTTAACATATGTAAATGAATTGGAGAAATGAAGAAGATAGAGAAAGCTCGAGAAGATTCTTTATAATAAACATATGCGACTTTTCATTCTCGTTAATGAATGAATTTTTTATTTTTTTTTCGTGAATTTTTAATTCATTCAGTAGTCGTATGATTCGACTAACCCTTTGACGCAGTGGGCAGCGGTTAGAACTGCTCTGGTATGAATCAAGGCGCCCCCGCACTGGTAAACGTGTAGCTTTTCGGTATTGACGCCGATGATTTCCTCACGGAGAATTGCCACCATCCAAGGAAACTCGCCGAACTGAGCCTCGTTGTGCTTGTCTCCGGTTATCCTGGCGCCTACACCGTCATGGTTCCGTTGGCCGCAACCTATTCGGATCCGTGGCTTCGGGGTGATCTTACCCTCAGGTTTGAGAACGTCTGGTGGCATGCAGCAAATGTCCAGGTAGTGTTCGCACCGACTCCCTCTAAAAGAATATTGACCAGGCCATGAGATTTTTTTGCTCACCTACCTATATTATACGTGTATTATAAAGAATGAAGAATTTCAGTGTCCTCCTTCACGACACTCAGCCTAAAAATATGAAATTCTCACAAATTAGTCTACGAGAATGCTGCTGTGTGGAAAAAAATTGCCACCCCTTCTGGCCCCAACATTTCGATGAAGTATCGGTTACTCAGAATCTTGTCATACCTATTATGACCTATATTCAAATATCATTACCAGGCCCAAAAAATACCGATTATGCAACATGAACAAAATTTTGAAATCCTATAAATTTCGTGGAGTCAAAATTTACTCCTCAACGGTGAAATCTTATTATTTCAATGCGTGGAGTTGGGAGTGGCGCGATTTTTATTCTCCAAGAGTGAATTTTCGTTTCGAACAAAAATTGTTTTCGAAATTGATACCCGTTCTTGTCTAATTTTAACCCATGTACACATAAACTACGTGTATTCACATGCATGTGTTCCAGTTTCAGAGATTCTTCCTTGAGACTTGATCCCCTGGCCTCAGGTCAAATGCAAAGGAGGACACTTACCCAGGCTGCGTACTGATTGAGTTACTAGGGCCACCGAACCTGATATCAATGAGACCAATTCCTTCGGTGCTGATTGTGTTGTTTTGGCACTGATAGTACGGAACACATTCGCATCCGCCCTCGTTTGCTGGTTGACCAACATTTTGCACGATATTATTCGGCTGTGAAGTACCGGGGGTGAAAATGCCCTGGCTCGAACATGCCACACTAAGATCCCCAGGTGGGCATTCTAAGGCCAAGCAGCCTGCGATCAGCGCCAAAAAGACACTCAATGTTATAGGCCGTCTCATAGTGGCGACCTGGAACGCGAGAAAATAATAAGAAAATAAGAAAAATATGATGTTCATAATAAGGGTGGTTTTATTTTCAACTGAAAAGAATTCCGTCCAGAATACGCTGCAAAAATCTCATATTCAATGAGCATATAAGAAATACGGTTACCAGACACTTTCACGTGTGGACATTTCTTCGTCTGCGACAGTTCTTCGTCCATAACATGTCTTTTTGGGTCTTACTACTGTTACAGTATTGTACTACTTTATACGACATGGGCAAAATAATCCAAGGAGATATGGTGTGGACGAAGCAGTGTTCGTCCGAAGAAATGACCGTATGAAGAAGTGTCTGACGAAGAACTGCCCGGCAATCAGAAGTACAACGTGGGACTGAGTGCCAATATCGATAAACTTTTGAATATCTGGCAAAATGTGAATAATTAAATTCGAGATTTCTCTTCATTTGTGTAATACATTGTTTTCGAATTTCTACATAAGTATTGGACTGAATCAAATCCATGTTCGATTACCGCTCGTTAGTTCAGTATTAGTTCATAACTCGTATTTTATATAACTTGTGATTGTGACGTCATTAGAAGCTGTTATTCCAAGTTTTGACCAGGGTGAGTGTTTCTTATCCTGCAACGCTAGTCACACGACGTTCCTACTTTAATAATGATCTATACGTCAGAATTACGAATGAAATTTAGAGAGAGGAGAAAGGTAGGAATTAGTCGTGAGAGTTAATAGCTAACTGTACAACTACCACAAATGCGAATACTTTATCAGATCTGCGGTCGAATCACATAATCAAAATCAATCGCAATATTGAATTACACACTTGACGAATTTCGTATAGTATTATTTTATCCACGAATGATCGAGCCTTCGTCGACAATTTTTATTCAATCATTGGAGAGTTCTTCATCTGTGCTGCTGCCACAATCAGTAGGTAGTGAGGTGTATTTTAATTGGATTTACGTAACTATTGCCCGACTCTTTGGTTAGGCAGATACTAAATACCAACAGATAATGAGTCAAGTGCTAAGTATACGCCAGTCTTCCTCGCACTCTTGTTCTGGCGCAATCAAGTATTGTACCTCCCTGTTGTATACTTCTTGTTACGATATACCAACGGCAACTATTAGATATAATGATTGATTGCGTAGTTATTTAACCACTACCATACATCACAGGTAGGTATATATGTATACAGAGAATATTATTTTAGGTAACATTCAGGTTTTCGCTCGTAATGACCCTGTGTTTTTTTATCCTCAAAATTTTCTTGGGAAAATCATGTTTTTCCACAGATGTCTCAGAATCGGTCTGCATGCAGTTTGCAGAGATACGGTAATTTCTTACCTCTATAATCATTGCGTGGCTAACGCACGAATAAATTGATCATGGCTACTCGTGTTCCACAAATAGCAATTCTTCCTTATCCTGTACATAATTGGAGTGTCTGCAGAACTCGAGTTCTATGTGCCCTCAATTATTTATTAGAGCCCCTTGTATTGTTCTATGATATTTATTTCTACCGTAGAGCAATCGTTGCCTCACTGGCGATATTATTCTATGAAAAATAATAGACAATAAGGCGATGCAACACCTACATTAACATGTTTTTATAACATCTGCTCTAAAACTTCGAGTTTCAATGATGCTCTACTGAACCTACCGCCCCCCATACCTTGCGGTGGTAGCGGAGACCTGGTGGGTTGCTCTACGCCTGTGGCACCTGGGGTACTGGAAGAGGATTGATATGCCACTGGGTGGGCTGCTGCAATCCGCTCTGTTGGCTCACCTGACCTCATCTCTTACGAACCAGGGTGCCCTCGCGGGCTCGGGCACAATGGTTTTAGTGGACTGATGAGCGTCCGGTAAAATCTCAGGAATATAGTAGAACGTTGTTTTCAGAGAATGAAGAGATACAGAATACAGTAAGTTATGGCTTATGGTCTGAAGATTCAATAGCAATGATAGCAATTATTTTCACACAAATCTATCATATAATTTCAACGAGCGATCAATTATTTAACTGGGCACGTGCGTTTCGGATTATAGAAAGGAGGAAAATGTGTATCTTTCATGGGTATGAAAACACGTTGAAAACCGATAGAGATTTTTGTAGAAAAAATTAGAAACGCGAGTGTTCTTTTGGACAAGTTTTGAACAAGTGTGTATATCATCGCGTAACAGCCACCCTCAACCCTTCCACCCTCGCAATTTGATCTACATAATTTTCGGAAGCAATTATACAAACGGGGTTATAATAATACACTCAAGTTATACAGAGCGGTACTCACCACAGTCGAAGAAGACGAGTTTATTGGAAACTGACTACAAACAGACGCAACAGACCGGCTATGAAACGGAGGCGCCGAAGCGTCACACGGCGTATGTACACGGTCATCCGTTCTCCTTCTTATACTCATATTATGTTGATTCTCCTACCTATCCATATTCCCACCTAAGTCTGAGTAGTTTATATGTTTTTTAATTTCATCTCGTCGACACAATCCATAAATATTTTTAGTACCGTGTGACCCTAGCGAGTGGAAGATGCATCAGTGAATATTTCCATTGCAATGGATTCTCTTTTTAAATGGAAAATCACAATACTTGACTCTCAAATTAGCACGATCTATAACAAAAGTGGAATCCTGGTATCAGATGAATTGTAACGAGTGAAAATCGTTTGGATTTCATATTTTTCAATGAAATATATTTTTATTTTATTTCCCTTCGCAAGAACTTTTCACAAGTCCTCAGCGTGTGTATCGATTCATTTGAGGCTGTAGTTATCTGCCCTGGTTTCATGGGTTTTTATTGCATGAATTTACCTAACTATAGGATAAAATGTATACTTCAATGAACTTCAGGTGACTGAAATAAAGAAAAATCGGTATGATTGGTGGAGAAGATGCTTGCCGCGGTTTGCTTACATTTTTGTCTAGATGTATTTCACGCTCGTTCTGAGTATTCGAGACAACCATGGTCTGGCAATAAGAATCTGAAAAGTTTCATGACAAGTGGAGAATGGGGAAATCGTTTAATCGTCATTGTGTATTTTGAAAATTCGCTGTGAACAAAGAACTCTGCACGTTAATTTTCAGCAAAATCTGGGTACGTGAGAATCAAGTAATCCAAGGCGGTGCCAATTTCATACGATCACACAGCAGTGTCACAGGATGGGTAAGGCTCGTGTCGTGCCCGTCTAGAAATTACGTCCTGAATCCAAGGCATGTGCTCAGACACCTTTGTGTAAAGCGAGTAGGAATATCTGTCGCAAGTTTTCTCGCCGTTCTTAATATCGACGCCGAGGCCTACGCTGACAATCCCTAAAACATACCACAGCTCGCTTTTTCGAAACACTAGCCCACCGCCACTGTCACCTTGGCATACAGCCGATCCTGAAATGAATAACCAATCAGAGTTTGATCAGCGGAAAGTCCGCTCAGTTCATCAGTGAAAAATGATTCATGTGTATTCCTAACGATGGGAAAATAATTCGTTGTGCTCTGCCTTCGTCTTATCTGCGTTCGACGATTATACGAACAACCCGAATCCAAATTAGATAAGTCAATTTATGCCACGTACCATTGGTGTAACCGGCGCAAAACTTGTCGCTGCTGATGAAAACGTCATTTTTGTCAGTATCTTTCGGCGTCTTGCAGTCGCTGTATGATACATAAGGTAGTGTCAGAGTCTGCAGGATCGCGCTGGACTCGCCCTTCTCCGTTCTGCCGAAACCAGCTACTTTTCCTTGTGCACCAGGCTCCAGGGTCTGTTTCGTCAACCCTTCGACGTCCAAACAAGCTGGTGAAAGTATCCTGGAGAATTCGTACGGCTGCTGCAACTCTATCAACGCGATATCCAAGGCGTAGTTACCTCTTAGTCCGTAGTAGTAGCAAGGCTTGTATATATTCTTCACCTGAAACAAAATCGAACGTCAATGGCGTCAGGAATTCAACAAATCAGTGAAATTTGATGAACCTTTGTTGAACATACGATACTTTGTTGAACATACGATAATAGGTAAAAGTAGTGAAAACGAACCGCGCTTTTTTTGACTGTCTCGCGATTGTTGAACGCAGAATCGTAGTCTCGAAAGACGTTTCCCGTCATTACGAAGAATTTCTTGGGGTCTTCCGTGGCCCTTGCCCCTTCATCGTAGACGCAATGGGCAGCAGTCAGCAGAAAACTGGAATGAATTATTGTAGCACCACATATGAAGTTCTTCTCGGCCCTCTCTGAAGCGTTCTTCTGGACATAAAGTGTCGCATGCCATGGAAAGTCACCGGTCTTTGCAATCACTCCGTTGTACACGAGCGCAGTCTGATGGGTTATAGGTATCCCACAAACTGCAATCACGATGCAACAAACCCATAATCTTAAAACCAAGTCATCATACCCCCGCATAATTGACATCGAACCCCCAATCGAACCTGGTATACATCTGATGACAGCTGGAACCCATTCTCCGTTCTCGTTGCACTTCACGGCGTCACCCCCAAACGTTGCGAATGACAATTCCGGCCTGTACCCCAGATGACAAGATACTCGAGCTTGTGTCCCAGGGGATACTGAAGAATCGCAGCTCACCCATTCGCCGAAACGATCGTTACAGGATGCTCTCCTGGATACGGAGTTCAGAGAGTCGCATTTTATCTCTGTAACAGAATCGACCAGATTCATTGAAAAAACCTTCATCCCTGCTTTTTGATTTATTCTCCTTTCATTCAGTTTCTCTTCCGTGAAAGTATGTTCGATGTAAGATCTAATTCGAGGTGTAATTAGTTCGACTCACCAGTGCAGACGGGAATTATTGACCAGTTTCCACTGGATTCACAGTAGACGTCAGTGCTTCCAGTAGCTCTGTGACCAGAGGCACAACTGTAGACTAAGTGACTGCCCGGCTTCAGCTCAGTACCTTCAGGAATTATACAATTCGTACTGTTCGTGCAGAAATTCCCATAGAGCTGCCATTCACCGTCGTTTGGTTGTGGTGGTGCCAGACAGACAGAGTCCTCGACGTTTGAAAGTACCCGATCCATTACAGAGCTTGCGGTTGTTGATATAGCGATCGTATTGACTATCTGTGACCTGGTACAAAAAATGTCCATATCTGATTAGTCATAAATTTTTATTTCAGAAAAAGTGATTCGGGAAGGAGACTTTGGCGATGTTTTCCGTGCAGAGATTGTCGAGATTGTATGTGATCAGTGTTTCAGCGAGTTGCAAACTGAATGCAAAAAACTGTGAAGATTTTCTTACCAATCACCGTCACATGCAGGGTGTGAATCGTATCGCTCTAGGTTGAATGTTACGTCCTCAATCCACGCTGTGTATTGAGAGATATTTGTGCAAATTATGTAATCATCGCATGTCCGCTCGCGGTTGAAAATAGAAAATCGTGTGACGGTGTTGACGACTCCCCCTATGTACCATAGGTTGTTTCTTTTGAACATCAACCCGCTGCCGTAGTCGTCTACGCATTCAGTCGATTCTGCAGTGTGTTTAGAGACGGTTATAAATATACGAACCACAACTTTCTGTGTAAAGAATGAAAAGAACGGAAAATAAAATCCATTTACTGTTGGGATAACCGGCACAAAACTTGTCACTCGTTAGACCTGCCTTATCAGAAATTTTGTCCGAAGTTTTGCACTCCTCGTAGGGTACGTAGGGTACCGTTTTGATGGACTGGTTGTCCCGGTTTCTTGGCCGAAACTTTATGCTGATTTTTCCAAATTCAACTACTTTTCCTCTTACACCAGGCTCAAGAATCTGTTCGCCGAGATCCAGACAGACAGGCACAAGAATGCTGGAGAATTCAAACGGTTTATGAATTTCTACCAAAGCAATGTCCGACGCGAAGCTTCCATCGTGGTAATCGCAATGTATGTACACATTTTTCACCTGAAACCAAAAATTACCCTAGAAATCTAATGATATCGATTTGAATTCCTCAAAATTCCAAAAGGACAGCATGACGAACATCATATGCTGAGGTCCACTGACAAATCAATTATCATGCTTACGGGAGAGAAGAGACTAGACATGAAACGGATGACGTGATATGACTTCAAGACTAAACCATACAGAAACTAAAAATTCAATTCGTGCATAGTATCATGAAATGTTGTAAAACTTGTGGAATATTGTTCCATATTCTTATAATGCTATGATATTCTTCGGGCTCCGTCTATATAATGAAAATGAAAATCTGACATGTAAAATTATTTGGAATCTCCAAAAGGCCATTTGGCAAATAAGATGAGAGATAAATGAGTAAGAACGAACCGTGCGCTGCCATACGGCTTCGAAATCATGGTGCAGATGATCGTAGTCCCGAAAGGTGTCCCCTGCCATAATGAAGAGATTCCCAGGGTTTGTCGTCGTGTTGGTTGAATGTTCATAGACACATCGATCAGCAGCGGTTACTAGCAGATTTGTGCTAATTATTGTAGCGCCACACGTGAAGAATTTCTTTCCGCTTTCTGAGAATCGCTTGTAGAGAAATGCCGCCCAGGGTAAGCTTTGAGTGAATTCACTCGGCGCTACACCACAACCTGAAATTACGATGCATAATAATTATGCTGGAATTATACACTAAGAAAGCAGTATACTCTTTTAGGTCATATTTTCCTCACTTTAATTCTCGACTTAAAAGATCAGTTGCGGAACTAAAAACTGGCGCTACTCAAAAGCGCAATGTACAATCGGCAAAATGTATAGTGACACCCTCATTCACCCCCCGAATTCGATAATTAACTAATAATTGCAGACCTGCCACACATCTGATGGGTTCTGGCTCCCACTTCCCGTTCAACGTGCATTCCACATTCTCACTTCGGCTCGTTATGGAACTCGTGGTCGGCATGTAACCAGAACGGCAGGATATCTTTCCACGTGTTCCATGAAGCACTGGAGAATCGCAGTTCACCCAACGACCAAGACGGAAACATTTTGCTACCGTCGACGCAGAGTTTAGAGGGTCGCATGTTACGTCTGAAACCCAATTAGCTAGACTTTAGCAAGAGGAGACCTTTCATTCTTATTTTTATTGGTGAACTGTACCCACTTGTTTGGGACAAATTTCAGTGATCTATCTGGAACAAACAACTCAAGCTAGGATTTCGTATCGACATTCACAATTCCGTCTACAGCAGACCTTACGGCTTTTTCAAAATGTCTGTGTTTTGAACATTATTATACCAAACCGAACATCTGTCTCCGCTAGTATTACAGCTATAGAAATTCCCGTTACTTACTGACGCAGACAGGGATCGGTGCCCAGTTTTCTTCGCTTTGGCACAAGACGTAAGGGTTTCCAACGAGCTTGTACCCGGGGTCACAGGTGTAGCTCAGCAATTTTCCTACTTCGACTCCGCCCCCTTTATCAATTTCACAAATGTTGTCATCATAGCAGTTATTTTCGTGTAGCTTCCGCACACCATTAGGAGGCTGATCTGGTGCCCAACAAAATTCCGGTAGGGGTGGCAAGTCTCTTCGATGAAGACGAGGATATGAAGTATTTCTTGTTAGTGTAGGTCTTCCGGTCAGTATCGAAAACGGTGACCTGATTGAAGGTATTGGCTGATAACTTGGTCAGAAAAAGGTGATAATGCCCATAAAAAATTCAACAGGAATTCAATTTGGACTGATTTTCAAAGGGGAGAAGAAATTATTATAATATGTTTGACGATCGCTCACCCAACTTTCAAAATGCTAGCATCTTCTGTATAGGAATTATTCGAGACATCTTGACAGCATCCGAGTCCAAAGAGAGCTACCATCCAAGAGTTGACAGAGAATGAATAATGCCAGGGGTACGGAAAAGTGAGCTGATGCACAGAGAGTCTATTCTTCTAAGTTTATTATACTTTTCTACTATTTCTAATATCTAAAGCATATTCGTCCGTATTTGTATGAATATTAAAGATCTGTTATAAGATTGCCTCAATCCTCAACGAAATGTATAACATAATCAATAATGAATCAGGAGCAATCGATCACTCTGTATGTTTGATCCTAGCTAAAAGACGAGGCTACTAAAAACTATGACTAGCAATCTCTTTATGATTCATAAAGCCTTTTTATTTTCAGTTGAAACGTGATTTTGTAAATTCAACCCTTTTGTCATGATGATCTTTACAAAATGATTATTTTTTGGTACTTCTGTGGATAAGAATCTTCAGAATTTGGAGGTCAGCTTTTGGGAAGATGTATATTACGATGTGAACGTCTTATATACGTATGGTTGATCAACTGACATTGTAATAACCGGTTGTACAAGGTCTTAATACATTTTCAGATTATTGTAAATCTTTTGAGATCTGAAATATTACCGTTTAACTCTCGGATGAATAATAATAAATCATCACAAAAACGATTAACGCTTGGATGTCATCGTTGCAAGCGAAATATTCCGATATGAGTAAAATTTTCATGTAAGAAATACAATAGCTTTCAATCATAATCAGGAAGAGAATACTGTCTGATATCTTAATGACAAACAGTAATCACTAAAAAGTTTAGAGAAATACAAAAATATTGCGAAAACCCTTCGAAAAACTCTGATCACATAAATAAGCAAAGAATCCCCATGTTTTCGATTGCGTGTCTGCTCCTAGTTAAATCATTACTTCAATTATCAAGGATGGTAATATTAGATATACGAATGACACAACATATTTTGGATTCAATGGAGTAACTGTTACACGGTTTTACTTGCGAGAAACTATTACTGCAATACGTATGCGTATTGTGATTTCAGAACTTACGAAAGAGCCATAAATGCCTGAAGACAGATTCAGCAGCAATCACGAACGACATTTTAATTTTCACTACTGCTAAGAAGTTTAGATACAACATAACGCTGCTGAACGTTTCGTATTCATGATTCCCCACCCATCAATTCGCGGACAGCAACCACAACGAAATGTAGCAAATTTTTTTTACACTATAAGATACCAAAGATCGACAAACTACGCTGAAGATGGAAGTTTGTCTGTTGCTGCCGCGTATCAGCGCGGCGAAATTGTTCTGTCTTACATGGATACTAGAACGAATAGATGTATTATCTGCACAGTAATTGACTCACACGTATGTGCAAATTATAATTCATAAACATCGTCATCAGTAATTTGGGAATTCAGTAACAGGTTTGAGCCATTGCAAACCACGTGGAACTGGGTAAGTTATACCTAACTAAACCTGTTTTAAAAATCACTATTTTCTATCGTCATTGAAGGCCGCGTGAGTTTCTGATCAGGACATTCTGGTAAGGCTTCCTAATCTTCATTCTTCACGTTCTCCGCATCATAGTTTCCGTTGTCCTAGTCTTCCGATTTTCAGTTTTGGACAACTTCGATCTGTACACCAAAGATAACAAAGTCATGGACTTGGATGTCGATGACTACAAGGTGAGGAACCTGTTATCAGAAGATCATCCGAGCCGAGGAGATGTGTCGAAGACCGTTGTCCGCTCCGTTCTGGCAGTCGAACTTTCGTCTGACGACGGATGAGCGATTGCCAGGGTGGGGATGAAACCAACAACTTCCTTATCATAATCATACGCAAACGAACTTTGAACGGACCCACCTCCCGTTTATGTTATATCTAAAATAAAGAGTCGCAGAGAGGGGGGAGTGCAAAATAACGGGGCCATTGATTATTCGTATATCCAGGGGTAACCTGTTGATATACAGCATTGATACATAACATTACCTATTAAGGTATCGCCCAAGTTATGAAACAATATTCGTATTCGTTGCTTGAAAATGAATATTCACATCGCCCCTGATCGTAATTTACTGTTTGTAGGCATACAAATTATGTTAATTCGAACCAGTTTTGTATCGCAAGAGTCTATCACCTCATGTAACCGACGATTTTTAGTATTCCAGGGCTATTTTCTACTTCCTATCGCATTATCGCTTCGAATAATCTGAAACTTCGCACACTTCTTACCTATAGTGGTAGGTATCCGTAAAAAATTTACAGATTTTTAATGACAAAATTTTGTCCATCACCATTCGAAGATAAGAATTTTTTTTTTAGTGCGTTGTAGCTTCGAAAATTATATCGTTGAAAGTCTGTCGAATTTTCATGAAATACCAACTACTACAGGTAAGGAGTGTACCAAGTTTGAGATTTTTTGGAGCTATACTGCAACAGAGAGAAAAAAAAATTACCACTGAATGTCATGAATCATGTTTTATTCAAATGGGAAAATTCGAAGGCTTTGAACTACTATTGACGCGAAAATAAGTGCGCCTAACTAACAATCAGGAACTACAAGACTGGACTGCGGGTTGCATATCATACGTTGCGACAAAAGTAGATCGTCGACTCCGTTTGACACCCCATTGGTACCACTAGTCGAACAAGGAAGACCATTGACCTAAGATAAAGTCACCTGTTACTTTGTCAGCCGCGTTGGTGGCGTGAAACGGCCCGGATGGGGGTGGCATTAAGGAGATTGCACAAGGAATCCACACCGAGACTCACAATCACCTTGTTATATCTGAATTATTATTGTATTTTGCAGGTTACTGCGTAATAATTTAAATTGAGAATTGCTATTTATTGATAGCTCAGATATTGGTAGATAAAAAATAAAACAAGTCTGGAAAGACTGAATGCAGAAAGATGATGCAGTTACTAGGGTCATAAATAAATGATATTAGTTATAGTTGCACATACAATATTTTTATTTTAGAATATGATAAATGATCGTCAGAAACAGATACATCTATATTATCCCCAAAAATTAGACAAATTTATCACAGAGGATGTACAATATATATATAATATATAGATTAATGTGTGTCCCTGAGAAATATATAAGGCAATCGTTTTGTTTAAGATAGTCCTCAATTTTGTATCAAATTTGTATATCTTATTATAATTTATATTCATTTCTCACGTGGAAAATAAATTTGATTTTAGTAAAATTCGAACGTATTTTTTTATTCATTCATTTTTTTTCTGCTGACAATATGTATACGTGGCACATTGTGCTCAATCAGGATCGAACAATGTTAATCGACAAGGAAGCCTTTATGATCCCCAGGGACAAACATCGTTAATGTCATAATACAAATTTCATTTGATCATATATATGCATACAATACGTACGAATACTGTAACATATACTTATATGTATAGAAGTGTGAATGGGTGGTGTTCGTTTTGAATTTTTTTTCTTTTCTTGTATCTGTGTGTGTGTTTGTGTAGTAGACATTCACTATTCTACGGTTAATATTACAAGTCAAATACGTCAGGTCACAGGTTTATTAAATTTGAAACATTTATTAAGGCAGGACACAGATAAAACACTTCTCTGCGTATATTTTTTGAGAGCTGTTTGATCTTTTTCTGAAATTTTACAAGTAGGGTATGAATTATTTTTCGTTTTACATTTTTGTCTTTTTTTTTCCATTTTTATCTTTTTTTTTTCATTCTAGGCCTCAATGGTTACAGTATAAAGAATTGGCAAGCTCTTTTACACTTTTACACAATTATACATAATCAGGGTATAATAATAATACAATATACATATTGTGGATTTCAGATGATTCTCAATATAATATAAGATGTGTTTTATAATCTTCCTGCATTTTTTTAAATTTTTATTCATTTATTTATTTATTTATTTATTTTTTATAAATATCATATAATATATTTGTAAAGATATAATTTTATATAATATAATATATATATACATATATATTAATAATTTTGGCACAATAAGAAATAGAATCACAGATGAAATCATTGTACATCATGAGAGTGGTAGATGGATAGAATTGTACCGAACGTTGAAAGCAGACATAATTTTTATCTAGTCCCCAATATAATATTCCTTCGCACCAATTAATAACTTTCATAGTTTTCAATATAATAATTAGCTGTCCTGTTAACACGATCATTCCATTGAACATGATCATCACTTAAAAACTAATGAAAATACATCCTGTAGTATATAAAGTAATAATTTGACTCTCACTTTGGCAGACAGTACATATCTTTTGAATCTATAATATGTAGAATCTAATAATATCAAATAGAATATATAATATATCTTTGAGAATTTGTAAATATATAATATACTTTGATGGTAAATTCAATTTATAGTATTTCTCTTTCTTCGTATCTCTCTTTTTTTTTTACATGCATAATACAGCTGCTTTCAACGGCTCGTTTTGCACAATACGCTACGATACTAAAGCTACGTAGAAATGCTATGGATTTGTTTTTTTTTTCTCTTTTTTTCCTTTTTCTACGTTACAACTTGAAAATAGCTACACAAAAGCTAAAAGACATCGATCTACTATATCTAATACTGTTTTACGCGACTCGTTATTCATTCTGTTCTTATGAATGCACGCTCTGGTGTAAGTTAACGTGCGAACCATTGGTGTAAATATCTTAAACCTTGGAAAAAGAATAACAAGTATTCACAGGGCTTCATTCCATATTTTGTTTTTTTCTCTTTTCTTTTGTCTTTTTTTTCTTCTTCTTTTTTTATGCTCGACTATTTTCACGTAAATCCTAATGTAGAAAAAATAATTATATGTTTAATCTTAAAGATTCATGGTCCATCGATCCTTTGTTATTATTTTTTATTTTTATGTTTTTGTTCCTTTTTTTTCCAAAATGAAACTTTTTACTTTTAGAATGAAGAAAACGAGAATACAATCTTTATGCTTTTATACAAAAGGCTAAAATTCTTCTTCTTCATGACACGTGGTATTGTATTTTTGAAAAATCAAGCCCTGTTTATGCGTATCCATTACATCATCTAACGCGATGCTATAATATGTGTGTGTTTTAAATGTGTATATATGCAAATATTATACATATTTTTTTCTTGTTTTTTTTTTTTTTTGAACATGAATATTTTTATCTATATGTATTATTTATGTATTATATGAATTATACTTCCATGATTGTTGTACAGAGGAGACATTAAATGCCGTATTGGTCTGTTGTTGAAAAAGGCTTGTAGAAAACGAAATACAGATTTAATATCGTTATTTTGGTTTAGAAAAGTTTTTCCCATATTATATCTACCTATAATAACGATGATTTCTATATATATACGTATATAGTATATCGAAAGAAACAGAATCTGACAGAATCTATAATATCGTACATATTTAGGGACACTAAATTTATAAAATATTTAAACATGTTATATATAATGATTAAGATCTGAAAAATGACAAATATATGTCCGATAGCTGTGTATTCCATACCTCAGAACAGAAATATGAATAATATAAAATAATAACATGAATATGAAAACTAAATAATGTTTGAAAAAAGATTCGATATTTGGCGGTTGTTTAATTTAATTTAATTCAATTTCATTTCATTAATTAATGAATGATTTTTCCACATCCCTGTGGATTATATTGCAAATAAAACTTTAGCATATAATAATAATAATTATTATTCATCTTCTTCTTCTGATAAAATATAAAATATATCCAAAATCTGTTAAATATATGTAAAACTTACACATGATTGATTATTATTTTTGTTTCATGGATAAACTGAATAACTTTATATCCTAATCATAAGTTTTATTAAAAATATGAAGATTTTCAATAAATTTTCTTATCATTTCAGTTCTCACAGCTCACTCTGTCTCTCCCCATATCTCAGCTAGCACACGACCTCACAGGGATGTGAAAATTATTTTGATTCTGATTTATCCCATAACTCTCCAATTTGGCAAGACTTCAGCCATGAGCGTAGAAAAATACTCAGTTACATTAAAAACTACAGTTTCACCGGCGGCTAGTATAGCTCCCCAAGAACCGTAGGTACCATAATCAATAATGCTGTGATTACAAGTGGATAAAATTGCCAGATCTCGCCCTGGTCCTTTCGCGTCTGGATCTGACACGAAACTTATCTTACTTTCCTTTCTTTTCAGATTATATTTGCACCATATAATGCTGTCACTGGCCACAATGAACACTACATTCCTATACTTATTCTCATAATAGTCCATCGCAGCGTGATAATAGCTCACAGGCGCCGGATGAACCTTTCTATTTTTCCAAAGGTAATCTATGTAGTCTGTTCTCCGTACGTGGATACCAACAAACGTTGGATCAGAAATGTTATGCTGTTGTGCAGCTTCCTTAAGCATCGACTCAGCATTTATACGGAGTTTTGACTTGAAAGTAAACTCTCGACGTATGTCTTCAAGCCATACAAGCACGATAGACCAGTGTGCAGCGTACCTATTAATTACATTCACAGATATTAAGTATTGGAATTGAAGAACTTCTTTACTCTGGTATCATCTGATATCATCAAATCCATTTTCAAGGGGCTATTCCTCTTTCGTTATAAAAGAACCCTTCAATAATTCAATTTAGTCGTGTTATTTAACTAGTTTTCTTCCAAGTACTATTAGGTACGTTCCAGGATTCCTAAGCCACGTGCCTTGAAGATAGAAGGCCAAAACAGTTCTTCGAGGACTTGGAGGACAATTGAGACTTTTTAGTCTCTAATTGTAAAAAATATGAGTCTCGAAGCAATAAACAGCTGATTTCTGGTTCCAAAATTGATTTTACAGCATTAAAAAGTTCTCTATGAACGTTAAAGACTGAGAACGTGAAATCTAAGCAATGATAGATCTAACTGAGAGAAACTGTGGCTCCAAAATCCTGAATTCAGTATATCAAGTTTTGTAAAAGGAATGAAGTGGCTCTAAAATTCTTCTGGGAGTTTGAAAATCTGAAAGAATATTCCCTTGAATTTGATTCATAGAAATATTGTCTTACTTTGGTAATATAATACTTTGTTCAGTGCTGTTCCACTGTTCAAGTGAATTAACGACTTGTGAACCATCGAGAGTGCATTGTCCGATATAGCTAAGCGGTGGTATGCTCAAATTCTCAAAATGTTCTTCAAGAGTTTTGAGAATACATCTAGGCATGAATGCTTCGAGTCCAGTTCTCCTGGCTATAGCCCAAACCGAAGCATATTCCCAAATCTGATTTCCCAATCTTCCAGCTTGTACAGCAGACACAATACCGAATTTTGGACATTGGTTTTTCCACTCAGCTGGTATACGGACGTTTTTTAAATTCGTACGACACAACGGCTGTTCGTATTCAGAAAATTTTGTTCTTCGTCCTCTAGGGTTCGACGAATACATTGGAAATAGGAAGACGTGTATACCCAGGACTACTATCAGCGCTAGTACTATTGCGCTTGCTAGTACATGCTGCTGAGCGTGGCTCATTATATTCTTTTTCTTATTTATATCAAGACTTCAGATTTCTTCAACATATATAATCAATTGGTTTTTATATATATTATATCCATATAAAAAAAAAGATCATCAACTCAGTCTGGCATCCTCAAGCTATTGATGTAGTACAGCCTTTTCCATTCCAGTTTGAAAAACATCTTAAACAAAGGGTTAGAGAAAAAAAAAAGAAAAAATACATAAACAACGTCTTGAATTATTTTCGAAAACTTAATTCAATTTCAATTATGTTTATTTTTTAATTTTTATACGCAGATTTTTTTCGAAAACTATGCAATTATGATCGTTTGTATAAACATACTACGTATGATATAGCGAATGATAATATGATGTGATGTATGATATTGTAGAAAATACCTATTGTTGTTGCAGCATCGTGACAGGGGATACCCAGAGCTCCGAATCCTCGTTGTGTGAAAAAGAATGTTAAAAAGTGATTTAGATTGAATAAAACGGAACCGTATATCATGATTTTATGAGAAAATAATCGTTTGTTTAGGGTTGTGTATTTTTTTATATATTTTTTTTTTAGCGGTTATTATTACGGTGACGGTTGGCGTTGAGTTGCGAGTTGTTTTGTTAGTTTGATAATTATATGATTATAGAAATATACTATTCACAGGCCTAGTTCTGACTTTTATAAATACGTGTGTGGTTAAGTGTTTAGTTAATTTATTTCATTTCCACTCTCGACTACAAACTACCACTCCCTATTTCTATCCCTATCTGTCTAGAGTCTAGACAACTACACCTCGGCTTTTGAGGGTAAGTTTTCCATCCTGGGGATGTTTTCCCTGGATATGACGTCACGACACACTTAGCGCTGCGTAATGTATTGATTTTTTTATTTCAAATGACACGTTACCAACAACAAGTAGGAAATCTTTATTAAGGGCTTAGCTACAGTCGGTATAATTTAAACCTTCTAGTTCTAATTCCTCTATTACCGGCACAAGAATTTAAACCAAATCGTTATCGTGGTAAAGAAGTTTGCCGTATCATGGAACCATTATTTGAATTTTACTTTTTTTTTATGTCTTCCGGAAAACAATCGACAAAGATTACGCAATTTTTGTGAACGATAGACCACAGTGTGATGCGAAGTTGTAAACGCCTGATGATAGGCAACTCAACATACTTCCATGCGTGCTACATGTAGGCGTTGAATCGCAAGACCTGACAATTCGTTGTCTAATTCTGTTTTCGAATCGAAATTATTGAATAATAAATTGATAATCAGTGGCATGATAGGATATCAGACTCCTTGAAATGATTATGCAGATTTGAACGAAATGTATCATTATGAATTCAGAAATTGGAACATACGAAGTCATGGGGTGAATAGAAAGGGTAGAAAATTGAAATAAATTGGTTTTCGAGAACTGAGACCAGCGTCAGTTTATTATTTTTCATTTCAAGACTGGGTCTGAATAAGATGGGGACAAAATGGAATGGGTTCTTGCTTTTGGACTTTCAGGAACTAGAAATACGGCAATAAAAGACTAAATTGCAAAGAAATAATAATTACGACATAATTATAAAAAAAAGCATTGATGATAAGAATGTTAGATAATCTTGAACGGAGAAAGTATAACGCGAAGGAAATTTGACGCAGGCACACGCTTTAAGTTTGTCTAACAAAAATGATTGATGAACTGTTGACTAGCGTTAAAATGATAAGAAAATTAGTTTATGCAGGGCGTGTATATTTTGGGATGAAATTCGATAATGAAGTAACAAAATGAAAGAAAAGTAAATTTACCTACCCTACGCAGCGAATACAAAAATACGAAATAATTATCAGACCATCAGATGCAATACTAAACGTCCTTTTTTGCCGAAAATTACGTCATATCTGATTCGACTTCAGGGTGTCTAACAATTGGTACCTAAAAAATTCTCGCAACTTTCCACGTCGACATTGCAAGCAGTCTTTAAGATCACTGAACGCAGGTGAAGTGAGACAATCACAATGATTTAAGGCACGTAGGTCGGAGCTTTAATTAAAGGTGAAGGCCCACTCTTCTTATCGACGACTTTTCTCCGTATACAAAGATATACGGAAATTTTAAGACGCTCCAGAGACATATCTCGAACCTTTTGCAACCCTCGAATGTCTCATGCACACATTTCTGCGATGTCTTCTTCAGACAGATTTACAACATATCAGAAATACTTTCAGACTTCATTAAGACGTTATGAAGACTGCTCACGTTAAAGCCATTAAATATTCTTTTGGATTTCTTTAGCGCAATCTGAGTAGAATTTTTTAACAGACTACTAGTTTAGGGGTTCCTTTAGTCGAGACATCACAGAACGTAATTCAAAAGTATACTCCCTTCTCCCTTGTCTCTGGATACGATACTTAGAGACACTTTCGCGGACACGTGTTATCTGGTTATAAAATCTTTTTGTGAATACATTTTCCATGTGGAGGATATGAGTCGTAAGTCTAAGTGGTTTTAAGCTCTGGCCCGGTTCACTCCTTCCTCTTTACGTAGGTATATGTATAAATAAAAATCCCACATTTTATATTCCGGGGATCGAGATAGTGGAAAATGTCCTGTGGAGTACGAGGCATCCCGCTGCTCTATACGTGAGCCATTAGAGGTGTGCTTGACCCTTTTATGGCATACTTTGACCTTGAGATTTATTTATTTAGGACTCAGGGGGTCGGGAAAAAGTTGCTCTACAGGATCGTCGCCAAAATATGTTTCCAGTTATTTTTTTTTCTCCATTTTTACTTTTTTTTCTTTTTGCTCTCGTCCGCGTTCTGTCGTCGCCGCTATCGGAAGGGGCGAAGGTTTACGACGGGATCAAACTATTCCCTGATCCATTCATCGAAGCTATATCGTCGATCGAACAATGAAATGACAACATCGGGAAAGCCGGTTCTGGCGTGTAAAACTTATACGCATATTACAACATATCCGTATAGATACTCGCTCCCATACTCTCGCATGTGTAATCCCTGATCAGAGGGGATTATTTTTAATATTGAAAATCTATAATTCCCAAAAAACGGATGAAATCCGATTAACCTCCATCCCAATCATAACACGACAAAAATTTTCTCTCTCCTATGTTAAATTGGCGATGAAAAAAAGAAATTTGTATATCAATAGTTTGAAATTTAATTTTGTGACTATTCCAACGAATTTATACCGCTTTATCCTCACCTGCGCTTCGTCAGGGAATTATAAATTGGTTATAAAAATATTTGTTTTCTATACAGTTATAACTGGAATTCTTAATATCTACTATGGCGCAGATGCAAGTTACTCGAATCTCGGTAATTAATCATTTAAGATTAATTGTGTTACTCAGGTGTAGCCGATCGTGAGCCTCAAGATACCCTGGAGAAATCTCTCACAGTGTTAATTAATCCTGCACTGATCACATAACTGTCATAATTATCAAAAAATACAGTTCTTCTATTTATTCATATCTTCTCTGAATGTGGGGTTTACTTTCTTCAGGGTTTCCAGCACCCTTCAATTGTTATCCCTCTCTGGTCCCCGCGGGTTTCACTGCTTATTAGGCACTTACATTAACGGCATAGGATGTATCAGAGCTACAGACGGATTTGAATTCGGTAGCCCGGCCACAAGGGGTTTGACGTGGGGTGAGAATATACGAAAGGGAAAGTTTTTGGGACGCGTTCGGAAAAGGGAAACAAACAAAAAGAGAGAGAAAAAGACAAGAATAAAAAAAAGAAGAAGATGATGAAGAGCGAGAGTTCCTCTTAGTATAAAGTAAAGAAAACCGCGAATTGAGTCTGTTGGTATACGCCGACTGAGGTATTCCCCTGGATATCCTTATTTTTCCCTATTTCCTCAGCTGTTTTCTACTCTCAGAACTCGGCCTTGCTATACCTACCCACCTCACAAAGTCGCGAAATTCACTAGACAGCACTTTACTGAATTACAACTGCACCCAAAGGCTGTATGTACTCAGATTTCCGCAATTCTCTTAATTCTGACGCTCTACTTCACTGTAGGGAGAAATAAAATTCAGTTATAACCCGGTAAAGTTTTGAGGAAAAATCAGCTCGGAAAGCTCGTCTTCAGAATCGTTGAAATTTCCAGCTACTTGATACTATTTTGCCAATTTTCACCCGCGCATATAATCATGTACAAAATATACCGTCGAGATGCGGTGCATTGCGTGACGAAGATCCATCAGATTTCCGGAAGAGATTCGCGAGTAAAAATTAGATGGAATCGCACCGCAATTTCGAGACGCGTATAATTCGTCTAGGAACCGTCAGAACAAGATTTAGTTTACTCAACAAATTAGATTTCGGTTATACGATAGCAGCGGGTCTTTATTCGCCGCCTGAGTGTACGCCCCATAATACAGAACCTTGCATTCTGTTCTTTTCCTCAACGTCTCTTTTCGAGTCCGGGGTAGGTGTAAGAAATAAGACTACTCGTATGAATCTCATGGCGAGAGCTGAAGATACGTGAAAGGGAAGTCTTCGTGAGAAAATTCGATAGTCGTGAACGAAATTGCGTAGGTGCCGAATCCGGGAAATATGTTCGTTGGGAAATAGCACGACGTTTGTTGGGTCCGCCAAAAGCCTTTTCTTTGGCTTGGCACTATCGTGGGTGTCTGAAAAAAGACGCCCCTGAGACGGCCGCGGAGATGGAGAATAAGCGAGGAAAATCGTCTGGCTGATTTGTTCTTCGGGCTGGAAATAAGACGAGAAACGTAAAAGCTCCGCTGGCTGATGCCTTGACGGTGGATTCTCTTGGCGACACGCGAATATAGTTTCTACGGGTCATGGTGACCGTGTTTCGTGATCCTCGATCAAGATCGTATTTTTCATCGCGACAGCCACCGTTCGACGGTGACTGGTGCGAAAACGATTCAAACTCTCGTTAAGTCGTGAATCAAAACGTATAGACGGAAGAAACAACGATAAAGATCAAACGTACGAGACAAGCGTGACAAACGACGGTGAACTAGGCCTCGGCTATAAACTGTTTCGATTGTTCATGTTTACGGAAAAATACCCGCGGTGCCCCATTACAGAATGATATAATATTATCGTTACGGAATTAGTTGGATTCGATATTGAATGGATGTTGAGTTTGGTGTATGTATACCGGTATGGTATTCGTGGAAACGCCTGCATACATGCAACTCAACAGTCAAGGGATTAGGTTTTATTTCGCATATTGCATGCCCATTGGCTACGTGGAAACAAAAGCTAATCGTTCGACGTTTGAGTTGCCTGTATGCAGGCGTTGTACGAAACGTTTCCACGACTACTCACAGTATATAGGTGTATCAACCAGCCCAGGATAATTATAGAGACATAAATATGAAGCCCTATTCTACTGGAGACCTTCAGCGAGTTTAATTAGCTTTAATTAGTTGTTAAATTATCTCTGAAATGTCTTGAACTGAAATCAATTTACGTTATTGTATCTAGGTTCGTGATATATGAGTAAAGAGGCGTAAAGATCACTTGAGACTGATTACCTACACTTTTTGTGTATTATACTGTTGTAACGATATCCGCGACTTGAAAGTAAGATTAGGATAAATAATTTAAAGAAATTGAAAGTGAGTAGCTACGATATAGAACAATTCTGAACGAAGGAAGAGGCTAGAGGTCTCATTTCAATTTTTCATTTCAATTTATTCGCCCAGAGTATATTCTGGATCTGAAAGGCAAATTACTCTAGGAGCTTTCATTGTCAGAGAATAAACTTTTCTTCTTAAGTTATATGGATGTCTATACCCATCGATGATAAATATCATTTTTATTTTTCCATAATAAATTATACAGATTACATAGACGATGAGAAATAAAGCATTGCTGTAGGGCCCATCTAGTAAATGTCCAGAGGCACGCAATTCTCGATTTAACTCAAAGGTAAACTTTACCAAACAATATTATCCGAGCTGAAAGTTTCCCGTTAATTGTAAACGTCTAAATATTCAAATATAGGAACTCAAAACAGAGCCATATAGCTTATTTTTTTTTATTTCGTCCAAGGGTCAGTGCAGATATTATCAGGATGTAAAAATTAGACAGATTTTCGGGGATGATGGCAACGAAGGTGAACAATACGCAGATATTCTGTTTTACTAAAAACAAATAGGTCTCTATTCTACGTGCTGTCACCTACAAATCTTGATGTCAAAACCCTCGAATCTTACATCATTTTTACAGAGTTTACTTGATTCTATGCTTGTGGCTACATTATGCAAGATTTTTAACATTACGTGGAATAAAGGCCTAAGATGCGTGTAATTTTGACATCATCATTACTTCTTGGTCTGATAAATGCGGTGCATACCCTATTAGTACAGATTGTGAACGTTGAAGGTAAGGCTGTGAAAATATATGAGGAAGTAATTTTCTCTGCAATATCCCAACAAATTTATGGGTTATTAATTTTATGAACCAGCTTCGGCCCGGCTCTAACAAAGCATATAGATAAAGCGTGTGTGTGTCTCTCCCTCTTTCTCTCGCTTTCGACAATATCTCCATTGTGTCACCAGCCTCTGCTACTCCCTGGGAACTTTCTTACCAAGTTTAGTTCCGGAGGTAAAGTCCGCTTACTTAAAGGCCTGCTCAAATATCCCATATTGCATAGCTATGTTCCTACGCGTATATCTGCAAACATTAGAGAGACATGTACCTACTTTTGATCATGAGATAAATTTCCGCAGTTAGAAATTAAAAAATTTAACATTAAAGCCACAGAAAAATATGGCAAGACTTCACGGTCAAAAACTTGCTAAATTTAGTTGAAATCCTCCGAGGTAGCTGCAGTTATTACTATGTGATGAATGAACTGCCCATTCCCTTCCTCCCGTTGAATTACTCTATTCCATTACCTCGGAGTCCTTGTAACAAAAAGACGTCGTAATTTATACATACCTATGTGTATGTAGTTCTTTTGAATTGCTATTGTCAAATACTGCCAGAGCACAAATATGAAACTCGCGTTACCGCGGAGTAAAATATAGAATAAAATAGACAGACGTAGTCCCGCGGACTCTGAGCTCCACTTTTAACTTTATTTGGTATAGAAGATTGGTACAACTTATGCGTAAGCTTTTACAAGCACGCAAGCCGATCGTTCGATATGCATTAAGATAGCAGAATGAGAAGAGAGAGAGAGAGAGAGGAAAAAAAGAGAAGAGATTAAACTGTCGTGAACAATGTTCGATACAACTATTGTAATGTATAACTATAGTTGATTTTAGTGCAATAAATGTCGATTTTTGATTTTGTTTTTCAGAATTTTTTATTAAAAAAAAAAAGATGTCTCCGCGAAATTTATCTGTGATATTCAAACTCGCTTGGTATAAATATTTCTTTCAAATTTTTAGCTCAAACTCGCAGCTCGCTAGCTCGCGATATTATATAGGCGGGTACCAATTCTGGCCAATAACTTATTTCAGAATTTTCTACCACGAAAGTGGTTCCCTTGCTGCATAAGCCGCTTTGTGCGAAGGGGTGTGCGTGTGTGATCCGAATTCATCAAACAGCCCCAACAAAAGCTCTCTCCTTTCCACGTAGGTGTATGTATGTATGTATGCCTACGTCTACTTGTTCGTAATTTATATATACGTGTTATAGACGCTGACTACGTCTTCGCTGGATTCGTGTTTGAAAGTAGCAGGTATATCGGGTAGGGCCCGGCTTACGAGGTACAAATCGCTCAGGCTATTAGCAAAATCGAAAATGATTAAGTGTCGTAATAGATTGCGTTTTGATGGAGCGTTCGAGTCGGTGAAAAAAACTTAGCACCCCTTATCCCTTCTCTCTTTTCTCCTCTCGTCTTTGTGGGCGAAAAATCTTTCGCCTCGATGACTCGCGCGCGCGGCGCGGTGCCTGTGCCTCCTCGAAACCGCTTCGACGCCTCGACGCCTCGACGCCTCGACGCGTTTACGTCGCTCGGAAATTACGCATAACTCACTCTGCCTATTGTCAGATTTACCATGAAATTCAAAAGACTACCCCATTTCTCCCGTCCTGCACCAGAGCTAGGGGACCCGACGACCCGTTCGTAAGAGCTTTAAACGGACCAAAAGAACCGGAGAAGTGAAGAGCCGCCATTTTTAATCGCTGTATACTCAAAAGAGAGTAAAAAGATGAGAAAATACTGGGAAACAAAATAACCGAGATTACTAACAGGATTATTTACGCAATGTGACTCTTTTCTCTCTGCCTACCTTTATATCCGTTTACGCCTTTTTGATTAATTATACTTTTCTTAATAACGCCCGTTAAACGTCCTTTACATTCATCTCATTTCCTTCTCTGTCACTGCATAAAATCGCTTTTCAATCTACACATTCTATATCTACGTGTCACCCGCGGATCAGTCTCGTGAATAATTTTCTATAAAGATGCAAATAGATGATCAAGGTGGATACGAGAAATTTATAGATAGGATATATACGCAGGTATATAGTACATATAATGTATGTAGGTATATATATATTTATCACGCGATTGGTGCGTATCGCTGCGAGATGATCGCAGGATCAATGGCACGAGATGAAGGCCTCTCCGTTTTCATCAAGCCAAAATTTCGAGAGTGCGTTTCACGGCAATACGAGCTGATTGATACGTGCCGGAGGGGTTGGGCTGGCGCCTGGTAACAAGCCCTGACTAAATTGCTAATTAATATCTCGCTAACTCGGATTTCCAGCTGTCATCAGTATCAGCCGAGGACGTGAAGCCAAACGCCCGTGTCCTGCCTCTTTTTTTTCTCTCACCGATCTTGCTTTTCAATTTATTTATACAAATTTTGTCTACCAGTTGAAAAAAGCTCGCTTTTTCTTTTTTCTTTTTTTTTATTTGTTTTTTTTTTTAGACAGAGATTTGCATTTTTATTCCCACGTATAAATATGATTGATTAGTCATGGTATAGGATTAGAAGAGAACTTGATGTACAGAAAATGTACCGTGAGGGCCGCGCGAGCTGCGAGCACATTGAATCTTTCAGAATTATGTAAATTCGCATAAAGTGGTATAATTGTAAAAGATTGACCCTCACGTGACTCGAGTGGAGTCAGAGAAATTGCAGGGGTGGTTTTAGCATATATATACAGCACTTAAATATTACCCAAGCAGACACTTTCATTTCCGAGTTTCCAACTCGAGAAATATTATCCCAGGAAATGATATTCAAAACGCGAAATACATAAATTTCTGTTATACCTAGGCTGAGCCATACAGGCATAACATACCTATACTGGCTACAGATAAACCGCTTCGATTCTTTGCAATATTTTGTATGTTAAATTGGTTCAATTTTTTTGATAAAAAAAAAAAAAACAAACAAAAAACAAAAAAAACTACGAAAGGAACGAAAATGGGAGAACAAAGTTATTCGGAATTTGAAACCACCCCAGACTTCCACAACTCGTGCATAATAACATTAATAACGATACCTTCTCTAACCCTGAAGCTACCCTCCTCTGTATAATAAGGAGTTATTATTCTCAAAGCTGTGAAATGTGGTCAGCCTCACATTCTGGTCTAGTAAAGCTGTCTGTAACTTTACAGAAATAAGCTCGTTATCGAAAAGGAACAAGAGGATCGGGAAACTGTCCTGTTAAATATGTTTTACGAACCGCAGTTCTGATCGTTCTGTATGGACTCACGTATTCCGAAGTGTTTCTAATCGAATCAAAGGATTTCTATCCTTAAGCTAAACTATAACTGCCACCTTGTTAAACCTGCAATCAATACTTACACTTTACAGCATGCAGTGTTATACGCTTGAACGAATCCACACCCTCCGAGAGGGATAAAAACTTCTGTGAAGTATACAAGCGAAGCAAGGGATGAAATTCTTCAATTTACTAGATTTCTTGGTAATAATTTGTTGGAAAAATCGTTTTTGAATTAGAATTTTCATCCCTCGCTTATTTCACTATTCGGCTGGTGGTTATTCGACCCCGTTGCGGTAACAGACTCAAGAGAAGTAACGTTGGAGCGAGCGTATAGCGGTTAGAACCCCTTTCGTTGTCCTAATCTCGCTAAAATGTGCTTCTTATTCAAATGAAGCCCAGTGGTAGGTTTGTTGTACCCATGTACAGTACAGGGGGGGAATCCCAGGTGGCGGGGGTTGCGGAGAAATCGGGGGTAAAAGCTGGTGGCGGTGGTGCGGGGGATGAGCGACCCTTCGGTTTAACGGGGAAATAAGGGCGCGAGTTTTCGCGTATTTAAATAGGGTTTCGCACACTGCCGAACCGCCGTAGAGGAGAGGGTTCGACGGGAGCCTGGGATAAGGGAAACGGATCCAATCATAATCTCTACCCATTTTCATCCCCATTTCGTGGCCGGATAAAATTTAGCCCCACATACACCCCCCGCGATATCCAAGTTCTATTCAATCTATTCCGCCTCTACGCAGCCCCTAAGCAACACGATGTCGAATGGTTTGGGGTTGAGAGGACTTTTTTTTTCACTCGCTTTTCAAAAACCGAAACCTTTCGTCAAATTTACTGTGGATATTCTATGCTATCAGTAGCCGCACGAGGTTACGGAGATGACCGTCCCTTCTTCATCCGAATTTCCCTTTTGGGTATCCCTTCGCACGCCATCATCCTAAAACGCCTTGCGCGACGACCTCGTCAATTTTACTTTTTACATTTTTCGTGTAAACTCTTGGCGCGGTCTGATCCCTTTTTCGGTTTTTATACTGTTTCCGCGAGGAAAATTCGAAGAAATTTTTTTCAATTGGGTAAAGCTCAGAAAAAAATAAAAAAAAAAATAAAAAAATAGATAAAGTTAAAAGCGAGTAAAAATATCGAACCTCGTTTGACCCTGGCGGAATTCCATATACCATGTGTGATTGTTTGAACTGTAATTAAACGTGAAAATAAAAGGTTATAAATAAAAGTATAAATACAAATTTAAATATATGCGGGATCAACGCGTTGATGCAAACAAATGTTTCAACCCCTTCTGACAAACACCGAACTGAACTAGTAAACATTGAAGTCAAAGGGGTGTGAAATAAACTGGATGAAACAAACGGGTTCCGTAACGAGATTCCAAAAGTAGGGTAGAACGGAGTTTTGATTTTGGCGCAAGCCCGGGGTGCGTTATCGATACGTTATCGTACCGCGTTGGACAGGGGGATGCTTTGGGGATGATTAAGCATGCTGAGACCATAGCATGCGAATAGCCAGGGCAGGGCTTCGGGACACCAGGATTTTCAAATATTTTAGTCGACGTGAGCTGAGAAGGGAAAAAAGGGAGAGGAAAAGAGAATAGGGATTTGGGATTCAGGTTCAGGTTGAGCTTATCGTTGAAACGCCAGGCTCACAGGGGATGGAGTTGGTAAAACAATCGCTTAATCGCGTTTAATCGTGCCTAATCGCATTTGATCCACTTAGCCGTTTACCCCATTAATTTTTTTTCTTTTTTTTTTTTCTCTACTTTTTTTTCTGTTTAGTTTCACATTATAATCCCCGCCCATTTGTCAGGATGTAATACAGCTATACTTCCACACCTAATCTCGCGTTTCCTTAAACCGTAAACAATTTTTCGTACTCATTTATTACTATATATATATTTTTTTTTTTCAACATTTTTTTTTTTCCCATACCAAAAATGACGACTTATACTACATTTAAAAAAGTCAAAAATGAAGTGGAGTTTTTATTTTTCTTGGATAGATTTTATTATGTAATATAAACTTATATGTTACACGTATGTACTACGTCGCTACATATAATATGTATCGCTTATCGATAAGCCTATATACCTATATATAATTCTAATTTCTTATCATCATAGAATGCACAGTGTCTTGTACAGAATTATTATTATTATTAATTATTAACATTAATATTTATGATTATTAATTATTAGTGTTATTTAATTGTTAAACAGTTTGAATCTTCGATATTACATATAGATGTATAGAACTTTATAGTTACAGTATAGTATATATCGACCGCACTATTTGTTTGTTTTTTTTTCACACAATTTTTGGTTTTTCTTTTTTTCTTTTTTATTTTTCAAACCGATCGACGATGTCGTATGAATTGAAGAAAGAAATTTGTTTTTTTCTTCCATTTTGTTTCTTTTTTTTTTCTTTCCTTTTTATAAGTACATAATATGTATATCATATGTATGTAAAAGTTGTACAATAAATTGTATTATTGCACGTTGTGTGTTTAGGTATAAACGATAAATCGAACAAAATGAAACTTTTTTTTTTTTTTTCCAAAAGTCTTAGACGATCGTTAATTATATATATTATAAAACTTTAGCCTATATTTAAAATTACATTACATAATTGGCTTGGCCCATATTTTTCGTGTCGAATTAGAACGGTTTTTGATTTACCCATATATGCATTTTATTCATTTATAATGCGTTTATCTTTATTCTTTATCGCTCTTTAAAAATGATAAACTAAAAACCTCGATGCGAGTGGGATATTGAGATTCTTTTAAACGGCCGGGTCGAAGTTCTGAATTTTAAAAGTTCCGAATTCATTTGAAGTGATTTCGAATTTTCAGTATGTTGAAGTTTAGAATATCAGGATTCCGAAAGATCGGAATGCAGACAGCTCAAAAATCCAAAAATCCAGACCTGTGAAAGCCCATAGAAATCGAAAATTTTGGTCTATTTTTTTTTTGTTTTTTTTCTTTAGGGTGTAAAGATGAACGATAGTTCATTATAATCGATACCTTCTTTACGGAAATCCATTTTATCTACTTCATCCGACAATCTATCATGATGTCATGAATGATTGATAGAATTTTGAAAGTTGTTTTTTTTTTTTCCAAAAAGTACCTACGTATCACAAGGCGATTAATTTGACCCCTTCATTAGTTTCGATACGATCAGTAGAACTCAAGTTATTAAACATTGAATGAAGCTTTGGAAATTTGGCATTCCGGAATTTTGAACCTCCGACGTTCTTCGTTTGAAAGTTTTTTAAATCGGCTATGTAGTCTTGCGGGGAAATACCCTTTCCAAAAACCATCAGCTGGTTGATATTCAAATTCGGAATTTTCATCATTCGGGATTATTGAAATTCGGAAATTCAACCCTGCAGCCCCTTTTTTTATTTTTTATTTTATTTTTTATATCAGTGCAGCTGATGAGTCAAGCCTTTTTTTTATCGGCGTACAGTACACATAGTTATACATACCTATATTTAGTATTGTGTAGGTACTATAATCAATTAGTTGTTAGGATTAGTTGTTATTATTATTTTTTATTTTCTTTATTAATAATTATTAATTAGTTATTATCGTTAACGGTAACTATACGATATAATACACTCACCTAACCGTACCTGATGATATTTTGTAAAAATTTTCACCCATCTTAACTACCCGATAAATTATACTCCAAGTTTAAGATATATATACCTGTATACATATATATACCTATTAAATATTACAATTACACACAGTTTCTTGCATTACGTCTTGTGCGAAGTACAAGGATATACAGTACTCGTCAATTGGGGTGGGGCAAGGTATTTTTCGTGAATTTTTACGAAAATTGAACCGGTTTTGAAAAATCAAAAAATCACATTCTAGGAAATTCAATAATCTTTCGAATGAAACTAGTCTCATCCCGATCGATTGAGAATTGCCCGATTGCCAGATGACTTTGTAAATTGGTGATAATCGGGGTTTCGCGAACGACCCGTGAAATGATAGTGGATGTCACGTGACAACTTTCCGCTGTTGATGGGGGTCATTCCCGATATTGAATGACCGCGCATTTTAATCGTTGAAACTTCCCCTTCAACAATCACTAACTTTTAGCCCTTAATTCGAAGTCTTTCAATGCGAAAAATCTCGATAAACGAAACCTCGCGCTCAGGAAGTACCTGGATCTTGTCTGCGAAGAAAATTATCGCGATAACACTAAGGTGTGATCTGAGGGCGTAATAAAATACGAATCCAAAACAAATTTTAGTGAAATCGAACTACGCGTTCAAGAGTTATCGCCGATAAACGATTCCAACTTCGTGGACGCATAACTCCTCAACGAGTTATCCGACTGCGACACATAAGGGGTGTTTTTTGCACGTCGAGAGATGCCCTTGCAATTGGTATGAGGTACCAAGAGGTACGATAACATCCACTATAATTTTACGGGTCGTTCGCGAAGCCCCGATTATCACTAATTTACGAAGTCCTCTAGCAATCGGGCAACTCTCAATCGATCGGGATAAAACTAGTCTCATTCGAAAGATTATTAAGTTTCCTGAAATGTGATTTTTTGATTTTTCGAAATCGGTTCAATTTCGCTTAAATCCGCGAAAAGTACCTTGCCCCACCCCAACTGACGGGTACTGTATAGGCAAAAGTGTCATGGCGTCGTCAATTATAATTGTAAAAAAAATATTTCAAGATTCGACAGGATTATTTTATATTTTTTGTTTCCTTCATTCTCCTTTTTTCTATTTTGTTTCGCTTCGATTCTTTTTATTATTATTATTATATATTTTTAAAAAGAATGCACTTCGTTAATTTTTTTTTCCTTTCTTCTGCTTTTATTCAAGTATAATCTGCGATAGTTCGTTCTTTAATTTTTTTTTTTTTTTTTTTTCACGTCGTTTTTTCTTTCTCTTCTTTTTATTTCTTTATTTATTCGTTCGTTCAAATTCGAAAAAATAAACGCACACGTAAATGTATTTAAAAAAAACATTTCGTATAGTATTCACCTGCGTTTCGATTGTCTTGTAAAATGTATTTTAATTTCGAATATGTATTTCTGATTTGCTATAAACTGCACAGTTTTCAACATGAGATATTAGTGCGAGAACAATATTTATTCTTCTTTAATTATACAGTTTCGATTTTTCATCATAAAATATAATCTCACCTAACAGAGCTTCATAAATTATAATCAAGGATTTGGAGAATTCGAAATTTCGATTAAATTTATATGGCGAGAGTGAAATTCTGGTCTTAAATCAAATTAAAACTCCTAAATTTTCGTTCAACATTTATAAAGAGCTTCAAGGGTTGAAGAACGATTCTTCAGTAAAGTCAAAGTGTTATTCTCGTTTTTCCAAAATACAAAATAAGCGATATGATATATATATATATACGTATAATATTGTACATATAGATATACTTGCACAACACGAACGGTAGAACGGGTCTATTATTTCCTTCTTTTTCATCTTTGGTTTTTCATATTTTTGGCTTTTTTTTTCTTCATTTATTTATTTAGTTATTTTCATTTCTCTTTTCATTTTCTGTACTCTTTTTCTTTTTTTATTTTCTTAATTTTTCTACCACTGATATATATCGACAACTGGTTTACCGTTGTCTGGTGAACAAGGACTCGCGCTACCGCACCATTTCGTTTCCTTCAATGGTTGACAAGGCGATCCTCCTCTGCGCGGTTTAACCGTAACCTTTCTAGTCCTCTGGGTTTCACCGACTCCACAACTCCTGCTGCACGCACTCCAAGGACCCCATTCGCCGAGTTTACAATCTCTCGGTAAGCCTGCGAAATTGAAATCAAAAAAAGATTTTTCTTTTTTTTTTATATAATTTTTCGTTCATTTATTATTCACTTTTATTTTCGTACAAATTTTTATTTCGATGGAAAAATCTTCGATTTCTTATCCCCCGGAATTTCAAATCTCATATTCAAGTGATCGGCTGAATTCGAAGCAGTAGACTTGTAGCTCGTGGATAATTGAAAAGGAAAAGGGGGGTTTTCCGGTACCGGGAATTATAATTCAGCAGTTAAGGGTTAAAAGCGTGGAAATGGCACGGGACACCTTTTCGTGGTTAATGAAATAGCTCGCGTTAATTACCCAATTAGGTACGCAGAAGCCCTGGGATATTTCAGGGACAGCTTTGTCTTTGCTGAGCGCAAGAATCAACGATCCATATACCAAAATATATATCTCAACTCTGAGATAAATTGCCCAATTCATTATTGGCCTTAGTTCATTTGAAAACTGTTTCAAAAAAGTTTGAATAATTTTTTTTTTTTTTATATTTCATCGTCTTTCACGACACGAGGTAAAATATTATATAAAAAATGAAAGCTTGCTGATGTGGATATCGGAAAGAATTGATTGTCTATTTTATTTCAATTTATTTCTATATGTATATAACTTCATGCGACGAAGTATACAGATACATAAGTTTTCGCGTTTTATAAAGGCACAGGGGTAAAAAAAACTTTTTAGTATTCGTAGCTCTGCTCCAGGCTAGAATTTGTGAGAGCTTAAAACGCGAGCCAATTAAAAAAGTTCATTCTCTCGGAGCTTTCGTATATGTACAGCGTTGTTAATCGCGTACTTGACAAAGGGAAGAAAAAGGACTCCCCGATCTTAGCAGAGTGAAATTAAAATTCGAGAAAATCGTGCGGGTATTATATCTTACACTGAAACAAAGAAAGAAAAAAAAAAAAAGAAAAATAAAAACTGAAGAATTAAATTCTAAGCTAGGTACGGAAATTGGAAAATCGTCTCATAGAATATATTAAAAAAAAAAGAAACTCACGATTTCTAGGATGCTTTCCTTTCCCCGCAAGTCTGTGATGCTTGACTCTGAGTCTATGCAGATAATCGGGTGCGGTAAAGTTGCCCCATGGTCTAACAAGCACAGTGGTATTTCTCTTTCTATCATCGTTGGCAATTTTTCGTTGATTATTTTCGTGAGAATGGACCCTCTGGAGGTTTGTATTTTGCTGTTGTTGATACGTGGTATGATAATACGGCCATCCTTGAGTCTTCGATGTCTTTGACGACGCGTCCCTGTCCCTTGGTGGCCAAGATACGGGTGTTGGGGTCGGCGGTCTTCCACGTTGAATATAAGTCGAAGCTATGCTGTGAAGAATGGCCTCTTTACTGTCCTTTGGCAAATCTGTGACCAGTTGATTGTTGTCCGTTGTCCAGTACCTGAAAATTAATAAAAAGAAGAAGAATGAAGGGAGAATATTTGTAATGAAATTTATAGGCCTGACTGAGTCCCGAATACATTCACACATTAGTATACATTATATACACCGTTTCACGATAATACATATGCCTATAGGTATATATCATATACTACAATAATCGTCTTCTTTTGTCATCGCGAGGCTTCAACGTTTCCCCTATACTCTCAAGGTTTTGCGTTTTAGCGGCAAAAGCGTCTCTAAATCTCTCTGAATAACGGAAGTCCTCCAGATCCCTGTTTCTCCTGCTCTTATCCTCCTACCTACTACTCTTTAACCATCGCTTCAATTTATTTCAGGCAGTTGGTCAGTCCCTGATTCACTATATACTGCCTCTCTCCACTGCTTAAGGGAGGAACCTCATAATTGAAAAAAGAAAAAAAAAAAAAAAAAAACCATCGATATCTTTTCTTCGTCTTGTTCACAAATAAAAATATGAGGCTTGAGGGAATCTGGGCGAGAAACCCATAAGGATATCTGTCAGTATCGAGAATATTTTTCACCAGATTTCAGTGGTTTTATATTTAGGTATGAATTTCATTTTTACTAAAAGGTAAAAGTTGTTACAAAAACATTAACACGAAGTTGTATCGTGCTGTACAATCAGCCCCACCACATCGCCTTAAAAGCACTAGAAATTTCCAACGTTTTAGGGGTGCACATCTGGGTTGAATTCATAAAATTTATACTTTGTATATCTAAGGTTGTAAAGGGGATGAAAGAATTTTTTGACTCAAGTAAAGGAGCTTGGGTGATTCTTGGCTGTTTATTCGTGAATAGAAAATCCTATTTTTTAATTCGAGTTTGAGAATAGTGCGACCATCCCACTCTGCAAAGTGGCAAAAAATGGTCAGAATGACTTGGGTACATTCGAACGGAAACAAAAAAAAAAATTCGAGGAGCAATATTCGACACAGTCTTTTCCCTAGTTGCTTGGGCACACGCCTTCCTCACGCTACATTCACGTTTAGAATATAAAACCGAATAAAACAGTGATCGATTCTCACCTGTATCTCTGGGGGTCCATTTCCCTTCGTTCTTCAGCAATAGCTTCGTTGAGGTCTCGATTGGGGTCGATGACTCTGGATGCTGATGGTTGTGCCACGAGGTTTTCATTGCTGACAAATTCCATCTCAACATCATCCTCGTGGTATCTTTCGGTGAGGGTGTATTCCCTGAGCTAAAACGACATAGTGGTAAGGGTTTGTAATAATAAAGGTATCATAAGTCTGTATACACACACGCAACCATACTATACATGGAGTATTTTGTTGTCTTCTGTAGTAAAAAAGCAAAAAAAAAAAAAAAAAAAAAAACACCGCCATTGGACACGTAGGAAAAATTGAAACAAATTTCTGCTTTTGTGTACCAAGGGAAGTAATCCAATATATAGCGGGGTGGACAATAAAAGGTCTTTGTGCTAGTAGTATAGGGTGGAGAATGAGAAGGAGTGGCAGTAGCGGATCTGCGGATTCTTTTTCATCTCGAGTCAGAGCCCACATCTACGCCTCTCTTTGTAAAAGGATGTGTACCCTGCAGGTCCGAGAGGAAACCTTTGCGTCACTCGGGAATTTCTCACGGGAAAATTAGTCACTTTCCATGGATCACTGGCCTGCAGGCCTACGTTGAAATTCGGACAATTTATCCTTGCTCGGAATTCGGGCGTCCCTTTGTCCTAACAATTTTCTAAAATTACAACCGCGTGTTTCGGGACTGAGCTATTGTTCAACAGCCCCTAATTCCGTCGCCCAGAAAAATTTTTGAAAAAATATAACGAAAAATTCCACAAAGGCTAGAGGATCAATCGTCACAGTTCGCTGAGCCTGTTGATACGAACATAAATTCCTGCCTTGGAAGCGAGAGACGAATGAAAAAAATGACGTTGAATTTTGTTTTTTGCCAAACCACAAGACCAAAAAATCTATTAATGATTAATTTTCCACCGTTACAGACGTGGGATCCCTTGGTGAAGTCTGCAACTGTTAACCGTTGACGTTTCAATTGAGAATTTTTTTCGTCCCCCAAACGAATAACATCCGTCGTAAAGCTAGGGGCGAAGAGTAGCAGGATGGTTTGTTACAATTAGCAGAGTTTTTGTGTGTGCTTTTTTCCTCTTCCCTTACTTCTTCTTCTTCTTCTTCTTCTTCTTCTTCTTCTTATTTTCAGGAAACATGGACACTATACCAATAGTTCTAACCGAGCTGCAGCAAAGAAGAAGATTCGAATGGACGTGTCCCGCGGTCATTAATTACATCATTAACTGTGTGTAGTTATAATCAGTTCCGAGTCAACGACGACGAATCGTGAAATCGTGGATGGGGTGAGAAAGAAAGAGAAAGAAAGAGAGAGAGATAGGCGGAGTTAGCGAGGCAAGAAATTGTGTCGTCTAAGTATATAACGTAAGATAAAGTCAAAAAAGAAAAAGGAAAAGGAAAGAAAAAAAAAAAAAAAAAAAAAAACAAGGAGTAAGAAAAAATGTTCTTCCCATGCAAATGTTACTTTGCGGGTAGTAGGCCTCCATAAAAGTACACGGTGCTGTTGTATAGAAGAGGAGCGTGAGCGCGAAGAAGTGAGGGGTGTAGGATAAAAGCTCCTGAGGGGGCTAAACAAACCGCGAACAAAAAGACGTCGTCTAATATTCCCGCGCGGGTACGCGAGTAATTTAGGGGTCTGGCAGCGTCACATATGTTTTGGCTGGTAATATTGCCCGACTCTAGTATATATATATATCTATATATATATACATATAATATAAATATATATATATACACATAGGTATATCTTTCTTTTCCTCTTTCCCTTCTCTTCTGCCGCGGCTCCCTCTCTCGATTTCGTTGCCACCGCTGCTTTTGACTTTTGACCGTAAAAACCAGCCCCGCGTTGCTCAGTTATAAAAAGGAGTAAAAACGAACAAAAAAATTAAAAAGAAAAAAAGAGAAAAAAAAAAGGAGCAACTCCTGCAAAACTCGGTCCAGTTGCCCCGAAGGCGAAAGTACGTACACGAACTACTCTAAAACCATGTACACATGGGCTGGTATATGTACATACATATACATATGTGTCCTTTGCGGTGTACGGCCGTCCGCGAGGGAGTTCGCAACCATGGTTTTTGTTTTTGGCACGTTTTTGCCAATGCGGGCAATGCATACAGGGATATCTACTACCCCAGCTGCCAGGAGGCAAAGATTAACCGCGGAAAATCACGGCGTCTATGTATGTACTACCCACCATGCGTTAAGGGAATTGATATACGTTTGTTCATTTTTTAATAACAGGTTGAATAGTAAATAAATAAATAAATAAATAAATAAATGGACTTATCAGTAAACGTCAATCGAAAAATCATTGTCACCGAGGCCTTTATTGGAGAAAAGATACCAGTGACCCATCAGCCTCGACTTCTTTTGTTTAATTTTTTTTTTCTTTTTTTTTTCATTTCACGTCTGTTTTACTTCTTTGCATGAAATAGAAGTCATACTTTTACGATTTTTCTTTATCCTAGCGGGGTAAAAATATTCGATAAAAAAAAAATCGCTGGAATTTTTTTTCTTAATCAAAAGTTTGAATAGTTTTTTTTTTTCCGATTTATCCACGTGAGAGACCTAAAAATATGTTGAAAAACGTTGAAATTAAAAATTGGCTGAGTAAAAGCGCAGAACTTTGTAAATCCTGGTGCATATATGGAAAATTTTTGACCAAAATGAACGGAAAGTAATCACGTCAACTAACTCCAGAAGGTCGTAGAGCGGCGTTGTGCGATCTTCTGTCATATGTAGGAGTAGAAACGTACGAATTTTTGAAAAACCAATTTCAAAAATAACTTATTTAACAATCGAAAGCAGAGGATCGTATTTTTCTCAACACAGAACCTTGTGCTTTTAGGTTTTCAAATTCTTCATTTTTAATTACTCATGCGTTTCCCATATTTGATCCTGAATTATGGCATAAAACAAAAAATCAAAGGGCCATATGCCACTAGACACGCGAAGTATCAACGATTTACAATTTCTTTGGTAATAAATACACGATTGGTATATCGATCGTAAAAGCTCGTACGATAAATAATAAAATGAATAATAAACGCTTTTGAATATTCCTCCGAAGTTGACATTTTGAAAAATTAAACGCGCTGCGCAGACAGCCGAAGGTTTACTTTTCATATTTCGATATTTATTCGTCCGTATATATCCAGCTGTATGAGACGCAGGTAGAAAGACGTTTCGAATTGAATGGTGATAAAAATTGATCAATTTTTATAATCCGTAGGAAATAAGCTTGTTTTTTTTTTTTTTTTTTTTAAAGCTTCCGATCTTCTTTTTTTGAGATTGAATTTCCACTATTCGTTCTCTTCGGGCGTTACAGATAAATTAATATTTCTTTTCATATTCAAACCGAGTAACTCGAAGCACTCCCCATGTGCCCTTAGGGCCTTAGGCTACCGTTGATCTCTGATCGCTTTCACCAGCCTTGTCTGACGTGGTTGGGATTTACCACTGATTTACTGCGGGACAACTTCCACTCCCTACCCTCACACTCGCGTCGCGTCGTTCCGGAAGGGTATACCTTATAGTTATACCCTGCCCAGCCCTCGCCCGATGTTCAACGACGTTGACCTTTTACTCCTATTTCGAGAAAACAAGTGGGGAAATCGATTTGTTGCTTAGATTCCGATTCCGTTATATGTCGTATGAAACACCTCGGGGATATAGCAAAACCCTCCCTTATTCCGTGCCTTAAATCTAACCACGAAAAAAACACCCTTTCCCATGATTTAAAACGCCCAAAATTTATTCCGGTAATCTATGCAGCGTGTAGATGACGGTTTATGGTAGTTTACTGGACGGTGGTCAAACCCAGCGACACTCGGGGCTGGCTTAAGGCTATAACTATAACGTAGAGACAGCGCCATGCAATGGGAGGGTTGGTTTTGCGGTGCAGGGTAACATCGCAGTCCTGCGGTAGCCAAGAGAGAATGACAAAGAGATATAGTAGGTCTCGAAACTCCAGGGAACTGTGCATCTACACTAAAACAATGAGATAGAGAAAGAGAAGAAGAAAGAGGACGAGGAAGAGGGATAAGGGGGTAGTTGTAGATTGGCCAACGGCAGTAAATCTTCGGTTTAAAAAACGAACAACATAGAAGAAAAAAAGAGAAAAAAAAAACTGACTCGAACCACTGGAATAGCTGAGGTAGAAAACCGATGGATTTAAATTAGAAATATCTGACCAAAAGCTTGGCCAGGGATTAGGCGAACGACTTTTGAATACGAGTACGAGGAAAAAACGTCTCCTTCTCTTTCCAACAACGTTTAAGGGTGTATTATTAATAAGAAACACCCTGTATCCACATATGTGTTAAACCCCCTGGTGTATTTTGGGTAATCCGTAAGCGGGACGGTGTTCGTCCTACCGTGCTAATAAAGTGGGACCTGGGGCGGTCCGAGCTGACGTTTGGTTCTTAGGCTTTCCCTTTTCTCGGTCCTGCCCCTTCAGCGAAGACGCTAGCTCAAGGGAATATACGAGGGAGGCTAGTTTGCTATCGAGAACGAGCGAGGGGTAGATACAGTCGAGTCATGATAGGAAGCCAAATCTGCGCCGTACAGATTAGCGAGATTAGAGAGCGAAGCAATAGTGCTGTCTGGCTTGGGTCTGCAGGGTTTAGGGTACAGATATATAGGTGGATGGTAGACGCCAGCCCCGACAAGACGCTCGAAGTTAGATGTAAGATAAAGGTAGATAAGAGATAGAAGATTGAAGATATAAGAGATCGATGATCCCGGAAACCCACGGATGAAGGTGGGTTGATGTTCAGACACGGGTGCCATGGGAGGGAAATGTGTGCGTGTGTATTTGGGACATTTAAATCTCGTCTGAAATTGCCTTTCTTCTGAGATCTGGGCAGAGCCAGGTGGAACGGGGTGAAGCCAATCTACTGTAAAACGGCGCAACCCTTTTTATTCCATGCATTCAGAGTCGGCAGGGTTGTAGCTAGGTACGTGGACTGGGACTGGGACTAGGACCGGAAGTAACGTACGTGACACATGTCGTTTGAACTGGATTGAAGAGAGAGAAAATCGAATCGGTAAAATAAGAGGATTGGTGCAGTAGGTTGGCGGTAAGGTAGGTAGGTAGTAGTACCTTCCACCCTGACCAGGAAGCAATAAATCTGAGCGCATCTGGCGACTCTTTGAGGATCTCTGGCTCACTACAACAGCCTTGCATCTCTCACCGTCTCAATTTTCTCCACCACAAAACCCGGATACTAGTATAGGTACGTTTTCCTGCCCAGCTTTTATACCTCTCGCTTATATACTGACAAAGAAAAACCGTTTCGGACTATTTTCTGATCGTTGTTTACTCTCTCGGCTACGTGTTTCGAATCGGTCTTCAAAGATTTACCAATCTTTTCCACCCAGGTGCTATCCAAAGTTCAGAAGATTGTTCTAGTTCTACCCCGGCACGTTATCGTCCTCGGAAAGCTCACATATGCTCTTCTATTTTATTCTTCTTCTATTCTGCTTTAGAAATTTATAGAATATTTCCAGGATCTTATTTATCGAACACCCTCAAATGATAATCGATTTATTTGTGTGACGTAGAGATCGTAGTTTCCTTGCAAAAAACATTCGGGATTTTATGGAATTATTGACTTCGAATTCGACGGATGATTCGACGGAAATCAATTCGCTACTTTTCATCCCTTAGCGCATATTATTATTATTATTATTATTACATGGAATTTCGCGTACGGTAGTAGAGCTGCACGGTAAGGAGATCATAGTGAGCCCAACAACCCACCCAGTCTATGCATCGTTAAAGCAACAAGCCCCTAATAAACAGAGTCATGTTTCCTCGATGATGAGAGAACGCGTAGTCGTACAACGTTCGCTTTTAATTTGACCCAAAAACCGAAGTAAGTGGGTATGTATGTATAAAACAGTTGCAACTGGCTTATACCGAGATAAAATTTCATTCAGTTTACATAGTTGAAGAAAAATTCTTTAGAAATATGCTCTTTTATAGTGAAGAAATGGTCGACGCAGGGGGGTGAAACACGAGAGTCTAATCACTCTAAAAACCTTTATAAATCCTTAGAAATCTTAGAACCTTTTGAAATTTTGTAAAATCATTTGAAAATTTAATACCCTAAAATCTTTTCGAATATCATGATGCCTGAGACATAAACCGATCAATTTTTTGGAGTTTTGATCTGTCTGCATTCCGACCTTCTGGAATCTTAATATTCTGAATCTCACCGTTCCTGAAAATTCTGAATCGTTTCAAACGAACTCAAATTTTCTCAAATTCGGAACTTCAACCCATCCCCCCGGGCGGTTGGGTGGTTTTTTGAAATTTTTTTCGTAACATCTGCGTAGGTATGGAATATGAGGTGGTTGTAGTTGAAGCTCCAGTACGGGTCGAAGGCCTTACTGTATAGGGGCTTGTTTAACTTGCTAATGAACTATCTATCTCTCTCATTTCGCCTCTCATTTTAGCCCCTGGTTTTTCCTGACAGGTCGGTGTTAGCCCGCAGTACCTTCGTAGGAAAGAGGCATTGCCGAGGCGCAAAAGCTGTCGACTTCACTTACCACTTAATTACCAAACTTTTGTCGCAATCTGATCGACCTTATATATTTCAGGCTTCAAGTATGTACCTATCTACTCCGTACCTCATACCCTACCACCGAGTTGGAATAGAGGCAACCCGAAGACTGCAGAGATTGAGGAAGAAACGTTTCAGAGAAGGGGTGCATCAGGGGTGAAGGGAAAATACGACGTGGATTACAGCTTGATTGGGAAGAAATTGGAAGAGATTTAGCCGATGATTTGAGGAAAAAAAAGAAAAACAAAAAAAAAAAAAAAGAAAAGAAAAGTACAAGGAGAAAAACTCGTAACGTTAATAGCTTTTCGGATACGATCTCAGATTTCTTCGAATCGTGAGTAGTCAGTGAATGAGTGAAAACCGCCAGAAATCTAGCCTCGATAAATTCAGTTTACAAAGTGCTTATGACCACTCCGATTAATTATTTTATCTGCAGTTATAACGAACCCGTTATTCTTTCACCCAGTTTGTTAATTTGTTTCCAGTCGTGACTCTCAGGTGTAGTTTTAACGTCCAAGAGGTAAAACCGATAAACTCACTTTCCCGAGTAGTATATAGAGCTGAAATTCATTATCCTAGCAACCGTTTTCCATGCACGCTAGATTCATTCCCACAGTAGCGTTTGCGGGTTCTTTATCGTTATCGATGTTCATTAAATCTACCGAACTAGTATATACCTACCGTTCCTAGACGCTAGCTAAACTTCAACGAGGGCAGCCATTCGTAATCCCGATTTTCGATAAGTAATAGGATTCAGCAGGTACGTAGAAAAGATTATTCATCAGCGGGCGATGTTATCTCGATAACTATTAATCGTTACATTGTTTTAAGTAAAAGCACTCTTGCGGTTTATTATCCATTTTATTGCGTCGAGTTTTCATCGATTTTTACGACATAGACCAAAACTAGCAGTACTCCATCCTTCGCATTGAAAACTCCATAAAACTAACCGAAACCGTTCCCACAATAATTAGACGAACACATGAAAATCTTCTGGCATTTAATAGCCTCTTTTGGAGAAGCTAGATGCCATAAAATACACGAATTACACAGAACTCGAAATTTCTTCAATCTAGTGAATTTCCCACACTCCACCACCCGCGCTGATTCATTAAAAAACACACACACAATTATTTCATATATTTTGAGAGCCGGATTACCTTGGTAAATGTGAGCGTGGCCAGCGGAGGTAATCGAGGTAAGTTTGGGTAGTAGAAACTTCCCGCGGGATGAGCAGGATACCTGGAGGTAATTCTGTAGGCAACACCTTGGGGTTGAGTAGGCCAGTTCGCAGCCGTAAAAGTAAACCCGTTGTCGGTACCGCCGTCCAAAGGATCGAGCTAAATTTATAAAAGAAACAATACGTGAGATCAGGATTTTTCACGGTACTTTTCGTCGCTTTAGAAACCCGCGTATTTCAGCTGGAAATGATGCCGCGAATGTATGAAGATTTCGAGTGGTCAGTCAGGAATTGAAAGTCGATTTTTTTTATCGCAGAACCAAGCGTTCAAATTTAACGAGATGTGTACATTTTTCATGCCCTTGATTTGAATGGAAAATTGCCGTTTCTCAGATTTTTGTAAAAATCTGTTTTCCGTTGATATTAACGAAAGTGATTTTTCTACCGAAGCCAAGATGATGAAAAGTGAACGATGTGGGGTTGAAAATAAAAGTCGAAGGGTGAAAGAAGACAAGATCTTTCGACCCTCGATTAAGTTGAGTAAAATAAAGTTAAAGGGTTCCGTACAGATTAGTTTCGGGGAAATTAAAGTGGAAATGGAAATGGAAATGACCTCAACTGTGACCGTGTCCACCCAATTTCCCTCGACGCAAAGCTGAAAGGCGTCGACTCCAATGAACCAATCCGGACTTGGATTAATCCGTGCCATGACGCTCACCAGGGTGTGGTTCCCGTCCAAAAAAGCACGTCCGATACTCGTACCTTCACCCTGAGGCACTGGAGGACCCACGAACGAGTGCAACGTGTTTGGGGAATCCCCACCTGCGTCGAGACCATCCGCACGACCCGTTTCCACGTACTGACGTGCACCCTGGGACAATCTTTCCCCGAGGCGATAAAGGCTGTACGACGAATCGTGGGTACGACCTAAAACGTGACAGAGAAAAGGAACTTCATTAATTGGCGAATTTGGTTTACAAAAAAAGAAAGAAGGAGGGAAAGAATGTAAAAAACAATCTCAAATTTCTGTACTTAAACTAATTATAAGATTAATTGCATATTTCAGGATAAAAACTAAATACATGATGTAACATAAGACATGAATCGTCATTTTAGTCTTCCGAAAAAACGGGGCACTCATAGGATCGCATTTCGATGTAAAAAACTGTGCAAAATTTTTGTATCCAAAGATCAAATTCATCGAAATTTGAAGGAGTGTCGATGAACGGCGTGGCCTGTACCGGCTACGAAAGCGACTTTTTCTTCGATGCAAACGATCTGTGCAAAGGAAACTCCCTAGAGTCAAGTCTTGAATAATTTGGCATCATGTCAAAAAGTACCGGGTAATCAGCTGTCAATGAAATATTTCTTCACAGCGTATCAGTAATTTGTAAAAAATGATTTCCGAGGGTCTGAACCTCTTCAAAAGAGTAAATTTAGAGAGACGATCTGAAATGTCCAACAAATAGATTTTGTCTATTCGAAAAGTAGTTTTTATCAGATTCTCGAAAAGTCTTGCTTCTAGATCGGGTGTACCCAGCTGGAAGGCCGGCTTTCATTCCATCTCCACTTTTATGAGACAATATTTTCTCATTTAATTGGAGCAATGTGGCCAGAGATGAAGATGATCCAAAAGCGTAACAAAGTGATCTTGATCTCATTTGATGCCTGCAATGTGTGACATAGAAGCACTGGTTACGTCTTGGTTCTCGAGAAGTTGATTAAAGGATCTAGAGTATACGCGCATGCAGTGTTTGTTGATGTATATAATTAGGGGAGGCTACGGTGACGGCTTGAGTTTACGTTTATTTTGTTAATTATTAACGGTCGGAGTACGTGGAGCGATATACTCTTGGAAAACTAGAATGTCTGGGTTGCAGGGAAGAGATAGAAACTTTCGAGTGAACACCGACCTTAATTCCATCTCAAAGGCGTAAAATTAATAAGGAAATATAAGCATCTTCATTCGAGATTTACTTATCTCGGTAAAAGGAGCTGGTGCAAAGCGTCACCTGATTTGCACCGACAGCCTTGCCGCTCACCTATCTCATCCCTTTTCCCTTTTCTCTTTTTCCTTTCCCCTTTCTCTCTCCCCGCTTTTCTCCTTCCTCGTCCCCATGGGAATTGAGATATTCATGGTATCCATGGTAACCCAAGAGCTGGAAACGACGCTCCGCGCTTACAAGCACCAAAATCCGTGCGATAACCACCTTGTTATTTTTCTCTTTTTCTCTTTTTCACATTTTTCTACCCCGCAATTGCGCCTGATGGCTTCGTTAGGTTGTCAAGAGTTTTAGGAACGTGTGAAACTAGTTATATGCCAACACATATATACCCATACATATGGTATACTGAAAGTTGTTACTTTTTCGATGAACGGAATGGATGAAAAAGAAGGAGAAAAAAATCAAAATCAAAAATAATTGCATGGGTTCGAATTCGTATTTCAATTACTTGTCAGCCGAAGTATTCAAAGGTTGATAATAATTGGAGGGTACGTAATGCCACGGAAACGTTTCGAATTTAATAGAGAGACATATATCATCGCGAAGAAGGAAGTTATAGATCCATCGTAACTTTCCCCCAGTTGTGATAATACACAACTAAAGAGATATTGGTATGAGGGTGGGTTCATTCCATATGCTAGAGCAACAAAGTGGATGTGGAGGCTCGTTTTTTTTACCCCCGAAAATCACAAGGCGGAGATTTTTCAAACAGATTTATCCACTTTTTCATTTTTTTTTTCCCTCACCGCTTTCACTGTCTCAATTTAGCTCCGTGAAAAATAAAAGAGATAAATTAGTACCATGGGTTAAAAGAGAACTAGAAAATTAGTAGGGATAAAAATCCCCCGCGAGATACGATAGGGGAAGGAATTCAAATTACAATTAGCGTAAAAGCGAGCATCTGCGAACAGAGTTCCTGGGGTTGTAGGTTATACTTATCACCGTAGTGGTTAGCTGGGGATTTTCAAGTACTCAACCCCTTCCCCTAGGGCGGTGTGTAAATGCAACTTAATCTTTAGAAATCACCGAAAATAGCATCGACATGTCCGGAGGCTTTCGCAAGAAACCATTAGGGGCGGTTCGCCTCAAATTGCCTTCCATTAATTAGATTAATTAATATCACCTTCCCCTACTACATCCAAGCTCTGATGGGTAGGTATACTCGATTTACGCCCTTGGCTTACACTTAGGCAGGGGTGAATCTATAATTCGCGACACTCAACTTCGGCGCTTGTCTGCCGTTCGGCCGTAAAAGAAATTGGACGTTTTCCCGTGCGCGAAACAAATGAAATTAGGGATGAGGGCGAGGATTTTTAGACCGGGGAAACTTCGCGGTACAAATTTTTACCAGCTTGTGGTTAAGAATTTTTTACGAGCCAAGAAAATGCGGCAAAAGAAAAACACAAACATCCCACCCTTATTGCCGCAAGTATATGTATACGCCACAGTGTCTGGTATATGGGTACCCGGGCGTCCATCCATTAGCAAAATACCTTTGACACAGTTTAGTCAATCACTCAGCAACCGCATGCTTCGCAGTTCCCTTTTCAATGGGACGAGTGCTCCTCTGGAATCCTAAATCTGGATGCTATCAGCCGTGATTTAATTGGACAAATTAGAGATTCGCATGGTCCGATGCGTCGCGATGCCCAACTCGAACGACACACCTCGGGGTCACTCTCCTTTCCAATCGTTAGAGATAATCACCGGCTCTTTAGTCTCGCGGTTCAACGAACGTTAACAACAACTCCATGGCTGAATGGCTCGCTAGTTCCTAGACCAGCTAGCTTTTTGCTTCGGAATATTAGCCGCGCTGTAAGGTGACGTTCGAGCTTCACATCTGACGACAAAATTTCAGACTATTCATCGGCGGAACGAGGGTTGAAGAGAACACAATGTCAGTTTACGCCAATGATTGAAGGGTTTGCCTCGTTTCCTAGGATCGATTGTATTTCGGTTAGGATCTTTCGGTTTCGGTTGCCTTCAGTAAAGCTAAAGAACAAACAACATTCACGGATCTTGATGAATAGCCGTTGGCTCGAGTTTCTGAGTGGAAACAAGAAGAGCACGAGATACTTGATTGAAACGAAAGTGAAATTGATAAATTCGCTATGGAGGGTGAAGACGGGGTTGAACCGAACTCGAAGTAGTTTCAAGTGCTTCGAGCTTGCGTCTGTGAGGTAGTAAGTTTAAAATGGATAACGAACGTTGCGACTGAGATAGATGTCCAATTATCAGAGAAAGGATTTCTTGGGTTGGTCTGATCAAAGCTCCGGGAATCTGAAATCCTTCTAGGTGAATAGTCTCGTTAAAGAAGAAGCTCTTCAGCTCCTCGGAAACTTTTACGGTAATCATCATATGCACCTATATGACGGCTAAAGATTCGTCAAACACATTTACTCGCACGACGTAAGTTTCAGATCGTTATAATTCCACAGGTACCGAATATACGCCGTTGTAGAGTATAAGGTATCAAATTATACACCTTGACTACTGACTGGAAGTTTCTCGTCAAAGGGTTAATTAAGGGTGCGTCGCTAATTAATAGTCGGTGTTCGCTTTCGAGGAACCAGAATAGCTACCTACCTACCCTTCGCCAGACGAGAGCCATCTTTTCTCAACCAACCAACCAGGACCAAAAAGGATCCCTTGGGTATACCTCAGGGTATCACAAGGACTCTCAGACCAGCAGTGAAACTGAAACTAGCCTCAAATTCTGCGACGTTGCGGATTCAGGTGCCTAGGTATACTACCTGGTGTTGGTAGACGCTACGAAAACGTCTCTGCCAAAGTTACAAGCAGCAGAACGTTCCAGGATGGAGGAGACCGTGTTTCATAGTTACAATCGTGGTTGCCACCCTCTAATTTATAGCTCAAAGTTACTATACGTGTTATGTACATATGCACCACCCATAAGCTGCGCAGAAACTGAGTTTGTGCCATCCGTTTAGAGGCGAGAAGCTAGAAAATGAACCCCTAAAGGAGCAAAAGTTCATCCTATATCTATTTAGTGAATGGAAAATAATTGAATCATTTGAAATTTGAAATTTTGAATCGCACTGTATAACGTGGGGGATGCTAAACATCAGTCCAGCCATGGCTATAGCGGCAAGTTTGTTTGTTGTTGAAACCGTATAAATAGGATGAGCTGTTAGCTAATGATTTGGCGATCGGGGTGACGGACATTCCCGTTTCCACAGCCACTCCCATGTTTTCACCATCAGGAGGTATACGTACACGAGAGTTGAGCATTGATGCATGTGTACCTCATGCACCCATAGAGTACCGAGTCATTAGTATAAATCAATACGATGACCAGCGGAAGAACCTTAATCAATCTCTTCAGGGAGGTTGCAGCAGGGTTCTTATTTTTCTCAGTAATGGTACCAGGGCCGATTCTACGAGCTTTGAGAGTATCCCGAAGTTTTGGTCCTACGGGATCAAGGCGTCAACCACAAAATAGTTCCAGAATTGGGTTATCTGTCCTCAGTGCAGAGTCGTATACACGAAAAGACGAGGAACACCCTGTCCTGGGTTCAGCCTGCTCGTGCTCATGCCTCAGAGTTTACTTGGACTTTGATACAAAGTTTCCCAGAGTTATGGAGCTCGACTTACTCCATTGAGAGTGCGAAACGTGCGCTCTTGATCTTAGATTCGAGGCTAACCCGAGTTACCTGTGATGCCCTTGGAAGTTTATCCCCTGACACAGCATCTAGCTTGCAAAATTATCGGGAGAATTGATACGAGGTTTTGAATAATCATGTGCAAACTCTGATTGCATCATTCTATATTCTTAGGTTTGGAGCGATTCCGGACTTTCCCGACCCTACTTTTAGCTACTTCCGTTTCTTAGGGGAGAAAAGACTCCGAAAGTGGACCGACGAGCCGACAAGATCTCTCAAACGTAAACTAAGCCATAAAGCAGGCTAAATGAGGCCTGCTTTCCGGAAAGCAACGCCAGCCTGCCTAGCCTCGTGCTTTGTTTCAGGAAATTAAACGAGCGAACGAGGAAATAAATGACCAGGTAGGACGAACCTAGGGTCGAAGGGTGAACGCTTATTTTCGCGAGTAGGTAGGTACTCGCTCTTGCGAAACCACGCTTTTAGGCGCTAAATGAGAGCGGACTAATTGCTTGTCAAAAAAAAAAAAAAAAAAACTTGTAGAACCTTATGATTTTTAAACAATGAAAAATAAGAGAAGCAACAACAAACCGCAGAGAAGGAAACGGATATGAATAAACGAAAACTTAATCTGCATTTCCGTTGAAAGCTTCGTTTTATAGAAATGACAAATCTCCCTTGGATGGCTGGAGTAAAACCTGATATTTACAACAAGCACGTTTTTAGCTCGAAAAATTTAATCCCATGTTCCCCTGGGCGCCGAGGGAATTGAATCTGATCGTTCGATATTATAATTTATTGGTAATAATAATTAATTTCTCTGGAAAGCCGCATAAATTATACCAATAACCGGTTCAAACGACGCGTAAACAAGTTGTTGTGTTCTCCCTACCTAACTAACGACCCTGGTCAACGCCACCCCTTTCGTATACATGATATAATATAACATAATATATTCATACGTTTTTGGCGTAAAAAGAAAAGAATTAATACTGTTATAAATATTTGCATTATGATGAGTAATGCTACTACGTGCGTCACGATCGATAACAGACAATTCAATGTATGAAAAAAGAAACGCAAAAACGAAAAAAAAAAAAAAAATGAAAACCATTCTACTCTGTGTTGAATCGGAGAGAAAATTTATTTTTGGTAATTTAAAACGAATCCCAGATTTTACTAATAAATTTTGATGTGTGTAGCTGGTATAGGTATGAATATAGGTATTACTATGGACGATGTATGTACCAACATAATTATACACGGACAAAATTTCATTTCGTGTATTGAGTTTAATTGGTAATTTTGTTAAAAGGTTTGCATTTTCAGTTTTGTAGTTTTAACGATTATATAAACACCAATAATAATTGTTATCCGTCAAATTCGCTTTTTTCCTAGAATTTTTTTTTCTTTCTTTTAATTTTTCTTTTCTTTTTTTTTTTGGGGGGGGGGGGGTAAATCGAATTAAAATGAACTCGCTCCCTCGCAATCAGACTAAAGAGCGTCATCGAGGCGCGATCTACATTCTACTGTATTCTCGAAGCAGGGATGCGCGAACATGTATACATACATATATACCTAAGTAATATGTACTCACATATACAAATATATTTGTTTTATACGTGTACTGCACAGTACATATCCATATACATATATATATGTATATATATCTGTTTATCTATATAACTGTTAACACAAACGTACAGTGGCGAACAGCCTTAGTCTCTCGTTTGTAGCTTGCAGTCTGTATTATAGTCAAGATCCCCACCCAGGTCAGTGATGTACCTAAAGGATAAAATCGGGTGCAAAATTCCGCAAGCTCTGAGTCCCAAAGGCACTAAATTTCGAATTGAACTTTATTAAGAAAATTGAAACGATGTTTCGCGCCGTCAGATATGACCTGCATCATATACGAACACAATTTTAATCATTGTTAACATTGACGAGATATCGAACTCGGTGAAGAATTCGTAAGAAAAAAAAAAAAAAAAATTAAAATTAATTCATAGTTTTCTCGAAAAAAGAGCCAAACAATTACTTTTCTTCGCACGTTTGCACTAGACTTCTCTTTCAACTTCGCTGAAATGATGATACAAATCGTGGAAGGAATGACGAAGTGAAATTCTTCCTCTATGATAGTAATTGACTGATTAGGTATATTCGCGTTGAAACTATCCAAACACAATATTTTTCTCACGCACGGGCATATCTGACAATGAGAGAAAAATTGAAAGCTTCTTCCCTGACCCTTTTTCTCCTAGTTACAGCGTTGGTCTAGGACCTAGGTAGATACGGGGCGTGCAAATGTAAATGGATGCGGAGCTCTCCGAGCAGCAGTGTGTAATTTGGTGTACAAGCTGTAATTTCCAATGTAGCTAACTATGTTAGATCGCACGAAAATGTGCTCTTGTATATAGGTATACCGGCCTCCGGCTGTTCACCGGGTGTCTCAAGAACCACACGAGTCTAACGTAAGACTCGACGTCTTCGTCTGATCCGCGAATTTGTTGCATAGGAGATGAAAAGAAAAAAAAAAAATGATCGTCATCAAGTCAGCGAGCAAAAAACGAATGGAATCTGCGGAGACGCGAGGGCTTCGATGTCAAGGGATTAATAAAATTTACTATACAAGTCGCTAAAGTGTTCGCGACACTTCGATTGTCTCGACAAGAGATGGAGAAAACAACAAACAAACAAACAAACAAACAAACAAACAAACAACCAAACAAGCAAACAAACAGACGGACAAATCCGTTCTCTCTCGAACACCGACGTCGTCGATACGAACGAACGTGATCCGGGATAACAAAAGGGATAAGTTTCCGTTCGATGGGGTTCCGGTGATCTACCTAGCCGCCATGGTGAACCCATCTAGGACCCATTTTAGGGTTTAGTAATGAAATATGGTACAGTGTGCTTAAATATGCCATAAAGATATTTATTCAAGGTATATCAGATTACGCCTGCCCAAAGTGGTTCGTGTTGCGGACATAGGCCAGAATACCAGAACCTTAAATTCTGCCAAAAACTAATTGAGCAATATCTCGGTTGACCGTGTGAAATCGCGTAGAACATTTTTTAGAGTTTTTAAAAACAGATTTTCACGCTTTTTTTCTTTTGGGTGAAAAAGTAAATGCTTCGTCCTTTTTGACCCATTTTTCGACTAAGGACCTTTGGGCATTTTCCCTGCTTCCAAATTTGATTTAGGAAAAATGATAAACCGGAGTAACGAAGGTATGGTCATACCTTTCGATATTTTCATTCATTAAATAGCCGAGTTACGTGATCCTATCAAAACAGCTGCAAGTTAACTAAGCGTTTCGGGTCGCCAGGTTGGCGCCCGATATTTATAAGTTGACCCAATCCTGTGCCAAGATTTACGGTGTCGATGTCCGCCTTACTTGCTATAAGAGCCGTCGCGACGACTTTGAGCTCGGAGTCACCTCGCAATAGGTGAGCAACTTTTCCAGAAATACGGACGAGCCCGTTGATCGCCATTGTTGCGTATTAGTCATCGGCTATTGTTAGATGGATATAAAACTCGAAAATTAGAATAAAGCCGCGATTTGAGTGGCGTGAGATTTCGAAAAGTCGATCTATGCGTGATCAGATCTTTAGCGAGTGCATCGTGCTATCCATGTAGTCGAAATTCCGAATTTTCAAACTTCCGAATGGTCAAGAATTTCAGAAACGTTCAAGATCAGAATATAAAGATTCGGAAAGGTTGGAGTACACAGAATTCAAAACTCCGAAAGTCCTGACCACCAAAAGCACAAGAATTTGAAAATTTCAGTCCATTTCTCAGGATGCGAAGACAAAAAATAGTTCATTTTAATCGAGACCCTTTTTACGTCATGAATGGTTGATAGAATTTCGAAATTTATTTTCCCAAAAAGTTCATCTCAAGACGATTAATTTGATCACTTATTGGCTTCGATACGATCAATACGGTCCGAATTATTAAACACCGAATGAATACATGCGTGAATTTCAAGTTTCCGAAATTTGCCATATCGGAATTTTGAACCTCCGATGTTGTTCGTTTCAAAGTTTTACAAATAGACTTTCGGGGTTCTCGAAATCGCAGGTTTTACCTATCAAAATTTTTCAAATTTAATACTTATCAATTCCCAGTCCCAAAATGAGAAACAGGGCCGATTTTTACGCCGATAAAATACCCAGCGTCGTTTATCCGTGCCTAATCTTCCGTGAAGTTTTCACAGATATCGATCGTAGCTCGGTAAAATATTGGTCGGTGAAAAGGTAGGTAGGAGGGTACAGGCGCCTACCTAAAGTTAGAATTCGTTTGGGTTTAAAATCAATTAAAATTCAGTTACCCAGCGAAAGGGCAGGGCAGGCAAAGAGAAATTCAGTTGAACGCATTAGCTTTGAGTGACGTTTAACTTTGCCCTGTTAAAAGTTGATTAATTTATTTATGGTATACTTTTATAACGGTGCACGAGAAATTGCTTTGAGCATTTGGCGTTTGGTATAACGAAGGCAACTTCTGTTTATCAATCAATGATCGAATGCTTTTATAGCTAACCGTATCCCAATTTATCTTGTCATTTATTCCCGTCACTATATCGAAAAAAAAAAAAAAAACTAACCGAAGATCGGAATTCTTTATCCAACATCTTTTTCTTCTCGCATCTCTGATCGTGAATTGGTTCTCAGAAAGTCACTATTTATATCCACGAGTTTAATAGCCGCTGTAGTTACGCTCCTGAATCTTTCACTGTGTAGTTTTTTCACCCTCTGTTAGGCTAACAAACATCTAAAGTAATTAAAGAATAATTTACGAAGGGAAGTAACTAGCTGGGAGCGGAATCCCATACAGAAATAACGTCTATTTACCAAACTATCAAACTTCTTTCGAGATTTACGTTCGCCTTATTTTTTACTAATTGTATAAGGGAGAATTTTCACCTTAAAGTCAAAGTATCGTGAAAATACTGGGAAAACGACCGAAAAAATTTCTGGATCATTTTTTGACCAGAAAATAAATGGAACAGGGTGCTAAACCCCCCAGCCCAGAGCAGAGTCGAATGAAAAATGGTTTGAGGCTTGAGCTCGATCCTTGTGATGACAGAAAAGAAAGAAAAAAAAATGTTGTTCGCATAACGATTTGGGGGTAAAAAATATTCGGGAAAATGTAAATTATTTTTATTTCCGTTCATATTCGTATCCCTCTGATCATTATCGGGAAAACACGTATATAGGCGGAACCTCCTGCCTTAATGAAGCGTGATTTTCGAATGCGGATAATAATTCATTAAATTATAACTCGGATTTGTATGGAATCAGAAGCGATTCAGTATTTCCTCGTCGTAAATAGCTCGCGAAATTGCTGTTGCTTCAAGCCAGGGTGGTGCGCCATCGATATAATACATAGGGGTTTCTTTGAATATAGTGTAACTTACGTAAGTAGGTATGTACTGCAACCCTTCATACTGTATACATACGTCGGTTCTTGTTGTAAGAGAAGTTCGTTGTATATTTGATACAGGAAAAGCCTGTGCGAATAGGTTTTGCTTTCAGAGTTAGGCACGGGGTATACTAACGAAATATCGAGGGAATCAGATCTCGTAGTAGTAGTATGCGTATACATCAAAGATATTAAGAATTTAAGGCCAAGCAAAGCCCTAGCGCCTAACTCACCCCGGGAAATCCGAGTACCGGAAAACCCTGTAGCTGAGAAGCCGAGAGACCTGGAGAATTCGCGAAGCAGTTTCCAGTTTCGAATTCCAAATCATTGCCTCCTACGTTAAGCTCGAATTACATACATCCGACTCTTTTACATTTCGGGCTTCAAATATCCCGCGATATTATAATTGGGAAGAAAATTTCCCCGTACAGTACAGTCATGCGGAGTGTCTGCTCCCTTCGAATAAAAGCACACGCATTATAATATCCCTTTGAAGATTAAAAGTACAAAGACTGTTTCAAAAGAAGAAGAAAGAAAAAAAAAAAAAAAATGAAAAGAAAAGATTTTACCATCCGAAGAAAGACGCGTTGGGGTCTTTGATAATTGCTGAAAATCATTTCCTCTGATCAATATTTCACCAGATTTTGTCCAGATTTTTTCACACGAATATCGAATCGTTGCGACTCTTCCATTATCCACATTATTCACAAAGAAAAAGGAAGAGAAAATATCACCTTGGTGATACGGAACGTATTGGTCTCGGTCGTAAATTCACTTTTGCTCATTTCAACGAATCTTTCTGTTTTCCGGGCCGCGCCGACTGTCTAGTATCCGAAAGGCAGTATTTCGCAAAGATGTTGGTCTGTCCGAAAAACTCGCCGAATAATTTGGGAAACGACGAGATGAAAAAGTTTCAAATTTACAGGATTTTCCATTCAAATGATGGGCAAGAAAAATTCCCATATCGTATAATTCGGACGTTCGCTTTTCCGGAAAAAATTCTACTTTCTTAAATTTGTAAATTCAAATTCGTTGAATGATTTCGAAAACTGCTGGATAAGAAGCTGAATTACACGGATGTCTAAGGCGATGAAAATTATAGTGAAAAATCCTGATTTCACGTCCTCTTTCACATCGATCACCGTGCGGAAAGTTAAAGAAATTAAGCTGGGACCATATTGCTCGTAGTAATATAAGGAATGTATTATAATTATGTACAAGGTGTAGCTGCAGGTACGAGAGAGTAATTTCGTCGTGGGGTACGCGGTATAAATCCAGAAGAGGTTCGTTAGTATGAAATTTTTATCCTGAGTAAAAATTGATGGGAGTTTTTCCGCAAAGTTTTAAAATTCCAGCAACGTGGTGGTCGCTTATCGCGGTGCAGGCATGACACTCTATGCGGTATTCTGAAAAAAACCGTTTACGCGTTTACTTTCGCAAGCTTAGGCGTAGGTATCCGCGTTAGACGTATAAGTTTACGACTTGTGGTTCACCGTTTTCGTCTTACGAAAACCACCTGCGTGCCTAATAACCTGAGCTTCTGGCCTAAGTAACCTTAGTAATCGCCGGTGGTACAAAACCGCGTAATTTCAAAGTGCTCAATTAACCAGCCGCGCAAACTTTTCTTATCAATTTACAAAATTTACACCTGTCGTTGAAGTAGCAAGAACAATTTTTTTCACCGCATCAAATACCGACTGAATATCCTATTCGAGCTATAAATGATGTTCAAAAAATTGCGAGTCTTTTACCAGTGTCCTTATTTTTTTGTTTCGGTCCAACTCCATCCCTCAAATATATTTATTCCTGTTCGAAGAAAGGTCCGGTCATTATTATTGACGACATAAACTATCCCAAAATCCTCCCTTTCCTGTCTTGAAAAATTCAGTTTGTGAACAAGGCCGAAGGACCGTTGTATTATTTCCTTTGTAAAAATAAAGATCGAGTATATGTACGGCGTGTTGAGAGTGTAAGGAAGCTGGTAAGGACATCGAGGGAGAGATGATGGAGGGAAGAAGGATCCAACCTTCCCTGGTTCTGGTCACTGTCAAGCGAACAACCCTGCGAATAGGCTTTGAGCTTTTGATATATTATTCAGGATTCCGTTCAGACAGGTTCTACAGGACTACCCTGGCGACCGACCATCCACAATGAGCTTGCGACAAGAGATTAATCTCCTCCTTAGTTAAACCTTCCGATATTCTGGAAGATCCGTATTCCGAAAATTTCTAATAATCTTACGAAAACTTTTCACGTTTGTGCGTCTCCTTATCGGCGAGAATACCTGTGCCTATAACTTTGATCTCTAATTCTTGTGATTATTTTTGCGAAATTTGGAGAGGCCATCAGGCCCTGCAGAATTCGCACTTTTGTGTTAATAATTACTAGACAAGAGTTTCAGCAGGGCTGTCTTGGACTTCGAAGCTTTATCTCACTCTGCGAGGGTGAACAGATCTCGGTTCGAACTCTCCTTCTAACGAGTTCCAAATTCGCAAGTGTCTGCAGAGGGCGTATAAATATTCTGTTTCTTCAGACAAGTCGAGTGTATATAATAAAGTCCCTTTTCCAGGGTATAAATTCGGTCTCTCCGAGTCTTATTAGCCAAATTAAGTAACGGTTTTTTATTACAAATTCTAATTCCTAAGATATACATTATATTATACGTATACACCGTCGTTGCGGAACAATCTAAATCCGGGATGGAAAAGCTGTTGAAGAAAGTTTCTAAGGCTTGTAAAACGGGGAATTGGCCCCATATATAACGTCTGCGCTTTTTGGTGCGGGTGTATGTATATACCTTTACACGTTCCTCGAGTAACGTGAGCCGCTACCAAAGTGTACGAATTATCGAAGGCGAAGCAGTCTCTGGTTATATATATAAATCTATGGATGAAAAAAGTTCGGTCGTTCGTTCGATTTATGAATTCCATATCCAATTTCACAAAGCAAACTGCCATGCCACGCCGCTCCCCGTATTTCTGAACGTTTTAAAAGGTCCATCCCTTTTGCGGGAAAAAATTTCATGACCCCCTCCGCCAACCCCCGTCACACGTGTTACTACTGTATAAAACGTACGTCCACGCTCTTAATTATCCTAAACAAACGAGTCGATTCCCTTCTTCCCGGACACGTCGTGTGGAAAAAAAAAAGGCGAGGCAGAATTTTTGGGCTGCGGAACCGTCACAGCGTTTTGTTAAGTCAACGGATTCGATCGGGTCACCATAAGGCCTCCGTGGCCTCCGGCCTTTCTGGACTCCACTCGAACGTTCGACAAACCCAACGCCCTGAATATGCAATTTTCCGCAGAGCTGAGCTAAAAGGTACCGAAAACGGGGCTCCTCCGAACCTCAGATTGAACAAGAGGTTTTTTAAATCTGGGAAAAGAGCTTACGGCTCTTCTTGACCTTTCGGAAATACTATTTCCATTGTATTTTCATTCGCTTTAAAAATCGCGACGGCCTAATACAGGGGTAGTGTTTCAAATTCAACCGAGTAAAACCAAAAATTTTGGTGTTCAAATATCGGTGCGCTTAACAGTTATTTTTTGTTTCAATATCTTATGCAAAGAGTAGCAAAGGCCCAAGGCTACATCGTAACGTAGCTGTGTCTGGGTTTGACGGCCGAGGGGCTTTTCTACCTGTCAGTTTGTCGCGCCTCTGGATATACGTCTCTTTTTATTTCATTTTCCTTTTTTCTTTTTGTTAGCTTTTTTCTTTCTTCCCTTTTCTATTTCGTTTTTCTTTTTTTTTTCCCTGCCCACGCTCGCCTCCATTCACGTTTTTTTCTTCAAGGATAAAGTCCTCTGCGTCAACGAGCGTCCTTTAGTCTGGCAGCTCCCTCGAAACAACAATTAATACTATTATAACGACACCGTGACATTCGTTTAACGGAGTTCAATCGATACAACGATAAAATACTGCAGAAATTTAATTCTCTTCATTATTATTTTAATAACGTTAATTTTTACCCGCAATTTTATCCCATTCAAGAACCTATGGGTCACTTTTCTTTAACCCTTAGATATCCTTTCTAAATTAGCCTAATTAATTTATAAACATTTTCTCACTTTATAAGATGCTGATGATTTTCAACTTTTATTCACTATTAATTATACAATTACAAGAGTGAAAATATTCCTGAAATTTCGAGATGTAAAGATTGAATTTTCTTGTACAAGATATGGAAAAAGAAGATACATGTCTTTGTCAAACGTTCCTCAAACCATGTTTCAATGACATTTTAAACTTGGATCATATAATATTGCTAGTATCATTCAGGAGGCCTTTGTATATACATTTTTATTTAGGGTAGTATATTACATATGTATAGGGTCAAATAAGAGAGGAATCGAAATCGTTGTTGAGGTAAATGTGGATGTGGATGTGGATGTGGATGTGGATGTGGATGTGGGGTCGGGATAGGCGGAGACGGAGTGAGAGCGGATAAGCGAGGGTAGGAATACCTGAGTCTCTTTCGCGAGGTAAAGTTTATTCAAATACACCAGAAGTTGGACTCGGAAACATTTATTTTAAGTTTTTAGAATGGATACCACGCGGTGGTGCAATCTTTGCGAAAAGTTTCGCGAAGAAAACAGAACGAATATATACGCGGCAGGTGGTTTGGGGTGGTTCTCAGGGGTGGGAAATACTGCAAACAAAATAAAGTTCAAGATAGAGAAAGAATGAGAGAAGGAAATAAGGTAAGAAAATAAGGAAGGAAGGAAGGAGGAATAAAGAAATTAAAATATAAGTATGAAAATGAAAATACACCCCGGAAGCAACCGCGACGACAGAATATAAAATATTGCTTCCTCTGAACGAATGAACGAGACCCCAATAAGAAAAAAGGGGATAGAAGACAGAGAGGAATTCTCTATTTTCCACGCAAGGTGTCAGTGTCTGTGGTTAAGCACCTGTCCCTCCTTCCGCCCTTTCCCATCCTCATCCACGTCCTCCATGGGGACAAGTAAGAACCTCATCGCTCGGGGTTGAAAAACGACACGCTAAGAAGTGCACGAAGAAGAGTGTCTCACATTCGCAGACGTGTAACCAGCAATTCACTGTTATAACATTACTAGCAATTTATCAATACGGAGATGGGTATAGCGTCTAGATGTCTTTCGTATTGTTTATGAAAAAGTTGCATCATTTGGTTATTTGCATAGATTTCTATTTTTCCTTTTTTCTTTTTTTAATCCATCCAGATCATTTTCACCGATTAAATGATGTCTGCAGGGTGGGTAAACGTAATTCCGATAACCCAATACCGAGTTATTGGTTATTGCTACTTGAAGGCCTTCTTTCCTTCAGTGCAGCGAAGGACTGCCGCAGCATAGAATTGAATTGATACCGAGATAGGAAATCTCTGCCAAACTTTACTGCGAATCTCAACAACTTATTGGAGTAGAATAATGGGGAACGGCATTGCAGAAAATTTACGCGCAATGCAGTAGGGCCGAATCCACAACCACAACCAGAAATAAAAATGATTTTATTAATTTCATTACCGATGACTAGCAGAGAAATTCATCATATAAATATAATCTAGTCGTACGAGGAAATTTCACCCCATTATAATTTTCAACCCGGAAACAAAGTCCGAGGAACAATTGACTGCCTCGAATTTTTAATATAAACACACTGTATAATGTCATTTTGGTAATTTAATATCCACCCCATTTCGGGGAAACTGGAACTCGAGTAAACTTTTCCTGCAAAATGCATCCGCTCCAATTCCTTCCATCCCCCATTCCTATCCGCCAGCTTCTAGCTTAGACCATGCAACAATTGCGCGATCTCTGGTAGTGGCACCGATTCTTTTGTGGCTAGAGTAATGTAGCGTTGTTCTCATTTTACCCTCATTTTTTGAATTTATTTCTGTACCTTTTCTCGCAATTTTACAGTCGCATCTCATTTGAATCGTACTATATTACTAGAACGTCTATATCAACTGCATATATCAGTCCTACTTGACCCACGTTGCTTTTTAGCTCTCTGCAACTCTGTGTCAAATCGTTAATGATCTGCGATTTCCCAAATGTCATAGGTACATTTATGAATGTACTCGGGTCACAAAAGTTGGATAACTCCTAGTCCTTTTTGAAAAATGTACCTCAAGGAACAAAAAAAAAAAAAAGAAAAGAATTTCTTCCGAAGGCTCGAGGCATGTCCGGGATTAAGGGTCTAAAAGCCTCGTCTCTATATCAGGCCCTATGTAGATGTGGGATAATGGCCTATATCTGCACACTTACAATGGCTGAAAATATACACATATGTATGCTATACATACAGAAGTTTGCCATTCGCTACGTGTCTCTGGTTACATAGGTTGAATTCCTGCCCGTTGATCGTGTCTCGTTTAACGAGTAGGTCTATTTTTTTTTCTCCTTTTTTTATAGTTTTGCAAACCGTTCGCAGTACTTTTGTGTCACTAAGTTTATCTTGCCTCGAATCAAGCTGCAAGCTTTGCCCGCATCCAATGCATGACGTGCCCTAGATCTGTCGCCATGTCAAATAAGCAGAATAACCATTGTATAAATAAATAGATAAATAAAGCTTATATACAGAGCTTATATTCAGATTTAACGAGCCATATTTTCAGGGTAGATTCCTTGCGAAATATTGAGACTAAATTTTCTTTACCAGAAATTCGAGGGCCTAATAGTTACCGAGCTACGGAAGATCCTTGTCGTCCAATCGCAGAGCGTATAGGTCACGTGGCCAGCGCACCGCGCAACTTCCGGTCATGGCCAACCCCGTCTGCGTCACCTTCTAAGTTCTGTGATTGGTCAACCAAGATTTTCCGTAGCTCGGAAACTATTGAGCTCTCGAATTTTTGGTAAAGGAAATTTAGTTTTATAATTTGACGAGGAATCTACCCTGAAAATATGGCACGCTTAACTTGAATCACCCCGTATATAACCGTTGGTTAAAAAGCGATGGGATTCACATAGGGAAGAGAGAAATGAAAAAGTCGTAGATAATAAATAAAGGTAGGCAGGTTGGTAGATAGGCGAGTAAGTCGGGTCAGGTTAGATATTTAAATTCTGCTCTGGCAATTTATAAAAGGACTCTGCAAATCCGCATCCACCGAGATTAAGCGACCACGGGGGTATAGCGGTACAGTGATGGTGCAGAGCGGAAAACCGAGCGCGAATGTAACCAGTGAAATAAAAAATACTTTTGTCGAGATCGCGCTGCAGGGGTTTGTTCCATTTTTGTTTATTATTATTTTCTTATTTTTCTTCCATTTTCCATCTATATTCTTATAGCACTTTTCCACTCTCTCGCATGTTAACAATTCTACGAATGTGCGCTTTTTCGCTTTTCGCCTAAAAAAGGGACGAGGAAACATCACTCGTTGTATACGCGGAAAACTCACAACATCGAACTCATACATCGAACAGTGTTGGATACTTTGGCAAACAGGCTGCTATATCTCTTCTGACGACAAACGACAAGATTGAAAAAAAAAATCAAATAAAATGAATAAACTCGCGCAAAGGCGGGCGAGAGATACTTGTGAAAACATAAAGCCTTCTCAATTGTTACCTATACTGAAATTTAGAAACGTCAAGTATAAATCTATCGAAAATTCTCCACTCATTTTTCGATTTTAACTTCATTTTTTTTTTTTTTTTTAGCTACTATGAAGATGGCATCAGGCAGAAGTTTTTAAAACTGAAGGTCTGAGGCCACAGTTTCAAACATCTGCTAGCGCATATCTCAAGAAAAAGAAAGGAAATAAAGAAAATAAAAAATAGATTCTTGAGGGCGTAACGCGAACGCGTTGAACCGGGTGGAGAGACTTTTTACGCGATGATATGCTCCGCGGTGCAGAGGTAGGAAAAATTTTATTGCTTGGTGAGCAGGCCAAATTTTGAATTACATTTGAAATTTTATCACGCAGGGCTGTTTTCCATTTTAGTACTCGGCCTATACCTACCCTATACTCCACCCAAAACCCGCTGCTTTCACCCTGCCTGTTTTTAGTCTCGAGTAATAAAATCGAACCAAACAATTGAAAACCGAACCGTATTTCATAGGTGCTATATTTGATATAAATATACCTATAGAGAGATATACAATCCGCGAATATTTACTATTCACATATACCTACACTTTCGTTTCATTACGGTTTAATAAATATTTTTCATTTATTCGAAATAGGACAAGCAAGGGCTGAGTTAAAGTTCCGAATTTCAAAATTCCCGAGCGGTAAAAATTCCGAACTTTAATATCACCGATTCACAGTTTTAGGACGGGTATTTTCCCGAAAGTCTACGTAGCCGATTTCAAAAGATTTCAAACGAAGAATACCGGAAGTTTGAAATTTCGAAAGATGATAATCCGAAAGGCCAAGCCTCCGAAACTTGAAACTCCACACGTGTATTCATTCAGTATTTAATAACGAAACCACTAAGTAGTCAAATTAGTCATCTTGAGATGAACTTTTCAGAAAAATAAATTCAAAATTCTATCAATCATTTATGACATCATGAAGTTATCGATTGAAGTATAAAAAATGGGTTTCCGTAAAGAGGGTTGCGATTAGAATGAACTGTTTGATGTCTTTGCATCCTGAGAAGTAGATCGAAATTTCCAGATTTTTGGCTTTCGGGGGTCTGGATTTCCGGAGTTTTCAACTATCTGCATTTCGGGTTTTCGAAATTTTAATATTCTAGACTTCAACATGACTGAAAACTCGAAATCGTCTCGAATGAATTCGGAATTTTTACCGTTCGGAACTCCACCCCAACCCCAATAAATTTTTCAAAAAAAGAACTTCGGGCATAGATACAAATGTACATGCATGTATATTATGTAAAAAGAAATAAAAAAAAATTTAATATACAACCGGTACTGCACATAGGAGTACATAAAAGACAAATGGCAAGCCACGAAATGACAAACGGTGAGAATTGCAATTCGTATTCCATTCATCACAGGCCTCACTGTCGTTTACCTTTTCATGAGAAGCAAGTGGTGGAAACAGAAGCTCGATACTAACGCTGTAGAAAAGCGTTAAAACTGCTAGTCACTCAACCAGTAGCTACAGTTCTCCTGAATTATTTCAAAGCATATATATATACTGTATATAGTGTGTATAACCCATAGTTGAATCCATAATAGATTCAAGAATCTGATGATAAATTTGAGAATTTGAAACATGATAACAAAGAAAGAAAGAAAGAAAAAAACAACAAAATAGGCGGAAAACGAAAATATGATTAACCGATGCAAAGTGAAGTTCGTTTTTCCTCAATTTCTACATACTTATACAGAGCGAATCTGAGGAAAGTGATTTTCCTGATGGTAAAGCAGTTCGTTTTTTTCTTCAAACTGACGACCTATCTACTGATATCTTATTTGTCTACGACTGATGTCTACAGACGACGTAGCGGTATTGGCGTAGCTGTAGATATCAGTCATAGACATATCAGATATGAATAGATAGGGCGTCAGTTTGAAGAAAAAAACGAGCTGCCTTACCATCAGGAAAACTACTTGACTATTTGATTTGATAATTTAGGAAACTGAGCGTTACGTGTATATTGTATATATATATAAATATCTATATATGCGATAGAGAAATTTCTGAGCAGTATTACATCTCTACTAATTGTTTGCTTGACTCTTGTTAGTTTAAACGTCAAGTTTGGAACAGTTAATTCCATTATAGCATGGGGAATCCCCTAGCAGCCCCAAAGTATATATAGGTGTGTATATGTATATGTAACGTCGGTGAATATAGGAGGCGTATTGAAACTCGTTAATTTGAAAATCGAAGCCCGTTAGTCAACTGTTTGTCGAGCGTTGGTGGGAAGTACTCCGACCCATTGCTAATGGCTTCCGTCATTTTCGGAGTATATAGTTTGAGGTTTTGTGTTACCCCAAGCTTTGATTACCCTCGAGGTACTCCCCTCTCCGTGCAATTCAGGGTGCACTTTCTACAACGTTGATTCGTTCTTTTGTCCACCGGCTGAATATTTTAATATGAAAAAAAAATTTGAAAAAAAAATAAGAAGAAAAACGAGAACAAGGATGGAGGGAAAGAGATGAAAAAGAAGGAGGAACCCACGCTGCAGGGGATGTTAAAACGCGGAGACCAGCTTTTTGAATATTCAAAAGAACCCGCGTCTTGTCACATGCGATATACGAGCTTCTTTAAACTGCTGGTAAGCAGAATTCTGAGACTCGGGGAAATGGGCCTCGTGATCTTGTCCCTTACATAAATCCTACCAGTTTCGTTCAAGTACAAATATACCTGCCTCTTGAACAAATTCGACAACGAATACATAAGGGAGGGAATTGAATAGAGAGAAATTTCCAGTTAGTTCAAAAGTGGATGCATATACCTAAGTACATACATATATTTTTCAGGGACTACTTCCCTCTCCTAGCTTCTTATCAATCTGCCTTGCGATAGACGAGTCTAGAACCACAGCTGGGCAAGGATTATAAAGTTAAATAATAAATAAAGCTTATGCTAGATCGAGGCCGGAAGCTTTTCGAAGGGTTTAAATCACCGGTTTGCTTTCAGGATCGAACTACCGGGACTCTAGATAAGAAATATCTCAAACTCCTGAAGGTCCCCTTGCAGACGTCTCTGTCGTTGTCACCGTCGTCGTAGACGAAAAAGCATTTCCACTTCTCGAACTGGGGAGAAGAGAAGAGAAAGTTTTATAAAATAAAATCCCTCCTTTTTTTCTGCTCTCGTTCAATCCTCTCTCTCTCTCTCTCTCTCGCTTTTATTTTTCCTTTCTTCTTTCTGCCAGGAGTAAGTCTATAAATTTCGAAGCCGCTGCCTCCTTCTTCTTCTACTTCTTTCTCTTCTTCTTCTTCTTCTTCTTCTTCTTCTTCTTCTTCTTCTTCTTCTTCTTTATACGCTTCGACTCTGCATCATTAATATCAAAGTTGCCCACTTCCATGCTCCACCTTCATGTGGGGATAGACAAAACAACCTGTATCCTGCAAGCCCCGCGGTACTTCCTTACTCAGGATCGAGAGGAGAGAGAGAGAGAGGGAGAGAAAGAGAGAAGGTATAGTATACGGAGGAGGAAGCGTGCCATCATGAATCACGTGAGCAGAATAATTGACAGTCTGCAAACAAAACCAACCCAACCATCGCAGTATGCCACATAGTCTGGTTCAGTTCTCCAAACCTTTGGGGGTTTGAGTTGATGCGAGTAGGGTGGTTACTTGTTATGCAGATTGGAATAATATCAGAGGTATATAGTAGTTACTAGAAAGTTCTCGATCGGGGGTTACGTACTGCTAACCATGGATGCAATATCGTAGAATTCAATCATCATCTTCTATCGGAAGTCATACATGAACACTGTGCAAATTCAATGCACCCCGCACATCCGTACATCCGACATTATGTCCCACCCTAATCTACATGAATCGAAAGCCATTGTGCCTTTGTCCCTAATTTCTTTGGATAAAGACATAGACGGGTCCGGACTGAGCCTTTGATCGTGATAATGATGGGAAGTCGCTCGGTTCCATGTGCTTTTGACACATTTCGAATCGCGTTGATGTAGGCCGAGTTCCGGCTCGTAAATCACCGATCAACAACCACTTCCGTTTGGTGGTGATCCAGTCTGTAGGCCGTCGCGACGCTCACTACTCGAGGATAAAGAACCACGGTTGTTATACACGTTTGTACACCGTCGACCGTTCACTTCCGTTTTCGCTACCCGTGTTTTCCTCAACTTCCGGTTTTTCGTAACGCTCTTCTGCCACGTCACTGTGTCTGAGATTTATTACCGGCCTGGTTAGCCGACCCGCCATACCACACCATGCCATACCACGCTGGGGGTCTCTCGCCCAGCAAACATCAACAACGAACAACCCAAACCTTCGTCTCGTTTAAACGTTAAATAAATGGGACTGACCAACGGGCTTTGGCGTTGTCATTAAAAACTGTTTATATCTGCTTAAATTTTAAAGGGACGTCACCCCTTCGGTCGATGGAATTTCGTTGAACAGAATTTGGGCAAAATTTGACTGACTTCTGCTTCTTCTTTGGCATTTTCATTAATTTTGTTATTTTATATATTTTTACAATATACTTTATCGAAGAATTACGATGATCAAGTAACCGTTGAACGACCAACAAGGAATTTGTTCAACGAGGTGAACTTATCAAACTTTGTGTACGTGTAGCCATAAGCTATGTGCAAGTTTGCGTGGCGTTTCCGGTCAGTTGGTTGGTGAGCTTGCAGGAGAATACAAGGAATCCCTGGGGATACCGGAAGCGACGAACCGAAAGTTACCCCTCTTAACGAAAGCCCCACGACGACCGGCTTTGCGAGCCTATCCTCCGTTCCTTTCTATACTTTGAACCGTGAAACTTGTAGATCAATAATTTCTCCTTTTTTGTTAGAATTTGAAAAAAATCGAAATATGAACGGTCGAAATTCCGAATTCGAATTTCACCAATTGACAGTTTTCATAAAGAGTACTTCCGACAAAGTCTGAAACGAAGAACGCCATAGATTCAAAATTCCGGAAGGCCAAACCCGTGAAACTTGAAATTCACGCATGTGTTTATTCAGGGTTTAATAATTCCGGCTGTATTGATCATATCGAGACCAATAAGTGGTCAAATTATTCGTCTTGAGATTTACTTTTTGGGAAAAAAAAGTTTCAAAATCCTATCAATCTTTTATGAGATCATGAAATTATCGATTGGAGTAAATAAAATGGATTTCCGTAAAGAGGGTCTCGATTCGAATGAACTATTTCTTGTCTTCATTCCGACCGTTCGGAATTTTAATGTCCCAAACCTCAACGTTCCTGAAAATTCGGAATCGTCTCAAACGATTTGGTAATTTTTACCGTTCGGAACATCAACCCTGCCCCATTTCTTCACTCTTCTGTATCACTCGGCGAAGTTCGAAATAAGCTTATTCTATTCTATGATAGACTATCGCATCTAGACTGCACAAAAGTTAAGATCGTCTCTTCGTCGCAGATGGTGACTTTCCAGAGTCTCGTAAGTCATCGTTTTGGTACCCCACAGCAGCTGTACAGAATATTGTCGGGAAATTTAGACTTCGAGAACTTTGCGTATATGGCGTAGTTTAGTTTACAATATACAGTTATAGTTTACGAAAATACACACTCGACATTGAACTTTGATAATAAATCGAGAAAATGGTCCGAGTTAGTGGCAATTCCGAAAAAAAAGGAAGATAGAGAGAGAGAGAGAAGATGCTGAGTCGAATGGAGCAATCCCGTTTCTGCAATGATTTTGAAAAACGGAAATTGCATACTTCTCTATCGCAGGCGAAAGGCGAAGGTTGGAGGTTGGAAGGCGAAGAACGGAGAGCGGAAAAGCTACCCCTTGCAACACCTTTACCGCAGTAAAGCTCAGAACGACGTACGGACGTGTTTGATGACTCCCAAGGGAAGCATGGGCCAACCCTTCACACCCACGGACGAACGCACCAAGGCACGCACGCGCCACCTTTACTGCGATCCCCTATTTTCACCCCCAGCCAAAAGCCTACCACCCAACGCCCAGCACCCACCGCCCATACACCATCAACCGCTAACCGTTCGGGCCCTGACCACCCCTAGAATTGGGTCAAGAATTTATTCCAATTTTGATCAGATAGGAGAGAGGGAGAATCTCTCGATCTCGTCTCTTCGTGGGCAGCTTGAACTCCGTCAAGTGTACTTATTCCTCGAGTTATTGTCAAACGACCCTAAACTAAAATTCAACCTCGTATTTTCATCGTCTCAACGAAGATGGCGGATTCTCGAACTTTTTTTCTAGTTTTCCCTCCATATAACTAGTTTTTCTTTTTTTTTTTGTTTTTTTTTTTTCTCAACCCTGAGGATGCATCTACATCGACGGTACAGATGGTACATGTACTAGTACGCATCATTGGCGACACGATGGAGTAGAGGTAAAAGTTCAAAGGAAATCCTAGTCGCTAGTGGATACGTATACAACATGTGTCCCTTTTCTGATGCTTTTGCTCGTGCAGGTATAGACTAGGGATATGGTCGGAAGCTAAAAGCTTTTCCGTAATATTCTTGTTAATTATTTCGAGTCAAAAGTTTTTTCGATGTATCACCGAGGCGAGATTCGGGGTGCAGATCCACCACCTCGGATTATATATTTCGAAAAATATTTATTCCAAATAAATATTCGATCAATCTGCAGCCGAGATTTGAAAGAGAATGAAAATCGCTGGACGAGTTATAATACTGGGTCTTTTCGATAGCGAAATAAATGGAAGCTTAGGTAAAACTCGAGACGTAATGCTCAAAGCGTTTTCTCGGCATCCCAGCTATTAAATACTTATACATTTAATATCCCGTTATTAAAAGTCAGCCTGGGGTCGAAGCGAGTTTAATATAAGAATAAAGAATGAGAAAAAGGCTAACAATAAGTAAACGACTTGAATAATTCTTCCCGTTTATTTTATATCGTTTTAAATTTGTTTTCAAAGAAACAATTAAACGTCTTCGTTCAGTCATCTTCGTTCATTTTGGTAATACGACCGAGGATAATCGCGAGGATGAGGAGATAATAAAGGAGGATAAATTTGACAGAGCTTTTACACAGATATGATAAGCGGTCGTAAATTAAACTTTACGACGCAGTTCGGGGCACTTGAAAAGCTCAGAGATTATGCTGCGAAATAGGGAGCTTATAACTGATAGTTTTATACACTTTATCGATGACACATCTCAGGTAATCGTTCAACGTAATACCTTTCGATCGCTGAGAAAAAATTAGAAAATTTTAAGACACGTAAATTCTGCAAAAAAAAAAAAAGCTAAAAACTTTTCCAGAGTTTTCGCAAACACGTAGATACGGTTATTTTCTCATAAAATTCACGGCTCAATGAACTTTCGGTAGTTTCAAAAAATTATTAGCAGATGTTACCAACGCGCTAGAAGACTCTTCTTTATAAAGTTATTAGTCGAACTCTTACATGATCGTTCGCTTCTTTCGATCATTGACAAAAATGATATCTGTATACATATGTATGCGAATATGCGTTGATAAATTTTATACACATAAAAGTTCATGGAACTTTTTTGGGGCTGTTTCTCATCACGTTGAACAAAAAATAAGGGTGTATATAAAAAAAAAAAAAAAATGAAATAATTAGGTATGATGATAATGAACAATGAACAACTAGCGGGAAACGATTTTCAAACCGATATTTCACTCGCCGCGAAACATGAAAATTAATGATTTTCATATCGTAGCCCTGGAACGAAAAGAACGAAATTTATTACTGGCATTTTTCAACCTGAACCGTGAACGTTAACAAAAGACTGTAACTTTTTGAGTAAAAACAAGAGGGAATTGTCGCTAACTCGTTACATTTATTTTTCGCCCTTTAACGACAGCAACGGATATCGCGGGTGCGGGTGGGGACGGGCTTTCCACTCTCTGTCTAACTAATTTCAAAGTACTAATCGATATCACTGTTTCCCGTGCGGTCTTTTCCGCGTTATACTGCAGGCCGGATTCGAAGGTCTATCATCAGAATCGACGTCAAAAAATTTCCAAAGTAATTTTTTTCAATTTTTATATGAATGAGGAAGCGGATTTTCTAGCGAAGGAAAGAGAAGCCCGAGAAAAGGGCTGAGAAAAATAACTCCAAATTTCGTCTTGCTTGGAATGAAATTTGCAAATTTTCTGTTCGAAAATATAATTTGATGGACAAAGTGAAATATAGAAAAACGTGTTGGTTTAGGCACTCATTGAATGTCAGATAATGAACAAATGAAGAACATCGAGACCCTCGTATCCTGTTGAACAGCCTCTGCAAACATGACATGGACCTAAATTTGACCATGAGCTTAATTTTAGTCCGGACAAGACCTGACGCTCGTTGAAACCCTACCCCATACTCGTGCGATCCTTGCTCTTTGTTCTGAAAGATTAAGTTTTTCGTAAACCCTGGTGAAATAAAAGAAGAAAAAAAAATAAAAAAATTTCAAGCAGCTATTCGGATGGTGAAGAATACGAAACTTCAAGAACTGCACTCGCCAGTCTATATAATTTGTCAAAAATTCCCAGGAGTTTTAAGAACGGTTAGAATCATCTGGGAGTACGCGATCATCAGAAATTTGATCAAAAGTATAAACTATGTGTTCGAAAACCGCGAGAGGGTTGATTTTTGAAAAAGAGATATTATGGAACCTCTGAAAGTTGAAGCAAGGTTTAGTAGTATCTCGCAGGTCGTTTTTTAACTCTGGTGATTTCCCTTTCGTGAAGTGTAAAGTAAAAAATAAGAATATGCAACTCACTGGGAATTCATTATTCCGCAAATATCGCACCCTACCCTCTCGGGTAGCGGAACAAATCACGAACCACCTTCTTCACCGCGGCTTTATCTATAATGGAAGATATTTACCCATTGCAATATATCTGAGGAGAACAAAGCGGACCTAGAGCTGAATGAACGGACTACCCCGAGCATGTAGCCCGTCGTCAGAGGAGTGCATGACTGTTAGACCAATTTCTCAAAATCCTTACCGAATCTACAGAAGCCCTGCAGGGCGTAGAGCCAACGAAGGATATCGGTCCGTGTATAATTTAAGCTCGTGTATCAATCGCCGAGGGGAGTCCCTCGGCTTGTGGCATTCAGGGGTAGGAGGATGGCCGAATTCGAGGCCTAGGGGATGATTTCCCGACGGAATACCACCAGCTTCCATACGCGTACCTTGGCTGCAGACGTTGGCACAGAGACGTGGTGGTCGCTCGATGTATGTACATATATGTACCCGTGTTCATATGTATATATATATATACTATATGCACACATTGATATGAACTCATGTATACTATAGCACATGAGTATAGGCCTTTTGGCAAGGTAACGGGGTTCTCTTCGACGTAGAGATGGCTTATCGATCCTTCATATATACACATTATACATATATAATATATTTCTATGTATGTGTAACACATGAAGGTGTCCTGTTGAAAGCGAAGGGTTCAAATATTTCGCTTGTCGTTAGGAATACACCTATACCTATACTTGTACATGTATAGGAAAATTATGTTTAATTCGTGTGTAATACCAGTCGAAAAAGGGGATTCGCTATGATGGACGTAAAAATTTTTTTAATTTATCATTTGTCTAGTATCTTCGTCCTTTTTCACCTTTTTTTATGAAAATTTTCAAAAAGATCGTTCCTTATAGAAACCGTAAAACTGTTTTTGGTTAAAAATTGAGTTGGACGAAAGAGCGAGAAAAAATCCGAAAAAAAAGCTGAAAATTGATGAAAATAAAATCGAGAAAGACGCATGGTTATTGGATACAGCTTATGTTATATGAGAAACTAGCTCACCCCTTCATTGGGTTCGAGAAGGGTGATTTAGGTTTACCTAGTTAGGGATTTCACCTGAATTCTAGCTAAGTACCTCAGAATTTCGACGTATTTCTGGCTCCTAGGGTTGTTAGGAAATTCGGGAAGCGGAGAGAAGGGTGAATTGGATCAGGCTACCTCCTGCCATATTGGAAACACCGAAATTTAATAACACTGATTGGTATATTGCCACTTGGCTGGTGCCTCCGGGCTCGGGGATGTTTCTTATCGCCGTTGGAATAATAGCCACGGAGTCGATCGCCCTAGGGCTTCCAAAAACACGGGGGTTCACAGCCCCTCTACAGGAAACGTGAATTTTCAAATACTTTCAATTTTGCACGAGCATTCCCTTATTTAATTACAAATACGGTTTCCCCAAAAGAGGTAATAACATCAAAAACATGAACGAAAAAGAAAAAAAGAAAAAAAGGTTCCTAAAATCCATACTACCTAGAAACCAAATTCTGTTTATCCGTAATCATAACTCACAAATTAAAATAAAAGACGCGTATCAGTATTCGCACCGTTCATCGTTGCCGGATAATGAAATTTCACTTCGTTACTCTCCCCAGGCAGTTCGATAAGATAAAAAAATGGAAAAAAAAAAAGAAAAAAAATCCATTCTCTCTCACCTTGGCGGGAGATATTTTTCATAATTTTATTTTTCCGACTAGGTGGTTCGCGAAAATGCGTCACTCAAGTAATCCTGCCACGTTGCATACAGTATAGCTTTATGGCTTAAGTCCTCCAAGAGAAGTATCGCTCTCGGGGTTCTGATGTAGCATATTAATTAATACAGATACCGAACGTCAGCTGTTTTGAAAATTCTCAACGGATCACAGAATGAAAATTAATTTAAAAAATGAGAAAAAAAAAAAGAATTATCGTTATCAATTCGCTCACAGGGGTTTATCACGGATTTTAGTAAAACACCTCATTTTCCATTCGATTTATTTCACTATCGCCAAGTCGTAGGTATTATTACCCATAACCCAGGCTGTTTCCCCCCGAAATTATTACTTGAATAGCGACGCCGAGTCGCGTATTGGCTACTAATTAAGATTAAGATCTGATCGTTAAGGTCTGTGATTCGAGAAGTCCGGACGTAATTCCGGTCTGAAAGATAAACCGTTTCCCTCCTAAGGGAAGTAGGTACACACTCACATATATCTTCGATGGATTCGGAAGGTGTATAGAATAATAACATACTATTTACAGCGAATCGAGTCGTGGTGTAAAAATTAAGCATCTATTTTTTATATGTGAGCAGGAAAAAGAAAAAGAAATAAAAAAAAAAAAGAAAACAAATTAGGCGAAACATCTTTCGCCATAAATTCACAAATTCTCTTCGCACATTTACGCCGAGCAGGAGGTATTCCCTGACCAGTAGGATAGCTACCGTCGTATAAACCTATGATGGAAAAAATTGCCGCGTATTTTGTTGGATATTTTGTTTTTATGTCGTACAGTTACCTATATGCCATTTTTATGGCCACTATACGTAACCATGGAGTATAAATACGACACGCAGCTGAAGTAGGGGTACGTCTTCAGCTGTTGCAACGGTGATGGACATAAAATAGGCTTTTGAAAGGAACAAAAAAAAAAATACATTTTTTTATCGTCTCAGGTGTGTCTCTATTGTCGTTATTTTAGTTCCACCTTACGGAGCTTCATCTTTTTTGTATCATCATTTTTACGAGTAGGATGAGAAGGGGAGAATAGTGTAAAAAAAGTAGTTAGAGGAGAAGGAAGAAAGTAACCAAGGAATTGCAGATTTTTAACAAATTTTATTATTTTCTTTGTTGTTTTTTTGTTTTTCTCATTTTCATTCAATTGACAACAGATTCTCGTGAAAAGTTGTAAAGCTAAAATCGCGGGTTGAAGAGCGAGAGCAGGAAGCTTTTTAGGGTACCTATATACCGGTGATTTCGCTACCCAGTTTAATCGACTGAACTGGGCTGTGTTTTGTTCGATTACATCAATCAACAATTTATCTCTTGAACTCCGGCCGGATCTCGCCTCGTAAACAACGCTGTAAAGTATTTTACGATTCGGGGAAAAAGCAGGAGAAAACGAAGAACAAAAAAAAAAAAAGAGAAAAAAAAAAAAGAAAAAGAAAAAGAAAAAGGAAAGAAAAAATGAAGAAAAATAACGAAAAAGAAAAACCCAATACCAACGAGAATTGGATCGACGAGGGCAAAGGTCTCGCATATACGCAGACCTACATTCTTCGAAAAGCACTGATCGCTCGAGTGGTAAATACATTCTGTATATTTTCGAAGCTGAGCTTTTTTCCTCCCTTTTTCTTTTCTCAATTTATTATTCCTTTATTTATAGATTCGAGAAAATAAACAGAACTGACAAAGAAATCCGTAGAATAATAATATAAAGAAAACACCATGTTCAAGACAGTTTTTTTTCTTTCTTTCGTTTCCTGTATTTTTTCACGTGATTGAATGGTGAAATTGTTTTTTTTTTTTTTTTTTTTACTCTGTTTTTTAGAGCAAAAAACATATCTTCGCATTTTATTCCACGAAATTGAGAGACAGGTCATTAAAACTGAAAAAAAATGATACGAAATTGAGGGTAATCGTTATTCGGTTGTTAACGACGTCGCTATCTCGTTGTTTCTACGTTTTGGAACTACCCCTTTCCCAATTGACGCTAATTTCGACCCGGCATTACATACACACGTCGAAAATGGTAGATAGCGATTGGTATGGATGTGAATCGATTGAACGAACGCGATTAATCGTCGTAAGGCAATTTCGCGAGTTTAGTAATTAATCTGATGTTGTTACCGCCGCCGCCCTCGCCCACGCCAATTTTAGGTAGAGGTTTGAGCCAGCGAACCTTATCCGTGTTAAGAAATTCTACGGAATTGAACTCGGCGTTCGAAACCGCTTTGATTTATCGTCTGAATGCAGCTGGTCTGAGTACCGAAAACACGGAAACTAGACATCAATATTAATCCGCATAAAAGCAGACGCATGTTGTCGGCAGAGACCGGAATGTAGCGCTTTCAAACCTGCACCAAGCCATCACGGTCTACGTTACCCAACGGCTCGGTATAACTCATATTGGAACTGGGTCGGAATAATATCGAACCCTGAATGATCTAGGGCAGGAAACCAATGGGCAAAATGGAGATTGGACCGAGGTGCTTCACTTAGTAGATGACCTCGGTTGACCGCACGCTTTCGCCCCACTGGTCGCTGTCTATTACCATTAATACGATTGACGCCTACGAGCTGGTCTAGAGGTCCTAGACGTACCTGGGTTTGTCGCTATCTGACGATCGGTCAGGGCTTAATCGAGAGAGGCTAATTGATCCGATGACGTTCGTTCGTGGCCATAAATCAACCAAGAAATGGACTTAGGGTTGGGGATGAAAAGAAAAGACATTTTGAAAAAACCCGTACATAAACGAAAAGTTCGACAATTCAGACAGTCAGAATTTTGAGTTTATTTCAAATTCGAGTACAGTTTGTCGAATAAAAGATCGGCCATTGAATTTCGGAGGTATTAAAAGCGTGGAATATATGCGTGAAAAAGCGTGGAGCATTATTTGCCTTTCAGGAGTTTAGATTCACGCCTGTAAAGCTGCTTCGGACAAATATTAGTTTCCAGACTCACGGTTCGGTTAATATTCGACAAATTGTTCAGCGCAGTGTACGCCCCCGCGTTCAGTCTGGTATAGTACACAATACATATACCTAGGCGAATGCAAACAGTGTAAAGGTTCGATTACCAGCCGCGGGGGTAGCTGATACACCGAGGTAGGAATTCGCGTCAGACTATATCGAGCCATTACTACTGCCACGGCGTTCCGTTACACTCGAACGGAAGCGGATTCAAACTAATCTTGAAACTTGGTAAATTACGTTATTGAACTTTCTCGTATCCTCGGTAAAACGAGCTATGCCATCTTTTAGTAATAGCAAAGTATCAGCAACGTCAGAGCATAAATTTAAATCGTTCTTAACGCTGCAGCCGCAAGAGGTGTTCCCGCCTTTTTCTTAAAAATAAAATAACTCAAAAACGCAAATTAACATTCGCTACCCTGAATATTTCAACCCTTAATTTCCCGATAAATTTCCCCTCATCCCTCTCGCGGCTCGAAAAGTTCTACCAATCCCGTTTTACCTGATTATATCGATTTCGGGCTGACCACGCCGCGGCTTTACTACTTAAATCTAACCCGGGGGTTAAATTCTCTATAAATTTAATGAATTTTTTTTTTTTTTTCGTTTCCCTGGTTCAAATAACGGATAGAAATCAAGTGGAATGACACATTTGTCTTGTCCTTCGTTTTCCATCGGCTATTACTCTCGCGTCTGACTACGCAGACTTTTTACTACTTAAATTATGGCTCAGTCGAACCAGAGCTGTTATACTACACCACTTCCGTGGAATATCTATATGCCTGGGCGTTCATAGACCTGTAAACTCCAATCATTGAACCTTCTTGAATCCTGGGGTGTGCAGAGTGGTGCTAGGTATACATTTTTGTAAAAACCTGCCACGTTCGACTATAAATTCTGGAATGCCTGCAGCCCGTTTTATGTATAAGAAGAGAGAGAGAGAGAGAGAGAGAGAGAGAGAGAGGAAAAGAGAGGAAGGAAAAAAAAGAAAAAAAAACCAACGAAAAATGCCGAAAAAAATTCCCGTCTCATGTGTGATCTTCTTTTTTCAAATTTAAATCGAAAATATGAGAGCGAGAGGGGTTATCTAGCGAATGAGCTTTTCTGCGAACGCACCTACATCATCCCTTAAGAATTTATCTCGAAACTTTATACGAGCTACTTATATGGGAGAAAATTTTGAGTCAGTATCCGTTTTAAAAGGGTCAGCGATTTCTGTAAGGAATAATTACACGTATCTATTATACTCGGAGTCCACATAGATCAAGGCCGTTTATCTTATAGATATACGAGCTTAAAGTGAATCGAATCGATTCTAAGTTCGTAAAGAAATTTGAACTAGGTATGTAAGCTGTATTGAAGATGGAATAAAAGTTTCTATATAGGAAGTGCGGGGATGTACCAGAGTGGCATACGTATTACCGTGAAACTCTGGCACCTGGCATCAATTTTCGTCCAAATCCCGTATCTCTCTTACACTCGACCGGGAGCCAATCCTGACTAATTTATTCCAATAGTTAGTTCAACCGGATTCGCGTTTCGCCTAGCGTACGAGATTTGCACCGATGCTCGTTTCGCTCATCTACACACAGCGCGGGTACAATATACACGATAGTTTAATTTCTGTAATTCGGAAGCACCGAGTCCGCCCATGGATTCGATCATTGCTGAAACTTCGATTGGCAATTTTGTCATTTTTAATTTATTTTTTTGTATCTCATTGAATAGATTTTACCCCCTGCATGTTTCTTCCTCTCTCTGTCTCTCAGGGATGAGATATTATCCAACAAATATTGAGGGACGTTTACTACGGCTGTTATGGTTACCCGCGTGACTCTGCAGCAGGCTGTCGTAAAACCCTACGGGGCATTAGTTATTCTAGGATCATCAAAGATGCAACAGTAGCCATTGTTTAGTTTCTATGCAAAAGGAACGAACGATGCACACAATGCCCATGGTACTGTAATACGACAAGACAGCTGGCACACTTTAGGGAAAAAATTGAAATGCCGTATTTCAAATTCAAAATTCGAGGTTTAAAGTCCAGGATTTTGAAAAAGAGTTCATTTCCCTGGACTTCATCTCTGTGGCAATTACTAAGAGATTTTTCTCGCACAGTGTTTGAGAGATAGTAAAAATCTCGCTCTTTGATAAACGAAGTGAAAAATTTTCGGCTATTTTTGTAAATTATCGAAATATTTCGACACTCGGATAGTTTTCATTTGCCAAAAGCCACCTTCTTTTTTTCCAAGGGTCGCGCAGCTAAGGGTCGAAGGTCCATACTCGGGTCTTGGTCGAAAGGTTGACCGCAGACAAGAAACGAAATCGTCTGAAGTACCGTAGAGAAGAACTTTGACCACTTGGAGGCAGAGGAAGACAAAAGGCAAACGAAAAATATATAGATGGAGAGAGAGAAGTGAAAAGGGAGTCAAACAAGACCCTACCTCTCCCCACCCTCTCTCCACCCCAAAACCAATGTAACTCTATCGAATTCCAGTCATGATTAAATTAAGCAGAGGGTTAGTTCGGTCGGTCCGGATCACCCCGAACACAAACTTACGATGTCACCCATCCACCGCGCCCTCAAAGGACGAAGGGCGCTTAATAGCTGGGACAAACCAAAACTTTTTCGCTGCCCAAAATCCCGGCCCTAGTTCCCCATTCTGGTTCTCCAGTCTTTTAATTTTTCTTTTCTTTTTTTGTAGACTCGAATTTAACTCAAGCTAGTGAAAAAATTTCGGCTTTTCTGCACCGTTTCCTGCCAGCAGCCCGGCTCTAGCTGCAGAGTTTCGTCAACGTCCCTTGGCCGAGGGCGGGGTTCGTCGGTTCTAAAACTAGCCTTTCTACCCTCGGGCGAAATCCCTCCCTAAATCCGGGTGTCCTCGAGTTCTAAAATCTAATTTCGTACAGGCTAAATAATCTAATAGTAAATGCCCCCTTGGTCCTCCTATATGCACCTTCAGCAAGCTGTTCATCCGCCAGTCTTGTAGACTCCCAACTGACTCGACGAGTTTGCTTAAGAATTTGCCTAGCAGCTATACCCTAGAATTATACGATTAAGACGGTATTCTCGTTTGCCCTGGGTCTCCATCAGGGATTTTAGTTAAACTTTAGAGAAGAAAAAAGGAAAAGAGAAAGAAAGAAAAAGAGAAAGAAAGAAAGAAAGAAAAAAAAAAACAGGAAAAGGTAAAAAAAATAAATAAAAATTGAAAAAAAAAAAAAACAGGACAGTGAACAGCTGCGGCATATGGTTTCTAGGAAAGTTTAAAGACGTATAAGCGCCTTTTCCCAGAGGCTTGAAAGTTATTATGCACAGCCTAGCGTATAAGTCGGGTTTTTAAGTAGTAAATATATAAAATGAGTTGAAAGCACGTTGTGGTTATAAAATATTAATTTTCAGGATAAGGTATGATACAACAATAATTTTTTATCTTTCCTTATTTCCCTCTAGTTTTTGTTTCACTTTTTTTTTTTTTTTTTCTTTCATTATTATTATTTTTCTACGTATTCCTGCAGGACAAACCCTGCCCCCTGCGTTCGCCACGGGGGATTTTGGATTATTGAATTATCGATCTATATTTATGTATGATATTCAAAGCCAAAGCTGCGCTGCTGACAAACGTTTTATTATTTATATTTGGAATTATACAACCCATTCCGGCTTTTATTTATACCGTATGACATTTAACGCTTGTTACCTACGCCGTGCTTCGAATGAATAATCGCGTTTTAAATACTGAAAGGAAAGTCTGAAACACAAAAATTATCCTTTCGGGGTTGAAAGCGATGTAAATAAAAAAAATTAAATTAAAAATAAAAACTATCTTAAATCCCAACTGCTCTAAATCCACGAGCCGGATAAAACAGAAGCTGCTTGGTCTCTTCATCCTTCGGAGAGTAGAAAAAAAAAAAAACAAAACACAGCATCATCTCGCTGCTGCAGCTACACTATGGACGGAAGTCGGAAGAACAGTCCTCTTTCAGGAACCAGCGTGGCTTGCATAATTGTGACTTCGTTAGCCACTCGCTTTTGAAAGGAGAAAACAATATTGAAGAAATACCAAGGAAATGATAAGATTCGTTAAACCTGGTTAAAAAACTGATAAAAAAATGGCAATTCTTTCGTCTAGTAAATGGTACCTATGTACTACCTTATTATCAATAAAACCTCAAACTCGATCAAACGAATAGAAGAAAAATCAATTCCACTTTATCAAGAGTCTCGAGACTGTTATTATTTTTTTTTTTCATTTTTTTTGAAAAATGAGTGTTGAAAAATCTATAGATAAATTAGTGCCTACAGTGGCTCGTGACGAAGTGACAAAAATGCTCGTAAGTATACGAGAACACGTATTTTTTATGCAGTCAAATTTCTCATCGTATAGATATAATAGTTGCATTGTATTGCAGCCCCTTGTTAACGAAATATGTTCAGACGAGTGGATACAGTAAAAAAAAAAAAAAAAAAAGAAAAAACAAAACGAAAAATAACAAGGACCATTTTTTACAATAATTGTCAGGACCGTTGTCGACCACCATTCACCAACCACACCCCCAGGTCTAACGCCCGGAAGAAAGATTAATAGACATCGAAAATATGTCACTCGCAACCCCTGCTGAGGAGAAGGAAAAAAAAAAAAAAAAGAACAAAAAAAAAAAAAACCCTAGGAGCTACGCTATGCTATGCTATGCTGCTATACCGTGTACGTTGATTTAACGGGCTATATACCGATCTGTATACCAGACTCGTTTCAAACTTTAGGCCATACCTTATAGTATATAACGTGTAACATGCGCATATAGTATATATATATATGTATACGTCTTACGCCTACGACTTAAGCTACACGGATTGGGCGGTGGAAATACATCGTTTTGGTAAAACTATCGATTTCGAGTATCTCGGTAAATATATATAGTATATACTATATACACTAGGGTGATCCTTATTTTGGAATATGAACGAATTTTTATCGGGCCACCCCCAAATCGGTTTCAAATAAATAAAAAGAAACCCTCTAATTAATTCAGATTTTCATTTCAAATGTTTGACCCTTGTCCTGCAGAGGGGATGAAATTTTCGATTTCAAATACATACATTTTGCGAAATAATCTGTGACTTTTAAAAATTAGTCAGCACCGATGGTACTGTTTGGGAAAAAGCTTGTAATAATCCATTGGGCATTCTATGTCAATTTTCCACCCTTTTAATCTGATTTCTTTTTTTCGAATTTGACAAATTATCGCATCGAAGACTGACGGTGATTTTTTTCCTCAAATAGTAGCATCGATCCCCAATAATTTTTCACAATTAAAAATTTAATTTCTTGCGAATCGGTTCTCATCCCGCGATGTAATCAGAAATATTCACTGAAAGTATAGCAAGAGCGTATGTATTTTAAATGAAAGACTTGACCCCCTGTGGTCAAGGGTTAAATATTCGGATAAAAGCCCGAATTAATTACACGGTATCTTTTAATTTATTTGAAACTGTTTAACGAGGTGGGCCGATGAAATTTCATTTAAACCCCAAAATAATGATCCTCGTAGGTTGCGGTGAAGGGAGGGAAAAACTGAAAAACATAAAGGATGATAAAACAAAGCTGTAGGTATAGCGCGTTATGAATAAACCAATAAAACGATAAATATATCATTTTTATACGTATAGGTATAATAGGTGTGCCCTATTGATTCATCGACTCGATATGAGTTGAGGTTTTTTGAAGTATAAAGGAGAACGTAAAAAAGAAAAGAAAAAAAGAGAAAAATAAAAAAAAAAATGAAACGAAAATCTCAGCTGTCCTAATACAATTATGTTTGATGGATGATGGGAGCATGTATCAGCTTCCTTAGAGGGCGCATTCCAATTTCAAACGTCTCGAAAAACAAATGGGCTTTCTGCAAGCCTTGGCACCAGCTACCTTATACCTACTAGGTTTTCAGTGAATACAGGGTGTTACTAAAGTCGATATCTTAACAAACTTTCACACGATACCGAACGCACATATATCGGTTTATAAATTATTCGTTAATGTGCCAAAGTGGCGGGTTTCACGCTAAAATCGCGAATCATTTTCTCCTTTGCAGCATTCGCCATAAAAATGGTCAAATCGCAGTCTAAATTGTGCTAAAAAAAAAAAAAAAAACTATTCACATTAAGTTAGCGCTGAAAGGATTACTTGCGATCTTTAACTGTTTGCATTGATCAACGCTTCGATTAAAAATGTTTTTCGACATAATTTTGCGCTTAATCGCGTAAGTACAATAAAAGAAGAAAATTGACGGTCGTTTCTCCATTCGACACGCGCCGAATTTATCATTTTCATTTACGTTATCAGAATCAGCCGCCAAAGAGATTGCGGACACAATGTTTCACCCACGCGAGTCTGGGCGTTGCAGCGATATTACAACGGGTTCAACTTATTTCTCATTTTACTCTGAAACTAACAAAGCTCTATCTAGCCGTAGAGCTTCTAGATTGGAACATATCTATTCCATTTATTGCCGGTAGAATTTTTCGGAATGAAAAGTGGAAATCTTTGTTGAAGATTTTTTTGAAAATTCTTGTGCATTGCACATAAATATGATATTTACATATGGAATATATACATATACACTCGCGGCTAAACCGCAACTCAAAATATTACTTGAGCTTATAACACTTTCGAATGAATAATGCATCCGCGTTCCGCCGAAATTTTAAATGCAAATCTGTGTATATGAGCGTTTATAGTAACCCGCAGTGATAATGACGAGACTTTTTCATACTCGAGAGAAGTATAAACTATAAAATAAAAAGGGGCCAGTTTATACAAAACATTTTATACGAAATATGAAATATGAAGCGTCTCCTCCTACTTTCATTAGGCCCCTAAATTACGTATAAAACTCTCCTCGTTTTATGCAGTCTGAAAAGTTATTATGCCCGAAAATTCACAGTGCAAAATTCATCTCTTCAAGAGGTACGCATGTAGATCCGAGCTCTTATGCCGCATGCGGAAAATCCATAAGGTCTGAGAAACTATGAAAGATTTTATGCCACCATTCGATATTTAGAAAACGGAATTTCGTTCTTCAGAGATTTTTTGGTGTAACTTTACCAGAAAACTGGTCCCAGCATACTTCACGCCTTCAGTTTTATTCCAGCGGTAGAATTTCCCTCAAAGAACAGTAAAAGAGGCCGAAGTATTCCAAAATATTAATTTTAGCTCCACTTCGTACGAAGAAGCTCGATTTTTCATTTTCAAAATCTACAAGGCTTATAATAATTTTTATTTTCTTTCATTTTTTGCTGAAACTGCAAATCTGCGTCCTTCGTAGGGCCAATTTCCTTCGATATCCTGTACCCATACTACCTTCATACATCGGGGTGTATGAATACGAAATACGCGAGGAGGGGATGAACCAAGCTCATCGAGCTAATTGCTTTTAGCTCATTTCCCACTGCTAGTTTCCAGTTAATTTCTCACCGATGAGAACCACTTTGAACGCGCATCTATTCCTGTCCAACTTATAAGCAAGGACACGTACCTAGCTGCCTCTACATATCCTACCTACCTCCCTACCTACCTACCCACCTACTCCTCGTACCACGAAGCTTTAGACAAACTTTAGATTTCACCTCGGTGATTCCCCGGACGGTTCGTTGGTTCGTCGCAACGAAACAGGCCAGTACCTACCCACCTATCCTACCTACCAGAAACTGTAGGAAAAGCCTCAGAATGTGGCTGTAGACGGTCTTAAGTTATGCCCTAAGTAACGCCTGACAGTAGCCCGCACCCCCAAGGGTATAAATATACCTATACCTCGGAGAAAATAAATGTATGTAACATTTACAGAACAGAACTCTAGTTCTGCAGCTTCACTCGTACGATTCGAATCTCGAAAAAAATAATTTATGGATACGTCAGTTTTCAATTCTCTGCAAAGCTTTTTGGGACAAGAAAAAACCAAGGAATTTTCTATGGGTTTTTATTGACAAATTGAAAAAAAAAAACAATCAAGCTATCAGAAAGAATATCGAGCGTCTGATGGACATACGACCTTTTACCGCATGCGTCAAAGCAAAGGGGTGTATAATTTACCCTTTAACTAAAAATTCAAAAATAGATCGACTAAGATTGAAAGATCGTAAATACCGGCGGATACACACCCTTTGAAAAAATTGTTTTTTGGATTTTTTTTTTTGCTAATTGCAATTGCAGTTTGACTATTTTTCGCAACAAATGCTGCAGAGAATATAAAAGCGATCTCCAAGGGGTCAAATTGAGGAAAAAAATTGAAAAAACTTAAAGGTAAAGGGTTGCATTGGTATAGCATACGGGCTTTCACCTTTGGGTATTTTTTTTTTTTCGGCCAATTTCGAAATATCTATGTGTTCAGGGTATTTTCATGGGGAATGTTTGAAAAGGAAAAAAAAATCTCCGGGTTTTTACCACTAAAATCGCATTTCTGGCACATACGACTTTCCACCCTTAAACACGGGATGTAAATTCGTTGAATATATTTATCTCCAATTCCGTTATGGAGTTCGAAGAAAATCTAGTTATTTTTATTTTCTGCTCTTTGGGCGTATCATGTAGGGCGAGTAAAATTACGTAAAATTCGTTTCGTTCATTTTTATCCGGATTCTTTTTTTTTTATTTTTATTTTTTGTTTCTTCTTTGCTAAACTGAGTTTTTCACGCGTCTCGCGTGTTTTACGTGGTGAAATGCTACCACGGCTACCTGTATACCTACCATCGAAACGCTCCCGGGTAGGTATTTTATTATTCAACGGTTTTCCCAGACTGCAATTTCGTACGAGGATATACGCTATATACACTGTGTTACGTGTGCAAAAATAGAGAAAAATAGGAAGAAAAAAAAAACGGTGAAAAGGGGTGGGTTGTGGCTCGCAGGACTAACAGTCCAGGAAACTCATAGGATCCGAGCTAGAGAGTATATCATTGGAAAGCAATAATAATTGGTTGTACCGGATCCGGAAACGGACATGACGTCAACAGGCGCGCAATTTGCCTTGCTACACGAAATTGGTTCGCTGCACACTCTCTCTCTCTCGCTTTCGGTGGTCTCTCGTCAACCGATTCACCGTGGTTCCAACCCCATCTACTAAACCGCACCCTTGACTCTATATAGTATATCGTATGTATGTAACCATGCATGCATGTAGTACCTAACTACATACATATAGGTATGTTCGTTTCCGATCAAATCCCATACGACCCTGCATGGGACTGACCGAGCGATTCACCTCTCCAGGAACATCACAATACCAAATGAAATCGAAGGCCTAGATGGAAGGCAAAGCGTATTTCACTGCCCTTTCGAATCCGCAAATACCCTTCAAAAAATTGCGAAAAAAGGTAATTTTTTTTCTTTCTCTTTGAAAGAACCTATTTTGGAAGAATCAAAATTTTTATGGTATAATTATAGGTGCTATAGTATAATTCGAGGAGGTGAAGTAGGCCTCGATTTCATATGCGGATTTTTTAATGGGGTATATTATAATATGATTAAATTCGCTCAAAACTAATGGGCGAAATAATTTGAATACGCTTTTATCCGATAGATTTTGTTCTACTCTTTTCTATCCTTTTTTTTTCTCCTTTTTTTCTTCTTCTTCGGTTCCTTTTTCTCCTATGCCATTATTATTCTTTCTCCAATTTTTTTTTCCGGGTTATCGAGTGCAGACCTCGTCCACCTATCGACCGTTGCGAACTTTAACTAGAATTCAAACTTTTTAGAGCTAGGTTCGAGATTCAATGCATAGAAATGTTATTTTTAGACGATTTAGGAACACACGACTTCCTCTGTATTCTATACATACCTACTTGTCTTTCGAAAGAGGATGAAGCGAGGCGACGCGACGCGACGCGACGCGACGCGACGCTAGTCATGGACCAGGAATTCAAACCCGAATAACTAAAACGATAATTCTTCTGCATTCTATGGGTTTCGTACCTTTCAACAATTTATCGAAACTGTCACACTCCCACGTTTTCATTTCTACACCTTATTTTTTCCCATTGGTTAATCTGTTCCATCCGACATAGAAGATAGACTGTAGTGCCGCGGCTGCACCCCAATTCATACCCCATAACGTACCGTACCTCAGTAAATTTTCTTTTCAAATTAAACAAAATTCATTTTCTATAATTACTTCATAAAATTCCTCCATAAAATAGCCGTGAGTATAATAAACGATTCGTCGCCATATACCTCACTCCGATATTTTGTTCTTTTTTTTTTTCTTCGCCGCAATATTTGACTGACGATGAATCACAAATTTTTTCTTTCGTCTAATGAATCGATCAGATTTTCATTATTTTCATTTTCACTTATTTCTGTGGTTTTTTTTTCCCTCTTTCTTCGGGTTCTCTTTCTCTATATACGCATTCATCGCTTCCTGTGTTTCAGTTTAAAAGAAAAATTACGCAATCCGCGTTCTCGTTTTATCATTTTTTATTCTTTATATTCTGGACTCTGAAAATAGTAGCACGGGCGCCGAGCTGCAGTATAGGACCCGTCCGCTTCCGTAATTTTCGACACTCGCCACGAACGGAGTCAATATCTGTATGCAAGTGTTGGAGAATTATATTTTAAATTTTTACAAACATATATACCCACCTCGAAAATAGTACGGGGTCGAAACACTTTTTTTTTTTTTTTCCATCACCGACTGTTCCGAATACAAATTCTGTTGCAGATCTGAAATTTCTGTTTGAAATATGCAGATTCGCGATTTTTTATTTCTTTTTTTTTTTTCATTATATCATTCGCAATTTGTAAAAATTTTCAGATTTTATTACGCGGACTTTTATATTAGATCGAACGAGTCTTCGTCGGGTATAAGTAGCACGTTACGAATTCATGAGCTTAAATCAATTTTCCCAACCGTTTTAAGCCGGTTTAAATTTCCGTAAAAGCTGTAAATGAAGCTCGGTTAATTGTCTTAAAAATGATAATTATCCATAACTCGACAGTCAAGTTGTAAATCGAGAAATTATTATATACCTAGATATAGGTATGCTTGTCTGAATAAGGCGAGAAATGAGGTATAAAGATAAAGAGATTTCATATCGTAGAGGAAAAAGAAATTGCCTCAACCTCAACCTCAACCTCAACCTCAACGAACGACGTAAAATATTTCACAAATATATGTAAATACATTTTTTTCGATACTCAAAAAATTAAATTTATTTATTTTAAGTACCTCACAGTCAAACCTAATGTATATAGCTATACCTATAATGATTATAAAACAATTTTACTGGAAACAATATTCGGAGCTATGACGTAGCGTCAATCTCTTCTCATAAATCGCAATCTTCTTATACTGAAAAATATATTGCGAGATGAGAATTGAAGAGATTAAGGAAAATAAGAACAAAAAGAAAGAAAGAAAAAAGAAAAAAAAAAAAAAACAAACAAAATTGGTAGCTGCAGGGAGAAAGCTTATCGAGTGACGTCAAAGAGGGAGACAGGGAGCGTCGTATGTATATATGATATACGTTAGGAGTGGTTGAGAAAAAAAAAAAATAAAAAAATTAATAAAAAAAAAGTTTATTATTTTCTTGCACCCTCATCCCTTACATCTTTTTTATTTTTCGTCTTGTTCTCTGGTCGAAGATAAAATTGAACATCGGAGAATGAATAGAAAAAAATAAATAAAAAAAATGTCTGGATCGACGCATCGGTTTCTCATTTATATAACACGCGAAACATGAGATTGGTTTTTTTCATCTTATTTGGCCAATTTCAGGAGAATAAAAATGAGAGAACAAAAATCGCCGAGTCCTAATTGCCTCCGAGACAATTCTTACAATTTTTTACTTTATAAATTCGATTTTGAACACCAGAGACGTACTATTTATAGAAAATTGTGCTTTACGAGTAAAATAATCATTCCGTACACAGCGGTTTTTTGTTTTTTTTTTTTTTTTTTTTTTTGCCTTTTTATATTTTATTAAAATTATAGCGGAAGGAATACTCGCGAGAGGAGATATTCTCTTGGAATTGCAGGAGGAATTGGTAGTACGAAAAGTCTGAGCCAATCAGTGTCTACGCGAGCTTTTCTGCACGGAGGCGAAGGATATAGCAATAACGCAATAAGAGATGATTTTATTTCTCTACTCCATACATATACCTATATATATATTATACATATATATATATGTGTATACATCATATCTCTCTCTTTCTCTCTCTCCATTCTCGCATCAGTACAGTGGCAACTCCCTCGCTTCCTAATTTTATTTTGTGAATAGAACATTTCTGCTTCGAAAAGTTCTCACCCTACTTCACACCCCCGAAGGTATAACAAATATACAGTGACACAATATGATCGAAAACTTTTTTGAATTTCGAACAGTATTGAAGTCGCTGATATTTTCATGATTTTCAAAAATTTTATATCGGCGATTATCGTTAGATTTCAAAGTGAAATTTGGAGCAAAAAATAACCTGGTGAACTCTGAGTTAGTTTGAGACCATTCCGAATTTGCAAAAACCTTGAAGTTTAGAAGAATATTATAACTCCGAAAGTTCAAAGATCTGAAAATTTTGGCCCATTTTAATTAATGCTGATTAACACCTTCGGGGTTCTTCGTTTGGAAGTTTTTTTTTAATCGGCTATGAAAACTTTCGGGGAAATAGCCTTTCTCAAAAATGTCAGTCGGTGATATTGAAATTCGGAATTTCAACCCAGCCGTACCGAAAACGGAAAAAATGACAATGTAGCATAATTCCATGTTGAACGACACTGCAGTCATACATTTGCCTCGCTACTCGCCCCAAGCTGTCCAATATTGGGAATTTAATAATACGCCCCTAATTCGAAGGCAAGCTATTGAGTCTGGTGACCAATTTATCAATTCATCTCTTCAAATTTATGGCTGTTCAATATGCGAGAGGGGTGACTGAATTTCGAACGTGTAACCCGCAGGGTTGTTATACCTATATGGTATAGATTCTTCCCTTCTTGGCTTATTTCCGATTAATTTTTGACTCTTGTTTTCACCCTGTAGTTCAGGAAGAATTTCATCGAAATTCTGCAGGGTGTAATAACGTTGAATAATTATGTCGGTATAAAAATAAACGATGAAAGATAAATGTTGAAAGAAACGAAAAAGAAGAAAAAAAAAAGAAAAACGTCCTTGTCTCAGCGGTGCACAGGGGCCGGATATCCTGGTGGCGAATGACATGACGTGGTGGTGGTAAATAAAAAATAAAAAAAAATAAAAGAAGAGGAAATAGGAAAGAGATTAAGAGAAAAAAAAAAAAAGGAAAAAAAAAAATAAATGACAGGCGATAAGAAGCTCTCAATTTTTTGAATTATGAACCGTAAATAATGGCCGGGCAACGGAAAAAAAATTTAATGTCAAACGAATAAATTTGAATAAACAGCCCCAAAGACCAACCTAAAGGCACGCCTCCGCCTCTGAGACACCCTCCTAATCGAATGATATTCAAATTTAAATGCCCCGCGCAATAAAGTGTTTAAAAATTTTAAATTGTATTTGAATTTCAAAGTACCAAGACGCGCACTTATTTTATAACTCTGAGAGTAAGACTCAGGACCTTTTGGCAGGTCGTATGTACATACATGTAGGTATGTACTTAATTGAAAGCTCGAATATTTAGAAAATTACAATTGGAAAATAGAAAATAGAAAATTTTTAACGTCCGGCGCGAGTGTGCAGAAGATATATAAATGAATGATTTTTTGGGCCATTTTAAGGGTCGAAAATCCTGCAAAGAGTTCAATATTTTCGTTAGATGTTATTAAACGAGGGGTACGTCTCGGAATTTCTAAAGTATGAAAAGCACCGAGAAAGTTTACGGCGGTATCAGAGGGTGGAAAATAAATGAAAAATAAAGATAATTAGTTATCATATTTTCAGGCAAACTATATGTACACAGCTATATACTTCCATATATATATATATATAATCCCTCAGCGGAATTTTTTCCCTACCAAATAATAATATAATTTTGTGGAAATCCCTGTGAAAAAAAAAAAAAAAAAAAAAAATGACGGACTGCACGCGGGGGCCCCGCGCTCTTCTAAAATTTGAATTTAATATCACCCGAAAGATGACAAAAGTTTCAAAGTTTCGAGGCACAAAAGTATAAAAGCTGGAAAATGGGTAGAGGTACCGGCTAAGAAGGAGAAGGAGCCGGGCCGAGATAAATTAAGAAAACGTAATTGAATTACAAAGCAAACTACTCGGAGTTACCCGAGACGCGGATCGCGTTTCCTGCCGAGATTTTATGTTCTTCTAGATAATTCAGCCCGGATTTATGGTGAAAAGGGAGAGAGAGAGAGAGAAAAAAAGAATTTGCAATCCATCGTTTGATTGCTGAATTTAATATAAGTGGATGTGTAGGTATATCATACGTTCGAGCTTGCGACTAATGACGAGAGTAAATTAAAAGATGAAAATAAATTTAGAAAACCCGTAAAAACGCGAGGGAAAAATCAGAATCAAATTATAAAACAAACTGCCGATAAAGTTATGAAAAAAAAAAAAGAAAAAAAAAATAACATAACGTAACGTTGGTTTTCATCAGGTGAAATTCACCCCGAGCTACGAGTTCGTTTTCATTAGCCGTATTTCCAGTCAGGATTCGCTCCGTCATTCGCGGGGTGATTTAATTCAAATTTTCGTTTCATGGCTGCGCTGGTATAGCGAGTTGATGAAATTAAACGAATAAATGATTCAGATTGGAATAGAGCTTTTCATAAGTTTCATTTTTCCTTTAAATATGGAAAACAGAATTTCCTCGGAACGCAGCTCTGCTCTGCTCTGCTCTGCTCTGCTCTGGCTCGTTTACAATTGCAATCGGAAGTGGTGCAGCGGGGTTTCCTGTTAACGTCATTAACGCCGCAGCTTCTTTGCCTCGCTCAACACTTTTACTACGAAAAACCACAAAACCTGGAGCTTTCAGCCTGCCACCGACCACCTTTACAGCAGCTCGTAGTTCCGGGTAATAACCACCGAATAAAAAAGGGACCAAGCAATATGGCGGTGGGTAAGCCACCCTTCGCTCTCGGCTTGATTAAGCCAAAAATGTTCGCCCGTAAACTTGGCTAAAAGTCCTCGGTAGCCAAAGACAAGGGGAGCGGTGAGATTGAAATACCAAAAGATTTCCCAACGAATATACATATACCTATGTACGCAGGTACATACCTTAACTTAGGTATATATCTGCATAAGAATGCGGATTAGACAACGTAGAATCCACAAAATGGCCAAAAATAACTCGCCTCCCATCCTCACCTGTCCGTTTCGCGTTTTCTCGACGAATTGTCATTTTTTTTTTACCAATTTGAATTTCATTCTGGTTAATTTTGCTGATTTTATTGTTGTTCCTTTTTTTATTTGTGTGTGAGAATCTCATGAGGAAAAGATAAATGTTGAAATAAATATTTTCACCAAAGTGGTAAATACATCCCGTCGTGATTTACATTTGACGTTACTTTTTCGTTCGATAAATCGAAACCCCTTTTCAGCTGGCACGAAACGACGAAAAGACACGACCAAAGCACGGAGCTTTGAGAGAATCAAGTACCAAACCGTGACAACGATTTCATACATTTTCTCTATATACCTAGATATGGCGTAAAGGTACGTGGATAGGTAGGTATAGCTGGTGGGTAGGTACACATAACAGTTGTCGCCAAAATCGTGCACGAATCGGAAATATCCTAGAGTTTCGTGACACAATGTCACCCGGTTGTACTACCTACTACCTACCATGCAGGCACTATGACGTGAAATATATTTTACGATGTACATTTACGAAACGAGGGGATATAAAGTATCTTTAAATATAGAATCGTGCCCCAGGTAGAGAGAGGGCAGCGAATTTTATGGCATTAAAAGAGAAGAAAAAAAAAAGAAACGTTTGACAAATATGTAATAAACTGTATAATTTATCCCTAGTATATGCATGATTTTAAACGTCTATAAATATAACGTCATCGTTCCTTCAACTATTCCCTTTTCTCTATTCATCACTTCGTATGGTGGAATTGAGGGCCCGGATCTAAAAAAAATTGTTAAGAGTATGCACATTATACTTTCTTGAGCTGTTATTTACCCCCCCGTTAAATTCCGCTAAAAATGAGAAGAAGTATGAAAATAATTTCGATTTTACTTTCATAACTAGATGTACCTATGAGTTTTCTCGCGGTTAACACTTACCGGTTAGTAATTCAAGCCGGACTTTTGGCCGGAGGGTGTAACCGAAGAGAATATGGTATATGATATAAGAGGGTTAAAATTTCAATGAAGATATCTCCTGTTTCTGAATCAGTGGAAATATCCTCATACCTATAGCTCAGCTTCTTTTAACGCGAAAGAATCTCGGCTGCAATGGTAAATCGAGTTTCCCACCGCGGTTTTCAATGGCGTATTTCAGCCGGGTTTCCCATATCGATCAGAGGCGCTCGGGGAGAATTCGAAACCGAAATAAACAAGTGAATAAATAAAAAGTACTAAAAAGCTGTCTTATACTCTACGCGCTCTGTGATATGGAGGTCGAAAGCTCCAGGAAAAACCTCAGGGTTTTACAAGGATTCGGTAAAAACTCACCAACAACTGTAGGAAGCTGGACAAAGTGGTGATTGAAGGTGTTCGAGTCCGCGAAAAAAGGAATAAAATATATTTACCGCAACCCCGTCGGCCCCTTCTTCAGCTGTTTCATCCCTGTCGCACAGCAGGCCATAGAAAAGTTGCACGCACCATAAACGCAAAACCCTTCCCATGTCGTCCAGGCCTTTATGGGACTCTTACGTATCCCACGCGCTGAGACTAGGTTTGTAATAGTCGGCGAGGAAGAAAGAAAGAAGAAAAGAAAATGAAAAAAAAAATAAAAAAGAACCAAAAACTAAAGGAGGAAATAAAGAGGGGGCTGATTTTTATGGAATTAATCATCGGAAGAAAAGTTCGTAGAAGATATGCCTCACTCCTGGCTAATTCCTAGTTGGCTCGATGTAGCTGGTGCAGTTGAGTAGACTATACACCCTAAGAACTCGATTACGGTTATTCTTCGCGGTTAATTAACCATCAAAGACGGTTAGAGTACTCCAATTATTTTCACCCCAGAATCATTAATTAGTTCCATTAGCACTGGGCGTAACGTTTGGTATAGATATAACCACGATATGGTACGTTAGACCCTTTCGTAGACGCACATGGTATACGTGATGTGTGTCTAAGTGAGAAGATGATCAAACTATATCTGTGCAGCATGATGATTAAAGAAATGAAACTACGAGATTCTGAGATCTTGGTATTATTTTTATTTCATCTCATTCGCACGTGAAATATTTCGCGTTATGGGTGGGGGTGCAGAATATCAGAGCGATCCTGCGACACACACGGTCGCACTTTAGAAACCGTATCCAACGTTTGACATAGACAGGATGTTGCCGGGTAAGAGTGACTATAGGTATATAAACCACGGTTTGGGCTTATCATCTCCTATTCTCTGGCCCTTGGAAACCCAGCTTCTCCCTTCACCTCGCAAACGACAGTATTGATTAAGTATTATCTCTTGCCCATAACGCTGCCGGCAACTTGCCTACGTACTCTGACGTTCTAAGGTTCGGAGGTCTGTTGCGGTGTAAAAAATGATTTTCGAATCTTTATAAAAAGGTAATCGGATGCTTTCGATAAAATTACGTTCCAATCGATTCAATTTTTTAGACTTTAATGAGGATTAGAAATCGTCGGATGTTATTTCGTCGCTGGTTTAATTTTTGGCCAATTTTTGAGGCCAATCTATCCCGACCTCAACGCTGCGGATAAAAATGAAGAATGATTTTTTTTAAAAACCGCTAATGCGAGTATTTACAATATAGGTCGTTCGGTGTTTCACTAATTGCAACACGGAACCGAAGAAGCTGATTGTAATTTTGTAGGATTTTATTACAGCGTCGACAAAGATGGTATAGCTAGGATGATCGTTCGTTATCTGAAAGGCTTAGCTCCGTTCTTAAACCGAGTGGAATGAAAGGAAAGCGAGAAAGAGAGAGAGAGAGAGAGAGAAAGAGAGCTGAATTGAATGAGTCGTAGATAGCAGCTTGAAGCACTGGATTCAGCGCAAATTTCCTTACGTAATCGTTTTCGTTCTCTTTTTCGTTTTTTACTTCCCTCCTACTCTCTCTCTCTCTCTCTCTCTCTCTCTCGCTATCTCTGTTCAGGTAGCACCCTTCGGTAGGTTGACGTCATTAAATGAAATGAACAATAAGAGATGACGTAACACTGACGACATCTGGTACGAGACCGGTATTAAGTCAAGGATCGTTTTCCCCGGACTATCCAAACCCAGATGTGACCAACGACCGAAATAACTTCTAGGATTGTTAACCGACGCCGCTCATTACGACAATCAAAATTCTAAACCTTGATAATAAACAAAGACGGTTAAAACCACGAAGCCATTAACTCGAATGATCTCTCTTTGACCCGCAGAAATAAATGTCTATCATTTGATTTATGAATGAGGAATAAAAAATGATCGAAAATTAGTCATCTTCTTCGATCGTATCGAAGCTTATAGAAATGCCTAATCTCCGTGTACATAACAGATTCAAGTATTTTAAGAATATAAAAGAAAAAAGAAAAGAAAAAGGTAAAATTTTCTGCTAAAATTTTCATTTTGTAAGAATGAAAAATTCCTGAAGGAGATAAAAACCATCCGGTTTTAAATCTCGCATCGCAATCCGGTTACCTACTTCGCTGCCAAAATTCCTCGGATTGTCTGCATAAATTCTTCCACCCTTAGACGGTGGGAGAGCTAGGAATAAACTGGGATGGGCAAAGGAGGAAGGAAAAGGCTAAGCGTTTGAGGTATGGAGTGTATATCTACTCCTGAATATAAGGGTGGTAGTGCCGGAATAAAAAAAGAGAAGAGAAAAGATGAGATGAGAAGAGGAAAGAGGAAAGAGGAAAGAGGTTTCGTCGTCGACTTAGATGAAGGGCAATTTAATCGTGAGATAATTCAAAGTTATCTTAGCGCGAGTTCGCGCGAGTTTCAACTCGAGTTACTGGTTTGCATAGACGTTGCGATTCGGGGAATATGCCGTCGTTGTTGCCATCAAACTTAGGACCTCCCGACTCCCAGTCCCGTCGAGGGTGTCGTTAGGAAAGTCGTTAGTCGTTGGAAGCCCGGGAAAATTTAAATTCAAACAGCTTATAGCTATATAGCTGTACCTCCCCTGGCCTACCTACCTACCCTTAGCTTCGCCTCGCGTAATCATAAACAAATGACGCGTTCGCACTCCGCGATAAAAATGATCCGGCAATTAAGTGGCCCTTCCGCTTCGGTGCAGGTAGAAAGAGGATTTATAAACGATATACATATATAGATCTATAGGTATAATACAAACTACCCTTTATACTTTAATAACATTATTTTACACCCCATTTCGTTATATCTTTATGTATAATCACCGAGTTAAACATTTCTTTCCGTTATTAATAGGCGATATCTTCATAGGCCTCACCTCCCCCCTCTCAATGATATTAAAAGTTACATGCATAATTATAATTCCGAATGAATAATTGCCCCTACCTTACCAAAATCCTTACGAGATTCATGCAAGGGGCTGAAATAACGGATTAAAAAATCGTTTGAGTTTTGGATTTTTTTTCTTTTTTCTCATCATCCCCCGATGAGTTACGGAAGTAGCTTATTGCCTTCGCAAATATAAAGTAGTACTAAAAATTTTTACTTCTTCTTCTCTAAATCTACGAATATCGAGTTGTTCAAAGTGTCCTCACAGTGGTTGCCATTATACGACATCTAACTAGGCTTTTTATTGTTCCTTTCTTCGTAGTTCGGGAGAGACGATTGGAATTTTTATACCCTCACGTTATAAGTTCTAACCCTCTCTCTCTTTTTCTCTCTCTCTCTCCATCTCTCGTCACGATACTAGCTTTTTATTATACAACTTTTCCCATAAACAGGACGCGATTCTTCCGCTCCCGTTTTTGAACCAATATTTATTATATGCTTTTACAACCGCCTATATTCCTTTACATCTATATATATATATATATATACATATATACACTAAAATATACCTTATACTATTACCGCAATATCACTATTGTATAATATTATATTTATTAGTCTATTAATTATACCGAAAAATTTATGGTACTGATTCGATTGTTATTTTTCGTTACATTTATTTAGCTCGTTAATTATTCATTAATATTAAGCTCAGTTTATTATGTATGTAATTATTTTTCCAGGATGGATATAAAGAGAAAAACTTAACGAAGAGAACTACTATAAAAAAGACTTTACAGTTTGCTTCATTCGGTAAAACCGGTATTTTACATAGTTCATCTAATTACGTTAGACCGCCACCACAATTGAGCTGGGAATGATGTACAATGGATCTTCTTAGTTCTAAATATCGTAAAAAAATACCCCTAAAAGTATAGAGCCTTTAAATTTATTCGTACCTTTGTTATGAGCAATCAAAAACGCGCAAAGTTTTGAAATTTCAAACCTCAAACCTTCACAGTCCCCTCAATACCAGCTACCCTCATAAAAAAGAAAAAAAATAATGTAATGTAGATCCACGAATTTCAAAGTCTCTATGGCGTATGCGAAACACATAAAAAAAAATAAAAAAAATTTATACTGAGAGTATATAATGGGGATTTTTCGAAAAGAATATATATATATATACCCTACATAATTCCTTCGTCAAAGAGCCCTCCAAAGCTTCGTCGACTTTACACGCGTTACGTATTAACTACGTAACGAACCATTAATAATTTACCTCTACATTAACCGCCTGGTCTCATACACCTTTGAGTCGATACTCAACGCGACTGTGTCTCATGAGCGACATCAACCTGAGTCTAAATTTGTCTCAAAATTTCTAATGGAACTATAACACCGAAAGAAAAACGTAAATTAGATTTAAAAAAAAAAAAAAAAAAAAATTTAGATTCCTAGCTCGAAATACATTTTCTTGGTGAAAATAATTCTACGAATTTATACGATTTATCAAGGAAATTTAAACCTTTCGTGATTTTTCATAAAAAATTATAGTCCTTTATTAGTTTCGACGAAAAAAAAACAATTTTTTTCATGAAAAACTACGAGAGTCTACAATTTTTCCATCAAAAACTAACAAAATCTACTATTTTTTTTTTTTTTTTTTTTTTATGACAAACCTTGAAATCCTACAATTTTTCCATGAAAAACTACGAAAATCTACTATTTTTTTTATGAAAAACTATGAAAACCTATAATTTTTTCATGAAAAATTACGAAAATCTACAATTTTTCGCAAAGAACTATGAAAATCAACAATGTTTTCATGGAAAACATTTTTCGCGAAGAACTATGAAAATCTACAATGTTTTTATGGAAAATCTATGAAAATCAACAAATTTTTCATGAAAAACTACGAAAATCTATAAATTTTTTCATGAAAAGCTACGAAAATCTACAATTTATTTTTATGAATAACTACGAAAAGTCCAAAATTTTTATGAAAAACTATGAAAATCTACGATTTTCGATGAACAATTACGAAATGTTTGAAATTTTTCATGAAAAATTAAGAAAACCTAAATGTTTTTTATGAAATCGCATCACGAAGAACTATGAAGGTTTCCATGGTTTCCACAGCTTCTAAGATTTCTCTAGTACGTGGTTTTGGATGAATTGGCTGTGAATAACAGATGCATATGCCTACTGTATCTGGGATTATTTAAGGTCCAGGCAAGGTCCCAGTAGGTTGAAAAGAACCTAAAACCCAGAACCTCGAATCTAGGTTCTAAAACCTAGGCTGGTAATCCGTCTGCAACAAATTGGATCGTTGGTACGCGTACCGTACGACTGGCTATTAAATAGGGAAGTTTATCAAGATTTATGGAACCTCGAGGTCTACAAAACGCGCGTTAGGTCGTAGGGATAAAACGCACGTAGATAAGTATACCTACGTGTATAAAGCGGCAGTGATTTCTCCAAATTCTTGTTGCGCAAAAACGATGTTACGTAGGTATACTAGCCGCGGTGGTATAAAATAATGAAACCAGTAGGGTGATAAAGAGGAACTGTACCTATATGAAATTATATTTCACCGTATATTTTCTTCCTTTTACATTATACCTACAATTTCACCAGATCCACTTACCAACTTTTGACTCTAAAGCAATTCTTACTACATCCAGGGAATTTGCTGTAAAATTTATAAGCGACGAAGGTATGTAGCTACTACCCCCCGCAGCTCCATATAGACTGAGGTTAACGTGGTCTAGCTTCGAACAAAGTTACAGATTCAAAGAAGATATACATACTTCGGCGTCAAGAAGATTGAAAAAAAAATCACACGTGGATTATATTCAATTTTATGATCCTGAAGGAATAAGTAGGAAGTCAAATTGAGTTTCAGACTCTCAAAATGTTGAAAAATTCGTGTAAGTAATGAAACGTCGAACACTTTCTTCGATTTTGGAAGTTTCGAACCAAAATCTCCACGAGGCTTTCAAAGGGCGATAATTAATAAGGTCGTTATAACAAAAGCAAAGTAGTTTTGGATGATGATGATGTAGAGCAAAAGGGGTTTGTGCATATTTAGAAGGGTAGCTATTTTCACGCGTGACCACCGCTCGACGGTTTCGGACTTATGGATGGACAGAGGATTGGGACGCCTCGCTACATAAATACAGAGTAGCTCTACACCCATCAACAATTCATCGCTATTATTTCAGCCAGTACAGCCCCTAACGGCCGTGACTACGCAAGGGTGGCCCTGCATGACGTTATACTGTCGCATTGTTACATATACTATGTTAAATTCAAACTATACATACACGTAATGACGTACACACAGATATACATACATTTCGGGTATGCATTCTCTCAACCCTCAACCCTCTAATCTGCATCCCTAACTATACAGTTTATCCCTCACGACTACCACCAATTCCCATATTATGGGTATACCTATGTACGTATATGTACGATGCACAGTACAGACAGCAATAACTAGTCAAGGGTAGGTACAGCTGAATTAACTCATGATGGTTATTACCAACGGTGCTGCACAAGTTCTGAAGTACATTATGAAATGAAAGGGGTTGCTTCTTAATTTCGTTAGTAAATATAGCCATCGCGGCGCATCTGGTCCTGAAGGGAGCTCGATCCTTTCAATACCCCTTGATTGTGTCATTTAATAGATTTTAAATAAAACACTTCATTTCAATTGGTACAAAGATATTTCTTCTATGATATTTCGGCCAGTTTTCAATCAGGAAACTTATCAATCCGATGAGATAATCGCTTCGCAAGGTGTAGAAGAAAATTTGAAGAAATTTATGAAAGTAGTTACAGCTACGTGTAAGGGATGAAAAATTTATAAGTATATTTTTTTTTTTTTTTTTTTTGTCTTACAATTTTCTCTAATTGATTGAAGTTCGCTGATTTATAGAGTGAAGACGTGTACGTATTTTGCTTCGCTGTTGAAAAAAAGTTTGAGAAATAAATACAGAACTGAATCTACCGGAAGTAGAACTACCAGTCTTGTTTCCTGGGGGTCACAGCAGAATGCGGGTTCGCAACTTTTAAAGGAACGCAAAGACACCGAGGCGAAGCCCGGATTCGGGAAGTGAAAAGGAAAAAAGTAAAAAGGGAAAAGGGAAAAGGGGGGAAAGGTAGGATGGAAATCAGCGAAGCGTGTGGGCAGAAAAAGTCAAGTTATCGAGGCACTTTCTGTAATTTATTTCTTCGCCGTTTCCGACTCAGATATATGTACTGTTAATGCTACTTTACTTCTACTAAACCCCACGACCGGAGAACTCTTTTATTTCGATCTCTATACAGCGGTGAAAATCTAGCTTCTATAAACTTGTTTCTAACTATAAGAGACTTGGGACTCAAGACTTGGGTCAACTACCACTTCGCTAAAGAAATAAATTGATTAATCGATCCCAATGGCGCTTCGCTCGATTCTATACAATAAAGTAAACTCCGTTTTCCAACAACGAAGTTATAAATATCGTTAATTGTGTCTTATTACCAGAGCAGCACAGGCTCTCTTAATAATTAATCCCATTCAGGATCGACGATTCTTCTTTATTTTTCATTTTTTTTCATTTTATATCAGGCAAATCATTCGACCTAAATAAAATTTGAATGAAAATTGAAAATTGAAAATGAAAAAAAGAAAAAAAAAAAACCCCCATAAAAGAACCACATATAATAAAAGAGGGAAAATAAAAGACGTACTCTGCTGCAGCTCAGCGCACCTAGTTTTCGGGGTTGAAAATAGTTCGAAAATTTCAATTGAATCCCAGGGATTTATAAATTGAAAACTTTTCTACGTTATATAGATGTACCGATTTTCTATAAAAGCCACGATATATAATTGACGAACATTTTTTAGCCGACGTGAATTGAACTCGAACTAGTCGCTGTACCTACTACGTGTAAGCATTTATTGAAAGGGATTTATCTCTTTTTTATTTTTTTTTTTCTTTTTCTTGTTGCTGTTCTTCGTTTTTCACCCTTTTTCTTTGACCGCTATTTCCTTTTTCTATTTTTGAAGCGATTGAATCCGGTAGGGATATGGCTCGATGAATTGGTACTTCTGAGGCATTCAATATCGTCGATAAAACGGAATAGTAGGTGCAGCGGGCTTTTTAGAGGCAACGAGTGAAATCGAGCGTCGTGACAATGATGCTACCCACTGGTTTTAAACATTACGAATAAGAACGCACAAACCAACAGACAAACAAAACTTTACGGTATAAAAATAAAATATAAATAAATAAACGGAGCTCATAATTGGCTGCGAGAACCCGAGGCTTCGAACTATTACTTCGCGACAATAAAATTGACAGTTTAAACAAAATAAAATGTAAAAAAAAAAGGTATAACAATTATTATGACAACTTTAGTTCGAAACAATCATACAACTCCAATTCGATATCGAATTGCTGCAATCACTCCAGCAGAGACCACGAATGCAATAACGTCCGATTCTCTAGCGTTGAATTTGTCATCCTTTTTTCCTCTTTTAATTTTTTTTTTTTTTGCTTCTGGCATTCCGTCCCAAATTCGTTCATTCGTCACTATCGGCGAATTCTCGAAAGCAAAAAACCAATAGAATTAGAAAAGGAATTCCCTCTGAAAAACAGGAAAAAAACCGCCGTCTCTCACATATATATGTGTGTAAGTGATTCATTTTTGAATAATAATTACAGACACGAAATTATCCCCTTCTATCTCTCTCCGGTTTTGCTATTTTTCTTACCCTGATTCACGTAATTCTCCGCGAAAAAGAAAAAAAGAAAAAAATTAACTCGGCATAGAACGCAACTAGTGTCACCGCGAAAACAGGCGAGATAAAATTATTCAAATGACAACCCCATGCAGACGAAAATCTAAAGGACAACAACCTGCGGGGAGAAATCAGGAGACAAGTTGAACCACCAGCTACACGAAGTGGGTATATAGTAGATAGGAATCTGTCATATTTCCTTCACCCTCGGTTCATATATACATGATATGTGTGCATTTATTGCATCTGATGAAACGCGAACGAAGGGAGAAAGCGCGAAGTGATATAAGGGAGTAAAAGGAAGAGAGAAACTTGCTTCCCTTCTATACCCGGCTTCTGACAGATCACGTAATCCATCAAATTTCTGACACACGTCAAAAGCTCCGGTTAATATGCACCAGAGGTAGATACATCTACCCTCCTAAACCTGCAGCTTATTCTACGATGCATACTGAACATGAAACATAGTCAATATCATCCATACATGGAATATGAAAAATGGACCTTTTCCCTTTTTTTAAATGAAATTTTGACAAAATCGGTTCTACCGATTTGAAAAAAATCTTAAGAAATCCCAGAATCCCAGGATCCTTTCCCCATCAGGGGAAAGACTCTCTATTTGAAAGACCGTGGTAGGAATTCTACTCTTACCAATTTCTATGAATTTTTACGAAAATAGTAACATTTCGTAGTTTTTTTTTTCAGAAAAATTCGTTGTTTCCATCGATCAAACGATTGTCAAAAAATCTCAAAGCTCTCATAAAATAAAATTATAAGTTCCAGTTTCCAGTTTAATTTCGCATATTTCAAGCTGGATATTGCCCGGCTGCTATATACCCTAAGTTAATAAATTTCACCAGGTGTTCTAGGGCATGGGGTAGGTAGGTACCTGTAAGTATAACTGAGTTAGAGAATTTCCCATAATATACTTCATGGTATTATACAAGAGTAATAAAAGTATGGTAGTACTAGTTGAAATAGTGTCATTAATATCGGTCGTTATGGTAGATAGTGCAGGAGTAGTCTAGTATCGCTAGAATTCCATACAGCCATGCAGTTCGATGTTATGTTCTATCCCATAACATCGAACGAGTCTCCGTTATGCTGCACTGGACCCAGCGAGCTAGAGATCGGTATACCCACTACGACTACGCCGGGTTACGAGATGTCGAGATGACGACGTTCCATAACCGCAGTGTTGCACGTGTATTTTCTTATTTTTAGAAACTTACTCGACAGAATTAGCCGAAAGAAAATTAGAAAAAACGACGAGCTTAATGGCGTAGTGGCGAGTGCTATGACGCGTTTTCGTTTTTGTTCAACGGAAGTCGAGTGCAGTTCGTTCATGCGGTTTTATATTTCCTCCGGGATGAGGGTGAAAGTTGTTCATCGTTTCTGAACTGGGTTTGAAATTTGAAATTAGAAATTTTCAATATTTTCAAAAATCGTAAGCGAAGTAATGAACGACCCGAGTTCTGCAATCTCTGAGATCTGTATCATTCGATTTAAATTGTTTATCGATAAGAACACTCGCGCCCGTTTAGGATAATGGCCTCGATTTTACCTCCAATTCGAAGACGATTCAAGCGTTAGCGAGGAAATTCAATCGTTCGAAAATAAATCGAAGAGTCATTTATTCGCGGATATAGTGTTCGACGAGCTTTTATAACGCGTATAGATTTCGAATGTATCGAGTTTCATAGCCTTATAGGTATGAACATACACCTGTACGTTATATCTACCTACATACGTCATACCTACTTTTTTCTTTATATCTGCAGTATGGTATGGGGGATTATTCAGAAGCAGAAATTCAAGGGTACAATAGAAACCAGGCCAGTAAATCTCGGTGTAACTACCTCCTACCTGCTGTACTGAGTAAACAATACAGAACTGCAAACTGCACTTGAATACTCATTGAAGTTGTTTGTTTCATGTTACGTTGTTGTTCTTGCCCAGAAATATAACATATACACACAAACACAATCGGACATAGTTATTTATTTCAAGCAACGGCATTTCGATCAAACATAACGAACAACAAAATATACACGCGTTAATTAGTCCGATGTATGTTTAATTAAAATATACACGCTGGATATCAGGAGTAATAATTCTGTATGGTAGGTAAATGTTGATATAGGATTAAAATTCTTGGTTTTATTCTCCGTTTTTTTGATATTTTTTACTCTTTTCCTCTTTTCCTTTTTTCTTTTTTTGCTTTAGTTTTTATTGGAAAATTGGAAGGCAATGACTACGCGAATAGAAACGTGGAATAGTTACGATCCTCGGATATCTTTTCTGAGCGAACCTGGACCAGTAGTAAATGTTTCGGTGAAATGACCCGAAAACGCAATTAAGGACCTTTCGTAGTCTCGTATAGCGAGTAGGTATACAGAAGAGATAGGCGGGAAAGCTAGTCTCGTCGTCCTTAAATTAGATAGAGATTTAAATTTAAATTCTAATCCCGCATCTAATGCCGGATCAGTTTTACTCAATTTATTCGTTACTCGTATCACAGGCGCACAACGGTCAGGGAAAAATTACCGGAAATTATTTATCTCGTGTACCTAACAGCGTTTGTGCTATTGTGAAATCTGTGAAGAGCTGTCGTTCTCGAGGAGTCGATAAAACGCGAAGAAAAATTGAAGTGCGATTCAAAATTTGAAGAAAAAAAAAAAAGGTGTCGCAAAATTCTGTATGAACATGTACACAGATATATATATACATACACTCGCCCACTTAAGCACCGGCTAACTTTTCCATCAAACACTCGACTTCGAGATCAATCTCGGAGTAGTACCTACAGCGTGCACTAAGGAAAAGGAGAGAAAGAGTTGAAGAGTAGAGGAGTATAAAAAGTAAAAGAGAAGCTTAGAGCAAAGTAAGAGTAGGTATTGTTACACCCTTGAACTAGATCCCCTAAGAGCTATTCGAGAGAACACTTACGATAGCTAATGCATTAAATGCAGTAGGAAACAAAAGTAGTAGGTCGTTGGGTAGGCTGCATTCGAGTAATTGAATTGAAATAAAATCCTCCTGCACTCTGCTATTGACAAATGAAATGAGTTCGGAAAATATGAGAGTATAAAAAAACCTGGATTTGTAGGAATAAATTTACGCGTAATGACAGACAGGGGTGTACACATAGGTATAAATTAGGGTAGTAGTCCTTAATTCCCAAAATGGTCCCAAATATATATACAAAAAAATGAAATCAAAGCCGCCCCAGGTTCCTATATAAATTCTAAGTACCTACCCCAAAGGCTTCGAACTCTCCCATTTAAGGGATCATTGAATTTCGGAAATGATATATGACAGATGAAAAGAATAAAAAATGAAATGAAATAAAAAAACAGGAAAACAAGATATATAAAAAAAAAAAAAAGAGGGAAGAAAAAGAGATGAACAAAAGATCTACTGCCGCTGCAAGAAAAGTGTGCGAGTAAATTGGTGTAAAAAAAAAAGAACCGGAGTCGTAGCCGATCACGAGCGAGTCGTAAGATTAGATGAACACTTTTCTCCCTTTTTGTCTGGAGGTCCTGAATTGTTATTTTGTGAAAAAAGAAGGAATAAAATAAGAGAAAAGATAAACCCGAAGAGGGAGAGCGAAGCTTTTGATCGCAAAAAATCTGTGATTACACCGGAGTAAAACAGAAATGTCGATGGTCAGCCCCAGCAGCGCAATCTTACGTTCAGGAACAAAGATACGAGGAAAAAAAAAAAAAAAAAAGGAAAAAGGAAAAAGAAGGAATAAAAATATGTCGAAAAGTTTATAGAGGTGGCAATCTTCCCTCTCGCATCTCTCATCACACCCCCGTTACATATATCTCGCGTCGATAAAACTTTTAATAATTACTTCCCCCATAAGTTCAACTTTATTCTCGAGTTTCAAAAATAGGTAATTTAGTACCGTAGGGGATGGGCTGGTGCAGGATATGATCAGACGTTCTTGAATACGAATTGTTTCAGCCAATATATACCTATGCGAGCTTAATACATATAGTCGGCTGAGAAAAAATGTGAGAAGAAATTCATCACATCTCACATCTTGTCATAGAAAGTTTGTACGACTCTCTTCCCTCTGGTTTTGATTTTTTTTTTTTTTTTCACGTTTTTTCGACGTTTTTTTTTTTTTCTTCTTCTTCCTAACCGAAGGAAATGCAGGGCGCCATTTATTTTTGTGCTTGGCGAACGCCACTCGGCTAAGATAATAAGGTAGAAATAGTAGAGTTTTCCTAGATAAAGCGTGATGTTAAAGTAAAGGAGGAAGCCAGGCGTCTGGGCTCAATTCTGGTCCTCGAAAGGGGGCTAAAAATGACTGAAACTTTTACCTCCGTATAGCTGTATAGCTTCTCGTGGTTTATATAGGTAAAACGTTAAGCCGAGAAAAACCTTAGCGGTGTTTGAACGAGGGAAAGAAAAAGAAGAAGAAAAATAATAAGAAGAATAAGAAGAAGACTAAGATGCCACAGGGACAGCTATAGGAGGGATTCGGAGGACCCGGCTAACCCTCACTCTTATATAGACGAGCCAAAAATACTCTTAACTACTTCCATCCTCTTACCATAAGTAAAAAATAACTAAGCTCGTCTCTACTCTATACACACAGATAGGTATATATTAGGGTGGTCCCTGAACGGGGTTGGGAATAATTTTGACCGGGGCGCCCCCCCATATTAGCTCTAAATAATTAAAAAAAAATATGGGAAAAGTTTCAGCCCTCAATCCTAGAAATTGTCCATTACCAGAGGGGGGTATGGTACCCCTTTAAAATACAGTGTTTTGTCGACTTTCCAACGCTCTTCCCATATCAATTTCTGGCTGGTGTAACCCTTTTCTTTCCTTCAATTTTAAGATCAATTTCGAAGAAAGGAAAAAAAAACATTTTTCAAATGAAACTCCGTTTTATGATTTATACAGGGTGAGTCAATTGAACCTACGAGAATGGGAGGAGCTTGGTTGACGATCAATTTCTTATTTTTTTTTCCTTTTTTCGAAATCGACTATAAAATTAAACCCAAGAAAAGGGTTACGCCAATTGGAAATTGATATGGGATGATTTTTCCTAATTTCAAGATCGACATTTTTTATGTCATGATAAATATTTTCAATGTCGAACTTCGTTCTGACAAAATTCTCCGGCGACTGAAAAAAAAAAAAAAAAAAAACGCAAGAGGTTCTCTATTCCCTTTTTCCTCTAACTTTCCGATGGTGTGCACGCAGTCGCTCTTGACAAACAAACGGTTCTTCTCAAACTAGGTATAGGCACTAGATGCCACATGCATACATGCACACAGAAGTTGAAAATTTTCGGTCTGTCTTTCATTAGTTGGATAATTTAATGAGCTTGGAAAAGAGAAAGAAGAAGAAAAATAAAAAAATAAAAAAAATGTAAAAATTTCGGTACTTTTTTTGTAATCATTATTAGGACTAATTACTGGAAGATTGATACACCCACCTACGTATTGCTATTCATTAATTATCGTTCATATAGAGGTATGGCTATTCGTGTATGCAGCAGCAACGAGGCTGAATAAATTATACATATATTATATAGCAGGTATAGGACCGCAGGACTAAAATTACCGTGGTGTAACAATTACACTTTGTACTAACTGGTTCAGTCGGTGTTTAAAGTCAGGGAGGTAAATTTAACGCCGTTATATGTAGTATACTATACGATACGTATATTGCTCTATAATACAGCAATATACAATCCAATTTCATCATTGTTACATAAACGGTATTTGAAAATTTATTATAACAACAAATCTTTCCCTGCGATTTACACTTTTACGATCGAAGTTTAAAACCGAACTCGTAAATGCCGGGAATTTATAAAAAAATTATGTAAAACCGTTATCGCTGATCTTTATTCTTCGACGATTTTTTTTTTTTTTTTTCTTTTTTTTGCTAATCAAATTTCAAACTTTCGAATATGATTTTCAAATTTCTGTGACAAAATTCTACTCCAACGTTATTGAGAATGTAAAAATTGAAAAAAACATATACGAGTTTTCTCCAGAGGATGCCCTCTCATATAAAATTAAAAAAAAAAATTGATTTTCAACACACCGTGCGTAAAGTTCGATTTTGATAAAATTCAACTTAACGTGCGTTGCGTTAAAAAACAAAATCCGATACTAGTGCGAAAGATGATTCTCGACTCGTGTGATTATCGCCCTTGCTTCACTCGGGCGAAAAACTTCACACTCGTCCAAAAATCGACACTTTATCGCACTAGGATCGAAAAGTAATATTCTGAAAAAAAAAAAATCCTTTTTTCTCGCCCGGTCAGACTAGACTTTCCCCTATAATTATTATAGGGATTGAATCGGGGTCGTCATGCCGGTTCGTTCATCTGATAAAACGTCGCGGTTTAAACTTACGCCGTGGTTCCAGGTCACGGAAATGACGTCACGCGAGCGGAACCTCCCCGAGGGATTCCTTCCCGAAAAATTTCCCGAGTCAAAGAGACTTTCCCACGTCTAGTCTCGGCGAAGTTAATGTAAACTCCTTTACGCCACGTTAGCCATAAGTTTATCTTGCCTCCCTTTACTAAGATTCGAATTTCACGTTTGCCTTATACACGATTTACACATACGCAAAGTACTTCAATCTGACTTGAGCCGTCAGATGAAGCCAATTATTTCCGACCGCCAATTTTTATCAGACGCAATAGTTCGCGGTGAAAAAAATTAGTTGGAAACTAAAAAACGTTTCTATCATTTTTAGGCGATTGAATTTTCGTAAAATTCTCGTCAAAAAGGCATTTTTTAGAACTTTTTTTTTCACATTTTACGCTAACAAGTGATATGTTCGAAAACGGACCTGTTTCAATGGCACGGTCGAAGTTTCGTAAGAATACATGGATATGAATGGGATTCGTTTCAGCGTGGAAAATACTTTTTTGTCAAAAATAGTAGCTGGGAGAGGAGGGGGCGCAAAAAACTGGTCCGTCGATTGTTTGCAAAAGACAAAGTATTTCGAGCATGGAAAAAAATTGTAAAAAAATGTGAAAAATTTCAAGCCTTGATAATCCCAGAATTAAAATACCCGAACCTCTATGCCTTGAGATGAAATTAAAAGAAAGAAGAAAAAAAAATATCGCGAATACATTTTCTACCGTTATTATACTCGCGAGAGAAAAGACCCACGGTCATACATCTATCGACAAATTTATAGTCTATAGAAAAAAAAAAAAAAAATTTCAACGTCTTCCACACATACCTTTCGAGGACACGAGCTTATCTATGGAATATGTTCCTGAATTTCCGCCAGAAAACATACGTTTTGAATCTTGGCAGAAAGAATAAAATCCCTTGGCACCTAGGTACCACCACCTTATTCTCACCCATTGGCCTTAATCGAAATCCGTTCGTAGTCAGCTTCAACGCCGACAAAATTCAGCATCGATTTTTCCACATATACTCGAATCCTTTGAAATTTTTCAACTAACAGCGAGTATAATAAAGGATTGGATCTCTAGGAGCTATGATATCGCTTAGAAAGGGTAAAATCAATCCAAACATTCAATAAAACGCGTGAAAAAAAAAAGACAACATTTATAACTCACCAACTAGTTTGCCGAACTGTGCGGGTGGTCGCCATTCGGGATAATGACGAGGAAAACGAGCCCTTGACCAATGTGTTCTTAGAGTGACTTTGTAAAGGGCTAGTTTGTCCTGTTGGGTTGTACTAGATCCACATTGCGCCTGAACATCGACTATGAAGGACGTTACCCCTAAAATAAGGGCGAGTATCAAAGGCCAGGATGGACCCGAGGACCCCGTCCATGTCCTACAGTTCTCTCGAACCATGACTCCGTCTTGTCCACCCTCTCCACTTTATCTGCACCTCTTAGTCTCTGGAATAATAAGGGATGATTATTAGATAAATTAATGATTTAAAACGGGTATAAATTTTGGACATTTTTTTGTATACTATACAAACACGACGCGACGTGACCTCTAACCCGCGTCTATATGACCTTTGCGAAGCACGGCAACGAACTCGAGGCGTGATTCGAAATGTGATTGAAATTCTTTCTCGTAATTCTTGGACCCACGGCTACGTGTTACGGGCGAGGTTCGATTTACTAAGGTCGAACATTGGGGCTCGAGTGTCTAATCGAATCACATTTTTTCGGCATTCCTTCGATCCTTTTTCACCATTCTATGCTAGACCGAATATATACCGAAAGCAAATTTCCCCGAAATTTTCGCTTACTGTATCGGGAATTGGGTCCCGGATGAAAAGTTTCAGACGAAATAAACCCAAAAGAAAGTAAATTAAAGGTCGAACTTTTTCCGCGAAAATGAATAGAAAGAAGAAAAAAAAACGTTCAGATTAATAAAGATCCACCAATTTTTCATGTGCATTATAAATTTCAGTTTTTTTTTCCTCCAACTCCGACGGTCAAAAATTAAAAATCCATTTTTTTTTCCCAGTGGAATCGAATCTTTGGATTAATGAAACGAGATACAGCAATTTTTCAGGCCCATTATTCGAGTGTACGAACTCTCGAATTTCCAATACTGATCTTAGTGGCAATTAATCCCGTGCGATTAATTTATTAAACTTATAGATTTGATCGTGAATTATCTGAGACTCTTCGAGTATTAGAAACAAATGAATAAATTATAAAATGTAATAAATCTTTGGCTCGAGTACCGACAGTATATCTGCGGTAATCTAGATTCAAATTTATTCGAAGACTTTTCGCGACAGGGTGAGGAGAACGGTTCGATTCATTGTCAGGCGTTGAAAGTTGGCGAGACAGGTGACACAGCGTGGGTAGTCTGGACCCTTTTCGTTTTTAATCCGGTTCACGTCGTCTTCGGTACCACGAAGACTGAGTTTCGCCTTAGGTTCGCCTGTCCGAATGAAAGAACCATCGAATAAAGGAGATAAAAAGGTGGAGACAGACTCTTCAGTTCTGAACCAACACACACACACCACACACACACAGACAGAGATACATACACCTAGAGAGATCGAAATTCTACAGAGACACGTAGAATCCGCCAACAGTATTCTACGACGTCGAAGACATCCCTTCGCCTTGCATTTTGCACAATTTTTATTACAAATCTTTTCAAATGGCTAGATGAGTGAAACGAATTTTAAAAAATTTACAAAAAACTTTCACTTGCGAATCCGAAAAAGAAAAAAAAATTGAAACTAAAAAACCGAATTTATTCCAAGTGATATTTTCAGGTTTTTAGAAACTGCAGACGTGTAAATATTTCCTCTAAATATTAATATAAGTTTACTGGCGATGTTTCAGTGGCATAATTATCAGACAGTTAAATAGACAAAAACGGGAAATATATGGTCCTTGAAAAATGTGTGAAACCACGGTTTTGCAATTGGTAATACTATGACTTTTGTATCTCGTTACTGCTCGCTGTGCATTATAGGTATACGTACCTATGTAAACGACGGAGTAGTTTTATACCTATACTCGTACAATTTCCATACCTACACCTACGCTACGAAATATTTTTTAATTACACAGAATTTCAACGTTTTCATTCCAACGACCGTATATACTATACCTAGGTATACATTATTACGCAGTATGCGTATATAGTATATGTTACATATATATTCACCTCCACAGAGAATATGAAATAATATAAAAATTTTTCGTGTCACCGGTGTATTCATTTTTTAATTATTATTATTATTATTATTATTTATTTTCTTTTTACAAATCTACGAGGTAAAAAATTATGTCTTTCCCTCGATAAATGATTATGAGTTAACTAAAAACCAAAAAAAGTAAGAAAAAAAAAAATGAAATATTCTTGAGAATCTTCTCGATTTTATTCTCATATTCTTTCTATACTATTGTTTTTTTCTTTTTTTTTTTTTTTAGTTTTAGTTTTAAATTCAATGCATTCAGATTGCGAGTATTCGTTAAATATTCTACTTCATTATTATTTCATATCATTTTCTTTTTTCATCTTTTTTGTCTTTTGTGTCTCGGGATGAAAAGACTTCGTAGTTGATCTCAGAGAAGTATATATAGTATATATAGGTATATATCTATGTATATAGTTTAAGAATATAAATCTACCTCTCTCTTTACTCCACCTATACCGTTATTTTTTTTTTTTTTTTTCTAATTTTGTTTTTTTCTTATTACTTTATTATTATTATTATTATTATCTCTCTGTATCTCGCTTTCTCTCTATTTATTATCACCTCTATCTTTATCTCCGTTCGTTACACCCTCACCGATGGCAGTGTATCTCTTTCAATTTTCTACCGGGGATAAAATTCTTAATTAGAGTAATTTTGATGTTTACGACGCTGGGTTAGAGCCAGTCTGTTATACGTCCGCGCTTATATACCATATTATACCTACATATAAATATACATAGTAGGTATATACTATCTATATACTTATATAAAGGTATATACAGAGAGAGAGAATTGCATGAAGAACTTTCGCAATGGTTTTCATACTTTACGGTACATTACGTTATTTTATTTCATTTTATTTTTTATTATTATTATTTATTTTTTTCTTTTTTTTTCTTTTTTTTTTTTTTTGCAAAGCTCGTTTCACCCTCCTCATGGCCGTCCCACCCGCTGGGACTTTCTTCAAGTTTACTCGCGTACCCTAAGTGAAAAAGTTTTTCATTTTTTATTAACCGGACTCTGCGGCATTCGTAGTAACAGACCGCGACGTCTTTCGTCGCCCTGTATACCCAGGTATGTAGTACATATACCTATACTATACGATGACCAAAGGCAATATAATAAACAGTGTTTATTTTAAATCCTGAAAAAGGAGATGAATCTCATCTTTTATTCTCTTATTTTTTTTATTTTCTTATTGTTTTGGTTATTTCCATTTTCCCGGAAATAAGTAATACCTAAAATAATGACACAGGGGCACTTAGAACAACCCCGGAAATGAATAAGATAAAAAATAAAAGGGTTCTACTCGAAATTAGAGAACAAGTTTAATCACAGTTGATTAAAAATGAAATACATACTATATGTATGGCAAGGAAAGAAAAAGAAATACCCCTGATTAGCCTCTGAATAATTAATTCACTCGCCTCTGCAGGGTAGAGCTGTGGCCTATACCTATATGACCTCAATCATCATATATACTTAATACGTCGGTAAATTTTTACGATAAAAAAAAAAAAAAAAAAAGAAGAAAATAAAATAAAATAAAACAACCCCGAATGTGCAAAATCTTTACGATTTTTGAAAACTGTTACATTTTTTCTTTTCCTTTCTTTTCTCGCTCTCTACCCTCTCTGTCTCTCTTTCTCCCTTTCTGTATTTGAATATTGATAAACGTTAGAAATTTCACCGTTGAATTATATATGGGAATAACGTTAAACTGGGTTGGCTGCACGTGCAGCATTTTAACGTCCCTAGTATGCTTATATACATAGTTTATTTTAGTTCGTCGCTCTCGAGTTACAAATTCCACAGAGTATAGGTGATGTACGTAAGTATAAGTATAATATCTGGTAGGTATGTTACATACGTACATAAAGATGAACATTTATTTACGATAAAGAAAAAGCTGACCGCACATAGTATATTGGAGAGGCATCGTTTTTCCGGAAAAATTTATTTTCCGAAAAAATTACTGAAGTATAATATGTATAATCACTAAGGTCGTTTCATCATTCGCGAATATACATCGCAAGTGTAGTTTTTCTCTCTATCTTTCTCTCTCTTTCTCTCTCTCTCTCTCTCGTTCAGTCAGGTCAACAGATCTATTCTTTCATCATCTCGCTAGGGAAACCGTGATACGTAACTGAAAAAGTTTTCCACTTTTTATTCGAACGTTATTCAAAGCTTTCGAGCGACACCGACATGGCTACTTATCCTGGATTTCTGGGGTCGCATCGTAAATCGGAAAAATAGTTGATATAACAAAGAAAAAAATTCTCTTTGCTCCTTCGTAGTCATAGTATAATAGGGAACGACGTTGCCCTTATTTTCGAGCCTCGATCCGATGATTCGTAAAGATATTTCGCCGAACTTCGATAATATAAAATTAAAAATATGTATACTGTAGATTTATCGCTGAACGAGTCGATTTACACGAAAATTTGTAACGACCTAAGATGAGCGGCTTTTTGTGTACTACAATTTTTATCTGAAGTATTTTTCGGAAAAGTTAACGGTTACGAAGATAATTGAAGAAGAAATGACAAGAGCGATTTCCTACTCGCCATGTTTTGTTGAGGAGAGTTTTTCCGCCAATTTTTCCATTACGTAGATTTTTATTTCGTGATGAAATTCACATCCGAATAGACGATTTAACGGAAACATTCGTTGACAATGAACTGAGAGGCGATAATCTTGGCGTTTGATGATAAAAAATGAACAAAAATTTTGGCGGAAAATTCTTTCGGAGTTTTTCCGCGTTTAATGTGATACATGTATAATAACGTCGAGACTTTAGTTAGAAACATGTCTTTATATCGTTTTTTACGGTTCAAAACTATTTCCCTATACCTCGTACGAGCGAAAGTGTATAATAAAATTTTAGGGGCTTTCGGCCCCCCCTTAAAACCGTTTTTCTCAACGATATAAAAAAGAACACTCGTCCGATCCTTTCCCCACTTCAAGACCCAAACGGGAGTTTCAGTAAAACCGGAAACGGATGCCACAATACGCGTATCCTTACTCGCACACGCACACGCGTATACGTATACACACATGTGCACATCGTTACCGGAAATACTAATGTAATCTGAAATTCGTATAAAAACCGATTCAACGATGCAAACTTCAGCAAAAACTCGACGTTTATTATGCAAAACCGCATTCAAAGTCGAAGAGAAATCTCTCCCTCATAATTCTTCCCCCATCTAAAATAATAATCGCAGGATACTAACCAGATTGAATTTTTTTTTTATTCATATTTCATTAACCTACCTATTCATTTATTTATTTATTTATTCATTAAGGCCAAGTTTTTCCTGCTCGATATAGCCAGACCCGTTTGGAGTATTTATCTCTGAAAAATAATAAAAAGCTCATCTCGAAGTTACGCTACGCCCACGCGATGTGAGAATATACGCGGTTGAAGAAGCTTGATAAACTCGAGGTACACACGACACGTGGTATAAAACTAAACGCGAGTAATATTTTCCGATATGAAAACAGCTGGAAATTTCTTGGGAGTAAAATAATAATAATTTGATGAAAATTAATTAGCTTCGTAAATCGCGGTGGCCGCAGCGCAGCCTCTCGTTATGAATCATGCTGCACCAGGATCGCAGCTCGAAATACGCGGGGTATAAGATAACGACTTACACATACATGGTCAATTACTTATCCTGATTACGCATTTGACTCGTGACACTATAAGCCGCGTAATTAAATCCCCACTATCCTAAGAATCGAGATTAATGCCAGCTGATATCGCGTTCGTCGTGTAAGAAACGATCATGCAAGACCCTGGGCTCTTTTAGACGAGAGAAACGGGGGTCTATAAAATTACTCCGAATTACACTCGAACAGATATTCCCATCGACTTCAGCTTCTCGTTTCCTATCTAAGGGAGATAAAAGACTAGAGGATTTCGAACCTGTACTTGTTTTTAAATAAAGGGAGGAGACTTGGGTACGAATAGATCTCGCACAGTGCAGACACCAACAGTTGGTTAGGAATTATAAATAGTACCCTAATGTTCGCTGTTATAAACAGGGGGATGACTCACTTTGTACGGAATATCCTTTGAGCTCTTAAACGGGCTTGAAATTCATCGCCAATATCACATCACCGCACAAATAAGAATGAGTTATAATAGGTGATAATAAGTGATAGTAATGATAATAATGAGGGGTTTGAACAAAAATTTTAATAATTTGTAAAAAAAAAAAAAGAAAAGAAAAAAACCAGCACAATCGAAGAACGTTTAGTTCGATATTAATTAACGCGCACAATAATTTCGAGTCAAAAGTTTTCCAGTTTATAGTTTTCACCCCTTTCGAGAAAAAAAAAAAGAAGAAAAAATCGTTAAAAAAATTGAACGATCTATGGGGTTCAAAAATAATGAAAGAAAAAAAACGAAAAAATCACTCTCACAAAACCTTTTTTACAACCGGTGTTACATATTATGTGAAATGAATTAAGGGTGGATAGAATTTTGACGAAGGGTGGTTGGTCGTTTTTTTCTTTATTTCTTTTTTCTTTTTTTCTCTTCTCTTTATTTTTCTTAATCACGGGTTTCACGTTTCACACGAGATCTATTAGGATTCAGGGGCGTATGAAACGCCCGATGCTTTAAGCTCGAGGGACGACGCGAGACTATTCTATGTTCAGAGTTCCCCGCCAAGCTCTGTGAGCTCGCGACATTGCGTTCGCTTCGATATAGAAGCCCGGTTCGCGCATGTTTCTGATGTTATATTGGCACAGAGATTCTCATGTTAGGGAAGAGCTACGTCGTCACTACCGACAAAAACCCGACCTACAATTAGTCGATTATTACGGACGCAATTAAGACCCGCTGAAACAAGGGGCGCCGACGTAAAACGCCCAAAAATAATTCCAACTTCATCATTTTCCTTTTACTTATTTTTTTTCCTTTCCTCTTCTCTTCAATTTTCAATCACCCCCTAAAGCACAACCCATTATTTCGTCAAAGGAAAAAGAAATTACACAATATTAGGCAATCGCCTTTCATTTTCCTAATTATATATACACGTTCGAATAAATTATCGAACTTTGATACATGGAGCGAAAAAATACGAGTGAAGAAATTTTTCAAATTTCCTTCTCCCCCTCCCCGCCGCCCTATAGCTAGCAGCTACGTGTACACCGACGCGCAAGAACGCGGCTCAATTTGAAAAGCGTACTTTTTTACTTCCCGCGCACCGGTACGGCTTGTTTTATCGCACCGGTTGGGTACAGGGGGACAACGCACGCGGACATTTGGGATTCCCAAACGATACGGGACAGACGTACAAAAACTCAGCAAGAAATGCAATTTATGGAAGCCAGTGGTATCAGCCCCGTGGGCAGCTGGGTATGTAGGAGCCTGCCAACCGCAGAGGGGAGTTAATTGTTAATTACGATCAGGTCGCTATGGCGATTCCCGGCGCGGCGTTTCCCTTCGCTTCTTCTCTCATAGAGATGAAGACGCGATTCCTTTGTGAAGTAAAATCAACGTCAAGATTGATTGTTCCGTTTTCATTCTGAGTCGAAGGATCTACGTATAGGTACGAGTTTGTTCCTCATTCGGGATGTCTCCGAAATTTCCTGCGGAAAAAACTTCGCAAATGAATAAAAAAAAACGAAAGATTATATTTTCTCGCCGAATTAACGTCGTTGAAAATATTAAAAAATCGTTCATCCTCCAGCGTGAAGAATCGCCTGCAGGTATATATGTACAGAAACTGAGAATGAAACGAGGGCGAAAACGGCGCCTGGCACCAAAATTGAACAGACTGTGTGACGAGGGTCACGTTTTTGGGAAAAGGGTTACTAAACTTTCACCAACTTTTCAGCCGATATATCTTAGGGAAGTTATATCTTAGACGTTCCTGCCTCGTTGGTGGTGCTAAAAAATCTAAAAAAGAATCTCTTTTTTTTTTTTTTGCACTTTTCTGCTTCTGCTGGAGGGAGCTCACCTCGTTTATTTATTTATTTTTATATATTTATTTCTCAATCCTGTCATGTGAGATGGTCATCAATAAATTTTGATTAGGCACTATTTCGGTGCAAGTTTGTGATTGAGGATTAGGTTCAGGATATAAGGCTTATACCGAATGTTGGAAAGTTTCAATACGGCCGAAGTGATATAGTCATTCGAAAACGATGAACAGCCGCCATAAGCTAGCTAGGAGATATTTTCATACGACGCCCTCGTAAATGGATCAACGAGGGAAAATCGAATCTGTTGAGTTATGCAAAATTACGAAAACAAAGTTAAAATATATTCAAAACAAAAAGAGGATCGTCGCTCGCAGTTCCCAGCTCTATATAGTATATTTAATATCTCACTCACTCGCACACCTCAAACCCCTGCTCGCCTCGTTACTTATTCAAATTTTCCCAACGTTTATCTTCCTGCGTGGCTAATTTGATTTTGAACGATTTTTCCAAAGTTTTTCTCTAAATTGCCTATATAGTAGGTTAGATTTAAAGTCACTCTTCTTTCGATTAACTTTCTCCCTTTCCACCCGCGCCGCTCCCCACCCCTGACGCTTCTTTATTTCTCTCAAACTCCCATACAAGCTAGGGAACAATTTCTCCGAATTTTTTTTTCCTCCGATAAAAATACATCCTCTCGTTAAATTGCTGCCGCACGGCGGACGTGCTTGCGCAAGCACATGGACGTTATACGTCGCATCGCCCGGATGTCCGAAAAGAAACTGAAAATCGTTTTGGGCTGATAGTAGAAAAAAAATATCGCTGAAAACGTCGCAATTACGAATTTTATTTTTCTATGGGGAAGGGAATAAATATAGGGTGAAATATTCCTGAAGAATTTGTCTTCTTCTTCTTCTTCTTCTTCTTCTTCTCCTTCTTCTTCGGTCGGGTAAAATCTACTCACGGGTTTTCCGAACAATTAGGTTCACCATTTCCATTTCCTCCCATACCCACAGGTCCCTATAGATTTGAGAAGTCTTAAGGGACTGATTCGACGGGGGTCGTTTTTTCGGGTGTAAAACTGCAAAGTGCGTCAAGTCGTAAAGGAGCACCTATCCCCTGAACCATCCTTACCCTCCTACTCCTTCTCACCCTCGCCCCATGCGAATCCATTCCCAAGAGTAGAGCTTTTTATGTACTTTAAGAAGCCAGTTTATTTGCGGAGACAAAAAAAGCAGAAAATCTTTACCACAAAAAATTTGCATCATTTACAGTATATGTATTCATAGGAGACTAATCGTACGCAAAGATCAAGTGATACGATATTCGCCTATCTTTCTATATTTTTTTTTTTTTTTTTTCTCATCTTGCTTTTCCCCTATTGGAGAAAATTCGTTTTTGGCCATTACATCGGAACGAGTTATGCATTTTTGAAGCTATTGGTTGTGACGGTCGATGGAGGTAGTCAAAGCTCCCAAGAGAAGGATTTCGAGATCTGTAGAAGCGGAAGAGGAAGAGGAAAAGGATCAGGCGATCAGAGAGATGAATCTAGGTATTTTAAATCGAACCCTTCGCCGAGAGCGAGAGAGGTCGAGTAAATCGCAAAAAACTTCAACGACATTCTATTCAGTATCGAACAAAAGTCCGATGGGACGAGCTCGGGCCTTTTCAACATTTTTTTTTTTCTTTTTTTTCTACAAAACGATACTAAAACCAATGATATTTTTTTTCTCTCTCTCTCTCTCTTTTGATGCTCGGTAGATACCGAAGAACCTATATACCGAAGAATCCTATACATATGTAATATGCCTATCTACTAACTATAAAATATCATTTCATGGAGCTAAAAACTCACGATGGATCGTAAAAATCTATAAAGCTAACTGAACCTGTACACTATTCGGAAATTGTATGTATGACCGAGTCAGAGTGAAGATATGATTATCAAATACGAGAAAGAAAAAAAATAAAATAATAAAAATAAAATGGAGAAAGTGGATTAGATAAAAAAAAATTGTTTGATTTCATTTTCAACGAAAGAAAGATGTCTAAGAAATGAAATTTTATGTCGAAGGGATGATTTGAGAGGGATTACGTCTTAGATGAATTTTTGTTTTTTTTTCTTTGTTTAAAAATTGGGCTAAATTACGTCGAAACGAATACGCACCCCATCAGGTCGTCGAGCTTAAAAAATCTGGCAAGCTTCTTTCGAGTCTTGAAAAATGCGCTATACGTATACCTTATAGCTACACCGATGACTGGAGGAGAGAATGGCAAGTGATGAAAAGAAAAATAATAAAAAGGACGAGCATAAGGCCGAAAGATGGGAAAAGCAAAATGAGGAAAAAGAGGGGCTACGAGGACGGAAGGTGGTCTTAAAAAGTTTCCTTCCCGTTTCACCGGAATTCACTCGCAGCTTTCCTAAACAATTGGCTTCTTTTTTTTTTTTTTTTTTTTCACTCCCCTCTACGGTTTTTAGAGAGAAAAGTAAGGGGTGGTAGCCGGAGGTTGAGCCTTGCTCTTCTTCGAGACGAAGAACATCCTCTTCATTCCTCCATCTTGGCTTCTAGCTTTCAGCCCTCGACTTTTATTCAGATTCAATATTCCTCGGTTATGAAATGTTTAAAATACATATGTATACGTATACATATACATATACGTGCGCATTGGTATATAGCACACCTATACAGACACATTCGATATTAAAGACACCAGGGGAGCTTTATAAACGGAGAGTATTAAAAAAAAAAAAAAAACCCTATTGTTTGGCCCGCAGGTACTTCGAAGAGGCTTATTACGTGGCTGAGCTTTCACCGGAAATACCAAACGGAGGAAAGCTGAGTGTCTCGAGTGTCCCAAACTCTATTTCACCCCCGTCTTCTACCGGCTATGTGTATTCTTCGACTTTTGTTATTCATTATACTTACTTTAGAATTCGATTTCGAGCATTAGAATTCGAATATAATAACCGAATTAAGGACCACCCTGAAACATGTATATAAATATACTCGAAAGAATATATCCCTGTTGCATCCACCCCTCGTAATAATTGTACTTCCGGCAAATCTCGGCGGAGAAATCCTTAGGAGTCTTTGGTCCTAGCGAAGGTCCTCGAAAATCTTGGCTAGACGCACCGTGCACCAAGAACAATGGTTACAGCCAGGGACAAAAGGTGAGAATATGAAGAAAAGGGGAAGAAAAAAAAATGAACAAAAAAAAATCTAAGGAGACCCCGTAGACAGCCGTATAAGATGAAACCGCAAAGACTTCGCAGCGTAAAACGAAGCGGTCTTACGTAATTCTTTCTATCGTTCTGATGTATACGCGAGGAGTAGTACAGTGGTCGTTAAGACGGTGTGAAATTAGGGGTAAAGGGATTCTTCTGTCGCCTGCCAGATGTGAAACGATTTTTTTATTGAATAATTTCAATTTTTTTAAACGAAATAAAATTGGGAAAAAAATTTTCCTTCAAACTTTTGTCTCTCTAGTGTTTTCGGTAATTTAACCTGGCTCCGCGCATACCCCTAGATGTGTGTAAATATACTTGTGTGTGTAACATCGCCGACTACATGTCAGGGAGGATACAAGCTTACACAACTTGTGGCTGAGTGTGGGAATCCCGTGGGTGAAATCCGTCATCTTAAGGGCCGAGGGCCATTCGTTAGGATGCCTCTGATTCGGGACTATTCCTACCCTGGTTTTCGCCAAATCACTTTAATCAATTTGCACAGATCAAAGAGCGAGTCGCTCGACGCTGAAGAGAATAAACGGTAAGCGCTCTGCGGCTTTCCGCAGGCTGAAATACCGCTAGGAATATTGTCGTTTTAGATACAAACATCCCTTTCATCAGAAAACCCTCTTAACTCAGATTGAAAATTCGCCATCCTCTTTTTTCGGGGAAGAAAAAACCCTAGATAAAAGGACTATACGAATTCCTTCTCTTCTAATATCTAATAACTAATCTAATAGCAAGAATCTCAAATTCTGAACTCAAAAACTGAAAAATAATCACCTTTACCGAAACCCATCATTTTTGAATTATGCTGTATCACGAAGCTCAAAAGTCGCGCTCTCGGTTAAGGGATGAAGGCGAAAAAATTAATAAGATCTTCCTCAGCCTCTGCAGCCAATACTTGAAGCAAATAATAAAACTAGAGTGGATGAGGTATATTTTTCTCTTTACTTCTCTTTTCTTTCCTTTTTTTTTTCTTTTCTTTTCTTTTCTTTCCTTTTCTTTATTTTCCAATTTTTTCTTTTCCTCTCTCGTTCTCTTTGATAAAATCGCACATCGCGGCGGAATGTTGGCATTATTTTTGCCTCGTATACGTCGAGCACACCGCATATCTACTATCTTCGTAGACATCTGGACATTAATTAATCCAATGAATACACGACGCAGGGTTCGACCGCAGGGAATGGAACGTCGTTCAACGACTCCGAAGTCCCAGGTCGACGATAGCCGGATGATGAAATAATTCCTGCCAATTCCGAGCACTCGATAAAATAAACGAGGCTCGTTTCCATCCCTGAACCATCTCTAGCTAAGTAGTAACAGCTCCGAACGAATCAGACCGTTCTAGATTCTGCTCGAAGCTATATCAACGAAAATGAATATAATATTTTTCAGATAAGTTTTGGATGAAAGAAAAAAAGTCGCAATTATGTGTTCAAATATCGTTAAGGATTGGTATTTTTTACAAAATTTTATATAATCCAAAAATGGTGAAAATAAAATATGAACGTCATTCAATTACGCGATAAATGAGTTCTAGCTCATTTTTCTGGTTGTATAAAGAAAATTAAAATTCGTTGTTTTCCGGAAGAGGGTAGGTACGTGCCAACAACCCTAATTGTAAGATGTAAGACGCGCAAAACTTTGTGAGAGTTTTGTTCAAAGCTTTCGCTACTTGCGTTAAGGGCTGCAGCATTGAGCTCGAGGAAGTGCTTTCTAGAAGCGTTCTCATTAGGAACATCCCCTCCGCCATCGTCTTCGCGCTTTTGCTCTCGGCCCCGTTATTGTTTACCGTTCTTTGTCTCGTATCTAAAAGATGAAAGAAGACGCCCCGAAATATCTCGAGAATTAGTTTTCAATTTCTCCATTTTCCTTTGTGCTGCTCTCTTTCGTTTCTGTTTCCGTTCTCCTTTCTCTGTCTCTTTAGCTTTAGCTTTTGTACTGTGCGCGCGGTTCGGTAGAGAACCGCACCGCGAAAGCATTCGACTGAAATTAAATTTCAAATCTGCAAACGATCGTTTTATATACTTATGCTTTCTGTCTCTCATCTCTCATCTCTATAAATGTGTATAAGAATTCTTTGCCTCTTAAATTCCACCAGGAAGCAAAGCAACTTTTTGATATTCCGAAAACCGCACCAATCAATTCTGATTTTATTCCATCAAGGATCACCGAGTTAATTCAAAGAGCTTACCGAAATTTTAAAGAGCAATTCTCTCCTTTCAATACTCTCGTCATATTATATGTACAACAATTATTCATTCGTTAATTTATTTATTCATTTCATTCACTGCGTCCGAATTAAACTTGAGGTACAGAGGGTCGAGGACTCTGTACCGGCGAATATAGGAGCGCAGGATATGCATAGAAGAAGGAATCACGTAATGTGGAGTGTAAAAGAGGCGTTTGAAGCGAAGGGAATGCAAGCTGTGTGATAGGTACCAAATAGTTCTCTGAGCTCATTAATAAAAATGGAAAAAGTATCCTACCGAGCTTTTGCTCCGGCTTTTCCGTTATGGAACTACATGCATATTTCAAGACGTCATCATCAGAGCCGCATACGAGACGCGGGACAAATGCGCGTCCGAGAGAGAAGAGCAAGGATTTAAAAAAGTAAAAAAGGATGAAAATGAAGGGCGGGAGAGAGAGAGAGAGAGAGAGAGAGAGAGAGAGAGAGAAAGAATAAAGGTGCAGGAGAAAAGGAAAGATGAAAAAACGAGAGAAAAAAAGATTTCAAAAAGGGTAAAAAATAAAGAAACAACGGAGTTCGTACGCTGCTCTTGAAAAGGTGCAGAAGGGAGCCGAAAGGTAGACGTTGCAAAGACGTGAAGAGGTGGATGAAAAGTGAAGTGCTACCCGTAGAATACGGGTTAAGTGGCCTGAAGAAAAAAAAAGGAAAAAAAAAAAAACTGAAAATGAGCTACAATATCACGGATGAAGGCCGAAGTGTAGAGAAATGATTCTGTCTCTCCCGAATATTATGCCTCGACATAAGTATACACAGATGTTGCGATTAAACACTGGCGTTATACATAATTTGGAAAACTTTAAGGGAGAAACGGTGTTCTTTCGCACCCTCCCCAATGATATTTCAAACAATTTGGGAAACAAATTATACGTGTAAATGTACGGGGACCTGCAGGTTCGTCTGCTCTCTTATCTTTAGGTACGTTTAGCTACAGACATTTATTCGAAATTACGAGCTTCCCCTCATTTTAGTGGTAATTTTTCACACGGTTATTTTTCATATCATTTTTTTTTTTTTTTTTTTTTTACATCTCGAGGCTTTCTTCTCGCTATTTTGCATACTTTTTATTATTCGTGTGTAACAATTGTTATTATTGGACGAAAAAGAACAAATTTTATCCAGGAAAACATTTTTCAAAAGTTCCAATTCGATTATGTACCGACAGTGTTGCAACAGCTACTGACTCCGAGGTAATGAAATATGATCTCGTAATTTATCATTCGGACAAAATTGATGAGTTTTGAGAAAACAAAAAAAAAATTCGAATGCTTCGAGTACGTCTGCTGTTTCTTTATTGAAATTGTTAAAATCTCCCAATTTTGGTATCAGACGATTCCGTCATCAACATTTTTTCGAAAAACGAAAATCCCACGATACAACCGTTCGAAAGTATCAAATTCCGTTTTCGGAACCGTGCAGTTAAGCTCGGGATCATATTCGACTCTAAAAACTGAAGAAAATGAAAATTTTTTTTTTTCACAAGAATACTCTTTCTCCCTAACGCAGCGATTATTCCTCATTTAGTTCGAGGCAATATATCAGTTCGAAGCAAGTGTAGAGGGTGAATTGGAGGAGCGTGTGCCAACTGTTACGGGGATAGGCGTCAGTCACGTACGAAAGAACGTCTTGGGAACCTGCGCGCAGGCAATATCGCGCGATCTTTTATTTCTTCAGACTTTTTTTTTCCGTCTCTTTACTTTCCTTTTCTCTTTACTTTTGTTCGCTGTTTTCTTTTTTTTTTTTTCATTTTTTCAGCCTTTTTTCTTTCTCTTTTTTCTTTTTGTTTTTTTTTTCTTCGATCGTTTATCTTCCCCTTTTCCTTACCTATTTTTTATTTCTACTAATATCCGAACTCGCGGACGAAGATAAATGCCATTTGGCATTTGCCGTTATTGAGCTACTGCAGCAATTACCCGATGAAATTGGCCAATTTAGCTCTTCGACAGCTGCTTACCTTCACGTCTTTACGCCTTTCCATTGCAGATCTCGAGACTACATACAGCCTAACGCGGTAGCTCATTTTTCCCTCTATCCATATAGTTCGTCCGTTCGTTCTTTCGGATGTGAAAAATCTACGCTGAGAAGTAGGTATATACCTACTAGAGAGGGTCGTTTAAATACTTGAAAAATAAATGTTCAGACGACGGGGAGATATCGATTGAATAAATACACCGGCAGGTATATTACATGACTGAGTATCGACTACGAATTGAATTTTCAATAAACTCCAGACTTTACCCGAGGCGTTTTCCCATTCTCGGCCTTCAACTCGTACACGTAAATTTTTACCTCCATTATTCGTTTCGCAAAAGATAAACATGTTGTGAATTGAACCTCAACATTTGCCTCAAAATTGGGTGTAAAAAATTGATATCAATTAAAGTAGGAAATAAGATTAAAAAATTATCGATTATATAACTAACAGTGATGCGATAAATTTCGTATTCATTGAAAATAAAATTTCGTAAATTTACGATCAGTGCCCCAGATTGTACCAATATCTGAAGCACTGATTAGTTTCGGATGCACGTTCTCTGTTAACGTCAAGAGACCCGCCGAACCATCTCTGGTTCGTTATTAATTAATTAATTCATTCAAATTTGGTAGCACCGACAGACCGGTACGCCCCACGTCTCGCCGACGACGAAAATTTGAATTTATCGCTAACGGGGACAATTTAATAATAGAACCAATATTAAATCCTATACTGGACCAGAGTGGGAACAGATATTCAAAACGAGTCCTTATACATGTTCTGGACTCGGATATACACACTAGGGTGATCCCTAATTCGGTCACATTCAAATTTCAATGTTTCCACGGGCCAGAACGTCTCCAAATATATACAAAAAAATGTAGTCAATACCCCAGGTTCCTTTAGCTACATTTTTTTTTTTTTTTGTATGTATTTGGAGACGTCCTGCCCCAGGGGAATATTGAAATTCAAAAACGATCAAATCAAGGACCACCCTAATACACACATAGCAATTTGTAAGGTAGAATGAAATACATTATATATCGCAGTGGTTTTACCATTTTTCTTTAATTGTTGTATCAAATTAGATTATGATACACCTACCTGTTTTCTCGTTGGTGTGATAAGGTTTCCGGAATATAATACAAGGAGTAAACGCTTTGACGGCCCGTTGCCGTTAAATAAAAATACATATTCATAGCTTATTACGTCCAGGAAATAAAAATTTGAAAAAATAAAGAAAAAGTGAAAAACTCGTTGGTGTATAACAGTGTCGCCACATCGCCGTGGCGTTAGACTCCTATTATAAAAGTGTATAGAAAGAGCGATGAAGAAAAAAGAATCGTATCTCTTTTCCACAATTTTATTCCACTATTACACACGCCGAATTTCATATACATACATGTATGCATAATATTTATATCTGTATACATGAATAAATTCGATTTCATACATGTAATATCGGTATACGTATAGCCCCTGTTCAATTCGCCGTTTTAAAAGTTCGACGAAGCGAAGGGTGGCCCTTTTCTCCAATCAAAACTAAACGGTTTTACGCACGCAGAAAAAAAGGGAAAAGAAGAAGAAGAAGATGACGCAGGAGCGAAATAAAAATAAGAAAAAGAAAAGGGCGCGGGAGTGAATGTATAAGGGTGAAAGATACAGAGGGAGAAAAGCCATCGGTCCAAGAGGGATGCGAGTGACAGTCAATTGTTATCGCAAGGTACGTTCGGCCGCCATTGATCATCAAAAAAAGGGGGTGGCAGAGGTAGAGTGTAAGTAAGAGGGAAGATATACCCACAACCCTTGGGATTCGCTCGAGTGAAAGAAAACAGAGAAAAGAAACACAGAGTAAAAATTTAACCCAAATTTTTCTCTCCCTCGAGATAAAAAATTACGAATTCGAAATCGATCGAATTAAAATTAAAAAATTATAGGGAGTGAGTCGGGAATGGTAACTCCTCGCATCTTATCATCTTTTGATACATGTACCCATCAAAAAATGAAGACTTAATGTATAGTATACTATAATATACCTCCTCTCCCTGTTGGAACTTTATTTATACACATCCATCTCTGCAGAGAGAGAGAGATAAGCAAAGGATATAATCGTATTATACAATAAAAAGAGGCGAATTTTTTTTCCCGAATCAGTCACGTAGTTATCCTGCAGGGTGTAGAGAATCTACAAAGAAATTTACCTACCGAGTAAAATGATAATACAATAAAAACTGAAAATAAAACGCGAAAGGACAAGAGAAAAAAAGTAAAAAATTTAAAAAGGGGTTGAAAAAGTTTTACGCTCATTCCGATCCTCCCCGCGTAATTCTTTACTCAGAGAGTTTGCGAACGAAGGAACAAATGAGCGAATGAGCGAAGAACCCTCGCCGTTATAAGGCTATTCTACGATCACGTCCAGTTAAAACAATTATATTGAATTCGAAGAAGCGCCGCTGCAGTAGCCGGGTAGCTCGGAGATTATTACCCGGATTACGTAAATTAAATCGTCAGACTAAAAAGAAGGGGGGAAAAATTTCGCTCGTTATAAGTCTAGGCACGTCCAATAGTCGGCCCTAGAGCCTTGCACCAGCACCGAGTACGACAGGAAATGAACAGACGGCCGACAGAACTCCGTGGAACAAAGAGGATTCCTGAAGCTTTATTTTTTCTCTTTCTCTCTCTTTATTTATTTATATGTATTTTATTCTACGTTCTTTCTTTCTCTATTTTTTTTTTTTTCTTTTTTTTCTTCTTTTTTTTTCTAAACTACAGGAATTCTTCGCTCTTTTACCGCTCGACGACGAGACACAATGATGATGTCAACGTACCTATTAAAGGATCAAATGATCAAACGAAGAAAAACGAACGATAAAGAAATGGGCGAGGAATCAAATAGGAAAAAGAAAAGAATTATTGAATAAAAAAAGACTAGGATCAAATCTTTCCAACAAATTTTGTTTTTAGTTCTCAGTTTCTCGCACATACATGTATACTATGTACTACGTACGTAGTACATGCATACGTACCACGCGGCGTAAAACACGGAGGAACAAAAAAAAAAAAAAAAAAAAAGAAGACAGTTTTGAAACAGAGCACGTAGCGTCTGTTTATTCAAATTTTTTTCTGACACAGGGAGGAGACCTTTCTTCCGGTATTGCATTGCATCGCGATTTGAAAGCATATTTTATCTACGGTATACTACGCAGGTATTAGCCTGGAGATATGTAAAATGCGTGATTTAAATCGATAATACTAATTTTCGCAACGTTTCGACGAACGAATTTCTTCCCCTGGCTATAATTTTGAAATAAAAAATTCAATTCTATCAAATTTTCATTATTTTCAAAGTAAAATCCTTCCAGTTGGCAATTTTCACTTCAGTATGTTCTTTCAGCTATACGTGAAAATGAAGAGACGAGTATTTTGTATTTTATGAGAAGGTTCGTTTCTTTGTTATCCTTCAGTTTTCGTTCTTCTTCGTTTTTTATTTACGTAAGCTTTTACGTAAAGCTTCCGGTCTGGTTAGATACGACGATTTTCGCGTCCTCGATGGGCACCCCGCCCGCGAGAAAAAGTTTTACGCTACTCATTCGCGCGCCAAGCAGCCGTCTTCAAACTCAGTCCGGAAGTTTGCCCGTGGCCAAACCTCGGCACAAAGTTAATCAGGGTTAATGATGCCCGAGGCACCACGGGGCACTTACTTTTCCAAAGACGTTGTTCAGAGAGAAAAGCGACCTTTCTTAACGTCCGACACGTTTATCTCATACTATAAGATTAAGTTGATAAGAAAATTTCGTTTACAAACGCTTAGTATATATATATATTTATGTTATACCTACTATATACTATACTATAGTACCTCTGTAATAGGCAATTAATTATTGTAAATATATTATAAACGAGAAAACTATTTTTTGCAACACCTGCTTCGAAAGTTTGATTTTCGAGGCCTCTGTAGCGAGCGTAAAGTACCTTATTTCCGAGGAGTGAAGAAAAAAAGAGTTAGCGCATGCGCACTTTACGCACTAGTGCTTTTGTCGCGCACTGTGTCATGGCGGCGGGCAGTCGCGATGTGAGGTTATATTGACTAATAAATCTGTCTCTCAAACCATACTTCCTTCGCAAGAAGTTACGAAATAGTACTTTTCGATACGAGTGCGAAAGTATGGAAGTTTGTCCTTCAACACAAAAATCGAACTTTAGGCACGGCGTGTGGAAAAGTACTATTTCGCCATATACTTCAGTGGATTATATCCAGAAGTAGAATAAAACATGAAACTAGCTCGAGAGACAAGACAAAAAAAATTGTTTAGCTACTAAACTGCCGAAAAAACGCTACTTTTAGCATAAAATATGAAACTTTATTTTATAGTATTCAAGGGATAGAGAGAATAATGTAGAATTTTTAGGATAATAGGACGAGATGTTTTAAAAAAATATTATTGCTTCTTTCGTTCCTCTCATTCAGTCATGACTGTATAAGATATAATATAGAAACTTTTTCAAATCCAACATAGGTATTTTATTCGTTGTTTTCATATATTATATAAATAAGCTGTATGTTAGTTCATGTATGTATTTACTTATTAACTGACGTATTTACACTTTGCAAAATCAGTATTACAGTAGATACTGACTTCAACTGGACATGGAAATAAATTTCAGTGCAGATATACTATATATTATTACTTTCTTAAATTAATTATGAAAATTAATTGTGTTTGGAATAATTAGTACACGTCGAAGGTTTTTTAAGACAAAACAATGATTATCCTTTTCTATTTTCATCTATTTATATTCATATTTATATTAACATTACAATGTATTATATTACGCGAGAAAAAAACTTAGAATTTAACCAGCGATTAACAAACTTTAACTTGATATCACATTTTCTCCAAATGACAAACACATATTTTTATAATCTAAGTAAAAATGAACGAAAAAATGACATGGCAGGATTAAACGGCCTCAAAAACGTTCATATATTTTAAACAAATCACTAAGACACTACGAACTTGACACATCTTCAATTCTTCAATAGAAATAACTCAACTATCACAATCTTAGTACCGATTGTGAATTCTATATCAACACCCCTTTCAGTATTCAATTAAGTAGACTCAAAAGATTGATACTTTAAAGAATTAGGTAATAAATTGTTAATATCAGAAGTGATTTGCCATAAAATTTGATTTAGGAAGTTCAATTAGGTAATTTTAAAAACTTTGTAAAATCGATTAGCGAGAAAAGAAGAAAAAAGAAAAAACGTTATGTAAAATGAATGAAATGGATTTAAAAAAAAGACATAAATAGCGAGGCAAATATTCGCGAAACATGCCTCCTCGTGCTAAGGCCTTGAGTTTGAAGCAACATTCGGTGCTCCAATTCGCCGACTACAATCATCCAACGATTTTAACAGACCTGTAATATGTTCGATCAATGCATAGCCGGGCAAATTACCTGGCCTAAGGGTCCGGCTGTAACAATTTTTGTACAAGGCGACAAGGGCGTCGCATCTGAAATGAAAATGGAGCCTCCTTAGAGTTTGAGGAAATCGAAAATGTGTAAAAGATTGAATTGCTTTGATCAATTCGACTAAAAAAATTGAGAAACGAAGGTTTATACTTACTCTTTTTTATTAACGCTAGGATTTTTGGTAAGGCAAAGCTTGGCGAGAGATCTGAGTAAGAATTGTAGCCTCTGTTCAAGTAGTAGAATTAATTTTTCCTCTTCCTCCATGAGTTTTTCTTCGTCGCTCTTCTCTTCTTCTATATTTTCTTCTTCGTATTTATTTTTATCGCATACTACCGACATATTTTCGGTTTTAACTTTGATCCCTTTATTTCTTTCGTGCAAAATTTCCAACATTGGTCTACATTGTAGAATCAAGTCTACCCCGGCTTGGTAAAACTTCAATTTATTGTTAAACGTTGTTGAACCTAAATCAAACATAGAGAAGAGTTATTATTAACATCATATGACACAACGTATAGATATAATCAAAGCTTGATGCCATTCCTTTCTATTTTCCTTCCTCAATTCATCAATGAACTTACATTGTGCCTGAAATTCCGCTAGAGCAACTCGCTCCATTTGAACAGTTAGAAATTCTGTAGTTTGTTCTAGAGAAAGTAACAACTTCGCCGCTTTATCATAGTACAATTTACAAAGCTGTAAAGTAGTTTTTCTCTTGCTTGTATCAACGTCTGAATCCATTTCTCTGTAGACACGGTGATACAGGGAAGCTAGTCTATGCTGAATGTTAGCAGCTCTAAATTGATACACGGGTTGACGTGGACCAGGCGTTTCAGTATCGCAATGCTTTAAAGCCTTCTGAAGTAATTCTACTACCTCTCTTTCGAGCTCCTCCTCGGTCTACAATATTCAAATTCATAAATACAAAAGTTAGAATACTACTTGTATAATTAATTCGAGGAAGTTTTAATTCTCAGATCTTAATAATTTTTCCATCAATTTCCAGCAGTGAAGATAATAAATATCCAACTTATCCCACAAGCTATAGAATTGAGTGCAATAATAATGAAAAACAATAAATCCTTTAACATCTTTATGAAACATCTTACATACCAACCTTGTTCCCAGGGGTAGGATAGTCCTGTAAAAGTGTAGCCATTGTATACAAGGTAGTGGACATTTCCCATGTGACAGTGTCCCAAATAGCTGCGTTGGATTTCCTAGATCCAAGAACTTGTAGAGCTTTTTGATAGCTGACTAATGCTTTGTTGTAAAAGTGTTTCTCTTGGGTCTGTTGTTTCATATGAAAATGAGCGCAGAGACGCATCAATCTCCCTGAGTTAGAATGGAGTAGAGCTAGATTCGCCTCATCATGGACGGTTTCAAACGCCTTAACACCTGCCTCTAAATGTGTAAGGGAACGAGTCAGGAGTTGAGTTACACCTGAGGTAGAATTCTCCTGAGCTTCATCCTGCTGAGAGCAAGCTGAATAATAAACAGATTTATTACCTCGATAATTATACAATTTCGAGACTAAAGAACGTCGATAGCTTATACAAAACGCTACACACCGGCTTGATTCATGTAAAGAACGCCTAGTTCGTTGTGGATGTTTCCTAGTCTTCTTAATAAGTTGTTTTTGTCAACTTCGAGCGGCTCCAAGGACAGCGCTTTCTCATAGCATTTGTAAGAAGCCTCCAGGGTTTCCTCAAGACTATCTAAAGTTTGGGGCAGCAGTTCTAGGCCACCTGTAATGGGTCGTTTTCAATTAATATTCAATTTTCACGTAAATCGCAGAGAATATTATAGATCACAAGATATTCGAGACACTGATGATGTCCCAAACTCACACGAGTCCAAATCCTTCATGTTATAAATTTCGTCTATAATTTTCTGGTCTATCACATCCTTCAGCTCATAATCCAGTTTGTGTTTATCGACGTTGCTCCAGTCTTGGACGGTCATGAAGCAGCTATCTCCAGCCCTTCCGAGCAGGTAGCTAATCAATTTATCGTTTTTAACGTGGCAGAAAGTTTCCAGAATCTCCTGACACCGTAAAACCGCGACTATATATCTGAGCGAGGCTCCATAATTGCTGGTAGAATATTCGTTCTCTGCTAATACGGCAAATATCAGTGAAGCTTTCTCGTACAGTAAAGTCTTCAGATGCGAATTCCAGCTGAGATTATCGCTCTTTTTAGGAGCCTGCCAAGTGGGAAGAGTCTCGGCCGTAGATTTACAGAGCAAAGCTTTAGGGGTAGAATCCTGAAGAGTTGACTTTGCCGAATTTCTATCAGACTTTTTATTCTTCTTAGACTTTCCCTTCTTTTTTTGACTAATATCAAAGTTTTCAACGGCTTCGCTGGCGCTCTGATTTTGATTCAAAGGAGCGTAAGGCATAGGAATAGCTTGGAAAGGCTTTGCCATGGTTGGATGATTCTCCTCAAATTCACGCTCGTCCTTTCCGCGCAGATCTTCAGCCATCTTTTGCTCCTCGTCCGAACAATCTTCGGTAGGAAAGTACTTGAGGCATTCTAAACCGTTTGCGACGTGTTCCAAAGCCGCTCGACACCTTTCCTTCACAGTGCCGCAGAGTGGAGGAGGCTTGTATTTAGGTTCATCATTTTCTCTATGTTCTTTCACTATAAATTGTTAAAAAACATGATAAGAAAATTGTTCGATGTCAATGCTTAGTGGCCATAAAGTAAATATTTCGAAACTTACTAGGGGCCAAACTCAACGATTTAATAGCGACGCTAACTTCTTCGTCAAAGTTATCCAAATTGCACTCGGCCTCTTGTCCAGTGCTGCATTCGCTCTGGGCGTCTTCTTCGTCGCTTTGATCCATCAATCCGGGACTGGCAGGATCAGTATCGGCAGGAATATACAAATCGGAAAGCATGTAATGAGCGGAAGTGACTATTTGAGGATATTTCTTCTTAGCCAGTAGCTCGACGCAGTTTTTCAACAACATTCTAATAGTTCCTTGCTGCCTGCGATAGTCAGATGAATATTTCATGTTCCGAGCGACGCGATAAAGCAGCATAGCCACCGGCACCGTGAACGGATTCTGACCTTTCTCATCAGAAAAATCAGTGCAAAGTGAAGTGAGGTCGTATAGTTTGACTACGTCGTCGTCTTTGCCTGTAAAACGAGAAACTGAATGAGTAAATGTATTAGGAATGAGTAGGTCGGACCATAATGATACAAAATATCACCTTTGAACAACCAGTAAGTGTGTCCAGCCTTAGTAGCGTTGCTTTTCAAGAAGCTTAATATATTCTGCGCCACGTCTCTTATCACTTTGGGACTGAATTTAGAATTATCCAAATTGGGTAGATCCTCGGTCTTGATAAGCTCGTACTTCTGAACTATACCATCGAGATGATAACACATAACGACCTCAGGTACGTTGCACATGAGATTATCAAGCCAGTAATCAATTCCAGTTAATACATTGATCGGCTTAGTCATGTCTCTCAATTTCAAACTGATACAGGGGTGAGTCTGCCCTCCAAATATCGGCATATCAGTTCCGATCAGCATTTGAATATTCTCAAAAGTCCATACAACGTTTCTGGCAAAATTATGGCTGTAATTTGGATCTGGTAATTTGTCTTCTTGGGTAGGCTCTGGTAGTTGAGGTTCCAAAGGCGTTACTGGTAGCTTAGGTTTTTCGCTCTGTTTTGTATTATCCGCAACGACTAAAGAGTGGTAGAGAAATTTAGACACCAGATTTTTCTGCTGCAGTGTATTTCTGCTGTTAGGTTTATGAGAAATTCTCTTCTCCTTGTCCCCAGAGTTCCTGAATACGTGATCATAGAAAAACTTCTTTAGCCATTCCCAGTCGCTCTCGGCTTGCCTAAGCAAATACTTGTGGATATCAAAATCGTCGATTAATAGAGTATTTTCGACCCTGTGTACCATCATTGAAACTAGTCCTTGGCTGTAAGGAAGTTTCAATAATTTCTTGATGTTTTCTGCGTCGGAAACTACGTCCACTTCACCAACGCAATCAGGGAACATATGAGCCATTCGAAAACTAGAAAATCCTGTACTGTGCGACCAGACACTCTGCAGGCCATAGCTTTGCGCCGAACTACTCAGCCAGTTACTAGGAGGTAAATTCAAATCCGTGTTACATTGTAGCCTGGCGTAAGTTGCCGGCGTAAGAACAGCAGAGTATTTTACTACCGCTGTTGATTTAACTGGTTTTTTGGGAGAATCTGGCGTCGCTATGACCTCAGATTCATCCTGAAAAATAAATCTCTATTATTTTCTACTGACAATTTTTTTCAATCAAGTCGTTCTATTCATAGAATATATTTTTTTTTTAACATAGGTTAAGGTTTTTTCACACAACCTATAATATTTTCATGAGGAATTTATTGGCTTCATTTTCTTACGAAATTTTTTAGGTTTTGAATATTAGTAGTGAGATATAATTGACAGATGAATGTTAAATAGTTTTATCTAAGTCATATGAGATTCAAACTAACCTCATCAATGGTATTGGAATTATTGCCGGACATTCTAATCGCTTTTTATAATGTCGCGGTTAATTTTAAAAACCTCCAGTTATAGTACCAGTATAAGATCAAGCTATCCCAATTTCTTCTCACATCGGTTGACACCACATTGCACAAATTCAATTTTAACTGTTTACGTCTTTACGATTCACTTGCTATTTTTCTACTAACAGCAAATAGCATTGAACAACAATGCACAAGCGATCATTGGGTTCTAGAACCCACTAGAACATGCCTAGAATGTTTCTGCCGAAACAATCTAGATGTGAGATACTTGCTGGATCATATGATTAAAATTAATTGTAAGTTGATTTTATCATCGAAATCAACTAGTTTCAGCCAGAACATGTAGTGTATTTTATTTTATTGCCTTTTTATATAGAAATAGAAATCAAATTGTTAACATTCTAAATTTGAATTGAAACATTCTTACGTCACGGTATGCAGCATTGTGACGTCATCTCAGAGCATTTAAGAACGCGGCATGCCATTCGAATACAGATTGTTTTGATTCAAAAGTATAATTGCCAATAGGAATTTTATACAATCTGTCGATTCTGAACGGATAAAATGCAAACAAGATTTCTTTACGTATTAAATCGTTGACTATAGAAATTTATGACTTTAGAGTCCGTAAATCATATCGAGTTTCTTTTCTATCTCGCTTTTAACCAACGATTATAGTTTGATGTAAAGTTGCCATGTGACGTGGCTACCAAATGGTCCTAGGTGGCATTCTGTCATAAAACCACACGCGTTTCCGTTATAAAATAATCGCGCTGATACATTTTCGCTATAGAGAAGATCGTTCAGTGTGAAAGCCGGTGGTCTGTTTCGCGGATATAAAGAAGTGAACAATATTCGTCTACATTGAAACGATCAAAGAACGTGAATAAACCGAATACTAAAATCGCACAAAATGAATAAATTCATTATTCTATTAGTTATCGTGGCGGCAGCGTCGACAACATTAGCTGAAACTTGTCAAAAACCCGAAGTATCAGCATCAGCATACGTTACCGAAGACGCTACAATTCTAACAACTATCGCATTCACAACACAATTTACGCTAAAATGCAGCAATGGTGTAAAAGGTGTTTCTCTCTACGCCGAAGTTGAAGGAAAAACATTACCAGCTGTCAAACTAAGCGCCGACAACAAATATCAGGTGATTACATAGCCTAAAACATATTCAACAATTTTTCTAGACGCGAAATAATTACCGGACAAAAATTGTTGTTTGTACTAACATAATTACTTTTCCCTGAATTTATAGGTTAGCTGGACGGAAGATATCAAAAAAGCAAGATCAGGAGACTACAACGTGAATCTTTTTGACGAGGAAGGATACGCCGCCCTCCGTAAGGCAATTAGAAACGGCGAAGACACTAGCAGTGTTAAGCCATTGGCAGTTGTTGTCCTAAACAACCCAGGCGCTTACCTAGGGCCATGGGTAAACTCCGAATTATTGGCTGCATTCCTAGCCGCGTTTGTTACTTACACAGCGTTTTCAGCCAAATGGAAACTCCTGTCGTAAACCAAATAATTTTAGTCTAATAATTTATCAATCAATTTTTTTCATCTTTATTTTTTCGTTTCTCCATTGCTTTGTCATCGACTTATCATATTTATATGAATTTTTGTACAATATTATGTATCAAACTTAGTTACGCTAAGACCATGTCTGAATAAAATTCATTACCTCATTAATTGACGTGTTTATTGCCTTTAAAAATCATCGATTTAAACTCAGAAGCAATTCTCTACAAGTTGGATGTGAAAAGAGGGGCTTATTCCGCTCCGCAGGTTTCTGGGTTATTCTGTTTTGTTTGTAATGTAAAAAACACCACCCATAATATTTGGAATTGATTGAGAACGATTTTATTTCTGTGTAAATTTGTTTAAAATAAGAATCAGAACATTTCTGGCGGTGGATTATTTCCGAATAAAAATTTCCAAGACTGAGGTTGTCTGATTATCAAATTCCCGGATTTATCTTTAGAGAATAACTCTAGCCATTGATCCAAATAGTTAGCTAGTTCAATAGCGTCTGGGATATTATCTCCTTCTGAACAAAATCTCAGTAAAATTGCACACGGTATATTAATATCGACTAAAAAGTCGTATAAGCTTTTGGCAAAACCACCGCCAGGAATTTCGAGCACTTCTCTGCTCCCGTCTTCCACAGTTTTACTTTCTAAAAACGTCCAATTCAAAGCGTCAAACTTCTCGCCATACTCAGATATCAGATTTGAAGATGCCAGGTAGCGTAGCGGGACGGTTCTGATCTGTTGATCACGTTTTTCATGGGAGTAGCTGCTAGTGAGAATCACGACCTGAAATAATTTTCGTTTGATAAAATGTATGCTTAATTATTCAAAATATTTAACATTTCTATACCTTGGCTACGTGTTTTTCTGTGATGAATTTTTTCAGCTGATCGAAAAATAGAATCGGCTTTTTGGTTAGAGGCGATCGTATTTGGAGTAGAACAACTTTTTTGTCTTTATTACAGAACAGATCCACCGCTGTACAGAGATCGGTTGAATTTTCATCGTACGGATCAGGGCCGATGATGGGTATAAATGCAGAATCCCAAACATAACCTATCCTTTTTGCACTTAGACTCGAGATGAAAAGATCGACCGATAGTTGTCCGACGTTCCCTACGGCTACTGAGGGAAGAATAAGCGTGTATCCTGATAAATCTACTTCTTCTTTTAGCGTTATCATCCTTATTCAACGGGATGTACACGGTTTGTATACACTGATTTAAGGTTAGGGTTAAACTTCGAGTGACAAGCCGCTTTTTCGATTAGAAACGGATTGACAGCCGACACGACAGGTATATCATATATCGATGTGCGAGCTCAGGGCTGACTCAAGCGCACAAGACCCCCAGTCATACAAATAAGATGAAAATAATTTACAGAATCAATTTAGTTTTACTAATTTATTTAAAACCATGTAATGATGAATAAAATCTCAGAAATAGCGAATACATATCCTTATTCATTATTGAAATTAACAACCGGGAGCGACGGAACAGAACATTATCGTTTCGATCTCAAATCAAATTTAAAATCACTCAATAGGTGGCGAGCCGAACCGAGCGGCGTGTGATATCATGCATATAGTGCATGCACACCAAACATTAGCGAGCCAAAGCGAGCCGACTTCGCGAGTAGATGTCGGAAAGTAGTTAAAGGCTATCAAAACGTTTCGTGTACGATACAATCACAGTCATAAAATATCACACGGAAAATCGTATCATAGTAAATTTTATTTAAAATCCCAGAGCGGTTCTTTCGTTTAAAAATGTTTAAAGAGGCACAAGTTTTGATCGTAGGAGCCGGTGCAGCCGGAATCGCAGCGGCATGCCGTCTGCTAGAACGAGGTGTTCGAAAAGTCATAATACTCGAGGCCGAAGATCGAATCGGAGGACGAGTTCACACGGTAGAATTTGGTTCGTATTTATTCATTGACTCCCGAATTATTAAATCGCAAATTTATTTCATTCATATCTCCGCAATTTTGTATCCCGTCGAGATCTCCATATGGCATATAATTCGCACGTATGCAGTATATGTTTCATATAATATTTTGCAATTTAGCTGACAACGTGATTGAACTTGGAGCAGAATGGGTACATGGTGAGCAAGGAAATGTATCGTATGAATTGTCGTCCCCGCATAATCTTCTGGAGACTTCTAAGTCCCTAAACGATAGTTTGAATTGGATATTTGCCGACTATAAAGGAAATATTATACCCAAAGAACAAGGAGCAGAATTGTTAGATCTTTATTACAAGATATCGACAGATCTTCCTGACAATTTAAAATACTTCAAAGGATCTTACGGAGAATATTTCTCGAAAGAGTAAGTATAAATTTTTGTCACTTATCAAATTTAAAGAAACTTATTCTATTCTTCATTGTTACAAATGCCTTTTTATCAGATTCACATGACATCGTTTATCAGAGTTACACTTCATCATCTTATCACATTGATTTCATAAATATATGTTGAGAATTGTCATTGAAATGATGACTTTCATTCCCATTAATTAAATTTTTATATCTAAGTATGTTACGTCAAATAGTATGAGTTTCATGTAACATTGAAGGAGTTCATCATTAGCTGATAAAAACATTTTTTTAAGATAATATTAAGCGTCGTAATGAGATAGAAAAATCCATGGTCTAGTCGCGTTATCATGCTGTAAAAAGTAGCACAAATCGATGAAAAATAATAAAAACTTGTTGCTAGGCCAGTTATAAAATTATGTTCTGTTTTCTTGACGCAGTGCAGCCAGCCCTCTTCTTCCTAATTTTTCTATAAGTAATAACTCGATCATCCCTTGAATCCTTGCTTCCGACATATAGGCCCTGAGGACTGGATTCGGTTCTGGTGCATTGGTATTTTCGTTTGGTACAATACATCTGCAATATAGTTACCAGGGAGAAATAGAATTTTGAAATAGTATATAGATGGCGAAAAAGGCCATAGGGGTATGAGCAGTGTAGAAAATGCCTTTTGGGAATATCTTAATGATATGATTATGGATAGTACCTATTTATCCATAAAATATCATCAAGATATTAGCTAAAGGCATTTTTATCCCGCTTGTCCCGCTACAGCCTTTGTGTATGAATTTTCATCCCCCACTAGTCTACGTACTTGACTCGTTTGTTAATGCATTGATTGAGCCTATATTCGTCTGAAACAGTTTGGTATATCCAACGTACTAGTTCTTGGTCTGTTCCTAATGGAATTTCGTTGGCTGTAGGGTTGGAGCTTATCGCATCATAGTATCCGCGAGTGAGAATTGGCATTATAGTATCCACCTGGAATCAGACGAATTAGGAACTGTGTAGTTTCATACATTACCAAAAAAAAAGCCTAGAAAAGCTGTTTCATACTAAATAATTACCTGTGTAACGCAGTCTTTAACAAAATCAGTATTGCTTCCCCAAAAATAGATCGTTTGCTCATTGAAAAGCAAAACACCAATTTTCGGGTCGTACGTTCTCAATATTCTCGTTATGCGGTGTGCAGCATCTGTACCGTCGTTAGCATACGTCAACAGTATTGTGTAGACTGGTACGAATACCTGTAATGTCAATAATAACGATTCGATTCTACAGTTATAAGGAGTTTTCTATTTTATTAGTTAACCTTTTAAAATCATAGATTAGTAACATACCGGATCATCGTCTATTCTATCATGAACACCTTGTACAGGAGGGTTTGGAATCATCGCTATGGCATTTTCGACTTTCCACACTCTGTTGCTTTTTGCTGGTTGTAAAACATGGGGTACCCAAATAGGGGCAGGCGTCAAGACATATCCTGGTCTGTTAGCTGGATAGGTTTACCTGTTGTTAGAAATTCACAATATTTGCTAAACGTATGAAAAATGTACTTCTGCGTATACCTGACGCTTCGCGCCTCTTAGAAACACGACGGGCAAATTCGCGCACGTCATCATCTATCAGATTGATTACATCGTATCTTTCTATCTCAGATAAAGCGAGTATCACTCCTGCCACCACAGCTTCATTCAATTGTGCATAAGTTGCCAAAACCCACCAAACTGGGCCTTGTTGTGGTTGAAAATAATTCTGGATGTTCTGGAAAGAAAATTTTCTTATTAAGCTCCTCGTGCTTTCAATAAATTTTACTACACATTAACGTTTACACACTAGTAGTTGATCGCGTGTAACGCCTAAACGGTCGCCAAATGCCATCCAATTCGAATCATCCACTTCCACGGAAGTCGCACCTAGGTATTTTAATATTTTACGCAAGATCTCCGAACCCACGTCTTCAAAAATAAACGCAGCATGAATATCAGAAGTCAGTGTTCTAAGCTGTATAACTGTTATATCCACATTAAGTCCGCCCACCCTGTTGAATTGAATACTCACATTAGCTAGTATCAAATCGATAGACAACTTGCGTTATGTCTGATGAAAACAATACAATTTGATAATTAACAAAACAATTGAATAATCATAGTACAGGAAATTGATTGATTTACCTTTCCACAACCATTCGCTGCTCCATTACAAATTTTTACTTCTCACCACCTTTATTTCACAAGGTTATTGTATACATACATATATTCAAGAACTATATTTAAGAACAGTACACTAGTAGAAAGCCACTAAACTGATAAGAGACGAAAATACGATTTTTTCATATTTTTTTGTTCCATTATATAAAATTATCTGTCAATGCCTTGCCTTCTGAAAAGTATACGTCGCTTCATCTGAAAAACAACTCTCCATTTCCCTGTATCTCCCACTCCCTTTTCCTCAATTTCTTCCTCCTCCTTCCCTCACTCCTCTACTCTGATTCCACCAGTAGCATATCATGGCATATGTTCATGGTCATCGCTATACATATCCAAATTTATCAGCAGCCATTTAAATTCAAAGACGAACACTATCTGCTTTTGAATTATTAATTATTAAAGACCCATCTTCTTCGGTCAATACTTTGACAAAAATATTGAGCTTATCGCATGTTTACAAATAATATATTACAGAATATTGCATATAGAATTGCAGCAGAGAGCTCTTGGACTCATACTCGAATGAGATTATATGGATTTTAATATTTATACATCTTAATAGAAACTTTGAATGGTTGAATATTTAAAAAAAGTTTGATTGAAAATTAAAACTCGGATTCTCCATGTATCTTTTATTATTGATATTTTCAGATACTACACGGCACTTAAGAAAAATCCATTTACAGATTCTGTTAGGGCTGACCTATTTTTGAACTGGATACATAAGTATGAAAATATTATAGAAGGTAGCGATTCGTGGTTTCAAATATCCGGAGCTGGTATGACCGAGTATCGGTTATGCGCCGGCCATCCTACTCTACACTGGAATGGAAAAGGATATAAGACTCTCTTCGATGTATTAATGGTAAACATGTTGAAAAGTGACAATTTTACTTCTCAAAAACTTCGGCTAAACGATTTTCATGTAATTTATTTTCAGCACAAATTTGAGACCCCAGCCAATCCGCTTCCTGTTTTGGAAAAGATCCAATTTAATAAAGTAGTCTCGAGCATTGACTACGGCAATAAAACTAAAATCGTTGTTAAAACTACGGACAACACACAGTACAATACTGAACATGTAATTTTCACAGCATCGCTTGGTGTGTTGAAGGAACAACATAATACTTTATTCACACCGGCTTTGCCAGAGTTAAAGCAACGTAGTATACAGGTATAACAATATTACCCATTCCGTAATGCCAATCAACATTTATACTCGCTATAATATTCAAACTACTTAGGGTCTGGGATTTGGAACAGTTGACAAAATTTTCTTCGAATTTCCTCACGCATGGTGGCCAGAGAACACTGCAGGATTCAATCTAATTTGGTCGGAAGAAGATAAGAAAGATTTTATACAATCTGTCGGAAAAGTGAGTTCAAATTGCTCTAGTGATCTATCGACTAGAATTTTGCTGAGTTCACATACTGATTTTATCATTCTGAATTGGAAAACTGTGAACGTAATTTAGTTGGCCAGGGATGGAGAAGACCGCTGTTTTTATCTTTCAGGAAAGCGAATGGTTGTCTGAGGTTTTTCATTTTTCTACCATTGACAAGCAGCCGTGTGTTTTGACTGGATGGCTCACAGGTCTATGCGCGAACTACGTTGAGAGCTTATCCGACGCAGTGGTATTAGTCGGGCTACATAATATACTGCAGAAGTTTTTCGGTAGAAGTTACAACATTCCAAAGCCTAAAAAGATCATAAGGTATGAATATAATCTTGAAAAGAAAAGGAAAATCATCAACCGATCAAAAATCGTGGATATAATCTCAATTTTCATACGTATTACCGTGGCTAACAGATCTCGTAATTCATCATTCATTCACAGGTCTAGATGGAACACGAATAAACACTTCAAGGGAAGTTATAGTTATAGAAGCATAGAGTCTGAGAGGATGAACGTTTGGGCAAGGGATTTAGCCAAACCCATTACAGATTCTAGCGACAAACCAGTATGTGTATTATTTTTTTCATAGTAATTTCATTATTATAAGATAATAATCGTATGTCATTAGAACTCTGATGTGATAATCTGGATCCATCATTGAGATCTTTTACTAGATTTTATATTCAACGTTCATGTAACAAAATTCTCTTATGGCATCATCTGAGCTTCTTCGCTTAAAGTTTTCTTTCTATTTTCAGATTATACTTTTTGGCGGTGAAGCAACTCATGACCATTATTATTCGACGGTTCACGGCGCAGTCGAAACTGGATTTCGCGAAGCTGATAGACTAATAGAACACTATAGGTAAATAATTTTCATAACTATTAAAAACTTATCTTGTAACTTATTATTCATCTGAAATATCTTAAAAGCCGTAGAATCTCAAATCTCAGTTTCGAATACTCAATTATACGCCCTCATTAGCAAGATTCTTTCGCAGGAAAAGAAACTCTCATCTATAACCAGATTGAAACTACGAAAAATTCGGGCATGCAATACAGTCTCTAAATAGGTGAAGAATATTAGGCATATATTTTGTCTACTACTTTTATAACAGATACAGAATGGAATAAATAATTTTACATTCTCTGAATAGTAAATATATACTTATATGAAGTCAGTATTTATTGAAGCGACTGCCAATCATCTATTGTATAGATAAACCACTGATCTCAGATCAGTGAGATAAACGGTAAGAATTATTGTTACTAAATTAGTATTAGATTTATTCTTTTATTTTGAGGTCTACGATATTTTCAATTCTTTGTACTACTCAAACGATTTCCATACATAAATAAAATACACTATTTTGACTGTAAAGCAGATGTTTACTAATGTTTTGATTTTGGTTTTAACTAAATCAAATTCTTGCCATCAAAAACCCTTTTCAGACTATTGAAGTTGACCCATTCAACTGTCGAAAAAAAAACGAGTCTTTTAAACTCTATTTTTTTAGTTACACAAAATAATTTCCATCGCTTTGTCATAAAAATCCTAAAAATAGCGTCAATTATTAGTAAATACTTATCGGGAAAAAAAAGTACCTTCCAAGTTTTAAGTTCACCTCATTTTATACTGTTACTATAAATCTCCAATAAATGGACTGATATAATCGAAGTAAGAGGTGCAGGAATCAAGATAGGAAAGTAAAATGCAAGACTCGCAATGGCAACCGACGGAAGTAACAAAAGTTGTAATAATTGGCGGAGGTATCGCAGGATTAGCCGCAGCCAAAACATTGGAAGCCGAAGACTGTGAAGATTACATGATCTTGGAAGGTACCCCAAACAGGACTCCTTTTCAATGATACAACTATAAGCCTTACTGATATTTCACCGTCTCTCAGCTCAAGACAAAATTGGGGGTAGGATCGATTCCATACCTTGGAATAACAATTGGATTGAATGTGGCGCCCAATGGCTGCACGGGGATCGGAGCGAATTAGCTAAAGTCTGTAGATATTATGAACTTTTGTCTGATACGAGACCAAAAAAAGGAAAAGGTTTATATTTACGCGACGATGGCACTAGAATAGATGAACGATTGACAAAAGACATAGGTGACATGGTTCAATCCGGCTTAGAGGAGTGCAAAGTTATTGAGAATTCAGAAATGAATATGCCCAACGACTCACTGAATGTTGGTAGGGCTTTAAGAAGCAAATTGAGGAGACATTTGCGATTGAAAAATGATCCCCTAACGATTAGAGACATGAGAGAAGAGATATTTGATTGGTACGTCAGATCGCTGATGATTGACAATTCCTGCTTCACATTGGATGAGTTGTCAGTTAAATATCGGGGAAAGTACGAGGTACTTTGATTAGTCGTGGCTTTTTTATTGCGCTCAGTTGCTCTCATTACTTTATGTGTCTCTCTGAACGTGAAACTGGTGTTTTTTACAGACTAGTGGCGACAGAAAACCCATTAATTTCAAAGCAGGGTACAGCTCGATAATAAAATTCATTGCCCAGGGATTGAATCAAAGAAATATCAGATTGAACTGCCCCGTGGAAACGGTTGAATGGAGTCAATGCATAAACAGAAACGATATAAACCAAGCAAATGTAAAGCCAGTCAGGGTGACTCTAACAGATAAAAGACAGGTCTTTGCAGACTGTGTGATCGTCACATGTTCATTGGGTTACTTAAAAGAAAATTATAAAAAAATGTTCAATCCAAAGTTGCCGCTGCACTTATCCCGAGGCATCGAGAGCCTAGGGTTCGGTTTAATAAATAAGATATTTTTGGACTTTGGCGAGCCATGGTGGAGCCCAGATTCAAAAGGATTTCAACTCATCTGGTCTAAGAATGGCCAGAAGGTATTTGCGAAAGAAAAGTTAGCAACTTGGACGAGAGACTTGACTGGCTTTGACGTCCTAGAAAATCACAGGGCTGTTTTGTTGGGATGGGTTGGCGGGAGGGGAGCACACATTATCGAAATGTTGAGTGAACGCCAAATTGCTGACGACTGTGTCAATCTACTCAAGCATTTTGTTAAAAAGGAAGATATCCCCTCACCAAAGAGGTGCAAAAGAACGCAGTGGAATTCCAACAAGTACGTCAGAGGTGGCTACAGTCATATCTCTGTAAATTGTGATACTGCCGCAGTTACACCAGGCACTTTGGGTGAGCCAGTTTGGTTCACAACGACGCATAAAGGCCACGACAAGGTAGACATAATAACATGAAAACATAGGTAGAGTTTTGATGCGTAAAGTGATATCTATTATTTTTCTATACCAATACATGACGTTTCATATTTCAGTGCATGCCAATAATAATGCTAGCTGGCGAAGCAACTCATGAACATTATTACTCCACAACACACGGAGCATTTGAAACGGGTATTAAGCAAGCAAAAACGTTTTTACAGCATCATGTTGAGAAAAAGATATGAGTAATTGGTACATGTGTCACTCGCCTCCTGCTATTTTATAGTATAAATGAAAATATCTTCTTACATTGGTCTTTGTACATAATTTGTATAAATATATTTTGTCTCAGCTGGGGACGTTTTTTTTATATACGTTAGTAACATTTTGATGATCTTGTAAGTGCACGATATTTTCTGTAATAAAGATGTGAAGACCTCGAATACTAATTCAAGCTAATTTCTCAATCCACATCAGAATTTGGAGAAATTATTTAACGCGGATACTTTAAAATATGTTCATACTCCGGGCACACTTTTATTATACATTGCTATGAGCCTGTCTGCTTCACGGAAACCAGACTCTATGGCACCATGAACGGTCGAGTAGTAGTGAGGATGTGTGGCCTCTCCTGCAAACATGAGAACCTGCAGACAAAAGAATAAACTATTTAGAAGATGCGATACACAAAATGTGACGACATGAATTTCCTTAGTAGAAGTAACAGTATAGTAGCTTAGACGCTCTTCATGTTTCCAACATGATTTTCACTCACTGTTTTGTCGTTGACCAGTAATGGGGCTGCTAATTCATCGGCCCAAACATCAGCTTTTTCAGTTTCCATGCTTCTGAAGCTGTAGGTTCCTCGGAAATGTTTGTTGCTATACCAATTGGACCTGAAATTTTCGATTATACAAGGAACCATTAGATCAAAAGAATTTTCAGCCAATCCATGGACCATGTCAGGGACATTCGACAAAATTTGTTAGAAATTTAACTTACAATTCGTATCGTCTCAGGTTCCTTTATTCCAAAGTATACTTGACTCACCGCAAAAAACCTGTAGGTCTTGTGATGTTGTACGACTTTCCCAAAAACTTAACGATGATTGCCAGAGTCTGGTTCAATACTTGATCCTCAGGCAATGTTTCCTGATAGCGTCCCCCTGGCCCATCCAGCCAACCACATAATATCCTTGGCTTATGCGTCACCGCAAAGAATCCAATTAAATCAAGCAACCATTTTTTATCTGGCTGTGATGAAGTTGATCCACATTATCGAGAGGAAAATTAGTTACTGAAACCTGTAGCAGGCGATACTTAAAAATATGTATAACGTACATCTTGTTCATACTTTTGCCTATCACTTTCGTTCCATAGAAATACAAAACTATCAGAATTGTTAGACCACCACTCAGCTTCAAAGGAAATATATATTTTAGCAACTGTTCCCATCGATAAACCCTGTAAAATTTAAAATAGTTTTAAACTTAGCTTCGCACAGAATATCTTCAATAAAATATATCTCTTGATGACGATGCGCTGTTTACTTTTATAGTTTTAACTTTAGACTCTGGTAACTCAGGCATGAATAAAATTTCATATTGTTCTTTCAGCACACCCAGAGACAGCGTCACTATAACGTGATCTGCCGTATACTCTTCTCCCTTACTCGATTTTATCAAAACCTTGCCTTCCGTTGAATTATAATCGATGTTAACAACTTCTGAATTCAGTATGGTGTTATTTAATACGGGAAGTTCATTTTCAGGATCGGGGAATTTCTTCTGCAATGTATAGTCACATGTAAGATTAATAAGTACAGAATAATCTAGGTATACTAGTGAGCATGGTTCAATTTGTGCTAACGATATAGATACCATTAGAATATCAAATATAGTTGCATATCCTTTGTCTTTCCAATTAACTTCCAAATTTCCAGGACAATCCCAATACTCAATATATCCCTTCGCCGAGGTATTGTACCAGTTGTCTGATGCATCCGCTAAGTTTTGATAACTTTGAAAAATGTTCATGAACTGTTTCATCAAAGTCTGATTAGCCGCTGGATATTTATTGCCTTCAATCGTTATCCTAAGAAAAAGTGTAATAAAAATATATACATCGAACGATAATCGGTATGCTAAGTAGTGAGGGTCACATGAGTTTAACATGTGATTGACTGAAGGTATACGATAATACAAGAACTATTTACGTCCGTGTAAAATATTCTCCAACAGAACCATTGTTTCCTTTAAGATCTTCGCCAGCCTTGTTTTTCACATCAAAAAATATTTTGAATAAATCGTTACTAATCTGAGCTGGTATCGGACAACCTTCGGAATTGTAAACAGTAACAGAGGTCTCAATAATTGGAATTTCCAAAAGCCCAAGAGGCCAGGCTAATTGAAAAACAATATTGTTCGTTTCTCCGTGAACCCATTGACCTCCAAGATCTATCCAACTTTCACCTACGTATATACAATAAGATTTTATCCATTCGAGATTGAATATCCTTCAAATTACTGACCGAACCATGTAGTATGCACTCGTCCTCCAATTCTGTTCTCCGCTTCTAATATTGTCACGTTTTTAAAACCATTTTCGTAAAGTTTTGATGCAGCTGCAACACCAGCGGGGCCAGCTCCAACAATTACAATCTTCGGCTCATATGTGATTGTTGATTTTACTAAATATATAATTACTATCATATACTGCAGCCACCGCATTCTCTCAAAACTTAGCGTCGATGAGAAGATTTGATTAAACGAATGGCCAACTATTTCCGCGGATTCAATAAATAAAGTTGGTCCAAGGTTTGTTCATTACAATCAACTACTGCAGATCAGTTCAGAGGGGGAGTATAAAGCAGTTGATTCCAAAGTTTTAGAAAACTTCATTATCACTTGGCACATGCGGGTGATGACGTCTGTAAAAATTGTATAAATAACACAAACTGACTTCTAATCGCTTGCACTTCGAGATTACATATTCAGGACACATATATGACATATTTACCCTTTTCAAATAACAAATTTATTCAAAATTTTTATCAAATAATATGTTCAATGGAAAAATTTCTCACGCAAAGCCTACACAGTGCCATAAGAGCTGTGCCAAATTATTAACTGAATGATGTATGTACTAGATTAGATTTTATTAATAATTACAGCAGCAACAAATGGTCAATTGAGACTCCCCTATGAATAGATTCATTCATGCATGGTTTAATCTGATATTGTGTAATACGAACATTGAAAAAAGGTATTGTGACGATGATACAAAAGTCTATCACCAACGTCGGTTGCCATACACCTGAACATTGGATTGCAGTAATTGAGTAAAAGTCTTTTTAACACGTTTATAGTTTCTCAAACACAAATATCTGCCTTCAGCATATAATTATATAAAATAGAATCATTTAACTGCAATTATTTCTCATTTTGTTGCATTCTTATAGATTTCTATAAGTCTGTTCGCTTCGCGATGACCAGTTTCTATTGCACCATGAACGGTTGAGTAGTAATGGGTATGTGTGGCTTCTCCTGCAAACATGACAATCTGAAAAATAAGAAGCCTATTTAGAAATCGCGCTAATATGTGTGCGAAAGTTTGACCACATGAAAATCACGATCAAAAAAATGCAATACTGTAATAATTGCAAGTATTTAGATGAGCCTTATGCTTCTAGATTCGTTTTTTTACTCACTGGTTTGTCGTTGACCAGTAACGGAGCTGCTAATTGATCCGCCCAAACATCAGCGCTCTCAGTTTCCATACTTCTAAAGCTGTAGCCTCCTCGAAAATGTTTGTTGCTATACCACTTTGAGCTAGAAATTTCATATTCATCAGAACATAATATTTAGGTATAATTCTATGCTCAGAACGAAATTGGCAAGAAAATTGAAAAATTTGAATACAACTATCAACTGATAATAATAGTAATAATTTTGTATTGATAAGAATTTATACTTACCGCAGAAGCCCAGTGGGTCTTGTGACGTTGTAAGATTTTTCAAAAAATTTGTTGATGAGTGAGAATGTTTGGTTCAGTACTTGATCTTCGGATAATGTTTCCATATATCGAGCACTCGCCCCGCTTACCCAGCCACATAATACTCGTGGTTTGTAGGGCACTGTCAGAAAGCCAATCAGATCCACCAACCATTTCTTATCAGGCTGTAATATGAAGTTATTTACATTTGATCGAGAATAAGATGAATTTTGAATGTTCATTATTATCATCGGCCGATGAATGGGGACGCATTTTCTGTTAGGTGGATTAAATTGAGTGTCAGAAAATAACGTTAGCTTACATCGTTTTCATACTCTCGTCTGTCGTTATCGTCCCATATGAATACAAAGTAAGGTGCATTGTCCGGCCACCACCGTGCTTCGAAAGAAAGAAAAATTTTAGCCACGGTACCAAAAGCTAAGCCCTGAAAAGAATTGAACCATTTCAAGTCACTTAGTTTAAAATTGCTGAGAATCAAGCTCAGGTTGTCGTGCTATGGCATTCACTTTGATAGTTTTCACTTTGAACTCTGGTAATTGTGGTGTAAACAAAGTTGCATATTGCTCCTTCAGCACACCCAAAGACGTCGTCACGATTACATGGTCTGCTATATACCGTTGTCCACTACCCGTTACCACCAGAGCTTTGCCATCTGTTGAATTATAATCAATGTTCACGACTTCTGAATTCAGTATGGTATTATTCAGAACCGGGAGTTCTTCCTCAGGGTTTGGATATTTCTTCTGCAATATATTTACAGAGTTATTCACAGTTGTTAGACGATACGCTAATCTATAAACCCTAATCTACAACCAGAGCGAAAATTGGAAGAAAAAGTGGGTACCATTAAAATATCAAGTATGGTCCCGTATCCTCTTTCCTTCCAATTTATAACATTACTTCCAGGGCATTCCCGATACTCCAGATATCCTTTCAGAGAAGTTTCGTACCAGTTATCTGAGGCATCGTTACCCATTAATAAGCCTTCGAAGAGCTTCATGAACTGCCTGACCAAGGTCTGATTAACTGTTGGATATTTGGTGACTTCGAAATTCACCCTGTACCAAATTCGATAAAGAATTTTCGGTTTAATGTAAATTAGAAAAGGCTCATTAGCGTAAAATGATTATGTGTACATTAATGAACCGACTATATTTACATTCTTGTAAAATATTCTCCGACGGAACCATTGTTTCCAATAAAGTCTTGCTTTCTAGTAAAGAGATCGAAGAATATTCCCATCAACTTGTTACTGATGGGAGTTGCTACCTGGCAACCTTCGGAATTAAAAACAATAAAATCTAAGCCATCGATTCTTTTTGGTATCTCCAAGACCCCAAGAGGCGAAGCTAATTGAAAGACAATGTTGTTAGCTGTTCCATGGACTTCTTGACCGCCAAGGTCTACCCATACGTCGTCTGAAGACATTGAATTTTTTCACTATCTATTTTTGACTAGTTTCCATGAATATTAATAAAATGCTCACCGAACCATGTGGTATGCACTCGACCGCCAATTCTATTCTCGGCTTCTAAGATAGTGATATTTTGAAAACCATTTTCATAGAGCTTAGATGCGGCTGCGATGCCGGAAGCACCAGATCCAACGATGACAATCTTTGGTTGTTCTTTTAATGATAAATCCGGATATCCCATTATTTTTTATAAGAAGATTGAATTAGTTAAATAAATTAAAATTAATTTCAAAATGCTGATATTCACTAATAGGCAATAATTAATCTTGCAGCTTATGATTTTATCAGTTTCACTTTGAGTTGATGATCTAAATATGTTTTATCAACCACAATAGACCAAGGTTTGTGAACTATGCAGAGTGCCATTGATAAGCAACTGCAAAGACGGCTGCATCGAGCAGCTCAAACATCAACAATTGGGTTTTATTTTCTACGCAGCCAAAGGGCATGTGATATGCGAAATAAAACGCAATTGCTTGATCTTTGGATTGTAAATAATATCAAAAGAAGGGCTGAATGTCGCGATACGAAGCTTGTGTGGTCAAATATTGCACAAATCGTTGTGTAACAAAGATTGCTCGATAGTTTATTCTTTGAATTAACAAATTGCCTAATGTATTATCACAAGTATTCAGGCATGCATAAGCATAGTTGATCAAATTTATCACACGCGATTTACGCAGCCACCATCGCATGTTAGAAAATTTTAAGATCCGTTCGCTCAAATGTGGTACCAGAAGTCCAAAGCTTGTCGTACTTTTCCAAAGATTTTAAGTAAGTTATAATAAATTGCCTACTGAATTATCATTGACCTCTTAATACTCTTGAACTTCGATATTTAATATAGTGAATAGCGAGAACATGTTTCTTTGGAGCGATGCTCGTCCCAGAGTATCTGATTATGGGATATTATTATCTATGATATATGCGGATACATATTGATATCAACGCGTTGTTTACAATCAAGGTAAATTCATTTATTTGAAAAGTACAAATTATTTACAATATGACCTGCATCTAATGTCACTAAAAGCAGGATATGTGAAGTTGTTGTATAATTATAATGTAAGCTTTTACATACATTGAGTATTTGTTTTCTTTTTTTTTTCTTGCTTAGTTTTTCTATAGGTAGAGAGACGAGTAATTGCATTCCATTTACATACTTATAGGTATAAATCAAACTATAATATTTATAAATATCGAACGTGCCAACGTCCATATAGTATATAATAGATGATATATTCAATTTTTAAATCTTCATTTATGTTGCAAATTAATCAGATATAAACTAGAGTGATGAGATTTAGCGTTTTGAGATCGTTTTGTAAAATTATACAAATAATGTATCCATTTAGGTATATTTACGTTTGTGTTTCACATTTTACGCAACAAATTCAAATTAATATTACATTTGTTAATCAATCATAAATACAATTAACGAACTATAAATATCAAGTCATAATGAGTCTAGACCTACTAAGAATGATAAACTAATTACTAATATATAGATTCAAAATTTTTCTTTTACTTTTTCTTATTTACAATATGTTCGCTTGCTCGAATAAATATACGTATAAAGAACGAAATTTAAAAAAAATTAGAAAAAAATTAAAAAAAAACCTAATAGATCCATAGAACAGTCAATGTATGGGTACATAATACAAATTGTAACCATGATATAGTATAGTTTTCATAAATAATACTATGATTTTCAATCGTAAAATCACACAAAATCAACTTGTTACCAATTTCTTGGCACATTATTGGAAGATTCTTCAGATAATATGTAAGGTACAGTATCCTTCAATGTTACATATATATTTATATATGTAATATGTATATGATGCCAGTGCAGGAAATATTCGGCCTAATAATGTAATAGCATAAAAATCGAAAACGGAAAGAAGTGTATACACTTTCTTGCAAATGATGATAATGGTAGGAAATGCAATTATGGGAGCTACAATAAAGCCAATAGTTTAATTTGTGCCATAACACGAATGAAATTCAACTAATCACAACGCTCTTTATAAATTCATCGAGTTTAAGCGGAGCCTATACAGATATACCATTAAACAATTCGTACTATGTAATAGCATTAGCTGATTGAAACTAAAAACTACGCAAATCTCTTCACATTACATACACAAATGAGTTAGAAACGTTTAAGCCAAAGAACTTGAAGTTTGTAAAGCAAGGAGCTGTTTGAAAGCTCAATATGCGGAATATATGCAATTAAAATGTTCCTTGTATCACAGACATTGAGTTTCTAAGTCGAAACTTCTTTCCCTCATTGTTATGTAGATGCAATTTGAAGAGTTTCACATGGCTTTTTCAAATTCAGAAGCTTTATACCCATAGTGAAAATTGCTCCACGATTTAGATCAGATCATTTGTGTATAGGCTTTTTCTTAAATACCTTAGAGTATAATAAAATTTGTATATTTATAGATGCCAAAGAACATAATTAGCGGCATTCATTTATCTTGCGCATAATAGAGGCACGTTATGAAGTTTAGAAACACATTAGCTATGTTTGAAAATATATTTAGCTACCATCAAGCAGTTTATCACATTAACTTCCTGCACTAAATTCTTTTCGACAATAACTCAGTCGCTTATTATTCTAATGAATCTTAAACGCTAGTTTCCTTTTTAACATTCCCAGAAAGCGAAGGACTTTCGCAGTAAATTTCATCATCAGTATTCAACTCGACGTATCTTTCTCCTTCGTGATAATTTCCCTCTTTTTCTTCCGCTCTTGCGCTATCCTCTGCCTCCGAAGATCTGAAGAAATTATCAGAAGACATTGAATTGTCGACAAAAGTCAAATCGTTCAACGAGTTAAAATCCTTTCCCAAATACTCGTGCGGTTTATTATGCGATCTGCTCAGGCTGCTGCTTCCGTCAAGATTTTGAAGTCGTAAATGTCCCAGAGATCTAAAATCATGTTCGTTGCTAACATCCAATAGAGAAGCAGCATATGTTGGCCCATCTTGTACCTGCGTGTAGGTATTCTCGCTTGTTAAGCTATTTATTTCTACAAGAGATTGCTGAGATCTGTGTATTATCTGCTGTGAATTATGAACTTGATCATACAGATGGGAGCTTGTGACGCTTTGCACATCCATCAGCGAAGGTCTAGAATACTCGTTTTCACACCGTCTAGAACTTGTTATAGAATTAACATCATTTAAAGATCGTCGATAATTTCTTGCCTCAATTAAATGATCTATGGGTAGGCAGTACAAGCTGTTAGAGTAGCTTAATTTCTTTGGAAATTCGAATCGAGAGTTGGTCTGTTGTTCGTCTAAATCGCTCATTTCGTTGGCACTTGAACAGTGATAATTTTCGTCAGTTTGTTCCGGTGTTTCACCAATTTCTGGAAGATTGTGGTCGCTTCTTTCGCTCGTCATTTGCGTAGACTCAATCTCTGAGCTATACTCCAAGCTGCATTGCTGGGAAACATTACGCAGGTGTTTTTCCATCTCGACTTTACTTTCGCCATCTGAATTGTTCAAGCTAGTATTTGTGTACTGTTGTTTATGCTGAGAGATATTCCTCGGTGAAACCGTGCGATTATCCAACTCATTGTTAATCTTTTTCGTATTATGCATCAAGTTTTCCTGTCCGATAACAAAACGCATTGGAATATTTCTCTCTTCGGAAACGCTGCCTCCGCTATCGGATAAAATGTTGACATTCTTAACACCGTTTACTGGATTCAGCTCAACATGAATATTTGTATTATTCACTTTAGCACTGGTGCTAAAAATGCTTTTTTCCATGTTAGTTTCAAGCCGTGCAGGTCGTGGTATGGAAATACAGCTACCACCGTCGCTAGTAGCTCCACCATCGCCTTGTTTTCTAGGTCCCAAGTTATTATTCTTCATATGTCGTCGTTGTTTTTTAAAAAACTTTCTAGCCACGCCGCTCTGGTGCGGATTGTAGAACATTTCTACAGAGGCAAGTGTAGGCTCTGTGTAAGTGGTGACAGAATTATTAGATCTGTATTGCTGTCTGTGTAAAACAACCAAATTAACGTTGGCTATTTTTGCTGCGGTCGTAGCATCCATCGCATTGAGATCCACAGCCTTGGTCAAGTTGGAATTACGCGATTTGTTCGTATGCCTTGACGAATTGTTAGAATTAGTATCAGAGATGACTTGAGTAGCTTGAGAAATTGATACCGGTGCAACACTTTGAACTAAAGGCTGAGTTGGTATAACAGGATTAGTGTCAGACACGCTTCTAGTCCTACAGCATCGATTCTTTTTCTTTTTCAGCCAGCAGCGCATTCTTAGCCATTGAAATCTGACGTCACTTCTAGCTATTCCGTAGAAGAAAAGAATGAATAATCCTAAACTGCTGGCTGAAACTGCATATATAATGCTGAATATTGTTTCCTCGTGAGTTACGTAAGGAATTAGGGGTTTCGTTACAGCGGAAGCAGCGGAAACCCAAGTTATTAAATAAAGAATTAATACTATTATTTGTCCTTTGAGTTGAGTTATCTGCGAATGTTCCAAATCTTCAACTTCAGAAGACACAGTCTGCGCACTTTGAATACTATTTCTATCTGCTGTGGGATTAATGTTAGGTTCAAGTAATTCTAAGTCCATATTTTCCGTCGCTTGAGTACCCTCCGATGTCTGTGCGTTCAGGTCTATGTTTCTAATCGCGCATCGTATCAGTAGATAAAATATTATCAAATAAATAACTAACATAATAGAAGGGACAAAGAGAGCGGCGAGGGAGGGGCCAGAAGTTAAAAAACAGTGACTATAGCTTGCGTATTCTCGCAGATTTATAGCTCCAGATATTCCACAGATTATCAAAGCTATTCCCCATCCAACCAAGTAAAGACCAAGTAAGGGTTTCTGGATCGGTTGATCAGGCAGCTCGTCGTCCGGTACAACGTCGACGTCTGACTTTGAAAGTCTTTTATACATATTGCTGTAAACAATAGAAATAAATAATTGAAGAAACGTCATATTTGGAAAAATACGTGCGCTTTTTAGAAGCGAGAATCTCACCTAGCAGAAACAGACATCCATAGTAAACTGCATAGGGATAAATAGTGGAGAACTATTCCTACGCTCTGGCAAACGTACACATTTTCAGTCTGTTGGATCCCTGCGGTATAAAGAATGCACAGAAGTACCATCGCAGCCCAGGTATTTACCAGACAATGTTTCACTTTCTTTCTCATAAGGATAGAAGTGTTGCAAATCACATATGTAACAGATGCGCAAGTTAGGCATATTATCGCAATGAAACTTCCGACGTAAATTGCTGGATTAGAATACTCGAATTTTTCTCTTGTTGTGCTGGAATCAGTTAATTATTAACAGTCAGAATTTTAGGAGACGATAACAAAAGGCCAACAGTAAACAATATATCGAATTACTTCTCCGTTTCCTCTTTGAGAAAACTCGTGTCCTGTAAAAGCCCGTAATACCCAAGCCTGTTGCAGTGAAATACTATGAGATTATTGACCAAATGAGACAAGTGGCATCCGTCGCTTGTCCACCCTTTGGAATCTTCCAAGTCCCAGACTACAGGTCTAGGCGTACTTCCCCCGTAATGATAAAGCGGTGCTTTTAACATGACATAGACCGGTTCTGTCAAGTTAGCTACTTGAACACCGACTGAAAATGAGAAAGACGTTAATTCAACACAAATAGAATCAGCAAACACGGACAAACTTCAATCGTGAGTTTTATAACTCACTTAATTTACTTCCGATAACACAAGACGATACATCCATATTACGATCTCCTCTAACTATTGGAAAGAGCCTGTTGTCGCTGTACATAGAGACCATAAGCTGATGAGCAACAGTACTGCCATCCAAATTTCTGAGTAGAGATGCAGGCAGTTGAATAGAAGCTTCGATAACTTTGTCTTTAGTATTTATCAGCGCGGTTTTATTGTTAGTGGCACAGTGCAACAGTCTAGCGTCAGTATCAGCTGCTAAGACGCTGCTACTGTACCACGTGCATGTTAAACCAGTAAAACTTTCCCGTTTCACCCTGAATTCCTCAAGAGCCATATTTTTTTTATGAGATTGTATAGACGGTGTGAATTCTGTAACAGTTTCAACGGCCTTTACCAATCGGGTACAAGCTGCGTAGCTTATTTCAGCAATTCTCAGCAGCTCTTGGGGCAGTTTCATCACAACGTTTATAATGTCTATGAGCATTGAGCCTAGTTCTTTTTCCTGAACTAAAAAATGTAGGTAATTCTCAATCGTTTGTGTTACAAAATTTATCTCAACAGGATCTACGAGCTTGCTACTGTCCGTTGTGTAGTTTTTGAAACTCTTAGCCGTTTCCAAAAGACTTCCTTTCGTTAGGGATAAATTGACCTTGGAAAATTGCTCCAAAACTTTTGTCGTGTGAGACACATACGGACAAGCCTCAGTGTTAAGACTTTCCCATTGACCAGTTTGATTACACTGGTACGAAGCTCTTAGAGATAGTTGAATCGGGCCTGATAGCCAGCTTCCTTCGCAAGGAAGCTCTACTTTCCAACCGATAACAGTTCTAGGCCATGAATAGACGCCCTTGTTGTTTCTCGTTACTGTAATAATAACAAACATCGTTTATCTTCAATGAAAATGACAAAGAATTCAGCTATGGTAAAGTTCTTTTATTACCAGCCAAAGGACAGTAGCGAGTCTCCTCGGAAATAACAATTATACTAATTGTCTTCGATCTGTTTCCGTGCAGTGATATCAGTTGGCAATTCCATTGACCGTTGTGCTCTTCTTTGACCGGAATAATACTTAGCAAGCTGAAAGAAGATGAGGGAATTATAGTCACATATAAATCATTTGAGAACAGTGATTTCCTCGAACCATTTACCTATCCACTATTCCGCTATCTGTAAGATTTCTGTTCTCGATTTTGATATTTGACAAAGCAATTTGGGGATCTGTGTAATTTTCAGGGTCAACGATTTCCGTAACATTTGGATTCCAGAGCCAGTTTAACTTCGCAGTTTTATCCTCGGTTATACCAGGTGCTCGGCATTTCATTTGTATTGAATCTCCAGCAAAGACTACTTGATTTTGATCCGGCAACATTTCGATAGTCGGCGTGGCTAACTGGCATTGAATCTCTTCCAGGAGTCGCAGTTTCTTCATCGGTTGACCCTTCAGTCTTTCCGGCTCTGAACATTTTGGCGCTGGGCTGAAATAGTGATTTAAATAATTGACATGATTTGTTATCGACGAATGAGAGATAGACCTTTGCTAAAAAAAACTAAACGTACCTTAATTTTATCGATGCATTTCTTATCCAATTACTAAACCAGTAAATATTGCAATCACATGTCCATGGATTAGTGGATAAATCCCTAGATAAATAAAACAATGATTTAAACAATTTAACGTTGTTGAAATGTGTTATGGTTTTCTCATCGGACTTACAGTTGCTTCAAAGAATTCAGCCCGTGAAATGTACCATCTTTCAAAGTAGTCAAAGCATTTTGATTCAGTTTCCTATAATGTGAAATAAACATTTATAATAATTGAAAACCAGGTAGAAGAATGAAGTAAGAATTTTTGAAGAATCTACATAAGTAGAATTTCGTATATATACTATATGAGGATTTGCAAAGCATGAAGAGCTGAAATAAGGGATATAATAAAACAGCTGAAATAAATGAACTTACAGACGATCTAAAACCAGCAAATCATGAAATAAAGTTGTCTCCACTGCGCTTATTTTATTTGCTGATAAATCGCTGGCAAAGAAAAGAAGAAAGCATGAAAATTATCTCATAAGCAAATGAGTACACAACACATTCATTTCCTTATCAAAAAAAAAGGGAAAATTCATTCAACTCACAGTCGTTTCAGTCTTATTAATTGCCTGAAGGCATGGGTATCGATCGTTGTAATTTGGTTCTTACTCAAATCTCTGTAAAAATAAAAACACACAGAAAATTTAAAAAAATGTAGAGTTTTAATTGTATAATTAAAATTTATCAAACTCACAATCTTTCGAGATTTTGCAACCCCTCGAAAGATCCTTCTTCCAAAGAACTGATCTTGTTAGCTGATAAATTCAATCGTCTTAAGTTGGTTAGATTTTTGAATATCCCAGCTCCGACCGTGTAAATTTCATTCTTGCTCAAATCCCTGCGCAATTGAACAGAGAGTGAATAATTATAACGTAGTGTAAGATGGTTTCGACCCAGTCTTTGATACTCTTAATTTATTCTTTATAAGAAGAAAATAGAACTTTACAGTTGAACCAGTTCCACGCTAACTCCGTTAATATCAATTTCTTTAATGTCTTTAATCGGTTGTAAACGACTCTCGCATCTGACTTTGAGCCATTCAGATTGAGCGCCAATCCGTCTGCAAGAACATGGCGAGCGGCAAGTGTTACCGCTAACAAACTCGAAGGTATGAACCAAAATCCATAATAGAAGTACAGCTCTCATTATAGCGGAGCTCCTGAGTCCTCTAAATCTCTATAAATATTTAAAAAAATAAATGACTCAAAAATAGGTGAAAGTTGATCATTTTTGAATTAGAAAATTGATTATAAGAAAAAATATGAGAAATAAGATGAGTCAAAAGAACTCAAATTTATACAGGAATTAATGTGTTTATAAAAAGAGCTAAGAACCTTGTGAAGGGGCAGAGGGGGGGACTAACACCGTATCAGTTTATAATGAGAAGTGAAAAACGTAAGTGTGATCCGAAGTGGAGAACTAAGATAGTAGGATGAATAGAGGCGAATTAAAGTTTAATTGAAGAATAGAGGGAAATGAATATCAAATGAATATTGAATGAATGAATGACATAAACAAAACATACCATTGTTATATTCACATGAATTCTTGTTATACAGTATGGATATAGTAGCTTTATATGAAATGTTGATGAGACATAAAATATAAATAAACTTACATACGGATACGGTCCGGCTTACTAGTATTTCACATCTTAAATATACCGTAATATAAGATCATGATCTTCGATATCATCATCAGCTCACTGACACCCATGGTAATCATGGGCATCAATTTACACGCTACTGTAGGTTGGCACAGGCCAGAGACGGCAAGAAATACTAAGAACCAATAGGAAATGGGGATTATTTATTTCCTTTATGTTTATTGGTCGAATGAATTGTGCCAAGTACGGCGCATGCCTAGAGCAAGAATTCTTCCTTTTTTTTTTAGCAATATAGCAGACGACGATAATCCGTCTGCTTCTATACTTCGAAAAAGGAATATAGAAAACGATCTAAATTATCGCTCTGCACAGTTTGAAGAATCTAATAAATACAAGAAATGAATGTCAGAAAATTATTCAACAATTTTTTAAGCCGCAGATCGTATCTCACGGACTTTATTAAGGTAGATGAAGAAAAAAAAATTCCTAACCTCAATAAGCGTAAAATTAAAGAAAATCTCGCTGACTTATTCCACAATATCCTCTAGAATGTTTCATCAGCCTCGAATATCAGCTCAGATTTACCCGATCCGGAATACGACTACGACTACCTATGCGACGAGTCGAATAAAGCGTTAATATCCGCTAACATAAAGCGTAGAAAAGGAATCGGCGATATCAACAAGGTCCACGAACTCCTGAGAAATTCCGCCTCCAAAGAATCGTTGGATAAAGAACTGGAAAGGATTCCTAATAACACAGACCCAGCTATACATGGGTACGATTCAAAGCCGCGTATTTTAAGGAGCCACGGATCAAAGCCAGAGTTCAATTACCTGGCTAAAGATTTTACCGAATTATCAAAAAATCTGCGAATCATACGTACTGAGAATTTAGGAAATTTAACAGGTTCCAGAAGCTATATGTTTATCGGAGATTTAGCTGACCTAGAAGAGGCTCTGATTATGTACACAGTCAATGAGCTGATCAATCGCGGGTTCGAGCTCATATCTGTACCTGATATACTGCCTATATCGATTATAGAACGTTGTGGTATGATAATTGACGGAGAAAGGAGCCAGATTTATTCTCTAGACCCTGTCCACAGTCGGGATAAAAGCTTATCAGGAACGGCTGAGATGTCCATAGCTGGTAAATTGGTCGGAGCTAAATTGCCTCTGGATAAATTGCCGCTGAAATACGCGGCAGTTAGCAGATGCTACCGAGCTGAAGCCTCGAGCATTGTTGAGGAACGGGGTATATTTAGGTAGGCTATTCTTCACGGGTGGTTCGGCTCTTGCTTTATATTTTGCTGCGTTTTTACAGGGTGCATCAGTTCACTAAGGTAGAAATGTTCGTCTCGTGCGAAGCTAGTCGGTCATCTGATATGCTGGATGAACTTCTATCCATTCAAGAATATCTGTTTAAAAATTTGGGTCTTCATTACACTGTTCTGGATATGCCACCGCATGAATTGGGTGCTCCGGCTTATAGGTATATTGGAAATACGAATTTAGATTCATGGTAATTGAGTACAAAGAGCGATTTTATTTCAGGAAATTTGATATCGAAGGGTGGATGCCGGGCAGAAAACAATTCGGGGAATTGTCAAGCTGTAGTAATTGCACCGATTATCAAGCTCGGAGACTCGGTATTAAGCACGAGGTAAATGAGAAGACGTTTACTCATGTTCATACTTTGAATGGTACAGCGTGCGCCGTGCCAAGAATGTTGATCGCAATTTGTGAAACGCATCAAACTCAGGATGGACGTATTAATATTCCTGATAAATTGTTACCTTATATGAAGGGAAAGACTGTTATTGATAAACAGAATTTGGCTGATATGAGATACGTTAAATACAAGCCTAGATTGAATTGAAATAGATTTGTTTGAAAATTTATTTTACTTAATTGGGATGAATTTAGAAATTTAATCAAACCTTTATCCTATATATGATTTATTTATACAACTTTTTATGATCTGTTAAGAGAGATAGATAATAAGGCTGCGTAGATAAGTCAAGTGTATAGAATTTTTATCCAATTCTTGTGATTTTTTTATTTATTTTTTATTTATTTACTGAAAAGACAAAGTAAGATTTTACACATGGAAGTTTGATTCTTTTCTTTTCTTTTTTTTTCTCATATTCAAATAATGAATTAGATTCGTCACATTCCTTGTTACAGTAGAATACAAATTGTCCTCATATCGATTTTCTAGCTAAGTAATGAATGATAATTATCATTGCACTGTGTGTAGTTGAAAATGTATGCATTATATTATAATCAATTTTCAACCACACCTAATTGTTATTGAAAAAGACTCGCTACACAATTGAATGAAAAATGTTCATTTTGGATAAATCCATTGTATACAAGCTCCTTACTATCTCTGTAAAATGTATGAATTCTCGTTTACACATGCTGGTAAAAAAAAAGAGAAAAAAAAAAAATCATAAAATAAAAATTTCTCATCTATTCTCCTACTCGCAATTCAATATCGCTGGTAATCATTATCATTTTTACAATACTTTGTCATGAATTTTATACACTTTCACTATAGCAGCTTCTTTTTTTTTCTCATATAAAATTCACATGGTTTGGCTTTGCAGATTTTTTGTTATCTATTAATTTTATTATAAATTTATTAGCCAACTGCATATTCAAGGTAAGTACATACAGAACGTTCTATGCAACGTCTAAGAAACTCTGATAGGTATAAGACCTCGATGATTGGTGACCGAGGAATGATACAGATAAAATATAACAAGTGAAAAAAATTACACCAATTGGATGGAAAACAAAAAAAAAAAGGATAAAAAAATAAACATAAATAAATTCTACTTGGAAATAGATAGTGATTTTCAAGAATTTTCAAAAAATTATATATGAAAAATAAAAAAAAAAATTCATATTATTAAAAGTTCGTTTTTTTTTTCTTTTCTGTTATAATAATTTCCAATTAGAAATTCAGGATTAACTGATATGAACTTTCATAATTAAACATCACCCGACAGTATATTTCTATAAACTAATACAATTACTCATTGTATACAAAGTAACAGACAGGGTTCCGAAAATCGTACGCACACAGGGATAACGTTTTTTTTAAATATTTTTTTGTTTTGTTTTTCATCTTTTTTCCATTTTTTTTTTTTTTTTTGTTATTGTGTATATATTTCGTAGCGGAGTTATAAAAATGTAACACAAAATATTTCTTCTTAAAGTAATACAATTCAGAAATATTGCGGGTATACAATATTTCCCCAGGCTAAATTTTACCTATTAGTTTTATTTCAATTTCAAATTCATTCATTTATTCATTTAGTTTTTTAATCTTTTATTTTCTATTTTCATTTCCTTTCATTTTCTTTACTTTTTTTTTCTCTCTTGTTTTTTATTTCAACAATTTATTCAATTCTCATATCGTTATACACACTGTTGCACCGTGTTTTGATGCTGACTGTGTTTTTTTTTTTTTAATTTCCCTTCACCGATTAGTTCATCTTCATCGAAGGTTCTAAAAGTTGAACAGAATACTGACACGCGCTTGTGTTCTGGCAATGATGTTTAATTGTTTTTTTTTTTCGTCTGAAAAAAATTAACAATACGTAGTATAATACCTTCTTTATCTATAAATAATTATTCATCATTTTTTAATCAAAGATACTTAAACTCACATTTTTAATCTTCGTCCTCTCCAGATTCAGACTCTTCTTCAGCATTTTGTAGCCACTCGATGAATTTTTTCATTTGGTCCAAAAACAACATTTTTCCTTTTACTGAGTGACCCTCCTTGAACCACTTCAAGATCACTTCTTCCGACACGACGTCAGCTGAAAAAATAGTACAAATAATTTAGTATCTACCATTAAGTATTTTTTATTGCCTAATATCATTCTCTCCTTATTCAAACTCTAAGGGAATTCTGATTTATACTCACTTTTGTAAAAAAGCAAGACAATCTTTTGGAAGACTTTCATAAAGTTCATATTTTCGTAACAGAACTCTTGGACCTTTAGGAGCAAAGCTAATTCAGATCTGGCAGTGGATGTAAATGCGCCAAATAACGGCGTGTAGGTCTTTAAATGTTTTAATGCCTGTTCCGCGACAAGCTCTTCCTTTTTATTCCATTCAGCTTGACCCATCACCACTCCCCAAATCTGTAACAAATTGAAGATATATTCCATTGATTTCTCCTCGGTGAACATAAAAATATTCTGTTCATCAATTCTCATCATTTTTCTTGTTTATTCCAATCTATTTATTTCTTACCAATCCGATAACTTCGTGTTCAGGGATGCAACTCTTCACCGCCATCTCTTTGAGATCTAATACAATATCTTTGATTGGTCTATTGTCCGCCAAATCGTCGAGTAATAATTGCTGTAAATCTCGTTTTGCTTCCTGACTGGCCTGCGCCTTATGCAACTTGACGATATCGGCTAAACCTACAGCCTCAAAAGCCGATCTGAAATGTTCTTCTGTCCTTTTGTTCGGTGGCACAAATTCCATCAGCCTAAAAAATGAGAGATAAATGATTTGAATTTATAAAAACATCATTTTCATACAGTTTTTCATGATTATTAATGAAGTTTGATGATTTTATTGATTTCATTCACCTTCCTTCAATTCCTCCGCGTTTAAGGGCAGTCATTAAGCTAGGTAGTCCCTTTTCTTGCTTCCATGTAACACAAACTTCCATCAAAAAGTCGAGAGCTAAATTGTCTTTGACAAGATGTTCGTTAATCAAAACAGAAAGAACAGTAGGTGGACAGGCGCCATTCGATATCCAGAGTGCAGTCATTCTCGCTAATTTAACTCTTTCCTTTGCTGAAAATCCCTTCATAAATACCAAAACCTTCTTCATTTCTTCTTCGAACATTTTTTCCAAGTATTTGTAGCGTCGGGTCAACTTTATGAAAACCTGCGAATATAAAAATGGAAAAATTAAATATCAAGGATAATTATGACAAAATGATTCGCAAGACAAGGTTTATACTGAAATTGAGACTAGTTTGCAACTGTTTTCACACAATATCCAAATTTAGTCTAGATTTTAAGACGAGAATGGAACAAAATGGTGATGAAGTGATTCGTAAGAAATTTTGTACCGAAATTCACGCAGTCTGAGATTTTATTCAAGATTTTTTAGATAGAAATAAAACAAAATGCTGACGCGATGATTTATAAGATAAGTTTAGATTGAAATGCGAGTAGTTTGCAATTTTTTCATCACACAATACAGAAGTTTCTCTTTTTAAAGTTGCAAAAACTGAAATGAAACAAAATCGTAAAATAAGTTTAAACTGAAATTTGAAGAGTTTGAGATTATTTTCATAGAGTCAAGTAAAAATATTATTTTCCAGAACCTGGAATCTTAATGAATAAAAGTTTTAATTTAAAATAAAAGAACCTGTTCAAAGTTTCGCATGCCGTCCATGTCTTCAGGCTGTTCAAATACGCAAGCGGTGGTTTTAACAGGTTTATCGCCATCTTGTGCGATGGATCCGCCCGGTACTAAGAGACCACCAGCAATAAGGATGTCAAAAAGAGCCTCTCCGTATCGGCGATAATCAAGTTTAGAACCAGCGACATCCAAATACTTGGAAATTGCCTCTAAGTCATTACCAGCCTTTTCCAGTCCAAGAAGGATCGCATCTCTAAACCCGGTCGGGTCGTACTTCTCTCTTTCATCTTTGAATATAAAAAATAATTTTACCAAAACTAATATTGAATAATAAATGTGTTTATTAACGTTATCTGAACTTTCCCAATCTTTATCTTAATGTTGGTGTTTTTTTTTTCTTTTCTTCCTCTAAATCCTCATGAATTTCTCATTCTCTCATCTTAATTTAATGAATAAGGAGATTTTACGACTTAAAAATAGTTTTCGACTAATTTTATACCTCTTTTTCTGGTCTTTATGCGTTGACCTGACAGCACTGGCTTTTCTATTTTCTGACTCATACAATTCCCTTCTGTAATGAGACAAAAAAAAAAAACATTAGAAAATTATAGAATTTTCACATTTGTGCCGAATATAAATATTCAGTTCATCTAGAATCGGAGTGTGGCCTTATTTATAAACAAAGTAAAAGGGGGGAAAAAAAAATCAGAAAGAAATCAAGGTTTTTTTTTTTCTTCAAATTAACGAATAATTTCATTGTCGTAATAAATATTATGCTGAATGTATACTACAATTGAAATATGCGCTATGTTATGCTTTTTCGGAGTTGTTGTGTGTCTAGGATATTAAAGTTATGCGTGTTGAGTGAATTCATTGAAGAAAAATATTATTATGATATGATGTAGGTAACCACAACATGACTGCCATAAAATTAGAGGATACAGGTAAGTATGTGTGATATGAATATGAATGTTATGATTATAGAAGTAAATGCATAAACGGGGTGATAGTATAGGATCTGAATTTGTGAGGTATGATAGCCAAACAAAGGATGATGAAAAAAAAAAGAAAAAAAACAGGTAAAATTTACCTGTAAATTAACCTTGGTGTAATTGAGCTTTACGACTAGAGTAGATCGGGTATTATAATAGGTATAATATTGCGTTGTAAGGTTACGAGAAATTTCTATAAATGAAAAGAGGAATTAAAGCCATTGTTATTATCGCTGAGTCTGTAATGCTAACATAATTATTCCCGCACGTTTGGGCCGCCTTTTCTGCTGAGGTTAAGGTGCCTCGTGAATCATTCGATATCGTATTATTCTGAGGCTTATAATCCGCGGGAGTGTTATTAGGGTATATTAGCGAGTGTATGTTGTCTCTGATTGTAGTTTTACTTACTTTAATGCACGTAAAAACGTCGAACCGCTCCTTTCCAGGCGTGTGAGGTGTTTCAAGGAGGACTGCGTAAGTTGGGGTCAGCGAAATGGGAACAGGGGTACCCAATAACAGGCAACGTGTGGTACGACCGGAAATCAAAAGGTCGAATAATCCAGATTATAAAAATGTGTGTGATAGTTTTAAGCCGTTTTTATCATCACGTTAAATGATAAAATATCTTATCTTAATAAGACGACAATATAAGTGTTTATATTTAATACAAAAACAGCGGCCTTTGACGTAAAAAAAAAAAATAATCGTCACAATTCTTCATCCAATCAGCCTATCATCGCTAGATAGCGCTTCTAACAATGTTCGATAATACATTACCCGGCAAACTGTTTCCGGTCGTCAAGTACTGCGCATTATTATCGCGCAGAAATGGAGGAAATCGCTCGGGGAAATCCCCGAACTTGAAAAAATTTTAATAATTATTAAATGTCAAAGAAATTATGAACACATACTGTAGCACATGTCTATAATTGAATTTGATATTCAATTTTAATGTATATGTCCTTAATTTCTTCGTTTTTTTTTTAATAAAATTTGTTGAAAAATCAATAAGTAAATAACTTATTTGATGTTAATTATTTTCCTATTTCTTCAAATATATTCTAATACAAGTAGATGACACGGGCTTAAATTCGAGGGAAATTTAAAGGGGGAAACTATATTTTTTTAGGAAAAAAAAACTGGGTTTGGAAAAGGAATGAATATACTAGCTAGATTTAGCTGTAATAGCTTTTCGTTTATTTATTATTAGAAAATGTAATTCTAAACTTACGTATAATAGTATTTATACAATGTTAATTGAAAACGGAACACAATATGTAATTTATGATATAAAGAATTCTATATTTCGCCTATTATTGTATGTTTTGAAAAGTGTCTTATTTTTCAACGACATTTATAAATATCTAGACTTAGGTGTTTTAAAAGTAATGAACAAATATTAAAATCAGCACTGTACTCAAACTTGAAATGACATTAATGTTTCCAGCGCTAGTGCAGCTCTCAACATGAGCGAAAAGCTCTTTGTAAGCTAGTACTGCTCTTAAAGTCGAGTTAGTAGTCTCAAGTCCTATTGTGGAATCCTTGAATAATAGATTTCTGGTATTATTGAATGGACCATATACGTGAATTGGTCTCAAAGCATCAGTGCGATATCCGAACCAATTTTCAATGCTTAATAAAGCCGAAACTGTGTTCGTTGTGTTGATAGCTGATCTAGTATTTCGTCCCATCACCTATAAAACGAAAATATCATTATTACTAAATGTTTATCACCCTACTCAGTCAAGCAAATGATCATTTTTGAAGAATTAATAATATCCTGGCGATAATTTGTATTTATTTATAATTCAAAGTAAAGCTTCACCTCACTGTCGATGGTCACAGAAAGGGAACACAGATCGTCGACGATGAATCCTGTATAACTAGCCAAACTGCCGTTTCTACATAAGACACGGAATTGAGATCCGTTTATAACTCCACTTGTTACGTACTCTGAAAGAAAAGACATGATTCAATAATTGTTGAATCAGTTAATGAATGAATTGGAAGTTTATTTAAATGGCTAAAATCCACTTACCAAGCACGTTCTTAGCTTCGATAAAAGCAACGTCACCAGCAGTGCTTCTTAGACATTCTAGAGCTCCTCTGTCTCCGTAATAAATGTTGTTCGAATTCGCAGAGCAGCTTGTGTTCCCAGTCTCAACTGGACAAAGAGAGCATAAATTGGTGGCGGTCGTTTCGGTGGTAGTGTTGCGGTGATCTCTATCTAATAATCCAGGGGTACAAGCGCCGGACACAAGATTAGAGACTTCAGATTTGTAGTCGCATGAATCAGAAATGATTTTATTCAGACGAGCAGCATTCACGAAACTGAGCCAAGCAATGCCACCGTATTCGGGGAAACAGACACCCCGTGACTTTATTGCGGCAAAACTTGAAACATTGTAGGTCGTTCCTTCGCGTACAACTGCTACAATGTTACTGTTCTTGTCTGTCTCAGTCTCGGTGTACATTACTGTCGACAAGTTGTAAACTCTGAAAAAAGGAAACAAAGTAACATTGTAATTGTGATTTTCAATTGCAAAGGCCGAAGTTGAGCTTCAATAAGGCCGTGACTTACGCCCTGGCTAGATGACCGTAGTTAGAATCAATGGTGATAACATCTGCGCTGTCGTTAGCTATATAGCGGAAACAATCGAATGTATTATTGGCTTGCTTGCAGGATAGGCTCGGTTGAATTCCATGAGTGATTGCTGCTTGGGCTATCCAATTGCACTTGTTTGTTTCTTCAGTATTTATTGTACACCAGCGAATTGTACTACCACAAGTTGTAGCTGTGGTGGTAAGATCCCTACCGGTTGAAAGGAAACGGGATAGACTTTGGGGAGTGGCTAAATATTCGACGACTGTATCTCGTTGCAGAATTGAATTCAATGCTGTTATCCAATCTTGTACACTTTCTGCAGCTGGATTTGGTGTCAACCAAGTCTTCAAACGAGTTTGAAGAGCAGCAGCATTTTCACTGGAATTGAAGCAATGGTTAATAAGATTTCATTAGTATAACATGTAGAATGTAGTTTTCTATGTGTAAACTTCAATCGCAGAACGAAACGAAAATAGAAACAGACATAATAAACAGATGGAAGCTGAATTCTGATCCCTACAAGTGTTCTCACCTCCTGGCTACAATCGAATTCCAAGGTTGTTTAACCCAGCTGCAAGGATGCATCGAATACAATTCGACGAGGGTAAAATCGCTACAGAGAAATCTGTATTGAGTTAAACGTGGGTCTAAGCCAGTAACGTTAACATCGCTGGATATAACGGTGCTGTTGATCTGGAATTCGATAAAGTAGTACAAATACCATTTGAGACCCTGAAATTTGTGGAAATTCCATAATACATACATTGAAGTATTGATAAACGTGATTCAACGCGACATAAGCCACGCTTCCTTTTCCTGCAAGCAAACAATCCAGAGCCCCAGTGTGACCATTATTGTCATTCCTGGCGTATCGGCATGAAGTCGTATTATCACAAGCTGCACAGAGCTCGGGATACTTTTGTTCTGAAAATATCAATAAAATTTGAAATCTGTTGAATGAGAATGTTGAAAAATGTAAGTTGTAATAATTATTGAATATGTTAAAAAAAATGAATTAAATTTACTCAATACTGCATCCTGGGATGATTCTGCAACCCAATTTCCAGGTCTACAAGCAGTTCCGAAGTAATTCTTCAAGTTTAACGCCTCATTTTCAGCCGCTGATAGAGTAGTATTGCAGGTATTATTGTAGACTTTTTTTTCCAAGTACTTCAGGATATTGTCGTTCCAAATTTGAGTCTGGCTAAAACCAGGATGGCAAAAACCACCGAGTTTCAAACTATCCGCATTTCCGACAGTAAAGTTACTACGAACAATAGCGACGCTCTGGAACTCGAAGGTTTCTATAATAATGAAAAGATGAATATTTATATTATGTTTATAAAATAGAAAATAAACTTAAAAAAAAAAAGAATCCTTTGTCGTTATAAAAGTACCGTTTATCCTTGTCTTGTGTTTCAACTGAGCAATAGCTTGCATATTAGATGGATAAAATGTGTTGGCAAGCAGAGCTTCCTCGGCAGTAAAAACCCCAAAATCAGCTTCTCCTTGGCTTAGTCTTATCGCGCATTCTGAACTGTCTTCTACACGCATGCATGATATCAAACTATCGCCTCTCTGCAGTTGGATACAAGTACTTTCGCTGATCGCATTCCGCGGGGCGCATAGTTTAACTAAAATACAAAAAATCAAACTTATTAGTTTTAATTCTTTTGTTTTTTAAAAACAACAATATGACTTGCGTTTTGAAAGTGATTAAAGTGTTTTAATCTATAATATACATATATTTTTCCTATTAGACCGATAAAACAGACAAAAAGGAGGGGGGGGGGGGGATACCAATACAATGAAAAAGAATAATTTCAATCCTTTAATAACGGTTTTTCCGTTTTTTTTTTCCTATTATATTAAAGAATTTTTTCTATACCTAGGGCGTTGTCGTGGCAGCGTAAGATAAGCTCTGTCGCATTATCTTTTTTAATCTACATTATAGGTATACATACGTGTATGTACTTAAAACGTGGTTCAATATATATACTTTATTATTATTATTATTGTTATTATTATTTGAGAAATTATTTTATTTCACTAAATAATATAACGTTAGATTATTCATAGAGAATTTAAACAATTGAGAAATAATAGTATATTCGTACAGGATTGAGGTTATATTAATATTGATCAACCTACTTAAATAGAGAAATCGAAATCAGAGTAGTTTTAGAATATTATAAAAACTGTTATTTTTCTATCATGCTGTCTTTAAAGATGAAATTATTTCGTAATTATCAAATGAGGAAATTACCACGCTGAGTATATCAGGAGTTAGGTTATGCCATTCCGAGCGCGTGATTTGGTCACTTGATTAAATACAGGTAGCGATAAAAATTTGTCGTAATAATTAAACGTGTATGACGTATGTTGAGTGATTATTATCATATTTGTGGTAGATAATTCCAACTGATACGTCTGTCTGAAATATAATGAGTTAATTACTCGCATTGTGAGAAGTTTTTACTTTTTAAAGAACTGACATGTGAAAACTTAAAATCCGAATTCCGAGGAGCAGACAGCGACGTGATATTAGCTTATAGCAGACGAAATTTCTTTTCTTCCGAATGCAGGAAATATATGAAACGCGGGAATTTATGATATTCGAATTACATCGTTGGCTGAATACGACGCGCAGTACAGATAGATATAATAAGGAATATATATTAATAATATTCACTTATCCGAATGCATTTTAATCAGTAAATCAATTCCAGGGTCATCAGATTATTTATATTTGGGTCAACTTATGAATTCACGATAAAATTTCGAGTCGGAATTATAGAATATGAATAACTATTACGTCTCTGCGCGCTTTTTAGCATACAAATTGAGAATTTCCCGCTCAGAAAGAGATAGATAGACAGAGAATCAATATAATATTAATTATAATTCAACAGGTATTACACTGCCTATACCAAGTCTGCTCTTTTATTTAGCTTACTATTATTCGAACGCATCGAAATGTTATATTGGAAGTATATTATAACATAAATGATAATTTGCGCGGTCTTATAATTATAATGTAGTAAGTAAGGTGTATAAAATCTTCTTAATTTCGATATCACCTGTACAAAAAATACCGATTATGATAATGATAATGATACAGGTATCTATCTGTACCTCAATTAGGCGAGTTACGCAAGACATACATATACATATAGATATAGACATCGTTTATCAATATAGATTACACAGCCGACGCAAGGCTCTGTGAAAAAATGATAAAACTTCGATGTAATTAACGTTGAGACATATCTTATAACATTCTTATGAAATCAAATGAATAATAGCTCGTAAGCATTTACACAGATATTTCATCTATTATAAATCTATAACTGTATATATACACATATTCTAATGATTATATTTAATTAATAAATTATTAAAGGAAATATTTACGCAATTTCATTTAATTTCACATATTCCTATTTATAGATGTATTACACATATCGATCACATGACTAATTACATCTATATAGTCGATTGAAAAACGAAATCAGATATTATTTGTCAATATAATTAATAAATCTAAGTGATGAAAAAAAAATTTCGGAAAAAAATGAAAATCGGATATTAAAAGAGCTTAAAATTGATCTAAAAATCGTTTTAAATCGTTTGAATAATTGTAAATTGACTTACATCTATCTTGGGCGGCTACGGCACCGAAGAACAGTAAAGCGATGTACACAGCCCTCATCCTTAAGGGGATTTGGATTTCAGAATTACTGAAAACCTTTGCGGAGCCGTACGACGCTTAACCCGCTACTAAAATCGAGCGTTTTTACTGCTGACCGTTTTAAAACTAGGTGTGCCGAGCACTTCTTCTCCTTTCAGGTAAAATGACGATAACGCGGCTCACACAACTGAACAAGAGGCGTGTACTTATGACTCCATGTGTAACATGCCTATCGATAGATAAAAATTCACGTTGCGATTCGCGCTCGTATACCTACTATCCTTTATAATAACGTTTATATTCATAGAAACCTATATCTGCTTGACGAAGCATTTTTCACCGTAAATTTCATGACTATGAAATCATAATCTCGCTATTAAAATTTTCCGGAAGTTTCGCATTTTTCGATTCTCTATTATACCCTTATAAATGTATAATGTATATACTATAATTGTCATTGATAATCGTATTCAAAATTATGATGTAATTACGAGACGTTACATCATATTTATCATTTTTTATTTTAATATTTTAATCATTTATTGGATATACTCATTAATGAATGTATAAAACCACGACTGATTATTCATTCAATATACTGAAGTACGTAAATTATAGCGTGGGTATATCAAATCTATATGAACTCGATTTTGAGGAAACTGATTCACGTATAGATAGTTGAGAATTTTTTTAAACTGTATACATAAGATATTATATAGCTATGAAATAACTGGAAATATGTTTGAAATGCAAGAAAAATGCATTAGAATTTAAAAAATGAATAGAACCTTAGAGAAAAAAAAAAATACTGACTGAAAAATATTTCAGACCACATTAGCTGCGGACGCAGAACGTCTACTTTTCCATGCTTAATGTTAAAAGAACCCAATTTTGGGAGATTCTAAAAAAAAGGAATGGCTCAAAAATATCCTTATTCTTGCTGTTCTTCCCAGTACCCTCAATTTTTTTTTCTTTTTTCTTTTAAGATATAGGCTTTTATATCGCCGCAGAAATGGAAACTGTGATCGTGTCCGCGAGACGTTGATGTCAAGAAATAATATTTCGCAAGAAAATATCTACAACTGGTAGTATCGATTGATATTGGTGTCTAATATTTATAGATTAGTTCATTTGCAGCTTAGATTTGACCTTTTTTTCTCAAAAACTAATCGCTCTACGGTACCAGGGACCAAATAATTGGGTTCTGTGTTGAAACGAAACGCTTTGGATATCAATACTCGAAGTGCGACTACTTTTGTCGATTTATCTGCTCCCAAAAGTATCGGACTATGTCTTAGTTACGATAAAGATTCGTTCTTTCTTATAAAAGAAAAATTCCTTTTATAGACTCGCTATAGAGATAAGAGAAAAGTCAATAATTACATGTGACGATTACTAATATAAATGATGACTGTAGGTATACATATTTCCTTAGGATTATCAGCGATCAAAAATCCTACTAGACAATGATGGAAAAAAAAATAAAAATGCTTTGTTTTTTACTTAACAAAAGCACAATATATTCTCTTTCGTATTTTCATCTTTGAACGGGGTAATACGAACGTTGCACGTTTAATATAATTATAAATTGAGTGACTTCCGGGTTTTTATAAGATTTTCAACGCATCGTGCGATGACTAAATCTCACGCATTAACTTTCTTTACAATATAAGAAATATATAAGCCTGTGGTAACCGTGAAGAACTTTCAAACTGATAAAAAATGTTGGGACTATTGGTGGCAATTTTTAGCTCCGCGACTCTTGGTAAGATAAATTCAAAATCGATGATTCATACCAGATTACGATATAAAATAAAATAACATAATTCGTTAAAAAGTAGCGGGTGTATAATGTTAACCGATCATGACCTTCGTATATTTACTTATCATATCATCAAAACTTAAAAAAAAGTTCGAAGTCGCGCAATTTGTACAATTCTTGAGGCAGATGCAAGTCTCGCGGCAACTGTATCAATATTTGATGTATAATATCACTGATAACACGATATAATCGTCAATTCGTGACATCATTTGTCCTCGTTCAAGCTTACAACGTTAAAGAGTCACCGGAAGGATCGTCGTCGTTCGTCTGCGTTGATGGGTCAGAAATACTTCTATCACGTGTTTGCGATGGAATACCCGATTGCCAAGATGTTTCTGACGAAACTCAAAAACTCTGTCGTCACATCGTGTAAGACAATTCTCCTTATAAGTATAACGAGAAAAAAAAAATTGAAAATAAAGAACGATGATATCATGCAGTTCTGATAATTGAAACGTTCTTTCGATCCAAATTTACCCAGGGAATAAGTCTGAGTATTTTTTAATCGATTCATAGATGTCCAATTTCCATGTTTCGTTGTGCATACGGAGCCTGTATTCCTCGAAAGTCACGTTGTGACGGTGTTCAAAATTGTGCAGACGTTAGCGACGAAAGCCGTTGCGACGTCGCGGAAATTTGCACCGATCGAGAATTCCAATGCGTTAAATCCTCGGGATGTATTCCACTGAGAGATCTCTGCAATGGATATGTCGATTGCGATGACGGCAGTGACGAAGACGCTACAACTTGCCAGGGCCACGCTTGTCCTCCGCACACATATCATTGTTCTTACGGCGGATGTGTTCACCAGGAAGTTATCTGCGATGGTGCTAAAGACTGCATCGATGGAACCGACGAAGACCCGGTTACTTGCGGCGCGATGCATTGCCGAGGTTCCGAATGCGAAAAATACAAATGCAGGTAAGAATTGTGGTGCTAATTATCGCACTGCATGTAATCCAAGTGCCAATAAATCAGATTTCATATTTTCTCTTCCTGAAAATCCTGCGGCATAGTTCCGAAGAATTTTCTTGCGAAAGTGGAGGCCAGTGCATTCCGAATAAAAAAGTTTGCGACGGTATGCACCAGTGCAGAGATGGTTCTGACGAGAGTTCGATACTCTGCCGTAACTCCTCGTGAGTATAATAAATAAGCTTCAATTTGTTCGCTTATTCAGACAGTCCTAATTGTCCCATGATTTTTTTTTTGCTCTTTGTTGTTGAATTGCTGCAGCTGTCCTTCAGGATCATTCCGTTGTTCATACGGCGGTTGCATATCAGAAACTAAGAAATGTAACTTTGAGCAAAACTGTCACGATTGGAGCGACGAAGACGAGTCAATATGCGGTGTTAGTTTGCCAGAAGGAGCTTGTCGTTTGCCAACCGCAAAACCTGATACACACTACAGTGTCTTAGGATGTCCTGACTGTCGTCCTGGCGAAGTTGTCGCCGAATTAACGAAGCTAGAATACTCATGTGACGTTAAAGGATCTTTAGAAGGATCCAGTACCATATACTGCGAAGATAACAAATGGAAACCGTCGGTTCCAACATGTCCCACAAGTTTGTAAAGCAGTATAGCGAATATGCTCAATGAAATAGTCGATCATTTTGGATAATCCACGAAGCTTATAGTTTAATAAATTCCTAGATATCAGTCGAATAACTTGTCCACCGTTAATCGCAAACGGTGCGATAAAACGTTGTGAAGTAAAATGGGGCCCTCACGAAGGGTGGATATCTTGCGATAACGCGGTTCCAGTTGGGACTCATGTTTCTTTAGAATGTCCAACATATTACGAGCCCGAATTTGGAGCATCGATTACAACATGTTTGCACGACGGTACATGGAGCCGAAGGCCACTTAGTTGTAAACCGGTATGTGGAAACCGGGATCTATCAGGTATCGACAGACATTACTCTCAAAAAAATCGTCTGATGAGTAATAAAGGAACTCATTTCGAAGTCTTTCGTTACTTGTAGGACTAACGCTGGTAGTAAACGGCTGGGAAGCGTCTCGAAATGATCCTCTTCCGTGGCACGCTGCATTGTTTTCTTTCGAGGATGGAAACTTGCGGTTTTTTTGCGGAGGAACACTGCTTGGAGAACAATTAGTCCTCACTGCCGGTCATTGCGTATGGAAAAGCGATGTTGATCTGTTGAGAATTGTACTCGGTGGTTATTCGAGTGACTTTAACAGCCAAGACAAAGACGCGCAGGTTTTTGGAGTGAAAAATATCCAATTGCAATATTCTTATCAAGATCACGAAGGCAACTATGGATCGGATCTGGCTATTCTTGTCCTCGATAAACCAGCGATAATTAATTCTATGGTCAGACCAGCCTGCATAGATTGGAAAAACGCTAATGACGTTCTGCACAGAAACGGAGACATCGGACTAGTTAGTGGTATGAGTAATTAATTAACAGATACGTATAAGCCAGGTAATACATCGTGCGGAGTAAAAAGATAAAAACAGTTTTTCTTAGGTATGGGTATAACGGAAAATGACACGTTCAGTTCAACCCTGAGAGTAACGTCCGTGCAGATAGTGTCGAATGATAAATGTCGAGAGAAACAGAAAAGGGATTTTCGAAAGTATATAACTTATACCTCGTTTTGTGGAGGCTGGGGAAACGGCACTGGGGTTTGTAACGGAGACAGTGGTGGTGGTTTGGTTTTACTAAGACCTAATTCTACGGTTTGGGAGGTACATGGTGTTGTTTCAATCAGCCCAAGGCGTTTGGGAACGAGCTTTTGCGACACGAATTTTTACACTATATTTACAAAGGTCAGGATTTCGTAAAATTCATTCATAATTATCCACACAAGCGCTTTTGAAGACGTTATGCACAACAAGTACTTCATCTGATTATGATAAATTGTAAAACTTATTCTTATATCGTTCCTTTTTCATTTTACATTTTTGTTTCGCTACAGGTTTCGGCGTATGCTGCATGGATTAAAGAATTCATGGAGAATATACCTATGGTTGGTCCACCGAATTCATCAGCTCTACCAAATCATGATAATATTGGATGATTTGGATTTAAATTGCAAGAGCACTTGGCCTGTGGTAAAAATAAGGCAATGAAATATGACTATTATTGAATTATTATACTATTATTGACTGAATTATTGAGAATTATGAATTGTAAATAAATTTAGTATATATTCATGATGAATGATCAAATTTGTCGTTCTTATTATTCTCATGTGTGCATGGTAATAGGTATTTGAATAATGCGTTCAAGGGGGATAGTGGAGTCGATTCTAACAACTATGCTATGAATAAGTGGAAAAATATTGATCTCTTGTCATACGGCTGTATATAAAAAACAAAAAAAGATTTAAGTTCCTCATTTATACGTATGCAGCTACCATAAGAACAATAGTAATATCCGAATGAACATAATTTTATAATATTCTGGATAGCAAAGAAATGATAGGAAATCGAATTTAAGTATAGTAAATATATCTATTCGATCTTTATTTCTTCGAAAAAGGGATTCACCCTTTATAATTGTATAAAATTTGTATACAATTATATCTGAAGAATATATTATTGATAAAAAGTTTCATTGCCAAACTATAATTGGAAATAATAATTATAATTACAAATAAATTCTCTTTTCTTTGCCTATGATATAAGAAACTGTAAATAAAAGTTTCATTATTGTTCACATTTCGTTTCTACTTTTTTTACGAGTCTTATAAATAGGCTGACCTAGTAGATATTTCGCGATGTATAAGAAATGATGATGTGACGTCGTCCTGACATAGTTATCACAAGTTTAACATTATAAACTGTGAATAATAATAATAATAATAATAATATTCATAATAATAATAATAAAGAAAAAAGGAACGACATAGATTGACCCTATTGTGCAGCACCAGATAATCTAATTACAATCATTTACTGGTTTCTTTTCTTTAGTTTGCTTTCTTGCAAAAATGAAATTAAATAAGCATCGCGTATTATTGGAAGCTGTAAGAAATTGTTAATCAAGTTATTTGTAAAATCAAGCAATATTATATTGCTTGCATCGAGTAGATATAGCATAAGAAATGCTGTTGTAAGTTTTCATGTGATGACACATAAAATCGTATAATATTTTCGTACCATTAGTGCATATTTATATTGCAACTAAACTATATATAGTACGATAGTACTCTGGGAGAATGGTTTCTATTGTTTATTATTCAATAAACAGTAAAACACTATTAGATTAAAGGTACAACACAGATCTATCCGACCAATCAATTTTTCACACCTGACAGTATACGCGCTTGCTCCCGGCATTTAAGATATTTAAAATCTACATTCAGGATATATTGAAAAAAAAAAAAAACAGTAAAGAGCGTGTATATTCGTTCTTAAATCTTCATGAATGTTAGATGAGAAAACCGTCCAATCATAAGTCTGATTCTTCATCTGCTAAATGAATAGCATCAAAGTATATATTATAAAAAGTTTACATTCAAACTTTTCATATCGAATTATTAATTGGATATGATTGAGTTATAAACGAAATAATCAGAATTTGATCATTTTGTGATGTTTGAAGAAACATGAACGGCATAGAATATATACCGGCAGTATTCGTAGATGCGGGTCACTTGTTGTATGAATCTGTGTTCAATTCATTGTGAATTCATTGTCAAGCATCAAGTGACCAGCATCCATGAATACTATCTGTAAAAAATAAAATATACCTACATATTTTTTTTACGAATATAATTATTGACAAGATAAAAAAAAAAAATCCCCAAAGAATTTTAAATCAATATCCATACGCATTAGCGATGTATGTTAAATTGTTCATTTATTTTTCTTTTCTTCTTCTTCTTCTTCTTCTTCTACGTCAATGAACTTTTTAATCGCTTGTATATTATAAGAATAGAAACGGCGATGATAGTATAAAGGATAAAAAATATGTAGTATCCAATGTCTGTTTATGTTTATGCATGTATTAGTGGTCCTTAAAAGAATGATCTTAAAATTTCTTAAGGTCCATTTCTAAATCGGTTTCTAAAAGATAGCTGAAATATTAAGGAAATTTGTTTTTCTGTATTTGGAACCGATTGAGAGGTGGACGTTGAAAATAGAAAAAAAAAAACTTTGAAGGACCACTCTAGAATGTGTGTATGTATGTATGTATGTTGGGCAGTGGGCTAAACCGTATGAATTTCATTTATACTATATTAATGTATATTTAAGGATCTATTTTTTTTTGTTTTTTTTTTTTTGTTTGTTACAATAATATATTCATAATAATATTAATATTAATAATAACTATGCAATCTTATACGGTATTATTTAATGATATCTTCATGTACATCATTCACATAGTTCACAGCTGACTGACTTTATGTAATAGTTCATAATTATGTAGTCCGGTTGTTTGTTTGTTTTTTTTTTTTTTTTTTTTTTTCTTTTATATATATTAACGGATTAAATTTAATTTAGCTTCAGGTTTCCTAATTCTAACTCTCAGTGTCAGTATTACCCGCCTCACCGCCCACAGCATTGCCACAAACAGGTTTTAAGGCCGCAGTCCACATTTACACTACACTCTTTGTGGCCAATACAAACTTTGATATAATATTCAATATTAGAATAAAACACGCCGACAAAAACTAGGAAATTCCAACAAATGGAAGCATACCAATAATAAACTACGCGTCAATTAACATTGAAACTTACTTTTACCGTATCTACAAGTATACTACCTCGTGGCTCCCTATTATAAATAACATTAAAAATACTTATTTTTTTCATTCATAATTATAACTATACAGTTTTATTTTATTTTCAATTAGTTACATTAAATCCCTTTTAAAATAATGAAATGTATTCGATACGCCGTTTTTGTTTGTTTGTTTAACTTTGTGCAAAATTCAAGAAGTAAGTTTCTTAAAAATGAACAGTTATGTAAAAAAAATGTTCCTTCTCTCTCTCTCTCGTTGCTGTATAGATTAATTATACTTTTCAATGGCTATACTTGCTTCTTATATTAGTTAAGGACTATGCCAATTTAATTATTGATAAAATATTTAAGCAGTTTGCTTTATTTCATCAATAATTATAATACGGATGATAGTGAGAAGATTCTAGAAAATTTTTAATACGTAACGCTGATTGTATAGGCACTATAGGCAACGTTTAAAAAAAATAGCAATGAACAGTACTATTTTTAAAGACGTCGACAATCCGCTTACTAAATTATTATTAATATTGGTGAAATACTTTTAGCAATCTTTAATTACAAGAAAAGTAAAAAAAATAGCATTTCACAAAGAAGGGGGTAGTAGAGGGACGGGAAGGGCATAATAAAAAAAAAGATGTAAAAAAGGCTTCTCTACTTAAGACTTAAAACTTTCAAATAGCTAATAAATTATATCTATAAAAAGAAAAACATGCCCCTAAATATGAAGACAAATTCCCAGGGTACATAGAGTAGAAAATAACTTGATGAATAATTAAAGTCGTGAAAAAAAGGTAATAACAGATTAAGACTAACATCGATATTGATATATGTTGTTACCAAATAATCAGAAGTTCAAAAATATTTGAAAAATTAAAAATAGGAAGCCAACTAGCTGCAGGGACTTTGTAAGACGTAGTTACTTAATTTATAGTTATCATACTTTGCTTAGGTATACTAAAAGGTAATTCCATCACAAGTCATTGTTACACTCACACTCGCGCAGTCAAGCATTTGGCGGGTAAAAATTAAGGGTTTGATCGAACCTAGCTAATAGGAAACCGAGCCACTACGAAGTCATCATGTCACTGACTGAATTTGCTGACATATTGGGTCCCTTTAGGGAGTCATTTATATCTCTCCTGAACATTGATAGATTCTGGGTAAACCTGAGGATAAAAGACACACAAGCATTAACTCAATTTAAAGATTTGGAAATGAGATAGAAATTTTATACAAATTTCTATTTCTTAGGATAACTTATGATGTCTTAATCATAAAGAACAGTTTTCTAAATACTGTTGAAGAATTTCACCGACTGAGACATCAAGAATCGTGAAAATCTGCTCAAAATTTGATTGAATATTAGAAATCGAATGATTTACCTATCCCTGTTTTTGGTGAGTAGATTCCGCTCGATACCATCCATCAGGTTTTCAAACCACTGTGCCATGGCACCCTGTTTGTCGACCGGTTGACTCCTGATGATATTTTCTCGAAGTTGGTTGAAATACTGAAAATTAAGAGATTTATTTAATCTATCAATGAATATTGTAAGACTAGATGTTCACTTGTATTTTTATTTTATATGGTATATCTGACCTCCTCGTTTAAAAGTATTAATCCCAATAGAGGCCTGGACATGCTCCATTGGTTTCTACAATCTTCAAACATTATTACATTTAATACTGTGCTTAGTATTTGCTGCAGAATTCCAGGATGCTGTTCTAGAACTTGTAAAAAAAGTTCTCCGCCACCTGGTACAGAGGCATTCTTCTTACCAGGATAAACACCTGCTATAATCAAAGGGGAGATTGAATATTAGCTATGGAGATGATCATGAGATGATTATATTTATAACATGTATATGTTATAAATATGTAAATAATTCATGATTTAATAATATTTTTGTCAAATTCGCTCCTTTCCTTACCTTTTTGATACAGCTGTTTGAACAAGTATGTCACAATATGATCTAGCGTTGCACAGCAACCAGTGCAAACCATAGTGTCTGTAAAAGAATCAAAGCTCTTATATCAGACATGTGATAATTGATAAATGACTAAGTAAACAAACAAATATACAGAAACAAAAAACCAAGATTACAAGTCACAAAGCATATAGGCACCTACCTTAGCGTTAAATCTATCAAACAAATATCAAACTAGAAATTATTCCCAACGTTTAATACTCAAAGACAAATTTATACTGTTATGTTTAGTGCTTGGTGCTGCAAATGGTGATTTTAAAAGATCAATTTATGTGCTTTTTCTGTTTTGAAGACGATTATTTAACGATTTTATAATTACAATAAAATTGTTAAGTAAAGTTGATATGCTTTGTAAACTTAGACTTAGGAAATCTCTATATCATGCTATTTCCATTAGTAGATTAGTAATCTGGTAACTAAGTTAATTAGGTAAAACAAAATTAATTAAACATGAAGATTAGTTTAAAAAAATGTCAGCTGTGCGGCTGACTACATGTGCTAGACCCAGTATTATTATTATTTATTGCAATTCATAAATAATTTAATTTTTTGTGTACTCATTCCACAATTTACTGTAATTAATGGTCAAAAAGTAATGCATAAAAATAAAGAATGTAGCATTCGTAAGCGTTAGATTTTGATTGCTTTTTTAAAGCAGCAGTGTCTTCTAAATTTCATATATTTAGGTATAGTATAAAAAAAAAAGGGTCTAGAATCTACACACTCCAATCCTCTGCTCTCAGTGCCAACAGTAAGAATGATTATTGTATTTCTTTATCATTGTGTAAATAAAACCTCGATATTTCATATCTACATGTAATCAATGTGTTTTTTTTTTTCCAATCTTTATAGACTTTCCCGTAAAAACTATGATACCCAAAGGCAGGTCGACATTCCAAGCGACGATGCAAAAAAAGCACATCAGGCATACATTTTAAACAAAGGATTTTTCCCTGCGCTTAATGTATAATTCATATTTACTCGTTTATCAAAGCTCAGATTGAAAACTCTGAATATAACTTTTTGTAATAATGTAAAATCCTATAATCAACTAATTAAAGTACAACGGCGTAATCCTGTAGCGAGTGACTTTTTAATCTAATGTGCAAAATTTGGCAACTAAAAGAACGTGTTTACGTTATTATCTCTCTTATTTTTCTTCTCTTTACTTTCTTTTGAGCTGCTAATATATTTAAATACAGTTACTGAAGAAAATTAGGACTGTAATATTTGGTCTGTAAGAAAAACGATTATTAACAGCGCTATAAGGGCACGGTATAAGAGGATTCAGAGCGGGTAGCGATGAGTTATGTTATGATCAGCCGCACAGACCTGTGTAGGAGTCTTTTAGCGCACCTAGTGCCGTAAGGCCTTCGCTGATCGATGATAAGATGTATAAAAACACCCTGGGCTCTAAAGTTGACAAAAAAGCCATATGATCCTGCGCTAGGCATTCAAGAAGCACGTAATATGTAGCTGATAATTTAGGGTAGTCCTGCAATGAGAAAATATTAAAGAAAAAGAATCGTTCGATTTTTGGGGTGAAAAATTCATCGTTTAAATTACAATTTCTGTCCCTTTTATTCTGAAGAATTAAAAGGTTCGTGTTTTTCGTGGGTAATAGGTAATTAAGATTGAATCACGATTAACGCGGCTGAAATAAAATTATTATTATAAGAAATATCAAAGTAATGAAATAAAAATGATATACTCACCAGCAAATCGCTTTGCGGTATACTAAGAAGTAGCTTGACAAAAGTGTTAAGAGCATTGTCGAGTGCTTCGTCTCCGTACAATCTAAACACTCCAAAGTTAACGTAACTTCCACACAAAGCTGCTTTCAACATGCTGAAGCAAATACTTATTCCTTTGAGCTTTAGGGGATAAATCTGATCTTTAGGTACTTCGACGTTTAGTATGTGATTACCGTAGCTGCATATCACTTTACTTGCTTCACGAAAAAGTAAAATACCGTTCGGAGATGATACGTCAAACTGTAGACGTTGGCTCCTGTTTTGTACTAATTCAGCGAATAGCTTCAAGACTGGCGTCGTTACTTGTGGTTCGTGATGCCACAGTTCAACGGCATGTAATAAAATTGGTGTATAATTTGGATAGCTAAATTTGCGTCAAGAAATTATGTTGAAATATTGTTTCCTCAATTTTTCTTCTGGTTTTAAAAGATAATGATATACACAAAGGAGAAGAGAAACATATTCTCCAATTAATTCGCATATAATAAAGGATACATCCAATCAAACAGCATCATGTACGAAGGTTTAGTATTGAAGGCGTAAGCAAGACCTCGAAGATCCCTGGCAAGACCGATTAACGCTTTTTTGGCTTCTTCGGCAGCAAAAAGCGGTGTATCAGCTGCCCCCATGAGTTGTCCAAGGCTCTCAAGTGCAGCTATAAACAATTTATGATAAAAATATTATGAATATTGCAAATTATTGAAATATGAATATTCCCTTTGATTATTATACCTGTAAGTGGTAGCATAAAAGTGTGAAACCTTTCTTCGTCTTCTCCTAAATCAACCATTAACAATCTACCAAGTGACGTGTAGAACATTGATCTGCATCGCATTTCAGTAACAGCGACGCTGTTTCCCAAAAATGGAAAATGCTCGCTCTGAAATAATAATAAAACCTGTTGTAGGTAACTGTTGCAGAAATAATTGACTAATTCAATCCGAAAAGTCTTTTCCATACCGTGTGATTGTTTAACATGAACTGAACTTCTTCCAGTTTGACCAGCTTTCTCACACAACTATATCCCACGGATAGATCATTTAGAAGTTGCAGCGTTTTAGAAATAATTTGTTCGCTCCGCCCCCAGTACTTTAAATTTGTTATTCTGTAATAAAAGTGATTACATTTCATACGTTTTCAATAGTTTGTGAAATGGAGTTTAAAGTAATAAAAATAATAGCGTATGGAATATTGCTCACATTTTTCTAATGAATACACTAAGAACCATAGCCTCGTCGCTAAGGCCTAACACATCAGACAGTCTTCTATATACTTTGGAATTTTTCTGTACTTGGTCTCCTACATAGATTTTTCTAAACTGTTCGAAGAAACTGAGCATGGCTAGTTCAAGTTTCTCACAACCGCCTTGTGCGAGTCTTGAATCAGTCAAGTTCATGAGTTGGAGTACTCGGCATACGAGTTCTCCATCCATTGCGTCGTGTTCTTCATTACTATGGAATGAGACCCGCCCTCCGATAGCACTACCTATACCATTTTTATGATTTTATGTACTAGCATGTTCATAAGTAAATAAAATGGCTAAAATACATAAAGATAAAATATAAAAACAGAAATATTCCTTATTTTATGAAAAGAATTCATGTATTTAACAATTTTACCAATCATATTCAACAATTGGATCCCTTGCGATACTCGTAACAGATATTCAACCCATGACATATCAAATAGACAAAGAAAAAATGAAATTCAATTTAAATCTTACCGATAATGTAGACCAGCCACGTGAGCTGACCCTCTTGTATCGTGATATCGATTTGCTGAGTAGGAGAGGCGGTTTGAGCCATAAGTTCCTGATACGTTCTTGCCGCTTGATCGAACAGCTGGACTAATAACGTACATGTTTTTTGATATTCGCATCTACCGATGACTGATAACTGCTCTAGTTGTTGTTGAACCATTCCCAAATCGTCAAGCGGATCTTCTAGTCCTTCCCTCACAACTACAGCAACAGATTCTAGTCTGGATGTGATGTAAGCGTTTGAAACCTCCGGGGTATAAGTCTCTAGCAAATGCGGTTCCGTTGCTTTAACGTAAGGTACAGAGGCAACCATTCTTTGCCAAAGACTGAGTAAATAGTGAACACTGTTAGGTGCGAATTGCCACATCTGTAGACTTTGTACAGTAAATTTAGCGATGAGTTGTATAGCTTCTGGGTAGTTTTCTACCATCACCAATTCCCCAAGTTGATAATTGCTTTTTAAACGGGCTAAAAGTCTACAGAATTCATGATAATTTCCCGGATCGCTTAATCCCTGAGGATTTTGCAGTATGTGTTTAACTCCGTTGACTAAATGCGTTAGGAATTTAGCCCTCTCTGTATTTGAGAAGAGACTTCTTCTCACCGAGGCTATTTGTACCAAGCAAGAAAGGGCTAGGGAGGATAATGTGTTAGGTAGACTGTGGTAGAGGTCGAAGAATAGCTTCAGTGTTGTAAAATCTAAAAACGCAGGCCGCCAACTGGTGGGAATCTGGACGGTGCACAAATCGTCCGAACTCTCGTCCGTCGATGTTCCAATGAAGTCAAAGGTCAAACAGTTTTGAGCCAGCCTCAAAAGTTGGGTCATTAAACCATGCTGTGGTAAAAAAAGGTATGAAAATATGATTATGAGATAGAAGAGGGTCCGTATCTTTCGGCGACCGATAATGGTTCCGTGTACCTGTGCCTCGTCGTTGAAATTTAGACTCTTGCAGTTTTCTCGAGCAGTGCTAAGCAAGGAACACGAAAGCCTAAAAATCTCAAAAAGTTGAGAGTCCCTGAAGCTGCTCGCTATCTTTCGGTGTTTTGTGAAAGATCGATTTGCATCGGCTTCTGATATCTGATTCATTTCACATGTTAATTGCGAAAGGAGCTGGACCCCTATCATACAATGCTCTACCGACCCCTAAAAGTTGAATAAAGTGTTGAGTTAGATCGACGGAGCGTTCGATATGGTCTAAACTGAAAATGAGAAGTGTAACAAACCTGTAAAAATTTTGTAATGTCGCTAACAACGTTCCTAAACACGTATTCATCTTTATCAGAGTCAAACCATCCAAGCTTTGATATCCTGGCAAAGAGAGTGACCAAAGCTTGTATCACAAAGTTTGGCAGCTTGGGCTGCGTAGCCAAGTAATTGAGAACATAATTTCCTAGAATAAGAGGCATTGGGTTGAATTCATAGTGAGAATAATGGGAGAAAATTTCACCCTCTTTCTCGGGTAAAATCGATTTCGCAATCATACTTACGGATATCGAGTCTCTGCTGTAAGCTGAGACCCTGAGCTGGTCTTGAAACCAATTTAGTTAGAGTTGTAGCGGCCAATAATTGAGCATAAGCAGAATCTCCGCGATCCAATAATAGCTGACATTTGGTTAACGTATCAGGAGCGTTTTGGAAACCAACTAAAGCCTTTTCAGCCTCTGCCCGATGCCCGGAATCTTGGGATTCGTACAACTGTTTGCACAGCAACTCCAGCTGCCGTACTTCCTGTACGTGATTCATTCTTAAGATCTTACGCAAGGCTTAAATTTTGTTAGTTTGTTTTCGTCTTTTGTTTTTTATTTTTTTCTATTTTCATAAAATGATCATATTTCACTCGCCGATGTCATTTAAACAGCGTTTATTAACCATTTCTTTCTCATTTTATTTTACATTATTCTTTATTTTCATGACACACTGTCTTCATTGTTACTTTACAGTATTTATTATTTTATCACTAGTTTTATATATTAAATCAGCTTTATTATATTTGTACTAATATTTTCTTAATATAGAAGAAAAATTACGTATCTTTTATAATGTCTGAACAATCAATTGTCTAGTTTGTTTATAACTCTTTCAGCTTTTCCTCATATTTTAATCACTTTTAATCAAAACTATCGTAAGACTCTCTCTCTCATTTATAGTTTTTATAGACTTTATGAAATAAATGCATATGGACTGCGCAAGGTCATAAGCCAATTCCCATGCCGAGAGTCTGAAAATCTCTTTTATTGTAAATACATAGACATGCGTTATCAATTCACTAAACTAATATTGATATTAGGAAATAAAACAAAGTCATAAAACGATTATCAATTAAATATGCAACAAAGTAAAATGGGACATTATTATCATGAAAACAAAGGCTGTAAGTCAAAAAAAAGAAAAGAAAAGAAAAACAAATATCTTAATAACTAAAAAGGCGGAATCTAAGCATACGAATTTTAAATAAACCTAAAACTAAGTCTAAAAGTTTGTAGAAACAAAAATGATGAAAAAAAAAATTAGCTGGATATAAATAGGAGAAATTTTTATTGAAAAATCGAGAATTAACAAAAGATTGAATCGACAAATATAGCGGGTAATATTACCGCTCAAATATCGCGTAAATAAATCTGTGAAAATAATAACGTACTCGATACTCGACGTTGACGAGACAAAGGTTGGTTAGTTTTTTTTTTTTTTTTTCCGACTTTTAATTGCAATATATTTCTAGGTTATGAATGTATTCGAATAAAGTGTAAATTCCTATTCAGATAAATATAAATAGCAATTTTATTGCCGAGGTAAACAAACGAGGGAGTTATAATTTGTGTGGGGTAAAGACTTGGTGAGTGAAAATCATTGGATAGGCGATGATTGTCGTGAGTTAGTGCAGTTATCCAGCGAGGTGGATATACAGACGGAATCGATTAAACTCATTTAATATTGTTATAAAATGTTTTTTTATTCATTTAATGACACTTTGATATCACACGATACGTTGTCAACTCGATATTTAAGGCTTTACTCTACAATGTTTTGATTGACACTGGGTTGGGGCTCGTCTTGCGTCCGGCTAAACCAGTCGACAGAGTTTCATCAATTACGCACAATTTATGATAAAAAAAAACGACTCGATCATTACCGGCGTTTAATTCGATTTAATATACGAATGATAACTCAACTTGCGATACATACTTTTCGTATTTTAGGTTTTTATATTTTTAAAGCAGCGCTGCGGTTTATATATTTTGATTGAGAACTCACCTGTTCATCCGCCATTTTTGCAGCTTCGCATTTCAACACTGAAGGCTCGATCACATGCGACGATAACATGCGAGGGCTGCGAGCGTCCCATAAGCTTCGTGTTACAAAATTTTATATAGAACATACACGCAGCGCCATCTGTCGCTGATAATAAAGTTTAAGATGAGTCGATTCTCCCTAGGATCGAGATAAAACTAACTACGAATGCTCGGCAAAGATTGGTCCATAATTCTGTCCAATTTCACCCACGGAATGGTCAAAAATTCGAAATTTCTTCTCTTGTTGTTTTCAAATAGGGAGGAGAAACTAAAAGAATTGATAATTATCATCTAACTTTGATATAATTTTCGAACTTTTTTTAATCATTCTATTCCAACGGTATTGACAAATTTTTGAGCTCGTATATAAAAAGACAACGAATCCGTAATCGCAACAAAAATTAAACGGCACTGTTGCGCGACTTGAATTTTGCGCACTTGCATATTTTTACTGCATAAAATCAATATTTTCTTACACCCTCATCGAGAAATATGAAGTTGATAGAATTGATGATCCGAATGAAAATTTAGCGGATGAGATATCCGCATGCTAGTAATTTATTCGAGACACTAATTATAGCAATTGTCTTTATCATCAGAGAATAAAAATAATGGATAACACATTACTATGGGTTAGCTATAACTCCGTCGATTCTAGATTTATTTAAAGTAACATTATTACTTACAGATGTACAGGTCATTCCAGTAAAATGCTACGTATATTAGGAATCTTTTACTCTTTATAGCACAAATAAAAACGATTTAATATGCGCATGAATAGTTACTGAATTATTATACTACATGTATGTTAATGAAAAATGAATAAACCCGCTGTACGAATAGATAAGGATCTGAATCTGCGTTTTAAAAAACAGTTATTATGAATTTTTCTCTTTATCTTCCGTTATTTTAATAAATTTCTATGACCTTGACGATTTAATGGATTTAGTAACGATAATTTATAACGGTTGATGTCTCGAATGAATGTAAAGTCGGATTTGAGATTTGAAAAATCGGCGTTACTTTTACGCGGTGAAGAACGGTTTAGTCGATATTATTTTACGTTAATTTTAATGATTCATTATCGTGTTTTTCAGGCTTGAAAAAATGTATAAAAAAGAGACGAAGATATTATTTTACGCACGTAGTTTTTATCTATAGATTACAGAACACAATACGAGACAAAGCACAACGAAGGTGTAAATTTTCATTTAGATGTTTTAGGAATACGGGTATTATCTCTCTCTCGATATCGTAACAATAAGCGAAAATGCTTTATCATTCGAAATTTGAATACAACGAATTTCTATAAAGCCATAATAGCTATAGCTCTACTGATCTGACTCTAAATCAAATCAGTGATTATGTTTACTTTGGTTCTACCAGAAGACCTTGGTCGCGTAAAATGCATAATTTAAGCTCCAAGAGTCCCCGATAGACATTAGCTAAAGAGTTCCGTCTTACATTATTAGTTAGAATTAATAAATAATAGATTCGAGTAACATTATTAATTGTTTGTTTGTCTTTTACTTCTTATTATGCTTATTATTCTTACTATTCTTCAAAGCATTGCATAAATTCTCACAGTATATTACCTCGGTAATTTTATTTAAATTTTTCTTTTTCTTTTCCTTTTTTTTACTATTATTTGTACAATATATTTATTTTAGTCTATAATATGCTTTGTTTGGCATTTTCGTAAAGCATGAGACATATTTTTTATTTATTTATTTTTTTATTCATTCTTTTCCTTTGTTTTCTTTTCATTTTTATATAGATTTAGGGTACTAAATTAGTAAACAAATTCATTGAAAATTAGAAATTGAATATTTGAACATAGTTACATATTATATATACCTATATATAGATACCTTGAAGAATCTACATTATTTATCTGGACTTTATCCTGTACGCTCAGACTTTTCGAAGTAACAAACAACTATCTCAAGTGTCCCGTAATTTTTTTATTTTAATTTTTTTTGTTTTTGTTTTTTCCTATAATAATAATAATAATCTAATACAATCATTTATAATATACAGTTAGATTGTTTACTCCTGATAGGAAGAAACTAGAATAAAAGAAAAATTTTGTTGTTTTTTTTTTTATATCTTTCTCCCCTCGTCGGCGAAAGAACTTGCCTCAACACTCGTCCACAAATCTTCTAATGAACTGCAATTGTATTGAAACCGCGCGAGAAAGGAACGTTAAAATAAAGAAAAGGAAAAAAAAAACAGAGAAAAAAAAAAAGAAATAACTATAAATAAACTTCACGTCGCTTTATGGTATAGTTACATTTATAATAATTTTGCAGAATTATTTTTGCGATCCCCTGTGTATGTTAATCAATTTACTGACCTGTATGTATGCATAATTACTTAGAATTGTGAATCGTATCTGAAGAAAAAAAAAAAAAAAAAATTTTGTATCTTTCTACTTTCGAATGATCATCTTCGTTTATTCTCAATCCCATTTTTAATACTAATTAACTGGATAAGGGAAAATTCTATTATATTTAAGTTTTAGGATATTTTTTTATTTATAATAACTGTAAATCTATTATGAAAAGAAAAGATTTTCCGTCATCATTGTTTATTGCAAATATGATCTAGAACCATTTACAAAAGGAATGTGTGTCAACCATCTTTGAATCATTTTATTTTTGTTTTTATTATTATTATCATTTCTTTACAATGAAAAAGAAAAAAAGATTTTGAAAAAAAAAAAATAAAAAAACAAAATAATTTTTTTTACTTCGCTCACCGCATAAAATTGATTTTTATTAATCAACAGTTTGTGTGTGCGTGTGTGTGTGTGTTGTCTGTGTGTGTATGTTTATGTGGTAAGATTTCGACATGATAACAAAAATAGTTTAATAATTTTATACTATAAAGAAAAATCATTATTCATTATTTTTGTAATTATTATTATTATCATTATTGTTATTATTAGTATTATTATTATTATTAATATTATTATTATTATGTACACTTGGATCGTTGTAACTATTACATAATTGCCTTTGATACACAAATTAATTAATACTAAGTTACAAACTGACACCAGTTTTGATAGTTTTCATAGTTGTAAAGCATACCTATAGAGCTGTCGTGAATATAATGTCGATAAATTGCCATCGATCAAATCCGACAATGAATGAATGTATAATATACCTATATACCATGTATATTATCAAATGACGTAGAGTAAAATCACACAAAGATGGTTGGATCATTTTCCATAATGTAAGGGAAACCTTAAATTCTAACTGGCTTTGCTTATATTATGTGGCAATCGCAAAGTTTCATTCATTTATTTGTTTATTTATTTATTTGTTTAATTATTTATTTTACTTTTATCTTTAATTTTTTCGTCGTTTTTTTTTTTTTTTTAGAATCCAGTTAATTTCGAATGAGATCAATGGTGGTGTCAGTGTACCTACCTATTTTGCTAAATAAATAGCAATACAGATTAAGCTAATCGCAAAAGACATTAAAATATATATATATATACTGAACTACAATATAATAATAATTCTTTCACAAAATCAAATTCCATGCACACCGAATATATAAGTACATACTCTGATCAAACGATATTCTGCGATTTTCTTATCTATAAATTAATTACATAAAAAATCTTTAATTTATTATAATACATCTATGTTTTTTGTTTTTTTGTTTTTTTTGTTTTTTTTTTGTTTTGTTTTTTTTTCTTTTGCGTTTTTATTCCTTTTTTTTTCCTCTGTATTCTTTTTTCTTATTAGGTGTATCCAGCCTCCCTAAGAATCCCCCCCTCCCCCACCCCCCATCCCACTTTGTCGCGTATTTTTCAAGTCTTTTTTTTTTTTTCATCAATAGGAAAATGGTCATCTTCTATCGTGACATAGAGCTTAGAAGAATTCCAAGTGTTTTGCCGAACCAGACAATATTTCATCTACATCCATGGGATGTATAATATTTAAATTAGTTTTAGTTTCTTTTTTTTTCTTTTCTTAAGTACGCCCGCAAAAGACGTGTAAATTAATTCGTAGTATTTAGCGTAGTCGGTAAATGTTTGCTTTTTATTTACTTTTTTTCTTCTGCTTCTTCTGCTTCTTCTTCTTCTTCTTCTTTTAACGGTATAGGTAGAGAATTTCTTTGCTTTTCAAGGCAAATTATAAAACAAAAGTCATTTTTAGCTGAGTCTTTTAGAGAAGTCTTGTCTGTTTAGGCTCTGGTCACACTTAACACTGGTTCTTCGTTCTCTGCACGTACTATCGTGAACACATTGAATTCACTCACTAACCACGTGTCTGAAACCAAAATTTCAATCATCGTATTGAGTTTTATTACCTAATATCATATTGTTTCTATCTGCCCATTTGAGACGAGTTTTAAAAATATTAAACAACTCCGTCGTACCTTAAATAAAAACTAAAAATGAAATAGGTAATCAATTGATTCTTTATAACAAATGTATCAATTTCCAATTATTTAAAACAGTTTAAAATATAGCAAATAATCTTTTTACTCACAGTCATATCACAATAAAGGAATTTTCGTGTAGATGCGTCACTCAAATGCTGTAACAATAGATAAAAGAAGATCATAAAAGAGGTCTGGCAATAGCAAAAGCAAAGATATTTTGTGGGCAAACTTACGAGAGGGAGATCTGGTACTAGATTGGTTAGCCATTGATGTATTAATGGACGCATTACCACTGGCGGGTGTCCCTTCCGGAGGACTAAAGTTGAGGAAATCCCAAATGAGGATGGTATCGTCATGAGAAGACGATACTATCTGGAACTCGTCAAACTGAAGGCGGAAAACGCGTCCGGTGTGCTCCTGGCGCAATAAAAAAACATGTGCCTACTATAATCACTGCATCATTGTGCGTTTAAAACAGAATTAAGCGATTTCCAATGTGAATAATGAGTTAGGGAGTAATTCAAACAACATTTAACAGATAATGATAGAGAATTCCTAAAAGCTTTTTAGAGAATAAGCACAACTCCGTCAAACATTTAATTTCACAAGTTTTTATGAAATTTTGAAAAGTATCTTACCACCAATGTACGCAAGCAGAGGGTACTCGCCGGTGCTCTGGGGTCAAGAGCTGAGACGAGATCCCAGACCTTGATTTTTCTGTAAAAATAAAAAAGAATTACAATTATTATCTTCAGTAACAAAATCAGTTTCAAGATTTCGCGAGAAATGAAGCGAATGATAAATAGATAAAAAATTACCCGTCGTAGGCTCCGCTGACGATTCTTTTGCTGTCGAATCTGATGCATCTAACGAGTTCCTCGTGGCCTTCAAGAACCCGTAAACACGCACCACACTCAATGTCCCATAGTCTGATGGTGTTATCGCTGCTACCACTTACAACCAGGCGATCTCTATATTGCAAACACGCTATACCCCGTTTGTGTCCAATTAATGTTCGCACAAACTCACAGGTGGATGTGTTCCACACTTTAATAGTTCTATCACCACTGGCCGACACTATATATTTTTCGTCAAAATCTACAACATTTACAGCTGCTCTATGACCCACTAAGACACGACGTAACGTTATTTCAGTTTGAGAAGTCATATCCCATACGGCAATCGATCGATCCTGAAAAAAAAATAGTAAATTTGATTAAAAAAACGTTCGTTTTTGCATAAAATTAGCTCTTGGAATCTCATTTCCAGTTCCGTCAGTCAGTTTTATACAATTTTTCGCCAAAATCGTAGTCTTTATTCACCTTAGAACACGTGACCATCATTCCATTGTTAAACCGCAGATGTAGAACAGCTTCGCAATGGTGGATAAGCGTATTAAGCATTTCCCCAGTGTTGGCATCCCATACTCTAACAGTGCTGTCCGAAGATCCGGATATAATAGCTTTGTCGTCATATTGTAGGCATAGAACTGATCCTGTGTGTCCAGTGAGGACCTTGATGCACTGAAGTGTATTTCGGTCCCATATTTTTATCGTGTTATCCCTCAATCCCGATACTATTTTCTGATCGTCATACTGCAGGCAATATACACCCTTTGAATTTTCACTACGACAATTTATTCGCTGTAAATTGTGCCTTCCCATTCGCCAATTATTTTCTATACTGTCTATGTCCTTTATTATTTTCGGGAATAAAGTTCTATAGAATGCGTGGTTCGGGTGACTCTCCCCTGGTCTTGGCTTAAATAAATACTGTATCCTGAAAAAAGAGGAAAAACCGTTATCAGGATAAGAAATCTGTTTCTTTACATGATTTACAATCACACTCAATATCTATTATAAAAATTGCAAGCTACGCATATGAATTTATACAATAGGTTGAATTACCAATGAGGTAAATTAATTCCGACCTTAATTGACTATAAAATTGTGATTACAATAAATTTCAATGATATTTCAAGGATTATGAAACCTTCGAAGAATTCAGAGGTATTTGGGTTCTTTATATAAAACTTTCAAATTTCTATGATTGAATTTAGCAAAATGTTAGATAATTCTAGAATCAATGTTTTGATTAAAGATATAAATAATTGGAATGAAGTTCAAGAGAAATATGACGATTTTGTTTTATATCTGTTAATTTATTTTATACTCTAAATAAACAAACCATCCTCTCCTCTCTGCTAAACCTCGCCACAAAGAGTCGGTCCTAACTTTACGTTCGATTAGTTTCTTCCATAACATTCCTTCGCTTATTACTCTGTACCATTCCTTGCATACCATTTCTGCGGCGCATAACGAGTCCGCGTCCAGATAGGATAGAATGCTTTCGGCGACGTGGTCCAAACCTTTTTCTATAAAATAATAATAAAAAAAAAAAAAAATTGAATATAAAATAAATGCAGAGAGAAATGAAAGGAAGAAGATAAAAACAATCTTAGTCACTTGTATGAGATTCTAAGAATATCTTGAGTGAAAACGACTAAAAAAAACTGTATTTTACTAAATCTGACTCACTTGGTAGGAGGGATATAAAATCTCTCTGCAGCATTGGTTTTAGATAGGCGTTTATGTGTCCGTGTTGATAGTGGCACATCCTTGCCAATAATTGTTCGACAAAATGAACTTGTTCTGGTTCGCTCCATCTTTCAAATAATTTCATACAAGTTTCACGATCCTGACTATACTGAGGAGAAACCCCTGTCGGCGGTTCTTTCTTCCTTGCTGGATCGTAAAGTATCGTCATTGGAAACTAAAAGCACAAATGAAAATAGAAAAATTAATAATAATGACAATAGAATTATGTAGTTTCAAAAAAAATGTCAATGAAATTGTGGCCGAAAGTGACACGGGGTTTATGACGCCCCAGGTATACGTACACTCGTATATTACGTGAGAATCACAATCAGCGAATAATACGACGCAGTTTCAAGGTTTTAACGTCAAATTCATGCCGTTAAATAAGTTCGCGTATAATTCTGCTACCTAGAATAATAATCAGATCGAATCGACTAGGGCATAAGACTGCATAAGACGATGTGAAACTGAAACCCGTTGAAACAGGTCTGCAGCTGATGTGAGTATGTACTGACTAGACCTAGTGTAGTGGGGGTACGGGTACGACACGACGTATACAGTGTACAGTGTACAGTGTGTGTTCGTACTCCGGCTGCAGAGAGTAGCAGCTGAAATAAACGAACTGTCATGCCTAGGGGCGGGGCATAGTTAGAGTTTTCTGTATGCTGTTTTCGTCCCACGTGATAGCGCGCGATTTAAATTAATCTATTTAAGAGAAATATTTGAAACACTTGTATCTTTACTCCCTCGGTACAGATTCCGTATTTCTCTTATTATTTTCATTATTATATATATTTTTTTCCATATCATATACATACTACGATAAAAATAGAGCAAGAATTATGTATAAAAGAAAACAAACGAACTAACTGGTTGAATAAGTTATAGATATAATTATTTCTTTTCTTTTCTTCATTGTAAGAAATAATAATCGTTGAAAAAAACTCAAGTAAATTTAAATTATTATTATTATTATTGTTATTATTACTATCGAACGATTCGTGGTACCGTTTGACAAATGACGACACTTCAAATTGAAGCCGATACTGCGAGCAGTGAATAGTACCGTGGTAGCGCAGGCGATGACTCACAGAGAACGGAAGAACTTCTACAAGCTTAACAAATGCGATTAGTAGGTACGATATACCTAGTCAAGAACAGGGAAAGGCAAATCTGACATCGCGAGGCCTACTGACCGCTGTTCTTCTCGCGATCTTATAGTTCAGAATAATAATTACTATACTCCTAATAGTCAAGAATTGTGCGGAGGTTCAGATTATTCGAAACGATAACGCGATAGGAAGTAAAAAAATAACACCGAAGTACTAAAAATCGGGTGTTATTTAAATCGGAAAGTTCGAAGGCTTTGGGACAGTACTTAGAATTCAGATAAGAACCTGGGGTTTCGACTATATTTTTTTTTTATATATTCGGCGACGTTCCGGCTCATGAGAGCATTGAAATTTGAATATGACCAGATTGAGGACCGCGCTAATACAGATAATACACAGATATACAGGGCGGTTCAGGTTGAGCAGTGCGCTGGCTATATGTGACCTATACGCACTGCGATTGATCAACTAAGATCTTCGGTAGCTCTAAATTTTCGGTAAAGAAAATTTGGTCTTATAGATTTTCACGGGAAATCTATCCCAAAAATATGGCCCGCTTAATCTGAATCACCCTGTATATATCCAACAATAATTTGATTCGGAAACCTCCTTCCTTTGTGGAGGAGGTTTCCTGACTCCCGAGGTCCCTGACCTTAAAATTATACATATATACCTCAGACCTATATATAACATTGCGGTTAGATACGGAGCTATTATTAATATCTAATTATATAAATAAATTCAAGGAAAATTTAAGAGAAAATAATTTTTTTTTTATATACATATGTATATACCTAGCTATGTTATTATAGACGTTACATACATATTATATATACAAACGTTATCAAACTCTCGATAAACTCCCGAGTTTATCTCACAATCAGCCACTATTTCATCCGTTTAGCTTATATTGTTAGATTTCATAACAGAGTGATTCAATTTAACGAATATTCGAGCCCGTGCCATTGCTGAATTTTCTGTATAGTGAAGACGAACTTGTGATATCCTTGAGCTATAGGTATAATACTGCAACGTTTTGCAGATCATGCGCAATGCTCATTTAACAACGGGAAGAAGTGCTTTCTTGATTTAATGTAGTATTAATATGCCTATTTATTTCAGTCGAGAATCGGTGGGCTTATGAAATCAAATGAATTCCTTAAATTTTTCCTCAATTAAAATTCACATAAGGTAAAAAAGAAAAAGGAAGATTTTGTTTTCAACGTACCTACCTACGCAATCAAAAATAGTAATAAATAAAAAAAAAAACAAAAAGAGAGAATGGATGTTCATGGTCTATAGAGATCGTTTTGCAACTTGTATCCTATGACCACAATCCTTGAATCTTTTCAACTTCATACCAATACAATAATTAGGACTGGGCGCTGAAACGCTTTTGCAAACTCGCGATCTAATATGAGCGCGGAGAAAAAAAAAAAAAAAAACAAAAACTAGTATCGAAATGATTCGAGTCGTAAGAAAAATCTAAACGTCAAACGTATAAATCTACATTGATTAATTTAGTCTGTACTGCTATATCTAGTTTTGGAATTATTCATAATTTTATAATTAAATTCTAAAAGTGAATTTCATCGCGTTTCAATTTCGAATAGCTGCTGCCGATTTCTATGTATAAATTTTTTTTTAATTTCTTTTTATAAAAATTACAAAATTATGTGTAATGATTGTAATGAAAAATGATATTGCGTTTGCGTATATAATTGTATTCAATGTGCTAATTACCTCAAACAAACAATCTGCCGCAACGGTTAACTTAAAGTATAGGACAAGGGTATATAATTTATTCTTTATAAATTCGGCTTATTCGCAACACCCCTAACAGCTCCGCTCTGTACAAAAGGAATTGATCAATTTCCCGAATTAAGGTAACTGAGGTCAAAATTTCACACGCCCCTGCCCTTCCTGTGTTTACCTATACAGATGTAGAAGAAGAAGGCAAGGCGACAAACACCTGGAAACGTGAATATCAATACCTTATACGTTTTCATTCGATATATACCATATACTCAATATTGTACAAAAATTTCAATCGAATAATGAAATTGGCAATTATTTATCTTTTTATTTATTGTACTTCGGTAAATGACGGTTCTCGAAATCAGTAAAAGATAAAAAAAAAGAAAAAATTGAAATCGGAAATGAAATTCCAAAGATTCTATAGCTTTTTATTTCTTCTTGAAAAAAATAAAATAAAATCTGAATCTTTGCAAACGTAATGAGTATAAAAATAAAAATTGAGTGCGTTTGAGAATTGGAACAATAATATATACCCACTGTACGTAATAGAATATCGATTGCAGTTAGCAACGCGAGTATAATATATAAAATGACAAATTAAATGCGGGTCGTAATATTATCGTGGTACAAAAGCTGGGTGTTGCCCTCGCACAATAAACGATTACCTTGACCGTCTGAACCGTTACGTTGCGCGGGTCTCGACTTAAGTTATGTAGTTGTGTACAACCGAAGGTGTATAGGTATAAGTATAACTAAACTATACTGTGAGTATTACATAGACGGTGCTGCAGGTGAAAACTGTAAACAAAGACGAAATTGATAAATTGTATATAAAGAGATCGAGACTGCAACCGGCACGGCTATGTATAATAGAGCCGAGAGTATAAGAACTGGCTTTGAACTTATCGTTATAGGTATAGTTGTACGTACATACAGCTACTGCAGAGTTCTGTATCTAACGGTATATTGAACCCGTGTGATGGTACTTTTCTACAGCACAGTAGTGTCTTCCGTATTTTATACTGGTTACCAGGCTATAAATTTCATTTTTGTTTTCACGGAAATCGGGTAATCCTATATATCGTAGTCGAGTAAAATAAGATATAATCGCGATATATATTTACGCTCGCGTGTGTGGGTGCAGCGACGCGTCGTCGTCTATAAAGAGCAGGACATCATGAAATTCAACCTTGGAGTATTTGATGTGAATAATTATTAGCTATATATTAATTATGAATATAGTAGTTTTAATTAATTATTAATTCATATAATTACGTTATTAATATTATTTATATTTTTTTTCGAGAGTCTCAATTCGTTAGATTGATTTTAAATTATTATATGATAAAATGATAATGAAGCACGCGGAGTGTGTCGTGCTAGAACTAAAGCGGTTAGATTTCTGTGGAATAGTATGCGTATATATATAGCCTGAATCTAAACGATTGCAGGAATAAAAATAGCACGTCGAAACGTTTGATTGTTTATTTTGTAAGAAATACCAAAATAAACTCTTCCTCATCTTCCTTCCTCTATAATCGTATCGCATATAAACGCGGGGCGGCGTCATGAGATAAGAAAAGAATTACATATCTGTATATATACCTACGCATATGACGTTTATCGAAATAAATCATTATTATAGTCATGCATTTAGTTTTTAGATCTATAGTTTTGCTTTAGTTATTATTTTTATACGCGCGTCTGTATACTTATATGAGAAACGAAAATACATATATTCAAGTCTCGTGTTTCGTTTGAATGCACCCTTAAATCAATCAACAAATTTAAAGAGCGTCGTCTCTCGGTTTTCTGTTCACCCAATGACTCATGGAACAAAAAAAAAGAAAAGTCTTATTCGTTCGCGCGGCGCGTTTACGACGGATATAGCTATAAGCTCGCCATAAGAGAATTAAAGAACAAATCAGTAGAGACGTGCGTACATACAGTATACGTGCATCGCTTTTGAATATAAGAATTTTTGTTCCATCAGTTTAAAAAAATATACATATATTCAAAATTCAAGCAATCATACAAACGACGACAATTTTTTTACCTTCCATTTCAATACTCACAAGGAGAGGCTACAAGGCATGGGTCACCGATTCGATCCATCTTTAGTACACGTGTAGGTCATGGTCAAGAATATAACAGGTACAAGTAGTAAGGTGCGCTTCTCAGCCGTTTCCGAGAAAGTAATTAATCGAAATTTCAGTGCGTTCATGTACTATCTACGTCAAAAAAAAAAACCTTCGAGCGCGTAGCGCAGTGGCAAGAGTCCCGCTTCGTAAGCACGAGAACGCTGGATCGAATCTCGCCGGTGAATTTTTTTTTTTTCTTAAATATTTCACATTTCTCAAAAATTTATTTGTCTCGAATAATGTTTATTCTGGAATCAAAACTTCTTTTTTTTTTCCAGCGAGAAGAGGGATTCTGAAAAAATGGTACAGCAGTTTTAGGAATGAATATATACTTTTATTCCCAGTATTTTGTACAACTATTAATTACTGCACGAACTAGGATGATATCGGTCATAGAAGCAGGGAAAACAATAATTATTGCGGCATCTTGCGCAAGTGATGAATGCCGTATTTTTGCATTCGCAGGAATTTTCCAAAACATCTATCGCAAAGCAAACTTCATTCACGTTCATGAAAAATGGCCCGTCATCGCACAATTTTGCCGCAAACCACGCGTATTTTAACATGCAACAGAAAATTGGTGCCGACAATTGATGGTGTACGAGAGACTGAATTTTGATACAATCTTCTCTGGAAGTTATTTCTCTGTTCTGTTCGATAATGTAGGTGCAATCTTGTAGTCTTTCGATGAAGTTCTTCACTTGAGGGTAAAAATAAACGTCGCACGGCTGCACTAACGAAGTGCATTTTGGTGGGATTACTTTTATGGTGCAAGTTGGTAAACCCTCTCCGTCTGTGAAAATCTCGTCATAAAAAGCCGGGTTTGTTAGCCCTTTCCAAGAATCAATTAGAAAAAGAAATTTTTCTTCCTTCACATATGCCTTCATCACATCGATCAGAAAATCTTTGTATAATGGTGTTGTCAGCTTGCCGGACTTTGAGGATGTAATGGCAACGTTTGTATATATTTTCGCATACGCGTCTACTGATTTTTGCACTCTCGGTCCAAACTTGCCAGTTGCTTCTTGGAGACAGACGAAGACCGTTGGAAGTAGTTTGCCGGATAGCGTCATAGCATATTGTGCGGTATACGAATGCGTGACCTTATTCATATCCTCCCGCTTAACAAGCACGACCTTCGATCCTTGCTCGGCGAGGGTTCGGTTGTACATCGAGTGGTATTGGCACTCTGGACAAAAAGAGTCGAATGTACGAACTTAATAGTCTACATGATATTGTACTTGGATACGAAAAAAAAAAAAGATTCCAATTCCGAATACCTGTTTGGTCGGTGTTGATAACAAAATCCTTGTCGTAGTTCGGGATGAGGGCGCGTGTATGGAGACGAAACTTTTCTGCTGCAGCGAGGGTCTCCTCCGTTGTCGCGGCTTCTCTCTCCGACACAAGTTTCGGTATTTTACTTTGTCGAATTCGGTGTCTTCGTTTGAAGACCTTGACCCACGCCTCTGAAGCTTTAAATTCCAAATCCGGAAATTGGCTGGCAGCAGCTAGAGCCCATTGCTGTAAGTTCCTCGTCGTGACTTGCTGGTTGGATTGACGAGCTTCCACAAAGCGATCATGAGTCCATGTATCAATTGTTGTATATTTATCTTTCGTGGATCCACCTCTCCTAATTTGTTCCTCCCATACTTTCAACTGATCCATTCTCTTCAGACGGGAACCTCCCTGTCTTTGCAGACTTTTCAGGCTCCATTTTGGGTGCTTTTTCGCCAAATTAACTACCCTTATTTTATAATCAAGCGGGATATTATCCGTATCGATTTTCGACCTTTTTTCATCCGGATGGTACTCGTCGTCTGATTGTAATGCAGCATCTGTGACTTCTTCGTACAGACCTTCTTCGTCGGGTTCTCCAGACATGATAAGATTGTCTTCTATAACGATTATATTTTCTGCCAGAGTTTCCATTATTGTGCTGTATAATTCTTCTTTCTTTAATCACTGCAGAAGGTTCCGTCGCGATTTTATTATTTTCGAGAAGGAGCTGCTCACAATATACTAGCGCCGTTTTAACTGTATCTTCGACTCTTCACTAGCCTGGGAATTTGAATCAGGTTGACTTTCTTCCGCCTTCGAAGGCCCCGGCAGATCACTGTCACGTGTAAAATCAGACATCACACAATTATTCAAAGTTTTACGATGTTACTATCTCAAGAGCCAACGAACGAATGCGGATTTAAAAGTTTACTGGGAGACCCGTTTACTCTCCTGTTAACCAAAATATTTTATTCGTGTGCAAGTTTCCTCGCCAGGTCAGGAAACGTCCCAACGAATATCCATATAGAATGAGTTACTGCTTGTGGGGTACGAGGGAGTCCGATCTTTTACAAGAGTGCAATGAAAGGAACAAACGGTGTCTTTTATCTATAAATATTATAATAATAATAATAATAAGAGATTCGATCCAGCGATCCCACGCTTGCGAAGCGGGGCTCTTGCCGCTGCGCCACGCGCTCGGTGGCTTTTCGCTAACGTGGAATGCACATGAACGCATTGAAATTTCGATTAGGAATTACTTTCTCGAAGACGGCTGAGAAGCGCACCTTACTACTTGCACCTGTTATAGTCCTGATCATGACCTACACGTGTACTAAAGATGGATCGAATCGGTGACCCATGCGTCGTAGCCTCCCCTTGTTAGTTGACCAATCACAGAATTTATAGGTGACGCAGACGAGAGGGCTGGCCATGAGCGGAAGTTGCGCGGTACCCTGGCTATAATTTCATGCGATTGGTCAACTAAGATCTTCCGTAGCTCGGAAACCATCGGTCTCTCGAATTTTTGGTGAAGGAAATTTAGTCTGAAATTTCAACTGACAATCTACTCCATAATATGGCGCACGCAACGTGAATCACTGGATATAGAAAAGTTTCTAAATTACTGCTACAGTAGTCTGTCGTAAGAAGACAAAGAAAATGATCGTATGATTGTATAACTGACCAAAATGCGAAAGAAAGTAAATTTTTTTCATTCACGTCGGGCTTGATGCTGCAGTTGAATAAATCAAACAGATTTATTCAAGCAAATAAAATTCTTGGAAAGTTTTAGTACATAAAATGAAACTACGAACCGTACAAATTATATATTCTTCCGATAATGTAAATAAACAGCGTCGAGTGAACAAAGAGAGAGAAAAAAAAAAAAAAAAATTGGAAATGACTGAGTTTTTGAAAAAAAAATTTCTCATTTATTTAAGAACTTTCTTTTTTCTTTCTTTCTTTTTTTCTTTCTATGTTTCTTCATGTACCGCTCGTGGCATAGACTAGACACATAGAACATCTTTAATTTGGTTCATCGCGCTCCGAATACGAAGCACGTGTATAAGAATCGATGCAGAGGTTCGAAGACCCTGAGATAGCCGGATAAATGATGCGGAGATTTGTCAGGGCTGGGCGGTCAGTTGATCATTCGTTCAATCGATATACTATAGACGCTGGCTGCCAATTGTTCCAGTATTGCCGAATAGAAGCGAGGCGAAACGACGCGACACGACGGCTTGTTGCTACGTCACGCCGAGAGGTACACGCCGTCGCGACGCTAGTATTATACCAACCTAACTCTACATATATATATATATATACCTATAATCCTACCTATATATGCGACCCTCTGCGTCATTGGAAAAGTTGCTTTGGGGGTAAAAGTTTATATATACATAGTATATCTCAGTACATACATATATATACAAATGCCTATACTATACCAACTTCGATGCGTATAGGTTGATTAAAGAAAGAACAATATAGTCGGATACAAGGATTTCAGTTTTTTTTTTTTGTTTTCGGTTTAGTTTTTTATAATTCGCAGATTTCGCGTACTCCAGACAAAATAAAAATAGAATGTTTTTTGAAAATTTATTGTACAACAATATATTTTTTTTTCTTTTTCTTTTTCCACCAAATTTGGGTCAAATTCTTTTCTTTTTTCATTTTATTGATGATATTATTAAAATAGATGTGTAAATAAATATGATCATTGACGGATGTTGATAAGAAAAAAAAAAAAAACAAAAAAAATTTATCAATGCATATATTTTAATTGAGAATCGAATTAAATCGTTGAAAACGTAAATGAAATATATTAGAGTTTCAACGATATATATATACCTATAAACGATCGACCTTAAATAATATAAGTTTTTGAAGAACGTCTACGCGGCGAAGCGCAAGGTTCAACGACACGACCCCCAGGATATTCTAGTTAAGCGCGTTTCTCGAGGTAAGGTCTTTGCACGACTCGAGTAGCGCTGAGGTTATCGCTTCATTCGATGGGTGGCTGTGATGGTATATATGCATAGTATAACTTGCAGGTAGTTAAAAATGGTCATTCTGATTACAGCGCACGTTAGATAATAAATCCGTTAGAAATGAATCGAAAAAAAAGTAAAAAAAATAGAAGGAAAACGGAATTAAAAAAAAAAAAAAAAAAAATATATACTTTCAATATTTTGTTCACGATTTATACCTTTAAAATACCTTTATACACACGATATTAAAATTCATTTTCTAAAAGATCGATCGGTGAACCCTATACCTATATCATAACACTGTACATTAAATAGCGTGTTGAACTGGTAACAGGATCAGTTTTTTTTTCTTTTTCTTTTTTTTCCTTTTTCTCCTCTCGGTTACAAATCTCGTGCTGGTAAGATACAAAAACGAAGTTAGATCTGATTGGCTTATACGTATATATATATAGTGCAGTGCTGTTGCCACCAAGGAGCAAGCAATTAAACGACCGAATTATCTCAGTATGGATATTGTATAGTATAAGCCGTCAGTCCGTGATTGGTCGCGTTTTTAATATATTACATACACATATACCTATGTATAGTGTATATAGAACAGTTCGAAAACGTGGACTGTACAGAACTAAATATATATACAGAAACGAAATATCGTATCGTCACGGTATTTATTTACCGAAAAGATATATAGGTAGTTGATGGATCGACAACAACGGGAAATTATGCAGTGTGATATAATTCTGAACACTATATTATTGTATGCAAAGCGAGAGGCGAAAAAAAAAAAAAAATAATAATAATTCAAAAGATCGAAGGAGACATTCGATACACACAGGGTCAAGTTTTTTACCTTGTACAACTATTAACCGGAACTCGGACATAAATTTAATTATGAGAGGCCGGGTCAAAGTGCCGAATATTAAAAGATCCAAGTGATAATAAAGATTCCGAATTTATTGGAGATGATTTCGAATTTTCAGAAACGTTGAGATCTATAGAACATTGAACTCCGGAAAGGTTGGAATGCAGAGAGCACGAATTCCCGATCGAAAGCTCAAAAACATTTGAAAATTTCGGTCTATTTATCGGGATGTAAAGACAAAAAATAGTTCATTCTTATCTGCACCCTTTAGACGGAAACCCATTTTATTTACTTCAATCATAATTGAGAAGATTTTGAAACTTTTTTTACCAAAAGTACATCCCAAGACGATTAATTTGACCACTTATTGATTTCAATACGATCAATACAGCCCGAGTTGTTAAACGCTGAATAAATGCATGCATAAATTTTAAGTTTCGGAGGTTTGGCTCTTCCGATCTTTGGCTATCGGAATTTTGAACCTTGGGTGTTCTATAGTTTCAAAGTTTTTTAAATCTCACAAGGTTTAGTTATTATTATATACTTCTTTCTCTTTTTCTCTCCGATCCTTGATCCTTGATCCTTGATCCCTGATCCTTGATCCCTTCTTCTCCTTACTCTATCAATGTCCTATTGTATTAATTTTTATTTATTTTTTTTACTCGTGTCAAATAATATAAAAGTAAAATATTGTTTCTTTCCTTCCTCTATATACTATGGGTGTCCCTGGCTACTACCTATTTGAACACAACATATGAAGTAGGAACCTGTACCCATGAGACGATACCAAATCATTGTCTCACAATCCTATGATACGTGTAAGCATACATATGTGTGAATGTATGTTATAAACAAACGGATAAACTCGCGTGTATATATACTATAAATGATCGCGTCCTTCGTTTTCAATACCAATCATTCGGTACCTCGCGCATTTAACAAAACGATTATACATGTACGTATATATACGATATAAATGATAGTCCAGGATTTAATTGACCTCGAAGTTTCCGAAACCTTGACGAAGTATAAGTATAAGCGCAAGTAAGTAAGTAAGTAAGTAAGTAACTAACTAACTAACCAACTACATATCAATTCGGCCAAATTTGTTCCTCGTATAATCCGACCATAGCGAATCATAGTACTGTCTAAATCTTCTCGGAATCTATATATAGAACACTTCAATACAACTTTCCTATCAATTATGTATATATATATATATATATATATATATATATATATATATATATTTTTTTCACAGACGAAGTCTAACGATTTGTTTCTTAAATTAAAAACCGCCACGCTGCTATATACCTATTTATGATCGTTCGTTAGAATCCGGATAAAAGACATTTCCTCGGTCTCAGCTGTGTAACAAATCGATCCGACATCTAAAGCGGATAATCTAGCGTAATAAATCGAAAGTTAAAAAAAGAGCACACAAAATTTCATAATTACGCTATTGATCTACTTTTAAGATAAGTCTTCACTCAAATTTAAAAACTTTGAAATAAATAATGTGGAATAAAATTAGAAAAAAAAAAAAAAAAAATCAAATTATTATTTCTCTCGGCTGTTTAATTTCGTTATTAAACATTAATCTTCGTAATTAATTCCTAACATTTTCTCTTTTCCTTCCTTTCTTCATTCATTCTCAAACAACAAATATTTTATCGTACTAAAACGCGCTCCCGGTCACGTGACCAAGAAGTAATTACACCGCAGTGTTGTAGAACTGATAACTATATACTATACAAAACGTTAGGTACGCATGGGGTGTGTTGATATAAAATTAATTATACTTCGCATATTAAAAGTTACAACTTATAATAATTATTAAACCACTTTGCTTTCTCGCATAAAATAATTCTTATCATATAGGGCTTATAAACCATTGAAATAAGCCGATGATCCTAAACGAATCTTTCGGATTCTACCCATATTCTCAGATCATAGTTACAGTTGATTGATGACATTCATACAGGAAATAAACTAATGAAAAAATAAATCAATGATAATAATAATAATAATGCGACAGGGCCGGGATGAGAGGCGAAAATTTAATTCATATATTACTGGCCTACTTACTAAGTTGCGACTTCCAAGGGTCACGTAGGGGGGTTTGGGGGTGGGGAAAGGGTAGGTAGGTAGGTAGGCAACTAACTAGAAAGGTAGGTAGATAGGTAGGTAGCTCGGGTCGCTTAGGGTGCGGACTAAAACATTGATTATGTAGTAACCCGCTCTACTCCTCTTGGGTAGTCGACCGACTGCGGTTGGTTTCGGAGGCGAGAGAGGAGAGGAGAGAGAGAGTTCGCGGAGGGAGACAACGTCGACAACGACAACTTGGTTGCGTACTCACCTTTGACCTCCCTCTCTCTCTCTCTTTCTCTTTCTCCTCGAAATGTTCTTTGTTTAGCGGGACGTGTAAGTGGGAAAGAAAGCAAGAAAAAAATGAATAAATAAATAAATAAATGCAGAAAGAAAGAAAGAACGAAAGGAAGAAAGAGGGAAAAAACAGAGAGAAGGGAGTTCGGTTCAGACTTAAGACGCGTTTACAGGTGGAAAAAGTAAAACTCTATAACGGTGACGCTTTGCAGTGCAAACTCACCGCTATTCTACAGACACACACATACACAGAGGAACAGACAGACAGATACATTCACGCATATTACATAGATATCGATATCTATTTATTCAAGTATTTTTATATCTAGGTATATACAACTTATAACTCGCTGGGGTAAAACCTGCATGCGAAATTCTCTACCCTACCTCTCCCCCTCCGAGATTCGTGTTTTACATTTCGTTTTGCAGATAATTTATGAGCAACGAATATCTTCAACGAAGCTTAAATTTCGAAGGCATACCCTTTTCCCGTTATTACTATTCTTTTTTTTTTTGGTGTTATAAAAATCGTTAAATTTTTTCTGATTATTATCCAAAAATAATTTGAAATACAAACATGTATATAATACGATATGAGGGGAAGATTCCCTCCAAACTGCATTATTTTCTGTTTCGTTCATTGAACTTGCGCGAGGATTTTGGAATGCGGCCAAAAAATGTTTTTCTTTTTCTTCTCGTTTACAAATTTTCCGTTTACGTATTTTCTTTTCAAGTTTTATCATTTTTAGTAAATGATTATCATTCTCAACAACGATTCAGTAAGCAATTTTTAAAATTGTTTGAAAAATCTACTGGCTAGAGTCTTTAAACAAAACATAAATCTGAATTGAACAAAAAAAAAAAAAAATCTGATTCAAGATTATTACGATTCATCAATTAGTGATAAATGTTATCTCTTATCTACACCGGGCCTTTCATTCACCTATAAAATAAAATAAAATAACCTTTGCGTCAAACGACTCATCGCGTTCTAAGTATGTTGACACATGTATGTTTTGCGAAAAAAAAAAAAAAATTCTAATTCTATTTACGAACGTTTCCTTCTAATTATAGATGAGAATCATTAGATCCGTATTATTTATTTAATGAAAACTACATGGACTCGAATACGTCGAGAAAGAAAGAAAGAAAGAGAGAGAGAGAGAGAGAAAGAGAGCGAGTAAGTGAAAGACAGAGATAAAGAAGCGACTATAATCGCAAAAGTGACCGCTGATTACTCCGTAATGCGTCCGGTAAAATTGATGCGATGTTTCATAACCTCTTAAATAATAATTTATATCGAAAGGGCTATATATATTATATAAGCAAAACTAGACTATTAATTGTGTACATATTATTGATAAAATGAAGTAAAATCGTATGGGGAGGTAGATTTCGGCCTATTCAGACCGCTGTTAAGAAACATAAGATGGCCGTTTTGGTTCAGGACGAAAAATGCAGGGACGTTTAATACACACCTGATTGTACGTGTTCGGGTCCTCGATCACTTTGTCTGTTTCCATGTTAATCATTTTTTTTGTTTACACTGTATCCTGTATCAACTAACTATCTAAAACTCCCGAAGTAACATTAAACGGTTAACGGTTAACGGTCATACACCACTCGACAACACTTTTTGACTACTCGCACCGCGGACGACGCTGCTCGGGTGTTCGCCATACACAGGAAGTAGATCTAGGATTTTACCAACATTATAAATCCTAAATAACTATATTCTATCCACCACGTTGGCATGGCGGAGTTTAAACACGGACTAAATAAACACGAGATGTTTTTCCTTTTTTTTTATTTTCTTTTTCCCATTCACCTATAAACAAACGCTTTATTAACTACCTAGTCGATCACAGATGGCGACTCTGGCTTGTTTCCAATTAGCAACGCGCACTCGAAACTATTGGCGCCATTTTGTATGATTATTTGAAACCGATTAATGCACCGACACTATTTATATCATTTATAATTATTCGACAATTATCTTAATCCGCGAATAAAAATATGTTTCTATTATCTATTAACGGAGAATATTGTCTACAGAAGAATAAAATCGAAGTTATATGTATTAACTTGTAGCGCTTCTTGTGGTTAAATAATATAACAAAAATTCGAAATTTGATGGCGGGAAAATTTTTTTCAAATCTGTTTTAATTACATGACGAATTTTCTTCGGGAGCGGAAAAACAATCCTGAATGATGCGAAAATGTATTAAAACCGTACATAGATGTGCGGATAGTTTCATTAGATATACTAAAAAGGTAGTTTGCACGGGGATCAATTATCAGTAAGTATTTAATACTGTAATAAAAATAAAGCCGTTCAATAAGACGATTTTTTTTTCGTCCAGTCCGACCCATGAGACATTTACTAAAGAGGATCGAGATTCTTTGTATTTTTTCTTGAAACCATCAACGTCGCTGGTCGAAGAAGACAAAGATATATTTGTACGTAAATATAAATGTGTTTTTTATTTTTTAACTGTTATAATAAATAATCCGCACTATACTTTTTGCATTTTAATAAGTAGGTACACTAAAGTGGTGATTAAAAGGGTGATTTCAAAAATAAAGAGATGCACCTTGAAAATTCCAAAAATCACCCTTCCAAGAACCACCCTAATATACGGATAATAAATGGTATGCAGATTCCGAGTTTGTACAAGGACGTGAAACAGGAAACAACACTGGGTGTTATCATTGGGACTAGATGTAAATCTGTGGAATCTAAAAGGGCAATGAATTACGTGATGGGGTATTGCGTCGCTCAAGATCTAACGGGAATAGATCATTTGGTAGGAAATAATCGAAAGAATTATGATCGATTCAAAGGCGTGGATCTTTTCATAAAATCTCATAAAAATCGACGAGTTGAGTCCTGGAGGGAATATTCTTTCCTCATTTTTGTAGATGCAAGCTAAGGAAAAATGCCTGCCATGGACTTTGGCCAAATGTTTTGATACTTCATGTCCTGTGACACAATTCATACCATTCGATGCTCTGAGAGAACCACAGAATGCAATGCTTTGGTGTATCGTTAACGGCTGGCCAAGACAGTACGCTAATACTAGAGAGATGATGTATACTATTCCTGAATTGATATCGTCGATTAGCAAGTTCATGACTCTGGAAAGATACGATTTAATTTTAACGGGTAGTCCTCCTCAAGCGGGTCTTATCTACCCTGGGGATGTCATAGAGTTTGGTATAGACGACGTAACTTCAGCAGTTTTTTCTGTCGACGCTAAATCATGAGGTTTATAAATCCGATACGCCTGTAATTGTTTTACTCTTTCATAGATATTTGAGAAAATTGAGTCGTTTTAGTCTTAAAAACTATACTTTGGATTTCCTTGTGTGTTTAGTAAAAGTAATGAGAAAATCTGAGAGTGTAAAATAATATTTATATTAAGTAACAAGTCATTGAGTTTCATCTTTGTTGTAAACATAGTAGAATATCCTGTTCATAAATATCTTTTTGCATTAGATGAGTCGATTTTGAGTACTACATTGTTTGAGGAAATGATGAAAGGAATGTATGATAATCGAATGTGAAAATAGATTCATGGATTTGAATCTGATCGATCAAACGAAATACTCTAAATTCAATACTCTTGGTAGTTGAAACTTTTTCAACGTGGAATTAGCTATAAGGAATGAGCCTTCTTCATCATATCAGACACCGACGGGCTCCAAATTCTTCATATCCATTTGATCTGCTCCTCTTTATTCCCTTTAATACTTTCAATTTCCATTTGCGGAATGAGCATAACGTAAGGCTTGTGACAATTTTGTGAATCCAATGGGGGATAATAGCTTCTATAACACATGTAAGTCAACAATGTTCCGATCACTGAACCAACAGTCACGTCTGTAACAATAAAAGACTGTTATCAATCAGTGCAAAGTTATTATCACGAAAAATTGTTAATTTAACAACAAATTTCAATAAATTAATAACAGAGCCTCTCACCTTGCCAATGATGGTGATAATCGCAAGTCCGACTAAGTGCTATGGCAAGAGCTACACCCCACGGTATTATAAAAACACACAATTTCCAAGATTGTCCTTTTCCTGCTAGCGCAAATGTGTGGAGTTTACCAGCAAGGTAGAGAGAGATGAATCCGAGACTCGCGAACGCAACTAAAGCACAAGATTTAGTTTAATCTTAATTTTTCTGCTGTAAAATAAGTTTACGTAAAATACACACAAAGATAAGTGAATTTTAATGGATTCTAACAACTGCCCGGACTTAAACCAGTTTTTTTTCAAGAAATTAACGAATTTTCAACAATCAACAGCGGGTCTCAGTTTAATATAAAAGAGCTTTTCCAGATCATATTTCAGCTAAGATAAAAATCTTCCGCAGTATACAATGACCCCAATCATGATGAACGGATTAAATAATGAAAGTTACACGAGGAATGTCCGCTGGGAAATGACTTTTTGCCATCTCTGACTAAAGCTGGATCTCCATTACATTTGAATTCTGAGTTCATAGCGCCGTCAGGAAAACAACGCCAATAAAAATCAGGCCTCGGTCTTCCTGTTGGAGAATAAAATATGGAATAGAATGCCTATTGTGAATATTATTTCGTGTTATATAATGCAGTAATATTTGTAAAATAGCATAATATATGTGGTTTTATCATATATGGAGTAATGCTCACCGACGATTAGCTTTATCACATCAGTAACAACTCCATTTAAGCCAAGAGCTAATGTTACCGATAAAGTTGCCTGGCAAAAGTCAGTTCGGTCCCTTATCACAAGGAATGTAAGGCATATTACAATTATTGGAAAGACAAATACGAGCGGCTGAAATTTTTTTTATACACTATACATTAAAATGTTATTATAAATAATTTAGAGTAAATCACATTGGAGATTTTTTTAATCACCCTTTCAAGGATTACTCTAGTTAAATAATTGAATTATCGACTGTTATCAGGAGTGAGTTATACTTTACCCATAGTATTGTCGTTGGCACGAAAGAATCGGTTCGGGGGTATTTATAAAGCCACAATTCTTCGAGTTGAATTTTTCTCGTGAATGGCTCAGCCCTTTCTAGCTCCCTGTTTTAATTTACGTATTGTTATAAAAATGACGAAATTAAATTGTATTTAATTCTAGGTGATGTAATAATGTGTCAAAAACTCGCGCCATATGTGTGCTATTCATATAAGTGAATATTTCATCGATATAGCAGACGATTTTAAGATGTAACACTACTGTGTGATTATGACTGGAATTAATAAGTGAATAAATAAATAAATAGAAATGTTTATTTACATAAATAGAAAAGCCAGAACTCCTCGTAATAAGATGTCGAATGATAAACCGCCCGAAACTTCGAGGCCGCGGAGCGTAGGCATTATTTATATTCTTTAAAGACACATTAGACGGCTACGTTTCGCGGCCATTTTGCCTATTGACATATGGTCATATGACGTCATGGCTCAAGAGTGATCGAGGTATCGATCATCGTAGCTAAACTCACATGTGTTCTTCGTATTGCGGTAAAAGGACTTTCAACGATTGTCTAATAACTTAAATATCAAATATTTCATAAAATGAGTGCCGATAAAAGAATCAATGACCAAGAAGAAGTGGAAGAAGAAGAAGACGGAGAAGAAAAGGTTAAAAATTTTCATGAAATGGGAATAGACGATCGCATACTAAAGGTAAATAAAACAAAACATTCGCATGTACAGGTTATGTTGTAATAACAAATGTGAATATATATATTCAAATACCGAGTTATTTCTGAATTTATTTACCCTATAAAATGCAGTTATCTTTCACGCGTCTTTTCCTATCATCATTGTCAAAAACAGAATCAAATTTAGTCTTGAAAATCTAATATTTCAATTTATAGGTTAGGTCATATTTTAGGTTATGAAAAATCGATGTATTTTTTAACAAATCTACGTTTATTCAGGCAATTGCAAAGCTGGGTTGGCTACAGCCGACTTTAATACAAGAGAAAACAATCCCATTATTATTGGACGGAAAAGATGTATTAGTTAGAGCGAGAACAGGCTCTGGAAAAACTGCGGCATTTGCAATACCGATAATACAGAAAATACTATCAGGAAAACAAAGCCAAAAAAAACAGGCAATTAAAGCGTTGATTCTTGCACCGAGCAAAGAATTATGTAAACAAATTCACCAAGTTGTATCAGAATTGACGATAAAATGTTCGAGGGAAGTTAAATCAGTCGATATCAGTCCCCAGATGGAACTGAGCGCACAGAAACCACTGCTAACTGAAAAACCTGATATAATTGTTGCAACGCCTAGCAGATTACTCCAACATTTAAAAGCGAATAATATTAGCGTCAGACAGACATTGGAGACGCTTGTTATCGACGAAGCTGATCTGGTATTAAGATTACTTCATTATTTTATGATTGAATCCTATTTCATTATATTATAATCAAAGGAGTTTATTTTTCAAAGGTATTCTCGTTCGGATATGAAGAAGACGTTAAATCTGTATTAGCTTTTATGCCGACTGTTTACCAGGCTGTTTTGGCATCTGCCACGCTCTCCGAAGACGTAATATCGCTCAAAAAATTAGTTCTGCATAATCCAGCGGTATTGAAATTAGAAGAACCACCTTTAGCTCCTCCGTCCCAATTAGCACACTACACTCTTGCTGCTGAAGAAAATGACAAAGCAGCTATATTGTATTCTCTACTGAAATTGCATTTAGTCAGGTAGTGTATAATGAACCTTTTCTTGGACCAGATTTAATACATGTTCCCATCTCAAACCCGATATTCTAATTTTTCAGAGGAAAGACGATAATATTTGTAAATACGGTCGATCGTTGTTATAAACTGAAATTATTTCTCGAACAATTTGGCATACCAACATGCGTCTTGAACTCCGAATTACCCGCAACATCGAGATGCAGAGCGGTAACAAACTTCAATAGCGGAACTTATGACATTATTATAGCATCGGATGAAAAGGCTTTGGAAGAAGTAATACTCCTTTTGATTAGATTATTGATTATTTTTCTCATCATCTCATCATTTTTTTGTACTGAATTTAATTTTTATTATTTCAGCCGCACGTTGCCAAAGAGAAAAAATCTAAACGCAGAAAAGATAAAGAGTCTGGCATAGCTCGAGGAATAGATTTTCAGTTCGTATCAAATGTGATAAACTTCGACTTTCCGTTGGATGTGAATTCCTATATACATAGAGCCGGGCGTACAGCTAGAGGCAAAAACCAGGGAACCGCGCTCAGTTTTGTAGCCATGCGGGAGAGAGCTCTACTCGACGATGTCGAGATACAACTGAAGGAGGGATATAATAGAGATAATATCTTCAAAACTTATCAATTCAAACTTGAAGAAGTTGAAGGGTTCAGGTATAAATCATTCACTTTTTTTAAAAGAAGAAATTTTACGAATCTCTTTAATAATGAGTGAAAAAATGTTGTTTTAAAGATATCGAGCGAAAGATGCGTGGAAAGCAGTGACCAGGATTGCAGTCCGGGAGGCTCGCCTAAAGGAGATCAAACAGGAAGTATTAAACTGTGAAAAGCTGAAAGGATACTTCGAGGACAATCCAAAAGATTTGAAATCTCTCCGTCAAGACAAGGCACTGCACACAGTACGACTACAACCGCATTTGAAAGATGTTCCAGAGTACATAGTCCCAGAAACTTTAAAAAGATTAACAGGAATTGGAAAAAGGAAGCGAAAATTCGATAGAGAAGCTGCCGCGTCTGGTTCAAGTGCGGCAAAGTCAAAGTACTTAGCTAAAGCTTCGAACCCTTTGATCAGCCTTAGCATACCCAGAAAAAGATGAATCTTACTATCGCGATTTAGTATGAGAAAAAAAAGGAAAGAATTCTGTACCATATTTTTGACTAATTGTTGATGACATTAAAGTATTTGGATAAAATGGAACGCCTATTTATTATCTGGATACAAAAATGAATAAAAGTAAATAAATCGAGGATATTGTGTGCTGAGATGGAAATGTAGAGTAAATTTCTTCCCTTTTCTCAAATATCTTATTAAGATAAGTAAAGTCGCATTAGCGTGCCTTAGAGATGATTGTGTGCGAAACTTATTCAGAATATATGTTTAAATAATGATTTGCAGAGTCTAGTCATATTTCATATTTTTCATAGAGATCGTATAGATTTAGAAGTGAGTTTTTCGTATTATGATATTAGGATTTAGTAGTCGTTCTTCTCGGCTTGTATTTTCCTCTTATGTTATCATTCAGTCCTTCCCTGTTCCTTGCCAATTCAATGGCATAGAACTGGATCCTTGATGTAAGTATACTGTTTTGTTCAGAATATTCTCCGTCGCAATTAGCTCTGACCAAAGTCCCAAAGCTGTAGTCTTCAACGAGGTCTTTAAACTGTTCGCAAAATGGTCTCCACTTTGCCTTTCCTTCGGTGGATTTGAGTTCGTCTTCATCTATCACGTCCACTTTAAACTCAGAAAATGTTTCTCTGAATGATTTATAGATCAAATCATCGTGCGGTGTGAGTCGCAGGAGTTTAGGATCAACTGAACATAATATCTGCAAAAAAAAAAAAAAATATTTCAAACAATTTTCAATAATTAAGAAATTTTTTGATTTTTCAACCAAATCTTTTGTTACCAACGTTAAAATATATCTCCGCGTGTTCGAACGCCTTTATTGCCCACATCGCTTCCACGGATGGCTGAAAAAAAAAAAAAAATAAGACAAAATAGATAAATCGTAAAAAACCGAAAATAATTTATTTAACATCAACTTACGTCATTGTCAAACTCTTCGGCAGGCCTTGAAAGAACACTGCTTCCTGCTATCAACTGATCAGCTGTCTAAAAAGTAGATAGTTAATACTGTTTGAACATTTTAGTACGTTTGATGAATAGATAATAAAGACAGTATATTAATTTTAGGTTATGTTAGGTCAATTTCATCAGTAAAAAATTTTGGGGTTATAATAGTAGCTGCGATGTATTTTATTTACAGGTTATAATCAGGCACGATTTAAAAGTTTATTAAAAGGGGTATTTTGCGATGAGATGTTATTAGAAATTGATCTAATACGATTTGATTATCAAACTTACCACATCGCCTACACGTGCCATGGTTTTCACGCAACTATACGGTCTGCGAAATGCGAATTGTTATCATTATTATTCTTTGTTATTGAGGACCAGAGTCAATTGAATTGTATGAAAACAACGCGGTGTATTACTTTGAGTAGTTTTAGACCGATATACCCGATCTATTAATCCGATTAACTCTTGGGCGGATAAATTAGATTCAATTATATTCGGTTCCAGCCGTTTCACGACTACATACATTGCTTCAACGACTACGAATTTGACAGCGGACTGACAGTTCAAAAATTCCTTACCGAAGCGTACACACACAGTATATAACCTTTATTAATAAGAGTTGAGTTTGATGACAGCTTTTTATATTCCTAATAAATTAATAAACAAACTTAGCAAATCTGGATGAAACCGGGGAGAAAATGATTGCCGCTTCCGATCCGCTGGTACGTTTTAAACTCTTCTTATCCTTACATTTTTAGGTTATCTACTTCACCGGTATTTTAAGTAAATTCGATTATACTTTGCAATAACGAAACTCGTAGGTACCCCAATTCTATGAATTAATATCGCAGATCTAATCCTTCGAAAGATATCCTCATTATACGTATTATAAATATTTTACGGAGTCATTTTTTGAGGTTAGTCGTTCGTGCGTAGGTATTATATTTCATAAACACATAATACATTCATTTATTAGAGAAAAGTAAGTTCTAAAAAAAATTAGAAGCGTAATACTTCGTCAGGCAATAATTCTTCTTCAATCATATGAAAAGAAAATGTTTCATTTAAACAATTCTTTAGAGAGAAATGAATAAAACTCATATATCATATTAAATAAAATAAATTTTTTAAACTATACCTCATTTTCTGATAAGAACTAAATCTGTTTCATCATTCAAGGAATATGTCCCAGGAGGACGACAGACGATCTCGCGGCACCCTGGCTCTGTCGTTTCTCAACAGTTATCAAATAACCAGACTGTACCCGGGGAGAGTTTTATTTTACAACGACTAAGTCAGGTTAATATATCAGAAAAAACGCCTGTGAGTTGGATGAAATGTTTTTTTTAATTTTTTTAATTTTTTCGACTGCTTAAATTTCGTTTTAAAAAATTTTTTCTCTTCAAATATCGATTACAGAAAGAGTTTTGGTCTGTGAGAGAAAGCGAATCGTGCGGAGAAGAGGAGTTGTACTGGTCTGGTAAACTAGCCGTTCATTCTAGAGGAAACGGAGATACAAAAGTACTCCAAACATCTTACACTTGCGATAGTGATATAAAACACGCCCTTTGGTGTGTCTTCCACTCGACTACAACCGACAATACTAAAAATAGTCAGCCTGACTTTAACGAACCCAATGGAGACCCGGTTGAATGTATTTGCCTACTAGATTCATATACTCTTAAAGTTTTCACCGAAACTGGAGAAGACTATGTGTCCAGCCTGCAATTTCAGGTCCGTAAAGTATTCGAGACATTATTCGAATCAAATATCAGCAAAAAAGAGTTTGCAAAGTTTGATTCAACTCAGGTTCACTAGAAATTCAAATTTCTTAATCATATGATCAAAAATATGATAGATTTTGGCCCACAATCGACTGTGAATCGTTTAATCTAATATGATTTGTCCTTGGTTCAGGTATCCTCAGTCTGGGCTACAAAGTATGGAATTTTATTAGAAAAATCTCCAGCCCCTGCCTTGGCGTCGAGGTAATTGAACTCTTCAATCCTCAAAGTCCTGGAGCTCCTAGAAATGATAGTTTATATCTGTTTTAACAAATTAATCCACATTCCCTCAGGTATGCGTCTTTGGAAGCGAGCAGACTAGCAGCTTTAAGCGAAAACCAATTACCTACGGCATTTTCTTTGAAGCATCCATTGGATGAGATGTGTCCTCTGTTGATAAAGCATGGTGATATCAAAGCACAGTGATAATCGATGAATTACTTACCGCCTTTCAAACTTTGTTATTACCACACCTTTATATTCACAGGGAATGTCTCATACATGTGCGATTCCAATCAGAAGATAATATTCACAAGCTCAGAGCCGTCGCTAGCTGTTGTATACGACACTAGAAACGGACTGCATTCGGTTTATAAAATTAGAAAAGCCCTTGCTGATGAGTGCCAGATAGATTGCGGAAGCGATACTACAACAAGCATGTTTAATCATTCGACTAGTGGCTCACCCCTCAATTTTGGAAGCAATATATCAAACAATAGAAGCTCTACCAGCAAGGCTCACGCAAGTATTTTTGGTGAGTATAAACATGATTATAAGTATATTTTTCACTGCTTTATGGAATCAAAATTGAAAGCGATGAATATACGGAAGAATAAGATGCATAAACAGCTTGAAAAAGGGAAAAGATGAATATGTTTTGGACACAGGTGTTCCCAACTTACAATCGAGTGGAATAGCTATGGGAATTGGCGGAGTAACGAATGCAAACAGTCCTTTTGGATCCCGTACTACATCTTATACCACAGGTTCAGCTAGCGGAGCCTCACCATCACAGCAGCAACATTCAAGATCTCAGAGTCCGATGGCTGCTATATCGAGATCTGAATCTCCAACTACTTTCTCACCTCTATTGGGAGGCCCTTGTAGCTCTATTCTCCATCAAACCAGACTCCATCATACTGTAATGGCAACGATTATGGGACAGTCACCAAACAGTCCTAGCAGTCCTTGCAATAGTTTATATCTCCAAGACGCTATGGTCAGTCCTAGCAGGCCCTTGTATCCTGAACTTTGCTTGGATCATGTCTGGACAGAGAATATTGGAGTCTCAAAGTGGGTCCTGATGAAAATCAGTCGTCATCTATGTGTTTGAAAGACAATTGCCTAGAATACTAACCAAATTTCTTAATCTTTCGATTGAAGGGATATAATATCAAGTCCTGCTTCCAAAGTCTTGTTGACATCGGATCTCGTTGGTCAAAGTTACTTGGGATATTTGGTACCGAGTAGATCTCAACTATTTTTAGTCCGACTTGAAAAGTCGAACAAACAACAGCAAATTATATTTGGAATGGTGACCAGCATAGTTGCAAAAGATGCAGTTAGCTTGCCGGTGAGAAAGCCTCGGCTCGAAAACTCTCGACTAAAAGATATCAAATTTCATGAAATATACAAATAAGCTTTTTGCAGAAACTCCACATGATCGCGACGATAGATTTGTCCAACGGAGTGGCGCTTTATTCCGGCGTAACTTGCATAGGCAGAGTTCATATCGCCGGAATTTTGTCTCCTTTGACAAATTCAAACTACTTTCTTCCTAATTTCGGGCAAAAATTGGGTTCACCATTTCCACGACGAAGTTCTTTGATCGTACAGAACTGCCCGGCTTCACACGAGGCAAAGTTTGACGAGGATCTGCATCTGCTCAGTCCAGTAACTAGCACTGCTTCAAGACTACCCATAATGCTAGAAAATTCAATGCTAGACGCAAGTCTACTTGCGCTGAAAGGAGCAGTTGGAAATATTGTCACACTGGAATACGAAAATGGAAAATTTTTCAGAATTGCTTTGCCAGAGCCTAGCACTTCTCCTCTAGGTATAAAACTTGTTTGATTTATCTCTTTTCATTCAGACAGCAAAGTAAACGATCATTTTATTGCTAAAAATTGAGAAGATGCACTTCAGAACTCGGTTTAACTTGTGTTGTGCTTATTTTGGTACAGTTACCATATGCCTATCAACTCTAAGGAGCGTATTGCAGCGAGATCTAGCAATGCAGTTATTGGTGAAGTGGTACGGAGCCCGCAACGCGCCGGGGCCTCAGGACTTTGGACCAACCCAAGAGTGGCACTTGTTTGTAGTAGTATTGCTTACGTTGTTAGGATACGACGTAGAGAAGTTGCCTCTTGTCCAAAATTACGACAATGATCAACCGACTGACCGCAACAGTCCCATTGTTCTTCCAAAGAAACAGAAAACCAATGATTCTGGTTCTACGGACGACTGGCTTTACGTCATAAAATCTGTTGAACAGAAAAATTGCCAAGAGTTCCTCTTCGATACGCTTAAGTTAACCAAATCGCGAGTTATCTCTAGATCTATGGATGCCCAAAGAAGCAAATCCGCAGTATCTAACACTTCAGCTAAAATCAATTCGCAAGCTATTCTTTTCTCGTATCTACCATTGGTTTTATTTTCTCTTCACTTAGTATATGAAGAACTGAAACTAAACATGACAATGTCCGATAGCTTGCCTCTACTAGCTCAGCTATTACATCAATTAAGCGCCGACCTATGTTTCACAGCTTTTTCACATCACTATTTTATTGATTTTCCGGCTATTTGTCAGTCGAACAACGTCAAGTCCCAGATCAGTATATCAGATCTACAAAAGATCACACCACCCAATTACATGCCGGTAAAACCACCGAACATATTCGAAACGCTTAGCAAATTGTTAACCAGGAACGAAGTAGCACCTTTTCCATATTTAAGCCAAGTTAACTTGCGTACTAAAAACGTCATTCAATTAACTGCGCTCATAACACATGGGAAAAATAATTCCGCCTTGCAATTAGAACAATTCATAAAACTGGTTGTACCAGCTGGAAGTCGAATAGATCCTCAAGATCTTGCTAGCAGGCAAGACAAAGACTTACCAAGAAACGCTGAGTATCTTGCTTCCGAAAGAGCTGTTCTCTTGTATCACGAAATGGGTAGGATGATTTGTATTATACAAACGATATGTTACTTGCGAACTTACGTCCAACAAAGTCATTTTTATACTTTTAATCATCAGGGTTGAGCTGTAAAGATCTTGAGATATTTCCACCCGGAGTATCTCTACTTTTGAGCGAAGTAATGCATCAATGTAGAGAAAGGCCACCGTCAGATTGGCCGACGCCAGCTTATACTCTGATAGACCGTCAAGATTTGGCAGCATTAGAGAGGCATTCGCGACCGTTAAATTTAGACTACCTTGCGAGTACGGGAAAGAGTTGTATAGTTAAAGATCCTGAGCAGGATGATGGGATGGAGTTTGACGACACTGTGAGTGATTGAATTTCGAAATGAGGTATACAGAGGAGACAATATCACGCTTTTAATCTTACAAATTATCGCAGATTCTTAAACTAAGATTTAGCAAAGATCACAGAGTCGCGGAAGTCAGACGACTACTCAACTCTTCGAAACCGGTCAGAATCGCTATCGCTCAACGGCCGGACGTTAGCGATCATGATTTTATAGAAGAGCAAGAAAGGCATTTACATGCTCTTTGCACTAGGACCATGGCTCTCCCTGTTGCTCGGGGCATGTTTACCCTCAGATCTTCAACCCCAGTCATTACCGAGCAGTTACCAGTTCCCCGTCTCTGTCTTACAGGTGAATTAAAATCGGTCGATTTTACTTTAAGAAACAACAATTTCATTAAAGCAATATTAAACACCAAATAGGAAAGGCTCCTCCGCGGGGTACGACGATAGAATTAGCACACATAGATGTGCCTCCGAATATGAACCTGTGGCCACTTTTCCATAACGGCGTAGCCGCCGGACTTAGAATTCATCCAAACGCATTGAACATTGACTCGACTTGGATAGTCTACAATAAACCACAGCAAAGTGAATTTGGGATAGAACATGCAGGTTTCCTAATGGCACTCGGGCTCAACGGTCATCTTAAGAACCTGGCTCCTTTCAACATGTACGAATACCTAGTCGAATGCCACGAAACAACTAGCGTTGGCCTTTTACTCGGCTTATCTGCATCTCACAGAGCCAGCATGGATGTTTCTATGACAAAACTGCTCTCTTTACACGTAGAAACTCTGCTACCACCTACTAGCATCGAGCTTAATGTTCAACAGAATATTCAAGTCGCAGCTCTGATGGGTGTTGGTCTTGTGTACCAAGGAACAGCGCACAAATATATCGCTCACTCTTTGTTATCAGAGATTGGTAAATATAGAAGTTTCAGAGAATAGGCTTTCATTTTCTAGTTAGTATCATTTTCAAATCTCTCGAGCTGATCTAAATGAAATTCAGGAAGGCCGCCAGGTCCGGAAATGAAAAACTGTGTGGATCGAGAGTCTTATTCTTTAGCAGCAGGGTTGGCTCTAGGCTTAGTAGTCTTGGGGCGCGGAGGTGGATCAGATTTAGCAAGCATTCCTGACACCCTGCATTATTACATGCTTGGAGGAAACGTCCGGCCTTTAACTGGGGCTCAAAAAGACAAATATAAATCACCGAGGTGAGATTCCGACACCTTGATCATATCCGTAAGGAGTCATACGTTAATCATTGAAATTTCGTTAGTTATCAAATTCGAGAAGGGGATTCGATCAACATAGACGTCACCAGTCAAGGGGCAACCGTTGCATTGGGTCTGATGTACTTCAACACTGGAAATCGAGCTGTAGCACAATGGATGCAAGCTCCCGAGACCCAATTTCTGTTAGATTTTGTCAGACCGGATTTACTTCTGCTCAGAATACTTGCAAAGTCGCTTATTATGTGGGACGAAATTCAGCCCACTACTTCTTGGGTCTCTAGCCACGTTCCTGAAATCGTTTATCAGTACAGACTGCAAAAACCAACTCCGGAAATCATGCAGAGTGTCGATTTGGAGACAATGAAGTGAGCTATCCAATTCGTAGCAATCTATCGTGTAGAATATAAGTATTACAATAAATATATTTGTTATTAAACTCCAGTCAAGCATACTGCAACATCATAGCAGGCGCCTGCTTGGCCTTGGGTTTAAAATATGCTGGATCGGCGAACAGGAATGCATATAAGACGCTGTACAACTACGCCCAAATATTTACTGCATTATCGCATAAATCTATAGCCGAATTGGCCGGCAAATCAACAATTGAAACCTGTTTGAACGTTATTTTATTAGCGACTGCAACTGTAATGGCTGGGACAGGAGATTTACAGGTAAAACTCTGCCTTGCAGTAAGAAAGAAGATGTTGGGCATAAATAATTTAAATAATTTCACGACATCTTTACAGATCCTAAGAATATGTCGATATATTAGGACTCGTGTTGGTCCAGCTAGCAGCGTCGTCACATATGGATCGCATTTAGCCACCCACATGGCTCTTGGACTGCTATTCCTCGGCGGAGGAAGATATACTCTTTCCAACAGCCCGAGCGCTGTAGCAGCTCTGCTGATTGCCCTTTTTCCAAAGTTTCCAACTCACAGTAATGATAATAGGTAAAGGACTGCTTGATGTGTTTAATAACTCTTGGCATTATTATTAGAACATAAATTAGTGTTCCGATGATCGAATTGACGGAAAGAATTATTTCTCTCATCGATTACCAGGTACCATTTGCAAGCACTGCGTCATTTGTATGTATTGGCAGCTGAACCCCGCCTACTTTTGCCCAGAGACATAGATACAGGACGTCTATGTTACGCTACATTGCATTTAACTTTCCGATCAGAGAAATTGTCGAGTGGTCAAGAAGTCGTACTAAGAGCGCCATGTTTGTTGCCTGAATTGAACAGTCTGCATAGACTTGAGCTGAGGGATGATAGATATTGGAATGTCGTATTTGAGAAAGGGCATAACTGGGAGCAACTGATAAATATGTTGGAAAGATGCGATTTTGTAGACGTCAAGCAGAGGGTCGGATGTCTCTCTTACCAAGAAGATCCACATGTAAGAAGTTGCTTCTTGTGTGTAGACCTTGTAGCGCAGATTGTTAAATTTCCTAATCGAACTTTTTTCGCAGGGTTTCAGAAGTTTAGTTGCGCAAACTCTGACGACTGAAAATGTTATCGCTTGGGCAGCTAGGCCAGAGCACATTACTGCGTTTACTAATGATAAGACTGTTCTGAATATAGTCAAAAACTTCTTGCAAGGTCTGTCAAAATACAAGAGTAAAAAAGTTTCCAAGAATTTAGAAACCGGGAGAAACTCTGGTAGAATGAGTTCTAGCTTTTTCACACAAAGCTCGAGCAATGTTTCAGCAAGAATGTCAAGCGGCTATTCAGTCGATCGATCCGAAGACTTCGATGAGAAAATGGAAGTAGTAGAATTGTCTCAAGGTCCTAAAAGCCTTCAGGCTAATTCAAAAGGCGAAAATAAACTCCCAGAACTTAGCGAATCCGAACGCCACTTGTTACAAACGTTTGCAATAATCGCTTACGAATGTGTGGTAAAGGATAAAATAAGTTTGTTACCATTGTGGGTGAATTTGTTTAAGAGCTTAGACGCTATTGAAAAACAACCCAACAGCTATCTAGTATGGCAGATAAAATTGATCTCGGCACAAGTTTTGGGGAGATCAAAGAACGGGGATAGAAACGTTTTACTAAGTTCAGAGAGCACTCTTGCTATCAAACAGAAAGCTGCGGTGATCATGGATAAGTGGGAGCACGGTAAATTCAGCTTATCAATTCCTCAGAGTATTTCGCTGCTCGTTTTTAATAACAACAATTTTTTCTCCCCAGATCTGAGACCGCTGATGAAGAATTACTTAACTAATGGAACTGTTGAAGCCAGCTCTGAAATGCTGGCAAGATTGACTGCGTATTTCACATTCTACGATCTGCCTTATCGAATAAATGATCATACCGATGGTAGTGTTCGTTATTTAGTTTATGTATTCTGTTATTACGATTCAATTCACTATTCAGAACGATGTCTGTTTTATTTCAGGTGATAAGTCGATGCTGAGTCTCTTCCTGGACTCATCAAATGCCCAATTATCTGCTGTTACATTGCGAAAGCTACATACATTGCTACAATCGGCGTAGGTACTTAATTAATAACTATATACAATCCTATAGTATTATGTGACACACGCGATACATAGTTTCTAGTATATGTACTGTATTTATTTCTTTTTACATGAAAAATAAAATGAAAATCGTTTATTTTAACGTATAAATACTTTTTTCAATTCGGAAATTATTGCTAAACTCAAGACTTCGTATTGAAAATCAGTCCTATTTTGATATCGATTAATGCGCAATGCCGGAACCAGTTTCTATCGCACCATGACTGGTCGAGTAGTAGTGAGGATTCGCGGCCCCTCCGGTGACCATGACAGCCTATAATACATCAATTATCTATAAGACTTGAAATCATAGTAATGAGAATATTTCAAAGTCATTTTTACTCACGTTCATTTTTCCCCAAATTGAAAATTGATTGAGTTTAATATAGGTGATAAAATAACAGCATATATGTATAATTTTTATTTATCATGTAATAAAATATTCGTCAATAATTTACAACCAGACTATATATAACACGAATTATAAATAACATCTAATAAGGATCTTAAATTACATGGAGTCATTTATTACTTTAATATAAAGTATACATAACTAGAGTGGTCCTCAAAAGGTTGATATAAGAAATTTTCAAGATCCAGCTCTTAACATACATATTATATAAAAGAATTTCTGAGTTTCATAACCGAAAAACGGAAGAGAAAAAGATAAATAAAAATACCAGAAGAAGTTTTCTGTTCTTTTTGGTAATTTTTGTTCGTTTATCATTCAGTCAAAATCTATTTTATCATTTCTCAAGTCTAAAATTACCAATCGTTTTGATGTTTAGTAATGATAGAGCGAAATTTGAATAAAAAAAAATAGATAAGTGTACTTCTTAGTGTTTTCTTTTGTTTTTTTTACAAAGATATTAGTTTTCAAAAGTAGCTTCGCCTCCTGTAAAATTCTTCTTCATGTATAACTGGCTTGCCAGTTACCCCGCATATCATTCTATCAATGATAGATCCAAAACTAGTATAACAGTAAATACATCCTGCTAATATTCCCCCTAGATGACCAACAAACGAAGCATTTGGTACCAAAATATGTATTAAAACGAGTTCAACCCATACAGCAAATTTGCTTGGTACTCTAAACCCTCCAACGTCACGAACTCTGTCTTGTTCTTCAGATATCCCTATAACTTTAAGGGCGAAAAGTACAGCGGAAAATCCTATAGCACATGATGTATAGTATCCATAGTCTCCGGTCAATTGCATCAGGCAGTATCCCAAAGCTACATACATGGTACTACAGGCGACTGACAAAAACGATAAAAGCATTACGAAATTAGTAGTGCCGTATTTATTCTCTAAGGTTGAACCCTTCAGGATTAATGACACCATGTTATAGTACAAGTGCATGTCAGATCCGTGTTCGAAATTTGACAATATAAAAGATTGCCAGTTTTTGTATTTCAACACTTTTACGCTCGATATACAAACGTCTCCTGCATTCCATGGTACTTTTATTGCTCCCATGTATAAAAGGGCCTGGAAAAAAATTATCAATATTATAAATGTTACTTTTTAAAGGTCGGTGGCGAAAAATTCGACCTTTCGTGCCGATTTTGCGTGAGCGAAGTGCCTGTTTCTCGCACTAGTGCGCAAAGTAATTACTTTACACACGCAAGAGGCACGAAAGGTTGAATTTTTTGCACCGTTTCAAAAAATAGTGTGATTAGCGAGTGCGCGTGGTGATTGCCAGTCGTGCCCGAATCACGAACTTTGCGCACTAGTTGCACAATGTACTATTTCGGGGATTGATTTAATGCAAGTAAAGGAAGAGGTTAGGGTTCGGAAGAATGATGCAATGTTTTTTTTTTTTGCTCTTTTTTTTTCGCACAAGTTATATGTATAAGCGATGGTTAATATGAAAGAAAAATAGTCATTAAATATTATGTAGCTTCACCTGTCCTACTACAGCTGCCAAAGTAGCTGGTGGAATCTTGTCAAGACCAAAATTGACGGCTTGCATACATAGCAAAACTATGCCGTACTGCAAGCCTTGCCTTTGCCTCTGCGATGGACGCATATTTATTTCCTCTTAATATCTGGTTTGATTCAACTCGAGTTCGTCTTTGGAATAGTTTCTTCAACTTAGATCGTAGCTCATCGAATGTAGATCAATTTGACAACGAAAGTTAAAACCGTTGATGTCTGTCTCTGACTCTGACTCTGACATCGCTTATTTGTTGTTGAATGTTCGTGAATATTCTCGGCCACGTGGGCGCCGTCAATTCGTTTGTGAGTTAGCGCCATCACGGTGGATGTTTTGTGAACTACTTTTGCCGCAAGGATACAGGCGCGGCAATCATTTGAATATTCAGAGTTTAATTTATTAGGTATTGTTGCGGAATTATCAACGCAGATTCACCAGAGCCTTTTGCGTCAGTATTATGATTCTAGGAATCTATCCTGCGCGCTGATTTCAAAAACTTAAAAGCATGTATGTTAGGTATTGTTTAAGCTATACAGTGTGCAGCCCGGCGCATCAAAGATAATATTAACGCTCTTTTACGAAAGAATGAATCGTTCGTTAGAAAATTGGTCAAAATTTTTCATATCAGTAGCCGCAAGTACTAAAAGTCGTCTAGAAATAAGAATTTAGGCATTTATAAACAGCGTGCGATGATCAGATCTGACTAACGATATTTAGTCAATGGATTATCAAAGTGATATCAAACTTTAAATCACCCTGAAATGCACAATAGTCGATTAATTTCTCACGCCGTACAAAAAAAAAAAGGGATAGAAAATCTATGTGGGATAACTGGGCGTTGGAAATGAACAAAAGCGTTTGCTATTCGTAAAAACTATAATAAAATAGATAAAATTCTCAACATTGAAAAACATTTGTTATAGACGCAAATGGTCCAGGTATTAAATGCTGGGGATGTTCCCGAAGCATTTCGAAGTTCAATATTATTCATAATATTAATGTACTTCGATGTTGATTGTGTTATTCCGATTTGTCTGCGTGTACTCGATGAAGAAAACGTTGATGAACTAGTCGATCAGCAATGTAGTGTAATCTTCCAATAACAAAATTCTCTTCTGGCATATCGCGTTTGGTTTTGTTCTTCGAGTAAATTCGAGGTCCGAAAGAACTTGTATTTGTCTTCATTTTTTACACCTACAAAAATATGAGAGCTGTTGATTCTTCAGTTACAAAAATTTGTTATTTTCCGCATTTCGTCTCTCCACATAAAATGTTACCATTTTTTGAAAGGCTCTTTTCAAAAATGACAAAAAAAGGCCCAATCGAATAAGATTATAATTCCTCTTTAGTAGCAACTATTCAATTTGAAAATCATAGATAGATCCGTATTTGCTTTATCTGCAGGATCATCCGAGCGTTCTGTGTGACGCAATGTATAATCTTACGCACAAATTACGTATAATTCTCGGTGGAACTATTTCGTATTTCTTTTAGTTTTTTCTCTTATATCAAGTTACGTCCTTCTTTTACATATGTGCGGTAAAATCTCGATCGAAATAGTCAGGGAAAGCTGGCTTCGTAAGAGACATAAGGAACTTAGTCTCCATGATGACACGCTGACCGTTGTTGCATCAGATTCTAGTTTACCTCAACTATAAGATATAGTCACTTCTATACCAGAACGTATAATGCACACGACGTTGCCAAGAAGTCGAAGAACAAGAATCTGCGGATATTATAATAAGGGTCAGACTTTATCGTCAAATTCGAAGAATTTTTTTTTTTCAAATATTTTTGTGCATTGTCTCATAAAATTTTGGAAATAATAGACGCAGGGCGTGAAAAATCAGGGGCTACATTAAGGTGGTTGAAAAAAAACCACTTCCCATTACTATTCAGCAACTAGTTATCGCAACATTCACCTATCGTCAAAGAATTGTAAATCACTCATTCACATGGTATATCCAGTCGTAATCTCTCCTCGCGACAGTCGTGGGAAGGAGAATAGCACGTGAACACTTCGTGAGAGAATCTATGAACTACAAACTTTAGGAAAAAACCGAAGTAAACAACTCCTGAGAATTTTTGGATACAGCTTACGTGACTCGGGTCAGACCATAGAGGCTTTTCACAATAGCCGTTCTTTATACTATATTTTTTCCTTCATTTTATCCACTTCCATTTCTTCGAGTCCGATAATGCGTTGAACCGATTTTCGCAAACTTTTCATACCCATGAAATTTTTTCGGACAAATTTTCACCTAGTTATAGATTCGTACTTGAATTTTCTTTCTAATCCTCAGATACCTAGATTTGGTAAAACTGTATGAAAATACCATACGAATAGAAGGTGCGATTTTTCCTCTTTTACAAAATAGAGGAGAAAAATGCGGCCATTGAATCGTCAATCTGAAATCGACCAATTTTTAGAATGTGATGGAACTACAAAGTTTGAAGACCTCTCACCGCATATATTAATCCTGCCTATTCGTTCAGTAGAAAATTCCAGAGTTTAGTCGAACTTTGAGAGTGCTCTTAATTGATTAGGGTGGATTAATACATGGTATAGACATGCCCTACTTTCTAACGGAAAATTATATTGACAGGAAGGACTGGCTAGACAATGTGGAAATAAATAATTAATCGAATGGTCTTTCCGTTTTCTTTGTTTCTGTTGAACTCACAGCGAAGATTTATACCCCACAATGCGATACACGATTAGAAAAATTAAACCAGCTTTGAAAAACTTGTTCAACTGCTTCAAAACATATGTGATAAGATCCGTTGTGGATAAAAATTTGCATACTAATTTAAATGAATATGCAATATATGCAGAAACTAGCGAAAAAGAAAAGCTGCACCTTCTTCGTGCAACCAGTTTACTATGAATTTTAATTCCAGTCAATTCTTGGAAGGAAGTGTCTGGAAAAAATGTTCATCGATGAAAAAAGCTGTTTTTTCTCAACGTCGGTGTAAAGAGCGACGAAAAAATTTCGCAAAATGTTCCTCGCGGAAGTATATTTCCGCATCACTAATAATATTCCATGAATTCGGCGATCATCGTTCGTGGAAAGCGCATCATCAAGGCAACATAATCAACTTCCTAGATGAATTAATAACCTTTCGAGAATATTTACGATCCTCAAAAACTGTATTTTCTCTCCAGTTATCGAGGTTTGGATTTAAAGACGACATGGTTTTTCGATAAACGGGAAATAACAGTTTGCCCAAATTTAAACCCTATTTTTAGTCTTCGATATCTATATATAATCGAAGGACATTTGAGGGACCATCGTATAACGAAGGAGTTAATGTGATATAGTCTATATGGAACGCGATGGCCTCCGTTGAAATCTCCCCACCTGGTTATATCGGGTTATAGGTAGAAGTGCCGCATATCGTTAAGCGGAGAGAATCGGTGGGGATGGTTTGTGTAAAAGCCAGCAAATCGGTGGATGACGTGCAGTCGCAGCTTCGCGATCCACTATACGATCCAGTACTAAATTTACCTCAAAATTAAAAAGGAAAAAATTCTTCCAGCTCGATATCCAACGAGCTATAAACGAACCGATTTGTCTTAACGATTTTCACTCGCGAAAATTCTACGCTGCTAAAATCAGTAGATCTGTGATCTAGTGATACCACCATCCTTCAATCGAAGTGTGTAGTAGTTTCCCAGAGTTATCTTAGCCACATGTGTCCATGAGGTGCAAAGTCCTAGATTGCCAAGGCAACTCACCAACATTTCTACCCAGCGTAAGGTAAGCGAAATCGACGATTTTATCGGGAATGATAAGCCTGCAGTTTCCGTCTCTTTATTTCTGGGAAAATTCACAGTACCTGATATAGTAGACTGCGGCAGTAAAAAAGAAAGTATAGCCGATAAATGGGAACAGGAATAAAAAAAAAAAAAATAGAAAAAAAAAAAAAACAGATTTTATGGACTATAATTATACTTGGAGCCTATGTAAGCGCGAAGTGCGCCATAGCGCTGGAATAAACTGAAACCAGTTTTCGATCTAGGAGTCTGTTGGTTGCGTATTTTAATTGAGTGTTTTCCATGACGTCAGTTGTTTTTAAAGGAATATCGTAAAACGGGATGGATCAGCTTTATCCCATGTGAGAAATCGGAGACCGAAAATCTGATGGAGAAAACAAAACAAAAAAAAAAAAATGAGAAATTATACAATTTTCTATTTTTTTTTTCCTTTCAACAGGCTAGGTAAAAATCTTCAGACGAAGAAAGGAAGCAGAAGAGGTAACGCTGGCAACTGCCTGGAACTTCTTGTCCTAGTCCACTTACATCACGTGCCATAGGGTGAGTTTGTGATAAGGGTTTTTTTTTTTTTTTTTTTCTTTTTTTATCGAGAGTTTTAACTGGAAATCAGAACGTTCGAAATTTTCTTTTCCACTTTCTCTGGAGCTTTTTGTTGTTCGGAGAGCATAAATTTGGAAAGAGAATTAACGACATTCCATGAATTATTGTCGCTTCCGTTACCACTTGAAAAATCAACGTTAGAACGTAACGACGTGGATACAAAAACGTTGAAATCTTTTAAAAATAGAGTTTTGTTTTGTGGAGGCTACGATTAGAGCAGACATTGTCCTTCTCTTCAAACACGAATGTCGTTCTTGAAGTGAACTAATTGGGGTCAAATTTAGTCCTAAAAATAGTGGGTCGATTTTCTTGTTCTACGACCTGGCTTTCTTCGCCCGTGCCTTTTTGAGCGTTTGCTCAAAAAATAAAAAAATAAAGAGAAGAATCGAAAAAAAAAAAAAGTTTCAGAGTCGCTATAAGCAGGATCAAATGTTTCGGCTGGAAGAACAGACTTCATCTCATATCTCTTTACCTAGTTAGTAACAATCATATAAGTTTGACAAAGATTTGCATAAAAAATAGTCGCCAGTTTCTTGATTGTAATATACGAAGCGAAAACTCTCCCGGGAATTTCTCTCGCCTAAGTTTTTATACGCTGTGTGACGAATCGATTCCTAAATTTCTCCGATTGCCCCAAGAGTCTGCGAGTTTTCAAGAATATTTCGAGCTGTACCAACGCGACGCGACGCGACGCGACGCGACGTGGTTTCTTTTTATTTTTTTCTTTAATTTACAGATTTTTTAATCTAGCTCAAAGGGATTTATGTTCTTTAATGTAATCTGATTTAATTTTATTTAATTTAATTCAATTTAATTTAATTTCAATCTTGTTTTTTTCTCTTCTTGTTATGCAGAAGTAAACCCTGTCACTGAGAAGCATACAGTAGATCGGAGCTTCCGCTACATTGTCAACCACACAGCAGCACAGCGTGACCAAATCGCATCGGTATAACGGAGGTCGAGCCATACGCTACATCATAGTCGAAAAACTATATCAAGGAATAAAAATGGTGTACAAGAACCTTGACAGCTCTATCGTGAAGGGGCCTTACCAGGAAGTGAGGTAAAAAATAACGCGATTCAAAAGGTCTTTTGAATCGGTGATAAAAAGCGAGAGAAAACAAAAAACAAAAAACAAAAAACAAACAAACGACTGGCCGTGAAAAAGACGGGTTTACAATTAGAAGCGCATTTTAAGTCACACTGTGTCGGATTTTTCCTCTTATTATACTTACTCGCCCGGTTCAAGCTCATATCCTATACTTTCTTTCGCCTCCTCGTAAATCAACTAATTCAACGTTATGTGTAACCCGATAATCGCATACCGTGCTGTTCTCGAAGGATTAATATCTCGACGAAAAGCTATAAAATGATTTACCACTGACAGTACGTACAGCGTAACATACGCACACCGTATTCGGTTACAAATTGTATCGGGGTTCAGATTCGAGCTTACGGGGTTCAAAAGGAGCCAAAACCGACTGAAAAATGCGTACAGACTCTAAAAGTTCGTTCAAAGTTTTTCGAGTCTCGGAATTTTCCCTTTTATAATAAAAAAAAAAAACCAAATTCATAAATTAGGAAATAATTTATCAGATATTTCCGATGGATTTTTATCGCTTTTGTTATCACGACAGGAAGGGCCAGGAGCAGCAGCAGCAGCCCCAGACTTCCCAGGCGTCTATGAAGAAGCCAGTGAATGAGAAGTACGGCGCATGGGGTTCGGTTTACAAGAACAAACAAAATTTCATAAACATGCACTGCGGTTAAATTAATACCAGGGAAGCCTCACCTCCGTAGTACTAATAAACTTGATTTTTTATATGTGCTGTTGGGCCGACGCGTTCGTTTGGGTATAAGAAATATACTAACCCTTTATTAGTTGATATAATAATCGATAAAATCCTTGTAGAAATTGTAGAATCGAATTCGAAATCTGCTATATAATATCTTATAATATTATTTTTGTATTTTATAAATGAAAACGTGGAAGCATTGATCGATATATAATTATCTCTATAAAAATATAGCCTATACTTATATCGTAAGGGTATTTGTTATTTTATTTTGCTAGAATTTTTAGACTAACAAAGAAAAATTAAAAAAAAAAAAAAAATGGTATAATAATTTATAAGATCTTGTGATATTGTCTCTTGTAAATGGTACAAATAAATTATTACGATTGTCGCTCGCGACTGCAGTTGCAGTGATTTTGTTTTTTGAAGAGAAAACATTTTTTGATCCTTTCTAACGAGGTATCTATGATCATTTCGGTATTTCGAATAAAAATTATATCAAATTTCGTCACGTTCTCGATTCCACATATGATGATTTCATCGAAATCGGAAACCCTTGATAATCGAGAATAATTATCTATCAAGCGATTCCAGTTGCCTAACTGGGGTAGCTTGACGTATAAAAAAATCTATTTCAAGAGACAGTACCACCCGAACGCGCTGTGGCTGACAATGATAAATCCACATAATACCTACTTACTTATTTTTTTATTACTATATTATTAATAATCGTTAAATTCAACTACACATATGTACCTAATACTCAATTTATAAAAATATCTGGTCTAGGGATGAACGAATATTTCATTACATGTACGCTAAATCACAATGAAAAATATAACACATCCCAATTATTATTTTTTTTTATCCATTAAAATAATCAAAATAAAAAGAATAGGGGACGCGGCAACCTCTTCGTCGTTGAATTCAATGACCTTGAAAATTCTTAACAAATTTGTTGAGCATCATTCTCAAATAGCTAATTGTAAATACATAATGGCATGAGAGCTTGCGGGGTTCGTTGACCGAGGGAAAAAATTCCTACTCGTTTGGATCTCATAAATCATATCACCTTTTAGGGGTTCGTTCGGCCCGCTTTACGCCCTGTGACGTCAGCGAGGAAGGCATTAGCGTAAGAACTTAAAGGGACACGTGGCTACGCATCTGCATTAGAGGGAGCTGGCTTAGCCATAGGGGAACCACCACGCCAAAGAAAAGGCAAAAGAAACGCGAGTCTGGTTTCGGAGGGTGGTTCCGCCGGATATACAGCTACCGGTGAAACGAGCTAAGGCCTGCATGTAGGGAGACGTGATCAGAGGTTGTTGCCCTACATGGTAATCTTTGATCGTATACATATGCATATATATATATATATATATATATATATATATATACTATGCTTTTTACGCCGAGAAAAGAGGGAGAAGACCCTTCTTCGTAGTTTTAAGTCTTATAAACAATTTTATCTATATATATGTGGTCGGTAGGTATATAAATATAAAATCTCATATGCGATTTTTTCGAAAATATACCGATACGATGCTTTCAAAATATTTCGAAAATTATAAGCCGTTTGAGGATATCGACGCATGATAGACTTGTAGCAATTTTAATCGAAATTTATGATCCTTCCACGAAATCAAAGTAGATGAATTATTTATGTCTACAATATTTTCTCGGATCGAAATAAAGAGAGTAAAATACCCGAGATTATGTAAACGTGTTACCAAAATTTGATTTTGCAATTTTTTATAAAAACAAAAGCGTCTTTACGGTGACAAAAATAATTGCATAATTTCTCGCAGCGCAAACCATGTTTTATCGCAAAATAGAAACAAGGTCCTGTTCAGTTTTTGATAAAAAAAAATTTGTACTTTAGGGAAAAACTGTTTTATTTAAAGCGCTAAATTCTTTTTACGTCAATTCGATTTTTTTTACTCCTGCGTCTGTTTACTTGGTTTAAACTATCGGTGAGATCCAGAGTGTCAAAATACGTAAATGGAAAGTGAAAGATTGATTTATTAAAACCGGAAGGATCATGAATTTGGTTCTATTCACATTTATAGGCGAATTTGAAAATAATCATAGGTGTGTTATTTAGTCCGCAGTCTCTACCTTACTGAGACTTGATACGCATCTGCGCCTATATATTTGAACTAATCGAGTCAGTTCTAATAATAAAAACTAGAGGTTAACGTTTTCCGAAGTGACGTAGAATTTTATTCCTGGATAACCGATATGAACACACGGGGGGATTAGACGAAGAATTTTAATCTTTTTTTTTTTTTTTTTTCTTTGGTCGTCCACCCTTCTTCGCATCGAACGTGGTATAAATGATTTTCTCATAATTCCATATCACGAAGTGAATGATCAATTCGTCGGATAATTTTTTCATACCCGAAGAGGGATCTTCGAGATAGAGATCTCAAAGTTTCTTCGCTATCATTAGCTCGATCCTAAAGACGGGTAACGTCGCGACGCCGACGCGTGCACTGGCATATATGTATATGTATATTCCTAACGACGCTCGACGTCGCGGGCTGCAGTATGTAATACGACTTAAAAGTCGAAACTCGAAAGAGGAAATTTACGCCCGGCGTCCCGACGCCCTAACGACGCCTCGACGCTTTTGGGGGAACGATGAAATTTTCGGGGAGCTACCAAGCTGCAAGCTGCACCAACGGATCTCGGCAAAGCTTGCAGTTGCAGTCGGCGTTCGTCAGTCCATCGGTCGAAGCGTAGCTTACGGCGTCGCGACGGTGCTACAGAGGAAGGTTATTAAAGATCTAGATAGACGCCGTCTGCATAGCGACAAAAGCCCCAATCAGAACAGTATTCTACGTTTAAGGGAAACACCGTAGTCAAAAAACAAATTAACAATAAATTAAATAAAACTAAAAGAACGAAAAAAGTCAAAGAATTAATCAACAAAAATTTTTTTCACTAATTAATTGACGCCGAAATTCCAGTAGAATATTTCCCGAATTTTTTATTCGATCGACTAAATCGACTGTCTTTTTACTATTTTGATTAATCACAATTTCAATCCTCGATATAATCAATTATTTTAACTATAGATCATTTCTGAAAGATCTCTGATAACCCGCGTCATTTATATTTATTATTTATTTATTTATTCAAACCAAAAAAAAAAAAAAAAAAAACGACTGAAGTATAAGAAGAAGAAAAAAAAGAGAAAAAAAAAAGTAATACCCAAAGCTCGAACAGCTCTTGCAATATTATTCTTCTAAAATAATACAACGAATGTATTAAATTTTTTCTAAGTTCGTAATCATTCTCCGGTATTAATTTAATCGTATAATATATATATATGTATTTCATTATAAATACAGTGTCAATTAATATCGTATTCGTGTATGTATTTATTTATTTATTAATCCATCGCATAGTCATATCTCTCTATCGTTCCTATTTAATCATATAGTCGTTTATAATCGACGATTTTTTACATACCTATATATCTAAAGCGACGCGCGTTAATTCGGCTAACGAGAGAAAAGAAAAGAAAAGAAAAGAAAAGGAAAAAAAAAAAAATAAGAGAAAAATTCATTATCGAGATAATTACCTAGTGTACAGTGTATTACGTGAAGTGTTATTTGAAGACTGGTATAAGAAAAGAAAGATATTAACCCGGCATAGACGACCAGACAACAGCCAAACGTATACGTATACATAGATATTATACGTGTAAAGAACGGGAGGCAAGAGGACACCAGTCTATTTCGAGGTGAGTGCACTAGACTCCTGTTTTATTCCATTTATTTCTCTTCTTCGTCATACTTTTATTCCTCTTTTCTTTTTTTTTTTTTTTTTTTTTATTCTTTATTTTTTCATTCTTACATTTATTTTCAACTAACTGTTGCGTGTGTGCTAGACTCTTTCAAATTTGTCCATTCCTCTGTTTTTTTCATTTTTCATTCTCCCCTCTCTGATGATGACGAAGAAAAAAAGAAAAAATTGATTTTTCGTCCGAGTAACTCGATTCTTTGGATATATTCATGTACTTATTCATATACGCTATTCGATCGGAAGAAATTATCCCAGGCTACTGTGAAGTTTTACGAAATCTGATCGTGAGCTAAAATTAGTTAAGTATTTTATATTATATGTGTATAGATATAGTGGATAGAATTTAATATTCATGTCTTCGACGCGTCTGACCGGTTGCTTATTATACCTACTTCATTGCGACGCGCTGCGATTTCTGCACCGCCGTATGTATATACCTATGGAAAGTTTGCCGTTTGACATTACCGGCTTGTACTACTTCGCGACAGGTTTTCAGCCGGCTTACCAACACCGAGTTTTACCACTCCGGTATCCGCGTCACCTCTGCTCACCCGCACCACACAAATGCCCATAAATACGACATATTCAATAACAAATAGCACGACGTGAAGAGGAAACGGGTTTATCACTATAAATCGAAGGATTCAGTTGTTGACTAAAACAACAAAATCCCTCCCACGTTCATTTCAGGAGGTAATTAGCCCTGAGAATCGAGAAAGAAACAGGAAGCTGAGGAAGTCTGAGGCGGATATCCGCCACTTCTCTATACATAAAAATGTTAATACTGAATTTCTCTGCTCATGATATCTTCGGGTATTTTTTTAACGCGGTATAAAACGCCATTCGCTGTAAACTTGCCCACTAATAACCCTGCAGATCATAATCTCGGCATTGTCACACTCTTTGAAACCACGTCCGTACGTAGGATATACCGAGTTCTAAAATTACCTAGAAGAACGACGGAAGGGCGGACAGACAGAGAGACAGAGAAAAGATAAAGATAAAGATAAAGATGAAGAGAGGGGGGGTAAAATTCTTGAAGAAGTGTTTTAAGAACTGGTACCTACCTCTCGTGCCCTCATCCCCTTGGCGTACCTATCGCGCTCCCTTCTCAAGTGCCACTTTTGTACTTATTCTCATTTCCTGCGCGACAATGAGTTCTACTCGTAAGTTTTTCGAACGGTACTTACACCTCGCATGTACTAGCTACCCCCAATTTAATAATACGATTTTTACCCAGCGCCTTTAAACCCCGGGTTTAAAACTAAGAGAAAGTGACGACAGAACGACCATTAGAATACAACAACAAAACTATGAAACTACCCCGAAGACAAGGCTATGTTTAAATCCTGAACCGTAGTCGAATACCGTTATATGAGGGTTGTGTACCGAGGGGGTGGGTTCCCAAATTGTCTAAGACCGTTGATTGAAAGCTGGTAGAGAAGAAATTACTGGCACGCGTCTAAAACGGGGAGTTTCAACCGGTTTACTTGGGGTTGAAAGAAAAATATGGACGACACACGCTGAAGAGATTATTTCACCGACCCCTGACACCACATATGCTTTTTCACCCCGCGGCCAGAGACGGTTTATGACTACCGGCGGAGGGCTTGAGCTACGCTCGTTTTATTTTGCGATTTTTTTTTGTAAGAAATAATTGCGATTTTTATTTCGGTTTCATAGATTTTTAAAGAAAAAATTTACTCGAGAAGCTAGGCTCGCGCGGTGCATGGTACTGTACGACCGGAAATAGAGCTTCCTCCAGCTTTCTCCAGCTTCCTCCAAGGCCCGCACCCCTGTACCCCCACGTCTTCGCCCTCCTGAGTAGTAGTCTATCTTCTCCTTCGCGGTGGGGCGTAGGTACGTCCTTTTCTAAATCTTTATCTGTCTTCTCCCGCCCGAGGAGCACATAGCGACCGAAAAACTATTTTTGGATAGCTTCACAGCACCCAACAGTCGCCCTCTTCGACTTCTGCCCCCGAGGGGAACTCGGAACTCCCAACCCGCACCCAGTCGTCACCCAAGCCGCATACCGCCTTCTTTAAACCTCGATTCTGCTGCCCCATCTTCGGTTTCCTTAACTGAACCTTTATTTTTTCGTCTTTACCGGAGGGGAATTAGGGGACAGTTACCTAAATGGAATAGACGAGTTCGTTCAACCCGAGAGAGGGTGGATGCATGGATTTTGTGTACTTTTGGTACATGCTGGTGTGCACTATGTGCAGGGGATCCTTGACGTGCGCCACCAGCCCGCAGCTGTCAATCGTTCCTTTAACTTACGTTAGGTATACCACCTATATTCTCCAGGAAGTATGTGTGGCCACGTGAATACGTACACACATATATGGATGTATATATATACGGGACGCCATCGCCGCGGGGGGGCGACGCGACGTCGATGGCAAACTGTACAACAGCTATAAGGCTCACCGTGCTGGATAGTGATTTCTTGCTCTCGTATATTTGATGAGCTGCTACCGTAAACCTTTCAACGTATAACGTATATATGTATTTGCTATTAACTCGCCTGATGATATGAATATGCGCATATCGCATACGACGGAATATTATTACATATCTGCAATCGTCATAGTAGAAGGGATTGAATAATTATTACGTTCGGTTATGGGACCAGGTTGAAGTTCCCAAATTGTTAAAATTAACAAATTTTCAAGATCCTCTTCCTTCATCCCAAAGACACCTCTTTTTTTTTTTTTTAATTTTCTCTCTTATACAGACTGATTACAGCTCTGAATAAACATGTAATTATATTCGTGTGAACGATTTAGACTAAAAAGGATGCGTTTGTTGAAATTTTCTTTCGCACTGCCGCAATCGTTATTAATTATGATGATATCCTGTTTTTGCGGGGGGTCTGTAGTCTCTCACGTTAATTAATTTGCATGACAAATAATTGTTTCAATTAAATACTGTAAAACATATAGCGTATTATACTGCAGTAGGTAGGTAATTGTCAGACAGATCCTACCATACCTAACTCTCTCATTGAAATTTCGACCAAGAATTCCAGCACTGCAATTCAGAGAGCGAGAGTTTCACCTGAAATTATCCGCGTTTAAATTCCTTAGCTATTTGAAATTCACCGCGTATGCGGAGAATCCGTTTCATTCTCACCGGCTAGCTATTATTGGTATCCAGTTGCCGAGGAGGCCTTTCTTCGGTAACCGATGAGAATAAAAAGCGGTTTTAGAATAAAATAGAATGAAGAAAAAAGAGAATTATAAAGAATGCAGCTGTGTAAAAATAATCAATCTTTTTTTATTCGTTCCATTTTAGTTTTATTCTCTTCAGTCTTCGCCTAACGCGATTATCCTAATTAGATTGCACTCCGGCTTCGACTCGTCCTCGCATCAATAGCTGGTGCTAACCAACGTCAGGGGAATCCCGCACGTGCTTAAAGTCCTGCGTCTTAATTCGGCCTTCGGTACTTTTCTACGGCCAAATTAAACGAAGAATTAAGAATGGACGTCGCGACGTCTCGTCGCGTCGCCTAGCTGGTGCAGGAAGCCGCGGGTCTCGTCGCGTACCTAAATTCCTACCGGCGTTCGGAGGCCGATGAAACCAACCTCACGGTTCATCTTCTCTCACCGTTTTTCATCCCGGATATTTTTACCCAAATATTTTTCGTTTTATCCCACCTTCGATCCCAGCTGCAGCTAAACCGACTATTGAGCGAATATAGCTTTCGGCTCACGGCTTGCGGCTTTTGCGAATTGGTAATTAGACCGCGTGGTCTAGAGTCTAGACTGCCACCAGGTTCAAGGAACTTTGAACTCCGGATTCTGGCTCATTTTCGAATCCCTCAAACAACTGTTTGGAAAATCTGATGTGGCCACGATCTCACTTGACTCTAGTGGGATCGTGTTGCAGAAGGAGGAACACACCTAAATCTAGAATATTTCGAGGCTTTGGAAGGCGCCAAACCTTTTTTGACCACGGTGACAACTGCGGACGAATACGATTTCGGGAAGAGGGAGAGCGAGAGAGAGAGAGAGAGAGTAAGATAAGAAGAAGAGGAAGAAGAAGAAGAGGAAGAAGAAACACCATGGAGTGACGCGGCGAGGGAATGACGGAGACAGTCGTATCGCTAAATTTAGCCTGGGCCACCCTCGTGCTTGTACAAACTTATCAATGCGTTTAAAGACACGTGGGTGCAGTGTCGACTAAGGAACGTTCGCTATTGGGTTTCCAAACCGTGATTTCAGTAGCCAGCTAGCGGTAAACGTTTCACGATATAAGAATTTAATCGATTGTGGACAGAGCGGTAATTAACGTCGTTCTACAATTTATACGGCAATTAAATTAAGACAGAGAATTGTTCTTTTGGTTTTCTATATGAGTCTGTTAATACCATCAGCTCGTTTAAAGCCCTACGATTTCTTGGAAAGATCAATGTCAACCTCATACTCCGAATCGTGTCTGGTTCGTGATTAATCACTATCTTGGGTGAAAATAATTTAACGAATTTATAAAAATTAGGGAAATTCGTTGTTTTTCATAAAAAAAATTTCAGCTTTTTTGTTCTATAGTTTTATTGACGAAAAGGAGGAATTTTTTCAATCAACAACTACGAAAATTGACAATTTTTTATCAAATACTATGAAATATTTTAAATTCATAGAAAAAATTCGTAGAAATTTCTACAGGGTTTGTTTTCGATATAAAAAATGAAACACATACGGCCAGAGTTGAATCTTGTAGAATGTCTTCTACGCCTGCGCACTATGCAGCATCACAAGCACGCGAGTATGGCGGTGGGATTCAACGAATTGCGATTTACTTCAGAAATCGCGAAGTGTTGCTCTCGTGCGAAACTTGTTTGTGGGAATTAATTCCCCGCCGAAAATAAATAAATAGAAAAAAAAAAAAATAAGTCGTTTTATATAAATTTTTAGTAAATGTTCTTCCGCAGATTTTGATAGCACGAACTTTCTGAATTGGTAAATAAGAACCGGAGAAAGAAACAAAAATGATAAATGTAATAAAAATGGGTAGTTGAATAAAGAAAAACAAAATTTCGAGTCTTTTAATGATGGCCACGAATGGTTGTGGTTAAAATGGAATCGCAGGATTACGAGTGGCTTTAACGATGCGTTTCGAACTACATAATAATTGGTCTTGGCTTTGGGCTATGCGAGACGAAACCGTAATAATCTGGATACCTCGGCGTGGTACGGTTTGGCCTTCGTGAAAGAGGAACGGAAACGGGAATACCAATGTCGATGAAGGGATAAGAGAGATGGAATACCGGGCGGCTGGATGGTGGCCAAGGGTGCTTTGACCGTACCCCCCGTGAACCCGTGAAGCCTGAAGCACAAAGCGCGTCGTAACTTTCTTTCCATTTTGATTGAACAGTGTTTCCTTCTGGCATTTACTACCGTACCGTTAAATCAATGCACCTTCAAACGCGCTACTCACGGTATATAGGTATATCGTCCTGGCATACCTGCAAGATTGGAGCTAATATTGCGTGGCGAAAAAGCTATCAGACTTAGGTATCGCTGTTATACTTTCATTGAACTTTTCGATTCTGCACGCGATAGTTATAACTTCCTGATTCGACACGGTTGCCTATTATCGGCTACCAATAATTTATCAGCCAATGAAATAACACGCGATTCACTGCGCGAGGAGAAAATTTATTTTTTCTTTCATTCGACCCGTTGGACAATCTTTGGGGTCTATCTGAAGTTTCGGGCGGTGTGAACTCCCCATTTTAATATTACCGACTCACAATTTTTGGAAAGGGTAGTTCCTCGAAAGCTTTTGAACAAAGAATTGAACATTCTGAAAGCTAAAAATCCGAAAGGGTCTCGAATGGAAAGAACTATTCTTTGTCTTCATATCCTGAGAAATTGACCGAAATTTTCGGACTTTCTGGGCTTTCGGAAGTCTGGATATTCGGAGTTTTGAGTCTTCTGCGTTCCGTCCTTTCAGAATTTTAATATCCTGAAATAAAATGTTTCTGAAAATTCTAAATCGTATCGAACGAATCTTTTACCATGTTCTGAGCTTCCATGATTTGATATACTCCGTTTTTTCTTTACCCTTGGTATGGAACAAATGACACTCGATTTTAGTTTCGCACAAAGTTCAATCTTTCGTACAAATATATGAACAAGTTTTGAACCAACTACCAAAGAGCAGTTACATCTTGATGGTAACGGCACTATGCAACGTCACTTCCTCCTCAACCGCATCAAAGCCGGAAGCATTCGGTTGCGCGTGAATCACGCTACAGACTTTACGGCCCCGGTTCTGATTCCTCATTGCAGTTTCCTGAGCTGAAGTTGATGCAACTCTCTCTTTTTACCTCTTTCACCTAAAGCATGAATTATAACCGTATTTTAAGAACTGAAGACAATCATTTGTACCGATAATCACAGTGACTGCAGTGGTTTAATTGAACATCAGTGTCACTCCGTCTTTATCTGAAGAACCCAACTCTTCAGCTGATGTTAAATTTGTTTAGACTATCTCAGGGCGAAGCTATAACCGTTGTAGGTACATACCATCCGACCGTGTCAGTTCAGACGAATTAAGACACGCCTCAAACTACGGGGGTCCATCTACCAAGTCAACCATTCTATCAAATGGAATATAGAAATCTTTCAACGACTTTCGTTCGGTTTGGTAGCCCAACAAAGTCGAGGGAGAGACAGACGGGCCTTGATGTCTTGTGTACATTCTAACATCTTCGTTGCACATAAAATCGCAGTCTCTTTGGCTGATCGCTTCGCTTTGGAATCGTTTCCTAACGAGCGTATAATATACACATACGTATATATGTATATATGTACGAAGGATATGAGCTCGGCCAGGAAGATTCCCGGTTGTGATGAGTGAGCCGTTCATCTTCCAGAACTTTTCTAGACTTCCGCTAGCTGCTAGGACCCAGGCCTGGGCTATTTCTGAGCAATAGGGGACAATGGACTCGTCGCTCTCTGTGCACCCATGTCGTACTTCCCACACTCTCGGTGTGCTTCTCCAATCTACAGTATAACTCTAGCCAGAAAAGTGCCGGCACCTTTTCCACGGTTCGAGCTTTCACCACCTGGTTAACGGAATCCCAGGCTTCACTAACTCACTTTTACGATGCCTTTACAGACCTTTAACTCGTCTCCGTCGTGGATCCTCGGTCAGATTGACTGTTTAACCCCACCGCAAACCAGAGTCTGAGTTCCGTCGCGAACGGAACCAACCGAGTTCCAAGATATGATGGAAGATTTCCGTTCCCATGGGCATGGGCCAAGTTCAAAGTCGTACCTTCCGATTTAACTTAGGGAATTGATGAAGATGGAAGACGAGGGTTGGACGAGTCTTGGTATAACCGCGATTTTTTCGCGACAATGATTCCTCCTAGTTATTTTCAAGACTTGACTCTCAGTGGAAGCTTCCTTCTCATCTTAAATCTCGAGTCTTTTATACCGCGTCGAATGGCCCAGTTTGGCTGGTCTCCTGCTGATGGCGGTTACATAGGGACATTGTTACTGGGGCTAAAGGATCCGATGGATCTTGAAGACATGGAGAAGGGAAGACGGGGGAACGGAAGACAGAGTATGGGGCAAAAACGGCTCCTGAAAGCAATGTGATCGCTATATTTGGCTTGTGAGTCACCCGACCGGCTAGTGGCTAGTGGCTAGTGGCCGGTGGCTAGCGGTTCAAATCTTGTTTTCACTTTATTTGTATCTTTACTCGCGGTGGTTGCTTCTTCACTCTTCAGTGTGATGGGCATTGGAAGTCAACAACGCCTCCTTGCACGATTTCTGCATCTGAAATTTACGGAACATAAACCTATATATGATGTATTCTTCATATTTACTACAGCATATGCAGAGACCCACGGAGTAAAACGAGTTACGTTTGTCAAAACGGTCCATAAATTTTCAACGAGCTCGTTAATTTTCATTATCGAACAAGACTAACGGTTAAATCGACGGTTACGAGCTGTGATGCAGACAGATCTGTATTAATATTTGTTTTATCTCAAAGGTAGCCAATATAGTAAACCAATTTCTGGGTTAATTGACATTTGACGAGGTAGCAATTAGCTCGGTTTCATCATATGCCTACTCAATTTCTGCATATCTTTGGAAGTAAAATGAAATCACGTTTGACTCGTATATTGGTACCTTCTGCACTTATATACATGAACATATACCTATGCAGTATATATGCGCTATGCGTCTTCGCGTTGCAGTCTTATGCTGCTTCAGAATTTCAGCAAGAAACAAATTGGCATCGAAGGTTCCTCCGGCGTAGTATACGAATCCGTCACGGAGTAGCATTGACGGAATACTTTTTAGCACTTGGTCTTTCAATCGATCGATCAATCAGAAAGCAACGCACTCATCTGCGCTCAGGTCGTTAAATCGAGATTAAGTTCACCCCAGAGAACGATCTGTAAAGAAATCCCGTACATAAATCTCTTCTTTTACATTTTTTCGAACTCTTCAGCAACGATTCGAATCGAACCAGAGTCGATATCTCATCCTTTAATTATTCTCTTTCAGAAAGAAATTCACCGACGATTTAAACACACCGATAATTGAGGGTGGAATTAAACAATGAGAATGAGGGACTCCATCGTTTACACACCCGTATCTATCGGACCAGACACAGACGATGAAGACACTTTGGTCAACGCCGAAGTCTACAATAATGGTAAGTCACAATGGTCTCTTTATATCTCGCATACTACTCGCGAAGCTTCGCCATTCCAGAGGTACTTCGTGCTGTCTAGTCTTGTAGTTAATATACTGTATAGTGGTCTCCACTTCGTACAGAACGACGCGGTTTGCTTGGTAAGTGTTTTACTGCCAACAAACATCGGGCTTACTGGTCCGCAATTGCAAAAGAAGGTAATGCCAAGCGCCAGTCACGTGGAGAAGCTATTCGCCATGTAGTACAAGTTGTCTTCGTGAGTTATTCGATTTGAAAAATAAATATTCGTGGCTTTCAGAAACCCGGAGTCTAATTCCATCGGATATTGATTATTTCACAGGGTCGATTTTCGCCAAAAAAAAAAACATAAATAAAAATAAAAATAATATTTCTGCTCCCTGATCCCTGGAGAAATTTTCTTTTGGCACGCTACTGCCCGTCGAGGACTCGATGGGAACCAGAGGATAGGATGAGTCACTGGCTGACCAGCAGCCGCTGTTGCGTGCCCGAAGGCGTTTTTCTGTCCATCGGTGTATGTACTCAAAAATATAGTTGGTACCATCGGTGTATTCTCGTTAAGTAATCGATTTGGCCAATTTAAGAGGCATAAAATAAAAAATAAAATGCGATTTTACTTGGGTCTTGGTGTATTTTCACGACTCAATACGACGCGAACTGTGCACCGTATCTTTTTTGAGGAAGTCAAAGATCGTCGACGTCTGCAATCTTGCGTGAGATAAATATTCTTCTAAAATAGAGTATAACTACTTTTAGAAACTGACGTATTGCCGTAGGGATATTTGGGTCAAGTTTGATCTGAACTTGATAATGATGAGTTGGACCGGAAACGAGAATAAGAGTAGATAAATTTCGGCCATTGTATTCGTTTTCCTTTCTGCGGTGGAAAGAGAGAGAGAGAGAGAGAGAGAGGAAGAAAGGAGTACAACTCGTTAATTAAAGAAACTTAACACAGTAATAAAAAAATCACTAATTGCACGTACTCAAAAGAAATTATTAATTGTTTTCGGATACTGGTTTACATTTCAACGACGCTGTGCGTCGCGGTATTCGTACGATACCATATAATATATAATTCTCTTTGTATTGTATTTTAATGAGCCGCTTTTGAATTTGAGAGTTATAAATTTTTTTTCTTTAAAAGCGTCGTTAAAGTCCTCATATTTCATCGAAATATTTTTCAATCAAGTGAGAAAAAATATTTTATCATCGCCTATTACAAAGCGCGGAGAGTTGTCCTGATTTCGCATCGTTATCTTTTCATTTTTTTTAATGAAACATGAAAATAATGATCATAATTAGGAACCCTGAATTCTTGGATGAAAATATTATTGTCACGACCGAATTTTTTCCCGAATAAAAATGAAAAAATAATCTTTGAATTGAAAATTAATCTCTAATTTACTCATTCCTCTCGCGTTTTAATACGATATTGTTGTGACTGGGTGAGTAACGAAGAAGATGCTGTAGCAAGAAAGCGAAGACGATCCTTGGCGTCGTTTTCCCCACATATTCCCCCGCGATACCGACGCGATGCGGCGCGGCGCCCATACCCTGAGACCCGTTTTACCTTTCGTTTCTTCCTGGCCTTACCGCTGCACTGCTGTAGAAGCGGCGCGTTTCAGTTGATGTAATTAAATCCAAAGAATAAAGAGGTAAATACGCGATAGGAGGAGGACAATAGCCGAGTCGAAGGACTATACGTATATCTCTACGTAATACATATCTACTGGCGCAATGCATTGCAGCGTTTTACTTTGTTCGCAAACTCATATAGGTATGCTTCGAGCTTCCAAGATCCTTGTCCTGGGTTCATTTCACCAATAGTTGAAAATAAATTGATAAAACAAAAAAGGAAAGCTAGGTGGATTATCTCTTCACAAATCGCTGAACTTAGATAAATGTTTTTTTTCTGGTTTTAACTCGAATTCATAAAATCTTGTATGAATTTTGATTTTTGCAATATTTCGAAAAGTGCAAACCTCGATCCTCGAGTAATGAGTCTGGTTCCTTAAACTGATTAAAGGCACTGGTTATATTCCGAGAAACAGACCTCCTGGTGCGGTGATAAGTTGCTAAGGTACGGATATTAATAGTTCTTGTAATTAGAGAGCCTTGAGACAGAGTCGTGTTAGTTTCGAGACGTAGGTTCAGATTATTTATAACCGCTACTTGAAAATTTTGCGATTTAAAAATTCACCGCAACTGCAGGAGTAGGTGCTGCAGCGTCGTTATACAGGTGCACATATCAACTGCGGAGGTATCTGCTAATAACAGACATCAGATTTCGTGCCAAGGTATAGGCACAAAAAAAAAGAAAAAAAGAAAAAAAGAAAAGAAAAGAAAATGACGAAAAGTGGAATAGGCGCCATACACCCATATAGTATATGCTTCGTTATTATCTACCTATAAAGCCGAAGTTAACACGTCTAAATAAGAAAAAGAAGACTACAGAATATATACCAGTACCCGCTGATCAGTCATCAATTTCTGACAGTATTGATCGATCGGATTTATACGAAGGCACCAATCTTCTTATCTCCGTATTATACGACGCGACACAATCTTCGGAAACTAATCTATGTTACTGCTGTTTATAATAGTAACTTATATGACGCAGACTGCAGTCTCTTATAAGAAACCGGTGATAACACAGTTCTAGATCTCCTCATGATCTATTTCTGCAATAAAAAATTGAACAAAACTTAGGCAGAAGTCCAACTTTTGTCTACAGCTAGTATCCACCGATTATGGTATCCTGAACTCGTCGTAGTACACGATGTGTGTGCAAGCACGCGTCTCTCCGCTTGATAACTAACTGTCGTTGAGTAGTCTGGGCAAGGTGTACGACGCATACATATGGGTAGACCCTGGAGGAAGAGAGAAAGAATATTAAAATCAAAGAAAAAAAAAAAAAAAAAACATAAAAATAGAGAAAAAAAAGAGTGTAAAATAAAATAAGGCAGCGGTGTTGCTGGCAGACGGTGGCGCTCCGCACCGAGACCTGGTCCCTGCAGGAGGAGAATGAAGAGTAAGGAGAAGTGGGCATGGGGCAAGGTGAGTGGCCCCATCAACGGCTACCTCGTCCTGTGCTAGAGGCCGGATGAACTACGTGCTTTCACAATTTCATTTTCGACGTTATTTGGTGCGTGGACCGTGAGGACCGACCTCTTATACATTATTACAGCCTTTACTCTAGATTGTATCCTATACTACAAACGAGTGCACGGTGCAACGGTGCAGGCGGGATTATTCATGGAAAAGAATTACTCAACGGTCTTATGTACCGGGCTGGATTGAAGTTACGAATTTTAGAAGTTCCTAACGGCCAAGATTCCAAATTCGTTTAAAATAATTTCAAATTTTTAGCAACGTTGGAGATTAGATAATTAAAAATCCACCCTTCATAAAAACACCCAAACACCCCAAACACCCTTCATAAAAACTGTCAGTCTGTGATATTCAAATTTGGAATTTTCACCTAGTCCCGATTTTTTGCTATACAGAGAATTTGATTAGGGGAATATTCATTCGAGGGATACTAGTACGATGACACAATAAAATTTTACGAATCTCCTGACTGTGAAATTAATTTTTTTTGTATTTATTATTTAATCGATTCCGAAGAATATTATCAACGTGATCATTACTATAAAGAAATATCAAGGAAATGAGAAGATACGCTAATCCTGGCGAAAATCTGATACGAAAATCACAATTTTACTAAAATGATTGGGAAACAAATTCTGAAATAAAATCTGAGCTGGTCAAGGTCGTGTTTTTGCAATTTTTAGTATAAATGAGTTTGGTAAGGTGCGGCGATACAGATTTCGAAACTATCAATCTTTGATTTCGTAATGAAATCATGACTAATGTCCGTCTAATGTATAATATAATAAGTTGGTCCGTACTTGGACTAATTGTACCTCGCAGGTTGCGGTATCCATATGTATATACTATTTTTTTTTAGAAGTCGACAACCTGCGATGAATTTGTCTTTAATTATATTCACAGGTGTCTGTTTCTTTTTTTGTATATTTTATTTTATTTTTTTATTTTCTTTCATATTAAATTAATTACGATTGTGTAACGATCGTTGTTGCACCTAATAGAAAATAGAGGAATGTTGAATTCGCTGTTTTATAATGATTAAATTAACGATGTTATGCTATGAATAATCCCGGTTATAGGGCTGTAATAAATAGCGTTTCGTTTCAAGTTTGATAATGAGTTGTATAGGTATATCCGTTATTGATTGATAACGATCACCCGTTACTCGCTTAGGTAAAGCTGATAAACTCTTTTGTAAGAAATCATCGGATAAGAACATTATCGGGTCTGGCGCCGCCCGACTATTTCATTTCATTTCATTTCATTTTATTAATCGTCGAATCACTTTGTCTTACTCATACCTGTAGCTAGTAAGTTTCTTTTTTTTTTTTTTTTCATTATTTTCTTTCCTATATTCGATTTCAATCTCGATCACCGTCAAAAGAGCGTTTGATTTATTTCTAAGCTTCTCTATTTTTTTCGTTTCTACTTTAACAAAGTCCGAATCGTCGTCGTTCATTTCATTTCGTAGGTACTAACAGCTCAATGGATTTGTTGTAGATAAAACTAGCGTAGACGAGCTGTAGAGAGCGATCGGTGCTATAACCCAGGTATAAGAGTACCTAGCGTCATTATCGACTTCGCGCTTAGATCAATCGAGAGATAATAATTGGCTCCGGCTAGCTGCTATAGGCTATAGTCGGCTCAGAACCAAGTCGAAGTACGAAAGATCGTGACGTGTAATGTAGCGGTACAGGAGGCGATCAGAAATATAAGAGAGAAAGAAAAGAAAAAAAAAAAAAGAAAAAAAAAAAAAAAACTAAATAAAGAGTAGTAAAGAAAGAAAATCGAACACTTGTCTTTATTCTTCTCCCTCTGGTTATTTTTTATTTACATCTCACCGGTCAGTTCACCAAGACTAGAATCGTATTATACCTGTATACCATCTACAGAATACATGTAAAGATAATAAGTACGAGTTGCTCATACTATTTTTTAAAACAGTGCGAAAAAACTGCCTTTTGCGTGTGCAAAGTGCCCGTTTCTTGCACTAGTGCGGAAAGTAATTACTATAAAATACTTAAAATAGGTACGGGAAGTCGAATTTTGCGCACCGCGTCTTAAAAACGGTATTTTCGAGACGATTGTTCTTTATTTTCTTGTCAATTAAACGATGAGTTTGAATAGTTGAAAAATTGATATAGGTATCGTCACAGCCCTTGTAAGACTGGGTGTAAAAATACAATCGCGAAACCTTATGGGATATGATAAATTGATTTTTTTCTTTTATAAATTAAAATTTATTGCGCGGCGTGGGACGTATTTATAATCGCAAAATCGAAGAATTGACTCAAATCGATTTTTGCTCTGGGTATTCGGGCTGTTAAATCGGGTTATATTTTCTAGTTTGGACAAGACGATCACGGGCCATCAGACATCGTATAATTCTGTATCAGAACTGAAACATGACGCCGCTCTTAGCGGAGCTGTGTTAATTTTAAGAAGGAAACTAAAAGGGTAAAACGATAAAAATGAAACAATAAAAAAAGAATGAAACCAAAAAAAAAAAAACCCATAACAGAATTTCGAACCGGTCCAAGGAACCTGGTCCTGTGCTGCTCACTCACTAATGATACCTCTTCGCATCCGTCCCTAAGAGGAGCCATCGGTTGATGTAGAAAAGCAACGATTCGGGCCCTCCAGTGCGAGGAAGGAAGTGACCGTTTTTTGAGAAATGTTAAATCAGAAAATAAACGAATTTTATTATACTTCTAACTGCAGGGATCAGTAAGTCCGTTTTGTTGCCGATAATTTGAGATAATTTTAGCCTAAATTTAAGCACGGTATGTCGAGTGGTGAGGATGACGTCGACTAGTGTTTTTAGACAGGAGTCTTGGCAAGAGAAATGGCTCTCAGCGTTTTGGAATTAGATTTGAAAAAGAATGAGAAAAAAAAATCAAGTAAAACGAAATAAAAATGCTGTTAGCGATCTACGACGTTTTTGGATAATAATCAGCCATTCGATTACCTGAAAGATCGAAACGGAATTTATTGATACGAAGACGCAGGAAAGATGGATATTTATAGAGCCTCGTGGCTCGTTTAACTCTTTCGTATAATTAATTGGGCTGAATCCATCTTAGGTCTTGAATTTTCATTTCGTTAGGATTCCCAGACAGCGTGGATGGCTCTGTCTGGTGGTTAAATTTCGGAGCAAACAAACCAGTAGCGTATGTCTAACAAGCCAATTGCCTCAACTAAATACGAAAGGTAAAGACAAACTCGGGATTTATGGACTTTCTTGATTGGTTGGTTAAACTAAGAGGTTCAAGGCGATGGGTCACACCTTTACTAAAATATCCGTGATCACACCCCCGCCCTCTATCCACCTGTTTGAATTATTCAAATCCATGTGAATATACATCCCCATATGTGTATTACACAATACCATTTCATAAACGTATGAATATGGGTGAATGTGTATGCATACATGTTTGTTCATTCAATGGTCGTAGCCATGGTAGGGGGTCTTTTGAAAGATGCGGTACAAGCACAATGCAAGGCTCGTTTCGGTCCCGTCGAGATACAAATCTCACCTCCCTTGGTATTCGAAGAGAGAGGTAAGGGAAAGAGAAGAGAAGAGGAGAGGAAAAGAAGAGAGGAAAGAAGAGAAGAGAAGAGGGCGGCGACCTAACCCTGAAGCAGGTACCTAACTTTGATCAGTGCAGCGGAGCCAACCTTCGTACCTTCTTCCCTGTTTTCGTTCAACAAGGAATTCCAATCGTTGAACAAACCTGAATTATACTATATACCTATATGGGACAAACGCGGTGATCGGTTAGGGAAACCCCGGAAGGCATTCGGGATCCATGTTGGCCGTGGTTATGATAGAAAACACCGAAAACCAGTCAGTCTTATGCTCATGGGATGCCGATGATGAAAGAGCTGATTTTATTTAACGCCACTCGATTTATGCACCTTCGTTAAAGATTCAAAGTCGAAAGTTGAGACCCTGCGTGAGCTCTGGACCTCCAGGCGTCAACTTAAACCAATCTCGTTAAGGACAAACTCCTCCGGTAGTCCAGGCCGAGACTAATCTGGAATTTTTGGGATAAACCTGGTACTACGAGCCTTGTTGATATTATTAATCGAAGATCAGGTGCTTGAGCAATTAGGTCTGATCTCTGGTTGAAAAACCGTGGCGGAAAATTGACCGCCATGATTCGAAACCGGGTTATTTATACTCGTTGAGGAAATTCTGTGAAACATGATGCGGGTGGTTTCGGATTTTAGCCCCGGAGCTTCTTTTTTCGGAATCTTTATCCGAGGTATGATCAGTTGATGAAGTGTTTTCCAGGCATTTGTCTACGGTTTTCTATTATTACTCGCCCGACAGTCCCGGAAAATCGGTCTTAGAGAAAGTGTCGGGTTGACCCTGTGTCCATCCAACCCCAGAATACGGCGGTGAGTCGTGGACTTAAAAGAGACGAGATTTTTCGGTTATGTACTTTTTACCTGGCCACTGGGTGGTCAGTCTCTTCTTATGATGATCGGTTCACTGAGTATCGCGTCGGTCAGTCGCTCAGGGAAGTGAAGAAGACCGTGGCCAATGCCCACGCGTTTGTTACCAATATTTGCAAAGTTTGACAGTTTTTGTCCCGGTTCTGTAGAACAGATTTCATTCGGGTTCCGTTTTCTCAGTTTTCTCAAACTCTTATCGAAACCAGCTAAGCTTGTCGAATGTTGTGGGTGACCAGCGGCTAGCGTGATAAAAACCTTGTTAGTTGTCGGTTCGATCTTTACCCGAGACAAAAAGCTGAGTGCTCTTGTTATTTGACTCGACTCTAAGCCAACCAGTATAACAAGATGATATTCCCTATCGCTTTTACTTTTATCCTTCAAGACAGTGACTCGTGTCAGTCCCGGTAGGATTTTGGTAAATTAAAAAGGATAATTAGATAACGATATCCCACGCTGTGATACACGCTTCTAAAAAAAAAAAAAAAAAAACTTATAAACCGGTGTGAAGTGATTGATTGTACAAATTATGAGCCCAACTCTTAACATACCGGTTTTTAATTCCCCATAAAATAATCTTTCACTTACCTGCGTATAACACGCCACGCGTTCGAAAATTGAATTCGATATTCTTTGGGGTTCGAGAAAGAATCAACAGGCTATAATAATCCGGCTAGGCAAGGATCTGCTAATATTCTCAACCATCTATGCACACGTTTTGCCCGAAATAAACTCTTATCAAAGTAAACCATGCGCACAACAGGCCTTGGCTAACCCGATTGTGAAATATCTGGAAATGTTATAGTTATTCAAATTTTTGAGTAATTTTTTTCTCACGCTAATACGGATTTACATGTATATTAAAATAGAGTCGACGAATGTGTGTGAATGTAGTTATTGTTTAGAGAGGAAACGACCGTCTCGTCACTAGGACTGGGTGTTATCTTTGTCCTCGTTATCTCCGAACGTGACACCTCTCTGTAGTTTAGTTTATGTTCTCGAGAGATATGGCAGAATACGAAGATTGCGAGTGAGGCTTGAAATCGGGCCTGAGGATGAGGATGAGGACGAGCAGCTGAGAAGGCAGCCTCCATGCCGTTGAAAATCTGCGATTCCAAGCACGTTCGCACTTATCGTGTACGCTTTTTTAAATTATGGAACCAATCGTGGCTCACCTCAAACGCGGAGGATCTACGTCACGTCCGCCTTTCCGCGATATGCAGTCAAGGAAGAGCTGGTGTGCGGTGCGCGGGCCTTGCGATTCCAATCTTTTTCTTTTCGTATCTCAATCTAGACTCAATCTCTCTTACAGCTGGTAGATGCTATGGGAAAATTCAAGAAACGAAACTAAACTTTCCAGTGACTTAAGTTACGAAAATTGGTCGTGGGCTTATGATCCAGCCTGCTATGGCAAACGATTTATATTTCATCAGCTTGACCTGCATATAAGTTCAATAATTATGCAGTGATTCAATGGGTCAGAAAAACTCTGAATATCTAAGTTTCCTGACTTCTTGTTTTACCAGAGTTCAAACTTATGAAATCCTCATATTTTTATGGTCAGTTAAAAAGTAACTTATTCAGTAACTAGCTTGGGGACCCGTGAGACTTTCTCTTGGTAGGTGATGCGGCGTCATTTTACCCTTGGCTCTGAGGATAAGGCTTCCGGAAACTTGTTGGAAAATGTCGTCACGTGACGAAAACGCATTATTCATTAAGTTGTACGACGAGTTTTTGATTCACGGCTGTCGACCTCGGTTTACCTGAACGCGCATATATTTTGTCACTTCAGCAGTGTGTTCAACTCCGTATTTCCATTATTTCCATTTCTGGGCTGGGTTGAAATCCGAAGTCCAATATCACCGATCCACACTTTTTAGAAAGGGTATTTCCCCAAAAGTCCATAATCCATCAATTATTCATGACACTGAAGTTATTGATTGAAGTAGATGAAATGGGTTTGCGTAAAGAGGATCTCGGTTAGAATGCACTATTTTTTGGACTTTCGGAGTTTTCAGCTGACTGCATACTAACCTTGTAGAAATTTGGAACTTGACTCCGTCTCCTCCGTTTTCAATCTCTTTTCTTCCCCACTGCAACAAGTGAGAAAAAAAAAAACAAATGATGAAAAGAGCCAAGAAGTTCTTCCGTTCTTTCAATAATTGGTAACGAAGTATCGAAGTTCTTACGATGTTAATCGGAATCATTTAGGTATCGGTGAATTATGAATGCGCAACGTTGTTCCCTACGCGTTACAACCATTACGATTGCATTGATGTGATACAGTGAAAGACGAATGCTGTAAGTCCATTTAGGTCGACGTCGCTCGTTAATATCATCAACTGAAAAAGTTGGCGATCGTTTGCGCCTCCACGCAGTTTTCCAGTAACTCATTAAAGGCTGTACCAGTAATAGCACTTTGGCTTAGCTACTAGCCACAAATAAGATTGATCGGTTTTTAAAGGGAACCAGTTTCTCCCATTACCTACTTCAAACCTCCTATATAACAAAAGTACATTATACCTACCTACTGTGGTTCGATTTTGTACAAAATCATCTGATGTTTAATCCATCTCACATCCGCACCTACTTGCACCCATAAAATCTAGCCTGGAAAGGATTTCTCGTCCCGTTTCGAGGAACAGGTACAGGTATCAAGAGAACCAACTTCGTCTGTGAATCAGAACCACTACGATCGGTCACCACTATTTCAGCTAGATTCTTTAACCGAAAATGTTTACTCTCCGATCAAATTACATGTTTCAGGGTTATACCGAGTCCGTATTTTAGTCCACCGACCTAGACCAGTCTGGCTTATGTAGAATGAGTTGCATTCCTTTTGAGGTTTGGTCTAGGATTATTTCATCTTACACAATCGCCGTGTAGTAGATTTAAGGAACGATTCTTGAGGTCAGGTGCGATCTAGGTATAAAATAGTACAAGGTATGGGATGTATGCTTGTGTAACTCACACGTACATGCACCCGGCTTCTTTGTGTTTATTGATTTAATATCATGCACTAAATCCCGATCACGATCCTTATTGATAATTGTTAATATATCACGATAATTAAGTCGAAGTTTGCACTGCGGACGACGTCTTCTCGTAATCTATAGGTACTCTACTCTATGGGTTCACAGCAATCATCGTAGATCATTAAAGAGAGCGTTATGATCGTAGTATACCGGGTGATTCAGGTTGAGCTTCATGCGGTCCATATTTTGAGGGTAGATTCCTTGTCAAATTCTGAGGCTAAATTTCCTTTACCAAAAATTCTCAGCCCCGATAGTTTCCGAGCTATGGAAGATCTCAGTTGACCAATCACAGATAACTTACATGTGACGCAGACAGCCCTGCGCATGAGCGGAAGCTGCGCGGTGCCTTGGCTATGCGACCTACACGCTCTGCGATCGGTTCACTAAGATCTTCCGTAGCTCGGCAACTATCGGTCCCTCGAATTTCCGGTAAAGAAAATTTAGTTTTAGATTTTCACGGGGAATCTACCCCTAAAATATGAATCGTTCAACTTGAAACGCGGCGTATAGAGCGTGTGAATGCTTCGAGCAAGTAACCAGTATCAATTCTTTGAATCTATTTTATTAACTATTAACAAAATGCCGAAAAGAGGGAACGGAAGTGAGGTAATTACAGGGTGGAAGTGGCGGCATATTACCAGCTGTGCTACTTGTTGCCTTCTGCCGAAGGCGGGCACGGCACCGCACTGCCCAGGTGCGTATGATAAAAAGAGAAAATTGTACGATAAAAAGAAAAAAAAGTGCACTTTCGTGCGAGAATTGTTACGTTTCGTTCGGTGCTCAGGCACCGCGACGGTTAACGTCGGTGCAGCTGCTTTTAAAGAAAATGAATTCAAACGAGGTGAGGTGAGGGTAAGAAAGATAAGACTGGGACCGCATACGGTATAATAGACAAAGCGCTTCCCAGACTTGATGTGAATTTATGCTAATTTAGGGAATTAAGTTGAATTGTGCCCTGGAGCCGGTTTGTCGAATGTTACGCAGTACTCTTTTGATTATTATCAAATTTTGTGTCAATTGTTGGATAACGCACCTTTCTCGTATTGTGCCTTACATGTATCTACCTGGAATAGTGATTATTTAATGAACGGATATATGTACTATATATATACATTTTATTTTTTTATTTTTTACCGCTTCTTATTGGATTCCACTAATCCCTAACCAACACTGCAACGATTCTATAAGTTGTGACTAATCGGTGTGCCAGACTCCTAATGGACTCTAAATCAAAACTTGAGGTTAATTAGTTCCCAGCTATAGATACAAACCTATAAAAGCTCGTGCAGGTATGATATCATCGAGAGAATTGCGTTACTTTAATGTACGATGATAGGCACGCGTATGATTGTAAATCAAACACACGATCATCAGGTTATTTACATCGTATTAAGTTTTTACTTTAATCATTCGATTTCGTTAACTATCATTTATGATCAGGTGATAAATGCAGGGTAAGACTTTTCGAATTTTTCTCGTATTTATTTACCTCCTCGATACAGAAGCCGCAGCTAATCGTAAAAAATAGAAAATATGGAATCGGAGAGAAGATTTGAGTGAAGTATAATGATCGTAAAATATGATTGAAAAATAATAAAAATAAAATGAATATGCAGGCGTTGATTAGTCTATACTATTAGTGCAGGTGAAGGCTAAAGCTTTAGACAAAAGTAAGAACGATAATAATAATGGTTTAAGGATAAAGCGTTCCCACGATGCGTCGAAGTATATGATTAGAAAATTTGTCTACCTTATACAATTCAACCTGCCTAACTTTACTCAATTTTATCCACGTCTGTATAAGAATTGGTATATGTATACCTATTTCATTCTTATTTTTATCCCATAAGTCTCGACCGCTCACGTCTATAAGGTAACATGGGTATTCGAAACTTCCGGCGAAGAAGAGACTCCGTGACAAGACCGCAGCCCAGTCTGTTATAGTACCACATCGAAGAAGAACAAGAAGAAGAAGAAGAAGAAGAAGAAGAAGAAGACCCACCAAGACAAGCCTGCCATCTACATACACCTTTATTACATGCCTATTTTTACCTGAATTTTTTTTGTCTTGTTTTTTTTTCTTCTTGTATTAACTTCGCGGCGATAGTTGTCTTGTCTTGTCCATGGTGGTCCACGACTCAGTAGAAAATGAAAGAGAGCTTGGCTTCAGCAGCACATTAATGGATCCACTTCGGTAGCAGCATGAGTGCGTATAGCTTATTAGAGTTCTGGGCAGTTGGTTGGTTGACTGGCTCTCCGCAGGCTGCAGATTGTGCCTCTCGATGTATGTTATATGCATGTATGCACAAACATACATACATACATATGTATATACAGAGAGATTGAAAAGGTGCGTCGGTTGAAAAATAAGCAAAAAATATACGAAAGAAGCGAAAAAAAAGGAGTAAAAAGAGCGGCAGTTCTCGTGTAACTAATTCCTTTACCTATATGTATATTTGTCAAGATTATATAGATATATGTATACATAAATATACAACATATATGATTGGTATACGTATATGAGCAGTTATATGGCTTTGGCTGTGGTTATAAATTGACATTTTGTATAAGCTGCTTATACGACAACTCGTAATTATATCAATTTTAGATAGTACTTTACCTGCATCCGCGGTATGTAGTACATAATTAGTAATTAAAGTCGTAACATCGAGCTGATAGTTGCAAGTATTTTATTCGTAGAAGAGTTGCATGGAACAGGTACGTAGATCTACAGCGTAAATTTATAATCGATACATACGTGTCAAAGTTGTGATAAATTGTTCAAAATAAGGAAAAAGAAAAAGAAAAAGAGAAAAAGTAATATTTAAGGAATAAATTTCAAACCTGACAAATCTCGTACTGTATCGGATTATGAATGGAGTAACGAATGAATGAATGAATGAATGAACGAACGAACGAACGTAGGTAACACCAGCAGAACGACGAACTCGCGTGTGCCTCAACCAACAGTCTTAGAGTGTGCGTAAGGAGTAAACCAGGCCTTGCAAGTGGCAGGAGGTAACGTGGGACGTTGTTGCGTGGGTGTAAGAAAAAGCTTATAGTAGGCGTATATACATATGCAGCTCGACATTCCCACCTTACTCATGTACATATGCATATGTGCGGAAAACCACATATGTGTCTATACAAAGGTGTGTATAGAAACTTACATGCATTACCTATATCGATACGCCAGGTTGATGTTTGGTATTTGCATTTATGCGATATGTGTGAAGGTACACGCGCGAAGGTGTGTAATGCGATTGGTTAAATCCAATGGTTGAAGAGGCATATGCATGTGTGTGTGTGTGTGTGTATATGTATGAAAGATGAAGTTTAGTATTGAACAGTCAATTCGCGAGTAGGTATGGTATGCAAAATACGTGACTCGGCGACACTCTACGTCGACGACGATTCAAGTTTCACTACGAACTTTATTCACTAACGCAAACGCATGGTGCGTGCATATCTACACATACGTAAGTTTATAGGTGTATATACCTACTTTGTGCGTAGGTGTAGCTATCAGGAGGAAGATCGTGTATCCTGCTGCTATGCTGAAAGTATGAAAGAATTCGTGGTGTTGAATAAGGGAAAAAATTGAGAAGTATATATGTATAAGGTCGGGAGGGGGGAAATCGCGTGGGCAAACTTGACTGCAGGCAATATACATATTACAGATATACCTATGTATGCTTTTAAAGTTAACTGGGGAGACTGTATATCTTTTTTTATTTATGTACTATACATACATCGTTGTCTTATATATAATATATACCCGTACGTGTATATGTTTCCTCAAACACATATGCACATCTTTATCTACATTATATCTGATTATAGAAATTTCGGATTTGTTTCAGACGATTTATAAATCTTATAGAAACGTGGAAGTTGAGACAATTGAAATTCCGAAAGTCCAGACCCGCGAAATCACAAAAAAAATTCGAAAATTTCGATATATTTCTGAGGATGTGACGACAAAAAAATAGTTCATTTTAATCGAGACCTTTTTTACGAGAACCAATTTCATTTCCGAAAGAGTAAATCTCAAGACGATCAATTTGACCACTTTGGATATTTAGCTTTGGGAATTTTGAACCTCCGGTGTTCTTCGGTTCTTCAGTCGGTAATATTCAAATTCGGAATTTTTACCGTTCGAAATTTAAAAGTTCTGAATTTCAACCCGATCCCGCATACATATACCTGATTTTTAAGTAAACGAAAAAAAAAAAAAAAAAAAAAAAAAATGAGGTGAAAGAGAGAGTGTCCCCCTTGGAGTTACGTGAAATATAATAAAAGAATTTTTGTCACGTCCCAGCTATGTAGTAAGTAGTCAATAATAATTGACACGTGCCGTACTCGACGTAGACGTCATATACTTTTAAAATAGAAATAAAAAGACAATTATAGAATCTTATGTGGGTTTCGTATAATATACAGCAAAGTTCCATCAGACCAAAAGGCAATTTCGGTATATTAAAATCATTAATTGCAATAATTTTTGAACACAACATGATTGATCACTCCTGACGTAACGTCACAATTAGCCCAATTCGCTGTGTAACTTTCTTTAAAAAAAAACTTTTTTTTTTCTGTTTTCTTCTTTTCTACTTTTTATTTTTTCACTTTTCAAACGATTACGTGTATAGGAGTCAATAATTGTTCCCGGAAAAATAACGGCCGATAAAACGTGTGAACTTTATGCAATAGGCTGTAAGCATAGTCAAGGGGGTTGACTCTGTTTCCCTTGAGGAGAAAAGTGGTCTTACTTGACGAGCTGCTCATATATATATATATATTCTTCTCGATGCTGCTGCTGCTGCTGCTACTGCTGCAGGTCCCGGGACTAGCACCAGTTCGAGTTGGTAAGTACGACGCGACGTTGCGAAACTAATTACCAGCCATTCACTTGTCAGGAGAACTCGGGGCCTCCTGTTACGCGCAAACTCTATAGTACGTATAGTAGTATACGTATGCCCATAGGTACATATACGTAACACAAGGTAAACCCTTGATTGCCATAGCACGGCATGGCAAAGCCGGAGCAAGTCCAACAAACAAGTGAGCGAACGGTATAAGCTCATTATATTAGGAAATTGACCGAACAAGACAGATTACTTGACGCGTAATGCTCCCTGAATCATTCCCCAAGAGGAACATTAAAACGCGAGTTAAAATGCACCTGCGAGTTAATTGCAAAAAAAAAAAAAGAAAAAGAGAATCGCGATTATTGCTAGACATGCGTAACGACGAATTTGAGATAAATAATTAACGTTTCTTAAACCTTTTTCGTCCATTTTTTGTTCATTAATTATTCGCGGTTACGTAGGTATAGCTAATTTCTGTCATATTACACTGCAGACATGTGTGTGTATGCGTGTGTGTGTTTAGAGCCGGATCAGGTCAATAGCTGAGAGAACGAGATAGAATGTGGGCTGACACTTTTGCTTTTGCCTTCCATTATAATGATCCCTGTTCGTGAGTAATTTGACGTTTAACTCCCGTTCGCTTACAGAGCCCACGTTAATACGTTATTACGTATATACTTACGCGAGGTACGATTCAAACTTTGTATATGGACCGTTTTCTCATTGAACAACATTACCGGCGTGGGCGTTAAAGGCTCGAGGCCGCGAGGTATGACTGCAAAGTTCGTGAATGAGTTCTAATACGTGTTCGTATTGATAATGCTGTATATTAGTGTGCTGTACCTGCACAGGTGAGATTAAGAGAACCGGAAACTTGTGGATAAACGAGAATAACAATACCAAAAACAATAGCAACAATAATGAAAAAAACCCAAAGTCAAAGTGAGATTAAAATCTATAATCGCTTATTGCTTAACGTTATACTTTTACTAACGAGGATCGCAGCCTCGAGGTATTAAATAATAAAAATTTATACCAATTAGCGCCGATTGGTATACTGTGCTTCATTACCCGTATAGAAATAAAGAATAAGTCATTCGGGTTCAGAAAATAAATTAGGATAAAAATATTCTATAGAAGCGTAGGCGTAGTACGATGCACAACCTGTCTGAAAGAATTGTCGATTATGCTTCCTATCATTAGATATATATATATATATATATATATATATGGATGTATTTTTTATATTTGTATTTGTACATACATGCATATAGGTTTCTATATGTTTTATACGAGCAGGAAGAGGTAATAATACATCGTGTACCGAGTATAGTAGGTATATATATACATATGTGCGTATAAATATGTGTGTGATACGTAAATTTATAGACGTACATGAGTTTCGTTGTAAGCGAAGTACCGTGTGCGTTTCCTCCTAGTTGTAGTCGTACAGTCTTAGTAAGTTTTCAAGTTTCGTAAGCGACTGCCGTGCGTGTTGAGACGGAATTAAGTTTCAACTAAGAACTATTTTCGGACAGGCTTATAAATTATCGTAATATTGATTAATTACTCGACTAAGGCGTATATGAATAGCACCGGTTTATCGATACGCAATATATTCGAAGCTCGATTCAGGTACGTCACAATCGACTGTCGTACATCTATTGTAAATTTTTGACCATTTCTACATCGAAGAACTCTTTAATAGGTGAAATTCACCCTTTTCGAAAAGAATACGACGGAAGAAAAATCGCGAAGAAAAATTGAACCCATAGTTTTGCGTATGGCTTAGAGTTTCATCAGTTTTTTCAATAGAGATTGAAAAAAACGTTCCAAGTTTTTGAAAAGTAATGAGGAATGATCACTATAACGAATGATAAAATCCGTAGTATAGGTATGACTTTAAACGTTTCTTTTTTTTTTTTCAAAGACGAGTTTTCTTGAGTCGTCACTACTTTTTCGCAGAGAAGAGATTAGCTCGACTTCTCTTTATTGACGCGATTTAAAAACCCCCCGCAGCGTCTTAGCATCGTTATATTGACTGCGGATGGGGTTTGCGTCGAAGACATACGCGTGTCGCAGGGACGAGGTATATAGGTATAATTGTATATAATATAATGTATTAATATAACCACACCGATACACAACTATAAAGTTTTGAAAAAAAGTGCGTTACTTTTTTAGCTGTATATACGACGAGCCGAGCTGTACGACGCGCGGCGTCCACGAGACGTCCCGACTCGAACCCGGGCCTCTGGGCCCGTATAAGGCCCGGCGAGTCTTCCCTTCTACCTTGCCTTCGTTTCTACGTACTGTACCGTACAACAAAGTATTATATACACAGATATAAGTACGTATCCCCCGCGGTATAGTCGACTGTGTAAATCTCGGGGCGAAAAACTGGAGGCCCTTTTTTTACTCCCAAATAAGAACTGTGCAGGACTTCAAAGAAGGCCCAAATGCTGTGGATATCAAGTTAACAACTCGTTAGTCAGATGCAGCTTAGAGATCGACTGGAATAATTGAATAAACACTTCCTGATCCGAATGTACTTCATCTCGACTTTAAGGGAGATGCTGGATGCTACTTGTTAGATATACCAGACGTAATGGCGTTATAGTCTCGCGCGGAGACCAGGTATTCGAAAAGTTTTACCGAGAGACGCTTCCAGCTTCTTGTAAAAAAATAAAAAAAATAAAAAAAATAATAATAAAAATCTATGATACGACTCGATTTTGATTACCAATTACGAAACCTCGAAGTTCCGAGAGTTTAAAACCAAACTGAAACTGTCAACCGTGATGATATGTGTAATAGGCGAATAACCAAACTCGTGGGCGTTGAGGGATAGCGACACTTTGGATTTTAAATTAGCGACGGATGCGAGCGACGACGGTAAAGCGCAAATGAGGAGGTATTGTCGTTTGCAGCCTGTTCCTGCTTCTAGTTATTGAATAAGTGGCCGAGTGTTTCCAGTGGATTGAATGATTGGTTAAACTTCTCTACTAGCTCAACGCACTTCCCCTTATGCAGCATCCTCAGCGCGGGTCTTTAGGTCTTGCTGTTTTAATTGACCGCGAGACAACTCGCGCGGGTCGTTCTCTCCTAGATGACCCATTTGTATAAAACTCCCGCGTAGGTAGGCTGATTGATATTTACAAATTTCCAAAATCGGTCTCAAATGCCTTCCAACAGATCTTTCATATCAGCGCGGAGACCGCAAAGACGTAAACATGCCCAACGGTCACTTTATTAAGTCGGGATGAAAAATCGGTGAGAAAAGTTACCGGTCACTCGCGTTCGATTAAGTGGAAAACCGTCGTCGATTATTCCATGAATGGATATGTAGGATGAGATCGTCCGATAGCAGCAGCACCAGGAGTGCAGTACGCGGTCTTTTACGATCTTAAGTTCCGATCGTGAGTCGAGTGTTTTTCTCATTTTATACTATACGTATATTTTTATACTTTTCTTACCTTTTTCATTTTATCTCTTTTACCTGTAAATACACGTGTTTTCTCGCATTCGTGAGACAGGCCTCGGCCAAGTTACGAATGCCATTTATCGCGCGATTCGCTGCAGGTAGGTACAGCAGGCAGGGAGGCAGAAACGCAACGGTGCTGCAGTGCAGCGCGGTAGCACCAGGATCACCGCGACTGACTGACTAGACTGTGCGAATCGCTTAACGCGAGGTCAGGAAATAAAATAAGTACATAACAACTTAACGCCCGAGTAGAAGATGTTTATCCTTAGGTATACAGATTCGTAGAAAACCTTTACCGCAAAGATCTTACCGACAAACGGCGCGTGTCACTCTAATTTTTTTTATATTACACTCATTTCCAACTACCGATCAGATCCCCTCGATTTAAACGATACAACTTTTTGCACTAATTCTTGTTAGAGAATAAAGAAAACAGTAAAAAAATTAGTAGAAGACTGCGAAGGAACGCCGAAGATTAGTCGCTTTGAATCTCCGTTCATCTGAATAGACTTTTCAATCGTTGTCAAAGAAAAAAAAAAAAAAAGAGAGAGAAATCAAAAGAGAAGAAAAACTGAAAACTATTGGAGAGGTAAAAAAACCTGTCTTTGAAGAGGTGTTCATATCTCGAGAACCGTTTGTGCGATTCTTATGAAATTTCTCCGGTTTGCACTTCTTTAGGCACCGATATTTTTCGACAAATAATAGCAAAATTTTTAACTTCAATGTGGGAGGGGTTGCAGTTTGAAATCTTGATATACTTCATCGCACAATTTGGTCAGAGCAAATGAAGACTGCAGTTTTTTTTTTTATGTTTTTTCTTCTTCCTCATTGTGATTCGTGGTTTTCTATGGTTCATCATGCGTTTTTCGCGCGTGATAAAATGTCTTAATCTGCTGCATATAAGGTACGTCGTATTCGTCGTATAATTTCCCGTTAAATCTATACGAAATATCGAGGGTAGTGTCGATGGAGTCATGGCAAAGTATCGACCAACCTGTATGTGTCTAACTGTACCTACAGCTATAACATATAACGAAACGCGTTGCGCAAGAAGTAGTGGGCCGCAGGCCGCAGCGTGGCGGGTTCGTTCATTCACGCACCCATTCACGACCCACGGTTAAAATCCCACGCAAACCTGCAGCATCAGCGTAAAAAGGTTTATACTTACTCAGATCGTTATAGCTTTCGTTCGATTCCATCATATATCCATGAGAAAATTTTTACTCAAACTTCATTCACTACTTATGATTCTTCACTCTTTACTCTTCACTCTTGACTTCCTTCGCTGGTCCAACAACCCAAGGGCTCGGTATACTATGTCCTTCACGGAAGGAACGAAGGTAGGTACACACATGCACACATGCATATACATCATGCATGCATATTGTAATTTGTTTGTCCAGTATTACCAAGTTCAACTCTCGTCAGACTTGCTATGTAATATACACATACATAGAATACAAGAGCACAATCACTAATCTAGGGTGGTCCTTAATTCGGTCATATTATAATGTCGATGCTCCCATGGGCCAGAACGTCTCCAAATATATAGAAAAAAATTTAGTTGTAAAAAAAGAGAATTGTTTCAATTGCAAAATGTGAAAAATCGTGTTTTATTCAAATGGGAAAATTCGAAGGCTTTGGGGCGGTACTTAGAATTGAGATAGGAAGAATTTATTCGTATATCTTTGGAGACGTCCTCCAAACCCATGGGATAATTGAAATTCGAAAATGATCAAATCGAAGACCATCCTAATATAAATATACATATATGTATATGGGATTCTATCTCCCACGCATAAAATACACGAAGATTTAATGTACATAGATAGATTTTACATATACCCGGAGCTAGCACAGCCTTCAGAGGTCGTCTAGCTGCTACCACGAGGTGGAAAGATCTGAAACAATTGTGGTGAGCGTGACAAGTGGGCGATCCTCTTCCTGCACCTTTAGATTCTTACTTACCTCGCCCTGAGGTTAATGTATGTATACATACAATCACAATCACATATACAAATACTTATATCTTGATACTATAAAATCCAAGCTAAGGTATTGCCACTTTGAATACGAATCTTTATTTAAACGTGCAATTTGCTTGCTTATACGATGACGATACGAGTGGAAAGCTTTTCTTTGCCAAGAAATTGCGAGACCCCACGCAACGATCACAAGAGTAGAATACTTATGACTAAAAATGTCTTTCTTTATCCTTTTTATCGGCATTATGTGATCTCCTTATAATTTCATTCGAATCATGCATTAATGAATAGAATATAATATGTAGATATTATTGGTTTATATTCTCACCTAGGCAACTTTCACTTTCTTGTATTTAATCGTTTTTTAAACTAGCATATACGTATATATTCACATAACTTTATTAAGGTGAAAATAACCATTTATTCTTCACATAAAACTATGGGTTATTAATTCTATGAACATACAGCTGCACTGTGGTTTATAAAGTTAATTAATAGACCGAGTATGTGTGTGTAGCATACAGTTTTATATCGTTAAACTCAGAGAAAGGGTTATTAACTCTTTAATATAATGTTTATGATGAAATTTTCAAACTTTATGTATATCTCGTGTGTAAACCGGGTCTTGGGTTCGCGCTCGAATTATTTCAAATGTAATTTTACTCTCAGTATAATGCACGTAGACACAGAGATCTAATCTCTCATATATGCGACTGCAGACAGATTATTTACAACTTATTTTACGACCATCGGCATTGTTTTTATTAATAACATAAATAGTCATTCGTTTATTAACACATCTTAGAACGGACCATACAATTCGCGTTATTTTCATTAATTTTGGCTCAGGCTTCTTCGTTTTATTCCATGAACCGTAAAACAGGTGTGTGAGCTTTTGTCCCGGAGGAATAATCCTGGAAGAAAAAAAAAAAAAAATAAATAAAAAAATAAAAAAAATTATCTCGCAAATTAATACGCGGCAGATTGTTTCCAGATGAAAACTGCAGTCGCGTCTGGCAGCCTCCTTGCGCTGAAAAAGGGTGCGGTTAAAAACCGAAGCCTTAGTATAGCTACGAGGGAATCTTTCGGGCCGATGAGTCAGTAACATATCGCGGAGATGAGGCTTCTGCAGTAGAAACGAAACACGAAAGGCCTCGTTCGGTTGCCCCTAGTCTTTTAAGTCTGGATATCTGGCCGCTGGCTATTCGCATTCAACAGTTTTAAATTCCCATCATCCCCGTTTATACCTGAATCCTATACACCTTTTAACGTCAAACGTTGGGATTAATGATTATTAGATACACGATGCTGAAATATCCTCTTGTGACTCTGCAACGATCGTGAGAGTATGATACAACCGTGTTAGTATCAGATCTGTGCATACTATATACTTACACTTATAGACGTACCTATATGCACTAGACGTACAGGCGCCGAGAGCTGGCTGCCTGGATAAACTCGATGACCAAGAATTCTACGGCTTTAAATTTCTCATACCTGTTATTTCTTGAAGAATTAAAATCGTGGGCGTACACGCATATATATATATATACAGATATATGAGTATGTATAATTTAAATCACCCATGTACTACGTACACGTACATACATACACGCCTCTTTCATCTTCGATGATTATTTTCTTGTTAAATAAATACCATTAAATGATAATATTTAATTAATTGTATCCAACTTTCGTATGGTGTCTGTTATACAGCTATGAGATACAGCGTGGGATCTAAATAGTCTAAATACGTTTACCGAATGGCTTTAGAAACTGGATATTTTCTATCAGGTGTAACCGAGGGATACACGATTTTCCGAAATAGTTATCCGTGAAATGTGTATCGCTATCATTTCGATCATTGATTACGATCGGAGTATATATTATGTAATGACGACAAGTCGCGTAATCGCTGATTCTGATATACCTATTTGCACTATTGAATAGTTCACATTCAGAAAAAAGTTCTATGCCATACTAGGAAATGAGTTCCTCATCGAAAATGGAATGATATTTTCAGAAATTAAAAAATGAAAAAAAAAATTCATAATTATTAATCCTAGCTGAATTAATCCGTTCGAACAAGTGTCTTCCTTCGTTTCATCGTTTACTTAACTCGGTTCGTAGTTTGGCTCAAGTTCTCTGGTCCAAAGCCCAGGGCTCAGAGTAGTAGAGTCGAGGCCCGGTCCGCCCACAGCATCCGCCGTGGTACACAACGTGGTGTTTGTAGCTTGTAGGTATAACTTCAGCACAGGTATATCTTGAGTATCGTATCGTATCGTATCGTATCGTATTGCTTTTACCTGACAGACAGAGGTAGGTACGCGGTTGCTTAAAGCCTTTGCAAACTTATAATATGTAATATAGTCGGAGACTCGACTCTAGTTTAAAAACAGGCTACTACAGACGCTGCACATATAGGTATATAGGAATATAAGGTACCGCGTACAGTATTTATATCTATATAGCATATAGAAACGTTTATAGTACGCGATTACGACTTTGTACTACCTAAGAGACATATCGAGTTTTTTTTTTTTATATATATACCTATACTCGTCGATTCCTAGAAACTCGTCTCATGATTACTCGATCTTTTATAAATGCGGTACAGATACGGGATTCCTAATTACAGATTCATTCATGAATTTCTCATGTGTCTAATGAATTATATATAAAACTATAATATATATTATAGAATTTAAGAACGTGCTATATCGAACAGGGAGTATATTTTCATTGATACGGCACTGGAATTTGGGTTACCTGGAGTATAATACAGGGCACTGTTTTTTTAATGATTAATTAATCGTTCCAATCATTTTCTCATTTACTCAGCTACTTGGATACAAAAAATTGAAAATAAGTTTGAATACAAAAAAAAATTTTCGTTGAATCAATATAAGCCGATTTATTAGACAGTGAATGAATACATGGGTGAATTTTGAGTTTCGGACCCTTACTCGTTAATATTCAAATTCGGACCTTCAATCCTGCCCGCATAGAACATATATGTGCATATGTGAGGGATTAGGCCGCTATTAATGACACAAAGTCGTGATAATATATGTATAGGTGACGAGGAAGTATATAATTGATTTTAAAAACCATTCAACATAGTTTCTCATGTTTAATTTATTATTGCCTGTGTTACATGTACTGGAAATTATCAGGCATATGTGTTCATTGAACCGGAAATAAAATCATATTAGTTAATTGGAAAGATGTTAGAATATCTTCCTTTACAAATAGAAAAAAAAAAAAAAAAATAGAAATAGAGTAAAGGACAGAGCTGAGTAACAAAGTAATACAAGACAGAGAAAACGAGAAATAAGAAAATATGGAAAAAGTAACTGCAAGAGAGAAATAGAGGGAGAGATCAACGAACCGCGGGAGAATGAGATCCCAGAGCCGAGATCTCTCGTTCTACGAGCATGACTTTATCCTCGGAAAATCTCACCTCAACCATGCGTTTACTCCCGCGAGTATATATACTATATATATATATATATATATATATATTGAATTTTTTCTTTTTCTTTTTCTTTTTTTTTTCATCTTTTTATAGTTTCTGAACAAATTTCTCTACCTTATTATATATAGTCTGCACTTTTCAGGTCGCAGGCATAATAAACATAATAAAAATGGGGCTGCGGTTTTCTACAAATTTTTAAAAAAATTTCAAAATATTTCTCCATTTTTCCCTAAGAAATTTTAGACTTTGTTTATCGTTCTCAATAAAACTATGGAAAAAAAAAAAAAAAATAAATCATAGAGATGTATTCACCGTAATGAAAATTATGCCGATAATAATAATTCTTGTTCGTTTCAATAGCCAGATAAATTAATAAGTTAATAAAAAAAGGAAAAAAAAAAAAAAAACAACGAACGAACAGAAAAAGGGAACAAGCCCGCCCACGGATAACCAGAGTCCATAATAAAAAGAACTTCAGACAGTTCCAGGGCACGACAGGTTTAAATAATTTCACGGCTATGTACGTGGCTGCGGGCGTCGGCGCGGGCGCCGAGATTCACTTCCTCGCGGGCGAGAGGAATCGGTAGCTATATAGTACACTGATCTTCGACTATAGAATACGTAACAGAAAATTTTATCGGCGTAAAAGTATGTATATCTCTTTTACCTATGTAGTAGCGAGCGAATATACGTATAGGAAAAAGATTTGATCTTTGGTGTATATACATATATATATATATATATATATGCAAAAAATGATCTGCCGACAAAGAAGTTTGTCTCAGTCTTGTCACGCTGTTTTTACTATATCAGTACCTGCGCCACGGGGATGCGGAGAATTCACGCGTGTATGATATACACACGTATGTACACATGTGTATCTACTTGTGTATATATTCTACCAGTTTTCGGGGCAAAAAGTATCGCCGAAGATATAGACTGAGAGAGAGAGAGAGAGAGAGAGAGAGAGAGAGAATGATTCAAGGATGGGAGATGCTCAGGGATTCGAGACAGGAGGTATGGACCAGTAAGAATTTGTCTTTTGAAGTTTCGTTTATCTCCACGCATCTATACCATATATACTGGGGGCAAGTAAATATCGTGTTGAACAAGATCGCACCGCGATCCGCGACGAATTTCTAACCGCAGCTGTTAGCGCGGTCCAGACTACACATGTGGAGTCACAATTTTCTCACGTACAAACTATGTATTTATAAATTGTTGCAAATGGTTAGGACTCTTGTTCCCAGATTCCTCAAACCTCCGAAGTAGGTATTAGCGGGTCCAGAGGCTCCTGATCAACTACGTGAGGTCATTGTCAAGCAGATCAACAGCTCGCTTCGCGTACCCTACGCTTTAGGATAGATTTCTTTCAGATTTATCGACCGGCGTTAAAAACTCAAGACTTTTTGACACGCGGCTATTATTTTCAAGGATTAAATAACCGCATGAATATATATATATATATATAGTTCGATTTATGTCCAATTAGGTAAGAACGTGAGCTGAATTTATCAAAACCAAAAATCTGAATCGTATGAAAAGATTCATACCTCATCATCGTATCATCGAGCGTGGGAAGCTCCCTTTGCGTTAGTCGCCACGATTTAATCTGATCCCAATATGTGACGAATAAAAAGAAAAATTATTAACGCTCGTAAGATTTCCCCTTACGGACTGAACTAAAATCTTTGTAACAAAAACAAGAATGTTCGAGTTATAGATTCCCGAAAATTGATCTCAGCATTCTTCCTGTGTATCGAGAACCGGATGGATCCGACCGGCGAAGATAGAATTGGTAAACCCTGCTGCATCCCACTCCAGAAATCATAGCATCGATGAATAACGCCCGCGGAATTCAAAGCTGACAATTTTTTCTGCGGGCAAGTTGTCGCGAGAAATGATCGTTTTGCGTACGGATGTATTGTTGTGGGTGTAGGTAGAGGCATACACTGTCTAAATGGAGTTTGTATCGCGAGTCCAGACCCACGGGACGACCAACGCAATATCGTTCAGCAAGAGAGCAACTCTACCAGTGCAATGCGTTAGGACCGAGCCCCGGATCACCATATTTGTATGAACAAACCGAGTCCCATCAGTGTGGGCCGCGAATCGAGTAGTCAATGAATATTGCTGAAAATATGTCAACTAACGTCGCTGAATCATATGCAGAAAATAAACGATTTGTCATTTCCTGTCACGATTTTAAAGATTGAGTAAAAAAAAAAAATATGGATGAAAATTTATTCCCATTAAAATTTGTAGACTTGTAATACGTCTTATAAATTTGACTGATCGTTAGATTTTCTCTATGAATTAAGCCTTCAGTTTCTACTCCGACGTCAAGTCTGAGTAACGTACTACTGCGTCATTGAGTTGTTCTGTAAGAGAAAGTTGAAATATTTTGTGTCATCCTGTGTACAGAATGACTTGTTCACACCGGATACGATTCTCCGAGTTCTTCATGATATTTTCAATCGGTGTTAAAGAATTTTGCTTCCAAAATACAGAGACACTACCCTAGAATCTAGACTTCATCCCCGTTTACATCAGCGCCACCTAATTGGGTTCCAGCCATAAATGGGGTAACAACTACGTGCATCTTTGTTGGTGATGCAAGGTACAGAGCAGGCCTATAGTCGTGGGGACGTCGACATCGACTCCTGGACTCAGCTTCCCGTCGTAAAAGTGTTAAAAGTACCTCCATACGTGCGGTCAACGTTCATAGAACACTGGCTAACAAAGGAAGAAGTGATTGCACTGGCCTAGGCTGTGTGGCTAGGTTGTTCCTGCGAATGCCACAACACTGTTCATGCTTCTATTATAGTATCACATAGGTACTAAGGAATACTGACTGCAATTATTTCATCGGTGAACCCCTTAGCCGTCATATCCGGTCAGCTTTGATAGGAAATGTCTCTTCTCATGGGGAGAGATAGGTATTACTAAAAATCTTAGAATTTTGCCGTTTTCGAGTAACTTAGAGATTTGAGACTGAACAGAAGCCTCTTTTAGTTCAAGTATGGTAATGTGTTCGAAAGGACGTCTGCCTTGAGGACGCTTATACCTGATTATGATGTTCGAAGTATCAGCGCGGAAAACTTCCGGGTGAAAAAGTGAGTCGGTGAAAGCACCCGTATGCTCTTCACCTCTTATTACATGGTACTTACAGCTCCAGTATCAAGATAATTGGCAAATTCTCTTCACCGTTTGGATCTTATTGTCGGCTATACTTACACGATTCATTCGCCGACTGGCTACTTTATACACTACCAAGTACACTTCTGCGGTTCAGTAATGCATCTATTATGTTTTATTGCAAAATACGAGCCTTCGATATAGTCGCATGACAATCCACGTTCTCTTTCATCTAGGATCTGAACCCGCGATATTTGCATGAAAATATTTATCCCGTAACTGAACTCGGTCAGGCTCATTGTCAGTTCATATCGAAGCTAACTCCTCATTAAAATTTACGAACCAAGACGCCAATTCTTTATCGCTTGACCTCGCATCTGAACCTTATAATTTTAATCTCAAATGTCTTCCTGCACTTCCGTCTGTATAATTAAGACAAAATTTCCGAAGAAAAATAACGCTGTGAATATGTTGTCACACATATACTGCTGCAGTAAGAGATAAAGACGTCAATATACGAGACGTATGAGTATAACGAATGGACTAAAATGAAATTGATTGGCGATGCTGCTGAGTAACCAGCTTGCAGGGTCAGACGAGAAGAGAGGAACAACCGTTCCACGTGTTCTTCTGTCAAGTGTCGAGTCTCTCCAGGAGGAAGAATGTCAATGTCAGTTAGCGTATAAGGAACTGCAATCTTGTTTGGTGGGTCAAATTATAGCCTTTGATGACTCTCGATGCTGCAGTTTTCATATTTCTTTGTTATTGAAGAAGAGGAAGAAGTAGATGAAGAATGAGAAATACGTATAGCCTTTATCTGGACTAAGGCGCCATGAATATCCGGGAGTCATTAAAACCAACTTCATTGTTGATATGTAAGCGAAAGAAAAAGAAAATATCGGAACAAAAGTCCGGGGTGTGCAATCTATTGGTTCATTCATCTGGTAATATTACATGCTGATTAGCACGCATGAAGAATTGCTTTGCTAATAATAACACGGTGCATATACGGCCACAGAATGTATAACCATAACAACCGTGCACTCGATAAAACGATACGCTGGATTAAAACGTACGTACGTGCGTTATCACCCGATCTGCGATTTTGAAATATGCACTTCAGGCATTATGCGAAATGGAGCCAGCAATTTTCTTTCTCATTAAAGCACTGGTTTTCAATATAACAAAACAGCGACTAATGAGGAAGGGATCATACTTCCAGGTGATGGATTCGGCTGAATCGATAATGTCTAATGAAATCTAATCTGCCCTTCTTCACTCCATTCAGAACTCAACATATCATAGCAGGTTGATTAGGCTAATGCAATGACAAACGTAGAATATGGTCGGATAGTTCATCGAATATTCATTTTTACTGTCGAACTATGAACTTTTGATGATAGGGTATCATAGAGCCAAGTGTGAACTGATTAGTCTAGAGCAACCGTGAAGTACCAACGAATCGCGCGATAATATGATGAATTGTGGCGGAGAGAAGAAAGCCTTATTGGAAGGAATTCCATATTTTGGTAGAATGACAAAGCTCCAGAATTTTGCATCTTCCTCCACCATCCGGAGGTCTGATGTACCTACCCTCTACCCTATAAACTGAATAAAAATAATTAATCAATACGAATAGACCAAGAAGATTGATTAATGCTATTAGTATAAGAAGTCCAAAGTTCGTTGTGAAGATCCAGATTCTCTGGCTTCAATTTTCTGCGTTATTATTCAATGGAGAAGGCAGTGTATTGTGGTCTTTTTTACATGGATACATTCTAGCCCTAAGTTAGAAAGCCGGTTGCCCTGTAGTCACGGTATTTTTGGGTATTTCTTTCGGGGTTTTATATGGGTCTAACTTCGGGTCTGAAAAGAGGTTATTAATAGCCTTGCTAGGGTAGTTGAGGTAGTCGGGATTGATGCTGCAGTCTGGACCGATGAGTCTGTGGGACGCCAACCCCGCCTGCCCACCTGAGATTCTGAAAGATGACTCATAGCCAGAGGTCGGGTACACTTGGGTGTCGATTTTTTATGGATCAGAGCCTTGATTGAATCGTCCATACAGGCGACGTTTTCGTTTTCGAATTCATTAATTTTGGCCTTCGAACAACTGATTTTTAATTTAGCTATGTAGCAGTAAATCGCCAAATCCTTGTACTGGTTCATCTGATCCTGAATTTCTGCACAGACGTTGCTGTACGAAGCCTGGTCTGCCGTGTTATGGACGTGCCACGCCGAGCCTGGAGTAATTCGATCAATTTATCGGTGCCTCGTACTTTATTGAATCTACAACGAATCGATCTTTTATGCTAATATGATCTTGTGTACACGGGTTCTCGATGTTTAATAGATTCGAGCCTCAGGCTCATCTCTACGTCAATTAAACCTGCACCACTACACCACGCATCTCATTGTCAGATTATGAGAGTAGCTAGTTATAACGTTCTGGAAAGTTGAGAAATTCTTCAACGGCTTTTATCGTTAGCTAATCGGTTCAATTCACAATTAGACTAACTATGAGCCTCTAGAGTTTCGAGAGTCAGACTTAATTACGTTTTAGAAACGATCAATAGGATCGTTTTAAGTCACTCCTACAATCCGATGAAACATTAGTAATTTCGTTTCAACACACGATTTCGAACCGTTTTAGATTTTATTGAGGTCGCATATCGTTTATCGAATCTTTTCCAAATTTTCAGGGAATATTGTAAAATTATGTGATTTTGGAGCAAGCCAATAAAGTATAGAGGCAAGGTCAGTCTTCTACCGTTCTGAGCACGAGAGACAATTTTTCTTTCCACGTTTGCGAAGAAATGATCTAAAATCAAAAATTTTTGTATCCATATGAATGAAATTGATGGAATATCATTGCGGTTTGCTCCGAAATGACAATAACGTAGATAATTCCCTTGAAATTTAAAGAAGTTCCGTACCTCACGAGGTCTAATTTTTCTCCGGTGCAATTTAATCTGTCTAATATGAAATCCATCAAATTTACAAAATAATTTTGACGATTTTTGGAGATCTTGAGATTTTGAACGAGATCATTAGTGCGAATACGTTAATTACCATCCAAATCTATTTACCAAATCTCTGAATTGTTACGAAATATTTAAATCCTAATTCTCCGTTCTATTTTTATCCATGAACTTTAGGCATTACGCATGTCTCGGGTCTGGGTTGATCACACACATACGCGTATGCATGTATGTGAAGGTGAATTCAAATAAAGTTAAGTTAAGTTCGTAGCGATAAGAGCTGGTGTTTCATTTATATGATCTATATATAGTATGTATACACTTGTATATAAATTTCTATGTATTAGTCAAGTGATGCATATTATCTATAGACCTGCATGATCCCCACTACATACACGATGAACCACGGCGTCAGGCATCCAGGCGTCTTGGGACCGGCGTTGCCCGTCGTCTGAACTGGGGCCAGACTTAGCCCTGTCCAGTGTAGCCGAGGCCGTCGTAAGCGAAGCGTCGCGCGATACGATGAACATAGGAGAAATCGTTTAGTCTGAGAAAAAGATCGCTGAAATATTAAACGATTATAAAAAAGACCGATAATCGAACTGTAAAATACAATACGAACAGAAATTTGCGAAAAGAATAAGAAAAAAGTATAATCCAACGCAGACGAAGAGTATAATTTTTTAAATTTACATTTTCGCGCCTTCTAATCGAACCGAGAAGCGGTAAATTTTGAAATACATAATATAATACCGGTGATTCTATCCAATGCAGAAATCTGCAGTGTGTTTCGCACAAAGAGTATCAATGATTGATTAGGATAGAATTGTGTCGTTAAGATCGCGTGTACTGAAATAAAAGAGTGAAATTTGTGCGTGCAAGGTGACCAGTGATTAATTTCATATATTTTTTATGGATGGTGGTATTTGACCGATTATTTATTCCTGTGCTAATTAATTATGCGAGAAACTAACACCACATGTGATCAATTTTCATTGGATTAAATACACAAGAATTATGGCGCCTCCGGATAGACATAGGACAGCTCGTCCCGGCTCGGGATTAAGCCTCTCCGTTCTCGGTACGTATCGGAGTTTTATTATGAATCCAAAACTATCGACGTTTATTTTTTTCAATATAATCAGAAATAATTTCGAATCACCCTTATTTTTTTTTTAATACATAAGGAAGAGCGTCTCTCTCTTTTTCTCTTTCTCTCGGGAATTATTCTGTTACGTTTTTTTTTTTTTTTCAATTTCTTGCCCGATCGCGGGTTAATAATTTCTACAGTAAACATAATTTATAATATATATAAACCCATTCAGATCTGAGATTATATTCCTAAGTTTGACGTTGAACGGTTCGGTGAACAGCGCGGACACTGAACGGTTATATTACGTTTCAATTGAAGTTTATATATGCTACAGCTTGAGATCGATCCTTGTGATCGGTTTACGAATATACCTACGTCTATGTAGAATGTAGATAAATGAATGATGAATTGACTCGTGCGATTTATAAATCGCGTTTCTTTTTTTGAAAGATAATTTAGATCTAAGATGAGCAGAATGAATAATAAGAAATTTTCATATACCGTTATAATTTTTCGCGCGATATCTCCGAACCGCGATTGATGAAAAAAAAAATATATATATTTCTCGTACTTATAAGCGGAATGAAATAATTGATTTTCAATTTTTTTTTTTTTTACTAATCTCGGGCTCAGATTAGATAATGCATCGGCGTGAGTCGTAAACGGGATCGGTGGCGCGGCGCCTCGTGATGATAATGTAGAAAAAAAAAAACAAAAAAAAATTAGTACATATCAGAAAAAAAAAAAACAAAGAGAAAAAATTGAAACTTGTTCTAACGGAACAAAAGCTACTACTTACCTACATGTATAGATAAAAATTATTATTCTATTACATCGTATAGCGATCGAAGCGTGAATCACTAACTCGGTCACTGCTGATGCAAAGAACTCGCGTTATCGCTACTTTTCAAGGTTTAATACATAAAATGTATATACAGTCTGAGAATAGGCGCTTCCTAGACGATCAGCTGGCTCATTGATCGCAATAAAAATAAAACTTTATAGTATATGTGAGTCGATGATACATCGCGATCTGAACGTTTGACTGATGGCGATAATAAGTATATCGCAAGTCTTAAGCATCATTTGATCACTTATTTCACGCTAAGATTATTCTCTATTACTTGAACCGATTTTCGAAATCATTGGATTCGAATTGTAGAAAGCTTCAGATTCTCGTTGATGAAAAAAACCGAGATCTTAGGTCCTGCAGTGCTTTGAATTTAAGTTAGGAACGAGATTTTCAAAAGGAAGGGAATGGGGTAAAAAAAGAAACGTAGCGTTTTGATTGCCTCGTATCGACTAGCTTTGAACTTGCTTAGGAAGACTCAGTCTGATGTGGATATAGTCATTCCTGGAATGGATCTGACGCACTGGATAAGGCAGGACCGGTCAGGACGCAATGCATCCCTAAATTGGTCTACGCAGCTTCCTTATAAGTCGATCCGTATTTGAGGAAGTCTCAAATTGGCCTCAGCCTCATTTTTGTAATTTATAATTACCGGCTTCGGCGCACATGCCATAGCCAGCACTAGGTACCTGCATCTTATCCGTATAATCACAAATCAAAACCAAAAAGTTTATATTAAAAAAGTATCCAGGATTACCGGGCGATTCTATCAAATCTCTCGCAAAATAAAATCTATAATTTCTGTATACACCTCAAAACTCCGGATGTAAAAAAAATCCGAAAATTTCATTCTGTTTCTCTGGATGTGAAGACGAAAAATAGTCCATCCGAATCGAGATCCTCTTCACGGAAACCCATTTTATTAACTCCTATCGATGACTTCATGATCTCATAGAAAATTTACAAGATTTTGAAGCTTTTTTTTTTCCAAAAAAGTGAATCTCAAGACTTATTGGTTCCGATATTAAGACACGCGTGAATTTCAAGTTTTTTGAATCGTCTACGTAGACTTCCGGAGAAATACTCTTTCTAAAAACTGGGAGTCGGTGGAGATAATGAAATTCGGAATTTTTACCCGGTCCCGTTAATCAGTCCAATATAAATGAGTTTAGAAATGATAGAATGGGAATCGGATGTAGAATTTCTTCGATTACCAAATCGCTTTCGGAGTTTTAAACAGAATTTATTTCCCGATGTGGGATATGCGGGTATCTCAGCGGAATAAAACATCGAGTTACAAAAAAGCACCAAGCAGGACAGAGGTTTGCGGTAACTCGTAACACTTTGTCCCGCGATATTTTTTTTCACCTTATATACTTTTTACGCATAACGGTGAAGATCACGGCTGAATGATAATTGAAACAAACTGCATAAGAACTGTATCCGCACGAATAGCGATCATTAGTCAAAGGTTCATCCAGACTCGCGTAGATCTATGTCACAGCTTGAAATGCGAGGAAAAGGAAAAGTATAATTTACAGCGTCCCGTAGAGTGATGGCATAATTCCTACCATACAACCTGATCCGAGAGATAATCCGTATTAACGCTTAATAATTAAAAATAAAAAAACAAAACAAATTTATTACAGCTGGGGCCACACGCAGCTTTTGCACTACTTTTCGAACTCGTAACGGAGCTGAGCCTCAACGCTCTCAGCTATCCTTAGCTAGAGATAGAAATCTATGATTCTACTACTCACTCTGATCTAGCATAGTGCAGAGTCCTACTTGTAGTAAGCTTAACTTAAGTATCTATGTACGGGGTGTGCGGTATAATACTACAAACGTAACGGGGATCGAAAACGAAATGAGAAAAACGAGCCGTGAACAACTCCAGCGGATTTTTTCGGTCCAGATTAATCTCGGAAATGGTTATCTAGCCAAAAATGACATTTTACGTATTCGATATCTGTACTCTTCGTAATAATTTCTGGTATTGTTAAAATCGAACTACCTGGTATAAATGTACAGATATATAGGACCGAACCAGCATTTGAACCGCGGGGAACGTAATATAGGTACACAACGCTCTCTTTCGATCTAATCTATGCATATTAGGTATGAGCTAGTGGGTATAACGGCGATATACGTTATTGTTGCTAATCTTAGGTGGATATAATGTATTACGGTGGAGACCGCCTAGCCAATATCATTATTTCCCATTCATAACACGATAAACTTGCGCTCTTTGATTTTTAGAAAATTTTCACCTTACGTGGGAGAGAATCGCCCCCGAAATATACGACTAATGAATGTGGTAATGTGTCGGTGTCAGTAATTTCGAAACTTCAAACATTACTTGAGGGTATGACGGGCATACGCGTTGGTTAAGACTCTTTTCTTCTTTTTTAACGAGTCATCACCTACGAGCTTTATTCAAATGAACAAAATTATGGAAACTTATCGTAACTCGCGTGCGTTTGTGAAAATTTAGAATTTCGAGCACGTCGAATCGCTCGCAAACCTGTATGGACATATCTTATTATATACTGTTGTTCAAGACAGAGGTGTGCAGTACGTGCGGAGGCAACTCAAGTCCGGAATATCTTGCTCGTGTAATAACCAACCATTTAGATATACCCATGTATTTGTGCACGTATTTGCACGACGCGTATGACCCGTAGAAATAATATACATACAACGCACTTCGTGTAATGCGGAGACCTTCGGCGAGCTCAATTTTCTAGGAAACTTAACATTTCAAGGATTACGAGACGCCACACGAGCCGTACGTATCCATATGCGCAAGTTTGTTAACCGCGATACCGAGATGTCTGGAATGGGTTATCTTTGACAGAAATATTTTTGGGCTGTTGATAATCATCGCGAAATAATTAGACAATGTTTTTTTCGTTTTATCTAATCATTTTCGAATCGCTTTATTTTTTTGGCTCATTTTCAATCGACTAAGATGTTCGATTCCTGCATAGTTCGAATACCTACGTACACGAGAGCCTTTCTTCATCTCACGTTCAGTCATTCTTAGGCACCGTAATTATACACAGAACCTTAAATTACCTATGCAAATTTTTATCGACTTATTCAGCCATAGGAACTCTCAGAGTTGCCTATACAGTCATTTTTACAGTATAACTTCAGCTGTCCCATCGACTCCAGGCACAAGTGTTGACCATGTGTCTGAACAGGCTTAAGAACACCACCTGCTGTTTCATTGATAGTTTGCGCCGTGTTGGAAGGTAAGGCTGCAGGTTCGAAGTTGAAGAATTTTTTTTGAAAATCTTTACTGAACCCGAGGGGAAGTATTCAACAGTCTCATACCCACCGCGTTGAGCTCGTTGTCGAGCTATTAGTTACCGCTTTAATATGTATCAGAGAAAAGGTGGCAGTTTTAGCCATTGAACAAATTCATGCGGGTCTTTGAATTTCGAGAATTTAATATGACACCAACTAAAATGGCCACAGGGATGGAATTTTACACGTACATACATAATATAAGGCATCTGGGTTTCGTCAAGGAAGTGAAAATCCCTTTGGGTATTTATGCTCATCCAGCAGGGTGGATTTCTGTCCAGGTTTCTTATCGAAATAGAATTTGGTTCTACGATCGGAACAATTTTGCATATCACAGTGAGAATTCATACCGAAGCTATATTTTTTTTTTCTTTTTTTTTTTTTCAATTATTCGATCAAATAGCTGCGGGAAAAAAAGAATGAAAAATTTCCATAGACGCATTAGGAATTCTGATTATGTACGCCATAATTTTCAGCTTTTACTTCCTGACATAGGTATTACGTGTAAGAGCTCTTATTCGTTTCGTTCGTCGCGCTGCAGGGCTGAAGCTGAGCTGCAATCATCCAAGATCTCCTCTTGGTTGGTTCGAGTTTTAGGCACCTACCTACCTATTATAGGTTTTTTACTACTCAATGCTGTTGCAACAATGACCACAGAGTAGATAACCGAGGCTAGTAATAAGGACCACAGAAGGTAATTTAACTAAATATCTTTTGGTTTTGTTTGTGGAGGAAAAGGACCGTGAGATGTTCTCCTAGATGTACAGTATAAAGTCTAGGAGACCTATGTAACATACCTTTGATGTACATGTACGTTATACTTACCTGATCAATAGTATTGATATAGAATATATCTAGTGTCGTTCTTTTCTGAATTATCACAAACCTGATCTTTGATGTCTTATAGTATCTCGAAGATCTGGGGAGGAGATATCGATTCTACATTAGGGTGGTCCTTAATTTTATCATTTCAGAATTTCAATGCTCCCATGGGCCAGGACGTCTCCAAATATATACGAAGAAAAAAAAAAAAAAAAAAAAAATGTAGCCGAAACCCCAGGCTCCTATGTCAATTCTAAGCACAGCCTCAGAGCCTTCGAATTTTCCCATGTGAATAAAGCACGATGTGTGACTTTCCGCAATTGAAACAATTTCCTTTTTATTTATTTTTTTTCCTCCGTAGGATATTCCCCGCAGGGTTCATAGCCGTTTATGCATAAGTTTTGCGGTTTATTGGCGGTGAAGAAAGAGAAAGAAACAATACGACCGGGGAAACTTGATATAATCTGTTTTCTCATACCTTCAACGAATCCTGCGTTTAGTTTTGTGTATTTTTTTGGGACACTATTTAATGCTTACGAAGGGTGGACCCAACTGTCTTTATATGGGCGCAGGAGGGTGAAGCCTTCGGAAATACGGTCTGAGTATAAAAAGAAGATTTTTGTAAGCATTAAATTCTCCTGAAACAATCAACAAGCGGAAATTCAGCTGCTTAAAATTCTATCCAAAAAATTGATCGTAGATTAATCAAAAAAATAAAAATAAAAAATATACAAAATTGATTGTTGCAGCTATTTCTATATACCTATATACCGTGAGGTAACGTGGAACGAGCTGGTTCCAAGCGCGCAGGCGCTGATTTATTCGAATATCGTTGGCCGGCAGAATCGCGCTAGCAATTCCACCAACTTTTCAGTAATATCCCTAGTTCTGTCGTCTTCTAGATTCACAACAAACATAACCTATTCCTGCCACGTTCCGCCGCCATTTGTATTTGATAACAATCGGAAACAAATGGCAGACGGACTCTAGGGATATTCGTGGCTAGTCTGAAATTGGCGGCCCTCGTAATATTCGAATAAATCAGCGCCTGCGCGCTTGGAACCAGCTCTTTCCACGTAACCTCACGGTACATACTATATATAGTGGAATAAATTTTCACTGATATTTTCGACTTTGACTAAACGCTGAATGAAATGCATAAGTTTGCTTTACCTACTGCTTCCCCCCATGAATAATTGATCAGTTTTATTCTAAACGTTTCTGCCTCCGCTATCGAATGTCTTTACCTATCATCAATCACGTGATCTTTACGACATACATGCACTACTGATATGTGAGGATTCACATACCCACGTACATATAATACCTACGTGGATAGATTCAAAACTTTGAAGAAGCATTTATATAATATATATACATATATATGTACAGGTATCTAAGCCGTTACATCAATATACCTATATGGACTCCCATACGCCCGCATATAAAATTTCCTAGTCAGCACCATAGAATAAAATTTATTTACTTTTCAATCAACGATATATAATATTCGGGATTAAGAAAAATAAAAAATATCTAGTGAATGATCGTGTGTCATCTGTATCTGAAAATTTAACTTAGGTAGATACGTGGTAACTCATACCTTTCATTTGATGAACAGATAAGCTCCTCGTATCAATCGATTAACGGTTCATTGAGAAAAAATAAATAGTTAAAAGTCAATAAATGGAAGGTAGAAATTTGTCGATTGAAAATTTTATACCAGGCATACAAAAGTGTCGTTTTTTTTTTCTTTAATCAGCCCCTAAATGATGAAGGATTTATATTAAATACGTATATGTAATCGATGCAAATTAGGTATATAAAAGCCCAGGTATAACTAAATAAGGTATAAATTCAGGTCCTGACTTTGTTAGCTACAGGTGCTCGGTATCAGGACACAGGTTACTTTTCTCGCCCACGATTGCTACCACCATAATAGTATAGAAACCAAGTTTTCAGGTATAATTCTGTATATATATATATATATATATATATATATGTATGTATATTTATAAACACATATATGTATAAACTACAGTTCGGCAACCCTTGTAGACAATCTATATATATACCTATATATATTCCCGCCTAAATAAGTAGGTGCGTATAAATAAACCAGTTCAAGATCGTTAAAAAGGATTCTGGTCTCTGTCTAGTCTCTATAGTTATATAGTGTTGGGCGAAATTAATTGTTGTTTTAAAATAAATTGCCAGTCTTTTATTTATGACCCCCCCCACCCGCCGCCCTTCCCTCAAAGGTAAAAGGTTTTTCCTTTCTAATTTACTATTCATCTTTATCTTTCCTTTTTTCCATATATTCATCTTCTTTTCCGTTCTTTTTATTGGAAATTTACGGATAGAGAAAGAGAAAGGAAAATAAAGGAAGGAAGGAACCGTTGATTACGGGAGGTAAATTATTTTTAGAATCGTTTATTTAGGATATAATTGTTCAGGTACTCATATGTTAGCTTTGATATGTATAAGTGCGATTCGAACGGTCGAAATTACGAATTTGTTTGAGACTATTTCGAATTTTGAGAATCGTTCAAGTTTAGAGCATTCGAATTTCGAAAGGCCGGAATGCAGAGAGTTCAAAAACTCCGGAAGTTCATACCCCCTCGAAAGCCCAAAGGTCCGGAAGTTTCGGTATATTTCTCAGGGTGAGAAGACGAAAAATAGTTCATTCTAATCGAGACACTCTTCATGGAAATCCATTTTATCCACTTAAACCGATAACTTCATGTGATGTTCAATAGGATTTTGAAACTTTTTTTTTCAAAAAAGTAATTCAAGGCGATTAATTCGACCACTTATTGGTCCCGATACGATCAATACACCCCGAGTTACTAAACACTGAATGAATACATGCGTGAATTTCAAATTTCGGATTTTTAGCGTTGGGAATTTTGAACCTCCGGTATTCTTCGTTTAAAAATTTAAAGAAATCGGCTGTATAGACTTTCGGGAAAATACCCTTTCTGAAAATCGTCTGTCAGTAGTATTCAAATTCGGAATTTTTTACTGGCCCCGATTTTGGGTTAGACAGAAAAAATAGACCGAGAAAAAAGGAGTGTGTTGGCCGCTGGACAAGAGTGCGTGTTGTATTATAGACGCTGTTGTTACCTCGCCGTGGAATAACTGAAAAGTTCATGCGATGAACAAAAAAGAGGATATCATTACGATGACCGATATGAGAGTAAGATACGTATTAGCAAGCCCCGTAAGATGCTTAACCGCACGAAAAATGAAGTAAAAAAAGTGGGGAAAAAAAGAAGCTATAAATCGAACGGCGCCAGGAATTGAAAATGTTTGGTCGCTCGACTGGCCTATAGGATTCAAAGCTCCTCCAAGTTGAATTCAGTATTATTATTTCCGAACGTATAACGACCAGAGTTGAAGAGAAAAAAAAAAAACAAAAAAAAATTATATATGAAAAAGAAGTGATAAAAATTGAGCAAAAAATATCATTGGTTAATCAAACATTTGACTTCTCTCTGTCTTCGCGTTATACCGTGGGAATTCTCCTCATCCTTTTTATAATACGGTGTATAATCTTAACGCGAGAAACTCGTCTGGCTAATTGTTGGCTCTGTCTAGTTCCGAGGTAAAGAAGAAAAAGAAAGAAAAAATAGGGTCGTAAAGTGTATCACGGAATCCTCCTTGAGGCCAGAGGGTCTTTGGGGCATCTAGTTTTCCTGGAAAAGTTGTTAAAAACACTTTTACAATGGTAGGTAGGTAGGTAGGTAGGTAGGTATACGAAGGCGAGTATAAGTTAAAGTCCTAAAAGGTTTTTGTGTGGAAAAAAAGTCCATGGGGTTCCTTTCTAGTTCCTTTCCACGACCCCCACCCGTAGAAATTAGAACTTGTTTTTAGCCTCGAATTTTAAGGGCTAACTGATATGACTACCCGCAGACTTGTGTAGTAACGTTGGGTATAATGTAACTCGCGTTTATCTGAACGTTATCAAGACACCGTGTGCCCACAATAAGAGCGTTAAACTTATCTCGGACAAAGAACCGGATGGGGTCCCCCTTCTTACCAGGAGTTTGTTAGACCCCGAAAGCCGAGTCTAGTATGCGATGGGAATTTAGTTTCCTTTTATTTTCCTTTTCGTCTTATGTTATATAGTAGCCTGTTTACTAAACAGTAGATAGCATTATATCAAGCTTCGAAGTATATGGAGGATACGTATGTGCTGGTATTAACAATGTGAATAATAAACCAGGCACAGGTCCAATTCCTGACGTCCTAACGTCGAGGAAATATTGGTTGACAGTACAGTAGGAGTTGAGAAATGTACTAGTATCTACACTGGGCTTTAAAACCGGCGATTAATTAACCTAAGCGATAACGGATCTGATAGAGAAGTCGATCTCCTGCAGTTATTATATACCGTGAGGTAACGTGGAACGAGCTGGTTCCAAGCGCGCAGACGCTGATTTATTCGAATATCGTTAGCCAGCAGAATCGCGCTAGCAATTCTACCAACTTTTTAGTAATATCCCCAGTTCTGTCGTCTGCTAGATTCACAACAAACATAACCTATTCCTGCCACGTTCCGCCGCCATTTGTATTTGATAACAATCGGAAACAAATGGCAGACGGACTCTAGGGACATTCGTGGCTAATCTGAAATTGGCGGCCCTAGTAATATTCGAATAAATCAGCGCCTGCGCGTTTGGAATCAGCTCTGTCCACGTAACCTCACGGTATACAGCCTCAAGGAAATTGAACTTTTTTTAATTATTCGGAGTCGATTTGGGGGGTGCTAAAAAATTTGTTCAATTCCTGAATAAGGACTACCCCAGCGTCCTTACCGACTCAGAATAAAAAAATCGCTGGGGCTTCAACCGAATCAGCATATTCTCAGTTCACATAACGATCAACTATAGAGAAACCCAGTCTCTCGCTAGTAGGTGCTGGGCTTATAGGTGCAACTTATAATATATGTACCCAGTTGTTGATCGCTGCAGTAGGTATGATACACTTGTACCGTGAGATAAACAACAACAATATCTACTGATGTGAGCTTGTACCTATGTTACAACAATACTTTCACCTTTAGACAGGCAACACCTTCAACATAACTAACAACTTTGAGCTGTATCGTATATTTCGCAGGATAATAGACACGTGTTTAAACCATTCGCTGATAAATCGCTAGCGTTTTAAATTTTAAACAGTATTTATCCTGCATGAGACAGTGGGTGAAGCGACGACGAGTTGTCTCTTTAAAATCGTGCTACCTGTCCATATATCTTGATGTTTGTCAATTTATTCGGAGTAACAGGTGCCGGAATGAATTTTTCGCAATAACTGCGTTAGTCTTTTAATCGAGTCGATTAATTACGCTAAAGCATCAATTAAGATCTTCTCTTCTTAATGGTCTCGGGTATAGGCGCATGTATTGCGTTGAGAAATGAGCGTAAGAAGTGTATCGAGAAATGGCGAAAACGTGAAATCAGGTCATATACAATATACATGTACGTAATGCCTGGGTAAGCTTGCCGAATATCCCGGGTGTATGAGGTACGAGGTAGAAGGTGGAGGGCACATTACGGGGCAGATATTAACTTTATATCTGACCATCTCATAAATAACTTGTTATGACTGAAATTAATTTGTAATTAATGATTAAATTCAGCTTTCGGCGTTGTGGTAAATTTTTCTTAATATTCGGGTCGTATACGCTCCTTGAATAACAACGCGATCAACGCGTATACCGATCAAGATTCAAGGGAGCTGTGGGTCCGTGGTGTGTGCACCCGCGGTATCCGCGAATAAGACACCTGGAAATAAAGGCGCAATTAAGAGAAAGAGAGAGAGAGAGTGAGAGAGAGAGAGAGAGAAAAAAAAAGAAAAAATTCGGCTCTTATATATTTCAAAGACTGAGAATATCGCGGCAGCTCTACAAGCGAGACGCGAGACTTTCGAGTCGACATATACACGTGGAAAGTGGGCATCACCGAGATTCTTTTATTTATTATAATCTACAAGAAAATAAAGTGCTTTGAGCCTCGACCCGTTTATTCTCATTACAGAACCTCGCAATACTCGTCCGCGAAATCGCGTAGAAATTTATTTTTTATTCTTTCACAAATTGAAGATGATAAACTTTTTTTTGATCTTTTTTTCTCTTCAATTTGTTGACCGTTCTAATATTCCGGCCATGAGACGAAATCGCTAGGTTTCGGGTCGATCACGCAGCCGATGAAGCATGGTTAAAAAAAGAGATCCGTAATGTCAGCAAGATCGCGTGGGACTTAGTCGATGACGTAATTTCGGCTACGCTACCCGCTCCGCGTTCATTCAATATTCAAATTGTTACTTCGAGTGACATCAGTGACATAAAAGCAGCTGGCCCGTATGAAATCCATTAGAAACACTGCGAGACGAGAGGAACCGCGTGAAATAGAAAGAAAGGAAATAAAAAAAAGGAAAAAACAAAATGAAATGAGTACAAAAATTCAGAAAATAGAATATAGAGAAGATCCGGGGAAGGCGAGAGTCAAAGTACCCATACGCCTATACTAGGCTAGACTTATGCCACAAGATTTTTTCCCTCTTTAGTCTTTACGTTAATAATTATAATAATTGACAGAATTTTAAAACTTCTTTTTCAAAAAAGTATATCTCAAGACGATTAATTTGACCACTTATTGGTTTCGATACGATCAATAGAGTTATTGAACACTGAACACTTTCGGATCTTTAGGTTTTCGGAATTTTTAACTTCCAGTGTTCTTCGTTTGAAAATTTTTGGAATCAGCTACGTTGAGTTTAGGGGAAATTTTTACCGTTGAGGAACTTTAAAATTTGGAACTTCAACCCACAGCCTTTTCCTACGAAGATTTTCTTGAGTTTTTAAAAATAGCCGGAAGCCCGTTTTTATAAAATAAAATAAGAATTCGGTAACTCGAAAATGGTTTGTTTCATTCAGTTTACGTCTTACTCTCTTAAAGCATCTCGTATATTCATGTATTTCGCTCTTACTCCAGGTGAGGCTATAAAACAGTTGTATCTGATCCTCGCGCGATTTCGTTCAATTGAGAAATAAAGTCCCGATTATATTATTCCTACTCTCTCGATTCTCCTCGTTATTATTTTTATTTTTATATTTATATTTATATTTGGACGAGTTACCAGCCCGCCAACGCCCGTTCGATAGATATAACGTTGAATTTCGTATTCTACATACGTAGATGTTTCATATTCACGTACGTACGCATAGCGTATGGATTGCTTATATATATGTTCGCGAACTGGGATGGACCGTAGAGATTTTGATCTCGATCCCGATCTCGATCTCGATCTGAATGAGTCCGGAGGCTGGGTTTTGTATTCACAAGAGAAATTCTAGGTCCAGTTTAAGAGGCAAGCGCCTACGCGCCTCGCTCGATCGTTCTGATAACAATGGCCACATCTCTTCAGCTTATGGTCAAATTAAATTCAATTTCATCCCGCACGGTTACGGTTAGTATATAGTGTAAGAGATCGAAATTAAATATCTATATACATACCGTACATACATTATACATATGCAGTTACATTATATCTACATAATAACCGAACGAAGATCGTAATTAATATCATTTCGCAAGTATAACCGCGCGTTGGTTTAAATCTGACATAAGATTGGGTACTCGTCGGTACATTAAGCACGACTACTCAGTTTATATGTACATCGAGTGAGGTCATCTTCGTCGCATTTTATTACACGTACATATTTCAATAATTTTTATATTAGTTTTATTTTTTATTTTTCACTTTTTCAACTTTTTTTTTTTTTTCCATTCTTATTCCACCAGCTCCATACATACGTAACTCTACATACCGTGTAATATTGCATACATACCTACAGTAAATAAATTGTATATACCTATGTATACAACGATGCCTCGCGTATCATCATCTGACAAGACATTAAATATCTTATGGAATTTTTTTTTTTTTTTTTTTTTCCATAAGCTTAATTGAATTTCATTCCGTTTAACCTCGCAAGCTTAAATATCATTTCTCTTATTACAGTAGGTACGCGTAAGAGAATTGTCATTATTATTATTATTATTGTTGTTATTATCATTAGCTGAAGTAAACGACTTACGAGCTCATTATATACGAAGGAAATAATTAGTTGATTGGTTAGTTATTTCGTTTGGTAAAGATTGGTTTAATAATGAAAAATATATTGTTAATTGATTTTCGGAGTTAATTATTATTCTTGTGTAATTGCGGCTCTAACTCAGTTCCGTCAATATCACGGTTCGCTTTCGTCTAATTTCTAATTACCATTTGAGCTCGAAAGATGACTAATTTAAAATGACTATTTAATATATCTTCATATGGGGATTAAAAATATTATGTTGATTATTTATCATTCTTATTATTCACTATTCTCTTTCTATGGTATATACAGTTTGCATCATATAATAAAACCCGGAACGAATCACGACATCGTTAATCCGCGTCTTTGCCAAAGGTTTATTATTCTATGGGATTTACAACGATGATTTAGAGGTGAACCGAGTCTAATGGCTTAATTAATCACATGATAAATTTCGATTGAAATCTCACGGTTAGAGATGCGGTGAGAACGAGAATGTATCTTCTACTCATTATATTAATAACGTTGTAATTAAATGTAAACTAGACACGCGAGAGTGCCTATACCTACGCTGTACGCTTTGAATTTCTCATCACTTATTCTACACTTGAAAGAAAGAAAAGAAAGAACGAGAAACGAAGTTTCGAAGTCTGGTTGAAGTTCACAATTTTTAATGCTCCGAAGAATCGATGTTCCGATTTTTTCAAAAATCTTCTTCTCACAAGAAAAATTCCTGCGCTGTTAGTGGATCCTGTTACATGAACGTTGATAAAACGGAGCCTCTTTAGCTCCAATAGAAAAAATTAAAAAAAAAAAAAAAAGAAAACGAAAAATAAGTAAAAGAATAATATCGAAGCAGCGACGTGTTGCGTCTGGAAGTATCTGATATAACGAGACAGAGGCGCCAATAGCTTTGTTAAAGTAATAGTTAGCTATCTGTCTAAAAGGTGATATCTTGGTAGTAGGTAGGTATGGGATCGAGGCAGAGTGGCCGCGGGTAACACCTTACATCCGTTGTCGATAAAAAATGATCACCATGGCAAAGATGGTGGCCGTATACTATGCATATATTTGTTTGCTTACCTAAGCCGAAGCGAGCAAACAATTATTATTTATTTATCAACTACGGTCTCGCCCAACTCCAATACACACACCTATCTATAAAGTTGCAGTACAGTATCAATATACCGTGAAGAAATCATTGAATTTAATCGATGCGAGAAGTCGAGATAAATAAGTAATAGCCACATTTTATTGGATGAATTTTATCCCGAAAATTATTTACTGCGCGTCTAACAATTGTCTATGATTATTCGTTGCGTAAATACTGGAGATTTGCAATCATTAATCATTCTTGGAAAATTGATATTTTAGGAATAAAATTATGATTAATAAAATAAGGGACGGTTACAGGGATGAATTATATTAAAATCCCATCATTTCTTCGACGCCCTCTATGGTGAAAATAACTCTTACGAATTTATACAATTTATTATATAAATTGAAACTTCTCGTAAAGTCTTCCGTAAGAAATTGTATTTCTTTATTTTATTTCTTTTTATTTCCTAATTTTAGTGGCGAAAAAGGTGAATTTTTTTCTCAATAAATTACCCAAAATTTATGAATAATTACTAATTTTTTAATGAGGAACTATTTTCAATTGATGAGACCATGAGATGTTCCAAATTCCTTAAAAGTCGATAGACATTTTTAATGTAGGAATATAGAAATTTAAAGCATGGCGATCGACGATAACTCTTTCATATATCGTTATAATAGTATATCGCCGTAACGCGGAGGGTCGAGATGAGTTTTTTATCAATGGGATTGTATATAAGTGGTCGATAAGTGATAAGGTGATACATTTAACAGCTCGTATGCGTGACATGGTCGCTATATATTATATATTTTTATGGAGATACCTTCGTGAACGTATTTTAGTATATAATAAATATAATATAGAAAATATTCATCTATCTATATATACATACATATCGTGCATATATATGCATGTATATAAGTGTAATTAGTATCGTTGTTGTCTATATATATACACGCATGTACTATATACCCTCGCGTCTACATATATAGTGATAACGTTTCATTCGAGTAAAGCGGTGCGGGGAACCGCTTGAGTCAACCAAGATGGAGGGCTGTCCTAGGTGCGTTGACCTAACTGCAGTTAGCTTATACGAGGCTAGAGCACCTGCTCGATTCCCCGTTTGCTGACACTGGTCCGGTGCAGAGGGTCGTGCGACCTAATCCAGTTTTTTTTTGACCTCTTTCGTTTCTTGATTTTTTTTCCCTTAAATATCAATTAATTGAACAGTAATAAATTTCAGTAATATATTTCAGTCAACTTAATTGTGAAGTACCTATAGATATAAGAGGAAAGGTCTTGATCAATCCATGATCAATTTATGAAGTATAGATATATCGTATAGGTACAATAGATTTTCAGAATATTCAGAAGATTGCAAATCAATAAAATTTGTTTCATTTTTCTATAAGTCTATTTTTGGTTCCAAAAATATTTTTCTTTTGATTCGAAAGAGAAAAAAATTGTTCAATAAAAAGATTATCGAGAAAAAGATACACATTTGAGATGTCCGCTTACCTCCACTTCGTCCTTTTTTTTTCAAAAATTTAGTGAATAAAACATTTTTGGGAAAATTTTCTTTAGGTCAAGTGAACGGAGATTGTGTGTTATGGCAATTGAGAAAATCGTAATGATTCTATGCATATTCGTATACGTATACTTATAGGTATATCACAGTATATAGGCATACATATACATACGTATGTATATCGCATGTAAATAATAATGAATAAGAAAAATGACTGCGATTGCAGAGTTACACGCAAAGTGCACTGTCGAATGGCGCAGGTAAAATCGTGTAGAGGTTGCCCTACCTTCCGCGGTATTGCGTAACTCTTAATACAACGACGTAAAGTACGCTGTACGATCATATCGTCGTCGAGCGAGTATAGATTTTTATTTATTTACTACTAAGTACACGATCGCTTTTATATGTAATATTGATTTATATATAGGTATGTATATATGTATACCTGTGTGCGCGTGTATTTAGATTAGTATTACACTGGGTTTAGTACTCGTGTTTCGAGGCTTATCCTACTAGCGAAAATAATTCTACCAATATCTATAATCTATTAACGAAATTGGAACTTTTCATATAGTTTTTCATAAAGAAATTGTAGTTTCTTCGTATAGTTTCACTCACAAAAATAAAGCTACTTTTTTTTTTTTTTAAATAACCACGAAAATCTACAATTATTTTTGGAGAACTATAAAAATCTACAATTTTTTCATTCAGAACTACAATTTTTAATGGAAAGATACGAAAATCTAAAATTTTTCACCAAAAACTACGATTTGTTATGAAAAACTATACGTAAATCTACAATTTTTCATGGAAAATTAAAAAAATTTACTACTTCTAATGGAAAACTACGAAAATCTACAATTTTACATGGAAAATTAAAAAAAATTTACTATTTCTAATGGAAATTTACGAAAATCTACAATTATTTTTGGAGAAGTATGAAAATCTACAATTTTTCTATGGAAAACTATAAAAGTCTACAATTTTTCATTCGAAACTACAATTTTTAATGAAAAGATACAAAAATCTAAAATCTTTCACGAAAAACCTACGATTTGTTATGAAAAACTATACGTGAATCTAAAATTTTTCATGGCAAACTACACAAATCTACAATACTTCATGAAAAATTAAAAAAATGTACTACTTTTAATGGAAAAGTACGAAAATGAACAATTTTTCAAATGAAGGACTAAAATGTTTCAATTTCTCTAAGAAAATCGTGGAAATTTCTACCGGGGTATAACAACGGGTTTATAAATTTTATAAATATACACTATTTGTGTGTATAAATGAAGGTACACACATATGTATGTATGGATAATAAACCTTTTAGTTTCCTCGCTGAGGTCTTGTGCAATAATGATCTACACACGCCACACATAATAGAGCTTGAGAGCCGTTAGGTATATGAATTTCCACGCGAGTCTACTTGTATGCCTATTATATACGTCTACCTACTGCACAGGCTGTAGGTTTAAACTATCGATATCTACCTACTTCTTGAAGCATGAGCTTGAGACTTATAGTTTATATATACATACGTACAATATATATGGGTTATATTTATTAACAGATTATCGATCATCTGACTTTCTTTTCGCGCCCCTGCGATTGCGTTACGAAAAGAAATAAATCTGCCCTGGTAGAAATAATTCTACCAATATTAACGATCTATTAGGGAAATTTGAACTTTACGTAGTTTTTTTTATAAGAAATTGCAATTTTTTTCTGAAAAACTACGAGAATCTACAATTTTCTTCACCCGTAAAACTACGCAAATCTACAATTCTTTTACGGTGAACCACGAAAATCTACAAATTTTCATGAAAAACTAAAAAAATCTACAATTTTTTGCGGTGGAAAACTGTGTTCCAATTTCCCTAAAAATTCGTGAGGATTGGTAGAAGTAGAAATTTCTATGAGGGTGCAGTATGCATAGATTAAAGATTTATACTTACATTATATTGGGAGTTTATGTAATAATTATTATTATATTTAATTTGTGAATATATAAATAGGTACAGGTAAATAAATGAATGAATAAATAAGTGTTGATTGCGTGTTTTTGTTTACCTTCTACCTGCCCGAAGTAGAATAATTTCATTTTATACGTAGGTAGTAAAAAAGGTGAGAATATAGGAATACGGAATATGTTTTGTCCAATAAAAATCCGTTTAAATTTTATTACAACGTCGTTTATGTCTATAGTTGAGTCCAATTAAGTTTCGCGTGGGTTTCGCGTTATATACGGACAAAGAGTTAATTGCGTGAAAAACTCAGCTAGAGACCTATACGTTCTACGGTCTACGTATCTTTGCATAGGTCTACCTCTAACGACAACCAGCGAAGATTCTAATTCGCATTTATAGTTGCGACGTGGTATTAAAATTTTCGAAAGGTTGCATACGGTTACGAACGAGGATTGTTCTACCGTGTGAACAGGTTAATTCTACGCGTATCTAATTTTATTTTAATTCAAGATCCGTTGTTTAAGATTAGGAGAATGTGTCGTTAACCTTTTATTTAACAACGGACCAGCTCTCTTGCATATATATATATATATTTATTATTTACATATATATAGTATATATCCTATACGGTAGCTGGTTAATTGGCATAAGTATATGGGAATATTCATGATAGATGTGCACTGATACAAGCATATAGGTATGCATAAGCATATATGCGTTAATTATTATTTAAAAATTATTTACATCGAGACTAACGAGATAACCATATTTCTCTGTAAATTATAACTGACTGTGATTAACACCTTGTGGAATAATTGAATCTGGTTTTAGCTGCCTATACATACCTGCAGCACAGGTATACGCGTGCCGAAAACGTTGTAAATCGATATCAGAAAAAGTTGCGGTATATATTATTTATACCTAAATGAATAATGCATGTGTATTATACCGTATATACACCGTATAGTAAATAATGGTTGGTATATATAAACACAGTCGTACATAAATATTTAACTGATGAAATTCGTGATCTTTGAAAGGCACGTCGCAGGTCGGTTCCGCAGATACTACGACGTCGGGACGCTGCGAGGTAGATGTAGATCAACCAAAGTGATCCTCTCTTTGCCTTTAACTTTCTATTCCAACCTGCTTTACACTGCAATCAATAGTTTATTCTACATTATCCGTATTACCTACACATCGATCTACACCTATGGGTGAATCAACTCGAATAATCAAAGAAAGAAAATTACGCAGAATAATAATTCCGACAAAGATCAAATTGACATTAATAACTCCTCCTCGGAAAAGCCGATAATTTAATACCGCTGATCCATTATCGCAAATTTTTCAAATCATTTTCAAAACTCGATGTATTCTTATCTACATAATATGAAATGATTCACTCAGTCTTTTACCCATTGCACAAGTAAAATTAACTCCCGGGTATATCCCTGGTAAAAATAATTCTACAAATTTCTACGATTCAGTAGGAGAAAATTTGAAATTTTCATAGTTTTTCATAAGATATTTTAGTTTTTTCTGGTTTGATCGACAAAAACGACGATTTTTTTTTGAAAAACTAAGATAATCTATGATTTTTTTTTATTACGAATCACGAAAGTCTACAATTTTTTGAACGGAAAACTACGAAAATCTACATTGTTTACTCATGGAAAACTATGAAAGATTTGAAATTTCTTAAAAATTGGCAGGAATTCGTGAGAGTAGAAATTTCTAGCAGGGTAGGGTGGCCGCATGTAATTTTATATTATATAAAATCTCGATTTATAGATACCCGAGGGTACATAGTACACTCCGTATATAAATCCACGGCGAATATAATACTGAACTGAATCTGTATAAACTTCTCTCTCTCTCTCTTCCTTTATTCTCCTCGTCTTCATCTCTTGACCTTACTTTCTCGGGTCAATCATTTAAGTATGCGGCGCCTCCCGGCTCAATCATCTATTCATTATAGAATATAAACGCAGCTGGCTACACGTCTGTAGGATAAAAGGGATCGGAGTCTGTAACTAGTGGTACAGATGATATCTGTACCCGTAATATATGCGATTTTCGAATATCTGTCACTAGCACAGAAAAATAACATATGTATGACGTTTTATATTTTTTTTTATGGTTTAAACGTGCATTCGTTAAAAAAAATGATGAAATTTTTTTTTAATACGTGTTTTTTTCCTGATCCGGAGATAATTAACTCGAGAGTTTGCGATAGCTGAGGCTGCTAGATGTATACGTATAGGATAATTGGGTAGCGATGTAACGTCTTGAAACTAGACGTAGATATGAGCCACGCCCGATATACTATATTATAGAATTCCGTGATACTTCCTTGTAAAATAAAAGCTGAAAGTCGATGAATTTTCATTTCCTGCAGCAGAACGTCGCGCGTTGCAGTCTTGTTAAGTGAAACGTGTCAGGTGCGAGCAATTTAAATTCAATGCGTAGATCGGCACGTCCTTCTTAGCCTCCCTTCTAGTTACTTCTACTTACTACTGCCTCTACTTCTATATCTCTATAACTATAGGTATAGGTATTTATTTAATTACAGTTCTTCGCCGTATATATCCTACTGACTGCTGCAGCTGGTCTTGTATTCCGCTCTGCACTACTGCAGCTAGAGCGTTTATAATCATTCGCCATACCTACAGACTTAATAAAGAAAAAGAAAAGGAAAAGAAATCTAAAAAATTCTAGTCACAGTAATGACTAATGTCATCTGTAAACCCGTGTATGAATTAAAAATAAGATAAATAATATAAATGAAATCACATCTTACTGCCACGATATACGCGTTAAGAAAATTGAACATTTTGCGTGCAGGTATACCGTTGCTCGATCTTTTTGTACTTCGAGAACTGTGAAAGGACACAATAGATAGCATGCAGGACGTATTGAATGGTGAGGACCAAAGGGGCTTCTTGGGAGTCGGGTTGTGATCATACCTACAAGAATAAAAAGGGATAACTAACAGGAAGTGCGGGGGAATAGGATAAAGATTGACCGGCAGAGGAGTGCACGGTGTAGTCGGTGATGGAACAAAAGAAGAAGAAGAAGAAGTCATAAAGAGGCGTCGCGACGACATGTGGTATATGTTGAGGCATCAAGATGTTCATTATTACATCTGGCTGATGAAATTAGCTTTTTTTTTGGCGTCAATTATTTTGTCCGTGAATTTTTCTGTACCTAGACACCTGTGAAATCCAGGAAATAGGTATTGTTACCTAACAATTATTGCGGCAGGATTATGGAGATTAATCGCAAGACGTGAGCCGGGCAATGAGATAATAAAACGAGAAAGGTCTTGAGAGATTTAACGGGTCACTACTCACTGCGATCTTTTGGTCGTGGTTGATCTCTTCGCTTCTTTCTCAGGAGTCACCAGCTGGTGAACCGTGCCGAAGCGCGTAGTGGTCGCCGAGCAAGATGGGAGAGAAAATAAGAAAAATAATAATAAGAAGAAGAAGAAAAAAAAAGATACAAATAAAAGTAAATGGTACAAAGAGAGAAAAAAAAAAGAATCAAACATTGCAGAGAGCTGCGTGATTTATAAAATGAAACATGGACTCGCCGACTATACTGCTGCTGATGCTGCAGGCTGTATAACGTCACGTGCATGCAGCGTCTTCAAGGAAGACGTTGATTGTCCTGCTCTTAGGACCCCTGCCAGAAACGGACAAAACGGGTTCGTGTTGTACGATGTAGAACGACACCCCGTAAAGTCTTCTCTGATGGTACTAAAAATATCTGAGTTATGTTAACCAGCATTTGGACGGCGAGGGTGAAGTATGTATGTCGAGTTAGAAACTCGCGGATAACGAGATGGGAAAATATAGGCTTGAAGAATTATCACGGTGAATTACTGTTTGTATAAATTTGTTATAATATGATGGAGCTTTCAGACGATCATCGGTCAAACGGAACCGTTTCGCTTATAAAGTTAAGCGTCGTCATTCGTAACGCGATCGCCGCGCCGGTCATCGCCACGTCACGATTCGTGCTCGATCTCATTTCTCGATACGACTCCGACACTTCGGAGCATGAATCCTTTGTTCGCCTTTTATACAGGAGACAGAATTTGGCTTGACGGTTATTTACAACGGAAAATTCCAATTTTTATAAACGTGGCCTCGGATCGACATTTTATTGGGCCTCGAAAATTGACCAAAAAACGAGTCTGCAGACTCGAATGAAATTTTAACGAAATTTGGAGCTGGAAATTGACGCAGACACGAAAAATGAATAATAAAAAGAGAGCCGATCCAGTCTTGCAGAAACTTTGACGACTTGAATTATCAGCAAGTGTTGTTACTTGCGCGCGTGTTATTACGGCAATAGGCATGTCCCAGATACCTAATTGTAGTCTCACGTGAGGTAGAGCCAAGATGCGAGTATTACAGCTCTGTGTGTCCGACTGGAAATGTTTTGGCAGGCATTGTTTGGCCGTAGGCCGCAGGGCATCGTTGCGGGATCGTGTCAGGTACAGATTTACCTGTCTTCGCGGTTGTCTAGAGTTCTAGATGGTATTAGAGATGAAGAGTCGGGTCGACAGGGTGGGTCATATAGTTTATCAGTGAATATTTTCCGAAAGATGATTAGGATAAAATATCATCGAACTTCCCTGATAAAATGATAAAATATATTGGCCCGTCGCGGCGTGACTGAACACGTTTACATGACGGTTGGTGCGAAGCGGGTCAGTACCACAAAAAGCGTAATTAATTGGCCACCGGATAGAAAGCTTGCTCAGCTCTGATAATACTATACCTCAAGAAGCTGCCATTTATACTCGAGGACCTGGACCACAGCGGTTGCCATTTTAGAGACATAATAAGGACGAGGTCCTCACAATGCTTCGTACACTTGAATAAGTGTAAATTGAATTGCGAAAGTGACTTGCTTATCATCATTATCATATCATTTGGAAATTGAAATCTATACACTCTCAGTTACAATGTGAGAAATTACCGTATGTGCGTTGCATGGTTGCAAATGTATGCGGTTATAATTAAATGGGGCCGGGTTGAAGTCCCGAATTTCAAAACTCGATTGAATAACGAAAAACGACTTGAATAATTTTGAAATTTGAAAAAATTCCCAAGGCTAAAGATCCGAAAGGCCTAAACTCTGAAACTTGAAGTACACGCATTCGAAACCAACAAGTGGTGAAATTAATCGTTTTGAGATTTATTTTTTATAAGTTAAATGGTTTTCGGTGAAAAAAGGTCTGGATTAGAATGAACCATTTTTTGTCTTCGCAATCTGAGAAACAGACAAAAAATTTTCATTTTTTTATAAAATGTTCTAAACTTCAATGTTTTTGAAAATTTAAAATCGTTTGAAATGAGTCGGCGCCAATTAAATACCTAATGCAGCATAGAGAAGACAAATTTCATAAACTATGTAAAAGTTGTAATAAATGAATGCGTTTTATTGACCTCGGTTCTATAATAAGCCTGCGGTAAGTCTTGTGGCTTGTGGCACTGTCTCCTGCTGTCAAGATTTCGAAAAGGCTGCATTATGCGCAGTAGTGGAAAAATTGAATCTCTATTAGTTTAGGTAGAAATATTGATAAGCTTCGTTTTATCGTCGAAGAGCATAGCTCTAGAAATTTTGCACAATAAAAATCTTAGCGTTTTAAAATTCATGGTCAAATTTAGAAGTTGAATAATTGCAGGCGCTTCTCTACAGCTAAGAAAGAAACTCTTCTGAATTCTTAACACGGTATATTCACAATCTAGCTTATAATTATGTTTACTGCTGTATGAAATAACGTGAATTGAATCTGCAGCGCTAGGTGTTTCGGTTACGTAATAAGGCGCCAGGGTTTAAACCGTATACTCATTACATACCTCCACACACAATTCTATATACCTATACCTGTCCCCAGAATTCTCTGATACATAACTAGCAGTGTCATACTTACTTTATGAAATTGTCGATTATTCAGAATCCCGCAGATTATACACAGTAATATAAAAAAAAGTAACTATCTAACGAGTAATAAGTTCAAAGTAAGGGTATTTTACCGTTTCGAATTCGCATGCGCCTAAATACCTCGCGCATTTACTCGTTATACACGTATATACATTGTACGTATATATGAGTGTCAGTTTACGTATGTATACATTCTTCGAATATGATATAAGTCGTCAGGTGTAATTCGCTTCGTGTGACTCACGGAGGTATGAAAGATATAGCAGCGGTCAAGTATAGTAATAACGACTTGACTGCAGAGTTTCGTTACTCGCGGTGATTCAATTTTATTTTTTACAGTTTTTTATTTTCATTTTATTCTTTATTCTATTTTTTTTTTGTGTTTTTTTTTTTTTTAACTTCTTTCTCATGCTTTTATTACTACTTCCAAGACTATTATCCCGCCTATTGCGCAACGAAATCGTGAATTATTACTAGTTTGATTTATCATTTCGAATCCCACTTCTGCTCAGGCAGTTTATCTGCCATTCTATTTCACAACGAAAGACAGAGCTATTATTGTTCGCGTTCACCGAGACTATAGTAGAAAGTAATTTATCGAACCAAGATCAATAACCATTTTTTATTTTCAATCAATACGTCAAGCTCTCTATAGGTATAGGCAAATTTCGCATTAGGATAATTGCACAAGTCCAAAATACCGAAAAGCATTCCATCTCACTCCGTTATTTAACACCTTCATCGCATCAATCGGAATCTATAATCCTAAACCATAATTTTGATCATTTTTATTACAGATCTTGCGCAAATCAGGGCCTTGGTCGAGTCTTCGGGGGTTGGAGGATCGATATGCCCATCATGCGAGATGCCATTCGATAAGGGGAAGAAACGACGTTTGATAGACGACTGTGGCCATGAGAGATGCTACTCATGTACTTTCAGAAGCGACGTATGTCCTTTGTGCACAACCCAAGAAATCGAGGCTCCGGATGCCCTCCGGAGCCAGACCGTCTTCGGAAGAGGCTCCACCTCGCAGCTATACACGAAGCCGAGCAACAGGAGACAGCCAATATCTTCAGCGGGCGCTAGAGCTCGAACACGCGAAGACGTTGAGGACTGGGTAGACGATACCACCGCCGTTAACGCTCTTTGTGGCAGCCCCAGGCCCAGAGTTAAGACTAATGGACATTTCACACCTTTCATGCAGGTAGGTGTCATCTGATATCACAGTTGATCAAGTATTTGACAATTTTAAACTCATTCATGACTTTTTGAGTCAACTAGTGATCTTCATTGGAATCGGAAATCGAGTATAAAACGATTAGCGAGAAAACATCATGACTTATGCAAACAAACGGTTTATCTATTCGTTGGAAGCGTTGCTTGACAAAGTTCCGTGAAATTTGATTAAAAAATGAATGACTGGAATAAGTCTTACTCAATTTCAGGAAATTTGAATTGCTGTCGCATTGAATACCGCGAATTTTTGAAATTCATAGAAATGTATAGAATTGTACCAAAAGATAGAGATTCAAAGAGCATTTCAGAACACATGTGCATTTCTGTGAACTTTAAATCATCGCCATTATTGTATCCGGAAGCGGTGGGATGACGGAAATCTTTTTAGCACGATTTCACCGAATACGTGATTTTATATCTTAATTTCATTCGAGTCGAAGGAATCATTCGACCGGAATTCAGGGCACGAAATAATCACTACAAGTTTTTAAAATCTATTCGAGAATTATTGCAAACTGAGGATTCTGGAATGTAGAATTTAATCAGACGGACAAAGCGTTGAGACATTCTTTGATACGTGTCATTCGGTGTAATCGCATATGTCACCTCAAATGAGTAAATTTCATTTGCTCTTCTCCCAATGACAATTCAGATGTCTAAGCGACTTCGCTAAAGACACACCGAGTTTAAAGTACCGCGCGGTCCTTCCGTTTTCGTTAATCGTCTGAGTCGAGCTTAGAGCACGTTTTCCGGGGTATAAATGAAGACGAAGTAACCTCGGGATGGAAAACAACGGTGCAAGTCACGTTCCCGTAGCCGCGATGATCTTGGGATCTGTTGAAGTGCCTTGAGACCCGAAGGTTGGAAATTGAAAATATGTAGGGGTTTGTGTTGGCGTGAGTCTGGCTTCAGCTCAGACACCACGCGTTCACCTATGTAGTTATGTGCGAGTCTCGATTTTTGAAAAATTTTCTGGTTGCCGAGGAAAACCACATAATGTCTGCATGCACTGGCTGATGACGCATAGCGTCGACGTCGCCTCGATCTGCGTGTATGTACCTACCTCCTACGTACTTAGGCGCAAACCGTCGCAAAGAGTTCTCGCTTATAAGTCTGCAGGTATAGTCCTTAAACTCCCACTCATATTTCCGCTAAAGGATTGCCCGATCGAAACGAAGGGATAGCCGCTAATATTACCTATACCTATGTACGTGGCCGTTAAATTAAAGCGAATTGCCTCTTATGCCACTGTATCCGTATAGTCAGCAGTAAGCGAAATGATCATAAAAAGGTAAAAATGATCAGCTATAGGAAATAAATCACGCAGACAAAGAGGGAAGAACTCTCGCTTGCAAACTGCAATTTATTGTTATCGCAGTCTTTGGTAGATCCTTAAGCTCGTCACGTCTACACCGCTCTAGTATGAAAGAGTGGATTTATACGCCTCCGCAATGCCGTTGGTATACGTAGATTCCACGTTCTATTCGATGCGATGAACATAAGGAAACGGCGGTGGATACCTAGGTAAGAATGTTAACGCCATTGCTAACAAAGATTATCGCGTTCGTTCGCACTCTACGAGGACACGGGGTTACCTATATACCTATTATTGTCTCTCGTTCTCGGCGCACCCAGGTTAGATCATCTGCGGATACGTTCTGTGTACCTGAGTTTGTTTCTATATTTGTTTCGCACTAGAAATAGCGAAGTCCTGCCTCCCGCTGCTGGCCGATTCTTTACACCATAAATTCTGACCAGTGGTTTATAATTTTATTCCAGTCTCGTGCAGACGTTGGTTCGCCTCTACCGTCCAAAGGACTAAAAGTAGCCAAGGGAAAACCGCCGAGAACTCCAACGGACACTCCGTCGAGATGCTGCTCACCGAATCCTCAGAACAAAGCTGCCATGTCGCAAAGTACGTTTGAATCTTGAACATATCGTCTTAATCCACAGGATCAAGGACTCGTTTTTTATTTCAATTTAAATGTCCGTCACAGGCTGCCCGACGCCCCCTCAACAAAGAAGAAGGTTCTTTCTCAGCCCAAAAGTACTGAGGAGTCCCTTCGGCCAAAGGAATTCCTCTGCTCCTCAGCAACCGGCTACTACGGAGCAGAGCAATGATAATCCTTCCGCGTTGTCAGGTGAGAAGATACTTTCTTTGTACTGTATTGTCAGGAGGAAGCGAGTCATGTATATATATATATATATACATAGAGAGGATCAGTCCTTGATAGAGTCTGAATCGAAGTATTCAGTTGAAGATGGAGTGAGGTTTGCGGATCTGTTGATAGAATCTTAAAATGTTGACCCCAAATCGCGTTGTGATGAACTGCAAGAGTTCATATGGATGCAAGTTTTTGAAAGGTTCATGTGTTCACATGAAATAGCAGGGCTGTTAGATAGTAAGAATATTAGTAGAAGGGGCCTGGAAACAGAATGTAACTAACTGACCCACGCAGTCTGGATGACGTCCTCCTGGGAAGGAAAATCCCGATGGCCAGGAGTCGTCCTCGGGAAGATCAAGTCACTGTGGAGCAGCAGTCAAGGCACGACCAGCGACGGGTTGAATCAGCTGATCAGCACAACGGATAAAGTTACAGGCACGACACGCTCCTGCGCGATTTCAATTTAAGCGTGGTTTTATGACCTTGTGGCCCTTGTGACTTTGCACTTTAACACCAATCCGTTTTTAGCAACTGATGTCTCCGGACTTCCGACTGCGGATTACACCTGCATCTCTTATCTCTGTGTGTTTGTGAATGGTTTTATTATACGTGACACGAATTCATTATCTCAGCATGCTTAATTACGGTCAGAGTTTGCACTCGGCTGTAGAATAGCACTTCCTGAATGGCCAATTCATCAGACAATCCTTAAGTCCCACTAACACCTAACCGGACGTGCGTGAAAGATAAAGATAAACTGAGCGAGATGAGGGCTTGATGATGATTGCATCGTGGATACTCATTCAATACTCGACAACCCTTTCAGAACGGGAAAAAAGAAGACAGTTTTCTGTTCACCATATGTCAGTGCTGGTTCTGAAAGGGTTGAAACAGATAGAAAATAAGAATTCTCTGCGTCCTTTCGTCGGGAGTAATAATCAAGGGAATTCAACCGGTGAATGACTAGAATTTGACATCCTCTTCTCTTTATGGTTTCCACAGACGATGAAGGGGGAAATATAAAGCCACTTTCATCGAGGACGAAAAAGTCCTCACAGTCCGATCTGTACATGAGGCTGGGTCTACTCCTTGGCGGAAACTCCCGGGGTGCCGTGGTAAACGGTGGATGCCCCAGGCCGTCAGCTCGGCTCGTTGACAGCCGAAGCCACGATAGCTCAGCCGCCTCTTTCAGCAGCTTGACGAGCTTCGAAACGCAGACTCTGGCGTCAACGAATACCAGCCCAGTATCAACACTGACGGGTACTTCTAGCGAGGCAGAAGTTGCCGTTGCACATCGCGGTGGCAAAGACTGTGACAGCGTCGCCAGCCTCATCTCAATGTCCATGTCAGGGCTGTCCAATGGGAGTTCAAGTCCGCTGACGCCCCGAAGACATTCCGTGACCAGTTAGTATATTATCTATAGAACCAGGCTCTTCCTGCACGCAATGCACGAGTTACTGGCAGTAGAATGATCGCTTCAAGAGACCATACCTTTTCGAATGACCAGTAAACTCTGTACAAACAACTATTTATTATTCCATTACAGCTACACAGCCTGGGCAAATCGAGGAACTGAACATGTTCAAGAACCGGAGAACCTGCGTAAGAAGATCTGCTAGAACTGGGGCCGTTAAGGGGCCAATTGATCCCAAAAGTGAGTTTGGCGGTAGTCCTTTTGTCGATTTACGTTAAATCCTGCATTATATTTAGATGAATTCTCGAGCTTTTCATTTCACTCTTACGATACAAACTGATTCTTGATCTTCTGCCACAGTTCGTTTCGCTCAATATCGAGCTGCGCAGCTGACCTTGAAGCCGCTTTTCTTCGAGGTTCCTCTCCTCGAGGCCGATCCTCTTTTCACGGGTCGACAGTGGTTGATGGATGAACTGGAAGCCGTGGTTAACGGTTCCAGTTCAGGCATTCTGATAGCTGGTTCACCTGGTACTGGAAAGACTGCACTGATCTTGCAGCTCGTTGAACATAGCTGTTTCGGAAGACGAAGAGAGCAGATTCCACCGCCGGATATATACGCTGATAATGACGAGAAGGATAAATCAGCTAGTCCTCTCATACAGGCCTCGATGCAGAATACGAACGATAAGGTATGTCAAGGACGATCGTGGAATCACCTTCTTTTCGTGAATTAATGCGATGATTCATTGTCTGATTATTCTTTCTCCGCACCTTTCGGGTTTTAGATTCGTGAACTGGCTTCCCACGTCGTTGCTTACCACTTTTGCCAGGCGGACAATAATAATACCTGCCTAGTCCCGGACCTAATCCATTCCTTGGCAGCTCAACTCTGTCAAGCTCCTCAACTTCTTTCCTACAGGGAGTACCTCCTCTCAGAACCTCATCTTCAGGGATCAGTTTCTCAAAGAGAATGCACTGTGGACCCAGATCTCGCCTTGACCAGAGGCATAATCGAGCCTTTGGCCACCCTGCACAAGGCCGGAAGATTACCAGACACAAATATGGTGAGTAGCTCGTGAAATTTACATCCTACAAAGGCTTCTTCGAACGTGGTCTTCAAATTGATTCAACTCTGTCTTATTCCGATTAATCAACTGTAGGTTGTTCTCATCGACGCCGTTTGTGAGGCAGAGTATCACAGACCGGACAGAGGCGATACGATTGCTTCTTTCTTGACCAGACATGCATCCAGTTTTCCTTCCTGGCTCAAAATCATCTGTACTGTTAGAACCCAGTTACAAGATTGCGCCAAACAGTTTCCTTACACTAGAATATGTCTGGACAAAAGCTCAAGCGACTTAAAGAATAATAATGTCACCAGAGATCTGGCCGATTACGTTAGCTACAGGCTAAATCAGAGTCCCGCAATCCAGGCCAATGTTACCGCCTCTGGTAGCGGCGCTAATCAGACCAGATTTGCTTCTCATCTGCTGGCGCTTTCCAGAGGCAGTTTTCTATTCGCTAAACTTACCCTGGACCTCATCGAGAGTGGACATCTAGTCGCTAAATCTGCAAGCTACAAGGTGAGCTGATGTGTGATCTTTGCAAGGTTGGTTGAATTGCTCTTTCGTAAATCATTGACCTGATTTTTAATTCCCGTTTCTTTTTGCAGGTTTTACCCGTCTCTCTCGCCCAAATATTCTTGCTGCATTTTAATCTTAGATTTCCTACCGCCACGTCCTTTGACAGAGTACAGCCTCTTCTTGGAGTCTGTCTGGCAGCGTTGTACCCTTTGACATTATTAGAGATATTTTATTCTGTCAACTCGCTAAACATCGACCATTTCGTTTCGTGGGAAGATTTCTTACACAGATTTAAGGTACATCTTTGCGCTTATTTTTCATACAACGATGGTTAAATGACATTCACTCCCCTGCTATACTTGAGTACTAATAACAATTATCTTGCAATTTCTTGCCTCCTGGATTCTTAATCAATTATCAACGTAAGTTGCAACAAGGGACTATAGAAGCTTGTCGCCTAAAAATCTTTCGAACTGTTTCCAGTTCTCGATTCTCTACTTTTAATTCTCCTTGCAGATGCTCTCAGGTTTCCTGGTCAAGCGTTTAGACAACACATACATGTTTTTCCACCCCTCCTTCAGGGAATGGTTAATGCGTCGAGACGAAGGTGAATCAACCAAGTTCCTCTGCGATTTAAGGCTCGGTCACGCAGCCATAGCCTTCCGGTTATCTCGGCTCCAGGCACCCCTAGAAGGTGACAAAGTCCTGGAACTTGGACACCACGTTCTCAAAGCTCACGTCTATCGGGGAGTCGCACCATGCTGGCCCTCGCGCGATCTGCAAGTACGTTCTAGGATTTTTACTTTCCATTTCAGGAATCAACAATACCAGGAAAGGTTTTCTTCTATGATTATCTATTTTCCAGGCTTCCTGGTTGACCTCTTCAACCGATTGCGTCTCCTCGGCGTTATGTACCCTCAGGAATATCTACAGTCCAAACGTGAAAGTCTCCAGACTTCTTCTTTTAGCTGGTGCATCGCCGAACCATATCACAGAGTACCTGGGCAACGCGCCTGTTCTTTGTATGCATGCTCACGAGGGTTCTGTAGAAATGGTCTCTCTTCTTCTCGAGTTTGGAGCAGATGTTGAATTGACCAACAGTCAAGGCTGCACTGCACTTTCCTTGGCAGCTGCTCGCGGCCACTGCGACGTTGTCCGAAGGTATGAACACGTAGATGTAGTGTCTTTCCAAACTCACAATAACGAACATGAAAATCACTTTTTATGCTACTTATTTTCGCATAACTCATATCCAAAATCCCAAATTTCAGACTAGCCGCTGCCGGAGCATCCCTTGGTCACACCGACATGGCCGGACAATGTCCACTTGTTCACGCAGCAAGACACGCCAGACTTTCAGTAGTCGGATATCTGCTGGCCTGTGACTGGATAGTAAACACTGTCCAAGAAACTTCCGATTCGGAAGTCGGCAGAGAAGAAGCTGCCCAGCAAGCCGTAGTCGCTGCTGCAGCCCAAGGTCACGAACCCATTGTAGAATATCTCCTTGATATGGCAGAGGTCAGAGTTGATCGGCCAGACTCTCTCACCGGAGAAACCGCCCTTACAATTGCTGCAGCACACGGATCTACAGCTGCGGTTTCGGCACTTCTAGCTCGTGGTGCTGACCCCGCCGCAGTTAACGCCAAGGGTCTTTCTCCTCTGATGCTTGCCGCAAGGGATGGCCATTGGGGAGCAGCCGAAAGACTTCTTCAGGGTATATATTTCTCATAATTTTTCAGACATTTGAATTATTTAAACGTATGATATGAACTCTTTAGTCACACATTTTTTCCCTTTTCAGGATCGTTGTCCAGCAGTACAGACCGTGTTTTGGATCAGGCTGAACCGCTTCTAAATCAACGTGATCTAGCCGGTCGCACAGCACTGATGGTAGCGGCTTCCGAGGGCCACTTCAACCTGGCTGAACTTTTTCTGGACAAGGGTGCAATACTAGAAGCTACTGATAAAGAAGGATTAACGGCTCTTGGATGGGCCTGTGTTCGCGGACGCGTGTCCGCCGTTCAGTCTCTTTTGGATCATGGAGCAAATGTCAATACCACTGATAAAACCGGCAGGACGCCGTTGGACCTTGCTGCTTTCCAGGCAAGTCGTTGATTCATTTTGAAAGTACCGCTTGCCCAGATCCTATAATGACGTGTGTTTAATGATCTGATATCTCTTCAGGGCAACCCAAAACTGGTACAACTTCTACTAGATCGTGGAGCAGCAGTGGAGCACGTAGACCTTCACGGAATGCGACCCCTAGATCGAGCCATTGGTTGCAGAAACATCCCCGTTGTACAGTGCTTTCTTCGTCGCGGTGCTAAGCTTGGACCAGCTACTTGGGCGATGGCTGCCGGAAAGCCGGATATCCTGCTGATTCTTTTGAATAAACTACTCGAAGATGGCAATGTATTGTACCGTAAAGGCAGACTGAAAGAAGCCTCTCATCGGTACGGTTACGCACTTAGAAAATTCCCAGCTCCTCCCAGCCAAGATCAAGACCAGGAACGAGACCAGGAACACTTAATTCTGCATCTTCCTACTTTTGCCCAACTTCGATTGAACTTTTTGCTCAATCTGAGCCGTTGCAAACGTAAAATGAACGTAAGTTCGATGAGGTCTTATTGAAAAGTCGTTGTTGCACTAGTGCAATGTTGTCAGATCACTAAATGACGATTCTATCCATTCACAGGAAAGTCAAGAGGCAATTGAGCTCGCGAATGAAGTATTGAAGACGAAACCCGATTCGTACGAGGCATTTTATGCTCGTGCAAAGGCCAGAGTAGATGCAAGACACTTTGACGATGCTCTTTCGGACGTTAATGAGGCTCTCCACATCGCACCACCGCACAACCGTGAGGTAAGAAGAGTTCTGGCCACCCTTAGGGACGAGATTTGTTCTAGAAGAGACGGTGCAGGATCTAGCAGGGATAGGTCTGATATTAGCTCCGGGTTTCATGCCTCTGTAGATACACTTACAGAATTGTAATTTTTTTTTTCTTTTTTTTCACAATAAACCCTGAAAAACTATGCAATGTAATTTATAATGTAATCTATTATATATTTAATGTAATTTGAAATATTTAAAACCAAACGATGGCTTTTATTATTATTATTATTATTATTATGATTATGATCTTTATTATTATTATTCTGGACATTCGTGGAATCTATATTAATATCTGTAAGTGCAGTGTATAGGTGGTACTTAAAATTGAAAAAAACAAAAAAATAAATAAAAAAATCCACAGTTCTTTTAATCTGCGTTAATTCAACGTCGAGTTAATAAATGATCATCAAATAATAAACCGGTGGTGTTTTATATTCATATTGAAATGTCGATGAGCATTTAAATAATATCCTGTCAATATAAAACTATATGATATAATAGAATTGAAAATCGATTATTGTTATACTGTGTAATAGCTTTAAAGATTAAATTCCTTTCGAAATATTTGATGTTGTTAATAATAAGATTAGGTATTATAATTAAAGTATTCTATAAGTTGTGTAGTAATATAATATAGATGTAATAAACGCCGACGTCAAATTATTATTTTGTATTTATAGATTAAATTAATATAAAGCAGTATGGGAATCATATTGAAAACTTTTTCTTAATATATAAATATTATTAGAATGCAGATTTTTTAAAAATATATTAATATAAAAATTGGCTTTATTCTGTTGTTATAATTTTCTTTTTAAATTATTATTATTTCTTATTCAGTATTTTCGTTATATACTAAACATATATATATATATACACTTTTCTCAAACTGCCGATATATCAACAGCTATAATTATGTACTATAGGTATTCAAGTTTATGTATTATCAAACTCTATTTACTCATATTATACCTATTATTGAGTTATATTATAAGCGGTGTAACGTATATAAATATACATACTATATATATACTACATGTTGAAAGTGCTCAGCACTTGCGATATATAAAAACTGACGAACATACGATATAAATAACGCAAGTTTTATTATAAATTCTTATATCAATACATCAATGATGCATTTATCTTGCCAAGCATGACTTTGATAGACACCTTTGATCGCGGTACTATTGCGATCATTGGGAAATTTTCATTATAATACATACAATAACTATATTATTATATTCGTTTAAAAAACTGTATCTATGAGACCTGTCCTTACATTATTATAGTATTTAGGTTTAATATAGAATATAGATATTTTAGAACGATATATTTCAATAAAAATATGGTAAAATTATTTATTCAAATCCGATATGTAATAGTAAAAATTATTACAATTTTATTATGTAATATGGTATTATAAGCGCGCACTGGGCGTGTGTTGGTGACAAATAAACGATGGTTTTATCAAGAATTATAGTATCATTCTTATTCATTTATCGTAACTTCAGAAAACTCGTAAACTCAAAACAAAAAAAAAAACCTTTCTATCAAATACAGTCATTTATTGCTACATATTCATCCATATATTGTTAATATACGGTGTATATATTCAAACTATATAAAACTCTATTCTCACTAATAATTATGAAACACTGTGAGCCCAAAATTCGGACTTTATTTAATGTTTTTCTAATTTTTTATGCCAACTCTTTATTTCTCTCATATTCATGAAAGGAATCTGGATTTGATCGACACCAGTGTCCCTCCTAGGCTCATCCATTCGTTTTTTGAATAACTATACAACTGAAGAACAGTTGTATACCACGATAGTCCATACACACACGTATCTTTCAATGTGTTACTGTTTAAAAACTCTATGATAAAATATACAACGAAAAAGAATAAGAACAAACGAAACAGCTTATTTATATCTATTCCTATATTATTATGCATTCAAAGAGTTTGATTTAGAAGGATTCATGTTAATTAATATATTAGAATTCTCAGCAAGTTCGGTAATGCTAACGCGTCCTCTTTGCCTAATGAATTTAGCAACTGCCTCGAGCTCTTCGATAGAAATATATATGAATTTTCCACGATCGTCAACAACTCCGGTTAGACTTCCATCTGCTTGTAAATGCTGTATCCTTTCAATAACATTAACAGTTTTCATTCTAAAGTGAGCGGCTAAATCTTCTAATACAACGACCTTGTTTTCTTTAACATAGTCAATAAATTTCTGAAGTAAATTTTCCTCCTCCGTATTCTCTCCTTCTTGATATCCTTCCTCTTCGACACTGAAAGCCTCTTTCATTTTAATATACTCTTCATATTCCTGTCTCTCCTTTTCTTCCCTAGCTTTTTTCTCCGCTTCTTCAAGCTTCGCTTCTTCCAATTTTTCCTTCTCGCTCTGTTTATCTCTCTCGTCTTGCAACAGCTGATCTCTCTTCCTCCTCTCATCTCTTTCTCTCTCCGCAGCTTCCCTCTGAACCTTTCTCTCCGCTTTCGCCTCTAATTTAGCCCTCCTCTTAGCCCCAAGTTTACTATCTATCGCATCAGCATCTCCATCCTCATTCTCATCATTCGCATCGTTACTGTCATCGGATTCATTCCCTGCTCTAGCTGCCGCAGCTGCTGCTGCATTTCCTCGCATTCGTTGCCGGTTTCTAACGCCTGCTGCTCGTCTAGGCTGCTGGCCTTGCGCCAAGGGCTGAGGTCGGCCTCTTGCATTAGCTGCCGGTTCTTCTAGAGATTGGAAAAATAAGATTTAATGAAAGCAAGGAGGTAATTGTGTTTTTATTTCACTATTTATCTTCCTACAGTTTCAGCCATTTTTTTAATAATTCAGAAGTCAAATATTAATAAAGTGGGTCAGTCCTCAAGATATTAATAGTTTTTTAAAATCACGTTTTCGTCTGTCCTGCACAAACCGTTGATTAGATTCTGCTCAAATTTGATACCGTATTTATAGATTATGTAAGGCATTCGTGTGCCAAATTTTATTGACATTGGTTGACCAGTTCGAAAGTTATTTGACAAATTAACAATGGAAAGAATTTTTTGAACTCACACTTAATTGAGACGGTAAAAATGAATGAAGTAATATACTAAATGATTAACTGAAGATACATAGCGATGAACGGACTGCTATTTGATCATTTTTTATAACTTCTGGAGGTCTAGAGTCTTTAGTTTGATAATAAAAGCGTCAAAATCGAACAGCTGTTTTTCGCACCTTTTAGGTTAGGAACTTCAAATAGTTATCAAACCGAGTTAACGGCGTTAATCAGGGTCGAAAAATTAATTGATTATCAGTATTGACATGAGATTCAACATTACCTGATTTCTTTCTCGAAAACCATGCCAGAATAGCTAATAATATGACTAGTCCTGTCACAATAGATAATAGCAGAACGACATCCATGATTGTTGTATCACCGTCACTCTCGAATATCGACTACGCCTGCCATTTTTATTCTAAAATTAAGGTCGCTGATAAGATAAAGGGGATTAATTGCAGAAAAAAAAATGTGAATAATTTATAATTACATTTTATATTAATCCAATAAATCTCATATCGAATATATCGACGAAAAGTAACTCTTTTGACTAGGTCAAAACCGTCGTCGGCTAGTTTGGTTTCCGCTGACGTGTGTCATCCGTATTGTCGGTGCACGTCGGTGTGTTTTGTGTGTTTCTCATATTTCTTACCATAAATAAGTAAAAACGATGTGGAAACAGGCCAATTCCCTATTATTATTAATCATAGTATTCTTAGAGTGTTCACACGGGCTTTATTTCCACATTGGAGAAACCGAGAGAAAATGTTTCATCGAAGAAATTCCCGACGAAACTACGGTCCTAGGTATCGTACTGTCCAGATTTTAATAAATTTCACCGAGTTTTGACGACTTTTATTCAACCTAAATATTACGGGGCCTTGTTTTCGATCTTTTATAAACAGCCCGATGCTTTTTATACTATATTTCATCGATCTGGTGTGTTTATTAGAATCTTTGAGTTCGCATTCGGTACTTAACCTCACTTTAAGAACACTTCGAATTCCTGCTCGCTATTCATTCACAGCATATGATTAACCCTCTCTGTTCAAATAAAACCTCATTTCCATTATTTTTTCTATCAGTAAACTACAGGGTTGAATTATACGATCCAAGGAGTGGCGGATTCATGCCTAGCAGTCCTGGAATCGGAATGCATGTCGAGGTTCGAGACCCTGATGACAAAACCATTTTATCTAGGGTCTACAGCTCTGAGGGACGCATCTCATTCACCTCACATACTCCGGGCGAACATGTTATATGTTTATATTCAAACAGTACTGCCTGGTTTAGTGGGACTCAATTGGTAATAATGAGTTACCTTACTTAAGCTCAAAAAATTATGATTAATGCACCTATTAGCTTATTTGTGAATAATAGAATGAAGAAGGCTCTAAAAACCTGAAATCCTTTACCACAACGCTAAAAATCATTGACTTCGTCCTCAATTCTCTTTTCGCCTTCATTTCACATGATTTATGGGCTTTTTTATGATATAATAGCGGAGGAACTCTAATATTAGTAATGAACAGTTAAACGTGAACTGATTCACTCTGTAAACAAAGAATAATTTCATAACTAAATTTCGCTGTTGTTTTTCCTTTTTTTTTGTAACAAGAACATAAAATCGTTGATAAATCGAAGATTCCTCTATACCCATATCTTAGTTCATTTAGTTTTTAAGATTAAGAATTTTTAATGAATTTAGTTATTGTATACTCATATGTTATCCAATTGATTTGCAGAGAGTTCATTTGGACATACAAGTAGGAGAGCATGCTATTGATTACGCTAATGTTGCACAGAAGGAAAAACTGTCTGAACTTCAGCTGAGAATTCGTCAGCTACTTAAGCAGGTGGAACAAATAACGAAGGAACAGAATTACCAAAGGGTAATAAATTGCACAGCGTTGATTTTCGACGTGTATAATATTGTTTATGTCTCAATTATGACAGTCTGGAAATAATTCGACTGTATTTGGTCTCATTTCATGCTGTTATCATTATTATAACGTGGTAATTTGCTATTCATCGTTTTAGTATCGCGAGGAACGATTCAGGCAGACATCTGAAAGCACGAATCAACGTGTTCTCTGGTGGTCCCTTGCTCAAACAGCTATTTTATTAGTTATGGGAGCTTGGCAGATGAAGCATCTCAAGGGTTTCTTCGAGGCGAAGAAATTGGTTTGATTTATGTGTTTGTACGTATGATTCGTGTATTAATCACGCCTATAAATAAAAAATCAATTTCTTATCATTTTAAATATAATTTTCGACACTAGGCACATGATCCATCATAAATATGCATAAATATAATTAAATATACACACATTCATTGTTATGGATGAAGTGAATCAACGTTGAGAGCGTATAATCTGATGTATACATACATAATATAACATAAGAATGATATTTTTTATTGTAAATTTTGAATAATTTTTGTTTTTTCTTTTTCTTTTTTTGTTATAGGGTTTTCGAAATTCTGTACAGTTGATTAAGTATTAACTGAGTGAATGTAATTCTGGTGTTTATAATAAAATGATGTATTTATTACAGAAAAAAGAAAACTGCATACAATTCTCAATAAGTTACCGTAATTCACATAGGTTATATTATATTCCGTTAAATTGTCAACAAAATCATCGACAGAAGTTTGGAAAACGTTATTTTTCGTCAAATTTCAGGATACTGCATTCAGTTTGTCTATGACGCCTATAGATATGCAGCTTTGACGTTATTCATGCTCCGCGGGTTGCGTATACTAAGGCGTTGCTCGATCTAATATGATTATCGTGTCTTCGCTAGACTAATATCATAATTTATGTTTATCTCGCTTTTTGATTAAGTTTCATGTACAGCTTCATCCTTAATCTCGGTGTATAACTTGATAATAATAATTCTTGTAATCTGAGATTAATTTCATAATCTCCGTTTCTAATTCCGATATACGTCTTCAATAAACCAAAACGGATTCGTAAATTTTTTACTCTTTTAAAGATCTATAGTGATGAATGGCGGGAGAATAATTCATTCTAATGCGAAAAGAATACTTTCTAAATCGTTTGGATTTGAAATAAAAACCTAAATTGAGTTTATCCGCTATTCATGCTTGACAAAACTGCATAAGTCTAGCGTTACTATATGGACAAAAAAAGAAGTGGAAAAAACCGATTGGGTCAGACTGGATCGAACAACTATTAAATAGTCGAAGATACGGGCTTTTTTATCCCCCACTTCCTTCGTGCAGTTTATACTGTACACAATTCTACGTCTTTAAATCAATTCCCGAGTTTCTGGTGCAGAAATAATAAAGATCCAGATCTTTATAGATCTAGACCAGAATATGTGATCTTTGGCGTCATCGGCACACCCAACTCCACCTCCAAGTTGCGACAGCTTTCTTGTTAGCATTACTTAGCGAGCTTATGCTAGATTTGTTTAAGACAGGCGTTATATAGGCATATGGATAAATGTATATATTCTGTTCAATCTTCTGGCCTTCATACAAAAGATTTACAGCACAGAATTTTTACGAATTATCAGAGCACTCTTCAGTTATTATATAATATATATTTATATACTATAGTATATACCTAGTACCTACATAGTAATAATAATGATCATGAACATTTATATAACAATGTTTAGACCGAACATTTTATGATTGATGGTGTTACTATCTGCTGATGTAATATACTGTAATTACACAGCCGTGTATCCATACAATCTAACGCGAACTTGAAACTCTAAGGTCAACCCGAAAGAAAATGATCGATCGCCAAGCTTGTTCTGTCAAAAAATATTAACATAACTTTGTTTCTAATTGAATCCACGATAATGCAGTTTTACGGTTTTCAATTATAATAAATAACTATGGTATCAATTATTTGTTGCAGATAGTTTTTTTCTTCTTTTTAATAAAAATAAATGGATTTTAAATGTTTCTAAAATTTGAAACTATTTTAATAGGTTCGTATTACAAGACGTGACGCCTTAGAGCTAATCTCTGTAATTACTCGTGTGTATAGTAGTGCCTTGTTAACATTACCTCGTCTGTAGTGTATTAACAATGTGGATTGTTAGCTAAAAGTACATAATTGCAACGTAAACAACTAACAATGAATAATAGGAGAAAGAATTATAATTACCTGGCTAAATAACAGTCTGCAGGTAAATATACGCTTATAGAAAAAATTTATTACCTACACTGAATATTAATTTTGCACAATAATAGAGTTGCGAGTCGGATGAATTTCTTCGATATTAAACGAGATTTTTATCGCAACAACAATAACATAAGTACTACAATGCGAAAATCTTTGTCTTCTTGGAATTGCAGGAAACCTGCATACCTACTGTCCGTTCTTCGATCATCTGATGGGTATAGGTAGTTGAAAAAAACATGACAATACATGTTACCTATTATCAATCTATCTCGATGTTGAATAGCAATAAATCTCTAGACAAACGGGGGCATATTTCATTATTTCAAATAAATATTGATACAGATAATTACACTTGATAGCTAAATCCCTCCAAACGTCTCTATAAATATATAAATAAACACATTTATGATGCAGCGCAGCCTGCAGGTGTACAGACGGAGATAATGGCTGTTCTTATTGTTTACTCAAATTTCCGATGTAGTATGAAAGAAAAAAGCGATTGGGTCATCGAGAACAAAAGTTCACGAGAATTACTCCAATTTTTATCATCAGCTGACTGGGCCTTATCAGTCACATGGTGTCAATTCGTTTTGCTCTCGTCATCGTTTTGCCTTAGTATAAGCCGGCGTTGAGCGTTACTTTATTAACGTTTATTGATTACATATGCACAAAGGCAATAAGGATGAATAACAAGTTTCCATATTTTTTCCGACCTGTTACCAGCAGATTCGTATAAGAATTTTCAATGCCTTTAACGGTGAGTAATTCACATTTCTGAAAATCATTTTTTGGACTTACTATACGCCTCAATGCGAGGCTGCAGGACAATCTTGAAATTCGTTTTTCATATCGTATAAAATACTAATATGTCTCAAACGAATCATTTCGTTTCTACTAAGTTTGCCTTTTTTTGGAAATCTACTATGAAAAAGGAAAAAAATATCGCAGGATTACTTCCGAAATAATGATTTTCATCTCTAATTACTATACTTGGGAAAATATCGATACATTGCACTGGTTCGCCTGACTAAGACGATAACGAGAGTTTGCTTCTGTTATATTTCGTAAAAAATCGAAAAGCCTTGTTTAATACGTTGACGATTAACTAACAAAGTAGGAATGTTGTAATTCCTCAGATCGGTATTGTCAGCAACGTTAAACTCGTCAAGATTTTTCAGTCAGATATAAAAGACGTACTGATTGTGAGTGACGTTCTAAAGTTTCTGTATTTATAATCTACGATTAATAGATAATCAAGCTTTAGCCTCCACACAACAGAGATATAAATCACATCAGGTACGCACATGGTATACCAGATCTAAAAATTCTCCATACATCTCTCCAAGCAAGAGTTCGCAAGAATTGAGGCTTACCATTAGTTGAATTAATGCTGCTATTTTCCCGAGTACGAATGCAAGGGATGATATAGAATCGACAAGAAATCTTATGCGTTATTCGGAATCTGCGTTTGCGTCATAGCACAGAATTGGGACACAGAGCAGTACTTATCTTCTGTCGGAATATAAGAACTGTTTAGACTTTGTTGCCTAGTTTTTCAGCCCATTGTGTTTCAACAATGAGTATATCACGCAGTTTGAAATTACGGTAATGTATGTAGGACCTAGATCTCTCTCACTCAATGGCTTCCAAAAATCTCAACTTGATACAGGGAATTTTGAACAAGAAGACAAACGAAGATTAGTCGTAATTCAGGGATGATTTTAACCGATGCCATCTCAGCGCGTTATAGCAAACTTAACTTAGCAAACGGTTTATCATTATTTTGAGATATCAGTACGACGTTTATTATAGGAGGCTTGGCATCCTCGCAGACAACAGTGGAGGTTTATCGCGAGTAGACTATTTGAAACTAGTTTAAATAGCGCGCTACCGCAAAGAATTATAGTAAAATATGAAGTAAATAAGCGCCTAACTCGCTGGGTTTAAACATCGCTTAACAAGTATCATACTGGGAACTGATCCAGCAAACATTACCCACCTAGATCTGATCTGGTGGAAACCACGGGACCGAGGAACAACCGGGGATAATCAGGGGGCAAAAGATGCGGGAGGGGACAAGAAGATATCGTTAAGTGGCTGCCGATACAAGACCGCGGTCTTTGGATCAGTGCATATCTACCTGTCCACAGCGTTGGCCAGATCCAAATGGATGTGGTCCTTTATTGTTTCCTTCATTTTATTCATTTAATAAACGGTTTTATAATTCGTGAATCTAGTTAGTTGTGATTAATAACCGTTGTGGTCTTGTGCGATGGATAGAATTAAGCGCAGAAGAAGAAAGGCGAAGAGGCCGAAGGTACACTGCCATTCCTCTTCTTCGAATACCATTTTCAAATTTCAATGGATACATAATTTTATTTCGAATTTTAACCCTGTGGAGTCTGAAGTTTTCTTACCAACCCCATGAACTGCTATTATTTTCGAATAGAAGTTCAAGATTTTAAAAGTACCGAACGGTGATGATTCCGAATTTGGATATTCTCGACTGACATTTGTCAGAAAGGACGTCTACATAGCAGATTTTCTAAGTTTTTAAACAAAGAACACCGGAGGTTCAAAATTTCGAAGGCTAAAAATCCGGAAGCCAAATCTCCGAAACTTGAAATTCAAGCATGTGTTCATTCAGTGTTTAATAACTCGGGCTGTATTGATCGTATAGAAGCCAATAAGGGGGCAATTCAATCGTCTTGAGACTTACTTTTTGGAAAAAAAAAGTTCAAAATTCTATCAATTATCTATGACATCGAAATTATCGATTGAAGCAGACAGAATGGTTTTCCGTGAACAGGGTCTCGATTAAAATGGATTATTTTTTGCTTTCACATCCTGAAAGATTGATCAAAATTTTCGGAACTCCGGTTTGAACTGTCTTCATTCGGACGTTTCGGAATTTTAATGTCCGAAACTTCAACATTTCTGTGGAATTCAGAATCGCCTTGAATGAATTCGGAGCTTTAAAAATTCTAAACTTCGATCCGGCCTCACTATTTTTCGCCTCTTTTTTTTCTACGAAGACTCTACTTCGTACCCTATCATTGATGAGATAATTTTCAGTCAGTCGCATTTTTATCAAATTTTAATAAAAAGCTAGGGATTATTCTCTACAAATGAATTCCATTCCATTGCAATTAAATAAATGTTTTCATCCGATCGACGTTTACTGATCAATATTATCTGGTATATCTTTATCGCGATAACTAAGGTCTAGAATCTGTCTTGCCTGACCACGTGGGCTGAAATAATTTTCAGGATGATAATCTCTTACAAAATTGATAACTTATTTATATGATTAAGCGCAAACTCATTTGTACTACAAGAACGTAGACCAGTTCATGTATCATTTCAATTTTTTTTTTATTTTAATTTTTTCTCCACTATCAAAAATTTCACTCAATAATAGCTGAAGAATGCGATACCTATAGATATAAAACAGGAGAGACGAATAAACGCCTGGATATTAATTGTCGCTAACGGAAATCTGATAACTTCTTACCTAGTCGTTTATTAATATCATGAACCGCACACAGTTATCTTGTTCACAGATTTGCACAGTTATGTAATCTCACACAATATAATCATGTGTGAGTTGCTGTCTGTAGAAAAATCACATCTCTGTTCTAATCATAACGAGTCCAATCTCAACCGTATCGTCGAAATATTGTATAAAAGCACTTCGGAAAAATTTACATTGACATTCCTATAGATCCAACGTGTCGAGTTGAGCTTATTCAAAAAACGGATCGATTGTGTATCTTACTCGCAGATGATAGTGGATCTCAATTGTCAGGGATTTTTTTAAGATTGCGCATTGACGTGGCTTCAATAATATTTTACAAATAATTTCGTTATCGTTCGAAGTTGACAGTTTATAATATTTTGATGATCGTACCAGCAGCCATAGTCTAAAATTCTAAATAACTTAAGCCGGATTAACGATTTTTGATAACGTCACACAAAGGATCAGCAATGTGCTTCGCATGGCAAGGCTAAAATAATCAAGTGTCAATTTTAGCCAGAACAATAATCAATTTTTTACCACTTATGTAATCACCGGCGTAAACGTACACGATATTATTATAACGTAATTAGGAACAATACTGAGTCAACAGCCGCTAATTTGTTGTAACAACAACACCGTCATATGAGGGGTCACACCATCTCGGAAGCATTGCAATTGAATTGAACCCTTCCCAGTCTATACTAATGCTCGTAATATTGATACTGAATTTTGAAATTGGCATCTCGAACCTTTCTTGAATAATCAACACCACATCCAGTTATGTAATAAAATGAAATTCGGAGATTTGTCTAGTTTTTAATCCTCGAATCCGCAGCTTCCTAATCACTATGGCTGAAAATGGTCGGCCATAAGAGAAAAGTTTGTACCAAAAGGTTTATGAAAATTATTTCACATTTACCGGATATGGTATGTAGGCTATAATCATGAGTTTCAATATAATGGATAAGTGAATAACAAACTGAACATTAAATCTGCGAACGTATTGCAGCTCGAGGAAAGTCGTAGGATTTTGTTCAGTTCTTCCTCATGTCCTAACCCACACTGATGTCATTTTGCTTCTCTTAGTTTCTCCAAACCAGAAATCTTACGATTCATTTTAAACTCCAACTGTTCAGCTTTGACTACCTTATTCCTCCTTGAACGGTTAATATATACGAAATACAAGTCCTGTGAGAGTTGTTATGAAAAATTGAATAAAAATTTCTTGAACAGTTTGGCGTTTGTTGTTATTACTGAAATTCAACCATCTCGATCATACTCATATCTGATATTGGCATACAGAATAAAAAAATTGATGAAAATCTGCAGCCTTTCCTATGGTTTAGCTGATAATGACGTACCCTGCATATTCTCGACGTCGTCTTCGACGCTTTCAGCAAAAGCTTTCACGCATATAGCCGTGAGGAAGTTGCAGAAAAATTACAAATTGCATTGCCTGTCCATCTTTTAGGTGGTCGTAAAAAATCCACACCTAGCTGTAAAGCTATTATGTTTTGAAGCGCAGAGTCTCACCTCGACTTTACTCAATTCTGATTACTAAGATTGCCTAGCCTTCTAATTACTGTTGAAAATTGACGCTCCTCGCCAAATATGAAGAAGGTTTACCCATTCGTTCAGAGGGATCGAATACCTGATCGATTTATACATCTCTAGACGTTTCGATGAACGTGATATAATGCAAACAACCAGCCGCTACGTTCCTTTAGACGTGGTCCATTGGCGATCTTGTTAACCAGACCTAATCAACTGACTCCCACACATTCGTATCTAAAACACACACACATATGTTCACATATGTATATTCTCTAGCCTTGTCTCCCTCAATTTGTCCCACAGAAGCTACTCCTGTCCACCGTCGATCCGTGGGACGTACGAGTGGCCAGTGTCGAACCAGAAAGCCTAGCGCAACGTCGAGGAGTATCATTGTCTTCTCTGTCTGTATTTCCGAATGGTCATCTATCGCCGAACAGTCTTACAAGTACACCGTCACCGTGGTATAAACCACGCAACAATTTACCAGCTCCACAAAGTTCTGGTAGGGGTGACTCAGACCAAGGTGCTTTAACCAGCCCTGAGTGGCCACTTCCATGGTACAAACCGCTACGGTGAGCAAATGAAAATGAACCACTTATTGCGAGGTCGATGAAGAGGAATTGCGAGACAGTGAAAACCGTCGAAATTCAACCCGAAAAAATTCAGTCGATTTTTTACTCAATTTTCAATGTGACAGGTCTCCAACGATCGAGACATTTCGAGACTCGACGCAGTCTGTACCGCCGTTAAAACCCCCTCGTAGGGTGAATTCGAAGGGACAAAGACTCGAGTCGACGGATTCTGTCGATGAAGGAATTGAGCGAAATTTAAACAAGTTTGCTCAAAGTCATGGGAAAGATCCTGGCGTGGTGAACGGACCGATTGTCCAGGTCCATTTCGAAGATGAAAAGACTCGGGTGAAAATTAACGGTGTTCACTTCAGCGGCGAAAAAGGAGGCGTTAAATTGGTGCCACAAATCGTAGTCAGTCAGGCTGAAGAGTCAGAGGATTCCGAAGACTCGAAGATCGATAAGAAAGGAGGGAACCTGAGGAAGTCTGATGGTCTGACTAACGGTTCACGGGAGCAAGAAGGTCCTGAAGGTTCGGGAGAACGGGGTGATCATCCTCTTGTAATCGATCAAGGATGGAATAAGAATTCAATTGAATATATCGTCGAGGATCTGGTCAAAGCAAGGTACTATTCATTGTTCGATTTCTCCTACACGACTCTTCATATACTCGTGTTGTGAAAAAATTAACCCTCCAGATTAAGAGATAAACCTTTTACAGATACAGTCCGCAAACTGCCAGACAGAGGAGACTGAACAGACCATCGTCTCGGAGTCCTCACGTGGACAAGGAAGAAGCACGAGTCGATATCGGTGAGTTATTATCAATCATCAGAAAATTAACCATCAAACTTTGGTCTCATATTATTTTTATTGACTGCTGTATACATGAAGAGCAAAACTGTAAGTCATATCAAGTCGGTATCATCGCCAGATCCTCTGGTAGTTTTGGTTTATTTGGATTGTTGAGTATCAGCCAGTTTGCTAGCCAAAGTATGGGATCGGCTGGTTTTCGTTTGCAGCACTGTGAACCGATTGACTGGTCAGAATTTTGTCACAAAGTTAAATTGCTCGCTTTAGGTTTACTCACCAACGTCAATCCTTCGAGTAGAACCGTATTGATTACTTGCCACAGATAGTCAGCTGCCATTTCTCCCTTCAGCAATGGCTCTATGATAACTGGAGGTCAAATATTGAAGATATGAGATAATCTAATCGCAACAAAATACGAATTATCATCATCATACTCGGTATTGATCAGCAAAACTCACATTCTGGAAAAAAAAAGTGAATTTCTCTCTCCGCTTGGTCACGGCTCGAACTTCCGTGAACAGCATTTTTAAAATCCTCTCCACGACGGCCAAATATCGCACGGATACTGTCCGGATAATAAAGCCGAGCTTCCGTTACCTGAGTATGAAAATAAAGGACTAAAAACGGAAATGGGTCAAATCGTTAATCTACCTTCGTAGGACCCATCACTTTTCTCCAATCTTCAATCCCTTGATGCTTGGCTAAAACCATGGCGATTATCGGTGCCGAAGACATGTAGCTAACCAGCTGAGCGAAGTTTAGCTTCTCGTAACAATCCGTATAAAAATCTGATGTTTGTTCAGGCGTTAGTTGGACCCACCGCGTCTGGTAGATTTCGAATCCCTCATCGATAATTCGGTTCTCAATTTCGTTTCTGCAAACTATAGCTTCTGGCTTGATAATCGCCAGTGTGCACTCAATGTCCGGTTCAATTTCTTCCTCTTCTTCTTCGTCAGGGAGGCAAGGTCTGCATATCGGTATATACTCAGGAACTTCTTCCTCCCCACAAGGATACTCGTATTTTCTTGGATCAACGAACTTGTACTACGAATGATAAATGCCCAAAAAATGGTTCAATGGATCCTATAAGGTTCCACGGAAAATCCACTTACTCACTTCTCTTGTGGAATCACTGGAGCAATTCGAGCTCGGTAACTTCGGGGTTTCTTCCATCTGGATATTGTCGTCTTTGGATGGTTCGCAGAGGGCTATTGTCCTCCAGTTTTTAGGATCTTCAGGATCATGAGACCCCATGCATTTCCCAAATAGCAGTGATTTATTTTCTGTGTAAACGTCATGGGAGGTGTTCATTACGGACGAATCATCTTCCGGATCTTGCGGACAGTCGCACATTGCGTCTGAGGTTAAACAGGTCTGACAGTTATGGTTTTTTGATTCTGAACAGATTGCGAATTGGGCGTTTCTCCAAATTTGGATAATTTGAGACCGTTATCTCTGCTACATGTAGAAATAAAATTATAGTGAAAGTTCTCGCTGAAATATGGAGACTGTCTGTGCATATCAAATGACGTTGAATTACAAATGAGAAACGATCATTATTGGAGAAGAAAAGCTCGTCGTTTTGAAAACGAGTCAAAGAAGTAAATGAAAGAATCATTTTTTTCTTTCGGTAGAGAATGTAGCGTCGTTTCATGTATGCGGTAGAATAACTACATCGTATTGTACCTATCTCGTTTTAATAAGCTTCATCCTGTCTCTCTCTCTGTCTCTGTTTTGCTCTCTACATCTGCGCAGTTATATACTTGCATCGAAATGTAGGCTTTGCAGTTATCACGATGAGCTGTACCACTGATGCAGACAGTGTGAAGGTTCAAAACCGTCCGGACGATATTTCACTGCATTCTGAACAGAAGATTGACTCTTTCTTTTTTACCATTTTTAGTCTTTCAAGTTTTTAACAGTTCTGAAAAGGGTTTATCGATCGTCGAATATTGGTTGTAAAAATTACCGAATCACGCTAAATTCTCCATGAGCGTTTCAAGCCTCGAATTAGTGTCAAGGGTTCAATTACAGTGATGTATTTATCCTGTAATCCAAAATTATACACGACGGCTTTTTTCATCTGGTTTATTTTTATCCAACAGTTTGCACTTCAATAAACCACATCGCTATACCCTCGCTCTTTATAACCGTTGATATTCTATCTCGCAGATAAGTTCATTAGAAATTTACAATCTCCAGTGTTGAAGATTAAACTTATGGTGAGGAAAACATCTTACGAAAAGCACTGCTTTCTGACGTCGACACGGATAATTGCAGTCAAACATTATTTCAGGGTATACAGATATGTACTATATATATAACGACAATTTATTTCTGTACTCTTATCAATGGACTGATCCCTTCGCTAAATAACTACACTTTTTTGAATTTTAGTTTTTATCACGTTTCGCAACGTATTGTGTGATCAAACGTCGTAAAGATATCATATCCTCTGGTTATATACGTTACCTCATTACTATTGAGGCATAACAATATTATGTGGGGTTCAGGTAATGCAATTACCAATGTATCATGCGGGATATTGGGGTATTCATTGACGACCTCAAAATTCCAATATTTAAGTTAAATCGTTTTCAGAAGGTGGTACTGGCACTGAGAAGAGTGGTACAGCTAGAAGTTCGGAAAGCGAGAACGCTGAGGTTTCATCTGAAGATTCCGAGAAGGAAAAGAGCACAAGAAAATCTAGTCGATCAATGCCGGATAGACTTGATAATATGAACGACCTAGATCAAAGCATTAGACAGCAGGTGATTCAAGGGATTATAATCATTTCCAATTATTCCAGCTGGAACATCTCGTTACATTCATGACTCTCGTTAATTTTCATTAGACCGGGAAGTATGAATTTCATCAATCTAGCGATGATTGGGGTAATAATGTAAGAGATTATCACATCATGGATCATGGATCAAGTTCTGTAGACTTAATAAATCGGGGATGAGTTAAGGTTCAGAATTTTTAAAGAACATTAAAATTTCGAAAGGGCTGAATGCAGACATCTCAAAACTCCAAACGTCCAGATCTCCGAGTTAAAATTCGGAACTTTAACTTACGATAAGCAGACGTCCATGGTCGAAGGATTGATGAAATCCTTTCGAACTTTGAGATGCCGAATTCTTTCTCTATGTCGTCCACGATGAATTGACGAATTGATCAATCGCCACATTCGTGACTTGGAGCTGTCGCTAAATAGAATCCAACTGTCAGCTTAGTGTTTCATTGAATTGTAATTCGCTTGTACAGTTAGTAAACACCAATATATTTTCTCTCTCGCACAAATTCGCGAATGAATATAACGTATACCTGTCGTAGACAATAGCTAAAATCCTTCGACGTGATCGTTTCAATGAAACTTGCGGAATTAATCGTTCATCATATATTTATAATAAGTTCAAAGTTCAAATATTGCGGATCTGTAAATTAGAATAAAACCAAAAATGAGTAAAAACGATGATAAATACAGCTCGATTTATTCTTTGGAAAAAGCATTCGCTAGCTGTAGTAGATCAGGCCGTTTAGATTCCATCACAGAGGTCAGTGCCATAATTTAATCGATACATAATAAGTGCGGCTATATCCAACTTGGCGCAGATATCGTTGCTTTGCAGTATTGGTACGAAAATAAGCACAAATAAGGAAAGAAAGATATTTTAGACGTCCAGGTTATTGCGCAGGATCGACATATCAAAAATGAGGATTATCCTTGTATAAGCTTCATACTCGGTACCGTATCGATTAATATCAACGAAATCATCAAAAGTTCGTGACATTTTCCGCGGACTATGACTGAAAGAGATTTTGTAACGAAAAAATTTTTTTCTGACCGTAAGTTTCAATGGGAGTTTCGTTCTCGTGCGTGCGAGTGAAAAGAGAAGGAGCTGCAGAATGAGAAACTAGTCGCTGTTTGATCACCTTTGGAGTAAGTCGCGCGCGAGTACCTGGCCACGAACTGTGATGAAATAGTTGATGACCATTATCAGTGTGCAGTGATTTTTTTTTCCTTCTCAAATTGGTCAAAAAATGCTGAAAGAAAACGCTGTATTTGAGAATCGAGCTGATAGCGCGTTTTTTGAGAAGGAAATTTCGCGCTTTATAATTATTTTTATTGAAACTATAAACTGATTGAGAGTTTTTTAATCCGATATTTGACAACGTGGAATAGATCGCGGAGTGATATAATTGAAATATACTAGACCACGAAGAGCGCGTTACCAAACGCCAGTCTAATTATATTTAAACGATTTTTAAACGCCGTAGGTGTAGCTAATTGAGCGAAACTAATCACGAAACTGGTTAAACAATGGGCGAAAATGGAAACGGCGATTATACAGACTTGAGAAAACAAGTTCTCATTAAGGTGAACCAGAGTTGAAAACTCTACTCGTAAACGCATCGCCATTCACCTTGAGTTATTGCGGCGAGATTTTTTACACACGATCACACGCTGATATATAGACGCGAATATATACGCGTCGATACAATACCTAGACTTTAGATAATTTATGTCAGATCATTATAGAGTCGAGAAAAATTCAGAAACTATACAATTATATCTAGGACGTACCTACCTGATCCTTTTGATATCTTCACCAATCATCTGGCTATCAATATCTCTCGCAGTATCTGATCGATAGTAGCTATATTATGCGATTATTATACTATTCAGCATATAACCCCAGCCGTAGCAATTAGACATAAAAAAAGATGAAAGTGAATAAATAATTGGAGTATTTCCTTGAATAATCGAACAACTAGGTGTGCTGTACGCTTTATACCTTCGATAAACTTGCTCAGATTTTATTTTTATTGCCAGGTACTGTACCGTGTCTGTATAAACTATACTCACCGCATAATACCTGTGTGTAGTATTTTTCACAACAAAAACTCATTTAGAAGCTAATGTGGTTGTAATCATGTTCTACTAGTTTACTGACCATGAATTAGTATTCTACGTCACGCTCCGATCTCTGACTTGAATTTTGAGTCAGTACAGTACAGACTACGGGCGATCGCAAGAATTGAGTTGACATTTTTTCGGGCCACTACGATTTTCTTTCATGATATTATATACTTCAATTTTCGAAATAAAATTTCTTTAATTTTGTTGTTTTTTTGTTTTAATTGCACAGGGAACGAGCTCGAGATTACGGAGACATGACAGTGACAGTAGTGCTACATTTAGTAACAGCGGTTCAACGCCACGAGGAAGTCCCTTGGATTCTGACACCGACGATGATGTCAACGACGAGGAACTTGCCAAGTGAGTTTAAAATTAGGAAAAAAATTGACAACGATTTTGGAAATATTCAACAGTCATTCCTTTCGGAATTGATAGTTAGTAAGTCACGTTCATTCAATCGGCTTTTAATTAGAAAATTCTCTTTTACTAGAAAAGTATATTTTCGTAGTGGGTATAGAACTTATCGTCTAATATATGCTGTGCCATCTGCATTATCTGTATTGATGAATGACAATTCAGATAACAGATGTGCAAAGGATTACATACCTACCTCGTGTATCGTATCGTACAGTAAGCGTCCTCGGTGGCCTAGTTCTTCGTTTCGCAATTACCATGCGAATTCGATTAAGGTGAAGGGGGACGTTGAAGTACTATGACGCGAGGCATACAAACGATTGTCACATTTGATAGAGTTATACAATAGCTGATCAAAAATGAAACCTTAATCGGAAGGAACTCCTCGAAAACGGTAAACGGAAAAGTTCTGAGGCTTTCGGCGGTACTTAGGATTGAGATAGGAACCTGGGGTTTTGACTACTACATTTTTTTGTATATATTTCGAGACGTTTTGGCTCGTGGGAGCATAGAAATTTGAATATAACCGAATTAAGGACCACCCAAATGTCCATTGCCTGATTATGAATGAACCTCGATCTCACCAGTCGATTAACTTATTTGGTTCAATTATTTCAACGTAAGTTTGCCCCGGCTTATCTTCCGGAATGCATTTATGCATGGTAAAATAAAAACAAGTTATATCATTCGCTGATAGCGTTTGTTATCTATCAAAGGCGTAGAAAACACTAAAACTTAAGTTATCACTTTCTCATACGAAATTATGAGCCGATATTTAACACAATTTATTTTACTCGAGTTTGAGCCTAAAGTATAAACTCTCAACTTTGATTTGCTGATAGTTACGTTCATTACGAGTTCAAAATCACTTTGTCAAGCTCGACCCCTGTGACAGAATTGAACATTCGAAGTCGCTTTCCTTGACCTTTGCCTATCAAAGTTGTCTTATCGAAGATATAGTTTCGTTACGTATTCTTAAACGCAGTATTGAGATGCGCTTCAGAATATCAGCTGTGAAAATGACTCGGTGTTCAGTTGTCGGCCAGAAGCGAAAACGCGTACTACATTATAATCTTAGCCAGGAAAAATTGGGAGTTTTAATTAAAGATAGTAAATTTCATTGAGAGTAAGAATTAAAAAAATTAAAAATATACGCAATAATTAAAGAACGTTGATTCAAATCGATATTTTGGAAACAATATACATCAGGGATATAAGCAAAGGGGAAAAAATGATCCCACGTTACGACGTTGACAGTGCGATCTCGCTGAAGAGGTACGTAGATGGGACAGAAGTAATCAATAATAATAACCCTCTAGGCATTCGTCGTTCAAAAGTGAATTGCATTTCTTGATTATGATGAACAAACGATCACTAAAAAGCAAAAAAAGCAAATTGAAGTCTAGAGATTGCTTAGAACGAACCGGAAGCAATTAATACGTGACCCGAATCATGCCTCATGGCCCACAGATCGCTCCCTATCATATCCCTACTCTAGATTTAGAGACATTTCGTAGATCACGTGTGATAGAGCGATCGTATGATAGAGATTCAGTCCCTCGAAGATCGTTGCGCTAGCTACTATACTCGAGATCAGATCTGTATCGTTTTTTTTTTTTCGAAGAAGAAAAGACGCGATGATTGAGATCGAAGAATTGACTCGAAGATATCTCGCGGCGATCATGTGGCTATGACTAAATCATCGGCGAGATGAAGACTCAGGAATTTGTTTAAATTATAACGGCATATACTGAGGGAGGATTTCTTCCTTCCAGGGTACCACTGCAGGCGTTACCGAGGCGAAAGGCGGCGACGATCATCCCCATGTCATCGGGGCAAAAGCTGAATAAAGAAACGATGGATACACCCGGTGGTCAGAGCACGAATTCGACAATCACAAGTGTGAACAGTATCAGCAGTTTGCTGAAGGAAAAACTGCAGCTTTCGATCCCTCAGGCACTGCGGAGTAGTAAGAAACAACAAAACGCTGATTACAGGTATCTGTTCAAAATTTCAATCTCTCTCTCTCTCTCTACTTGCTGTAGATCGATTAGAAATTCCTCCGATAATTTAAAAAGTACCGAATTAAAATGTTGAATGTATGTAATGAAGCTGCAACATCTTGTTCGCAGACTAAGAGCGTTTGTAGGCATCCTGTTCCTCAGCATTGTTTTCCTAGTTGGTTTCGCTCACATCTATTACAACAAGCACGTTCTCCAGAGGGCGTACTTCGAACACTTCAGGTAAAAGATAGTTAACTGATCAATTTGCAATGTGAATTGTTTCAGTTGGTTAGTTTTTGATCCTGAAACGTGTATATCGTATTTTTGCGCTAAACTCTTGTTGAAAAATACGAATCTTTGGCTTATTGCAAGATCAAACAATTTCCGAAGTCATAAAATGATTGGTTCTATTAAATGTTATCATAGCGATGAACGGTAAAGTGTGACGTGACAACGATCTGTAATTTTTACCCAGGAAGTAATCATAATGGTCACGTTGCGTTGGGACCTCGTTCGTCTGACACCGGTCTAACTAGAGGCAATTTAAATTATTAATGCAAATCGCCCATAGAATCCATCCCATGAAAGTTCTTAACAAACAGCTGTTGAAAAAAATCTATAACTGAAACGAGGCACACTTTAGACCTTTTTGTTCCCATCTAATCACATTTATCGAAATTTGGTTCTGCAGGTTCAACAAGAACGACCGGGTGATGCACATCTACAGTAAAACTGGGGCGGAAATAGTCGCTGCTCGATTGGGCGAAGGCATAATTTCGGAAACCGGAGTCTTCCCATGTCTTTCTCACGACGAACGACCGGATACTGTCTGTCTTGAATGGCTGCAGCAAACGAGGCTCTACTTGTCCCACACGCAAAAGGATGATATGCATTGCTACCATGTGACTTGGCAGAGTCTCAGCCCCAGCTACAACCCAAAAGACTGTTTCGACTGGTCCCCGAAACGTGGTCACTGGTACGGTGCTGGTCAGACACAAAACATGGCTTATCCACTGGAAGATCGGACCTCAACTCTGGAGCCGAGTGCCTTTGTGACTGGAGACATAAGGAAGAACTCGTTTGGGAACGTGTTGAAGCGGTATTTCCTGAACTCGAAGGGCGCCACGATCCTGATCGATCCTGAAACCCCGTTGTACGTTTCATTGAACGCGAATAGAACGAAGGACTTTTGCATCGAGGCAAAACACGACACGTTTGCTTATATAAACCACTTAACGGCATTGCCGCAGCTTAATTACACCGTGTGTGCATCCGAAAATATGAAAACCCTCCACTCACTGATGACGGAAAAGAATCTATGGGACGGAATGAGGAAGGAAGACACTGACACGGTCACGTCGTTACTGAGCGAACCAATCTGGCAAATTCCTTCGACTAACGAGGCGGTCATTTATAATTATACCCAAGCCGTTATGGATCTGGGATTTTTACAAGGGCACGTTTTATTCGGCGAAACTTGGCAGCGGAATTCTGGTGACTTTGATCTAGACGAGACTCGATTCCCATCGATAAGGAAGACGATAGATACGATCCAGCGTCGTGGGTTCAAAGTGGTGTTTTCTCTCCAGCCCTTCATCTCCACGGAATCAGTGAACTTCAAGGAAGCAGTCGCGTGGCGTCTTCTCATCTCCGAGAGAGGAAGTGACCCCAGGATACCAGCCTTGACCAGATACAAGCAGAGCAACAGCGCAGCCATTTTGGACATAACAAACAACATGACTCTGCCATGGTTGCATGACAAACTGAAAAAATTAGTCGACAAGTATCACTTCGACTCGTTTTATCTCGATTTAGGGAACGCCTACGACATGCCACATTATTACAAGTGTCAAGAACCGCTGACAAACCCTGATCACTATAAAACTCTGTTCACACAAGCCATAGTGAACTTGCAGCCAGTGATTGGGGTTTCGGGAGCGATCACCAGGCCCAAGGCACCGGTCTTTGTGTCCCTGCCGCCATTCTCTTCTTCATGGAAAGCTCTGAAAACCGTAATACCGACGGTTTTGAGCTACGGGATAATTGGCTACCCTTTTATAATGCCTGGGGCGGTTGGTGGAGACATTGCTTTGCCAATGTCAGACAACAATCCGTTCAATGATTTCGAGGTGAATCTACCTGACAAGGAATTGTATGTCCGATGGCTGCAGCTTTCCACATTTTTACCTATCATTCGTTTCACTCATTTGCCAAGCAAGTATTCGGACAAATCTCTTCTTGAAATGGCGAGGAGATTGACTACCCTTAGAAACCAGATAGTCACACCTCGGCTGAAGAAATACGCATCTGAAGCGCTCGAGTCTGGACTTCCCATCATCAGACCACTTTGGATGTTGGATCCGTCTGATCCCGCCTGTCACGTAGTCGTCGATGAATTTTCTATTGGAGACGAACTGATAGTGGCTCCGATTTTGTACTCCGGAAGTAGGCAAAGGGAGGTTTATCTTCCCGCTGGAGTATGGAGCGATGGAATCGACGGAGGAGTGAGAAAAGGTTCCAGGTGGATCCATAATTACAGAGTGTCCGAGGACAAGGTAGCCTACTTTGTCAAAATGCCGGATGACACAAGATTCTAAAAGACTTATGATCGAGCGATTATGTCGTTGATATATCGAATTTCTGGGCTTGTGAATAAGCCATCAGTGCAATGATTCGCGAATTAATTATACGCGAAGACAGAATAAGTCAGTTTGCATTATGTGTGATATGCAAAAAAAATGAACCAAGACTATATGTTTTTTCGAATATTAAATATAATTTTGTGCTTATATAACTTGTGCTTGGTATTTAAGGGTTGTCCATTCGCGCGTATAACGATGTTTTTAATTTAGCTAAAATAAATTTCAACACATCAGTTTTCAGAAAATGTTTCAAGGCTGTAAAAAAAAAAAGGAAAAACAAAAAAATTATTTAATTGGGTGTAAAAAGATCACATTTTTAAGGTTTTAGGGAACCATGTAAATATATTTAGGTATATGAATATGTATGTGATCGATAGCCGTTATTTTCGAAACGACAAAACCAGAACATGGTTAATTAGAGTCCGATGAGAACAGAATCAGTAAACTTGATTGAAATTAATCAAAAATGAAACGATAAGTTCCGTTGTATGAATGCATAGGTATATGCTATCGAAATATATGATATAATGAAGTATTCCTATAAATAAAACACTTTTCTACATTTTTAGGATTTTTATTTAATCTTTTGGCGTTTTTTTTTTTTGTTTTTTTTTTTTAATATTTTTTTTTTTTTTTGTTTTCTTTTATTTTCTTTTCTTGTTTCTTATTCGTTTATATCGTAATTATATAGCGTTACTTTAGCATACATAACCCATGAAATAATGTCGTTAATATGAAGACATTATTATTTTGATAATTATAACATTTACTTATAATGATGACCACGCTCCTCCCACCTAACTATTACCTATCCAAAGATGTTGAGTATAATATATTATTCCGAAGGGTTTCGGTGTATAGGGGGAGAGAAAATTTTTCGACTAGAAGCGGGACGAAAGCCGAATTAAAAAAGAAAATAAATAAAATAAGAAGCTTGTATATATGCATAATAATTAATAATAATATACCGTATTACTCTGACGTGTTAGTTATTATTTAATATATTATTATTATTCGTCGAGGGGAGAGCAAATATATAAATAAAGCTTTTGCAGCGTCAATAATATTAGTTATAATATTTTAATAATCGTATTACGAAAAATAATCTTTTCTATTCTCGCCGTTCATATATCGTTTTTCAATTTTCCATAATAATTTCCTGTTTAAGATTTTAGGCTCTCGTTTATTTAGAATTGTATAATATATCTTAATGTGAGCAAACAACTCTTCGCCATCGCCAGTAATCAGTATCACTTGCGTAATTCATTACAATTCATTATACCCTTGATAATAATGCATTCACTGCACACTTTTATCGTTTATTCACTTAAGGGGTTCACTCGGTATAATTATAATAAATCGAATTTTTATTTAAATCAGGATTTAAAAATGGATACTTTACGAACAGCCACCCTCCTACTAGGAATTAAAAAAAAAAAATAAAAATCATAAGTATAAATAATCCTATAATATATTTTATCCTAAGTCGTTACGAATAAGGCGATCAAGACTCGCTCTAACTATATTTATAGTATAATCATACGAAATCAAACTCGTGGTAAGCAATACTGTATATTGGCGAGAGTGAACGGGGAAAATGAGAAAAAAATTCTATACCTATCCGAAGAACTTTGATAGAAAAGCAAAAACAACGAAAAAATAAATAAGTAAATTGATAAACAAATAAATGAAAGTAAATTATTCACATTTTTTTTCGACACTCCACAATGTTTCATCAGTGGGGTAGATTCGTGGGGAATCACTTATGGTTCAGGAAGGAACTTTATAGAATCAAAGAATCAAAGTTCTTTGATTTTTTTTCAATCTTTTTACCGTGGAAGCAGATTTGCGGAAGATGCAAAGCTCGTTTTCTATATATATGTATATTATTTTTTCAGTTTTTCTTAGAACAGCAGCGTGGGTCGAGATTAGACATACTTTGGTCTTGTATATATTTTTTTTCCAACTTTTCACAGACCAAATGACGAGTGCTAATCTTTTCTGTCTAAAGTTTCTGGGCAGACGCTTGATAGGCCATAATTATCGCCAGTAAACACGATAAGAAAATTCTCTGCCCCAGACAGCTCACAGCGTTGAAAATTTTTGTTTTTTTTGTTTTTAATTTCGTTGTGTGACTTGAATTTACTTGGATTTCATTCAATGTCACAAATACGTTTCTCTTGGCTTAGCTGTGATTCGTAACAGTATATAGACGTTTCTTCGAGCTTTTTTTCGATACATATAATTCAATGATTAACACGTACATAAAATATGGCATAACGAATATCGTGCATCGGTGAGGATTGACAGAGTGTCGAATAATGTGATTGAAAGACAATAAATGAAAGAAAACAATAAAAATAAAATAAAAACTGTCATCGTAGAAATGAATTTTTTTTTTTTCTTAGCTTTTCCGTCAATTTTTAATACAGAGGTTGAAAAGCAGAATTAAAAATATCCTTTTACTTTATCGTGTTTGAAAGAAAGCAAAATCTAATGACAGTTCGACAAAATAAATGCGTCGATATAAAACCATATGAGACGCTGGTATTTTTTTTTTTAAATTGTTTATAAATCGTAATCGGAACCTGTTTTATTGGGCAAGGCATTCTAAGGTATAGTGTACTTTTATTATATTATCATTTATCATATAGCATAACATTATTATTTTTTTTCTATAATAATCATAGCACCATGAATACTCCACAGTATAATTTGAATTCGTAAAACGATATATTATTTCGCGTACGTTCACGTATATCTATATCTACAAGGGATTAACAGTTCGTAAAACTTATTACCATATATATTATCAATCAGAATTCACCTTATTAATTAAAATTCAGAGTAATTAAAGACCCTGAAAGAATCTGGAGGAAAAAAATAAAAAATAAAATAAATAATAATAATAAAGTATCGGATTCGAAAACTTAAGCGATGCTCGATTAACTGGGTACAAAATTTATATTCGTCCCGTTGACTAGATGAAGAATATATTTTTTAGTTTAGGAAAGGACTTTTCTTCCGTATATGACTAGAGCCTCGCGTATCTATTAGACTTTGGAATGTTTGAGGAACGACAATTTCCACGTTTTTTTTCTTTCTTTTTTTTTATACATATACATATACTATATGTATACATATATATATTATTTGCAATAATTATACCTCTGTGTGTATAATTAATTACACACGTTATCATATATTAGGTATTATATATATGCATCCGGAGAATCATGGTTTTATTTTTCTTTTAGGTTCTTTTTTTTTTCTCATCACTTTACGATAAGAATTCGTTTCATTTTTATAGTATGCGATTACTATTTATATTAATAATTATATTAATATATACCCAATCTCGTTAGATTAAATATAACAATAATAACTGTATCAGTAATAGTATAATAGTAATAATAGTAGTAGTATTAGTATATTAAGTTATATATTATAGTAATATAGCAGAGCTTGCGATAATAATAACATTAATAATGATAATAATAATAATAATATATTAATGGGTAACAATATAATGTATATAAGGTATATAATAACGGTACACACACATGAATGAAAAAGAATAAATAAAAAATAAAAATAAAGAAACGGATGATAGTTACACTAGTTTCACGAAACTGTTAATCTCTTTGATACATAATCGCGAACAACGAAGTGAATATTCGTTAATATATAGGTGTGGGGCTCGTACTGCATCCATTTTCGATCTCTTTTCGATCCATTTGTTTTTTTTTTTTTTTTCTCTTTATTCTCGATCCAATCATCGATCCACTCTAATATTTTCTTTGAAAGCTCGCACCTAATTAATATTTATTTTAATTCATCAATGACTTTTTTTATCTTCTTCATATAGATTTTAATCGACAATTTAATTATTTTAACATCCTACCTAAATAGCTGGTCATTTTTCAATCAATCAATCAATCAATCAATCAATCTATCAATCAATCAATCAATAATAATAATCATAATAATAAATTCAACAAAAAAATTTTTTTTTTCTTCTTTTCTTTATCTTTGATTCGCATTCAAATCAAAATCAATATTACTATAACATTGTATAGGTAGTTACGACGCTCTTATTAATTTGGTACCTACAATTGAGTATAATAATTATGTATACAGCTATAGTTAGTTAATGGTTTTTTTTTTTTTTTTTTTTTAAATTTTTTTTTCCTTTTTTATTTTTGCGATTTTTTGATTTTCTTCTTTTTTTCTTTTATTTTTCTTACTCTCTTCTTTTCTTTTCATTTAGATAGTTACGAATTGAATAGCATTTTGTTGGTTTTCTTTTTTTTTTTCTATTTATTTTCTCCTCTCTAGCTAATATCGTTATCATCATCATCATCATCATCAACATCATAGATAATAATAATAATATGATTCACTCGAACCGCGGCATTCCAAAATATAAAGTTGGTACCTACTACGCGTAACTTTGTTCTTGTTTTTTTTTTTTTTTTTTTCTTCTTCTTCATTTTGTTCATGACGAGATTATACAGTATATGTATATAAATATACTATTATCTAGATAAAAATAAATAGTTACAATATTAATAATAATAATAATAATAATAATAATAATAATAATAATGATAATAATAATGATAATAATGATAATGATAATAATAGTAATAACTAAGCAATATTTAGTTTGTTATATTATATAGTAGCGTAATATATATAATTTAAAAATGATAATATAATATAATTGTAATTAAATAATGAGTAACGATAAATATATATATATATAATATATATATATATATATATACATATATATATTATATAAGGTTTATATAGGGTCGTTAATAGCGGTGGCGAAATAAATAAAATTGCACCACGAAAATAGTAGGCGGGCGGTAGAAAACTTACGTACTATTATACGACCCCTTGTTAACGTGAACTCGCGCGCGCTCACCCCTAAAATTCTTATTTCATATTTCTTATTTAGTACGTTACGTACGAATATCCTCGTTTATATTTATTATTAGCATTCTAAAATCACATTTTCTATATATTTGCGCCGCACGGCGCGCGCGAGATCCCGATATTCAATGGGGTTTCATCCCTAAACACTAACTCTATATATGCATAACTTCAAAAATGAGTCAATTATTATCTGGGCGAGGGAGCGTCGATTTCGGACCGAACACAAGCCGAAAATGACAACCCCTCGCCCTACCGAAATGCCTTTTTCTGTTTTTTTTTTTTCTTTTTTTCTTTTTTTCTTTATAATAAATGCAATGGTAGATAAATAATATATTAATATTATTATTCTTTTCTTCTTCCCATCATCTCCCTCTTTATCAACTCGTTCAACTTCTTCAACTCATTCTTCTTCTTCTTCTTTTTTTTTCACATAACTTTCAAATTTAAACTTTAACAATAATACACGGGCAAAAATATGGAATATCGAATAGTTGAAAGAACCTATTTAATCCGAACAAAGACTCGGTCAAAAAACCCTACTTTGCCTATTTTATCTGACTCTCCAATTAAATTCGCCTCGCACTATTATATTCTCGCAAGCACTCGTCGCTGACAGAGCAATAAGTACAAAAAGTTGTATTTTTACTGTTACAGTTTTCAATATTTGTTCTTTAATTTTTTTTTTTTTTTTCTTTTTTCAATTTTCTTTTGTTTCTTCTCTCTCTCTAGTTTCATCATTATTTTTATCGACTATATTTGTCCATTAATAAGAACATATATAAGTGTCCGATCTAATGAAAGTCGGAAGTTTTCGAGATATCGCGGCTTTTCGTACGTCTCGCGCGAATCCGAAGAACGTCTGCGAAAGTTAAAGCCTTAATTTTTTTTTTCTCATTTCTTCTCTTTTTTATTTTTTTTTCTAACCCATTACGAATCTCGAAAATTATCGACACTCATATATAGGCTATATAAGTCTATAAGGATTATTACCGCGCATTTTTATTAGGTAAATGCAAACCGCTGTCACATATGGATGGAACATTTGCAAGTTGATGTAATAAGTATAATGTATTATATTTTATTATTATAAGAATACAATTCGGACTTACGGAATCGAATCGTATCTATCTTTATTTTTTTTTTGCTTTTTCATTTTTTTGTTTTCTCTCAATAAACGAAATCTAGGACTAGAACTAGTACATTACCGAAGATTATATAGGTATAATACGGTATTAATATTATCGGTCTAATAGTTTTTTTTTTTTTTAATTATTATTATTATTATTACTACATCCGAGGCCGTAAGTCCGAAGTGTCGATATAAGGATGTGATTTTAAATTGTTATTCATTTTTCAGTACTGTCAAGTGTCAGCCAGTTATACCTATATAATAACATATAGGACACAGTTCGTCAATGTGTTATTTAGACCTTTTAGTCACCGGTCCTTCTTCATTTGTGTATATATATATATATAGATATATATAGTTATATATGTGCTAAATCTGTTGATTATCACTCTAAATAAGACATATAATATTATATAGGTAACATTATTTCTTGGTGTAAATATAACCATTTATGTATATGTATATGTATAGGTATATGTATAGACATTTACGACAATACTCATTAAATACATATATAGATGTTTTTTCTTCGCACGATATAATGTTGGTCTAACAATATTTTTTAGTTTATTCATTTATTTATTTTTTTTTTGTTTTTTTTTGTTTTTTTATTCATTTTTTCTTCTTTCTTATTTTTGTATTTCTTTAACAATATTAGGGCTTAGTTCAGGTAACTTTTAAACGTTTATTAATATTACTAAAAGTGCTCTTAAAAAGCAGTATATAGCTGTGTCTGATCTTCGAAAAAGAGTTTTGTTTTATTTTTTTTTTCGTTTTTTTTCTTTTGCTATGGGGCGCGTAAGAGTGAAAGGTTTCAGATTCTCTCTCGCTTTTTATTTCCTCGTTTTTTGTTGCTGGTTTTTTTTATTTCTTTATTTTTTTTCGTTTTTCTGCTGTTTTAAGAATACTCCACTACTCGCGTCCGGGAATTTGAAAATCCTATATCTTGATTGCGATCTAATATACAGAATTTCAGCCCCGTGGCCCAGAGATAAGTTATAAGCGCGCATATCGTATACAAGTCAACTTGACTAAATTTGCTAAACAGTTTTTTTTTTTCTGGACATATGCTCTGGTCCAGTAGCGTCTAAAAACGTTATAATATATACGTTTATCAATTTTTCTTTTTTCTAATAGATATTAATATCTGCTTTCAATTATAACTCGAATAACAATAAGATATTATAAGCATTCTGTTACATACTTTTTCCATTCATTAGCTACTCGCATTATAAATATGATATTAATTCGGATGATTCTTTACCTTTTTTTTTCTGAATACTTCAGTCCGGGCCACGAAGTGAAATTACTGACCTAGAGTCAGCTTTCTTTCTGTCCAGTTCGCTTTGATTCAGTTTAGTTTAGTTGCTTTTTTTTCCTTTTTTTTTTCTCATTTTGGTTCACTAGTCTAGGCTCAGTTTACGACATTCAGGGAAAGGTGTGCCTAGAACTCGACTATAACGGCCGAGCATGCTGCCAAGCCCTAGAATTCGAGGCGATAGGCACTGCAGCTAGTCTCATGATCCTGAAGGTTGATAGTACACCGGGAAGCTGACGGTGATAAATCAATGTGATTTGCTGCGAGTGCTTCCTCGTTATCAGCGACCCAGTAGCCAAGAGTGTCCGTGTCGTAAGTTGGGATCATAGTCACTTCTAAAAGCGGAATTTTAATTTCAAAGATCTATCCCTAATCATTCATCATAGCCAAAGAAGATACGACCCGAAAAATTCCACCGAGAACATAAACTATACGTATAAAATCGTGCCACGTTTACTTACCCAAATTTTTATCCTCCCAAGTCTTCTTCGCTTCGAGAAGAGCGTCGTAGACTTCGCGGCTGGGTTCAGTGCCACTGAAGACGTAATACCTGGCCCTGATTCGTTTGAAGAATTCCAGAGAACTGTAGTAGGAATTTCCATGATGAGGAACGTAAGTTAGGTCCATGTATACTGGTTGAATTTTATTTTTCGAATCCTTGGTCTTCTTGTCGTTCTTGCTAGGACTCTCCGATCGTTTCTTGTTCTTGTTATTCTCCGAGACGACTTTCTTCGGCTGCTTTCTTTCCTTCTTAGGAGTTCCTGGGGCTCCCTTATTCGAGATCTCGTTCGTAGGAGCAGGCGCTGGTGCAGGTGAAGGAAGCCTCAAGGGTTCGCCCCAGTTGTTGATCACATCAAAGTTCAAGCTTTCGGGACTCAATTCCTCGGAGCTAGTGGACGGTACTGGCCGTTGAAGATTGAACTTCCTCGGTGGTTTCGGCGATGGAAGGAATAAGGGTTTTCCCCAGCCCTCTAAAGGATCTTTACCAGATTTTCCACCCTCTTCAGGTTCTTTCTCAGCGCTGAACGACGCGGCCATTGGATCGCTCTTCTTTTTATCGCCAGTCTTCTTATCGACAGTTGTCGACGTCGTAACAACGGTCTCCCTGGCATTACCGTTTGTATAAGCTGACGAAGATGAGCCGTTAGAATATTGATGCGAGACAAGATCTTCGCCTCGTTTTTCCCTGTGCTCCATCATGGCTCTGTCAAAATCTAGGTCTCCGTCATCCACGTATTTCTTAGTTTCCACTTTGTAGTCGTAGCCACTCGCGTACTCCTTCTCAACGGAGAACCTCTTCATCGAATGTTCACCCTGGATCGGTATCGGTTCACTGTTCTTCGACGACATGTAAGACGATTTTGTTGCTGACGTGGTAGCTGGATCAGTTGGCAGTTCCCCGTAGAAACTTCCAGTCATTGTTGCACTGGGGATATCTACAGGCTTGTGCGAATCCTTGTCGAAAGGTAATTCGTAGCGTGGTTGCTGCGGGGAGTAACCAAACTGAGATGTTGCACTCAAAGGAGAGCTGGGTGGTTCATCATCAGAGTAAGTGTGTCTTTCTTCACTGCTTCCCCAAACGTGAGTTGCTGCGCGACTGTGTCCACTGCTGATGTCGCTTCGTGGGCTAATTGGACCTGCATCTTTGTCGCTCATTACGTCTGAGCCAGGGCTAGATCCTCTCTTCAGTTCGGAGGCTTTGATGTTGCCAATGACGCTACTGATCGCAGTTTCCGCTGCATCTTTGCTCGGTAATTTATCGTCTCGTTTAATGTCGGTCTTTTCTTCTAGAATCACCGTCTGCCCTTGTTCGTCTGTGCTCTCAGTGACCTCCTTTGTAACTGTTATAATCTCTCCGTCCTCCGACATTGTTCTTGTCGTTGTGATTATGGTTCTGATAACTTCGCCGGATCGGAAACCTTCAGGAGTTGCCGTCCGGGATTTCCCTTCGGACTTTCTATCAGGCGTAGATCTTCCCGACATGATCCTGCCTTGAACCGATGCTGAGTCTCGAATTAATGGCGAGACGGGAATGTCTGGTGTTGATTTTCCAGTCGATCCACTCGAGACTATGTCCTTTGGTGGCGACATGTCAGGCGATGATTTTACAGAGTGGGTCTTATCCTCGGAAATGATATCCTTCACCAAACTCGACGAGGGAATTTGCGGTGCCGATTTCTCAGCTGGAATTTTTTCTGTAATAATTTTGCCAGGTGAGTCCTTGGAGGGTTCGGCTGTTGGCTTCTCGGTCTTTGGTGATATTTGTTTTTTATCATCATCTTTATGGTCTGGTGTCGACTTTCCGGAGTCGATGAAGGTCTTGACGTCGGGTGTGGAAGTACCCGAACTAGAAGTAACTGTGGTAACGGTCCTCTTTATGATTTCCTCGGTTATAAGACCGTCCGGAGTTTCGCTGACGAATCTCTCCTCGCTAGTCTTAACGTCGGGTGTAGTTTTCGCAGTCTTTTCAGTGGACGAAGAGTCGATCAACTTCTCAAGCAAATCTTCACCATCCAACTTATCACTGCTCTCCTTGACGTCTTTTGTCGTAACACTCTCCCCATCGGGTCCCGTGACTGTTGTTACGGTTGTTACGATTCGTTTTACTTCGGATGTCTTCAAAATTTCAGGTGTTCCCTCTCGGCTGATGATTCTGGTGATATATTCGGGACCAGCATCAGACGAGATCGTCTTTGTCGTTCTTTTAATAGTCTCTGAGATTTCCGGAGTGCCTTCGCGAGAAATGATGCGAGTAATTAGTTCTGGCTTTTCAATATCAGAAGTTATGGTCGTGGTTGTTGTCTTGGTTACTGTCTCCGTAGGAGGACTTGCTTCAGAAACTATGGTTCTGGTTGTCCTAGTTGTTATTGTTTCAGTAACCTCTGGGGCACCTTCACGACTGATTATCCTCTTCACGACGTCTGGTGGAGCTTCTGACGGTTTCACGGTCTTGGTCTCAGATGTTTCCGGAACTTCTTCTGATGAGACAGTTGTCTTTTGTCCCGGATGATCTGAATCGTCTTGATCTACTACCTTGGAAGTCTTGGTAGTAATTACAACTTCTTCATCGTCGGGAACAATAATTTCTCGTCTTATAACCTTTGTAATTATTTCTGGCTCGCTTTCTTCAACTTCGGTTACGTGTCTGATCGTTCTGGTGATTACTTCTATTTCCGATGGTTCATGCTCCACGATCTCACGCTTTATAGTTCTCGTGACTACTTCAGGTTCCGATTCTATCTCAGATGTTGTCACCGTGGTAACCGTCTTTGAAGACGTGGTCTCATCTTCAGGATCAACAACCTCTCGCCTTATAACTTTTGTAATAATTTCTGGCTCCTCTTCCTCGATTTCGGTAACATATCTGATTGTTCTTGTGATTGTTTCAGTTTCTGAAGGTTCGTGGGACTCGACTTCACGCCTGATAACTTTAGTGAATATTTCTGGTTCTGATTCAACCTCACTTGTTTTTATTACTGTTACCGAAGGAGTAGATGATGTCGCTTCATCTTCAGGTTCAAATACTTCTCGCTTTATAACCTTGGTGATAATTTCAGGCTCATCTTCTTCAACCTCGGTAACATGCCGAACGGTTCTGGTGATAACTTCTGTTTCTGAAGGTTCAAATACTTCTCGTCTTATTACCTTGGTGACGATTTCCGGTTCGCTCTCTTCGATCTCAGTAACATGCTTAATGATTTTTGTAACGACTTCAGTTTCCTCAGTTTCATGCTCCTCAATTTCACCCTCAATTACTTTCGGCTCTGATTCAACTTCCATTGCCTTTGTTACCGTAGTTGTAGTACTTGAAACTATGGTTCCATCTTCAGCAGCAATCGACTCTCGTTTTATTACCTTAGTAATAATTTCCGGCTCCGTTTCTTCAACCTCAGTAACGTGTTTAATAGTTTTAGTAATCACCTCAATCTCCGAAGGTTCATGTTGTTCAACTTCACGCTTAATAACTTTCGTGATTATTTCTGGTTCTGATTCAACTTCAATTGTTTTAATTATTGTAGTCACAGTGCTAGAAGATGTTGTTACATCATCAGGAGCAAACGACTCTCGCTTTATTATCTTCGTGGTTATCTCAGGCTCACGTTCTTCGACCTCTGTAACATGCTTAACCGTTCGCGTTATCACTTCATATTCAGAAGGCTCTTGTGTTTCAACTTCATGCTTGGTAACTTTAGTAATTACTTCGGGCTCTGATTCAATCCTAGAGGTTTTCACCGTAGTTACTGTACTTGAAGGCGTGGTATCTTCCGGAACGGATTCATCAGTAATTATTTTTGTTTCGGGTTCAGATGTGATTATTTTGCTTGTCACGGTGGAAGTTTTTGACTCACTGATCTTGGTCACTGATGATGAAGTTGTTTTTGCGATTTCGGAAATTGTTGTAGTGAATGTGGATTGATCGAATGGTGTTTTCGCGGTCACAGGCTTTGATTCTGATGGTTTTTCAGGAACCTCTTCTTCGTCAGGTTCAGATTTATCTTTGGATGTAGGAACAGTGTCTTCAACTTTGTCTTTTGGAGGTAGAGATTCACCATCAAGAATTGGTGCATCGGGTAGATGATCTGGTTTCTCGGAAGAAAGATCTGGCTTCAATTGCGATTCCGATTTGGGTTCTGGCGTGTCTTCACGACCTGCAGCGAAATCGGGAGTGGATTTTCCAGAAAGTGTTGTAATGTGTGTAGTTCTCATTTCCGTCATTCCACCGACAAATGCTTTATGGAACTGGCTTTCATATTCTGTTCTATAATCGGGCGTTGACTTTCCAGATCTTTCATCGAATTGCTTCATATCGGGGGTTGAATACCCAGATTTATCAGAATATTTTTCAGATAGTAAAGACGATTTTAAATCGGGAGTAGATTTTCCCGAGAAATCTATCGTTTGATCTTTAGCCGAGGAAATCTCTGGGGTTGATTTTCCGGTTGTAATGTCGAATTTGTCTTCTGAGAACTTTCTTAACTTTACGTCATCTTTATCACTGATCGAACTTGTCGAGTGATCTTCTTTGTCGACAGTTTCTTCTTCGACAAAATCTATAATCGACGATCGAGAGATCTTTCGTTTGATTATAATTTCTTCAATAATTTCCAAGATTATGTACCTTGGTATCGATTTCCTGATCACAATTTCTTCTACGATTTCTCGTGTGATTCTTCTACCTTTTACAATATATTCTTCGACGATGTATTCTTCGATCTCTGTTCTCTTTGCATCTGTTATCGTTATTGTTTCTTCCTCGAAATGTTTAAGATTAATATCTTTTCCTTCTTCAGTCTGTTCCACCACCGTGGGAATAACTTTAACCTCAGGTTTAGTTTCATCTTCCGGTATCTTCGAATCTAATTCAGAACTTTGATCTCCTTCAACGCTTGGCTTAGTTGGCTCGTCAATAGTTTCTTTCGGTTGATCAAGTTTCGGGATTTTGTCGTCTGAAATACTCGGCCTCTTCAGTGCTTCGACTTCAGGGCTCTTCGGGCTTGCAGAAGTTAAAGGTTTGGCCTCAACAGGTTCAAGTTGGGGATGTTTATCGTCCACAACACTGGGCCGCTTTGTTTCAACTCCTTCTATCTTGGGACTGTCGTCTTTGGCAGTTGGTACTTTTTCTGGTTCAGTTTTCGTGGGTTCTGAATCTCCACCCAAAACCTCCGCCTCAGGGCTCTTTTCATCAAGGATACTGCGCTTCTTGATTACATGTGGTTCAGATTCAACGCTTTGATCATCGACGGTGCTTGATATCGTCGAATCTTTCTGATCTGAAATCTCATCACTGATACTTCCACGAGGCTTCTTTTCATCCAGGATTTCGTGTACAGGAGTGATCTCGCTGACAATGCTTGGTCTCTTCGAATCCAACGAACTCTGTTCAGGTTTCGTATCTTTCACAATAATTGGATCAACTTTATCCTGTTTAGGGCAGACTGTTGCTGACTCAGGGCTCTTATCGTCATGCATTTTTGGAGTTTCAGGAACTGATTGCTTGTCTTCGACTTTGGTGTCTTCATCCTCAGGCTGATCACTATCAGAAATATCGATGACAGATTCTCTCGCGATTTTTCGTTTGATAATTATCTCTTCAATTATCTCTATGATAATGCATCTCGAGACTGATTTCTTTATCACAATTTCTTCGATGATTTCTGAAGTTATTTTCCTATTCTTGGATATGAACTCATCAACTATATATTGTTCAACTTCCAGTCGCTTTGCTGCTGGTATATCTGTGTCTTTGATGTCGGCAGCTTTCAAACTCTTGGGACTGCCAAGATCAGCAATGCTTGGTGATTTCGAACCAGGCTTGGAATCATGGTCCTTTCTTGGCAATTTGTCTTCTTCAACTTCTTCAGAGATACTTGGTCTCATTGTGTCCAAGTCTAATAGAGCAATTTTGTCGTCCAATTTGTCATCGAATAAGCTAGCTGCTCTCGAACGACCCAAAGGAGTTCTGTCTCCGGAATCAAACAAGCTGTGCGACCTGGAGCGATCTTTTGGAGTTCTATCGTAGCTAGGAGATCTGTCTCTCGGAGATTTTGAATCAGCAGTATCTTTCTTCTCCGACTTGTCACTTTCAGCACCAGGGGATTTCGGTTCTTCAGGGACAGTCGCGTCATGGATTTCTTTTTCTTTGCTTAGTTCGGGTGTTAATGCAGGAGATTTTCGGCCTTCAACTGGCTCTTCTTGTTCAGACTTAGTGCTTGTCCTGCTAGATGGTCTGATTAAATCATCTGGTTTGTCATCAATCACACCGGGCGACTTTGGCTTTTCACTCACGATACTTGGTGACCGGGATTTATCGATACTGGGTGATGGAGATTTCGCTTCACTCTGTGCTTCTGGTTCATGGACTAGTTTGGTGGTTTTAACATCAAGTGTTTCGAGCGTAGGAGACTTTGGTGAATCATCCTTCTTCTGATCTGCAGGAACTGGATCTTCAGACTGTGCGCTAATAGCACTGGGAGGTCTGGACAGATCTTCGGGCTTGTCATCTTCAGTAATTTGAGGTTTCTCATCGTCAACCGTAGGCTTGTCTGTTATTCCTGGTTTGTCTGTGATAGAACTTGGCAATGTCGAACTTTTTGCTAATTCCTTCTTTAGTGTGTCACCTAATTGATCAGGGCTGAGTGTCGATGTTGGGGATTTACTCTTCTCCAATATTTTGACCTTCTCATCACTGTCTTTGGTGACAATGTCCAGCTGCACTGGCTTGTCGCCCGAAATGCTAGAGAATTTTGGTTCATCAAGTGACTCTTTGACGTCAGCCTTGTCGCCTTCAATACTGGGCGATCTAGACTTATCTGCGACCTTAACGCCACTAGGAGAAGGAGATCGATCCTTTTCACTTTCTTGATCAGGTTTCTTGTCATCTAATTTTTCACTCACGGAGCTAGGAGCCTGCGGAGTATCTTTCTCTGCTGGCTTTTCACTGGTGATGCTGGGCGATCTAGTTTTATCAGACGCGTCAGCACTTGGAGAAGGTGATTTTTCTATGTTTGATTTATCATCAGGAGTATCAGTGACGCTTAATTTTTTAGGAGGGATTTCGGATACTTCCGGTTTGTCGTCCAGTTTTTTGTCCACGGTACTGGGTTCTTTAGGAAGATCTTGTTCGTCTGGCTTGTGATCAGGACTGCTGGGTTTCTCTGCCTGTTCAGTTATTTTATCAGCAGTAGGCGACGGTGATTTTTCCTTTTCATGTTCTGGACTTGGAATACCCTTGACATCCAATCTTTCCGAGATAATACTGGGGGACCTAGATTTATCATCGGGCTTGTCACTAATAACGTGACTTGTTTCTTGTGGTTTAGTCTTTTTATCGTCATCTGGTGAAGACGGAGATTGATCTTTTGGTAATTTTTCAGCGGGAAGAACCACTGCATCTAATTGCTCAGAGACAATGCTAGGAGTTCTCGACCTATCTGTAACTTTGTCAGTCGTTGGTGAGGGCGATCTATCCTTCGGTACCTTGCTGTCAAGAACTTGCTGATCTGATTGGCTCGCTATTTTATCAGCGGGTGGGGACGGAGATCTGTTTTCTTGTATTTGGCTATCAGAAGTATCCTTTACATCTGGTTTTTCAGAGGCGATGCTGGACATTCGAGACTTATCAGTTTCTGTGCTGGGTACGGGAGACGGAGATTTGTCTTTCTGTGTGGGAACAACAGTTTCATCTTTTTCATCTTGTTTCACAGAGCTTATACTAGAAGTTCGAGATGGACGGTCAGTTTTATCGCTGGGCGTTGGAGACGGAGTTTTGTCCTTCGGTATCTTACTTTCGGAAATATCTTTTTCATCTGGTTTTCCAGCAGTAATGCTAGGCGACCGATGCTTGTCTATTATTTTATCTGCCGTTGGGGATGGAGATTTGTCCTTGTGTGCTTTGTCATCAGGGATATCTTCGTCATCCAGTTTCTCAGAACTGATACTAGGAGAACGAGAGTGGCGTTCGGTTATATCGTCAGGTGTTGGAGATGGAGATTTGTCCTTCTGTACCTTACTTTCAGGAATATGTTTATCTCCTAGTCCTTCAGCAGTTATACTAGGTGATCGAGACTTGTCTGTTACTTTATCTGCTGTTGGTGATGGAGACTTGTCTTTGTGTACTTTGTCGTCAGGGATATCTATATCACCCAATTTCTCAGGACTGATACTTCGAGATCGAGAGTGGCGCTCAGTTATTTCTTCGGGCGTTGGAGACGGAGATTTATCCTTCTGCACCTCACTCTCGGGAATATGTTTATCATCTAGTTTTTCTGAAGTTCTGCTAGGTGACCGAGACTTGTCCGTTACTTTATCTGCTGTTGGGGATGGAGACTTATCTTTGTGTACTTTGTCATCAGGGATATCTATGTCATCCAATTTCTCAGGACTGATACTTGGAGTTCGAGAGTGGCGCTCAGTTATTTCCTCAGGCGTTGGAGACGGAGCTTTTTCTTCCTGTACCTCACTTTCGGGAATATGTTTATCGTCTAGTTTTTCAGAAGTTATACTAGGTGATCGGGACTTTTCCGTTACTTTATCTGCTGTTGGAGATGGAGACTTATCTTTGTGTGCCTTGTCATCAGGAATATCTTTGGCATCCAGTTTCTCAGAACTGATACTAGAAGTTCGAGAATGGCGTTCGGTTATTGCTTCAGGCGTTGGAGACGGGGATTTATCCTTCTGCGCCTTACTCTCGGGAATATGTTTATCGTCTAGTTTTGCTGAAGTTATGCTAGGTGCACGCGACTTTTCCGTTACTTCATCTGCCGTTGGAGATGGAGACTTGTCTTTGTGTGCTTTGTCATCGGGGATATCTTTGTCATCTAGTTTCTCAGAACTGACACTAGGGGTTCGAGAGTGACGCTCGGTTATTTCTTCAGGAGTTGGAGATGGAGATTTGTCCTTGTGTACTTTACTTTCAGGAATATGTTTATCGTCTAGCTTCTCAGAAGTTATGCTAGGTGACCGAGACTTGTCCGTTACTTTATCTGCCGTTGGAGATGGAGACTTGTCTTTGTGTGCTTTGTCATCGAGGATATCTTTGTCATCTAGTTTCTCAGAACTGACACTAGGGGTTCGAGAGTGACGCTCGGTTATTTCTTCAGGAGTTGGAGATGGAGATTTGTCCTTGTGTACTTTACTTTCAGGAATACGTTTATCGTCTAGCTTCTCAGAAGTTATGCTAGGTGACCGAGACTTGTCCGTTACTTTATCTGCCGTTGGAGATGGAGACTTGTCTTTGTGTGCTTTGTCATCAGGGATTTCTTTGTCATCTAGTTTCTCCGAACTGACACTAGGGGTTCGAGAGTGATGCCCGGTTATTTCTTCAGGAGTTGGAGATGGAGATTTGTCCTTGTGTACTTTACTCTCAGGCATATGTTTATCGTCCAGCTTCTCAGAAGTTATGCTAGGTGACCGAGACTTGTCCGTATCTGCCGTTGGAGATGGAGACTTGCTTTTGTGTGCTTTGTCATCAGGGATATCTTTGTCATCTAGTTTTTCAGAACTGACACTAGGGGTTCGAGAGTGACGCCCGGTTATTTCTTCAGGAGTTGGAGATGGAGATTTGTCCTTGTGTACTTCACTCTCAGGCATATGTTTATCGTCCAGCTTCTCAGAAGTTATGCTAGGCGACCGAGACTTGTCCGTTACTTTATCTGCCGTTGGAGATGGAGACTTGTCTTTGTGTGCTTTGTCATCAGGGATATCTTTGTCATCTAGTTTCTCAGAACTGACACTGGGGGTTCGAGAGTGACGCTCGGTTATTTCTTCAGGAGTTGGAGATGGAGATTTGTCCTTGTGTACTTTACTCTCAGGCGTATGTTTATCGTCTAGCTTCTCAGAAGTTATGCTAGGTGACCGAGACTGGTCCGTTACTTTATCTGCCGTCGGAGATGGAGACTTATCCTTGTGTGCTTTGTCGTCAGGAATATCCTTCTGAGCTGGTTTTTCAGAAATGATGCTAGGTTTTCGAGACTCGATTGTAGTTTCATCAGCAGATGGAGATGGGGATCTATCTTTTGGTTCTTTGACATCCAGGATATCCTTCTCGTCTACTGCTCTTGTAGTAGTGCTTGGCTTTCGGGCTTTGTCAGCTTCTTCATCTGTCGTTGGAGACAAAGATCGCTTCTTGCGTGCTGTTTCATCATGAACTTCCTTCTCGTCCAGTTTTCCGGAAGTAATGCTAAGTTTTCGGGATTCTTCAGCATATTCATCTACGGTTGGAGAGGGAGATTCATCTTTATGTGCCTTGTCATCAAGACTATCCTTATCATCCGGCTTTCCAGGAGTGATGCTGAGCTTTCGCGGTTCTTCCATTAGTTTGTCTGTATCTGGTGATGGTGGGCTGTCCTTGGCAACCTTGTCATCAGGAATCGCTTTTACAGCTAGTTCTTCAGGAGTGACGCTAGGTTTTCGAGACTTGTCAAGTATCTGATCTATTGTTGGAGACGGAGATCTCTCTTTGTGGACTTTGTCGTCAGGTGAAACTGGTGCAATTGGTTTCTCAGAGGTGATGCTAGGCTTCAAAGACACATCCGGTTTCCCATCAACGGTAGGAGATTTTTCCTTCTGTGCGGTGCTCTCAGGAATATCTTTAGTATCTGGCTTGTCTGAGGTAATGCTAGAGGTTCGACTTCTATCGGTCACTCCATCCGTAGTTGGAGACGGAGACCTTTCTTTGTGCAACTTGCCATCAGGTGTAATTTGCTCGGCTGGCTTCTCCGAAGCAATGCTAGGTGTTCGGGATCTATCTGGCTTTTCTTCAGTCGTAGGGGATGGAGATTTGTCCTTCTGCTTCTGAATTTCAGGAATATCTTTCTCATCTGGCTTTTCAGAGATAATGCTGGATGACCGAGACTTATCCGTTACTTTGTCTGAAGTTGGAGACGGAGACCTGTCTTTATCAACCTCGTCATCATGTACAATTTGTTCAGCTGGTTTCTCCGCGGTAATGCTAGGCGTACGCGACTTATCTGGTGTTTCGTCAGCTGTAGGAGACGGAGATTTGTCTTTCTGCTCCTGGCTAGTGGGAGTATCTTTCTCATCTGGCTTTTCGGAAATAATGCTGGGTGACCGAGACCTATCTGTCAATTTGTCTGCAGTTGGAGACGGAGACCTCTCTTTGTGCACCTTGCCCTCGGGTATAATTTGCTCGGCTGGTTTCTCTGAGGCAATGCTAGGCTTCCGGGATTCATCTGGCTTGTCTTTAGTCGTAGGAGATGGAGATTTATCTTTCTGTTCTTGGCTTTTAGGAATGTCTTTTTCATCTGGTTTTTCGGATGTGATGCTGGGAGATCGAGACTTATCTGTCACTTTGTCTGTGGTTGGAGACGGAGACCTATCTTTATGAACCTTATCATCCAATACAACTAGTTCAGCCGGTTCTTCTCCGGCCATGCTAGGCTTTTTAGTCTTATCTAGTGTTTCATCAGCAGCGGGAGTAGGGGATTTGTCTTTGTGCTCTTGGCTCTCAGGAATGTCTTTTTCATCTGGTTTTTTGGAAGCGATGCTGGGTGATTTAGACTTATCTGTTAGTTTATCTGTAGTTGGAGATGGAGATCTGTCTTTATGAATCTTCTCGTCCAGTGCAACTAGTTCAGTCGGTCTTTCGGTGGTAATGCTAGGAGTCCGAGATTTATCTGGTACTTCGGCAGCTGTGGGAGACGGCGACTTGTCCTTTACCACAGCGCTACCAGGAACATCTTTGGTATCTGACTTATCAGACGTGATGCTTGGAGCTCGAGATCTATCGGTCACTTTATCTGTAGTTGGAGATGGAGTCCTTTCTTTGTGCACTTTGCCATCAGGTATAATTTGTTCGGCTGGTGTCTCCGAAGCAATGCTAGGTATTCGGGACCTATCCGGCTTTTCTTCAGTCGTAGGAGATGGAGATTTGTCTTTCTGCTCCTGGATTTCAGGAATATCTTTTTCATCTGGTTTTTCGGAGGTAATGCTGGGTGACCGAGACTTATCCGTCACTTTATCCGAAGTTGGAGACGGAGACCTGTCTGCATGAACCTTATCATCCAGTACAACTTGTTCAGCTAGTCTTCCCGGTGTAATGCTAGGTGTTCGAGATTTACTTGGTATTTCGTCATCCGTAGGAGACGGGGATTTGTCTTTCTTCTCCTGGCTTTCCGGAATATCTTTCTCATCTGGTTTTTCGGCAGCAATGCTTGGTGAACGAGACTTGTCCGTCACTTTATCTGTAGTCGGAGACGGAGATCTGTCTTTATGAACCTTTTCATCCAGGGAAACATGTTCAGCTGGTTCTTCCGGTGTAATGCTAGGCTTTCGAGACTTGTCTGGTGTTTCATCAATAGTGCGAGACGGAGATTTGTCTTTTTGCTCCTTGCTCTCAGCAACGTCCTTTTCATCTGTTTTTTCGGAGGTGATACTGGGTGATCGAGACTTATCTGTCACTTGATCTGTCGTCGGAGACGGAGATCTGTCTTTATGAACCTTATCATCAACTACAGCTTGTTCAACTGGTTTCTCAGCAGTAATGGTAGGCGTACGAGACTTATCTGGTGTTTCGTCAGCTGTGGGAGACGGAGACTTGTCTTTCTGCTCCTGGCTTATAGGCGGTTGTTTCTCATCTGGCTTTTCAGAGATAATACTGGGTGACCGAGACTTATCTGTCCTTTCATCTGCGGTTGGAGACGGAGACCTGTCTTTATGGACCTTATCATCCAGGATAACTTGTTCAGTCGGTTCTTCCGTCGCCATGCTAGACTTTCGAGATTTATCTAGGGATTTGTCACCCGTGGGAGACGGAGATGTGTCCTTTTGTATCGTGCTTTCTTCTTTCTCCGAGGTGATGCTAGGGGTCCGAGACTTATCAGCTTCTTTAGCAGATACTGGAGACGGTGTTCTCTCACGGTGTATTTTGTCATCGAGTACATCTTTTACATCTGGTTTTTCAGAAGTAATGCTCGGTGTTCGAGACTTATCAGCTGAAATTACTGTAATCGGAGAAGGTGACCTATCTTTCTGTACTTCTCCTCCAAGAATATCTTTCTCTTCAGGTTTTTCACAAGTAATGCTTGGCGTTCGAGGCCTGTCAATTTTTCCATCAGTCGTAGGCGACGGAGATCTATCCTTGTGTACTTTGTCTTCGGGTATATCTTTCTCGTCAAGTTTTCCAGAAGTGATACTGGGCTTACGCGACTGATCGGATCCTTTATCTGTATTTGGAGACGGGGACCTATCTTTTTGTATCGTATCAGGCGAAATATCTTTTTCTTCAAGTTCCACAGGAGCAATGCTAGATTTTTCTCTCGGTAACTTTTCAGTAGGGATTTTCTCTCCATCTTGTTTCTCCAATGTAGTGCCAGGTGTCTTGGGTACATCTGTTAATTTTTCAGTAGTAGGAGACGACGATTTCTTTTTCTCCAACTTTTCGGTAGGAGTATGTTTGTCATCTAATTTTTCAGAGGGTACCTTAGGCGTCTCGGTATGTTTCTCAACTGTAGGGGATGGAGACTTATCTTTTTGTTCCTTGTCATCAGGCGTATCCTTCACCTTCAAATCCTCAGAAGTGATGCTAGGTGACCTAGACTTGTCTGTTGTTTGTTCAGATATCGGAGACGGGGTTTTTTCTTTCTCCACCCCAACAAGAGAATCCTTCTTATCTAATTTTTCAGAAGTAATGGTTGGCTTCTCTATCGGTGATGGAGATCTACCCTTATGAAGCTTGCCATCCAATGTCTCTGTATCATCAAGCTTTAGCGACGCAATGCTGGACTTTCTGGACGTATCTGTTGCTTTATCGATAATTCCAGTGGGGCTGCTAGGAGTTACAGTCTTATCGTCAGGTTTATCGTCCGGAAGACTTTGGTCTACTTTCTCAGTTGGTAATTTTTCAGTGGGTGATTTACCAAAGACTGTTTCAGCTGGAGATATTTCTTCGGATTGTGCTGGCTCGTGCGATTTAAGGTCAGGAATCTCAGTTGGCTTCTCGAGAACTTTGTCTGTTGGCCGCTCAGGAACTTTTTCCGACGGCTTGTCTGGAATGCCTTCCGTTACCTTCTCCGGAACTTCTTCCTTTGGCTTCTCAGGAACTTTTTCTGTCGGTTTTGTCGGAATATCTTCTGTTGGTTTCCCCGCAACTTCTGCAGTTGGCTTTTCCGGAATTTTATCCGCCAGCTTCTCTGGAACTGATTCTACTGGTTTCTCCGGAACTACTTCTGATGGCTTCTCCGGAACTTTGTCTGTGAGCTTCTCCGGGATTGTTTCCTCAGGTTTGTCTGAAACTTCATCTTTTGGCTTTTCTGGGATCTTCTCCGTCGATTTCTCGAGAAATTCTTTCTTTGGCTCTTCATGAACTTTTTGCACCAGTTTCTCCGGAAATTTGTCTACAGGTAACGAGGTTTTCTCATCATGTACCTGCTGCAATGCATCCTGTGGCAATTTAGAAGTTACATCGTCAGATGCGACTGATTTTATGTCTTTAGGCTCGTCGACGTGGGATTTTCTGCGACCCTCATCCGCCACCAACACATGACCATGAATGGATTTTTCAAGACTATCTTCAGGAGTGACTTTGTCGTCTTTAAATTCTGAAATAGATTTCTCAGAGATGCTGTCTTTCTCTGGTGTGCTCTTACCGGAATACAATGAGTCCTTTTCCATTTGCAACGAATCCTTATCTGGAGTTGACTTTGTAGATATATCTTTCAAGGAATCCTCAGGAGTGACGGATTTCCCAAACGTAATGCTTCCCGTTGGGCATAGTTCTATTTCGTGGCCACCATCTTCGCTGCTGGCAGTAACAACCATGCGTCGAACAGTGCCTGGTTCTTTATCATCGTCATCATCATCTCCTAATTTTTCAATTTCTTTATCAACGCTTGAAGGTGCCTTTGTCTTTTCCTTCTCTTCAACAGTCGGGGCTGAATCAGCAGACTTCTTTGCAGTCTCTGTCGGCTCAATGTCAACTTCCTCAGGCTCTGCGATCTCGGGTTCGATGATATCTTCGACGAGTGACCGTTTCTTTCGAGCATGTTCTGGTTCACTCAATTTATCTTCCAATTGATCATGGGTATCTAAAACTACTTCAGTTGGTGCTTGCGGAGTTGCTGACTGTTCTATATTAAAACAGCTACTATCCAGAAACTTTGTATCATCAGGATGGTCAGGAGTAGCTGGCATTGCTTCTTTCACAATCTTCTCCGTTTCTGTGTCATCTTCTTTCTCATCAAGTTTAGTCTCGGATTTTTTCAGATCTATAATTTCGCTTGTATCGAGTATTTTAACATCAGTCTCATCCAGGACAATATCCTTGTCCTTCAATTCATCAGTCTTTTCCTTCACATCATCCGTTACTTCTTTTACAGCATCGGGAGATTCGGTAACATGTGTCACACTCTCTTTACTTGGACTCTTCTGGACTCCAGAAGGTTCAGACGTCTCCTTGTCTACTTGGTCAGGTGTGCTGTCAAGTTTATCAGTTTCTCCAACAACAATTGCGACAGGGTCCGGAGTCTTAGAAATTTCCTTCACATCTTCTTTCTCAGTGTCAATTTTCGCTTCACCGATTTTTTGAACCGTCCTTTCTTCCTTCTCTTCAACCTTTTCCTCGGGCTCATGAATCTTTTCTGTGATTGTATCTGCGATCGGAGATACCGTTGTCTGAAGATCAACTTTTCCTTCAATATGATCTTCTTTATCGTCTACAGGAGAACTAATTTTAATGTCTTCCACAGGTGTCTTCCCTACGTGAACTGGTTCTTCATGCTTATCACTGGTTGTTTCCTTCGGATGTTCTTTCTTTCCAACATCCCCTACGATATCATCAACTTTCGGTTCAGGCTTATCTACCTTCACAGTAGTATCTTGAATCGAATCTTTAACATCTTCCAGGGGAGATTTAATCTTAACGTCCGTCACATGTGGCTTTTCTTCGTCTGCAGGTTCTTCGACTTCCACTTTAGAATCGACATCATGCTTGTCAGAGATCGTTTCTTTCGGCAGATCTGCTTTTACAAAATCTTCTACGACATCTCTCGTCTTTGGTTCAGGTTCGGCTATCTTTGCAATAGGATGCTCGATGTCGGGAATGACAATGGCATCTTCAATCGCATCCACAACATCATCAAGATCTTCTTTTGTGTCAGTGGGCTGTTTTGGTAAATCGTCTGCAACTTTTGTTGGTTTCTCTTTGTCTTCGTCGAGGTATTTTTCCGTAGCATTAGAGACATCTGAAGCAATCACTGATGTGGCATTAGAAATACTGTCATCATCTGCTCCATCACTAGCTTCATCTGGTTTGAGCTTTGCGCCAGTACGTGTTTCATCAGGAATAATCGGTACAACTTCATCTTTGACGTCAGGAACTAATTGAAGTTTTGGCTCAACTGGGGCAGAATCTTCTTTTGCCATTTCATCGGTAACTGCATCAGGAATGGCAGCTTCTTTCGAACCTTCAGGTTTTTCCTTAGTTTCTTCAACGAATTTTTCAGCTGCTTCAACAACAGAGTCCAAGTCGTCTTCGACAGCTTCCAGAACGTCATTCTTGTCTTTGAAATCGGTCGTCTCAGGGGATGTCATTTCTGTGGTCTTTGAGACGTCATGAACTTTGTATTCTTGTTCTACAGCCTCAAAATCGTCGCCTGAATCTTTCACAGCATCGTCAATTACTGCTGGTTTAGAATCTGGCTTAGAAATTGTGGGAGAAACTTTCTTATCTGGGATATATTCTTCTTGAGATAGTCTCCTTTCTTCTTGTAGAAAATTGAGCACTGCCTCCTTTGAAGGAATATTCACAAAATCGTCGATCAATTGACCCTCGTCGAGGTCTTTTTCGTCGAAGGTAGGCGCTTCCTTCTCTTTTGAAGGCTCGGCCATTTGTGGTTTTTCAATTTCTCCCGAATCCTCTGGCTGATCATGTTTAGGTGATACTTCTTGTACTTCAGCAGGAATTATCTCAGCAACAACAGGTTTCAGGCTCAATTTATCATCAGTTGTCTCTGGTTTCTCAGCTTTGACTACTTCTTCATCTTCGTGATCTGGAACTGTATCTGGTTTTTCTTCACGAGGTTGTCGGTCATATTCATCGTAGATTGGTTTCACTTGCCTGATGAACTCCTCTTCGATTATTTCATATACAGATTCTCTCGATATCTTCCTTTTTATTATTATCTCTTCGATAATTTCAATGATAATTCGTTTGGGAACAACTTTTTTTATTGCGATTTCTTCTATCGTTTGTACGGTAATCTTCTTACCTTTCATAATATATTCAGCTGTAATGTATTCCTCGATTTCAACTCGCTTTAACGAGGATATGATTAAGTCATTGGTGGAGTCTTGGCTTTTCAGAATGTCGACATTTTCGATCACACTGTCAGGTGAAATACCCTTATTTATGATAATCTCTTCAATTATATAAATGACATGCTCCCTAGAGACTTTCTTCACAATCACAATATACTCAATAATTTCTATAGTTATTTTCCTCCCCGTTCTAATCACCTCATCAATTATATCATACACGTCAGCCTTACTGCTGATAAACTCTTCAATCTCTTTTGGTACTCCAGGTACTTTAGAAACGTCACTAACAGCGTCTTCCAACTCCTTGTCATATACTTTATCAGTTGTGAATTTTGGTGACGTTGGGGCTGAATCTGGTGTTACCATCACAAGCTCCGCTTGTGCCGGGGATAATTTTTGTTCAAACAAGATTTCGGGTTGTTCGAGTTTTTTCTCTTCTTCAAATTCTTCTTCAACATCCTCACCCGCGTCCCGCTTCACTACTTTCTTCGTGCATACTTCTTCGATCCCGGCTTTCATCACATCAACTTTACCTTCATGATCCGTCGGAGATTTTTTAGGAGATGGCATCTTCATGTCCGCCATTGTTTCTGAACAAAAATCTTTCACATCCTGTTGAATAGGCATTTTCTCTTTCGGTGGTGTCTTAACATCTGGTTTTAGGTCCTTGACGATTTTAACACAAGGCTCTTCCTGCACTTCGATTCCACCAGCTCTCTCGTAAGTTGGTAGAGGTCTGGAGATTCCGCCGTCGAGCATTTCTTCAATCTCTTCTTGCGGAGGAAGTTCCTCGGTAATTCCAACTTTTTTCGGAATAATTATGTCTTCAATGATTGGCTTTGCGACGGTAGTTTCTTCGGGTTTGGTCGCGACACTGTCACCCGGTTTTTCACCGGTAGGTTTCGCAGTAATTTCATCTTTCTGGTCAGTTTTTTCGAAAAGAACCTTTTCCGATAAAAAGTTGTCTTCCTTAAGTACCTCTGCAACTTTTTTCACGATTTCAATCACATCTTTTGGCTTGTCATCGATCACAATACCGGCTGTTCCAGCTAACACCTCGCCTACATCCCGTACTGCTTCTTTAACGTCCCTTATGGGCCCATCATATTCCTCAGATTCATCTTCGCCATCTTCACTGTCCTTTGGAATTTCAAATTTGACTTTATCCGGCTCTTTCGAGTCCGCAGCGTCATCGTATTGCGGTCTGAATTCTTCTAATCTCTCAGCCACACCAGTGAGGGTACTTTTGACCAAATCTTTTGTGATAGCTGGTTGGATATCCTCGATGATTTCTTCCGCGATTTTGTCCTCCAAAGATTCGAGCGAATCTCTCAAGCTATCTTTGACAGTTACAAATTTCTTGGACGCTTCTTCTAGCAGTGCTTCGACCTCTTTTGTGTCCTCAACAAGATCTTCACTGACGACTTCTTCCTTCGTTGGTTTCTCTTTCAATGCATCGATTGTTGCCTCTAATTTTGGGGCGATATCTTTAGCGACGTCTATATCCTCAAGGGGTTCTTTTGCATCGGGTTTCTTCGGCTCGGAAGGAATTTCTACGTGCTTTACCTCAGCTGGAATTTTGGGCTCCACGCTGTGCACGGTGTCAATTTTAGTCTCTTTAATCTCCTGCTGTAAAAATGCTGCCGTTTCTTTGATTGCAGCTACTTTAATATCTGCCGGAGATTGTGGCTTTGCTTTTTCAAAGGTATCATGGGGCTCGATTTTCCCAACCTTGGCAAATACTTTTCCCATGTCAATTTCTTCCAGAGTAGTCTTTTCCTGGGGCTTTGTTTCCTTTGGAGAGCTAGACTTTGACGATTTTTCTTCCGGCTCTTTCTCAGCCTCCTTTTTCGACTTACCGGTGAGCTTGTCCATGCCTTTTTCAAATTTGTCAGCAACTTTTCCAAAGAAACTAAACATTCCTTTCTGTTCTTTCACCGGGGGCGTAGGAGGTTCTTTTGCCTCAGGAGTTTGGGGTACTTTTTCCTCTTTAACTTTGTCGAAATCTTCCATATCGTACAATTTCGGATCCACCTCCTCGTGTACAGGAAGATCAGCGACTTCGTCAGGTGTTTTAACGATGTCTCTTTGAATAGCTGAAACCGGTTCACGAATTACGAACGTTTTCATCGTGGTGCTCGGTAGAGGCGGAGCAATTTCCTGCAGTTTTTCTTTAACGGGTTGAATTTCTTTTTCCTTAACTTCTTCCTTGGCGTATTTTTCGTCAACATCTTCTTTAATTTCATCCAAAGGAATTCGCTCGTCTTCTGGTAAAGTTGGAGCCGTCGTAGTCGCTCCAGATTCCAAGGTAGAAATACGATCTTGAGATTCCTCAAGTTTCTCAGGAACTTGTTCCTTCTGATCAGCTTCGGGTTTCAAGTCCGTGTCGGTAGTCTTCTTCTCTGAAGAATCAAACTTATCAGGACTAATGCTCGATGGCTCTTTAGTGATATCTTCGCTATCTTTTTTCCCGGAATCATCACGCTCATCTGTCTTCTGAATCATTTCAGTTGCAGAGGCAATAATATCCTTCACCTCTTCCTCCAGCTGTTCTTTATGTGTCGAAGATAAATCGGTGGCTTTTTTGCCTTCATCATCTTCAGGTGTTTCATGGAATTGAATTTTTTTCTCTGGTTTTTCGTCCTTCTCCTTTTCCTCCGTCTCATCCTTCTCCTTCGTTTCCTCCTCCTCCTTTTCCTCGGGAACATCCAGATCCTTGGATATTTCGTACTTCTTAGCTTTCTCAGACTCTACTTCGTCCAACAAATGCTTCTGCTCTCCTTCACCACTCAAAGCAGAATCTTCAGTATAAATTTCCTCCTTTTCAACAATCAAATATTCATCTTCTTCAGTAAATTCCTGGCTCTCTTTCCTCGAGCCAATTTTCTTAGGGGCGTCTTCGATCTCCGCAGTGACATCTTCCTCCGTAACATCATCCTCCTTTTTGTCAGTAGCTTCCGCAGTGATTTCATCATCACCTTCAAGCTGGTCATCCTTGCGTGCGATCTCGTTCCTCTCCGCCTTGCTAAGCACGGCTTCAATTTCTTCAACAACTTCTCTCTCTTCCTTCAAGTCAGCAAGAACCTTGCTCTCAATAGAATCGATCGAAATATCATCAGATTTTTCGGCAAGACTTTTATCGACCATTTTAACAACGCTTTCAGCTTCGATAGCCGATGGGGTCGACACAGCGGATGAATCTGTCGTTCCTTTATCACTCTTCGGTCTTCTGATTACTCCGTCCTTTTCTGACTTGACAGAAGCAGTCGGCGTGCTGCGTGTGGATTTAGCAGGGCTTCCAGGGAGCCGAGGCTTACTTGGACTTCCTGTCTTTGGTCTTCGACTGATCGGTTTTCGATCAGTAGACTTTGGTTTTGCGGTGACCGAAGGTGCTTTGGCTGCAGTTGAAGCAGCAGAAGTAGATGACAACGCGATGTTCTTCGATTCAACGACCTTGCGATTAGTCGCATCTTTCGCGCTCTTAGCTGGCATTGCGGACACGGTCCTGGACGTGGTTTTTATTGCAGTTTTAGTACTGGTCTTAGATATTTCGGTTCTAGTTGCAGTACCGTTAGATATTTTTTTTGGAGTTGTAGGGGACGATTTAACATCTTTTTTATCAATGGATGGCTTGAGTTTCTTATCAACTGCAGGTTTCGGCGCCTGTTTTACGGTCGCTTCTACCTTAGACTTAACAACAGTTCTAGTTTCTTTAATCTCCTTTCTTTTTGGCTCGGGTTTTGGTTTGGATTCTTTAGTTATTACAGTCTTTTCGGTTTCCGTTTTAACTACATCAGTCTTTTTCGTTTCAGCTTCTTGCTTATCTACCTTCACGGCCTCCTTCTTTATCACCTCTTTTTTGACCTCCTTGAGGTCTCTCTCTATCTTTTTGCTTTCCGTCTTAGTTTCCTTTTCTATTTTCCTATTTTCTACAACTTTTTTAGCCTTCATGTCTACCTTAGCTGGCTGTTTGGTTGGAATGATTGGTGCCGAGGGGACAGCTGGTTTTGGAGTCGACTCTTCGACTCCTTTAACAGTCTTTGGTTCGAGAGTTTCTTTCTTCTCCTTTCTATAGTCCGAAACTCTCTTAATATCCTTATCTTTATCCTTATCCTTATCCTTATCCTTATCAATGCTTTTCTCAATAATCGAAGTCTTTTGCTTATAGGATTTCTCCTTCAAGGCAGCGAGCGATGTCGAAGGTGACAAACTCTTCGCCGAGCATACAGGGTGTTTCATAAATTCAAGATGCTTCAATCTCTCCAATCCCTCGAATATTTTATTCTGTGGTGTACTACCGGGGAATAGAATCCTGGTTATTGTATCTTCAGGATTGGCTGGCTGCCATACTAGCAGTGCACAAATCGACACTAAATTCTGAATAGGAAACGTCAAATTGTTTGAATCCTTTTTGTGGGATCCAGCGAACAGTTTTGAATCCGAAGCCTGCCATTTGCTAAGAAATTCTCTCACTTCTCTAGTGTCTTTGCTAGGGCTCAGAACATACATGTCCAATGTTCCATGTCCAACTTTATGATATAGGTTGATAGGGTCTAAGTCTCTGTAGCACGGATGAGCCCGTAGATTAATGTGTCGAAGATTGACCATCATTTCTTGGCCAAGATCCGTCAAGTTCAAGATCAAAGGATCAACGTCCTTGTCGCCATCGGGTGAATTCGCTGATCGCCGTTCCTGGATGAATATATAGCCAATTTTTAATATGAGAAAAAAAAATTGGATAAACAGAGACTAAAACTACACCTAGAAGAACTCATGATTTCCACTTTTCCATCATACTCACCACCAAATTGCAGAAGAAGTGCCCAATTTGAGGATAAACGTGCATCTCTTGCTTCTTTCGGAGCACACTAGACATGCCACCGATATTACTGTTGTTTACTCTGGTCAGGAGGACGGCATCTAGCCGATCCAAGTGCCGGGCGAAATCCCAGAAACAAGCCTTTCTGGCGAAACCGCCGTCGACTAGCATGTTAAATCCGTTAATTCCAAAGAGTGCTGCGTCGCCCTGGCCACCAGGAAATACGTAAAGGGTGGGGTGACTGAAGCGGATGTTTCCAACAACATCCGAGGGTTCCATAAGCTGGTCTAATGTCTGGGCTATTAGATATTGCCCAACGTAGTTGGTGAAACTTGAAATTGCGGGTACACCAGCCGTCAGGACATCGTCAGGATTAACTCGTACTCTGCACGACCTGAACATTTGAAAAAAATCATATAATTCTTATATCGGGATGAACGGAGTTTTCGCATTTGTATTCTTCTTTTTTGAAAGTGAACCCACCTGGTACAGATTTCTTTGGATAAACGCGAAGAGGTCCAGTCTCCGACACCCGTACAATGAATATCAACGGTAACGCTGTTCTCGTACGCGCGAAGAACTCGTTGTACCTCGTGCTCGCTGAACGCGTCCAGAAAATCAGCCAAGCTGAAGGTTCCATCCTGTATAAAGGATCGGGTTTTTATCCTCGACGTAATTAGATCTACAGTTCACTCTATTTTATGGCAAGCGAAAAACGCTTTTTTTTTTTCTTTTTCTTCAAAAAGACGAACCTGCAGTATCCAGGAACCATTTCCACTGAACGTGTAACCGGCGTGAATGATGTGTCTGTGTTTAGTAAAGCTAGCAAGGAGGTTGCGGATGCACTGTAGCAGTGTGTTCGTCTGCGGGTGTATCAGCACCTCCGTAACGAGGTTCTCGGTCGCGTACTGAATCAGTCGCTCGCCTGAAACAGATCAAAGAAAATTCGGCTGTGTAAGCGATGGAGTGGAACCTATAACGGGCTAGGCTATTCCAGAACTGCACACATACATACATACACACACATGAAAATCTGAATCCAAAGTCTAAAGTTTGAACACTCAAACGGATAGGAGGTAATGGGAAAAGAGCTAGGGATCACATACTCAATAAAGAGAGTTTCGGCGTCAAAGGGCGATAGGAAGTCAACCATTGACTTTCCTTCCCCAATTTCAGAGACGAAAATTCTTTCATCAATCGCGTTTAAGACGTTTAATCAAAAGACTTTCGACCCCATACTTAAAGATAGAGTTCAAACACTGGAGTATCAAGAAAGGTTGTTGATACTGGAGAAGAACTGCGTAGTACCTAGATGTCTACAAATTGTGAGCAGTAAAGTGAAATTTATCTACTGTAATAAATACGAGAATAAGCTTGATACTATTGATCCAGGAACGATCGATAATTAAATTAGGATGGAGTACTACCAGTACCAAGGCTTGATATTGCCAAATAAAATAAGAGATTTACGAAGTTCATTCCGCACGTGACGCACGGCTTGTCCACCTGAAAGTGTGACGTCGTTCTGAACACGATCTAGTATTTGTTCGGTTAAATCGATATTTGCAGAAAATGTGTAGTAGGTATGCCGATGTGATTATTACGTCCTGTACTGAATTACGATTGGATTAAAACGCGAAAAAAAAATTATGAAGTAAACCTAGTCGACCTGATTTCAAAGAATTATATGATCCGGATGAAAGCTCGGCGGAAGTATTCGCCGCGGGAATATTCCCGTGCCTATACACGAGTTTGACAATGAAAAACGAGAGGGAAAAAGTTGAGGCTAATAAGGAAAAAATATAGGACAAAAAATAAAAAAGAAGAGAAGAAGATGGGACGAAAACTCGGTAGTTAGAAGGACGCGTGGAGCTCGATCGATGCTATATAGTATATAGCTATAGCTATAATGTGTGTATGGGTTTACGGGTATGAAAGTACGGAACAATAATTGGCTATTAAACCAGGTAGATGCTAACGGGTAAAATATTATTATTAAACTGGTAAATCCTCGCTAGGCATCCCGAGATTGATTATAGCGTTTCCGCAGGTGGCAGAATTTTTTTTTATTTTTATTTAAATATTTATTTTTTTTCTTTACGACTGCAGTCGTTAACCGTACCTCTAGCAAGAACGAGAAGATCGTAAGAATAAAGAAAAAGAAGGTGATGTTAAAAAATTCAAAAACTCATAAGGGCTGAAACCATACGTTATACCTACACGTTAAATTTAATTATTAACATCGTTTTCTGACTCTAGAAACTGAAGTTTACCGCGATAAAATAGCCGCGATAAGCCCAGAGCTAGACAGGGAAATCCCGCAGAGCCTCGAGCTGAATTTTAGATGAAACTGGCGACGTAGTAGGACGGGGTAGGGCCATTGTGTGATCATTGTGTCGAGGAGCGAAGGCGAGACGAGGAACCGCCTCAGACAAGTTCCCTGTTCCCTGTTTCCATTATTTCTGCAAAATGTATACCTCGAACTAGCTGCGTGCACGGAGTTTAGAAACGGCATAGTTTCGCCTTGAGACGTTGTACAGCTAAGCTCAGGGGGTTTCCCTTGTTAATTCGTGGTTTTGACCCGTCGTTTACATCATCCTACAATTTCTAATCTGTACCACAATTCTAGGGATTAAACCGAGTAATACCTACTATTCGATGTATTCGTAGATTTTCGGCCGGATTGAAGTTCCGAAATTTTTCAATTCCGAAAGGTCAGAATGCAGACAGTTCAAAATTGCGAAAATTTTGGTTCGTTGCTTAGGATATGAAGACAGAAAATAGTTCGTTCCAATCGAGACCCTCTTTGTGAAAACCCATTTTATCCACTTAAACCGATAACTTGATGATGTCATAAATAATAGATAGGATTTTGAAACTTTTTTTTTTCCATAAAGTGAATCTCAAGACGATTAATTTGACCACTTATTGGTTTCGATACGATCAATACATCCCGAGTTATTGAATACTGAATGATTACATGCGTGAATTTCAAGTTTCGGATCTTTGGCTTTCGGAATTTTGAACCTCCGGTGTTATTCGTTTAAAAATCTTCGAAATCGACTATCTAGACTTTGGGGACAATACTCCTTCTAAAAACTCCGAGTTGGTATAATATTTGAATTCGAAACTTCAACCCGATCCCGTAGTTTTATTATCAGTCGGCTAGACGTAGGAGTAGTAGACGTATTCCGTATAGAACGGAGAAAAATGGCTAATATGCGTCGTTAGCGCAGACTGGAAAATTAGTTAATTATTCATTATTCATCCGGGGCTCCCCATTACGTTCTCCACTCCTCGCATTTACCCGTTCCCAGCATCCCGCGGGTATACATCTACGAAGAAGAGTCATTTATCGCGGTTCTATTTTTTTGATCAATTTTTTTTTCACACGATCCGTAAACATTTACACAAACGATACGCAAGCGTTCTTCGCAAACTGATAATTAGACGGTACACGTCTATAAACGAAAATATAAGTCAATATTTGAATAGGTAATATTCGAAATTTCAAAACTTGTCGGAGTTTACTCAAAAATATTTCTCCTTCATAATTATAAAATCTTGTTGAATAATATCAATGAAGAAATCCGCGTAACTTAAACAAAAAATAAAAAAAGGTATCCGAACCTCGAACAGCAACACGTTTGGCGCCTGATCTCGTTTACTTTAATTATTGCCCTACTCCGTTTGTTTGTCGAGGGAGTATTTGCGTACAGTTCTAAAGGTACGACCTGCTCTGCGTAGGCTATAGCTATTTGTTTGAATGTATACAGACGCGAAACTCTCTCTAATTACTGCTGGTAATTATCAAATGTTATACGACACGAGACCCGGTATTTTGGCTCTTTATACCTTTAATTCTCACCTCGGTTTACTCTCGATAGTAAAATTGAACAAATTAACACGTTCGGATGACAATCGATGAAATGTTTTAACTTATGTGCGAAAAATCGTGTCTTCAAAAAGCCAGACCTTCGCCATATCCCATGATGAAATAAAAAAAAAGAGTAGCCCTGCTGCACCGTATGCAATATGGCATTATAAGGAGACGTATGTACGTGGATCGTGCCTTACGGCAATTTGAGGTCTAATACGGAATTTCTTTTCGCCCTTGGAAGTCCTTTCAGAAAATATTCTAAAGCAACGATATGAGATTGAATTTAATATTGCATCAAGATTTCTCAATGCCTGAAGCTAAGGAACCTTGAATGATGCTAGACGACATTCGAACGATTACCACCGCAGCCTAGTTATCACATAATGAATATAGGTATTTCCCCACGAAATTCGCCATAACGATTACCGCTGGTAATGATAATAATGACAAAAACTAACACGGATAATAATCACTACAATACATTAAACGTTTCGTCAATGAACGGTGATATACAACTACAATTAGCCTCAGAATTGAAATCCGAGTTCGTAATTGCTGTTTGAAATTTGTTAACACAATGAGATATGCCCAAGTGGGTATTAAATCGCTTCTAATTATCGGATATTCGCTCATTCAATATAAGGATAAGAACATGCCTTTCAAATCTCTTACGTAAGTTTTAGTATTATAGTTGTTTGCGATTTTGCAGTTATTTCGAAATAATTTATGTTACTTTTCTTTATTTTTCTCCTAACAATTGCTACGAAACAAATTAGTCATGACCTAATGGGTATATACCCTCAGACGACGGTAAACGTGTTAGTTTTTACTTAAATTACAATGAGAAATGAGTTCATTGTATATTTTTAGTAATAAGAAAAAGGAATACGCGAAATAATGAAACTGTCGAGGTTTAAGTTTACACTCAGTTTTTCTTCTCTCCTTACACAGCTATACCCAATGTTACGTTATGTTATTATAGTTAGCCAGATTTTTCACGTTGGACAAAAGTTCGGACCAATAAATAACGAGCGATTTTTATTACCCTGTACGTATATTTCCACAGTGTTAACAGTCGCGGGTATTAAATTCCCCTTTTTAGTTTAAAAAAGTTTAATATATTTCGAAAGCATAAACGAGAAATGAGAAACCATAAAACTCGACAAGTATAACGTTCAAAGTATCCAAAAAACGCGGAAGGCTAAAGCGAAAATTTTCATTATAAACAATTTTTAACATTCCGGATAAATTTGACTCGGAAGACTCCGCGGTTTATGCGATGTCTAATCTTGGGCTATTCCGCTGAGCCAAGCTTTAGAAATTAGATTTGGAATAGACGGTAATTATTGATTGATTGATTGATTGTGAAACGTATTAGTTTTGAATAAGATACAGAATTGTTATGTTGAGATTATTGAATGTAGAATTCGACAGTTAATATACTATATATAATCTTTTGTCTTACCATTTCGGGCTTCCTCTCCTTCGGGGGCTTGCGTAACCAGAGCTTGCAATTCCTTTTCCAGATCCACGTGACAACTGTCTTTGTCCCACGAAAGGAATCCTGAAACACAAAGCAAATCCGTCCGTCAATACGAAGGCCTTAGAAATGCGAACGTCGTTTCATTCTCATTTATCGATATCGAAGTAACATTCAATCGTAAAAACGATTCATTGCGTATGACAGGAGTAAGAATATATATGAAAACAATAAAAATGAATGAATAAATAATTGGAGGATAAAGAACGAAGCTGAAATCGCATCGGATTATCAATTTTAGAGGTAAATTCATTGAACAGGTGTATTTCACGCCTTTTCGATAAAGGATAAGAAGAAAAAAAAATTTCGAGTATGAGCTGTGAGTAGCTACTAAAAAACTGTTTGAATAAAAGCTGAGAAAAGTTTTCTAGGAAGTAGCTATTCGCGAGGCTGCTTTACTCCGTTGAGTGATAATCTGAACACCGACAGACAATGGAATTGAAGTGCTCTAAATTCAACCCCGCACCACTTCGAATACAACAGCTTCTATGTGCGGATGAATAGAAATTGGAAGACTTATAGAACCGCAGAAATTACCTGTCGAACTATACCTATTTCTCGTGCTATTCAGGTAATACATATAGAAGTGAGAGAATCCGATCCAAGGCCGCACCTTCTTTCGCCTATTACAACACTATACATCGGTGAATAAACCGAGATCGTTCCAATTTACCGCCATTATTCTCAGATTCTAACTCCTAATAGGCGTTGAAGCGTGATTCGGTTTTTTTTCCTTTCAAGGCGCCATCATCGCTTTCAGAGAAAATCCGAGCAAGCTCCATTTCACGGGATCGCCCTAAATCGTCTTCCGATGCCCAGTGGCCGAGAGTAAAACGGATCAATGGAAAAAACGGCCTTCGACCTTGAACGCTAATGTATAAAATAAATCGATAATATATTATAAGATAATCTTGATACATTTTGTTTATTTTTTTCGAATTTTCATTTCCCTCAGAATCATGTGACGTATTTTTATTTATTTTTTATCTCCCCGCGAGTTACTAATCGAGATGAGCGCGAGAAAAGTTCCCGCAAAGATTTGAACAGGAAATATGAATTAATAAATGAAGAAAAAGAAAAAGGAAAAGGAAAAATGCTGAAGAAAGTTTGCACTGCTCGGGGGTTAAACCCCCGGTTCTGCGGCACCCGCGTTCTATTTAGCGATCGATAGATTGCGGGCGTCGAGCCACGTGATCGTAACCTCTGCCAAAAACCAGGGATTTTCCTTCGATTTCTTGGCTACTAGGTTTGTGACTAACCTCCACGGCGAGAAAGAATCGAGACGGAAGCAGGCCTGATCAAACATTAATTTCTTGCCGTAAATGATCTCCGGCTTGGAAAATGAAGAGAAATCGTTATTACGACTGATAATCCCCTAAAATTTACGCTCGAATAATTTATCCCGTTAAATTATTTCTTCCTTCTCACATCTTCTTCAGAATTATCGAATAAATATTAAACACTGCTGATCTTAAATAATATACACAGGCTGCTTGACTGTCCTGCGATCAGGGTTCACGAACCCCAATGCATTTTATAATAGACACGTTCCATTTCCTTTAATTTTTAATGAAATGAATAATTCGTGTCTCCCACATCTTCAGATATATCTGCGAAAGGTTATAGATCTGCTAATTACCCGCGGACTAATTCGAAGAAATACGATTACCAAGCGCACTATGTACGACCCCCTATGGGTTGAATAATTCAGGATGTAATCAGTATAAGAGCTGTAATATAGGAAGGTTTTGGGAAACCAAAATGAACAACAAATTAATTACTTTTTCAGAACTTTTCCCCATCCGAATATTTCGTGAAATATTAATCCCCCAATTTGGAATATACATTTTTATCCTCATCAGAAAGCCGACCACAGTTTTTTCTGTACCTATAATATAAATCAATCTCTTTGCGATCGACTCACTCCATTAGTCATGAGAATCTAATTACCTCAACTCATACCCTCGAACCGTGAAATTCGATTTCGTTTCGCTTTACATGAACGCAGAAAATAATACGAAGGAATAAGCTTTGCCGATTTTTTTTCTCGTCTATAAAACTTGAGGAATTTTTAATCCCTTGGAGATTTTCTCCCTCATATAGGTATATAGTTTTCATTCTCTTTCGCTGTTTTTTTTTTTTATTGCTTATAGATATACCGTTTCCGAGGAATGACGATACGATACACCAGCATAGCTTCGGTTCGTAGTAGGGGAGACCGGGGCGGAATGGACTACCGGGGCAGAACGGTTTGGATGATCTAATTTCGTCTAGAGGCCTATTATTGCGATAAAAAATAATAAATTATTGAGACCTAAAAAATCTGCTCACAAACGTTAGGCGGGCTGTTCCGCCCCGGTCTTCCCTACCGTGAAATTTTCTTTTTCCCTCTCCGAGTCCGGTAGGTATATGATCGAGGTATTTGAACGAGAAGTTTCATAAGCTAGGGGATTCCCCGTAAAATATATGCTGTAAGCATAGCCAGAGGGTGGCACACCCTGACCTTAACGCTGTACTCTGTCTCGAAGTGTGCAGAAAAAGTTTCGTGACATTTTCAATGGGATCTAGGTTAGCGTTATATTACCCCGTCAAAGAGGGTCCATTCAGTTTGTTTGACTCGTGTTTCAGCCCAGGGCTCGAGTTTGAAATTCCGAAATACTTGGTGAAATCTTGTATCAAAGTTTGACGTGGTCAATTTACCTTTCATCAAAGGTATACGAACACCCCAAGGGTTTTGTTTAATTGATAAAATCCCTCAAAGGAAAGAACTAAAAAAAATTTCCGTCAATTTTCCCAAAAAGAAGAAGAAAAAAAATAATAATAATTGAGTAAACGAACTGTGACTTGAAATTATCGGGTCTTAAGGTGTTAACTAACGCTGCAAAAGCTCCCCGTATCGATTCCACCGCTAGGTTAATGTTATTCCGTTGCGTGCCTTAGAGAACCAATGAGAAACACCCGGCTGAGAACCGCAAACCCCTAGGTCTCAGAGCACGATTTTACCCGACTTCTATCAGGTTTAAGAAACGGTCACGTTATACCTTTAAAGAACAGCTGATCGACCGCAGCGGTCAAGAAGGCTCGGAATAAAACGACGGGGAAAAGACACGCAAGGAGTTGCCCTAGTTGAAAAAGAGTTTTATTAAATGATTCGAAGATTCTAATAACCGTTTTGCTCTTACCACAAAGGGCAGGGGCACGCGCCGCCACTACTTAAGTCTTAAGCTAAACTTGAACGGATTTATCCGACTGAACGACCCTGTTTTTTCACCCCTGGGATGCGCACTGGTGCTGAGTGGCATAATAGAGGCTCCCACGTTTACGGAGAGTGGGACAGTGGGTCGGTTACAATGTGGATATGTAGTACCTACTTATCTATATACTATAGCTATATACGCGTATAGTGAGTATTAGTAAGTGAACGCTTTGGTCAGGTAAGTATAACCGCACCTTCGAGGTTTCCTCAAGCAGTTAGATCCGGGCAACTGAGAATTGCGGAGGAGGAAATAAGATCCTCTGATGCACGATGCAAGGCTAAGGGCTAATGTCAAGTTTAAGAGAAATGGGTGGAAACACTATGTCGATCAGGGTTTACGACTACAGACACTATACGTGTAACTTATGGTTCGTTCTGTATCGTGAGCTTTAAAAAGTGAGGACTTACGATATCAGGCTAATCGTTTAACGCGATTAAACGTTATTAGCTAAGTTCACGTCCTCGTATTAAGAGATCTAGCATGGGAATATACCTCGTAGTACGTTGAATTAATTAAGACCTAAAACCCGGGCTGGTAAAATTTTCCCATTTTATCATTTATGGAATAAAGTAATTCCATTGCGGGTTTAGGGTACGTGAGAGTTTCGAGAATGCCGAAGGACCAAGTCCGACCTTTCAGTTCTAACGGTTTACCGATTTACGGTTCGGAAACTGCTGGGAACGTAATCATCGCGGGTCAATTAATCGGCAAACTTTCTAAAGCCGGCAATTCCATTAGCTGATGTTTCAGATTTCCAGTGCTACGTAAATCATCGAAATGTTCGACTCGACTCGAATCACACGGCTCAATACCCAAAAGAACGATATTTTCTAGGTCATAATATATTTTTTTGTTTCGCCAAGAAGCGAGGTGCTTTCGTTGCAGTGTCAAAACTAGAATGATTATTATCTCCGCGTGCAGGTATAATAGGATACTGTCCAGTGATGAGAAAGCTCAATCGACGATGCAAAATTTCACAGTAAATAAATCCTATTCATAAAAAACAATAGGTTCACTTGAATGGCGTCGATCATCACGTGTCTGATTAAACTTGACGTAAACGTATCCGAGTGATTTAATAATGGCAAGGTTATGCCAGTTAGTGATATCCTGTAGATGCCTACCATGATCCTTTACAAACCCTTTTATATCGAAAAAGATGTATTCGGTGAAATTAATCAATCGACTACTAGATGGAAAGACGAGCAATTTTCCCAATCGCGACGAGCTCCATTCAAGAAATTCAATCTAGGACAACCGTTAGATTGATTGATGAGTCTGTGGGATGAATATCCGTGAAACTCACAATTTTCGTCCGTTTCCACGGAAACCCTGCGGGGTCGGGGTCGTATTTCTTCCGAATAAAGACGAATAGAAAAAAGTCCGCACCGTAATGCCTTTGGGCATGAGCCAGATTCACTCGAAATGACCGAAACTTTACCTCGCTAGCGAGTTAATAAAAGCGAAAGATGCCTCCCAAGTGCTGAAAAGTATAATGAAGCCCGCGATCCTTGGAACCGGCTTACATAATAACTGTAAAGGAAAAAGAAAGAAAAAAAAAAAAAAAAAGAAATAATAAAAACGCATTTTCAAAAAAAAAAGGAATTATTATTTCACTCATTTCCTCGGTAAAAATTATTCTGTACAGTAATGGCAGATCAGCTTGAAGTTTCTGTATACCTATAACACAAAGCTCTATTCCATCGCGATATTGAAAGCTGCGGTTTTCCTTCATCCTCGACTAAATATCGAAGTGACTACATTCGTGACAGGGAGAATTCAAGTTCGTAGAGGGTAGTGGGCCGGTAAATTTCTTCAAAAATTTATCAGATCTTGGATATCGTCCTTGGTGATCGTAATACCGACCCTCGAAGACCACTCAAGGATTATCACGGTGAATAGGACCGACGGGACTCTAGACGGCGTTATATATACGTGTGTGGTCGAGTGTTGATCCTTCTTGAATCCGCGTGAGTAAAGTCTTCGTGCGTTATTCTAAATTCTCTCGAAGGTCCTGCGGACCAAAAAAAAAAAACCCGGACGATTCAAAATTGGTGATTTCAAGGGACGAAGAGAAAAACCCGGTCGTTGTTTTTCCGCACATATTAAACCCGGGATAGGAAGTACCTACTGACGGATACCTTCGTCCTTGCGTTGTTTTAGGATTTAAATCTAACGCAGTGGCAAGTCTTCGCCGCTTTTTATATTACGTATAAATATATATATTTGGGTGCCCGGACGGTTACGTGAGGTCAATTTCAGTTATTACTATGGGGATAGTTTCCCTCGAGAAGATGAGACTTGGGATTTCCAAAACCCTGTGGACTTTATATTTTTCCTTTCCTGTTCAGAGCGGTGAAAATATAAATGAAAAATCGTTACCGTTCCCGGAACACTCTTTGTATTTCTAACTCGAAAAACGACGAGTACTTTTTCCCTTTCATTTTCTCCTTCCCTGAACTCCGCAATCAGATGGTAATTCATATTGTTGTTCTTCGAGGGTCCTTCGGTGAATGTAAATTCGAGTTTCAAACACTGTACTCCATATTCCAGCGGAAAAAAGAATCTCTGAATGATCAAAACTTCTGTAAATTTGATAAATTCCTCAAGGTATCCACAGGTACATGTGTAATATACTATACCTATACTAGAGATCCAACGAAGGTAAATTTCCGCCCCTAATTTTAACTCGGATCGTCTCACGCCCGAGAAGTTTGAGCACCGTATCTCGAGCTGACGAAGCTCGGCGAGAGTCTACCGTCTGGAGCAGTCTGGAGTCTGCAGGGGTTTGAGATTCTCTCTTTGCGGATATAAAAGTATTTTTCTGCAGTGGAGCCAAGGGAGAAGAAAATAGAATGAGGGAAAAAGAGAAGAGAGGAATAGGAGGAACAAGGGGAGAATTGGGAGAATGGGGCGAAGGCTTCGAGCGTCTAGAATCGTGAAAACGGGAATGAAACCATGAGGCAGTTCTACCTAATGGGAGAAGACCAGCGTGTCTCGCCTATTCGTCTCGGCGAATTGCCAACCAACATACAACTAGGCTCCAGGATGCGTATGTGTATATTATAGATACACGGAATATCGAGGACCATTCGAGGAATCATTGAGTATACTTGAACGACATTGAACGACTTCACGGATGATTTTCCTGCAACCAGAACTGCAGCTGAGTCGCCATTAACCTGCTTTGAAATTTTCGATACTCGATCAGTCCCCATGATCGTTCGAGAAAGCCATACCTATAGCCGTGAAAACGATGTTTTTCCCCTTCGCTTTGAAATTCGTGTAAAAGTTTTTTCCACTCGTTTTGGCCCGTTAATAATTGAAGTGGTTGAAAAACGAGGAAAACCGTCTAATGCAATGATTATTTTCACTTGATATGGGTGTAACATGACTGTTCCGATGGATCTGAACGTACGAGGCGATTCTTGGAAGTGGGAAGGCCTCAGGGCAAAGTAATTAGTGTAAATGAATTAGCCCAGCATCGGGCCTGGCTCTGGGGGTGTTTAGGGCGGAGGTCGTGACGTCACAGGCACCGGCACCGCGCCAGTCACGTGGTATTCGTGGCTCGGTTTGGCATCGATCGAACAACACCGACGCGACGCCACAGACTTCTGCATCTCGGATAGCGGCGCGACGCCACCCCCGACTCGACGCCGGTATCCAAGATGTACGAATCTAGGTATAGATAGCATACATACCTCCATTCAGTATTCTACGTAAAGAATAACGATATAGAATGCATGTGATCATCAGATAAGACATTAGAAGCCTGCGTCTCATTTTTTGCAAAAATACTAACCGAAGATTAGATTTTTCGTCAAAAACCGTAAAAACGGAGCGTCCTTCTTGATCGTTCTGAGATTAACGAACATCTCATTAAACCTCGCCGAAATTTCTGACTCATACATAAAATGATAACTCGCAACAACTGGATCTTCTGTATACCGACGCGTGATTGCGAACTATTTCAAACTAGGTTGCGAGAGAAGAAAAATAAAATAAAAAATTTGTTAATTTACGTTATTTTCATTGAATACTATGTCATTCTCGGAAAAGATTAAAATATATAAACGGTGGCCGTTTTTAATCCGATTTTCATCATTTTACTGTATAGTATAACCGCATAAAATTTCGAGTTGAAAATTGTAAAGTCAAACAGAACTAATACGTTGAATATATTTAGTTTAAAAGTTGTTCTACGTTAAATTCCATCTTTAACAGTCATATTGACACAAGAAAGTGTTAAATTTTTATCTTCTCTTTCTTTTCTCCCCCAACTGTGTATATAGATTCACCTACTTTGGCACTGCGCAAAATATGCCAAATTTGCTCAAATAACGAGGATGGAAAACAAAAAAGATAAAAAAAATAAAATAAAGCTTGAAGGAAGTAAGAAAAAGCTGTTTTTCCTGTCTCCAATTCTCTCGCCTTTTTTCTTTCACCCCTTACCTATCCACAGTCGCTTTTTCCTCATGGACGACCCTCGTCTCTTCAACCGACTCCTCGTTATAGGAATACACGAGTTTCTACGACAAACCCCTCGACGGTTCTACTAACACACATACTGATACTATGGCTGTACTTCATGCACGTATGTACGGTACATGAATGTATTTAGCTGCAGGTACACACCTTAACCAAACAACCCAGACAATGAACTAGATCTCCAACGCACCTCCACTTACCCGGGTCAAGGGATTACACAGAAATGTATACGGAGTGTCTAGGAACTGAGAAGACGTTGCCAAGCAACTCCCACATCAATCAATGCCACCGGGGTGTCTAGGCATTTAAATACTAGCTGAAACATGGGCTACACGCTATATCGTAGCTTTTTTCGATTCAGAAATCCCCGAAGATTGTCCTAGCGTGAAAAAGACGATAGCAGATCTCCCCGACAGCGTAGCAATTTTTAATTAATATTTTCCCCTCCACTCATCCTCGCGCCTCTCCTATTCTTTTCATTTTCCTGGATCTTCATCTTCATCTTCTCCTGCTTCTTCTTCTTCTTCTGCTTCTTTAATAATAACGTAATTAACCCGAGTGGATGAAGGCCCCAGAAGCATGCGTATGGCCGTAGAGACAGTAGGGGTGGCTTAACGCCGACAGACAACCAGATAAGGGCGTTTATGTCTTTTTGTGCTTTAGCAAGACGGTTTTCTTGCCTCAAAGTTACTTAATTAGTGTCCCACGCTTAATCTTCGCGCTTCAAAGGAATTCCGTATATCTTAGCCACGGGATCTGTGGGATCCTCTTGGTGATAAAGGGTCCTCTATAAGTATCAAAAATATTGCAACTAATAAACCGATAGCATTATCCGATCTGCAAAAAGCTCTGACGGCGATAATCTAACGGATAATCACTTTCAAATTCAATTTACGATTATCATTGCTCGAATTGGTCCCGGTCCCTGGCTTTGCGGATGGATTTAGCGCTAACGAATCAAGTGGGGATACTCGAAATCACAATTACCTCGACGGCCGATACCTCGCTTCATTTATTATCGATAGGAATGTTCAATCGTCGCCCCGCGTTAATCGTAAGCTCGGAAAAACGATATTTGGCAAAATTAATCAGACCATTAGGCAAATTCCTATACATGTATAAAGGAATCGATCCTCAAACGCGTTCAGATATTTTCGTATAAAAATCGCATACGAAGGGTAAAATTCTACTCGTTTCTGATATTTTTCCAATTTATTCGCATTTTGGAATCGGTTCGATTCGGTCGAGTTCGGTGATACTCGACTGTCGTCTAGGTCAAATTGATCAGAAGCCCTGGACGTGATACTAGAGAAGCCGTGTCGGGGAAGTCTCCTAATGCTCACCGCCCCTACTTTGTTTGCGATAGTCGCTTGGCCGTTCGTTAGAACGATTAGATTTTTACCACGACCTATGGCTACCTGGCACAACTCTATAAGAGATGTGGATTTTCCAAAGTCTCAAACGATTTCGAATAAAATATAATATGTAATACCAAAAGTCCCTTTCCCAGCTCCCTTCGTACTCGCAACTTTGAAACTTTTACCCTTTTGAACCAGAGGGTCTTCAAATTTAATGTCGACCTATTCGGTTCGATATATCTCGACCCACCTCTCGCCGGCGAATCAGACTCGTCGGAATATATATTCGTAGAATTTGAATTGCAAATTATCTTCAGAATACAGTCATTTCCCATAGTAAAGAATAGAAGGGTAGTTTGTTAGCCGTCTTATTACGTCATACTTTCCGCAGCCTATTTGACTAGGAAAATAGAGTTGCGATGAGATTTTTCCATACCGTAGGTATATACGAAACGCGAGCTAGTGCAGCAGATACGATATTTAAATTGATGATAGAAACCGTGTGAAAATAGCGCTCTAACGTTGTAAATGCGTATTTTCTAAGAAGGCACATACGTCGCTGACGGGTTAATAAATTTCACGAATCTACGGAGTAGGTATATACTCGCGGTTCCACCCCACCGTAATGAAACGTTAATCATAAAGGAGACGGGATTTTTACCGTTGTTTATGCATGGCTAGGCAATTAGACGACGCGAGGGATTTACCATCGAGTTATAAAACGAAATGTAAAATGTCAATTCAGTCTCGATCGAGTTACCAGTTACGAGGGTGTTGAAATTTTCCATTACCCTCGAGAAGAGGCGCGATAGTAGACTCTTAAAATTAAGTGATCTCAAATTCTGTTAGCATTAGGGGGTTCCCAATTTTCGCCCCAATTTTCTGAATTGAAGATAACAGGTTTTGACAAATTCTTTTCTACATTATTCGATTACAGCCAAAGTTCTCGCCACTTAATTTAACGTCGGATTATAATCCCGAAGAGTTGAAGAGCACTTGACGATCAGATTTATAGGCGAAAAAGACGAAGAAATTTCAACGAATTATAGATAATCGATTTTATCCACACCGATTACGCGACTGTTAATTATTATACGTTTGTTATTCGCAATTTCTAGTTTGTCCTGACGCGACCGAGGCTCCGATTCGTTTGTTGAAATTGCGTGGATTGTTTCCCCCAATTAGTTAGAAATTAGTAGAATCCGACCCGAGGTAGAAAATTCCTGGTTTCATTAAACGAAAGTGGATTCAGAGTAGAAATATACGCAGGTATGAATTTCCCGGTACGAATTGGGTTCGCGAAATTTCTACTTTCCGTTAAACCGCGTCGACACAGAAAACCGCCCAAGGCGACCTGTCATTTGACACTTTTCCTCCATCATCCCCTCTTTACAGTTGGGAAAACAGAAGCTCAGCTTTCGCGGCATGAAAATCGCCCTATCCGTATTTCAGGTAATTCGACAGGCGGGAGATTCACCATATCATGTGAAAGTATAAAAATGTTGATTATTCCGTCCGCGGCTAAAACTCGGATGTCTTTAGACTCGTGCGATTATTAGCGTCCAACAAGTTTGGCCTCTTCTTTCGTACTTAAATATATAAATAAATGAATATTGAATTAAGGCCACCTAATCCGTCGTTTAATCTCCTACACAGGTAAAGAGTCACCCTAACTAACTACTTACTTAGTCACGTTGGTATAGTATACCAGACAGACGAAATCTATAGTCTGAGGAGGGTGGCATAGCAGACTTACGATATAATTAAGAGAAACCCGGTAAGATTCATGACACTTAATACGTCCACGGGTACTAGATTTTTATTTATCGCACTTGACCCGTACGTCAGACGTGTCTGACCGTCAGGGTCAGGCGCGAACGAGTCGTTTAATAATTTCAATAATTTTTACGATAGCAATTTATCAAAGGAAATAAAGCTTGGATTGATCGAGTGGTTCCATATCTTTGGGCTCTCATAGAACAAACCCCTCCACAATCTAGATGGGCACAAGTAAATGCCGAGAAACTCAATCTGCCGAGCTGTTAGATATAAATGAGCGAAACGAGACTTCCTCAAGTCGTTCGAGGCTTGGTAATAATCAAGTTGGGAAAGTGCAGTCTCGTGTTTACATAGGTGCACGGTTGTCTGGTAAAAGGAAGTGATTAGTCTCACGACGACAAGAGTCCGGTTCCAGCAGAAAGGGGCTGCAGTAAAAGTTCAATGATAATCGGTTCAGACAGGGTTAAACAGATTTTTAACTAGTTAGAACAAATAAACAGAAGCACTTTGTTCAAGGCATGTGGTAGCGTTACTTACATCCCAGAAATACCTACTTTTTCTATCCGAAAACCGAAGAGAGTAGTGAAAAACCTCCCTTCTTCGAATGCATGTGAAGAAAATTTTCCGGTTCACCTACGATCTGGGATTATTTTTTCCACGCTGCTGAAGACTTTTCTCCCCTTACTCTTAAAATTATTGCCGTTTGGATAAAGCGGCTAGAAAAATCACCGCGAAGATTTACAACGCGGAGTTTAGAGATGCGCGAACGAGGCCAGCACAGCATTCAACCCATTGACATACATTAATAAACCTCATACTGCAACCAGTTACTTTGTCAACCTCCGATGCAGGCCTGTCATTGAACGAGATCTACTGGTACATACGTCATACTTGTCGCTAGGTATGGTACATGCATACATGTAGATATAAAACTACGTGCCCTCGAGCGAGCTGGAAGGTGTTGACAGTTAACCGGTGCACTGGTCTGCGTTAGCGTGGTTGGGACTGACGCAAGTATTCACCTTCCAGCGTAGTTGCATGCCTCAAAATGTGGGGAATTTTCCGAAAAGTCATATTTCGAGAAAGATCAAGTCTGCGTCAACGATTTTGGAAAGAGAGGATCCTGGGGCGCATCCAAACCCCCTGAGTTAGTTTTTACCGTCTTCACGAATTCGTGATAGTGGTAATATCGCGGCTGGTAAAATTTCGGGGAAAAACAAGCGATAAGTATCTGCGGTATCAAGACATGTGTGTAATAAAGCAATAAATATAATTCAACAGAGAGGGGGGCAGCAAATTAACGGGCAACGGAGCTTAGGGCAGCCCGGACGTATATCATCCCCCTTTTTTCCCCGTATCAGTGACTCATGCGCGACCACGTCATCATGGGGGTTGTTGAGGGTGCCGATAATATTTCAAGAGTTGGTATTAGCTAGCGCGGGGGTAAAGTTTACCACGTATCGTATAAAGGGTCCCTCTACGAGGATGTCTCCAGGGAGGTTTTCCCATTCTCGTCTAGTCTGCTGAATCATCGAGGACCTGATGTAAGTCGAGCCTGAGAAGAAGATTTTTCCACGAGACGTAGTATTCCGTTAAGAAATACCTCGGGTTTTGGTTCCTCGGTATAACCGAGCGGAAAAATATCGCTTGATATAAAACCGAGGAAACTTTTCCGCGGAATATCTCTCAGATATATTAATTTTTCTTGCTCATATAGATATGAGACTCGGGAGGCAGACTCGAGACTTGAATTCCATCGAGAAATATCATATTTAGTATAAACTTAAGACGGCGTTAAAATTTTAAACTCGCGTCTACAGTTTCTCGTCGATACCGGCTAGAAAATAAAACGTCCGTACAGAAGACTGCCCCACGAAATTTTTAACGAAAAATGATCACCATCCTGATGCTCTGGATCGAGGACCACCGAGCTATGACTCAATTCTGAACCCTAATCTCTTGAAAAATAGACTACCAGGTCGAGTGCGAAAGAGGTGAGCAGAATTGATCTCTACTCTCTCTTAGATCAGTGAATCAGTGAAATAAGTAGATGAGGTTAGAGAAGAGAGATAAAAAGCTGGAAATATCTTTAATTTAACGTATTATAAATGCAGTCGCGTATATTTGTGAGCGAGAAAAAAGCGACCTCTATATGTATAGTATCTTGGTTGACGAATCCAGCCCAGGCCAGGCCAGGCCAGCAGCACCGAGTAGAGAGAGCTTGTGGAGTTTGAAATTCTGAAGCCCGTCAGTTGGCTAAGTTTAGCTGGAAAGTATGGCTTTCACGTACGTACACATCGCATCAATCCCCTAGCGGGCGTGGGCATTTCTTTTTCTGCGTTTTTGTAACGGCGGATGCGAGAATGCCGAGCTTAGCTTAGCAAGCGCTGCAAGCTCTCGGCACACCTATGTTTAGACTTTAGACTTTCGACACGTGTGTCCATCCCCCGTTTTGAGATAGAGAAGGGTCACGTGACTTAACCATGTGAACAATTTACGTATATGTGTATCCCAGTATAAGATACATACATCCTATAGGTCCCTCGGCGTGCAGTACTTGTATAATTCATTCGCGCCCCCAACTTACGGAGGAAGGTATCCCACCCCGTATTCAGGACGACGTGTAACGTATTCTTATATAGGTGTACGTTCGTTGCTTGGCTTTGTTTCGCATTTGGGTCAAAAGGTTCGCTTCAAAAATGCTGACGCGACGTCCACTGGGCTGCCCAAGTCGATTACAAAGAGAGCTTCTTCTTCTTCTTCTTCTTCTTCTTCTTCTTCTTCTTCTTCTCCTTCTTCTTCTTCTTCTTCATCATCTTATTCTTATTCTTCATCCATCGTGAGTTTATCCTTCCGGCCTGACTTTCCTCGGAAAAAATTCGCCCCTTTTTTCGAATACATTATACCTATACCGGGTGGGATTGACGTGACAGATATTGTACTTTGACGTTGTAGTCGATGCATTATGCAAAGAAACACTCCTGAATTACTGGCCACTGGACACATCCGGTTTCGCTATATTTATACCCCAGGTAGATAGGTGGGTAGGTATAGAATATACACGGTATAGGTATATACCTCACCTTACCTCGCAGGACTCCCCTGGATGGATGGATAGCTCGTGCTAATGGATTCGAGGAATCAATATGGCGATTGCCGTGGCAACGGGTTTGGTGACGCGACGTCATCACCTTTGGAAAACAGTTTCAGATCCTAGATTCCATTTTTTTTTTGTTTTTTTATTCCTTTTATTTAAAATAAGGGTGTATAATGAACAATTCCTCTTAATTAACAGAGGAAGAATCATTCGTAATATTATTTTATATAAATCCGAAAAAACTGGAGGGAAGGTAAAGATTCTCGAATTTTAGTTACAGCTTTATCCCCCATACATGCGACTTATGGAGGGCAGTTGGTTTTCGGATTCGTATGAAATCTATAAATCGCTGAATCGCTAAATCCTCGTGATATTGAAACAGGGTCTGGTGGTAGGTACGACTTTGCATATAACAGTGGTAAATCCAAGCGAAATGAAAACGTTTGTAAAGGGTCATCATAAATGGTCGGTATACGCGTATGCAAATTAAAGTGAAAACACAATGGTAACGGCTCTATCGAAACCCTTGGCAAAAATCCCGCCAGACAGAGGTCCTGAAATATTGAAATTAAACGGATTAACAGATTCGCAATCTCGGACCAAACGTCAACTCCCTTCTCTCCTTTTTTGTTATTTTTATTTATTTGCTTATTTTTCTTTTGCTTTTTTTTTCCTTCTGATTTTCAAACACTAACGTTTATTTAGGACCTCAATTGAAAGGGAATAGAAGAGAAGAGAACGGGAATGAAAACAAATTTCAGGATGAGATATTGCTGAATCCTGATAACTGGCATATTGAAGTTTTCAAGACACGCTCTGGCAACTTTTGTAGTTAATTTTGTTTGCAGCTTTGCGGAAGCTTCTTAGTTTAATTATTATCTCTAATAATGATAATCAAGGGGCTTTTCAGGACCCCCATTTTCCAAGGATCTATACAGGAGGGCGAGAGAATTGGGCACTCGTCTTGTTTGCAGAGAACTACAGCTACGTGGTACCAAAGGCTAACGGTATTTATTTACTGGCTAGGAAGTCGTATTTCGTATGCGAATAGCGATTCGACGATGATGCTGTATTTGAAGACTTATTAGGTATTTCGAACGTGACGATACTATAAACCGTAGTTTTATTATACATTCATGAGCCAATATAACGCCGTCAATATCTCGCTAATGAAAATGACGAAAATTGAAGACCGAAACGGGACCAAAAAATCAAAAAATTCCTAAGTCAACATTTACTCGAAGAGCAAAAGCTCGAGGGGAATGTCGCTTAGGAGCGTTTGGACTATTTCTAGACCGCAAATATCTGCAGGGCGATGTGAGCTCCGAAGATCTGGCGTCGACTTAACCCTCGTTAGTTTGTCTCTTTGAGCATATCAACTCCGGAGAACTGTCTTCTTCGTTTTATCGTCTTGCTTATCCTGGATATAACTTCCCAGCAATTCGTTCGCCATTATTCAAGGGCTAGAAAATCGCGGATTCCGCACTCTGTAGCGTTGTGATTCCGATTATTCTGAACGGCGTTATATTTCGAAATCGCAGTATCGTTTGTCTCTCGTTTATCTGATCGAAGAGCGGGGCTTAAACTTTGGCAAATCACGAACGTACCTGCGCGTCGCGCGTTCAAATCGGTTTATTGGATTCAGCACATCATGTGCCAAGAGATTTTAACAGAGTTTCCGCGAATTATATCTTAATCTTTATCCTGAAAACGGATTTAGTTCCGTCACACCGAATCTCGATCAAATTTGCGAGCCGTATTTCACGGCTTTGACGTACTCGGCGATATCTCGTCGACGAGCTGACTCGGTTATACTGTAATCAAATGACGTCGAGTCTCGTCAAATTTTCCGAAGATTCACTAAACTATAAACGAGGTATAGATACGCATTCACCTATACAAGAGAGGATTATTTTTCTCTACCTCGTTAATTTCTTCCATCCAGTAAGGCACGTATCATCCACGATTATATTTTTAGATCGTTTGTTATTTCGGCTCACTGCAGAGGATCATCGCCGTTTGTGAACCTTGTCCGTGTTTAGTAGTGGCTTAATGATTCCTGGAGAGCAACAGCTCGCGTTTAGCCTGGACAAGTAGCTTTTTGTAAAGGTTATATCCTAGGAAACCGTAAAAGTTAAATGAGAATAGAGAAAAAGCTTCCACTAGCCGGGGCTTTTTATTCAGAAACCGAGAACCTCGGGTTATCATCAAAGACGAAGAAGAGAAAAGTGTCTTAAAAAAAGACGCTCAATTTTCCATGCACAACCACCCGTTATGCAGATTAAATTCAAATGAGAAAATCTGAAGTGGATGAAGTGAGGTTTGAACTATTATTTGTTAGATTTTCGACAAAAGGTCCTTTGTTCAACCAGCATATAGGACACTTGAAATTTCTCCATACGTGCGAGTGATCACTAGGGGATTATATATATATAGTTTTGAATAAACACAACTTTAAACTTTAGTCAAAGTTTCGCGTGTATTCTATCCGTTACTGTCACATAGGTATAACGGTTATTAAATACTACATACCAGTTCATATCATGCTCATACCGACGTGAAAATTATCGTCAAATGTATGCGTTAATTGAATTATAATATTTTACGTTCATTGATTCGCGTTTGAATTTATCTTCTTGATATGGTGTTAAATATATCTTCGTATATAACTGCAGATTCGCGAGGTAGATATTTTAAATGAATAGAGAGTTTAGTGAAGAAGACCGATGAGATGATTATCATTAACGAGTATAGAAGAGAGAAATTTCACCCACAGTTATGATATAATTAATAATTCATAATTATATCAGCCTTTTTGAATTCCACTCATATCAGTAATAAGTTTTTCATTTAATAGATGCACACCTCTTGCGATTATACGGAGTCTGTAGCAGACGACGGAATCATACCGAATATCGATAATATCAAAAGGTTATTACACAAGTGATCATCTCTGAAAAGAATAAATCTACGAAGGAAACGAGAAAGATCAATTGCCCTTTAAAGTCGACGTTCTTTGACGTAAATTCGTTCCGTTTCATTCCACTTTTCTCTTGGTTTCGTAAAATAATTGTCTTTTTCGTTTATAACGGACGATTTAACGGAGCGTTGAACACTCCGATCGCGAAGTTCTTTTTTTTTTCTTCGAATTTTCAAAACGAGAAGAAATAGAAGAATAGAAAAAAAAAAAAAAAAAAAGAAAATGCATCTGCTGTTACAACCATCGCGTAATTATTATATTCAACCGTTTTTCAGCTACTGCTAATTCAAATCAATTCAAATCCCTCGGGGTGGCAGGGCCGCGGGTCAGATCGTGGAACGTTGCGTTTTGGAGTGAAACAGAATGACTAGTTCGGATTATACAAACGAAATCGATGAGGTAGAAACGGAGTCGATTATCAGCGTGGTTCTATCTCCTTTCCTTTATCCTTTTTTTCGATTTAATTTCTTTTATTTTGTCTCCTTTTTCTCCTTCATCATCTTCTTCTTATTTTTATTTCTACCGAGACACACCCAGGGAACGAGGTAAGGCGACTGGCAGCTGGGCGTGTTCCTTTTGACGGATACGGAAGTAGTTGAACCAGAATGAAGGAGGAGTAGTCCTGGGGCTCGAGCAAGCAGAATAAAATATCGTTGAAGTAGTACAGTACCTACATTACAGTACAGGTACCTTTATACTTGCGAACCAGACAGAGTTGCGTAGGTTTGAATTACGGTGTGGGATAAGAGGGATTGTTGCATCTGGCATTATACTCATCTTAAGTAAGGCTTGAGCCTCCCTCGCCCCTTAATACCTGCTACAAGGCTCATTTATCAAGCCAGTACAATACAGCATAATATTATAATCGTAACTGGGAGATTCGAGGGTTTAAAAAACCACCTAAAGGAACCCATTATCGTACCCTGTTCAAGCATTAAAAAAAGAAAAAGGCTAATATCCCTCCTCGAGTCGATCAATCGAATTTCACCTTTGAACTCCCTCAGTGTATAAAAAAAAAAAAAAAATCTTTATCGATAATCGAACGAAAATTTTCATACCGTTTATTATTTCCTTCAAGTTCGTAAAATTGATTATTAATTAACTATAACATAATGATACGAGGCAATGTATAGTTTAATTAATTAATTACAATCTGCGGGTGGCTTTGATGCAGGATAAAAAAATAAAAGAAAAAGAAAAAAAAAAAAAAAACAAATTTTATCACTTTTTTCTACCATTATAAGTGGATAGAGATTTTAATTGGTATTAATTCTCATTTACGATTCGAGTAGGCAGAAGCGTCGATTCAACAAGGCGTGAGTAACATCCTGATAGGCAATATAACCATTCAAGAACCAATATATAAAATTCCTCGAATTCAATAAATTGATCAAATCGATCGTCGGTCTAGGTTTATCCGTACGTAGGTACTGATGGGCACTAGTGCAGATGAAGGACTCGTTTTAATGTCCTTAAAAACTCGGCTTATATGTGATACAATGACGGTTTAACAGAGCTTTGAAATTTCTTTCCATGTGGATTTGAAAAACCTGTTTAAATTCTATAACCGAATAAAGCTTTGAGAAGCGGAGTGCGGAAGTAACAGAGCTGTTGTTTAATTCCTTCGGTTTTTGCATCGCGAATTGTCTGAAAGGTATCAAAAACCTGATGTTTACGTTTGTTTACCACCGATGTACACCTAAACGCTAGACTAAATTTCGAGAAAAGCCCTCGACACGCCTGGGGGTGCTCGAGACAAAAGTGTCTAACATAAGCTTCGGAGTAGCTGTACAATTGTGCGAAAGGCCAAGACTTTGGAGGGTTTTCAAATATTCAAGCTTCTTTACGAGCTAAATTTACCCTGCTTTCTTTACCCTCCTTGAATTTCGCTAAAACCTTTTTTTTCGCTTCGAGTCATACGAGTTTATCCGTGCGAATCATTACGTCTGATTGAGAAAAAAATAAGAAGAGGAAAAAGGGAAAAATTTCAGCAAAAATCAGCCGCACTTTTTCATAATTAGTTTATTTCTAAGAGGGAGATACGCTGGCACGGTGAAATTTCATTCTCTATAAACGACGCGATGACGTGACCGTTGGGATTTGAGAAAAGAGGCACCAGGTACCGATATAACTTTCCGCACGTGTCGCCGTCGTCAATATACGCAGATAGAAATCGACGGTGGTATTAAACAGCCTTAAACAGTTTTATGTACCTCGGTTACACACATACCCACTTGTTAGACGTTGCGTATACTATAGTTTATAGATCGACAATTCCCCGGCTTAATACCTGATATCGAAAGCACTGCTCATTGAGCTTTACTCATAGCTGAGATCGATGTGAACAGGGTAAGGCTTGATTCGTTTCAGTTTTAATCATCTAAAATGTAATTAGGAAAGAAATAAGGAAAGAATTTATGTCTCTTTAATTTTACACCCGATAAATGTAATTTAAAAAAAAAAAATTATTTTATTTTCTTTGAAAATTCTGTCAGGTCAAGTTCAAGTGCTCGTAGTGTGAAGACGCAGAGGCACGCGTATTCTGAAAGTCACGGCTAACACACCGGAATACATAGAGTTAAATTTAGTTACTGGTTGGTGCAGCGACGCGGTTGAGTCAGCGCGAAGAATGCTTGTCAAATAATAAAAATGATCACTACGTTGCGTTGCCTCAAGTACGTGACTACCGAGGTTTGGGTCAAACGTCAGGATTAATTGCGCGTTTTAAAAACTACGGGGGGGAATTAAAAAAGGGCTTAAAACGAGTTTTTAAAAGCTCGATAAAAGAATTTTTCCTTTTTTTTTTCCTTTCTTTTTTCATTCACACAAATCCAAATTCTTATCTTTATTTCCACAAACTACGCGAGTCAATGCCTACAGAATTATTATAACCCGGAAAACATGAGAACATCGCGAGTTTATTCAGGGCAAACCATTATCTCAAATCACGATCACCTATTCATATCGAGCCTTGGAATGTAAAAATAAAATCATATCATTATCTCGGTTTACCTATACACGCGTTTATACTTCTAAAACAAATTATTTTACATTTCTGTAGTACATTACGCGATATGAAAAAATCACCTTTTTCGCCGCTCTCGATCTCTAAGCGTTTAATTATAATATCCAGGGATTAACCGCGATACAAGAAGATCTAACGTGCCTACGTATACATACTATGTAATATACATATTACGATGTGAAATCGAATATTTATTCATTCGAAGAGATCATTCTGACGTTCTCTATAAAGGAAACTTCACGAAGGGTGGGTATGTGATGCCACGTTGCGCACAGGCCACCCTGAAGCCAGATCGTATCAAAGGTCCAGCTACGCCGCAAGATTCAATCGATTTCCGCACTAAGGCGTTCCCGCCGTTCCCCTTTCTCAGATATATAGTATATATATGTACAGTATGTATAACATAATTTTAAGACGTTGCCGACGCCCATTAGAAAGTCGCACTCGATCATATTCTAGGGTTTATATAAAGTCAAAATTATAAACGAGGTCAGTGAATAATAGTAAGTAAAAAATTATCCTTTTTTTATTCTTTTATTTTACAGGATTTGAGCTGTCTAGTCTCTTCGATGGGTTAATTTAATTTTCAATTCTAATACACCCCCACGTGCGTTTGAGAATTTTTCGAAATCCGTTTTTTATTATAAATATATACATACATATTTTTTTTTATAAACCTTATACGACGATGTAACTTATTATGTGTCAAATTTCCTTAATACGTTTGTTACCCGATACCTATGTACAAGTAATGTATAAATATATACTAGCCTCTGTCGATCTGAACAATATTAAAAACAAAACAAAAAAAAACGAAAAAGAAAATTCTGGAGTAAAAGAGGAGCAAATTTTTCATCGAAAATATATACCCGACAGTTTAATCCCCGAAATCCTTTGATGGAAGTATCGCAAAAAACCAGGCCTTCCGGAAGGGTAGACGTATACTGGACAGTTATATCTCTACGGTGTATGTCGATGTGCATTGCAGGTACTCGACGATCAAATATTTGCGTTTTAAATTGTTTTCTTTTGCTATTATTATTATATTATTGGCTAGGCTATTTCTGCATCGTTTTTTTTTTTCCTTTTTGTTTTATCGTCGATTATTTGACGTATCTAGGATATAACGTAACAACGATTTTATTGTCGTATACCGAGCGCTCGCTCGATACAGAAAATTTCTTTAATCGTAGGTGAAGTTTTTTTTTTTTTTTTTTTTTTTATTTCCTCCTTCCTTTTACCCTAAAATTTCTTGAGAAACGCAAAAATTTCATTTTCTCAATGACGTAGGTCCCTTGGTATCGTATTGTCTCAAAAATGGACCCTGCAGTTTAATAAAACTGAATAGATCCATTCAGGGTCGAAAAAAGAAGAAGAAGAAGAAGAATGAAAATTTTATATTTATCTGTGAGTGTGTATGTATGACATACAATAGATACCTACATGTATCTGCCGTTATATTCTCTCGGAAAAAAATAAAACGAGTAGATACTTCCTCACAGCTATCGACGATTCGGTACCTTTGAATTTTCTCAAACAATCATTTTATATAGATTCTTGGATTTACATCCGTGATAAAAAAAAAAAAAATAAATAAAAAAAATATAAAACGAGAGAAAAGAACCACTACCTGTATATATCTGTGTGTAAAGATCAGGAAAAGACACCTAAATATACATATACCTACAAGCTATAATACCCATGTACAAATTTCTTCTATAGAGAAGCGGAGAAGAAGAAGAAGAAGCGGGAAAAGCAATCGAAGCGTCGAGTTTTTAGGGGAGAGACACGGAAAGTTTATCGTACTTTATAAAGGGGATGGTGAATTTAACTTCCAACGGAAGAAAAACTTTTCCTTTTTCCTTTAATTTTTTTCTTTTTTTCTTCTCTCTACACCCCACAGAGTTTCGGTAGAAAATCTCATTTGTCTTTTTCTCAATTTATTTATTTTTAGTATTTTCGTTTCGTTTTATACCTACCATAATATCATCTTTCACATACATACCTAAATATATATATATATAGATACTACATATATTTGTACCAACGAGCGGGAAAATTTAATAAGATTTCCTTTTTTTAAAACTTCAAATAAAATATCTAACCAAATATATTCCGCGACTAAGCTCCAGTCTTTTATAATTTAAATATATGTTCGTTCGTTACGACAGCAGTTAGCTGCGGTAAGTAGAAATTGACGTCTGCGTCAGACCGAACTAAGCAATCCGCCCTGACGCGACATGACTCACTTCTGCAGCAGATCGACGGTCTTATGCAAACCGTCGTATTATAATCATAAACGTTGCGATGACGTATTTACCGGCTATTACGTTCAGTTCAATGCAGCGAAAGTGAATTCAACTCTGCATAACACATTAAAACTTACAATAAGCGAAAAAGCCGTTCATCAATCACGAAGATTAATAATTAGACGAGCGATTGACGATCAACTAAAATCTCTATAAGTTCTTTTATTTTTCGGCAAGGTATGAACGTAATTTTCAAAAGCAATATGCATCGCTCGGAGAAGAAGAGAAAAAGAGAGAGAGAAAAGGGTGTATATTGTACGCTAGGGTGGTCCTTAATTTGATAATTTTTGAATTTCAATATTCAAAACTCGGATATAACCGAATTAAGGCCTACCTTAACGTACCCATCACCCTCGCGTATTAATTTACGACTGCATAGTTATTCGAAAAACGTTATCACCGAGCGATAAGAATTGTTATTATTAATTTGTATATGATTTTGGTTAACAGTAATGATAATAAACATGAACCAGGGTGTACGGTACCTACTGCTTCGCACGCGAGGCTGGATACAAATTGGCCAAATCGCCCTCTTCGGGGTACTTTTGTTCGCGCCACCACCTCGTGCCGAGATTGTAGTAGAAAAAAAGAAAGCAAAAAGAAAAAGAAAAAAAAAAAAAAAAAAAAATAGAGGATAAAAAAGAGACTGAAACGGAATAAATAAAGCTGGGAAATCGCGGGTCGCAAGATAAGGTTCACCTCCAACCTTCAACGCGTACGTTATACCTATCTGTGCTTAAAGCACTTCGAAACCATTACCCCTAAAAGTCTCCTCTTCTACTTGAATCTTAAATTTAAGTAGGTAGTCACCTAAAATCACGCCTTTAATCGGAATACAGAAAACTTCATTATTCTAGGCCAAGGAGATTCGGTTAAATAATCTTCAGATATTATACATCCTTACCCTATCTTGTCTTATCTAAAATATCGATCTTTTATCTAGTACACGTTATCACCCAATAATACTCGAGGATATTACATCGGAGTGCAACACTTGTAAAGAATTACGTAATACACGATGTTACATACACATAGAAACGTTGCACGATTATCATCGTCATCATTATTATTATCATTATTATGGCTATTCGGAGTTGGGTGAAGTTCAAAAGTTGGACGAGTATCGGTAGATAAAAGTCATATTCGATATTAAATATCGTCTATGTTGTACACGTATAGATATTCTGCACATTTTTTTCATCCCTTTTCTTTAAACTTTGAATAATATACATACATTCTCTCCTATTTCACTCCGAATGAGAAAATACCTATGTACACATATCGTGATATGGAGTATACAGCTCAACAGCTTCGGATGTAGAACAAAAATCAACTTTCTTCGATTTATTTATGTTGAATTAATTTTTTGTTTACAAATTAATTGCATAAAATAATTCCCCAGCAGAAATTTATTATAGGTATTCGGTGACCATCCGGGAACCATTAACCAATCTCATCAATCAATTTAAATTGGCTAGCCCATATTATAATATATATATTGGTGCACGTATAAACGCATATACTATATATGCGTGTGTATTACGTACATACGTGTAAAATATAAATATATGTACATACTACTATGTAGATATATAGATGGGGAGGAAAAGCTATCGCTGTATTCTGGCGTAGCGACAGTTTTCGTCGTCTGAGGGAATATTGATCGTCAGCGGGGCCCCGGCATTGCGGCCGTAGTTCGGTGCGCATGGCGTCTGAAAGCTACGTCGACACGCGGACCGAAGAGGTCCTATCAAAAAAGGAAAAGGAAAAGGAACGAAAGGAGAAGGCAAAGAAAAAAGAATGAGAAAAGAAAGGAAGAGAGAAAAAAAAAAATAAAGAGTCCTTCTCATCCTCGAAAAAAGAAGGACAGGACTGCGACTGAGCCAGGCGAACGGTCAACAGACGCCCAGCCTCTTCTCCTCTGGGACCAACGCGGAGATTTATTACACGAGTCAGAAATATGACAGAAATTACAATTACGCGGTGTATTTCGGCAGAGAGTTTCCCAAGTAAAGAATGATTTATTAAAAAATCGATGGAGTCAGCAATTTTTGTTTCTTTTTTTTTTCTATTTTATCATCGTTATAATTTCATGCAGAATAATTGCGAATTGCGATTATCACATGAGGTGATACTCTTCGACGACATGCGTGATACGAGGTTTAATCAATTTTTTGATTTTGTTTTTACCTTTATTTTTTCTTCTCAGATTAGATCATCGATTTGATCATTCAAAGCATTGTGATTGATAATAAATTACGATTCAAATGACTATAAAAAGTTCGTGGGAATCTCGTTACTTGCTAGGATCATAGTCACGGATATTTTAAGACGATGAGCTGCACTCGAAAAAACCATGAAATACTCTCTCTGTGTATACTATACATACATGTACACTAAAAATAGAACTGGCCTTCAATTATTCGGCGAAAGCCCACGTGCGATATAATAGTTTTGGATGAGTAGAATCGTCGGAAAGTAAGAAAAAAAACGAGGGCTCCGCATACATTGATAATCGACCAAAGCGTCAGTGTCAATACAACGAAATGGCAAAAATCCCATAAATCAAACGACCAAAGCATGTCCAAAAATTCATACGTTGCATTGAGGTACGTGTCAAAGGTGATAGAAGAAAAAAAAAAGAAAAAGAAAAAGAAAAAAATAAAACGTGGAGAACATAATGCCAAACGGATTAGGCAGGTAGGATCAAAGATTGCATCACGTTATGTAAACGTTCGAGTTAGTTACGTCAGTTGAAAGTACAATCTAGGACAGGAGAGAGGATAAGAGTGTTAAATATTAAATGTTAAAATTATTGTACGTGGATATATAAGGTATACGAAAGGATGCGGTCCATTAAACTATATGAGGTCCTTAGCGAACGAGATATAAGCTCTCTATTTTCGTCGTGAGTTTATAGGTTCTTATTATACACCCACCTACGTCTAGTCGAGTTAAAAACTTCGCGGCTTTTAATATCAGATGAAAATTAATTGGATTATGAATCCCTGGGGGTGTCTATATCCTGGAAAGCTGCAAGGATTCGTCCTCGACGGATCGACGGAGAGAAAGAAAAGAAGAAAATATGTAGAAGAATAAGAACCGAGTCGATAAGGAATTGTATTCAAAATTTTCGTACGAAAAGGACGAAAATTTTCGTCCTTTATATATTTTTTTTATTCTCAACGCCGGCGCTTTTCATACTGAATAAAACCGAGAATAAAGCAGCAGATATCGCGTATATGGAAAAGTAAATTTCGAGGACGAAACTGGGAGCGAATAAAGATGGCGAACCCAACGTCCCTTCGCGACGCGTCTTATGCGGTCTATAAATACAAACGAGCATTTAAGGCCGCGAGGGACATAGCCATGGGTCACAACCCTGCCGCAGGCTGGAGTATGTAGCAAATAGAGCAAATCCATCGCTAAATTTACCCCGCTTCGCGAATGGGGCGACACATCTCTCCGTTGGCTGTTTTAGCTGTTGGCTGTTTCGACTAAGACGATCGCGGAGGTATGGGGGGATACTTTTTCACTGCGTTGGGAAATCTATTTTCATTATTTTTTTTTTTCAACGCCATAAGATAGGCCGCAGACGTTTCAGATCTTGAACCTATATAAAAGCGTAAAATAATCGAGTGGTTCCTCCACACGGAGCCAATATAAACGGGAATAAACCGTGTCGCGGAATGCGGCCGCACGTTTTAAGAAACTGGAGGATAATAGAAAATGCCGCAATGCGGGAGTGAGAACCGTAAACCAAGGATATAAAACGATCTGTCGACACGCTCAGACTGCCAACTAGGTATAAATTATTTTCCTTGCGGTAGGCAATCGGGTATTCAAAATTTTAAGTTAAATTTTTCTCACGTTTTTATCAGAGTATTAAACCACTTAGTATAATCCTGAGCCTAGGGAATGAGGAAATTTCTTTATCGCTTAATTTATACGTATGTGTGAAGGTTGGATTTAGGACCAAGTAGATGCGATGAATGTATACCGTATATATCCGTACATCGACCATAAATAATGAAGTTACGAACAGAGTATATTTTGCATTGCAAATTTCAAGGCCGTAGTAATTACTCGCTGCGGGTAACAGGGGATTGGATAATTACCTGCACATATAGAGAATTAGAAATCTTATTAATAACGGTTGTTTAGGAGACTTTAAGGTACTGTATTTAATAAACTAACTGATATTGTTCAAGAATAATGGTACAACCGGCAGACTATTCGCGTTATTGAATTTATTTCGGGTTATATATTTGTCGGGACAACTAGATCCGTGTCATCGAACCTATGTACGTGTTCGCGGTCGCGTGTCAGAATACAGTTTCTCGAAAGAATGAAAATATCGATCAAATGAACAATGCGGAATTTGCATTGTTTTCCTTTCAGAGACGCAGGGAAGTGACAGCGGTGGGATATTCGACAGTATTAATGCAACGACGTTTGTATTCGCGAATTATTAAACTATTTTTGAAAAAAATTTCATTCCACCGGCCGCTTCAATCACGCAGAATAAACACGTGGAGCTAGATTCGTCATATAAATTTCAATTCACTCGCCTATTTGAGTTTACTCGGCTATTTTACGAAAGCGATACGAATCGTTGATCGATAAAAATTATACAATTATAAAAACCGATCGAAATAATAATATGGTATTTGAATATGAATGATATGAAGGTAAAGAGATCAGCCTCGCAGCATATTGCACCGAGAGCGTCAAATATTCCGCAAAAAAAAAAAAAAGAAAAAAAGAAAAAAAAAAATAATATCAATAATCTCGAATGCCAGTCATAAGATAAGCGATAGATACGGTCCGATAAATTGACGCATGTATAAATTCGAAGTTTTTAGAAATCATTGGATCGTAGAATGAAAACAAGAAATTCATGAGTATATAATATATGGTATGAGCATTGAGAAGTTGATCCTTGCGAACGGAGTTAATCCTGAGCTAAAAAAACTTGATGTGTGAATATGTGGATCGAAAACGGTGTAGAGAAAGAAAGAGAGAAAAAAGTATAAGTAAAAAAAAAACCATTTTTTTTCTTTCAAAGTAAAGAAAGAAATGCCAGACGATTCCGAAGTAAAAGTATAACAGCTCACCCTAAACGCAGACAATTTAATCCGCATGAATTTTCCCCGCTTATATATATATATATATATATATATATATATATATATATATATACATATATATATACATAACACCATAAGCCGTATATAAAAAGTAAGAAAAGCTATATTTTATGCGATGAAAAAAAAAAAAAAAGAAATTTGGTGAAATATATTATACAGAGGTTAAAATATATATTTCGTATATGTTCGCTTACCTTTTGCAAGACGATTAACGATCAAATCCTTGTGTTGTGCGGTATGCGGTTCCGGTAGAACCACAAGGAGATAACAACCGCTAAGGGGTGAAGGTGGTGGATGTTGTACCCCGGTTTGTACCCCGGATTGTATTCCGGTAACTCCAACGGGTGTGCCAGCGCTATGGTCACCCCCAGGAGTCGATTCCCCACCTCCCCCTCCCCCCTCCCCGGCAGGCTCCCCCGTGCTCATGCCTATGGGAATAAAATAGGTTTATGAATAAATAGCTGAACGGGATTAAGGGATGATGTTAATTAGCCGTGAACTTGTAATAGTTTAGTACAGACTTAAGATGTAATCTCTCTAGTCTTATTCCAGTTTCTCAGCTGTGTTCCCTTTTTGAATGAGAATAAATTGTGATAATGCTTTTTTCTTTTTTTTATAGAGAAATTTCCAAAATTGTTGTACCATTAATCGCGGGGGGTTACGATAGAAATAAAGTGAATAATCATTGCATGGTATTAAGCGAAGAAATGTTATTTTATTAATGAGATATAATGATTAAATATAAATAAAGTTTACTGTAATTGTATATAAGAATTATTTTGACGCATTGGGTAAAAGCTCGAAGTTTGTTTCAATAACCTTTTATTGATCCCTCAGCCGCTTACTGCAACGGACTTTAATGACCTGCATTGAAATTATGCCGCATACCGGTACGCGATAACTCGCGATTCTGCAGCAGGAAAGAAACTGTGTGTAAAACGCCGGTTGCAGGGTAAAACGACAGGCTACCAAAAGCCGGCGAATATATATACATGAACTAGATTATGTATATATGTATGTACATATCGTAGATAAATATACGTATATATGGGTAATATATGACGTAGTAGTCGTTAGTTATATACAAACGCGTCGTGTCCGCGTTTCGTGCATGGCAACGGCGGAGTAGTAAATGCCGGACGGGTCAGCCAGCCCCAGGTAAGTCTAACCACTAACTGTTCGGCCGGTCCTCGATCACTGACTACAGTACCTACTCTACTACGTCCGCGTACAACGTAGTCTTACCACTGCGACAGAGTAGCGCAATACCGTAGAGGTCAGACGGAGACGAAATTCATAAGAATATAGGTATACATGCAATGGGGAGTTGCGATGAAGATTATTCACTATTTTATAGGACCAAGGGACTGGCTTACGCATCGTTTTAAATTAACCAATTGGTAATACGAAGTAGCTGTAACTCACGGTCGAAAAATAGAAAAATAAGACGGAAAAAAAAGGGGAAGAGAAAAGGAAAATAAATGAATCACGCAGCTGTGTAATGGAAGATATAAAAATAAACTATAAACCCCCTGAATCGATATACTGAAATAAAGTAGGAAGTAGAGTATAAGAAGCTACCGGATTTCCGGAACGAAAAAAAAGACTACCGAAACTCATGTATACTTGGATGTGCATCGTTCGGACTATTTTTTTCTCAATTTATCGCGTAGGGAGTAGGCATCAGGTCGATAATAAATCGTGAATAGAAATCAATTTTTCTATGGTAGAAACGCACCCCGAACAAGACACCTAGAGAAGTAGGTTTACATAGTGGATTCCAAGATGGCGTCGAGGCATTATCTATGGTAAAAAATTAAATTTTAGGAAAATCGTATCCCACATACTTCAAGGAAATAATTTTTATGGATTTTTCCCGAATTTAATCAGCGGTGGTTTAATCTACTTCGCGGGTGCGTTAGCTTAGCCACACGATAGGCGAGCCGGCTCCTAGCTGTTCAACCATCGCCGGTATTACTTGTCAAAACTTTCGCCCAATTTTTATTCATTACTTACGCGAATTCGTGAGGAAACTGGTAACTCCATATGTAGTTAATAGTTGAATGAACTAATCGCACCGAACGCTGAATAAAAACGCGATGAAAAATGGGTGAGGAAGAAAAAAACGTCTATCAAATAATTGGGATATTTTCAGCCCGAAAAAACCACAGGCTTTTTATACATAAAGCGTGCTACTTGTTCTGACCGCAATTTAGTTTCTGAGATTTATACAAGAAGCTATGTGATCATTAGGCCGTACGTAAAACCGCTATCCATAATCCAAGCCGGCTATTCGCTTATTCGAAATCGGTTTTTTACTTAGGATTAAAGATCCGATGATTGGAATTAGATTGTAGATCCTTGGAGCTGGATTGAATAATTTTATTGTAAAAACTGACTCACCTGGTCCTTTCGGCGGCCCAGGGTATCCTTGGGACGGCTAGATGGACGTCCTCCGTGCAGTGAACTCCTCGTATAACTTGAACTTTATAAGATAAAAATTGTTGAAACTATTTAAAAAGTAGGCCCCGGTCCGTCCACGGTTCGAGGCCGTATCTCTGTCTTTATATTTTTTTAGTATATTTCGTGTTTTTTTTTCTCTTTCTGTCTTCTGTTCTGTCTTCCTCTCTGTCTCTACTTTTCTCACAGTAGCAGCAGCAGCAGCGCGGTTGTGAGCTGCCGTCTGTCTGACAGGCAACTTCTGCAGCTGAGAGCTCGCGGCTCGCCCCGCAGCGTTCCCCTACTTCTTCTTCCTTCCTTCCTTCACCCCTCTATGCCCCTCTGCGTCCATCAGCAGTCCTGTGACGCCGCGCAGAAAATCCTCACCAACAATTGGTGGAGGGGAATGCCGGTGCCGGTATAATAAATTCAAATACACCCGCGCTAAACCTGTACCCACGAAGGAGAAGAGAAGAAAAAAAAAAAAAAAATTCAAAAATTCGAGCAAAGGTAAATAAAAAAAAAAAAAAAATTTCTTTTAGTAATAATTTAACGTTTCGTTTCAAGAAGTTAGAATTCGATGTTCTGATTCCTGCGAATAAATTTTTTCAGTCACTTTAGGGATAAAGATAATTTCAACTTTGAGTTGAAGATTATCGATCAGAAATGCGTGTATAAATATGAGACAAAAATTCTGTGCGTAGAAATTAAAAAAAAAAAAAAAAAAGGTATCGTCGAACGTCGGCACCCTTATCCGCCCCTGGCCACCCCTGATAAATTTCAATGCGCATGATTCCGGACGTAGCTAGTCATGAGCATATTTATTTACAAAAGAAAAGTTTTTTCAAAAATTCGTCGGTTTGAATGGAAAATATTTTTATATTTCGGGACGCGGTATGGGATAATTAAAAATTGACCAACCTCATAGGGTCAAGGGGTTCTCGGATTTTCGTATGGGTATCTACATTGAGTTAAATCGTACTTCCGGCCCCCACTAAACCACCGCCGCGGAGCTAGTATTGACCGCGTTACTACCCGAACGAAATACATCGATTCCGAATTATTCATCCCCCAGCGGACGTTCTACGTCTCAACAGGGTCAAATCAAGGGCGATTTTGTTGCGGCGATAGTATACAGGAAATACTGATCAATTATAGTCATTTTTTTCGATTACTTTTACCGGTTTTTAGGAACTTTTAATTTTTGGTTTTACTCGGTTCTACAACCCCTCTAAGGCGCAGGATCAATCGCTGCAAGGATCTCATACGAAGACCCGTGAAAGGTGTATAGCCTTCCAGGCATTTTCATCGACTTTCTTCCCTGTCATCTAATCGTTTGGAAAGAATGTCCTATAAGCTTTATTTACGCCATAAATAAAAAAAAAACAAATATGTATGTACTTGTATTTGGAAAAAAAAAATTGTTTTTTTGTAAAAGCTAATTTAATTTCAGTACAAAATGTGTCGCGCAGTGTGGCTAGAAGCACTAATTACGTCAGTCAGAAAAATAAGAAGAAAAAAAGCTACCATTTCCGGATTTTTATTTCCTTCTTCGTCTCTTTTCCTTTTTTTTTTTTTTTCTTCTTTTTTAGAGGAAGACTTTGTTTCTATAGTTTAGAGGCACGTAGCCGCCCAGACCACTCTCCTTAATTTTCTTATAAATTCACACTCAGGCCTAGAGAGAATAAGAGGCATACTCAAGCTTTGTTTGCTCGATTTTAAACAAAGTAAAAATGTTTAGACAGTTGGTTCCTCGAAAAGTTCAAGCCTCCGCGGTTGATTTAGCTAATTGTAAAGAGGCAAGCGGTCGAGGGGAATAGACAGGGTCTAATCTCGCGATAATTCTTCTTCGTTATCGCTAATTGATCGTATTCCAAATTAGCCGCAAATCTTATACGCTGTACATCTGGTATCTGCGGTTTCATTTCTTTGGCATAAATTCTCACGCTAGATATTCAAGAACTGTGGGCGGAACGATCCTCTGCAAAGTGAAAAGTAGAGAGGTAATTAATAATATTATAATTATGAACTGATTGGGTATCTGCAGCGGGAAAGCGTAAAACGACAAGTAACACGACATCACACTTCCTTGAAAATAAAAAAAAAATAAAAAAATTTCTAGATCATCTGCGGTCTGCATCGCTGGAAGACCGCGTCGAGGGGGACTTCTTACGCCGTTAAAACTATTCATGAATTAATAAACATGAATTCGTATAGACCGCGCTGATCGTTGTATGATAATTAAAATCGCATATCGTTAACTGCAATACCGTTCGGTTCTGCAACAGCTAATCCTCTTTATATAACAGACTGTTACATATCATACATATACCAGTAATTTTCACGGCTGTAGGCTACAGCATCAGATCCTCGATCAAATATGAGCTTCATATTTGAACTCTCGGTAACTTATGGCGGAAGTTTGATGGACGAGGAAACCCGTGCTTGGGAACTAAAACTTCGTACCTATATATACACACCTAGAACGCGTCAAAACATTCAATTTTACTATATACTCAGACAAGAGTTTGCAGGGGTCTTAAACATGCCTTGAATAACTCTGGATCCATCATCGTGTCCAGAAACTTTATAGAAATATTTATTTTCTGGCAAGAATAGTAAAGTTAATACCATCAATTATTATTGAAAATAGAACCTATTCCGGATGGTGGGTATATTTTAATTGAAAACTTAGTAGAACGATATTCATATCTTGAAAGTAGATTATAACATTGAACTATCGTAGGAAATCTGAGGCGTAGATAGGTATAGGTAGGTATATAAGTAAAAATCAATGATTTACCCAATTCTTTGGAGCGTTAATAAGTAATCTTGAAGTATTTCAATCCTCCATATGTATTGTAGCCTGAAAAATTTGTGAAAATACAATATGAATAATTCAATTTTCGAATGATTCATCGTGTGAAAATTAGGTGAAAAATTAATTAAAATTCATTTCAAATTCAAGGATGTATTCGATACGTTAAAACTCGAATAAAATGCGAAGATATTACTTCGTTAAGAAACTAATTGGAAAAACTAGAAATCTGATCGGAATATTTTTCGGAAAATGTCACATCGAAATAATTACGAACCGAGCCAATTAGATCGCGATCGTAGGCACGGAGCAGACTATATAAATCAATGTTTCTCTGGCTATATACTGTCTCTCTGCGGACATCGATTTAATTTAAACGTCGGTACACCGCGGATATATATATTATAGGGCCGGTAATTATTATTCCTCGAAACTGATGGAACGTAGAATTCCGACACGAGTTTTTGGAAAGCTGGGATTGTGGTTTGAGGAAAAGACAATAACTGGATATGATGGTTCTGAATTATAATCGAATATTGTTTACCGCTGAATAAAACGGTGGAAATTATTCATTTTCGATAAATTATTACGGTCAAGTACGTCCTTCAGATTAAAAAAAAAAACGAAAATATAATAAATTGGCGTACGATCCACGAGGAGTGATACATTTTTATAGTATATGACAAGAAATTGGTCTACTTTTTTTTTTTATAACATCTGGAGCTGTGTGACTGAAAGATGGTTGACGATTTTCTCGAACGACCATATAAGCGAATGGGAATAAAATCGTTTATCAAGGATTCCGCTCGAGCGTGCAGTGAGAAATATATTTCCTAGGAACTGAATCTGCATTGTGTTCAACTTTCACAACTCGGTTTATTCACTTTGCTGGTTGAAATTATCGGACATATGTTACCAGCCAGAAAACTTCGGGTATAAGAAAAGGTGAATTAGATGAAAGCGGAATTCACGGACTCTGGTTACTTCTAAATGAAAATAATGATAAAAATATCATAGACGCGTGAAATGATTGAAACTCAATTCGGAGATAAAAATTTCAATCAAAGTAAAAATTCGACGAACTCCAAGGGGCGAATAATTGGCTTTTAAAAATTGGCAAACCAAATTTCTGCAATCTCAAATTAAGGAAACAAGTACATTTTTTTCAAATCACTGAAAAGCTTCGAGGAAATACTCCATCGAATCAGTTTTTTTAGAGCTAATTACTCGCATTTCGAGACGTAATTAGAAATCATTAGAAATTTTACGGGCCTTGTCTCAACCCTCAAATCGCGTCGTTAATCGAAACTTTTTGAAATTTTGAGGGAATATTATGAAATGATGTGATTTCAGAGCGAGCCAATGATGTATAGAGATAAGGTCAGTCTTCCGCTGTTATGGGCACGTAACACTTTTCATCGCAACATTAACAAAAAAAAAAAAAAAAGAAAAAGGGTGTAAAATAAATAAATGTTCGTATCTAAAAATGAAATTCATCGAATATCGTTAGTTAATTGCTCCGAAATTATATCAATACAGAATCTTCCCTAAAAATTCTCAGAATTTCCATGTGAAATCGCTTTTTCATCGATGCAATCAATCTGTGTGAGTCTAACTGGCTAAAATGTCGAATAATTTGAAAATATTTTCAAAAATGAGGTGTCGACGAATCGAATAAACCGAAAATTTCTTTACGACGAACCATAGTGGCCTGAAAAAATGATTAATTATTAAATTATTGAAAGAAAAAATGGAAAAAATTGTTTTACATCATTTTGTCACCTACAAGTATCTGTCTTTTAATACGTTATATACTTAGGTAAATAGCGCGCGCATTATAGATGCGACGAAAGTTTTGAATAGTGTGCAAACGTTACGCCATACGCGCAGCAACTTGACTGACGAGTTAAGCGCTACTACTACTCCCGGGTAGAATCGTCATTTGAAAGTGATCAAGTGGTCAGTAGTCAGTGGACGGTCAGTTGTCAGACGAATCGCATGACGAAGGAAACCGTCCAGGCAGAAGAGTTGGCTAACACAAGTCGCCTGAGAAATACATATACTTATACGTATTGGATAAGGAGAAGTCGATAAATAAATAATTAAATAAATAAATAAATCAATCGATAATTTCATTGAAATGGACAAATGAGGACAGTGGTCATATTTTCTTTCGTTAAAAAAGTAACCAGGTAGTTTCAAAAGTTTATATATATATATATATTTCCATCGCATCTACACCCATATACCAGCAGTGAATATTAAAGTGTTTCATAATGTGTCAAGCAGTCAACAGCTCGGAAACAACTAGGTGGAACACGCGAGTATCTCGCCTTCTAATCCTCACAGGTTTAGGTCTATTGGTACGTTAATTTTCCTCCATTTTCAAAAGGCATTAATCTTCATACTTTTTGTGAAAAAATAGTGTCAGAAGTCACAGCTTGTATCAATCATTGATATCTTTTAAAATCGTGTAATTAACGTCGAGTTTTCGAGTCGAAATTAAATTTGTTGAAATAAGTTCGCAGCATAATTACCGAAAGCTAATACCCAGATACTTTTGACGGCTGCAATCGCGGCCTTCGGCAAATCGCGGTAATCATCGCCGCGCCGGTGTGTTCGAGGTAAACAGCTGATCAGAAGAATTTATTTCATCGTTGAATCGATCGGTGTAGTGGATAAGATTTATTTTCCGAATTCGGGGAAATACTCTTCCGAGCCTCCCTCCACTTGGCAAAAGCGAAAAAAAAAAAAATGAATAATCCAACCGCAGCATAAATCATTATAATCCATTTTTTTTTTTTTTTTTTCTTATTTTTTCTATTTTATTTTTATTATTTTTCTCTTAATTCTCGATATTATTCCGAACAGAAAGCAATATATGCAACTGAAAGACATCGTAGCTTGTTCATTCGCAGCGACTTAATTATAATAAGCGTCTACACCGCAAGGACAACCAGTTCCTGAGGTTTATATTTTTGCCACATTGTTCGTTGTGTTATTATTGATGTTGTTATTATTATTACGAAAAAAAATTATCATTATTAACTAGCAGTAACTCAACGTGAATGACCTACAACGAAAATAACACCGAGTTTTTTTACAAGTCAGAAAGAAGCCTGCAGCTTCCTCCCTTAATTATTTCTATTTATTGTTAGTTACGCTAAAACTTCCCATATTATATAGTACTCATTTGATTCTTTCTACTCCGTAAGTAACTACCGTATAAAAGATCGCGTGCTTCTTCGCGAAAACGATACTCCTGAGAGGAAAACTGGTAACGAATAGTTTTCGTGTTTCAGACAGTCCTGCAGAATTCCGAGTCTATGCCCTCGAGAGGGTTCGGAAGACCTGCTACATCTTTCGTAAGAGATCGTTCCAGCGAAGAATATGAAGAATTTGAAGATCCGGAATTTTCAAGGAACAGAAGCGAGAGGATTGAGGTAACGCAACGCGGAAAGCTCGGTGAGTCGAAGTTCAGAGAGAATTAATGAACAAAAGTAAATAAGAAATGAAAAAACCGTGTTTTTAGGATGATATACACGATTTCACTCCATCCTTCATCCATTATTATTTATTTATTTCATTTTTTTCACGGCAGATTCAACGCATAATAAACCCATCTCGGATGGAGATGCGATAAAATATCCAGGTGCCTGGGAAAGACGTCAACCAAATTTCGCAGCTCAGCCTCTTCCGGACTGCAAGGGTAAAACATTTTGCGAAGGAACGGCGTCTGCCTATCCTCAGGAATACATGAGCAATTTGATTAAACAAAGTGACGGTCTCAAGTTGTTCTCTGCGAGTGATAAAGTGAGTTTCATTTTTTTCTCAAGTCATTATGACATCGACGAACTTACTTCAGTGGATTACAAACAGGAAAGAATACCCTCTCATTGTTCTTAAGTCACTGTCACTGTCACTGTCACTGTCACTGTCGCTGTCACTGTCATTTCCCACGCGCGTTTATCATTACAATTACCCAGAACGATATTCCATAGTCATTTCTTTATACGATCGACATCGCTTGCGGAATATATGATTGTACTTACCCGGAGTACCCGCACGTTGCAGTTCGAGATAAGTACTTGCGAATAATCGCATGAGCGCAGTCGCAGTCAGGTTTTAAACTTTACCAAGTTTACTTGTACCGTACGATTATATATCTGTATGTTCAGTTTCTTCGAATTGGAATATACCCATATACGTATCTGATGGTTACGAATCGACTCACGTTCGTATTTTTTCTTCATTTTATACATATATTTTACACTATTGCGATGTATAAATAATTTACAACGCGCGATCGCCATTCGACCAATAGATATACACGCGCCTATACATTCGTGATTTATCATTTCAATTTTTGTATCATTTTTTCCCTCGTACATATGAGTAGGAAAAACCGGAGCTAAATTCAGGATTGAAAAGAGACGGAAACATAGTCGATTAACGAAATCAAAATTAGGGTAGATTCATTTTATGTGAAACTCTGGGAAGGGTGCCCGCTTTTCTCTGTAAGGAGTAAAACTCTATTTTCGCATTTTCTGGTACAACTGGAAAGCGGAAAAACCTCATGAAGTAATTTTTAGTTCATAATTTCCTCAAGATGGAAGTATATTAGCTATTACTCCGATTTATTCAGATCACCATAGATCCGAGGGTCGATGCATCGGACGGTGCAATCCTTTGCAGTTCGGAGGTGAGTGTTTTAAAATTAGTTAATCCATGTCTAATGATGATTGCGGTCAGTGCTGCGTATCCTGTTTATACTTGGATTGTTATTTCTGATGAAATACAAGTCGCATGGTGTCATCGCTGCAGCATGCATGAAACTAGGATTAGAAATATAACCTTTTGGATGAGCTTATAAACGAGCTTTCTTTTAAGGAACGAGTCGTCTATCCAATGACAGCAAAAAACCGGGAGGACAAATGGCTGTTCATACTTCAAGACAACAAACAGGGATACCAGCAAGGAGTGAAAATCGAAAATTGCAACATGTATGTGAATCCAATTGCGATTCGAAATCGGGACTCAATTGACAACCCCTTTTTATTAATATTCGTTAATTCCTCAGGGGGACGACTGAAGGTTCTTGCAACATTATCGAAGGCTCTATATTCGGATACACGACATCGTGTAAGCAGAAATACGTATTTCGAATACTGGCTGCTGTGCACGAAAACGGTACCGCAGTTACCGAAGATTTCAGCATGCCATCGAGCTGTTGTTGTCAGATCAAACGTACCGATGGAATAGGTTCTAGAATGGGTGGAGTCACTGCAACGAAACAGAGTCTTCCAAGGCCGGTAAAAACGGCTCCACATAATCATTAAAATAAAAAAATAATCATTCTCTAAACGGGAATTGAATTTGACTAAACATTCGTCGAAGAAAAAAAACGAAAAATAATTAAGTATTCTCGAATCTGAATATTCGATTAGGATTAAAAATAAGTAAACTTTTCACTATATATACCTTCAGCTCCTAAATATTCCTATATTATACTACTAATTAATAGATGCATCGATACAATCTCACAGTTGTAATTATATATCGATTGTTATTCGAACAATCAGCATCACTATATATTTTTAGAGGAAATTATTACTCAGCAAATTTCATATCATATTATTATTATTATGTCATTAGATATTAATTGAAAAATAATTGATACCCAGACGTAGGTATATATATGTTTATGTATATGTACCTTATACCATGTACTATTGTAATAAAATTATTATTTTTTAATTCATTGAACATATATAATGAGCATTAAAGATTTTTTTCAATCATCGACAGTTTGTCAAATATATTCGCTATAATTATTTCTTCTTTCTTTTTCCTTCACATATCAGTAGTTACACAACTATATTAGTACATCTATGCAAAAAATGACTACTATCTTCACCTTTTCAAAGTTTCAGTAAAAGGTACGAAGTCTTTCGAGCAACTATATCATTTATTTTCGAGATATATTTTGAATTTTAAACGAGTATATCGAGGGAGTATGGGACATATCTTGAGCTGCAGAAATCGGATTCTGAAAGTTATTGCTTTAGTTAGGGTGAAGATATCGATAAAGTAACATTTTGGGCGCCTCTGGTAAGTCGGGGGATTCAACGGAGACACACAGCTTTGTCGGCGCACATGAATCCCAACACTGTAATTTATATACGTATATTTATATACGTATGGGTGTATAGATATATATAACTTGATAAACTGCTAGTACGTGTTCCACGGTACTTCTACTCCGTTATATAGAAATAATCTATTAAACTATGTATATCTCAATTCATAAGTATCTGCACCTAGTAAGACACTAATGGCTGATCCTCGCGGCGCTTATAGTACAACAAGAATTATATCAATAAATAAACGTAATAGCAATAGATTTTCAGAAGACTGTTTCAACGAATGTATGTATATCTATAGATATCGAAATTCCGGGGAATCACGCGACGAGGAATAAGGTAAATATATCTTCGATAAATCTTCTTTGTCCTCTTTTTTGTTTTTTTTTTTTTTTTTTTTTTTATTTTGGGCGAAAATATGACAACAGTTTGCTAATTACGTCGATATTTTTCAGTAATAATTGATTAACAATATGATATACGAAGGAGATTAAGATTGGTGGATAAACTCCGTGATCTCGATCCGCAGTCCGCAATGTATAACCATGCGGAATCTTACATAATCCAACATCCTGCACCGGGATTGAGAGTTAGAAGAACGTTATTATTAATACACGTGTCCACACGTTGCTTTAATGGGATTAGGATCGGCATAATCCCGGACACGAGTTAATTAATCACGTTTTGTATGTATAGCGTTATTGCTGTACCAGATAATGACAAATCGATTATTCTGAGTAGACGTATAGGTGTGAATAAATATGAAATTTTTTCAATCATCCTTAGGGCTTAGGGTATGGAAAAATTGATTTTAATTCCTTCTGAAAAGACTGATATGTAGAAGGTTTGTTATCCGCCAAACTTCAACGTCTTGGGGCTTACGCTAAGGGTAATTAATGTCCGTAAAGAATTTTCCGGATTGTTTCACGTTAGTTAGTTCGTCTAGTTTATTACCAAACTCGGTCAATAACCAGAGCTCGTTATTAGATGTAAATAATTAAGAAACTTTGTTTTCTAACATCACGCAATTCCCTACGGTATGGCACCACGAGTTGTGGGCAGCTGGCAGACCGTAACGATCTGAAAACAAGAAACGCGTTACTATATATCGTATATACCTATATTTGTATATTCTTTATAGTATATACCATACAATTAGGTATAAATTCGGTGATAAGTTATTACCATGATTCGTTAAAAAATGTATATCCGCTATATTATAAAAATTCCGTTTTTAGGGAAACCACGATTAAGATGCACCGTCTTATCTCATAGTCAGTATCTGCAGTAGTTCCAGTTTCCTCCTTATCCTTGTCCTACAAACAGCTACTGAGTAAGCCGTAAAAGTATCATCTTGAAACAGATGCTGTACAGATTTTGCACGTAAAGGAAGCCTAGCCAGGCTATGGTTTGCATAATAAAAACCCCTTCTTAGGAATAAATAACGATCCTTATATGTGTACGTGTACATGTCAGACGATGCAGATGAGATGGAAAATTCAAATTAACATTCTAATCATACAAATACTCGGGGACAGAAAAGATCACGGAATAAGCTGCGATCTTAAAGAAACTGCATGAAAAGAAATTGCGAATCGCTTTTTCGTGTTCCCCGAATTTTTTAGGATGATGAGTAAAAATTGATCTCGTTGGAGCAATGATTCGTAAAAAATTATCCCCAATGTGTGTATGTACCCGTTTGATGGTCAAATCGGTTTGATCTCAAAAATAGAAAAAAATAAAAAATAAATCATTGCGAGATCCGATGTGATTAAGGGGTTTTGATCCTGTTTTGTACTCCGTGAATTGCGTAGAGCGTTCCTCTCTTTTTGCGATGGGTGTATTTATCAACCGAACTCCACGAATTTGAGTTGGGTGAAGTTAAGGGAAGAAATGGCACGATCCTACCGTACGGTATGTAAATCACCTCCGGCCATTTCCTCCACGCAGTACTGAAAAAAAAAAGGGAAAAAAGAAAATACAGAAATCCAGTATCCGGAATCCGCACCAGGCCCGCACTGGCCCCTGCGTGAGAGCGTTCAATAATCCGCGCCCTAATACTGTAATACACTCTAACTTTAACCCACACATCGATTTGTACCGGAATATCTCTATGTTATAAACAAAGTGAGACATTCTTACGTTTATTCTCGGAGGTTGAATAAAACGGTGAAAGATATACGTGTATATGTATAGATGCGCGGTGAATAAAATTTTCGCACCTTTAAATTTCTATCGATTTCTATTTCTATCTTTATCTCTATTTCTATATAAAAAAAAAATAGATAGAAGGATTATATAGAATGTCTTGAAAGACTCTTTCGGGAAAATTTTCATTGGATGAATCAATATTCCTGATGCGGCGAAAAGGAGAAAAAAAAAAAAGAAATAAAGAAAAATTTTTCTCTTTACTTTTCCCCGACGCGATTTTATACTTGGCAAAAATGTTATTTAACTTTTTACTTTACCGGGATGAGATCTGGCGGACCCTCTGTACGTATACATAGATAGATGTATAGGTACCTATACACGGTTAAATTCTATCCGTAAATCTATATACGTATATATAGATTATACCTGCAGCTCACTGCAATGCTGCAGAGTCGAGTTTCGTGGATGAACGGAGTTGACGCCTGCATTTAGTCGTATAGCTATAGATCTGTATGGACGTAGAGATCGGGAACGAAGAACGCTTGCCAAAAGGAGTTACGTTTTATACGCATAGCACCGATTGAGTCAAACACACATGCATAAAGCGTGATAAAAATAAATGAAATAATCTTTCGTTTCGGTTGAAATTTCGTAAGAAAAAAAGAATAAAAAATGTATTAAAAATTCTAAATCTCATTCATAATAGGTAATATAGCTGTTCTTATATTCTCGTGTTTTATACGAAAAGAAAAAATTGAGAAATGGATCGAGATTAACGTTATAAACTTGATTGATCATTATCATAGCGGTACGTAAGGAAAGTAATTTATTTTCATAATCTCCGATCGATGATACGCGATCTGTATGCACCTGTATTTTGTTATATAAGTTTTAGCGAAAAATTTTGATAGGTGTAACGAATCGATTATCTAAAAATAGACGTTTTATTAGAGAAAGAACTCATGCATGCCTGGTTTGGATCGTCGAACGAAAATACACTTGATTGGGCGTTCCCTTTCACCCATGGTTATATACCTATACACCTGAGTATATTATATACGCATGAAACGTTATCTAGATAACGTAACGCTGGACTATACCTACGTGTGATACTGGATATGAATAATGAACAAACGCAAAGGGTGGTTTACCCTTTTGTTTTCTCATAATAACTCATTATTCACGTGACAATTCCAAAGACTTTATACCCTGCACCGGTAGCCCGCAAGCTCTGGATCCCAGAAAAACGAAGAAAAAAAAGGACCAAAAAAAGGATAAAAAGGAAGAGAAAGAAAGTCGGATTTACGAACTTCTTAAAATTATCTCACGGCGTATTTAGCACATCTACATGCTTATGTATTACATAGAATATACCAACGAGAGACGTTTATATAATACATGTATATGCAATACATGTATACATAGTCTGGTAGAAACATCGTAAGTGGCTGCGGTATTCGGCCAGTCAGATCGATGGGACGACGGCGTCCCGGCGCCTAGCGGACGTCCAACTCGCCCGCAGCCTGTTCGCAACTTCTATCTATCGCGAGCTTTATAAAAGGTATAGATATATCCTCGTACATAGATTCGTATCTCATAGAACCCGGACGAGACTCAGGAGTTCCTATGCCAACCAAACAGATCAAATTTCTCGACGGTGGAAGAACCCGAAGAAATCTGCAAAGGGCAACTCGGTCACCAAGAACTAAAATTTGAATAAAAGCACCGCAAAATCCAGGCTCCAGTTGAAAACTCAAGCTTCTATGTATTTTCATTAATTTTCGTCGTCATCCAGTTATAAAAGCTCTTACAAAATTGTGGATTTAAAAATGAGGAGAAAACTCGGAAAGGAAACAACATTAGTGACGCTATTTATCTCGAAGATGATCATCTACTATATTTAAACGTGGATAGAACACGATGGGGACAATACTATAGCCGGTAAACGTTGAAGGGGCAACACAGATAAGTTGGGCAAAAGTTTGCCAGCCGCAATACCACGTAGTTCTCATGTTTGCCTGATCGAGTGCTTTACTTGATGGAGACTTTGGCACTCTCTTCTAATTCCCGCCAAAATTATGTTATTATTTTCACTATTACTTCCTCTTATATTATGTCGTTCCTAATAAGTATTTAATTATAACTATATGGAAGTGGAGTAACGGCGCAAGTCCCATTACTAACTTTCTAAACTTTAGTCCTTAGTCCTTTTAGCATGTGGATAAAGTCGCGTTTCTTCTAGCCATGGATCCCTGATAGTTTGTATTAAATAGCCGCCGAATTCAGCAACGACTACGATTTAATATTTAAATACACTCAACCTGCGATCCAGTAAGATTGAAAATTTCTCGATTGAGAACCGCTCTAGAACGGCTTCTTAAATCGGCTGTATTCCTGGTATCAAACAAGTTGAAATTGCTCAACAGGTTATTCCGCTTTCAAGTTTTTAAGAACTCTCTCTCACGCATTGGCGGCAATTGAATAACCGACTGTTTACCCGCCAAAAACTATCGTCTATAGATAAATCGCGTGCATATGTATGTAGTAGCTCTTTACACGTCGACAACCACCAGGTTTATGGGTCCCTGTGAAAATGGGGACCGTTTTGAGACCGTTGCGCATTGGATTCGAGTTGCTTGCTCGATTCTTGCGCGAAGGGAAATGCGTGCACAAGTTTGCACTTTCCCGTCCTTTCATTGGAAGACTACAACTAAAGACGTGGTACGCCGCGTGGTTCAAAAACACAATCTTACAAGAGTTCATATAACCGATGAAAATCCGCGCGCGCCCATTGATGGTGATCTAAAAAAGTCAGGCCAAAGCGCGATTCGAAATTCGAGTTCCTAATCCGATAAAACATTTCCTTGAAACTATATCACGTCGAATAAATCGGAGTAACACAACATCCAAAGTTTATTGACGTCAATGAGCCACTCCATCAATAATTAAAGACTTTAATTCACGGTCACAGTCTGAAATCAGTATATTATGCAATGCAGGAAGAGTGGAACATGAACTTTAGAACGTTGTCGTTGTGTTATATCATTGCGTTACTTACTGGCTGTCCTTGTGTCTTATATACGACTAGATACCTATTTCCGTGCCGAATACTAGCACAGCCAGTTGGGATGTGTATAGGCTTATCTGGCATACCGTGTAACTGATATCTCAATGTCTGTTTGTCGTTTGATGCCCCCTCTTGACCTTCTCAGTTATAAGGCTAAAAACAACGTAGCTGTATACCTATGGATTCAAATTGAATTATTTCCTGCAGAAGAGTATTCGTTGAATTTGCAAAAATCATTTGCGATATCAGCGAATTTTATTCTTCTTCGTTTTTGCACAATATGAAATATTTTGGGACGAATATAGTTTATCTATGACCGTGATACAGTCACCGCCCATCTAATGACGCCACATATACCTAAGCGTTGAAAAATTTACGTCTCAAAATGATGAGGGAGAGGGAAACACGTTGTGTCTTTTAACCCAATCGGAATTTTCGCCAATTGATCAGGTATCCAATGAGAAACCGGACGCTATCTTCGCACACATTTATACGTATGTAGAACGCGGGATCACACATAAGCAGCAACCCCATATGTGGTGAGCAAAATGCGGAGCCGCGTGATCGCGCGCCTCCCAGACGGCGGTGTGCGAATTTGCGAAAGACTTCTTTGCAGTGCTGGTTCCTGGATCCAAAGTTCGCCAATTTGAAGGCTTGACGGCACTCGTGGGCTCTTCTTTCAAGGATAAAATCCAGCCACACATTTTGCCTGATGAAATACCACGTGACCGGCTATACAAGCCCTGCTTCTAGTCATTGATTCCTAAATAAAAGAAATGAGGCGTATACATCTGTTGTGCAGGAGGTTAACCGCAGACTTTGTGCAAATATAGTATGCATATGCAGTATATGCAGAGTCTCGGAGACCCTGACTAAAAATTGTTGTACATTTGAATTAAAATCTGAAGAATTACTCGTGGGAAGAGTAAGTCGTGCGAATTTCAGTCGAAGTTAAGAGAACCCGCCCCGCTGGCGAGGCATTCGCTAAATTTTGTGTACGAGCTTGTTTCTGCGAGCTAGTGTTGAACTCCTACCCCGTGAAATTTCGAGGCGTATCCCGTTTCGTCCGGGACTGCAGCAGCAGCAGCCCCTTCAGACAGGGCCTCCGGATCGCCGCAGTTTGGCAAACGACGCCCGCAGTTGCGCGCGCGAACCACGGCGTGCGCCACGACGCGCACGGCGGGCTTTCAAACCAGGAGATCAGCTAGTAAAGGAGATCTAGTCTCCAGTGTGTTCACCACTAAAACTTATAACCAGTCACTGACCGAGAAGACCCGGAGCGTACATGACCTCGGTGAATTAGAAGGTGGCACTGAATACTCCGTCAAGATCCGCGAGCTTATAATCCCACACACATATATTACATATTCTACATATGTGTGTGTGGGTATATTGAAGAACAAAGAAATGCGGGTCCAAGGTCTTAGCATCTCTTGTTTCATCGCAACGTCTTGACTGAGTCGATATTGCATCGTCTTTTTTTTGCTTTTGTTTCTGTTTTGTATTTTGTTTTCTTTTTTTTCGAAGACAGTAAGTATATTGACTAAATAGGTGAATTAGTTGTAGAATAAAGCGAAGTATTGTTCGATTTGCCTCTAGTGACGTTCAATCATATTGCAAATAATGTGCAAAATCGACATCGAGGAACGGCGAGAGTATGAGCATAAAGTTTATCCGCAGTTGGAATCGTCTTTGTGATATTCCCTAGGGCAGAACAAGTTCGCAAGGTCGTCACGCATGACTACAGTTATCCGAGCTCTCTGACTAGGAGTATATCTTTTTGAGGAAGGTTTTTCACCTCAACCCATCACGAAGAAGAAGAAGAAGAAGAAGAAGGAAATGGAGCGGGATGCCAATTCAAGAAACTGCATATGCAAACGTCAAATTCTTTGCCCATCCATGTATGGTCATGACACGCGGAGTTTTTGCATCTATATCTATACCTCCAAACTAAACGTTGACTGAATTTATCAGAATATCCAGCACTCCGTGTAAGACTCATCGTCACTGGTATATGCATATAGGTAGATAGAGGAGGAACGAGGAGGGAGAAAAATAAAAATAGGAAGAGTGAGAGAGACGGGAATAAACGTAGAGTGAGAGGCAGAATAAGAGACTTGAACGGTTGTTGCATTAGCCGAGGGTAACCCCCTCCACTGTGTACCACACGAGTACGATATTTCGCACACTAGGACTACCCGGGCCGACAAGTTGGCGTCAAAAAATATATCCGCGAATATTATAATAATGTATAGATTGACGTGAAACTCGGCGTTTCCCTAAAACTGTGGAAATTTCAGGCTTTTTCCTGAAAAATTTTATATATAGAAGCAGGAGATCAGCATAGCGTCGAAGCTACCTGCAGCGGTTTGCCTATTTAACGAATTTTCCTTGTATTTCTTACCTTTTCGCTATGGAGGGAAGACTGGAGGTGGGAAAGAAAAATTCTTTGGAAAGACAATATTTCGAGTGAAAAACTATTTTCGGTTTAAACTTGGGCCGGAAAATTTTAAACAGTTCAATTTCTAACTCTATATATATATACATGATGCATGGTTTGTAATCTTAACCGCATCTATGATACAAATAACAAACCACGCCCTACGTGAGAACTAATGGGGGGGTTTGGTTGGTAAAATACCTTCTCTTCTAGGCTGTATTTTAATAAAAGATAAAATATTGTATGTAAGAGAGAGAAAGAGAATGAGAGAGAGAGAGAGAGAGGAAAGATGTGACGTATGAGTGAGTGGCGTTCGCCTTCGTCGTCTTGGGCTTTTTTACAAAAAAATAACGAATAGTATAAGATATAAAATGAAAATATCGAGTTCTAGAAATAATAGCAACAAACGGCGTAAAAAATTGAGTGACAATCAAGTGACAATACATTTTATCGTCTATCAGGCGAGCACCAACGCATTAGAGCTGACCTGACTAGAAAAGTCAGTGACCTAATTTTTTCAACGACTGGCCCGCGCAACTTTACCATCTCCTCCTCACAGGAGAACAGGAAACTGTCTACGCGTCTAAATCTCACCCAGAGTATGTAAATGGCTCTCAACTTTGACGAGCGCTTGTCAGATAATTAATATACGTCGAAAATTACCCATGAACAACATCGATGCAATACCATCATTCGGTTTCAAGGGACTTTGCTGTACGAACTACGATAATGAGCTTTCATCTTTTTCTCACAATTATAGAAAGTAGCACTAATCTACGACCGAATATATGACTTAGCGCTTTTATGACGCAGCAATTATACGTTGAGCCAACATTGGACGACGAGTGATGATTACGAGGAGCGAGAGTTTCTTGCATCATATGCAGTCCCTGAAATTAAATTGATCAGATTCATCTGCTGCGCATATGTAGACTCGGTGTACATATGTCGAAGCAATTTGTTATAACTTTTATCGAATAATGAGGGACTTTACTATTGGAAGCCATGCAGGATGCGTATTGTATCAAATGAAAATCGAAACGTCGTATAAAAATTGCGTCGATGAGGGTTGAGAATCACTTTTAGAAAAGTGACTCAAACACGTAGTCACGTCATATTGCGTCAGTGGACCTGCGCAATTGCAGCGGGGCTACTCTTAACCTGCGCAACAGAGAGGCGCCTGAATATGGTGACGTTTGAAAGTGGTTCTCGTTCCGATTCGTTAAAATTTGTACACCTTTGTACTTAAGCTCTTCAATACTCCCGATAGAGCGCCAATGGGCTTCCAAGGGGCTTGGCAACCGGTAAGGTTATCCTATCTACAAGAGAATATATTCAAGAAGAGGATTCATTTTTACTAACGCGTCCATAACCACCGCATTACTGGTGAACGTCTACCAGGAGAACACGACGGCTTATATAGTGAGCGCATAATACAATCTTCGATCTGCTATGTATATTCATCACGTTGACCTTCGCCCTTGGATTTTCTCGGCTTCACTGAACGCTCGTTGATATAAATTCAATTCGCTAAATAGTCTACCGATAAAACTAAACGAAGTAGCCCGAAATAGAACTTGCATGGACTAATGAAACACGATCACGGAACATTGCTCCATTGGATCTTGTGTTCCATGAACCATTCATCACTTATTGCCCATTAAACAACAGGACTTCTGTTGACTTACGCTGAGCAAGCAGAAGCATCCTCATTTCTTAATCAAACTCATTCCTGGAAGGATTGTTCCCATGGGCTTTCTTCCAGTCTTTGAAGTGAGCCAATCTAATGTTTGAAATCCTGCCTTGAAGTTGAGAAGATGAAAACACTAAAGCATAGCATGATGGAAAGGTTGATATACCGAGCTTTTAGATGGGCATTAGCAAATTTCTTTGAATGAAATCTTTGTATTTTCAAGAAAACTTTTATCGAAAGTATGAGAAATATCGTCTCATGATTTTGAAGTTACTTGACGAACCGTGCTGCCTTCACTTACTGCAGAGTGCCTCCTGATGGCATACAGTTTGGTTGACTTAAAAAAATTCATTCACTGTCTAATTCGTTTGAGTTTTTTGCCTCTTGACGGTGGTTCATTCTTCGTTGAGTGATAAGGGCGATGTTCATTATGAAGTCGAAAATATGCATTGTATAAATTGATGGATATTAAAAGCCTGGGAGTTGTGGGTGGAGTCTCTTAAATTGTTGTACCGCCTTTAACAAATGCTTAGGAGCAGGGTGACATCAGCTCGATAGAGGCTAGTATTACGTGTATGTGTATAGTTGGTCCGCCCGATAACCCTGCCACGTGCCAACGTTGCTATGGCGGGACATGTTCTCCTACGAATGAAAGACTCGACTGTGACCCGGCCAGGGGACATAGCGAGGCCCTTTGCCGGAAGTCAACGACCTCCATACTCAATTTAACAATGTCAGACGTGGGTTACAGCGGGCATCAAGGCTCCAGATCATCCGGAGGCTGTGACGTATGTATACACATGGTGTAAACGGCGCACGTATACGACCCTCCCCTCACTTCCTATATACGCTCTAAAGCTCAAACAAGCTTTTCAATATATGATTGCTAGACCGGCTCACGTATCAAATACTATTTTGAGTTGATATTTCATTTTCGATGAACACTTCGATTGGAATTTCAAAAAGAGTGGTTACTCATCAGTCGTTTCTGAGAGGCTTACTCATTGTCGGAAATTACAAGTCGACATCGTAATATTCTTGACTTATCGCTAAACATATGAAGTGACAATCAAAAATATATCAACTTCGCACTCGGAGCCGCCATGTTTGTATATTTTGGCAACATTATATTCTCTATAAACGATGGAATGAAAATTGATCCAATATCCCCGATTACTATCAAAGTAAGACGATAATCTGCAATCAGGTTGTAACTTCGGTCGGTCAGGAAGGACTATAGAAACTCCTCGACTCATCGGATTTGCAATTAGCAATGGGGGAGTGACGACGAGCTGAAGCCCCGTGAAGGGAATAAATAAACCAAAAAATGATCAACTTCGATCATCCTATACGTTGTTAGACATTTATATGCACTTTCACGTGTAATCGATGGTTGGTCACGGATGCCGAATCCAATGATACTTGATCAACGTGGTGATAACTCAGCGTTCATTGATTATTAAGTATCGGCTTCTCTTAAATCTACCGTTGTTTAAGCTTCGAACTAATCTGTTCTACTTGAATTGTAAATTCAGCTTTCTTTTCTGCAGATCTTTGCAATACTATAGGAAATCTATGTAGCGTCATATCTATGTTATCTAAAATTGTCGATGTATAATATTTCGCCAACAATGATTCCTCGTCCGTGATCTTCTTTAGAATTTGCAATTGGGCGCGTGTGGTTCGAGGGGAGCTTAATACTCCATTAGCTTCCTGGTCTCCTGATATCTTGCGCGACTGCCAGACATCTTGCGGTCCGCACGGATTCTCTGGACGACGCAGGGCACAATGCGCACCGAAAACATACCGAGGTTAGCTTGATCAGTACATACATGTTGGAACAGACACCGAAACAAGAGTCACGTCGTACGTACCAACGCGTGTACTAGTTTGGGGGGGTCGGTAAATGTCGCATATTGTAATTGATCCTATTCTACGTTCAGAAATTTGCCACCATTCGTTGTATTATTGATGCTCCTTGCGCACTCGACACGAAACTCTACCTCGCTCGTCACCAGGATTCCATAAAGCGTTTACTAACGGACGTTTTTCCCGCGGCCCCCCAAAAATCAATTTAAATAGTAGACGGGGTGCCGAACCGTACGCGACGGCGTCGCACTGATGATCCCTTGGCACCGGGGTTCAACCAGGACCACGTGACGGTTCTGCTGCGTAATTTTACGGACTGCCATCTTGTGGCAAATTCAAAAAGTTCGACGAGTCCACGTGACTACAAAAAACATTGACCATTTGGCGTCGAAAGGCCGCTCTATCTGCCATACATATCCAACACTGAAAAGATACGGGTTTTTTTTTCACCGAACCCACAGTTGTGACGATGCCTTAAATAAGTGGTTGTTGTGATTTTCAATACAAGAATTAAATAAACTCTTATAAAAGTTGCATTAGCAATAAAAATGGGAGAAGCCGAGGAAGATACATTCTGCAAAAAGATGCGAAAGGCCACTAGAGACATTCATGCAGTTAGCGACGCGCTGGTTAACGCTAAGCTAGCTTTTGGTGAGGAATTAACTCATTCTCGTTACACCCTTGAGTCCATATTCTATCAATAAAATTCGTGTTTTTTTTTTTTTCATCGCCTCGCCATTAGCCACATCCCTTAGCTTTTATATCATGGAATGGAGCCACCATAAATTATTTGATGATAAAGTGGGCGTGTACCCAATAAATAGTTAAAACCTGAAGCAGAGGAGGGTTTTTCTAATTGTTAATTCTTCATTTATAGTTCAAAGATCCAATGCTTGTCGTATTGGAGACCGTGAGTTGATTTTTATTCACGGAGTCCTACGTTTTGAATATCATCATCATCCAGGCTTCAGTTATTTGTTGCTCGTTTAGTTTATTCATTTATCAAGTAATGAGATAAGTTTTAACAATAATCCACTTATTGTTCTTCCAGCATTTTCCGACAGTGGCGTATGGGCGGATGGTTTGTTGGTATTTTACGAAGTATTTAGATATTTGGAGGGAGCCATGATCAGACTAAAAAACACGAAAGTTGGATCTCTAAGACTTCCTGGTATCCAAAGAACCGAAGCTTTCGAATTAGACCTTGAATACTACCTAGGAAAGGGATGGATGAAGAATTACACCCCGAGGTATTGAAAATGAATATATTTTCACTATTCTCTATCTAATGTTCTATTTTTTAACTATTTTCTATCAAATGTTATAACGGATCGCATTTTAGAAGAAAAGTGCATAAAAATGTATGTATTTTTGTTTTATTCCGATTCCAGGGACAGCGTGGTGAAGTACTTAATGCGTCTGAGACAACTAGAGGATGCAGATCCAAATCAGTTAATGGCGTATATTTATCATTTGTACATGGGTCTTTTAAGCGGGGGAATAATACTGCGAAAGAAGCGACAATTAATGAGAAAATTATCTCCTTTCAAAGACGTGGCAATGGGTGGTGATTGCGTAACTGATTTCGGGGAGTACAATGTATTTCAATTAAAACGTGATTTGCGAAATACAATGAACGACATAGCTGATACCTTGGACGAAGACACTAAGAATAAATTGATAGAAGAAAGTAAAACTGTTTACGCTTTGAATAACGAGATAATTAGGAGTGTGAGAGGGGCTGGTCCAGTCGTTATCAAAAAGGTCATATACTTCGTAAGTGTATTCGTTTTTATACTATTCATATTTTTTGTTCTGTTTAAATAATCGCCGATATACATATAGATTATACATAGACTGAGAAAAAAAAAAACAAACAAAAAAACAAAAACAATGTTGTATATATATGTATGTATATACCTACATATATAGAATACTCGTAATATTATAATAAGAGTATATTAATAATAATAATAATATAAATAATAATAATAATTTATTGAATAATATTTATTTGAGAATTAATAACAATTATATAGTATAGTTATAATATTCTCTTGAAGAATTTTTTTTCTTTTTTCACTTCCTATTTGGAAGAATTAGTTTCTATGTCCATATAGTAATTCAAATATATATATATAAGCTGCGAATTAAAAGAAAAGTTAAAAATTGAAGATAAGAAAAAAAAAAAAAAAAACAACAAATAAACAAACAAGAAAGCAAACATTTACTACAATAGAAAGTCGGAAAAAATTACACGGAGAATCACATATTTTGTCATAAATTTTGTGATAGTAGTGTTAAGGAATTTACGTAATTTTTTTTTGTTTTCTTTTTCATTTTTACTAATAATTCATACGTGTTATCTAAGTCATCTTATTTTGATATAATTATATTATTATATAATCTGCGATACGATTTTATTATCAAATTATATTTTTCTCCCACCATTGTTTTTTTTTTTTTTTTTGGTTCTTGTATGCACCGCTATGATAAAATTATATATATACGTATATATTTATATTTACAGAAGAAGCAATCAAAGATTATTAAAATTTGCTCAAATATTTAAAATAATAGGGTTAAACGATAAAGAGAAAAAAAAAGAAAAACTATGTGTGAAAAAAAGGAACGAAAAGAGAAAAGAAAGAAGTTGGCGACTTATTTGCAGGCAAATACTTCATCAATTTGCATATAAAATTATTATATTACTTGAAAAAAAAAAAGAAAAAAAATACTTGATCAAAGCATGTTAAATACGAAAAAAAAGAGAAATTTAAAAATTCTTCCTTCGGTCGTCAAAAAAGTATTTCTATAATACTTGATATACCTAATACCTTATATTATAATTATATAATTACCATAAGCCTCAGATAATTATTTTGGCACATTTTTTATCAACATTTTGAATATAAAGTAAACCAAATTATCGTAAGATATATTTAAGTATATGTTTCTTCCCGAGCTGCTCTTTATGCATATATATGATAATATATATGTACGTTCATAATCCTATTGGCAGCAAAACTTTACGCTATTTACTAAAACGAAAAGGAATAAAGAAAAAACTATATACGCATTGAAAAAAAAAAAAAAAAATTCTAAAGCATTTTTTTTTTTTTCTTTTAAGATATACATTAGATGCGATTTAGTTTAGTTCTAACGAATTGTATAATGTATAGAATCGCGTTATATTATAGCCTATTCAGATCGGGGTTAGGTAGGTATTGTTAATTATACATCAGTCTCATATAATATTGCGCATCGGATTTATCTGACGATAGAGCACTTGCAGTTACAATTTAAAACGGTATGAATTATAGACAACTCTAGTATTACAAAAAATAAAATCAAAAAAAAAAAAAAAAAACAAAATCCAAAATCGAGCTCGAAGAATGATTCTTTATTTCATGATCGTATACATATAATGTAATATTTAATTCGCGGATACGCATTAGCATTAAATTGAATAAAATCTTTCGTGATACATGATTTTTTTATTATTCGAATTTAATATAGATATAAAACTATTTATGTAGGTGTATAATATTAACAATTAATAAGAATTGACTAATTCTTATAAAGAATAACTGCTTTTTCTTTTCCCACGTATAAAATATCATCCTATAAAATAAAAAAAAAAAATAAAAAATGAATTGTGATTTTTCAATAGGTATCTAATATGTAACTAATTAAGTTCTCTGAATTATATAACTTGTAAATAAAAATTCAACATCCTGACAATAGCCTTGCGTTTTAATTAGAAAATGTAATGAAAAAAAAAAAATAATTCAAAATCTGATCAAAAATCGTATAATTCGCGCCAAAATTTACGAACCAAAATCGATCATAAAATATCGAAAGAACGTCGCAACATTCGCCAGAGGGCAGCACAACCCATATACCAACAAGCAAGCCATTAGCCATTAGCCATAACATCCATACACAACAATTGTAGTGTAGGGTGTGGCTTGATTTACGCTATTTAAAGTTTTCTATTATAATTTGCCCCGAGTTTTGTCTTTTGTGAAGTATGTTTAAACAAGAATTGACCGTTTTCGCCTTATTGGCACTGTTCACTTTACCAGGTAATTACATTATTCATTCTCCAATAACTTCATGAGCATAACTAAGAACGTATTCCTCCGCGTGTTATATGTGACTCACGGGTGTGGTGATTGTAATAACACTTGTTGATTTTTGTTAAAGAAAACGTCATCAAATATTAACGTAATATTAATAACTTGATTACAATAATGAATTAGATCATAAAGCAATTATATTATGAGATAATGTTTACCCAGTCATTTGTACCTGTATCACATCTTCTCATACTCATTTGAAATATAATCTATTATACGTATTCTTCGCGTGATAATTATTCCTCTCAGCATGATTAATCATTCTCTAAAACGATGCATACCGCAGTTACTATTCAACGTCGTTATTTCTACATAGGAAATGCGCTGTACTGCTACAGATGCAACAGCAATAGCCCAGGCTGTGGTACACCCTTAAACTGGCTTTGGTATTGGGGAGAAACTTGTCCCGAAGATGACGACATATGTGTTAAAATAATCGAGAGAAAAGGAGGTTTGTTTACGCAGATTGATATAGCCGTTGATAATAAAAAAAAAAAAAAAAAAAAAAAACAATTGAAGACGGTTTAATTTCATTTTGAATCATAAGACAATCGATCAGTTTACTTATTTCTTTACTATATAGTATAATCGTTTTTTTATTTTTCAGCTGAAACAATTCTCACCAGAGAATGTCTGAGTACAGTTAGAGGTTTTAGAACAGATATACCAGCCGATAAATACGAGGGTTGTCGACCAGCTGCGAAAGACGTTAGACTAGGGCATTACGTTAATAATACTATAAGTCAGTTGGATATTCACAGGGATTATTACGACGACGTAACGTGGTGCTTCTGCTACTTCGATCACAGATGTAACGGAGCAGCTAGTCTAACGATTTCGGCTAGTTTATTATCCATCATATATTTCGGGAGATTTTTAATATGATATTAAAACGAAACGAAACTGATAAGAGAAAAAGAGGGATCAATGTAATTTTAACTATTTAATATAGCCTTTTTTTTATATTATTTAAACTGCAGTAATCTCCGTCCATAAATGATCTGCATTTGTTTTTTTGCATACCGAAAATATTATAGGCGTGTATATTTAAAGTGTAAGTCTTTTTTTATTTTTTATTTTTTATTTTTTATTTTACAATTAGTAATAAGAATAAAAAAAAGAAAGTTATATCATAAAATCTCTGGCCGCTGATTTAAGAATGGCAATTAAAATTGCCAGATAAGCTATTTTACAATCTCCGTCCGTAATATACTGAACATTTATCACATATCAATTATATATACGAACTTATATGTACATAGTTTAAGATACTTAGCGATTAATAATGATATAGTATATTTATTGTATACAAATATTAAGTTAACAATTTTTCTACATAGCTTTATACAGGTATATATCACAGAAATAATAATCTAAGACATTTTAGAATTTCAGACAAACGTACACTGTGTACAACGCGAGAATATACATTCTCAAATTAACTGAATAGTTATATTGTATTCAACATTTTATACAAATATTCAAATTTGAATTTATAAAGAACAATTATATTATACTATGCGACTGAAAAAGGGAAAAAAAATGAGAAACTAAACTACAGATAATAAACGAAATCAAACCATAGATCCATCCCCTTAATTTTCATCTTTGAAAAGGAATAACATTTTATTTGTTCATCAGATATTGAAAATATTCTTTCTACGAAAAAAAGAAAGCAACGTATTTCATTAAAATCGATCCTGATGTTCTTTAATACCTACAGTTGGTGAGGATCGAGAGACTCAATCTTTTGGGATATCTGTCGTTGTTCTGTGGGTAAAGATGGATAAATAAAATCCTTTTTACCGACCGCTGTTTGTTGGCGATCTACATTTAACATAAATTCGATTGTTCGGGTAAGTATGAATGTATGTGCGACACGTAAGGTGGGATGAGAATATAAATAATGTATCTTTGACGAAGCATCATCCCCCTGAGCCTAGGATCGTATTCTACTCTGGTTTTAAATTATTCATAAAGTTGTTGAAAGATGAAGGTACTGCAGGCGCATATTCCATACTAATAAACTATGACTACTGTTTGATAAATATTATAATGGATATAGGTATGACTTATGAATTGTACGAGCTATAAGTATAACCGTAGACAGCATAAGACAGTGTGTACGTGTTTATGATCAGAGGGTTTGCTTCTGTCTTTGAAAAAATAGATAAAATTAAAATAATGCATTTGTTTTCTTCGTTTGTATTTTACCAGAATATTTTGAACCGTGAAAATTATCTTTATCAATTCTAAAAATGAATACGGGTTCCAATTTCTTCCAGAGAATTTCCCGTATAATATTGATGTAGATTGAATTTTTTCTTCTATTCCAACGACAGTTGCGGGATCTCTTGGCCGCAGTGTCTATGCAAAAAAATAAAAAGTAAGATGCAAATTTCTGTTCGTTAGAGGATAAAGAATGTCCCCACTATATAAAAGAGACATGCTAATCATATCTTGTACATCGTTAAACCTCAATTGATTTTATAATTTATTTATTCAAACGTTGCAGTCTCTGCAGGTAGAATTTTCATAGAATTATTTTCACCAGGGAAGCGGATCCTGCTTGTCAAATATTGTTCTCTTTATTCTCTTTATCCTATATGATAAAATATGTTTGAAGAAATTTGTTTGCATTACTCTGTTGATCATTGAGCTTTCTTATCTCGTTGCTTTCGTTTTTTTTTTTTGATTTTTTTATTTTTATTCGAATGTAATTAACCATTGTTTATATTATATCAGAAATTATACACGCATACGGGGATGATGTCAATACATGTAGTATAGCATGCGTATACACGGCAGAATGCGTGAAGCGATACGAAAAACGAAATTATACTTCCCACTTTCGATCGCGAGACAATAAATACAGTAAAACCTCCGGCACTGTCGCTTAGGTACCCCCACCATGCCCCTGTAGCAGTACCGCATCTACTGCCTACCGTGACGCCTTAGTGTCGCCCGTGTATGTTACGAAACCTCGGGTGCTATCGGGTTCATTCTACGGCCCTGTACTTGCTTTCGATTGTTCGGGAAGAAGTAGGCCAATACGCGACAGTGCCGGAGGTTTTACTGTAATATCATCCGTATAACCGCGAGCACGTGCGCGCTAAAATCTATTATTTTACGTTAGTAGGATCAATTCCGTATACTGTATAGTGTATGCGGTTTTGGCAATCATCCAAAAAGTAAAATCGTGTCTCCCAGTGTCCCAGTTCGGCTTACCTACACACTACTTTTATGAACACTGATCAATTTCTAAGTAGAACGTGAAAAGCTCGTCCTCTAGCCTACTTCTCTTGCTTTATTTTTATTATTTATTTACTTTTCCTTAGATCGAATGACGCGTACACATTTATTGATTTTCATCGATTATATACCGAATGATACTATTCCATGTAAAAAATACTGTATTTATGGGCTCATCGGATCTCTGAAATGAAAAAAAGATAAATATATATAATAACGGGGTAAAAAAAGAAAAAAAATTACAAAAACCGAAGGGCAGAGGATTTTAAATATTCAAAGCGATACTGATCGCCGGTTTAATGATAATTACAGTGATCGCAGCGCAACGAAGATTTATAATTATACTAAAAATTTTCTGCCCGTAGTTGGAGTGATAATTTTTTTTTGAGAATTTGAGACGAAACTTATATGCGATGGAGTAGATTTGATGTTAAAAAATTTTTACATCCCAGCCGCTATCTCGAGTTCGGATCACGTGGACCCGCGTGAAAATATATACGTACATCGCGCATGTACGTATATACTTACACATCTATTATTCCATGTTCACACTCACATACATAATGTCATCTCAAATTGTAATCGATAGAGGGCCGACGTCGTGGCGCCAAAGGATGTCTCTATTATTTTGGTCTACGTTCTATATATATACAGCTTCATCACTTCATCCCCCGTCTGAACTAACGCGATATATAGATAATCCTCGGGACGATGGTGCGATGATTTTAGGGATAAGAAACACCCCTTAAAAGCCGGAAGAATTTCAGATATTATAATTACCGGACATAGCGATCAGTTGGTGAATAAAAAAAATTCCGGCTATTCCCGTATCTAAAAAACACGCGGATTTCATTCAGTTCAGATTATAGTCGCGTAGAAATTTATCGGACGATAAATGAATAGAATAGTTTGAATTTTAGCACGCGATATTCTCTCGACAGCCGCGCTTATACCCGTCTTTCTGTAGAGCCAATTCCATTTGTTCGAAAGTTTAAATCCACCGAAATAGCGATTGGCGCGAATTGAGTTTCGACGGCTAGATATAGCGAATAGCAATAATAATTAAAAAAAAAGCATTTCCAAAGAGCATTTCCCGTCTGATTAAAAGTGATTTGTCTTTACTATATCGCGAAAAATTGGGGTTCTGATTTTTAGAAAAATAAATCTATACGGAAGCCTATATGTAAGGGAAGAAATTTGACTTGTTATCAATACTCGAGGTAAATGTTAGCGGTACGGTTAGTATGTATATATATTTTCTCTAGGGGTGGTTTTTGGCTGACGTTTTCACACGGTATAGTAGTAGGGGCGCCGTACTGGCGTCGGCAGTTACCCTTAAACGTTCTTTGGAGGTGGATCCACCCATGGCTTCGGATTGTAAAAAGAAAAAGTACAAAAATTTGACTGATTTCCGCGTCCCCTTCGTCGGTTCTTCTCGTATATGTCAAATAACCGGAATAAATGTGACGGTGATAAGCGGTGATAAAATATTGTGATAAATTAATACGGTATATTAATATTTAGTCGAGAATTCTATATTCCCATCGGTTTATGAAGGTATTGTTTATTTAGTTTATATTTATTGCGACACTGTTACGTTTAATAATATTATCGCGATGTCTCGAGGAGGAGGCGTTATTAGACACTCGATTTAATATACTGACAATCAGTTAGTCGAGCCAATATATGTGTATATATTATTTAATAAGTAAATAGAAGCAATTGAAATCCGATTTTATTAAATATTAATTATATATTTATTCGCTAGTACGTACATTACTACGTACATAATCGTCGATATTAATCAATCACGCGTATTTACGGTACTAGAATACACATGCATAAATAATAATACAGGTAAACCGTTAACCGATTGGTTATTATAGTTTTCACCCATATTTTCTATACCCTTAGAAAATATATAACAATATAATCTATAATATGACCGTATTACATCGTATATAAACCTAAATAATACATAACTGTACCAATTATTGTATAGCTTGAAATATGCTAGTGAACTAATGTTTTTTATCAAAGTTAAAGTTAATAAAACCTAATATCGGAATCGATGATTATCAATTTCGACTAAATAATTGGGTAAAAATGAACCAGGAGACTGAAGAGGTAAGTGAAAATCGAACGAAATCATATTCTAGCAAATTTGAAATCGATAATAATTTACAAAAATATTACAAGTCGTATTTCTTAGTGCTAGTTAACGGATTGATTCGACTATTCGTATAATTTTTTCAAAATTTAAGATAAAGTACAAAAGATTTTTACGGTAGACTGGTCACGTGCTCTCCGCGTTGAATCCCCGCAAAGATGACGAAACCCTTAATTAATTGCTCTGCGTGAATGGATAGCATTGTTTTCGCGGTCTATTATGTATAACATATCGTGATTGAAAAATATGTCTTCTGTTTTGTAACTGATTAATTGAGTATCGGAAATTACGCTATAAGATCGCGAAGAGAGTTTGTTTCATTGCTAATTAGTCAATAATTATAGTTGTGTTTGGTATATATCCTTATATAATATATTTATTGGCTCACAGTTTATCCAAGTATAATTATTTAGTCAATTATAATAATTTGACTTTAAAAATTTTCAATTAACAGCAGCGGCCAATACCGCAGACATTTTGTGGCGCTCTACAAAAAGAAGCAAACTGCAAGTGTCTGGTGTTATCAGTTTTGATTTACGGATGTTTAGCGGCAGTCACGTGGTGCAGATGCGCAAATGTCACGAAGGTGAATTTTCACCCTTATATATGTGCATAATATGTGTATGCATATTATACAGAGAGATTAAAGCGTTGGTTTCCTGCACTCAGTCAAAGCCAACTCGGTACACTCCAGGTTTTTCGTATGTTTATTGCAGGCTGGCCATCCGCTTTTCTTTGTTTATTTCGAATCGATGTCTTCCGGAAGCAAATCAATTCAACCAGATGAAAAATGCAGATGGTCGTCCTGCAATAAATGGACGAAAAACCTGTAGTGTGCCGAGTTGGCTTTGACTGATTGGAAACCGACGCTTTAATCTCTCTATATGTATTAGGATCGTCCTCGATTTTGTCATTTTCGAATTTCAATGCTCCCATGGGCCAGGACCTCTCCAAATATACGCAAGAAAGTTTAGCCAAAACCCCAGAATCCTATCTCGAATCTAAGTGCCGCCCTAAAGCCTTCGCATTTTCCGATTTCAATAAAACCCGATTTCTGACATTTTGCGATCAATTTATTTTCTTCCTATCGCAGTATGGCTCCGAAAAATCTGAAACTTGGTACACTCCTTACCTGTAGTATCACGTATTTCATAATAATTCGACAGATTTTCAACGATATAATTTTCGGAGCTACAGCGCACCAACAAAATTTCGAATACGACAACGAAAATTCGAATACGACTAACCTAAGGACGACCCTGGCATATATAATATAATAAAATTGCATATGGAGAAAGTTTTAAAGTTTTAAAGCTTTAAAGTTTTCAAGTTATGCCATTTTATATATAATATAATAAACCAGTTTATATAGTGCAATAAATATCACATTCGGTCTCGCCATAAATTGCATAATGTTATTTTATTCCAGGTCGTGATTGACTTTTTAAAGTATCCAATAACAAGTACAAAACACGTATCGCCTTGCGACGATGGTTACGTTTACATACCGGTTAGTATTTTCAAATTTCATTTTTTCCTATCGAAATGATGAAATTTTAATAAAGCCACTATATCATGCGTATAACATATTATTTTGAATAAAAAAAAAAATAAAATAAAAAAGAGGAGAGAAGACAAGAGAGAAAAAAGAAAAAATGAATTCTGATATGATCTTTTATCGAGGATCACTCCTGTTCAAAACCTCCATTCAACGTTCGGGCTCCTTTTTGTCCTTGAGGTGGCTTTCATGGGCATGCTGTACCTTGTCTACTTGGTCGAGTGCTACCACTCGCCGATAAGAATCGACCTTTTGCACGCGAGGAGCCAGGACAGCATTCTCACTAAATTAGCACAACTCAAGATGGCCCAAGCGACGATATGGTGGAAGGCTATATCTTATCATTACGTGAGAAGGAAACGTCAGATAACTCGTTACAGAAACGGTGACAACTACACCACGACTCAGGTACGATATTGAATGAATATTTCCCTCCTTTAATAATTTAAATTTTTTGCTTTCTTTTCATCGTATCGAATGAATGGCTATATATTTAAGTATAATGATCCTGCGCAATCCTGTCAACGAGCAAGGGCGATTGTCATTTATATTTATTCTTCGATAACTCCCCCATTAATCTTTTATACAATTTCTTCACTTATAATTTCATTAATTTTTATTTTCTCTTCCCATTTTCGTCCCAATTCACAATCCTGCAAACAGGATACCGTAACACCATAGCTGCGTCATAAAGGAAAGCGCAAGAATTTTGGCACTGGTCGCTTGCGGCACGAGAAGCTCTCAAATAGGTCAGGGTACTCGATTTTCTTGGACACGTACTACATACATACGTCGCTATTATTATTATTATTATCATCATCATTATTATTATTATTATTATTATTATTCAAGGTTATTCGCAAATCTCCTACATGCGTATAATACGCGAGTTAATTTACGGCTTTCCCTTTTTTTTTTATTTATTGCACCTCTCCTCCGCATCACGTAAAAGATTACCGGTGAATGTATAATCAGTTTTCCCTTTTTTCATACCAGCCTAAATAGGCAGCTGATTTAAAATTTATGTTGATCTTCTTATTAAATTCCCATTTTTCCTACCGCTGGGTGGCTCATTTTTGTAATAATAAAATTCAGCATAAAGCCAGCGCACGAGGCTTTCCAGTTTAACGGAAAAATAAATTGACACGATTATACGGAATATAAATGACGCGTCTCCCCTATAAACTCGAGTATAAACAATATCGGGTACCTATAACGAAAATTTGAGGACATAATTATATACCTTAACAGAATTTCACATCAACGTTCGATTATATATTTATTCATACGATACAGGTTTATTACGAAAGAGTCAACACCCACGCGGCTACGTCATTCTACTTCTACGGATACTGCGGGGTAAAGGATATCAGCAAGGAACTAGTCCTGGACCCGAAACTCCCGATAACTAAAATATCCCTGACGAAGGGATTCGCCTTTTCAAATATGCGCTCTGCGACTGAATTCGAAGAAGCAAGATCAAGATTCTTCGCTGAACAGGTAAACGAATTCGTGATGTTTAAATCAATTTGTAACTTCCTGAAGAGGTTTGGCAGGTGTCAAGACCCGATCAATCCGCGGTTCAACCCCTCCGTGAAATATTGATATTTCAATCACTATGAGTTTGTGTTTAATGGATCGTGGTGCAGAAGACTGGAGAAGAAGTGAAGACCGTTTTATCGCCACTCCTTAACGGCCCTTTCATTATCTATACTGATCCGCGTGCGGTCTACCGTGCAATAAATTTCCTGTCTTTAACTCCAGCTCTCTCTCTCTTTCTCGATCTTTCTCTCTCTGTCTCTCTTTCTTTCTCTCTCTATCTTCCTCGTTTTTGTTCTATAATTCACACAGGAACACAGGGACGATTACATGGAGATGCGAGAAGGCCTCGATCTGGGTTACAATTTCAACCCAACATCCCTTGTCGCAGTTCTAGGAAAACCGTGGTTCACTAATGCTTACGTTTACTGGAGCTTGAGTGCCCTCTTACTCAGCTGGCCATTAAGGATCATTATCGAGTGCAATACCCAGTACACAGATTACCAGGTAGGTTCGAATTCCTAAATCAAAAAATACATAGCTTTCAGATTTGAATCAAATTTTAACGAATCGATCAAACGCTTTCTGTTAATGGGATGCAAAAACGTGCTTTTCCACCATAGCACCGAGGCTTCTTCGCCAGATATAACAAAATTTAGGAAACAAATGTGGGAGGGTAGCCAGTTTCGAATTTCATTTCTGCATAGCCTCGATAAATTTTGCACCGATTTATTCGACATTCACTGTAGAATCGTGTTTCGATAGACAATTGTGGGATCCCGATTGAACAAGGTTCTTCAGCTTCTTATTTATTCCCGAATCCTATACAGATCACGAAATTGTTTGGAATTAATTACGACGCTCCTACTGCAAACGGCCAACCGATCCACGCTTCTTCAAGCCAACTCAGCGCCCCAGGGTCCTATATGTTAGTCCCAAGCTACAGCGAGGCTCTCCTTATGGAACCAGCACCAGTTCCGGCTCGTTCTGTCGTCAGCGAAGAACCAGACATGGAGATGGTCCCCAGCTACTCAGAAGCCCTCCTATATGAGCGGGCTTTCGATCTTCAGGGAGAGGTGACAGTCGAGCAATGTCCCGATGTCGGAAATCCTTCTTCGAACTGCGAGTGCCCTTGCCACAGCTCTGGAGAATGTCAAATTTCCGAAGCGGCATCAGCGTCGGTATCTGCAGCACCGGTGGTATTGAAAATCGGTGAAAATCGAGACACAAGGAGCAATCAAAGCTCGGTAGAAATACCCGACGATTTATCAAGGAACGGTGATTCCTGCGAAGAAAATACATCGGAGATCAATGCTCGGACGTGTTCGAATTGTACCGAGGATTCGAACCCGGTAGAAATTCTTGCTAAAATTTCAGGCGAGGATCGGCTCAACGGAGGTGGATCTGCCCGGAGTTCTATGGAGGTTTTGGCCCAAGGAGATGCCGCTGAAAAACGACACATGACGAGGGAGAACTCTGAGCCAAATTTGAGGACGAATTCGGAGCTTTTTAGCGCGAACATGATGTTCACAAGAGCGAATGGACAGAGTCTGGAAAATATTTTAGAGCACGATGAGACGGAGATGGATTTTGCAAGTGGTTATCAGGGCCTTGGGATTCAGTCGAGGAACTTGAGCAGGGCTGAAGCCTTGATCCTAGAAGATGATAGCTACGATTCAACTCCGGTTGATCATCTGCCTTTGAAACATGTCCCGAATGTCAGTCGGGGCGCTATACCAAAGAAGTTCGATTTCCCGGCTCACGAGAGACCGAAGAAGATCCCGAACTCGAGGACCTACTTCTGCATAAAGTCAATCCTGAAGCAGCACAGGCGAAGATATACTCTGGTGACGCCTGAGGAGTTGCAGAACCTCGTTGGGACTGAGCAAAACGGTGATCACTCATTTCCTGGCTCTTCTACCAGTCGCACCTGCAACCCGCATTGCTGCGGTGCGCACTGGGAAAGAATAGACGTGAACTCAAACACCCTGGAAAACACAGTACGCAGAGGACAAATTTTCCAGGGTAGTTTAGACAGTCTGAATTCCGGACGACAGAGCGATTTCTCTATGCAGAAGAGGGAGAGTTCGCGAACCCTGATATTCGCTAGTCCAATACAGGAAATATGTCCCAGCGATCCTTTCGGCGGTAGGACATTGGTGCCTAGTGAAAATCCACCAAATTATGAAGACGCCCTTGATCTCCCGGTGCTTTCCCGGCTTAAAAGGTCTTTCACTGAACGTGAGACGCGAAATACCACGAGCAACGTGCGAAAGCATCATCGCACCTTCAGCATAGAACCGGAATATTTGTTCTCAGGTAACAGAGGAGTCGAAAGAAGGTGTCAGGGCGACGGAATGCCATACGACGTTGTTATACCAGTTCAAAATAGTAGAATAATAATGCCAAGTCAGTACAGAAGGGCGATTTCTGAGGACGGTGGTACAACGAGGGAGATATGCAGCCAAGGAAGTAGTGGTGGTTCGGGTTCCTGTTTTCAGGAAACTGAAGTGGATACTGGGGGAAGATTTTTGAGGCTGACTCGGTCCATGACGGAGAGAAATTCATCAAGAAGAAACAGCGACAGAAATTTTAGGAGAAGTTTAACCGACAGGATTGAGTTCTCGAGGAATGGCAGTAGGAAAATAACTAACATAAACATGGAAACGTCTTTATAACAAGTAGAGTATATTAGAACAGCTTTTTTCGACGATGTTAACAAAATTTTTTACCTCAGTGCAGCTTACCTCATTTTTCACTATCTTCCTACGGGTGATAGGATGTTTATTTAACACAGGGATTACATGATATCGAGCTGTACGTAGGCTTTTACAAAATTTCTTTACTTGCTTATTTATTTATTTGTTTATTTATTTTCTATTGTGATATACATACCGAAAAATTAATCAACTATTTAGATGAGTGTTACTGCACTTGTATTTATAATAGCTGATAAAATATTGCCAGCGAATTATACAGCATAGGTATAATTAGTCGCTTGGTAAAATGCAGTAGGTAATCGTTCCTGATGTCGATCGCTCAAATCCACCGCACGATTTGACTATTATAGTTAATATAAGTATCTTAGAATATAATTTTATGTCACTCGATTGGTATAGGTATACATACCTACTATAGTTTATTATTTTATAGACCTAAATATCGAGAGATGAATGACCGTAGAAATTTACGATCGGCGACTCGCTCGTTTTGAGTATAGGTATACGTGGCTAATTAGTGATTATTCAAAAACTACACAACTTGTTTCTGAATAGTTTTTATTATTGCTCGGTGTGCTGTGCTAAATGATATTTCAGGGTTGTTTAGGATTAAATAAGACGGGATGTTGTTATTTATTAAAAAAAATCAGTCAAGATCTAATATACGTTTTAACGTTTGAATCAAATCACGCAAATCAAAAGAGATATTCTATATCCATTGCGTGCCGTATTATTCTTCGTGGAATCTGTACCTAATCGTATATTTATATTAAGTAAGCGAACGCGTATATAGTTAGCGGAGACAGCAGTGGCTTATGAAAAGCTTGAAAAGTATGTAATTAAAACGAAATTAAAAAGGTTATTAATGAGCTCCGCTTTATTGCTATAAATATATAATAGAGCGAAGCATTAAATAAGCCAATGTTTAAAGTAATTAGCTGCTTTCGATGAATGGCCGAGGTAATTGCAACAGAAATTAAGAAATGAAAATGAGGAAGACGACGGACTCCGGGAAACCAAAGATTCTATAAACCATCCAATCTCTTTCTTCAAGAAATTTCGTCTATTACGATATCGAATAAAGATTTTTTCTTTTACTGCAAGGATATCTGTTATAGGTCAACGAGTCTAGACACTATATTCTACTCAGTTAGAAATTATTCCATATATAGTGTGATAATTCAAGTATTATCAGATTACAAATTCATTTGAAATTTCTCGCACTGAATCAGTTACGTACGAAACTAAAAACGAATAAATGAAACACGTATTATCGAGATCGATATAGTATAGTCATGCCTCCTCCACAATCAGATCGAACGAGTCCGGAGACGGAAAAGAACATAAAAGTGAAAGAAGAAAAAATGAAGAAAGAAAAAAAATCGTGATACTAGTAAAGTAGTTGTCTAATATTAACATAATATTCTACGAATGAATATATCTACTATATATAGGTATATTATAATAACTTTAAGTTTTTTCTGCCAGAGTTGGTCTCATCTGCAGTTATATACCGTGAGGAAACGTGGAAAGAGCCTGGTCCAAGCGCGCAGGCGCTGATTTATTCGAATATTACGAGGGCCGCCAATTTCAGACTTGCCACGAATATCCCTAGAGTCCTTCTGCTATTTGTCACCGATTGTTATCAAATACAAATGGCGGCAGACCGTGGCAGGAATAGGGTATGTTTGTTGTGAATCTAACAGACGATAGAACTAGGGATATTACTGAAAAGTTGGTAGAGTTGCTAACGTGATTCTGCCGACTAATGATATTCGAATAAATCAGCGCCTGCGCGCTTGGACCAGGCTCTTTCCACGTTTCCTCACGGTATACATATGAAATATTGAGCTTAAAATTTTTCTCGGCTTACTCGACGATCTTCACGGTAAGTAAAATATGGTTTAAAAAAAAAAAAAAAAAAAAAACAAAAAGAATTACCTACTATGCGATTGATTGATAAAATAGTGCAATTCCTTCCACTGGTAATGTTATAATATATAATGTATAGGTAATAGATGTAATATATAATATGTATTCTCAATTTATATTATACAACATACATATATACGTCCTCTAGGCAATTTATACATATACATATATACCTATATGTATATCGATCAGTAACATCTCGCTGAAGATTTTTTATTTTTTTTTCTCAAATGTCAGATGTTATTTGTTCATTATATTTGCTACTGCGTATAATCGCGGTGAGCTTTCTATACAGGTATATGATAATTGGTGTATATGTATACCCTATATATGTATATATACCCTATACTTATATATATGTACTACTTTATGTACGCATATGGTATATAGAAATAGTATATTATGCAACAAGTGCGTAAAATCGTATGCACAAGTTTCATACAATATTTTTCGACACAGTGCCCGTAAAATCGAATTTCACGCACACTATATCGAAAATAATAGTATAAGATCCTGTGAGATGCATTTAATAACGGGGCCTTAGGACGTAACGTAAGAAATGTTTGGATACTTATTATTATTATTATTATTATTATTATTATTATTATTATTATTATTATTATTATTATTATTATTATTATTATCATTATCATTATCATGATTATTATTGTTGTTGTTGTTAATATGCTTTAGGTGATAAATGAGACCAAATTATAAAGAAAAAAGAAAAAAACAGAATGGCTTTCGGATGATAATTATTACGAATTTTGACTATATATATACTATAATACGATACAGCGGGCTTACAATTACATACTATATTATAATATGTAACGTATAGAAATTGTTAGTTATCGCGATGTTAATACAAGCTATAAATTGACTTTTATATAATGCTCAAAACGATACTTTCTGGTAGAAATTGGAACTATAAAAATTTTTTACAAATTATTAGATAATTTTGGGAATATTTTATAGTATTCGCAGTAAAATTTGTTGATTTTGACAATCGAATTATAAAGAACTACGATTTATTATATATTTATAAAAATGTGGGAAAATTTTTAAATTCTTTAATATAATTCGTAGAAATTTGTAGAATTATTTTTCACCCGAGAATAGACTGTTTGAGTAATAATTACTTTGAACTACTGCACTTGACCTATAAATAACGAATAAGAAAGAGATCTGGATCCTGGAGAATTCAATTATTTTTTATTTAACACCGGAAATAGTCCAAGCCAAACATAATGCGACTATAGTTATAAAGTTTTAATGATACTTACATAAGAAATATAAATCCCCTTAATTAATTCCCACCCATGTAGTACGACGTCAAAATCCCCTGTGATATGGAGCATAGGTATGACCTATAGACATTAGGGTGCTCCTTAATTTGATCATTCTCGAATTTCAATTCTCCCATGAGCCAGGACGTCTCCAAACATATACAAAATGTCACAAATCGTGTTTTATTCGAATGGAAAAATTCGAAGACTTTGGGGCAGTACTTAGAATTGAGATATGAACCTGGGGTTTCGACTACATTTTTTTTGTATATATTTAGGGGCGTTCTGGCCCGTGGGGGCATTGGAATTCGAATATGACCGAATCAAGAATCCACCCTAATACACATATACTTTACAGTATCCTTATTGTAGATGAAAAAGAGACAATATACGACTTGTATTAGCAACGTATTGCGTAGTTAGAAAATAAAAAGTCAACTTGCCTTTCAAATATTATATACTTCGATGAAATCTCTGAACACTTCTGAAGATTGCGGTTTAAAGTTGAAAAAAGGAAAAACAGGAGGTAATAAAAGTGAGAAATTTCACTGGTAGAAATTTATACTCCTGCGAACTTCTGTACGGATTTTTCAGATGAGATAAAATGATTCAGAATTTCCCGAGGTATGCATTGATAGCTCAATATATACATTTATATTATAACTATATAATTATAAGTATAATCGATAATGAAAGTTATTAAATTTATTATGATAATATATATACGAAAATATATTTGTTGTATTTGTACTTCAAAAGCTTATATATGTGTATTTTGACTAAGCAATTATTTATTGTTCAAAGTATTCCTACCGTCAATTTAAGCTTAAGCCGCATAACGCAGGCAAAATTACTAATTTATATTACCATATAATCAAGGCTCGAAAATATATAATATTTAATATCGTAATAGTTAGATAAATAAGGTATAAATAATCATCTATGATCATTTATTATATCGATTATTCAAAATCGAATATCTGATAGAGAGCAAGATAGAGATGAAAGATATATCCACAAATATTCAAATCAAATCAATATTATTCGATTGTATAAAAACAGAGAATGAAAAAAGTATGATAAATATCCATATAGAAGAAATAGTGAAATAACCAGTATAAACGGGTAATTCCTCGCTTACATCGCAGTGATTTGGGTAGCGGACCGTCAGAGCACAGAGTTGTACATCTATTCATATATCATATAGCTCTGACGGTCCGCTACCCACATCACTGTGATGTAAGCGAGGAATCACCTAGAATTATTATAATATATTATTAGACAATCCATAAACCAAAGCAAAGAAAAAAAAAAGTTCCAGATATTTTCGAGCCTAGAGATAATCGTCGTTTTTAATTCTTAGCACAAGAAAAAAAAAATATATATGAATAATGAATATAAAACAAAACGTATGCCGTCTCAAAAAGTGCTCTTGAATATAAAAGAAACCAAAAAAAAATGACAAAAAAAAAATTAAAAAAAGAAAAAAACAAAAAACAGTGCGACAGCGTTATGAGTATAAAATTAAAAAGTAAACATAAAAACAAAAAACAAAAAATTAAAATTATGAATAATAATAGAAAGATAAAAGCGTAGATATGCAGCGAAATGTCGTTCAGTCAAAGTGTACCTAATGAAAAAAACAAAAAAACGTTATTAATTATACATACCTGTATTGCATTATTACTGTATATGCAAAGTATATACAGTGACTGTATGAATAAATGTTGAAATGATATTAATGGCGCAACGTTTGTGTTATTATTGTTATTATTATTATTATTATTCTTATTATTCTTATTATTCGTTGATATAGTATGTATTATCTATTTGATAGAATAAATTGTTATAATATAATTTAAAATTCACTCCTTCGGCGCGATGATAAAACTTGATAATATCGGGATATTTGTAGCATATACGAAGAACCGTGTTTATAAGCAAGATAAAGAAAATTGATTGTAGGAGTTTGGTTTCCTTTTTTTCCCGCCTATCTAATATGTTTGCCGAAACACCTACAAATATCATGATCATTATTATTATTATTATTATTATTATTATTATCAAACATTATACATAAAAATTAGAAAAAAAAAGTCAATGTTATAAATTTTCGAAATTCTGACTTGAAAATTGTCTCTATGTTCATCTTTATGTATACATATAATTGTTTGTCACAGAATATGCTTTAATATCCAGCACCTATACACGAAATATATACGATTTAGATTAAATCCTTTATAATATATATTATATATTATGTATAAATGACATGGTATCAGCAAGTTTTTTCTTTTTTTTTTCTTTTAATCGAAACTATTTCATATATTTATAATCATCATCATAATCATCATCATCATATTATCATTATTATTATTATTATTATTACTATTAATCATGTAAAAACTATAGGGAAAAATAATTCTCGAACGTCAACGTTAGATTTAAATTGGTGAATTTTTCCTCACGGTTGAGTGCCATATACAATAATATAATTATATAATAATTGATTCTAATTATAATAATAATTATTATTATTTTTTTTTTTAATTTTTCTTTATTATTCGTCCAGATGTATTAAAAAATGAAAAAAAAATTACTTTCTTATTATGGATATAATAAATATATAATATACATATATATTTTCATCATTTTTTTTTGTTTTGTTTTTTTGTGTATATTTTTGTATTTTTTTTTTGTTTCAGAGAGGTGACACCGTACGTGAAATATAGATTTTTTTTTTTTAGACTAGCGTACAGACAGTCGTTTCAAGCTAGTGTGTTCAACAGCTATGTATTCGAATACTTAAATAATTCATTTTCTTAAATAATTAATTAATAATACTAATTACTAGTGAAGCCTGGCCGCGTATAGTAGACTCTATAATAAAGAGTTTTGCTTCGCCAAAGCGAGTAGGAATTGTCAAATTTCAGGAGGTAGACACCCTGAAAAATACAAAATAGAAAAACTGAATTATCTTTTATTATTTCAATATACGTCTATACGTCTATTAAGAGTATGAACATTTCTTCTAGAACGTGAAGAGAAAAAGAAAAAAAACAAAAAAAAAATATACATCTTCATCGGATAATTTGTTTGTGAGAAAAGTCTCAAATCTCGTTTGTATTAACTATTAATAAATAAATAACTCGATATGTTAATCCATTCATTTATAATATGTGATATATTTACTTGGCCTGGATATTGGTGACTTCCCGCATATATCTCCTCCTGCGAATCTCTCCTATAGACCTGTAAGGTAAACATCAATTTAAATCTTTGTCATGATCGTTTGAAAAAATTTAACTAGAGATCAGCAAGAGTTTGAAATCTTCGATTAACTTTATCTCTCGAAATTAGATTGTCAAATTTAAAAATTTTTGTAATTAGGTAATCAAGATCGAGATAAATATGAGAATTGATTATTTAGTTCAGTATGCAGTAATCAGAATCCGAATTCTCTATCCAAGGATGTAGTTTACCTCAGATTTAATCAAACATACAAAAACAAGTTTAATTTTCTAGAGATTCCTGCTCAAAAATATCTATTTCGAAACCCATTAAGGTGTTTATACCTTTTCAGTTTCCAAACGTACAATAAATATCCAATCAACAAGCAATTACCCTTTCTAATTGATGCTAGATTAGTAAGTACGTGTCTACGTACTATTCCATGACAATAAAATCAACCTGATTCCCATTAAAGTCACCCTAACTAACTGCTAGCTAGTTTTTCTTTCTCCTCTCATTGTATATCGGTCTTAGCATTGAATTCATTGCATCAGATTCCCCAGGTTTATTACCATATGGAAATAATGATAAGCTTTTCTAATAAGCTCATGCTAATCAAGTATAGCAGATATACATTAGCATCAAGATTCTTACAGGAACTATAACACTGATGGGTGGTGTGGTTGGTTTACTATATTCAGACTTAGAGGTTCCATTCATTGCTCCATTCTCCAGATCTTCCCTGCTCTCGTATTCCTCCTCGTCCTCATCCTCGTCTTCAGATTCGCTGATGTGTACAGAAACCTGGTTACTTTCAGGCTTGGACCATTCGAAATACACACCAAATCCGATGTCGTATCCGTCCGTGGCAAATTCCCAAAATAAACAGGAGCCGTCTTCATGGGTTGGTACTCTAACTGTAACAGTTTCTCCGTGTCCAACTTTGATCACCGCATCTCCCGCCTCTTTACGAATAATCTCTTTGAATTCCTCCACGCCGCTTCTGAAAATTTAAGGAAATAATGTTAAGACAGAGAAGCCCAGAGACTCTGCTTCGTAATTAAATGCCGTATCATCGACCTGGTCCACATTTCAGCAGCAGATATCGGAGGCCAGTCAGGCTCCGCTTCGTCCGAATCGTTTTCATTTAAAGGAGTAGTCTCGTTGGTATCCGGCAGATTTTTCTCCCCTTCGCTGTTCAATATCTCTGATATTTTTTCCTTTTTGTCTGTATCCGAGTTACTTTCTTCGATAACTAGTTGATTTTGGTGAAGCTGTTGCATGTATTGATGGTAATGCTGTTCCTGAAGCTGCCTAATCAGAACTCCCTGCTGTTCAGGATTTCCCGGATACTGTTGTTCCGCGTAGGCTTTAAACTGATGATATGTTTGCTGGTTTAAAGCCTCTTGTATCTGGCGCCTTTGATTTTCTCGCTTCATTATTTCCTCCTCTTCTATTCTCCTCTGCTCTTCAATCTCCTTGAGTTCTTCCTCTTTTGAAATTCTCTTAAGCTCTTCCTCCCTTCTCAGTCTCTCTTTCTCTTCAAGATCACGCTTCTGAGCCTCGACCACAGTCTTGAACAACGGACATAGCTTGTCGAGCAAAACAATGAAACCTTCCATTGCTTCGTCTCGGGATATTTCACCCAGGTTTTGCCATGCCATTCGACGGTCCTTTCCTATTACGTCTAACACACCCAATGGTGGCGCATTTTCTACTGTACATTTCCCGTGTATTACTTGCTGGGTAAATGCTACGAGCTTTAATTTATCCTCGTAAGACAAGTGTACGGCTTTGCCCTCTTTCTCTATTTTTTAAATTGTAAATCGGTAAAAAAAAAATTATTAGAAAATTATTTCTTTTAATGTTTGTTGTCTAGTTAGCAGAACGTTACATAGTTTATAACATCGCGGAGAAACTAACCTATGAAGAAATAGATGATATTGATAAAATTTAAAAGGCGATATCGCAACGTAATTTAACGCGAAGGATGTTAAAGATTCGAGAAAATTGTGTTTTTGCTGAAAAATGAGATGATACAATATTAGACAGCGAAAGTTATACGTCTTTGGAAAGACCGGTGATAAGAAAAGTTAATCTACATGAAATTAGACGCGATGATCATTTTCTGTATAATAAGAAGATAATAAGCTGGGGGATATAAAGTTAGAAAAAATGACAATAGAAATGAAATTTTATTGACGAGTTATAGTACAGACTGTATATACTATACACTATATATACATATATATATATATAGGAGTAAAATCTGGTTGGTAGATATGAATGTAGGTATCTGATAAATGTTTTAAAGGTTCGATCTATGCGCTGACGACGCAGAAGAACTGTCACATAGAAAAATATGTGGTATAACATACCTTTGTAGAAGTTTAAAGCTATCTTGTAGAGTTCTCGGGTGTCAAAACCCCACAGATGAGGTTCAAATACTTTAATATCTTCGTTTTTATCGTTGTTCTTAACTGTTCTATCGGGTGATAATTTTAATTTAACAATATCGCGCTGTGCAGCGGAGATATCATCGCTTGCGGCCGCCATTTGCAAATACCTGACACGTCAGTGAGCAGTGCGGCAGTATAATATTTCTATCCAGTTGAGAAATATTTACTTCGTATCTATTTATAGATTAAGCGAATAGCGTTTTAAATTATTATTGAATAAATTACATAGCGTGTGTAAGTATATACTTGATTATATACTTACACGTGTTATTCAATTTTATAATAATACATTTATATTGACAGAAACAATTTCATAAGTATGCGTGGAGTTGTGCTGCGCAGTTGGTAAAGCTGAACGCAGTAGCCTTTTCTCATATTGTTAGAAATTATTTCAGATATAAAAGAAGAGAGTTGGATAATGTAGAAAAACAATGGTATTACAATTCGATTCACATCATTATAAACCTAAGTCAATTTGACAATTGTCTATTGTATTGTATAATCGAAACTTGGGTTATATGAATTTCACATTTTTTGTACACGTGTATAGCCAACACGTCAAGTGTGAAGCACACGTCGTCGCGCGGGAAGAAAATCTTACGCACAATAACTATTAAGAAGTCGTCAAAATCGTGAGTGAAAAGCTGGGGTTGTAATATTCATTTTACACACACTGTGTCGGTAAAATATCGTATGAAACTCTTACATACGATCTTACGCACTCGCTGCAGCATAATATTGTATTGTATTCGCACGATGTTAGCGGATTATATCAGAGGGATGTTAAACTTGCCAAGTTTTACGATGTCGTTGCTGAATCGTCCAGCTAATAAAATAAAAGAAAATGTATTATCAAACCTTGAAATAAGAATAAAAATATATGAAAACTAAATAATATATGATATTGTTAATAATTCTGACAAAAAAAAAAGGACATACAGTTTTAAATCACTTATGAAATTCTTAGATAATAACTGTAGGTAATAGATTCGCATCTGTGTTCGCGTTTCGCGGGTTTTTTTTTTCTTTTTCACCGTCGATAAAGTAGCTGACTGCATTCTGGTTTGAGATAACAATACTGATACTACAGATTTGCAATACTTCAGACACTTATTGAGAGATGGTGTTGTATATAATGCGCATCGTGTTGCTGAAGTCGACGGGTGTTCATCGAGCACGGAAGTTTGTGGCACCGAAGTAAGAGATAAGAAATTATGAATAAATATGAAAACAGAATTATTGTGATGCGGAATTTCCGTTACAGCGAATTACTGCGGATTAACGATATGGAAAATTCCGAATTAAATATTATATAGCTTAATAATTATCGGGTGTTTAAACACCTATTGTATTATTTGAAACGAATAAAAATTTGAATTTTACAAATTAATTTCCTGACTTTATTTTTCCCCCAAAACCCTCAGCTCTCCGCGTTTTTGTTCATTGATTGATATTATTGATTCTTTAACAGACGATTAATCTCCATATGCATAGTCAACAATCATGAATTATGATCTTAATAAAGATTCTATATTCATAGAAAAGAAAAAGAACTAATATACGAAAATATGTAGGGAGAGGAGTAAAGATCTTCAATTGCAGATTAAAACTTTCAAAATAACTGTTTATGATATGGAAAAAAAAAAAAAATTATTATTGTTTTTTTTTTTTCTTTCTTGGAATAAATACGATTTCTATATCGACGTAATATACAGATAAGATCAGTTAATTTTCCAAAAAGAAAAAAAAGAAAAAAAAAAACTTCTTATCTGTAACTTTGATAAGCAAAGATTACGACCATATGTCACTGGTGTGCTTGATGAAAATGATATGTATGTCAGAGTAGAAGCTCCTCAGTGATTTAATGAAATTTATTAATAAAAAAATAAGATAGGTACGTCAAGATTTAATTAGAGGAATCTGAGGTCCCCCGGAATACCTACTTTGACGACGAGCATATTACACGTACAATCGCTGTCGTAGGATTCTCAGTAATATTTTTCCATCGTTTATACCTGCAAGATATCTCTGCCGGTGTGCGTTGGACAACAAGATCATTTTTTATAATGAATAGGATATTTTTGCATATAGAAAAAAGGAGAAAAAATTAATTGATAAAACATCCGAGCAGAAAAAACAAAAAAAAATGAAAAATTTATTTCAGAAATGAAGCTAAGGAAATATTCATATCGATATTTGAATCTGATTAAATAGCAACTGTACGCGGAGTACATTATACACTGAGTTCGTGTGTATGTACTTAAGATATTTGAGGACTTGAAAATAGTATAATGGTCGCAATCGATTGAAAATGGATAGCCTTTTGAAATGAATTTATCAAAATCGATGCATTATTGAGTACAGATACGGTTCCATAATATTAGTTTATCAAAGCTTATAGTGTACAGTCTGTTTGGGAACACTTGTACCCTAAGCCTAGCTACTTCAGTTCAAGGGTCTAACGTCATTAAAAAATTAAGTTTCTCTCATGCATCATTTTGAATGATCTCTGATTGATTATAACCGGCCGCAATAGCTAATCGATTGATTTGTTGTATAGGCATACGGTTTTTCATTTTTCTCCACTATCTCGCTAGCTCGTACAATATCTAACGTCCTAAATGAAGGAATCAGGTCGTTTAATGAAACGCGTGGCAGATTATAAATCTTTACTTTTTTTTTTCGTTTCATTTTTTATTTTTAACCTCTGCAGTTACAAAAGAAACTAACAATTTTATTCTATTATCTTTCATATTCTCACGAGTAATGCCATACCACACGTCAATTTTTATCTACCATTAGAATAATCCCCGATAGACGAAGAAAATGGAAAAAAAACTTCGATGAAAAATACTAACTGTCACTTACAATCAGAGTTAACAGTGATTAAAAGAATAGAAAAGAGAAAATGTGGAATAGCTCGAACTACACCGATAAGGAATATGAGAAAACATTTTAGTGGTTTTTTTTTTTCGCCAATTATACCGCAACGTTACCTATACTGAACTTTGATTGAAGATATTGAAATCAATAATAGTTTTCGAACTAATTTACACATGCTTCTATATTTTTTATTTTTTATTTCATCTTTCATCGAAGTATCCGTGATTTTATTTATTTTTTTGCATTGAAAGAAGAGTTAGTGGCTTAGAAAATAGAACTATGATCTCGTGTTATTCAGGCAATTAGATCTGTTCACAGAAATAATGAAATTTATCTATGCACAGATGAATAATCATATATACTGAGCGCGGTGTAAATTTTAAAGCATTAATAATTGCAACTTAAATTGTGAATAAAATGTTTCCAACAGGTATTAACGATTTTCGTATAGTTTTCGGTCTATATGTCCTCGTTACATGGTGCAGTAGTCAAAGTAATCTATATAGGGTGTTATCAAAAAGATAAGGTTACCAGAGCTCCTATCTGGTAGCCATATTTTCGATATAATATATAGGTAATCAATGCATTGAGTGTGTTCCATCAGTCTGTGATCACGCATAGGTTCGATCGCTCATAAATTTATACCTACGCCTAGGAGACTCGCAAATTAGTTTAAAAATATTCACTATACGCTTAAAGTTTACTCAAGTAAAATAACGAACAATGGATATCCGTCTATCAATTAAAACCCAACTGTTTTCACAGTGGTATGAGAACTGATCGCAATAAAAAAAAATCAAAAAAACAATAAAAACCAGAAAACGAACCACACAGAAGAAGAAAGAAATGCGTTGACACAGTTTTTGCACCCAGTTTGATTAAATTAAAAATTATTTATCGAGGTAACGAGGTCCGCCAGTTCTAATGAACTTTTTGCCAAAGATCAGTCGATTTCGACTGTAAATTAATTCTAAGTTTGTTCTTATATCATATTGTGTATAATTTCATTATTTCAAAAGTTGTGTAAAGACGATATATTGCCCACACTTTAACCACTATGGCTGCTGCTTACGACGACTGCTATGATGCTTCTTGGCATCTTATACCTCCGGACTATGTCAGCAATGATGATGACTACAGGTAAGATAATAAGGAGATGAAAATTCAGCCCGATATAATTTAAGTATCATAATCCTTCAGCCTTTTTGCCTACTTTGGTAGGATAATATTTACATACGTATATCATGTGTACCCTTACTCCTGAGTGATCGATAGTCACGATAGAGTGCAAATGCAGAAGTGTATAGAACATCACTGTAGTTGTATATCATCATTCATACCCATTCAGGGTGAGGGAAGACCTTACATGTGGCTTTAGTGAAAACCATTGAAAACTTATTCGACATGTGTAATAACGGAAAAAAAATAAAATATCCACATATTCTATGCTGTTTTAGATTTGAGAAAGAATGAAATTTCAAACCACCCGACTCGCGTCTCACCCTTCGTTTCTAAAATTCCCGATTCTCTTAGCCGAGGGTAGTTTCAGCCGATTGATTCGATTCTGTTTCCGAATACGATTTGCCTCGTGACTATTATTCTTGAGATAACCATCCCCAGCATCTCGTAGTTTAGATTCAAATTTTGACTTTACGTAGACAGTAATTAATCACCCTTCTAATTCGAATGAACCGTTTAAAGGCACGCCTGTTATCACAGGCATAAATTATGATCATGTAAAACGTTAATCCCGTAAAATAATCAGCAGCTCTTGATTGTATTAACATATAAATGAAGAAATATATTAGATAAGTATAAAGTTGTTCGATGTGCATCAGCTAGCTTAGTGATAGAAATATGGAATCGTATAATTGATTGGGGAGATATTCACCCTCAGCGGAAACTAACGTTTAAGAGCTCACAATCCGGGAGTAACTCAAGGGACGTCTATAGGGGTGGTTTAGGGCTTCGTTGCACTCCGTAGAGTGGTACGTGATGTTACACTGCTCACTGCTGCACCATCGATACGAATCATAATAGCTTAAGCACGAGCACCTGTTGGTTTACACAATAAATTTATGAATAATCATCAGGCCGTTGTTTTATACCGCCTCGAATTATCTGTCTGGGTATATAACGAGCTAACGAACAGCCATAGAGACATAGAGTAGTTTTCTGGATAGTTTGGGGATTTATTTCGACGAAGAGGTGAAATAATTTGAGAGGTTTAAATCCTGACAATATTTCAATGGCTCAATGCGAAATTCGATCTACGAAAATATATAGAAACGTCCTATACAATCGGCTGAGCGATAATCTACTCAAAAATTAGAAAGAGGTATAGAATTACAGGTATATCACAGTCTCTCGATGTTGGTTCGATAGTAATCGATTGATATTTGGATAAGAAGATATCTTTTGAATTAGGCGATACGCCACTGGCGCAAGGGATTGAAACGCTGTATAAGTAACACATTAATATCATTCTTACCACAGATGAGTATATTCGTTGAAATTTACGTGCATTTAACGAGTCCGAGTGAAATTCGATAACTCGACGATTCATTTCGGATTGAAAAATTTCTGAAGTTGGTTTGCTACAGCTTTCCTTCAGCTTCGGCAAAGTGCGAAATTTTCTCGGTGAGAAGGGGAAAGAAAAAAGAGCGAAAAAACATGGCTACAGGTTTACGTTCATTCATAGGATACTGACAAAGGCACAGCTTGACCCTAAGGCGTTTTTGAATGGTCGTAGTATGACCCTGGTAGTACTACGCGCAGCGGGACTTTCCGAGCCTTCGTACTATACGATACCTACATAGTGCAGTCAGTACATAGTGAGAAGAGTTTTCGAAAAACTGTAGGCAAAGGGAAACGTGTCAGAAACTTTTCACGGGCAGTTAGTCCCGAACTTAAAGGAGCAGTTTAAGAAACGTTTAAGAAGTTATTCCAGCCAGTTTACTCCATTGAAAAATATTTATTTTGTGGGTGCCTATACAACCCCTGGCTATTTTACTTTGACCGGAAGTTCGGCCTTTCTCGGTATTCTCTCCGACGAATCATGGAAGCTGTATTCCCCCGCTTTGCGCGAGTCGAAAATCACTAAAACAGCCAAAATCGCGATCCTTGAAATCCTCTGATTTGCCTAAGGCCAAAATATCGCCTTGAATTGTTTTTTCTCAACAAAATGATCGACGATTCTGAAAATAGGATACATATGGGTCCTTTCATAACGACTTTTGGGTTCCTTGAATAAAACTACCCAAAATGGATGCGAGAATATAAAAAACTGGGTCCTAATCGGTCCTGCACTGGGTCAGGTATACGAATAGAAAAAAGCACTCCGTTCATGGAACTTGAGAGGCACAAGGCCCAGGATGCTCTTGAAAGTTAGCAGTGGAGACACTCGACGTTAGGAAATTCAAACAGGTTCCGAATAGTTCGAGGACTAAGAAAGGCTCGAGTACACTTGTCGGACGATTGCTTTACGACATATTCGCGTGTTCGGGTGTTGAGAATTCAGAAAATGTGGGTAAATTTTGCCGAAGCACGTACGGGCAGTAAAGTGCGGTCTTCCAGGTGAGTTTGGGTCTAACACCGGCCGAAACAGGTATCGATATTGTCATGTTAATTCAGATTTTTCCAAATATTTCTTAAATGGGTAAAGGCCCATTGACCAAGGCACGTTTCTCGCTGTTTGCCACCTGACAATGAATATGATTTTGAGGCCCAAGTTTCACCCGCCACATTTAAGTGCCGCATTTTACTCAGTTCAGAGTTTCGCTGCGGATAGGAACCGGATTTGTAGTTTTTTATTGAAAATTTCTGAAGAGTTAACGAGGATTAGGTAATTCAAAAATGAAATTTACAATACGAAAAAAAAAAAAAAAATCGGGTTCTGAGGGTTTTAGGGACAACACAATTGCGGCTACGTCTGTCTGTTTGTATCGCGTTTAAATCCTGTAATCCTCGACTTCACTGGTCGGCGATTAACTTAACCACTGCAGAACTAGAATCCTTCATTAGCGTTTAAAATAAACATTGGATTAAACTAGCCACGAACTTTAAGCCTCGGCTAACCGAACAACGAAAATCCTGTTCGATTCGAGCTAATCCTATTTTGCTGATCTGAGTCCAGAGTCGAATCCTGCAGAATCGTAGTCCTGTTCCTACGATCATCCAGGTAGTTAGCTAGGACTGAAGCGTAAATGTGAAGAGTGAATAAAAGCGATATTTTCCTTAAATTATCCTGCGGATACTTAAGGAGTGTCAAATTTCTGTCTGGCTAAATTCATGGCAGTAAAAGCTCCAAGGATTCGGTAACGAAAAAAAAGTATCGAGGATCTTGACTGGTCTTCGTTATTCTAGATGTCGCGTGATCCGTGTGCTACCTACACTCGGTGTATTCTACCAAAGTAAGAAAGGAAGGAAGGAAGAATGAGCGTTTTGGAGTCGTTACACCGGTCTCAGCACAGAGTCCTGGTGTCGTGGTTGTAAACCAATGAGACGTAGACAAATTGGGTTGCGTGCTTGAAACAAGTTGGCACAGATATCGCCAAACAGTCGTGAGAACTCGACAAATGTTCTCGGCTCGATTGCCTGGGAGCTTCTTTCTCCTTTCTCCTTTTTTTATTTTATTTTTTTATTTCTTTTTATTTTTTTGTCTCTCGACTTCTTTGAAATAAAATAATATATTTTCTGTTAAACTTTATTCTAACAGAATTACGGAACAAACGGATGCTTATAATTCTCCAGAGGAAAGAATGACGCTGAGATGATCTCATTAAAACGAATGTCCGAAGATATTTTACCAAAGAGTCGTAAATCTGTGGGTTAAAATCATCCCTGAGAAAATTCGGCGGCGGTACCGCCCCCTTCCGCACTTTTTGACTTTCTTCAAAAGCCCGACACCGAGAATAAAGCGATATAAAAGGTAGAGGAGAGACGGAACGAACAAAATCGACCGAATGGACCGGATATTCGCCCTTTTACGAGCCTCACTTGGGTATATATCATTCCGACTACCTGTTTAGATTCGACCAGTGCTAGTGTTAAAACGCGATGTTTCTTACCTTTGTACTGCGTGGTATACGTCATTGTACCTCGAGGACGTCATCCGGATCCGAGCGCAGGAACCTTAAAAAAAAAAAGACATAAAAGAAATATCAGTTCTATAGCCTTCAAAGTATAAAAATCGAGAGAAGAACATATTTTCGTCCGTTTTTCTTGCCATAAGCGATCCCGAAGATCAAAAATCACCTGCTTTTACCATTGCCACTATAACTGCTGATCAACAAATCTCATTATTACTTGTTCGCGTGATAATTGCGAGAGACAACCGCGCTCAAGGTGCTTCAAGTTTCTCTCCTATAGCCTTCGAAGTAAAGAAGTAAAAGAAAAATGTATTTTCGTCCGTTTTTCTTGCCATAAGCGATCCCGAAGATCAAAAATCACCTGCTTTTACCGTTGCCACTAGAACTGCTGATCAACAAATCTCATTATTACTTGTTCGCATGATAATTGCGAGAGACAATCGCGCTCAAGATCTTTCAAGTTTCTCTCCTATAGTCTTCGAAGTAAAAAAAAAAACCGAGAGAAGAACATATTTTCGTCCGTTTTTCTTGCCATAAACGAGCGTGAAGATTAGAGTCACCTGTTTTTAACCTTTTCCACTAATGACTGATGAATGGATTTCATTACTACTAGTTAGCGTATTAATTACGAGAGACAATCGCGTTTGAGGTGCTTCAAGTTTCTCTGCTATAACTTCCATACGTATTATATCATGTCACAAAGCAGCTACTCCTGTCCGTAGGGGTTGAAGGAGATCGAACAATCTTTTTGTGCCTTTATAACGCGCAGGTAGGTAGGTAGGTAGGTCAAATAAAACGAGAAAACGAAACAACCCTATATCGAGTCGCGCCCCGTTCACCGAACAAGCCCCTGCTGTTCGCGATTATGGATATAGAAAAAGTCACGCGTAACACACTTTTGCGTACCTATATCTATGATGTAGTACATTGATATGGGACCGGCCTCTAACAGAAAAGGAAAAATGAAATGACCACTAATACCCATTCAGATTAGTACTCAAACTAAAGTATGCCCTCGATGTGAAAAGTTCTAATCGATTCTCGCCTTCCATTGGACACAACAAAGCTTGGGGGTTGAATAAACCCTCAGCGATTCGTCGCTTCTATTTTCTACCCATTGGCTGGTTTAGGGGTCGATGTTAGCCCCGCCTTTCGGTAACTTACGGTCAAATTTCCGCCGTTATTATTCAAAGGGAATTTTTACCACAGGGATGCTTTGCAGCCCCTAAAAAGAACAAAAAAAAAATGTTTGAATCGATTCACGCCGCAGTTTCATTTTTCACGGTTTCACTGATTATTACGAATTACGAATTTTTAGGTCATTTTTCAATCTCCCAAGGATCGAATCACGATTTTCTAGGATCACCCTTCTTTTTTTTTCAATTTCGCAACCACTTTTCCGGATCTAAATACGAGTCTCAAGTGAGTAAGGCGCATCTATCAGAAGAATAGGAAACAAGTATATAGCCTATGTATTCAGAAGCGAGGAAATTTCCCTCCCTTTGGGGTTTGCGCCCTGGGGGTGCAAAAGTTCCTAGTCCCGCCCTCGGGCAACGCCGCCCTGCCTTGAGGGTGCTTGAGTTCGAGCGCGAGCCAAGCTCGCCGGAGGTAGGGAACACTATTGGTCAAGTGCTCGTCGGGGACACTCAAAAAGTACAAGAAGTCCTTAACTCATTTTGAAAAAGCTCGTACTTAAAAATAGGATTTCTTTTCGAGTAGCCGTGGGACTTTGAAAAAAATAATTCAATAAAATAAGACTCCGAATTCTCTTGCTGCTTCGATAATTATAATAATTGCATTCTATAATCTAGTCAGAATTCTATCGCCTGCAGGATTAGCTCCTAATTATTTGAAACCGTTCTTCAGTTTATATTGTGTATAATAACTGTGCGTGTTTTGTGCGGTTATTTTATCGTGAGGAAAAAAGTTTCACTAATATCTGTTTGTTCTATCGTAGAAAAAGGTAAAAATTCTGAAAGAAAAATCTAAAAAAAAAACTGTGAATAAAATATAAGTAAAATTATAGTGTAAGTGAACAGCGTGTAGGATCGGTTATAACTAAATCTAGAAACAATAAAATGATATACTGACAACTATAATCCATTATAAGAGACTAAAAAATGGCGGATAAAAATAAGATTTTACCATGGCCCCTGCTTCCGTATCCAGCAAGTTTGTTAAACCATGTATGGTACAGGCATCTCGCTTTGAACACTAGGTAATGGACAATTTTCAAAGCTGCGTATCTATTTATACGATTATTAAACTGCTTCGTATCTATTCTGTGGAATTTTCTCGAAAACTTTTATGGGTATTACGAATCGGTTAGAATATGCAATTTATCGGTTCGAAAAGAACCTTGAGTGTCGCATGATTTACTCCCGCACTGTGATGTAGTTCGATTTTCGTTTTTCATTTTTCGTTTTTCTTTTTCTCTGTTTTTTAACACGGTAGGTAGGTAGGTAAATACCTATTCGTCCGAAGCTAATCATCTCTGATAAGTATAGACACAGGAGTGGCTCATGCCTTAACGAGTAGATATACCTAAATCAAAACAGACACGCGAGACTGCCAAATAGATTGGACCATATCCTGTCGACATGATACACCCCACTTAGGGAAATGAACCCGTTTTTCTTTTTTTTTTTTTTTTTTTTTTTGACGTGGGGAGAAAAGGGCTGACGTACTACGTTTCAGTCGTGAAGAAAAAGGGCGAGTGACGTTAATCTTTTAAAGTAAAAGGCACACCGTCGCTCGCTCATCGTCCAGGTGCGACATTATTCTGTAATGCAATCAATCAAACTTCATCCAATAATAATTAGAATCAAGTAAATTACAATCAGTTCGATGAAGATTTGGGTTATCCCTTAAATCGAGGTTTTCGCAGATCCTGGCTCCTTGCGTAAAAAAAGAAGAACACACAATTCAGCTTTCGGAAGATTTGGGGATGAAAGCTTCCGCTGTATTTCGGAGATTTCAACGCCTGTAGTATCCCCCGTAATTTATCAGGTTAAAATTAGCAGCACCCCACTGTTTTCGGGGTAAACTACCATCTCATCGTCGGGCGAATGAACGATCAAGCCGTTAAACGCGGGCTGGTTTGTCAGCATTACTTTGAACAAGGGTTGAATTGGTATGAAATTTTTACAGCGATATTAAAACGGTGAAATTTTTTCGAATCAAATTGCTAATCGATTTCGAAAAATCTAATTACACTGGATGCCAGAGTTTTTCATTGTGTTTCGCCTAATTCCTCATAGATTTGCGATTAACAGCAATGACTTACGATTTCGGAAATGCTTGATTACCCCGTTTCAAAAATCCGAGGGATAAACTAGCGGCTCGTTTAAATTCGAAAGGCAGAAAGCACCGTTCGATTGCTTTTCGGTCTTGACCAAAAATGACGCGAAACGTGACGAGATAATAGGCGAAATGGCTTAAAGCTTAGGGTGCAGGTTCGTTCAGGGAATCCTCGAGCATACGGCTATGGGAACAGGTAGATTCTACCTTGCGGTCGTTTGGCCTACTATGCAGTCAAACACTCCGCCGTCGGCGGTATGCCGATTTTCAAAAAGACAAATTTAATCGCATTAGAAATGGCTGGTGGCTTCTTGACAAGTGCCACAAGATTTTGGCACCTTTATCATTCAGAAAATTGGATTAGATTTATTGAAACTGTTTCTAGTTTCCAGAAGACCTTACCAAAGTCGAAACTTCTTTTACCAAAACGGGATTGATGATCATGTGGCATGACGTAGTTTCTTTAAATTTATTTTTATCACAATTGAGTAGATCTTCGAACGGGATTGACATTTTTAGTGACAATTTTTGCACACCGTTCTTCGTATTCGTTTACTTCGTGGATATTCTCTGAAGCATTTACCTATTTGGGGTGATCTCCCGTTGTTGCAGGTTACTGGAAAGTATGAAGATGCCAGCCCGGACATCCGGCTTCCATATCAGTGACATTTTGGAGCTTAATGACCCTAAGCCAACGCCTGAAGAAACGGAACTTCAAGGTGATTAAAATGCGTGTAAAATTGTTGTGGAAGATCCGGTGATCCTGCGACCCGGCTTTCAAGGCCAAAGATGCTGTCCTCGAGATATGAGTAGAAATCTAATTCTCGATTTTTCTACTTCACAGGTGCGACGACCGTCTTGCCTCATGGAAACGGAGTTCCATCAACTTATCAACAACTCCTGGAACACACGACAGCCATGCTGCAACCTGGTGTTCACGCGAATCTAAATAGAACAACTTTACCACCACCACCCCCTGGGATTTTGGGCTGGCCGACTGGCCCGTCGCTTCCCTCGACGATACCTCAACCTCTTGATGAAGTAAACGGTAAAAAACTATGAGAGAAGATTATATTTCTGTTCAAAACCCGGGAAAACTCCATTTATATTCGGAAAAGAAATACCCATTCCAATTCTACGGGGTTTTGGTTTTGGTTTAGGATGTAGTCATACATCAGCGTCGAGCATGAGTAGGAACCCTTATTTGCTCAACACCCTACAATTGGTCGAGGCAACCTAAGCAGGATCTAATAGGCCTATAAAAGGTTCGTAGATCCTGAACAGTGATTGGCTGACTAGGTACCGCGGATTGGCAGATGTCCGAGAGACAGATGTGCATCCGAAAATTTTCAATGAATTCAAATTGTCACGCCCAGCCCTTGTCATTGTGACCAAAACGCACCTCGTATACTATACCGCTGCATTAGGTTCCACCAACCAATTTTTCAAATGCCATCAATTTTTTACACCTTGTTTTCGAGGGCATTTTCTCGATTAGTCGTGGACATGTTTCTTCTCTTTTATGCGAACACGATATGTTAGACTTCGCGAGTTTCCGAGATAAACAAAATAGATGAAGAATAGGGGCAGGGAACGTCTCGTTTATAGATATGACGCGACCCCACCCGCAATGCACTTAAATTCGGTGACATATGAACATGTATAAATACACATGGATCGAGGAAGATGGACGTATGGGGGTATGGGGTATAAATGAGGGGACAATATGTACTCCAATAGACACCCGCTTCTCGGGAAGCAAATAATGAAATCACAACCAAAGTCCCAGGGTTAATCTCCCATGAAAACGATACGACATCCCCACGGACCACCATAGTATATCTACAACGAACGAAACGCGTTTCTATATCCAGTCTCGTAGGGCTTGTATCATATTATGTAGGTATCAAATAGGATTTATATTAGTTCACACCCTCCCCTAAACTAAACGGCAATGCAGGGGTTAGGGGCGATACACAGCAGCATATTGTTCTTATATACGTACACGCTGCACACAGAGCTTTCTTCGGACGATATCAACGAAATATTTAGATACCCGATTAATGAAGATCATGGAACAACGCAAACCGGATCAATGAACCTCATTCTAATTTTTCCCGACCGGGAAAAATTTTCATCCCTTATATGTTTTTCTTCCCACCACTGATTTTCACCCCAAACATTTATTCGAACTCCATACATTCATAGGAACACGTAGGTACCCGCAAGCCCTTGCAGATCGATGGATCGAATTAGCTAGTATTTTTAAAAGGTATGAACGATGACTCAAAACGATGGACCGACTCGATTCGTGCGTTAGACAGCAAATTCTGGTAATTAATAAATCGATGGGGCTGCACATCTGCCTGCAATCAGGACCTAACGATTATCTATGATGCGTTGCACCGGCGAGCGACTATGCAGCTGTTATAATAAAAATTCTGTGGTTACAGACGAGTCTGTGTCATTTTTTTTTTATTTTTTCCTTCTTGTAAAGAACAAAGGATCTCGCTATTCGTTTCTGTGCAAAAAGAAGACGATAAAGGCTCCTCGATGAGCGGCGAAAAGCGAATTCGGAAGGATTTTGGAAAGGCGAAAAAACGCCGGAAGTGATATTCTTCGTATTCGAGGTTCACCCTCGATCGGAAATAGAGAATGTTCGACGTCGTATTTCGGGACAAAGGTCACGTCTGATCGCTTACGTTCGCATATTTCCAATCAGGGTAACGGAAGGAAGAAGTAAATGAAATGAAATAAATACAGATCATGTGTCCTCGAAAGACACACAAGCAGAGAGAAAAACTATTTGGCTGTAATGAAATAATTTTTTTTTATATATTTTTTTTTTTTTGTTTTTTTTTTACAGTTTTGCAGCAGCCCGATTCTACGAGTCCGACAATATCCGATCTGTCGTTTCCATCTCACCAAGAAAATGGGCATGAGTCGAAAGAGGATGAACAAGAATTCGAGGAGGAACACCAGGGCGAGTCTCAGCCCCATGAAAACGAGCACAAAAAGCGTAAACGACGTGTACTTTTCTCTAAGGCACAAACCTACGAACTCGAACGACGGTTCAGGCAGCAACGTTATCTCAGTGCCCCCGAAAGAGAGCATCTAGCATCTATAATAAGGCTGACTCCAACACAGGTGAAAATTTGGTTTCAAAATCATAGGTACAAGACGAAGAGGGCTGCCACCGAGAGGGTGGAGGCCAGTGGTAGCGGATGTTCCCCAAGGAGAGTCGCGGTTCCGGTTTTAGTACGTGATGGTAAACCTTGCCAGTCTAAACTTATGGAATCTACTTCTTACGGGGGTTCTGGTCAGGTACCGATGGCACCGTACTGGTGGTGAGACTCGGTTCGGAATTTTCATTTCCTCCTTTACCCCGGACCACATATTCGATATACTATAATGTAGAGTCAGAGTGCAATAGAAAGTGTTTTTGTGACTTTGAGGATTTCATTATTTCTGGACGTTTAATTGATGAATCGACTTCCTTTTTTTTTTCACGCTTCATTCGGGTGAATTCGATAATTGAGTATACAGCTCGTGTCATATAGCTACATATTAGTGCGTGGAATGCCCAAGGTTGGGTAATTGTACTTGAAAAATTAATTGTTATGTAAAGCGAAGAGGAGACGATATGAGAGATCACGTACCCATTCATAGTCAAAATGGTTAGGAGTAACTTAAATAATGACGAAAAGTGATTTAGAGCGTATTATTATATTGTAACGATATATATATACATAGATAGTTTATTAATTAATTGATTAATTAATTAATGTGATTTTTAAGTATTTTCTTAAGGTATAAGTTTTGTACAAATTCATCATATATAGACAGAGTTCAAATTAGTTCATAGAATATATTACCCTTATTGTCTTCATCTACTCAATTCACCCCAACAACTTAAGGGTTCAACAGCATATTGCGTGGTTTGCGGTTTATCAGAAAATTCACAAGCATAAAAAATCGACAATTCCTTAGGTTTTCTTTATTCTTTATTTTTCAATTATTGCGTGAGAATTGAAATTTTCTTTAAAAATAATGCGATGGAAAATTTATTAACGCGGTCTATTATACATTAATTGTAAAACCCAGTGAATGGAATCTAGGATAAAGTAGTAAAAATTTAACTAAATAGATGGAAAATTTTTTTTCATTCGGGTTACGTAAGCGATGAAACAATAATACATATATACTATATGATATATATATATATATATATATATATATATATTTGGAAATTTCTCTTTTCGACAACGACAGCCATATACATATATATATACATGGTATTGTAACAAATTGACGGACAATTGCGTTTTATATCGGGCGTTATTTAAGACCGTACATAGATAAGCTGGCTATAAAGATTACTTATCTATCCGGCGCACACGTGTATGTATCTATACGAACATATAGGAGAGAAAAATAAATAAAAAAATAAGATAGAATAAAAATTGATAGAAAATAGAATGAAACAATTAAGAAACGTACGTGTGTGAGAAAGGATCTATTTTCTCCGGTAGTTATACCTACGTGTGCGTTATCGGCCTATACTTTGACCGATATCTTCATTAGCGTGAATCCAGTGCAACATGTATACCTACTATATATTTAAATATAAAAACGGCGTGGCTGCACTGTTTTTTCCCTATATATTAACGATTTTTGGAAATCCCTTTTTTTTTTCTTACAACCCTTCTGACTACGATAAAATAAAAAAGAAAAGAAAATAGTAGATCGATTATTAAAAATGATTAGTGTTCTGCACCGAGGTTTTTTTATTTTATGATATTTCACGTGGGTGGAGGAAAAGAGGCATTCCACACTAGTGTGAATTCTTAAAATCATATAATATATTGTGTGTGTATATAATAATTATTGTTTTAAATTTAACTGCGAGCGTACGTATCATTTTTCATGTAACTATATATACCGTGTACATTATACTCGTTTATAAGGATATATACGGACTCTATAGACCTAATATCAAAGCCTATATATATATAGGTATATATATATATATAGCATATAGTAAATTGTAAAGAAATATATATGTATAAATAAGGTACAAAAGAAAATATTTCACCGAACGATTTTTAGGGAAAAAAATATTATAATATACCGTATTATTCGTATTTTACATTTAGTATTTATTGTTGTAGGTTGTATATATGTACATTGTGTATTATATAAATAGTAAACTAATATATCAGACGCATATTTAATAAATCCAATAACAAAATAAATAAAAAAAAAAAAAAAAACAAAGATCAACCGTAGCTTATATACCGTCAAATCCATTCCTTAATAATTCACAAACCTCATTCCCTCCCTTGTTATAGTCACACACATCCTTGCCATGAGTATACCTAATCCTACGAATTTCTGTACGATTTATAATCAAAAAATTGCAACTTCTCGTGGCTTTCCGATGCCGTTAGAATTTTTCACGAAAAACAACGAAAGTCAGAATTTTTTTTAGAAAAACTACGAAAATTTTCATTCAGATTTTTTTCTATCGAAAACTCGGGAATACACAAATTTCCATAATAAATGGTAGAAATTGGTATCGAAGTAGAAATTTCTACGAGGTTATATACACACTTACGTAATACGTACGTAAAATATAGCACATATATGTATGTACGTCAAAGTATACATATAGTGACGATATACACTTCCTCGCTTTATACTTGCACACTTATTCCATTTTCTGGGGGACGCCGGATGCCGGTATAGTTTGAGTGACACGCTTCCGGTTTCCGTTTCCGAACGGCCATCTTGCTACCGGTTTAGATTTCCTGAGGGCACCCCTGCGTCGTCTGGGGGTTGCGACGGGGTCAAATAGCGAAATATTAAAGTCGATTTATCGGTGTCTAGCCACGAGAGTGAATTCTGATCTCATCGACACCGGGAATTTTTTTAAGACAAGTTTCCAGTCGCGATAAAGTTCTCGACTGTTGAGAGAAAACGGAAAAATTTTATATAATATGAAAACACCACGTTGCTAGAACAATTTTTCGAAATTATATTTTATCTGTTAACCTTGCAGGCTTACAAAATAAAAAAAATAGTTACAACCAACAGCGATTTATCGAACAGATCCATTTATCTAGTGATAACAAATCTCGTACCGTTTCACATATAATGAAACTCTTTTGAAAAAATCTGAACTACATCAGTGACGATGATATCACGTAGGTGGCGGATATTCTTTTTCAGTTTTTCCGCAATCTAACTGAAAATGAAATTTAAGGGCAGCTACTACGGACGAAGATCGAAAAGTGATATTCTACAGCTCGCAGTTTCCTAAAAACGTCAATCAAATCGTAATTTTTGACGTTGAAACAGATCCTTATCGATTTTATTGGCCGTCTATATATCTATAGCGATTGAAAGATGCGTATCGATCGTTACGATCAGAAAGTTCCATTAATCATGGCTGCTGTTGGATATAAGTAGCTATATGGTACGTTTAATTCGGTGGAATATTGCTCGCACTTGACGATAGATAAACTCATAATATCTATTGGTTAGTTTACTTTCATTTACTGCTAAAGTCATACACGATAATTTCTTCCGAACGTCGAAACACAATTTTTGCACGTATTTTCAAAGGCATTATTTTATCTGAATAGAAACTGACCCCCGAAGTATACGATTACGTCGTACATCACCGGCATAGTTTTATTGGAAATTTTAAGCTTCATATCGATGAGATTAACGGGTAATAATTGTTGGAGACTACCGATCTAAGATTACGAGATGCCGATCATCGTCGATTCGAAATTTATATGACATCAGGGTCTTATAGGTGCTTCCGAAATTACAAAGCCATAGAAACATGGTAATTTCGACTAGTTTCTATGTATTTGTTTTCTGGTTGGTGTTTCAAATTTGTCTTTGTGTAATCCTAGCGTTATTTTCAAACTGTCGATTTTTGGTAAGAAATTAGGAATACCTTTTTGAATTGAAGTCGTAAAAAGGGGGCTGGCTTGAAGTTCCGAGGGGTTAAAATGACGAATTTCTTACAGGCGATTTCGAATTTATAGAAACGTTGAAGCCTAGAACATCAGAATTTCGAAAAATCGGAATACAGACAGCTTAAAGCTCCGAAGTTCCAGATTCCCCAAAGGCCAAAGAACCAAAAATTTTGATCTATTTCTCAGGATGTGAAGACAAAGAATGGTTCATTCTTATCGAGATCCTATTTACGAAAACCCATTTTATACACTTCATAATCGCCAACTTCGCGATGTCATAAATAATTGATAGGATTCTGAAACTTTTCTAAAAGTTGCATCGACGAATGAACAGGCGATGTGTAATAAAAAACCAAAACAGAAAAAAAAAAAACTTCAGTTTTTCATGAACTTCAAGCGACCTGGAACAAGAAAATCAATCAATGCCTCCAAAGTGGCAGAACTCCAATAAAAGATATAATTTATCGTATTTTTGCACGTTTGATTTTTTTTTTTTTTAGCTTTCTTTCGGGATTTTCTAGATCAACAGGGCTATAAATTATTTCGTACTATGCAGTTGATCCAAAATCGTCCTTCGAGAGAAATTGCGATACCTTGAGGTGTGAAATGCGATGCGTGAGGATAAAATAGGTTGATAAATTTTTAGGAGGGTATTTTATCTATAGAATATTAAATTTTCGTACGAAATCTGCGTTCTAAAGAGAATAGAGTGTGTAGGCGTATGAATGCTTACCTATACGCGGGCGTTCTGACGTAGTTGGCTATTTTAAGGACCCGAGGGTTATAGAGAGTGAAGTTATCTGCCCCTTTGCTCTTCGGGGTTCCGCAGTGACGTAGCAAAGTAAATGGACTGGACAGCGGCCAGCATATGCCACGTGGTGACCTCCGAGATTCAGGACGGGGATGTCCCGGGTATTGCAGACCTGTGGGGTGGTGGGTACCAAGGCATAGAGATGGTACACGGTTTGGTATACATATATACATATTAGAACATGCCACGTTACATATACGACCAAAGGCGAACGGTTACCCACTCGACCGGAAGTCGCCGATAACATTGACGCGGTAACTCCGCATCCAGTGATTTATATGACCACCAGTTATCTGGATTTGGACATAGTCCGTTACTCTTGACTCGGACGAAAAACAGCCGCGAAAAATGCATTGGTTTTATCCAAAGACGAGAAAAAAAACTAAATAAAAGTTACAAGATTCGTATGGGATTCGTATAAGCTATACACAAGATCCAGACATTCTTGTTTCGCTGATGCATAACATAAAAAGTGAAAGAAGAATATGAAATTAGGATTATTTAAGAATTTTTACATCGCTTTAGCAGCCAGTGCAAATACTCGAAATGTAATCAAGTGTATGTAGATACGTGAAAGATTTATGGTCGCTAGTTGAAAATTAGAAGTGGATCTTCTTTTCTTTTCTTCTTGCTTGATATTGAAGAAGATGATATGGCGATTTGTCCATGCCCAGTAAGATCGTGTAAATTTCAAATATTTTTTTTCCCTTGAGAAGCCGATGATCGAATCAAACGAGCTATGGGAATTTTTCATTTTCACTATTTGGATGAAAAGTCTTGTGAATTTGAAGTTCGTTTGACTCGGCTTTTTCTGAGATGATTCGCAGAGATCGACATTTTTATATATATGAAAAAAAAAGGAAGAACGGTTTTTCGGATACTGTAGTGGCCCGAAAGCGTAAAGATGCGTGGAAACGATGAAAAGTCATTTTTTTCACCGAAAGCAATACATTAATTTCTTATCACTAAGGCGATGAAAAGTGAAAATATCGATCGCAATTTTACTCTCTTAGTATTATTCGTGATTGTGAAGTGATTCCTAATTTTAATATTCTATATGGGTATATAGGTAAATGCATGAAGGGTTGAGAAGAAAAAAAAAGAAAGAAGATAAAAAAAAAAAAAAAGACCTGACCAATAAATAAAAAGTAGAACAGTTTTAGAGCGTGTATCCTGTGCGGCGTACGGTATAGAATTGTGCTTGAGATTTAGCATAGTCTAGTATATATGTATTTATAGAGAAATTTTGACCCTACGGAAACCGACCAATAAAACACCCTATAGGAACGGAATAAACCCCTGGCAGCATTGTCAAGGTTTTTTCGTTTTTTTTCTCTTTCCTTTAGCCGTTTTTTTCATCTTCTCCTTTATTTTTTTCGAAGAGCGCACACACCCCTTCGATTACATTCGGAAATATTAGGGGACGTCCCGCCGTTCGACAACTATCAATTTATTTTCTGTTATTGATTGGCTATTCGAACTGACCCTATTTGCGATTCTTTTTCTGTTTTTCGCTTTTTTCTTCATTCTAATTCTCTCTCTATCTTTCTTATGGTAAGTGTACTCACCATGCGGATTAAGACTCGTATGAACCGTATCGTTCGACTAGATGCAGCAAGTGCCCAAATGGCCTCAACAAATTATGGCTAAGCTATATACGCTCGGAGAAATTAAATTTTATTAATTTAAACCAAGCATTTTGTTTGTTTTTTTATTCAATAGAAAAATTTGACAAAGTTAGTCTAAAATTTGGTTAATTTTGCAAAACATGTTTTTTTTTTTTTTTTTTTGAATTCGTTCGATTCAAACAAACTTTTATCTGAGTCTATACTATAGTGTCATGTGCAATTCTTTAATCGCATTCTCTTTATAAAATAATTATGTTTAGGTAAAGAGAGAGAGAGAGAGAGAGAGAGAGAGAGAGAAAAAAAAGACTAAAAAAGTTGTTTCATGCTAAATCGTTTGGCGCGAGTCTTTGAGTTTGATTTAGTTTCAGTTTTTTCTTTTTTTCTTCTCTTCACTCGAAATCTGATTCGGTGTCTTTTCGAATAGAATAAAACGTCGTTCCCTAGCTTCCGCAGTTTCCGGATTCCGAAATCCTCGTGTTTTCCTTATATATTCATTGTGATTGTATATATGTGGAGAGATAGATACGTCGCGGACAAAACCTACGGTGAAGTGATCCGCAGGGGATTCCACGTCCCATAGTCTGGAACCACCCTTATATATATATATCCATATAACAGTATATACTTAGAAACCGGACAAGCTGGTCGACTCAACCTCGTATTTACACGCTAACGCGACTTTTTCAAACTTTGTACACAACACAATTGCTCACGATAGAGAGCTGGGTGGTGAAAAAGGAGGGAAACTTTTACAATTGAAAAACTTTGCCAACTTTCGTTCATCTTCTCTTTTTTCTATTCCTACGATTTTTTTTTATTTCTTCTTTTTTTTTTTATTTTCTTATTATCAGACGTTCAGTTTATATCGTCGGACTTGTCCAGCTCATAATTGGACCTTGTCAAACGTGGACGAAATTCTAAACGGAAGAATTCTGAACTAGGTATATGGAGAAAAAAAGAAAGAAGGATCGAAAAAATTATATCGTGGAAATAACTCGGTCAGAATTTGATCGGAATTTTGAAGAAGCTGGTATCTAGTGTCTAGAGGCATTAAATGAGTGAAGAAATAAAAAAGGGATGAAGAAAAAAAAAAACGGCAGAAAAAATGAATTAGATCTTCGTGCGCGGTTTTATTGATTAAGTAATCTTAATACATCGGTGGGCCGCAGTGTACCATAAAGAGACCGGAACCGGAAACGATCAATTCTTACGGCGAATATGCTTTGTCGGTGGTCGCCGAATTTCGCTTTGATTAATTTCGCTGCGTTTTTATACACGATAAAGTTATTATTTGTCAAACGTTATACGTCCGTTCATATACATTCGTAGAACTCTGGCTCATATCCAAACCATAATAACATCGTTGGATACCGTGAGAACATAAATATTTCAAAATATTATTTACGCTATAACTAGGTATACATAGAAATAAAAAAATAAAAAAGGAATAAATAATAAAGGAACAGAAAATTTATACCAAAATTACAAAACTTGTCTATCTTTAGAAACCCGTTCCAAGTATATTAATACAGCGTTATCCACCCGCTAGGGAAAAAAAGAAAAAAAAAAGAAAAAAAGTTTTTAATAATTTTTAAAATCGCCTCATTTGACAAGGGGTTACGTCAGAGCTGCAGGTAATCTATTTTCATAGAAAATTAACGATAACAAATGACGGCATAGTATCGTGGAGTAAGTAGCAGACCCACAACCCTTAAGGTTTATAAGCGTAGTGCCGGAGGTCGTGCGACCAGCGTAACTTCGGCTATAGACACGCGGGGGATCTCTACGATGTTCTTTTGTAGTTGAGCGATACGAGACCGGAAGTAAAGTTTTTAACCAAAAGGCTACGGGCACGTGTCGACGCGCTGTTATTACCGGGGGTGACAAGAGGAAAAGGTACCACCAGGTCACGTGACCGGAACTACCATCCTAATTGATATCGACTCTTCGTGTGTACTGCAATACTCACCTTTTAAACATACACAGCTACGATGTAGTGTGTATACTACAGGGTGGTCCTTAATTTTATCATTTTCAAATTTCGGACGTCTCGAAATATGCACAAGAAAAATTTAGCCAAGACCCGAGGTTCCCATCTCAATTCTAAGTACCGCCTCAAAGCTTTCGAATTTTCCCATTCGAGTGAAACACGATTTCTGACATTTCGCGGTTATTTATTTTCTTCCTAATGCAGTATAGCTCCGAAAAATCTCAAACTTGGTACACTGCTTACCTGTAGTAGTAGGTATTCCATTAAAATTCGATAGATTTTCAACGATATCATTTTCGGAGCTACAGCGCGCCAGAAAAATAAAATTAGAAATTGAAATCACATTCTTCGGCTTGCTTCCAGCTCCTATCGATTCTTATCTGTTCCCTCTCATCGTAAGAACGCGAGTATTTTTCGATTTTTACGTATGGTATTCGATAAACTGATATTATAGGCATATTTGTATATACCTAGATGTAATTTTTATACGGTTAAAGAACTGTTATAGCGGTGTGAATTAGAGAACTGCTACAGAGATCCGAGTGTATGTACAAGGGAGTAAGGCTTGTGTTTAATCAAAGCGCGTGCACCCGCAACCCCATGTTTAAACGGTTAAAGGTCGATTAAATAAACAAGTCTTCGTTAAACAGAAGTTAACACGCTGTTAGCTCCGGGTTAAGTGATCAAACAATAGAATGCGATATCATTCTCAATTCGAGGAATACGTTTCACCGGTCATCCCGTCTTCCTGGTACGGTTAGGGGCGTTTCGGAAGGATGTACGGGAAAAAATGCTAAAATCGATCTCTACGTGTCCACTGGCTTAAATTTTTTTGTCCATTCAGTATTTCCTGTTTTTTTTTTTTTAATTTTTTAATTTTTGCATTGTATTTTATTGTACTTTGTTCCTAACAGACCCTAAAACCTAGAAATCACGATCTGGATAGTTCCTAATAAATTAACAATGAGTAAAGAGAATAAAAAGCGACTTATTTCCCTCCTGGCTGGTACCTACTTTCGGCCGCCTAAGGAGAAGCTATTATCAACCATGAGGGTGCGAAAAGCTCGTAGGAGAAAAGCGGTAGAAGAGAGAAAAGCAAAAAAAGGGGCAGGATGAAAAAGAAGAAGAAAAAGAGCTTTTTCTGCTCTTCTGGTTGTGGTTCCGAATTTTGAAAATTCTGCATTCAAATATTTATTCCGACTCATAGTTTTCAGAAAGGGTATTTCTCCGAAGGACTACGTAATCGATTTCAAAAACTTCTATACACGAACAACACCGAAAGTTCAAAATTTCCAAAGCTAAAGATCCGATACTTGAATTCCACGCATGTATTCATTCAGTGTTTGATAACTCGGGCTGTATTGATGGTATCGAAACCAATAAGCGGTCAAATCAATCGTCTAAAGATTTACTTTTTGGAAAATGAAATTTCAAAATTTTATCAATTATTAATGACATCGTGAAGTTATCGATTGAAGTTGATGAAGGGTCTAGATTAGAATGAACTTTTTTTTGTCTTCACATCCTGAGAAATAAACCGAAATTTTCGGATTTTTGAGCTTTCAGGGCTCTGGACTTTCGGAATTTTGAGTTTTCCGCCTACCGACCTTCCGAAATTTTGATGCTCTAATAGCCCTAACGTTTCTGAAAATCCGGAATCGTCTTGAACGGAACTTTTGAAATTCGGAACTTCACCAGGGCCCCGAACCATGTACTATACATAAGCTTATTTAGTATATACACTTATAGCTACTAGAACTGATATTTCTAAATCCAATTCTACAACCAGTATATACCTATATACACAGTAGGTATAGGTGTAAGAAAGCAAAGAGTAGTCATTGTGTCCTTGTAAAAGCTGAAAATCGAAGGTCCCAGCTGATGTGAGATGTCGAAGACTTAATACGTCCATCGATATATTTTCTTACATCGTATTTCGGTATATTATTTATTTTCACAGGTTGGTTTAGCTGTGTAAAGGCTTTAGAAAAATAAATCGTTGGGGATTATTTTCAGCCCCTAAAAATGGCTCTAAGGTTCCGAAGATTACCTGTCTACTACAGTCCTCTAAAAACCGATCGAAATTGACCGAACAATGAAGAAAAAAAAAAAAAAAGAACGATTTTCTTCCTTTTTTTGATTATTGTTGCGGAAAATTTCATTAGTAGATTAAATTTGCGAATAAACAAAAACTCCGGTTGTAAAATTCGAAATTCACCGTATATCTAATTAGTTTGCTGCAGAAATCCGGAAGAGTGTCACACGCCCCACTACTATGCTGTGCTGCAGAGATATGCTCGCCTAGTTCTACCTATACGACCCTAATTTCTATTACATACATATATGTATTGTATTATACCTTATACACCTACCAGTAGTCCACGACTTCATCCCACGCCCCTAGGGGTTACTTAGTGCGTGACAACGTGACATACACGCGTGCTGACCATTAGCCGATGGTTACACTGATATTTCAACGATTGACAATCAGTAGGTAATGGGTATAAACCTATTTTCCAGTCGTGTGTATGTGTGTACATGTTATAGTCGAGCCACATGAGTTATGCCTTCTAATTAATGCGCTTCTGGTTTTCTCTCATCCCCTTGCCTAGACTTTATTCATTTCGACAAAAAGTAAAGAAAAAATAGAAAAATTTCTCATAACACGAATCGTATATTTCTTTGAATGAAGGACTGCTGACGTATGCCTGTACGAACTTACGGGTATAAATATAATAAGCGTACTGGATGAAAGCAGTATATTTTTAGGTATTAGTGAAAGAAAACGTTTTTCTTATACTATATCCGTGCGGTACCACCCTGGATTATCTGGGATTTTCTAAACGTTGTTAGAAGATCTATTGGTAGAAGGCGTCAATGCGTGCGTACGTTTACCGCTCAATTTCTCGTGAATATTTGGGGAAATTTTTTGGTTTCTTTTTTTTTTTCTCTCTTTTTATACAAAACTGGCTAGGTATATAAGCCGGATTTAAAACCTGCACTGATTTAAAAATTTCGTTGAAATTGAGTTGTTATGGAATAATTCTGCAGTCGAATTTGAAAACGGATATGTATAGAATTCCTTTGGAGATGTGGTAAGCCCTCGGAGGATACTGATCGCGAGTATTTATAGAAATCAAAACCACCCCCAGTGTTTTTTTCAATTTTTTTGTCCTTTTATTTCTATTTCAAATTCGAGAAAAAATAAATACAAGGAGCTGAGTGAAGATTGAGAATTAAAAAAGGGGCGAAAATAAAAAAATAAAAAAAGAGAAAAATGAATGATCGAGCTTTATGGGTTCCAAAATGGCTGCAGATAGGCGTAGCTCGATTATTTAACGTTCGAGAAAACCCGGGGAAGATGCCCTCAGCTGTTTTAGGGGTAGCGAAACATCGGCAATATTCCACACATATGATATATACCTACCTACCTACGTGGCATACGAGGAGGGGTGGCCTTTCAACCCTCACCTGGGCAAAGGCGTGGCTTACGTGCGACAGTGGTCGATAGCGCTGCCCGGGAAACGTCATACCTACCCCAAAGCGCAGAGAAAAACTCAAATATTTGATTTTCAGTCATTTTCCGCGTATAATTCTTTCGGCTTTTGATTTTTCATTGCAATTATTGTTTTTACAAAAATAGGGGATGAATCGAGCTTTTTGAGGATTATTTTTTTAAATTTGGAAAAAAGGCGGATAATGATGACAAATGCGATGAACAGAAAGAATATTTTCGATTTCCTATGGCATTCGTTACCGTTTTTTTGTTATTTTCAATCAATTTATTTGTTTTGGTTTTTCCTTTTTTCGATTAAGACAGCGGAGGAAAATGATGAAAACCTGTATAACCGGAGGAAATATTGGTCGAACTATCGCACAATCAGGAACGAAGACAATGGGTCGCTATAGTAGGTGTTGTATGATGGACAGCTTTCTATTACGCCGGCGTCCGGTAACACAAGCCAGCACTTAGTGCACCCGCTGACGTCACGATTAGTGGTAGTGGTGTCTATAGTCAAGGCACTGTATCTATTCATCGTTAGAAATGTTCGATTTTAACGATTAGAGATTCCCCGCGGTGCATGACGGGTCAATCTTTCACAGATATACGTGTCAGGGTGCTCCGCAATTTCATTATCTTCGAATTTAAATTCTCCCACGGACCAGGACGTCTTAAAATATGTACAAAAAAAATTGGCCAAAACCCCAGGTTCCAAAAATTCTTATCTCCAAATTGTGATGAATAAAAATTTGTCTTCAAAGATCTGTAAATTTTTCACGGATACCTGCTACTATAGGTAAGAAGTGTGCAGAGTTTTGGATTCAGAGAAGCTATAATGCGATAGGAAGTAAAAAATATCACCAGAGTACTAAAAATCGTCTGTTATTTAAATGGGAAAGTTCGAAGGCTTCGGGGCAGCACTTAAAATTGAGATAGGAACCAGGGGTTTTGACTACATTTTTTTTGTATATATTTCGAGACGTCCTGGCTCATGGGAGCATTGAAATTCGAATATGACCAAATTAAGGACTACCCTAATATGTATACGTCGTTTTTGCCTAACCATTTACCGTGTGTAAGTAAAGAACGCTTTAATCCTTCCAATATACACATAGAGATGAACAACTTTCTGCTAACGAGTTTTAAAACGTTTTAAACTTAACTAATCGTAAGCGGCCACCCCGCTTCTCTTCTCTTGTCTTCTCTTCGTAGGTTTAATTAACTTCTCTTAAACCTTAGAGGATAATAATTTCTACCTATAACGAAGGCTGATTACCGAAAGAATTAAGGAAGAAAGTTTACGTCGAGGGAGATGGAGGTGAGCCTGCGCATAACTTATGTTATAAAACGAATACCGTTAATGCTTTTAATTTTGTGATTCAGGTAATATCAGCTACGTTCCTTTTTTTCTTTTATTTATTTATTTATTTTTTTTTTATATTCTTTTTCAGTCGATTTTTCTAAGGCGGAACTAAGTGCAGCGAGGCCTTTAATGACTTTTAAATTACTTAGGTGCGCTGCTGGGTGATCGTTTCACATTTTACAACCATTTCTCGTACATTATTTTACATATTATGGGAAAACTTTCCTCCAAGTATAGATAGATGCGCAGGGATTTTATTATACGCACTGATTCCACCCTATTTAGCCAAAGAGTAAGAGAGAGAGAGAGAGGAAAAAAAAATTAGAAACATTCACAATAGCTGATAGTTAATGCAATGGGAGTTAGACGCAGTCTTCTACCATCGCAATATCTTCGATCGTTTTCGATGAAGTTAGACCCTATCACGATTTGGAAAAAAAAGCAGTGAACTGAAACTGGTGATCAAAACTCTCAGCAATACGTAGAGAAACAAAAAAAATAAAATGGAGAAGGAGAATTCTTCTTTCAAATCTGATAAGAAAAAATTTTGAACTTCGGTTCCTAATTCTATCCTTTTCTTTATTTTTTTATTTGGAAAATGTTGGGAACCGATTAGAGCTTGCGAAATGTCGAAGATCAGGGAAACTAGTGCAGAAAGTCGGTCGTACCTAGCTACTCTATCAAAAAGGTGTGAATAAAGGTCCGTGCGCAGGTATTAGGTAAATTGCATTCTAGTTTAGGATCGTAGTATGGGACACTCGGTAACTAACCATAAACTACAGAGTGTAAACGTAACAACGAATCGCCCTTTAGCTAGGGTTTAAGAGTTATCCTTGACGTAAATGACAAAGCTAGAAATTTTCCGCGTTTAAAATCCATTTCCTCCAGAATCGCCGGCTTTCGTTGACTCTCCGTGCCTCTCTGGACCCTTTGTAATACCCTAAACGCCCTAAACGGTCGACAATGAAAACTCAGCGACAATGAAACATCCGGCCAATTGTCAGACACCAAACGCCAAACTGTCCCCCGTGTAATTGCGGTTTTGCACCCTGCGCCTATCTTCTCTATGATTTTCCTCGTTCACCGCACCACGTCGCGTCGCATAGCGTCGCGGGATCTTACCAATAATCGTAAAGGCTCATATTGCAGCATGGAATCACCCCGGAAATATCACCTCAAAGAAAGGGGAAGAAAAGACTTGAGAAAAAGCACAATTCTACAGTGAATTTCGCTAAAATCGGTACATCGGTATAACAATGAAATTTTAAACTGCTACCCTTATCTCACATTTGATTTCCAAATTTGATCATATTCGGCGAAAAAGCTCGTCGCATCGAGAAGTAAAAATCAGATAAATTTCATAAGAATCTCACGAACGGTTCTCGAGATAATGATACTTCTTTAAGAACCCCTGTCTGAACTCTTCGACCGATTTTTTTCAAATTCGATAACCGATCCTGAGTAATTTTTAGACTGATTTTTTCCAAAATCTGAAGGTACGTACAGGCTTTGATGAGCCGAATTTGAGGTGATATCTACACGTATCGTGATCAAAGGTGAAACAGAGAAGTTTGCCGATCTTCTCCCGGTTCCAGTGGCTGCAGCAGCCGTCAGTTTTTGTATTATTTAAAGGGCGGATGACGGTAGCAAAAGCTGGTACGAGGACACGCCTTTTTGAAAAAAAAAGGCCCTCGGTTCTTCCCTTCATCTGTAACGTTAAATAGATTCGAACGACGCGACGCGTCGGAAATTCGACGTCTATGGGTGCTGCAGCAGACTTCGACAATGCAGGTATGTATAGCTATACCAATACATGTATGCCTAGATACATATAAAGTTTAGTAGGTACAAACCACGCAACAGTTACATACCAAATCGAGGCGGTAACCGGCAACCGGCTACCGACTTCCAGGTGTTCAAAAAATGTTTTTTTTGATTTATCACCTTTGAGAAGTTAAAATTCCGCCCTAAACATACAAACGGGGGCACGAGGTTTTCTTTCTTTCTTTTTCTTTTTTATTAAAGATCACAAACTGTTTGGGACTCAAATTATGCGATGAAAAATCATCCCTTACCGAGTGATTTTTCTCCCTATGAAAATGGCGATCGTTATTTTAGCATAAATCGAAGGAAATTTCACTATGCGGATAAACGCAGGATGAGTAAAAGACAATTCTAAAAATCGCTTGTTCATTTCTTCTCTATGAAATGATTGAATATCGGTAAAAAAAATTCTTTTCTAATTTATGTACTTGGCAAGTTGAAATGAAAGTCAGTGTAATAATTCTTGTATTTTTGTTTCTACGTATACTATAAGAGGGTGAACGTATCCCCATTCCTCTAATAAAGCGAAATGTCAAGCTAACCGGAAACAGGCGGAAAATGCACTTTTCTAAATGAAAACATAAAAACCCCCGTCGAATTATTCGCTCGATCGAGTCAAAAATTCGCTTAGCTACACCGGATCAACCTTACCGTATACAATTCGGTGATTGAATCCGATCTAAGGCGTGTTCTACCACATTTTTAAATCGCTTTAAAGCCCTTGTGGTTTCGATTTTACATGGAGGGTTGTTTGTTAAAGCCCATCACCCAGTATAATACGTAGAAAATTTTCAAAATTATCCGAAGATTCAAAATGTAAAAAAAAAAAAAGAAAAAATCGTAGGTTTCCGTAGTTTTTCATAAAAATTCGTCGCTTTTTTCGTTCAAAGTCTTTCACCAATGATAGGATTTTGACAAATTGATGTAAAATGATTTTTTTTTCTGTAATTGTAGGAACGAATACATTTGCATATAGGTATGCATGGTCCTGTCAACTTATCGCTCTGCATGGCTGATATCTGTTGTAGTCCTTTGCGCGGACGATGGAAAACGTATAGTAGGTACGAGGAGGCACCCTTTTAGCGTTCACCCCGTGAACCGTCAACGCTAATTGATATAAACGTAGTTTGTAATATACATGTCATACCCAAGTCTAACCCCTAGCCACCGCAGCCCCGCGGACTTGTAAGCCTTATACAGCTATTGGCTTTATACGCGTTTCACACATATACATACACGTAGAATCTAGTTATATGTATACTTGTATGTGAGCAGTGAGTATAGGGGGTAGCTAGATATATATTAAAAGGTTGGTACTTATAGGCGTGTATACGATATACCGTTGACACTAAACTTAGCGGTGAGACTAATATTGGTCCCCAAGCTCCATGTATCTAGGTAATTAACATATCAAAGCCGTGGGAGCTAGACGACTATGCTATACGAGCTTGTGAGTATAGAAACTTCGGTAACGAATTGATTCTGGAGATTTGGTCAGAGATCAAGTGTGCTCTGCAAGGAGGATCAGTTCGACTTATATATATCTAATCTACATAACGTAAGCCATAACTGACGTAGATATATAAATTAATTCATATAAGGGTTCGACGATAATCCTTAATGTAATAAAAAACCTATCATTGAGCGTTTTCGACTATTACTCGGATTATTAGAGGTACTTATTGAAAAAATTCTGAGATCTGTACCCACGTTTATAATTTTGGAAAACTTTTTTCAAAAGTCTATCAAAAACGATTACGAAACGTTTACCGAACTTTTATATCTATGTACAGCGTCACATGACTTACATCGAGACGAATTATAATTCGAGAACAAAATGAAATTCGTTATTTGGATACTTGTAGCCGACTGGAGCTGTTAGGCGAGGCAATTTTGGGTGAGTTCTAATATAAAGTGAAATTTCTTGCTGTATTGGATAGAGGAAGATATACACAGCGGGAGAAAGAGAGAAAGGGTAGACTAGATGGGATTCGGGAATATAAGCAAAAGAGAAAGAGAGAGAAAAAAGAAAAAAGGAGGGAGGGATCGTAGAAGTCCTGCAGCGGACTATAAACGTATTCATAGTCCCTCGGGGGGATCCGAAATGACGTCATGAAATCAGAGTCAATATGAAAGTTTGCTAGGTAATAAAGATTGATGGGTTTTAATTAAACGCTTAATAAAAACGTTCGCGCGGTCACGGAGCTGTGTAACAAAGACCGGAGTGGGACGGTATATTTTAAATTTGATCGACAGTCAGCCTTGATGGGACCAAAAACCACCCCGCAATGGATGTAAGGATCATTCTTCCGACGCTATAATTATATAAATTTGATGACAAATTTCCCCGGATCCGAAATTCGAAAATTGGCATTTCGCACTCTTCGGTCTTGGAGACCTTTGCATTGTTTCTATTGTCAGACCCCAATATCTAGCCCAAACTGTATAACGTGCAAGTCCTGCGGCTAATGTGACTTTTGAAAGGCGTGACTTACGACCTTTTATTTTCCGCCATCTGCCTATTGACAAAAGCAATGGGCGTGAAATATCCGCAGTCTTTTATACAAACGATCTATTTTGCGGCTTCCAAACGCTTAGCAGAAAGGTTAGCGTAACTACTTTAGTCCTTGGTCCTCGGTCCTTCGTCCTCCGTTCTTGTACGAGCCGGGCTTCTGCCTACTAGTATAAAGGACATGTGCGCTGACAAATTTTGTTATATTGCCAAAGGTCCAGGTGAGAAAAGCGCCTGGGGGTTGGTAAATGGTAAAAGGTAGTAAAAGGCGACCACCGTCGAAGGAGAATTTGAGGATTTGTCAGTTTTCTGATTTATGTTCATCCCGTTGATTCGCTGACCTGCAATTACTGAACGGGTCAAAGGAAATGAGGTCAGTTTTTCAAATTCGTGCATCATTTATCGGTAATCGAAGTAATAGGGATGTGATTTTTGAAAACGAGTTTTATGAAAAGGACGATAATCCGGAATGCCATGCCCGAGGAATTGGGAGAGATGGTAGCGATCGGTATGATGGAATTTGGAGGAAATTCTCTGGGGTATTCGGGTGACATTGGTGCATGACTGTACGGCTGTCCAAAGCACAATGAAATTGTGGCAACGAAAACTGGGCGGACAAAGCCAGGAAAATACAAATATTTTGGGTCTGGGTGGTTTCATGGCTCGTCGCCCTTTTTCGAACTAATAAAGCGTGAAATTCGTCCCTTATTTTCTCCTTTCCTAATACCAAAACTCAACTAAACTCTTTTATCAACTTGAGGCAGGATCTTATCAAAGATTATTGCGTATAGTTTGATGAAAGTGTCAATTTTTGGTTAATCACAGATTGTCCTCGACGAAGATTACGGGTCTCGTTTTACAGCGTAATCAAGAGAGCAGGGAGAGGGAGAAAATTGAGGGTTGGTGAATCCTTGACCCGGTACTTCGTCGCAGCGTCTATCTGTTTCCAGGACGACAGGATCCGACAGAAAAGGAGTAAAGGGAAAGGGAAAGAGAGAGAGACACAAGGATCTGCTTAACGCGAAGGAAGAATGGCGGCGCTGGTACCGAAGAGAAAATAAGAAAAGCCGTTACGAAGGTCTGCAGGGAAAAACTCATAAGTTTCAATTTAGCAAGGATCAGTGTCTACAGATGAGCTTAGGCTAAAGACGGTCTTATTGATTTTCGCGCATTTGTCTGCCTCATACTAAACCTCGTATGTATACACGACGTGGCCATTGCCGTCGCCAAGTCGTCCATCTTCTTTGAAAGAAAGCGAAAAAAAGTAGAAAAAGTAAAGGAAAAGGATCAGTTTAATCTGCCAATGAAATCGCACTTTTTATGTATCAAATACGTTCCCTTCTTCCATATGAAATTAAGCTTTCAGAATTCAACCCCTAATAGTAGAAATTCTTACAATTCCTCTCTGTATAGACTCCAGGGTTATTTTGGCACAGACTCCTTTCTATGGAGTCTAAAACCGAAAATTTAAATCATACACAAATCGGTAATAACGGTGGGCAGAGATAATCAACAGTAGAAAAGCTGAATCTAGGTGGCATCGTGGCGTTATTTTAAGGACAACGATCTCGTTATCGTGGGTCTTAGAACTTCTTAAATAAACATAACGATTTACTGTTTATTATTTTTCCAGTGCAAATTGTATCATAGAGCTAAATGCATGCCTGGATATATGTAGGCGTCTAAATATATCACCTATATACACACCTACATCTATAGTCTATACCCTCGTAAAGATTTCTACCAATTTTCATGGGATTTGGAATGCTTAATAATTTTCAATAAAAAAAATTGTAGATTTTCGTCATTTTCCAGGAAAGTGCGTTCATTTTTTATTTCATTTTCCTTTCTCTTTTTCATTCAAACTATACAAGATACTACAATTATTTCCTTACGAAGAAATACGAAGAGATTTCATTTCAATTTCCCTAATCATTCGTATAAATTTATCGAATTATTTTCGCCATGGTACGTATTTGCACGAATGCAAATGCTTTGTGGAAAGACGTAGTTTGAGTATATTTAATCAAAAGATCTTTTGTGAGAGTGACCGATCTATCATCCATTAGGCGGGCGTCAATCTGCAATCACCTATAGTCTTCGGATGGATAAATTATACATCAGAAGTGATGAGTCTTAATTTTTTCTTTACGCAACGGCTGAATATATTATTTATTAATATCGTTAAAATTTTGTCTAAAATTTCCCGCCTGACAGTGTGAATATTAAATCGTTAAATTTCACCCGGACATAATTGAGTGAAGACGGACCAAAACGGCCTTCGAAATTCTGAGAACAGTTTAAAATTAGTTAAAATTTAAGCCCGCGAAGTGGAAGAGGGCTGATTTTCTAAACTCCAAGGTGCGCTGCAGGTATGATGATTAATAGACGTTGAAAAACGGCGATGATGCGAGTGATGGAAATCATATCGATATGAGAGAAACACGACGCATACATATAAACCATAAGGAATTTAATATTCCGTTGCGAAATATGAATGAGAAACTGACGATGATCTAAAATTAAACAAATTACAAATGACGCATCCTCTGCATCATGAAGGTTAAACCGTCTGCACGACGTTTATTTTTGGTCGCGTACTTCTCGTTTGTGATTCAATCCCCGCGACGGAGCTTTTATAATAGACTTTTTTTTTTTTTTTTTTTTTAATCCTGGCCTAGTGCGGCACACGTTGACGTAAAACTAATCCCACAAGCTCGTGTAGTAAAGCGGAATTGAAGATGATGAAAAAATATGCATTGGATTAAAAACGAGAGCTTTTAGCTTTTTCATAAATTCAAAAATCCTAAGGGTATAAAAAACCGATTTTCTCCATTATGTGACGGAGCTTGCAGCGCGGATATAGGTACTTACCTACCTACCTACTCGGTTTACAGAAACTTTTGAATTCCACTGTGTGGGGGTGCCTTGAGCATCTAATTTTGAAATGAGACTGAATCCAAGATGAAAACTGGGTCAGCCGGCAAAAAGTAGAATATGTGTTGTAACGAACACTCGCGTAACAATAAGAGCAAACTAGGTATATAACTAAAGATATAATACGCTCGTAGTACGGTATATTTGATTTGAAAAAAAAAAAAAAAAAATGTCTTTCTGGTAACAAAAAAAATTGCTATTCGGTACAAATTTTGAATGATTATAAATATGCAGGCATATAAGAGAGAATATGATTCATCGAAATTCTTCCTAATGCAATGTAGGTACTATAATCGTTGACTAATTTCATCCCATTATAAAGATAAACATCTAAGATGTTTATCTCCGGATCGGTTAGGATTGGACGCGCAGTCTATGATGTTAGAATATTTAAAATTAGAACGGTTTATTCTTATGTATATTTATTTTTCATGTATATAGTTATACAGCGAAATGTAAAACGGGCAATGTCCCTCGAGATGTTTTGAAGGTTAACTAACTAACAGTGGTAATAGTAGGTGGTGATGCGCCTGGTGTATAGATGTTTAGTTAGACAGCTATATGCCATCAGACAAATACCCTCGAGGAGTTGAATATTTACAATTAGATCGATCTTGGCAAGAGCTTCCCAAACGAATCTAGAACCGATCATTTCTGGCCTCGCCCTCGGTTTTTATGAGACAAATAAAAAGAAAGAAGAGAGGAAATGGAGAAAATGAAAACGGCAAACTCCGTACGAAATTTTTCTCACATCTTATATTATTGGAACGGTACATAATCGTTCGACCGTGGCCCGAATAATTGAAAATAAAACCATCAGCCCGAGAAATATTACAAAAATATCTCGTTGCAGCACATGTGCATCCACAAAGATCGAATTCGTACGTATTTTATAAAAATTACAATAAATAGGCCGGTAATTGTTGCGTAATATATTTACACAGGTGAACAATAGGCACGCAAATAAATTGCCAATTATTACGTTATGTAATCGATAGGGCGACTTGTTAGGCGACCTTCTGCGTAGTTAAACTTTTCCCATCTCTTCTCGGTTAGAATTGCAAAATTGGAACCATCTGTCACTGTGGGAAGAAGAAAAATAAAATTGATAAATTTGATAAATTTGATAAATTTAAAGCCGTGTGTACACCCCTGTCGGTTCCGCCTCTGAAATTGTCAATTTTGCACACGGTTACATTATTTTAGTCGAATGACGTAGTCGGCGCTACAACGTCATAGAAAATGTCGTAAACATACGTATACGTATCTCGCATTGAGGCGTAGCATATTTCGATATATCATACCCACTGTCAACTTTCTTAGCCAAAAATTGAACCCACGAGGTATACACAAGTGCAGCGTAGAAAGTAAACGATAGAATTTAGTTTCGTTTCAATCATATCGGCGTTCGATTAGCTGGGTAATTATTTTCGCAAAAAATGGGAGGAAAGATTCGAGGGGAGTTTATTTTCTCTTTTATTCAATGGGGAGCGAAAGGGTTGGATTCGATTTTGCGAAAACGCGACGAGTTCGGGAGACGATGGTATAGATTAGAGGGGCGATTTTTCGTTTATGGTAATTTTTTATCGAGCGGACAAATAAGAGAATATATAAAGAAGATATTTTGGCTAATAATAAGTACAGAAAGGCGGTGAAGTAATAAGATAGAATCCATTGAACGAAGGATTTCGATGTTTTGACCAATCGGAGGGTGCTAGTGGGGGTTGCCATAAATGTCTCGGAAGAATTTTCAAATTTTCCCGCGGTGCGGCAGCACCGAGCGACCTATACTAGTCAAGCTTTTTTCGACGCGGACGCGCAGTGTAAGGTCCAACCCCCGAACCAAACGGTCATCCGAATCCGAATCTATAGGTAAAAGAATAAAATAATTGATCGATAATCTATCGATTGATTTTATCGAGGGATTTAAAACTAAACTATTTGTATTAATATAAAACGCAACTTTTACAACAAGAAAAAAAAAGCAAAAAACAAAAAAGAAAGAAAAAAACAAATCATGTATACCGCTACTGTGAGTGCACGGACTAACTACCCCTCAAATGAAAAGAAAAAGAAAAGAAAAAAAAAAAATTTCATAAATAATTCAATATAATTTTACTATCATAATTTTGTTGTACGAATTTTATTTTTGGTTCGAAATATACACCTGGTGCAGCTGAAAATAATATTTTTTAACAAATATTTATACATTCATTATTATTATTATTATTATTATTATTATTATTATTTTTATTATATATTGGTGGTAGTGGGACAATCATATCTACACATATTTTGTCTGGATGTACATACGATTACTTCAACTTATAATTAGTATGAAATATACTATTTGTAGCTAACCCGATTGTTAATTTCAATTTTCAGAAATGTTTTTTTATTGTTTTTTTTTTTTTATTGTTTCTAATAAAGACTAACATGTTACTTTTGCATGGTTTTGTAACAGTATAACACCTCTGCTCGTCTCCTTTTTCCTGTTTTTCTGTTCTATTTTTATAAACCAAATATTTTGGAAGGTGTTTTTTTTTTTTTTTCTTTTTAATTTGTTTTTTTTTTCTTTCGTTTTCCGATTAACTCGTGTTTTTGATTTTCTTGCGTTTTATTTGCCTCATAAGTTGTCAAGTTTCGTAAGACTCGAACCGAGAAGAAGAGAAAAAAAAAAAAAAAAAAAAGATAGATAGAAAAATATAAAATAGTGATATTTGAGAAGAGCAGGATACAAATGTATTAATAAGTTTGTTTTCCGGAGCTGAGAACGCACTCGAAACTATTAGGAATGAATAAGAATGATAAACTAATATTAATAATCGAAGTCCGCGCGGTTTCAATTACATGTACTGCACTAGCATCGCGATTGACGTTTCATTCGATTACTGCGTCAAGGTTCATACAGTGATTCTAAATAATTATAGTTAACATGTACGGTTGTTTATCATAACCAATTTCACATTTGTTTAGAGTTATATAACATTGCGTATTTATACATATAAGCTCGCTTAAAAATAGAGCGCTAGCAACTAGCGATTGCTGGCTTACTTTGCCGGACCTACACATACCTATACTACTGTCAGCCGTCAGCCCCGAGAAAGTAGTACAAACTTATTTGCATCGGACCCGTGCATATCACATCCTTTAGTCATTCTTTAAAGAAATTAGACTCTTGTTAACGATTTTGAAAACTCAATCAGACGTTTATCTCAATTACCATATAACTAGATTCTAACGAATTTCAGTCTTATTCAAAATACGCTGACTACACTAAACCCAGTAACCTACTTACGCGTATCAGGGTAAAGAATAATTATCATAGGCACGCGACATGTCGTCAGTTGCTAGAAAAATTGTCGATAAATGTCACTGAAACATTTCTAATACCGTTCGATTTTTGAATAGTAAAAATAACTATCCGTTTTGAATAATATCCAAATGACGAGTTAAGCTCGAGCCACGTGTACAGCGGGGATTATCGGTGCCAAGAATTTGATAAGATATTATGAATTAGAAAACGTGTACCGGATGAAGACAAAGAGTCTTTTAACCCCAATCCGGCTTCGCTATACTTAGAATTGTAGTAAAATTGTGAAAGCTCAATAGACGCGGGTTAGACGTGCCTAATATGAAAGTAGATATATACAGTGCGATAACTCGCACGCCCGAGATGTATTTCAGTTTTTGGACCTAAGCCCTAGATGTTTCATTTGACCAGGCCACGCCTATATTTAGAAGACCGCTAATTCACACCCGCTTAGCTTGCGACTAGCACTCGAACGTTTCAAAGATTCGAAGCTTCGTAGATAAGTGATATAGCTTATTATCCGAAGACTTATGGAAACGCGCTAATTATAGACCACCGAATATGGAAACCTGCGGTTTCCTTTTTGGACTCAAAAAAATTCCCGAAAAATAAATCGCTAGTCAGGTTTTTTCCCCGCTCGATTTTTCTAAACGGTGGTATAAATCGTCTGGAAAATAATAGGCTGAGAAAATATATCGTTTATTAGGTCATTATCAGCGAAAGAATAGCGGAGCCCATTTCGCGACTCGGAAATCGGTCAAAGTCAACGGCGCAGAGGATGTCGGGATTGGATGTCCACCTGTTTCGAACTAAAAATGGCCGCGCCCCGGCCAACCTAAAATTAGAAACTCGCGAATCTGGGCCTCTTGCGTCACACGACCGCGAGTTGTGGGCGCCTGGGTGTGTGAAATCATTTATTTGCATCTTCGTTTGCCCCTTTTTCTTTAACATCTGCACGAGACGCCTAGTTGGGTGAAAGATTTTTTTCAAAATTTAACAAAATTTTGTCATTCGAATAAATGATAAATCATAAATAATTGGAGGTGCGTATTGCGCGCGAAAATTGGCATGAAAAAAAAAATAAATTAAGGAAACAAAAAAAAAAAAAAACACATAGAAACGGTGGCTGTATCGCGGAATGTAAAGCCGATCGGTTTCCCGAGAGTATTCGCATCTCTTTCCACCGCGATATTTGCAAATGTATGAAATCACACGAGATCTAGCAAACTACTGAACGCGTAGAGTAAGGAAATCGCTAAAATTAGAGCCAACGCTATTGCGTAAACAAAAATAAAATGCGACTCGGGTGTCTGGGACGAGGTTCTGGATTGGCCATCCACCCAAACATCACGGCCAATCGTAAAAGAGGTTTCATTCGAGTGGGCTCTAGACGTTTTTAAATTATTATCGCGAATATTTCGTACCTACATATATTTATAGAATCGTTATACCGCTGGCTTAAACGAACGATATATTATGTATATATATTCATATGTATACACAATGAGGTTCAGATTCACGATCTATGCGTCTAATTTGAAAAAAAAATATATGTTAATAATGATAACGGGCAACAATATATCCGCTGTTAAATTAAATCATAAGCATAATTACATACCTTCATGCTATACTCGTAGCTTTTTGACTTAAATTTAAGGGTGAAAAAATAAGCGCGAAAAAATATCGCAATTTTTTGAAAATATATCCTAAGCAATTAGCTGCGATGCTGCTGCTGCAAGGTTAGAGAAATATAAACGGGGGATAAATATAACCATCGTTTATGCAATCGTACGTAAACAGGAACAGTGCTTATGGCATATTATGTGTCCGGCTGTGTTAGCTAACTATTAAATATTTAAATAAGAAATAAACTACTTATGAGAATTTTTTTCGCAAATAGATGTATGTTGTATTTTCTTTTTAACCGAATAGTAATAAGATTCAGATATATCGTCTTTTTTTTCTTCTTCTTCGTTTTCGATATCGCAAGTTCGCGATATGAATTTGCAATTATTTGATAATTGAAGAATAAAAAAAAAAATTCTTTCCAGCGAACGAGTGTGGTTAGCAGATCAGTAGAGCGGCAAAATGGACGCGCGATTCAAAAGCAACTTAGACATGATTGGTCGCAATGAACCCATCACAAAGAAGGCCAAGTTTTGGCAAAGCTATGTCCGCGCCCTTAAAGGTGAGTCTCGACGGTGGGTGTAAGAAACCCTCGAAAATCTACGGTCATAATTAACTTCCATCGCTCCTCACACCCATCTATACAATTTTTACGTAATAGAAACGAAACCAAAAAAACAAAAAAAATAAAAAAAATAAAAAAAAAATGAAACTGGACAGATTTTCGAAATTCTATAATATATAACAGGAACCGACGACATGAGGGCTCCCGAACACACCCACAGGCCCCGTAGCATCTACCGCTCCGATTTCCCTGAGCTGCATTCCACCTCGTGGCCCTGGGGCAAATCCATCTACGATGACCCCACCCATGCCGGAGATCGCATCAACGTGCCTGGTTACAGGTAAGTTTCCACCTAATTTTTTTTTTTTTTTTTTTTTTGTCAATTTCAACCGATTTTTATTTTTAATTAATTATTTTCGATTTTTTTTTTGTCTTCCCCAAGGTACCTTCCCGTTCACCGTGAGATTTACGGTTACTCGCCCAGGCAGCTGTACCCCCATCAGTACAAGCCAATTGAGCGCTACAATGGTACGTACTAAACAGCTAAGAGAGAAATTCGAAAAAAAAAATGTGGAAGGAATTTTTTATTCTTTTATTTTCTTTTTTTTTCCGTCAATAACGGATGAAACAAAAAAAAAAAAAAAAGATATTCAATTATTTCGAAAGTAAAAACGAAAATGATGGAAGAAAAAAGAGAAAAAAAAACAATAAAAAAAAAAACTAAAAATCATATTCAGCCATCGCATATAGTGCCGTCGAGAAAAATCGTCCTATACATATGACCACGTTATAAATACAAACGCAATTATTATCGGGGTTCCCATATATATGAACGTTATAATTATATACCTATATATGTATGTGTATAATATGTGGGGTAAAACACCTTGTGAGCCTTCGTTTTATAAGATCTAATTTGTGTATAAACGGGCGTTTTTACTTCATTTTATAAGACAAGATGATTATTTCTGGATAATTTTTATAAGAAATGATCAAAAAAAAAAAAAAATCAATGATAATAACAATAATAATAATTGGTAGATAATTTTGGCTCGTTTGTTATTCGAGTCGTGAAATTGTCGAGTTTGAAAAAAGATGAAAAAAAAAAAAATAAATGAAGGAAAATAAAAAAGTATAAGTAATGATAACAGAAATGCAAAAAGTAAAAACGCAACCGTAGATAAGATCTGGTAACACCCTCAAATCATACCTACACTCAAAAACGAAAAAAAAAAAAAAAAAAAAAAAAACTATGTCTTCGATAACATTATCCACACGAATGATTAATAAAAACGGTTTACATTATACCAATATACATCTAGATCGTATACCACTTGTTAGTAATGCAATAATACCTATATTTGTTATAATAATAATAATAATAATAATATTAATAATAATAATAATAATAATAATAATGCATATTATTAATCAGACATCATATCATAATTATGATAAACTAATATTACTATCTTTGTATCTAAGTTATTATATTCAAATACAATATACAAATTTTAAGTACTGATACATGAAAAAATCAAAAAAAAAAAAATCTAACTTATCTTTTATCCATATATACGAAAAACTAAAAGAAAGAAAGAAAAACAAAATTAAAGAACAAAGATACTGAAAATTATATACACCAAAAACTATAAGTTACACTTGTATAATGTGCAATTATATATGTTTCAATTTTCTATCTAAATAATTTTTTATCTCAATTTATCTATATAAGTCTATATATAGACATAATAAAAAATGAAATTTCGAAACGGTATAAATGCACTTATATAATAATAGGTATACGAACGAAACAACGAAAAACAAAAAAATCATAATGGATAACAATTAAGACAGAGAAGCATTAAGAATATAATGAAAAAATAAAACGTAAATTTCGCATAAATTGCCTAATATTTTCATACTTATCGTATATTTCATACCTCATATATTTACTTGATAGTATTAAATTTATTAATGTTAATGAAAAAAAAAAAAAATGGAAAAAAAAAACGGAGAACATAAAAAAAAAAAAATTTTAATTGAAGAGAGAAAGGCAGATAACATCGCGATTTGATTACATCCGCAGTTTATCTATAGATACATATTTTTCAGACATACGAATTGAAGTTTTTTTTATTTTATTTTTATTTTTATTTTTACTTATTTTTTTGAGCACCATACGAAACAACGAAATCATATCAATGTGCAGAAAACAGTGAAATTAACTCATTTTTTGTTCATCGTGAAGTGAGATCTGTCGTACTCGTCCCATCGTCTATCCGTACTTACCCGTTGTATGTACCGATAAATATTTTAACCCTGGAATAGAAAATTTTTTCATCCTGCATGCTTTTGGTTCTGATTTTTTTCAGGACTATTGCCAAGCAAATGGTTATTTTTGAAAAATTTCATCGAATTGAGCGATCTGAAACGTAAACAGATCGCGCGAAAGTGGGAAGTTAAAGAACAAAATCTTACCAACATGATAGTGAGCCGGAAATATTTTAGAAAGTCACGTTTCACCATCAGTTCCTATACTAAATCTTCGAAATAATTATACGATTAGGTATCCCAAATTAGATACTATACCTAATCAATCAGAGTAGAATAGATTAAAAAAAAAAAGAAAAAGAAAAACGAATGGTTTCCCCGGTCAAAAAATTGTATATAAAATTTTGAAATCTAATATATTTTTTTTTGTTTTTTCCAAAAAGCCGAACAAAAAATACCAAAATACCTTTGCTACAGATATTTTAGACAAATCATAATCAAAAAAAAACAATTATTACAGAATTTTTTGCAGGCTTATAATATATCTGTACTCCTTCGTGACTATCCGTGACGTAATGACGTAATTTTTATTTTATTTAAATTTTTTTTTTCTTTACTCTGGGTATACCTAAATCTGTGTATAGTTTTAAGAAATTTACGTAAACTTTTATCTGTAATGGGATACCACCTGTTCTCTGTGTCTCTACTATGATATACCTCAACATATGATTTTTGATTCAACGATTGAAGATTTAACGCGAAAGAGAGAGTGAAAAAAAAAACGATGCGATTTGTGGATTTGGATTGAAAAAAAAAAAAAAACTATTTTCAATCCAGACGAAAAAATATGAAAAAAATTCTGACTCTATAGTCAATCGAAGAGAGAAAAAAAAAAAAAAAAAAATAGACGAAAAAAAAAACCAAAAACAATACCATTCAAGATGGCCGCCAAACTTGAAAAAGCTGGAAATTTTAATAAAGCTTCGTGTTCTAATTCTGTTTCCGTTTTTTTTTTGTTGCCCGATGTATATATTTTTTGTCTTTTTTTTTTCCCTTTGGTATCCGATTATTCACGTGGTTCATGAATTTTTAGGAAAGAAAGAAAAAATAGAAAATGAAAAGAAAAAAATAATACACTCGGGGCGAAAATCTACGGAAACATTTAATACATACGCTCTAATAAATAATATGCACGGAAACGGAAGTGTTACTAACAAAAAAACAGCAAAAAAAAAAAAGAAAATCAAAAAACAATTTATACATAAAAAGTACAAAATTAATTTCAATTAATTCAACCACGATCCAAAAATTTCTGTCTTTTTCAGGATATGGCATGTTTTCTTTAATACCTCCCTATATATATATATATATAGCTTAAGCTATCCACGACAGCCAAAATATGTAATTTTTGTTTCTAACACCCTGCGAGAGAATGAGAATGCAGATCCATACGATTAACAGCAATCGAATTTTGTCGACATTATTTATTGCACGGATATTATAAAATTATATTCTATATACCTACATGCAGGTTTCAAAATGAATCGATATTTGATAATCGCCTGTTATAAACTTCAACACAGATTTTGGAATTTTCTTTTACAACAAATACACGATAATGAAACAAAAATTATATTTGGTACAGCATATAATGTATGGCAAGAAAATAATCCTTTAGTATTTTGGGCCAAGAATGACCGTAAATTTTGAACCATTTTTTTGTTCTCTTTAATTTCATCGAATCAAAAAAAAAAAAAAAAAAAGAATCAATTTTTTTTTTCTTCATCCCGAGCCCACGGGATGATATGAAGATTTTTGACACGGACTTTATCTAAGGTTAGTATCTACATGCTTTTTAATTTTTAAAGTGACTCGCTTCATCAAAACAGACACGCTTTATTCATATAACAATTTTATAAATAATTTTTTTTTATTCTCATCTTAAATAAAAAAGATAAAATAAATAATAATAATAGAAGAACAGCATCCATCAAACGGGATAAAGGCCCCTCATGATTCCTTACACGATTTTTTAAAAGAGATAAAAAAAAGCGTTCGAAATTCTTCGCCCTAATTTTTATGAAGAAAAATTTGTCACGCATAAAATTGAAAATTATAATCCGATACATTTTTATTATCTCTTGTAAAAAAATCTCGTCGTATCCTTCGCTTTGCGACTCTTCATAAGTTTAAAAAAAAATAATAAAAAGCACGAGGAATGTTGCATGTTGTATATAAACCAAAACATATTTTTAAAAAATTCTCTTTAAACGCAGCTCAAATACTAAAATACTAAAAGAGCGGATTTATTTTGGCAATTATTAGCAATTTTCGAAAATAAGTCAAAAAATTGAAAAAGAAAAAAAAAAACCATCACTTAATAGCAGGTTGTGTGCCAAATCGCCATACGTCATTGTAAAAAAAAAAAAAAAAAAGTAATATAAGAAATCATCTGTTTCTTTGAATACGTATAGTAGCTATAGCTGTGTTGAAATGTGATTTTCTGTTCTTTTAGAAACATATGTAATTTATGTATATTATCTCATGAAAAGTGTTAAATGTAAAATACGATCATCCCGTTGATGAAACACGAATAAAACGTGTGAAAAATAGCGCAACGTTTTCTTCGTGAAAATCAAACGGATCATGAAAATTAAAACTACCCTCAGAGGCAGCGAGAGAATTTAGTTACCATTTTGTAAATATTTACGATCGAATTGGTGCAGTTTTTTTGTTTTTTTTTCGTTTATATAATTAGTATAGATATGGGTTGCCTCTCAGGGAATACGATCGCATATTTAAATAATTATTCTATAATGAAATTATAATCTATATGATAAAAGAGCATTTAATCAACATCGGTTTTTTATAAATAATATCTCTTATTATTTCCTTGTCAAAAACAGCGAAAAACTTCGATGCTGATAGGGCTTGGAACGATCATCTCGACCGTCTCGGCGATATCGATAGATTGTATCCCACCTCATCTCCGCTATTGAATCGACACAGAAACCGAGCCGGAACTCCCCTATCGACGAAGCCAGTTTTCGACATCCACGGTAACGAATTAGTTTCAATTACAATTTATCTCTACACTATCGGCAATCGAAAATACATTGAGGAACGAAAAATAATTCAAAACGACGAAAAATCACATTTTCAAATTCCGGATGGACGCGATTACTTCTATTCTTTTTTAAAGCGATTTTTTTCGGGGCTGCAGGGTAGAAATTCCGAATTTCAAAATTCTTGAACGGTGAAATCTCAGAATTTGAATATTTACGGTTTTCAGGGAGGGTATGTTACCCCGAAAATCGAAAAAATTTAATAATTTCAAAAACCTATAATATCCGAAAATCCAGAACTCCGAAACTTGGAATTCACGCATGTATCGATTCAGTGTTCAATAACTCGGGGTGTATTGATCGTATCGAAACCAACAAGTGGTCAAATTAATCGTTTTGAGATTTACTTCTTAGAAAATAAAGTCTCAAAATTCTATTAGTTATTTTTGACACTGAAGTTATCGATTTAAGTTTATAAAATAGATTTCCGTAAAGAGGGTCTTGATTCGAATGAACTATCTTTTATCTTCAAATCCTGAGAAATAAATCGACATTTTCGGATTTTTTAACTCCAGGGGGTTGAACGTTCAGATTTTCGTGCTGTCTGCATTTCGACCGTTCAGAATGTCAAAAATTCCAAACTTGAACTTATAGCACCTTTTTTTTCAAATGAATATGAAAACAGACGATTTAGAATGATGAGAACACGATGTCTAGATGCCCAGAGTGTGAAAAATGATTTTCAAGGCGTTTCACTTCCAAAAATCACAAACTTCTCCTAAGTATATAGGTATATTCATTTTCTCGAACAGGAGGTTTGCTGGATGATTTGAAGTCCTTAATCTCGTTCCCCGCATCATCTCACCTGCGCAAGAAGCCGGTGTGGGATATGTTGGAGCCGATACCATCGGCACCGATAAGCGCGTTCTCGAGGGACCCATGGTGGTACCCAAGCTACGCACCTTACATCCCGAACTACGCGCAATACAGGACTCCCTTTTATCTGAGAGACAGTTACCTGAGCCCTGTGAAACGTCGTTATCTATGGAGCCGACATCCCCTCAGGCCTTTGGGTAAGAAAATTTAAATTTCTAAATGAAAGTAAAAATTTATTTAAAAATATAAAATTAAAAATACTTCTATTACTTTATACTTATAATCAGGATCACATACTTACTATATCATCGGATTAATTCACGGATATTATTAACTGACGTACCAATCGAAGAAAGACGTAGAATTTATTTATATATATTAACACCTGCAATACTTATTTTTACTTACCAAAATACAAACTGACCAAATAAATAAAGACCCGTTAAACATTCCCGACGCGATGCCACGCGTCACTATAAACGCTCGTGCTATGCGAGACTAGGAACGCGTTCGTTTGAACTGTCTAGCCACCTAAAGGTGAACCCGTTTACATATACATACACAATGTACATTATACTGGGATGCAGGATGTAAACATTGCCGTACTTTAAATAGTACAAATTTTTCCACCGATATATACGACGATTTTTATGGTTTTTCTTTCTTCAATTGTTTACTCGTTTTTTCGAAAAATTGAATCGTCAAGTTTGTGGAGATGAAACAAGCGAAAAGGAAGAAAAACGACGCCTTTTCGAAACTTTTATTTTTGTGATAAAATACTGCGCGTCAACGATCGTCAATTCTTTTTTTCTTTTTTTTTTTTTTTTCTGTAATGGTAATTTTCAATCCATTTATTTGCAGAATTGTTGGAGGACCTTTATATTGCCAGTTTGATTTTGTGAACAAAGTGAGCAACCAATATTTTTTTTTGTTCCACGCGAAATAACGTAGTTTTTTTTTTTTTTTTTTGTTAAATCCTTGTTGTAGTTTTGCGGCAGACTTTTGTCTCTCCTTTTTTTTTTTTTTTTTTTTTCAGTGTAATATACGATTTTTTACGGATATATCTTATAGCTTGGAAGTTTTTTTTTTTATTTTCGTAGAAGGAGTATGAAATTAAATCAAGAGTACATGTGGAATTATACAGATGTAATTATTGAGAGAAAAAAAATACCACAATTATATCGTGGCCGCAGAAAAATAATACACTTGAATAATAGATTCTAACGCACGGATTAGGATTTTTATTGAAATTATTTAGGTATATGCTACATATACATTGGAATGTATTATTTCAGACTATTCATGCCCGGAATTTTCCTATTATACAAAGCCCAGTCCACGAGTTCTTTTTACGACGCCATGGTACAACCATTGGTAAATGATAACGTGAGGTCAGAAAAACTATATGCTTATGGAGAACGCTTGTCAATAATCATTAAAAGTTTATTTAATTGAAAGAAAAGAGAAAAAAAAAAAAGTAAAAGTGAATAAGCCCCCTGTTTTCCCGTATCATGCGTACCTATTATACCTTATTTTTGATAAAAAGAAAAAAAAAAGAATGCGTTCAATTTTATATGTTGTATCCATTTTACGATATTTTTATACCCCGATTAAAAAAAAAAAAAAAATAAGATTGTTCTATAACGTATATTATATATAATTTCAGTTTGCACAGCTTTCCGAATTGACTAATATAAATATTACCGGAAAGGAATGCGCCCCGAATGATAAATTAATAATTGCGAATTGAAGTGAGCTAAAAAATGAATATCCTATATGTATATGTTGGAATTGCGGCCCGAATGCAGTTATTTTATCCCAAATGATATTAATGATTAAATCACGTTCCAAAAGCCCCATAAACAATAAAAACCAGAAAAACAAAAAATGATAGTTTGTTAATTCATATGTAATATGTAATAATTTAATTTTGTAAATTGTTCTAATAATGTTTATAATTTACAGCTCACGTATTCTAGGGACTCTTCTTCACCACCCAAGAAAGAAACGCGTAAAAACAACGAAAATATAAATTAAAATGAAAAAAATGAAAAAAGAAAAGAAAAAAAAAAACAACAACAGCAATCAACACGTTATCATCGTCTACTCAAAATTTGATCTTCAAAGTCTGAACTCGCTCCCCGGAATTTTATTTATTAACATTTTCGTTTACCTCAGAATTATAATGATTATAATTTCATCAATATTATCAATAAATCAATATATTTAATAAATGTCAAATAAGTATATACTGTCGTTTTTATTCAACCCAGAAAAAGAAAAAACAAAGTCAGAAAACTGTAGGTCACTAGAGTGATCCTCAAAAGGGTGATTTTTCAAATTTTCACTGTCCACCTATCTCCATCGGTTCAAAAAAAAAAAAAAAAATTCCCCTAAAATTTTAACTCTCAATTTCAACGGTAACACGTGCCACAGAATTTCTTTTCTTTTTTTCAATAAAATTGTTTTTTATTTTATTTTTTTAACTTCGTATTCACTAAAAAAAAAAATTCAAGTGCTGTAAATTGATAGTATATCTACTATTCAACTAATATTGCACCGTGTGATTTTTAATTTAAATTGAATGCCATGAATAAATTAAATTTTTTTTATTCAGATGGATTTTCTAGCTACAGGTTTTCATTTGCTTTTAGCTATTAAATATGAAAAAAATCCTTCATCTACTACCTTGTATTAGAATATGTTTGAAGAAATATCAAAATAATTATCATCAAATAAATAATTTATTTATAATTATTGATTTTTCAACCAATTTTATTAGAGTTTAAATTTCAGGGGAATTTGTTTTTCTGTATTTAGAACCGATGAGAGGTGGACCTCAAAAATTTAAAGAATCACCTTTTTAAGGACCACATATCCTACTGTAGACGTAAAAAAAAAAAATACCTAAGAAATAAATGAAAAAGATCAAGAACTCAACAGATACAACAATATGCATGTTTATTATTTGAAAGTTTTACATCTTGAGATGCTATACAGCCCTGTTGCAATTCACCGTTTCAATATATATATATACCTATATATATATAATGATTTGAAAAGCTTAATTTTTTTTTTCTCATTATTTATTTATCCATCAAAAGTCATCAAAATTATTTCACTTTCTATTTTTCCTTCAATATATGTAAAAAGTACGGATTGATTAACGATATTATAATTATAATAAATAAATTGCAACAGAAAAAACCGTTTACAAATAATAATAATAATATATAATATATATATATATATATATATATCTTTTATGTGTGTATATCGTACCTTAAGGAAAAACATTTCAACCGTTTATTTAAGGGGAGCGTTGTGGGGATGGGGGAAAAAAGGTGAGGGGTATATTTACCTATTTAGGTGATTTAAAGATATGCTAAAAATAAAAAGAGAAGATAAGAAGAAAAACCTATAAAGGAAATATATACTATATAGGTACTACTACGACGAGAGTTGATTGAAAATAAAATAAATATACCTTATTTAATTGTTCATTAAATTAAATTAAATTCTCTTCATTTCTTTTTTCTTTCGTCCTAATAGTTTTTTTTTTTTTTTCAGTTTTCTTTCAAATACACACACAAATACAATAATACGAGAAAATTAGGTACCTTAACTTTGTACAATAGCTGTGGGAGTGCCCCTTATAAGATTTATCATATTTTTATTCACCGGTGAAACGAATCATCATCGTCGTTATCATCATCATCATCATCATCATCATAATCATAATAATCAACCAACGAGTAGTTTATATTTACTTTACTAACATTTTAATATCCCCTTAAAATACACGTCGAATAAAGGCGTATCAATATAATATAATATAATATAATATAATATAATATAATATAATATATGTATAGAAGCATCGTCTTAGTATCATTAAAATACTTTTTTTTTTGTTTTGTTTTTTCCTGGTTTATTTTTTTTTAAATTCTATTTATCATTATTTTGTTGTTTTAAATGCATAATAAATCATGTGTAACTAGAAAATTCGTCATATCAAAAAGAAAAACAAAAAAAAAAATCGCCACAAAAAAACAAATCAACAAAAATCCAAATTCTTTTTTGTAACATTGTGTCCTCTTCATACAGCTACTTTTTAAGCTGTTACATGGAATCATTATCTTGGCCTTGGTCCGTAGTTATAGGATACAATGCTACTACTTGAAATGATGAGGAGTTTTAACTAGAGTAGCTAATGATTCTCCAATTAATAATTTATACAAGTATATGGTATGGCGTGTGTTTCCTTAATATGCTGAATATCAACAATAAAATTAGGCGCAAGACTATCTGGCGTTTTAATGATATATATAATAACAATAAATAGTTTAAATGAATATTTGAAATGCTTGTTAAACGCAAAGAAGATCTATCCATTATTATTATAATAGATAATTATTAGTATAAAGAACCAAGAATCAGAAATGATATAATAATTATGAATGATATTTTGAATTCGAATTTTAGCTAATAAGTCGGTGACTGAAAAATACTATTTGTCTATTTCTAACTCTTAGTGCTCTCGTTATACTAAATCAGGTTCTATCAATTATAGTGTAATATTACTATTAGGTAATTATAATCGCGATAAATTCATTTCTAAAGGAACAAAATAGGTATTCTCAGGTTAATATTTATACAACAAAGCATATTCTGATAATTAAATATTAATTTTTGTTGTTTCTTTCTTTTTTTCTCTCGAAATAGGTAATAAGGAAGAGGTCGTTTCTTATATTTAAACTATTCAAAGTTTCAATTATGAGTTTAGTACTGTACTGTAGTGACACGTTCCACTGCTGAAACATATAGAAAAATAAAATCAAGTACAATATACGTGTACGCATACCGGTCAACTCTTTAACCAAATCAATTTACGTGAAGTAGCTAGTATTTTCTAAATCACTAACTTCATTTAAATATATTTCATAGATGGGTAAAAAGTTGACTGAAAACGTCTTACGCAGCTTTCTAATAATATATAGGTATTAATCATTATCACGCATAAACACTTTTCCTCCTACTCCCATACTTCATATTATATATAGTATTTATCAATATTATCGTCTATACCTGTCACGTATTTCAATTAATAATAATCATTTCATAAATATAATACTATATATTTTCATTAATATTTATAATCGTAGAGACTAGTTTTTTTTAACTTCCTCCAAATGTGTATATGTCACTGAACCCTCGCGTCCTTTCCTGCATTTATTTTCAATAAACGTGTTACTAAAAAGAAAATTATGAGGAAAAATTCCTTTTCCTGTTTCTTTTTTTTACTACATTCACCGATATCATTTATTACAGTTTAAATACTTTAGTTAGTATGAAAAATCCCGAAGAAGGATACGTATACGATTTCGAAATATTCAATAAATTTCCGTTTTTCTTTTTTTATAAACAATCACCTACCTAGAACGACAGTGTTTGCTGCTACGCGGGATCAGCAGAAGGCGGTCATTTCTTTTTAGTCGGATTCCTTTGCGGCGTTGATGGTCTACCACCTTGCACAGTCATACCGCTGTATTGGTACTTAGCTTTCTTTTCAGACGGTTTCAATATCTGTCAATAATAAAACTGAATAAAGCATTCATTACGAAAAAGAAATCAAGTGATACACTCGACAGTGAACAGATAAAATCAAATTATTAAATGCCATTAAGTTATTTCATTTTATAGTTTTTCTTACAATACACTCTAACTAAACTATCATTTTCTCAGTACCAGGGAGTATGAAGAAATTCTGAAAATTGTATGCTAAACAGAATAAGTTTTTTATGAATTTCATTGATCACCTGAAAACTGCACATCAGAGTTTCGTCAACGCTCATCATTCCTCCAGCGTTGTCGAATTCCCCGCAATAATTAGGGGCTGAAAATAGTGTGACGAGTTGTCTTTTGGCAAAGAATTCATAGCCGTCTTCTACGACCTGATGAGCTCTGCATATTAAATCCATGTCGTGACGGCTGAGAAATTTGGAAACAACGTCCGGTCCGAAAGTAAAGGACACACCTCTGTCGTTCTCACCCCATCCCTGTGGAATTTAGAGTATATAAATACGTTGAAATTGCTCTAACTTCAAGAAAAATACGTTCCAAATATGCATTAGGAAATCTAGATTATAAATTTATTTACAGAGTAACACGCAGGCTGCTGCGGACTGTTTCTTTCACTTATCTGATAAAATCTTTGATTGCCTAATAGTAAAAAGATAAGTATGCATAATGTTATTATTAAACTTTATGTGTTCAAGAGCAGAGGCTACCTTCAGCCTTGAATGTAAAACTTTGAACATTATTTAATCAAAATTTTACCAAAAATTCGTGGATAATGATTAGTTTTCTCTTTCTTTTCTCTATTTATTGTAAACCGAGTCCATTGCTTTCAACCAAGAGTTCATATTACCTGAACATCTTTGTCAGGGTCGGACCAGAGCAGATCACACAATAGTCCTGTATCCGGGACGTCTGTTGGGCGCATAATTCTTCTGATTTGTTCCATTCCCTGAAAAGATCAAGAATTTGATTAGTTGATTGGGATTATTGAGTATCCAGTTACTGTACTGATTCTCAGAGATTTTCAACAGCTAGGCTTTGATTGTGGAAGGTTTTTTAAGGTTTTTGTGAATCGTATAGTCCGATGATTACCTGAAGGTCTGGACTGAGCCCTCCGTGACAACAGAAAATCTTTTCATCGATAATAGCAGCAATAGGTAAGCAGTTGAAACAGTCGGTGAAAGTTTTCCACAATTTGATGTTATATCTGCGTTTACATTCGTCGTAAAACCCATATATCCTGTTTATGCTAGCGCACTCATGGTTTCCTCTGAGTAGAAAGAAATTTTCAGGATATTTTATCTTGTACGCAAGTAGGAGACATATCGTTTCCAGAGACTGTTTTCCTCTGTCGACGTAGTCACCTAGAAATAGATAGTTTGCTTCCGGAGGAAAACCTCCGTACTCAAAAAGCCGTAGCAGATCTGTGTACTGGCCGTGTATATCCCCGCATATTTTAAGCGGAGCTTCAAGTTCCAGTAAAATTGGTTGCTGAAGGAATATCTCACGCGATTTCAAGCAGAGGCCTCGGACTTCTGCCTCCGTCATCACCACGGACTTCCCAGGTCTGCATCCTCTCACTGTGTCCAAAAGGTTTTTTTGTTTTTTGTTTCTATTTTGTTCAAGTTTTATTTATCCGTTACTAGAGACATTCGAATAGATTTCACATTCTGATTTGAGGAGAAATTCAAACAGGGGGTATAGATTTTATTCAAGAACTTTATGCCTTGCTCTACGTTTCTTTGTACAATTATCATATATTTTTATCTGACATTGTTAATTCATATGATATATTAATATAGGAAATTCTACGCTATGGGCCAATCATATTCTTTGAATCTTCTAGCTAGTAGTCTAGTAGCTACAATATATCTATTTTATTTATAATTGAATAAACTTCGTTATTAATAAAATGATAAAAGATTAAACTCTGAAATTATGTGACTTAGTGCCAACAGAAAAAGCTTTTAAAAGTACCTCAAGGACAAGAGATTCTGGAACGGCATCCAAGCCTCTTTTGGTTACCAGATATTTCAGTATACTTTTAGAAAGAAGATTCTATTTAGATATTTAATCTTGCGTGCTATTTCATTCAATAATCGTCATGATCACAGATATTGAAATTTAATTAATGAAATGTGAATAACTCGAGTAGAAATAGACTATATATATATAATATATATATATATTATAATTATAGTATGATGTCAGCAAAATCCACCAGATGTTCTCCAGCTTAGCGGTGTTAATTTCTTATTTATAGACGACTTTGAAAGCGCTTTGCAATACGGTTGAATAACTTTTCATCATTATTATTTGGTGATAAAATGCATATGTGGTATTTAGCGGCGCATCACCGAACTAAGAAATAACTTTGTACATAGGTATATATCTCATCCATTCAAGCATAGGAATAGTATGAGTATATCAAATTGATTATAAAAAGGTGTTTGGTTTAAACAATAGAGAAAATATTTAAGATCTGTATATATATATTAATAAAACATTTTCTTTCCAGTTATCATCTCATGCTAGCATACATTTCAAGCATAAAATAAAAGGAATAAAATATTACAGTATATAATATTGAGCTTAAAAAAAGAAGAAAAAATATCAGGTCCTATTGATATTTGATATGTAACCTATTGTGCCTGGGTGACAAATTGAATTTAAAGCCTAGTCTAATCTGAGTGAACGAGAAGAAGCCACGTGGACTTTGTTAGCCGAGGATATAAATCTATATTGAGTAAATCTTGTAAGGTAAATATTTTTGGGGAGGTTTAGTGTCGATCTAGTGGAATATAGATACAATTAAATAGGTGAGATACAGTAGGTATATTTTTGATACTATTATATACAGAAAAATTTTGGTGAATTAGAATATCGACAATGAAGATAATATCAAAGTGCTGATTATTCTAGCAATAGAATAAAACGAAAGAGTGTAACGGCTGTTGATATTTAAAAATACCAAAAAAAAAACGTGGATGCATTTTGAGGACTGAAATATTAAGGTGAGTAAAAAGAAGAATGAATATGTTGAATGTATTGTATAAAAAAGGTTTTGTTGCATACCGACAAAGTCTGGGGTAAAAATGTCTTTTAGCTTAGCCTTTTTTTGAACCTGTTCTTTCTGCGTTTGATATACTTTACCGCAAAGATCCCCAAAACGTAGCATGAGAGAAAAAACAAAGAGAAAGAATTTTTACGAGAAAAATAAATGAAAAATCAATATTTCAAGAAGAGTAGTAGTTCTAGTTAAACAACAATAGTACGTAGTAAGTAAGTAAGTAAGTGAGATACATACATACATACATTACATACATAAGTGTTAAATACAATAACAATCAAATTTTTAGAGATATTTATTTATCAAGTGTTTTCTCATTCTTCATTTCTTTTCTTTTCTTTTTTATTCTATTATATTCTTTTCTTATTGTTGTTCATTCGTAGGATGATAAACATTTGGCAACGATAACTAGGACGTAACATTTAGAGACAAGATAGTTATATTATCAATAAACACAGAAAATTAGGACCTAAGTAAGAAAAAAAACGTAGAAGAGAAAAAAAAAAAAAGATAAAAGAAAAAAGAACGATTCTTCATTGGCAGCAGAAAACACACTAGACAGCACGAAAAATTATTGGTACGCGTTATTTTAACATTGAATATATATCACGGGAAATAAGAGGCTCGTCGTAGTATGAGTATAGGGCTACGATTATAAATAATAGTTTATAAATAGCGGCAACATTGTTATATTATACTTTCACGTACCTTCAAGCAATCTTTGTATAAGATTGTCGATATCCAAGTCTGCATCCGCCATTTTTTCTGCACTACTCTCGGAACTCGCAACTCGGAACAAGTCGCTCTATGTATACACATACGTAGATTTTTTCCCCACTTGTATTTCCTTCACGGTTTCATAGCCCTTATTTACGTCATGATAATCTCCCAGATGGCGTCTCATGTTATATCATTGTTGCTCTTTGTTGACGGACTCGAATTCAGGAAATTAACATCAACGCTGCTCAACACTACGTGGTAGACTCAAACACCAAATCGTCACAAGTCGCAGATCCGCTAGGATCGCTACATGTCGTTGTAAAATAGATTTGTATCAACGGAAATGAATATTGAATTGATAAAAGGACCAGAACAATGGTAGAAAACTATTCTTCGCATTTCCATCATATATTTCATTCAAATATAGCATTATTCGAAACTAAATATCGCCAGACGACAAACATGTGTCGCCTCTAGTGGATTTTCTAAGAACTATCTAATCAACGCCGATAGTCAAGTCCATGCCTTCTCTTCTCGACTCTTCACTCTCGTCTTTCCTCGGTACATTACTCCGTGGTACTATTGTAGGTTGTGTGTGGCATCGGTGAGTCGAGCATACGAGCATTGTGTATCGGGTGTCGTACAGAGTCGTCGTTGATTCGAAAAGTATTAAGATCCTTTTTTTGTTTATGCTTGTTACTAAATAACGGCTAAAATAACATGTCGGATTCATCGGAGGAAGACGAAATTGAAAGTTCTTGGACACTTTATGGTGACAGAAATGATTGGAAGGACGTCACCCCGATACCACAGGATGATGGGCCTTTCCCTATCGTCGCGATTGCCTATTCCGATAAATGTAAAACATCTGAAACCCGTTTATCAATTCATTTATTTAATTCCAACAGATGAACAGTTCATAATTTTATCACATCAATTTCTAAAACTACACATAAATCCATTGTTCGATATCTTGCACCACTATAACCCCAATTCTATTGTTTCAAGGGCCGGTGTACGCCCGATTTTTTTTTTATTCTAATCTCCTTTTATCAACAATTCGCTAATTTTCTGAATTAAGGGGAGGGTACACCCGTCGATTCAGGGAGTCGATGGAAACGTCATACCAGAGTAATGATTCTTTTTTTTTTGGCAGCTTTTTACATCGAATGAAACGCGAAAAACCGCAGATACGAAAATTTTATTTTTTTGTGATTTTCAGCTTTTGAATTTCGAAATAATAATCGTTTCTTTGAAATATCATTCGAAGATGGGATAAAAAGTTTCGAAATTTGAACGCAGTTCTCACGACTTTTGAAACGTTTATTCGGAAATTAAAATTCATTTTAATCAAAACACATTTTCTCGCATTCCCTGATTCTTATATTTTCATGAAACAAAAATGAATGTTGATTATTCATGCCCGATGTACCTAATGTCTGTAATAATCGATTTCCCTAGTCAAAGACGCTTACGATTACTTCAGAGCTATACTTAAATTGGGAGAAAAGTCTGAGCGAGCATTAGGTCTGACTGAAGATTGCATAACGTTAAATCCTGCCAATTACACAGTATGGCAATACAGGAGAGAGATATTGAAAGCATTAGATAAAAATCTTTGGGAAGAGATGAAGTACATAGAAACAATGACTCGTAATAATCCCAAGAATTATCAAGTATGGCATCATAGAAGAGTCATTGTTGAATGGCTGCAAGATCCTAGCGTTGATTTACCTGTGACAAAAACTATACTAAAAAAAGATGCCAAGAATTATCACGCCTGGCAACACAGACAATGGCTTATTAAGACTTTTGAGCAAGTATTTTTCACATAATTAACAATACTTTTCCTTCTTTTGAGGGGATAGACACACACCTTGGAAATAAATGTTATTTCAGATCTTATGAGACTTTGCTTTTCACAGATTGATTCCACCGAAAAAAAAGTGCTCTTTGTAGGGTAAAGGTCGCATCGTTTATCGAAACCTCTTCAAATTTGGGGGGAATATTCTACATTCATGTAATTTCAGGGAAAATCAATGATATTCGATGAAATCAATTCTTGGATACGAAATCTTTTCATTATTAGCAATTTTTTTGGAAAAATTAAGAAACGATAGTTTGTTACATGCTCAGAACAATAGAAAACTGACCTTGTACCTATTTATCATTGGTTTACTCCAAAACAACATCATTTTGCAATATTTACTCCAAATATCAAGAGGTTTCAACTTGTATCCTTCGAGAACCAATTTTTCTTCGGTAAATTCAATTTACGTAAGGCGAAGCTCTTGAATCCCAAATTATTCTCAGAGTTAATGTTTGACCAGATCCTCTAGAGAAAAACAAAACTTCAAAATTATTCCCCAATTATTTACATCGTTGATTAATAATCCGCTATTTTTTGTTCCCAGTTTGTTTGATGGAGAGCTTGAGTATGTTGAGCAGCTCCTAGATGCGGATGTGAGAAATAACTCGGCTTGGAATCAGCGCTACTTTGTATTGAGTAACACGACTAAGTTCGAGCAAGAAGTTGTTGAGAGAGAAGTGGATTTTGCATTAAAGAAAATCGAATTAGTCAAAGGAAATGAAAGCGCATGGAATTATCTTAGAGGGTTGGCATTAAATTGTATAAAATTTGATGTTTGAAGGAATATTCTTGCCCCTTGGCCTTCTATGCATAGTTCTTCAGGACCTATATTTCTATCTGCATTTTTCTTCTGCTCAGGATCTTGCAGCATGATGCCGAAGGCGGGCTGGGAAGAAATAAGAGAGTCGTTGAAAGTTGTGAAGCATTGTATGCCGAGGGAATAAGAACCGTTCATTTATTGGCATGTATGATCGATATTTGTCAGGAAAGATACGGCGACAATGAACAACCAGAATCATCGTTCAGTATTCAACGTGCTTTGGCGGTAAAGAAAAACTCTTTATTATGTTTAATTGGTTTTTCATCCCATCTATAAAAAACTAAGAGATGAAATTACGTATAATTTGCAATCGAAAACAGCAATTAGTCAATTTAAAAATAAGTTAGAGATAATCGTGAGCTTTTTCCAATGCCTTTTAACACCTGCTTCGATTATTCTTCTCTTTTCTTTCAGTTGTGCAAAGAACTTGCCGAGGAACATGATGTAATAAGAAAAAGATATTGGGAATACATGAGCCAACAACTGCACAAAATGTTGAATAGCAAGTCGTAACACTGGCGCAGTGTATCTATGTGAAATTCATCTTCGAATCAGGATTTTACGTGTCCTGGTGCTCATTTGAACTAAGATTACTTAATTAATTAATTAATTAATTGATTATTTCTTTATTCACAGCGTTACACCGATGATTCGTACACTTGTTACTACAGACTTCAGACTTTGATAATATCTATATTAGCAATGTAACTTGTATAAGATATTGACGAGTTTCAATATTTAATAAGTTACGATTCAGTGACTTTTACTTTTTACCACATTTGACTAATGGATTCCTATATACTGATTTAGGAACTAGATAATCGATTTAGCGTTGTAATATTCATTTTTAGAGATCGTTTAGACTTTTAGTTTATTATCTTCTGAAATATTTACTTAATTAATTACCTAAATCTAAATGTACAGAAATAAATAAGATGTTTAATCAAGTTTATGGCGAATTTTTATTGAAACAAAGTTATATCACACTTTTTTACTAGAATAATACTAAAATATAAAATAATTATCATATTTACAGAATATACGAGCCAAAAATAAACCTATAGCTTCAAAAATTTATTAGGGAAGTGACAAAAATCATTTTCGCTTTTTCTTCGCTAAAAAACTCAACAGAATGTCTAATACGAACTAAAACACGACGCAATGGGATCTGAGATATCAAATATTCCAACATAGGGAAGCCTCGAGGCGGGATAACGATTATTCGAATTTATATTCAGTTGTAAGGGAAATTTAAAAAAAATTCTCATTTATGTATGAAATAATTTTGAAAAGGTCTGCATGATGTCTGTTCGATGAAAACCTATCAATAAGTCGTAATGATCAACGATAGATAGGGTATCTCATAATAATGATTAAAATCGATGAAATATGTAGAATGATTATTCAGTATTGCATCGATGGAGCCATGAAGGGATAGTGAAAATACGATCAAACGGTAATTACTTATTTATTTATAAAACAGTTACATATTCCCAGATATAATACAATTGTTAATAATAATTAACGCCGGCTAGGCTTCGGCTCGGCTGTAATATTTTTTGCTTGAATAATTATAATTTATAACGGGGTGATTTATGGTTAACGTTAAATATAGGTATATAGTACGTGCTTAACAAAATCTTTCTAGCCATATATATAATATAAGTATTTTTCTTAAATAAATTTCAATATATTATAACGTACATTTATTTTTAATGTATGTATTTATTGTATAAATTATTATGACTGATCGCATCGATTTTATTTTAAAATTCTTTTTTTTCTTTTTTTTCAAAGTCCGCTAATTAAGTATATATAATAGTATATGTACTTAATTTAATTAAAAACTTGAACCTAATTGCTATACATGTATATATATATATATACGGTCACACCGATATGATATTTTCTAGCCCCTCGTCGTGAATAAGGATATTGGTTCACACGTAAGCTAGGTGTTGCAATTCCATACGGTAGATACGCTATATATTTTGGCAAATTGTATAACAATAAATATGCGATTTAGATATGATAAATAACATATCTTTATTGTATAATAAATACAGCGGAGCGCGAATCTCGAATTAGGTATAGGCGTTTTAATTATGTAATTAATATATTTATTTATTCAATAAACTCAGCTTCTATATCGTTTGATTTATTATTGAAAAATTATTATCATTATTATTATTATTATTATATTATTATAAATAAATTTGATGAAAATTCATTATAATAATTAATAAACGGGTCAGCATATGCGGGTCAGGCGCGATCTTGAACTGGGTATACGTAGCCTAAACATTTAACAACCAACATCCAAACAATTATATTACACACTTGTTCAGATTCTCGGTTACACATAACTATATGCAAAGAAACGCCTGCAAACGTTGGATGAATAAAATTTATCACGTTTATATTTAAATGTATTAAAATTCGTTGGTCAATTTCATGCCATAATATTATAGCGGGTTATTTTATGAGTCGATAAACACGATTCATCAATTTATATGAGAATCTATAAAGTAGTCTTGTCACTAAGGGCGTAATTCAAAACGTAAATGAGCTAATAACGAGGGACGTCTGACCGAACTTTTGCCTGCACTACTATATCCCGTGTGTTTATTCAATTTACACTAACAACTAGACGAAGCCTTGATTAATTTATACAAATTTCGTTACATCCAAGTCCCGAAATGTGCGTAAACTTTATTCTAGGATTGAATAAACACGTGGTAAAACTTTTCAGTAGTAAAGGCATAGGTGAGGTCAGCCCGATGGCTATATAGCAAGTGATAATCGGCGCGGTGAACGTAGTAAATATTTTGATATTTTTGGACAGATGGTTGATTAAATATTGAATAGGGAATTTTTTTTATTAACAAATGTGAGTATTCGTTAAATAATTTTGAAACTTTGCAATAAGAAATGTGTTACCTAGCAATCATGACGTCAAGATTAAAGCTATGAAACACGTAGTCTTGCCACGATATATACATATACACTTGATTTACACTGAAAATATATCGCCATGTGAGTTTCACTTTTAAAATCCTTCATTATATTTGTCCTTCATATATATCTATAACATCGTATTATTAATTTATCTATCTCTGTGTGTATTTGTGTATGCTTACGCGCGGCATATACAGGGTGAGTTTTCTCCGGGGTCCGGAGAGGGTGTGGCTTAAATCGACTGAGACTCCGCCTCCTCCTATTCATACTTGTTATTATCAGGGGAATGATTGCCTCCAGTTAATGAACAATCCATTTAAAAATTAGGGTACATATAGTATAGTGTCTCATTGTTTTGACAAGGCTACATGAATTTTCGTCTATTATGTAGATAACACGGCAAGAGCCAAATAAATAGTAGCTGACAATGAGCAAGAATTGAAATTCTGAAAATAACAAGTGTGAAAAGAAGGAGGCGGAGTCTCAGCCGATTTAAGCTACACCCTTTCCGGACTCCGGAGAGAATTTTCCCTGTATATGCACGCACGCATGCACACACGTTGTTTATATTGTGTATTGTATATCTGTATTAATTACTATAATTACCATCAGCACCTGATAATCATAGAGGATTAACTCCGCCTTTAAACGATCTCTATGTATTATTTATCCGCGCAATATTGCATTGCTGATATAATAGAAGTTTTGTATATAAGCTTGGTCCGTAAGAATTATATATTTCAATATATTATAATTTATCATTATTTAAAATCAGATTCAAAGTCTAGGCCAGATTATAATTATTTATTTTATTAATTAAAACTTCAGACGACATCGTGCTTAACTGCATGATATAAGAATTAAGAGCTTTTCCATAATACATATAGTATATGCATATTTTTTATATACTATATGCCGAAGCGCGCGGTATATTAATTAATCACCAGAAAAGTTTTGCCTCTATGACGAAATAGGTGCCGCGGTACAGTATATTATCTGTTTTGTTTTATTATCATTAATATCTTATTATAACGTCCTTTGATATCCAATTCGTTATTATGCCAGTAAGTTGTTGTTACTCTGCGATTGGATCCGTGGCTACTATTCCGTGCGATCATATTAAATCGTCGGGGGGCTTTATTAGCATATTTACCTATTTATATTATTATTCAATAATTATTTATTCAGCGCGCAAAGAGACGTGAACGCTGTAAATGATCAGTTCGTGCGAACGATTTGAAAAGGAAAAAAAAATAGAAAAAATATAACAATTATTCTTAGGCAGATAGTTGACTTCTTTTCTCTTTCTCTTTCTCTCTTTCTCTCTCTCTCTCTCTCTCTCTCTCTCTCTCCGTTGAAGATTAAAATACATGTATACCTACATCGAATATGTTTGCATAGAAGATAGATTCAAATATATTTCTACGGTCTACGGATGATTAGTCAAAGTAGGGAGAGGAGAAGAACAGTACGCGGTTTTAGACAATTTTCTAAAAGCTTTCTACCGTGCATTCTGCAATAATGCGCAAAGTTTAAAGCGTATATGTAGTAGGTATAATATCGTTTAGAATTTGGATAAACCAAGATTTGTGAAATTCAATTGTTACAACATTGTGCCGGTGCTTATCAATTCAGCCGCAATAATTTTCTTTATAGATAATATTTAACGGATCATTATTGCGATAAATAAACTGATAGTTATAATCGTATATATTGTTATAATTTCTAATCATGATTTTTCGTAGGTTCGGTAGCGCCCTATAGTTATTAAGATTAGTGGGATAAATTCACGATATTTTTTGAAGTAATAGGTAGATTTTTAGAAGTATATAAGACAATGTATATGACTACCTATTAAGATAGATCGTTGTTGATCATTATATACTATAGGAATCTACAAACTATTATAGATATTATATAGTATAATAATAGATTTCACAGATTATAGAACTATCGTAGTACGTACCTTTCGTTCACATACATATATATAGATATATTATCGTCAACGATTTTTATTATCTAGACACTTTATATCTTATATTATACATTTACGAAATAACGTCAAAGACATGCGGTAGTGATTGGGTTGATACGAGATAACATCCGATATTTATCTCAATTTATATACTACCTTATACTTATACTTATTTATATATATGGTATATATATATATATTAACGTGGCACTATTCCAGGTCTCATATCTCACTTTCGATCCCACCCCCCTCCCCAAAACCTTAATAACTATTTCCTAAAATTTGATTTACCAAAATCTGAGATCTTCAAAACTCGCGTCTTCAGTTTTTGGCAAATTAAATATCAAATAAGAATATATCCGAATTGAAAAAAGAAAAAGACAATAAAAAAAAACAAAAAATAGAGGCCTAAAATAGTGCCATCCGATTGCACATATTATATAATAATCTCACGTCGCACCGCTGACAGAGACCCTATATCGGAAATTTTTATCACCAAATTTGTGTTTTTAGATTTTTAGCGGAAATTTTTTCGCGATTGAATTATTATTCAGTCAATGCGGTATGTGTTGATTATTTTTTACATTATACATTTAATTATATGATATACACATATGGGGGATGATCGAATATCGTAAAATTTCTTTTTTTTTCCTTCTTTGTTTTTCAATTTATTTGGTTCGGCGGTGCAACGCGCTAGCCTAAGTATATACTATATATATATTATAGTATAATATACATATGTAATATATGTAATATATAATAATTAATTACCTGTCACAAAAATAAATATTTTGTTTTGTTAGTTTAATTATATATATATATCGTTATACTTCTATCGCGATTATCTACTCCAGGCGGCACACCTACACGTTGCGTGCAACTGGGGAGTAATAATAAAATTTAAACTTAATTCTCCCATCCGCGTGTATTGTTTTATATTTTATAATTTAATCGTATATTATATTTATAATTATTTATAACAAATTTGGGCGATAATTTTCTGTAGATTACAGACGATAAAAATAGAATATCAATAATAGTGATAACTATGAATAAATAACAATATTTTCAAATTTTTTCGAGATTTAAAAACTATAGAAGACTCAAAGATAGGTAAATCAATTTTGAAATGTACAATTTAACAAATTACTTTTCTTTTACCTTTTTCATTATATTTTTCACAATTTATTATCATGTATGAAAATAATTACGCAGAAATCGCAGATATATACACACGGCGTTGAATCGAACTGAAGATTTACGAATAATTGGTGAAAGTATATCAACGTTTTGTTATTTTTATTTTTATTTTCTTGTCTCTTTCCCTTTTCATGATATCATCCCCCAGGCCTCGATCGATCGCTCCCTCTGCTTATACATATAATTGTTTTAAATTAACAGGGGTAAATATGAAAGTTCAATTCGACAAGGGGTTAGACACCGATTTAATTTATACCATAAGATTGTCCTGAGCTTTTTCATTCTTTCAGATAGTTGTATTTTTCATACAAATATATGATCGCGATTAATTATTACACTTCATTTTAATGCCGATAATTATTAATATAACAATTTAGAAATTTTTCAGTGATCGAATCATACCACGTTATTTCGCTTGCCTCATTGGCAGTAATAATTAATGCAGTCTTTATTTTTTCCCCCCCAACTTGATTGTGTGATCGTATTTACTTTGATCATCAGTCACGTTCTGTATAGAATAATAATAACATTGTGTATAAATTACAACGCCTCTTTATCCGTGATCGATTAAATTCATTTTATTTCTTGTCTCTCTTTCCCATCGAATCATATACGCAAGTGTATATAGGTATGTGTGATTTACACCAATGACAAAAACGACGAAGCCAATTACTCGACTAACCCCTTGTCGCCGAAATGTTACGTGAAACTTCTACATATGTATATAGCGGTACTTCTCTGTATTTCGATGATATACCGGGTATTTAATCCGCGAGTTTGAGCCCTAGGGATTTGATATAAAATCAAACCACGTTTTTCCCTGTCATTTATTTTGGAAGGGACGATTTTTGTGAGGAATGAGGGAAAAAAAAAAAAAAAAAAAAAAAAAAAACGGTTTGATCATTTTACCCGTAATCTATCATCTTCGTTGAATTGTTAATTCATACTCGATTCAACCCCTAGACATAAAATTTACTCTCCAATATATCTGCGTAGAAAATTATAAATGATTAAATCACCGGTCGAAATCGAAGATCGAAGATAATTTTAGGTCCTCCAGTATAGCTTAACGACTCGTAAATTGATAATGATTTAATCTAAAATCATCACCTGGTTGCGGACCAACCGGGTCACACCGTCTAGTCTGAACTGCCATAGGGATTCTCGTTTACGTAGACATGAAAATTAATTGTACACGAATATCTACATGTATTTCAATACAGGCTCTCACATTATGACGGTGCAGAATTCAAAGTGTCACAAATCACATTTGCGAGTCGTTACTGAGACTGGGTAGAGTTCCAATTTATCCTTTCAGATTATTATCAATCTATAATAAATTCCATTCATTCAGCTGTGTTCATCCATTCGGACATGTATGTGTACTATAGATACCAGCCTATCTCACACTTACTGTTTCTTTTCAATCATCGATAATAATAATATGACTATAATGATATTAATATAATACGTGAAATATATTTTGGCACCATCGTTTATGTTGAAAAATGAATAAAAAATAATCACAAAAAATCCACCTTTCCGAATTTCCCAATTATTATCCCTCTGGGAAGCCGGAAGCCGAGCCAATCACATTTGTATTATCTATTCCCTTCGTACGGTCCGAATTGAAAAATATTTTGGCTTTTATCGGCGATCTTATAGTTCGTTTGATCTTTTTTTTTCCCCAATTGAGGTAATTGATAGCCGTGTGTAAATAAGCCGGATATTTATACCGGTGCAGAGAAATTATTTAATCCTTCGTCATTTTATCACTTTCGATTTGTAAGAATAATGGGATTCGAAAAATCGTTCGAATACCCGCGGAGATTCAATTCGCACGGATATTTGATAGAAAAAGTTATCCTCCCTATTTGTTCTTCTTCTTCTTCTTCTTCTTTTTCTTCTTCTTCTTCATCTTCAGCGCCACACCTCATTTCCGCCTCGACTATCGCCCTGTGAAAATTCAAACTCGTCCCCAATGATTTCGGGTAGAGTTTTGCTCCCGGCAACTCGGACCCGGGTCACCCCTAGTTCCTATTTCGTTACCGAGTCAAAATTGAGGCACAATCGATCCACGATTATCATAGATGTAGCGACGTTCAGGTCCAGGGGGTGTATCGGGGTCGTGCCGAGTGTCAGAAGGCCGTATCCAGGGCTGCCATGCTCGCAGAGATGTCTTGATCCCCGCGACAGGCTTCGAGGAATTCGTTTAACGTCACAACGCCGTCCCTGTTGCCATCCATTTTCTATAAAATGTAAAAAAAAAAAAAAAATAGAAGAAAATATCGATCACAAATCGAGTTTGACATCTTTGATGAAACGGGAGTCGTAAGAGAGCGGAAGAGGCATAGCAGTCAAATTAGCTAATGGGAACTGCGATTTATTTCACTTATAGTTCACAGAGCTTTCAATTTTGGTTTAATATTATCGCGCATATATACCATGCCACGGTCATTTCGTCGCGAAATTAAATTGCGGCCACTATACCTGCGCAGCAAGGACGTCCGCGTTTGCGTCCGGACAATCGAGATAGGGATAATTTAAATTAAAGCCTGGGTCAACTGTTGAAATAATATAACTATATACACAGGATTCAGGTAGATTGGTTAACGTACATAAAATCTACTCTAATCATGCACAAAAAATATATATTGGGGTGCTTCTTATTTAGGGCTTGGACGAATTTTTCATCAGGCGCCCCCCAAATCGGTTCCAAATAATTCAAAAACAATTCCCTAATTTTTTCAGATTTTTATCTCAATTTCAACCCCTACCACCAAGAGGGAGGATATATATATTATGTACAGATATATACGTGTAAAAACGAAAACAAAAAAAAAAAATGGTTTCAATTTTCTTTTGATATTTGGAAAACATGAAAGGATATTTTTTAACAGCTTGACTCGTTTGCTATAATTTTGTTCATCAAGTACTTTCATCTTGACTCCAGTATCTGCGTCTTGTGAAAAACCTTATTTTGCATATACCTAATCTGAATGAAAGATGAACGTGAAATTTGTATGCATAAATTGTAAACTGTTTACGGTAAAGAGATAGAAAAGTTAGTAAATACGTAAGTACCACGAAAAAAGGAAAAAGCGCTATCTCGTATACACCAACAGCGGTCGAATTCACGGCAAGCTCAAACTTTTACTGAAAGTAGAAGAAGAAGAAGAAAAAGGAAAAAAAACAAAAAAACAGGGAAAAAAGGAAAAAAGGAGATCGCGGTCCAGCGCGACCCTGTATCCACCGTGGTTCGTGCTTGCGCGTCGAAAATAACCCCAGTCGTTGGTTCCCGAGTAATTAGCAGCCCCAAAGTAAAGCTTCTAGCTCGTCAAACATAATTACGGAAGGCAGCTCGCTAATGCATCCTACGCCTCTCCATCGTCACTACGCGGTTGATGACGCGCAGCGTTAGTCAGGTAGATACGCAATTGCGTCGTTTTGTCACAAGAACGCATAGTGCATCAAATTTATTTCCATAAATTTAATTCGGAACAATTATGGGGTAGTTTTTTGTCTTTTTTTCTGTCTTTCTATTCCTTTTTCTTTTGTTTTCTCTTTCTTTTTCACACCCAAGTCGATTGTGTACCTAACGAGCGTCTGGGGGATGAGCGTTCGATCCGATCTCGCATTTGCATTCACATATATGTCATAGCTGCGTATCTGAGAGTGGAATGTTCTGCGATAGGAGATTCTACATACATCGCGATAATTATTGCCGCGCCTGATTCAACCCAAGTAGTTAAAGATCGAGGGAGAATAAGAAAAATAATAGTTACTGCCAAAAACGCCTTTAAGAGATGGGGGTAGCCTCGTTTCTAATTGCAGTTCACTTGCTTTGCTGCCAGAATAAGACACGCGCTGTTTTCCCGAGTACCTACCGTGTCCTCGAGAATGCTAATTGGGAAACCTTGCCGAAGGCGATTTTCTCCCGCTATTGGGCCAGCCCTCGTATTGTCAGACTCGTTGGTTATACCCGCGTGCGGTACATGAATATACGGTAATTAATGTCTCCGGAGAATTTTCAGGAATGAAAAAAAAAAGGAAAAATAAAAAAATACGATGTAACCTCGGGTTCGGGGGTTGTTGTTCGTTGATTAAGAGCTGAGGGGCTGTTAGCAGTTAGAGGAAAGGAAATAACCAACTTCTCAACGCTTTGCACTAGTTCGAAACGGAGCTGTTTTAAAAGCCGTGAAAAGTACCGAAAAGTGAGTTATACACCCGGCAGGGGAGAATCCATTTCCTGTTACCCGTACCTCAAGCAACCAAACCTATTTGCACTATTTTGTTTTAGTTTTGTTGGTTCCGTGGTATTTCTTTCTGGTTTTATCTCACCTACGGAAATACGCGACGGGTGGGCGCGATGTTTATTCGTCTGTAAACCGCTTCACTGATACTATACATGTATGCCCACGCGTGTACCAGATACACTAAAAACACATACCGCAATAGGGACACCGTACGTTCTGAACGCGAGTGTGAAAGGAAACCGTAAATAAATCGGCGGCTTTGTAGGAAACGGAATTTAATCACGAAGTAATCTCACATGTATATATTCACGTCCCGTTGCCAAAAACTTACACATGTAGTATATGTACATATATGTACATGCGATACATGCGGACACGGAGCAACGAACCGCGGGTTGTTCATCTTTACATTTATACTCATATGACATATTACATCCACTCCCTTCGCACAATATATTTCCAACCATCCGGAGATGGACTGACAATGTCACGTTGACATTTTTCCATCATATTCTCTGCGGTTCGAATTTGTCTCGCGTCTTTATTTTTTTTTTTGCATTTTTTTATTTTGCTTTCGTTTTTCGCTGTTTTGTAGTTTTTTTTACCCTTTTGCCTCCGAAATATATGTTATTTTTTAGTACTTTTCATGACGCTCTGCGGGCAATTAATGTATTCGTTACGAATTCATTATTCACCACAAGTGAACATAAAAAAGAAAATTGATCATCTACATACCTGAAACATCCGATCAACTTTATCTCGTACTCCTTCATGGTCGAGATTTGGATCGGCAAATTTACCCATTAGATCGTAGACTGCGGTAACTATGTCAGTCATTTCATCCCGCGTAATACACCCGTCTCCATTGATGTCGTACAGGGAGAATGTCCAGCGGAGTTTTTCGTCCATTGAACCACGAGACAGTATGCTTAGACCGGTCACAAAATCCTGAAAAATATTTCGGTGCACTTATCCACTAGCGAAATAAATAATAAATCGAGAGGGCTGGGTCGAAGTTGCGAACTTCAAAAGTTCTGAGTTCGTTTCAGACTATTCCGTACTTTCAGAAACGTTCAAGTTTAGAATATGAAAATTCCGGTTAGCTGGAATGCAGACAGCTCAAAACCCCCGAAAACCCAAAGATCTGAAAATTTCGGTCTATTTCTCAGGATGTGAAGACAAAAAAATAGTTCATTCTGATTGAGACCCATACCCATTTTATCTACTTCAATCGATAACTTCATGATGTCAGAAATAATTGATAGGATTCTGAAACCAAATGTTGAATCTATGGTGTTCTTCCTTTCAAAGTTTTCTGAGAAGGTTTTCGGAAGAATACTTTTTGTAAAAACCGTGAATCAGTAATATGAAAATCCGGAATTTCGGAGATACATATGAGACTTTTAAAATCCTGAATAATTATTTGAATCATTTGAAAAAGACCAGAAGTAATAATTGCATTTTATTTTCCAAACCAAATTGGCTCAAGAGCGTTTAATATGGTCCTAGAATTCTGGATGCCAACTCTCGTTCAACAGGAATACCTAATTAGTGAGGATTATCGCTTCATGGCTCCGGGTAACGGGCAGCGGGTAATTTAATCTAGTTAGGTGATTATAGCTTCTAATATGTATAGATGGGATAGTATATGGTTAGGAACGGGCTGAGGTTCGGTTTTGCCCAAAAACACGCAAAGTTTGGATACATCGCGTGACATATAACAGGTCTAAACCAAAGTTGTGGGAAGGCGGATGAAGGAGGGGATGAAGTCGTGATGTTGCCACTTTCGAAGACGCCACTTCAAACTAGTATACGTAGGTATAGACGTCTGTGAAATTCTTCGTCAGATATTCAATCTCACGTTTTCCAGATATCGGAGTATTAAAATCTCTTTCATGCACAGAGCTAATGGGATTGGGGCTGAAATAGGATTCGGTTAATGATTGGAAAGCGTTGTATGTATTCTTGACGAAAAGTAAACGTCATTAGCTCTCAGGCCTATCTTATGATCTTGAAATAATTGGGGATTGGGTTTTTCGAAAAATCGAAGAATCACGTTCCATGTAATGCGCGTATTAATGTAAGCTTCCCGTTACTAGCGCAGGCGTTTGCTCTAGTACCGCGAGGATTTATCTCTACTTGTATGGAGGAGTAAGTGCGGCAATGGTCCAGAAGCAATGAAACAAAACAAGACCGTAACTGACGGTAATAACTCGAAGTGCGCCGAACGACGAACGACGAATGAGATCGATATGGCGATTCCCATGGCAACGACTTGTCAGTCATGTATTTCGTCTCTACCTCGAGATATGAATACCCATATATCCTTTCCAATTATACATTACGTTCCCTTGATGCATGTGCATACATATATCGAAGAGAAATTCACCGGAACCACTTTTGACCCTTTACTCAAAATTCAACCTATTATCTAACAGAATTTTACACGCAGTGGTAAAACGTTCAATTTTTATTGTGTCGAGCACAGCGTCAAGTACTATTCTCTCGCTGAAGTCCGAACCAACCATGTACACTGTACTCGGCCGGTGAAATTGGCGGAAACGAATTTTTGGGCAGAAATTTTCCTGTTCTATACTAGAAATTAAATAAAATCCGCCTACTCGAATCCTCAGACTCCTTCTCCATCTGATTTTGAATAACTTTGATCCCCGCAGGGAGTTGGATCCGAACGGATGTATCAAGGTCTGAAAATAAATGACAACTTCGACGAAACCAAGTCAGTAGCGGATGTGAGGAAGTAACTTGTTTTTGTAACTATTTTTGCAACCATTCGGAGGACTGCCCCTTCTCCCTCGTCTCATTGTACGAAAACCTTTCAGACAGGGAAACTCCTTTCAGTAAAGCTTTACGCGTCGTGGCAATCTTATTTTCCGTATGTTTATTTGCTCATTTTTCTTCCTACTTTCTTTTACTGACACTATAAAATGGGTATCCACTTACAGCGACTGTGTATTTTCTTATTTTACCAAACTAGAGTCAATTCGTTCGCGAAAATCCTCCTTCGAAGTTGAACTTCAGCTGAAATAAATTCCCCCGGACTCGTTCAATACACGATTAATAATAATCATTATACAAGAGGAAAATAATGTCAAAAAGCTACGAACGCTCTTCTGAATAAGTTGTCATATAAACGATAAAACTGAGCTTAAATAATACGAAAACGAGGTCGATGAGATTCAGCAAGGGATTTTCAATAAAAGAGAGCAGTCTCTCCTCGTCGGTATTCCTACCATGACAGGGTAGAGACGCGGAGATTTTTTGCGGGTAGCAATAACGAAGAATCCGAACTCCTGCACGTAGCAGAGTATCACTGTCAGTGACAGGATGACAGCTTAGTAATTCGTGAAGATTACCGTCCCGTCGATCCAGCCTCTCTCTCTTTCCATCTCTTGGAAAAGTAAAGTCGATAAATTTTCGTCGTCATTTACCGAAATTACGTCGGGATAATTTAATACTCTAAAAAATTGCTACGCCATCAGGTATTTCAGCCGATATTGCGATAATTCTCCCGTCTTGACGTAGGGGCGAAAGCATTATATCGTATACTACAAAACGCCCCTTCTCCATTTACGTAGTTACATGTAAACAGGGCGAATTATCGTTTCCGAAGACGCGCGAGGTCTAGGGTTGTGTAAATTTTAGCTCAGCCGTTAATCCAGGACATACGTTGTTCTCGGCGCCTACACTCAATCTTACTTAGCATCCGGGGGATCTAAACTCTCATCCTTCCTTATAGAACTCTCAGCTCTACGGATCTATCTCTCTCTCTCTCTCTCTCTCTCTCTCTACGACCTGAAAATTCACACACCAAGCGATGCGCCTCATGACTTTGCTTCGTGACCTAAGTCCGTCAACTAGTGCCGCAATGTATCTGCACCATTGTCTTACAAGCCAGGCACCGTGCAACTTCCTCACTTGAATGCATAGCTTGGATCCAGACATTCTGTTCGGTAATAAGATAACTCGAAATTTGCTCCTTTGCATCCCAAGAAAAGCAATACCATATCATTCACAAAAAAAATGCTAAAAAAACCTTCTGTATGTCGTCCGGTTACACCAGACTTTTCCCCGAAACGACGATGCGCGTTTTTCTACGAGTATAATCATCTTTCTTTGGGGACAAAATTGCGGTCAGAAAATGGCACTGCATTAAACCAGACCAAAGGTTGGGGGTGAACCACTTCCCATAGTCAGACTAGCTAAAACCACCACCGTGTGTGCTCGCGTAACACCACAGGGCGCCACAAACCACAGCCGCAATCTTTCCCTCTGGTAATCGTTGCTCCCAAACTGTGGTTAGTGGCTGCTCTATCGTAGGAGGATCTGACTTCTGACCTAGTCGTTTAATACCAAAAGATTTGAGCTTGCAAAAGCCACATATGGAACATGGACTGTGATGTGGTAAAAGATATAACAGATTCTGATAAACTCAGTCGAATTCTTCATCTTCAGAATAGCAATGCCATGATCAGTCTTCAGCGTCTGTATTAGTCAAAAGTCGAACTTGATCGAAGATAAATTTGTGTAATGCCAATCGGATTCGCAAGGTCCGAATGTGGTGGATTCGCGGTATAGGGGGTCGTTTGGGGTTTGTAATGTGGGATTCGGTTACAAGCGGTATAGGAAGTGGCGTGGCTACCCTTAGAGACCGAAACTGGCTGCGTGTCACACCCTGTGTCTGTGTTCCCAGAGGCACGTGACGGTTTAGTGAATGAAGACCGAGAGCATGAGGGATTAAAGTTGAGGAACACGGAATTTATTTTAAAGGTGACGAAAATGATCAGCCGAAAAATGAATGGTGCGTAAAGTCGGAGAAATTTTTCGAGAAAATAACCGAAAATAAGAGATGAAATGCATTCCGGCAACAACCGTTTTAATTCCCCGGATTGAAGGGTGCATGGCAAATTTTATTCGAAAATTTAGGTTCCCCGAAGAAACTAGCCGAGAATCAAACTGCCCGGGCTTTAACATTTTTCTTTTATACCGTGCAGAAGAATGAAGCGGTAACTTTTGCCCCGAAATTGTTCGGGCGAGTGGATATAGGATATCGGCAAGGGAATATAGAGGGTTAAAACTTCGTTGCGGAGGAACTGCTCGTCAGGTCGTTCGTATTAGTAGGGAAATTATTCCGGAGTAGGTAGGTAGGTATCCAGATAGAAACGGTTCAGGTCAAGTTGGGTGAGTTGAATACATGAAAAGGCTCTCACGTCTCGTGGTGCATACGATGCTCCACAGGTACCGGCTAACTCATTTCGGACCACCATCCCCTACCCTTGCTTCGGTTACCTCCTCGACTAGGGTGACTTAATATCAGACTGCGTCCTCTTTCCTTGACTAACTTATACCCCGGCATAATCGAAGCAGCCTGCAGGAGCCAAGTGTTCCAAAAAATTTTCGAGATGAAGTCACGGAGCTTAGGGAAAAGAGATAAAATCAAAGAAAATTGGTCTAGATTTTATAAATACCACATTTTATGATATCAAAGTATAGTTCGTATTGTTTCATACAATAAAAGTAATGGAAACGAAGTTAGGAACGATGGGCTCCTGGTAAAGCGGAAAAATTGAATTTATATAACAGACTTTGAGCGCACTGGGTGATATTATATCACAGAGGACGTTCTTCGCTGCAGAATCCTTGGGAGTTTGAGATTCTTATTGATTCTGACCTGCAGGTCTGCATCGTGATATAGTAGATCGTGAACCATAGCACGTAGGACGTGACAGGAGTAATTGAGCCCCCCTGTGAGAGTAGTACGTGATTTTTGACAGCCAGCCAGTATAACGGACCTAGTTTCATCGTGCAAGTGGTATTTTTATTTTTGTTCGAATTTATAGTACACCAACCGTTTTTATTCGATGGATTTTATTCGGGACTTTGTTCGCGGTAGCGTGCGGTCAGTCGATTATTTATACCGCATCGTTTGCGCACCATGAAGAGTTTGGTATTTGAATTCAAGGCATGGTCCTGAGCGCAATTTTACGGGGCTGTGTCCAAAATGGGGTTGATACGTTCACTTATACCCTCGCCTTTTCGAGAGAGGGTATTTTTATCGGGTGTAACACTGTTCGCCTGTTCACACCCCGCGGGTCAACGGTGGCCAGGACTAGTCAAGGATGACGTAATTCCAACGCTAGGAGTGTGTCGTTCAAAAAATTACTTATGTACACAAAGATAACTGTAGCTCTTCGAAATAATTTACGTGGAGGTCAGGGACAGCTGAAGTTTGAAGGTCGTGAAAAATAAGGGTTTAAAAAAGCTCCGAAAAGTATAGGGGTTTGAAGCAAAATATTTTAAAGTAGCCCCTGTTGGTAGCTATTTTTACCCTGCTCTCATAATCACGCGCAGTATTTTATTTTTTCAATTCGACACCGCCTCGTCTGTTTTTCTGCGCAAGAGGGTGAAACTGGAATTAGAGAAATTGCTGTTTCGCTTTTCTTCCTTCCCTTCTGTTTAACCTCGTCCGCTGATCCCATTTTCTAAAGGAGAAGCTGGCTCGGCTACAATATGAGCGACAAATTCCCGTATCAAATGAATCTTTGAGTAAGAAGTGTCAGTTCGGAGTTTCAGTTTAGCAGAACGTAAGATCCGGGGTAAATGTTTAATGCGTTAAAGTCGGTCAGGTTGTCTTTATCGGGAGAGTCTGGAACGGAATAATCTCTTGGGACGCGTTCCGCTCTAGCTGGGTAGGTAGGGTCGGCTTCGGTTCGGGGTTCCCACTTCCATGCACCCTTTTCCAACATCTTTTATTTATTTTCGACTCTGGTGAATGCAAATTGTATCCACCATTTTGGTATTACAAGGAAGGAAAAGGGAAGGAAGCGAAGTTGAGGGATGAAAGGAAAAAAAAAAAAAAAAAAAATAATTCCATCCCACATCTAACTGATCCTGAAGTGTTGACCTTTGAAGAAAGCGCTCTAAATGCATTTATTAACGTTATCTTATATGCAGGGGATGCTGACCCGCCGGCAGCCACCCTACGCGTATTTAATATGCATAACTAACTTGCAGTCTAGACATTCAAGACTAGAACCGCTGCATAACCGCGGATTAAAAAGCAGCGAGAAAAAGCCAGGGAAGTAAACATGTTCAGGTGTACGGGTGAAGTGCAAAAGCTCGACTAAAGTGGTTGAAAAATGAATGAGAATAGGCAATCTAAAGCTAGGAGGTGAGATTCGGAGTTGGGTTTGAGCTGCGGTTTTACTTGAGCAAGGAACGGAGCCAAGAGTATCCTATTTGGAGAATAACGGGAAACGGAAGGTCCTATACACACCATGCAACCCATAAATTCAGGTGGAAACTGTCACCTCAATTATACGCGTCCTTGTACTCGCCTTTCGCGTATATCCAACTAACAAGGTTGATCTATTATTACGTGTAGTCAGTGGTGACGCGATAGCACAGACCGTGGCACAAGGTTGTGAATCGCTTATCGTCTTTGTGCGAAGATATAATGAATGGATACATTCTGCGGTGTATAATCTGTGACGATAATTGGTCGAAGATATAGGATAATGATATTGAGACTTTGATCAAAGACTTACCTCGAAGCTTAGTAGTCCGCTGTGATCCTGGTCCAATGTGTTGAAGACATAGTGAGCATACTGGCTTGTGTTGGCTGCAAGAAAAACAGAGAAAAAAAAAAAAAACAAAAAGAAAAGGAAAAAAGCAAAAGGAGGACAGAGATTAATTAAATTTTATCTGCAAGGTGGAAGGGAGTCTTGGTAACAAGATGCAAACGAGTAATGCAATTCAGTGAAACTACGGTAGTTTCTGGATATAGAAATATATCTAGGTATGTATATATGTATATATACTCTAAAGAGAGAAAAAAAGGAATTACAGCAGTCGCCTGGAAGTGACAGCCAAGGCGAATCTTGTCTTCTAGTAGGTAAACTTTAGTTTTATCAAGCAATCGCTTTTTTATACCTATATCAATCCACTCCAATGGCGCCGAGAGAAATCGTAAACCGTATACAAAACTCAGTGACTGTTCAACTGTGGATAGATATTTATGTACACATGTGGTAAGTATCTCCACATACGGTTACTATGCAGCTACCTATGTTCGGTACATTTGTCTTGACTCCTTGGAGGCTGACTCTAAGCGGTTTTCACGATAAGGAATATTTTTTTTCTTTTATTTCGACAATTTATCGTTTTCACTATATGTGATATCTCTTTAACTTATCTTTAACGAAATTTTTCTCCGTTGTTGGAAACGTTTGCACACACTAGTATATGGAAGAAATTAATCACTCAAGTCCATAGTAGGTAATGTGATAAAAAGTTCGTCATTGAAACATGAATTTTCCTATTCAACCAAAGCGACTAACTATGCGGATTCACCTAGCTGCTATAATTTGCGTCTGTGATGATCAACGCTGTGCCACAGGGCCGCATGAACTACCTAGGACAAAGGCATTCTATGCATTTCATGTTTGACTTTTTATTCAACCCCTGTGTGCAGAGTTGGGTTATAAAATTCTCCTCTTTGATGTGGCCGAAGGAGAAAAGCAAATAGAACGCGTCAGCTAGGTCTGTGTTAAATGTGACTAATTTTTCTACCCTTTTTTTTTATGCACATATAGTAGAACGACGTGAATGTTGTAAATTGTTTACGCTCTTTGGTATTACTCGGAAAAAATACCAGAGCATGGATCCACGAAGGACTTTCAAGGACTTTTATGGATGTGAAAAAAGGGGCCTCCAAATGATGGCTAATCGAGTCAAGCCTACCTGCGATTTCTCAACGGTCGAATAAACCCCCAACTTTTCTTTTATTATACCGAGTTAGAGGGAACGATGTTTGATTTTTAACCCTTGTTTCATTCTCCCTCAGGACTAAAGGTCCTCTTCATTTATTCGACCCTGCTTGATGCTTTATTGACTTTTTACTCTTGATATAGACTATCCGTCTGAGGTTGAGTTCACCCGACAATAACTTCGAAGGAGCCACGTGTCCCGGATACAGGTCGGTGGTGCCCACGTTCTGGATGATCGGCTAACACGACACGTACGTAATTTCAGGTCATGCACGTACGCCTATACGAATGTATCGGATTCATTGGCTTTCCTATTGCAAAAAGTAGCAAGAAAGAAAGAAGAAGGAATAAAAAAGAAGAAGATATCAAAAAATCCTGTGCAGATTGGAAGACGGTTCGAGATAGTCTCGAGGTGAATTAGTATCGTAATCCTCCTTCGTAAGGATCGGAACGTTTATCCACCTAGAGCCACCAGCCAGTCTCGGAATTAACTTTTACGTTAGGTTTGGTCAAGCGATAGTTACAAGCTCAATAGCTCGGACATGATATTATGGGCGGAAAATAAAAGGGAAATAAATCGACGGATGAAACGCGCAGCGACATACTGTGCAGATGAGTTTCCTCTCCTATATAGAAGTATGATTTGTTGAAAAAAAAAAACGAAAAAAACTAAAAAAAAGAAAAAAACCAACGTTGATACTGTTCTCGTTCTGTTCACTCGTAGTAGGTACTATCGTCACGGACGCGAGAGCCAGATAATCACGTTGCTGCATGGAGAGGATTTGCTGTTGATTTGATTTCCAACGCGTGGCAGAACATACATATTACATTTTGTATTATCAGACTGTTCGTTAGTTCGTTCGTTTGTTAGATCAATGGATTTCCCTCAATTCCACGAACAGTAATTAGGTTTACTAAAAATCGTGGCTCAATTAATAAACAAGTATTTTGTACATCGAGTGAATCGGACTGCGGACGGAATACATGTGATCAGAGATCGCTTTCGCGCGATCCCTGAGATATGAAAAGATCGGAAGTCCTTCGAAATAAGAAGGACCAGAGGAATATCTTCAGCTAGAGCCTAACTTGTGAGTTTGCCGGGGATTTCCCAGGCGAGGAGGTGCCGGTTGGCCAGCCGCATCGCGGTAGCTGGTGGCTTCTAACTCGGGGATTCCCGGGCTACTCTCCGGGTCCCTCGACCTACTCGCCGATCAATGTTGAAGTAGTCGTTGATCCCGGGGACCTTCCTAGCCTTGAAAGTAGGTAAACAATATCTTCTATCTAGGCAATGCGTCGCGTACTGTTGGCAAGGTCAGGTGTAATCCATAGAGAAATTGGCAAAGTTCATTCTACCCGAAGCTCGACTAAACCGAGACACTAGCTGGGGTGAATTCGTTCGGAAAATTCAACAGGTTAATCGCAATCCGCACGAGATAAACCGCTCCAGGAATTTAGGTTGAGCAACTCTTCTTCAAGGGATGATATTCCATATACGTATAATACCTGCCGGGTCATTCAAGTGACTTACCACCCTGGGGGAAGAACTGTGAGTAGATGCACTTGAAGGTGTCTTCCCGTACGACCCCCGTGGGACATTCTGCCTTGAAACCTCGATAGATGCGCTTCAGCTCAGCCTCGGAGAACCGAGTAGCTCGGCAAAGACTCGCGAGGGAGTCGGGTCGGTACCTTGGCGTTTGTTCTTCTTCGTATTCGGAGTCTGTGGAAGATCAGAGATCAGAGAGTAATTTCATTTCCGAAATAAATTAGCGATCGCGGTTCGTTACTGCGATTAAAAAATTTCATCCGTCACTAATTTTCCCGCTCATATACCTATATATACGTCATATACTATAATCCGTCTCATTCCGTAATAGCATTTGTCGCGTTAGCGTGCGGAATACGGCTTTAACTTCTGTCACCGGTGGATGCTGAAGGACTGTTTACCGGATTCCAGTAATCTGATTGTTCCGAGCTGCAATGTTTGCACGTGATAATCAAAAACGGTACCAAATTTCAAAACGCTTCTTCCTACTCATTATGTTCTTTCATTAGCTCTAGTGGCTTTTCCCGCACCCTCAAACATCCACGAATGATCACCACCCCTAGTTTCACCCGAAATTCGAAGCACACCAAACAACCAACGATACCACATACCGTACACAGTCCAGCCCTACGCGGAAAAAAAAAAAAAAAACTGGGTCAAAGCTTTTTTGATGGCCGCAAGCTACAGCGGCGCACTTTGCACCTCTTACAATTAGCCCTTCCCGGCCCTTTTTCGGCCGAATAGGAGTTATGGGAAACGTCCGCACCTCTAGAAGCAGAAGAGTCTGAAAGCTCGAGTATTGAACGTTTCCTTGGAGGTATAGATTCGCTCCATAGACCACATAGACATTAATAATGTGCTTTTTAGGAAGTGTGGACGATCCCAATAGTCATTTTAAAATGAAGATTAATCGATTTTTCTCGAGCTTTTCGGGGCCTTCTTAAGGATTTTGACACTCTAATGTATGTCGATAAAAATTTTGAGCTTTTTCGATCAATCAAACAGACATCGCGATCGTGTAGAGAGAATAATGGGGAAAAGAGGCTCGTCGTGTTTTGAAAAAGTTTTCGGAATCCCCTGAAGACGATGTTGAACACGTGTTCACACGGACGTATCAACTATGATGAAAGGAGCGGGTCAATTAGGGGGTATAGGCATCTACAAGCACGTTTGAAGTAAAATTAAGACCGAAAGAGGGTGGAGGGTGAGAAAAGGGAGAGAGGCGTCGTGAATAAGGGTGAACCGATTAAAGGTGAAGCAACAAAGACGAAGCCGAGTATGTGTGTTTCGCTAGATTGGTGGTTCGCCTGAGGGCGGCTGCGCCCAAGGTATCTTTCGTTGCTAGGGGCGCGTGCAGGGGTAGGCTTCAAGAAGGCCTGGGGAAGTCGGAGGTCAGGAGGGAGTTGGAGTAGGCTTCTGTAACAAAGTGGCCTCTGTGTGTAAGGCATGGACTCTGGCCAAACTAGCGAACCCTCGGGGGTTTTGAGAACCTCATCCCCTTCAGAGATTCTTCTAGAATCCAGACTACTTCCACGAAACATCGAACTCCCCCATCCCCTATCCCCCATCCCTTATCCACTATTCCACCTCTACCCGTTCAACAGCTATATGGGATGAGTCTCGAGCCAACAGCGGGGAAAATGTCAACGAAATAATTTACAAAAGTCTAATATGTCTCCTCCGATTCGTAGTTTAATTTCTTTTTTTTTATCCTGACCAGACAGTTTCGAAGCCATTTTTCTACTCCTGACTGGGTGTTATAGGTATGTATAGACGATATGGACTGAGGAGAGCACTAATACAGAACGAAGTCTTTGGATCCGAGATATTAAACCGCCTTAAGGAACCAGTCGACCGAGACGAAGGAAACCTTTGAACTTTTACGTTTTAACTTTTTTTTGAAACGAGTGTCACGACGGTCATATATATTCAGTATCGGATCCTACCGCTTGAGGTAAAGAGATTTTTTCATAAGTATGTACTTCGTATAGCTAATTGGCAGTAAAGAAACGTATAGCATGCACTTTGACTTGACTTTTGAATACGGTTCCGTGTTCCTGAGTTATAATTACCAACTCTTAGCTAGGTGGATAATCGGTTTCAAATGAATAAGCCGTCAGACTACGTTTCAGTTCTAGCTTTGTAGAAAATATTTTATCCCATGATAGCGAGATAATAATTTGCCCTAGTGAATATAGCTATAGGGTATGACTTTATTGTGGCAAAATTTTAGCCAGCTTGTCAGACGTGCTCCGATTAAAAAAAAAGTTAACTTCTTGTTGGTTTCTAATTTGCGTACCGTAATTGCTCAGGAGAGTAAAAAAAAATAAAGAATAAAATGAACCGCGACCTCATGAAGTATCGCACAGAGACCCAGACCGTAAGGCGAGATAATGAAAGAGTCGACCTGCCCGGATGTCGCGTCTCTGTTTTACTTCTATTTTTTTTTTTCTTCTCTTTTGCAAACGGTAACATGAAAGGAAGGGCGTCAACGGTGGCTCGGCTGACGTCTGTGCTTACAATCAGTGCTTTCAAAAGGAGGAAATAAGCGATGACTATCCACGTTGGCAGGAAGGGTTCGTAGATTTTCGAGTTGGAAACAAGAAAAATCTTGATTCCAGAAAACTGGGATCACGTATTTACTTATTTAGATTCGATAATCGTCAGCTGAACGTTCAAAAACTCTGCCCGGTATAACATAGTAGGAAAAAAGTCCTTGTCACGCAAATGCATGTATTTGAATAGCGGTGAATTAAACAGGGTGGAAGTGGGACGAGCGCTGGTAGGTACGCTAAATTTCCCCACAATGGACGACGGCAACGGGCCCTCACCAAGCGTACGTTATGTCGACGCAGCATATAGCAATATACATATATCGGAGCAACCAGCTGGTCGATTCTAATTCACTGAAGTAATTTACTCAAGCGTGAAATAACGGTTATCGTTGAGGAAAATTTTTTTCCCGAACAAAAGTATTACCAGATGAAAGAGAACTTTAGTGCTGGTACTTCGACGGGGGGTGAAAATAAGGGAAAAGGCGGACAAAAATTGGTATAGTTTAAAACTAATTCAAATCGTCGAGTCCTCAATGCCCGAGCTTATGACTGCCATACGAACGATAATAGTTTTCAATAGTTAATAATCGTGAAGCTAAAAAAAAAATTATGCCAGACCATGAATGCCATTTTATCCATTCATTATTACATGATGAATTATTATTTTTTTCTTTCATTTACACGCCCGTCTATTTACCGCTATCAACGACTCACCCCTCACCAATTTATTAGGATTTGTTTTTTCATAAACCATGAGCTAGGGCCTGTGATAAATTGCATGGAAACGCTCGTGATGGTAGTAGCGCCATTTATCTCCCATCTCATTTATCTGATCGCTGACACTAAGCACGACAAGAATTGAGTGTATGCATGAGCTTGCGATTGCCATATCAGTTTCGTAGCATACTGTAAGTGCAGTTCTATCCGACACGATAGGACCAAGGGGTGAATCTGGAACCGTCACAGACAACCCTTGCGCTACTGTAAGCACTCAGGGATGTTTGCTCGAGACAGACGTATAGAAAGATAGGCTTTACCGACGATGCGAGACCAATCTTGACAAATATTCTCGTAGTATAGATGCCGTCTTCGAGGATTGGAGTAAACAAATGAATAAATAAACATGTGAGATGCTGTGGCATAGCTGTACGTATGGGACAATTAAATACACTTATAGCGCAGTAGGTTTGGTTTGGCTACAGTAAAGCCACCCTGTTTGCAGCAGGAGTATAATGTTCGTCTGGTGTTTGAATTGGTAAAGCGTTGGGTAATTTTGAAACAGCCTCAAGCCTGAAATCTCAGCTTTCCCTTGGTAGATACTGAGAATTTAAGGAGTTTGGCTTGAGGCTCCGCGGTTATAAAATATGCAACAAATGTGACGATACTGCAGAGGCAGCTGTAGCCGCAGGAAATACTTTTTAGGTCCTTTATCGTTCCCAATTCGGTCGTTCTACAAAGGGTATGAATCCCACGCACCCGTTAAAAAATCGTTAAAGTCGTCCAGCAAATTCTCGCCGATTTCGATCAATTTACGTTCTTTTTCTGCTTTCTATTTGTAATACCAAACGGTCTGACAGTCGCGAAAATTGCGCGTTAAAATTTGTTAATTTGTTTCAGGATCAGCATTGTTTTATTTTGTACGGAATCCAGATCGAACCAATCGAACTTTTTCCTCAATATCGACTTCACCGTTAATATTCACGATTCAATTCAAGCTTTTATCTATTCACAGATGAACACTTTCAACATGATAATTAATTCCATCACAAGAGTCATTGTCAGCCATGTGTTGAAAATAGCGAATATATGCTACTTTCCGGTAACACAATAAAATTATTCATTCTGCAGCAAGTCTACCTATACATGCGCCCATCTATCTTCATCATTCATGTATAATAAGACTTCTGTTCGTTCGAGAAACCTTTATTGACTTGAATTCCGTCGAAACAAAAAAAAAAGTCCACTTCGGTGAAAGAAATGACAAAAATATCATCGATTTTTCGAATTTGAAAGAGGAAATTCAATCCATGCTGAGGGCTGAACACGTCATGTCGGTACAAGAGCATGCTAATAAAAATGGAAAGGGTTGCGATACCTAGGGCGAATTTAACACCAGTCCAGGCCTGTCGTACGTAGTTGAAGAGCCTCCTGTACAACGGTCTTGGTGGCCTCTTCGGCGAGGTTCCCTCTTCCTCGTCGACATCTTCGGGGTCTGATGAACCCGGCGGTGGTCCAACGCCGGTCAAAGTTCCCGCTTGATTTCTCTCCCCCAGGATGTTCACGACCTCTCGTAGCCCGGGTCCAACGCCCTGAAGTCCTGGGGGGTAAGAACCGGGGGCGGCATTGGGCCCAAGAAGGATCCCACTTCCACCGCCCCCGACAATACCCCCGCGGCCACGACCTCGTCCACGTCCTCCACGAGCCCAGGCGTTGGCATTTCCTTGCCGTTTTTTGTAGGAGGGGAGACCCACCACTGGGCCACAACCCCCCGCACTTCCGGCGACAGAGGAGCTGATGGTGGCGAGGCAGGTGGAACCCCTGCCGCCCCCACCGTGCTCCAAGTCACGCCGTCGGCACACACCCTCACCTCCGTCACCACCTCCGCCGCTACAACCCCCGGCGGACAACACCACGGTGGGCCCGACGATACGAGACCTTTCTTTCTTCCCTCTCTATATACCTTCCACTTTTTTACTAGCCCTTGCACCAGGACGGGATCCTGCAACCTTTTCTCTATGAATATCCTTTCGATTGTATGCAGTGGTGTTACTTTGCTTTTATTTTTCAATAATTTTATGCTGACGTGATCTTCGAGTAGTTAATCATTGAGGAGTCAGCTTGTTCCGATAGTTCTATGACAGAATGTACTTCAATGCGTAAGATAAACGGCATGGAGTTAGCGCAGAACGTGGGTGCGGTGGAAGTGCCCACACAGCTTGTGATCCTTAGGTCTGTACCGTCATCTGGTGGACCCGGGCAACTAAGGAACGGACTAGGAGTTAACGGGGTTGACTAGGGATTCCAGGGACTGTCACTAGAGGAAGATCCGCGTTAATTGAATCCCACCTCGAGCCACCACCCTTAATCTTTCCTGCCGTTTCTATACCCGGGCTCGACTGCGCCTAGACGTTGAGAGTCGTGGCACAGTTTCTATCTTCTGTTAACGTAATATCAAGTTAAAAATGTGGAACGATTCTTAACGGAAAGTTATGGCGACGATGACGAAGGCAGGAATATCAGGGCTTGAGACGGTGCGGCTTCCGTGGCAATGACATAGTGTGATGGGTGGGCTGCCCCCTCGGGGCTGTGGTTAGTCTGTTAGTATCTGAAACAAGAAAATTAAAAAGCTATGGTTAAAATACTGGAAGTCAGGAGAAGACGGGAGTACGATAATTGACGTTTGGTACAATTACCAGAATTTTCATCTCCTTTGAAGAATCGTGGTGGCCTGACCATTCTAAGCATTCTGCATTTGTATAGGACGACAACGACAGGTAGGAGTACGAAAGTGATGTAAGTTACGAATATTGTTGAGCTCATTATTTGTCAAATCGTAATTACATCATACGGTCATGTATTGTGAATAAAGTTATTCAGTAAGATATGTTTTACAACCGGCACATATTTCGTTTGTTAATGATATGAGTTGACCTCATTTTCAGCCCGATAAGAAATGGTTAGTGAATGTGATTGGTGTTTTCATAGTTGCCAGCAGCTATTGTATACTTGGGTGAGCGGAGCGAGCGCACGATATATGAAAGCATTCCCTGGAGATCAAGTATTGAACCAAACGTTCGGTCTCATGAACAAACTTTTGAGAAAGACATACAACATCACAAGACCTACCTAATTCTGATAAAAACAAAAGCTGATTCGGTAGTATTCTGTCGTTCGGAAGACTCAATGGATCCGAAAATGTACCAATTGCAAGATTATTTACATCACATTCAAATAAAACTACGTCAAGAAATTCTATCGAAAGTTCCATGAACGGATCAGGCGTAATCTAATGACACGTGGGTTAAGCCTCGAGATTACTTTCAATTATAAAGACAAATGTATGGACACATTTCTCATGATATAATGAAATTTACGGTACAACGTGGTTCAGCAACAAACACATCCGAGGATCCTACAGTTTGAGAAGTATGGGAAGTGACAAAACTGATATTTGGGCAAATCAATCAGCAGCTCCATTATTGGTCAATAACACACCGGTGAGTCAAAGATGATCTTTAAAGTGAAGTGAAGTTTTAAAGATCAAAGTTCAACTATCACTATCATCACTTGTGAATACGATCTTCTTACAGTCAAACTGTGACATAGATAGAAGTGTATTCTGAAAGGCATTGATTCATCTTTCCTTAATAATTCCCGCATTTTTCAGATTGTCCTGTTTGTCCGGGAGGCTACACATGCTGATCGCTATAACTCGAATGTTCACAGGGCGATGAAATTTAATTTTCGCGAAGCCAACAGACTCATACACATGTGACATGTACTCGAATAATCCAAAATGAGAATCTTCTGTTTCAAAAAGTTTCATAGTTGCTTCAACGTTCATTTGGTCGGATATGAATATATGTGTCATTAAATTTACATGGAGCTATGCGCTAGGAATCAACAGCAGTGTCCAAGAATTTTGATGTGAACGCAAATTTATTGCCATGTCGAACCCCAAACATGTGTTGATTAAAGATTTTCTCATCATTTCCGGCATAATCCTTTTCCTCGATATTTATACTTTTCATTACCTGCAGAATAGTTGAATGACTTTACTGAAAAAAAAGCATTGGTTGGCCCTGCTCTCATATGACGTACGGTAAAAAATTTTTTGACATACGTTATCGCGTCTATGTGCTGATTCGAAAGCCAGTTATGCGATAACAAAATTATATAATGGTCCGTGCTTGTTATTATTCAAGCTTCATGAATGTGTTTATGTAAAATAGTTTCAAAGTTCAACTGATTGGCAGTTATTTTTTTAGTTTAACTAACCTTTGACAAACTGATGATATTCACGTACATGCGATAATTGGGCTTTTTAAGTACTATATGAGCTACTGCTGCAGTATAATAATGTCCAGTTCACAATTGTGCTATGCGAAACGAACTGAGACCGACTTGTTAGCACCATTAAGGATAATAGTAATTAGTTTGAAACTGATCTTTGTATTCGATTTCAAATAATCGACAATGCAATGTGTAAAGATGCGGTGCTACTACATGATAGGGATTCTGTATTTGACAACTTTAACATCAGGAGATCAACCGCAGATCGTGATCATTGGAGCTGGTGCCTCCGGAATCGCAGCTGCATCTAAGCTTTTTGAAAATGGTTTTCAAAATATCACGATCTTAGAAGCTGAGGATAGAATTGGTGGACGAGTAAATACTGTATGGTCTGGTGAGTATTTCAGTGACATTTATGGTAACGAGAAAAAACGAGATAATGAATGAATTAAATATTTCTAGATGATGGCTCGATTGAGGTCGGGGCTCAATGGGTTCACGGAGAGACTAACAACATCGTCTTTGAATTAGCTTCGCCTCTTGGAGTATTGGAAATTCCACAGGAAACGGAGGTCGACAAATTTACCGTCTATGATTCCAATGGTAACCATGTACCAAATTCTATTGGTGAAAACTTGATAGAATTCTTCATTGGTGTCTTAAGCGACGGAGACTTTACTGGAAATAATAGTTCCATTGGAGAACATTTGACAAGAATGTAAAAATAGCATTTACTATTTAGTAACGTGTGATATATTAATACTACTAGGATTTCTGAACAATAATAATCTTATGGTTAGTTCAGTAATGTGACTAACATAGTCTATGTGAAAATCGACATTTTTTTCGTCTATTTTCATACAGAGTGAATAACGAAGTCAAAAAATATCCAACGGTCAATGAGACCTTGACCAAACAGTTTCTGAAGCTGTTCGAAGGCTTTTCGATGTCATCGGATGCTTCCGACAACTGGAACGAAGTTTCTATGAGGGGATACCGAGAAAGTTGGGACTGCCCAGGAAGCTATAGAGTCATCTGGAAAGGCGAAAGAAGAGGATACGCGACCATACTTGATATTTTAATGGTACAGTAAATCTGTGTAAATCGAGTCTACTTCGTGACAATGATCTTTGGGCCGTTCATGAACTTAAAAAATGCTATTCGAAACAATTCCCAATAAAAAATTAGAAGAATATCAACGATTCTCAACGACTTGGGAAGGCACGATTTCATCCAATTTTGTAGTGGCTTTATATGTGAGCACATGCAAAGTCCGCCTAACGACTGTAAATCATTCTGTAAATACATTGCAGAAGAAGTATCCAAATCCTGAGGAAGAACTACCGGTTCTGAATAACACCATACTGAATTCAGAAGTCGTCAACATTGATTATAATTCAACAGAGGGTAAAGCCTTGGTGGTAACGAGTAGTGGACAACAGTATATAGCAGACCATGTAATCGTGACGCCGTCTTTGGGTGTGCTGAAGGAACAATACGAAACTCTATTCACACCACAGTTACCAGAGATTAAAGTGAAGACTATAAAAGTAAGCAACACGGCGTGACAACATGAACTTGATTTTCACTGAATGTCTGTACCAAGTGACGTCGAATGGTTTAACTTTCTTCAGGGTTTGGCGTTTGGTACCATCGCAAAAATTTATCTTTCCTTCGAAGAGCCGTGGTGGTCTAACAATTTCACGAACTTTGCATACATTTGGAATGACAACGATAGACAGGAGTATGAAAGTAATGTAAGCTATCGATATTATTTGACTTGGCTTCATCAATCGAAAGCCACCCTTCGCAATGTGAATTATTGTCTTTAATTGACGTCAAAGTTCTGTTGGTATTATTAGCCAGTCATCTTGTGAACCGAATCGTTCAAGAAAATAATTATTTCCGCGATTACATTTTTCTGTTCACAATAAAATACGGACTCACTTTATTACAGCCTGATACTAAATGGTTGGTAGATGTGACCAACACTAGTCCAGTGGCCCATCGATCACATTTTTTATGTACTTGGGTGAGCGGAGCAAGCGCACGATATATGGAAACATTGCCTGAAGCTCAAGTCTTGAACCAAACATTCGCTCTGATCAATAAATTTTTAGGAAATTCGTACAACATTACGAGACCCTCAGGAATTATACGGTAACGATAGCTGATGTCGTAGTATCATATATTTTGGAATGATCAATGTAGGTTTATTACATAATTTGCAATTATGAATCTACAGATGTGGATGTTATTCGTAACTTCCAACGAACGCTTTTGGAGTAGTCGAATGGCAAGGGAGTCAGAGATACTTGAAGATCGCTTTACATTATGTGGACACTTCTTATATTATAATCAAATTTCAGTTCGAAGTGGCACAGCAACAAACACTTCCGAGGATCCTACAGTTACAGAAGTATGGAAAGTGAAATGGCTGATGTTTCGCCGGATCAGTTAGCAGCCCCATTAGTGGTCAATAACAAATCGGTAAGTCAAAAATGACCTTCGAAGTAAAGAGAACCTTTAGATATGTTCATCTATGACCGTTAAGACGGCATTGGCATATGTTTTTTGACCAGTTCCCAAATTTTTCAGATTGTCCTGTTTGCGGGGGAGGCCACGCATGCCCGTTACTACGGCAATGTTCACGGGGCGGTAGAAACCGGGTTTCGCGAGGCCAACAGATTAATAGAGATGTACACGCATTCTACAGAATGAGTTTTGCTATCAAAACTTTCATTATATTACTCCTATGATAATTTTATCGCACGAAGATTGTATATCACATCGAATTTAGGGATACGATTCACAGGTTAATAAAAGCAAATTCATATGTACGACGAACCCAACCGATGTTGATGATAGATCCTCTCATAATTCTCTAATACCTATCCCCAATATTCATACTTTCCATTGTCAGGATCCTCGAATCAATTCTTAGACAGAAAAGTATAAGCTGGACCATAATTCTCACTTTCAAATATTAACTTGGTATGTACATCATTCGATCAGTACATTTGGCGCTGCTCTGATATGAAACTGTAGGATTTTTGGGACTGGCGTTATCGCATTGATTTGCTGATTCAAGCACCGGTCATGTGATAAGAAATTTACATAATGTTTCGATTCCAAAAATATCAATGACATACATGTGTTTACGAGTAATAATCAAAGGGCACATATGATTAGCAATCTTTGCTGACCTCACGGTCCTGCCATGCCGTGTGAGAAGTTTTTTTTTCGAATTTTGGAACGAACCGCATGACACCAATAAAAATAGTATTCATTCAGTATATATAGTAGTAATTTAAATTGCCCTGAGGAAGAACTACCGGTTCCGAATAACACCATACTGAATTCAGAAGTCGTCAACATTGATTATAATTCAACAGAGGGTAAAGCCTTGGTGGTAACGAGTAGTGGACAACAGTATATAGCAGACCATGTAATCGTGACGACGTCTTTGGGTGTGCTGAAGGAACAATATAAAACTCTATTCACACCAAAGTTACCAGAGTATAAAGTGAAGACTATCAAAGTAAGGAACACAGAATGACAACATGAACTTGATTTTTATTGAATTTCCGTACCAAGTGGCATAAAACGGTTTAATTTTCTTTAGGGTCTAGCGTTTGGTGCTATCGCAAAAATTTATCTTTCCTCCGAAGAACCGTGGTGGCCTAACAATTTGACGAATTTTGCATACATTTGGGATGACAACGACCGACAGGAGTATGAAAATGATGTAAGCTGTGGATATTGTTCGACTTTGCTTCATCAATTGGGAGCTACTCTTCGCAATGTGGATTATTGTCTGAGATTGATGTCAAAGTTCTGTTGATATTGTTAGCCGGTCATCTTGTGGATCGAGTTCTTCAGGAAACTAATTATTCCAGCGATTTCATTTTTCTGTTCCTGATCAAATATTGACTTACTTCATTACAGCCTAATAGAAAATGGTTGGTGGACGTGTTCATCTGTACTCTAGTGGCCCATCGACCACGAGTTTTATGTACTTGGGTGAACAGAGCAAGCGCGCGATATATGGAAACGTTGCCTGAAGCTCAGGTCTTGAACCAAACATTCGCTCTCATAAATAAATTTTTGGGAAATGCGTACAACATTACGAGACCCACAGGAATTCTACGGTAACGATAGCTGCTATCGTGGTATGATATACTTCAGAATAATCAAAGTACCCGAACGTGTATTCATTGGAAGGTCTATTACGTAATTTGTTATTATGCATCTAGAGAAAAAAAACATTGTCCCTATACTCCGATGAACATCTCTGGCGCAGTCGAAAGACAATGCGATCAAAGATACTCGGACATTACTTCAGATTATCTGGACATTTCTTATGTTACAATCAAATTTTCAGTTCAAAGTGGTACAGCAACAAACACTTTCGAGGAACCTATGGTTTTAGAAGTATGGAAACTGAAAGAGCTGATGTTTGGGCAGATCAATTAGCAGCCCCATTACTGGTCAATAACAAATCAGTAAGTCAAAAATGATTTTCGAAGTGGAGAGCACATTTAGATACGTTCAACTATGACTATTATACACCGTGAATACGATTTTCTCAGTCATACTTTCATATAGATGAAAATTCATGTTTTTTTAAGAGTTCCCGCATTTTTCAGATTGTCCTGTTTGCGGGGGAGGCGACGCATCCTCACTATTACGGATATGTTCACGGAGCGATAGAAACCGGGTTTCGCGAGGCCAACAGATTAATAGAGATGTACACGAATTCTACAGAATGATATATTTTTGCTATCAAAGCTTTGATCATTTTACTCCTTTGTTAATTTTATCATACAAATATCGTGTTGTACATCAAATTTAGAGTTACGATATAGACATTCATAAAAGTTAATTGAAAAAAAATTCATATTCAAGACCAACCCGACAAATGTTGATGATAGATCTTCCCAGAATTTTCCAATACCTTTCCTCAATATTTGTACTTCTCATCATCAGAATCCTTGGATTGATTCGCCGACAAGCGAGTATAAGCTGGTGTCTAATTCTTGCTTTTAAATATTAATTCGTTATCTACATCATTCGTTAAGTTCATAATTTAGCCTTGCTCTTTGGCGCTACAAGCATTTCTTAAGGAGCGTTATCGCATCTTCTCTGCTGATTCACGCGTTGTGGTAGCAAATTTATATGATGTCCCAATCGAACAACGGCATGATATTGATTGAAATAGTATATATTTAGTGATTGTAAGCTCGTGTTTTGATTGAATATTTCCGTAAACGATGCAGTATGGAAAAATGTAGTTACTGAAAGAAACGATACATTTATCATTCGTATTCGAAGATTTTGAATTATCCTGTCATCTCATCGTTTCAGGAATTTCACAGCCATAGGATTCGCTCATTTTAGGTATTTTGCTTATATACTTCTGAGAGCGAGCATATAGTTATTATGTCTGTTTTGCTAACAGTGAAAATTTAATCAGGGTCCATTTCATGCCGAAAACAATGTATCCGAAGATATGGAGGGATATAATCGTTTTGGCGAAGATGATTTCACACATGTAAAGATGGTTTTGGGAAGGGGTAACGTTTTCTCACTCGCTCGTAACTCTTATTTTTCGGTCCTTTATTTGCCCGGTTATCTCACAGAGATGTGAGTGAGTCATGCGCTAATTCAAGACTTCCATACACAAAGAAAAAAAGTTAATTTGAGCCCAGAAAATTATTTTGAAGATCGGAAGTCTCCTTGGCGAGGTAAAAATATCCTCGAACCAAGAAAATCTTCTTGGCTCAAGTTAACCTTTTTTCTGTGTAGGAAATATCAAACTTCGATAGAAAACATAACGCAAACATAAATTTTCCCCATAATATTCACTCATGAAAACATATTCAGGTCTCACCAATCGATGTTGATGATAGATTTTCTCTCGATCGTCGTATACTTCTTCTCAATATACATATTCGGTATTAGATGGATTTTCGAATCAATTCATTCCTAGGGGAGTCTCGAATCTCGAATGATTTATTGTTTTCAAACTAGTTTGTTTATGATTGATTCAAGACTATTGATCAAAGGTTTTGATAATAACGCATTGAGATTATCGCATGTTCCAAAAATAGTACGAGGCACTTGCCGTTGCACAACTTGATGGAATTTATAATTTTATAAGCTACGTATCGTGTGATAAGGAATTTTGCTGCGCTTATATAAATGACAGACAGCACTGAGTAATGATCAGTTCTGAATTTCGCTAGATCGTACCATGCGAAATGCATTAATAAGGACGGCACGAAATACGATTGTTAAAAGTCAACTGCTTCGAGATTCACTAGCTTTTGTTACCAGTGTTTACCCAGTAATAAATTTGAAACTAATCTTCGAATTCAATTGCATGCAATCGACAATGCAACTTGTGACGATGCGGTGCTTCAATATAATAGGAATCCTATATTTGACAACTTTAATATCAGGAGATCAACCGAAGATTGTCATCGTCGGAGCTGGTGCTTCCGGCATCGCAGCTGCATCCAAGCTTTACGAAAATGGTTTTCAAAATGTCACGATCTTAGAGGCTGAGGATAGAATTGGTGGACGAGTCTATACCACATGCTTCGGTGGGTATTTCAGTGATATTTACATGATACAAAGGCCAAACCAGATTGCAATGGAATTGAATATTATAGATGAAAGTTGGGTTGACCTCGGAGGTCAATGGGTTAGCGGAGAAACGAACAATATCGCCTTTGAACTAGCCTCGCCTCTTGGAGTATTGGAAGTTCCACAGGAAACGGAGGTCGACAAATTTACCGTTTATAATTCAAATGGTAACCATGTACCAACTTCGATCGGTGACCACTTGCTAGAATTATTCAAGGGTATCTTGAGCGACGGAGATTTTACTGGAAATAATGGTTCTATCGGGGAATATTTTACAACAATGTAAAAATAGTATATACTATGTATAGGAATTGCTAATCGATGATAATCTTCGAGCATAGTTCTCATGCAAACTGACATTCTTTTGGTTCATTTTCATACAGGGTGAATACTGGAGTCAAAAAATATCCAACGGTCAATGAGACTTTGGCAAGACAATTTCTGAAGCTATTTGAAGGCTTATCGATGTCATTGGATGCATCAGACAATTGGAGCGAAGTTTCTATGAGGGGATACCAAGAAAGTTGGGAGTGTCCTGGAAGCTATACAGTCAACTGGAAAGACAGAGGATACGGGACCATACTTGATATTTTGATGGTATGTTTAATCTTTGTAGATCAAGTCTACCCTGCAACGATGATCTTAAGGCCGTTCATGAACGTAAAACATCGTGCTTTCCGAAAAAATTCCCAATAGAAGATTCTTTGAATAGGAACGATTCTCGGATGCAAAGTCCACCATAAAATCGTGAATAACTGTGTGAATACATTGCAGAAGAAGTATCCAAACCCTGAGGAAGAACTACCGGTTCTGAATAACACCATACTGAATTCAGAAGTCGTCAACATTGATTATAATTCAACAGAGGGTAAAGCCTTGGTGGTAACGAGTAGTGGACAACAGTATATCGCAGACCATGTAATCGTGACGCCGTCTTTGGGTGTGTTGAAGGAACAATACGAAACTCTATTCACGCCACAGTTACCAGAGATTAAAGTGAAGACTATAAAAGTAAGCAACACGGCGTGACAACATGAACTTGATTTTCACTGAATGTCTGTACCAAGTGACGTCGAATGGTTTAACTTTCTTCAGGGTTTGGCGTTTGGTACCATCGCAAAAATTTATCTTTCCTTCGAAGAACCGTGGTGGTCCGACAACTTCACGAGCTTTGCATACATTTGGGATGACAACGACAGACAGGAGTATGAAAATGATGTAAGCTATGGACGTTGTTCGACTTTGTTTCATCAATTGGAAGCTACCCTTCATAACGTGGATTATTGTCTTAGATCGACGTCAAAGTTCTGTTGATATTGTTAGTCGGTCATCTTGAGAATCGAATCATTGCGGCGAATATAATTATTTCCAAGATCACATTTTTCTGTTTTCAATCAATCACGGACTCATTTCATTACAGCCCAATAAGAAATGGTTGCTAGATATACCAAGCAGTACTCTAGTGGCCCATCGACCACGGCTTCTAACTACTTGGGTGACCGGAGTAGGCGCGCGATTCATGGAAACGTTGCCTGAAGCTCAAGTTTTGAACCAAACATTAGCTTTCATCAAAAAATTTTTGGGAAATTCGTACAATATCACGAGGCCCACAGGATTTTTACGGTAACAATGGCTGCAGTCGTAGTATCATATACTCTAAAATCATTAATGTACCCGAGCATGTATTTGTTGTCAGGTTTATTACATAATTTTCAATCATGAATCTACGGATGAGAATATTATCCTCAAATTTTAATGAACGCTTCTGGGGTGGTCGAATAATAAGAAAATAAAAGATACTCGAAGATGACTTTACATTATGTGGACACTTCTTATGTTATAATTAAATTTCCAGTTCGAAGTGGCACAGCAACAAACACTTCCGAGGATCCTACACTTACAGAAGCATGGAAAGTGAAAGAGCTGATGCATGGGCAGATCAATTAGCAGCTCCATTAGTGGTCAATAACAAATCGGTGAGTCAAAAATGATACGATACGATTTTTCAGGTATTTCAGGTATTCCACACAGATATAAATTCGTATAAAAAGGCGTCGGTTAATGTTTTTTGAAAAATTCCCACATTTTTCAGATAGTCCTGTTCGCGGGGGAGGCGACGCATGCTCACTATTACGGATATGTTCACGGGGCGATAGAAACCGGGTTTCGCGAGGCCAACAGGTTATTAGAGATGTATTCGAATTCTACAGAATGATAAGTTTTTGATATCAAAACTTTCATCGCAATATTGTATATTGTATCAAATTCAGACGTACGATTTATAAATTAATAAAAGCAATTATCAATATTCAGGACCAACCCGACCAACGTTGATTATAGATCTTCTCATGATTCTTTAATACCTTCCCCTAATATTCGTAGATATTTACTCAATTTAAATTTCAGAAATTATTTTAATAAATATCTGACTGCGGAGTGCCAACGATATATGACATTGCTACAATGCTATGAAATATTGGGAAATGTGATTGAATTCGATAACATATTATTTTATTTGAAGATCAATATCGGATATGGTTAAGACAATAAAATAATACGTATACTCAATAGAAATTTTATTTCAATCAAACGAGCGAAATTCAATTTTTCTTGTGTGCAAAAAATGCATTCAAAACTGTATAATTTTTTCGCGATGATTATTGAAACGGGTTGATTAATATATTGTTCTCGACAAACAATATTTCTATTTGCACGAAAAGAAACTTTTAATTTCATCATGTTATTAAAATCAATAGCGGTTTGTTTGGACTAATAAATCCGATTATTTACACCGACAATTTTACAATTCTATCAACGAAACTTCATTCAATAACACCAATGATATTGGATCAATCACTTTTTTCTTCTCATTGTCAGTGTGCTTATGCTTCTGGAGGCCCGGCCAGTATATAGTTATGTCTGTGTCCGGCAGTAAAATTTAATCAGGATTCATTAGATACCGGAAACAATGTATCCGAAGATACGAAGGGATACAATCATGGTGCCGGAGATAATTCAACACAGATGTGAATGAGTTATGCGCTTATTCATAACTTCTATGAAAAATATCAAACTTCTATAGAAAACATAACGCGAACATAAATTTTCCCCACAATATTCACTTGTGAAAACATATTCAGATCTCACCCGTTCGATGTTGATGATAGATTTTCTCTAGTTCGCCGTATATCTCTTCTCAATATGCATATTCTGTATCACATGGATTCTGGAACCAATTCATTCCTATAGGGGAGTCTCGAATCTCGATCGGTTTATTGTTTTCAAACTAGTTTGTTTATCATTGATTCAAGATTATTCATCAAACGTCTCAATGATAACGCATTGAGATTATCGCATGTTCCAAAAATAGTACGAGGCACTTGCCGTTGCACAACTTGATGGAATTTATAATTTTATAAGCTACGTATCGTGTGATAAGGAATTTTGCTGCGCTTATATAAATGACAGACAGCACTGAGTAATGATCAGTTCTGAATTTCGCTAGATCGTACCATGCGAAATGCATTAATAACGACGGCACGAAATACGATTGTTAAAAGTCAACTGCTTCGAGATTCACTAGCTTTTGTTACCAGTGTTTACCCAGTAATAAATTTGAAACTAATCTTCGAATTCAATTGCATGCAATCGACAATGCAACTTGTGACGATGCGGTGCTTCAATATAATAGGAATCCTATATTTGACAACTTTAACATCAGGAGATCAACCAAAGATTATCATCATCGGAGCTGGTGCTTCCGGCATCGCAGCTGCATCCAAGCTTTACGAAAATGGTTTTCAAAATGTCACGATCTTAGAGGCTGAGGATAGAATTGGTGGACGAGTCTACACCACATGGTTCGGTGGGTATTTCAGTGATATTTACATGATACAAAGGCCAAACCAGATTGCAATGGAATTGAATATTATAGATGAAAGTTGGGTTGACCTTGGGGGTCAATGGGTTCACGGACAAACTAATAATATCGCCTTTGAATTGGCCTCGCCTCTTGGAGTATTGGAAGTTCCACAGGAAACGGAGGTCGACAAATTTACCGTTTATGATTCCAATGGTAACCATGTACCAACTTCGATCGGTGACAACTTGACGGAATTCTTTATTGGTATCTCAGGTGATGGAGATTTCACTGGAAAAAGTGGTTCCATCGGAGAACATTTGGCAGAAATGTGAAGGTAGCACTTATTTTTTTGATACTGTGTGATATATTATTACTCCGGGAATTCTTGAACATTGATGATTATATTGTTAGGTCAGTAACGTGAACAACATAGTTTATGCGGAAATTGACATTTTTTCGGTCTATTTTCATATAGGGTGAATAACGAAGTCAAAAAATATCCAACGGTCAATGAGACCTTGACTAAACAGTTCCTCAAGCTATCCGAAAGCTTCTCGATGTCATCGGATGCCTCAGACAACTGGTACGAAGTTTCTATGAGGGGATACCAAGAAAGTTGGGGCTGCCCTGGAAGCTATATAGTTAACTGGAAAGGCAGAGGATACGGGACCATACTTGATATTTTAATGGTATAGCAAATCTATGTGGATCGAATCTACTCTGTGACGATGATCTTTGAGCCGTCCATAAACGTAAAACATTATGCGATTCGAAACAATCCCCAATAAAATATTTCCAACATATGAACGATTCTCAACGACTCGGGAAGGCGTAATTTCAGCCTATTTTGGTGTAGCTTCAGATTTGAGCACATGCAGAGTCCACATTGAATTGTAGATAACTGTGTAAATACATTGCAGAAGAAGTATCCAAGCCCTGAGGAAGAACTCCCGGTTCTGAATAATACCATACTGAATTCAGAAGTCGTCAACATTGATTATAATTCAACGGAGGGTAAAGCCTTGGTGGTAACGAGCAGTGGACAACAGTATATAGCAGACCATGTAATCGTGACGCCGTCTTTGGGTGTTTTGAAGGAACAATACGAAACTCTATTCACACCACAGTTACCAGAGATTAAAGTGAACACTATAAAAGTAAGCAACATGGCGTGACAACATGAACTTGATTTTCACTGAATTTCTGTACCAAGTGACGTCGAATGGTTCAACTTTCTTTAGGGTTTGGCGTTTGGTACCACCGCAAAAATTTATCTTTCCTTCGAAGAACCGTGGTGGTCCGACAATTTCACGAGCTTTGCATACATTTGGGATGACAACGACAGACAGGAGTATGAAAATGATGTGAGCTATGGATATTATTTGATTTTGCTTTATGAATTAAAAGCGACCCCTTCCAATGTGGATTACTGTCTCAGAATAATGTCGAATTCACGTTGATATTATCAGCCGGTCATCTTGTGAATCGAGTTATTGAAGAAAATAATCATTTGGAAAAGTAAATTTTTCTGTTTCTAATCAAATACGGATTCACTCTCTAACAGCCCGATAAGAAATGGTTGGTGGATGTGTTTGCCAGTTCTTTGGTGGCTCATCGACCACGGCTTCTATGTACTTGGGTGAGCGGAGCAAGCGCGCGATATATGGAAACATTGCCTGAAGCTCAAGTCTTAAATCAAACATTCGCTCTGATCAACAAATTTTTGGGAAATTCGTACAACATTACGAGACCGACAGGATTCCTACGGTAACGATAATGCCCGAACAGGTGGAACATCCACTTATTGAAAGGTTCATTATGTCGCATTTGTGATTATGAATCTACAGATTACAATATTGTTTCTAAACTTCAATGAACGCATGTTGGGTAGTCGAATGACAAGAGGATCAAAGACACTTGAAGATTACATTACATCATGTCGTCACTTCTTATATTATAATAAAATTTTTAGTTCGAAGTGGTACAGCAATAATCACTTCCGAGGATCCTACAGTTACAGAAGTATGGAAAGTGAAAGAGCTGATGTTTGGGCGGATCAGTTAGCAGCCCCATTAGTGATCAATAAGAAATCGGTAAGTCGAAAATGATCCTCGAAGTACAGAGAACGTTCAGATATGTTCAACCATGACCATCATTCCCCGTGAATATGATTTTCTTAGTCATAGTTTCACATAGATGAAAGTGTACATAAGAAGGCATTGGCATATGTTTTTTCACTAGCTCCTAAATTTTTTAGATCGTCCTGTTTGCGGGGGAGGCCACGCATGCCCACTACTACGGAAATGTTCACGGGGCGATAGAAACCGGGTTTCGTGAGGCCGACAGATTAATAGAGATGTACACGAATTCCACAAAATGAGAAATTTGTGCTATCAAAACTTTCATCATTATAATTCTATAATAATTTAACGTACGAATATTGCATATTACATCGAATTTAGCGGTAAGATTCAGAAATCAATAAAAGCAAATTCATATTGAGGATGAACCCGACCAACGATCTTTTAGATCTTTTCATAACTCTCCACAATACCTTTCCTCGATATCCATACTTTCCATTATCATGATCCTCGAATTAATTTTTGCTTTCGAATATCAATTTGGTCTCTCCATCACTCGATCAGTACATTATTCGGGCCTGCTCTGATATGAGTCCGTAGGATTTCTGGGACTGGCTTCATCGCATTGATTCGCTGATTCAAGCACCAGTTATGTGATAACAAATTTACATAATATTTCGAATTGAAAAATATCAACGTCATACATGTGTTTACGAATAATAATCGAAGGGCCCGAGTGATTAGCAATCTTTAGTGACCTGATGGTATTGCCTTGTGGTGTGGCATTGGGAGACTTTGCTCGAGCTTTGGAACAAACCCGGTGACCCGGTGACTAATAAAAATACTATTTAGTATTTATCCAGTATATACTATCTTCCATTTAAATATTCTGAAATGTTGGCAATGTGTACAAGAAGCATTTCATATTCGAAGACTTTGACTCATCTTGAGAGTAATTCTTGACCTAAGGAGCTAGGATTTTTGCCGATATACTGATTTTCCTTATATTTCTAAAGGCAAGCATACATGTAGGTCTGTTCCAATCAGTAAAAATTCATAATGCTCAAAACATTTGAGTTGAAAATCTGAAAGAAATGCTGAGTATCTTTTCTCATGCCGAATAATGTGATATAAAATCAGCGAAAAAATCAAAAAGGGTAGAAAATATCGGCTAATTGAGTTGATGTGGAATACTCCATATGGACTGAGTTCATAGTTATGTCTGAGAACACAGAGTGTTGGAAAAACTTCTCAATGATCTGACCCGAACATTTTCCAGTTACTTTTCGTCGATATTCATTCTTATTGCATCAACAGGATGCTCGATTCAATTCATTCCTAGGGGAATGTCGATTGGTGTGTTGTTGCTGCAAAATTTCAATTTGGTTTACACATCATTCTTCCGGCCCATAAATTGTCACCGCTCTTGCAGCATCCACTGCAGATGATGTGTGATAAATCTTGTATGATATTGATGATGTTCATTCATTGAGCAGTGATGGTAACACTTTTGGATTATTTTGTATTTCGACAGAAGTAAACGTTATGAATCTTCATCAAGCACGAGGCGTTGGTGGTTGTACAACTCATCTCGATCTTTGACTTGGCTGTCTACTTATCATGTGATAGTGATTCGTAAACTATCATATTTATAAACAAGTGTCACGACTAATAATAATCAGTTTTGAATCTTTTAGATTCAGACTAAAAGATATAAGCGGTGGCGAGGCTTTCTAACACTTAATACCTACTAGCAGTTGTTGAGTAATGAATGCGAGATTAGTCTTCGAATTGACTTGTAACATAATCAACGATATAATTTGTGAAGATGCGTTGTTGGAGCATAATAGGAATACTATATTTAACAACTTTGACATCGGGAGATCAACCAAAGATTGTCATCATCGGAGCTGGTGCTTCCGGCATTGCAGCTGCATCGAAGCTTTTCGAAAATGGTTTTCAAAATGTCACGATCTTAGAGGCTGAGGATAGAATTGGTGGACGAGTGAATACAGTATGGTTTGGTGGGTATTTCATTGATATTTATGGTAACGAAGTAAAACAGGACGGTCAATAAATTGAATATTGCTAGGTGAAAGCTGGGTTGACCTTGGGGGTCAATGGGTTCACGGGGAAACTGACAATATTGCCTTTCAATTGGCCTGGCCTCTTGGACTTCTGGATATTCCACAGGAAATTAAGGGTGCGGTTTCTGACGTTTTCAATTCCAAGGGTTACCAGATACCTAATTCGATTGCTGATAACTTTATTGGAGTTTTTTTCGATACCTTTGACAACGCTGATTCTGGTGGAAGCAATGGTTCCCTAGGAGAATATTTTACAAGAAGGTAAATGTAGTATGTTTATAATGAATGTTCATATAATCGTTGGTACTGCAGTGTACATCGATATTTTAGGAATGTCTGAAGTATTGGACATGACTGTTTATCATCATTGGCCTTACAGTTAAAGTAAGAATAACAGTTTTTGTGTCACTTTTTGTATAGAGTAAATTCCGAAGTTAAAAAATTTTCGACCGTTAATGAAACCATGGTGAAACAGTTTCTGAAGTTATTTGAAGGCTTCACCATGGCTGAGGATGCCTCAGACAATTGGTACGAAGCTTCTTTGAGGGGATACCAAGAGAGTTGGGCATGCCATGGAAATAATGTTATCAACTGGAAAGACCGAGGATACGGAACCATACTAGATATTTTGATGGTAGAGTAAAGCTATTGAACCGACCCTATGAAGATATACAAAAAGCTAGTTATGAATCTCAACAACTAGGCAATTCACGTTTTGGCCCAATTCTGTTGCAGCTATAAATTTGAGCATATGGATTGTTCACCTAACAATTGTGAATAACTCTGTAAATACATTGCAGAAAAAGTATCCAAACCCTGAGGAAGAACTACCGGTTCTGAATAACACCATACTGAATTCGGAAGTCGTCAACATTGATTATAATTCAACAGATGGTAAAGCCATGGTAGCAACGAGTGGTGGACAACAGTACATAGCAGACCATGTTATCGTGACAACGTCTTTGGGTGTGCTCAAGGAACAATACGAAACTCTATTCACACCACAGTTACCAGAGTCAAAAGTGAACACTATAAAAGTAAGGAACACAGCAGGACAATGCGAGCTTGATACTTGCAAGTTTTTTGTACCCAGTAACATGAAACGGTTTCATTCATTACAGGGTCTAGCGTTTGGTACAGTTGCTAAGATTATTCTATTCTTCGATACTCCATGGTGGCCTGTCAATTCTACGGGATTCACATTCATCTGGGATGACAACGACAGACTGGAGTATGAAAGTGATGTGAGCTGCGGATACTTTTCTGCCCATTATTTGTCGAATAGGAGTTATATCCTTTAATGTGGATTGCTGTCTTTGCCCGATTTCAGCATTCTGATGATATTATTTGCCAATCAACTTGCGAATGCAGTCATTCAGCAAGATGCTTTTTTTATCAGGCACATATTTCGGTTAGTAATAATATGAACTAACTTCATTTCAGCCCGATAAGAAATGGTTAGTGGATGTGATTGGTATTTTCAAAGTTGCCCATAGACCACGGATATGGTATGGTTGGGTCAGCGGTGCGAGTGCGCGATATATGGAATCATTGCCTGAAGATCAAGTATTGAACCAAACGGTGGCACTATTGAACAAATTTTTAGGGAAGACATACAACATCACAAGACCTACAGAGATGAGACGGTAAATAATTTCGATAAAAATAAAAGGTGCTTTAGTGGTATTCTGTACTTTCAAAGAATCAATGGAACCGAAGACGTACCAATTGCAAGATTATTTAAACCACAATTGGATACATCGAAAAATTGTATGGAAAGTTCAATGAACGGATCGGGCGTTATCTAATGACCCAGGGGTTGAACCTTGAGATTACTGGGGATGATAAATACAAATCTTCTGACGTACTTCTCATGCTATAATGAAATTTACAGTACAACGTGGTTCAGCAACAAACACTTTCGAGGAACATACAGTTTCAGAAGTATGGAAAGTGAAAGAGCTAATGTTTGGGCCGACCAATTAGCAGCACCATTACTAGTCAATAACAAGCCAGTAAGTCAAGAATGATCTTCGAAGTACAGATAACATTCAAATACATTCAATCATAATTGTCATCCCCTGTGAATATGATTTTCTCACAGTCATACTCCCACGTAGATAGAAGTACGTATGAGAAGGCATTGGATCATGTTTTATGATTAGCTGCCGTATTTTTCAGATTGCCCTGTTTGCGGGGGAGGCCACACATGCTCACTACTACTCAAATGTTCACGGGGCGATAGAAACTGGTTTTCGTGAAGCCAACAGACTCATAGACATCTACTCGAATACTCCAAAATGAGAATCTCCTGGATTAAGAAGTGTACTTCAACATATATTTGGTCGGATATATGTGCAATGGAATACATATTTAGCCATGTGTTAGAGAGTAATAAAAGTTTTACAAGAATTTCGCAAATGAACGCAAATTTATTTTCGCACGTCGAGCCCCGAACATATGTTTATCAAAGATATTCTCATCATCCCCCGCGTGATGCCTACCCCCAATATTTATACTTCAAATCACCTGCAGAATGTTTAAATAAATTTATTGAAAAAAGCATAAGTTGGCCCTGCTCTGATATGACGTACTGTAGGAATTTTTTCGACATTCGTTATCGCATTTATATGCTGATTAGAGCACCAGTTGTGTGATATGAAATTTATATGACGGTCCGTATTAATTAATATATAAACCGCATAAATATGTTTATGTAAAATAGTATCAAAGTTCAACCGATTTGCAGTTATTTGTTCAATTTATCAAATTTTTGTACACCTAACGATGTTCACGTGATATAATATGCGATAAGTAGCCTCTTTGTACGACTATATAAGCTACTGCTACAGTATAATAACGAATAGTCGACAATCGTGCTAAGCGAAACGAACTGACTTGAGACCGACGACATAGATCGAAAGTTCAAATAATCAATGGCTGTAGGCCTTGTCAGCACCTGATATAATTAATCATACGTAATAAATTTGAAACTGATCTTTCGACTCAATTTCCAATAATTAAAAATGCAATATGCGAAGATGCGGTGCTACTGCATAATAGGGATCCTGTATTTAACAACTTTAACATCAGGAGATCAACCGCAGATCGTGATCATTGGAGCTGGTGCCTCCGGAATCGCAGCTGCATCTAAGCTTTTTGAAAATGGTTTTCAAAATATCACGATCTTAGAAGCTGAGAATAGAATTGGTGGACGAGTGAATACTGTACAGTTCGGTGAGTATTCCAGTGATATTTATGGTAACGAGGAGAAACGAGATAGTGAAAAAATCGAATATTTCTAGATGACAGCTGGGTTGAGGTCGGGGCTCAATGGGTTCACGGACAAACTAACAATATCGTATATGAATTGGCCTCGCCTTTTGGAGTATTAGAAATTCCACCAGAGATAGAGAGCCCAAAAATTTTCATTCATGATTCCAACGGTAACTTAGTACCAGATTCGATCAGTACCAACTTATTCGAATATTATACTCAAATCTCAGAAGAGGGAGATTTCAGTGTGAATAATGGTTCAGTTGGAGATTATTTTACAGCATTGTAAGGATAGTTCACTCTTTAGCACGGTGCATAATAAAAACTCCATAGATTCCTGTAAATCGGTCATTACGCATTACTATAAACATGATAATTGCCGTACGAACTAAGATTCTGTGTTACAATTTTCACGAAGGATTACTACTGAGGCGAAAAAATATCCAACGGTCAATGACACCTTGGTGAGACAGTTTCTCAAGTTATTCGAAGGCGCCTCGATGTCATCAGATGCCTCGAACAATTGGCATGAAGTTTCTATGAAGGGATACCAAGAAAATAAGGTCCTCCCTGGAAACTACAGAGTCACATGGAAAGATGGGGGATACAAGACCATATTTGATATCTTAATGGTAAAGGGACCATGCGTGTTGAGCCTACCCGGTCACGAAGAATCCAATTGAGCATTCATGAACTTGAAATATCATGCTGATTGAGACGATTCGTACTGAAGTATTCTCTAGATATAAACGACCCCCAACAGCTTGGGGAGTCACGTTTTTATCCAATTTTGTTCCAGCTATAAATGTGAGCACATGCAGAGTCCACTTAACATTTGTGAATAATTTTGTGAATACATTGCAGAAGAAGTATCCAAACCCTGAGAACGAACTTCCGGTTCTGAATAACACCATACTGAATTCAGAAGTCGTCAACATTGATTATAATTCAACAGAGGGTAAAGCCTTGGTGGTAACGAGTAGTGGACAACAGTATATAGCAGACCATGTAATCGTGACGCCGTCTTTGGGTGTTTTGAAGGAACAATATGAAACTCTATTCACACCACAGTTACCAGAGTATAAAGTGAAGACTATAAAAGTAAGTAGCACGGTATGGCAACATGGACTTGATTTTCACCCAATTTCTGTACCAAATGAAATACTACAATGATTTCATTCTTTTCAGGGTTTAGGGTTTGGTACCATCGCCAAGATTTATCTTTCCTTCGAAGAACCGTGGTGGCCACAGGATTCTACGTTATTTGGATACATATGGAATGACAACGAAAGACAGGAGTACGAAAATGATGTAAGCTACGGATATTTTTTTTTCGCCTATTATTCATCGATTCTAAGATATTCTCCGTGACGTATATTGCTGTCTTAGGATGATGTGGAAATTTCGTTGATATCATTGGCTAGTTATCTCGCAGATCAAGTTATCCGGAAAAATACCAACTCCAACAGGCCCATTTTCCTGTTCGTAATTATATTATGGACTTACTTGATTACAGCCCAGTAAGAAATGGTTGGTGGATGTGTTTGGCAGTTCCCTAGTGGTCGATCACCCACGGCTATTTTGTAGTTGGGTGAGTGGAGCAAGCGCCGAATATATGGAAACGTTGCCCGAAGCTCAAGTGTTGAGTCAAACATTCGCACTGATCAATAAATTTTTGGGAAAATCATACAACATCACAGAACCCACAGGCATATTGCGGTAAGTTAATTCTCGCATCAACAATAGCTGCTGTGTCAGTATTCCATACTTCGAAAGAATCAAGAAACTCGAACCGACCCTGATGTACACCAATCGTCGAACTTATTGCATCATCTGCAATTGTACATCTACGGATAAGAGTATCGTTTTCAAACTCCGATTGACGCCTCTGGCGTAATTGCATGTCGTAGAGGCTGTATCTAGAGATTAAACTCAATTGTACAGATATATCTCATACACTCCTATTGACATCGTGGAATTTTCAGTTCAAAATGGCACAGCAAAAAACACTTCCGGGGATCCTACAGTTATAGAAGTATGGAAAGTGAAAGAGCCGATGTTTGGGCAGATCAATTAGCGGAACCAGTACTAGTCAATAACAAGCCGGTAAGTCAAAGATGATCTTTGGAGTACAGAGATCGTTCAGATACGTTCACCCATAATCATCATCCCCTGTGAACATGATTTTTTACGGTCGTACTTATACGTGGATAGAAATGCGTATAAGAAGGCATTGGTTCATGTTTTTTGAACAGTTTCCGCACTTTTCAGATTCTCCTGTTTGCGGGGGAGGCCACACATGCTCACTGCTATGGAAATGTTCACGCCGGGGTGGAAACTGGCTTTCGCGAGGCGAACAGACTCATAGAAATCTACACGAATTCTACAAAATAAGGATTTTCGCTATCGAAAGTGTCCTCATTTTATTTTTACCATATGAGTCTGATCGTATGAATATCGGTTATCACACTGCCACAAATTATTTCGAATAGGATTATCACGTCTCATATTCTTATTTACGCACCAGTTGTGACAGAAATTTTTCTACCACATTCTGATCGAAAGAATATCAATTTTTTTTTGCAGAACCTTAAAATTATAATAATCATTTTCGTTCCACGTAAAAAATATTTTCGAGGCTCTTCGTAGGAAGAAATCTTCGATTTGCATATATGTGGATCGAGAACACAATACACCGAAGATTTTCGCTGTCAGTGTATTTCTTGTAAAACATTGAAATAAAATATAAAATGAACGGTATAAGTTTTCCTAAATCTTTCTAAAATCTGTTTTTCTTTCAGTGGCTGAACGATAAGTTGGTTAGGAGTTATTCTCACGTCTGTATCTTTCGTTGACCGACGAGGAGTTGAATTTATCTGAGGGTTGGGAGCGATTTTTTATGCATGAAATAGCTCGGTTAAGGTTTCAAGTAGATTGTCAGTGGCCGAGGGTAAGAAGAAGAATAATATAGTGTGAAAAAATTTATCGGTGCCGTACAGTGGAAGCAGAAGCTCGCAGCTTCTTTGTCGCTTGTCAAAGTTAGTCATAGTCTAGACTCTAGAGTCTGAAGAGTCTCTGTAGAGCGATGTCAAGGCTCAAGTTAGTTCCAGAATTGCGAGAAAAATGTTTCCACTTTTCTTTAGATTTTTTCGAACAATACTGACCTGATACAACGCCCAGGATGTTGAGTAGGAGACAAGCCACGTCTCGCATCTAGTTTTACAATCGTAGTAAAATAAGGGATGCAGCATCTCCACAGGGTCATTTTATTACCAGGAATGGAGTAGCTGTTCCATTTTATCACCATTCCTTTATTTTATTCGACCCCTAGAAGTATTCCGAGACTCAGAAGAGAAGGAAAAGGTTCTACCCCGTCTAAAATGTCGTCAAGACTGTCCGTTTTTGAAAAAAACATGGATTTCATTCCATTTTATGTCGTTTCATTCCCACATTGATTTTCGATGAACAACTGCGACTGAACAACGTTCGTTGCTCGGACAATGTCTGAGTAGATAGTACAGCGTTTCTAGAATATGTCCAATGCTTGCATCTATACGATGGAAGGTTTGGCAATTAGTCAAGCTTTCAATATTGGTCCAAGTCCAACGACAAGCGTTTTGGAATCAGCTAAATTGAGGGCAGTAATGATGTTAACTTGTACATTCGCAGGCCTGACTATGAGTCATTCGATAAGGTTATCACTCGGTAAATGTTAGTTGATTCTGGTATCAAATATCTGGCATAAAGCCGAAAACGATGCCAACTCTCTTCGGGGTAGAATATCAAAGGGTAAAATACTGGACGATTTTTTCTTTATTTTTTTGTTTTATTTTATACCGAATGCATTTCATTCAGCATAACATAGTCTGATATAACTGGCAAGATTCTCCCTTCTCTACGAACTAGAATCTCTGTTCATTCTCGTCTATATCTCCGCTGGGAAAAAGAGAATCGGAAAAGTTTGAATAAAGGAAACCAGAAGCAGCTTTTCCTTCCACCCCTACGATGGTATGGATGTAAATCAGTCCGAGGTAGATTTTGAGAAAACTACAGAAGAGTAGGAAGAAGGGGGAGAAAGTAACTATCATAGCTTTTGGTGAAGGTAGATTGATAGTTATACCACTTAGGGATGGTCCCCTAAGACAATACCCATACGTGATAGATAAGATTTATGGGTATGTATTTAAATGTAGCTGTATAATATATTTTGGTATACATCGATGGCGCGGAGAGGCCAAATGCCAACAATATTTATATTGATTTATTTTAGGCAATAGATTTCGTTGCCACCACCGCACCCGTGCCGGTTTCCCTTATAGCTGGGCGGTAGGGTGTGCCTTGACTGAGAATTTGAGATATATTTCAGGCTCCCCTTCGGCCACGAAACCAGTCACCTGTGACCCAACAAGAACACGTGCGGAACAGCCGTGCTCGAAAGTTCTGAGCCTGGTTTTGCCCGTTTTCAGCGATTATTTAACTGCTGGCTGCGCCTGGGCCATGGGAAATCTTGAGTTCAGGAGGGCTTCAACTTTTCGGGATTATCCAAGACTTTGAATTGTACAATCTTAAAGTATACAAACATTTGTCAAGCCTATCAAGTTCGTCAGAACTTTCAAGGAATTGAAATACCCTCGTGAGACCAGAGGTCTGACGTATCTAATTACTTATATTACACCAAGAATTTATTAGCTCGATCTAGATACCCCGGATAAAACCTATTCCGGAAGATGAATGGAGGTTCTGGCCTCTCCTCGGCTGTCAAATGGTTTTTGTCAGTCTTCCCGCGTTCGTTTAGATCCTCATTGTCGAGGATAGGAGTTTAGTTTGCGGGATTATTTCCCGCGATCATTTTCCTCGTATAGTACTGATGAAGGGTAATATATCGCGTGTCAAAATGTCTCTAGCAATGTAAAACAGGCAATCGCAACATCTCTTCGTTAATAATTGACGTTTGACATCGATCCCTCCAATCCCAGTATTAACGGGTACAGTTTTTCATAACGTCGATTTAAAACGTCCCGCGTAGCGACTACTGGAGTTGAAAAATTTTCACACTTCACTCATCCACGTCGAAAAATGAAATGTAATTTGAATCACTCCATTCCAGTTCTAAATGTTCCCGGGTAACGTAAATTTCCAACATTTTCACGCTGCAACAACTCGTAGAATTTATTTAAACAAATGGGACGCCTCGCTAAACCCTCTGGTTCGTGCATCACACATTTCTGCACCCATGCCTACCTACTTTTCCTAATTCGCTTCAACAAACGTGTTTCCCACTCGTCGAGGCGGCTTTGTTGAATTTTATTTTCAGTTTCGGTTTTTTTTTTTTTTTTTTTTTAATTCATTTTCTTCTTGTTTGACCCTCCTTTTTTTTACCCCATGAACGAAACTGTTTTCACAATGTGTATTGCCTCACCAGTCAATGACTACAGAGCTGTGACGAGGGGTTATCAAATTAGATGCACCCTTTTGTGAATAAGGCCTGCGTTTGATCGATTCGAATATCGGGAAGCACGGGGGTGCGCCTATATGTAGATCGGTGCGTGACGTATCTACATATGTATTTATGTAGTTTTTGAATTTCTTCGGTATCGAGGGATTGAGTCGACTGGGTCGTGAAGTGGAGCAAGAAATCCCCCATTCGAGACTTTACTTGTGGAAACCTATCGATTTTCTGTCAACCTTTCTAAAAGATCACCTTAGCCGCGAAAAAGCGCACCCATGAAATTGTCGTTCGGTTTTCGAGCCGAAAACATCTTTCGTACGGACCGCGAAATCGGTTCTTGGTAAAGAGCGATCGGACGAAACGATTAAATTGAGATTTCAGACTGACAATGAGAAAAGAGGGTCAATCGTGGCTGGATTACCAACACCCACGATTCGATCCAACTCCCTATCTCAAATCCTGAATTCCTATCACAGACACTTCAAGCGATTCGTTAAAAATATCGACAGCTTCGCAAGAGTTGAAAAACGTAAAAAAAAAAAAAAAAAAATCGATGGCTATCATAAAATTTCGAGATAATGTTACTGCGACGACCAGTAGATCGTATTCTGTTATTCTTATGTCTAATAAAGTTTTAATTACCTGCTCAATCTATGAGATAAAAATTCACTGCTGAAGAAAATTTTCCGCCTTTTAGTTTATCGATATTTTTATATGCGGCTGTGAAGTGGTTGGGGGTTTAATGCCCAGCTCGGCGTTCGTTCGTAAAAAGAGAAAGCGAGTGAGAGAGATCTCTCGGACCTTGTCCATGGAATCTTGATTAAAGTTCTGATTAGAGTGGGCATATAATTGAAGCGTATCAGAAACGGTGGGTGGAAGTACTAAAGTTTAACAACTCTCGAAGAAGGGAGGTTCCAATTAATTAATTCCCCGTTTCGTTAGCAGTCTCAATAATTTCTTCCTCCGTAAAATGAACTTTTACCAACGGCGTAAAACTCCGAGGCAAACTCTCATCTCCTCTTCTTAACCCACCTGTCAATCACCTTGCACATTAAGGTTTAGACATTCCCTAATAAACGTCAGATTCCTTGTCATCGTGGTGAGTATTTATTCACCAGTTGATAAATCGGGGGTGAAATTTTCAATGAATTAAGTATAGCTGCGACGGAGGGGTTTCGCCCGAAGTAAAACTTCCCTTATATATAGGTACCTAGATAGACAGGTAATGGCTGCTCCGAAAAGTTCGGCCGTTCAATTCCTCCGAAAGTTTGGTATACCAACTGCTTTTAAATTTGAAAGGTAGTAATCAAGGTCTGTTTGGTCGCCCGCGTCAAAGGGCAAAACTGGAGTCTGCGAGATCGCGTCGAAAGGATGCAGCGTTTCAAGTGATTAATGAAAAGGGGTTGGGATACTGGAGCCGCTACGTTACGCCAGGTTAATTTTATGAACCTTCGGCTTACACCGAATCCGGTGAGGTTTCGCATAATCCAACCTCATGAAATATTGTTAGTCTTAAAATCTTAAAAAATTAATTAAACGACGTTCCGTATTGGCGCTCCTTTTCGCCTCAAGACTCTCTGCACCTACTCATCTCGTTTACTCAGTCAATTCCTCTCATGCTCCGATTCACATAAGATATGACAGAAATTTATAGTCGAAGGGGTACGTAACCAACATTTACACTTCGGGGATAAAATTTCTTTTCAAATTTCTGCGCTATGCTTAAAAGACGTGTTATATATTGACTCACATCTTTTCACATCCGATTGACTCTGTTTTCAGACATGATTTAAAATCATTCGAGATTTTATGGACCTCGACTGGCGTAGATCGAGTCTGTAAAATTAAAGCAAAAGCGGTTGTCGCAGGATACAAGTCGCATCGTTTATCGAAAATTTTTCAAATTCGGAATTGACAGAGTATTTCTAGCCAGAGTACCAGAGATACCTGTACCCCCTTCAAGAATCTCCTTTTTTCTTCCAATTTTCATTTCTCCAAATGACCGGCGATCACTCTGGCGTATCTTCGTTTGCACGAAGATTCGAATTTCGGGGTGTATTTGGGGTGGGTTAGATTCGCCGTACCGAAGGTGGAGGTGCCTTGGCGAGTGTGTAACCCTCATAAATATTCTAGAAACATCCTCGGTTGCGTCCGCATGGGTATTTATCAGGCTCCGAACGAATTTCTCTACCCGGTTCTTCCCGCTTCGAGATATACCTACGCCTTTCCAGAGTCGAACCGTTCCAACAATTTCACACCCTCTGAAGCTCGCTTTTATCCCATGGGCGTTGGCGTGGTAGCTTCTTATTTCTCGAACGTTATCATTGGTTTCGGAATGTCGATTTCCTCACGGGAAAATCGAAACGCGTTTTTCCTCCCCCCGAAACAAGCCCGAGAACTCACATAGCCTTCCATAAATTTCGACAACGTCCCTTTTTTTTTCTGTACAATTTTTTATCGCCAAACTGAATCCTTGAAACGTTTCCTCAGAAAGAAGGTGTATTAATATTCAAGAAGTACAAAGGACGGAGTACTTTACGGCTCAAAAAGAAAGGATATAGTCTATTGTGAAAAGAGCATCATGCAACGGTGCTTGAAGAGGACGGAGGCAGGTACTCTCGTATTTTTGTCACCAGAGAGCCACTCGGTGTTATAAAGATAAATAAACAAGTGGATGCAAGGGAGAAGGTGAGGGTAAAGTGGAAGAAGAAAACTTATGAAACTAACATGCTGCCATGAACAAGGGGAATAGCTGTGAAAACAGAAAGTATAAGCATGGCGTTTTGTAGCGAAGTCAATTTTTTCGTTCGTATTTTAACAACGAGACGAAGTTATACTCCGGCTGATAAATACCCCGAGATATAGCGTATTCAGGGAGCTAATTCACCAAGGGGAGAATTTTAAAAGGGGTCTTTACCCCGACCGCCCAGGATAATCCTCGGCCAAGTATAGGTATCCTTTGTTAAACGTCATTTTCTCTTACGGTTTTACCGGGCTCAGCCTCGGCCAGATTTTAATTCCGTGATTCCCTTCCGACTATTATTCCCACATTTTTGAATTCTGGTTCACTACGTCGTTGGAATCTCCCTGCTATGAAAATAGGGTTTGAAAAATATTTAACCGCTACGTGATGGCGGAAATTTTAGCGAAACACAAAAGCACTTTGTAGATTCAGGTACACCAGCATATAGCAGCTCCGAGAGGATACCCATTTTCCAATTATTGGTTTTACGATTTTAATTTGGAGAATATAAATGCATTCGAATATATGAAAACATCACGCGAAATCTATATTGATGAAATAATCTACCCTGTTAATGACTGATTTCCAAACTTTGCATGAATTTCAAACGATAGAAAAAAATCGAAGGCCGTAGCACTGCGCGGTTGTATATGAATAAATCTGAACGCTATTTGGATACCGGGGTCAAATTTCGACGTCCAGTTATATGCCGGGACAGAATCTTTGCTGAATCTGGGTAATTGCGATGTATAAACCTCAACTCGTCTAATAATCGTACCGACTACCCCAATCACAGCCTCTGGCACCCGTTTGGCGAACCAGCGAGGCATGCGCCGATTATATACTACAGAATCCACCAGAAACAATAAGCGTGCTGCTTGCTTCTGTCCAGCAGTTAACTAGAATCAATTAACGACCATGAAGCGAGAGGGAATTTCGGGGAGGAAAACACCTTGAAATGGGGGCTAATCGGGAGACCAGCTATATCGAATTGCATATTTCGTATGCGATAGCCTCTGGTGTACAAACTGTACTGACAATTTGTGGTGCACGTCTCTATGGTTTAATTTCCGGTTGATTTGACCCAACTCTCCGGCTACCGCCGGTATACCTACACAGAAATTCAACATTAATAATTAACTTGGAGTCACTCCGACCATGGGTCATAATTAGGTTGAAATCGCGACGAAATGAGGAACGCGGTTTACGCAGCTGTTGGGGTTCACATACTGTGGTAGAATTTTGAGAAACTACAGAACTACATGATGACCAGGGACGGTATGCCCTTTCCCTGAAACAAAATCGAAAAAATAAGGGTAATGAATGATAAAGATCCGGCGTTAACATCGTTATGGTAACCATTGTTGGAAAGTACTCTTTTCCGGATCCAATTGCCTGAGGGAGTCTCGAAAAAAAGATAAACGCAAGCTTACCTCGGCGTTCGATTCATTTTATAAAATATTTAGTAACTCGAATCCATCCCCTATCTCACCCTATCACTTTACCTTCCACCGTTGATATCAACCAGATTTTAGATCCCACTTTTATCACTCCATCAGCGCGGGTAGTTTGATGATAATTTTATACTTTGGTAACAATTTTTCAAACTTGGTAGCAATTTTCTAAAAATTTTATAACGACGCACTTTGTTTGCTGGAGATGAGAAAAGCGTCTGTAAAGTTTGAGCCGATTTTGATAATAAATGCTAGATGACTGCGGGGGCTAATCTACCCGATGATATGGCATTTACGTGGAGAGTTTATGGGGTGGTTGCCGTATACCGCAAAACATGAAATTAATAGGCTAGCCCTCGGAAGGTAAACGCTTATGACGCCGGTGGCAACAGGTAGGGGATGCATTACTTATGTAACCCGTCGGCAGCGGCGGCCACCCCTCAGACTGAGCCTATAACTTTAACAGGTATACCTACCCTGGTCCACCCTGGGCACTAGACGCCTTGGGCCTACCTCGAACCTCGAAGACTCCCACACGGCGTGTTAAGCGTGTCACATTTGAAGCGGCGCGCGTGGGCGTCTGCAATACTCAAGTGAACGAGCCACTAATCCCTTTTAATTGCACCCTGGCGTGAGAAGAAAGTTCAAGTACCAAAGCAAGGGTGTAATAACAGGAGGCGGTGCAGTGCAGCAAGATTTCAGTACGAATATACTGGTTTACTGATAAAATGGAGAAAGGGATGAAAAAATTCGATAAAGACAAATGGGGGAGCAAACGAAACGCAATTAGTCAAATTTCACGTAATTATATATTTATCTCACTGTCCTATGAGGACTGACGTTGACTATCTGTATTTCTGCGATCTACCGCTGCGGTTCACTTATAATAATTGTTTACGGGGTGGAAAATGAAGTCGGTAATGTCGAGTAATTATAATAACGATTATTACGACGAGCGGAAGTAGTCCTTCGCGGTAATACCACGAGAAAGGATTGTCCCATCGATCTGGCATCGTGCGTGTTTTTTCATTTATAGAGTAAATTTCGTACCTAATACTTAGAAATCCTTTTTATTCTGAAACCATTTCTTTTTTTTTTCTTATGGAGAGTAAATTCTGCAACTAAATTAGTGAGGAGATTAATCAATTGATTAATTAATTAATTAATTATCTTTTATCCTCTTACCCTTTTTCGGCATTAACTTCAGGTCAGTAGATTTTCTACAGCTAAACTCAACCGGTTCGTTTGATCCCAGCGTGTCTCTGCTTCATCATCCGAAAGATATTTTTTCCACTGAATATTCATGAACCTCTCAATTCCACATCTCGTTAACTCGAATTTTTGCCCGGATATAATAATTCGTATACCCGGAACCGTGGTACATTAAATTTAAACATATAGAAAAATTTGTATATTATATCGGAAGCGTAACATTGGCGAAATGGCAAAAGAATCAATAACGATTGGTTTCATTTTTTACTTTATATATGTAGAATGGTATATATAATAAAACGTGTAAGATAACATTTTCACAAGTGTTTAAAAAGCTGCCCGGGCCTCTACCTCTCGTTCCCTTTATTTCAAATAATCGATCGTTTGCTCGGAGTCGAACTGCTGTCTCGCATAATCCTACTCACAGCCGGGTTTCGAAAGGTTTCTCTCATCCACATACTTATTTCGTTTCAAACAGTATAAATGCATACGGTATTACACCTCTCGTCATTTATTCTGCAACTAAACCATGTGTGTATGTATATATTATATATATATATACTATATACTATATACGTATTACACACCCACGCAGGCACGTGTACGCTTCATTGCCCTAGGGGTGGATGATTCTGCTTTGCTCGCACGTAGGGTAGGTATATATATTATAGTATACATACAGAAGATGTTGGATGGTGGATAGGTAGGGTATATAAATGTGCATGTATAATATAAATACATACTTACATCGGTTCTATGTACCTGGAATAGGGTGTGAATTGGGAATACGTTGAATTGTGAGAATTGGTGCTCCCCAGACGTTATGAGAGCACGTTTCGAAGGGCTGAAGGCCTCCGCCGAGTACTCCACCCTTTGGTTTGGTGTGGATCGGGGTAGATAGACGTATGTATATATCTCGGTTGGAATAATTGTGGAAATTAATATCAGACATTTTGCTAAATGACGGCACTCCCGTACCACTCGCGTTTCCGCACTCGCCCCTCCGCCTTTTCTCTAATTACGCGCACATTGTTCAGCGAGGTACCGTATTGTTTCGAACTATTCTATTATGCATCAAATGTTACCTAGTTTTGTACAGCGTATATGATACGGGGTGTACCATGCACATAAATATCGTTTATAGATTCAAATCACGTCGATATCGTAGGTTAAATAAATCCCATACCCCAGAAGTATATATTTGAAAATCGGCAAAATATATATCGAGAAAAAAATACGTGAAATAAATAATCCGGGTATCCTCCCGTTTCTTATCGGTAATCGCAGCCCAGGCGCACGTAGGATCGAAATTGACACGCCTGCGGCATTGCCGATGGGTAAAAAGTTTATATCCCTAATTTATGAGTATTTCGTAACTCGATTTTAGGATCGGTAGAAAAGATACGAGGCTTTTAGGGGTGGGAATCGCGGCTACGATCGTTTCACGGTTCGGGTGAAAAATTCCTCGGTTTAACACTCAATTTCATAAATAATCTACTTACATCTATTATATATATATTATATATAAAAGAAAAAATTACCCTTCAATCGAGAGATTGATTTACTCGCTAAGAAGCTGATCCTCGATGTCCTTAACCGAATCGAGATACTCTCGTAGCAAATGATTCGCAATTATATTTTTACCTGTTGGATAGATGAATAAATATTTATTTATAATATGTGCGAATTGCGTGCTGGGGTGGGGGGATGCTCCCGTATTTGCTCGACGATAAGGGGTGTTGAACGAACCGTTGCGTTGCCAAGGACAAAGGATGCTTCTTGGGGACGCGAACCTCAACTCGACTCGACTCACGCGTGATCAATACCAAAGGACGAGGCAGAACGCACCGATGTGATCGTGAACTCGATTCTGAAACCAGATCCACGTAGCGATAGTTAGCAAGGAATTTATTGCCCGGATTCAAAGTTCAGGCTAGAATTACACCGAACGGAATTGCTATTATTTACTTGTCCATATCGGACCCCTGCGCGTTTGGGTCAACCGATTTCTATTTCTTCATCCGTTTTGTTTTTTTTGAGCTCCTCTAATATCCGATTATCCTCTCACAGCGCTTAATGATTCTCCCTGTTGTATATCCGCAACAATATATCATCTAATAGCAAGAAGCATCCCTAGGATGTCTAATCGCTTGATTAGAGTAAAATTTCAGATCGTTTATCCTAGATATATCCAGGATCGATAATTAACGCATTAATTAGATTCACGCGCGTCAGGTTGAGCGCGAGGATCCGTCGAAAGATAGAATAATGAAGAGCTGAGAAAACTGCCCTTCCTTCCTTCCTGTCAGGGTGTTAAAAAAATTTTAAATTAATAATTATTCGCTTTATATATATGCTGCGATTTTATACGAAAATATTTCCGTCAACCCTTATTCGTGTATATCTAATATAACCGAGGATGAGAAGGCGAGAGCAATTCCTAGCTATAACTGTAGCTAGTGACAGAAACGGGGGAGTTGGTGTACAAATAATAATTGGAACTGGGAATATTACAGGAAGTCAGTGGGGTTCGACGACGGTATATTGATTGGAAAAGGGGGATGGGAAGGATTCGAAGAAGGAATCGCGTGTTGAAATGTACGATAGAGTAAAAGTGGTACAAAAGTAATAAGTTTGAGATATATTTTTTCCACATTTTATTCAACAGTTATTAGATTCGTAATATGAAGTTTAACCCAACGAATAGTCGCGAAATAGTTATGGAAAATAATTTATACAGCTTCAGTGGTTGTTTGAAAAATTTAAAACTGCAGCATAAAAAAATGATCGGATGATAAATTGTCGTTATTGTTTGAAAATTTGAAAGTTCCGTCACCGCCACGTCGAACATTTTTATTATCTATTATACTGCACCCCATTTCGCAACTAGATGGATCTTCGGCATTGTCGACAGGCGAAGAGCTGAGAATAGTATTAGATCGTTGGAAAGACGTGGCAGGTAGCCTGCATAAATCATAGTCTGATACCGGGGCATTTTTCATCATAGATTTATGTTGTCTACGAAGAATATATTGTCTGCAGATCGGCTCGTGATCAAGAATTCTAACAGCTGAATATAACGAGCGGATATAACGGTGGACAGGCTTCGACCGTCGTACCTATATTAATTAATTAGAATTTCATTGCGAGGCGAAGAAATATAATGAAATTTCTTCGATAAAGTTATTTTTAATAAAAATTTAATGAAACGGTTGAGAATTGGCACGATACGACTCCTATCTTCGATATTCGAAAATGATCATATCGTGTGAATGAAGATAGATTTTGCTTACGAAATATTGATGATAATAATAAGGAGAAAAAAGGCAAAAATCGGTGTGACTCTGAGACAATATTTTCGTCGAGTTGAAAAATATGAGAAAATTATTGTTCTACTTTTTGTCCCGAAATGTCTTCCATTAAAAGAATGAAACTCAATTTATCAACAGCTCCGGGTATTTTCTTTTTTCTTTTTTTTTTTTTTTTTGTTCTTTCTCGAATTACTTTTTCCAGTTCAGCCTGTGTCCACTCGAAGCTCAGGGGTCTCTCGCTCTCTGGGCATCAGCTACCGCGAATTTGTCGCCTTAAAAGTTCCTGGAAAAACACCTTTTTCGAAAATTAGCTCGAACACTAACCCAAGACGACTTCATTTGGTGATATAAAACAGGAGATAAGAAGTACAGAGGCAAGCCTCAGTGTGATCATTGTGCCCGGTTAGTACGCGGCGAGATGTAATATTGTGTTGAAATTTGTCTTTTTTCCCTTATCCCGTCTCTCTCTCTCTCTCTTTATCTCTCGTTTTTTTTCTTTTTTTTTCATTCTATTCCCTACCTTGTTGGATAAGCCGAGAGTCCTTTGTATCGGACGAAGACGAGGGATGAAAGTAGATACGATATTTACATTTTAACGAGTCGTCGAGATGGGGGTGTACATACCTATATTATTCAGAGACGTCACGCCGCGTGGTTCTCCGAATTTAGGGTATGGGGAATACGTAAACGCTTCTATATTCCTATCTATGTATTATGTATCCATCTAAAGTATATCTGCCAACTCAAAACCAGACTCGTGAGTGCAGCCCAGAATATAATGAACAGATCGGAATTTTTTTTTCATTTCAAATACCTTATTCCGATCGAACATCTTCACTGCATAACGATACATCTGTGTTCCCGGAAGTGAAAATAACGGACTATTTTCATCATCAAAATAATGTAGTTCGAAAACCGATCATTCCAACTTAAGACATAGCAGTTTGGAGAAAAAATTTGGTTTATTCGGGTGGAAAATCCGGGTCAAACTATCAATCAGTTGGGTAAGTTTTTGCCATTTAAAGTAGAGACGAGGCCTCAATCACTGGGTTATTGTCTCGTGTCTATCTCGACCTTATAAAAACTTGGTTTAAGGATCCTGTAGCTGTAGCAAGAGGGTGAGATGTCCTGAACCGCGTCAGGAAGCTTGCTAATTTCTTACCGTGGTAATTAATTGTTCTCAAGGATTCATCTGACAATGATATAATCTGACTTTCTAGGGTATCATGAATCCTGGAAAAAAATTTCCCCCTAATTCATTCGCGAAGATCTGTTTTTTTAATTTTTTTTCTCGTCTCCTATGATTGAAGACGTTGACTTTCTGAGTTCTCTTGCCGAAGAGACGAAGAGACCATGTAATACGCTTTCGATTCATCTTATTTTTTCGACTTTTCGAACCAGGAACAACTTTTCCAGATAGATTATACTTTTATCGCTCGCCACTCTCGTAGTAATAGCTTAGACGAATTTCGCAGCCTTCTTGGCAGCAATATCCCCGAACGTTGTGCGACGTGACACCTAAAAGGAAGACAATTTAACTTTGGTAACAGGACAAGTTAGATTGGCGCCTTTCAATGAAACCTCTGCTGCTTTTGTCGATACTTATCGACAGCCAGTGGAGCTCTTTGACACTCTGGAACCAGTGATGATTAACTTTTTTTTTCTTCCCTCTTAGACGAGGGTGTCAAAATCTGTGTAGGTACCCATGCGTAGATGCGTAAACGTACCGCACCTTAAAACTTATAATTTACACCGATGAAATAATTTCACATGAAATTGATGTGGCTCGTCGAAAACCGTGAAATTACACCTACGTACACCACAGGAATAAGGTCTCCGAGGTATGGCATCGAACCGAGATATGTGACAATGTCAAAGTCAATTAGAAATGACAAATACTCCAGAGAGATAGAAATACATGTGACATCTTGTGCTATTCTTAGATCCAATATCCCAAGGAACGTGATTCATGTTTCACGGCCTGTATCCTGTCAAACGATGTGCAGTACACGTTGGTACATGCATTGTATCAGTAGGTGGATCAATGCGGGTAAAACGCTCGGTTTCATATATTATACTGTAATAATTTTCTGTTGGAATATATACTTGCACGATTTTTTGGCTGCCACGCGATGATATCTAACGATATGGCCTAGTACGTTGCTGTATGTCACGACACTCGACACCTTTGTCACCGTATACTCACTTCGATATTTGAAACTTTTATGATCTGAGGCCGTTCTCACACGTATAAACTAACTGTCAACTCCACATTCGTTTCTGAACACGATTTCAGCATTTTAGATCCCAGACACGAAACCCCTGTCAAGGCGCCACGGTGACTCCAAGAGCTGGGGATGTTGTTTCACGATCACAGATGACAATGAGAATCTCATTCTCGATTAAACAGGCAACGTGCTTTTCACGGTACATTTAAATACTCATAACGACTGGCTCCGAGCGACTCATCAGCCGAATTCAACATCACCTTTAATGCAGTACTCAAAAGTAATCGAGTTCCATAAAAACGGCTATTTCCTCATCCAATAAGTCTTGGAAAATTCATTTGTCGAAAATCAAGTTGTATCGAAAATTCACAGCCAAGTTTACCACTCGACACCTGTTAATCATACGTCTAGCTCATAACTACCCCTATTTCTGGGCTACACCAAGACTGGGGAGTAAGTGGCTCGAGTTACCACACGTGAGGACAATTTAGGTACATAATAACTTTGGTGTAGACATAAATCTATACACATATATACATATGTGTATATAAAACTGATTGGTATAAATAATGGGTAGCACTAGAACAGGCGCCCTTGAAGCACCCTCGTAGCTGGTTCGCCATATTCTTCCCCTACATAGGTTCGCGTAGTCATGGCAACAGGTGGTGAGAAAGATCTCTCGCTTGCTTGCTTGCTCGCTCGTTGGGTACAGGGAGCCTGGAAGCTGGAGGCTGGGGGCTGGGGGCTGGGGGCTGGAGCTAGCTACCTCCGATGCCGCAGCTTTTCCTTACACTCATTTTTTCATTTTCTATACACTCTTAGCAAGCCTACCTACACCCTCTCAGAAATCCGCTTCCCTCGCTGTCCGTGAACTTTCGAAGAGGAAGAAGAAAAGGTCCGATCAATTACCAAGCGACGTGCGAGCAGTCGCACCTACTTCAAAAAGTCGTCTTTTCCAATCAAGAACAAGATGAACTTTTTCTTCTTTCAACTAATAAGCTTGTTTATACTGACATGTTCACCAGATATTCACGACTAATTTGTTCATTGTCTACTTTGGTCAGTGAATAAGCTGACAAGTTACTGATTGGACAAGTGGGGATGATGTGTCTACATGCAGAGACCACAAACGCATTTCGGACATTATACCAAGGTCTGGGCCTTGGAGACAACTATTTTTTCCAAATCACTTTTTCCCTTTTTAAGACATACTTAGGAATCGTTTGACATCTCACGGACTACCCCTTACATAGACTGAGATCGAAACGTTCTAAAATTTCGAGGGAATGATGCCATTTCAGGGGCGAACCAATAATGTATAGAGATAAGGCCAGTCTTTCATCGGTTTGAGCTTTTTATTCAACACACTTGTTTCTCAACGGTTGAAAAAAATTTGCTTCGATAGACAAAATTTCGTATCTAAAAATTGGATCCAACGAATATGACATTAGTTTTGCCAAAAATGACACGAACGAAGAATATATTCTCTAAAAATTTGGAAAAATTCCGATGCACGAGTCCATCTGAAAATTGTTTCCAAGCATAATTTCCGACAGGATTTTCAGATTCATATAAAATATTGGCCGATATTCCAGAGGCTGATACGAAGTCGTAAAATATTCGGGTACCGCAAGGGATCAGACAAGTAATATCGAAATCGTGGTTTTTGCGTAGCACATATTATATGGTATACGCTAATACCACTCGAAAAAAGGAATAGAGTAAAGCTCAGTCGTTGTAATATCGGTTAAAGTATATCAATGGAGAGCCTAGACTCGGGAAGCCTGATAAAAATTAGGAAGAACTTCAAGTTATCAAACCAGGATAGCGGCTTCTAGTTTTCAGTTGATTGCCCCGGGGATAGGCGGATCATAAAACGAAGGGATGGCTCATAGATAGAACAGCGGTTTCAAGGACTGCGTCAATAGACAATGACGATTCTCAAAATTACAACGAAATTCGGAAATTCGTCAACGCGGCATTTTGCAAACCGCGAGAAAATTGCTACTGTTGCACTCCGAGCGAAGGTGACGAAGGACGTGGGACGTGGGACGTGGGACGTGGGACGTGGACGTGGATGTATTGCGATGCGATGCGAAGCGAAACGGCAGAACCGAAGCCCATCGGACTGAGGATTTCATATTCCCTAGTCGTATCCGCGTATATATTATGTACATCTGCCTACATTTTACATGCATGCATTATACTGTGGCCAATTTGATTGACGTAGGCCAACCTCGTCCTTTCCGGTTCTGAATATCTGGATTTCAAATTTTAGTGCCTCGCTATATCAGATATACAGCTAAATGCAAATTTCATACTGAATTTATGCTCATATCATCATTACGTCCACATAAAGTTATATCGAAACGATTCGGGCTTTGTTGACCATAGAGTATCAGTATATGGGTCGAAAAGTCATTGACTGCAGTAAATGGGACATAGATTCCTGATGGAATCGAATTTTGGAATTATATTTATGAACTGACGAGAGAGAGAGCTGGATTGAAAAGCCGAACGGTACGTTCTTCGTTGTTAATTTTTGTTGAACGGTTTTTTACAAAACTTTTCTGTGTTTTTAGCGAAATCTGTACTTCGAAGAAAGAGTTGTAAAACTTCATCCTCACAGATTTATGAGGATATTCTCTGAAATTGGTTCGTCAAAAGCTACTAGACTCTCCTTACTGGTTGTTTTTTTTTTTTTTAAACCGAGGAGTACGTACATTTCTTAGTGTTTTGGTGATTCGGTGAACTGACAAGGGAATTTCGATTCCAGTTTAATGTTTTATGGGAAGAAGGATCGGCTCTGGATTACCCCACCCGTATTCCCGTATTCTGGACCGTCGATATTGATGAGAGATAAAAAATTTGGCCTCATTCAGTACCGAAGAAATATCAGAGCGGCGATTTTCCTCCTTTTTCGAATTCGAAGGAATCGAAATTCACTCAAGTCTCTTTCTATTCCCGAGTGTCTGTTGTTAGCCTCAACGGGACGTTTCGTTTGAACGTCAAGTTTTTCATTTTTTCCGTTGTCGCATCGAATACTCAGCGTCCCTGGATTAATCCTTGATACTTGAACGGTACGCGTGTTCGTTAACCGGCTTGTCGATATTGAATTCATTAACTCATTCGTCAATTAATTCGAGTGTATTTTCAATTCATTTTTCCCCCAAGCACAGGGCAGTCCAATGGCGATGAACACCGGCATGTATTTCGAAGGACGAAATTTTTCTGCTAATCGTAAGCTATAAAATGAGGCACTCTTTACTCAAACTGAAAAACGAATTGGGACGTTACCAAAACTGATCTTTTCCCTCTGGCAATCGCGTAGCAGTTCCTGGCCATTCATTGCTAAGAAAATAATAACTTTCTAGGCGTAAACAAAAAGTTTTTCCCCAGCAGAGTTTTTGGCGCCGATCCAGATCCCCGGTCTCTTCCCATAGCTTCAATATGATAAAGAATCCTAGACGTTTTCTGATTCATCGTCTCAAGGTGAGCAATGTTTCTCTTTACTCTTCGGGTCCAGACACCTCAGGAAATAATACATGGACTTCAGAATCAGTACAGAACGCGGTTGTAACAGCTGTGACACGATTACAGAACATTTTGTGGCTCGAAGCCAGCCTCGTGGCAGACGTAGGTAGCTACACACGTCACGCGACACGCGACGTGTACCTCTTCGCCTCGTAAATAGGCATATAGTATACGCGATATGTATATATGCATATTAGATGTGAGAAAGCGGGGATTGATTTCCGCGCTTCTGAATTCCCGAGTGAGGTATAAAATCCCCGAATGTAGTATACTTCCGCGCAATTCATTGTCTATAGGATTTATAGGAAAGCTGAGAATCGCAGCACTCCGATTATTCTCCCTGCTGCAGTGAAGGCGGGACGAAACTATCTGGAGTTGATTGAAATTGGTGGAGAGTAGACAGGGACTCAATTTCGAGTAATTTGTATTGTTGAACGCCCCGGAAACCCGGCTAAAATACGTTTACTTCCTAGCCAGTCGGTCGCAGCTGCACCATCGTAGATTGAAATGCAAACCGAATGTGGGTTGGGGTTTGTAATGCTGATATACCGACCAATATATCAGCGAAACAATCTACCATTACGGTTAAAAATTTTACTGAAGTGTTAACGATTTTTAAACAGACGAAACAGCGCCGTAAAATACGGTACGGTGTGAGTGGAGGGAGGCCGGTTTTCGCTCTTCGAATATCACTGTGAGTACGAAAAGAGGAAATTTTTAAAGCTTGAGCCGTACGAAATAGACGGGGAAGATAATGATCGAAGAATGGAGACATGACGGTAAGGATTATAAATTGAAAAATACGAAGAAGAAGAGGAGGAAGATTCTGCACTGTCCATCGTCTGACGAGTTCAAATTTTCTTTGGAACTTTTTGCCTTTGATAGCAGTAGTTCAGACTTCATTCTGTTCGGATATTACGATTTCTTTGGAACGATGCGATGCAAGACACAGAGACCTCCACGTGTTCCTAATACTTGGAGAAGTAGGTATGTCTGCTCCATGCAATGTCCAGATCAGATTGGCAAAAGTACGTCTCTACTGTCGCTGAGATCAAAGAGTACATTTTTAATATTCGACTTCCTTTCGTCGAGAGTCAGCACGACGTCATAGAAATTGATTGTCGGAGTGAAATGATTGTTAGGAAAAGTTCGAGGAATGAGAGCTAATCCCGAAACTGAAAGAAGGACTTTTATTTATCCGCCTGCCAATGTACCTATGAATGTTATCGCTTGAATTACGAAATTGGATTTCGTTTCTTTGGGTGAAAAAGTCATTACCCTGCATACATTTTTGTGGGTTTAAACGTGTCGAGGTTGTATACCACTCCCCTTAATTTTGCGGAATGGCCATTCACAGGATGTTATCATTATACGTTATTATTCTAGTCTGATTAGCAAACCACTCTAAAGATAGACAGGTAGGTGGTTATACGTACGCGTGGCTTCCTGGGCATGTGCATGTCTGATAAATATTTCCCTTTATAATTAACGAATAGTCGTGGAATTTAGTACACTGACGAAAGGCATCAATCCGTCAGGAACCCAGCGTTTGACGTTATGCAGAATAATTCAGCTCGACGCACATCGACAGAACTTACGAGGGGAAACATGAATTACTCACGTACCTAGCACTAGGGGGTTAACGGTTTGCATTTATGAAAGCGCCCCTTCATACGCGAGTCAGACCTACTACGAGCTTTTTAGAATCCCAGTATTCACGGGCGGCATTAAGCCTTGTCGGAAAACGTACGCAGAGAGAAATAAACAGTATGAAAGACGGAAAGAAGATAAAAAAAAAAAAAATGAAAAAGGTGGAAAAGAAGAGGACGCAGAACCTTGAGCTTTCCCCGATGCGATGTTACAGTTACATCTAAAGCGGGATAACGGGAAAGAGTTTGTTGTTTGAACAGCTCTTCTTAAATTTTCGTACCGGTATAATATTTGCGAGCTTTCAGTATTTCGCAAATGGCCTGCTTCTTTTTCTTCTTCTTCTTCTTTGTTCTTTCTTCTTTTGCTGAATCGGAGAAACCTGAAATTTCTGATAACAAGAAGAATATAAAATAAATAATATGATAATTCACCCTATGCAGACGTCGATCACGTATGACTACCCCTCAATAGTGGATATAGAGAAGGGACTGTCGATCACATAAGCCAACAAAATCCGAAGTAAAACAGTGTGTCTGTTTTTTTTTTTTTTTTTTTTTAAGTTAGATATGAAACAAGTGCCCATTTTTTTTCTCTGAAAATCGTATTTCGGGCGATGAAACTTCTGGCCTCAGCCCCACCATTTCGAAAATTGGGAAATTTATTTTGCCAACGAAATTGTTTTAGCCACCCAAATATTTATACCGTATTGCGAAAATTCTTGACTCAACCGCAATTTTCAGAATCTCGAAATTCGGAAAACCGGCCAACCCGATCATCTTTGAAAATTAAAAATTTTTGATTCTTGTACCAAGTTGTTCTAGCTATCATCCGCATATTTGTATCGTTTCGAAAAAATCTTCAAACCCATAGCCATTGGACGAAATTCAAAAAAACTTTATATGCCAGGTAGTGTACTCGACATCGGATACATATTCTGAAGCCACATCGCTATCCATATAGTTGCCATCTTGATTCAACATTGACAAGCTACGTCGGGTTATTGCCTGATTACTGCCATGACAGAAACCCGTATTGATGCGATGATGCCGCCACATTATTGTCCATCCTCTTCCTCTAATATGGTCTGCCGATACTACTGCCATGCTGATGGTATGTGGTATTAATGTGGCATGTGGACTGGCCATGCAGAATGTTGTCCGGGTTTGTAGGGAGTCAAACGATGCCAGAAAAATGAGAAAGGTTCTGCTCCACTTGACTCGTTCAGTTTTCTGTTCACATAGCTATACGTGGAAGAAAAAAAGGTGAACGATTTCGATTTGAATCAAACTTCAGATATAAATCAGTTAAATGGTTGCGAAGGTGGGTAAGGTACGAATAACGGAGCGAAAGTTCGAGTTCCTTAAGGGTGCCTGATGAAAAAACACTTTAAGGTGTTGCCACTGGTTGATTGCGGGGGCGCGTTGGCCACTTAAGAAAGCCGGAGATGGTTTAACGCGTGCTTTCCAAGTTTTGATTAGAAAGTTGAGTTTCGTTCGAACTTCGTCTCTTATTATATTTCATCTCATTTTCTCTTTCTCTTTTCCTTTCCTTTTTCTTCAACTTTTTTTTCTCTTTTCTCTTGTATCCGGGTAGTAACTAGGTGGACGGAAATATCCTCGTCGAAAATTTTACTTCCCCCAAAAAATATTGTTATTTTTATAGAACATATTTGAAAAATTTCACCCCTATCTTAGGTAACGCGCGCGCTTATAGGGTAGGATGAAAAATTGTGTACCGTAAATGAAAATGAAGAAGGAAATAAATTTCATACAAAATGAATGATTACCCAGTTTCCTGGACCGTATACGTCATAATGACCGTGAATTGTTACGGGAAAGTAAATGGCGCCGGTTTTCGCGAACTTTAGGAAATTAGCATGTTAAAAATATTCAAAATATCGGTGTTGCCCAACGCCGCGAGCCCACCGAAGGAGGCAATTAGGCAAAGACGTCGGCGCCAAAGACGTGGATATTGCTAACGATCTGGCAGTTTCGCAGAGCCTCCTTGATGAGAGAAATGCTGCGTTTATCGGCGTAATAACCGAGTTCTTCTTAAAGTACTGTACTCGACTGAATGACAGTTGTACAGTGTATACCTACAAAGCGGGTGAAATATAAGCGGCGAGCTTCGTTAGACTAATTCTCAGAGGAGGGAGATTTTCACCAGCGCGATTTCTTTTCTCCTCAAACTTTCTTCGCTCGACAGAAATAAGAGTTAGGAAAAAAACGAGCCGCTTTTCCAGATACTATATACAAATTTAATGCCTTATTCTCCACGGGAATAAAAAAAGGACACCCTTATATACATTTCCGAGCTGCTAACTTATTTTTCCTCGAATTTTTTCAATCCGTGGAATCGATAATCGCGAGGCTAATCCCAATAATTCATAATTACTTACGTTTGTTCAATTTTCGAGTGATCTGTACGCCTTGGGGCGAAGAGAATAATAAAATGAGGAGAACATATTCATTAAAGTAACAAGGGTGTTCCTCTCTCTGAATATATATAAAGCAATAACATTTTTTTTCGAACCCCCTGAGGAATATACGAGCTGGCTACTCTTCCCGTTTTCGTTCTTTCCGATTTTCTTTTTGCTATAGAAATTGAATCACAATGCAGTATTCATTATGAACGAAGTATTATTTGATGTAAAGCTTTCAAAAGACCTTTTCTCTCCTCCGTCAAACTGGAAGCTGTTTCGCCTTGAAAGCGTATATCTAAGTACTTTTAGAAAGTGGTGAGTCTCAAACGGTGTAAATCCTCCCGACGTCCCCCACTTTTCATCTCCTCTTTTCTGGACCCTTTCTTATTGCCTTGCACCCCTCGCCCTTCCCCGTTCTCACCGGGATTTGACTACTTCTATCCACGACCCCGCGTCATGAGTTTCAACGAATAGCTCTGCACGCTTCGTAGAGGTTTAGTGTTGTTTCCTATATAAAGGTCGCGTGGCTGGTATACCTAAGTGCACCTACATCGATGGGGAAAGATTGATCGAATCGGCGAGGTATCCAGTTTTCTCAGCAAACGAATTTCCCGTCGTCAAAAAGGCAGCCTCCCATTTCCCCTATCATAAGAAAAGGATTTGCCAAACGATCCAGAATTTCGGGCAACGAACTCGACGAAAATGAGCGTCAGAGAGTCCTTTTTTCTTCCCGTTATAATATCGAGTTTCGCTCGAAATTTTTGACTTTTCTTCCTCGTTTTCTCTTTCCGTTTTCCAGAAGACACAACTGACTATCTTTTCCAGAATCAAACACCCGCCTTACGCTCGTGCCTCGGTGGTCCAAGGCTGTGATTACCTTCGAGGCAGTTCAATTTTCTTTTCACTCGATTAGCGATGGTCTGGAAAATCGTTTAGTTGATTCTACGAACCGGAATACCGCCTTGGACGACAAGTGCCCGCAGGCCTACGAAGGAAGTGGATTTCGGTATCGATTATTCGACGCAGGGGTCAAGAATCGGGGCAATTAGTAAACGCGATGGGGATACGGAGTTCCGGGGGCAATTTTGGCGGCATTGATTGATTTTAGGTGGCATCCCGTTTCGACGTGTGGTGTGCCGGTGTACCTACATGTATAGAATCCACAATCTCACAAGTAATTTTTGACAGATCACCTCGATCCTATCTCTTGATGGCCCTCGAGCCGTTTCATCCTGCCTCATGCCTCAAAATCCACCCCGCGAATATCAACCCTTCCTTAAATTTCCTCTCCCTCAGCCTAGTCTTCCGGACTTTGAATACCGGACGAGGAAAAACCGGCGTTATTATACCTATATACGTATACCTTTTTTAAGGTGCTTTATAACTGACGTAATTACGGAGAATGGGGGTAAAAAAGGGTAAGGCTTGGCGTTCCTTTATGAGGAAAGAAGAGAAAAGAAAAAAACCAAGCCAATAGGATCCAAATCTTATTCTCAATTATTCAAATTATTATCGATAATACTATGAGAGGAACTACGCGAGTATTTAACGATTGCTTCTATTATTGATTACAAAACTTGTTAGAAAGAAAAGGAAAAGCGTATAAAAAGAGTTTTTCGTTAATGAGGAGCTGCGTCCTCCTCTGTTGCGTCTTTGAAAGTCCTGACTGATCATTATTGCTTTTTTGATAAAGCCGTTAAGAATGTTCCTATCATTACATAAAGAGCTCAAGAAGTTTCTATTCAACCTTAACAAGACTGTTGATTGTCCTCCTTAATTCATTTGTTCAGTTTTTTCGGGAATATCAGTCGATAAAAATTATTTAGTAGAAGAATCCAATGAATTTTGGTCACTTGTGAAAGTTCCGAAGTTCCGAACGGTAAAAATTCCGAATTTGAATATTACCGACTCATATAGTTGTCAGAAAGGGTATTTCCCCGAAGCTCTAGATAGCAGATTTGAAAAACTTTGAAACGAAGAATACCGGAGGTTCAAAATTCCGAAAGCTAAAGATCCGAAGGGCTAAACTTCCGAAACTTGAAATTCACGGATGTATCCATTAAGTGTTCGATAATTCGGAATGTATTGATCGTATCTGAACCAATAAGTGGTCAAATTAATCGTTTTGCAATTTACTTTTCGGAAAAATAAGGTTTCAAAATCCTATCAATTATTTACTGATAGAATGATGATTAGAAATAGATGAAATATAATTTTCCGTAAAGAGGGTCTTCATTAGAATGGATTATTTCTCATCTTCACATCCTGAGAAATCGATGAAAATTTCCGGATTTTTTAGTGTTCTATAGACTTTGACGTTTCTGAAAATTCGGAATTTTTACCGTTCGGAACTTCAAGCCGGTCCCAAGGAGTTAAAGTCGTGGTATTTATTTTTACGCAATCGATCTTCCGTGTGTAAGTATACTCTGAGGAGAAAAGAGACGCGAAACAAATGCGGGGGAAAAATGGAAAAAAAAAAATTAAAAAAAAAAAAAAAAGAATTAAAAAATAAAAAAAAAAAAAGGTGAAAGGAGAGGAAACTCGAGGGCGAAACAGCAAGGGCTGGAAAATTTGGAGCGTTTAAAATGAGAGCTTTGAAAATTAAGCTTAGTGCCGCTTTGAGCCGCGGCCGCGTGAACGCGGGCGGCCGTTATACATACCTACCCGTGGGCATGAACTTCCACGCGGGTCCGAAAAAAGAGCAGAGAAACGGATTGAAGGGGTGAGCGAGGTTCAGTGGTGAACACGAAATATATATATATGAGACGGAAAAAATTCTCCATGTATAACCCGATGTTGTATAAAAAAAAAACAAAAAAAATAAAAAAAAGAAAATGAAAAGAATCTGAGAAAACAACCGCGTCGCTTTTTTAGAACCGCTTAGTTTTGTCGCAAAGGTAGAGAAGAAAAAAAAAAAATTTTTTTTTAATAAAACGAACCTGCCAGGCGAGAATTTTATGGTCAGCAAAAGTTTAACGTTTGTACGGAACGGGAAATAAAAAAGATGCAGGATGGAGGTGAGACTAGGTTTTATTTACGATTAAAATCAATGGAAAAAAGACACAACTTTGAATTCACTGATACATCGTCAGCCTAATTTCTACATGAGATTTAGCTCACGGAAAAGAATGAGAGCCGAGGAGGGATTGGAGTGGAAGAATAAAATTTTGTGAGATTTTTAACCAGGTTAAGGAATAAGGACGAGCGGTAATAACGGCGAAAGGAATGAAAATGTATGGGGAAAGGGAGGAAAAAGGAGAAGAAGAAGAAGAAGGACTACGAGGTAAGAAAAAGAAAGAAAAAAAAAAAAAACGTTACAGAGATGCGCGTGTCGTTCTGATATATTATTCACGTGGGACTAAAGTGACGCGCGGGTATGACCCGGACTTATTTTCTTAGCCAGCCTTATTTCAACCCTTGAAAGAAGATTCCCAATGGAATCCGAGGAAAAGAATATGGCTTATATGTTTAGAATCGTAAGAAATGCGTAGGCGTAAAGATTATTTCTTCCGAAAGAAAATCTATATAGGTGTATACGGGGTGTCCCAGAACTAAATGCAGAAAATGAAGAGAGTAATAAAGGTGGTCAAGCTGAGTAAATTGACCTATAAAACATGTGGTCCCCGAAGTACCGGTCGCGAGATACGACCGCTTAAAAAGTCGCGGTATCGGCGCCGGCACGTAGGCAACCGGCTACACAGCTGGCATCGGTTAGCGCTCCATTCATAACGCTTCAGAAGTCAAGAATTTCGAGTGAAAACACTTTCGACATTCAATTTTCGCCAAACACAACAACATTACTTGTTTCGATAGTAAAATTCGATATCAAAAGTATTTTTGTTTGAAATTTTCGGATTCTAAAGTGTTATGACTCGCATGAAAAGTCATCAATAGACGGCTGACGGATATCTGCGTGTAGTCGGTTGCCTACATGCCGGCGCCTAGCGCGATTTTTTAAACGGGCGTATCTCGCGATCGGTGCTTCGGAGACCACATGTTTTATATGTTAATTCACTCAGCTTGACCCCCTTTCTCTTTGTCGTTCTTTGTCGTTCTATTTTATTTATAATAATAACACACGAAATTCGTTGTGACGTTTCTGTGTAATTTACCGACCATGCGAGTTCCGTGAGAAACTGCAGAAGCCAGGTCAAGTTGGTTGCGACCTCCTGGACTCCGGTACATTTCACGCTCTTTCCCCAGCTGTTGCAAGTGAATCGAGATTCGATCCAACCGATTCGTTACAAATGGTCATAATTTACCAAACATTGTATGAGAAAGTTCAGGTATTGTAAGCGAGTTGCGTCGTAGATAGTATTTCGATGTATGGAACAGAATCGCGGATTTACTCTGACACATAACACAATGCTGATCTGAATAAATCGAAATATCATGAAATTTTAGAACATTTTTATCGCCGGTCGTGCTCGTGGAATGAAATATCTGTGAAACAACGAACCTGGAGCATGAAAAAATGGAAAAATAAATAATAAAAAACGAAATAGGTACGTATGTCTGCGACCCAATGACCATAAACCGTCCAACACCACGGATGCGGAAAAGCGAGAATTTTTTAATAAGCAGTTCTCTCTATAGCCCCCCCTCGAATTTCGCCTGGCAACATAAATCGGAAGATGAACACGATTCCTCGATTGCTATCGACAGGTATACCTAAGTGGGTACTCCCGGATCTACCTATACCTAGGTGAAACGATATTTATGGTTTATCTCACGCTCAGCAGGAGCCCGGTATCCCGGAGTCTGAAAACGTTACGAGAAATAGAAGCATGCGACACTTTGGAGCAACTGTAATGTAGAAGAGTACTCTTCTCTATATGAAACCGCAAATAACGATTTTATCAAGGAAAGAAAGAATAGAGGATAAAATGTAACGAGGACTTTGAGCACCGGCGATAAGTGCAAATGGAAGAATCGAGTGGAGGGATGCAATGATTCAACCAGTGCCTTCTCTTAATCGTTTGAAAATGATACGTCTATGTATTAGGCGGAGGAGTGAGTACCATTAATTTTGAGCTGCGGTACTAGGGTCAGGGGCAAACTGGTTGGTATAGGATGAAGGGTCACTGATGAGTCTCCGCAGTAGCAAGGAAGGTGTAATTTATCACGACGACGATCGTCACTCCATGAGGCTCCACCAGCCACACCGCCTTTTGACCGCACGACGAACACAAAGGGTCGCAAGAGTTTGTCAATAGATAGACGTATACACCAAGGAAGAGCTGCGGCACCGCGTCTTTCCACCCCTTAACACCGAAGACTTCCGGCCATAGACACCCTATACTAAGTTAATCGACAATTTCCTCTCGCGTCGATTTTACTCCCACCAGAATAACTCCGAGATTTTTTTGTAAAACACATAATCCGCGATGAAAATAACGCGGGTATGAAATTCGCCGGTAGAATTGAACATTCTTAAGGTGATTCCCTACCCAATTTCACCTGACCTGAAAACATTGGGCTGAACGCGTGCAGAACGTGCTATTAAACGGAATATCTCTAATATTTTAGCGTTAATCGAACATGCATTGGGCCGTACGTGTTCGGAATTGCACATAGAATTGCGCGACGAATTTTTCTTCCTTTTTTATTTCGGTGCCCAAGCAGAGATATTCCGTTTAATAGCACCTTCTGCACGCGTTCAGCCCAATGTTTTCAGGTCAGGTGGAATTGGGTAGGAAATCACCTTAAGCGAGCAGTGAATGGAAGTGAGCACTAGAACTTTACCTACGTCTCTGCTCTCTGGAAACTGGATTTTCGGTTTTTATATTGTTCTAAAAAATTTTTTTGCTAGGAGTCAAACGGTAGAATGAAAATGGGACGTAGAGGTGAGCCACTACGTTAATGTCCACAACTTCTATAGAATCAATTTTTTTTCTCATCTTGCATCGGTATTGGTTGTGGTATAAGTCCGACGGGGGTAAATGCCAAGCCGTCATATAACGACGATAAATATCCGACGATCAGACACTTCGGTATCTACCCCTCGGATCTCAGCAGTCTATGCCATAAATATTGGACGTCGAGTGAAACCGGGTAAATTATTGAATTTTTCTTTTCTTCAAGTATAGGTGCCTATATCCGGCCCGAAATTCTCTCGCGAAACACTGCAGGGGTAGTTATGGAGATTTTTGACGACTGTGATATTCGCATGCCCAGGTAGGCACCAAATGAATTCCGTACTTCGCGGTGGATTTAATAATTCGAACCCCAAGCTGGCGCGGCGGCTACATATATTCTACGCAAAATTTTTCACGCCCACCCCTAAGTTCTGTCACGCGTGGTATGCGGGAAAGCCACCTCAACCCTGAACGCACCTCACTTACTACCTATCCGTATACGTGTATATTTCATCCCTTATATCTTACATGTCATTTTTATATCGCCTTGCCTCGCCCGAATGTGCAAGTCAGTATTCATATTGCGAATAAATCACCGCTGCAGGGAATACTTGAAAAAAAAATTTTACCAAGTCCAAATTTCAAACCCCCAAATGTCATGCGGAATAAGTTATGATTTATTTAAACAGCCGAGAATTTCACATCATTTTTTCGAATCTCATGTTCTATTTCACATTCATATTTTGTCGAAATGAAATCTTGTCCAAAAGAAGCGACGCGCGTCTTCCAAACGAGCATTGCCCTCCGGCCGGGATCGAAATAAACAAACAGTGGGAATCAGATCTGGGAATAAACGGCAAGTCCCCCAACTGACCCTCACAGGTCCACCTCAAATTTACCCTCAGTATCAAAACTTTCCCTAGAGTGGGATTTATTTTCATGAGAGCTTAGAAAATAATCGTCGATTCGCCCTCCAGACCTCCGTTCTTTTTGGTAAACATCTTTGCCCGAGGGATTCAAGAGAAAGAGAGCTGCAGGGGAGTAAGAGGCGTTTTGCTGTATAGAATGACAAGGGGAATTCTGGTATTGGACCGGAATCTCTTATTCCGTATCATTTGACATTGCAAGAATACTAAACGCTCCGTAAATGCGTTTTCAATCCAATCGCGGAGTTCATTAAGCCCCTAATTTATTCTAGGGGCTGAAAATGTTGGATAAAAAAAAAAAAAAATAAAAGAAAAAAAAATTAAAAACAAATCAGCTGCGAAATTTTCGTTTTCATTTCTGCATGTTTCAGAATTACGTTGACGTGATAAAATTTTTATATCTTCTATAGACCTCCGCCAATATTACGCGATGGTTGAAGCGGTTTATTTTTTCATGGTGCTTTTTTCGTCATACCAACTCGTTGAATATCACGAGCCAGTTTATAGCCCGTTGTTAGCTACTTTCCATAACAATGGCGGTAGTTTTGCATATTGGTTGTTTGAATTTTTAACGAGTTAATAAAAACAAGCAATTATTCTGAAGGACAGGACAGTCTGCTGATACTCCGCTTTATATTATTTATGCATTTTCTTTCTTTGCTTTTGCTTCTTCTTCTTCTTCGTCATCTTTTTATTTTTCCTAACCGCGTTTCAATTTTTCCAACAGGTAAATATCGACTAAATTTTTACCTGCATTTATTTATACTTCTCTGGAATGGCTGATCGACAGTAGAACAATAAAAATAAAAATCAATTGTGAAGCCGATCTAGAAAGAATGATTTCTTATTTCATTTCTCCATTTTTCGTTCCACTGTAATTTCGGGTGAAAACCAAAGCCATCTAAAGGCTGAGAATCGGTCTAGGACTATCTGTGTCTGCGTAATATAATATCGCGCCAGGGGGTTGAAATCAAAAATAGTAGAACGAAAATGTGTATAAATATTGACGGATGATTGAAAACTATATTATCGATCACAATGATTGAATAGAGTCGTTATATTGGTCTCTAAAAGTGTTTGTTTATACGATTAAATCGTGGGTCTCTGATGGGGGGAGCGATGGAGTGTTTATTTCCCCTATTATTTGCTTCTCGTTCTAAGGGAGTTTCCACCACCCGGTGTTAGCAATAGGAATATTCTTCATACATCTTCACGCGATTCGAGACCCCCGCTTGCACCATGCCACTCCAGACGTGTTACCTCTAAGGAAAAATATAAAAACACAACAAATTGGATGAAAGGAAAGAAACGGAAACAGTATTTCTTATAGTCAAAGACGGGTAAAGCCTGTTTCTCCAACATTGGGGTACTCACCCTCCAGAATTCACGCCTCTCCCAAATAAAGAAGAACAAGGTATGATCAAAGTGGAGTAAAGAAATCTCCTCTCCATACATTTGGATGGAAAAATGAAATTTTTCTTCAACGCCAACGACTTATTTTCCTATAAAATTTTTATTCAACCCTCAAATTAGAGACCACTACACCCCCCGCTACGTCCACGTCAAGTTTCCAGGACTCGTTCGACCCGGCGAATCACTGCGACTACCAACGACCAGGCAATGAGGGTTTGAACGATGACGTATTTTGCCCGTTTAACTGCGGGGTTAACGATACCTCATGGCTTTTGGAGGGTAGCTAAAGGTACAGAAGCAGAGAAAAGGTCGTGTGCAGGGAGTAACCACGATAAAGTTCGTGAATTCTAGGGGAAGCGTTGTTTATTGTGGGTGGCAATAAACGTAAATTTAAATGGAGCCAAGGGTTGCTTTATTTGGACGTTGGCCCGTTTTAATTATTCTCGGAGGGTGAAGTAGGGCCCGAATGTTGGCCATGGCGTTTGCGCAGGGGAAGATAGGACGATTGTTATAAAAAACGTGTCGGTTATTTTTTTTTCCATTTAGAAAAAAAAGAAAAAAAAAAAACCATTTTTCTACCCATCGTCCTTAAAATTTGCTCACATTTTCATCCTACGTTTGTAGACCACGAAATGTACGTACGCTACAGTTTCATCCCGGATTAAAATATGCGTGTATACCGTGGCCACACATGAACCCGGACAAACACCGGGCTACGGGTCAATTTTCAACGCCCGATGCGGCTTCATTCAAAAGTAATGAATGGTCTTGGGGGTAGCTAAATTTGCTGCGCTAAAGTCTGGAATAGGAAACGGAATTTTCTCCATTTATAGGTATGCGGGGAATTCTATGCCGATTCGACCCACGTCGTCGTACCCTGACCATCTCGTTTTTGATTCACGTATTTTTTTACATCATTGTTCCAACTCTAAGAGAGACTTGGAATTGTCAAAAATTTTTTTCCACGAGACGTTATTTATTTTACAATTTTTTCAAACGAAACAAAAACGCCATTTCACTATTTTTTTTTTTTTCCAATAAATCTAAGAAAAAACTATCTGTTACACGATAATCATTCTCAAACAACGCAATTCTTCTATGAAAAAATGCCATGCCAATGAATTGAATGCCGAGGCCAAAATTTTCGGATATTTTGGCTTTCGGGTATCTGGGTACATTCGGGGTTTTGAGCTATGTGCATTCCGCCCTTCCGAAATTATAATGTTCTGAACAAGAAAGTATCGAAAAATTTGAAATCGTCTCGAAACTAGTGCGTAATTTTAACCGTTTGCAACATCAACCCAGCCTCGTATATACTCATTATCCTCAGGCCAATTGATTGGAAAAATGTTTGATTTAATCCGCTTTGAAATGATGCCAAATGAACTGATCCCGATACGCGCTAAAGTGTATGTATTTACCTAAGTTTCCAACTAATACGATCCGAGGGGTGTTTGGACACGACTGATTATTTGCACTGCAGAAAGGATGCACGCTACGCAGAGAGATTTCCACGTATTTCAGGAAAGCATATTAAAATTGTTCGTGTATAAATCCCTCTTGAAAATCCAAACTATTTGCCATGTATAAAGCAGATGTGATGTAAACGCGGTGAGAAACTGGTGTTCCGGAAGGTTGGTTTTAGGCAACGATCATATCAGTTTTTCTCGGGTAAATCTGAAAAAGCGAAGTAGCTGCGGTTCTTCTAGGCGATTCCGGATGTAACTTGGGCACGATTAGGGTAAGATTAAAAGGTAAGCCTCGTCGGATAGTCGAGGTAGTATAGGCCACGAGCCAGAAGCCAGGAGCCAGGAGCTAGTAACCGTTAAACGTTTATCGACCGCGGAAAGAGATTTACGATGGAAAATGTTGGCTGGTATATGGAGGTGTTTGTAGCCGGCTGCATAAGGTCGACAAATGTTTCAGGAAAAATTGCACCGGATATTTATACGCGCGTGAATATCGTGCACGTAACTTATGCGAAAGTAAAACATTCGCTTCCAACGTGACAGGAATAATGCATGCTAAGGGATCAGCCGGGTTATTAATGTGGAACTGGTTATCCCTTAGAAAAGAGAGTCTATGAGCTATGGGTACATGGTGACTATATGTGAAATTGCTCTTCGCAATGGAAAATTGCGAGAGTATCCAAGTCTTCCGTCCCTTCGATCTTGACTATTATTAATTGATTTTGAGGGTGAGATATTAAGATCGCAGATGGATGGGTGTAACGAAATTAAGGAGCAATAATCCCGGCTTTTTTATATAATAAGAAAAGCCTACGCTGCAAGCTAGGGAAGATTAAAAACCGTAGTCAGCAGGGGTCGGGGTTATGCAGGTTTATAAAAAATGCTAAGCTGAGTAATCCTCGGGGTTGAAATTGGGTTTCACGGTGATACAAGCATCCGATCCCGTAAAATTACGGATATAATGCTGATATAATAACGATAATGATAACAATCTTCCAAATGATCGTCCTAGGGGTGAGAAAAAAAAAGAGGAAGAACTGAGGGACGAAAATTTTTCCCTTATTTTACCCCCGCACACATTCACCCTTCATATTTCACGTCAGAAATGTCTCTAACCACAGATGCTCCATTTGTAGAAGGAACTCCTAAATACTAACGTTAATAGCCGGCAGCAATGAAACTATGCTTCGCGAAACTCTGGGTGTAGAAGAGGCGCCAACTAGCTGCGAACGAACAGTTTACCCTTACGGCAAGTACTTTAACAACTGTTGAACTACATGAATATAACCGCGGTTACAATTAGGGTAAAAAGGAAAAAGAAATTTCTACACGGCTTGAGCTTTTGTTCTACATATAAAAGCAGGAAAAAATTATGTACATGTATTTCACTTCGGTGTAACGAAACGTGAAATTTAGTATCCTGGTCAGGCACGAGGAAGCTCCTCACTTTTCACTGTTTCAATTTAAGTCTCCACGTCCGCGAAACGATTCGTCAAACTTGTCTTGACTCTAGCGTATTATAGCAGCTTGGAGGACCAAGAAGCTCCGTCTTTTCCAAACTAGGGTGATGTAGGTGAGTGGCTGTTCGATCTGTTTACCTAATAGTTATTATTCGTCGATTTTATCACCCGGTGGATTGAGCTTTTATCAATTTTATTCACGCGTCCCTTTTGATAATTCCCCGAATATTATTATGACGAGGATTTACAAGGATTGAGGGCGAGAGACATTGATTCCCAATTTATTGGGATTATTCCCTTGTTCGACCGTCAAATTGTGTTTCATAGAGACCAGGGAACCAAGATCCTTATTTTTCGCGTAGGATAAGATTGACTCGCAAAAAAGGAGCCGGTTCCTCACTTGGCCATATTATTGACGTTTCCTGCTTTCTTAGATTGAGTAATTTCTTTTCGAAGTTCGGTTTCCGCGCCACCTTGCGATTCACCTTTGCGAAACTAACGCCTGGCAATAAATTACACTTGGATCTGGCGATTAATAACTCTCCTAACCGTAGCCTCTAATCACGTAGAAACGACCCTTCATCAACTTCCGGAAATAAACTGACGACGAAAGAACAAGAAGAATCGGCACAGCTGTGGAGAATACAAACTCTCATTCGCCAATATCAACCCTAGTTACTCCACCTTCGATCTTTTCGAGTTTATTAGACTGGGACTTGGGAACGCGGAAGGGTGATCACCGGCGGGGTACGAAGAACCGTTATTTCCTCTTTCCCAAAAACTTATTGGATCTAACTTTTGTGAATCATTAATTTTCGAGAGCACAAGCTTCGGTTAAAATCAGTTCAATTACCTCATCAGGGAATCCCTGGGCACTAGAAATCTGAGAGTTGAATTGAAACCGAAACCCTACCTCAAGCCCTAATAAAATCAGGCTGATTCAAACCGACTTGTTTCCCTTGCTCTGAAACGGTCGGTTCACCCTACTCATGCTCATAAATGATTCGTGAAGAGATATACCAGCTATTCGTTTAGTTGTATGTATGTTAGTAGCATAGAGATACTAGTAAGTCCTCGGGCAGTTGCGGTCTGCTTGCAGTTCTAGGTTTCATAGCTTAAGCTCGGAAGCCCCCCCCGAGCTATGTTAGCTCCCGGTGGAGCACTGAGCTAACGTTATAATAATTAGCAGCCATTGCACCGTAGCGGAAACTGTACCTAGCCTCGGCAATTCCCACTCATAAGATAATAATTAGATGTCGTTATTATGAGTATTTCTTTTTTTTTTTTTTTGTTTTTTATTACAACGTAAAACGATACGCGATTTTTCGGAACTTTTCATCGATATTTGAAACCACATCGTTAAAAAATCTGGGAACGTGACACCGATACCGAAGGGCTGAAGATACGTCGATAAGCAACCATGTATTATCTGGTAAGTGAGAGGCTGGGATTAACTTGCAGTGAAATGCAGTAAATCTGAGAGGGGGGATAGAGAGGAAACTGACAATAAGCCATCCCATCGACTAGCATCCGATGTTAGCTATATCCTCTACGTTGTAGCAGACGTTGCCATCCGCAGCAATCCCGATCCAACCAATTTACATAATTCGGGTTGTTTGGCTCGTAGCGTAACTCCCAAAGTGTCCGCAGGCCCAGGGGACTAGGGTTGGAACCTACAGCTGTCTGTGTTGTATTAATTTTAGTTGAATTTGAATCATACGGAAATCTGTTCGAGTCAGTTGACACCTTGATTTGGCATTGTTTCATCGGACCGCGCACTCCCCCGAGGCCGTTTAGGATAATTGTATAGCGAATACTCTTTGAAACATACTTTAACCGCGTATCGTTTCATCAATTCCTCAAAGAAACGAGAAGAAAATTGCTTTCTTAGGATAAAAACCGAGAGAAAATTGACCCTTTGACGTAATATGGTCGAGGTTCTGGTTTGTGGGAAAAATTTCATCCGAGTATAACCGCCGAAGGGAAACCGGGAAGGGTAGGGTAGGTATAATAAAGACGGGGTACCGGATGGCAACACGTTTCATCAATTTTGTAAAAAATATTTACCTTCTTCTCGTACTTTTCTTCTTATTCTTTTTCACAAATCACTAAACTTTCATGCACGCTTCTCTCCGTCAACACGCAATTTTTCTCAGTACGTTAAATTTCGGCTAAACAATTTTCCCAAGGATCACTTCTGACGTAAAATTTTGTCGATCGAAATTCTCGACTTCCAATGAATATTCAATTAGCTAAATTCGCTGGTCACGATTCTCCTCCGCGATTAGGCGTGGAAAGGCAAGGCTTTGGTGCCGCTTAGGATGGCTGACAATAAACCGAGCGAGGCGACAATGTTTTATCAGGGATGATTGATTACACGTGTACACGTACGCGGAACCGCCCTTCGGTAGGATTCTATAACACCAGGACTAGTATAGCTACCGTCGAGCACTTGGATTAATTATTTTATCCAAGTGATGAGGTAGAGGTGTAGGCGTAGACGTAGCTGTAGGCTCGGCATCGCCTTCAACACCAGACTCTGTACACTGTACAGGCTTGGCGGACCTTCGGTGTTAATTCGAGGCATTCAGGACGACGTGCTCAGAGGACGATAATTTAGTCCCTACACCGTAATAACTAGCCCACATAGAATAATTTTAGAGGCAATATAACGAGCGGGGAATACCTGTCTAGGTAGGAATTTCAGTTCACACACGTTCCCTCGTTCTTTAGGGGTGTGAACGATGAGCAGTGGCCGGGGTGTCTGGTACTTATAAACACTGCTTTGGAAATGCCTTTCAGACTTGAGGAAAAGCCGCGAATTCACTGTGTGCCCGGTTTCCCGTGGAAAAAGACAAGTAACTTGAGCGCGGAGACCAGTGAGGACATACACATACATTATACATATACCGCGGGGTAAGACCCTCGAGCGTAGGAACCCAAAACTTGGCACCAGTCCTGGCCGCTATACTTATTTATATTCTGGAAGCTGCGGAGGCCTAAGTTCTGCAGAGCTGAAGTAACGAAAGTACACGAAGGAAAAGTGATTTATTTTACTATATGAATTTATTAGACGGTTTATTTTTGGCTAGTGACTAGTTTAACACAAGGAGACAATAATTTTATTATTTGACTTAAAATTATGTGCAAATTGACCGAAGAGAGAATCATTCGCTGAGATTTATCTAAGGTAGAAGCTACCTTCGTTAGGAAACTAAAGCTCGTCATACACACTCCTTCATGTTTAAAAGTAATTAGTACTTAATAGCAAAGCTCAGAAAATTAATGGTGGTTTCACTCCCTCAAGTAAATTCATCTTGTAGGATCGAGGGTACCTAAGAATAAATATACTCAACGCTACCGCACATCATTGCTGCTACGCTACGGCTACAGCTACTAACAATAAGCATCTGAAATATACATCTGCAAACACCCATTTGTTCCTGCGATATGGCAGAAGTGCGGGTGGCGCCAGGCGGCAATAGTGTACGTTGGCCTTAAAGGATCAGTGAGCTCTTTCGTGATTATTATCATCCCCTTATATCATTGAAAAAAGTATAAAACTTCACCTCTCTTAAATAAACAATGAAATGGGTTAATATCCGGAGGAATGATTTCATTTGATGAACGTACGTATATACCATATGTGTGCATGCATATATTTTCTTTCTCGTTCATCCCGGTATGCCCTAGTTTGTCAATATTGACCTGAAGGGAGTCTACCCTCCCGAGAGGATGATGTATTTTCTTTAATTCGTTATTTTCGTCGGTCTCTATGTATAGTATACATATGGTACCTTTCCGTGTATATATATATATATATATATATTTAAATAACTCTATATATATGTATGTATGCAGCGGCTCTCACATGGTGACTCTATATACAGAATGAACGACCTGTTACACCCCAACCCCAAAGAATTGGCTCCACATTAGGTGAGCGCTGTAGCGTATATCTTCGCGTGCATTTACCGGTCCATGCAAGGTTGAAACGTGGAAAAGTAAAGCAAACGTAACTATATGCGAATTCGTACCTGAATGTATACGAGGCCATGTTAAGCTTATACTCTCCCACCAGGGAAAATGGCTTCGTTAAGGCCACGTATAAGTATTTACACGTATACCCACTCATACATTATTCATTCTGAGCTGAGGTTTGAGGTAGATGGAACGATGAACTATTATTACATCTATTCATTACATAGCTTCCCTTATTACCAGTACCTAGCTCAATTTTTTACACACAATATATAGTTATTTTCTAGGTATTATAATTTTTTTGAAAATCACTACACTTGCAATTAAATATATACCGAGAATATATAGCCGAAACGCGTGTATTTGAAATCGAGAAATCCACCCTCTTGGTGGTGGGGGTTAGAGTTGAGATAAAAATCTTATAAAATTAGGGAATCGTTTTTGAAATATTTGGAGCCGATGTGGGGGGCGACTGTTGGAAAATTCGTTCAAGCCCCAAATAAGAACCATCCTAATTAATACATATGATGTCTGTTGTCCTAATTAGGCATTAAACTAATTTTTTTAAGTCTGAATTTCCCCCCCCGTGTATCAAGCACGGCCATTCCACATACAATACATGTATTGAGGGGAAAAGGGTAGAATCCAAGCCGTTGTTTTTGTCTGTTATAATTCGGATCGTAACGACCCGACGATGCGGCAGCGGTACCATAAATCCGCACACTTTGACCCACGCGTTATTTCGCTCTTCCTGTGCCAACAATTTATGTTTATTAGGCGGGCGAAACCTACGCCAGGTATTTTCCACTCGAAAATTATACAATTATTTAGGGAGGTGGTACATCCCCCGTTTTCAAAATAAACAAACTTTCTAATGAAATGCTTGCGGTAAAGTTTAATATAATATTTCCCTAATGAAGGTATTTAGGCAAATATATGTATGGCTTTTACTAAGATTGGGGAAACCATTTCTCATTCGTTATATTGATGAAATACAGACAGATTTTACCGATCATGTCATTCATATTTATTCGGGTGGTTTAATTTATTTATTATATTCACTTCTCAAAGCATTATACCGAGGTTAATTCTTACTCAAGTTTTTCCTATTATTCTTCTCCCCTTTGCCAGAATTATTAAAGTCGATGGCGAAGAAAATGAACGTATACGTAAGACGTAGACAGACACACATAATTATCCCTCTTACCTCCGCAGTAAAAAGAATAAAATATTCCTCCCGTCTGACGATGGAACAAAGTAACTCTAGTTAAAAGTTTAGTCAAGCTACGCACAAAGCTGGGGTGAAATACCGTTGGAAAATCTTAATGGTCTTTCCTCTGATATGTGTCAGTTACTGTCGGCACTTCAATTTACATTCGCCGCTCACTGGGGGTCGTGGATTCTTATTCATCTCGAGATGTACTATATATCTCGTATTTATTGACCGGGTTCAGTAGTCGAAGCTAAAAAGTTCGATTTTAAAAAAACCCCGTGTAATACCCTCAGATATCTCGCTGCAGTAATGGGGATATTGGACACCCGCGTGTACGAGAGACGTTTTCCCTTACCGTATACCCAAATTGATACCAGAGTCCATAATCCGAGGATCGTTGGTCGGTCCGCAAGGATGAATGTCTCAAGGGATGTAAGAAGCGGTGGAAACGCAAGGGGAGCGGATACCAACGGTATGGAATTCCGCCGGGTCTCGTAAACGTCGTCTTTATTAATCTTAACTTTTTCCCAACCCCACGTATGGCGGACGATATGCTGCATCTTTGTGACAGTCTCGTAATTTTCAGGATAATAATTCAAAAACTTTATAGCAACATCCCCTATTTCTTGTTCTAGTTTATATCTCGCATGATTTAACCCATATCTTTAAACGAGATCTGAATCGTTTTGCGAGAAGAATTGTACAAAAGTCAAGGGGATGAATTCGGCTGGTATATCCTCTTCAAGATTGAATGCATCCTCGAGAGGCCCGGCGAATTCGTGTGTGCTTTTCGCCCTTTAAAAAAGCGTTATAGCTCTCTGAGCAAACGCGTGCAGGTTTCTTTACTAAAATATTGACACAGGGGTGTTGAGTAGGTAGTAGTCGACGTGGTCGGAATAGATGCATCTCTAATCGATTTATTTTAGCGCGATTAATCGCTCCGTGGAAATCGGGCTTCAGCCGTAAGGGATGCTGGCTCTTTTATGCGGTAGGACAAAAAATTGCTGTGTTATTATGGCCACGAGATACTTGTTGGGAAAATAAATGAATGATTCTAGAATATAGTGCTCTTTCCAATTACCCTTCTTTCGATACCCAACAAACCCTGATACCAGAGAGGCTAATATTTCAATGGGCACCTGGTACACCTCGTTTCTTCAACTCCCCTGAAATCCCTAGCGAGAATTCGCGCTAGGGTCATATTTTTTCCCAATTTCTTTTATCCCTTTAATGCGGATCTCATTTGCCAATGCCTCGAGCGCGCTCTGAACGCACCTTAATCTTTCCCAGGGACCATCGCGCCATTTTTCTGATTCTCTCGTTCCCCTCAGTCTCTCGACTCTAACTCTTTCCCATTTTTTCCATCTCTTTGTGTTTTTCTCATTATTCTCCCTTTTCCCTTATCTCGACCCCTTTTATCTCGTTCTGATGTGTCTTGGCGCTATGGCTATTACCGATTTTACCCATCAACCACTTCGTCGTGAAGGCTGAAGTATTAACGACCCTGTAAACCCGATGGAAGTGAACAAAAAAAAAAAAAACGAATTGGCTTGGAGATTGGCGTTTACCAATCGTTTAAAGTGTGAATGCAATCGAGTGAATCGAATCTACGTTCCTTTAATAATTATACAGCATCCCTAGGTGTGCAAGTCAGTAAGATTTAATTCTTGGAAGACTGGAGGGTGGAAAGGAGAATAACGATGAACGAATATCGAGAAAACGCGTTCAACGATTGAATAATTTTTACACATCGTGAAAAATCTAGAAAAATTTATATCTCAAGCCTATATTCGGAGGAAGTTATTCGCGGTTAAACCCCGTGCGTAGATAGGTAGGCAGGTAAGTGTATAAGGGAAGATATCGATGTTTCATTTCTAACAGGCGTTAAAACTGGGTCGTGCTCTCTCACGTTGAGAAAGTGTCGGCGTTTGTACGTACCAGGGTATTGTAAGGAAGGTGGTTACCGAGGGATGAAGGGACCACGGGATGAACGAAGGTTGGACGGTTTGCGGGAAGGGAGCGAAGGCATAAGGGAGAAAATGAGAAATATTACGTATTCGGTATTCCAATATCCCAGTCTTGGATATATTATCCATGCATCGGTGCTGATGAATGCGGAAAGTTCGGGGCTTGATGTGGGTAGCTACAGGACGTCCATATCTACATATATACATATAAATATAATATGTGATATCCGATACTATGGAGTATAGTGTAGTAGGTGGTCGGGATAGGCCCACCCCGATCAAGTCCTCTCTTTGCGAAGTATATATTATTGAAATATAAGTGAAAGGCAATACATGAAATGTTACGGGGGTTTTCCTTTTCCATTTTTTTTTTTATATAAAAAAATTCCAAATTATTTGAGTTGAAAAAATTCGGCGAAATTCACAAAGTGAAAGGCAACTGCTTTCACTGCGTTTTCAGCTCAAGCTCATTTTTTCATCAATGTACTAGGTATACAAAAAAAAAAAAAAAAAAAAAAAGAACAAAATGCGAAGTTTGTTGTATCAGCCGTTTTCCTTCTCTTAATACATATACGCTCCTGGTTTCATCACGTTTTTATTTTTTTTATCTATACATGTGTTTTTCATATTCCTTATTTTCCCGGCATAAAAAGTCGCCACTTTAACCCTAACATATACCTACTACTTTTATTTGATAGTAAGTTCCCCAAGTTTACGACTAGGAGAAACATTCCTCAATTTCGCATCGGGGAAAAATAAAATGGAAACGCTATACTGTGAATGATGACCGTATAGAGAGTCTGCAGATGTTTAGAGAGCGTGAAAAGATACGGTATCTTTGTTTTATACCACTTTTGGGATTATTATTTTCACTTTTTATACCATTTTATCCGTTATACCATTTCCACTGTTATTACAGTAACCATAATTTAATCGGTAGTTAAAAAAAGAAGAAGAATGAAGAATAAGAAAGGCCTAATGAAATATGGCGTAACATTATACGGGCGGAGAATAGCCTGTCTAGAATAAACCAGCGTCTGTTTTCAGAGAATCGAGTAAATCCGGGAAAAGAAGATAAAATGAAAGAAAAATAAAGAAGAAAAAAACAAAATGGAGAAATATAAACAATAAAAATGTCGAGGATATACGAGATACGAGTTACACTAGACTTTGGCAACCCTATAGGCCTCGGGCACCGCGAGATGACAACGAAGCATTATTTTACTGTCATATACGACGTGGGCAGGGACAGAAAGGAGAACGACGAATAGCTAGGTGAGACATCGTGTACGCCAACTTTCTAGAACAAGAAAGCACAATAAACCCTCTGGCAATAGGGGTATATGAAAGAGTGCTAAACGCTACGTGTATTTGTCATTCAAGAGAGAGGCGAAACATCGATGTGCCGAGTCCTGGAAAAATACTAAGAGGAAAAGAGAGAAGCTGCAAGGGAGAGAAAGAAAAAATAAAAATGGGAGAGAAATTAGTGATTAAGAATGGAAAGCGTCTGGTAAACGCGGGAGAAACAAAAGGCGTTGAATAAATAATTCGGATTAATTCACTCTGGAGTTTTTAAAACAAAATTCTGAAACGTTAAGTAATTCGGTAGGTAGGTAGGTATAGGTACGCGCCTTAGGAAGAGGGAAGAGAAAACCTGAAAATTCTTATTATCCTGATTTACTTCCCCGTTTCGTTTTCATCTTATTACCTCTTTGCAACCATTTCATTATTATATAGTCATTTATTTGCCGAATTCAAGGAGGCACACACAACGTGTACCAAAAAATCTGCCCCGGAAAATCTGAGCATATATAACACACGCAGAAATTTTTCATTCGCGTTAATTTCTTCGGCAGAGATCGGGACCTGTTATATTTGAGGAAGTAGCTGCTAATTTGACGTCAATTTTTATTGATTGATTCATTAATTTGAAATCCTAAAACGTCAATCATATAACGAACATAGAGGATCGAAAATGAATTTTTAACGTTAATTGGCCATTGGATATTCGCTTGAATTCTTATTCGAAGGTAGTGAGGTGACTTTGGCTGCAAATCGGAAAAATGTATGAGGGCAATCAGACTCTGTGTCGTAATTACGCTTATATGTATATTTTTGCGAATACCTGTTCCACCGATGCCGTAAATATGCAGCCATACTACTTCCGAAACTTTCGAGCTAACTAGTTTTTATGTTTACAAGGTCTTAATCAGGGGTATAAAGGTTATTAAAAAGTTTGAAAATTCACTTCGCCCGATATGAAGAACCTGCTTGGAGACGATTAAACTTTTTCAATCGAAGACTTGGCCAAGTTTTTTCATTCCTATATAACGCGGCGGACTGTGGGGTGGTTTTTTTTTTTAATATAAAGATCGGCAATCGTTCCAACAATGCTGCGAATTTATTACATATACCTACTACATACCCGTATGCCAATACATAGAAAGAAACTTTTCGCTCGTATATAATTCGCGCTATATCCATACCCGAACGAAACAAACACGATTATAGAGAAATCGGAGCCTGCTACCTACAGGGTTAGCAAATTGTGAACTTTACGCAAAATTTAAGATGGCACTTTCATCTACCAAGAAATATTTACTTTCGTTTAAAGACCGCTTACTCAAGAGACCGGCAATTTCATTTCTACAAATATTTCTCTAACAGGTAGCTATTAGACTTGTGAGGACTCCATTTTCATCGGTGAAAGGTAAATTTTGTTTTCTGCAAATTAATTACACATCCACATGATTTATGATTATATAAAAATATCGCAGAGTAAAGGTGTGGTTGCAGCACCATGTGCCAATCCTTTTGAAGACATACTTTATATGCCATGTACATGTATCTGTGTCATGCGTGACTTTTTTTTTCCTGTTTCGAGTAGGAGACGAAAAATGTCCTTTTTCAAATTTCACATCGTGATTTTTCCATATATGTATATGTACGATTCGCAGCTATACGTGATTGTGGATATTATTTTGGCCACAATTCCCAAGGCGGTAGGAACCGCTGGGTTTTTAAAAATAATGTTAGCCTGTTGCGGATAAAATTGGACTGTAAGCTCGTCGGATAAATCGTAGGGTTCGTGAAAATTTGAATTTTTTATCGCACAAAATAATCTATGTGGTATACCCATCACGCTATATTTTATCCGACTAAAATATCTGATGTAAGTCGCGGTTATCAAAGGCTGAAATTTTCATTAGCAAAAGTATGAGAAAGCAATTAGGAACCGTAGTAAACAAGTTTTAATTACTGACCGATATTCATCGGGTTGAATTGAGAAAAGGCAACCCCCACCCTCCTAAAACAGGGATGAAATAGTCGCTAAAAGAGCTTTCCGGCACGCGACGTTCAAACTTTCGTTACGAAAACTTGAAACGGCATTTATTTCTGTTAGGTGAACAAATGTTGTCACGCGCCAGTTGAATTTTCGTACCTACAGACAGGGTTGGATTTACGAGAAGCCGTTCATCGGTTAGTGCAGGTTAACTTACTCCGAAATCCCCGCTTACCTATTTTTGTATGAAAGCGAGTTCCAGCCCGGACGGGTTTACCTGTTACTCATTTCGTTCAACCGTGAATTTACCTCATCGTATATTACCTCGAAGTTTGATTTGAAACTTTGCGCGAATTGCAGGTAGTTGATATAACAATTAAATGACAAAGTTTAATCACCGGTTCTCGCTGATATTAATTTACTACTTCCCTTGTCTGTCCCTGGGCATCCCTTTGCCCTCTCACTCTTCATCCCTCCACCGTACACAACCCTCGTAAAACCGGAGCCCAGAATCCCTGAGTTTCCGCGCGAACTAGTAGCCCGAGTCTGCGTTTTCCCGTTACCATACGTGTTTAGTTTGAGCCAGATTCAACCACCCGAATAAGTAAACCATGCAATAAAAAGGGGTGGATTTACAAACTTTCGATAATTTTTAAACAGCATTATTTCACGCCGAGATCAGACTGAGAGAATGATAGTTTCACTCCTCTTATCGCGTACCAATACCTGTTACAAACTTCCCTCGCGGTTTACTTGCATTCAACAATTATCAGGGCGAACATATAGTATATGTGGAGGCTGATGAACGATGATGAACGAGTGGTGGACTTTGCGATTTTCAAATACGATAAAGAAAAGAATGGAACGAAAAAAGGAAATCTGAGAGCGACACAAAAGGCAAAAAACATTACTCACAAGTTTACATGGAGTAGATCCCGGTGTAACAATCCCAAAAATGTTGAAATTTTGTCGATTTCCTTTGGGGATTTTTAAGGGCGCCGCTATTCACACAGGGCCGACGCTAATTAGCCTCGGTGGTAAGAAAAAAAAAAAAGGACTCGTTAGGAGAAGAGCACCTAGAAAATCGGCCGACACGCACCAGATGTGCGTGTAGGAGCGTGGCGGGGCGCGGACTGAACAAGGGAGAGAGAGAAGAGCGACGACGCCGACGCCAACGTCGACGTCTGCGGCCGCGCCGCGCCTCGTCTCGTCCCTTCGTCAGCGCCAACGCCCCTGCGCACTGAAATCATGGTACAAGGATCGTGCCGGGGTATATATGGGTCCCCGTTTTCCGCAGATTTAGCCAAAAAATGTCTATTCTTATAACGGCCTCGAAAAGAGCAAACCATGTGTGTAAAAAGTCTGTTATTTTGAAACCCAGGCTGCTAGCACCTTCTGCAAAGAATCCCTACCGTTTTTTTTTTTTTTTTTGATACTGAGGGATACGGAATAACGAAATCCAGTCATCTGCTGACGTTCTACACTTTTGAAATTGAAAAAGGAGTTCGGTTCATCCTGCATCGGGGAGATCCTTGATTCCAGTAAACTATACCTCTTATCCTTCAAGGTACTTGCGTTAACGTACCGACAGTAACTGCGGGTTTTCGGAAGACCGAGATATACGACATGTCCCCGTATGCAGTTTGCTTGATCATGTACCGCATGGAGGAGTACCCTCGAGGTCCTGAACACACGGAGTGTATTTCAGGACGCAGGCAGGGTTTAGGATGCTTGGAATTCCGTTTAGGAGGCGGTTCAAGTTCTCTGCACACTTGGCTGGTGGAGAAGAGGTAATGCCTAAGTGCCTACCGAGTCCCAAAAACCGTCTATCCAGTTTCTGGCCTCCTAAATAGGCGGCTGATGTGGAAGGTCGAAGACAGAGGGTCGAAGGTAGAGTGTCGAAGGTCGGTAATAACCTGGTGATCGGATACAACCGCACCTGATCGCGAGTGAAAAAGGCTCTAAAGATAACCGATCGCCAATACATGTTTTTCCTTTTCGAGATATCGCTCCTTGGTGGATTCAGGCTTGTAGAGAAGGACACGCAAAACACTTCGGAGGTTCGAGTACCTATTATACAAGGCTCTTGTTCACTGCGGTTTCTAGGCGCAGCCCCTCGATTATTGCGTATCGTCAATTCCATCCCGAATTATCCCGGATTACCCCATCACTGAGGTGTATTTGTGCTGGTCGTGTAATGAGGAATGAAGTGACGAGGGGGCAGAAGACAGTGACGTATCCTAAACCTGATTGATAACTGCCAGATCACATAGATAGAGATGGATCACCGTGCGCATCTTTGATCCTGTCAGACGTAAAGGATCAGGAAATGAAAAAGGAACAAAGTTATAGAACTTCTTCTGCCACCCGTATGTTGACAAGTAATTGAAACAAACAACCCTCTGGTTAGGAGGAGTGAGATACTGGTACGTGACAGGGCTGGGAAATTCATAGCCAAACTTTACAGTGACCTTAGATCGACCCACGCTTTTAGACGCAAGATTCTGCGATTTTTATATTTTCAGAAAATATTTACACGAGTAATGGCACAAATATTGAATCCAAAAATCGGCTCGGGTTCACAATCCCAGCCAGGATGGTCGTCCAGAGTACTTTCTGCATCTGTAAAAGTACTGGCAGTTCTATTTTCGAACGAGCTTGAGTCAGCAAAGATGAATAACATTTTTTCAATCAAGGTTCTATTCGATCACAGGCGAAATATACGATGCGATTCGTAAATCATAAATATTTTATTTTCATTCCTAGCGCATGAAAAAAATTGAATAACGATAAAATTTGAAACAGTTTTTACCCGATGATCAGCGAAATAATTATAGTGTTAATTTTTCTCACCTCATTCATTTATTCGACAGTCAAAATTTTGGAGAATTTTCATTTTCCTTCTCCTCGCTTTGCGTCTCGTTTTAGAATATCAGAAATTTGTCGTCTTATTTCGGTAGAAAGACGCATCGTTTGTCTGCCTCGGTCCATGAATCAACGTGTCACTTACCACAATCTTCGCGTGTTTCGTCACAGAGCGTCATCGCGAGTCTCCACCCCTCGTGAGATATTTTAATTTTTTTTATTTCCTTTATCTCGCATTTGTACCACGAGGCATTCAGTCTTACACTCTAAAAAGGACAATGCGAAATGATCTCGTAACAGTGCGGTATAAGCAATAATATACATCAAAATGATAACCGTAATCACATTTTCTCTAAGAGGGTGAAACGCGCCAAACGATGCACCTATGCACATATGCTTTTATGATTTAGAACGACGTATAAAACCCCTATATATGTATACACGGAGTCGCACGTATACCTATAACTCAGGAATCGATTTATCTTCTGGGCTGCTGAGACCAGCTACTGAAACGTAGGCAAGACGTGCCAAGGAGATAACACGTACATATAATGCCATACAGTGTAATGTATACTATACTGAGGTATACACATGAGTCAGCCCAGTTGTCATTGTTAGAAATCGAGTGGGTACTGAGCCTAAGAACATTATTCGATTGGTTTGAGGTCGTACTTGGCCAATACCTTCGGAAATGCGTCACTAGGTATATACCTCTGCGTCAAAGGGTTTGTGAAATTCCGCAGGATATTCACCACGTCGTTGATTTCAGATATAGGTGTTTAGTTACGTTCAAATGACAGTATACCTGCACCTATGACATCAAATAGACTGAAATATGAATTTAGCAAAACGTCGACGAACGGGGACCACTTTCCCGCGGGGAAATAACTAAAGTGTCGCAAAAATAAACGGGAGATATGGCCGCCACCCACCGTCCGAAAAGATTTATGGTAAAAATTCAAACGTATATATATATATTGAGTCATATAGGATCATTTCGTTGGATCATATCTTTCGCAGTTGTGTTGCGGAGTGAAATTTTTTCCGACTCTGATTTCAAACGCGGCTCGTCCTTGCGGTTCGTTCAATTTTTTTCACAACCCGCGGGCTCAACGGCGTTAGAAAATTAAAGAAATTACGATTTTAGAGACGATTCATAGCCCGAGGGTAAAAGTTAGTTGATAATGAAGCGACGAGGGTGGCCCATTACGTATCTGCATAATTAGTTAGAAGGCCGAGGGATTCGATATGCATGTATATGGCGGTGGAGGATTCCGTGGCTACTAGCCCAGTCCCGAATATGGATTTTCTATAATACCTGTCCTATATTTTGCGCTACTCTTCGTCTTCGACTAATAAAGTTAATTTAATTATTACTTTAATGGATTCAACGCTTGCGCTTGGCTATTTCAATCTTAATTATTATACGGCTCAAATTGTCGGGGATCGACTATAGCAGGCGGTACAAAAAGCAGAGTGCTTATAACCAGTGCCTAGACTGAAATACGTAAGGAGGTGACTAGTAGTTCAATAATTTTTCATGCAAAATGCGGACGACTATTTCCCTAACAACGAGGAAACGGACCTATCACAATATCGAGAAATGGATACCATCAAAGAGGTAAGATGGAATCAGGAAATCAAGCTCCAGACTACCTTCTAACAAGATTATACTCGCCGGATATGATTTAGAAAAGAAAACTGTGACTATTCTTTGGAAATGATGGTACAGAAATGTTTTCACTAAGTTTTCCTCACCTTAGAAAAGCAGGATAAAAGCATCGGAAAATTTGATACAAGTTGCGAGCTTTTGCAAATGTGTATAGTGCCGAGACAGGGCTTGGTATGAGTTGGTTCGTTACTATTTGTGTCTACGGAAAGTTTTATTTCCTCAAAAGCTACGCAAGGGATGAATAATTCCATCGAGATATTCGCGAGATGGTTGAATCCATTGTTTCATTGATTCGCTGAATTTGGTTATGAAATTTTCGCAATAAATTGTAGCCTCATTTGGGTGTAACATATTCTTTTCGACCCCTCGATTTCCCCTATTCTCTTCAACCTAAAAACATTAAATTTTCATCCAGCTTACGCGCGATTCGCGTAATCCCGAGAATTCAAATTCGCGATCATTCAGAATACATCGAGCATATTCAACACTAATTGATTCTCGAACATTTGATTTGATCGATCGCCTATCAGACTTTATACGCGAGCTTCTGATCCGACATATACCTCGTACGTATACGTATCCTCGTGTAAAGTCTAATTGGTTAATCTGCTGAATCGGGCAACGTGCCAGCATCCCTTAGCAATTTGCGGGGATGGAAGTTGGAGATAACTTTGTATTCGACAATCCCACGTGATGTTTAACGTCAAGTTTCACTCTGATATTGCACCCAATTCTGTTATTCATAAATTCGTTGACATATTTTTTGATTGCTAAGAATTATTTACGAGCAGTCTATAATCCCCCATTCGCACATGTTCGTTCGCCTCTTCATTTCACTCAATCAGACTTTGTCATTTCGTAGAACTTCGTCGGAGTGATTTAATACTGCCATGACCTTTAGCCGACAAAGCCAAAGCCTCGGGCTTACAGATCGATTGCTGAAATTTCTCTTTTCCGAATGAATATCCGTAGGCAAGTTACCTTCTACCTGTCTCCTCTGAATAATTAGCTTCGTCCTTCAATCTCTCAGTATCCCTTATTCCTTGGCTTTTTTTCAGGGTTGAACGAGTCCCTTAAGACTAAGGGTAAAAACCACGGTCCGACTAACCTGAAGAAAGGGTTTTATTCACGCGTTCGTGTGCCAAGGATCGTTACATGATGCCCTGGACAATCAAACCTGAAATAATCCAAACGAGTCTTGTACTCTTTGGATGAATAGAAAAACCGTGGGAATCTTTTCGGTACTGCAGCATGAAAATAGCAAAAAGATGGATTCATGCTTCTGCGAAACACTTCAACCGCCAGTCTGTGTATGATTATTGTGTACTAATGTTGTGCGGAATAAGATATGGGATAAGAAAGTTGTTCTGTGCGTCAGGTGAAATTTCCAAGCTGATAACTCAAAGGCCGTTTAATTTCCCCGGGGGAAAAGCGAATGGGTTTCGAAGTTCTTCCGAATTTTGGAAACGTACAGTCTTATACGTCGGGCTCGAGCCGACCTTTTGCTTCGCCAGGTTTCCCCAAAGTCCGGAGTCCCGCGATGGACTGACGAGAAGCAAACGCGAGAAAATTAACTCCGTACCTTCCCTCGGTGGAGTAAGATATTTCCTCGCCAGACCCTGCGGCAGCGATGCCTAGAGAGGATTTTCAGTTTATTCTTCAGCATGGTCCAGTGGTCGCACGCGCGTGCCAACGGCGCTGCTATACTTTCGTTCAAACTGTTTTGTATTCGTGCCGAATTTATATCAGGCTATACAGGCACGCGTTGGATTGAACCGCAGAATACCTATACGCTTCAGGCTAATATCATGTATTTTCTGTACGTGTGACCTATAAGCCCACGCCACGTTATAGGTCGTAAAAGCACGAACAAGAAGTGGAAATAAAAAGGGAAAAACAACAACGGACGTAATTATAAAATATGCAGAAAAAAGTGAATTCCGAAATTCGATTCCGGAGGGAAAGATCGACTGAGAGTCTAAGGGGTTGGAATCTGTTGCGAGCAGCGCGTGCACATCTTTGAGCATTTCCATCTCGCATTTTTCAATTCCCATTATCGAATTCCATTTTCCATTCTGGGCAGAGAAAAATTGCATAGTCGATTCGCCGGGTAAATAAATGTTCACTGCTTCGACCTGGAGCTATGTGGACCAGGAACAATTTTTCCGTTCCTACGACACGCCGTGCCGCCGAAGGGAGAGATACTTCTCTTTGATACAGACTTCGGCAGGATTCAGACATTTTCTCGAAAACATTTCTTCACTTTTGATGAAGGGGGGCGGGGATATTTTTTTAGGATTTTTTAATACCGCAGAGACTTGGCACCGATTTCATTACTTCCGTTTATTATATAGTCACAGGGTTTCTTCAACTGGATATGATAACCAAACTCTGTAGCTTTCTGCGACCGATTCGGAGATAAACGAAAAGTAAAACCTTCCCCCGAGGTAGCACCCTTCTTGTTTACAGAGTTGCCTACCGTACCAGTGAGAAATAAATCCATTTGCTAACTCAAACTTCGTTAAAATTACTCGGTAACAAATTCAGCCGGGGGTAGGTGGGTTGGGTATATGTTAAAAACTATTGCGAGCTTGTTGTTGACTCTAGGAATGAATTAAACGATGCCTACCCTAATTCACCCTGAGTATCCCCGGGCGATGGGGCGTCTAATTTAATTCGATTAATACCTTGCAAATTCATCGCGACAGTTTGTTCGATTCACCTGCTGTTGGCATAGGTATATATTTTAATTCCCTCTGTGCTTGGGTAAATATTTCGAAAAAGCACTACGGTGAAAACATGCACAAAAGAGAAGGTTCAATCGAGTTACGTGACAGTGCCGGTGTAGTATTAACACCCGTCGATATTCGACCTATAGCAAAAGAAAATGAATAAATGCGAATATCGAGTTGCTGAAAAACGAGGTACATAAATCTATATTCGAAGTGAAAAGTAGCTTCCGCCAAAGGTGAGCTGGGGAAGAAGTAATGAGCTACTCGGATCGTACTAATTAACTCTTCGCTTTCGCAAGCGCGATGGGTACTTGCTCTTTTTATTTATTCAACAACAACATCGAGAGTTTGCTCTCAGGTTTTTTTAGTAAAAAAGTTACCCACCAGTCTGCTTCGATAAGTCATAACTATTACATTGCTCCGTGTTTAACTTGTTTCCTTTTTTTGACTAGTTTCCGCTTATCTGGTTCCTTTTTATCCCCAACAGCACCGGTTCGAGGGTGTTTCTTCAGCGAATTGTACTCTCTGATCGTTGAAACGAACATTTTCATCCCTTGCCATCGTTTGGAAGCGTCGATTCAATCATTTTCCCGACTTTCTAGTTCCAAAGTCGAATCTTTTCTCCCGTTTAGTCTTGATCCTTCGTCCTGCCATGCCGTCGCGGCTCGGAGCCTCTGGGAGTTCCGTGAGGGAGCCGAGGTACGACAGAACTTCAGATTCCAGCAGATTTTCAGGATACGCGACGCCTTGGACCAAGAAACCCTCCGGCGAGTCGGGCGTTGCTCGGGAAATAAGAGAATGAGAAGAGGGACGAGGCCGGAGGAGTAGAAGGAAGCGGTATAAGGTGAATCTAATGAAACATTTCTCTCCTCGCTTTGTCCTGGTCTTCTGTTATACCCAGGCGCTTTCATTCTACCCTTACAAACACCCCCGTCAACAATTTTATCTCTTTCCATCCAATTAACCATACGATACGATGATCGCTTTGCGATTATGTATTTTTAAGGTATTTTCGGCTCAGGCTTGGACCGTTTAGAAAAAAAGGACGTACCTGTGTCTGCGGAACACCGCATGATTGATTAAAGTGAAGTAAATTAAACCGCGTATATGAAATGATTTTAAATTCTCCGCCATATCTTATCCGCATATTGTAATTGAATAAGGCTAATTCCCGCGAGAGAGAAGAGAGGGAAAGGGTAAGCGAGTTAAAAAGGTCGGATAAAATGAGTCCCTGAAGTGTATGCACTGTTCCGTTCGAATATAAATACAGCGGAAAACGATCTCAATTTCCCGAGTCCACGGGGATCTCTAATGTTTATCATTCAAGTCATTTGCGTCATTGGTTAGATTAATTACGACCAAAATTGCAAGGGGTTTGCCTGTTAGTCGAATGATGCAAGAAGCTGAGGAACCGCCACGGCGAGGAGTGATAAAGTCGATCAATATCCGAAAGAGGGATGAGACTTCGCAGACAGCAAAATTATCAAGTATGTACGTAGTCCCGAACGACAAACACATTTCTACGTATTTCTAGTAACTTCAATCGCACTTAAGCGAAGCGAGTGAATATGCATGTCTATTTAGAAGACGTTTCACGCTGACGGCTATCTGCGGTTTGAGGGATGATTGAACAAATCTGTGTGTGAGTTGTGTGTCGTAGGAACTCTAATCTAATTCCAAGGGTTATAGCTGACCGGAAAAAGCGGGTTTCTGGACTAGCGAGATTAGGTTGAAAACGGATATCAATTTTTCATTGCATTAAAAGTTTTTCGACTTCTCGAAGTTTCCTGATCGCAGTTAGCAGTGGTTACCCTCGTCCTTTCGCCGCATTGGTATAAAGCCAAGTCAGAAATCACGAGACACGTTTTTCCGACTACGTCGATAGTTTTCAGCCCTAGTTTTTCTATTTTTGCGGTAACTTAACCGAGAGTAATGCCCCGTTTTTTCGAATGAAGAAGAAGAAGAAGAAGAAGAAGAAGAAGAAAAATAAGGAGAAGACGGAGAGCCGCGGAGGACGTTGATTCTTCATCTTATAGATTATCCAGAAATTATCGACGCCTGATTTAATCTAAATCATTACAACATGCAGGATCTTATCCATCTAGAAAAAAGCTTTGTCAAACTGACGACGGAGTATAACCACGGGATCTAGGCCGACCTAAGGAGTCGCTCAAAGCTCCTTTGACAGATCCTGGTCTTAGATATAACGACGAGAAAAATTAGTTCCGTTTATATCACGGAATCAGGATATTTTCAGGATCTATTGTTTCCACTGTGCATACAGGTAAAGATACCATCCCCTTTTTATTTCTAGATACAATTAGATATCTGGTCCTTCGTTTTCAAGAGGTATATAAGGGCTGAAAAGCGGAAGAACGCGAAGCACAAAAGGAGGTCGAGCGTTCGCCGAAGCACAAGCACTCGTGACTCTTAAAGAGGGGTTGTTCCGTTATAGGTGGTCGGTCAGGAACCCATCGATTTGTCCGCGATACGATACAGCCGTTAGCAAACTGGTGGAAATAAAAGGAAGAGTCGGTACAGTTCTTTGACGTAAGTAATGAATTGAGGCGGTTAATATTTGCGGAAGAAGTTGACAAATAGAAATACAATGAGCCATCCGAGATGCGATAAGCGTTGATCGTGTTAACCTGGAGGCAAATACGTGCTAATTACTGCGATAAATTAAATTCGATCGGATCTTAGGAAACTGCAAACTTAGCGAAAGTTCGCAAGCAAAGAGATTCCAGATACGAACTCTCGAGCCGAGCCTCGTACCGCCCTTGCGGGCAAATCGAACCATTCCAGGAATTAGGGAAACGGGGTTCTGGATTTGTGGCTTTGTATTTCTAAGGGGGATACGATCTCAAATAAAAATTATTCACCGAGGTTTCAACCGAGTGGAAAGATCCGACTCTGGATTATCGCTCGTTTAGGTTTTGGTTTAGATCTGAGATTGGCTTCTGACTCTAACAAACCATTTATACATTACACCTTTCTTTTGATAGAAAGGAATTATATTAGCTTCTCGAAGGTACAGTTCTGGGAGTGTCTAAGATCGAAGAATTGATTTCAATCGATTTTTGATTCACTTCAATTTTCGTTTGATTCAAAACCTCAAAAAGTAAAGCCGTATTTTAATCTGAGTGAAACGAGTTTTTTTCTTTAATATTCACGTTTCTATCGAGTCTCCGTTGGACAAGATATGGATGAATGATGCTGAAATTTTTCACAAAATTTACCTAACCAAATTGGCACAGATTAGACTAAATTAATGCACGAGCGTTGGCAGCGGCAATAAATCTCAAGGTGCGATTCAACCCCAAGAGAAAGAGTCCCTTGAGGCAACTGGGGGAAGAACGAGAGTAACAGCGGCCATAATTCCACAAAACGTTTGCCTCTTTTTAATATTCTTCATCAATCGTTCTGCTCGGATAAAGTGTACGCGACCCAACCAACGGATCGATCTAATCGTAAGACCCGACCGGGTGGGGTTGAAAAGTCCCGAAGGATAAAAATCCCATCTTTAGAAACGGTATTTCCCCGATAGTCTACATAGCCAACTTAAAAAACTTTGAAAAGAAGAAAATTCCGAAAGCTAAAGATCGGAAAGGCCAAACAAATTCTTTCGGGACTTTCGGGGATTTTGAGTCGTCTGTATTCCGATCTTCGGGAATTTGAATATTCCATAAGCTTCAACGTTTCCGAAAATTGGAAATCGTCTCAAACTGGTTAGCAGGAGAACCGGGAATCGAATCCATATAATTCCGGATAATTTAAAGCCACTTTCGAAACGGTACCAAGATTAAGCTTATCCTTATAATTTGAGATTCATTAAACTCTCACCACCCGCTTAGCTACCACAAGACGTGTGGCTCTGAAAATAAATTGCGCTTTAGGGTTGCGGCATAAGGGCTCGTTCGAAGATGAAATTGAAGATCAGTTTACGAGGTAGTTAACGGTCCTTTAGCATCGTCTTCGGCGTTAACTCACCTACCCCACATAACCGTCTAATGCGTATCTTACACGAGTTTGTCGTTACGGAAGCAAAAAACGGGACGTTATTGAGCTTGCGGATTGGTCATCGTGCCTTCACTTTCCTCAATTCTTTTACGTTTCTAGCTACGACCGAACGAGTAGCCATAAGGTGAAAATGAAAAAAAGTAGCTAAACCGTGGCGAAACGACGTTTTCCCACAACAAAAAATCATTTATTATATATATTTATGGCCGATGAAAGATCCCTGTTAAAAAACCAATATCAACTCGTGATTAATATTGTATTTTTTTATTATCACGTATCAACGCGAGTTTGCATGGTAAAATTTGACGATTAAAATTTCTACGCCAGTTTTTATTACCTGTATCACACGATTTTTTTTCACGTTTTCCATTTTTCTTCTTCTTTCTTTATCCATTGCGCACTGGAATTCCAATAAAGATACCCTAGCGGTTGGTGAGCATTAATCAAAGTAAACATGAATTCGGCTTCCCCCTGAGGATTGATGGTGTTTAATTTTCGTGGTATTCTAAACAGCACGAAAAACGAAAGAATTGCATCCGTTATCACCCCTAATTCGCTAATTCGTTACATTTTTTTAGTCTTTGAGTTAACCGGAGGTTAAATTTGCCGGGAAGTCCGTACGCCCGAACGACTTCCTCGTTGTGTAGGTACGACCGGGTGAAATGGTTTTGGAACGGACGTACACATCGGGTACTACATCGAACCATCAATTTATTCAACAAGTAATAAAAACGTTGTATATATGTATACCTGCGTGTTTAATTGACCGTTAAAACCATGAATCTCGATAAAATGGAACCATCAATCACGCCAGACTCTGCATAATTACAATTTAGGGTGCTCGTTGATAATTCAAAGGCCAGAGCAGAGATGTTTGATCGAATTTCATGGATAGTCAAATCCTCCGGGAGCCTGAAGCTGTTTTAGAAAATTAGACATATTCTACCACGTCTTGGTCCTTTCTAGGGTCAACAGAGAACCGATAGGATTATACGGGGTACAGGTGGTGCGAGGATTCATCGATCCTGGAAAATAATCATTGCAGCTATTCTCGCTGGTCCAGATGTCAGAAGGCTGAAAATCTGGTACGATTGGTATTCTGGTCTGTCGCAACCATACGATTTAAATTATTGATTCGTTCGATCCCCGTCCGTCCTTCCGGTTTTCCAATCGTAAACTCTGTTTCGCATATATTTGAATAAGACACGGGGGTGTGCTCGCCCATCTACACACACATTTATTCTTTCTCTTCACTCCGAGTTCGAACGCAAACGAATTTCAAATTTCACCCTCGGAGTAATTACATTTATTATTTCATCCCTTTTTTCGTATAAGTATTAACATTATCGAGTTCTTCATTTTTCCTATCTGTTTTTCGCGAATTTGAATACCGCCCCTAATTGTAAAATTGTAGAATCATTCGAAGCAGTCCAAATTGTTCAGAACAATTATTTTATCATTCGGCAGCTCTTGGCTCACGGAGATAATTCAAGATAGGTGCTCAGATAAAGAACGTCAAGATTTCATGGCTTGATATGCAGCTGAAGTTGAAATGGAATAGCGAAAACTTGACACAAGCTTTATAAATTATCGAAGAACGGAATTGGCTCATCTTTGAAACTTTTCAACTGTTGCAGTGAACGAAAGACCGTAGAGTTTATTTTTCGACTCACTAACGTCTTTTTTTTCCACCCATTCTCGAACCCTACCTAGTCAAGTGCCGCTACTTCTACAGGTGGTTTTCTGATTCCGCAATTACACCTATGCTCAAAGCGTATGATAGTGTGCGAAAATATTACACCTGTGATCTATAATCATATGAATGTAAATTTCCGGCACGTATTCGTACATGTGGATAGTATAAATTGTACCTAGAAACGAGAAAACTACCCTCTGGGGATTTCCGATGTATACAGGAAGATAAAACGGGATATTAAAATTTGCAAGGATCAGTTTTGTGATTTCTAGAGACGCAGAACACTTTTCTTTCCTCGAATCCGCGACCAATGATAGTCAGATTTTGTTTCAGCGATGCATATCCTTAGGGGAATCCCATTGATATTTTAACCCGCGTCAGTCAGAGCCATCATATATCATTTATACTCTTGCGGTCGTGCGAGTAAAACTTTTCTCAGTTTTCATATGCGAATAACCACGTCCTCGTATAAACGGCTCGTCTTCATTCGCAAATAAAAATTGCAATAGTCACTGTAACTGTTATTGTTTAGACGACACATTCCCGAGACAATATTTATATTATGGATATCGATGAAAGCTGCAGGGCGAGGAAGCTTTAGACGTTCCATATTGCTGCAACTGCAGGATGCGATTTATCTGTCACTACGAAGGAATGGCGGAATTAGCGGGATATCGAAACGTACGTATATGGGCGAAATAACTAATCGGCAGAGAAGAGATAAAAATGAGAGAAAAAAGGGGGAAAAAAAATAAAAAATAAATAAGCGATTGCTGAGCTCAGCGAATAAGCTCGTTATTTGTGGTGAACTTTCTGCCCCTTAACGCTGCTCGAACGTCTGTATAATTTAAGAAGTTTTCCCTGTCCTCGTTTCGTTTCCTTTTTGTTTTAATTTTTTTCTTTTTTCTCTTATATATTTTTATTAATCCCTAGTCTAATTCCTTTAGGATTTGCGCTGCTGTAATCCGAATCTTTAATTCGCCCCGGTGGAAACCCGGTGAGAAAATCCTCGAAATCCTCTTAAAATAATGAAAGAAAAAAAAAGGGGGGAACAAAAAAAAAAAAATTAAACAGAAATGAAAAATGGTCCTTGAATAAATATACCTAATTGCAATAATACCCGCACATATCATGGCGTGCGTTCGTGATCTCTTCGCCGTAATTCACCCTACGACCCCGAAGCGAGATAAAATGAAAAGCCGCAAGCTCTTCTTCCCATAGTCTCTTTTCAGGAATATCCGGGCATCCCTAGCCAGCAACCTTTTGGATTTGATTACAGGACCTTTCGGCCCTGTCTCTTCACCTCTCTTCGAGTCCTGGCCATAGAGCTTGATGACTTCCCTAGTCTGGCAAGGATCTCCCTCACATAAGAGCTCGACGCGTGACTCGCATAGTAAATTTCATCGAATTGGCCCGTACCGCGACCACTAAGTGCGCCTTTGATCTTGAAATAACGTATTTGCTTGCCCGAAACGGACCACGGACTGAGCGTCGAATTTTGGGAATGCAAAACGGCAAAACCGAAGTAAAAAGTCTCTTCAGTATCTGGATTCGTGTTTATTCTTGCTTTTATTTTTGCATATGTTTTTTCAACAATTGCGAAATATTATTGAAAAAAAAAACAAAGTTCATCAAAACGAGAGTGCGCTAAGTAGGATAGGTTTAAATTCTGCGTATCAATGCAGAGATTCGCAAGGGTGGAGCCTGATGAGAGCTGCGCGTTGCCCGTATCCCGGATTCCCGCGTTCCGACTCCCGAGCCGCGTAATTTATATGCAAATGTCGACGTGACGCTGCGGAATCGACGCGCCCCATCGGTTTATACTTAAGGGGTCTATTCGCGATGGCAAGTGGCTAGGCTGAAGGCCCCTCGCGGTCGTTTCACCTCGCTATACATAATTCCACTAGATCACTCGCTGCCGCCACACATACGTAGGTATACAAGTCTGTGTACTATGCTCTGGTGAAGAGTAAAGCCTCCGGTGTTCCATCGTCAAAACGCAATTACGTGGTTTTCGCAATTTCAGAAAGAAGAGAAAAAAAAAAAAAAAAATTAATAGAAAAAGAAAAAAATATCTGGACCGAAAAATGACGGAATTATATGGAATAATAAACGGCTTCCCCCTTCGGCCGGATTGTTATTAGATCCGGGTGGCTGGTGTGCGAAATGACAGTTTTATGTATCGTGTTCGGAAAATCGGGGAGAGAATGTGTAAAAAAAAAAAATTTACAGACTGTTGGGTAAAACTGATTGACGGTCGTAGTATGGGGTCTTAAAATCTAAGCGATATTAACCGAAGAAATATACAGGTATAGGTATACCGTGAAATCAATGAATATAATAGTTACGATACTTCAGAGCTGTGATGGGTACGCCACTTTATATCGTATGAAATATTGATGACCCTATCGTCAATCTGATATATCCACTAGCTCCGATTCTGTCCGCTAGCGAATTGCGAATAACGAGCTTATACTCGCGATCGCGAACCCCCGTCGAATATCAGGAGTTTCTAGCTAGCATTTATTGTCCGGGAGCTCACACGAGATTTTCGAATTGTCTGTGAAAATTTTATAGCGATAAATGACAACAGATTTTCAACTGGCCAATACCAAATCCCTCTTTCGCTTTATTCTATTCTTCGCGGACTCTTCACTTGACATTTTGGCCAGCGATTCATTCCGCGACTCTCTTATCACCGGGCGAGAATCTCGGCTTTTGAAATCCACTGTTTTATACGGTGGTTCCATTTTCTGAGGAAAGTATCGAACTCCGAGTAAATTTCCGTGCCTTTGAATCCTGGGACGTAATTTTTTGACCGAAGGTGTGGTTTCGCAGTCGAAATAGAGCCTGGAAGGTGAGCTAATCCAATTTGAAGATAGTTGAGTTACAACAGGTAACGAAACCCGAGTACAAACAGTTTAAGACCAGTATAGAATAGTTTCCTGTAATCCTTGTTCCAGGGGCTTGGCAAAATCCTTAGTTTTAAGACCTGAAGGAACTGGAGGGTAATAAATCTAATCTAATCTAATCCCTCTGCTTTTCTTCTTTTCCAAAGCTTCCACTCACGTTGAAGTGGCTCTTAGGGGTAGTTTCTTATTATTATTAAACTCGAACATTTTCATTTCTCTAGAGGGTCATTTCTGTTTCTCCAAAGAACAGAACTGATTTTTCAAAAGAGTCTTCAAATTCTAACGTATACTCCTGCAAGGGAGACTACGTCCTTTGAATAGTACGTATATAACCAACCGGCTTTTCCATCCATTCTTGTCCACATTTGACCTCGACATTTTCCATCTCCCGCTTAATATTTTCATCCGATTTCATGGAAAAAAATTCACCGATATTCCACTTCCAAAATTTGAATTTTCTGAGACATGTCCGATCCTGGACATCAATTAGACGAAATAAAAATGTTGGGATCAAATGTGGGCAAAAATGTATGGAGCCCCCTGTACACCCTTCCATGGAAAAAAAACTCCGCTACTACTCGGTCTATCAATTCAAACCTTTAACCAGTCTATATACGTATACCTATATCCTGAGGAGAATCTTCCGTCGTTTCGTATATTGTATGGATGTATAAGGCATATACGGGGCAGCTTGAGCAGCTTCAGTTTCATCCCCTCGTATTTCACCTAGCTCAGAAAGTATAGCGAACGAGAACAGAGCCTTCCGCGTTGGACAGGATTCCGTAAAAGCAAATAAAATCGTCTGTCCGTTCCCATCTCCCTATCTCTCTACGTTTCTATCCTCTGCACAAATCTCTTGGGCTTAACCACTCCGCCCATAATCGACGAAGCTCGAGCGAATTTTACGCCACCGAATGCATTGTTCGCGATTACGATAATGATCACGATAACAAGTGGCACAGCCAGCGTGGTACGTACTGCCGCTCGTAAACATGATAATTGTCTACCTTAGTACCCACCCGGACTGTAGACGTTGTGCGACGGAGCGGGACACTAAGGGTTGAAGAGTACCTACTGCGGTTAAGAGACGCGGAAATATGTCTGAATTCCTCTGAATGGCACTGAAATATTTTCCTTCAAAGAAATTAGCTTCATTTAATTCTTCACTTTTCTAGGGGTGCGGTTTACAGTAGTACCTGTTAACCGCGGAAAACTTTAGTGCATAGTTCAAGTTCGTGCTCAATGAAAAATGCCAGAACATTTGTTGAAGTTCCGAATTTTTTAAATCTCCAACAGTGAACATTCCGAATTTCATTATTACGGACTCACTGCAGTTGTTAGGAAGGACATTTCCTGAAGTCAAGTTATCGATTGAAGTAGATAAAATGGGTCTTTGTAGAAAGGGTCGCGACTGGAATGAACTATTTTTTCTCTTCACATCCTGAAAAAGACAAACAGACCGTAATTTTCTGATTTTTCGGACCTTTGGGGGTCTGGACTTTCGGAGTTTTCATCCGACTTTTCGGAATTTTGATTGCAGTATAAATGCCTGATAAAATCTGTCCCTTTCAGGTATATAAACACGTTTCTGCAACTGATAGATGACTTGTTGAAAACCTTACCGTCAGAGGAATGTGCGATCGGGAAATACGTCGTTGAAAGTATAACGTCGCAGTATAGGAATGCAAGAAAAGTTTAAAGTGGTTGAATTTGTGGCAATCGATCCAGACGTCAGCGTCAGGAGCAAACGGCCCTTGCATACTACTCGGATAGAACGAAACCGTCGAAGAAAAATTATCAATGTGACTGACGTGGAGTATATTTGCAAACATTTTCTGCAACCGAGTCGCTTTCCTGGTTCCCCGAAGCAAAACGGGATATCAAATCGAGCTTGAAGGACCACGCGATGCTTTTTCGTGAGAACAAATGCCACCATGTTCGAATGGTACCGATAACTGGAAATTTTATCTGATGCCGATACCCCGGACTGCGATAGATACGTTATACTGTTTCCTTGTGTTTCAACGGCGTGCTGAAAATAGCAATGCCATATAAACGCAATAGCTATAAAGTCGCAGAACTTACAGAGGGATGATCTGTCGTGTGCTCTTCGATCCTGAGTAGTTTAAATAAGCCATGATTCAATTTCTCGAATGTTTAATCCAATCCCAAGTTCAAACGAGGATTCAAACTGACCTTGCTATGTGATGGGAAATTTGACGTTGGTCTGAATTTAATGTTGGTTGAGTCACCTTTGATCTAGCCAACGTCTGTCACTTTAACGGAGGACTCGACTCACCTTGCGTGTTCGGTAGTAGAGTCGACTACCGTATAACACCGAGCACACAACCCTGCCACTTGACATTCTAGTCTATGAAGGGATGTGTTTGGTCTGTATATATATATATATGTGTGTATACGTGGGTGTTTAGGTATGTAACAGTTCACCGGATGGTGGAGGGCAGTGTATGTTTAGAATTCCATCACCCTCGTCACACCAGGAAACTTTTGCAATTAACGTGGAGAAAAGGGAGAATGTTAATTCGTGAATCGTGGCTGGTAAGAGCTTCGGGATGTCCTATTGCGCCAGAACCTGCTGTGAATTTATTAGTGAAATAGAATTTCGACACTCCTAATTTCGCCCCTTTTCCTTGTCGTTATTCCGTCCATTCACAGAACAATTCTCCATGAAATCTACCAAAAAATGAGCGCGGTACGTTGATGTATCTAACGACACAAGCCTGAGGGTAGCGATTCTTTGCGAAAAAAAAGAGACAAAAAAAAGAACTAGCCCCAAATAAGAAGTTAGAAGTTTGGGGGTGCCTCGTTAAATTTTTACATAAGAATCCTCTTCTAATTCCGCGCAATTTACGAACAAGAACACGGTGGAAGTTTTCACCGCCAAAGAAACTTCAAGGATGAAACGAACCCTGCCTTGACCACCCCAAGTACCTCACGAAAAAAGGTTAAGCAGCAAGCTCGGAACGACTGTTTCGCAGACAATATGGTTACATGTAAGCGTGGTGCTCTTGTGCCTGACAAAGTACGTTTTGTCGCAGAGGAGGAGAGAACCCGTAGAATGGAATTTGTACATCTTGATAAAAAGTTGATGAGGATGTAAGAAAATTGGTAATTTGAAAAGTATTTGGCCTCTTAGCTTGTTCTGATCGATAAATTAACCCGACATCGAATGTCCCGGAATTTTGGAACTCGTAGCGAACTCGTGGAATTATTTAATCTTTAACTCTAACACGTGGTTCTATACCAAAGCCAACTATTTCTCGGCAGGGAGAAATTTCTGGTAATACAAAGCCCAGAACTTGCGAGGGGGATTCGGTTTCAGGAGTTCCCTCCTTCTTCTTCCTCTCCCGAATGTGGCTGATGAGCTACGCAAGGCACGTGAAACACGTACGAACAACTACTGCCTCATATACACCATGTATGTACATGGAGCTTCACATTATAAATGTATATGTACGGGAAAGTAGGATGTGGGAAAGAGGCACATTTATCTACCTTCCTAGGACAATGGAAGACATTTCTTCAGGTTACGAACTAACAACAACAAGTACGTCCGGAGTGACACCCCACGTACGGTTTTTCTCCTTATTCTTTCTTCACGTTTATATCTCGCGTTCGTTTCCCGCGACTGCCCTCTCTGCATGTCGTATCACGATGTTCCAGAACAAAGTGTGGAAAAAAAAATGTCGAATAACTGGTGCTTCCGACAGAGCTGACGCTGCTTAACCTCGCTTCAGAGGATCCTCGACTTACCTACCTATACAGCGTCCTCAACGAGGTGTAATTATCAACGCTAAACCGGTGGCGTCTGCCTTTGCAGGCTTCACAAGGTGACATTTTGTCAACCTGATTTCTTAAAGTCAGAAGCGATTCGCCTGCTATAAATCGATACGCAATAAAGGAACGATTCATCTGATCCTGCTAAGGCGTTGTTACAGCCGTAAGGCGTAGGTATCTCGGAACTCAGAACCGAGAAGCCGAAACTGGCTTTAAGCTTTTACCTTCAATTCTTCACTCTGCGTTCGGATCAACGATGCGAGTGAACGAGGAAATCGAAATACTCAATCCTTTCGCAGAGATCGCGGGTTTTCAATCACGACATTGTCTGCCCCAACAGGAAACGCTGCAATTTAATGGACAAAGGATTCGGATCGTTCTGTACAACACGTGTGATAAAGATTGTTCAAGACTCTAAAAATTTGAGCGACCTTTGCTGCTGTAAAGGAAATGCAGGAATCGCTTCCACTTATAGCCAAATTCATAGACGTGTGTAGGAGGATGGATCAGGAGCGAAGGAGCTCGCTGTTGGTAGGATAGATGCTCTTTGCGGAAAGGAAAATCTGGGGTAAATCTAGTCCAAGGTTATTGTGTCCGATAAACGTTGTTAGATTCAACATTCGGGGGTTCAGTAAATAAAACAAAATCAACAAGTAATTCCTGGGGTAGAGGGTGGGGTATGGCACAGGTCGGAAGAGAATCACCCTAGACGTTACCAGTTTTACAACTGACACTGGAGAACGGTCATAAAGACTGAAATTATCATATTTCAAACTAAAAATGAGGTTCTCCATCGCCCCAGGGTGAAATTGGGGTGGATACCACAGGTAATAAAATCGCTATAGCAGCAGAATCGTTCCGGGAGCCATAGAAACCGATGAACAAAATGAATTTTATCTAACAATAAATCTACTGCTCGTTTGTCACTCAAATTTCTTCGATATTTTTCAACGATCGAACCACACCCACACATGTGTGCGGAATTATGCATATACCAGAGTGTCGACGAGTTATTGGCAACGGTTGATAAAACTGCGAACGAAAGTTAAGCGATGGAGGTGTACCTACTTTACGGCTCGATCTAGCGATTCAATTAGGTATATCGGTTGAAACTCCGGGTCATTTCGTAGGCTTCCGCAGTTTGGCTCTGACTTTGGCAAAGTTTAAAGTGGCTATCAGCCCTACCCTGTGGCACGGTGGATACAGTTTCAAGATAAATTGACGGTTCTGTGAAATGCAGCAACTGCTGTGCCAGCAACACGTGCTTAAGGTATGAATTCGCCGATGATGGAATATCTCTGAGCTGGTAAGCTTCAGCGAACTTCTACACCCCCGCCCAAGCTTCGATCCACCGAATGGATCCGAGGAGTTCTAATTGTACCCATTGTTAGAAATTGAGTAAAGGATCAGACTTGGAACTAAATTAGAGTAAACAACCGCAGCAGAGGAGTGTTCCGCCATTTTCAAATCCCAGAACTAATGTAATTCGCCTGATTTTGCTTACCGGTTCTTTGGGTTTACGTTTTATGCAAATTTTCGACGGTTTGTTTCCGTTGTTTTTGGTATTTTATTGTGTGGCAAGGCTTCATCATCGTTAGAAGTATCGGGGCGTAACGCTTGTAAATTTGGTATAATTTGATTAAAAAATTTTTATCAAATGATCGGCCATGAATACCGTTACGACTCGCTTTGAATGTTATATTTTCATTACAGTTTCCACCAGAGCTTGCAATTTCGAATAATAAATTGCAGCGGTACAGTTTATGCCCCGTAATGTCTTGGTCGTTTGGTATAAAGTGCTCGTATACCTTATACCCATGGAAAATCCGGAATATAAGCTTCCTCGAACAATTGACTCGGGGTCAAGATACTGTTTGCTCTTATCTCGAGTATTCCGTAATATAGAAACTCCGAAAGCCAATTTCGCTATTAATGCAGTCTCGGAGACCCAACGGCCAATCAAGATTCTGCACAGAATCGTCTACGTCTACCTTATGGAACTTCTGGAATAATATTAAAGGCAAATACCCACGAATCCGGATCATCCACTCAATGAACTGAATCGAACGACGATTTAATCAAAAATTAGCATATCTCCGGAGCTTGCATATTCAATAAATCAATCAACTCTTTCGTTTCTCTTATCAAATCAAACTTTACAATCTAAACCAACACTCTAAAAATGATATTTCTCTCTCGATTTCCCATTCAAACTTCTAGTTTCATATCCATGTTTGAATTTTCCCTACAAAAGACGGAAGAAGATTCCTGCGGGAAAGGGTGACGGTTACCTGTGGACGTTTTCGGTGTTCCACCGACCGGTAACAGGTAGAATTTCAGATTTCTCCTAGAATGGAGTTGCAGCCGTCTGGCCGATTACCATCGGTGGTAGAAAGGCCATTTTCGTCAGTCGACTCAGAGGAGTGACCATCCGCGGTTAAAATGTTTATCAGAAATTGGAAAGTAGCTGTATAAAGTCCGGGCTACTCACGTCGTGGGAGCTCCTCGTTGTCGAGTGATTCTTCAGGGCTTGATTCCTGGCTGCCAGGTTTGATCTTTCGCCATGCTGAAAAAAATTCGGCAAAAGGAATCCCGTCTCTAATATACCCACTGAGTAGTCATCGGGTAGGTACTGTTATAATTCTGCCATATTTTACCTCTCCTCAAAAGCCCGCTTATCCCGGAAGCCCCGTTCCTTTTTCGCTTCTTACGAGTCCTTCTAGCTTGCGGGAGATCCTGTTCAATGGTGCCGTAGGATTCTTCGGTGCCGTCCTCCGCGTAGTCGTCCATGCCTAGGGTGAATCAAAATCCATATCGTTTTATTGAAAATTTGCGAAATTCGATTTTATGATTTTGGACTAATCGCTGAGTCCATCAGGAGCGAGAAATCTTCTCTTATTCGTATTCGGCACGCGACTAAACGGCGATGCTCACCCTCAAGGAGTGATTCTAGAATGGTATCGCAATTTCGTGTATTATTAGAACGAAGTTTATCTCATAAGCTCAGATTGCGGCATTCATCGATTCAATACCGCTTTCATCAATGGAGTTCTCTTTATCTCGATCAGAGAACGGATCTGTTGATTCGAGTAAATATTTATAAGCCATAAAACCGTTGGTGCATTTCGAGGCACTTCATATGCTACTTGGAATAAAATCTTGAACCACTTTTGCCCGTTTTTCGTTAAATTTAATCAACAAGTATCGAGTGGTAAATATCAGTATTCGCTCGTTAGGGGTACGAAATCGTATAAACTGATCTAAAATTACAAATCAGGGTAGAACAGGGTGAGATATGAGAATCTGTAGCAGGACGCCATGCACATTCGAAGCTCGTGGTATATCTTTATGTAGTTTCATCTCGGTGCCAAGAATTGGGCGAAGTTACGTCGAGGTAGTAGTAGGAGAGCACCATCCGCCTTTCGTCGAAGAACGAACATGTAGTATAAATACCGCAAACAATAAACGCGGCATCCGCCCACATCGGCATTAGTTAAATCGAGCGATCAAAGATTAATAACTTATCGGTAATGGTGATAAAAAGAAATTGACCCCCGGGCTCAGAGCCAACCTCCCACGCTGCTATCTGAATTTCCGGGTACAGTCCTCTACCGGAAACCACTGCTAGCCCTGATCAGTTGTAATTAGGGCTACTTATTGAGATAATTGGTTTTTATTCAGTAGAAAAGCTGGTGAGCTATGAATAAGTCAGTGGCTGAACTGGGGGTGGAAAGGGTTGATATAAAAGCTCGACAAGTCGATCGAGTAAAGGAAATAACAGCTACGACAGAATTAGCTAAGTAGAGTCAATCAATTACCTGACGATTCCTCGTGATTCGATATCAGTTCATCCCCTTCCTGAAGACACTATAGCATTTGGAGTCGAAGAGGCGGCCGAGTGCAGGGGAGCTCGTTGCCTCCGTTCTTGGCCGTGAGAAATCTTCGAAACACGTCTATTTGGTAGCGGTGAACTTTGGGGAAAGACCGAGTCTGAGTAAACGAGGCAAGAGACAACACTGTGACGGTTGATTCGCCCGGGAAGAATGCGTTTTTAAAAAGGCTAAACAGACCGCGGTGTATCGTCGCAAACAGAAGAGAAGAGAAGAGAAGAGAACAGTAGGGAACGAAAGGCGTCGGTGTCTTTGGCCTAAGGCCAACGTCACCCACGCCATGGTCACAACTAAGAAGATCGTACTCACTTACAAGAGCGAAGAGACATCGAGATCAGCTGGCCTATAAAACAGAGTAAAGCTGCAGCTCGTGGTCGAGAATAATACCCATTTCAACCCACGCTTCAAAACACTTTTATTCTTTTCGAACGACATGTGCCAGCGGTGATCGCATTCAGCAAAAACCGAGAAGACAGTAATTCCCGCTTTCTTTCGCCTCTTCCATCCCTAATACCGAGTGGGATATTTTCAGGGTGTTTTTTTTAGCCGGATGAAGCCGCTTTCGATTCTTCAGGGCTACTACCGATGGGCTGTTATGAACCTGGAAACTTTCTCTCGAGGTATACAATAGTGCAGTGAGAATAATGAAAGCCAAACGACTGTAATATCCGATATGGTGAACTGCGATGAGGATTAAGAACTTGCGAAATTGTGGGTGAATATCGAGTGGCAAATTTTGCCTCTGTGATGAGCGAGGAATTTATAATCGTAAAAAGTGAAATAACTTCGCGTTTTGTAGTGAGACAATGAGCACCGGTACAATGTCGGGAAATTATAGGTGAATATCGATTTCAGTTCACCTGATCCATGCGGCGCGGTAAAGGCATGTACTTAAGTGAGGCTCGTAACATGTTGAAGCGATGTTGGTGGCGTGAGAAAACTTGGTGTTAGATGTTGGGTTGTTGAAGAGCTGTTTGCCGAGCTAATAACTAACTGTTGTTAGGTGTTTCGTGTTTTACCCTAGGTCTCGTTTCCAGATAGTAACTGTCCCGAGCAATCATCCGTTCGCCTACAAAGGAAAGCCATTTAATACTCTTCAGCGAGTGACACTCGGCTCTGCTTCAGGTTCCAGGGCTCGGGCTTAGGCGGATGAAGGTAGGTTATCTTCTCGAGGTTACATCGGGGCAAGAAAGTCCGCAGTTAACCAGCCGCCAGCTCGCAAGCCACCGACGAAGGCCTGTCGCGAGTTACCGAGAAAATCACCTGGACTACCAACGCTGCTGTTGATGGTCGCAGGATTCGTTCAGGTCTCCCGGCCTCGTTTACGGCGGGAAAATATCTCGAACCGATCACATTTCAGACTGGGATAATTGTTTCGGGACCACCGAACGAGGGCTAACTCACAATCGGAGCAAAATCCGCGGTCTCGCTATTTGCAATAAATTTTTTTTTTTTTTCAAGTTATATAATTCGTCGTTCATTTACGTGAACGTTCTCTTTGCGGTCAGTGTATTTCATTTTTACCTCATGTATCCTACCTACCAACGCCGGTGTTCCCAACGGGGGCGTAAAAGTCACTGTGAAATATCATCCAGCTGTTCAAAAGTGAAATAACTTGCTTCATGGGGGATAGAGGAAGCCGGCGGATAGTTGAAAATATTTAGGACTCTCTCCGCCCAGTTGTAAAGCCGAGAAAATTTTACAATGGTATCGGTAGGATGTCTCAATAGTGTCAAACTGAATAGCGTGTAGATTACAAGAATGGCAGGTATTGTTGAACGGGTCGAACTCACGTGGAGTTTAATGAAGTAAAATGAAGTTAACACGCCCGCCAAGCAGCACGGGGTGACACTATGGGCCACACGAATAGCGAAGACCACCGTTGACCAGGGTACTCTACCCAAGGAAGCCGAAACAGCGGCACGTTTGTAGTATTCGGGACTAAAGAGAATTCTCGTTCATTTTTGAGGAAGGAAGTCGGTAAGCAAGAAATCCGTTGAAATTCTGATATAGTATAGTCGTATCGTCGGATGTATCTATGCGGTAAGTTCGAGACACGCAGATGGCTAAGGGCATAAGTGAAAGAGGAAAAAAGGTCCTTAAAATGCAGACCACTTTCCGAAAGATTGTCTTTCCCAGTTTTAACGAGGCACGGAGCAAAACTCCTACTGCAGAACTCCACCTCGACCTGGCACGTAGCTAAGGTATCAAAGAAACTCCAAAGCAGCGTGCATAAAAAAAAAAAAAAAAATTGAATGAAAGAAAAGAAAAAACGCCGACAAAAATATAGGCAATATAGTTACCGGTTAAACGAATGCCGACTTCAACTAAATTAATTACACCGACAGTAATTACGTCGAGCAGCTGAGCAGCTGAACCTCTGCGCTCCTTCATGGATCCTGTTGTGAACGGTGCCATCGAGTACTTCTTCTGCGCGGTGCTCCGTATTTCAGCCCTTCGAACCCCAACTTGATTAGTTGGTTTGCAATAATATTTACGTGAATAAAGTTCCTTTAAAAATATATGGTTTTCAAATTCTGATGAATGCTGGTGAGATTGGGCCTCGGGCAAGTGGCAACACTAGCGAGAACAAGATGCCTGCGACAGCGTCGAGCTGGAACAAAGTAGCAGCCATTTAGAGCGACCGGTAAGACCGCACACGTAGTTTTAACATCAGCTACGTGTATAGCTGGTATATGCGTAAAAATGATAATTGTCGCGGTGAACTGGCGACGATACACAGTAACACAATGTTACCCTTTCTTTAGACTTTGCGTCCCTAGGGTAGAAATAAGGGGACGAGGATCCTACGCGACGCCGGGGGGCTGTCGTCGAAGAGGTAACCGATACCAACGACGACGAGGTAGCCGAGGAAGAGGCTCGCTCGCGGAACGGGAGTTTTTTTCGATTCTTTGCGGTAGGCGGGGAGGCACTGGGGGGCTGCCGTTTGTCGGGCATACCTTGGGGCCACCCTGGCGTCTAATTGCGCGTAATGCGCCGAGGCCCGGCCGTAGGAGTTGCCGCCAGAGAACGATGGGAAAAACTTAGGTCGCGTCGTGACAAAACAAAGTTGCGGGGACGCGGTGCTATGTCCGGCACGCTCGGACCCACACGACGTCGATCCTCGTCGTCAACCTGCAGCGATCGCTACAGGAGCGGGAACCCATAGTACCTATACGTCGAACGTCCAGTTCGACCCCGAGATAAAATCCCTATAGCATTTTCCAGCCACTTCACTGCGACTCCACAGCTGACGGCGATCATAAAATTTCATCAAAAAGACCAGACGAAGAAAAAAACAAGAGTTTAGTCCGGTTTAACGAGATATTAGGGATCGCAAGATCCGAATCTTGCCCCAAAATATCGAGGCAGTGGTCATTTGCCCGGCGCCTTTTTACATCCGTGTAAAATAATGTCTGAATTATTATTTCGGACATCTCCACTCGTTCTGGACGAAAGATACACACGAAGCACGTATAAAGGTATTCAACAATAAGAAAGGACTGTCCGAAAGGTATCCTGGAGTAACCCGAGGCCTCTCTTCGGATGAAGACGTGTTCGCGTTCCAGTAAAACCCCGTTCCCCTCCTCCGGGACCAGTGCCAACATCAGGAAGACACGAACGGTTAAAATTATCGCAGAATCGTTGGACGTTAAAGAATTTACCAAATATAAAGTCGGAATTATTCGAAAAATCGTTAAAATATTTACAAAGCGTGTTGTACGATTTCATAAGGGTTACTTCCGGTCCAGAAGAACTTCGCTTTATCGAATGTAGTAGAGTCCCTGTATCCGTGTTTCAGAGATTCGTCATACGTCACGCGCGTATCATTAGTCAGGAGCTTGTTAGTCGGCACATAACACATAAGTTTCTGTATAATGGCCGGCATTTCAACACGCGACCGTTATTAACTCTTTCCATCTTGCACAGCGGAGGGCGAGACCACCGAGCCAAGATATAAACCATTATTGATAATAGCCCGATGACGAAAAACTTGTCCGAAGAGGCGATCTGCGGCCAGCTCACTAAACGTTCGAGTCTACATCCACAGGTCGATATCTCCGCTCCGGATTAGCTGACCACCCCTCGTTAATAATTACTTTGCAGTGGCCCAGCGTATATGGTGAGAAATGATCTATGAATTTTTGAAAAGTTTCCACGCTTATGTTTCACGACCACCGCTAATGGTTCCACCTTCGCGTTTTGGACTGCATGTAAAAAAAGGGTGATCGTTATGATTGCCTCTTTGTAGCGAGGATCGAGGAGTATGAATAAGTCCGAGATGTTCTTTTCACTTTTCATAGAATTTATGTATACCGGTGTAACGAATCAACGAAAGATCTCAATCTTGACCGGAAATACCGTTTAAAATGATCACCTTCAAAGCTCCTTCTGCAACGGCTTCATTCGTTTCTATGGGCGCGTATTATATGCCGAAAAGGTTTCTTAAAAGATTCCGATCCGTCACGAGGCACAGCTCATTTTTCTTCAATACACAATACCGCAGTGGCAATCCTCGAAACTTTTGACCGGAAGTCTCGTCCGCCTGGTAAGAGGGTGTCTTCGAAACAATACCATTGTTGCGAAAGTGGTGTATCTTTGTTGTGTCTTCTTTTAAAATCGCCTCCAACTTGTTAGGATTCCGCTTTCAACCCCTGAACGGGTTGTTCCAAGGCAAAAAATACTATAAACTGTTGGCCGAAGACCGGCCCTCTGATTCATAAGATCGACGCACCTGTAGCAGACGTTTTAAATAATATAATGGGGAGTTCGATGGATAATAGGGGCGCAAAATCGGGTAGGTTCTTTTGCTTTTCTTCTTCACTCGCATAATCAGAGAAATTTTTATGTGACACCAACCTGTTATTCGTTTCATCGTTTTGGTTTATTTTCCTTCTTCAGCATAATAGCGGTTGAAGAAGATAGCACAAACTTGTTAGAATATTAACGAGGAGTTGGGGGGTGGCTTGGCAATGAAATTTCTCAATTAACCTATCGGTGGGCGTTCTGGCCTTTATTTGTGACGAAAAATAACGAGTTGTAGGATTGATGAGATAATAAAAGCCAGAAATGATCGAATGGTAGAATGTGATGATACTGATGATAGGTCATAGGAATATTCAAAAAGCCCCGTTGATACAGAACAAAAAATAATAGTGGCTCTGAAATCTCGGAATGACTGCGGGTGATGGATTTTCAAGGTATGCTAGGACCGAGGATCCTAGTAAGAGAAAAAGGTGCCGAACCTATTATTGGCTTACGACTCTTTCTGCGACAAAAACTTGAGTCTGACTCCCGGTTGCAAACAGGCCGCACGCTAGTCCACTATGCTGTGTCGTATCGTGAAGAGACGATCGGTACGCCTGGAAAATACGATATCTCGAGAATGTACATAGGCCAACGCCTTGAGGATTTGTGCAGAGCAAGGCTTAGTGACGCGGAAACACTTCCATGGGGATCGCAAGAAGACATGATCATGAGCTGAATTGTTTTTATAAAGTGTCCTTATAGCTTCCAGCCGTTTTTAGACACCGCGTGAGAATTGTCAGAGAATTGAATTTCCCGTGTTTTGCAACAGAAAACGATACTTCATTTCTAGATTTCGAATTTTCAGAAGCGTTCGAGCTTAGACCATCGACATTTTTAACGGTCGGAATGCAGATACCTCAAAACCGAAAGCCCACAGATCCGAAAATTTCGGTCTATTTCTCAGGATGTGAAGACAAAAAAAAGTTCATTCTAATCGAGGCCCTTCATCAACTTCAATCGATAACTTCATTATGTCATAAATAATTGATAAGATTTTGAAACTTTTCGTTATTCCAAAAATTACATCGCAAGACGATTAATTTGACCACTTGTTGGTTCCCATATCATCACTACAGCCCGTGTTAATAAACTCTGAATGAATACATGTGTATGAATTTCAAGTTTCGGAGGTTTGACTTTTCGGAATTTTGAACCTCCGGTGTTCTTCGTTTCAAAGTTTTTCTAATCGTCTGTGTAGACTTTTGGGAAAATACTCTTTCTAAAAACTGCCAGTCGCTAATATTCAAATTCGCAATTTCGACCGTTGGGGACTATAACGATTCATAACTTCAATGCAGCCCCCAATTATCACATTCGCAGATTCCCGCTTTAGGATACGGTCGATGAATCTGAAAAAAAAAGTTAGGCAGAAATGGAAAATTCGATCAATTATATCTACCCGGTTATAATAGTCAGAGTAGATCTCCAATTGACCAATCAAAATCCCAGATCTGGGACGCAATTTTGTAACCCAAATGACAGGAAGTCTGTTTAACAACGATGCGAAGACTCGTTTACTAGTTCGCGGAGTAGTTATTTTTGCCCATTAATCCAACGCGCAACTGATGCAATTAACGGACTAGCTACGGTAATGCAGACCATACTTTGTTGGGCAACTAATCCTGCGCCTTGTCCGTAGCCTATTAGTTTTTTACAATCATTTCACTGTCCACTGATCATACACTATGACAAATCGAATCAAGGAACAAATTATAGAGATCATTCCGACAAAGAGTGATAAAAACTGAACAGCTTCACATCCTAAATGTTCAGAGAGAGAGAGAAAGAGAGAGAAAGAAAAAAAAGAATCGCAAGTTTCTCATTTTTGTCCTTATTTCCAATGAAAATCTGCGGTCTTTCTGCACGGAAACGCATAAACGCATACGAGCGTATTGCACAAATGATCAAGAAAATTGGCTACAGCGTCCGCAGAAGTCAATCATATCGACAACCGTGGGAAATTATAGCTGTATACATGTATAGGGATGGTGAGCCTAGCACCGTAGGAACGGGTTGCTGAAATAGACGTGAAGAGCGGATCAGAACCCGAGCAAAAGTCGGGCGGCGATTTTACGAGCGGCCAGATGACAGGGCGGTGGATGGCCGTCCCACAACTTCCGGTTCCCCTCACCATGCGGTAAAATCAACGTTTTCACCTAGCCAGAACTTTGTTATAAGAATACGAAAGGCTAGACCTAGCAACTTTCGGTGGAAAGTAGATCGGGAATTGTCTCATTAATCGAAATGATCAATTTGCCTTACGTCTCGATTCTGTGTCTCTAGATGTCTGGGTGTCTGGGTGTCTGGGTATTGGGTGGCGTCAAGATGCGTAGTCTGGTGACGCAGTCCGGAGCTTCCTGTTTAGCCAGACTTCCTGTCGGAAACAATCGTCGCGATTCATCCACGGTGCTCATTCTCGAATTCCCGTTAAAGTTTACGGAATAGTTTGCCGGACTGTCTCATGGCAGATGACAAAATAGCTGGAAGTCAATGTAGTCGACTTATCTGGCGAATTGGTGCAGTTGACAAACTCGCATGCCTAGTTGTATGATAAAATCTGCAAAGTTGGCTTGAATCGCATCGGAGATCTACGTCTATAATGCAATTCAAATTTCCTCCATGGAGGTGCATGGGGGTTCCGTTGAGAACCGTAGTATCGACACAATGCAATGTCTTTCAGACACGGTACTACGTGTTCGTGCGTGAATGAACGTACCGCTTTTGGCATACAATCATTGACCTATGTCTGGGGGAGGCCGAGTATCATGAATCAACGTTCGAAGAGCAGTGATCTCCGATCCGCGTTCAATAGATGATCGATTTCCAGCTAGGACTAATAAGAAACGTGAAATCTTCCGAAATATAGGTACATGCCTGACTATGTGCCGATTATTTAAGTGGTCAGGGATCACGACTTTGATCGTATGGGCGATTGATCGGCGACAGACAATGCCGAAAAGTGCGACATCTGCGGCATCACATCCGGCGGAAGACGCCACGGCCGTGAATATCAATCGCGCTACTCAGTCATGCTAATGGATTCGTTTAATTAATCAATGCATAAGTGCACGCACTTAGCGCCTGCCCCTGCAGTCGAGAGTTTGGCCAAGACACGAGCTCGTTGCAGTAGGCGCCAACTCACACACACAGGCTTTAACATCATTTCCGAGGATGATGTGTTCCGGGATGTCTTTGGTCTCTGTAATAGTCGACTTCACACCCGTATTATAAACGGATATGCTTCTTCATAGATCCCAATATTACAGTTATTCTGTCGGATCTAAAATGACCGATAAATTTTGCGACAAGGTTCTCATGGATGCTGCTTGGATCTTTACACGACGTACCTAACCTGCATCATATGCTGATGCAGTGTTGTATGCGTACCTACATAGGTATATGCATACATGGATGGATTCCAGGAAGATTGGTAAGCGGTTGCCCAGCGGGAGGACAGATCGAATTAGGTTTATCTAACTAAATGACGTGAGGTCACGGGTGGGTAAAGTCGAGACAAGTAAGTCACGTAAGTCATCGATCAGGTGAATACGGGAGACCGACTATTCCCAGCCATGGCATAGGCACAGCTACGGATTCCAGTTCCGCGAACTGCCAGACCTAGACAATACCACTGTCTTCGGGGGCGTCGCGGCGCCCGCGCCCCCCCGGGTCGCGCTAAGCCATGCTGACACAGAAAAAATGATAAAAGGAGCACGCTTCGTGGCCATACGAACATGTCGTTGAACCAAGTCGACTTCTACGTCACTTGAACTTATTTACAAAAATATGTATCTACCAGTCTGAAACTGTACCCTGACAATAATCGACATCGAAGTTACGCCAATTTCCGATCTAGAGTCTAGACCGAGTCGGTTGGTCGTCAAGTTCGATGGTCGCACATACAAACTATGGCGAGTGGCTCATCCCTACTTTTCGAGTACCCTGGATCAGTCTTGAGAGTTTCCGAGGCCATGGATTATATAGAACATCAGGAGACAGCGAGGCGAGGAAGGGGTCGGAGAAACAGAAGGGGGAAAGGAGAAGCCTCCTTCCTGAGATTGAGGAATCGGAGGAGGAACACGAAGAAGGGGAAAGAGGATAGCCGAGGAAATCGTCTCTACAAGAGGAGTGGACGTCGTCCTTATACGTACACACTGTAGTAATGTCTTCAAATCCGTCCACCGACGGCGCGATTAAACGCAGAGACGCTGGCGCTGGTCGCCGATCTTCCTGTTGTATCACAACTTTTGCAGAGATGAAGTGCAAGTATTTTCCAGACTGATTCATAACTGCTTTCGAAAACGATCTTTCATTTCAAGGATCAAATTAGGTGTGTTTCCCCATCCCCGGAGTTAGGATTAAAGAGAAATGATTGTGAATAAGATTTCTGGAAGTCGGTTCGATGTTCTGGCAAAAGAGGCCCGTTTTCTCTGAACTGAAGAAGAAGTCTTCGCTGTAGCTTCGATCCTATATTCTTGAATTTGAACCTTGAGGCGTAAACTGAAGTTTGAACATGCACCGATCATAAGGAAAATGATCATGTATCCTTCGCTCCTTTCCCCAAATGATTATTTAAACATTAGAGATCAGTACAGCACTCATCACTCGAATATCTGCGAGTTGTCCATTATTGTTACACTAGTCGTCGTCGTGAAATAATCATTTCGAATGATCTCCCTTTACAGATCACCCGCTTTATTCGATCTCAAAAAATCTTCATCAGCTTTCGAATAATTTTTAGCAGCCTTTTATGTGAACGTATATTCGTATACTTGCAGGTATATAATACACGATCTGTTCCAGTGATCAGACGAGTCGGAATCTGGTATCGAACCGGATCGATGGGTGATTGGGCTCTCTCTAATACCGCCAAGTGCCTCCAAAATGGCCGCAGTAAGCCAGAGAATGGAGGCCACTATAAGTATACCTAGTTAGGTGTGAAGTACCGTCGGCGAAAAGAATCTCCGTCTACGTCCAGAAAATGATGTTCCAGAGTTTGACGGATCCTATACTTCATCGTACCTGCCGGTAGCCACGAATCCCCACGTTTAACATCCCATCCTACGTTTAGATACTTCTTCGTCGTACAGAGAGAAGAACGGGGTGCGGGTCGATGTCCGGAGAAGGCCGCTAACAATGCCTAATCTTTTCCAGGAAGCTGACACAACGTGCTGACCGCAGGTGACGGGGAATCTATGAGACTACTAGATACGAGTATGGGAGTATCCACACATTTTATAACAGCAATAATTACACGGAATACCAGATACGATCCCGATTCGATTTCCGATCTATGCTATTGTAAGCCATAACGATAATCGTAAAGGTTGTTAGTTTCGGCTGTGGGAATTCCACGGTGTAATCAAATTTCATTTCAGATGCGTTGATCGAGAATCATGTGGATCTTTCAGGATAGCTTTCGACATTCATTTCCCAATCAAATTCACTTTCGACGTTACTTCGAATGTATAATAACGAAGTCCGCAGGCATTCCTAAGCATTAATCTTCTCTGCAATCACCTACCATGAACAAATATACACGTTGATATTTATTCGCGTCGATTTGCAGCCACTGACGATTCTCTCAATCGAAGATACCGCGGTCTGTTGAGTCCATAGCATTGTTCAAGGCTGTGAAGAATCTGCTGATCAACGTCTGCAGTGTCATCCGTATAACAAGTTGCTAAACGTTGCTGACAATGAATAGACACATACATAGGTATACATGCGGAATTATTTGCTCATTTTAAATGCTTACTATAGCTAAGGGACAAATATACTCACGCTGTTGAGTCTGTGATTTCCACATCGTGTGAGATCGTCTAATTTTATTTTTGACGGATATGGTAGATATATAAGGGCTATAGCTTTCCATTGGAGTAAATTTCTTAGAATCAGATGTTGGGATGCAGGAATTTTGATTTCGATGGAAAAATAGAACACGGAGAAAGAATTAGACGGAGGCTGTATAAGAGAGGAAGAGTGAGGCAGTAGTCTATTAACGAGCGACGGGAGTGTAATATTAATTTGATTAGAGCGAGCGTATATAGATAGGTGCTATGCCTATATCTTACCTACCATAAGATTCGACAGAGGGTGAGCTGCAAGAGAAGTGCTGGTCCATGAGGAGAGACGGAGGCATCTTGCTGGTCACAATTCCACGAAGTTTGCGCTGTGTTTGCGTCCTCCACGGCCCCCCGGCCCTTGCGGCCATCACTATACTCGATGATGCCTCCCTCACCTCGTTATACCACTTATATACGGGGCGGCGATCAGACTTTCGTCAATATGTATAGCAGCGCCTTAGACTCACCTTATACACCATTTGACGTGCCTTTCGATCAGAACAGACCAAAGGTGCGGTGAAAACGAGAGGAAACGCGATGTGAGATTTATAACATTATGCGGCTGGGTTAAAGTTCCGAATTTCAATAACAATCTCCGGACGATCGAAATTCAGAATTTGTTTGAGACAATTCCAAATTTTTAGAAACGTTGAATCTTAGAACATCAAGTCCAGACTACCGAAAGATCAAAGATCCAAAAATTTCGGTCTATTGCTCAGGATGTGAAGACAAAGGGTAGTTAATTCTGATCGAGGCCCTCGTTACGGAAATCTATTTCATCTAATTCAATCGATGACTTCACGATGTCATAAATAATTGATAGGATTTTGGAACCCTTTTTTTCCCAAGAAGTAAATCCTCAGGACGATTAATTCGACCACTTATTGGTTTCGATACGATCAATACAGGCAAAGCTATTAAACACTGAATGAATTTCAAGTTCCGGAGGCTTATGGCCTTTCGGAATTTTGAACCAACGATGTTCTCCGTTTCGAAGTTTTTGGAATCAGTTATGTAAACTTTCGGGGCAATATCCTTTCTGAAAATTGTGAGTCAATCATATTGAAATCCGGAACTTCAACCCGTTCTCAAAATTATTTCGTAAAGAATTTTCTCTGTCGAAAGTTATTTGAAGTTCAAAAACATTCGGTGTTTTTGTGAAATACAGATTTGGCTCATTTCAGTCTTACTGCGTTTAGATGACCGGAGTCATTTCGGTTACAAAATTTCTCGTAAAAACTATCGAACGTTTGACAAAAAGCTTGGCTGCTACTTAATGTACCGACCGTTATATCCAAGCCTGGAGAATCGCCGTGCGTTTTATTCTCAGAGTACCTGGTTCACCGCTCGAACCAATAACAGAGATTCTCGATGATCAACTTGTGGGAATATGCACGATCAGAGATTCGGGTGTAATAAGAAAACAGCCGCCATTAAAAGAGCCAAGAGACTCAAGAGAAAAGAAAGGATGATCAAAGCACAACGGAATTAAGAGTTCCGGAGTTAATTGCGGAGGTAAAAACGTGAGTAAACGTGGGGAAATACGAGTTTTTTGCTTTTTGTTTTTAAAAGTAAAGTAACACCTGTAAGAGCGACGAGGTTTTCCTAGATCAAGTAGAAAAATCCATGTCTAAATAGTAGATAGCTGAGCTGAACACCGATGGATTTTTTGGTTTCGTTCCTGACGCGGCGAGCAGCATGGAAATGATAAAACGAAAGACATTGTAGGTACGGGATATACCCTTTCCTTCTGTAGCAGACGATGAGGCGGGCGGGTATCTTCTCGTGCTGTCCGTCTTCGATCTTCGAGGTTTAGGATGTGAAATACGAAGGCTTCCAAGAAGAATGATGGGCTGGTTTAAAGTCGGGCCGCATCGGTGCCTACGGTGTTCGTGTTGCAGGTACGAAGGAGGCCGCGGTATCCCCTTCATCCATTAATTAATTCAATTATACTCGGTATAATTAGTCATGACTACGTCGCCGTACGGGTGGTTAAATCGCTCTTGTTACCAACCCAATTACACAACAAATTACAATGATATACCATCATTTGTTCAAAACATTCCATCATCAGAGTAAATATTTCAAATTTCATTCAACCTATTCAAGGGATTTTGAAAGACAACGATTTCAGACACGTATACTCTAGCCTTTCCAATCTTCCCTAAGCCACTGGGTATAAGGAAGAGAACGATAATAACAAGATAGAAAATGAAGACAGAGTTATATAGGGATGGTTGAATCCCGGTTGGGAAAGGGGACGTGGAGTCGACACTCGACATCTGAAGGAGAAATCAAACCTCAACAGAGTCAAGAATCGGAGTGAGGATCAGAATCGGAATCAGAATCAGAATCAGATCGTGGCATGGCATGGCGTGGGCGGTGGATGGCGGATAGCGACGCTGAAACGTAGGGTTGTTCCTGGTAGCAGGGCGCGAGCTGGCTTCGCGGAACTAGGGAAGTGGAGCGGGAACGAGGGAAGTGTTTCAGAGGCGCGAAGACCTTCCCCAAAAGTCGAGTCATCCCTTGATCGATATTCTTTCAGACACACGAGTTTTAGAATATTTTATCGCGCTCCCCACCGCGATCAACTTACCTGTATAGTAAAACGCACCATATACTAACATTCACTATTAGACTCTGCATACGTTTTATGAACAAAGATTTTTCGGTGGATTCTGGGCTGTTTTAACGATAGAAATTAAATCGGTATAAAGTCAGAGTGGGGTTAAAGTTCAGAATTTTAAAAGTCCCAATAACGGTAAAAATTCCGAATTTCAATACCACTGTCTCACGGTTTTTAGAAAAGGTATTTCCCCGAAAGTCTACATACCTGATTTAAAAAACTCAAAAACGGAGAACATCAGAGGACAGAAATTTCGAAAGCTAATGATCCATCCGGAACTTGGAATTCACGCATGTACTCGTTGAATCTTTGATAACTCGAACGGTATTGATCGTATCAAATCCAGTGAGTGGTCAAATCAATCGTCTTGAAATATACTCTATATGGAATGAAGAGTTTAGAAATCCTATCACTCATTGACGACATTATGGAGTTATCGATCAAAGTATAGATAAAATGGGTTCCTGTAAAGAGGGTCTCGATTAGAATGAACTATTTTTTGGGCTTGAAGAGTTTTGAGCTGTCTCCGTGATTCTGACCTTTCAGAACTCTGAAGTTCAGAACTTAAAACACCTAAAAAAAAAAAAACTCCTAGACACTTCAAAAACATAGAAATTGAATCAGCTGTTCATTTCCTCAATACCATACCCGCATAGCATCTACGATTATATAAAACCTTGAAGCCAGATAAGATCAAATCTTCTTTTTCGCTGAACCAAACGGTGAACACAAATCTCTAAAACGCAGTTCAATGGGAGAATCTCAGCCGCCTGTATCTACTGTAGCGAAGAAGTTGTCGTAAAAAGCAGATCATGCCTACGCATAGCAGACCATATTCTGTACCGGTAAGAATTGAATGACATGGGTTTTTAGCTCGCACACCTTGGGCCATATTATAACGTTGGAACTAATTCGGGCCATTATGTCCTGCGACATCGTCGTATTACACGACTCATTACCCTCCTGAACCGTTGATCATTGGATTCGACACGGCAGTGCCCTCGCCAGATTCGTGGCATCTAAAGCCCGGTCATCCACACGATCCACGATCCATGATCCCTTACCACCAGCTTATGGCATCAGTTCATGAAATATACCTACGCGACGGTCAGAACATCCTGGGCTTATATAGAAGCCTCGATATTGAGGGATGAAATGGGGGACGTGGACATAGCCCATATTCGCTAAAGGGTTCAAGCGGTTGGTCGCAAAATTGACATAATTGTATGCCTTAACCTGCGTGCCGGATTGTGAGGCTGGGGATTCGTTCCACCGCGTCCAATAAAACGAAACGCAAATGCAGATCCACTAGCGGTCGCGGTGTAGCCTGGGAAGGCGAAAGACCTCAGCTGGTGTAGATGGTTCGGAGGGTCCCTGCCAATCGTACGACCAATCGTGCGACCGACATCTCTTTCTGCCACGCCCCTTTTCCTCTTTTCCTCTTTGCCTCTTTGCCTCTTTGGCTTCACGAGCCGCCCCGGTGCCGGTGTGCGAGATCACTGGCCGACCCGTTCCGTCCCGTATCTCCTGGGATCGGGAGTCGGGCGACTGCATCAGCGGAGAGACGGGAGATCGTTAGATCGACGGTGGCTACCCGATGACCACCTGAACGAGGCAAGTCAGCCACCCAGACGCCCGGCCAACCTTTCGCAATTTATTCATACCTGTGACTTGATATTGATTGGCTATTGGTCGGTGGATCATATTATTCGTAGTTTCATTGACGATACTGTAGGTGGTCTTGGTGCGAAAGGAAAAAACATCTGTTTTGGGGTTCCGGTGGTATACTTCTGACAAGACACTAGATGGCGTATCAGCGTTCCTGCAAGAAACCCAGAAGTTTGACTGATTTTTCACGTTATCGGTCCGATGTTCAGTTTTCAGGAAGTTTACCGATCTTTACGATATTCGATGTAGTGAGGCCTGGAATAATTTGTCGGATCGGTATTGAATTTCAGAAAATCGATCTAGGGGTCTGAAGAAATATGTCTATATCCTGGCAACCGTTGATGAGATGTCATCGATCGGTACTTCCTAAGAAATCGAAAACTGTTTTTGAATTCCGATGTTAAACTTGGAACAGCTGAGACTCGATTGTGCGCTAGTATCATCTGTCCGATGTCGCCTTTTCTGAGGAGTAGACCGATCTCCACGATATTTGATGCAGCAATACCTCGAATAGTTTCTCGAATCGGTATTGAACTTGACCAAAATCGATCCAATAGTTTAAAAATGTATTTTTACCTCGACAATAGATACGGAGATCTTGCGCGAAATATAAAAAAATTTGTAATTCAGACGTGGCAGGGCTAGCAGTTCGAAATTTCATCGTACAGACTGCAGTAAAACCGATTTTACCGAAATTTATACCTACTGTAAAGTTGCGCTCTACTATAACCAGACGATGAATTTCTTTAGGCACGTATATTACCTACTCAGGTATATGTTCTATGTCCTAAATTTATTTAAAAAAATCGTTGAATCTATGATTTCGTACACACATGAAAAATTATGATTACATCAGACTCTTCGAGCTTTTCGTTTCCTGTCGATTCCAAGCTCATTTGAAATGACGAAAATCTGTATAATGATTGTAATTATTGCGTGAAGAAGATGAGGTTCAGTCACACGCGATCGAGAGCTAAAGATTGTTGCGTGGAACAGGTAGCCATGATTATTGCAACATCGAACGAAGATGGCGGACCTTTCGTGACCACAAAGGCAAAGGCAACTCCCTTTTAACTAATAAGAGGTGCGAAATGGAGCGCCGATCAGCGCCAATGATACCCTTCGTTGCTATACAATGTATGTAAGATCGAAGTCGTTGACTCATCGTCCCTGCAGTTGAGGGCTATCGGAATGTTGATTGAATGCAAACCTTTGCAAAGTTTTTTCTTTCTGTTTTCTTATTTTTTTGTTTTTTTTGTTTTTTTGAGGGGGGAGTCATCAAAAACTGGAGAACAAATTGCAACGTTGCATATTAGGACAGGCCCGAATCTGAAAGAGAAAAGGGAGAAACACCCCGAAACTAAAATCCCCTTCGATAATTAATTTTGATGGTTGACAAAATTGAAAGAAGAACAAAAATTAGCGATTATGACAATGATGATGACGAACATCGGCGAGTCACCGACATATCTACCACGTGTTACAAATATAAAAGGCATCCCCAAAAATATACGTCAGCTGGCTGGACTGCAGAAGGAATCAAGTTCCAAGGATCATTCGAGCAGCAGTCAGAATAAGCCGACATCTACTTGGAATTCTAGAGTTCGCAGAAAGATACATGTCGATGACCTCGCTTCAAACTGATTCGTATATGTATACAATATATATAGGTATATGTATTTTTCACCTATGTACGAGTGAGGCAACCAGCGTGTTCTACAAACCCAACACCACCTCGACCATCAGTATTACATGTTGATTTCGAAAGGAAAGGAAAGGTGTCATCGAACTTTAATTTTTTTCTGTATACAAAGGGAAAAAAAATTCTATCATCACCAATTAATCGCTGTTAGTCATGTTGCTCGAGCTGAAATTCAGACGGGGGAATCTGTAACAGAATATTACGTGATTTGTTCATCCAATTTCTATCGGAGTTATTCATTATACGTAGAATTTTTAAGATACTTGGAAAAATAGAAATCGAAAACCGAAAGTCCTCAGTAAATTAGCAAAAGATTATCGTCTTGTTATCTTCAAGCTGATGGCGTTTCTTAATGATTTCGACAGGTCGATATCTCATTTCAGGCAGATAGGAAGAAAGAAAAAAAAGAATTGAATTTGGTGAATTTTGAAGATTTTAGGAATTTAAAATTTGGTCAGAATCAATTTTTCATCTAAAATCTTGTAGCAGATTGATCAAAGAACGAATGGAAGCACTGCACTGCACTATCACTGGGACACGTTTTTCTAGAATTCATCTTGGACCATTTTCGAAGCATAACTTATATGTCTATGTAAAACTCCTGGTGAATTTATTGCTGTGTCTACTTGCCATAGTGTATAATTTCGGTTTTGTCGTGCTACGATATGATACACGTATACCAAGTAGCAAGCCATTTTCAAGGAGTCAAGAAAACAACAGGGGAGTGTGGCCCCTATTCCGATCCTTTCCGATCCGTTCCAATTTCGAGGACCTGCCGCACGGTCCACGATCCGTGGTTCAGATAGGCATAATAAGCTAACAAGGGGTTTATTACATTATAATACGCATGTATAACACCCTCGCGCTACGGAGCCGGTATAGCCGTTGATAGACAACAGATAATAGATTGTTCGGGGAAGCGAGGTACTCTCTAGTTTCAAGGAATCATTAGACTATAACTCAATTATGTAACGCTAGGCGGTGCAACAGAGGGGAAAGTCTGGTGAGGGCAAAAAGCGTAAGGGTTGAGAAATGCGAGTCATGCACCTACACCTATACTATAGATGCATGGATTTATTCTGGTCTTTTATAGTTCCCAAATATCCGTTCTTACCCTGGGCACGAGGCTGTAACAAACCTCCTGTAGCCCACCGTCAGGATCATCCAGCTGCAGCCTAGTCCGAAGACACACATCAACTCTCGGAGTGAAGTTGGAGGCACCTTTTTAGCTCACAGTCAATGGAATGATACAACGGATAATTGTTTGTAATTGAAGAGATAGCTGTGCATCGATCTCGTCCAGTTCGAAGTGGGTGTCAGTAAAGAAAGCTGAGTAGTCGGACGGAACACCTGAAAGAAAGGTAATTACCTAGTAAAGAGGAAGAAGGACTCAAAGAATCGCGATGTTGTAAATGATCGAAAACAAGGATTATCCACGATTAGCCATGAATGTCCAGTGAATGAATTGAGATTTAGAAATGAAGAAATGTCAAATATCAAATGAAACTCAAAATGGTTTGGGGATTGAGGGAGGTAGATACTTTCTTTGCCATTTTCATCCAATTTCGGGAGCCAATGGGATCCAATTCAACATCTGATGGGTAAGGCGTAGAACGGAAACCCAAATTATCGACACACCGGAATTCCCGGATGATGGAGCATCAAGACAAAAATACTCGGCCGACGGCTGTTCCTGCAGAGTATAGTGTGGGCTGGAGTGAACGGAATCTAAATTTAGTCAAAGAGCCATATAGCGCACTTTGGTGGTCCACGTGTACCCAAAGATTTCTGGATTGGTTACCAAAATGACAGAATAAACTTCTGATCAAACGATGTAGTGAATCGATTCCTCGAAATGCAACATATATATCATTGTCGTAGGAATACCATTCTTCAAAATAGTTCCATATTTCTTTTATTGGACTCAGCCGTCCAAATTACTTAATGAAATATCAAGTGGATCTAGAGAAGAGATAGAGCAATTTTTTAAGAGTGTACGCATGCAGTTATGCGTGGATAAGCTTCTCTCACTAGAGAATGGATTCATACGATCGATCCTGTCATTATACCGCTAAATGTCAACGTACGAGGATAGTGGCCGGTTGCACAACGATTACATACGTCGAAAGCCTATTAACTTACATACCTCCACCAAGCAATGACGAGACTCGGAACCCAGCGGCATGAACTGCAAAGACAACTTGGATCTCGTCCAGGATTCTTTACTGCAAATTAATGACGCACGAATGCATACCTTGGATATATATTTATATATATGCATACGTGTACGTATTTCATACTCGCTATTTATCCATGTAAACCGTTTAGAGATACGATTCTGGCTTGATTATAGAAATTTCCTCATATGAAATGAATTATGAATTATAAGTGTATGAAGACAGCCTATAATACTAGGAATAAAAAATATTGATAATAATTAACTGCTAGAATGCCGGCTAGTCCCACGCGTCATTCGATCGTATATTTAACAAAAAAAATCATCAGGAAATCACGCGAACGTAATAGGCTACCATCGGGTATTTTCCATCTACGTACATTTCTAATCTGCAGTATTGTAATCATGTATTAATGAAAGGTTCAAATCTTGTTATTGTGTAACTGAAAAGTGTGTCTCCTTGTTAATCAAACTGAGAGATCCTTCCCATCAGACTAACGTTCGACTAATTAAAAATTTCAAAAATAACTTAATGTGCGAGGCTAATGTCTGGCGAACGATTATGACAACGAACAGTCTATTATGCAGTAAATGGCTCTTTTCTCAAATCTGTCCATTAACGTATCTATAACTATGCATTTCGTTTCTAATATGAAACAACAGGATGGAATAACCGTTTATCTTCATTAGATAGTTTTATCTAAATAGTTAGTAACGACTCGCTCTCTTATCACGGCTATATCATATATACCAAATAATTAGTGACCAAAAATAGGTATTCATGTGTATATATTTATATAGTATACACATATAGGTGTATGTATATAGGTATACGTGCTACAGTCGCATAGCCATACCACAGTGGTTCTCCTCTCACTTAGAGCCGACTATGGGCTATGTTATATCATATGGTAATTAGGATATATAAAGCTGTGGTATTCCAAGGTCTAAATCGTACGGTTATTGTATATTCAACGAACCCCTGTCACGAAGGTCTAGTATACAATTGGCGCAATTAATGGGTCAAATAATAATTACTCCGCAGTGGTGGTTCCGTCCCAGTTACCGTTATACCTAGGTACATCGCTTTTGAAGAAAAAAATAAAAAAAAAAACCTACGAAGTGTGCTAAAAATGATCCGATAGTATAACCAAGACTGGTAAAAGTACGAGGAATCGTTTGATTATAGGTGTATTGTTCGCGGTTTTATACACCCACGAAGTTGATAACGGAGATATAACGCGACGGCGTGGCAGGAGCGTAGCTTGAAAATTCCAGTTCCACATATGATAATGATTATTCCGTTATTCATCCAGTTTTGTGCAATTTGTAAATGAATTTCAGAGAATCTTATATCACCTTTATAGACATACGTGTATAAATTTTGATAAGAATTAAGCATTTGATCTTATCTTATCTTCGGAGATTACGGGCATTGTTCAGGACTCGAACCCCCATCCCGTGTAACTCCAGCCTTGTCAGATCTATATCAAGTTTCGAGTCGCGAGTGCCAACCTACTTACAAAGCCATAACGGTGAATTTCGCTCCGGGCTTTAGGCGGCCGAACTATATATTTCGCCTTCGTTTAGAAATTTATTAGGTGATTTAAAGTTCGGTTTCATCTCTCCGCTTCTGCAGGCTTTGATATACCTACATATAAGAACCCCTGCGACTTGGTGGACTGTTAGTTCTACCTACTTGTGAAGATCAGGCGCACGCTCGCGCACCTACATCTACGAACTTGCATACATTTTAACTGTCTACACGCTCTCGTATAGGCAAGAACGCGCACGCAAGCCGGAACACAAACTACTACAAGGAAAATCTACATAGTTCTAGCCCACGCGAGTCGCGAGGCCAGCCACGAGCCAAGCATCGTCGCGACGCGGTATATCCACCGTTCTCTCCTATAGTGTAAAGAAGTCTGCCGTACGGTTTGTTCAACGGTATACCTCCGACTCGAGGAACTGAGCAGTTCTTAGTTGCTGGCAACAGTTGATGTCTGCATTGCGACCGAGTCCGTTTAGTATCGCGTATCGAGTGAATATCGACGATTGAACGTGTCAGTTTCTTTTTTTCTTCATCAAATTACGTGAAAATCATAAAAGCATTTAGTTCGTCGATCGGTCAGACGAAATACGCGCGAGTATATCCTCCCGAATAAAATCTTTCGTTAAACAAGGTGCAACTCCTCAGTCCTCATACTGGTTACACAATACTTCCGGTACGTGGTTCCGGACGAAAATAATTTCCTGGTAAGTTAACATACCTATATAACGAGAAACCTACAGTCGGACTTTTCACGTGAATGCTTATATCCCTACCGAAGAAGAGACAGAGTGCGTTAACAGCGAAAATTTGGCGAAAAAATAATTGCAGGAATCGCACGAGTTTAAGACTTTATTCGCAGCCCAGATTACCGGTTACGTAATTGTTTACGGAAGACGCTGCGTATATCACGATTTGAACGCTTCTACGAACGTATGCACAGCTATCGCAAAAGTGGGTGACGAGTGAGATAGCGCGCGAAATCTTTTCATTGATAAGCTGATAATATGATGTATGTAACAGGTATGAGAAAAGGGTTCCTTTTCGGATAGATGAAATTTGGTCACGATGCTGCACAACTATCATTTTTCACTCTCATTATCATCATCGCGTACGTGTCTGAGTTGTTGGTAGTGTGTGTATCCACGGCATATACACTATTATACCTATAGCAGTGTCAGCGAATGGGAATTAAATTACGTAAGTGGCTGACCTCGACAGTCGGTCAGCTGTTTCAACTACAACTTGAACCTTCTTGTTTGAATATATGAATAGCTTCTACGCGGGGATTTCATCCGGTATAATACCGAATGAAAGTTTAAGGTCTTGGTCCTCTGATCATTTCGGCCTCGAATTATTCGTCACGTGGATACCGAAGTACGAACTATGATGTTGAATTGAGAAGTGAAAGAAAATTATCCATTCAACGAGGAATTAGAATATTTATTAATCGCGTCGGCCTAGATGAGAAAGAGATTATGCTTCGATACAGATAAATGTTACTTCATCCTATGTTACTTCATTTTTGTATTATTATATTCTTCTGATCCTCGTTAATTCGGCTCATTCAACTGTACCGCTGCTGCACACCCTTGCGATCTCCAGACGATTGCTGGCTTGGAAGGAAATAACTCAACCAGGCTAGCAAGGGCATGGAAGAACGAATCTATCCTAATAGAATATCTTCGAAAGGTGTGATCAGCTACTAAGGAGAATGATTACTGGGTCTGAAGGACTACCAAAAAAGTCGGAAGCCCTAAAAAAAATGATTCTATCATTCCGAAATGAGAATGGAAGTTGGGGTAGAAGTTGCCAAGAGAAATCTGCGGATTTCCGAATTACCTGGGAAAAGATTTCCAGCCTTTAATTTCTGCTTCAAGGTCGGAAGAGGAGCTCGAAAAACAGAACGATCTCGTTACTGAGGCGATGAAATACAATGAAAAAAAGGCACTCAGACACGATCTCATTACTAAGAAGGTAAACACATTGAAAAAAAGGCACTCAGACACGATCTCATTACTAAGAAGATGAAAAACATTGAAAAAAAGGCACTCAGACACGATCTCGTTACCGAAACCGTGATGCGAAAGATGATCACAAAATCCGTAGGGTACACTGATCAAGTGATTAACGCGATTCTTATGGTAGAGGAAATTTCCCTAGTTAGTGGGTTGCAGTACAGATAATTGTGCCACCCAGACACGGAAAGAAAAAACAGAAGAAATTATCAAGAAATGGGGAGCGAAGGCTGATAGAACAAAATTGACACATGTGATATTCAGACTGGAAAGAGATACCTGTCATACTGAATAACTGTCAACTACTCCAGGCTGAAGATGCGAAATACCTATAGGGATGCATTTTGACAAATACTTAACCTGGTGTAATCATAGGTTTGTTCGCCTTAGCTACACCTTTTACACTTTTACCAGATTTTACACTTTTCACTAGAAATTCACACCTCTTGTTGGGCGAGTGTAAAACGTGTAAGAAAAGTGTAGAAAGTGTGAGTTAAGACGAACAAACCTCATATATTCACTCGAAGGAACCAGCCGTGCATAAATTGGCTGATTGGACGTAAATCTCAGCTGTTACTAATCTAAACCTGTGCTGATCATAAATCGACTTTCTGTGTTTCAATTCAGTCAGTAATAGTCTCATATCATCGAGACAGGTCCGACAATGTGGTCTTACTCACTGTCCGCTCGCTATTCGCATGGTAAAAGATTTGACAATAGGCGAGGATCAGGTACCACTAATTGCAGTAAAGTGACTTAGGAGCTTTCTTGTAATCCATGGTGGTAGTTTTTTTCTTTCTTTTGTAACGTCTAGACATACAGACCTGGGAGCTGAGGTATGACATTAGCAGCGAGGGTGCAAGGTGTAACTAAGATCCTTCGTCAACGTATCACCGAAAAAATGAGAGAAAAAAATCTAGGAGCTCATACAATATCTTTATCCGAAGTGAGAGAATAATGGATATTGTCCAGATGGATTTTTCCATGACAGTTTGACGCCGTTTTTATAAAAGTCGTCACAATTCCCGATGATAGAAACTCATTATTGATGGAATCTATTTCTATTCAGCAACATCCTCCTCGAAAAACTGACGTTACACTATGACATTCTTGGCTGTATGTTCATCTCCTCTGTTTACTCAATTTTTACTTTGAGCTGTGCCATCCGCTGGATGAAGATCTGTGCCCTATACCTGTTCTTCGAGACAGTAGGTATATGCATGAAACGTTGTATTCTATTCTAAGAGAACAATAACCTTGTTTTAGTTGTAAAAAATGCCTGTTAGATTTCCGACAGAGTCGAAACCCGACGATTCTTAGATTTGTGATCCTCATTAACTCACAATTAGTTCATTCAGCTGTAGTGCCGTTGTTTGCCTCACCATATTCAACCTACGCCTAGTATCCTTGGTCTGTCTCGACTGCTTTTTATTACAATTCTAACACGCAATAACAGTTTGCTGTGATAATAGCCGTTACTATCCGCTCTAGAAAGGATGTACAGACATTTATTTTTCTGAATATGACAGCCAATCTTGATTTTTCGCTTCGTTTAATAACGCCGGCTTGAACTGCGCCATGGAAGATTCCAGCACAAAACGCGTTTCGAAAATCTCTAACGACGAGAATCTGCTCTTCGTTTTTATTTGACAGTTGCCATGCTTCAAAGCTTGTGTCGTCTCTTTTTGCGCGTGAACACCACATTTCGTCATCTACATTCGTTGGGTAATCTTTTGACCTGGATCCACTGAAAATTTGTAATCATGCCTACCGGAGTGGAAATTTGCGAAAATTGGACCCACGTCACTAAAAGTCAGAATAGAAACTCGGTTTTTTTCAATTTCCTCAAGTACTTTCGGATTGATTCAAATTTCAGTAGGCTTCCTCTTCCCTATATAGACTCGACGATTGAAATTTGATTCATATTTTGTTGCTCAGTGAGTCGATCTCGCGTATTAGTCATCCGGTGTTGAATTCACACTGGAAATAGTGCGTACAATAGCACGGTTGGTACGTGTTTCTATCGGGCTTGTAGGCAGCTCTGCTGGCTGTCGAATCGATAGTTGGAATTGAGGGCGAGGGCGAGGGCGAGAAAAAAAAATAATTCGCGAGGCGCCAGTCCGTCCGTGACTCACCTAGACTCACGACGTTGCTGATCTTACCACCGTGATAAAATCGGCCAACATATGCGCACATACGCCATAAAGTATTGACTGTTTTTAAAAGAATAATTCAAGTTCGTATATTCGGCTGAAATTCATTCCTGAACACTTCCAGTTTCGTTGAATAAACTTTAGAGTTTGAGGTAAGTCGCACAAAGCTCGTTTCACGTTTTAACGAAATGTCAAAGAAGGTTCAAACCCAAGAGTAATGTTCAGAGTCTCAAAGAGGGTAGTTCTAATACATTCCCTTAAAACCTCACCCCGCATTTAGCATTTTGAGTTATTGAATCATTCACGCATCAGAACAAATCGGTAAAAGTTCTTCAAAGGGTTGTAAAATTGATTTACTCCCGCTAAGAAACGCCGATAAGTTAATATATAAATTTGGAAATAGTCTTCACTTTGAGCACAACGCGAACGCAATGTGAAGATTTTTGCAATTAAAAATTGCGCAGTTTGCCAACCTTCGATAAAGTGATGAGAAATAATTTCCTCACGGTGTGCAGTTTCGTGGATAATCACATATGTATATGTGTCGTTTCCTCTCCGCTCGATTACCAGCCTAAATCGCACAGATCAGATCTATATGCATATTGACGTGTTGAGAATTTGGTGTTATTCTCGCTGTCGACATGGCAGATTCCTCGAAAATCGGTAAAGAAATTTACTGCAGACCACGACACGACATTGGTACATAAGACTTCGAGAGTCCAGCTATGTATCTCCGGATTGTGCTTATGTTAATGTCTGCCACCACGTGGGTTCGTTACGTCAGAATTTATACACTAACGAGTGTGGCGTTCTCTCCACAGATGTCTCCGCCATTACTTTTTCAGAACTATCGAATCTTTATTTTTTTATAAAATTTTCCCCATTTTTTATTCATTTATTTATTCATTTATTATTCAATTTATTTCACTAATTCGCGCATGCTGTTTCCGCCAAGGTATGCGGGTGCTTCGAAACTGATGAAATCCTACTATAGATCGATACCACTTGCATCAAAGACTCGGATAATCAAAGTTTCGTTCAATTAGAAGCTTTCTTCAACAATCATCAGTAAAACTTATCAAACCTTCAACATTTGGCAGGAGGAGTCAGTCAAGCTGCAATTTTTCTTTCCTTATATTCATTGTCCATTAGTCTAATCAATAATTAGCAATAGTAGCGGTTTCTCCTCGCTGAGTTATGCCCCGAAGATAGTCGACTCAGAAATTGTGAATTTGTAACCCTCTGGCCTCCCAAAGTATTCATTAAAGTGTTTTGAGGATATGTGTGGTGAAATGTACGAGGAAACTTTCATCTCACCTGCGATGATGCGAAGTCCAATGTCATGGCTGTGCGATGATTCACTCTGCATTCAAACATTGCGTAAAAGTTGTAATTTCACGTGTTCCAATCTCATACATAAACTATCGCGGCCTTGTGATTCCAGAGCTCCGAAACTTCACCAATTAGTATTCGGACCAGCCCACGCAAGGACGTTCGCTTACAGACACAGGATCAGGATTATCGCCTCCACTCTGACATCCTAAACGATGGGTTTAATTTTCAGATTACTTCGTAACGCGAATGATCAAGCAAACTCCGTTATGGATGGAAACACAAAATGATTAGCTGATGAGTCTCAATGAATATGATTGTCACTCAAGCGAACTGTGTGATGACTTCATTCCTCAGCGTTGGCGGCTCGTCTATTGTCAAACTAACGCGCAGATGGTGTGGAGGGCTTTTCATCCCAGAATTGAGAATCCGTAATTCGGATCCGTAAAATACTTGCATGTTACTCAAGGCTGAAAGAAATTACATTGGTAGTCAGCTCCGAGTAAGATTCCAGCCCAATCCACGTGTACCACATATCTGATACTGTTTGCAAGACTACATAAACCCATGCAACACTTTCTCCCACTCAATGAAATTCTGGCTGACGCAAATCGAGACCCAAATCACGCGATTGTACATACAAATGGCCCAGGGCAACTAATGACGTATAATGGCTAGCGAGTAACGGATACATGACGTTCTTCACGTCGCTGTAACATGCATACCAAATGACCGATGGTTGGGCAAGGTGTATCGCCTATTTCTTGAAAATGGTACTTGAATTTGGGGTCGAAATTGTTCCGCAGAGTTCATCTAAAGAAAAACATCTTTCGTCAGGCTTGATGTGTTCTTCCGGTAATCCTGATGACTGTATCCACATATCTGGGAACTTGTCCGATATGTTACGTTGCCGTTACGGACGTGGATGGAGGTCCGCTCAGCCGCGGTGTCGCGGACTTACGATAAGAGAAAGTGGGCGGTTTATACTGTGCCCATATGTGCTAGAGCTCACGCATTCTGGTGTATGTATGACGTGTATGTAGACAATCCTCTTTCATGTGTGGGTGGTAATACATGCAAGAGAAATAGCGAAGTGTAACGGTCGACACGCGCTAGCGTGTAAATCGGGTCCAAACGTCCCGGGTGACGGTCATCAGGCCAAGGCCACCACGCCACGTGTTGATAAACCGGAAACTCACTGTTGACCAGCGAATAGCTGACACATGGAGGTTTTCAGAAATTTGAAGATGAGAATATGGTCCGATTAGTGATCACGGACATTGTCCAAAGGAATTTTATTACCTCGAATGGGAATTGATCTAACGAATCCAAGGCGTTTTGAGATGTCTTGGGGAATATGAAAAGCTTATAAATTTATGGTCGGCGATTCGTTTTTTATAAGAGTTATGATGAAATATGAAAAGGTGGCACGCGACGATGGTATGATGACTTGCGGAGGTCGCTGCCTCTCAATTAGCCACTGGCTAATGGCATATTATATCGTGCCACTTGCCAGGGGCTCACCTTCTCTTGTTACAAAAGTATGTTTTGATCCGTTTCTATAATCCATAGAATATATTAATGCGTTTACTTATCTTTGGAAATATCGAGACGTGTGTTACGGTACACGTAGCCCTGATAGAATGGGCCCCCCGCTCTCAGAGTCTCCGTAATAATACGAGTTTTCGAAATCATTATCAATTATCTGTACAGATCTATGACATCGAAAATTCAAGGTACGAAAAAACGAGTCGCTTAAAAAAATAAATACTGCAATTTTGATGATAAAAAGTTTATATCTTCTAAAATATGATTTTGATGAAAAATAAATTTCCGATATTTCCAATCCCGTATAGTATTGTCTGAAGAAAAAATCCAGCTACTTATATTATAACGAATGGTATACCACTTGAGTTCTGGGTAAAAAATAACTAATGTCTTTATACTGTGACTCGTCAAAAGTTCAAACGCTTATTTATACTTTAAACAAACGCGGTGTCATTAATTTTTACGGATTTGATTAATTAGTGGAAAAGTTCAGAGCACAATAATGGTGATTGCAAGTCGCCTAATGAAATCGATCGGGTATTATAGTTGCGATGAAATAATTGCTATCTAATGATCTGCAATGTGACTATAATCTTGCAAAACTGGTAGTTCCTCGTTACGTATCATACAGAAAGTGCTTACAGATGGGATTCGTTTGCAACATTATACGTATTTATATAGAGTACCTTCTCGTTTAATGATTCTCAGATCGTAGCAGTGAGTAATTCAGGGTCGCATCAAAATCGCGTTTGATGATTACGAGCGTCGATACCCCGCGGCTTTACCTGGTGCCATTAAAACTACACCTGGAATTATCTTGTAGAATATCCAAGAATATGTATCCGATGATTCCTAAATCCCTGTCAACCAATTCGGGAAATAATTTAAAAAATTAATTATCTTCTACGAAAGCACAGTTTCGAATAATAAGGAAAAACACTTGCGGTAGTCTAAGACTTCTCTTCCTTTTCCCGCTCCTGCTCGTGCGAATATTTCGCAGTTTGAATTTGTCAAAAGGCCTAAATTTCCCGGAAAAAAAGTTCAAACATTTCCTAGCGTTGATCACAATCCTCGGAATTTTCTCTTTACATCCGAAACCGTAAGCATAAAGGCTTTTCTTGAAATGACATCAACTTCCTCTTTAATAATGACAGTAGTGACATTCGCGCGCACTTATTCTCGAAACAATATTGAAAGACGTGGTGACAGCGCGACGACCACAGACCGCTTATATACGATTACCAGACTTGTGCCACTGGGTTGATGGGTTGATTAACGCGTGTGGTCGCGTGCCGGTATAATTTTTTCCTCTGTATCACAGTTTGCCCCGTATCATTCCGCGAACTACGGTATCGATTCAGCGAATATAATCTCAACATAGTGGTCGGAAGTATAGATAATTAGATACCTATCCTTATTACATTCCCTATGAAACTCCCGGCTTTGATAAACACATAATAAATAAACATGAGCAACATACGCGTATCCACAGACGGTCAAAAAATTTCTTGAATATCTGCCCAAGAGCAAGGTCAGGTTCTCTGCAATGTAATGATGCATGAATCTCGGCCTTACTCGCAAACTTTCACTCGATTTGAAGTTTGAGGTGGTAGCTCATGCGTAGCTACTAGGCTCCCGGAATTTCGGATGGACAAAGAATCAAAGACGTGTTAACCCTGCGGAAGAGTCGATGAAATCGATCCTAGGTATTAGTGATCAGGGAGACTTAAGAACTACGCAAGTTGACTCACAGCTTCCATAGCTACGTGACTTTTGAGACTATAAGTTCAGACTCAATACCTACGCCGACGTAATATTGTATTTCAATTACATCAAACTATAGGCTACTAATTTATAATTCAACGAAAAATCGGAAGTATCGATGATATAGAGTCTCAGAGAAATTTCTGAAGACCCATATCAATAATTTGACACACTTTTTCTGCTAGCTGCAGGTCAAGGACCGAAGAGTCGTATCAAAAATCTGGGAGCAGGTCAGTTATACAATATAAAAATGACGTAATAATCGGCGACGTGATCAGACAGAGAAAGATGGTCATGCATATTACAATAGAATTGAATCTATTTTGCAAGCATTATATCTGTTCGTTTGTGTGTGACTGTGACTGTGACTCGGGGATTCACAGCTACCTCTTGACCTTTCGCAACAGCGATGTAATATGTACCGAATTAGCAACGGGTAGGTGTACGTTTTCTCTGCGTATTATCGTATGAATTATCGATATTGGAACCGCGTATGACGATCGGAGAGAATAAATCGTCGCAGAACGATGCGCGGCACAACCGAGAATACGAAATAAGAAAATCGGCAAAACTGAATCCTTTGCAATTCGATTTGTGAATTCATTGTGCGTAAAATTAGTGTGAAGTTCGATTTCCAGGTTCTGGAAATCGCTTGTAAATTCTATCGAATAACTGTCGGAATGTGATGGTCACTTTACCGTTACCGATCAGGAACCAAACCCGGTACTTTTAACTAGGTCAATAAAAGACCGGATCAAGAGAACTCTCACTCTCCCTACGTTTATATTTGGATACGGATATCTGGTTGAGAAATAAAACAGAACTTTTCTCCACAGACAGGTGCAGTAATCAATGGCATAATGGAGACTATGACGATCTAGGAAGTGGGCAGAGGATGGCTAATAAAAATACGGAATAGAAATCCATGATCCGGTTAGATGCGCGTAGTACATATCCGCGACTATATGACATTCTGAGAACTTTTCCACCGCGGTTGAATAATACTGAATGGCGAAAACCGTCCAGTCCGACGAAAACCACGACTATTACGTTTCTCATCTTGCACATCGACCAGACCCTTATTAATTATTACTCTAGAGTTCAAAGTCTAACTGATCATCGAGACAGAATGACTAAGCTACTCCGGCACGCGATGGTCTCGTTGAATTCGTCGAGTACTACTTTACATACGAACTGGCACTGGCGTAGTATCGGTGTCACACGAATGGCACAGGAACAGTGACACGTCATCAAGTTACGTCACATGACGTCACATATTAGATCGTGACTACGACAAGCAGTGGTTGAAACGTTCGTACATACCTAAGCGTCGCTTATACGCGCTAAGGCAATGTTGGGAGTAATACAAGTTAGGCACGAGTTGGTAGAGAAACGGAAGTATTCGTACTTCTTAGTTTTATTCGTATTCTTCATCGTCATAGGTTCCACTTCAGATTCCATTTATCCGTAAGCTCCACTGCCCACGACAATTAGAATGATCATTTCGAGGTACTTTTTTGAGGCACGTACCGCGGATATACATGCCCACTGTTCTCCTAAGAGACTATAGTGGGTCATACCCAGGTGCGGGCGCGTTGATTGGAGCCAAAAATCAAATAGGTACAACGTCATTCGACAAGCGCTAAGTGGTATTCGTGTATTTGTCATTGTCTAGCTCTCAGGATCAGAGGAGACTTGGGAAATTTCGATGATCACATGAGAAAAAATCGAGTCCTCGATCGCCAAGATAGTATGAAACAATTTTGGAAATTGATGGGAAAAGGACGAGTCATTAAATACAGTTGAGAAAAAAAACGAGGGAGAACGAGACAGACACACGAAGTGATAATGAAGCTTTTTGTTCAGGAAAAATGATGAATGAAGATATAAAAATCGAACTCTTTAAAAGAAGTACCCTTGTCTTCAAATTTCGAAGCGTTTTATGGTATTTTGAAATCAGGAATGAATCGAGTCTCGGTTCAGTGGGAAAAAATATAAAATCTTGCTATCGTATAGTACTTTTATATACATTGGGGAAAGAAAGTTTAGTCCAATGGTTCGTACTCAGATTTTGAACGATGCATGGTCACGATGATTAAACAAATCATATTAGGACAACCGTGGGATATTGCGGTAAATATACACGTATACAGGTATACGATGATGTAAAGAAAATCCGTGAATATGCTAAAGATACAGTGAAAAATTATAGTTTTTAATAAGAATAAACTGACCTCGTATTCACAGATTTTTATATCATTGAATTAAGCTCTGCATGATCTCATAGTCGTCGTAATTTGTAAATTTTTCGACTGCACAGAAAAATTCCCAGCCTTCAGACAATAAAAATGTCGAAGTACCCATTCTTTCGGTGTCGTGTAGCGTGGGAAAAAGCGTTTTTCTTCCTGCTATGGAACATATTTTTCCACCCATCCCTAAGGGTCTATATCTTGAAATAGATATTATTTCGATGAAGATGAGACTTTTTCACACGGAAGAGACGTAGTGCGATATTTTTTTCCTAAGCTAATAATGGCATGAAAATTCTAATACAACGCTGAATCTTCTAAAATATCAGTTCAAAATTTGGCGAACTTTCAAAATTTTGGAGCGATGAGGTAGGGATAGAGCTTAATCACCCCATCAGCTCGTTAGATAAGCTGGAAAAGAATACTAACTCAGGATAATGTCAGTTTGACGGGAGCCAGTTAATAACAAGAATTTTCTTCGATAATAGAATCACAGGCACCAAGCTGTCTGCTAATTTGACAAACCGTGAAGAACCCGATTCCCACATGCCTTCGGGCCTGACACATCGTTCGAATACCTTAAGTATAATCAGGAAATCACCGATATTAGTTGTTTTCCACATATCTACCTCACCGATCGTTTAGCCGATTCAATGCCGATTCAATGAGGAAAACCCGACCCTGAGATATTCCAAAGAATGATGTGTCGATGATCATTTGAACTTTTTACCGATTTTTACCGCATCATCGCAAATCTTCCCTCTCCTACCTTTTATTCAAGTCATGGAATTCGGTAACCACATTTTTCGACAAATCGATTACAAAACGAGATCTAGTCACAATCCGTAGTATAAACATTCGTTTCGCAATTTATTTCTGCATACTGAATAAATTTTCCTTCTCGCTATCCGGAACAAGGCGGGCAAATCTTCGGTCAAAATATTGCTCGCTGCACATGTGCTCGGAATATGTAAGTGCGTCATGGTCAAGTTCATGGATTGGTTATAGGAAACGAAAGCCACAGGGCTTCCTGATGGTGAAGAATGCATAGTTAATAATAACCATAAGGAATTTCCGTTCATCGTCATAATTACCAATCTTAAAAGAGTCTAAGGCTCTTTTGATACCTTGAGTAAGATATTTCGACCGATTTCGAAATGCCCAGACGTTCCATAGACAGATTTTCGTTGACATTTTCGTCACCACTGAGGGAGTGAGAACCGGATAAGTTCGCAGGGTTTTCGGGACGCGGGTCAGGCCGAGGCATTGATGTAAGATGAATGAGAATTCGTGGAATCTATGCGATGAATCAACGACAAGTATAACCTAACGGCATGCAAGGCACTAGGCACGTGCAAGACGCGAGTAGGTATACCTGTGCAATGATTTCCTGCTAATACAGTACCCACGGTGTACCAAACGGTGTGTTCGACGTTTGAGCATGATAATCGCGAAACCCCCAACCAATGTGAAGTTTTCTACAAAAAGGCGCGGCTCTATGACGTCTGAGATCTTTATTTAAGTTAACCCGCGAACCTCCTCGCGGAATCCCGACGTTCACTAACAACGCGTCATAAGTCACGAAGTTTTCCGGATGTAGATATTAGATATCGTATTCTAGCAGGTACGATAATTTGCAGTGGAAATGGCGCCAGTTAAGAAATCTGTGCTGAACAAGAATTGAGGAAAAAAAAACCCTTGGATTCGGATTCGGACCCGAAAAGGACCAGCTACTTCACTCATAGTCTAAAATACTGCACTGTGTCTGATGGGGAGAAAATTGGGGATGAATGCACCTCCATAATCTCTGAACATGTCTAATTTTTAGTTTTTAACGCACACAGCTTCCATAGAATGATTATTTGCCACGATTCAGTCACGACTTTCAGGCTCAAAGAACGCATCCTGGATCGTTTATGCATCTGCAAAATGAAGATAGCTATTCCGAATCGTTTGGTTTTTCCGAAGGCCATTCGTCTACAGTATGTATCGTAGTATTTGTGACAGTATTCGGTATTCTCGACTCTCTTATTTCGTCTCTTTCCATTAAGGATCGCAAACTTTAGTATGATTTTCGCACTTCACGGAAAAAAGTGCCATCTGATGCATCTCACCTTAGAGGATTTATCTGTATAGTGTTCAAAATAAATTTTAGATCTCATGGGGATGAAATCTCAGCACAACGATATTTCTCTTCCGATTTTGAATGCTTCAAAAAAAGATTGACCCATCATTGGGGAATCGCCAATTTTCGCCCGAAAATTTGACCCTCTTTGATTAATTTATCGACCAGCAGTTTGGTAAGTTTTAGGCCTTTCTCCGAGAACCATATGAGAACAACGTTGACCCGTTCCATCATTTGTTCGGTATCTTGATCGACTATTATTGTGGCATTGATAAGGATCTTCATACTGGGATTTCCACTCTGATCATACTACAGAATTCTTTGAAAAAAATCGGCTGGTCCGGTGCTTACCAATATGTATGGGGATTGTATGATCGAACTCGAGCTAGCTAGGATTCTAGGTGATTGAGTAATGAACGTCAGGTTTTTTTTTTCACGAACACGCGGATGTAATCACATGCTTGAACGACCCTCAGCCAATAGAAAAAAAAAAAAAAAACGTCAGTTTGTTTTCAAATTTGAAAATTTGAAAATTACCCGAACGAGGATACCTTTGGTATACAGAGTCATGATTTCTTAATTTGTGAGTGACTTCAGGTTTAAGTTTATGTTCCGCGAAATGAGTCCTTTTGCACAGTGTCATTGGAATTACCGTCTCTCGAGTCAGTATGGAGGGATGGATTCATTTTCCTACTTATATTATTACTTGAAATATTTTTTTCGGAAGGCCGAAATCCTATTTCATTAAACGAGAAAATTCAAGTCAGGTTGGTGGTGTGAGATCGAAGATGTGACACAGATTCGAGTAGATCAAATATCGCTGACCCCTGAAGAAATTGTCCACCTGTGTGACCATCTCGCAAAAAGGCAGAGTTTATTTCTCGATCCAATTGGCACAGGTCGGCATCGCCTCGTAGAACGCAATTATTACCCAGCCTTGTTATATTAAGACATAAACGTCCTGTTTCCTCCCATTAACTGCTTTCTGGGGTCCTAAATATTTTCTCGGTTATTTTTTTTAATTTCCTCCGACTCTGTTCTGATTTTAAAAATTCTGGGTTCATTTTCAGATCAGCAGAATATTGGCGGGTCGCTATAGCCGAACAAAGTTGTGAAACAAAAAAAAAGAATTCCGTCCAATCCTGATCGGCTTATTTAAAATTTCAGTATTGATACTTCTGGGTATTTTTAGACAGAAATTCAAAATCCTCGAACCTGCACCATAGCGGCACGATTTTTTCTAACTGCGATACGTATATCCATGGCGATTATTTCCAAGGCTGAAATACGACATCCTTTCGGTAGATTTCGTAACGGACGTTCATGGTTCACCACCCCAGCTTCCGGGAGAAGATTTCGGCCATTGAGATCGAATTACGGTGGTGCCTATACACGCATATACATATGTGCATAAATTACATCGTCCGTATGCGTGTGCGAAACTGAATGTTGCATCCTATGCATACCGAGAAAGTGTATGATCAAGCAGATCCATTATGTCAACGAAAGAGAGAAGAAAAAGAAGAAGAAAAAGATGGAAACGATGCACAGATATGTATATGGGCGAACTCTCTAGCTTGTCTGTCCTCTTGTCGCGACTGCAACGGATCATTTCCTCCTGATGAATCATCGGGAGGAACCTGGACCTGTTGAAGAGCATTGCGCGTCGCACGGTGTCCGATTACTATCCCACGTGCCCACCTGCGCCTCGCACTACGCATTCTTAGTCCATCACACCATACCTCGAAGTTTGCTAACTGCGGCTTATATCTCAGCGTTTAACCTCATCCCCGATGGAGTCTGGGCTTATCTTTACCAGCCAAAGGCCAGGTTACGAGTTCCGTGACAGAGGGTAGGCGTGACATAGGTGGCTTTGAGACACGGGGGATACCCGCGTCTCAGAGTCCTCTAAGTAAGTTGTACTCGTCATAAATCGAATGATATACACTCGTTTAGTTGATTAAGGTCACCAGCTCAAGGTTATCCTCGTATTACGCGACGTATTCTTCGTAAAAATCAGGGAATTTCCAACCGACATTATATCCGGCAATGTAAAACCGATCCTACTGAACCTGACCGAAATACTGCATCAATTAATCTATTTAAGCGGACTGCGTTAACGCGGAACATCAATATCTCTTATGGTTTCCTACGGTTTCACATTAGGGTGGTCCTCGATTCGGTCTTATTTAAATTTCGATGCTCCCACGGGCCAGAACGTCTCCAAATATATACAAAAAGATTTATCCCAAACCCCAGGTTCCTATCTCAATTCTGACCACTGCCCCAAGGCCCATGGGAGTATTGAAATCCAAAAATGATCAAATTAAGGACCACCCTAATATATCCCGACACATTTGATCCCCAACCATCTTTCGCAACTTGAACGTTATGAACTTCACGTACGCAGCTGTACGAAAGCTAGAAGCCATCGGATAAACGGCCCTGCAGACCGCACGAAGTGACCACTGAAAAAGTTACGAATTTTTTTTCATATTTACCTGAACAGATTAGTCAATATGATGATCGGAAAGGATCTAGCTTTACGGAGAATTATATGTATGAGATTAATTCGCTAAGAATTTGTTTACTCGATATATAAGTAGGTGGAGGACGATGGCTTGTGTGTAGAGGATAAGAGGCGAGGAGGTATGTCAACCATTTCCGGTACTCATGTGCAACTTCAACTGCTGGAATTATAATATAGATTTTCGACAAATCGGAGTAGCAAGATTAATAATTCAAAACCTCGTTTGTGGTTCGTTTTCTTTCGACAATTTGGAGATAGAAGATTTTTTTATCTAGACAGTAAGTTACGGAACCATCTGAGCTTTTGGAAAAGAAGAAAAACTGTTGGATAGAAACTGTGGTTCACGTATACTGTCGCAGAGATAAATCCTCGTGAGGAAAAACATGTATTTAGTTGATTCGTTTCGATCGGTTCTGATACATCGAGATAAAATTTTACCGATTTTTCAGAATTAATAAACCCTAACAACGCACGTATAGTAAGAGAATTTGTAGAACTGCGGGATCGCACTAGTATAAGCTACATTTCTTTAATAGGAGATAAGCCGAAGGTCCAAAAAAAAAAAAAGATCGCACTAGTATCGAATTTTTTTCGAAGTGGTCTGGTCAGGATCATTAATGAGGTTTACGTTAATGGCTCAACTAACCTTGTCGCTTAATTCGTTCTACATACCAATACTCAGTCTCATTGAATAAAATATTCTAAGTACAGAAGCGGTTGCAAAATCTTGGAACTGCAGGTACCCGGAGAAAAAAGGTTCGAATTTAACGCAAAGTGGTTTCACATGAGTCAAGTAAAAATATCGCAAGGATTGAACGCGCTTGTATTAGTCAAAGAGTAATCTCACAGAACGAAAACAAAAAAATAAAAAAAAAATGTTGGTTTCATTTTTTACATTTTAACCGATTAAATATTTATTCGAACTAATCAATGGCTTATCGAATAAATCGACTCGATTGTTTAAACGCGCGAAATATTTTGCTAAATTAATAAAATACCATAAACTGAATAAACGAATTTATTGTATTTCGTTAAATCAATCAAATTTTTGATCAGGTTGATGGAATTTTTTTGTATCGAATCAAGGCAACCAAATGAAACGAAATACTTGGGTCAAAAATTGACCGACTCTCGACCAAGTCTGGGAAATTATATGTACATAGTTTATCTTCAGTTTTCATAATCGTTATGTCTTCGTGTTACCACGAATAAAGAAGCGTTTATCGCACTGAAAAAGGACATATTGAAATTCTCGTGGTTGCTGGCACACGTCTTCATCTAAACCCATCCTGTTCTCCGTAGCCCTCGGTGGCATGCGTGATCCAAAGTTCGCGAGAGTTTAGAAGACGTCGTTGCAGCAAACCGGGAAACGTTTGATCAGCGTTATCAGTCTTTGCGGTTGACTATGGGCTGACTATGGAATTGCGAGATGTTGACGGTTTGACTCGTCAACCTTCCGCCTACTTCCGTCTCCGGGAAATTACTCGGAAGAAATATATACTCGAAGGAGAATCGATGTTCATTTTTAAAACAGACAGAAACGAATGGATTTATTCGAACGCAATGAATAATCGGTTTCTTTTTCTACTTTCAGGACAGGCAGCAGCCCTTCTTCGGAAAACTTCCCGATAAAATTAAGGTAGGAATGATGATCGAATTTTTTCAATTCAGGGATTGGAAATATTGTTTTGTATCCGATTTCTAATAGAAATCTCGCAGAGTTCCGGGCTAGTCATTGTCTCGGATGACGTAAATGACGAATATTTGACTGTCTGACGTACTGCGCGTAGACAACCGCGGTTATGATTTACGTAGGTGGTTCTGGACCTAGTGACGCGGTTGGGTTAGCAGGAAAGATCAACTCGAACCGGCCGGTGTCTAACGAAATTTGAAAATTAAGTGAAGCGTAGATTTTCATGAAAACCGCGTAGCTGAAAATTTCGGGGCGTATTATTCCCCCAAGAAATCCTAAAAACGGAAGTTCTTCCTCCGCAGACTGACGTTCCATGGTCCCCGTTTGACCCCATGCAATTAACGCACTACGACGGTTTCTATACGAGGGCGTTGTTCTTAGAATTGTATATAACAAAAAATAAGGATACCAGCCAGACGAAACAGATCATTCCCATTGCCCTTAGAAACCGCAACGAGTTAACGTTCATATCCTCTCTGCCGATTCACCGATGCCGTCAACTCTTTGGCTTCGTGTAATAGGCGCCTCGTCGGGCACCCGGCTGATCCCCGGACCCCGACGTCTGGTGGCTTGGAAAGCGACAAGAATTGCTCATTTTACGTTGCTGTCATAATTGCTCTGTTATAATGTCGGTCATTATTTTATTTCACTTTATTCCTTTCCCTTTTTTTCTTCGCGTCAAAATCGTTCTCGAATAACGTTTTTCCTATATTTGGTCATTTGCGAGGAGAATGTATATACAGTTTATGCGACGATCGCGAGCTGGTGTTTCACTATCGCAAGTTCAAATTCCGCGTTCAATAGAATTTTAAGGAAGAAGAATGACCGCAAGTTAGAGAAAAGCAGGAAAAGGGGGATCCTGACGATACATTTTTAACGTCATCGTCAATTTTACAATTAAAATGTATGATTCCACGGTTGTGCAGCCAGCTGAGCTGCACCACTTCATTGTGTAATTTTATGACCGCATTGGAAAATGTATGCGGAAGGAATGTACGCACGTAGACGCGTGTGTGAAATTTTTCTTCCAGTAATAATATGGTTGTCATAAATTACGATCATGGTACAAAAATAGGCAATAATAACATTATAATAGAAGATATTATGTCAAACGTCTATTTTATGATAATATATAACAGGATATGATTAACGTATCGGCTCATTACCGTTTGTGAATGTTAATTTGATACGTGAGAATTATTTCGATTGATTTATGTAAATTTAGAATTTAGTTTTTTTTCCTCATCGATATGTGTATAATTTCCGAGTGGCTGTACATAGACTCTCATCTGCAGTTTATGTAAATATCCACCGCATATTGACTGAAAAATTGTTGTATCATTTGTACATGAAATCATCTCATAGTACATGCACATGCGTAATAGATCGCTGCCGGAAAGAGATTATGAAAAGTCCCAACGGGTGCGAATTGTGTAATTAAAAAAGCTTCGTACGCTGCAGCTGGTTTATTGGTAAAAACGTTGGTTTTACTGCGAAAGCTTTGCTCAATCAATACCGAAGCTTAGTTAAGTCTACTTCTAATGATCGTAAGTAAACATCAATCTTTTACCACACCTACGCGGAAAGTTAGAACGTTTTCCCTGTTTTATGAAAAAAAAAAAAAAAAAAAATGCACATTTCTGCCCAGTAAACTCAAAGTACTCACGCTTTGAACTTTCCTCATACTCATAAATAATTACCGTTCTGTCATGACGATTCGATAATAACTTAGCAACAACGCGATCGACGCGAGCTATCCCGATGTATGTTTGAATGAAATTGATTTTAACTTTTAATTCAATTGACTAATTACTTGAATTAATTATTCGATGATCGATTTATCTAATATCCCAAATTTCTCAACTATTTTGAGTTACGATCGCTCGTATAATCGGTTCGTTAAGTTCTGATCCATCAGAGGATTGTGATTCGAATTTTCCCGAATTAAATATGACCGTAATTATGTGTATACACGTGTGCGGTAACTGTTATGTGTAATTATTACAAATCTGTGTAATGTTCGCCTCATTCCACACACGCAGTATAAGGTATCTATAAATATCTGTTCACGAAGCGTAGGTGTACGTATGATAATTTCAATTGTACTATACGTTTAATGATCGAGTAGTGAGAATCATACGAATTATTTCCACGAATCTGATTAATATTTCGTCATAGATTCGTATCAATGACTATATAATACTAGATATTTGGTGGTTCGAGAAATCGTTAAATAAAATGATTCGTATTAAGAGTGACGTAAGATGGATGCGACGTCGCTTTATTTCTGAGAAAGAACGCGGAAATCTATCAAACTAAATATAAATTTGTTCCCCTCTCGCGGAATCCATTAAATAACTATGGCAACTATATCGACGTTGATCAAATTTCATTTCACAGGCATAATTGAAGGATCAATGTCAATGTCCGCTGGTATCCACGAAATCTTAAAGAGCGAAGTCTTCCAAAATGAATATCGACTGAATTTGAGTCTATAGATGATGATTCTTATTTTATTCTAATGCAGTGATTAACACTCGATGAACTGATACTAATTGATACTAGCTAACCCAAATTATAAGCCATGATTATAGTGTGGATTTCGGAGTAAAAAATGGAAATTTAATAGCGAATGACGTCTTCATCAGCATCACCGACGATCTCAATAAAACGTTTCTTTTCTAATGTCATTTTCACATTACGTTATAAATGATAGTAACATATAGATTTCGCAGATCCAATCCATAACAATTTTTGATAATTTATTAACGAGAATAATTTTGATTAGAAAAAAAATTTAAGAAAATATTTGCGAATCGCGTTGGCCACGTGGCATCGACAAATACGTAATTACACCCATTGCTCACCAATGGTTCATTCGTGAATAGCATGCGCGTGCATCATCGTAGAAATATTCCATTCACAACTGGCAAGTAGCTGTTCGGAACATACCACGTTTTTTTTTTTTTTTTTATTTTTTCTTTTCCTCAAGAGCCCGCACGACGAAGGTCAAAGTCGAGGTCAAACTCCATCTGTAAATTTATTAAAAATAATTAAGAGCCAGTGCATTTTATGGCAAGACCGGCATCTATATGTAGAATGAAGTGTGCAAAATGAACCATGATAAGCCGTGAAGTAAAAATTTTTCTATCGATTCCTGTATCCAAAATAGCAAACCGCTCATGCAGTCTCTCGGTCTCGATGTCCTATTTAAAAAGAAAAAAAAACAAACAAAAAGGAATGGTATCGAAAACGTTTCCTAAAGTAAGATGGACCGCATCCTCGAGGTCAAAGAACGTACCGAGATGGACTGCAGCGGCTACTTTTTGACGAATATAAAAATGTTTCCGCGATTCTTTATGGAAATTCGAAAACTTGTCAGAACCTTAACGAAAGGCTGTAACTTTGGTCGAAAATGTAAGATCTGGATTCTGGACTGATATTTTTTTCTCATTTGCTATGGACTGGGAATAAAGATCATGTCCGAAATTTCAAACTCCTTCGTCGAATATGTGAACTGGTCCATATCTTCACCGAGCTTAAACCTACATGCATATGCATACATGTGGTATGTGGATACGGTATAACGAGTGGCGCCACAAAATAAGATATTTCTCAGCAGTACCTTTCCGTGATTCACACCGTGAACCGTCGTGCATAACAGAGTCTCGTTTTATTTTTAGCCCATGATTGAGTGCGAAGGTATTGCAGGGAAAGTCCTACCACAGATGTATGTTACATATACGTATAAACACACTTGTGCGCCAATCCAGCTATCATCTAACGTAATTTACCGTCATTTGCATGTGATATAGGCTCGTTGAAGTACCGTTTAATTCTTAAAACATGCATCAGAATTCTTCCCGACAAATTTCTTCTTACCACATTCACAATATCACGACATCTCCGTGTACGGCCTTCCTCTAGAAACAAAAAATAAGAGTCAGTCGAAATATATGTCGGTGACAATGACTTGAAGGTATTTCGACATATGATTCTCCAGTTTGGTCCACCGCCGGATCTTTAAAGAATTTGTACGAATTCTCAAACGATTTCGTAAGTTACAATAATTTCTCATCAGTCATGACATGCGATTTATATTTCGCTTTGGTGAATTGCTCCCGATCTAACTTTGACACTGATTCATTGGTTATTATTAATTTTTCAGCATTCTGTGGCTTTACATTTTTCGCAAATTATGTGATACATGCCTTTTGCCCATAGCACAATCGTCGTCGAGTCTTACTTAGGCGGTTGGTTGCTTCCTATGACCGGTACCGATTTTTGGTATGCAATTTTTTGGATCAGGTATGATGAATCATGATATTCGATCGCAGGGCCAGTAAAATTGATCGATAACTTGTACTATATTTGAGATAACCTCATATATATGGCAAACAAATAACAAATTCCAAAGATTTATCGAACGTAATTATAATGTTATTAACGGTTGTTAAAATTTAAACGAAAATTTATAATAGGTGTGTTTCTCAACTCCTAATCGACATATAATTACCTCGTAATTAAATCCATAAGATAAAATAGAATCGAGGAAAAAAGAAGAGAATTAAATCAACTATTCGATTGACTCGAACGCCAAGACCCGGAAATGAATAGAATCGACTCTTTCCGAGATTAGACGTATAATTTGAAGACAGGAAAGATCTACTTACATAGGTAGTCGAACGTCTTCAATGTGATTCTGTTTACTTCAAAATAGGTATAAGAGGTGAGATTTGAGTTTGATTCAAGGGCTCAGATACCCCGGACTAGTAAATACACAACGTATATGTACCTTGTACAAACCGACAATGAAAGTCGTTCAAAAGTTCGTCGACACGTTATATGGATCAAAGTTTGAAAAACAATACAGTATAAAAGAGAGGGAAATAACCGACGGTGTATTCATGAATTCAGAAATCATTTGTCACCTGAATACGAGGTGTATACATCCATAAATGGCTAGCAGTACCGTATAGGTAGTACAGGTATAAGAGATGCGTCAGCTCGGTGCTGAGATAAAGTTGAATCAATTTTACGCCAAAGAACAAAGATAAATTGTTTAAATTAAATGCGCTGTGATTATCAGTCGCGTACTAGATATAATATAAACGGAATGATGGGAGGCCATGAGTAGGTATGACATACCGGTGTAATACTACTGCAGTTTTATAATCGCGAGGTTTCGCAGTGACGAAGATCAACGCGTTCTTATTTTGCGTCATATTTATTGAAAAGTTTAGTGAAGTGATTTAGATTCTGAGTACTTGAAATGCGGCGATATGGTGCCACTCTGAACCACATATGGCGTCTGTACTTTTATCAAAATTTCACGACAGCTACTCGCCATATAAGAGCCATGCTCGGATCCGCATCACCATCCGTAAGTACAAACGACGAATTCGAATATCTAAGTGTGAATTTCTTGTTTGGGGTAAAGTGAGAAAGCTCTGGATGAAAATAAAGAAGATTTGCGAAAAGAAGACCGATGCACAGTCGTAGTTGTGCCTCTCTCACAACTTCTGAACCAAATTACATGTGTATACTGGAGTAATTAATGAGGCTGATCATTATCTCATATGATCATTACGCAGCCACTTACGGGGCACAAAGTCTGGCCAAGTATAATTGACAGACGACATAACCGAAGACAAAATATTACGGAAACACGTGACTGCGTTAAATGCGCTAGAAGCGGTCTTCGAGATCGGTATAATTTCTTCGACGAATAGAATTCACGGCATTTTAACTGATTCGTGTTAAATTACCTAACGCCATTCGTAGAGCGTCTTTGGAGGGAAAAAAATCCCCCAGGAAAGAGAAAAAAAAAAAAAAATCTACAAAAATGGAGAGAAGAAGAAAAAATCGTTTCTTGGTCTTCCTTTACACAAAAGCCGTTTCAAGACGAACAATTTTATTCAACCAAGATCTCGCTCGATTCGATCTGACATCTGTCACGCGTACTACGTTGCGTTTTGTTCTACAAACTGACGGTTATAACAGATTTTAAAATAGAGAAAAACAGAAAATTTTTTTTTTTTTTTTCACGAACAAAGACAAACTGCATAAAATCTTTGCCGCGTTTCAATGTGAACAATCCATATCGCCCGAGGATCTTCACGGCCGTGGAGCTCTTCTACGTCAAAGATACGTGCACGGGGTGGACGACTTTTGATAAAATTGAAAAAAAAAATCTCAAACATCGTATCTACCCAACAGATGAGGAGCGATTTTCGCGCCAAATTTATCACTCGTTGCACTCTTGATGCTGCTCTTTGGTAAGCTTTCCCCGTAGATTTGAATCGACCGATTCTTTTTCCTTTTTTTCTTTTTTCTACATTTTCCAGGCGAATTTTGGGGACATGTTATAATCGTGTTTCAAGTTCTAAGAATCCAATTTCATTTGATAATAATCAACCAGCAAAAGATCAATAACATTCTGGCGAGCCGTTAATGCGACGGAATTCATTCCTGCAATTTAGAAATATCTAGGCAGGTAAGAGGTGGGAAAATCACAGGTTTTCTTGGTAATTTTAATGTACGAATTACAACTTCCTTCCTTTACTCTTTCGTCGACTGCTGCGCAGGGTTCGCGGATGCAAGATAATCCGATAATACGCCGCGCAAAGTACTGTTCCGAGTAAAGTGACCTTATACCTTATAAGGTGATAATTTTGGAGCACAAAATAATCTGCCCTATGTGGGATAATCTGTCTTTGCAAGCTGGACTTTTCCAATCTCTACGGCATGGTACATGCCGGAATTATATTTCTGTGTATATATATATACGACTTTATGACTTTGTCCTTCACGCCTTCTGATCCCCGATTCGTACACCTGCATAGTCCTTCCCAAACCTGCGGCAAAGTACGGAAAGAATATGTTAATGACTTTGGAAAACATTCAAGTAAACGAACACACATTTGGCTCGTTAAGTAGATTCCGTTATGAATGAAACTCTTTGGGTCGTCTGTCAATTGTTTCTTTTGAAAGTTGGTTGAGTAGGTAGGGAGGTATCCTGGCTTCCTTTTTCCTCATTTTTTCACACCACATTCCATAAATAATATGCTGCATAAAAAATAGAAATAATTTTCAAAGTCTGTTTGAAAAGCATCTGCGGAAAAAAGAAAAAGAGATGAAATTTGCGTTGAATAGGTACAGCGATACAGAGAGGTGAACGTAGATATTCGTTTCTTCGAAGGACCTTAAGGAGCGAGGACTCCGGATGAAATCTAGAACAATTATTGGCACGTGGTGAGGTTTTCACGCTCTAAGGGAGAATTCCCGTTAAAAAAAAATCGATAACGGTAAAAAGTCCTCCTCTAGCCCCCGGGGGGGTTGTCGCAATAAAGGAATAAGGGCCTGGGTGGTCCAAAATAAAATGTTAAGCAGAAAGAACGGGCCGCGTGCCTCCGGCTTGCGGAATGTCGCCGATGTCTCTATCCGCTTCTTCTACCATCGGACCACACGCGAAACACACGCGGGGACCACACATCAATGATTGCACTCGAAAATTGCCCACGATTTTTCCACTTTGGTTGTTTAAACGGGCTTTTTGTTATACCCGCATTGACCACCGTGGAATTCGCGTCCGGAATCGTTCAACAAACCCAAACTATTCTCTCTGCCTGCGGTAGCGGCTCGATGTTTTGACTCTCGAGACGTTTTTCCTTCACCGTAATCGCGTATGAGGAAGAAATTCCGCAAGGTTAATAGCATAGATCAGGATAGATTCTATTACCATTTATTATATAATAAAATGAATAGTTGCACCAGTCAACACCATGAAACTTTATTGTCTTATCAGTTATAGGATATCGTGTTGTCCATCTACGAGGAAAAGAGTTCGACTCCCACGCACCTTTTACGAGCTTGTTAGCCTATCCCTATGCCTATATAGTTCTTCGCCGATCACCATATCGTCTCGACACTGTTAAGTGATGAGCAACGTTAACCAGAAAATGTGTATTGTCATTTAGAGCGTAGTAGCAGTAGCAGCAGTGTAGCGTTATGTGACGCTAGTAAAAACGCTTGATAAATTAGTGACTCAATTTAACAATTGTTTCCCATGAAACCGCGCGAGTTTTCAAGAGAATCGTTTGATCGTTAAACGAATAGGCGTAGCTTGAATAGTTTTTTATTACTTCTTTTTTAATTTTTTTTTTTTTTCGAAACATGCTATCGTTTCGTTAAGTTGGTTAGTAGATATTCCGCGGAAAACAAAACGTGTGCAATAATTATTAGCATAATGTACCCACGGTCTCATTGTAATGTATATTTTTCTCGTCCAGTCACCGTTCAGCAGGAAGATGATTTATATTCAAAGCGTGCGATCGGTCTTTCCAATATCTTAAATAGGGGATTCATTGAGTACTACTTAGTCAACCGCACCTTTCGTTAACATATCAAATAAACATCTTGGAATACAAAAAGGTTTTACCCAGCCTCCCCTATACGTACCCGAATGTATATAACAACGAATCATTTGCGTCACTGAACAGTCGCGCGAAAAATCAGCAAATTACTCGGACATTACGTTACGATTCCCCGGAGTGTAATCTCACACCTTGACCATATACAGTCATATATCTACATGTATACGTTGTAATGAACGACTCTCTGTATAAAGACGAATTTTTTATCCATTTTTTTTGAGAATAATAATGAATGTACAAACAATGAACGCGATAATATGAGTTTAATTATTTTTTTTTTCATTACGTCAATCCGTTCATGAGTCAATTGAGGCGGATTGAACGACACACCCATTAAGCTTAACAACAGTTACTTAATTATCAGCACGGTTTATGGGCGACGTGATAATTAGTTGCAGTGATATTATGATGACGTGGTGAATTATCTTTGGGCTTGTTTAACCATCGCGTTTTCCATTTACCCTTAGAATTGATGTTTTTGACCGTGACTCGAACTGTAAACTACAATAGCCCCGCGCAGGGTTTAAGTTTAGAAAATAAGCCATGGCTACGGGAAACGTTTGGGATATATACCACCGGATCAGGTAACACCTGGTTGGGAAAAATCCCACGGGTCAAAATTTGTCCAGTTACAGGTTGTTAGTCGGCCATAATTATTCCTTTCTCTTTCTCACACGGATAGGTTTCTACAAAATTTTGCTCAAACTTTTTCCGCCATTCTTCCAAAACCAAAGACCAAAGTACTTCGTCGCGGTATACAGTCGGACGGTAAAAATTACAGACGTATCTACACGACTCACCCATATACACAAGTAATTGATTATAGAAATGAAAACGAAGTGGGAGACGATTTCCATAGATTTTTCCTCACCTTCCTGTTATTTATTTATTTTTCCTCATTTTTTCATCTCGTCGAATTAGGAAGCGCGCTTTTTGCTGCAAACCTAATTTCCTCTATCATACCTATCAGGAAATTCCGGGCCGTGTCCAGTAGCAGGCAATAATCTGTTACATTGTTAACCTCTTAAGTGGTACTATAAGGAAATCTCTTCACCACCATCATAGCACGTCATCGCTGATCGTAACCGACAAGGCGACTAGCTGTAATTTTTTTTTTCTCCATTCTACAATCGAGTCGGATTCATGTCTCTCAGAAACTCGCGTATATTTCGCAAGCCTTCGAAGCTGCAGGTTGTAACTTGGAGCGATATTAACTGCAAGTTTAGTCCTGCACTCGACCGATCCCACTGGATTCGCAGTATTGCTATATCCTCTGGATAGTCTATGCAAGGCGGGTGTATTAGCCAAAGGCATTAGCGTTAACTTCCAGTCAAAAGGTTCAACAAATAATGAGGTTTCGCGCCCCAGTAGGGTGCAACAGACGGATTAACTAATTCATTAGGGTGTATATGTGTACAGCCCAACTGTGATCTGCAATCGCACGATATTTCCTGAAGGAGACAATCCATTACGGACCCTCAGTCTTTGCATGAGAAAAGATGATTTTACGGTTCGATTAATGGACTTTGATCATGCACCCCTCATGATATGAACGATAAAGAATCGGCTTAGAATCGATGCGCAAGATTTGAGGGATTCCAGAACGTACGGTACAAGACGTTTGGTATTTATGGTATCATATAAGTGGCTCTCGACTACGGCAGGTATTAGTTTAGTTTTAGCACGAGGATCGTAAGGGTGTATATTATTGTGCGGGCAACCCTCGAGTAAGACGAAGTTATATGCCATGGTCAACGGGGGGCTGGAGATGAGACGGATTAACCCTTCTAAGACAGAACAAAAGTTCGGCGACAGGTAGAAAAGGACCTGGTAGTCGTGCGCCTGCATGAAGTTGGACATGTTACAGAATTGTACCTTCATTTTTAACTGACGTTTTTATTATTCAACACTCTCTGTCAGGCCGCAATCCATTTAACGCTCCGTTATACACGATTTTCCTTCAACTAAATTAAGTCAAGGACACAGTTTCCCATTCGAGGTCCTTCAGCCCTTGAATAATGCCAATCGACGAACACAGGAACGAACGAAACAATCGGAGACTATGAATAAAAAATCTCTAGACAGATGTCGTCCCGATGCGATCTCGCTGGTAGTTTATTGCCTGATTCGTAATACGGAGTGAGAGACAGGCAATCTAAAAATCAGCAAGTCATCCACAGCTGAGAGACACTAGCCAGGAGTATTTAGGTATTCATTTACCAGATAAAAGTGAATCAGTATCTGCCTACGCAAATAGCGAAGATCGAACACGATGTACCTGGTGTCGGTAGGTGTCGTTGGAATCTTAACTATTGCGCAAGTTAGACTTGGCATAACCGTTACCGGAACACGCAGCTACGTCATCGCCGTTGGCCGTGTCGTTTCTCCCGCCCCGCCTAAGCGTCGCGGCGCGGTACGTCCGCGGGTTACCTGTCTTGTTTTACGGATGCTGATGCTGAAGGAGAAGGAAAGTGCAACAGGACACGGTGAGAGTGGCCAGCTCTCTTTTTGCCTGAGATTCTGATCCGGTATCAAGGGACTTTCCGACGTCAATGGTATCTATCGATTGCGAAAGGATCCGGAAGAAATTTATCGGCAATCATCGGCGTTATACGGACGTAATAGATCTCGTTGCGTTGCGGCAAGTTCGAAAGTTTCTTGCAATCGCTGTGTGACACGATGACCCAAATACCAAAACTATGAAAAACCGCATATATATCAACGATTAGGATCTGATCTAAGAAATATTCTCATGCGAAATTCGCTGCAGAATGACCGAAGGTCAAGGTCGTTGAAAAATTGTAAAGACAAATTTTTTTCGGCAAACTTTCACGCCGGCTATCGATACGGAACATATTTCTAGTCCGCCATAAGACCGAGACGATACTTATTTGGACGATTTGCCAAGTTCAATGTACCCACGACACGTTCGCTAATTTTCCTTGATGATTGAAACTGAGAGTATAATGATAATGATTTCATTGAAAAAGGAATTTCATTCAAGCTAAGCCACAAGATTTATCGGCTTACAAGGAAAGACGCAAAAATTTTGCCGTAGTGGCAAGGCGTACGTGCCTTGAAGATACGTGATTCATTTTGGTTGGTTGAATGTTACAAAGGTTACAAATAATCCATCAGAAATTTGGAAATTATTCTACAACGCATGATGCAGGACGTGGATGCAACGATCGCACACAAACTCATGCTGATTGATCGGACCTAGTTTCGTATCCATTATCCATAATAATATATTACCGGAAGTGCGATGATGTGCAGATTAGTATCGAGGACGAACCCGTAACACTATCATAGGGCAAAGGGTCCGAATATCTACTACGAATTTTCAATCAACTGTTTCCAATCTTTTCCATTCCCGAAACACAAGACCACCCGAACGTTTCGATACCAATCGATCCAATACCAAATTTTTTACATAAATATGGAGTGAACCTTCTTATGGAATATGGAATAGTTCATCTCAAGATGGACTATATCTCGGAGATCAAACTATGGACTCAGCCGTCATTTCTGAACGACTTGACATACCTGATATGCAACTTGGATTGAAATTTCCAAATTTTCAAAAATCACGATCATTCGTAAGTTTGGTAACTAGACTGAGTACCTACAGTATATTTTCCAAATTATTTCGGAAGTGTATCAATCTCCGATGACTTCACCCTATAACACGTTCCATAAACGTGATTTTCAATAATTCTGATATTTAACGTTGGAGATGTGTAGATGTGTGAAAGGCGTAAGGCACGCGACTTTATCCTTGTGTCTCCATACATCGCACGCGATATAGACATCCCATCATACACATATAGCATATAACTTATACATGAATCGAGTTTCCTACACGGCGCGGGAAAAGTGTGTAAGAAGATTAAGGAGTAGGCTGTGGTTACGCCGGTCAGGTCTCTGTCATACGTATATGTGATGTGTCGAGAGTAGTGGTAAATTCTCCACGAAACGGTGCTCTCGTTCGAAGAATACGACCGTGCGTCGTGCGTCGTGCGTCGTGCGTCATTGGCTAGTTAGTTCCCGCGAACCGTACAGAGTTTGATTCATGTATTGCCGGTCGTCCTGCACCTCTAGGAACCCAGTTCATTGGAAATGAAGAGACGGTTGGTTCCGTTCGAATCCGGGACCTCCCGTAGGTTGGAAAAGCATCATAATCGCAAGAATTACATTGCAATCGTCAATTCCCTTGACACCACCGGCCCCCGGGGGACCCAACCTGCACACGGTTCCGGCCAGGGTCCTCGACCGTCTGGTGAAGCGCTCTTGGAGTCAGTGAAAGGAAACGTCATCGACATTAGGTGGGTGGGAGAGCCGCGTATTCGAGTGGGGATTACGCCGCTAGAACATGGGGATATGATCAGCGCGTGAGGGGAAATTGGTCCAGTCGGAAAATACCTTGTCCTAACCCCCTGGAGGTTGGGGGATGGGGAAATATCGTCGGCTACAACCGGAGAGAGAGAATGTAGGATAATAATTTATGCAGGAATTCATCTCGACAAATTTCTTCAAGGTCGTCAGATCATCTTCTCACCGTACCTATATCGCATATCTAATATATAGACCGAGGATCAGCCCCGCGGAAGTATCCCCATTTCCGTAATAGACGGGTTAGTTTCCCGGCATGAATTAGTCGGAAAATTACTTCTTACCACAGAAACGAGCAATCGCGATTATTTCTTGCTATACGATCTGTCACGATGCGATTTATATACGTCAAGAGAGACATGAGGAAGAGTGGGGTTTATCCTGTTAATGACACAGACCGCAATACAGCTGGGAGGGAAATGAAGAATCTAATTATCGTGTTGTTTTCACGATTTTAGTTGGTTTGTATTCCAAGGGCGGCTCTCCTGATATTTAAGAAGCGAAAAGGTGCGGCTTATGTATTGTGGAAAGAGGCTCGTTTCCACCCTATCGAGGAAAACCCTGGCGCACGCTATGCACCTGCGGTCTGCGGGTGTCTTCGAGGTATAAAGGAGCCAAGGCTGCAGGTTGGTACAAGAAGAGTAGGGCATGAAGCATGAAACATCAGGCGTTGGTCTTCGCGATGTGAGGAAGAACGAGCATAGGAAGAAGAAGAAGAGGAAGAAGAAGAAGAAGAAGAAGAAGAAGAAGAAGAAGAAGAAGTAGAAGACGAAGAAAAGGAGGAAGAGGAGGAGGAGGAGGAGGAGGAAGAGGAGGAAGAGGATAAGGAGGAGGGATCGCCCGAGGTGGGGTGAACGGAATAATGGTAGAGGGGGGTCTTGGAGCCGCTCGTGCGGGGAGACTTATGAATGAGCAAAGCGATGAAGAAGAACGAAGTTTCAAGTATCGAACCTATCGGATACTTGGGTGGGGATTCGGTAAGGTCTCGAAACCGAACGGAGGGGGTAGGTCAGACTTTGCTGGCCACGTGCTTCGCCGGGTTTAGAATCGTATATAGGCTCGGGCCGATCACTCGACCAAGACCATAACACACACTGCACTGGTGTAGTAAGTCACCGGTACATGAGATACGCGGACGCATAACCGAACAAATATATTATATCCACCTCCACAACTACCAATATCTCCTCAACCGCCGCTCTTGGGTCTCCTTCCGTAAGTTAAACTCGACTTAACACTCCTCCTCAAAGAACGGTGCACGGTCTCTCGCTCCCAACAGTCAGACCTCAGGCCGGTACATTTACAACTTCTTTCCTACACACACACCTTCGCAATACCGCGACTGGTGCTTCGCTCCCGCTCCCGCTGCCGCTGCCGCTGCCGCCTCCGCTGACGCCGACGTCGTTCTTCCTTCTGCTGTTACCGCTGTCGCTGACGGTGCCGTCGCCACCGCCACCGCCACCGCCACCACCGTCTCCTTGGACATATAGTAGAGGTGATACTCAGTCACTTAGTGAAGTCAGTGAGCTCCTGTCACTCGCGGCTAAGCTGTCGTCGAGAAACCACCACCACTCGCACCGCTACCGCTGCTACCACCTACCACCACCTGCACCCTTATAAGAATCAGTGCTCCGAGTGTTTCGGGACCAGTGTCAATCGAATTGTGTTGAAGTGCTGATCGTTTGTTGTTCAACTCTTACCAAGCATTGATATATAAATACTTTGACTTGTACTAAGTTCGGTTTTTTGCCTAAGTTCATTATTTGAATTTGACGCGTTTTATCCGCACTTAGAAGTGATTTAAGAATAATTTAAACTCGAGTGTGACAACTGAGTGTTATGATAAAATGATGATTATCTACGGAAAAGTTTCAAAGAAGGATACTTTGGAATACTCGTACAATCCAAACGCTGTGATCAACAACCGGCTAACTATGGAGGCGATTCTTACACGCGATCAACGGACCACTTCTCACAGAGTGGTAGACGCGTGTTCGGATACCAAGACTTCAACTGCTGAAGCAGATTCGTTGGGAGTAAGGATTGAAAATTTCGGTGAATCCGATGAAGTTTCGCGTTCTTTAAACCAGGAAACTACAAGCTGTGGAAACTGCTCTTCCCAAATGAGAGACAGTTATGGTAAAAGGATACGAGGGTACCCTAGATGTTCAGGATTCACTGTCACATGGCTGAGTAAGTTCTCACTCAGGGATTAACACATCTTGTTGATTATTTTATCGTTTTTACATTTCATACCCCCTTATTGTTATTCTTTATAATCTCATCATCTCGCGACCGAAATCTCGAATAATAAAAAAGAAAAAACTATAAAGACGACTGTTCCTGAAACGTATAGAAACAACTATTACTCGTCAACGAGTAAGTTACATTTATAAAGGCATTAGAATGCACTTAACTCAACCCTGCGTGTTTCTTCTCGAGCACAGAGCAGACGTGTGCCCACTATATTCGTTATTTTTTATTTGCCTTTTTTTTTTCCAACCACTGGGAAGTCTCGGGGTTCAAATAAACCGAGTATACTCGAAAATTCGGAAAGGCTTTTCATACTTAGCCGTTGCTAATTACAAACAGCCTTTATGACACTAGAGCACTGGGTGATTATCTAAGGCTTACAGATTATTTTGTGCAAAATTTGTTGAAATCAGGTGTTTCGGTCAGCAGCTACTTGGTTACAGGCATCGATAATTGTTGCTCTAATTGTTAGACCGATATCCCGAAATATATTAGTCTATAAGCTGCCGGCTAGCTAATCCCGAGGAGTTAATCGCCGAATAATTATCCGCCGTAAAACTTTACCAATTTGTGAATTATTACCTGTGCGACTCGGCGGTGTTAGTTCACCTATACCTACATCCGAACTGTGCAGTAGTTTCATTGAAATTGTCTTTTTGCCACATTTGCGAGAGTATAATTTTTTTACGCCCTGATCGTTAGCGATTCTTACCGATTTTATACATCGCCAAGTTACTTTCCGCGCGTGAGTACGAACTGTTCGGGAAACACAGGGAAGATTTTTCAAAATTTCTTATTGCAAGAGTTGAAAAAACGTGAATAAATTCTGATGAAAAACGGTACTCGCGGTTCTCTGCTGTAGGGAATTCGAACAATCGGTATCGTGCCCGGTTTTTCCAGAGTCCAGAATCGGCCAGTGAAATTCGCTACGGCTTAATTGAAAGTCGCTAATTCCGGCCGGTGGAGCGATCGGACGGTACAGATTTCACGCACGGATACGCACGCGAGTCGTACGCACTTTAAACAGTCCAATGCGGACCCTATGCCTGTACGAATTCGGAAAAACCATGGTTCCGATCCAACGAGTGATTCCCGGTTTGAACTGACCTCTACAATAACTATAAACGAACTCTGAAAATCCGGTTCAATTTTGATTCGGCAAAGATATAACATCCTGCGATAGAGCGATCCGCGGTATATACCAACGAACAGAGACCACCTGTAGCTGGTGCAACTCTGAGCCCATCCACAGGTGGTTCATTCAGCTAAACTCCTCGCGTAGTATCCTCACTCGTACGTCCATACATATCACAAATGTAAAAACAGTTGTATAGCGATTCAGATTTTGGATTATAATAAGTATAAACTTTTCCTCATCGACTATTCGGAGTAAATATAGAAAATCTTATGAAAAAATTTACTGTTCAAGACAAATGATATCGGAATTATAATACGGTGTGAGTAATCTCAGGTGCATATCCGTTGAAATATATACGCCAAGGCAGAGGCATGTATATAGGAGAAACGTATAATAAATCGGCAAATGTGTGTTGCGTACGCGACCTACCGCACCGCGGGACTGGGCCCGTCCGGGGGGGCCTAATGGGGCATAATTGTCGCGAGCAATGCGAGGACAGCGGACCATTACCGCATTTTTGCTACCATCTCGGTTGCAGCGGGGGGCAAGAAGCTTGGGGACGCTGAGGCGCGCCAGGACGGATAGAGTAGCGTGATGTGTTTTTCCGCGGTGCTTCAGGTTCCCAGGAATTTCAGTGGAACGCCGACTCCACTGTGCGGGTCTCGCGTTGAGGTAGGCCCAAGACCCCGAGTAGTTGCTGCACTCGTACCGATCTTTTTATCCCTCTCCTTTTCCCTCTCTTTCTCTCCCTCTCTCTCTCTGATCTATCAACGAATATATATTCGATCGCATAGGACAAAGGCGCGGAGACTTTCATAAGAAGAGTAAAAAAAATCGACGATCGAAATATTTATCACCGAATCACGTTCCGCAGATTCTGTAAAAAAGAAAAATATAAAAATATGAAAATTATCGTACATTTGTCTTATTCGGTGGCCAAGTGAAAAGGCGACTTATTCGCGGGTCTGCCAATTCGAGGAGAAGATTGGCAGCAGCACCCGGGGGGCTACTAATGCGAACGTGTACGAAGTCGTGCCGTTTGTCGCCGGGTCCGTTGGAAACCCCTTATTAACGGTCGTAACGGACGAAATAACGAGTGATCCTCGTGGATGGTAGGGGGCGTACGAAAACCGAACCGCATCTCCGAATGGTCGGTTGATCACAGGACGCGGTCGTCTCAAACTATATCGATGAAAAATTTAGTGTCTGATAATGCGGAAGTTGATCGGGTACAGAATCGTGAATACTTACAATTAGAGCCTGGCGCATACGCATAGAGGCGTGGAGGGTAATACGAAAAATTGATAATCGGTCCCGCAGGTGAATTTCGATCACGTTTCAGCCTGGGATGATCAGCCACCATGATCATTCGATCGCCGATTCTTACCGCGACTCTGTAATTACTAGTGAGAAACTTATGCATGGCCGTTATCTTTCAGGGCTAGGCAGCCTCTTGGTGACGTTGCTTGTTGCGTCGATACACGCCGCTCCGACTATGACTTCTCAGACACGGACCAACACCCAGGGAAAGTGGGTGAACCCTTGTGGGCAAGTGCAGACCGAGAATCCCGCCACCGACGGACCGCGGGTGGGCGACCAAGAATATGACCTATACATGCCGATCTTGATTTCGACGAAACAAGCCATAATGAACGCCGAGATATTCCGAGACAGATTCGTAAGTACAATATTTCATGTTCATCTGCCGTTTAGAATTTCGCTAATTGTGAAACGGTTAGCTCCTGGTAAATTCCCATGAAAATGAAAAATAAAAAAAATGGAAATGGAAATGGAAATGGATAGGTACGTGAGGCGTCTCCATAGTTCGTGTCCACGGTTTACGATCGGTTAAATTGGGTCTAGGCTTCGCGGTGACGAACGCGTCTTTGGTTATACAATTACGCGAATGATACAGAGTAGGGGAATTTTGCCGGGCTTGGAATAATTGTTGTCTGACGTCGAGACACGTCACGCATCGAGCACTAGGAAGAGGATAACCGCGGGTGACAATACGTAACGTTGAGTGTACATATTACAACGGTTATATTTATACAATCGTGATTGAAATCTGGCGATAAACAACAAGGCGGGAAATGATTTCCCCGTTATTTGCAATTGAATAAGAAGAATTTTAACGCTTTATTATGCTGCTCAAACCTCGAATGAACTGGCTACTGGTTAGCGTTCGAGACAGGCTCCTCTATGGTCGTCAGACACTTGTTCGTAATGTTGTAAGAGGCGTATATATGTATATGGTAAATTGAGGTGAGTCTCCTCTGGGAAAACCCGAGCGCTAGCGCAAGCCCGAGCTCCGTGTTGCGGACGAGTATGAAAAAAGAAAAAAAAAAAAAAATTGAAAAAAAATATAAAAAAAACTACGCAAACGAATAAAAAGTACACAGAGACGAGAGAATCGAGCGCCCGCTACTTTGGCAGGTTAAAAGTAAACCCACGGAGGCACATATGTCGCTAATTGTACGATATGACTCACCCCGAATATCGCCGTGCCATCCGATGTACTAGGCCAGAAATTAGACTCAATTGACTCATCGACGTTTACTTAGAAACGGGATTGAACATATTTTAATCATTGTTTTAACGGTGTGATAATTATGGCCCGTTGCAGTCTAGCTACTAGAATCGATCATCTACTCTAGGCTAGATTTTATTTCTATGTATGTATACGTATACGACCAGATGTGGAAAATCATTTCCGGTTCAGAGAGCATCGAGTAAATTGGAGATGAACAGACTTCGAGCTATCGGGCGTGAAAGAACAAGCTCGCTAATTAAAGGACTCGTACTTGACGTCGGCGTCGTATAACGACGAGGAAGGTCGAGGCCGGGAAGGGCGAACGGAAGGCAGTTATAGCCGCACTTCCGGCTGTACAACCGGCCTGTTCGGGCTATCGAAGTATTACCGCGCGTTACCGGTCAATATGTCAAATCTGTACGGTGCATAGCTGAAAAGAAATTCTTATCAAAGTCGCGAGGATGACGACGTAGTAATATCGCAGCTTCTTATTAGGGTTGATCAACCGCTCGTATTTATGTGAATGGCGAAACTTTGGATAAACCCGAACGGAATTGTTCATCGAATAAGAAGAGTTGTCATCCATGGATAAGATCATATAAATGCGATACCGTCGGAGTCTTTCGATCAAAGAAGTAGTAGGACGTCGGTAAGTAATACTGGTAGGCAACGGTTGACGAGGCCTTGACGATGACGTAAGTGAATCACGACAGACAGTATGTCGCCTGAACGGATGTCTCGTATCTCATAGTAAGGATCCGCACCTGCGTCTTCTTCGATATCGTAATTCGCAGCAGCTAACAAACATCTTTGACCGCGTGTATGGCCGGGAGAGAGAAAGGAAAGGAGCTTTCGCGATCCCCGGGGATCAAGTTATGCGCTGACTTCGAAAACATCGGGGTCTCACGTATCGCTGCCAGATGACGTAATCCCGGATGGCGAGCCGGCCACCCGGTGCCGTTTGCTGTCAAACACGACTAGAAGGTTGAACTAGTCATATAGGTACATAAAACCGCGAGGATGACCCCGAATAAGGCGAAAATTAGGGCCGGGGGAAGCCATTCGAGATAGTAGAAGCTGTCGGCCTAGGAACCGCGCCACCAATGCCTACCTGTCGCCCCCGAAACGCACAGGTGTTCGCGCGCGGACGATCCCGCGATCTGACACCTCACGTGGAACCTAGGAACGCGTGTTTTGAATCTAATGAAGAATCGCCACGCCACGGCGTCGCGGTCGTCGCGGACCAAACGGTTAAAACGGCGCCCCGTCCTTCCGCCCTCCTCAGCTTCGGGCAGACGAAATCGAAATGATAATTAAGCGGTAGATTTCCAAACGAGGTTTCGATACTTGGACGTATCTAGATCGCGATAATCGGTATATGGTATACTGGCGCGACGATAACGACGATAACTCGTAAAGCTCCGTGGAGAAACGGGGCCGCATCATGAGTGGAACTGATATACCATTCTTGACGTATTATAGGTATACGTATGCCGTACGAGAATCATAAAATATCGGAAGTGGTGAATTCCAATAAATCAGAATCGGAAGCTGCCCCTCCTAGTGGGCAGCTACCACACCGGGACTCCGTCTTGCATACTAAGGTGCAGACCGGATACACCGCTGTCTCGTACACCCACATCGATATTATCCTCACCGTCGCGTCGTGTTCCAGAGTCACTGGACAATTTATAACTACGTAGTATCGAAGCAATACGTTTATCGGCTCGACCACGACGATCCGTCTTCGATACTAGTCATCAAATTGGTATCGGGAGAAATATAGATTCGATTTTCATTCCCATCGATAATTGGCGGAAAAAATCGTCCCATCGCAAGCTTGCCGATCCGCTGCGCCACTTCTCGCGCCCTTATCTACATCGGAATGACAATAATCAACATTGAGCTCGCCTCGTTAGCTCGCACTTCAATGACTGTTACGATTAGCTATTGCGTAAGTGATATACGGTGTCATCGGCCCTGGGGAACTTTCGTCTCCGTCTCGCGGGTGCTTGATGTTTTGGCTTTCGATATTGCTATCGCGAGTGCGAGCAAAATAGACATATTATACGGTCTGTAAGCCGATTTCAACATCGTTCACTGCCGATTCATTATCCCATATATCGCAGCGAGGCGGCGTCTCTGCGATTTCTGACCAGCGGTTTTCGCCCGGTGATTCAACAAAAAACTTTTTACGATAATTTGATGTCAGCAAGTTTCTGTAATAAATACATTAGCCAAAGGGGTTTTTAGCTACACCCAGACGCGCTGCGGTCACTTAACGTCGTCCCTCCGAAAATCTTACCGCCAAAATTAAACGCCACGTGATTCTTGCGAGTAAAACTGCAACGGTTCACCGCTTTGATCGGCTAGCTACTCCGCTCGCTCCTTTGTGTATCGTTAAAATCCCGAGGCTATTCGCTTACGAAAGCTTGAAATAATCGTAAATCATAAAGCCTTACCGATTCTCGGGTCAGACCCGAAACGGCGCTCACCGCCAAAATCAATTAGCTTCTAGCCTCTTTCGGACCGGGAATTTCGGGGACCTCGGGCCGCATGAACCGCGAATAAAACAAACATTTCTCTTCCGCGAATATTCACCAAGATTTTTAGAACCGTTCGCTTCCTCCCGCTATAAGGGGCCCGCGAAATCGTCCGAGACTTTGAGGTGGGGTAACGTTTAGTCATCAATTACTATGGGGCAGACGACTACGGAGTATAACAGACCGAGTTCTTGGTAGTCAAAAGTCGGGTGAGTAACCGGTGCAGCGAGCTTTAGGTCGAGTGTAAATTTTTTGGAAAAAGTATAAGGTGTGAGGCGAACCAAGATTACCAAGAACTTACTCGGAAATCGTTAAGAATTCGAGGGCAGCCTGTAGTCAGACACATTGATAGTTACAACCGTATTATGAGGTAACTTGTGTGAGTTGCCTCTATATCGACCGGATAATAATGAGTCAACTTTTACACCAGAGCTGTGGGTTTTCCGTTGCACAATTAGTCTCTCTCTCTCTCTCTCTCTCTCTTTCTCTCTTTCTCCCATCTGTATTTTCTGAAATAAAACGAAGGACCGACCCAAATCATTTATTTTCTTTCATATTCACAGGTCGAGACAGCCTTTGGACTAAATCTTACAAAAACGCATGAGTTATGGAAATCGCAAGCGTACGATTGGCTACCAAGCAGAAAAGAAATCCCTAAGGATTTCAGAGAACCGCTGGACGATGAGTTCCTAGATAAATTAGACGTGAGTATCTATACCGCATAAACTATATTGCATTGCCATTTCTGGTCCATGTATCTATATGATCTCGTACGAAACCTCGATATCTGACTTTAATCTATCTCTTTTTTGAATTCCAGTTTGACACAGCCCTAGTAGACTCTTACGAGTACTTGCAGAAATACGCAGTTGCACTCGAGCAGGTTGTATGGGACCAAGAAGATCTGCATTTGGATTTTAGCCGGGACTTTGGCCACGCGGAATTCATGCTTCGCTCGGTAAGCCCCATTTCCTCCCCAATCACGAACTAGATCCGAAGGATTTCCCTCGATTTTATTTTTTCATAGCCTGGTTGTATGATTTTTTATTTATTTTTTTTTGTTTTTCTTTTATTTGTCTCACAGGTGTTGTGCGAAATTCAAATGGCGCTTCAGGAACGTCAAGTTAAACAGCGACCCGATATCAGTCGCGACATTATGCCGAAAGAATACCGCGAAGTTTCGCAAAAGAGCGCTACGGAAAGAAACCTACGGGATTGGCTGATATTCCGAGACTATATGAATGGACTCGACTACGTTGAACAGGTGTTTGAGCATCTTCGTAAAAGGATTAGGTCCTGAAGGTGGAATGGTGGAAGTCAACACAGGTCGGCTCGGCGGAGGCATGCTCACTTCAGAAAGATGTCACAATTTTCGCTCCCTTATCAAGAGGCTCTCCTCGCCTAGCAGACGGCCAATTTTGGTCCCAGAAAGAGTTTGGTGAACCGTTTTACGTCGACATTATACATCCTCATGGAACTTGCATTGGATATTGCAAATGGAAAAAAAAAAGCGGGAGAAATCCTGTTTGAAAACGATGAAAAAAATCAAAAGTGTTTTTAGTAGAGAGAAAAAAAAACAAAAAAAACAAAAAAAAACAAAAAAAAAAAAAAATGATCGTATAATGATTTGTCGTGATAAATGTCAGAATTAATAACAAAAAATCAAACTCCAACTATCGAAGAGAAAGAAAAGAAAAAAAAAAAAAAAACAGAGAGAGCGAGTTAGACGACTCATTCTAGTGAACGGGTATAATGCACAGCCGAGAAAATGAACTTTATAAACTTGTGGTTTTAATTTTTTTTTTTTTTTTTATTTCTCCACAAAAATCTATAAACATGTCCTGCACAGGCTTCCGCCCTCAACATTGATGTATCCATGTATGCATGTATATTTATAAAATATTTATTTATGTATGTGTATATGCCCGATGACGTAGACACACGCAAGTTCGAAACTATGATATATACAGGGGCGTAAATACGAGATAGCGCGTGATCCATATATTATGCGGTATATATAAAATATTTCATCCATTATATATATAGATTATCATCGTATCATTTAATTATTAAGCCGTACACAGTTCGTACTACGGTTTTGTATAGGGACGACGACACAGATGCAAAGTGGGACGGGACAGGCCTTTTTAATTAACTTTGGTAAAAATTTGGTTCTATTTTTTTTTTCTCATATTTCAGAAATTTAATCTTATTCGCTGAACCGTATATACATACATATATGTTGAATTGATTTGAAAAAAATCTCTCAATAACTCGAGAGTATTATAAAGAAGGTACGGTCTTTCCCTCGATGTATTCTTAGATCACATTTCTTAGGAAGCATGCTGCTAAATGCTAATTGTAATGCGCACCACGCAATGTTATAGATATATATATATATATATATATACATATACATACATATATGTATATTTATAATATGCATTTGTTGCCTCTGCCAGGTAATCCGAAGAGAATGATTATTTCCGGGATCGTTTTTTCTCTTCTCTCTTTTCCTATGATATGAAAAAACGTAGATTATAGTAATGCAAGACATGAAAGAAAAAAAAAAAAGTAAATTGAAAAAAAGAAACAAAAAAAAAAACAAAAGAAAAAATAGAAATCGCTCTCCAGGAACTGGCCAAAAATCGAAAGACATAAAAATCTCTTGATTTTACTCTTAATGAATATTTATTAACTAACTATTATATTATATTGTATTTATTCAGATTATTTATTTTATTTTTGTAAAGATTTTACACTCGATAAACTATATATTTAATATGATATGATATGAAATGAAATGAAAAATTTTCACAATGATGCGCGACAGGCAATTAATTATATATAGCCAGAAAATAAGGGCTGCGCTGCTGCTGCTGCTGCTGCTGCTGCTAATGCTGATGATACTTACCTAATGAATATATAATATATATAGAATATGCTGTACATAGGATATAAGCGATCGACCTTTTTTTATTTTTTTTATAAGTGTGAAATTTTCTTTTTATTAGTTACTCAAATCTCGCGTCAGAATAATAGGGTGAATTTCTATGGGGAATAGATTGTCAAAATTTTATGAAAATTTTTAGTATTATTTTATTTCTTACGTTTATTTTAAGCTTGACGACTACAGCTTGAATTTTGTTTTAGAAAAATTTCGGAACGATTATTTTTCCATAGGAATTTATTCCACCGTCTATATCATATTTTTTAATTCAAATTTCATTAGTTGCTTAATATTATATATTATCACAGGAACATATTACGCCGGAAGTCGTTCTTTAACGCTCGAAAAAAAAAAATATATATATTTTTTTTTCAACCGTGACTTGATTTTAGCCTCCGCAGACTAACGGAGTTTCAAAACTTGTATCACTTTTTTTTTATTTTCTAACCAATATGATCTTTGAGCGTATAAAAAACGCGCTTCCATCATACTACACCATATCATATAGTTATATGTGTCACAATTAATTTATTACATACTAATCCTAGTTACTACATTAATTATACGTATATGTATAATATACATATGTATACACAAATAATATGTCTGTGTGTATGTGTGTGTACATATATGTATACATATACGTAACCGTAATATGCATAATGTTTAATTAATTTATCAGTCATATCCTAATAATATAGCCATCAATTTTATCATCGCGTCTGTGATATTCATGTATACATATTTGAACAGAAATATTATTTTATTTAAATTAAATTAATATTTTTTCATACCACAAAGGTACATAACAATTAATTTCCTTTAAAAAAATACCTACATATATACACATATATATATTTTTTTCTTTATTAGATAAAATTAAAATCAAAGAAATTAAACAACCCTCAAGATAGCAGTAGCGCAGCCCACGACGGTCACGGTTATCACGATGTTCCTACGAGATATTTGATCGGTAATCGCATTATAAAATTGGTAAATTAGTGTCATATACTCGATTGTTTGTTTGGTCGAAATATATTTCCATTTAACGGATGCACTTGTCACTTATGGATAATCGATGAAAATATTTAGCCGAAAATTTGCGGTGATATTGAAATCGCGTAAATAAAATTTAAGGGAAATTGTCCACCGCCAATTACATGTTAAATCACTATTTTTGTCTTCTGTTTCAATCAATTGAAACAATGATCTGTATGGTTGATATTTCTATCCTAAATCAATGAAATCCTACAGTATACCACTGTCCACTTATCAATGAACCTGTATTCGGTATTGTCGAAATAATATGTGTAATGTAATGAGATCTATTAATTATACTATATGCTGTACGTACACATAATGAAATTGATTCTGAGCCGGATGTGTCTGAAAATTCTAGAAACAGCCAATCGGCACTCTGGATTGCAAAAATTTAGAGCACCGATTGGCTGATTCTTAAATTGTCAAACACATCCGGCTCAGAATCAATTACGCTTAGCTTACATAATATATAGATAGTCCTGATGACAATGGAAACTATTGTACTATATGTGGATGTGAATATGTATATGGGCGTCCTGAAGATGCCCTCTATAATCTGTTGTATAATATAAAACCAAAGACCGTTCAGCATCGGAAAAATATTCAAATATTTTTCATTTTTCCTTTTTCTTTTCTCCATCCTATTCCAAATTCCTGATATTATGTGTATAAAAAAAAAAAAAAAAATTCTCAAACGCGTCATCGTTTCTGCGTGTTTTATGCCTGGACGGAACCCAATCCATAAAATCGAACACCGCCGTTCCAGCAGCTCAAAGATGAATGGGTGAAGTGTCTTTTCCCATGATCTGCACGGGCGTGACTCCGCGTCTCATCTTCGACGTATTCAGTGCCCGTGGTGTTTGAGAGGAAACGAGCATGACAGGTCGGTAAGGTAATGTAAGGTAAGGTAAGGTAAGGTATACATGCACACGCCCACAATCTCGGAATTATTTTTTACGCCGAGGTGCGTGTGACGTCGATCATCGTCCGAGCCGAGCTCTGTCTCGTGCCGCCGTGTTTGTTCTGGTTGTTAGCTCGTTGTCTTAGCTCATTCGTTTGACTCCAACTTACTTTCTCATGAAGATTCCTCTCCCCGTACCTACTTCCCTTCATCCACCCTCGACTGGCTCAGTCTGTTTGACGTGCGTTGTATCCCACCAGGTTCCACACACTTTTCTACATTTATACCGATTCTCACACCGACGTCGTATACCTCAGGCTCTTGTCTTGACCATTTTCCGCCTCCACTAAATAACCGCGTTTTCCGCCCATCAGAGCAGAGCTACTGTTATATACCTCACGGTTGAACTGACCATAAATAAATTCCATCCCACGGATATGAAAGAGCATAAAAGCTCGTGTGTTCGATGGGAGAAGTCCGTACCTACGACAGGATCCAAGTGCACGTTGGCTCTTTCGCACGTTTGTAAAAGTCCCCAAAAAACGAATAAAGGAATCGCTGCATCCTGATGGGAGCTGCGACGTCTAGCTTATACGGAGCGCTCTGCCTAAGGCGAAAAATACTTCGGCCCCTTTCAGTTCGAAAAATAGGAGGTCCCGTAGTAATTAGGACAGTGCGCCCGCATCGGCCAAGTAGAGGAGGGCCGTTTAGCCGTGTTCTGCCGCGGGCGACCTCCTTCTGGCCGTTACATTCCTGTGACCCCCGCCGATACCTTAAAACAACTTCCAATAAAACCGTAACCGCCTTGAAGTGGGAATGAAGAACACGTATCAGGTTCGAAACGCGTGATTAGTCTCGTTCCGTTGTTAATTATTATTCGCGGAAAATATGTCTATATATGATCCTGCGGAACTCCCTGCAGTTTAATATGAGATCATCATGAATTTTTCTGCATGGGCACCATGATTTATTTCACCGTTAACTAGACGGCTTTGGAAGGTGGAAGTGGAACTCTTTATAGTGAGACGAGAAGACAGCAGGGTCCTAAAATGTAGGAGAAGAGCGATAAACTAGAAAGGAAGCGGCGAAGAAATGAGATGGAAGACACGAGCCGTTGAGGGCCGTTTCGAGGCTCCTAACTGCTCCTGATTGCGGGGCGGCGCTGCGCTAATAGGTTTCATCCCCCGCTACACTCTGTCGCCGCTCTGAAAACCGCTCTAAAACATCATAGATTTATTTCACGACTAATTTTGGCTTGTCAGAGTCAGGCGGCTCGACGCGCTCACACAAGGATCTCCCTGATCCTTTTGGTGCAGGGATACACGACGAGTTCGACACATCTTAATGGACGGTCTGAGAGATGTGCATAACCGGTGGGCTCAAGGATCGAAGGATCTTTTTTAGGATCCTCGAGGTCTTGAGCTTCGTGATTGCGATTAGAATGATTCGTTCAACGAATGGGTTAAACTTTTGAAAATAGTCAATTAGAATGAAGTGAACGAAGATGTCGGAGAAAGCATAGAGTATTTTGTGGCCTAATTGAGTCGGTATTAAGTGATCGTTCATAAAAGATGTGGGAAATCGCGTACTCGTAGCCCAGGTTCAGAGAAAAGCATCACCTTTCGTGGGAACCACGGCATCGGTTCCCAGAAGTCGCTCGTGAGGATGGAGATGTTGAGAGTTGAAAAACGAGAATGGTGAAAAAGAAAAACGGTAAAAGGACTAATAGAAAGAAAAGGAAATGAGAAGGTGATATGTAAATTTCACTAGTTGGCAACAGTGGCGTCGCTCACGAATCCTTCTACGAGATCACGTCCTCCACACCGGTAAGATATTTTCGGTAAGTTTTTAAATTCGTACAATTCCGACCGGGCGGGCCAATGAGATGCATTTTGTACCGCGATAAGAAGGATGGCTTTGTGCGTGGGTGGGGACCCGATAGCATGAGACACGTGAACACTTTTAGTGGCTAATTGCCGGAGATAGAGAGTTCCTAACCGGGAACCCGAACCCCATCACCACAGGCCGAGGGAAATGCCCGTGCAAGTATATCAATGCATGACATCAAATCGCAGCCAGTCGCGAAATGCATGGGAACGCGTTGAAACACGGCTTGTTTGCTCATAGCGGTATTTCACGGCTCACCACCGTCCTGGTTGCCATTAAGGAGGCTGTGATAAGGAGGGTAGGAGTGCCTCTAACTTCTCTGATGGCACCCTGAATGGGAATGACCCGATCCTTGAAGAAGATGCACTTTTTGATCCATCCATCCCTGTCTCTTTCTCTCTTTCTCTCTTTCTATACACAATTGTTCATAATTTAACAAAGACATAGAAAAGAAGGAGCAGAAAAAGAAGCGGGGCACCTACACCCAGAGGTATCGAGACCGGTGAGATGACCAGACGGCGGGGTCGCGACTTCGTGACCAGAGACAACCACTGATTTACATATTGTCCCCACGGCGCGGTGGGTATAGAGAGCCGCGCGCCGTGGCAACTCTTCGTTTTGGAATGCCAACGCGAAGGAGAGGAACCCGCGTAATAGTGTCCGGACCCAGACGCCTGGCCTCGGGTCACCCTGGTCACCCCAGTGCCTCGACAAACCCCCGAGAACTTCTCGAGCTATCCTCAAGCCACCAACGTTGATCTTGACCAGAGCAGCGACATTCGTTTCTTCACCATCGCTACTAGCATATTCTCTCTGCATCTTCGGCCCTCGTGTTTTCCATTCCGTCTTATTCAACCTTCAGAATTTCCGTCATTCAAAAGCCTTACCACCTATTTTGCGAAAGAATAGCTCTCGGTCTGTTCTGGTATGTTTCTTAGGACTATTTGTGAAAATGATACTCATTGTATACCGGACGACCTTCCAACCAGCTTGAGGAATGGTCAGATCCTTGTTAGTCGGCACAACGGCATTTGTATTAATCGCATCTAGTGTCTACGTTGGAAAGTAGCACACAAGTGCACGATGTCGAGGTCCGAGCTGCGGTATGCGTCGAACGGAAATCGATTACTCCATAGATCGAGTGGCACTCGACAAGACCAGGTTAATCGCAAAGACTGAAGTGTAGAAGGCTATAAACCCTAATCCCCGCTACGGTGTAGGTATTATGACGCTCTCAAGCAACAGCAAATTATACAAGGCACAATACACTGGGCATAATAAACTTTTGCCTGTATACAGGGGTGTTAAGCTGTTTGGCAAACCCCACCGCTATTCGAGATCCGGCAAGTCCTTAGCTTCGGCACTGAGCAAGGTAACGGTTACCTTACTCTGACTCTGAGCACTACCCTAAATCAAAGCGCACTAACTCACGGAGATATCTCTTCTTCATTTACCTCTCACCCTCTCACCCTCTCACCCTCTCTCCCTCTTACCCTCTTGCCCTCTCTACACTTTACGACTCTCCATCTTAGCGCCAATTCTCTTCGGACAAGCAATAAATGAGCAAACTGGATACAAGCTTGTCCCAAATATTTTCACCGCTTACTTCAGGCCGTGAAGTTTCCTAAAAATTATTACCGTCCAAGTTCCACCATAATGGTGACAAGTCCGTCATGATGAGAGCGATTTAATTCCTGACCGCACCTTGATAGGTGGAATTGCGTAGCCCGGAGTGATTGTTGGGCAAAAATAATGTCGTGGTTAAGAAATTATCTGGCGCAAACAGAGTCAAGGAAAGCTGAATACCTCGGAGCTCTTTGGGAGTGACCAACGGCGGAAATGCTCTTCATAACTTAGTTGAGAGTTGGCTTGGTAGGAATAGTCCTTGACAATCGCGAGGGAACCGGTACCTCGGGCCGAGGTGAGAAGACAATTGTTTTCAGACATGAAATCGCGTTGCGTCACGTCGCGTCGAAAGTCGTCGGGACAAGTGAATTTAGAAACCTGAACAGGTGACACTGGTTCGTCAACTAAGTGCACCGCGAATAGTCTGCCAAACCGCAAGACATGCCGCGAATTTAGTGTGATCCTCGGAAGGACAAGACGGTCAAGGCAGTTCTTTGGTCTGTTTGCAAGGTGTTCACAGGCGAGAACACGCGCGAAATGGCGGCTGGGAATTTGTAAGAGCTTGTCGTATTAGCCTGAGGAATTTCAGAGGCCGTGTAAGCCTCGTCTTGGGTCTCCTGGCGCCCGAGGACCTCTTTTGCCTACACACAAGAACCCGCGGTATACGATTTGTACACAGTGTCGTGACGCGCGCGACCAGAACCTGATTCGACCTGGCAAAAGCCCCGGCAGGACCAGCCCGATATTTACCCGAAATATGTTAACAGAGGATAGCTGAAAAACGTGTAAACGGTGTCGAACTCGGTGGGACCCTTAAAAAAACCAACGAACAAGACTTTTTTCTTCAAACTTAACGCCACTATAACTTTAGGCAAATGACTTTCATGCGTACGGACAAAGTGGAATAGGGTGAAAAGGATTTAGACAGCTATCAGACGGCCACCGTTCTCACCAATATTGATGATTAGGTACGTCACTCAACGATTTCTTAAATCACAGGGTCTTTGTAAAAAGTGTTAGAGGATGAATAAATCAAGGGCGTGTAATAATATTTATTCTTGTAGCCACTTTTTATAAATCGAAACGATTTGAAAGTACTGCAAGGACAGCGGAAATGCCTGAGACCAGGGTAATGGTGTACAAAGTACATTGTTATATTGGTCATGACGTCGGTCCGCAAATCCGAGCAATTCCCGGGGTAGGACAAGGCGGGGTGGGCCGTGCTCTGGCGCGGAGACAAGCGAAAGAACGAAAGGAGCAGTTTGAAGGCGGTGGGGCGAAGAGTAAGAGAAGGTAAGGTGGAGGGTACGCGGAGTCGAGGTGAGACTGTCTTGGCGGCTGGATGAAAGAGGATCGCCCGCACGTGGGAAAGTGCGAGTTTCGCCCGTGGCCGTGGGGGGTCTTGGTCTCCCTCTTTCCCTCACGCTATATTTCTCTCTTCCCCTCTCTGCCCGGTGTCCCCGCAATGCGGAATCGTATTTCTTTGGAGGACCTCGGCTCCGTTGGTTGTCCGACCGCCCGTCCGTCCATCTATCCATCCGTCCGTTCGTCCGTCCGTCCGTTCGTTCGTCCAGCCTAATACCGACGGCTCTCTCTGTTCTTCTTCTTTATATTTCGTTTCTCTTAGTTTTAGCGGTTCTCTATTAATGCGCGAGTATTTTTATCCCGGCAGCTCCGGTTACCGGTGAGCTGGTCGCGCCGACGAGGCCCCACGGGCTCGTCCTTAGAACCTGGACCTCGAAAGGTCGAGAGGAGACGGTCTCCGAACCGTCCGGACCACCGGCGATTGCGTAAAAGGATTGCTTTAATTTTTCCGACACTCGCGTCAAATACATCACGGCGTTGCGAGGGTGGTTGATAATATATTAGCTGCGGATCTCACTGGCAAGGAATAGAATTGACCTTTCCAACCCCTTAACGAAATAACTTAGTCACTACGGGTCCCCCAGTTCCTCTCAGGGTGAAAAAATCGGCTCCAAAACTGTAACCGAATACTCTGCATTCCCTTTTCTCGAATACCCTTCTCACGAATAAGCGCAGGTTCCATACCAACCACTTTGTACAATTGAACGATATTTGGTACATAATTGTTTTCAAGATGACGATGATGGATCGAGTGTATTCAAGGACGGTTAGCACCTTAGCACCTTCAGTATGAATTTGATCGTAAAACTACTGCGATGTAAATGACGACACCTCGGCCCTCGATTAACTACCCTTACATGTGTGGAGGTATACGAGAAGCTAACAAGAACGGAAACACGTCGACGCCAGTGGCTGGTAGCTCGAGCACGTCGGAGGTCCTGAATGGAAACGCGGTTCCCCAGAGTGAGACCCCGCGAGTCCCCGCGGAGGGTCCCTTCCTCGCCCGTAGCTCGGGCCACTTCAGCCGCTTCATTCACAAATACCTCACAATGCCCTTAACTAACAGATTTCGCCGCCTTTGAGGGATACCAGAATAGAAGCAAATTCCTAGGCCCGCAAAAGCCTCGAGGTTCTTTTGCGCAGGGCTCGGTTGGCGCGGTTGTGTGAGCTCGTGGATGCCTCTAGGGTCTCGGGGTCTCGATCTTACAGGTTAAAACCTGCGGCAGGTCGATCCTCGTCGACGATTCTTAGGCCCGACGCTCAGGCGCCACTACGTGTCTCCGCATTCAACTGAATATACATTCACACACACTTCTATGTAGTGAATGCATATACACTGCGGGCTATTCCACTATTCTCACCTATATTATTCGAGTATAGGTAGCCCTCCTTGCCACCCTGAAACGACCCCCACTTTTCAAGCGATTGTCGGGTCCTTCTACGCCATGCAGCCTTTCCTTAAGATTTGCCAACATTCTTTCACACGCTAAGTGGACGACAATAGGCTTGTTTGGCCTATGATTTAGAGTTGGGCACCATCCCACCGTCCCGACGCCCCGACGTCCCATCAACCCGCCATTCCATCCCACCCCACTTCACCCTTCATCATTTATCTTCAAATACGAAACCTACGAATACTGGCGCATCTCTTTTGAACTGTCCCACTCCTCGGACTCGGAATCTTTCTCTTTCACTTTCTCTCGCTGTATATTGCCGTCACTCTACCACCTCATTCTTATCCTTAGATCTAGCATTAGTTTGTATTTAGTTTCACTACACTGCCCTCGAAATTCTCACTACCATTAATAAGCGAATGAATTTTTCACAAGGGATGATATCGTTCCATGCATAGTCTAGATATTTACCTTCTGCAACTCAAATTGTGCGTATAATCGACGACAGACTTTTCTAAACGCCTGTATAAGTATCGAAATATTTTTCAACATTGTTCACGACGGGAAGCTAATTAATTATTTGGCAACATGCACCTACGGCGCGAAAGACATTATTGCGGTGCCCGTTGTACTTTTTTTTTTTGGTTATCTCAACTAATTGTATATTCATCGATGATTCGATCGTGTAACATAGCCCGCTTAATCCGTATTGCGTAGCTAGAAAGACAAAACACATAAGCAAAGAAGCTCGACGACTGGATATAAGGGCGTGAAAAGTCGAGCGACCCGAGACTTCTGCACCGGGAGTCCAAACATTTGCCACGGTTGTCCCCCTAATTAGAGCTTGTCGTCAAAAAAGCTACCATGGGACCCACCCAACCTGGAAAGGTCTCGCTGATTCAACCATGGTGACGTGACAGTCACACTAAACAAACAGTCAGAGTGCCCTGTCCCTGCATTTACCCTCCGGCCATGCCGTCACGCTCCGCCCTGTTGTTTCACGCTTTTTGAACTTTGCTGATCTCCGCGCATAATCTCCAGACAAATTGCGATTCCATGCCTCATCGACGACAACTCGTACAGACCAGAATACGAAAGGTGATTGTCTCTTATGAAACAATTTTTGTTCAGAAAATTTGGCAAAGATCTGAGGAATTGGATTCGTCAAAAAAAATATGTAGTTTAAGATTCTTTGTCGCTGGACAAGACGTCACTTTTCTTTTAATTTCTGCACCCATATCCTTCTATTCACCCAAACATCGAGTCTGAAACCCGAGCTTGATCGTTGACGTGTTAAAGAATATGTTGGAACACAGACACGACCGAAAATTATAAATTTGACGAGGAGGAAGGAGAGCCGCGAGCATTTGTGCCGCAGTATCGCGGGGGCCGTAGAGGCCGCAAAGCGGTCCGACCCGCAGGGCCCATGGTTCATCGGCGGAAAGGTTCGCTTCGGTCGACTCGCGGTTAGCAAGCAGATCGCATGCGTCGGCACGTCCAAGTCACATACACTAATACAATGAGGAATGACTCTGATGTGTGCATATACGTCGAGGTGATGCCGGAACGCGGTCCCGTATATGTAAAACCTAGCAGAAAACCTCGACCGAAGGAGGTAAACACGTTTTAAACGGGCTAATAGTAATTGTATGCACGGCGAGTACGATGCCGTGGTACATTGTTCACGTCACATGGAATCTGAATGACCTGCATGACTTCGCGAGTAAAGGCATGAGATTTTTCAGAGACGAAGCTCACACCGTAACAGTTACCATCGGACGCGGTGAGATGACGACCGCTCGCAGCCTAGTCGTCGCCAATAGGAAGTCATATTTCACGCTTCTAAAGGAGCTTTCATTCGAATACAACTGCCTTTACCTGGCTTTGTGTATAGGCTTGGTACACACGAGTGTATTCTATCCACAGTGGAAAATAACGAAGATGGAAGGAGAGCGTCTAGCGCGACTTATCCCGGCAGAACTGAACCCAAGAACGTAATGGGCGGAGTCGGTTCATCAAAATCGCATCCAGTTAGGACAGTGCAGTAGGATTGCAAGGGCTTTTGTTGTCAAAGCATTGTTGCCCTAGGCTCAAAGTCACGAGCCGACGTCATGTGATGGACATTGGGTGCCACCGACACCACCATTGCGGGTATTTTTCTCTCTCGAGAGTCCAGGTCATTCTCGAAGATGCAAGAATCGCCGGATCACTCGAGTACACTTCCTGGGGCATTGTTAACTGCTCGCAGATCCCTGAACGCGGCATTGATCGCGTTGGGACCGGACCGACCGCGACCCCACACGACGATACTAAACAGGCGTTTGTAGTACAAGGGGGTTCCCCGCTTAGTTTCTTCTCCTTTCTAAAGGGCAGGGGCGTATCGATACGCGTAAAAAGATCTTAAGCCCTAAATTTAAGTATATGTATAGATCGATAGATCCGCAGTAGGTACGTGCCTTTGTTCTGACGTCACCTTTGCCTCTCTTCCTCTGCCTCCTCTGCTCGATAGTATGGGGTGAAGCCGTGAAATCACCTCCGGCAAATATTTGGGTTGGAAGAAGAAGAAGAAGAAGAAGAAGACGAAGACGAAGAAAGGAAGAGGAGGACGAGATGAAGGAGTTCGAGCTTCAGTCGGAGGTGGAGGAGGATCAGGAGAGCGAGGAAGTCCTCGGAAGGAGCCTAAACCCACGTCAGGCACGAGGCCCCTTAATGAAATTACAGGGAGGCCCTGCCGCCCAATTAGCGTGAGAATGTGGACAACGCAAAGGGGCTCGTTCGCTCTCTGCGCCTGCCTACCTGGGTAGCCAACGAGCCTAGCTCCTATCGTTGTGATTCCCTTCACCCCGCTTTGGGCCTGGTTGGGGCCCCGGCGCGTTGCGCGTTCGCTATTGAGTTGTCGGGCCCGCAGGGGACACATACCGAAACCTCGTGTAACACGATCGGACACGGATGCACACCATCGCGCAAACAAACAAAACTTCTTCTCTATTCTTCGTGCCCACGGGGCCCACGGCGGCGGGCGGGAAGGAATGGGAAAGGAAGGGAAGGGAATAGAAGGGAAGGGAATCCGCTGGCCCACACAGCCGCCGCGGCGCTGGACCGTCCCCCCGTCGGTCTAAGTGGCCTTCGTAATAATTTAACTCTCGATTTCATCCCGCGACTGCCTCGTACAACTTTCCTTTTTTAATCACTCTCCCCGTAATCCCGGTCGACGTTCGTTGCCTCTGGTCAAAAAGACGGTAGAGGGCTATTTCAATTTGGCATTAAAGCTTTTGCCAATTCTCATTGGGATCGGAGCAATGCAGAGAAATACGAATACGGAGTGCAGCGATGTGGCCAGGAAAGATCGGGCTAGAACGGTGACACCCTGAGACTCGGAATTATCAAGGCTCTCATCTCAATCCCATTTGAAGTTAAAAACTGGCCAGGGGGCGACGGGGGGAGGGATTGAAGACGTGCTGCTATGCAAGGGTGCCGATGCTACCACCTTTCTACTACTTTCCCACCCTTCTCGGACTGGGCGTTGGGAGTTCGGCTCCAGGAGAGTGGAGGTCACACAAATATGTTTACTCCAACAAAGCATCCCCCCTAAAAGCGGGCACTTTGAACGAGCAGGCGTCTCTCCTATCTGATTCTCCAAAAATCGGTAAAATCACGATGTTGTCAGCCGACGAGCGCGGCGGCTTCTCAAAGCTCAAAGGTGGCCTAAGCAGGTCTTCGTCTTTCGGGGAGGCCCTTCCAGGGCAAGGCGCTTTCTGCCCTCTACCCCTCCGCCCCCTCCGGCCGCCACTTCGTCTTCCTCCTCGCCACCAAAGGACCAAGACAACGCGGGACACGGATAGTTGGGTCGACTCTTCACCGCGGGGGGGCTCACAGCCTAATATAGGAATCAGACTGGTGACAATATTTCCCACCGACGGCAACACCCTTCCTCACTGTCGCGCATAATAACGATTTTTCAACCGCGTTTATCGCTCTCTGTCACTCCTAAAAAAAAAAAAAAAAACTCTTTTTATTTCACTCTTGTTTCCACAATGCGTAGATATTTACCTCATAAAACCACGTCCTGCGCTTTCAGGCTCGATGAACTCCGTTCTAAGGAGAAGAAAAATCAGCTTATCTTTACCCAGTTTCCTGCTACGGACGGCAATCTTTTTCATACCGCAGCAAGTTTCACCTCGGGTGTGATCACGATTAAGATGTTTCGTAAATCGATATTGATTCCGCCGTATCGGGTGTAACTCTGAGCCGTCATTCAAATTCTTATTATTTGTAACATGATCTCGTATTGCAAATTCGTGGATGACTTTGGCGCGTAATTCAAGATGGACATTGCCCACGATGATCGCTTCTAGATCTGAAATAACGACGATAACTCGTTGATCGAATCAGTCGATTCAGGATCCCCAATTGTGCCTGAGAAATGGGAGGAAAGAGGAAGCTGGAAGAGAGGGAAAGAAAAGGAGGCGTGCAACTGCAGCTCGTGTATCCACTCGAGAGTCGAGTGTTTGACAACATTGCCCGGGTGTTGGTAACGCCCAGACCTGGAGCCGTCCGGAGCCGGAGGTTCAACCGAGGTGTGTGGCGGCTGGGACAAACGTCTTGTCCTCGACCGGACCTTCGGAGTTGCGTACGCGATCCTGAGCTCACAAATCAAGTTCCCCTCATGCCGTTAATTCTCCACGGTTCTCAGGCTCTCGCTCCCTTACCTCTGTCCCATCCCTATATTCACTGGCTAACACTTATTCGAATCCACTTTAGGCACAGGGCCAAAGTCTAGCCGACCGATTGGACGAATACATTTCACCAGGACACAGAGCCAGTCAGATAAGCGACTCCTTTCGTTCTCTAAATGTCAGAAAAAATATTGAGACATGATCACCTTGCAGGAAATCGATCAAGGGTTGATTTTTGACCTGGGCAAATGTTCGTGGATAAAGTCTTCTCGGCCTAAATAGAAATTGTCGCGAACATATGCAGTTCAGCGTACAATTCCATGGCCGTTTCATTCAGATACTATAAGGAGAGTCCTGCGGTTTGGTGGGGCAGGAAAGGTCCTGAGGCTTGGAACCATGCCGGGTGCTACGGTACGGCAACGGAGGCGGCGGTCTGCGTCAGAATCTGGTGTCGCGTTACTCTGGAGACCACAAAGGATTCTTATCTCCTGTATCGCCTAACTTGTTAACATACCTAACCTAGTCTAACCGCACCTAGCCTATCCTAAGTCGTGGCGAAGCTACCTTTGAGAAGCTATATTATGGACAGTGGAAGATTCTCTGCGGTACCTCCGGAGGGCTGGACCTGGCCTACCGCCGACACTGTCCAAGACGTCTCAATCCAATCTTTCGAACCTGGACCGGGGAGGGGTTCGAGTCGGAGACGCGTCTCGTCCTCTTCGTCGGCGTCTTTCTCTCCCAGCTCTTCGCAGCTCACGTTGGCACGTTTAGATAGCGATGTAGGTACCGCGCGCCATTTAGACTCGGGTTCACGAAAATGTATGCTTTGAAAGATATGTATCTACTAATGCATGGTGCGAAAGGATGCCTGCATGAATATGCAGGGTGCACTTTCATTCTGAAGATCCCAACTCCCCAAGTCCCAACAACTTGGAACACACCGATAAGCCGGTGCTCGTGACAGCTATCAGCGATACCGAACTATATCGGACACTTCGTTCTACAGGACGCTATTCCTGATTGGTTCGGAATCTGAGCAGAAATCGGAATTACTGAAATATATGTAGTACAAAGAATCGTTCGTTCAGAAAGAGAAAGAGAGAGAGAGAGTCTTGTCAAAGACCACGGGCTGGTATTCAATTCGTCATCCATGTGTCATGCCGATTGAAAAAGTCGTAGGTAATAAATTTGAAGAAAATATGCCCCAATTACCGAAATGACTCATCAAGTAATTGCGCATAAAGCAAAGCACCGTCTCAGATGCTCGCGGGATGATAGCGGACAGGATACTTTTAACATTCGAGGCACACACGAGGTCTTCTCGATCTCAAAACCCGCCTCTAGCGAGTTTGAAATAACCGAGATAACGCATACTTTCCCAAGCTGTCTACTCTGATCACCAAAATTTACAGCTTCTCAGAGGAATTTGGGCAAATAGTCGTTTGTAAAAAGTGAAACGAACCATCCGGAGAGGAATCAACTTTGGGGCGCCAAGGTGCAATAAACTAACAGTAGACCAGCCAGCTGGTACATAAGTAATGACACACAATATTTTCACTTGTTGATTTTATTTTCTTGAATCGTAGATCCAGGAAATTGTCAATTAGAAAGAATATCTGAAAAGATTTCCACTCGATCGGTTAGGTATTGTGCTAGGAACTGAGCTCTCAATGTGTTTATGTGAATAACAAAGCAGGTATTTACACACAAGCATAAATATCGGAGATTTCTTAGCTTCTATCGCCGTATATATGGTATAGGTCGGTTTACCTGTCACAATGGATGACGTAGGCCGTAGGGCTACCTGCATGGGAGCTGAAAAAATCCTCCCATAGACCGACCGCCACGTTTGTGTTTAGATTCTAATCTTCGTGCGATATTGCTGAGCGCGAACCCAGCGGAGCAACAAGTGGTCGGTTTCGTTCCTGGACCTACTTTCCTCCTTTTATCCCCCTAATTGAATGCAACACGCCCGATACCCCCGTATGGTGCGTTGCTGATTGGTTGGCGTTCTTCGCCAGGAACACGCCTTGCCTATTCCCATTCATACAGTTATTTATGTACAGGATCAAATTTTGACATCGAAATTCGACGTTTTTTAAAAAGATGAAACTTTTCATCTCTCCGAATCATCGTAAAACATTTTTTAATAGAAAACGGGAGCAAATTCGAAAAGAAGACCATTTTTTGATATCGTATATTGTATTATAGATTCTAGCGAGTGGCAATATAAAACTAAATTTGAATTAGGGAAAAAAAATGTTAAAACTTGTTCCGGCATTGAATTTTTCTCATGATTATTTTGATCAACTAGTGAAATTTGATGACTGTGAAAACGGGTTCGAATTTATTCTTAGTTCACTGAAGGAAGGGCGATCGAGTAGCAGGAAAGAGTCCCCACGGTGTGAAGCTCGACAACTAAAATATCGAAGTTGACCGGTAAGGAAGAAAATAAGATTCCTTTGTTAATCCTGAAGTAATAATAGTTTGTAATTATATTTCCGATGTCCCGTCGATCAATCGGTGGGAATGATATTCCATCCGCATGGTTTCTCGGCCTCAAGTCAAGTTCTTCGGGTCGTTAAGATCGGCAACATTGTCCAAGTATAACTGGCGACCGCTCACTGCGGCTGTAGATCACCGAACGTTGCGTATAAATTAGATTCACGATAATGTAATAAATTGCTTGGATATACACCCGTGTCCTTTCTGTCAACCCGCAGCAATATTTCATGCTCCGAATTGCTCACAAAGACCGCGCAGTTTCGATCGGAGTTATCCAAGTCTGACGAGTCGTGAGATAAATTTATCGAATATTATACGGAACTCCTTGAGCTTATTTTCGAAATCTTTATTCTCGTTGTATCCAGTCGGAGAAATCGTTTTCAATTTTAATCGCTGCTCATCATATTGGCATGTAACAAGTATATTCATGCGCTTCGACTTGCACATGATATTAATAAATACCACCGTTGAGCATGTACCTGTACGCGCGTGTAAGATTAATACACTTTATCAATTTGCATAATTCGTATGCAAATAGTTAAATCGAATAGTTACTCGGTTACTCAACGACCGGTCACCGGTCCTCACCGCCGGGGGAACCGCGAGCAAACAACTACGGACAAATTTACATCTCGTTACTAAACGCGTGATTCAGTAACATACAGAAGTTATTTTCATTTTTTATTTAAAGACACCATCCAGGCCCCAGAGTTGTCTGACCCCGCGGACAAAATCGGCCTCGGTATCACCCGTTATTATTATTATTCAATATTTTTCCTCAGTTATAAAACGCCTGAAGCTAGACGCAGAAGTCTTCCATCTATGAAGGTGATCGGTTCTAAAAGAAGCCGAACTATTTGGAACCTGAAATGCATCGGCAAAAAAGTTTTAATTTCCCTTTACGAATCGAGTAAGAGACACACGTGTTCTTCGCCGGCGTTGATACGTGTCCTTCGTAAATCGACGTCTGCGTGAACACGGGTATAAACGCGTGTTTAGTCACCGCGCCAAGATAGAAGCGTATATCGGGCTCTTCGACTTGCCGCTGGATCTGCCGTGGGGTCCGGCGTGTCTTCGCAGCGCGAGTTTACGGCCAATAAAAATATTAGTAGGTGATCTTCTTCTCGTCCTGATGGTTCGAGAAGTAGACCTCATTGTCCCCGTTCCTTACTCGGCTTTGGCTGTCGGTCTTCGACCACCCGAAGAAATTATTATTTTGGCTCTCGCCTACCGATATATTTCACGTTTTATTATTTGTGGAATGCTCACGCGCCTCTTACAACTTCTTCCTTTTATTCACCGCTCGTATAACCTTGTGTCAATTGTATATTAACATCAACCAAATTGTCGAGCGCTTCACACTGTTCCACAAAGAATTATTCTCAGGTATGTTTCGCTCTCCTTTGTGCTTTATATTTTCTTTTATTTTTTCTTCTATGGAGAGACGCGAAATTGTTGCAAGGCTGAGGCAAAGTGAGAAAGTGATAGAGAAAAAGGGCAAGTTCGAAGGAGGGAAGGAAATCTGGAATTTGAAAGCCGATGGAAAGCCAGCTTCACTGAATTTCGAAGATCGACCTAGGATCATCACTTGGTGAAGGATTTCACCTCTTTTGCGGACGCGTGATCTTGGCCTGGACCAAGGACGGTTTTGGGAGAGCGCGCAGACGGCCACCCAGGTGGAACGTCGGGATTCGCGTTCCCACGTATGAAGCCTCGGGCGGTGTTCTAGCAAGCTCTTTTAGAGAGAAATTAAATCAGTGACCTTCGAGAGATTCGAAAACTCGAAGCATGATTGAACTCGGCTTTACTCCATCCGATTTATACAAAGTTGAGAATTTTCTTCCCAACTTTCCTGACACTTCAAAAAACCTTCCAATTTTATCTCTGAATCGTATCACATTCGAGCAAGAGGCTCGGTGCTTCCAGAAGTAAGAATCCAGAAATGTTTGTCCGAATCACACGAGCAGTGGTCAAGATATTAGCGATTTTTCAAATAGAAATTAACATTAAGATTAGAGAAATGTAAATATCCTTCAATTAGTGAAAACCTCTGACTAATACCCTAAAAATTTCAAGCCTGCTTCCTCGTAGTAGATACGATGGTATCCGATGCAGGAAGTTCAGTGGCGAGTATCAACGCCGTGCGAATTGAATAATGTAGGGATAATTAATGGTTTGGAGTCAGAATTTGCATCCCCTTCAAGTTTGCACGGAGTCAATGAAGCCGGAGTAAGTAAGGTGGTTTAACCGAGATTATCTCACTGAACGGGTTACGGACCATGCGTGTAGGGTATACCTATGTATATTGGTGCACGACGGGCCTGTATGGCTACGTGCTTAAAGTTGGTACACGCGCTGCTTGCGGCTTGCCCGGCTCGTAACGCCGGTCCATCTTCTTCCACGGAGCTTGGCTCCTAGTTATGCGATTATGGTAATTTCGAGGGGGTATTATTGGGGCGGTACCGCGTACCTACCGCCGACCCTGCAGCCGGTGCACCGGTATGCTGGTTCCGGGCGGCCTCGAGACAAAAGAGGTCACAGGTTGCAGGACTGGAACGTAGGGCTACCATGGAGCTACCATAACGCTATCAGAATGCGAGTCGACGTTAAACCGGCGTGGAAATCGCGTGGTTCCACTGATCTGCCGATATTCAAATTCGCAGCATGGAATGCAGGCCGTTCTACCGCAAGATACGAAGCGTTGAGTTACGGGTTGAGCTTCTCGAGGGATTTGAATTTTCGTAAGGAATAACCACGGCAGGAATTGCTTCTTAAAATCCGCTACCGATTCCGCGTCTATTTTCTTTCCTGCCTTACAGAATGAAGATATAAATCTTAACGGAAGTCTTTTATTTCGATTTCCATTTCATTTTTGTTTTATCGATTTATTTTTTTCTTTTCACCCGCGTTTAGCTTCCAAATTATTTATCAGACGCCCGGTTTTTCCTCTCGAAAAACCTTCACCCCGTTTTTCAACCAGCGAATAAATTAATCGTATCCTCCCAGATCCTCACCTCAGGACACTGAGCAGCTATTGCGCTAATGAAATATTTACTTCGTACCGCGTTTGTATAAAACGAGTTCTCGGCGATCGGTCGGCGCTCTAACCGGTCGCCGACTTACACCCCGATCGCGACGTCTATCGCGATATGTCAGGGATTCTAAATATGCGAAAAGATAAGCTACCGCAACGACAGTTGACAATTTTTATTCGCAAACTGCACTGATCCGCAAGTCTACAGCTACAGCTGCGCGTCTTGAGTCGGTTTAATCGGACTTCAACGAGCAATGAAACTGGATTAGCATTACCCGTATTGTAGGAGCGAAAGACATACGCTAGTACAGCTCGTACTTTACAATGCATAAACACTTTTATAAGACGAACTTAAAATCGCAATAGAATGCCAACCTGATTCCCACTTGTCTCGTCAATTGCAATTCCTGCACTGCAGCTCACGATCTCAAGCCTTTCTCTGCATACTCTGCAGAGTATGAGGTAGGTATATGTGGGTACAGCTGACTGACCATTATCATGACCATTCCGTCTCACCGAATTATTATCAAAGTGGGACTAAGTATACAGACCCAGCTGTTATTGATGCATTGAAGATAAACGCGAATGATATTATTACGATTCGAATTGCAGCTGCTGCATATAATCCGCGGCTTGTATTCATACTCCGTTAAATTTCACCAAGGCTGAGTATATAACGCAGCTACGTTGAAAGTTTTCGAAAAAAAAACGAAAAAAAAAGCAAAATGGAAAAAAAAAGTATCGTCTTCATTTTGTAGAAAGCTCAACGGTCAAAGGCAGAATATCCGCGATACAATGGAGCGCAGTATCTTATCTACCTACACGCGAGCGAAGGTAGAAATCGGGCACCGGATCTGAGAAGAGAATCCGGAATTTTATGAGGGAAAATTCAACTATATATACATGCCTGTATCTCGGTGCACAACTTCCAGACAAAGCGAAGCATGGGGTTCGTGAGTCGGATAACCTTAGGTATATATTGCTTTAAGCACATAGCTACGGTGTGTTATTGATGCGTTCGTATATCGGTATGTGTATATCTAACCGTACTCATATTATTGTTAAGCTCTACTCTCTCTCTATGGAACAGCCCGCGTTAATCTGACCGAGATCGAATTCAAGGGCGTGAAGCACGTGACAGGCTAATAACCTCTTGCCGATCAGATAGCAAAAGTTTTATTGTTGTTTTATACTACGTTCATCCACCTACGCTTACCACGTGGCGCAACGGGGATCAGAAATCGGTAACTCGTTCACGCGGTCTAGGTATAAGTACGAAAGACCATAACAATATTAGGAAGAAATGGAAGACCTGATATTCTGATCTATTCAACGACAAGTCAAACTCGGTATTGAGGAGTGAGTTTCTTGGCTGAAAGCTCGGCCATCAACCATCAACTCGTAAAACGATCCTTGACTTTTACTAACAATAACTTACTGCCATCGTAGTTCTGCCTCCACGATTCTTGGCTCACGGCTTCGAGCTCGCAGTGTCTCGCGGAACGCGGCGTTGAACAAAGAGGTCGAACGATCGAAGAGACATAGGCAGGAGATAATTACGATCTCCAAGCATGGACCAGCGGAGGCAGGGGTACAGCTCAGCGGTCAGAACTTGGTACATTGTCGGGCGAGACCGCCTAAGATCTACGCCGTGGGTTTACGCGCTTTCTCAGAAGCCAGTTTGGTTTTTGTGGTCGACCCCTTTCCAGAGCATCATGCTTTCCGCGGCCACGTCTTCTTCTACGGATTGCCTCCCGGTGACAAATAAACTCGACCAGCTGTTATTAGCGAGGTTTCTCATTTAACGGTCTCATTGTCTAGATTTCAGTGCTTTTCACATTTACCTCCTTATTTTTTTCTTTTTCTTTTATTTTTGCAACCAATTTCGTCTCACAATCATCAAGTTTTCTATCACACTAACGTCAATCCCTTTTCTCAAAACTGTTTCCCTACGCGACAATAACTCGCTTCCATATTCATCTTCATATATTCATATTCATATTCATATTCATATCATCGCCTATACGCGTACGTATATATCAACTATTTACGCATATATATGCCTATACGCCGGAGTAAAGGAGATTACTGAGTGGGCCGAAATGGCCAAGTGGTCAACCTTGGCCAGCCGAATCTTAGTGGAGCATAATTTTCATCCCCCTGCCCTCCTGTCTTCCATCGATTTATGCAGATATACCGAGCAAACGTCTAGTTGGGCCGGCTGATTGGTATGCTGACCGTGACTCGTGGGTCCTCATCATCTTAGATTTATGGTTCAAAATTCGCTCCGCATTTTTATATTGATAATCACTTCGAGGGTTCCGAAGAGGCGAAGCGTATATCCAGAATATGGGGACTGGTCGACCGTACCAACGGCTATTATACGACGTACGTCATGCTGTTTCATATGTCTATAAAGTATAATAATATTCAGTGAAGATCGTGACAAAGGTAAAAACAACAACATATATGTGTTATAGTTTCTCTATGGAGATCCTATTCCCAAGGAGATACTCACTCCTATCCTGTCTTCAGGCTGTTTTTCTTATGGGATCCTACTTTTGCTTATGACGAAATTATTCGAATCACTTAAGTATCCAGCATCTGCATTATATATAGGAGTCGCCGAGATGTTTTTAGAATAAGCAAAAATAGTCACGTCTAGTATAATTTCCTGACAATGAGTGAGCGCGATGTTCTGTCAACTGTGGGCAGAGAACTGGACAGCAGAATTAATCGTGCAACGGTGTTGCATGCAGCATGAGACCAGGGAAGACTTCATCGTGCTCGATCGAATGGCTGCACTGCTAATTTGTGAGTAAAAGTGATCGAGAAATAGGTTAGCCAGCTCTCAAGGTGACGAGAATTAACGAAGCGTACGTGGAAGTGGATAATACGCAGTCAAGTCTCGCTGACACCCGGCTAAAGGTATTCAGAAGATTGACTTTTATCTCTGATGCCTTAGGGTCGGCCATGGAACACTGACGTCACGCTACATTCCATTTACACGGCGAGAGTGTCACACTCGACAAGATTCTGCCTCTGTACATCTTCGAATGACAATTCTTACGATATTTACTCTTTCACTTCGCTGATGATCTATGAGCTGTAGCAACAAGTCAATAATTGTATCATATGATCGTTATCTCGCATGAATATTATCAAATTTACAGAGTCAACGTCCAGACTATATGTATTGGTCATCGATGAACAGGCTTGACTTTTCCCCTCGAGGATTAGACTCTGAGCTGTTTTCAATTCCTATCGCACTAAGCGATTAGAAAGTGATTAAAGCTTGTGAAATTTTTTCAAGAATATATAATTGAATAATTGGTTCACTAATTGGATGTTAATTATTCAAGGTGGTGACCAGCTGCTTTCATTGTCCGTCGAAATTGATGACCACTAATCACAGAGATCTTATCGTTTGTATTAATGAAGATCACACCGTTGTTTGACAAGAATTCAAATGAAATACAGAAAAAATCTTGGCACCGGGCATTCCTTGATCAACCATGAAACCATATGGGGGTGAAGACATGCTCAGTTTATCTTTGACGTGGTCAGACCCAAACCATTTTAACGCGTCCGGTTATTGGCACGGAAATAACTGATTACAGTCGTGAAACGTGGCTGATAACCGAGCCGATGAAGAAGAAAGAATAACAGGTGTCTGGTTGGCGTCTTGCACTCTATGGACACTATGCAAGCTACTACTTACTGGTAGGGGACTTCTCGGAGCCAAGAAACTTTTGCTGACTCCGTGACGTAACCCTTACGAGTATGTTTTGAGAACTGAGATATTTTTTCTCTGTTTTAATGATGGATTATGCACACTCTGCAAATAACGAGGACCTGACTGACCACTTGTTCTACGTTGACGATACTTGGTCTTTGAATAGACGAGTTAGCGATAAGATCGATTGATGATCGTTCGCGATTTCAATCAGTAAGTCCATATTCAATAAATATTGAAAAAGAGGTATATTTTCAGATTTTTACGCGATGAATTCGGCGAATCTGACCGTCTAACATTATGCAGTATCATGCGATATCTGAAAACCAGTTTTTCTGATTTTTAAACAAGTCCTGTCCTCCTATCGTTGGTATTGACCGATTATTGAGACTTTAGAACGCATGGAAGTGTATACTGTTCAATACTTGTGATTCAAAAATGCCACTGGCGGCTGAACATATTTAAAATCTTGTCAGAAATCCGTCTTGTAAAATAGATGCTACTTTGAGTGGCCCATTTGTCAACGGAATCTACGTTCTTTAGACCTCTACCCGATATCAAAAGACGAACGTTCTTGAAGGACCCTAATAAAAAGGTATAAAATTGCTAACAGCATCCAAACTTATCATGGACCATACATACGAATTTTAAAATGGAACACCAAAGCTAAGAAGATACTCCATAAGAATCAGCAAAACAATATTGTACCTACTGTTTCATCAATATTCGTGTGATTTTCCGATTCCGTGGAATTGATGCTGTAAACGTACTCGGTTAACATTTTACATGGCCTGCCCACGTGCCATATGACATTGGCATGGCAATAGTATTAGAGGACCATATTAATGGTCGAGGTTCGCCAACTTACGTATTGACTTAATATCTTTCGAATCCATTATGGTTCCATCAAACAGGAATCAGGGTGTATAGTAACCGTTTGCAACATAATCCGGTAACATCATATTTGAAGGAGTCTTTGTTATTCAGAACTATAGTTTGTTGTGTTAAAGTAATCTAGACGCAGCTAATTTTTTCGTCCGACAGAAAAAAGACTGTTAAAAATCCTCAAGGAAAACGATTAGAGAGAATTATCTGTATTCTTCAAACGTTTTTTTCGTCACTATTTAAATATCTATCAGTGAAATTATGCTACCGATTGTGAGTACATTGACCTATAGACGTGGATATTTATACACCAGCCATCAACAGTTTGTTTTAATGTTTTGATGTCATAGTTTTTAAAGTTGCTATTCAAATCTCAGACTATTGACGTCAATAGGTATAATCACCGGCGTCACATGTTACCTGAGAAATTGTTTCCCACTTCATCTTGTCTTTTTGTTGAAAAAATTGACCAAACCAACCACTCAAAAACAAAAGTAGACCTCGAGCGATTGCAAAAGAAAAGAGAAACACCGCTTCGCACAGATCAGATTTCTTGCAAGTTCTTATGAGGACCTCCGACCTCTGATATCATGTGTCGTTGGATCTTCAGAGACTGAATCCAGTACATCAGCACTGTTACTTTAACTACAATACTCATTCTTCCTGTATTACTAAGCATTCGTTTACCATTCCGTTGTGCTCATCAATGGCTGGATCTCTCCGGTATCAGTTCTAATTTTACAAGTGATTGGTTTTGCCTCGGGCTTCTATGTCAAGAAGAGTTGGCTACAGACAAGTCCTGGGTTCCATAAACTGTGTCCAAATTGTAAAATACAATAAAAATCGCACGGTTTGAGGATCGGAGATCTTGACAATGTCTGATTTGCTGATTCAGATGAACCGTGAGACGTACAGTACTGGTACCAACTCCCACAAGGATATATACTCTTCCCGGTTATGTTAGGACTCATAACGTTATAGAGCAGGTTGATGGTATCACGATGATCATACGGTTTGAGAATCACCATTATGCACATGACAGGCGAGTTTGATCTGTCAATTCGTCGGCTAACCTTGAAAGAACAAGTTAATGGGATAGCAATGTCTGCTGACCAGTAGAGCATAAATTTCTCCGCTAGATATCAGACCCGCTCGAATAAACCAGGTGCGAGGATATGTGAGCAATGACGTCATTCACCGGGTCGACACGTGTTGCCAGCTAGTCTGGCCAGATCGCGAACTCCCTCGGGCTATCCTGACAGTTCTATACAGCTCGCGAAAACCGCCGATCGTTGACTCACCAGATACGAATACTGGACCAACCAGCTCTCTTGAGAGAAACGATAATATCTTATCGCCGGACAGTGGTCAACACTGAATAATAATGTTCCATTATTTTGTTCAAGCCTTGACAAGTCGTTATCTAATTTTGCATCTGTATTTGGTGGCGAAAACCAGCGCCAAACTTGGTGGCTTATGGATGGTCAGGTGGGAATCTGCGAGCTACGATATTCCGAAGCGATTATGTTAAGAGGATTTACAGTTCGTTCAGATTAGAGAAAGTCTATACCTTCTACCCGCGCAAGATGTTCCCCGGCGCAATAAAGCCGATCGTTAAGAAAAGGTTGAAGGTTTCTTTGTCTTTCCGGCTGTTGCTCGCGCTCCTATGTGTTCTAGTAAATCTTTCATTAGTTCGAGCGAGCAGAAGCTGTTATTCATTTGCTAATTCACTTTTTGTCACCTGCCCGTCAGTATAGCGAACAGCTGAAACGCGACAGACCAGATTGCTAATTACAAGTTGGTTGTAGGTATATGTGTAAGCTTGCGCAAGACGTTGCCGTTTGCTGTTCCCGTTGCCGGTGGGATAAGTCTTTCTGCTCTCGTAGTATCGATTGATAAATTCTATCAATGATTCATGAGTAGAAAACGTGGTCTCATTCATTTGCTCGTTAGTGCGAACAGAGCTGAGCCTTGACGAGTGGAAAGGGACGGAGATCGCAAGGCACACGAAATAATTCGACGTTATTAGCGAATTGTCTTCAGCGTTTTTGCATCAGTGACAGATAAAACAGTCGGATGATTACTACAAGCAACAAGGCGGAAATAAAAAGGTAAAATCGATGCGAACCAAAACGCCAGCGGAAATACGTATGCCAAAGGTCGATTCGCACACGTGCGAAACTCGATTAATTTCGTTTGTTCTCAAAGTGTTAATGGCTCGGTGTGAAATCGCGAGACAACAATGCACACGGCAAGCGGAACAGAGTGCTTGATGTGGGCGTTTAGAGATGTGGGCCAGTCGAGTGGACCCAGCAGCAGCAGCAGCAGCAGCAGCAGACATGGCGTTCTCTGTCGTATTTCTCAGGGTAGTCCGAGCTCATATCTAACCTGGAGTACAACATATCGGAGCGATTTCGCACTGCAGAGTACCAGGGCGAATAAACGTGAATTTATTGTGCCCGATGTAAATTTGGAGAAGAGGAGCACATTTCACGGAATATTATGAGTCGATAAATTGAAGAAGGAAACAGAGTGTCTCCATCCCCCAACGCAACCCGACTGCACTCTCTCCGGTGAATCATATCGCCTATTAACCCACGTCTTTGAAACCGTGAAGAAATTGTCATCTGACCGCGAATGCATGTCTCTCAATCTGATCGCGTAGGTTTCACGAGGAGTCGGCAAGCACTGCAGTTGCCCGTCAACAACTGCCGGATAGACACCTACGATGTGTAAAATATGAGAGACTGCTAACTTCCGCCACGCAAATCATCATGGCTTCAACATGCGATAGACAATTAAAGAGAGAGGACGAGTAAGGACGATTTTATTCCACTCCAGATCGCTCGTTATCGCGAATTTCCGTGTGGATTAGGAAAGGCTTAATACCTCCTTGAATGCAGAAACTGAGCACGTCATACGGGCTTAAGGAGTTGTCCTGCGAGCGCGTGGGCGTACAGACAGAAGGTGAAGATGGTCTATGGCGAGATATGCGGAACAGACCTGATCCCCCCGCGGCCCATGAAAGAGGAACTCCGGTTCGCTAACTCGCTCGAACGTGGGCCGTGAATTTCCGAACCCTTTCGTCATCGACCCTTTTAGACTGGGTATCTGTACCCGCAGCATTAATTCGAAAAGAGGTACAATTCGGTCGTCGCACCTCAAGCTTCGATTTCAGAGCCAGAAGTATTTTTCTGGAGAAGCTGCTGCGCCGATCGCGTCTGGTCATTCAACGAATCTGACTCGAATCGGTTAGTCAGAAATTGGTTCCCTACGAAATTGTCAATTAATTGCTAAGATGAAGAACCGCAGCTCTAAGTTATCGGATCCAAAACTTTTCCAGATAAAATGAGAGTCCTGGACTATTACGTGGTAATTTCATATCGAAAATGAACCATTAGAAAGTGTTAGAACCAGGTGGGAGCACATCCGAGACTACAAGAAGATATGCCGTTGTATTCCACGGCGATGACGATGCAAAAATCTCACCGACAACATGATTCATTTCATTGTAGACCCACATACCTATGGGTACAGCAAACATTGCGATTTCCCCTCTGGCAGAAATGGCCAATCAACTCGTTACCATTAAGAATTATGGGCAATACTTGTAGTGAAACAGTGACAAAGATGACTTTTCATTATCGCCGTAGTGAATTCAGAACGAAAGTCATTCCGTATTGTACGAGCACGATAAATATATGTCAGGAAACAATTGTATAAATTTTATACCGCCATGTGTGTATATAGGATGCTATGGATACCATGAGAGTGTAAATACTTGGGGACGTTATGCGTAGGCGAGTATAAAAGTTTAAGTACATGCGATATTTGAAAGAAATCGCTGCACAAGGTTCATTGAATGATCTCCACCTGTTCCGACAAACCGGAAGTTAAGCAGACAACAGGAGAGAAGTTGAGTCCACCGAGTGAGTGGAGCTTGTAAACGTATTTTGAATGGTTGGTATAGGGACGGCGATGTGGTATGAGATAAGACATGCCCGACGCTACTCTGCTAACTAATTGTAAGAAAGCACCTTACGGATTTGCATATCGCAATTTATAGGCAAGAATCTGCTACCTCCCAGTCTGCAGCATGAGATATACTATAATCATTGGAAAAAGCACTTTCAAATCCTGGTAATATACGTATATAGGTGTATACGTGTAAGATGCGTCAGGATCTCACAGACCACAAAAGCCATGACGTATCTATCAATACCTGCCCACAACGTGCCTGTAGAAGTAATATATGAAGAGGGCCACATGCAATAGCCGAGTGTTTGTCGATTTCCAACTGCGAGATTGATTTTTATCACACTCGGAGCGAGCAGTCCGTAAATCTAGTCTGTAACTGGTACGCCACACCTCCACTCAAGTGAATTTCTCCTAAGAGGAGAAAAATAAATTCCTGATGTAGTTAGCGACCGTCCACCACTTATTGGTTATGCACATCAGGATGTATCACGATGCAGCACGACTTTAGAAACGAGATCGCCTTCGGTCTTTGTACTACTCAGGTAAATATTGGCTTTTAACTCAATGGCAAATATATGGCAGGTTACGTTCACTCTTGATTAAAGATATGATGAAGAAGAACTGCCCATGCATCGCCATAACTTTTCTAAATGGACCAGAGATGTGAAAAATCTGTAGTCAACTGAAACATGAAAAAATGATCAAGACTTTTTTCTATCCTAGGTAAGGAGTAGGTGAAATGTTTTATTCGGTGTTTGTAATAGTAACTTTATGAAGTTGTATGCTGGTCGGAGGTGTAACTAACCGGGGTCTACCTCGGGGCTTTTCGTGTGGAGTTTTTTATACGTTAAATAAGTAGTCGTACCGTTTGCGCAGGGTGAGTTTATGTATAATAAATAAATAGATTGATATTAAATCAAAGGTAGAGGAGCAGAAATCTGTTATTATATCTCTGGCCAGCTACGTTGGTATTACGTCATGTACTCGCGTACGTAATGACACACGCGTGTGCGAGCTTATATACATATATAATTATATAAACTACGGCTAGATCTGGCCCCGAGGAGTAGGAGGAGTGAACGTCTTAATTTATTACCATCGATTTATCATCTCGTGGGAACAAGTCATTTTTCTCCATTTGATTTTTCCCGATCGTTGATAGGTGTAATTACATCGTATCGACAGCTGGCGTACCTGACCCGCTCAACCCGCGCTCTGTGATTAACGCGCGCGCCAGTTGAATTAAGTGCAATTAACCCGCAGTAAATTATACCCATCTTTTTCTCCACTTAAAAATCGCAAATAAATTCTTATGCTTTGTACTACTACGCAAATGTTTACCCTAATGGCATAACTATCTGGTACACTAACAGTCTATAATTGATAATCAACCTGTTTGGACAGCCGCGACTACTCAATCCAAACCACAAATTATCACGTGAACAAACAAGATGTATAATAAAAAAAACTCTTATACGATCATATATTCATACATCACGAGCTACATCTGCGCCTTTAAAGGACTAACATACGTACAATTTTTTTTTTTTTTTTTGCCGACAACTAGTTTCATTGCGGAAGGCCGGAAGTATTTTCAACCATAATCAAGTAAAAGTTAGGAGTTCTGAGTCATCGGATCTCAGAGTCAAACACAGTCAAAGTAGAAGCACTTAATGCAACGATTTTGATCAACCAGTGTTTCGATCGTAAAAAAATTGATTAAACGAGTCACGTTTTGCAGTATCAAAAAATTATCCGTTCAATGAACAGAACTATGTTTTCTGAGCAATCAGAGACCAGGATATGAAAAATCGAAGCATTGGTTGATCGAAATCCTTGCACCAAGTGCTTTTACTTTGACTGCACTTAACTCCAAGACCAGGTAGCTAAATTGGTTAATTAGACACCCCGTAGATTCGTCCGTTCGGTTATACTGACTTGGATTCTGGTAGGTTGGCTAACAGGTAATTGTTCATAATCTAGGCAATGAATCTTGGCGAAGAATATGGTCAGCACGCGACATGATGTCAAACTATGACTTAGAGCTTAAGAGTCTGCGATTGGATTTGCTACAGAGTAGAAGGCAAGGCGAAAGTCTCGGGAGTAAAGTCGCAGTGGTGAGAGATGAAATCTTTGATAGAGGTATATAAAGGGCGAGAAGCTGCGTTCAAAAGTGTCCGACTACAAGATCAATGAATGTCGTTAATGCATGTAAGATGTTAACGGCAATGACGTCCCTGCTGCTAGCAGGTTAACGAGGTAGGGTGGGCGTGCAGTTGCCAGAAGCCAAGAACCAGCGGAGCGAACCCTTTGCTTCTTATCCACCTCGTGTCCTCGCGGCTCGAAGCTGTTAGGTTGTTCAGTGCTTTTACATACCGAAGCTCACCAGACCCTCGTAATTTACATATCTCTCTATCAAAGCTGCCTTAATGCTTTGCCCCGCATGCTTTCTCGGTTATACAGCGGTTCGCAATACGGGTAGTCAAAAATACAACAAGGAGAACGAAGTCCTGGCTGCATAGTATACAAATAGTATCCAGATCTATTCCCAAAATCTGAGCTATTGTAGAAATGAGAAATGAAATGCTGTACAGATTGAAAATGTTCGAAAATATTTGTTTCGTGATAGATCGACTATAGGCAATTCTCCATGGATTGAGCACCTCGGATATTGTCCGAGCGTATAATCCTCCTCGATATTTAATCCTGTCGACAACTCTGGCCTTTCTTATTAACGAGATCAGCAGTTAAACTGACTCGTAATAACCTATAGAAGAATCATTTTAACCTAATAAATATTTGCGCAGTGTTTCCACGTATGTAAGCATGTGAGTAGATAAGAACTGTTCGGCTGTTTCATTTCAGCTAAAAAATGATGTGTCACGGTGTCAAATGGCGTAAAAATCCTTCATTCGATCCGGGATTTGGTAAAATTTCTTAACCGATCGTCGCCTGAAAAAATCCAAATGGTCTTTTTTCGCGATCTTACCGATCTTGAGAGATTAGGAACGCACAATCAGTTTAAGGAGTTTTCTGAATGAAAGAAACCGACGTAGGATGAAATTCACCAAATCTGATAGGTCTTTGAAATGAATGAATGGGTATCCAATTTGCGATTATCGCATGATAACATTAATTACGAAAGTTCGGATTTCCGCAGTCCAACCTCCTTGAGATACGTGCAAATACGTATTTGCCTCACAGCGCTCCTCATGCATAATTACATTGTTGATTTGCGTAACTATATGGCTAGAGCTCGTATCTTGTTAAACAACCAATGTGCAGAGTTCGGACGCAGTCCTATCCTTAGGCGTTCTAAGTGCAAACGCCGCGGCCGCGACGCCTAGCCTCGCGATGTCTAGATGATGTATCGGTCATAGATTGGATATTAGTAATGGAAGTGAATACATGCTGCTATACCTACACGTTTCACGAAAGTAACGTCAGTAATAAAAATAGATTAGCGATAATGAATTTGCTGTGCAGTGATACGCCGCAAGTATGACTCACCGTTTGTTATCTCAATGCGTTTATGATCCACAGAGGAAGGCATTACGTTAAAAATGCGATAGGTGATAATACCTCTGTCGTCATAGATGATCACATTAAAACTTGCGCGGCTTATCTCTGAATGATATGAGCTGGCGACGATCAATATTGGTCAAACGAATCGTAGCCATATCATTAAGTCGTCGATCGATCGATCAAACCGTTATTATGAATACTTTCACATTACAGTATCGTGTCAATTGTTCAGTTCATTTAAAACTACACTCAGTAGAGAACGCTAAGTCATGGAAAAATACAAAGCAGTGTGCCAATGTAAAATAAGATAGTGAAAATCACCATTTCGATCGAAATCGAGCCGAAATACTTGCCGATCAAAGTCTGATCGGTACTTGTGTATTCCATTGACATTTGAACGAGTGAATAAAAGCCCTTTATGTGAGCATTTGGATCAGATACTGCATTGATTCTGGATTTCTGGGTCTCTAATTGTTAAGCAAATGGACCTTTATCCCATTTGGATCCAAATCTAGTGAAAAAATCCTGTGGAATTGCGAGGTGGTGAAATCTGATCGATACTTGTGTATTCCAGGAATATCTGAGCGAGTGAATCACGAAGGTGGGGATCACCCTGTGAAAAATCATAGATCAAACAAACGGTGTTGACGTATTGCACAACACCAGCGTGTAGAACGATCGAGTACTGCCTAATTGAGTTGGCATTGTTTAGAGTTGGTCTTAGCTATTCCGTAAGAGGTTTGGTCTTTCCAAGCACGTCATAGCGGTATAAATTGCGTGTTAGATATCACGTATATCACATCCGTCAGAATGTGAAAGGATAACAATGATTCAGGACGATTTTTTGATCATGAATCGTACGTCGGGTTAAATTTATCAAGAACAAAAAAATTCCCTGCAGACTGTTCGGTGAGACATTTCAAGCATCGGCGTCGATATGGTATGCGATGATGATGATTTCAGACTAGGTAATAATATCGAGGATCGTGAAAGGGGTAAAACTGGGAAATTCTTCGTCCAGATTTCGTCGGCTTTGAAGGTGCAGCAGTTCTTACTTTTGGGGCATTCGGTTTGGCGTGCTCGCCCTAAGTTTCGCTCCGCTAGTGGGCCGTCGGTAATTACATAGGGCTGGCAGTTTGGCGGGTTTGCGAACAGCCTCCCACTTAAACACCCTCCATTCCAAGTATTAAATATTAATGTGTATTTAAATAAACCGCCAACCGAACAAAGACGCTCGGTTGAACCGGTGCCGGTGTAGATATACCGCGCCGCGACGCTAACGAGGGTTCGCAACTTTTAAAACCCACGAAGACCGACAGCTACGATTTCACGCTAATATACCCTTCGGCGGCTTTTTTGAATTTATCCATTCCCAGGCAATAGATAGGATAGCGAATCGTTTACGATATCCGTTTGCGGAGTGTATCTAACACACGTTACTCTACACGATACAGCAGGTCAATCATGCAAAATTTTTAGCGAAATTTAACCGGCGAATGATCGGAAGCAAAAATATAAGAATACCAAATTTATGGTATTGAATCCGGTGACCCAGATTTCGTTAGGTTGAGAGCCAAAGGTTTGGTATTTCTGCAAATGTATTATGATAATTGTGAAATGATGAATTTATAATTTGCGTAAATGATGCGGCACGGCGGATTGTCGGCACGGAAATTATACACCTCGGCCAATATTTCCTCGCTGGTGTAATTCCTTCGGATTGTTTTTTTTTTCTCCGTCTTCTTCTTCTTTTGCGTCTTATTTCGTCCGTTTTTTTTTTTTTTTTTTTTGCTAACCAATCTTCGAAATTACTGTGAGAAAATCACTAAAAACGAAATATCATTCGCTTTTGAATGCTGCAGAGGTCAACCGGATATACCTAACACATGGATTCGGATGGCTTCGGGGATCTGTATGTGCTCAGAAACACGTGATTCGCATTGAAAGAAAAAAGGATCAGAGGTCGACTAAGAACAAGAAAAAAATTGACAATGGCCGGATTTTTTTACTTAACTAAAAGATTGTCTATGTGTCGCGGGATATACATTGCCGCCAAAAGTTTAAATAAGGCGGGTATATATATTTGGCCGCGAGCTGTCAGTCGAGCGGTTTTAATAGTCGGCGAAACCAGGCATGGCGCGATATAGGTATTTAATGAATTTCAATACCAATGAAAAAGAGATTAAAATTTTTTTACGACACCAATAAACCACCGGCACACACTCAGACCGGTAAATAAATTTATTGTAATAAGAGGATGGGATAATCTCAGGTCCTGCAAAGGATGAGTCAGTCTCGTGTAACCGGTGTATATACCATTACCGTACCAATTTGCGGAGTGAAAAAAAAAATATATATATATATAGTATATATATAAGGATGAGGAGATGCTGAAATTCTTCACATCAGTTCGTCGATGATGGAGAATTTCATCGATTTTACTGAAACACGGTGGTTTTCGCGATCTGCCGACATTTATGTATACGGAGGATCTCGAGATGATCATCAGCGGCAAAGTATAAGTTACACCCGCGTACCTTACACTCAATAAAAATGTTTATGATTTCTGAAACGACGTGCGTTAACCGGGTAAAAAACCGATGTGTTAGGTTCACGTGGGCGTTACGCAACGAGGTAAATCTCACGTGGATAAATAATTGTCTAATTCGTGTGACAAATCCGGACTATAGATTTCGGCCAAAATATAATCCGCGCGGATAATCACCGAGAAAAACTAATTAGACCAAAATCTCTCGGAATTAATTCGATTCCGAAGGTTTTTCGGGTTCACGCAGACGTATATCCGCCGACACCCACATTCTCAATTACAATTCGCATAATTGGTTCCACGTTTCTACAGCTGAATAGGCGAAAAAATCTGGCTCGGTTTAAAAGCTTAGTACCTACGTGTGCAACGAACATAGTGTATCGAAAAACTTCCTTATAAGCCGATCGCGTTAATCCAAATAGATTATGTTTCGCAGAAAGTCGGTTATATCTCGAGTAAATATTTGGCCAATTTTTTCTTTCCCCTTTCTCGTATCTTTTTTTTTTATCTATTTATTGTCCATCGACCGTAGCTCAGACGTCATGGTTATCGCGACGGTATATCGATGACGTACAGCCACCACAAATTCTATTTTTATACCGTATATAATATACATGGTAGGTATGACGAGGCTGTTAAACATTTTTTTGTCAACCATTACCTAAATCAGTTTATTTTGCCTAAAGTATACGTCAAACAAGCGGTTAACTAGACGCCGAAATAGAAAGGGGACTTGGAAACAGACGCGTCGAATATCCGAGAAGTGGAGGCGTCGAGACGTATCGGTGACGTAGTTAAGGCCTCAGATATTCGACAGCTTCCTGGGTCACGGTGTGACGCATTCATAAGTATAACTATATGGTGACGATGAGAAAAATGAAAAATCTCTTTTTTCGGCCTCGCATGTGTCAAGGTCCCAAATCGAATGTTTCACGCAATAGAACACGAGGAACTTTCCACTGTGTACCCTTTCATCCATTTTCTCTTTTAATCACACCTTTTTCTTCCCGCCCCGCGGGTATTATCAGATATCCAGACTAGTTGGGTTAATGGCTCCTGCGTATCGTTATTAATTACAGTCAACGATGACCTAGTTCAGCTGGTCACTTTATTGGTCAGTTTTGATCGGCACCATTCCGGTTGCACCGATCAATTCATCCAAGCCATTAGCCAACGGAAACCAACGGACTTTGACATGTGGCTGATACGAGAGGCATTTCTTGCATTGCACTGCGCCTAGCCAAAGGACAATGCCATGTAAGGGAGATGCTGTGCTTTGTCCACTACTTTGTCTTCACAAACTCACAAGTCTCTCTTCGGTATGTAGGTATGCATACACCAACTCACCGTCTTCTAGCTAGGTGACCAGTATGATGACCGGTTTCATTTCGGATAAGACGTACGTATAACCGATGGTTTCCTTTCTCGCTATGTTATACGGGATCAGAAATATCACGTAGGTCTCAAGTTCAAAAATCAAATATACGTTTTTGTTCTCTATTCTCATTTCATATCTCTTTAATTGGTTGTTTTTTTTTTTTTTTTTTTTTTCTTTCCAGAACCTGACCTGCGCCATGGTCGAAGAATTTTCGAACATGAGTCTCTCATTGCGGATGGAGGTTGGCCAGTACCTGTTCTATGAGTCAGCTCTTCGATGGTCAAGAGAACAGGTGTATTTCACGAACAAATTTGTAGTGGTTAGACTTTCGTTGACGTGAATTAATGGCATGTGGGTCGCGGTGCCAAGCATAAACCATCGCAAATACTATGTCTATTTGTTCAGTATCTAATAATAGGATGTACGTTTACGTACCCACACGTATCCGATCTTATGCCAAGGAGGCGTGTGGATCATTTGCGAATGCCGGATGGACAGCGCGTGGCAGATTATTGCACAATAACCGGATCCGGTCTTGGGGAAACCCCGACGCGGTTATAACGAGACAGCAAGTAATTAAAGCCGTGAATGTGTAGAGACTCGGGCTTATCGTTATCCGACTTTGATCAATCAAAGTTCGTACGTGACGCTTGGCAGCAGATACATGTCTGAGAGATCGCGAACCTAACAGTCGTCATGGTCTAGACTGGGCCAAGAGAAACCTATCGGCTTATAGTCCGCAGGATTTTCTAATCGGATTTGAAAGCGGATGCGTTATTTCATTCATATTTTTATCCATATTAATTAAGAATAAGAGGAAGAGGTATTCTGATTGATTCCGTTCAGTTCAGGTGAGTGAAGGATGTTGAGAAATCGATCAGTTGATCACTTTGACTAGCGATTTTTTTACATTACATATTACACATAATCAATTTCAACGAGGCTATCAGACTTTCACTGAATCAACCGTAATATCGTACCTTTCGAAATTTTGTAGAATTGGAAAAACAGATTATAGAGTATTAGACAATTAATCAAAGACAATTAATTTTGCCTCCAAGCAGTTGGGATCGTTATCATAAAAATTCGAACACTCTAAGCCCTCGATCTACGATCGATTTCATATTTTCACACTTCCACATTGGAATAGAAAAGATTACGCGATCTGTACTGAACTTTTGGAAAATTTCAGAATCATAAAGAACCTGGGCTATTTTCCCTCTCATAGCACAAGCAACACATCTATACACTATTCATTTCTGTTTTTTTTTTTTTTTTTTTTTTTTCTTTTTGTTCCTCTTCCACGTTGTAAGAATATGGGTAGATGTATATTATTGTACATATACGTCTATACCCCCGGCAAATATGTACACGGTAATTCTCACGGCACGAACGGCGTGTCACGCTTCCAAAGAGATTTACTATCCGCAAATATTTGACGATCCGTTTAGCAGGTTGAACACAAACCAAAACGGGCGTTACTTCTTCTCGCGCAATTATACTCGACTATTTCGCCAGGATTGGGACTACCCTATGGCCTATACAACCATCCCCGTCAATGGAGATACAATACGATATTACCAGTTCCAGGTATTATTTAGGTAGAAGGTAGGTATAGTAAAGGACTTGATTCACTAGCCGAAACCTGGTCCAATAGTCAATGGTTACAGCCCGCTATCCTCCCTGATCCTTGCCTCTTTCTTTCTCCGTTCTCATCTCCGTCTTTACGTCTGCATCAGCGATCACAGACTCTCCGAAGAACAATGGGTTACGATTGTGACGTCATTCGATACGTTGATCTTTCCTTCTATGGAGTCGACTGGACAGCATATATGTTTACGTATATATGTGTATGTGTTAACTACCTCGCGATTTCTATGACATGACGACGTATCGAGCGATGTAATGTTTCGTTAGAGGCCAGGACGTATAATAGGAATCGGAATCGTGGTGATTTTTTGATGAAAAGTCAATTTTGTTTGTTTGTTTGTTTGTTTGTTTTTTTTTTTTCAATTTTTATCCAAGTTTGACGGCAAAGAAGAAATGAATGTCTTGAGATTGGGCTTAGAAAAATATTCCACGTAAAAAAATGTCGGATTTATACACCCCTCTCCTACTGCTGATGATACGTTTCGTACGGTTAACTCCTTCCTGGCCTGCAGCATCCGTCTAATAACGAGGAGCGGGAACGGCGAAGGGGGATATAGAAAGGAGCGATCGGATGCGTATGTGTAGACGTATTTGACGAGGAGAGATATTCTCCTGCTATGCCGCCCAGATACCCTGGAGACTATAAAGTGCCTATAGATCTCAACTACCTTATACCTATCCTATAATCTATGTAGTACAGTATACGCAGAGAGAATAGAATATGATTAGGTTTTATCATAATATGTGGATACCTATAAGGCGTCGGTCGAAATATTTCTTAAAGTTATTCAGAGATGCATATCATTCAAAATTTTATAAAATCCAGGTGTGTTTCTTGTACATAAAGAGGATAATAAAGAAAAAAAGAATCTACATGATACGCATATTGTAATTAAAATACGATTTCCATGAATTTATTTCACAGATGTATCGACTTCCAAAGTGCATAGGCGATATCGAAGACGGTGAATAAAATATCCTGGGGGTATTTTACCTTATTTTATTTCATTTTATTTTATTTTATTTTATTTTGCTCTATCATTCTCGGAGGGATACGATCTTAAACTTCATTGGAATCCTGGTGCGGTTTTGCTATTGTCTTTGAAGCAGCCGGGTCTTTTTGCGGTTAGATATTCCGAGTTTATTAATCGATATAAGAATTATGCGATGTGGGAACCTGTGCTATACGAACTCCGGGCATTTTTTCACTACATCAACACTCGTTACCTACGTGATGTCATGGTACTTTAATAGCGGCCAACAATTCATCATATCTTCAATTTATGATGCCTTGAGCGTTTTGCGATCCGGTTTATCAGCTGGACCAGATTCGACGTTACTTTATCACATGATTAAAGTCACGTAAGATCCTCGGTGTCGGACAAAAACTCATTTCCATTTTAGAATTTCATCGTTTTACAATTCATTCAAATATTTTATCACTCATACTATATAATACTGTCCCATGGTTACGGGGCATAAAAAAATATCAATATTTTTACTATAATCTGAAAATAAATTACTCACACTATTCATTTGCACAAATTATAAAATTTGGCGATAAATATTCTGCAAATAAACAGCCTTTCGTATGCAAATATTTTTTTAGTCCAAGTTTGGCACATATCGATTCTTACGATTCTTCTTTCTCACAATTCTGTATACATAATGTTTGTATCGCTGTTTTCACTCTCAAATATCGCCATACGTCCTTATGCCTTGGAAAGTTGTTATTATAGGGCCTCAAAAAAGTTGAAAAGTTTTATTCTATTTTCTGTCGAATTCGAATTCACAGAATTGGGAATAATATGTTTTAGAACGGTATCCGGTCCACAAATATTCAGAACGATGAAGGATACGGATATGAAATAGTAAATTTTTTGTCAAACTCAACCGCTATCTTTAAACCTGTCAATCAAAATCGAATTTGTAATGATTAAGTTTATTATTCACGATCTACCTACCTGTTGATATAAATACGGTGCGTTGCATCAGCCGTGGTAGCTGAAGAGTGAAGAATGAAGACCGTGCTTCTGGGAGAGCATGATAAAGTGCAAAAAGATCGTAACTGAAATTCTTGCACTTGTTCCAGTATCACGAAAAATCTCATGGCATGTCGATAAAATTATACTTACCTGACCAGGCTCCACGGAGTCCAAGACCAATCAACATTCTCCTTCCGTAAAGTGGTCAATTAAATCGAGAGAATACATTGCGAGGAAAGCTCGTGCTATCTTTAATGAAATTCATCTTTTTTCAACCAAGATGTCTACCATCTCGTTTTTTAATCAAATCAAACTCCACTAAACTTGATCAGCCATACTTTAGCTCTGGGAAAAATTCCCAGCCATTACTTCACCCAGTCGAAAATAACGTGAATGTCATGAAAAACGATTTCATTCACCCTTTTCGTCATTTCGAAGCAATGAGCGCAAAGGACTTTCGTCCACTCCTCGAAAAGTCACGAATCTTAAGAATTTTTGAGAAATTTAACCATCTTGAAATTCTCAATCAATGGAATGATGATTCAGTTTGGTGGTTTAGGGGGCGGTGCAGTGCAGTCCACTTCCTGAAAAGCTTAGATCTTCCTAGAACAAATCCTGTGGCAATAGGCGTACGGTGGTCCGCCGCTCGCGGTATGGCTTAGTCTTTTATACTGACCGCGGTATAACGAAGGAATTCACGATCGGCTTAGATTCCCACGGGGCCACGGAAGTGGAGTGGCCCTCAGCACACCTCAGCGCACCGTGATGTGCTATGGGCTGGTGCAGGAGAAGAGGATATTCGGGTAGTTTGCGGTGGTGCGACTCCTTTTTCCACCAAAAATATTAATAAGTTACTGCGGACCCGATAGGTTTCTAGGAACGCAACGGCTTTGGGTTTGCGAACACAATGGCTCGCACCACGGGAGTCCCGCCCGGGGATCTGCCCGAAGATTTGTCCGGATAGAGTTTGTCCCCGTGCATGAATTCGTTCGTTCTGAACGTCCAGCCGCGATCAGATAAGGATACGTTTGAGAAAAACCGACGGATTCTTTGCTCTGGTTCGCACGCTTTATCCCAAGAGGCTCATCCCTAGATCGTCATCCGACCCTATAGACTAGAATCGAACGCTCATAGAAGATCCCAGTGAACGGTACCCCAGAATCCAGAAGAACCCTCGCGGACGAGAAGCTGAGTCAGCGAATCCAGCCATACATGAGTCACGAGTGTGTGACTTTCGATATTCTTATATTTGTGGTTTTATTCATATTTAAGGAAACTTTCTTTCCTGGTATGTCGATTTTTTTTCATTACCAAATAAAGAGCCTTGCTCTCTTGTTTAAGGTATCCAAAACCCGTTGCATTCCCAATAATAACTAAATTATTACCACATTCCTCTATTACTTCTCAGATTTGATATGATGAAATTTCTTTAAATTATGCACTTCGAACGTGAGTTCAATTCTATTTTAGTTTTTTTCCCGAGTCGTGAGTGTTCGAAAAAATATTTCGATCAGTTTCCGCACGCAAAATATATGTCACTGGGATTATAGTTATATATCATTCATTTTTTTTTTCCTTTTTTTTTTTGTTCACTTGGTATTGAAACGAATGATTATAATCCGTTAAATTAGGTCAAATTTTTTACTTTTCGAGACGGAGAAAAAGGAAAAAAAAAAGAAATATAAGAATTACACGGAGACAAACGGTCCTTGAAATTTGACACTTCTCAACAACGCGGTCGTGAGTCCTGACGTAATTAACACCTATTACCGCCCGTCAAACTAGGTACTTAAATCCGAAAGCGATCGACTGATAAAGTAATGTGCTCCGATTGAATGAATAAACTTTCGAAATTTTCGTCGAGCTCGTTTATAAAATCGCCCGAATAGAATTGCAGTATCGAATTCCGCATTAGGCAAAGTAACCGCGTACATCTATCTGATGGCACACGTGTAAACGGTCACGAATGCCACTAGAATTTTTACGTATAAGGACGATGAAATGACGTTTTAAACATCCGTCGAGAAGGGTGACGGACTCTGGGGTTTTCCCTGCCAAAATTCTTACAACCCAGTTTGACACACGTCAAAACGACGCCAATGTTTACGTTATAGAGTCATATATCTAGTAATTAAACAACGGAATTTTTACAGTCTAGAATAAATAGGCGAGTCATTATGTAACTGCCAAGTGACAGAGACCGGGTAGATAAATTTTCGGAAATTAACTACTCGGATGATTCATGGTTCAACCTGCAATTGCAACCGTGAATCGTGATGGAATCGTCACTTTTACAGGTGGGTCAGGACCCATTTGACTCTGGATCACCTCGCGATAAGTGACCGCCCAATACACCTACCTGGGTGTTTTCAATGAGTGGAAATAGTCAATGGGAACCGCCTATCCATTGCCTATTCACTTGCTATGTGGTTTACTCACAGGAGAAACTTCTCCAATATAGCTGCCAATAAAAAAGTGGCTAGTAACATTCTGCGAAAAAATCTAGTCGCCGGCTACGTCCGATTCCCAGCACCGCCCACGCCTGACTTGGTTATATAGTACTCTTATGCCACGCGGAGTTCATTCATGTCTTCACTCTACCGTATAGTCATTCATTAATCCGATCCGACTACTCTGCTCTTATGGAGTGCACATAGTCTACCTATACACTACTTGATAATCGCGAGTCACTGTGTACGCTGTGAATCGCAGTTGTAGAATTTCACGGTGTTAAAAAATTCAGTGCATCGAGTGCATCACATAATTTGACTAACTTTGGATACTCAAAAAAGAAGAATGCAAATCGGTAAGAATTTCATTCATCTCACATACTTATCGAATAGTTCGAGGATCATTTTTCATCAGATTATTTGTATACACCTATGTGAATACTCCTTTCTATCTGAAGTCTTTCACGCAACCTATTATGAAGATTGCGTAACGATTCAGCAGCGATAATTATAATCATCGTGTAATTATCGGAAAGTTACTGGAATTTATTGGCACATGTACTATACCCGATATACTGGAATATAAGTGAGCTTCTTTAATGGCATATGGAAAAGAAAGAAAAATGATGGGTTTAGATTGCACAGGCTTTTCCATTATTGTTTGCGATTTACAACCTGATGTCGTTTATTTTTATTATGAGGATTGTTCCTTGAATGGGTTGCAATCGATTTTTATTGATGGAGTGAAACGTGTCTAGATAGCCGGACATTGATTGGTTCAAAAGTGCACAAGTGTTAGGATGGTCTTTGGACTCTGTCGACAACTGTGAAGAGGCACATTCCTTCACCTGTTATCGACCAATGAATCAGGCTGTTGGCGCCTAACCTGTGGTCTCTTTTGTGTTCTGGGTGTTTTATTATCGCCGTATCGATCAAGCGATTATTATTTTCCGATATAAAGAAGCACATTTACAACCAGTGATATAATCATCATGGTATTTTTCAATTTCTGCATGTCAGAGGTGCAATTCGCACTCGGCAAACCCAACAAGACTTAACAATCGTTGAACGGTATCACTGGGCAAGTTTTCTGATCATCATATTCCTCATATGACAATCAAAGCGGTTTCTTCACTTCAAGTTGCTATCGCATCATGGAGGAAAAAAGTTACGCGTAAACGTGCAATATGACGTAACGCAGATCCCACTTTGCTCGATTCTTTATCGCCCGCGGAACTCGCGTTTCCGGTAAGGAGCTGGACTCGGTACTACCGAGCAGCTACAATGTGATTTGATCTTTCATTCGATAAGGTAAAATTCGCAAAAAAAAAAAAAAAAAAAAAACACAAGTAACGTAAAATCACGAGAGAAACTGACGACAGGAAAAAAATTAGGTATATCACAGACTGCGCACGATCGTTGCTGCGATGAAAAAAAACATATCGCGGTTGTTCGCTGAGGATAATTGAGAGGGCAGCCAGGCGTGAAGAAAGTTTTCCATACTAGGTATAGCTTCGGCAGATTCAGCGGAAAAATTATGACACAAAAAAAAAAACAAACTTGTAACTTGTATGTTGCCGTATCATTTTCGCTATGGTATTGACTAAAGATTGCAGTTGATATATTTATGTCTGGAAGATTACTTTGTGACGTAAGTATTTTCACGTAACTACAATGACGCGGCTGACAATTAGGATACGAAAAGAAGAAAAAAAAAAAAAGAAAAAAAGGAAAGGAATTACCTGAAACGCTGACTAGATTCACATTGTTGTACTTTGCAAGTGAGCGAGTTGTATAATCGGTCGCTTTACTATTGTTGTTCGATTTGATAAATGATAAGAAGTCTGAAGAGTTGGGAAGTCCCGATATTCGGAATGTGTGCTCAATTTATTTGCAATGACGTAGAGACTCCGGGATATTCTCGATATCGTGACATCAAATAATGAAACAACGTGAATTCAATAAAAAAATGTCAACCTTCTCCATTCTTTCGTGAAGGTAGAATTTCGGGGTGAAACAATCTGCGAATTGATCCATTCTACGGATCTTCATGGCGTACGTATCAAGAATGACTTCATCGATGAAGATTCTGGTTTATAAATTACAGAGTAGGTATAAAGACAACTCGATGGTCGCTTGCAGAAATCAGAAAACGCGTAATAATTATAACTGTGATAATAAGCAATATTTCCTTCGGGATAAAGCTGCACATTTCTCCGTCAAATAAACCGCGAACTTCAATGACACTTGCGCCAATAATAACCGAGCTATTACTCAAGTCTCATAAATTAGCCAACTCAGTCGTCAAGATAACTCAATACCCAAACTCGCACCAACAGGTAGCGAAATGGCACGCGCTTTCTCAAATGGCGATCCAATTGGTTCGAAAAATGGCAATGTAATTGCGTCAGGTTGAGACCCGACTGCCGGTCATACTCCAGTTGTGAATTGATCACGACGCGAAAATAATCCATGACTAATAGCCCCGACGCGACGCGGCGTCCCAACACTCGAGTCTTGTCACCTATGGGCGCATGGCTTCACCTGTCACGAGATCATATGTGGAAGGTGGGGCAAGCGTCGGTGTATCAGCTATACCTGAGGATACCTTATCAATGACGTAACGTGGCGGTTAAACGGAGCGGTCTTCTTATCGCGTTATAAGAAAAATTTTCTCCGTGACATTATCCTGTCTCTTATAAACACGTTTGTAGAGATATCCTGCTCTCGAGATCTCCGTGGGCTGTTAGAAACAAACCGAATGAAAACCCGTGACCACAATTTTTCCGTTTTTCATACTTCTTATTGTCAATTAAAACATAACGCTAATTAGACAGATCGACGGATAGATATCAGCAGCTGGTCTGTGGCGGGTATTCCATTCCGTTACGTTCACTAAAGACATTCCGCGATTCTGCGAGACTTCAAGCATCCGGATTCAGCCGCAAACTCTCCTCAGTATCCGGGAAAGAAGTTCTGCGAGGAAAGAATTCATCGCGTAAATAGATTCCATCAGACAAGCAACAGGGCTATAAAGTGTAACTTGTATTTTCAATCCATCTGGATGGTAGTTGAAGCTTTTGGACCACGGCCACAGTAGTGAAACCCTGAAGCCCAAGACAAGTTCAGATTGATTATATTCCTCAGGGCATTTAGTGTCAGGCTGGAGAGGTTCGTTAGCTTTACGACTATGACGAGTGAGTATAATAGCAGGAGGTAATTGTTTCTCACTAATTTCAATTTCATCCTCAATTATCCCGTAATTCAACTTTCTACAACCTAAACTATCGCGATAAGACTAGAAACTATAATGACCCCGGAGGGTGTCCGGTGTCCAGTTAAAAACCGAAAAACAAAATTTTTCTCAGAATTTATTAAATCTTTGGCTGCAGTCAAGAAATCCCGCATTATACTCACACATAACGATCTCGACGACACGTCGCCCTCAAAGGCTCTTGATAAAGTTGATGCCGTACTCGCGCTTTTCCATCGAATTGAAAATAATACATTTCTTGTCGATTTTGAGATTATCGAAGAGCGGCGATGATCAAAAAATTCGGGAAGAACCAAGAAAAAACTATCAAAAGTGAGAAACTCTTTTTTGTCCATTTTTTTCATTTTCTCCAAACTTTTCGACCACACTTTCCTCGATCATAAAAATCGAAACGATTTACCTAGGAGGAAAAATTCGACGTAGAATCGATATTAGGTATACGTCGTCGCGCCGAGACTTGGAAATATCGGGAATAGGTGATTCGCGAAGAATAACTATAGCTAGGTACGCGTAAATAAGAGGGATACCTGGTTGTGCGGTCTGGTTAACAATGAGTCTCCGTCACCTGGACGTTGCCTATTCTGTTCGCACATATCCTACGAGACGTTCTACCATCTCCATCGTGGTGTGCTTGGACCGTAAGTTGCGCGTTGTTTAATAATATGTATGTACCTGTAATGAAATTACTTCGCCTGGGGGTCCAGTGTGTTTCCCCGCGTGCGAGGGCGGAGGGCGTCGTATGTGTGAGGGGGAGGTTGGAGGTGGATAAGGGGTCAGAGAGGGGTCCGAGGAAGAGGGAACTGGAGGGAGAGGAGGGCCCGATCGGCCGAGTGAGTTGGCAGTGAGTTAAGCGAGTCTGGCGCGCGCCCGGCTCAGTCACCACGAGATCGTCTTGCCGAATGGTCAAGTCGCGCGTTTACACCTCTCAGACGCTGCAGCCTCGTTAGCATAGACATAAATACGGAGGAGCAAATTATTCAATAGTCGATAGAGAAAAAAAAAAAAAAAAAAAAAATAGGAAAAAATCATCGGAAATACAAGACGATAAAATAAATGCGAATCCCAATCAATTAGATGACTCGCCGATTAAAAATCGGCAGTCGTCGCTCAACACCTGCGACTCGCGGTTCCGCGATTCATTACGAATATTGTGCTAACACTTCGCGTTAGTTTTCTGAAAATTAATAAGACGGAAAACGAATTTTAAAAAACAAGGTAAATCGGTTCAGTTGCTGGAGAAGATCGTCAGCTAGAAAAAAGATGTGGACATTTTTGCTGCGTTGTTACGTATCTATAACTTCAATCTGAATTGAAATTTTGTTATTTTCTATACTTTTACCTTAAATCGGAGTGATCGGTATTATAAATCCCGATCTTATATGGTGGTTCAGTTATCAATAAATAAATAAATAAATAAATAAATAAATAAATAAATAAATAAATAAATAAATAAATACGCTAAGTAATAACGAACTTTAACCACGAAACTAACCCCCGAGTGGATGCGGCGGAGGATATTGGTCCCCCAAAGGATAAAGCGACGCCGGAAGCGACGCTCCTGCAGCTACAGGAGGACGCGCGAGAAATGATCTTCGCTTTGCTGGTGGCTGGAGCATACGCCCTTGCCACACTGAGGCGGTGTGTGTACATTGTTAAATTTTATACCGTAATTACTTTAATCTTATAGTTGAAAATTGGAGAACGTTTTTATGCCCCTATTTCTGTCTCTTTCTCTCTCCATCTCGATCTCGATCTCGATCTCCTCTTTTTCGCTTCATTTCTCTCTCTCTCTCGGATTATTAGCAGCAATTTCATTGTCGGTTGTACATACATACAAGGTGTTCAAATGACAGGTGCACCAAGGCACCCAGCTATACGTTGCGGCACGTTCTCTGTGAGTTTCTTTACATCCGCTGAAATTCTTGCGATGAAAGTAGACAGGTACACACATATACGTATATAACTATATACAACATGTATTTATTCTCCTGCAGGCGCGCAGTTTCGAGTTTCGACACAACGATATATCCAAATAGTTAAAAACGTATTATATTCTTGATCCTCTAACTATAGACGATAATATACCCGCTATCTCTCCCTCCCCCTCTCTCTCTCTCTCTTTCTCTTACACGGATATTATATATACCTGTATATACACAGGTATCGATATGATTTCGTCGTTTGACCACCGATTTGAAGACCGCCTTACACCCAGAGGCAATAAAAGTATTTTCGATCGAAACGACAAGTAATTAAGATTTCAGTTTTATAGCGGAATTATCATGTATGACTAATTATTCGCAAGGTTTGAAAAAAATCGTTATAATTTCTAACCCGAATCTATACGGCTAAGTAATTTTTTAATAAATTTTTTCCTCCCCTTTCGATCGCTCGATGAATAATAAAAATCGGTAATTATACAGACGATAAATTGAAGAATGGATCTTCTCGGCACTTCGATCCAACAGTGATACGTCATAGACCTGTATGGTCGAATATTACACTGAAACGTAACGGTCTTATCGCTGTTTGTTACAGCATTGTACAGCAGGTTGATTGCTGGTCTACGAATTGCGAAGGAAATTAATTACGTTGAGATAAAATTGAGTTATTATCGGGTATGTCTTCTTCCTTGATAAGATCGGTAGTGAGATTTAAGAAAGTCGCGAGCTAGACGTAATAGTTGATTCCTAATGCTTGTCGATCTAGATTGCACGCGTTCGATACCTAATCGTGATCTTGTATATCAATTATTCTGATAATAAACCGTCAGGCTAGTCGATTGACGATTTTTTTATAACTAAATTAGTAAACGAGTGACTAAGCCACAACTGAGTCAGTGTCGTGTTTATTTGGCTTCGGTCTCGGAAGAAGGTGCCTAGGCCGGAGTAACTAAGACGAACTTATCCTCCTCATCGTATTGTTTATACTTAACATCATGGTTGTATTATCTTACAAAATAAAATATCCTACAATATTTTTTCACCACATATATTTTACTTGTCGCCTTTGATTTTCGTCAATGAATATGGATAAGGTAATTTTCCACCCTTGCTCAACAGCTCAAGTTATAAATTACCATCGTTAACAGTTGATCATGAAATAAAATTGGAAGAGGGTGCGAAACGAGGTTTGGTTCAGTTTGAAAAGTGATTAATATTTTGAGAAATCGTTAACGCTGTAGTAACTATGAGACAGAACTATGAGGACGGATCGAAAACTAGGTAAACAGCTGTATTAATATGTTGTGTACACATATGCGTGCATGTATGTGCGCGGTGTATGTGACGTCTGCACGTATGAAAGGGGCGAGGTTTCGTAGGACAAATCACATGATTACTTAAAACAACGAATATCGGTCCTGGTGTAAAGATAGATGGATGACTGCGGTGTTTGCCTAAAGCAAACGCACGTGTTTGCTCGGAGCCCATCGCGGAGGCCCTTTCCTCACGGCGCAAGTCACAACACTAGTAAAGTTACAAAGCAAAGGCAAACAGATCCGAAGATGGGCCTTAACCAGTTTATCAAACAACCGGCCGTGTACGACGCGCCGGCCTCCGGCCTCTGGTCAGTTAGACTGCAGAGCTGCATGGGCTTGGCCGAAGAATGACCATACCCCAAAAAAGTCAGTGAGTATCGCGCTACCCAACAGCGGCACGTATGTCGTGGTTAGCAAGATGATCATCGCCTCGCGGGTGGGCAATAGAATCGCCATCCACGATGAGTGCTGGATCAAGTCCCTTATGATAGAACCTTGGGTTTCGGATCTATTATAGACACGTGCACGTATACCGTTCAGTCTGCTACTCAGATACGGTATTCGATTCGCCACGCGTCGCAAATAATCATTCATGAGAGGAAATTGGCAGAGATGGATAACAATGACCCGATCTAATTTCTTCATCGCGAAATGATGCGATTCAGGACTGCCTGGTTTATCCGCGATGAGTTTTCAGGATTCAAAATATTGGGTCATGACCCAGAAATCTTACCATCGAATCGCCGTGGATTAGTCTAACATCTGCCTCTTCGTCTGAACGGTCGTCCTCGCCAATGATTTAGAGATGTGATCTTTTCGCAGTTCTCAGTTTTTGCCATCCGGTTAGTCTGCGACTATTCGTCACTGTTGGTTCTTTCCTTGTGTCCAAATCGACCAATTTCGTATTCTAAGTCATTAAGGAGATAGATTTCTCGGGTCTGTCTGTGCCTGGTGAATGGTGAATGGCCAAGTTGGAGTTCACCGAGGTTCACAGAGCTTCAGTGGTTAGGATCTGTGGGTGCTTCTGTCATCGTCTAAAAGTGCGTGTGGTAGAGGCGGGCACTCCACCGTGAAATGAAAATATTATGCCAACGCACACTCACAATTAGACGTCCGCAGGTTGACACGAGGATATGAGGGTGCCGTCGAAAGCACATGTGTGCTTGTTCGTGTGCACTAAGTGCATGACGGTAAATATTCATTTGTGTATAAACGACGATGATCGGACCTAACACAACGTTAAAATAGGGTGAAAGGGGACGTAGATGTCGGGAGCAAGGAGTCCCTGACGTCCTGGACTCGACTGTTAGTGTACTACGTCTTATACCGCTGCACAACGCGGCACAACAGCATGCATAAGCACATCTACGTGTCGTCGAAGCAGTAAAGATTAAAGCTATAGGATCGTTAATTTAACAGGAGTTCTCGTTAAGAAAACCTATCGTCTTTATTAATGCTACTTAAAGTCTGACGAGTTATGAAACCCGGTCTGCAGTTTATACGAGCTTTCGAACGGTTACCGGCAATAATTTGTTGCAGTCACTACTGGCGGCCAGGCTGAAGTTCTGAATTTTCAAAGTTTAGCACGGTACGAATTCCGAATGCGTTCAAGATAATCCCTAAATTCAAAAATTTTGGTATATTTCTCAGGATGCGAAGACAAACAAGAGTTCATTTCAATCAAGCCCCTGTTTACGGAAACCCAGTCTATCTACTTCACTAATATTCAAATTCGGAGCTTTGACCGTTCGGGACTTTTGAAATTCGGAACTTCAATCCAGCGTATTTAGGGGTTGAAAGATATGCAGGTTTTTGACCTTTTTGCCAAGTCGAAGGATCCAAGTACCTAGTGCGACGGTTATCTGTGCAAGTTTCAGTGAGACGAGGTAGAAATACTTATTGGTAAAGCGAACTCAGCAGCCGACAACTTTTTCTGTCAATTTGTTAATCGCGGTTGTTTATACCTACTTATTGCTCTTACTTCTCGAACTGCAGCGTCGAGCTGGTCTCTGTGCAGATCTCGAGCGGTCGACAAACCGGGCTGGAAATAAATTCAGTTTCATAAATTCCTGTCAAGCCCTGGAGATGTCCTGCGGCTGTCCCCGTCTCACAGTGCCGCGCTGGATGGCATCCCGACATTTGACAAAGCGGTATTTGACGAGGACGAAGGTACCAGTCGCGGCAATACACTGGTAACTAATTAACGGTACTAGCAGTTCCTCCTCCTCTTACTCTTTCTTCTCGTCGTGCAGGTCACAGTTTATTTCTGCGCCTTTCAAGAAAACGACTCACTTGTAGACACATATCCCTCGATTATTCAAGGGGTCAATTGAAAAGCTCATCGCTAGTCCAATAAAACAAGATATTCAACACAGCTAGCTCATATCTAGTGCACTTGTGAAACCTCTTGAACCAGCGGGTGTAATACCATCAAGGTCTCGATGAAACACTCGTAAATCCAAGTAATTAACGGCTCATTTAAGATCGTGACTAAATTGCCGCTAGTCATCTGAAACTAGATGACTACGTAAACATGACTCATAGAGATTAAAACCGACGTCCTTCATTGGCAATAATCGTTCGACCATTTCACCGTGTCGGAGTTCGAGGATCAGATGTCTTCCGAATGAAGATGCGATCATACCGCAGCCAATATTTCGAGGGAACGTTATCCTCGTTGATCGTTTCATCTCGATTTCGACTAACGATCGTTACCAACATCTATAAACGTATATAGTTATTATTCGCGCCCGCGTGACCGTGACCGTGGTCAACGTTGGAGGTCCGTTCCGCGGGTGGTGGCTAGCAGTCCTCCGCCAGTGGAAGCAATGTTTAAATTACGTGGCCCGTGGTGAGCAGCGAGCTTTACGACCCCTCGGGCATTCAGAGTGCCGCGTCGAACGTCGTCGTTGCAATCAAGCCAAGATCCTGTAGAGCCTGAAGAACCGTCGGCGTCCATATCCGGTCGCCTATTACAGACCCAGGTCCTTTCCTCTTCACAATTATTTGGAGTAAAATTGGCTGCGCGGGAACAGCATAGTGGAGGTTACATTATATCGAGGAAGAGGTATAATTATCGAAAGAGGAGGTAGTCGCGTCGAGCAGATTGGACAAATCGATGGGCGTAAAGTTGCTGCTCTCAGCATCAACCGGCCAGTGCAGTTTTATGCGCCGGTGAGAAATCGCCCGTCATCCATGACTCAAGAAAAAATAACGCGAAATTCTTAGCCATGATCACGCGCTCGTCTAAACGTCTTGACACGAGCTACCGTCGAGGTCGTAAAGTCCAGGACACAGCTCCAGCCTCATCCACTTTGGTTACAATCGTCCGCAGAAACTTCTAGAATCGTAAGTAACGTTGACAGAAAGACCGATATAGTGCTTTATGCATGTACGATACTTCCATCAAAATATCTCGCAGATTGGTCAGTCGATCGGTCAAGTGAGAAAGGCGTGTGGTCGAAACAATGTATCTTAGATCGTGGGTACTTGGAGGTACTCATATGCCTGGTAATTATATGCTGTACAGTGTACAGTTTAATGAAACGACAATGTGCATATTGAGTAGAGAGCCGAAATCGGTCGTTCTAAATGTCGTCACTGCAGGTTCCGGGACGGTCACACGTGCTTTTCTTAAGAGCCAGCAGTAAATGTGTCAGTACAGTAATCATATTTGCACCCAATACAACGCCTCTGTATATAAATGATGTGTGACGTCATACTGACTGACATCACTGATCCATATCTTCGCTCACATCAGCTTGCTACCTACGTACGTGTATGTGCATATACCTATACATATTTGTATGTGTGTGCAGTACGTTGTACCGTATATCGTATGCCCTCCACATATCAACATGCTCTTGTAGTAGGAGACAGAAGCACATGAAACGTCGGCCACGTGCAAGCACGGATTTCTTACGCCGGAGAACTGGCAGGTAGAAAGACCCGGACGACAGTTCTCAAGGGATCAGGATAGGAGAGAGGATTTCGCGCGTGGTATAGGTATAACCGCCGAGAGAGAACCAAAGCCGAAATGAAAAAGGACGAAACGTATCCAGCCTCCGTGGGCGTGCGGGGGGTCGCGGTGAAGAAACCCAGACGACATGCAAATCTATACACAAGCAAATGTCGACGGGCATAAATAAACTGCAGGCAAAATGATATCGCGGCTTAATATTGGAAACTTGTTGAAATAGGAATGAGACAAGAGAAAAAAAAAAAAAAAACAGAGGAAAAGGAAAAAAGAGTTTGGGTACATGACCAGAGAGGTATTGAAGTAAAATAATCACGGATAGCTTCTTTGCAGATGATATTTTCTCAACGACCGGAAATTTGAGGCAGGCTAACTATTGTGCAACTGGTAAGACAACGTAATAGAACCCAGTAGAGAAAGCCGCGTTTAGTTTTCGAGGTGGCAGAAGGCACACTGGAAAGCCGCTTCCACCTACCTACCTACCTACCTACCTTATACCTTCGACGAGGAGCAGCTGCGGTATTAAAAGTGGTGAACCGCACAGCATAAAGCTCCTCTTCGTACGGAAGGCACACGAGGCGGCTAACTTTGTTGAGTAAGAAATCCGAAGAACGAATCGGCGAGAAGTGTATACTGCGGAGATAAGGTCAAAAGGACGAAGTCGTACGTCTATAAGGACTCTCGACGATCATCCTGCGCGCTTGATTCTGGGTTCACCTCACCTACTCCGTTACGCAACACACCCACGCCTTGATCTTACAATACGAATCCTCCGCCCTCGCGAACCGAATAGGAAGTAGGCTGCTGCGGCCAGGAGACTAGAATTTATTATGCAATTTACTACACGTACGTTACGTCGCAATTTCGCATTTCGTTGAGTCAGATTATCACAAATACGCTGATTGGAGTTCAACATCCATTGTCCGCATGTTTCGAATCACATAATTTTAAGAGCACGAGTTCTCCTTTTCCCCCATTGATATTAAATCGCGCCGAGGTCTCGCAGAAAAGTAATCGCCATGCGTTCGACACCCACGAAGATATTGCAACACCCACGAGGTTGCGAAATCCGACACGGTACCCCGCGAAATAATTACCGTCTGTAATTGATCCGTCAAACAATTCGGCGCGTCGTAATAGTCGGTGTAATTGGCGGCAGCTGAATCGCCGTCTCAGGTTATTTCTTATTATGAAAGGTAGTACCTATACGATTGTGCTTCAGTGTCCTACGAAGCTTCATGAATATTGTGGGAACACGGACGTGGTAGCCAGTTCGCTAGGCACTCAACAAGGTCGGGTCACTCGAAACGCGTGAGTTCCAACTGCTTTATCTCTAATTTATATCTGTCGCTCGTGGCCGGAACACGAGATGCCGAAAAATAATACACAACGAAATCTCCGCTCGTTATAAACGTTTTTGCCCACGGACTGACGCAGCTCTCAGAAATACTTCGAATAATCACACAATTGGGAGTCCTAGTCACGCTACACGATGAGCCGCTTTACCCATGCCTCGCCGAAATTTAAATCCAAAATAGTCATTCGGGGATGAACGGGGAAGATTTTATTAATAAGGCGAAGGATGGCAGGCGAGTTTTCTCAATAAGTATAAGTGAGAATGTGGGTATTTCTGCTTAAATTTCCACGGCTTTTATACTGACGAAGGATTTTGGTATTTTTCATTCCAGATTCGGTGGCACAAACGGCTACTCTGACGACCTTTGCGTTGTTCCTGAGTTCGGGCCTGACAACAGTATCTGGAGCACCAGCCTTTGACGTTCATCCCGAGATGCGGAACGAGCCTTGGATCCATTCCTGCGGCGAGCCAGTCTCTATCACCCCTAAACACATCCAGCAGAGACACAGCGTTCATCGAACCCTCAAACGCGTCCAAACCCAGCTGAGGGTAGCCCAGAACCACTTCAGGAAAGAGCTCAAGGTTGTGCGGGAGATTTACTCAAACGTAAGAATCATTTTTCTGTACAAATCGGCCGTACTGACCTCGATGAATCAGCTCTATCGACATATCGCGCAATGACTATTATTACTGAATGCATATTGTCAAGGATTAAAATATACCGCACGTCGCGCTGTCGCGGACAACCTCTGATATACGGCTAGTAACATTGCCGAGGATATAGGGTGTCTATACAAACTGAGATATGAGATAGTGCCTCGCGTTTACACAACAAATGCCTGCACAGCTAGCCGGACTGGGCATTTGGTGTCGCTAGATGACAGCAATTATTGTTTTGTCTACATGACTGTTCCAAGGCACCGAAGCGGTCAGACCGTTCGCGTTGCAGTTCTCAACGGGCGGTTCTCGCAAGGCATTGCAAATATCTTTTTTCTTCTTTTTTTTTACTTCTTTTTATCATTCCTGAGTTTATGGATCGGGCACTGCAGTCCCAAGTCTGCTGACTCCAGCTTCTTCACCCTCTTTTATGCACCGTGCTTGATTTCTATCAGAGTTAAAAAACCACGCGCGATTATACGGGGAGAAATTGGGGGTCGGGAACTTGAGGCGAATTATTACTAAACAGACCTGGGGTGTCTGGTTGCTGGTTGCAGGTGACTGAACAGCTGAAAAACCAGTATAGCCTGCCCTGGTTGCCGGAGAAGCAATTCGAGTGGTATCACAAGGAGGTATGGTGCCTAGATAAGGCAAAAAAGGCTGAGGTGGCTCTACCAATGCTCCATGACACGCTGCAGAAGTTTGCGATCACATTTCATCACCTCAAAGTCTTCAATCTCGAATCACATTTGAACACCGATGCTAGGGAAAAGCGGAATAGAATCATCAATGAAATGTATCACGAGATACTCAGAGTGAGTACCAGATACTATTATCATCAGATCATTATCATTATCTCGAAGCAGTTTTTTCAAATCATTTATACGTTGTGAAGATATGAGTCTGTTGACCCGATTTCTTCTATTTTGATACGTGATTCAAAATCATTCCATACTTTATTTATAATATGATTGATTGCAAAGAAGGAAAAGTGGTCCTCGTATAATGTAGAGGTCGCATCGTTCATCGAAACTTCATCAAATTTGGATAGAATATTTTTAATCGATTTAACTTCGGGGCAAACAAGCGACATTTGATGAATTCAATTTTGAGATACTTAAATCATTCATTCTAAACCATTTTTTTTTTTTTCATTGATTTACCGCGAAGTGACATCATTCTACAATATTCCTTCCAAATATCAAAAGTTCGACGAACGATGTGACCTGTACCCTGCGACGTACCCCTTTAAACAAGCTGCCATTTTTTCGCACCTTTATTTACTGATTTCAATAAATTACAGATGCTGTGCGAAGTGGAGACCGCGATCTTGACCCTTGAAATAAAAATACCAACTTCTCACAAGGCGACGATAGTCACAGAAAGTCCAAACTGGACTGACAAGACGGATTTCACACGAATGCTGGTGCAAGACAGTGGGATTTTGCGACTGTACCAGGTCTTTTTGAACGACTGGACAAGGGCCCTGCGTAACGCGACTGCAACAGGACCAGGAACCTGCGATCCTACAAAGTTGAAGCCGTTCGAACCTAAAATGAAAAAAGGAAAGGGGAAAAAAAATCAAGGGAAGAATAAAAACGGTGCTAAAAAGCGAGTCGGGGTGCGAAAACAAGGTCAGGGTAGACGAAATTCTGCCAATGGAGGTACGGGACCTGCGAAAAATCCTAGGAGAAGGTTGGCTGGAAAGAAACAGAAGAAAACTGTGTAAATTTCTCGATAACGTATGCCGACAAATTTTCCGACTTTCTGTCGCTTGAAACTTGAACCACGGGTGGTACTATGGTGGAAAAGCTCTTTTTTTTCCACCATAGTAGAAAAATATTTTTCCCATCAAATTTGAGCCACAGAAGACACCCCCCCTCCCATCGGTACTTAATTATAATTTTATTGCGATATGAATATTAATATCACTAAAACTCGCCAATTATTTATTCCATCGTCACTATACGATCATCTCACGATTAGTTTAATTGCAATCTATAGTCCTGCCGATAAATAATATAATTAATAATTTTTTGGCTTATGGACTAGGGAGAGCCAGGAAGTAGGACTATAGACCAGTATTACGAGATCTACTTCAAAGTAAAACAGTATTATATCGAATTAGAATTATTACGATTTTATTAATTCCAGGCATTTTATTACGACGAATTAAAATATTGCCACTATATTATACGTGCCAATTATATTTTAAGTATAATAGTAATAATTAATAGTTTATTTGTAAATTACCCATTGTACTTTGTATTGGTATTCTCGTAAGTGAGGGTATTGCTATATAGATTATCGAACTATTTATTACCTTAGCTTTAACGAAGCGATGCTTAAAGTAGTAAGCTGTGATATCAGAACGTACGTGAACGTACAAAGTTCCTACGTTTTATAGAAAGTATATTTTAACTATCCAATATATCTCATCATTTATCAATTCAGTATAATAAGCTTTTCAGATATCTGCATAGAGCAGAGGACTAGAATCTCATGACAGTATTTCAATTAGATATGCCTAAATACCGTAATCAATATTTGAGTCCTCTGAATTCAGAACTGATTTCCTTTAAATTTGGTAAAAAAAATTAGGCATTGTATGGTTTATTCGCAAAAAATTGCGATATCAGAATTTTCGAAAGCTTGTCAAATGCCTTTCAAAAATTTCAAATATATAAGGCAAACATTTTCTGAATCTATTTAATATCCTAAGTGAATTAATTTTCTTATTTTCTCATACACTGCTGCGTTTTTTTCGAGATTCTCATAACTCATCGTTTTACGTACAACGCGTATGTTCCGTAACAATTAATAACAATATTTATTCGTATATAGTAAGTTATAATTTTTTTTGTTTTTTTTTTTTCAATTCTTCCATAAGGATAACTCTAATTTTTAGTGACGTATTATAGTATTTATACAAACCCATTTTTTTTTTTTGTTTTTTTTTTTTTTGTTTTTTGTTTTTTATTTTCAAATACCATGTATTCTATCAGATGTATTTATTGGGCCTAAAAAACGTATATATATTACATAACATTATTACCTATTTATTATATCACGTTACCATCGCATGTATTTATTCTCATTCCTCTCTTATACTGTATGTAATCGTTTTTGTAATAAATCCAATATTTTGTATAAATCAGTCATTTTTATTAACTAATTATAACACACACCTATGACCTACATGAAATCAATGACACCTAATCAATACGAAGAAATATCAGGGTGAGAAATTTTCAGATTCAGACTTGCATCGCGATTCTTATCTTCAACTGATTGTAAATAACTACAATCTCTATATTATTAGATAAAAACTAAATCCCTGTTTATCATTAAATAATCAATAGGACGTGACTGCGGAGGCTATCGTTTATTCCTAATCGTCGATATAATATCACGTGAAAATTTCTTATCTTGGAAATTTATCCTACGGATGTAATTTATAAATATTGTTATTTTTTCTTTTTTTTTTTTTTTTTTCAAACATATAATAAAAACCCCCTGTAGACGACAGAAAAAAAAATGTTCAATTCACACATAATATTTATGTGTTAATTGTATGAATAAATAATAATACAGTAATACTGCATGTTTGAAAGATCATTAGACACCGTATTGTAATAATTATAACAACACGGTGAATGACGCACAGCTGTAAAATACGAGGGGATTCCAGGCAGATGAGTTTGCAGATAATCAAACAAACATATGTATATATATGTAGGTGTTTACTTTTCTCATTTCTATCAGTATACTGCCGTTCAAAATTCTAGTATAAAATTTTAACGTCAAGTTTCTGTTTTTTTTTTTTTTTGGTCTTCAAAAATTTTTGTCACATATATCGCAATTCATGTATATTACGAAGTGTCATTGTATAACTTGTGCAAATTTACATACTAATATAAACAGCCGTTGACGGGGGTGTACCGGCCTTTTATAGCTCGTACATGCAGGTATTTCTAAAGAGTTCGCGGGAGGCCTCATCACCTCATTAGACAATTCTTTTACAACTAATTTTCTATTTTTTTTTTTATTATCATCTATATTACAGTCGGGAAAAATAATTCGAAATCTTGAAAGATTGATAAGCTTCCCGATGGCTTACAGGCCAGGGTACCATATTTAATTTCAAGAGTTACCTGTTCGTGATAAAAAATTTTATTTTACGGGTTGAAATTCCTTAAAAGTTTCGAAAAAATAATCAGGGCTCGATTCGCGATTTGAATTTCTCCAAATTTTACTTTTATAATAAAAGTATTGGCTCCAGTAAAAAAAGCCATCTATCTCGTTGATTTTTACCCTTCGCTTTTACGTGAACAATTTTTTTTTTAATATTTTTATTTTTTTTAATAACATCATACATATTCTCAACATACTTGGGGTTTATTTCCGGTAATTGCATGGGTTTCCAATGTGACGAAAAGTGGCGTGAAAAGAAAAAAAAAAAGAAAAAAATTCGTACACTCGTCTCTTCATGAGTCAAGAAATATTTTCAAGGCGTCGAAGTAATACGGATAATAATTATCTTTGAGTACCTACCTATCTCATGTTTATATAATATATATATATATGTATAGTTAAAAACCTCACTCCACAGCTGTGGGATTACCCCTGAACAAATTGAGTCACGAATCAAGTCATTCGAATCATTGTTATATCCCAGCAAACATAACAAAAAAAAAAAACAGAAAAACTTACTATAATTCTTATTAAGAACCAACGAAATATCAATTTCCATCCTTGACCGTCACCGCTCGTTGTGACACAGTTTTCTCATTAGCGAATGGATGATCTCGCGCGGACGCATGGGTATAGAAAATAAACAAACATATACCGTGGGTAATCCTACGGCGACAGTAATCAAACCAGTCTAAGTATAGCCGCGATATAGATATAGCCGTAAATGGACTTTCGCCTCATATGCACGACCCGCCGCACTATCGTAGCGCAATCATAAGTACCCATTACGTAGAGGTTCATTCAGTACTTTTTACTACTATCACGTCGGTTTCGAAGATATCGTTACGTCATTGAACTCAACGACGCCTGACGCGACGCAACGCGACGCGACGTTTCCGTCATACGACAGATTCGATATATTATACCGACACCAACAGCCTGAAATAATATTGCATCTCAGTCAGTATAGGTACGTGAGATCGATGGTTGAACGTTATTCAGGAATCCCCCGTAGAATAAAAATTTTCAAGAAATTTATGAAAAGCTGCAACTGATGTTTAATTATCTTGAAAATTCAGACATCCTACGTACGTAGGTGTATTTCTGACTATTCATTTCACTCGTATGCTACATCCATGTTCCTTGTGTTCCTTGCCCGTTTTATACGATTCGGTAAAACCCGACCACAATGTTTTTCGATGAATGCAGGTATACGAATTTAGGCAAAATATCGCCGTTTTTCATAATCTTTCGACTCATCAAGAATTCAAAACGTTACGATTCCCGATACGAACAGATTCGTAGAAAATTGACACAACCATACGATCCGAAGTTTTCAAACGATTTGACGAAATTTGAATCACAATTTTTTATTCCACGGTTTCAAACGCGTGCGAGAAATGGTCCTACAATCGTTCGTTGTTCATTGAACAGCCGTGGATCACTCGTTAATAAACAGGTTATATGGTTTTAGACGCCAATGAGCAATCTGCCGCTCTCACTCGCGGGAGAAGATCGCCGCCTAGTGGCGGCCGCACGAAACACGTTGGAACATTTAAAAAACGTGCGTACGTTACTCCGCTTCGAATAGACATAGAAGAAACGTACGGTCTATATCCAAAAAATTGATGGTTTTTTTTTACGGTATAAGAATCGTCGGATATGACCTAGGAATGACTCGGATGACAAAACGTTTTCCATAAATGTAATTTATTCGTTGTTTGAATGGCAAAACCGTGCTGTCGAAGAAATAATTCAATTTTTTGGTCTGTTTCTGAGATTATTCAGGTGTTTTGTTTCATCGATTCTCAGACATTTATCGAACGTTTATAATCAACACGCCTGCCGGTGAATATCTTAAACAAGGTTGTAAAACGATTAATTTTTATAATGGGCCAAACCGATTTTATACCATCGAAAATTATACTTTACGTCCAATCGACGAACCTGTTCTTTCTCCTCTGACTTATTGGCAAAGATCCGAGCCTCGATCGTCTAAATTCAATCCTAACAGCTGAACTTTCGATAATTCCATGAAGAGAAAGGTATCGCAATCGTTAGATGAGTCAAGAATGATCAAGGCGTTCTCAGCAACGATATGTCATATGTAGTACCTGAGTGTTTACATATGATTTTCATATTCGCATATGACGACCTTGCAATTTGAATATCTGGGAATCCTATAGGGTAAAAATAAAGAGTTTAAAGTAACCTGTTGGCCACTATATAGCCCTATGGCTTTCCGATTAGCGTCGACTTTCCTCCATGCGTCATAATGGTATTACTACGACCTGTGGGAGATGCACTCAATCCCATATCTCGATGACACGTCAAGAATTGGATGAATTCAATAAATTCGTTTATTGACTTAATCTGCTGATGTAAATCAGTTTTATTGGCCAATGATACATCGACAGCCCCTGAGCCGTTCTTCTCGTGACGTCAAACGACCGTGTCAGGAGACTAGGAGGAGCTGGATACTTGCGCCCATAAATGATGGGACAATATTTTTCCGCCATCGTCGGACTAAGAAACGTGGTTTAGCTTCTTTGCCGTAGTCGATTACGTTCACACATTGTTTATGTTAAACGATGTCCCAGGAAATGGACAAAAAGTTTCTATCAGCCGCGGTCGCATATATAAGGAAGACGCTCGAAGTTTGGCGTATCAGTTACCAATCGCCCACTACTGGGACAAGCCGCTCACTCGCTAAATATCTCAATCAGAAGATCACAACCGAGTCGCTATAGAAGCTCAATAAAATAGAAAATACAAGAAAATGAATATGATCGGAAAACACTCCACGCTCTTTGTCGTATTGATGATAATCACCGCGGGCCAAACTGCGCCGAGGAGATACCGAAGAAGCATAATTCCTGCGTGGCATACACCATGCGGTGAAAATATCGAGACCATTTCTACTCCGGTTAAAGATTTCGAAGCCGAAGTCACCGAAGGACTCAGGAGCATATCGCTTCAGCATCAATTAATGCTCAGCAACTACCTCAACAGTGATTATGAGTTCCTCTACGAAGGGGCACGACTTGGGGTTCAAAAGCACCAGTATATTCCGACCTGGATCCCTGGCCGAAAGGACGTCACCTTTGTCAAGAAATTACAGAACGCTAATTACGATACGGTGAGTTTATAGAATATCCGTCAACTCAGACCTCAATTAACGCATTCGGTTCATGAGATTTTATGGTACCGTACTCGCTATGCGCTTAATTCTCACAAGCTCTTGTATCAGGGGTTGAGTACGTGGCGAACGACTGATAACACGATAATGTGTAATAAACGTTCAGAGGGAGTTTCCTTGTCGGTAATGCGCTGTTTTGATTTAACAACAAACTGTAAAGTATTTGATTAACTTTGAATAACAAAATATATTAATGAGGCAGTAATTATTATAAAGTATCGGGCGAACATAAGTGCAGAGGTTGATGCAACGGCGGGGTCGAGATTCCCGTACGTTTCGCGGCTAGTGTTTCATACTTGCCTGATTGCGAGCCAGTATTATCGCAATTCTCCTCACTTGTAAGCGATACGAAATACAGGAGCTAAATTTGCGAACGTAAAATATTTGTCGCGAAATATTATTCCTATTTACTTTGTCTATACGATTTCCATGAAGCTAATTTGCAAATTCGTATTTTTTTGTTTAAAGATCGCAAACCACCTCCCGAAACTCCACACAGATCTACAGAAGTTTTCTGTAGCATTCGAAGAACTTGTCCAGGACGAAAATGACGAGAAGGTTCATCGCGTGCTGAAAGCAACCCAGGGATATCTCATGATGACTCTCTGCGAAGTGGAAAATGTTCTTTCGGGTTTACCGCCGCTCGAAATCCCACGACGAATCAATAGAAGCATCATGAGTCGCGCTGAAAGAAATCCTGTCGACGATACCAGGAGGCTCGTTCGCGATTGGGGTGTCCTTTTGAAATACAAGGACTACCTGCACGCGTGGAGGCACGTATTCGACTACTAATTTTCATCCTGGTAATTGGGCCTCGGATTTTAATCGGCCGTAATAGGAACGAAGATTAATGAAAGAGGAATGTTTTTAAAATGAGGAAAACAAGAAATGACGCAAATCCACCGAATCATACGAGCAAAAAGTGGGGAAAAGAAAAGAAAAAAGCGAAAAAACGACGACGACAAAAACCTTACGATTAATTGCCACCCGAGTTTATTTTCGGTCGAAGTACCTGACGGCTCTGCGTCCGCAGACAAACTTTGCCCACTACCTAGCTGTTGCGTCTGAATTCGCTTTTACAACAGGGAAAAACACTTTCGGCTCAATTTACATGCCTGACTATATATACTGCAGTTGTAGACAGCAGCATTTTTTCATTTGGGAATTACGTCGATTCCAGTTTTTGGTCAACTCTAACAGTCCAGTCTAGTCCCGACGACATTAGGACTAGACTGGACCGTCTGACCTCAATTATTTATTTAAATTATTCTATTTATCATATATATATATATATTTATTATTTATTTATTTATTTATTCATTTAGAGAGATTTTCAAAGATTATCGATAAAGATAAGTGTCCTTATATCGAAGGACGAATGACAGATTTTGAAGAGATTTTAATCGATAGGTATATAGGAAAAGCTTTGGCTGTCATCAAATGATTATTTATTATTCATAACTCATTATTTATTCAACTATAATATCGACAGTATTTATGTGATATATCTATTATTTATTCATGTATGTCCATCCATGTTTCTATCTAGACATCTAAGAGTGCGTATGTGTATGCGTGTGTGTTTATACATAATTTAATAGGTTTAATAATTTATTGTCTTTTTGACAAAATCTACAAATAAATGGAAATGAAATGATTAAAAAAAAAAACTCTACTGTTTTTCATCCAATTCCAAGATCCCCGAGAGATCACAAGGCCTTTACTATCAACCCACAACCGTTTCAATCCATCGTAATAGGATATCAGTAGAGAACCAGCGATCAGTCCATTTCCCGACAGTTATCAAAGGAATATAAAATAGAAACTGGTCAGATAAATCGGTAACGAGTCCAGGTAATACCTGTTCATCAACCAGTCAGTTCTGAAGTTCTGAACTGTGCACGAAACCGGCTGCGGATACCGAAGCAGTCTTTCTTTATGATTTCCTTACGATGTTACTCGACCCTCCGATTACCGACTGCCGTCAGCATCGAGCTCTGCCAAGTCTGAAACTCTGAAAACGGTAGTTACAGTGTTTTCCTGATAGATAGGTAAAAGCTGACGGTATTTCGACGTGTTGAGTTTCGCGCCGTTTTTTATGAAAAATTTTACGCGAATATATTCATTTATTCACAAGTTTATATATATAGTGGGAAAATATTTACGTAAGTGGTTTTCTGAAGCGACTGAACCAATAAAAAGAAAACTTGTTTGAAAGTTGATAAAGAAAGATATCTGAGGGGGTCGAATAGGATCAGCAGTAAATACTCTTTAATTCGCCATTACTTGAATTCCTTATGGTTAAAGGATCATTCTATCGCTAATTACTATTCACGGTCTACACAAGAGTCACACAATTCTCGAGATTCTATTCCGCGTTCAAGTCAGAGATCAAGCGAGAAAATTATCTCATGCCTTACGCAAGCAATGAGAGGGTAATTCTTTCAAGGGTTGAGGAAGGCTGCTGCATAACTATATAGGTACACGGTGCTGTACCTACTTTCACCTGCTCTTTATGTTTCTTATAATTTATGTGGGACTCATTCTTTGACCTCTTGGCTTTGTTATAATTTATATCTCATGTATATGGGGCCGGGTTGAAATTGCGAATTCTAAAAGTCCCCAACGGTCAAGACTCCGAATTGAACATTACCGAATCACAGTTTTTAGAAAGGGTATATTCCAACCGATTTCAAAAACTTTGAAACAAAGAACACCAGAGGTTCAGAATTCCGAAACTTGAAATCCACGCATGTATTCATTCAGTTTTTAATAACTCGGACTGCATTATTCGTATCGAATCCAATAAGTGGTAAAATTAATCGTCTTGAAATTTACTTTTGGAAAAAAAAAAAGTTTTGTCAAAAGGGTCTGAGAATGAACTATTTTTTGTCTTCACACCCTGAGCAATAGACCGCAATTTTCAGATTTTTCGGTTTTCGGGGATCCGGACTTTCGGAATTTGAATGATCTAAACTCCCACGTTTCTTAAAGCTCAGAATCGTCTCAAACGAATTCGAAATTTCGATGATACGGAAGTTGGATGTACAAACGTGTTCAATTCTAGTATAGTTTGAATAGAACAGTCGATAGGGGGCTTGTGATAGTGAGGTGTGGACAGGAACCGTGATTTGTTGCTCATTATCGTCGTGGCAGTATAAGCCGATAAATTCGTTTTGTTCCATTTACGCATAGCTCGACTATAGTTATAATTCTAGTTTATTTTTCATTCCGTCTAGTAAATTGTCAGTGTCTTATTTTATAATTAACCTTCTTTCGCTGCTGACCAATCCGCATATATGTATACCTAACAAACGCGATTAATTATCGTCCTATTTTCGAGCAATAATCCGGTGGATGTAATTTTTTTCATTAAATATCCACCGAACTGTCCCGCTCGCATAGGTACTTATATCCATATTTAGTCACATATATACACACATGTATGTGTATATTATACACTGGGTTAATTTACGTCTAGTAAAATACGAATTGTGTCGCCACTAACGAACCCAAAGTAGTAACCCATACCAGCCACGTGTCCGGATTCAAGGCTAATGCTAATATTTGCAATTATCCCTCGCACTGGCTAACTAAGGAAATTTTTTTCCATATAGTATAACACTGAGAAAGATAGCCTCTCGCTAACGAGCTACCTCAACTAGCTCACTAGCATAATTTAATTATTTCTCACAGATATAATTATCCACGGAGGTGTAATTATCGCGTCAATTTCAAAGGGACGTAAGGCATTATTCATACCGTTCTCCGCGTGCAGAATATTTGTTTTCATCAAGAACAAACTCTTGACCCAATATAATTCGACGCCTTAATATACAGGGTGGGGCATTTAAAGTGACCAGGGCGATTTTCTCGAAAACGAAGCAAAATGTCAAAAAAAGTTTCAGACGAGAGCTGTAGGGTTTTGAAGGGGACAGAACATAGCGCGTTCGAATTTTTATTAAGTGGAGGCGCCAAGGAGGTACGAAGGTCACCTTTGGTTTTTTGAATACAATGGTGTATTTTTTATTTTGAAAATGAAAAGAGTATTTAATTTCGAGTATAAAAGTATAAGTACACCAGTGTCCTAAAATCGACACTCAACAGGATATTTGTCCGGCCCATTTTTCAGTTATAGCTAGAGAAATATTAGATAGAGATTATCCTGGCCGTTCAATAGGACGTAGAGGAACTATTAATTGGCCCGCACGTTCTCCGGATCTCACTTCTCCAGACTTTTTCTTATGGGGATACGTAAAAGATAAGGTTTATCAAGAAGTGCCGACTACACGTGAGAATATGCGCCAACGGATTATTGATGCCTGTGCGAATATCACTGAAGACACTTTGATGAAAGTTCAAGATTCTTTTATCAAACGCTTTCGGAAGTGTATTGAAGTTAACGGCCATCATTTCGAACATTTGCTTTGATAAAATGGTAAATTTATCCCGCGTAGAGTGGAGAACGGACATCTTTTTCTTATTTTTGAAATATCCTGTTGAGTGTCGATTTTAGGACACTGGTGTACTTATACTTTTATACTCGAAATTAAATACTCTTTTCATTTTCAAAATAAAAAATACACCATTGTATTCAAAAAACCAAAGGTGACCTTCGTACCTCCTTGGCGCCTCCACTTAATAAAAATTCGAACGCGCTATGTTCTGTCCCCTTCAAAACCCTACAGCTCTCGTCTGAAACTTTTTTTTGACATTTTGCTTCGTTTTCGAGAAAATCGCCCTGGTCACTTTAAATGCCCCACCCTGTATAGTACGACGATTTAATTTTCGACCAACTTATATATCGAACTTAATATCAGCCGCGAAAAAGACTTCTGGCCTTTGACTCCTGACGCGGAACATCAGGCTCGTTATTTTATTGCGAAGGCGGGGGAATGTGGTCTTGACATGTAACACTGGCACGTCGCTACGTCATGGCCACTTATAAATAATAACACAAGAAATATATACCTATATATATATATACTAGATAAGAAAGCGCGTTGGTTTGATCATCTGCATATATGTATACATACCTATATATATTTTGTATCACTACTTTCTTCGACCCCAGGCTACAATGATTCACTGTCAAAGTCTCACAATGGAAAAAATCACAGCATGACATCCCATAATCAAGAGGAATTCGCAGCTTTCATATAAAAGTAGATTTTTGAGAAATGAAAAAACCGCCGAGACCACCCTCTGCGATTTACAGCTGGTCCTAGACGATCAGCCATATCCATTGTGCCGCTGATCTCCTGGCATTCAAATGCCAACTCTTTGTTTGTGGGTATGTAACTTGGTAGAAACGTGCTCCAGAGACTTAAAGGAACGTTCCACAATTCCCTACTCCCTGAGCTGTTGATCTGCGGAATATATGCATACCCTATCGCCTTTTATCAACGTTCACATTATAGGCACATCGTGCCGGTCGTGTAATATACTTACATGTTCCTCTTCCATAGGGCATCTGGACTGTATACTTATCGCTGCATACCTACCTGTCACAGATCGAAATGATTAGGGAGCACCGAGCCGCGGGCTGATTCTATCCACAGTATATTAAACCCCGGGATTATCTTTCACCGCTTATATCAGGCGGAGTTTAGATTCAGGGATAATCCAAGTTTTTAGGAAAATATTTTACCTTATGCTTTCCAGATTTCGCAATAATCGTCTAACTCAAGTTTTGCTATCGGGGACTGCAGGAACATCGGTCCATTACTTAATTATACGACAAGGATCCGTATGCGAAGGATATACAATCCTTCGAATATTTCAAAACACTATTTCTTGGAAGGTGATTTTTCCCTGACATGATTACATTTCACTGAGTGAGTGGCATTTCGTTTAGGACACCGCATATACAATAATATGATCGTGTATTACAATCCTGCCGACGAACGGCTGAACCGCGCCCAACCTCAATCTTCCCAGGGCGTAAGCGAACCAGGAGATAATCTACCTTCACTCCCGACCGCGATGTGCTCAGCACAGATTCTCATCTACACAAGCACTTCGCTGGGTATACCTATTACCAAAACACCAAAGTATTAGTGACTTTCCTCGGGTTATCCCATCGATAATTTCCAACGATGGTGAAATACTCTTCAGCTGATGCATTGACGTTTTATAGCCAACGAATCTATAGACTCACTGAAAGTCGATCAGAACTCCGGGTCACGGATCTTGCCCAAACTTGTAGAGGTGTTTACTTGTACCAAAATATTACGCACCTGTTCCATAACCGTATGGAATGGGCCTTTATATGGGGCCCTACAAGTTTGAGCAATATCCATGACCCGGAGTTCTGATCGACTCCTGGTTAGTTTCAGGGGTTGAATTTTTTAAGTCCTTCTGAATATGCCAGGAGAAAGCATAAAGCCTGAATGAGACACAGACTTAGAATTGGACACACAAAGGTAAGAAGGTTTAGCGATCCTCCGGGTCTTGGTCTCTGGCGAGTAATTACTCCTTGCAAACGCATTTCCAACTCACCGAAAGATCACGTGCTTGTTATCTCGGTTTCATATAGTCATTGGAAACAATCTGCAACGCGTGAGAAGATCAACAGGCGACCTCGTAGTAGAGAAGAGAGAAACTACAGCCACGCAAGGGACAGATGGTGTGAAAATATGGAAAATTTTCACCTTGGGAAAGCCTCGTGCTTCTTGACGAGGTAATTCTTTGTTTCATTTCAAGTTGGGGAATCGATGCGATGTTGAGAATTTTTTCACAGTTTAATTTCATCAGCCTCGTAGCAGTTGATTTTTTTTTTTCTAATTGTACAGTTTTTCTCGTTTTTTTTTTTCACCGTAATAACAGCTGGGGTATTTCTTACGTCCATCGGTCTCCTACCCAAGTTATACGAGTCTCTGTCAGTTCTGATGTGAGTCTGACATTAACCTACGACTCGCAACTAGTTCTGGGCTTGGTACAGCTGCCAATCAAGGAATTGCATTTTATAAATTATTGTGCGGCACAAAACCGTTGTATGTGCACTTTCTAGATCCATTAACAACCTCGCCGATTGGACGGTTAGGAATTAAATTCAGGCACGAATCGCGGGTTGATTAGTCTAAGACAAAGTAAGCAGGTCAGACGTGGAGCGAATCGTTAAAAAAAAAAAGGAAATAAATCAGCAAAAAGTCACAATCGTTTGTCAATAGCTAATTGCACTTGCATATACTGACATCAACTGAGGAAAAAATGCGAAATCAAAACGCGACACGATCCTTTACGATCGTTGAGAATTTCGCGAACAGCTGATCGCCCATGTCGATTTAGCGATTTGGCAATCGAAGGTGACACTAGCACAATCCTACCGGATCCCGTTAGCGTCCTGTTGTGATCGCCGTATGTCTCTTGACAAGAAATGGATAATAATTTACGGGTTACAAAGTTCAAATTCGTATGATAATCCAGCAGCCAATTATTGGACCGAGTATAGCGATAAATCTTCACCGAGGACACGACGCGACAGTACAGCCGGTACACAGCTCCCGCTGTTCTGAACTGCAGTAAGTGTCACCCGATGACTTAGGTTGGAATTAATTCTAACTGCTGTAATTATTAACATCGTATATACTCGCTTAGTTGCGGCAACTATATTTACTATTGTCTTGTCGAAGAGAGAGTATCAGATCTGAGAAGACCTGGATGCACTGGGATCTGTCGCGAAGGTGATGTTCAGTGATTATGAAATCCGAACGCTGTGGCATATCAAAATTCGAAGAAAGAGTAAAAGAGGAGAAAGATTAGTTTCATTCTGTCTCTGAGTTCCCATCTTTATATTCAACCAAGTAGATGAAAGAGTAGAAGCTTGGCTCACTTTCAACCTAGTTTAAGCAGATGATGGTGAGCTCAAAGCGATGGGAGATTTCTTGCTGTCTGTCGCGTGACTAGGCACGCGTGGTGGAGGCTGGAGCAGATGCATGGGATCCGATGTGAAACTACAACCTAGCGGCCTGTTGGTACTGGGAAGTATGAATAATGCAGTTGGGGTCGTATAGGCAGACAAAAACGAAAAGAAAAACGAAAAAAAAAAAAAAAAAAAAAAACTAAACTAGGAATCAGCCCGCGGTAGTAGGGCAAGACATTACAGTGTGCTTCCTTATTTCTCATTTCGAGTAACCATTACGTAAGAGATTGAACTACACCGTTGAACAATGGCTAGGACCTGTTAAAACGGTAGTAGGTATAGCTGCGCACCTTACATAAGCGTTTAATAATTAATAATCATAATTAGAGAAACTTTGGGCGATACGTTATTGAAATCATTCAAATTCTCGACCTCTTAGGTTATCGCAACATCTCGCATCGTGATTTAATGGACGTAAACTCCGTCTCATACTTTTCGTAAAACTCCGCTTGTCAACAGTCGAACTTTCTTGGAATTATGCACCGTTTTATTTTCCAAAATTTTGACCAATTCTAAGTTTCGTTCAAGATGATATATCGTTAGAGATCACCGAACGACATGTGAGCTAAGATTTTGCCAATGTGTCTAAGAAACGTTTTAATTGTCACAAAAATTTGCCAATTATAACAAAAATCTACCATACATCCGGCTGATGTTGAATAAATTCCGAAATACTTGTGTATACTGGATAATTAGCCGTCTAGTCAGGAACTGGTTGTAGTATACCTGTACTAACGATAGGATTAAATTAGAATAGTTAATATAGTAGGTGTTCAGGAAATGTCAAGACTGACAGCCTATTGTTTTTTGTACATAACGTAGCTAATCGAGGTGACAAGGTCGTGCCTCCGTACCTTCTACGGATGTAGAAAATCGATGGATATCACGTAAGGAACATTGCCAGTTGCTCCTATTCGCAAAGTGGTCCAACGAGCGATAAACAGTCCGGGCGCCTCTCGACCACTGACCTATACGACAGCACCCACGCACCAATATCAAAAATAGAACATCAGGATTGCGATGGTAGAGTGAAAAAAGTTCAGCACGTGGACCAAAGTCCGGTATAATTTCCTGAGCTGACAATGAGACTCGTTATATCAGAATCGAGCTGAATAAAATTCAGGATACACACATATGATCGAGCGCTCCAGGCAGTAGGTACCGATCACGTCATTGTGGAATTGAGATTTTGAATCGGTACTCACGTTCTCTTTGGATGACTTTTTTGCTCGACCAAATGTAGGCGTGACGATCTCGCGATATATTCGCTTTTGTGTTTCTCTGTCAGCAAGAAATGTGTCAGACTCTCATGAATCCACGCAAATTGTCGTTTTTCTTGCACAAACGATAATTCCAATCGTATGGACGTGCAGGAGGCGGTAAACAAAGATCTATCATGGAAACACTTGATGTAAGTGTTGCCATTTACATTACACACATAGACACACACATTCGCTTATGCCTGTTATCATCTTTACTCGATTGTATTGAGGTAAGAATACGAAACGCCCGCTTCTACATCGCAAGAAGGGAGCGTCTGGCATTTAGGACGCAAACGATCAGGTATGCAAGGGCATAAGAATGAGAAGAAGAGGCTTTCTATCATCGTCCACGATAGAGTGGTCTCGGAACTTCAACATCAAACGGTAAATAACGTACGAGTTCCTCTTCACATCTTTATTCTCTATTGTGAAGAATGACGATAAAATAGAACAGTGTTGATCAAAAGACTGATGGATCGGTTGATGGAGATGGTACATACATGGTGGAAATAATAAGGTGATGTAATCGTGACCTAGAATGTGTGACGAGCTAAGACTGATCACCTATGCGGTATAGCACGGCATATACCATGCTGGTGTATGATAGGTAGATATGTGCGTTACTTCGAGTGATCGGCCTGCAATATTGTGAACAATGGACGTCTTGTTCCGCTCTGAACTTATTGTCGTATTGGACGTTGGTAGAACGTCATTATTCAGAGATTGGCGGTTATTTGTTCACCGAGGCAGAGGTCAAGGTGTGATCTTTGATCGGCCTCTTTTACTCACCTACGATCTCGATTATATTTCTTATTCAACTCCTGAGGAATACCTACGGCTGAGTATAACTGATCGAAGGACATTCGACCGTGCAGAAAACAATTTCACGTGTCCTGGACTACGTCCTGCTTCCTATGGCACAAAAGGAACAGCTTCTTGAAAAAATATTAATTCGCCTAGCTTCGATCAGTGGACGTTGCGTAATTGTCATCAATACAATACCGGCCAAGGATCTCACCCATACTTTCCAATTGCTTACCGGCTCTGTGAATCATCCGGATACCAAGATTCCCTTGAGGCAGTACTTCGCTGTCAATGAGAGCCAGGTTTGTCATCAGCGTGTGAATCGATTGAAAATTCACTGTGAGAAATTCTCTGCTATGATACGATACCTAAATCTCTGAAGTGTGGAGGGAATATGATCCTGGACGTCCTGGGAATTACTAGAAAGGTGAAGCTTCCGTGTGGCGGTATTATCGGGTATTGGAAGTTAATCCAATTTCTATTAAATAGTATGGATTAGTGCTCGGCAGGATACTGCAAATGGATACGAGCAGTGGAAGTAATTGCCAAGTTGTGGCGCAAAGATTGGCACGTCTAATTTGAGGCATATTTCTTATTCCCTCCCGAGTAAACATTGTGTTTATTATTTAATAGAGTGTAATGCCTCGGTAATAACTTTTTATGACCCGTTACGATGATGTAGTTCACATAGGTAACTGCCACTCACAGACAGCATACTGTAAGGAATAGTCTAATTGGCCAGTACATAGATAGTATTCCGATTGATTAAAAGAGAATAATAAAAACTGAGACATGCTTTCTTTGGTACTTTTTTTCCATAACGGTATAAGAAGTGATTGAGTCCAATTGACAAGGCACACACAACACTCAATATAATATGTCGGAATTGGAATAATATTAGAAAGGAAAAAGGGCGATCGGAAAGTTATTTCGATAGATTTTTTGGGCACTGATCTAGCGTAACAAACATATGAGACGTGAGTGTAATTTCTCTTCAACATCCGCCCTCGGCTTCAAATGAGCGTAATAATGCTAGATTCGCATTGACCTATTCCGCTCCGGATCCAACGTCGTGATTTAGCGAAGTGCGATGAACCAACGTCACTGAAGAAGGCTGCAGGTAGGCATATATGCAAGTCGTGCATTTGCGAATCCGTGCATCTCGTCGTTAGCCGTACCCTCCATACAGCCGCACGTCTCTCACAATCACTTTGTGCATTAACTCAGGCCTTTTCACCACTTCGAAGTTTCCTAGCACACGTGCGGTTCTCGCACGAGTCAAAGAGGCCATCAGGAGACGATAGGACGGGATAGGATAGGATAAGAGAGGATACGGGCTCTGATACCCACACCTAGTCATCCTACTCACACCATAAATTCCGAATTGAAATAAGAACCTCTCTTTGTCTGCCGCGACACTTCAACCTGATTGTTTGATCTCTTAATCACATGGGTTAGAGCATAAGGCGAGATCTTGACATTAACGACCATACTTACGTCAGCAGCCCGTCATCCTTGATCAAAAAACGTATAAATGTTGTTAGTTGTCAGTCAGATTTAAACGATGCTCATAAATAAGTGAGGAAAGTCCTCCGAGATTAAAAATTGCGGTAGTCGATCATTCCCCCTAATCTCGGATCTATATCTGCGCTTTACCTTTTATCAGATCTCTTACATTTCTGTAAAATCTGTTAATCAAGTTTTTCCCCGATATATCCGCGTGTAGTTGTTCTCATGAAAAACTTAACTCCGGTTTGAATACAGGTATACGTAAGTAAGTATAATGCTCGTATGCTTCTTGCCAGCGGCTGTCGTGTCTCGTAACTTTTCCACTCAGAACTCAGAACTGAGAGAATCAGTACGTCGTTATCCGCTTACTGAGATCGTCATAAAGTAAGGCTTGACATCAACGATGTACGGATTCAATCGACTCGGTGACTCACGACTTTCGGTATAAATACAAGAGGAATAAGGAGAACATATCACAGCATATGATTTGTTAATAAATGAATACAGAATTTGAAGTAGTTGAAGGAAATAATTATCGGTCTCGTTATACCCATCAAAAACCATATCGAACTCCTGAAATAATTTATCGGTGTACTTGAGCAAAGCTCCTAGTCCTTTTTCAGAGTATCGGTGAAAAAATGAAAAAAAAAAAGTCCTGATCGTGATACGCGAAGGATACTCACGTGAAATTTAGCCAATTTTATAACTACCATATAACGTAGTTACGCAAGGAACCGTTCCTATAAATTTCTCTGGATGATTTGGCAAAGTGTATTGAGGGAGAGTTGGGAGATACTTTTTGCTCGATACCCTCGGTTTTTGCGATTTCAGACATACGTTGGCGGCCACTACCACCCGGTTCTATGCCCGCGCGATTTGTTTCGGTGTATTATTTTTCATAATGCCACATAATGATTGATCGATCAAAAACGGCACTCGGTTTTTGTAACCAGAGGCTCATCCGTCCGTGGAAGAGCGAATTCGTCGTCGACGAAAGTATCGCTGCAGTAGGAATTTAAAAGTCTGTTGACGATCGGTCCGGTAAGACAATTTTTTATCGTGAAGTCTGAATCATCGCAGATGCAATTAATCCCCTGGTAAAGAATTTAACATCATAATGAAACGCCGGTCCATTGTCCGACGAATCGGTTTATTATGTAATTCAATCAATATCGAATCGTGGTTCCTTTTAACCAGTTAATAACTTCGGTTAGATAACTTTCCTATCTTAATCATATTAAATCGCTTTGTCAAAATAAAAGAAAAATAAAAAAAAAACCACCTGATCCATTGTTGCTCGGATCAATTTTAACATATAGATTTATCAGGTCTTTACACATTCGGTATCCGCGGATTTGCGAGGCCAACGACCGCCGCGTCTGATCTGTGTCAATCAAGCAGATGTGAATAAGAATATCGGAAAAAGGTTTGCTGATTTAATTAGAACGGTAGCCAACTACCGTGAAAATCATTTTCTTAAGCAGCTGCAGAACAAAACGATCTGAGAGAGACGTACAGTGGATTTTTATCTCTTATATTCGCTCTTATTTCACCTGGAAAAACGTCTCTAACACATCGACGGCTTCTTGTCACGCGATTCCGGGTTTAAGAACGCGAAAATTTTTACACCGTATAAACTTCCCGTCGCGGTGGCAATTAATTTTAATTGTTCGTCTCATAATGGGAGAATTTTATCGCCAAATGAATAAGCCACGATACTTATGGTTTCTGTTTACAAGACGATCGCTACAAGAGGTTGTGCAACTCTTTACTCATGTAGATATTTGGTAGTCAGATCCGATCAGGAAGGAGCTGATTGCCCGTTAAGCAGAAGAAAGTTGGGCTGGGCCGATCTACACGGCTAGTGTGACATCGCCGAACAGTTAGTCGATTGTTCCTTCCAACCCACGAAAACGAAACCGAAAAAACCGATGTAACAAATGTCATAATAAAATATTTACTCATTTATGCGACAACAGGGTGGAAAAAAATGACTCTTTTCAATCCATCAGCTGTGAGTGGGCGATATACTTGATACAAACGTAGAGGATTCAGATCCATTGTGATATGCCTGTGCAATTGACTTCCATCGTGCGAAAGACGAACAATAAATCGTAATCGCAGAGGGGATTGAACCAGACCATCTCGTATCGGTACAAATACTGGTAGCCTGCAATCTACTTGTGCAAAGTTATGGGCTGCTAGAAACGACACCGTTTATAGGAATTTATATCGCGTTTGTAGTAAGATAACTTGCCTTCGGAAACCGAACAGTGAAATAGGAATGCATCTGCAGCTAGAGAATCCCACGGAGTTGACTTTTCCTTCTTGCGCCGATCCCCGCTTTTGTCTCTATCCAGTATTTACTGCCGTGATATTCAAAGGGTATCGTCAATTCGCAAAATTATTGGCTTTGAAACTGCAGCGGATGTGCAGCACGAGGATTTTTCAATACAGATATTGAAAAATAGTATCTAAAGAAAATATTTGAAAAAGTGGAGCACATGATCGAATCAATTCCTTAAGCACACATAGTACTCATCATAATAGATGAACGAGCCAAGAGAGCAGAGTGAGACTGTGTGGGCGCGAGGATCAGAATCGAATGCTGCTCCCTAAACTTTAAAAGGCTCGTAGATGACGTAAAATGGTAAGCCAAGGCGTATTGGAATGCAGAAAATCTGCACCACAGTAGCTACTCCGATGTGTGATTTATCGCAGCCATTGTCTCGCCTATTATTCCAGATGATCAAGTGATGAGGAAACACAGTACGTCAAGGATGTTTCTCTAGCAAAGGTTTTAAAAAGTGAGATTCATATTGTGAGGATGTCAAATGGCAAGGATCTCTTTAGTCACTGAAACTTCGGCTTAGATCACTTTTTCAAGAATCTTGAAACCCTTTTATTGCATAGGACTGACGAATCGTTCGAAAATCGGAGATTAGGATTCGAGACGTGTGATCGGATCTACTGCAAAGGTGCCTCGGAGTGGGAACAATGGTTTAGTCGACCGAAATCATCGCACCTGATGACAATTCAGAGATAAAAAATACCGGCTCTCTACTAGTCGTTTGTTCGCCGCACATACGCACTCGTTTATGCAATCGGGACCCATTACGCAAAGGCCTAGTTGTCTCTAGGGGCAATTACGACCGTGTCAAAGGTGATGATACCAAAGTACGTCACGGACGATGACCTTTAGAAAATAGGAACCCCATACGTAACAGTACAATGGACTGTAAGCACCGTGTGTGATTACTGTGCCAGACTACAGTTTCCTTCCGCATCGTAGCTAATTTTAATTCCGAACTTTACTGAGTAACTGTACATTGCAAGGTTGGAAACTAGTTGCGTTCATTTTCATCCTAATAATGAAGCAGTGTTCGAAACTTCGAGAGGCTATCGTATGGAGTTATTCGTCGATGTATTGCGGGCGACTACTTGATGTACTGCATGATGAGGACGGGGCAAAATAACAATGTTTTAGTCGGTCTGCAACAATAACAGCTTTCCAAGAATTATACTCATAATTATAATATCATTCCACGAGTCATTCCAAGTTAATTATACATATTTTACAGCAGGAAAGTAATATTCCAGAGTTGTTGAACTTCCAAGTATACTTTTTCACCGTATGACGAGTGCAGGTCTCAGACTTGGAAAGCGAACGAATACCGGAATTCTGTTCTTGTAATCATGTATGCAATGTATATTGTGAAATTCTACGTTTTGCGGTACCAGATTCAAAAACGTTTCGGGACTATTTTTGAACGGTCTCTTTCCGCGTGCGTCGTCCGCGAACCGGACTGTTCAACCAAACGTTTCCGCTGCTGAATCATATGGCAGAAATTTTTGCACAAGCTTATAACAAATTATAGTCAACTGACGAAGTGGCTCAGTATATCATGACGCCGTGATAAAATCGGCATAAATTTACATCAATTTTAAACCGGGACTGCCTTTATTAATTATTACATCCCACAAAAATTAAACGCCATAGTAACCACCGATACAAATGTTCATTACATATACTATCATGGTTGTCAGATCCATTCTGTCCACAATTTACAAGCCGGCGATGTATACGGAACAATATAATAGCCCATAGCAAAACCATTAAGCACTATGAGCGTCAAAAGCCCCGAGGAATCTTAAGTGCGTGAAATCATTTTGAAATCATTCGCATATGATCAAACGACGAACTATATAACTTTTAGCTGTCGTAGTATGCAGAGGTTCGAGTCAATCGGACATGAAGGATTTTCAAAATGGTATATGGCAGTGGTGGTAACATATGTATTTTCAAATAGGACAATAACCAGCGTGTTAAGCCGAGACCAGCTAGATCTAGAATGACTTGATCAAGACCTACTGACCTTTTATAACTTCGTCTACAAGGTGTCCGGTTAAACTCCTTCTTTCTAAGCACGAGTATCCACGAGTGATCACTATTCTATAGTTCTCGCCGCTCTGAATATAAATTGCACAACGAGGACAAAGGTACGTAAAAATCGAGCACGATGAAGTCTGGCTGATCTTTCCACGGTCTGAGAAGGGTCCATTGCTTCAGAGGCTGCGGGTGAAAAGACACGAGCAAAGCCACCATAAATTTATGATTCTAAATGGCCAGGGGCGGTCTTTCGTCGCTTGGCGTGCATCTCGCTCTTCTTCTTCTTCTTCTTCTTCTTCTTCTTCTTACAAAAAAAATAAATAAAACTGCGCAAACTATTTACGCGAATATAATCACCCCGCCGAAGCGCTCATCCACGCGCTTCAGGCGCCCGTAGATCGCACATTGGACATACGATGTGTGGGTGGAAAACTCATCAAGAGATCACGAGAGAAGCCAATCAAATTGCAATTAAGTAATCACGGCATAAATCATTTCTCGGAAAATTATCCCAGCCGTACCCCACGCGTACTTATCGTTCTTTAATCATACCTCATTGCGAATATCGCATTTCCGATTAGCTTCCAAATTTGGCAAATGCTTCGATATGAATTGACTAGAAATGTCACTGAATGCAACCCCCAAGCACCATGAAAGAACTGGAGTACCTGTCGAGGGGATGTCTACGACTGTTGAAGGTTTGCTATGTATAAAAAATTTTTCTTCATCTCAACTGAGAGAAGAACTCTGCCGGCATGACGTAGATGTAGGACAAAGATACTACGCTGCATTGTTTGAGCTCAGCCATCCCTTCCCTCTGGGCTAGCGTGGGCTTCCATGTGCACCGCTCATTAAAACAAGGTACTTTCTTGTGACGAAACGTATATCTGATTGCCTTGACAATATTTTGAGAAAACCATGTATTTTTTCGTAAACGTAATGTGAAAGACAGAAAATTTTATCGACTCATTGTCATCGTAGAAAGTTGCATGATATTGAATGATTATATAATCGCAGTTACATGCCTGCAATTAATTCATAATCAAATAGGCACGTATAAAATTTATTTCATACTCGTTTTATGGAAGAAAGTAACGCCATCATCGGATCGAACGTCACCTTTGAATAACAGTTGATTATGGAAACTAATAATTGGTGATTGTGTTGCAGCAATATGCCCTTGTAGATTGCGATCGAATACTCTTTATATTTGTGACGAGCGGATCACCTTATGCAAGTAAAGTCGGACTTCCAACCTTCTTGGGTGATATTCTTCTCTTTGTATTAATTGGCAGTTAGAGTTATGGCGTACAGAGATTGAATGGGATCCGTATTGGGGACAAATAGATCACTCACGGATAGCATTCTGTCTCTGAATCTCGTTAGTCATTCGAATAATTTGTGTTATCCTTACCATGACTTAAGTATTGGTCATAAAACGTAAGCAGACAGGGGTGGTTGTCCAATAATTTCACTTGACCCAGGAGCCGATCGTCTTTCGAAAAATTTCATGCACAGACGAAATCGAATTTCACTTATCATACGGTTGAACGGGCATAAATGCTCGTAGGAGACTGAAGCGGAACAGAAAATGTGCCGCGATTAATTACCAAGTGTAGTTATCTAGATCCAATGGTTTGACCATTTTTATTTAGTATCAATACCTTGAAAGGGAACCAGAGCTCTTATCTCTACCATTCTCGGAGTTTGTGTTGTAACTAGATTTCCTGTAATAGTCGATTGTTAACGGAGCACCCATTACGCACCAAATCGCCAATTATTTTCTGAAGTATTAAAACGTATCGCTCCGTATACCCATCTGCGACTTGGATTATTCGCTCATAGGATCTAGCACATTCCTCCAATTTTTGCCTATCGCCTCTTATTGCGGCACGATTTCTATTCAACACAGCCGATCAGTTAAAGCATCGCGAATGAGGCGCATCCAATTTGCTTCACTCTCAATTAGCCAACAAATTGACATCGTCTTCCAACACCAGGAGCATATGAAGCTAACTTTAACTTCGATCAACATTTACCAAGAACGTCTTACCTGCTTGCATTCTATAACAGACAGAGAAACACCGCTTATTTATTCACTGAACTCATTAATGATCTCGAGATATCATCAGGCGATAATTTAAACACATAAAAAGTCGCTGAAGATTGCAACTATTTTTTCCTCTTCATCAATATAGAAGGGATATATTTTAATTCCTTCTTACTCGTCGTATCATTCTCGAGGAATCTGGATTTAAACCATGCATCAAGAATGGAAGGGACGAGTCCAAACGACCGACGTATGTACTACGTGTAACGATGGCTGCACGTGAACCGATTTACGAATCAGCAGAGAAAATATGGTAAACGAAAAAGACAAAAATCGTAGGGAATTGAACTTTGGTATTATTTTTTACTTTATTTCATTGACGATTCAATCGCCTTTCTGTAGATGTGGCTATTGACATGAGTACGCGGATAGATAGGTACAATTAATAAACTCATGCCCTGGATATTTGCTGTATGTTATATAGAAGCGATCATGAAACTGTCTGACACATTTAACAGGTCACAGTCATTACTTTATTGTGAAATCTCGGAGTTAGTAGTATATGTTTCGAAACTAAAAGGAGTCCAATCGGCGTGGGAGATAGTAAGGAATTTTTTTTTTACCCCACAAGGACAACGAAAGTATACACGCGTTGAACCGATCAAATTCAAGTGCAGTGGCTACACTGTGGTTATACTTTCAGATTATCTGAATATAAAGTGATCGCATGTCAGCATGCCTAGCATCGAGGCCTTCTTCTCTTAAGACATCCATCTGATACTGCCGTTCCACGTTGGATACGACCGATGAAATTGTGTCATAATTGATACTTGCAGGTTCGACCAAATTCCCATTATCATACGAATTGCAGAGTGGACGTTCGATTACTACCATCTTCTTGTGGGAGGATCGTCGCAGTTGGATTGCGAGGTGTGCAAGTGACCTTTGATTGCCATCCGTGGTGGAAAAAATCGGCGAGTCACAAATGCCAGTGTCGTTCGGTGCCATATCGAAATGTTTTACTACGCAGTGTTCTACAGCGAATTTTCCACTCTACCCAAGTCGAAGTTATGCCATGATATACACGGGCAAGAAACTCGAATAACTAATCGTAACTTATGTTGTATATGCGAGCAGCTACTTGTCATGTGGGCAAATATGCCAAGAGATGAATAACTGCTAATGAACAACGCGCAATATCTTTGTTATACTCGAATCTGAAGCTGCTATGAGAATATTTACGACCTCGCCATTTAATTTCTGAATCGTAGTCTTTGAATATACCAACCGTCACTTCATCTCCTGGTCTCCATGATTTAATCTCGTGTTCACCGCCTCCTCAAAACTCTCCGATAGCTGCAGCATCACCATCCGTGAAACTCGAATGAGCACTAGATCGGCAGGTATTATTCGTTCGAAAGAGGTGGTAGTCTCCGGTTTCGTGTTAAGGAACAAGATGTGAAATGAATATGCGTGAACAACCGGTGTGCAATACATATCGTTGTTACAAGGCCGTAGTAACCTTGCCATTTCGTTTCTTAATCGTATCACCTACCGTACCTACTCCAATTTAACTGTACGAGATTAAGCCAAAGGATAGATAAAATGAACAACAGTTTCCGTCCGGCCATTTGGTCCCTCGAATTAACCCGTGACATCACTCAGCGAACTGACAACCACACCCACAATCGAAGGAAGCCGGACGCAAAGAACGCGGAAGAGTAGCTTCGCCTGCAACCATAAGCATATGAGATACTAGATCACATAAATTGTGTTCACGAGTCACCGTGGTGGCAAGGTCTGCTGAATAATTAATGAGCGCTTTGAATCCGCAAGAATTCTTCGATCAGTAGCGATGAAGGTGGTCAGACGATTCGCACAACCCATGAGATCCCATGAATTTCGGCTAAACTTTAAGGCTTCATTCGCAATTTCGTAAATGTTTCGTGAATCCGGTTGAGATGTCCTTCAGGAATGATCCACCGGACAATTCCAGTCGTTTTTCGAAAGATTTCTTACCACCGCACGATTGCTCCTTTGCGTTCGGAACGAGGCAAGGATATCTGACGGCTATTTGCAGCCTGGCTGACTCCTGCTGTGATGCGGAGGATTTATATCTGCGGGTATACAACTTGAATCGGAATAGATACGTCGTGTAAATACCGTCTCGAATTTATAACGCATGCCTGTTACCGTAATGCGGAATTAACATAGCAAACGCTGTTACACATTGGGCAAACCTCAAGCTGCGTACTGGTGTGTCGCGTTTTATGGCTCTCTAAGAAAAGAGTGGAGATTTCTTATGAGCTTTGATCAGCCGAAAGAATTCAACCTTATCTCTTACACCGGGTAATTCCATCCTTGTTAGTTGATAATCGTGGCTATTCTCAACGCCGAGAAGCGACACGAGGCTTCAAGTTATCTGCTGAATCAAAGAAATGAAGTACCTATCTTAATTCGTGTATAAGAACCAATTGCGAAATGCATATTTACACGGATTACAAGTAGGCACTCGACAAAAAGGCAGTCTCATTCATAGAATGGAATCGGTTTGGCGGGCTGTCGTAGTGACATACTAATGCGAAGATTACGATATTGTTGCACGATGTCTGATCATTTTGTTGCTCTAAATCGTTGCTTGTAATATTACCGCTTTCTCGTTTGGTTCATAGATCACGTCGAACCGCTTATGTTAGTCTAAGCTGCCTAAGATGTGATCCGATCGCAATTATTTATCGAAAAGTCAAAGACACCGACATTGAGATTTATAAAATTTATTTTTCAGGGTAGTTGTTGCATTTTTTCTTTTTTATTTTAAGTTCAATGTTAAAAATCCACCGTGACAGCTAAAGCATGTATAGAAATGTCTAAATGCCTCGGGAATGTTGTGATTGTAATTATAATAGAGTTCTAAAAGTTTGAAACGCGCAAGGATAATATATTTCTTATTACAACACTTCCTGCCGTTAATTACCAAGTAGTTATTCATACGAAGGCTACTGCAATGCGACTGTTAATATTGAACCCATTAGTAAGATTTTATTGCATTACTGTACGTAACGATGATATAAATTCTGCTTTACTCGAACTTCGATTACCAATTTTGATAATTTGACTCCACGCCCGGATCTGCGAGTGCCGAAACTTGACCCGTCGATAAATTTCCGATCCGCATGATAGCTGGAATAAAAATCACCCGTGCGAATCGCTTTTTATCATACCTGTAGCTAAAACAGTGAAATCCTTTCGACATGCCAGTGGGTACCCAAAGGTATTGCGAAAAAAAAGCGATTTACATTAGTTTGACTAATCTCTTAGCTCGCGCGCGACCCGCGAGGCACATGCAATTCAAAGACCATACCTATACCCTCGCCTGGAGTAACCTAACGTAAATGTAACATATTCTCATGCAGAAATGTGAGTTCGGATTAAAAGGTACAAACGTCGAATTGGTGAAAATTAGGCAATTCAGTTTTCTAATCGGACTTTTTGTTTCCGTTTTTTTTTTCTCGTTTCACTCTTGAAGATCTTCGAACTGTCATGCGATGGGAAGCCATATCAATATGACTGTTCTTTCCGGGGCCATAGAATTTGTCCTGTCATTTTGAGGCGAGTGAGTTACTGCAGAGTTATAAATGAAATGAGTGAGCGAGGGAGGGAATCCCCTTCTCTCTTCACCAGAAGAGGAGCTTTCCTGATTGCTAGCGTAGCTATAAAGCCGGTGAAAGCGGCCTGCGGCCCTCCAGACTCCCGTATAACCTGCGAGCAGCAGGAGCTCTTTCCTCTCTGACTCAGGTGGATCTGGAAGTACCAAAAATAAAGTTTTATCGAGTTTAAAATAAGTAAAATAAATTCGTATTCGCGATATAGCGGAAAAAGAAAGAACACTAACGATCTACATTCAATTCGGTAATTCAAGTTCTGCTCATACTACGACGAGGCGAAACGGTTGTTACCAGTTTACCTGAAAACCCTACACGCTCGTGACAATGCCCACTAAGATGACTTTCACGTTCATTTTTGTACTCCTCGTCGCTACCCAAGTTCTCGGATATCCACCGCAGGATCGACTCATGCCAGGTACGTGAAAATTTATTGAAAACTGCCCTCGATTTATATCCGAGTATAAATTTCCGAAAATTATACAATGCAGGCAGATTTTTATGGGTCTCTAATAACTTCATTGAATCTACCGTATAATAACAGCCATTTTACAACTAAATGTAATTGAGCTGAATCGTTTTATTAAATTGTTGGAAATTGTTCGGTTTATAGTCGCGGCTGGCTGGATTACTTCCTCCTTGAATGACCAACTCCGTTTAATAACTCCTAACAAATTTGATGTTCGAGGTTGCATTACCCTGTCGATTTATACCCGGTATAACAAACACCGTATAATTAGACGTTTCAACGGTTGTTGTTATCGTCTAAATTATTAGTAATGATCCTCTTCTTTCCAACAATTACCTACTCCTCTTTTTATACCGCTGCAGTTTCGTCCCCTCGAAGTCTCGCAATGAAAAGTGAAACACTTCCTCGTGCACAAATTACAGATGTTAATTTTAATAATCTCTGAAATGATCCCAGCCAGTTATTTGCCAGGTAAGACCTGGGACTAAGTTATTATTTTCATAGTTTTACGTCCCGCCTTCAATTCCCCATTGCGGCAAAGTGCAAAGTGATAGAAAACCGCGACTTCATTATTCCTCGAGAATTTACAATCGCGGAATGCCCGTTTAAAATACTAGGAATATTCAACCCTAGATATTTTGGCGCCTAATACGTTAACGCGTCAATTAAGCCGCGCAAAACCTTGACTCGAAGTTAATCACACGCCTCTCGGCCTCAGTTTGGACTTGAAGTTTCTCATGTAATTGTGGAGATAGTAGAGCAGCGTAGAATTGCAAATACACCGACAATTTCTACCCACAACGTGCAGAGTCACGTGCGACACGTGACTACATCCTCTGCACGTGACTCGATGCTAGGAACTTGAGACAAGTGTCATACACGCCGTCGTTCCTATACAGTCAAGTATGACTGCGAAAAGTCCAGAATCTATCATGTGCAAATTGTCTTCGCTGATTTTATAACGTCATACACCTATACCAATAAAAGGAACAGTAGCTTGCCGCGAACAAAAGCCTCTATAAATTATTATCGTATCGCGTGACTGGCTCCCGTAAATATTTACGCCTTATTGTCATTGGCAATTACGTCGATTGCTCAAAGATAAGCGTATCTAGCCTAAAGCGAAATTACCATTTGATCCGAATCGAATCAATGCAGTAGTCAGAGTATTGTGGGACATCCAATGCCTCGGTGACTACGAAATCGATATAATTTTTTTTTTTAGCTTTATATGGACACGAGGGAATGAGACGAAATTAACGAATCGAGGTTCCGGTGGTCAAGATTATAGGAGAAAAACTCTGGTAATATATCACACGGTCATTCCCTAGCATTGGCCTTGCCGATTCAAAGCACTTGACGTTCGATTATACCTACATTTTTTTATTTTTATTTTTTTATTCAAACTTGAATTAATATCGTCCCGGATGTTGCATGTCCATACGTCCTTAATACGGTCACTTGGCCTTTGACACACAGACCCGTCGCGCGAAAAATGCGTGCGGTGGTTTGTTAGACTATGTGATCGAGAGGCTCGAGGGCACTTCCTGGGTACCCGGGCAGGTAATACCGATCGTATAAGTCAGATATTAACTTGGTCCATTGGGAACTATTCTAGTTCGATCTATCGTTGCGGATAATATTAAAACGCTGTAAATTTCATAAGATTGACACTAATTAAGGTACCTCTTACCTACCTGTGCAAGCTTACCCATGTCTATACCTTAGAAAGTTGACGTTTAAATCAAACGTACTTTTCACTCGATTATTGCGAATAAGTAATGAAATAAAAGGCGTATGGTGTATAGGTATACTTTGTGGAATTGATATAGGGAATTATTTATTTTCCTCATGAATGTGAGACGTAGGTATAGGTATGTGTACCCACACCGATCGGCTCGATACGTGCGCGGAACCGTATATGAGTTTTATTTATCATTTCTGGCCCACGTCCAGCATGAGGCATGCATACACATACCCACAGGTATAACTCGGAAATAATGTTGGATAACATTTATAACACATGGTAGTTAACTATGGCGAAACAAGTTGCATTGTCTCTTGGGATGTCTGCCGCGGCGCACCTGACTTTAAGGATAGAAACGGCAGAGGAAAATTCTTTCGCGGATTTTGACCTGGTCATATCTTTGACATGCCTACCGTTAATTGACTTAATTCGCTTATGTTTTTTTGTTTTTTATTATTATTTTTTTTTTTCTTTCATACGTTTTTAGTCGTGTTTTTCAGTCGTAAATTCCATCAAGCTGATTTTCAATATTAAATCGATACGTTACAGCTACGTGTACAACACGTTACGAATGAAACGCTAACGATTTAGCACTATACGTGTATAATACTGTAGGTATAGGAATGCGATTAAATTCGCTGTCAACTTCGCCAATCTGCTAATGAGACTTTCTTTTATTCAGATGAACTATCGACAGCCGCGTTTCGACCGGCATAAAACATTCATATTCGAGTTAGAACGTCTTTTGACAATTTTAAGGTAAATTACTATTCGTTCGATCTAAAGCAGTGACAAATCTACCGTTTTTTGTCCGTAAATGGTGATTGCGGTAATTCAGGTATTAGAGGAACATGAAACGTCAACCTCGATTCGAAAATACTGTAAAAGTAGGCACGGTCACCTGTCGCAAATAAATCAATTGTTGTTCAATCGTGTACCGGTGCAGGATCGTTGCTACAAGAACCGCATTCCGCTACCACCGAACGTACGCACTGATATTACACACTTTTACATATATAGCTATATGCACACCACGTAGATACGTAAAGTAATTACTTATTAGAATCAAGACTAGCGACTTTTATTCCTGGACCGGTGCAATGAGTCCAGCGCAATCGAACTATACGCGCGCGTGCAGCAGCGAAATATCGGAATACCTACACGCAAAAAGTCAGTCGGCAAACCACTGAATGCGAATCAGAATTCGCGTTGTACTTATATAGGAATAAAACCATGGGTGAAGTTTAAAAAATTCTATATGGGATAACTTGGTTGATTTTTTTGCTCCATCGTAGATGTTAAGCCATGGGGTAAAATCGGTTCCGACATCGATTCGACGGTCTTAGATTTTTGTCTTCCAAACTCTCCGAGAATCCCTCGGCTTTATTTGTAATTCATGTTATATATAAAAAAAAAAAAAAAATTAGCGAAAGTTGACGAGGAAATTTGAATATAGTTTAAAAAATTCATATCCTGGCTGTTAAATTTCTTAGAAAATGTCACTCCTGGTATATCCAACATCTTAGATTAAAACTAAATACTGAATATGTAGAAAGAAAAAGTTTCACATATCTGACGAGTCAATAACCGCGTAAATACATTCGATCATAAAATGACATCGTCGCGTCTCTTTGATCGCGAGTCACTACACGTGACCAAGCATAAGCTTCTACTCCGTCACGTGTATAGCAGTATACTAAACGATTACTATATGGCTGTCTGATCGCCCGCTGCGGAAGGTATTCCTTCACCACCGGTTGCTGCACGTGAATACCGCGACCTATAACTATCGGCTGACTGCAGCAGTACACCAGCAACAGTGGTGTTGACCGGCATAGATCTTGAGAGCTGAATGGTCACTATAAAGATCATAAATGTGATTATTATTCTTATAATAACTTAATTGCGACGATAAAATGATCGATTAATTTACTTTTTCAATAATTTCATCGGACACATATAAGTAAGAGAAATGTACTTTATATTAATCGCAATCGCTATTTCTCAATTAATATCAACTCGATATTGAACCGCGGCAATTTAGTCGCTCGCTGCAGTCGAGAATTTAACGATCTGATTGATAGGCGTAAATTTGTTCGAATATGAACGCGTTTCTAAATAATCGTAAGAGATATCATCATGTCCAGGGAAAGTCAGCCGAGGCACTAATTTGGGTATTGTTAATTGACGGTGCGGGTAAAACGTGTTAGATATTCCCGGAATAATGCATGCTGTCTTTATAGAGCTGATTCAAATCGTTGTAAAAAAGGATAATGGATACATTAGAGAGATATAATAATGGCTGGGTCGAAAGCATGCAGCGATTGCACGAATGCAAATGACTCATTGCTGATGGTGTACAACAGTTTGTGCGCATGAGCTGAGTCTTTGATCTAGTCATCCTTGAACGAAAGGATGTATAAGTCAGGTATCTGTTCAGTTCTGCACCAGGCAGCATTGAATAATCGAGACAAAGAGAGGAATCGAGATAGAGTTGCGTTAGTCGATATATGCATCTACAGACATACATCTATCGCTTGGCTTTGTTCGAATCTTCTTATAGACACGAGGGGTTTTTCTATAGTTTTAACCAAATTGCCCAAGGTTTTAACTTCATTGTGAAATTGTATCGGTGGATGTAATTCCTCCGTTTAATCCACACGTACGCCCCGAGGTGCATACGGTTGTATGAATATACGAGGCGTTAAAAGACCACAAAAACTGTTAATAGCCGTTTGCGAAACTAGATTTGAAGAAAGAAATCTAGAAAAAAGTTAATATTTATTAAACCGCCGTAGCAGCAGGCTGATTGTATCGGTTTTTATAAAAGGGCATGATAAGCCCCGAGGAAATGAGAATCAAGAAATAAAAAGAAAAAAAAAAGAAAATATGCTACGTCGAAACTACGTCGATTCGTACAGCAGCTTCATGGGTTTGATCGGTGTGAAAAGTGGTATTAAACTTTTCGTAACTAAATCGCACGTAATTCCTCAGTGCTTAAGCTTACAACAGCGGCTTGTTTTAAGGGGCGCTAAATGGGAAAATCAGTGCGCATGTATATAGTGGTTGGTGGTAATTGACCGTTGCAAAATAAGGCGACTGAAAGAAGTCAAAAATTTATTATCCTGCTTGCCCGCATTCCATCCGATAATATCACCATACATATGGCGTACGAGTAGAAGTAGAAGTACCACAGGCACTAAGTACAACAACAAAGCATAGCAGAAGGCGAGAAGCAAACGGGTTAAAGGTAGAGCGGTGTAAAGTATACCCCAAGTAACATACTCATATGCGTTTACTAGCATACGCAAGTGTCTATTTACGATCAGGAATACGCAGGCTTTGAAATAGCTATTCCGATAGGCAATGCGTAAAGGAAATTACCGAAGCTGTAATACCAGCTTCAAGAGCGTCAACTTTTGCCAAGAGAAAAACGGTCTTACCTGGTTCATCGTAATGGACGTTCACGGAATGGTAATCAAATCATCGGAGAGGAATGACCAGGAATTGTAATCCATTAGAGAGTCAAGAAGAATGAAACGAGGATCGAAATTTCAAAAATTTTGAAAACGAAAAACATCGAGGGTTCAAAATTCCAGAAGCTAATGATCCAAAAGGCCAAACGTCCGAAACTTGAAATGCATTCAATCTTCAATAATTTGGGCTGTATTGATCGTATTGAGACCAATAAGTGGTCAAATTAATCGTCTTGAGACCTTTTTTCCGTAAAAAGAAAAAAAACACACGTCTCGAAATCCTATCAATCATTTATGACATCATGAGGTTATCGATTGAGAGTCTCGATTATAATGAACTATTTTTTGTCTCTACATCCTGAGAAATAGACTGAAATTTTCAGATTTTTTGGGTTTTCGGGAATTTTTTGGCAATTTTTTTTGGCAGACTTTGGCAATTTTGATATTCTAAACTTCAACCTTTCCGAAAATTCGGAATCGTCTGAAACGAATTCACAATTTTTACCGTTCGGACCTTCGACCTGGCTGCGCACAGAAAACCCATTCCAGATTCCAATAAGAAGGTGTTTTTCTTCTTTTTCTGTTATAAATCACTTCCGGAGCTTACCTAGGCGAGTTGGTTAGTCTGGAATCTGGATCTCGACTATATTTACGACTTCGAATCGCTGTAGGGCTTTAACATATGTTAACACAGATTTAAATGTTGTGGCGATAGTATTACTCGCAGTTTTTCTCTTTCTTTTTTCTTGTATACCAGAGAGCTTTAGTATATCAATGATTTAAAACGCGTTATTAATTATTTTTAATTACTCACGACGAGTTTTGTAATGATTAATGACTCTCCGCTATTACTTGAAGAATTTATTTCATTTCTACGGAAACACGAGAGCTACATATGTAACGTGACAATCTCACCACGCCGTTCTCATGTTTTATTCCAATATCTAGAAGTAAAGAAATTTTAACACGATATTTCACTTTTTACACCCTCAAACAGACGAACAAACTCACAAGATTCCAATTACAATTTTAATCACGTTTTACCAGAATGCCTCAAGCTGTCATAAGGAATTTGATTCTTCGTTATACATTAGATATAACGCAGCAACCACCTGCCCGATTAAATGCCTCATATGTTCGAGGGATATTTGTTATTCTTACATTACACGAAACCACTCGATATTATTAATAATTTCGCAATAAACGAGTCAACATGCTGTATAGCTACCCATACACACACACACACACACATACAGATATTAAATTTCAACGAACGAAAAATAATTATTGTTACGCGATTTTAAACGAGTGACCAGTACAGGTATGCCTAAGTCAGTCAGCAATTTAGTCGCGTGACTAAATCGTTTCCACCGTGTGTGCATGCGGTACCAAAACCTTAGCCTAATATTCATCTAAATATTATTTAAGTTATGAAAATCGATAAAAAGTATAATCAGTTCGTTGGGTGCCTTGGACCCATGTGTATCGATATTAACATTTCTAATTGCTCCAGTAAACACACGGGCCTACTGGTCAAGTTTTTTGGCAAACCGAATAAACGCCGAGGTATTTCCTTGCTCGGACTAAAAACGGTCATCAACTTCTTACACGAGACATTATAATCTCGTAGTTTTTTTTTTTTTTTTTTTTTTTTTCATCACTTACAGCCACTGGCTGTATTTGCACGTTCGGTTTGAGATCTGTTAACAAAACTCGCGAATTTGGGTCCAAGGATTCTGATACGGATGAAAAATATGATTTCGACGACTGTAAATGTCTCGATATCGGATAGACAGGCAAATAATAATTAATCGCGAGTTGTGATAAGAAGAAATTTAAGCGTGGGTAACGAAAGTCAATGTCCCGCAATAACTAATTGCGTGGCATAATTGTCTCGTGAACTAGACGCCTGCTGCAGCAAGCTAGCGTGACAACCGGCCTGAGTACTTGTCAGTATGGAAGTTAATAAATTGAGACAATTATCACGCAATTAAACAAAGCCTGGATACTGACGATGGAACAGAATCGCCCACCTAGTCTACCTACCCAGTCATTCATCGTCAATTTTAATTGACGTAAGAATAACAATTTCCTATATATAATTCTCGTTTCATTGAGACTTTTTCCTCGGAATCTCGTATAAAGACATTCACTTGATGATTAAGTTCCTCTAATGTCTAAAGCTATTGTTAGTTTTATCGCCACACCCGGCGTGGGTAATGTTCTTTATTCTTATCGCAAGGCGTGTGTATTTAAGTGGTGAAAGTACTTTGGGAAAAGATTGGGAATAAAGTGTAATCAACCCGAGGCCACGCACCGGATTAAACTTTATTGTAAAATTATTCGCGATCGGTTCTACATAGTCGGGTTATAATTTCAAGCGAAAAAAACTCGCTCAGTTTGTAATTCAGCACGAGAAAAATAGATAAACGAATAAATAAATTCGCAGATATTTCACGTGGCATAGATTCCGCTTTTTTATTTTAATTTTATTTGTTTTTTCTTTTTTTTTGTTTCTATTTCTTGCGTAGAGAATCAATTTCACACAGATTTAATCTGGGTTCAAGTTCTGTGTAGAGTTGATGAAAAATTGAACCGCTCTTCGAACGGGATTCGAAATTGACTTGAACCGTAACCACAACCGTGCACTCCAACGCGTAAAGACTATTTCAAAATCGGCAATTACTCGCATTAACATACCGCGACAACGTCGAACACTTTGCATAATAGCATGGCACTGAATTCTACCTTTTGAAAGCACTAGCTCTGCCGAGATCAACTGGGTGAATACGATTACACCATGTGGCTTGCACTAGCTTAAAATGCGGAAAATGTCCAAAGCCCAACCATTTGAAAGTACCATTTTCATCGTTAAGTTACGGTTTTTGATTTCCCCGATTTCGCAAAATCGTATCATTACGGATTAGGAAGGCTTAATGACTACCTACATTCGAGAATCTGTAAGGCAATCAACTCCGGCTTGCCACACCTCACGCTCGCGTACGTTAAGTCCAAGTAAAAACACGATAGGGGATAGTGCTAAACTCCTCCCAACAAAGTTACACTGAGGCAATATGTAATAGTTGGTTATTCGTTTCACTGCACGTGCGGTCAGCCAATTTGCATGAAAATATCACCAGCGTAAACTGCACGCGCGGCATATGAGCTCGATGCAAGATCAAGGGAAGCCGGTTTACGCGAGTTGTGGACTAGTCCCTTTCATCAGTTTCTTACGCATTGCTAGCGTAGTTATCACGTGTCGACGGAATGCACCTATACCCCACGAATATAATTACCAAATTTGAAAAATTTACGAAAACCAGAACCGAAATCGGTATCTGGATGAATTTACCCGCGCTGAGATCCATAGGACAGATTCCATCCAAGTATGAATGAGTCATTAAATGGACGAGTAGATCATTCAGGATCTCATCTTGTCAGATAAAATTGATCGCGGTATACCGACGACGAGAAATTGCGCTGATTTTAATTATTATCAACGACGATTTGTGTGCATCACATATATTCAATGGTGATTTATGTGGTAAACTAGTAGAAACCTCTCTCTCTCTCTCTCTCTCTCTCTCTTTAGTTAATTAAAACTACTCAGATGATTATAGCTCGGTGTATAACCACGCAATTGTAGTAGATACCAATAGGTAATGCAAATTACAAATCTGCTGTATAGTCGTGACAGTTTGCACGTTCAATAGACCGACTATGTGCCAGTCTTGCACCGCTGCAGTCTTGCGCTCTTCCGAAAGGTCACCAGTTCCATTCTCACGATTAATTTTCTTTCTTTTATGACGAAAAGAATATTTACCCTTACCGATGGCCATTTCTTCGTTCATGGATCGTCGCTCCTTTTTACCTTCAAATAAGGCATATCTCATGCATGCAATTTCAAACCGAAAGGCCATATCGCGCTTAGAGAAGTTATACACACGAATCAGCCTCACCTATCATCAATTTGAAATCAGTAGTACACGCGATTGTGGTAAATGCAGGTAGACAGATAAGTCGTAAAGAGTTTTTCACCTTTATTTTCTCTCCGTCGTGCGTGAGCTGTGGGACAATAAAAATCGCGAGAGCGTGGCACAGTGAACCTGTCTCAAGGCCTACAACTGCACCGTAGCTGTAGGATACGACTCTCTCTCTAAGAAGAGGGATCCCGCTATAAAATCCAGCCCGATTATTTCATCGCAATTTTTCCCTGATTATTATTGCCGATAATCGATATTCGTATAAAAACTAGAACCGTTCTAATTGCAGGCTGCGATTAAGACAAAAAGAAAAATAAATAATCGAGTTACCCGTAATGACATGGAAAACAGTATCTTTACCGTTTTTATTCCCATATTCATTACATTCACAATTGTTAGGGGAACTTAAAGACTATTCAAAATCACACTGTATCGACGAGAAGTGGAACGGATCCAAGGCGTCAGGTGTGGATTATTAACTACGTATCTTCGATTCATCGCGTGAGAAAATGATACCATTTCGCATCAGCTTACGTCCGACGATTTATAAATCTTTGCAATTAGTGTATAGGCTTATAGTCGTATATGATGTATGAGGGAGGATGTGTGTTTGCATGTCCGTATACCCCGAGGCGCCAAGCCAGGGTGTTTTTTTTTATTATCAAGATATATAGGTACGTATTTTTTTTTTTGTCTCTTTTGCGTAAAAAAACTACGCGAGTTGCAATTAACCTCAGCCACGTGCCGCGGAGCAAGGCGTCTAAAATATAGTCGGGAAATTTGCGTAGCGAATACAACGTCCGTTGATCATAGAACTCCCGAGGTTGTTATGCGAAATAAAATCTGAACAGAGATAATTAAGGGAACTAAATTATTGCACCAGAAGTTGGAATAATTAAGACACATTATCGAAGGCTCGGACGTTGCCAAAGAGAGAATAATACACGCGATATATACAGGGTACGTATATACCTCGGTATTCATTTCTCTAACGAAGAATAACGAAGGAAAAAAAAGAAACACACACAGGTTTCGAGATATTTTCATAAGGTTGCAGAAATTTTTATTCCAACAGTACTAAATTATTGCGAAGGTGAAGGGAACTGAATTTCTATAGATATTCGTATAATTGGTAGTCGTATCGGCGTACTATGCGGTGATGATAAATAAACGGTTTAAGAAATGCAGTCAGTGATGTGGGACGGTTGGCAATTTTCCACAACTATTTTCCGCTTCGTAAATCCCGCTATTTTCGGTTTTGTACTATTTCAAATTTCGCAAATAGCTAGACCGCACGAATCGAAATCATAAACGATCGGCGAAAATCATTTCACATCGATTTCTCGATAGGTATGGTACACGTCGCGCGGGGGAGGGACGCGACTTTACTTACGTCGATGTGCAATTCCTCGGAGTTTTCTCTTTATCAAGTCATTAAATACGTTATGTAATATTATTATAGTTCGGTGCGCACATGCGGGCCACTCAACGATCGGTAGGTATACCTACGTACCTATATTACTCTCGTCGTACATCGGAACGCGGGTAAAAAGATAAACGGTCTTGCCGAAACAGATTATGACAAAATTTCAAGAAAAAGAAAAAGGGACCAAGAAAAGAGAATAGTTAAACGGACGTGACACCCACCGACGACCAATCGGTATATGGTGGGTACAGATTTTCTCCCCGTTTATAAATTTTGGCGAGACAATGAATAAGGCGCTTAAAATCAGCTTTCTAACTCGAGACCCGCTCAATTAACACTTTCCCTTATTCATTAAAGAAAAGGGGTATCCCAACTCGGAGATCTGACGATTATAAAATATCAGATCAGCGTTGCTAAAAATCTTACGGAACCACCTATGAAGTTAAAATAAAAATTTTTATCAGACCGGGGGCTGCCGTTAGTTAAGTGTAAAAATTTTCACGTGCCGCAATTATCGTTCGCCGCTGCACGTGCCTCTAGACTATTGCGGAAAACAACTACCCCCGCAAAGCCTATGGCGATTTGTCGTAGACACTTGCACTACACTATAGAATTTAAGGCACAGTATCAACCTGCGATAAACCTGATATATCAGAACTCACGTGTGCCACAACATGATTTCGTAATTTTATTATAGCACGTGCCGTGATAATCTTATCGGAAAATCTTCGCGGAGTAGGTATACCCACTACGTTCTGCAAGGAACGTGCTTTGAGCAGGTTGATAGTTATCTAATTGTTATACGAAAAATCGAAATTATCGATGCACCCGGGCCGGGTCGAGGTCAAAGTTCCAAACAGTAAAAATACTGAATTCGTTTAAAACGATTTTGAATTTTCAGAAACGTTGAAGTTTTGATGATTAAAATTCCGAAAGTTCAGACCCCCGAAAACCCAATAATTTGAAAATTTCCGTCTATCTCTCAGGGTGTGGAGACTAAAAATAGTTCATTCTAATCGAGACCCTTTTTACGGAAACACGTTTTATCTATTTCCATCGATGACTTCATGATGCCATGAATAATTTATCGAATTTTGAAACTTTTTTTTTTCAAAAGTAAATCTCAAGACGATCAATTCGACTTATTGGTGTCGATACGATCAATGTAGCCCGAGTTATTAAACACTGACTAAATACACGCGTGAATTTCAACTTTCGAAGTTTCAACCTTTCGGATCTTTAGCTTCCGAAATTTTGAACCTTCGGTGCTCTTCGTTTGAAAGTTTTTCAAATCGACTATGGAAAAATACCATAAAATTCAAAACTTCAAACCGGTCGCCAATACGCCTGAGTCAATCCGTTGAAAACGATCCGAAAAGAGATCAAAAGGAGAAGAACTTCTTTGATTTTTTTAATTCTGGGAAAGGAAGGTAATCAAGAAGTTATTGTGATCACGTGACAGGAAACTGCCTCGCCTTTTCTTACCAGGAGTAATCCGGGGCTGTCAAGGCGTCGCATTTGTCCCTGACATCACTAGTCACAGTCCGTGTCCTCCGTGTTGATAGTACCGCAGACAAGCATTACACCTATTCGCAAGTAATCTGAGAAAAAAAATTTCTCACGTTTCCGTTGTTCGTTCATCGGAGCGAATATTTATACTGTACCAGCCGTATGCAGCGGAAGTAGCTGTACAGCTATTCGGTCTCAAAAATCTTTGAAAAACTTACGTCGATTAAATTTCATCACATATAGGGATATGGTCATCACCGAGCTCTTGAAATCAAAACACGTCACGGACGTAATCACTCGCGCTTATAGTAACGGAATGACGAACATTTTCCTTGCGAAATAAATCGAGAATCAATTCCTACCGCGGATTTCGAATTTCGAAACTCTACTGATCGGTCGAAATCTCGTTGTGATTTTCCAGCCCTTTTGCAGACCAAAATCACAAGCTATAAAAAGCGATTCTTAAAACGGACGAAACGCTCACGATCGAGATGATCGAAATCATCAGAAACGTACGAAGTAGGTAGAACTGGCTAATTAGACACAAGTAAGGTAAACGGTATCTAGTCATCTTGTTCCCGGTGCTATTCTCTCACCGATCTCTATCGGATTAACGATAATTCTCACTTGTCGTATAGAGTCAGTCGAATATATCGCGGTTCCACATCTTCGCACGGTCGTTGATGAAGGATAAGGCTCATCGCTGTACACTCAGTACGTTTATCTATGGATCAAACTTATGCATGTATACATATACATGTCCATAAATGTGTGGGAGCACGTTACACCGGCAAATAATACGTAAGAGACCGGAGTCGTTACGTTATGTGTTTATAGGTGGTGTCGAAGGTGTTACGATAACGGAAGGTTGCAGGCTAGCTTGGGCAGTCATACCTGGAGTAGCTTTGCGTATGGTCAAAGGATAAACGGGATATGTCTGTATCTGACTGGTAAAGGAATCACATTTTCCTTTCGAGACGGACAGCTCGCGGTGTTACATACAGGTATACGTCCACCGCGAGCTTAGACGTATTTTATACTTTGCAATTTCCGCGTTTCTTACGCATCTCGCTCAGCCGGGACATTTCCAAATTCAAGACTACTTGATTAATGTCGTTTGAACTCTGCAAGTTAATTCAAACGCACCGATTTACTCACTCAAACTCTATATACGGGTATCAGGTAGTAGATAGTCGCTTCGATACGGTGAAGCTAGTACTTATGAAACATTATACAGCGCTCAAAGCTGCAGGTCCAATTTAAATGTGAATAAATTTTTTTTTCTCTTCATTTCTAACGAAAGGTTTGAAACAAATGATTGAAAAGATCCGAAAAATTCTGGAGACTGCAGAGTTTTGATTGATAAAAAGAAAAAAAAAATTCACCATCCAAATTCTGAACTTGATTAGATTCAGGGAACTTTCACTGTTATCCATATTTAGTTTTCTATCTTAGGTGTAATTAGTCACGTATACTTGATTATAAATAAATATGATAAAAAATGCGTAGGCTAGAGTTACGCAATTTAACTTAACTTAACTCAACCCAACCCAACCCGGCCGCACTTCGTATTTCTTCCTTCCGCAGTTAGTTTGTAACTTTAGAAAACCGATAGCTTCTTCTTCCGTGAAGAATTGCCTTCGCATAAAATTACGAGAGAAAATAGTTCCATTACGAAATCAACGTTGGATAACAGCCCGGCGACTTGTTCACGGAATGTTGTATATTCCACGATCGTTTGAATAATCATAGAATAATAAAAAAAACAAAAAAAAAAAACCGTTATAAATGATTCGGAAATGTCTTTGAATGGATAATCGGACATTTGTCACATTCATGAAAGTATTTTTTCTCTCGAATGACTTTTTTCGTTCCTAAAATTCGATTTTTATAAATTAGAATTGAATTTCGCGACTGATAGTAACTCATTATTAAATAACGTTTAACCCTTGGGATGGCCTGGAATTCTTCGGCATATAGTTGGGCAATGGCTAAGTCGCGCTTTCCATTTCATATCTTCTCCGCACGGTTTTATTTCAGCTCTGGAATAAATCTGCGCGATTCAGCCTTTCTCGATGAATTAGCATTAGTTTTGGTTACACCCGATCGCCGCGTCGATATTTAAATGGCAAGAGCTTTGATCGGCGATTATATTGGTCGTGACGAACGCAGAACCGCTTTTCAACGATTAGAGATTAGGCTAAATACATTAGCGAGATTCCTCGGTTATATCTCAATCTTACACCCGCAAATCCTGTCCACCTTTCGCCGCAGCTATAGTAAAGAACTCGCACTTTTCTATAACGACCTTTCACCTCAAGTCAAACTAGGCGAAATCCGTTCCGCAAGCCTGGTCTCTTATATTCTATTAGAAATGAATAAAATACCTCATGCACAAAAGAGATGCAACTAGAAATGGGGAATAATCGCTCTCCATGTACAAAGGATTTTCAGGATTGCAATTCCCGGCGTATTTTCTCTTCTCCGACTTCATACCAGTGCCAGTAATCAGTATCGTGCGGATATTCATTTACCACCGTCTGCGGCAGTAATTACATCAATTACACGCAGCATTCAACTAAGAAGTGGGAAGATTCCACTGCGGTTCTGCAGGGTCCGAGTTTCACTTTGATTTCAAACAGCGGATTAAGCAGATGAAAAAGATCGATTTCTTGCGCAGCACCCGCACCGTCTGTGTTTGTCATTCCGACGCGGGAATATCTCCGCTATTATGCATATATCATGTCACGTATAAACGACGAAGAAGCGTGAAGATACGAAGTGCTCAAGCGCTCCTTGCTATTTGCTTGCGTGTCATTAGAAACTGTATATTTCTCCTATTCCGCAGGTATATAATGCGTTACAGAACCACCGCGGATGCGGACCTGATTAAAGCCTCTGTATTTAAGTACCATAATGGAATGAATACCTACAGGTGATTTTGAAATGTGTATAACTCAGCAACTTCCTTAAGCTACGAACTGATATGACATAGGAATCACGTTTCGTGGCCATAAAATGATGCAGATTTTAATCTAATGGCAGGTTGAAATTATTTCACAGCTATTCTCATTTCTACTGCACGATACGACAAAATAAATCGATAGCTCTATACAAGCAACAGATATTTACATATGATGTAGGTAATCTTGAACTCGAGACTTTAAATCGTATAAGTATGATTTGTAAAATATATCGAAGACCCCTCAGTATGGGTATAGATTATTATTTTCTGATAGTAAGTTAATTTACTAGTAAATCTAACGGTGGATAATACAACTTGTTATTACCAGTTGCGAAACGAATCGCTGTGTAGATTGCTAACTAATTATAATATTTATACTGCATAAGAATAAGGTTCGTTTAAAATTATCCCTGGCACAGGCGCAGGTCGTTGTCCCTAGTGGTTCCAACGATATAGGTATTCATTCGACTGGTGAAGAAAATGGGAAAATTCGTTCTGTCATAAATTCATTTGCATCACTACTTATTTTAGATACCAAAATTTCATGGACGCAGATCTCTTTCAGCGGATTTCTGTCCTTTTATCGTTCGTCGAAGAAGTTTTTACCTCAAAGTTCATTCACGATGGACTGCACTTGCATACATTTGTGATTGATCGTGAAAGATGGGGCTACTCTTACAGTAAATCGGAAATTTGTCATTTCGATGTACCGTATAATAAGGCAAATAATTATCATCAATCTGGTTCGTCTTGCTTTCTAGTAATAACGAAGCGAATCCCATCTCTACAACCGTAACGAATGCCGGTTTTCGCGCAACAAAATCTTCCCGCATGTAGGTATAAGGTACATACGTTTAGCTTACTTAGACACAGCAGTGTGCAGTAGTCTGAATGTTCTACATACGCTAATTCATTCTCATGACTGAAAATGAGCGGCAAATCATGAATCATTATCGTTCAAATTCCGCTATACAAATTGACTGATTGTAAGTAGGGAAAACTGCTGGCTAATCGGTGCATGAAAAAGTAAATTGTCAGTTGTTGCAACCCGAAGATTAAACATATAGTCTCATAGAGAGGTACTCAGCTGTAACATTTGCATATTGTGGCAAAAATTATCGCCAATCATAGCTGATGATCTTTCTCAGACCATGGAAATACGTTTTTATTTTATTCAAAATTGTGGAATGAATGAATGAATGAATGAATGAATGAATGAAGAAACGACACCGATGACGTGAATGGTATCTGCTGTCAGTGAGTGCAGTATAAGAGATGAATATTGCGATATGAGAACGCGTTCGACGTCCCATTGCCTTGGAGAATTGTTCGAATGATATTTGTATGTACCTGGTGTTTATTCGATGCAGATTATATCGCGTTATTGTGTGCAGACAGTAGAGCGACGAATTGGGAAAAATATGAGTAACAGCTGGAAGCTAGTTATGTTCCGTTGTGTTGTAGCCTTGCGAAGATTGAATCTGGCTATAAATCTATGAGAATATAGTACCCACACTGTCTGTGTCGCTGAATCTGTAAGTCCAAAAGAGAAAGGTTTCAAGCCTTCATTCGCTCTTTGAGAGAAAAGATAAACAGATTTTTACTACAGCTATGCATGTTTCACTTCCTAACAAAATCAATACGCGTATATATCGCCGCTCGAAAATTAGGCATCAAATCATAAGTGTGAATTGCAAAGACTTGTTACATCGATGTCACACATTTTCACATTACTTCATGTTCCTCATTTTTTCGGTATATTGATGGTTCTCGGGAATATGGGGGACAGAGAAGCAATGAATTCAAACTCTACGACCAGATTTGATGCAATCAATCTTTCTTTCCAACTAATTTGGCATATTCTCACTCTTGCGTGATCACGGTTATGAGACAATTGTTACTAAATCACATTGCTGCAAATTCTCGGAGAACTGCACAAACCCTCCAATTTGAAAACTTTCATGTAGCACCTAGACCGGTACAGCTTATTTAACGGAATCAGAACCCCTCATCAACGACTTACTAAATATCACACCGTGTTTTGTAATACCTATGTACCGAGAACAATACATGAAGCAGAAGATAGCACAGCGAGTGAATAAGTCCAGAATATATTAACGGGTTCTGTATTTCATTCCAACCACATCGCACCGAGCTGTAATTAATGAACACACTTACGGTGCTGTTCACATGTACATCCCGTTGATCCTGTTCATATGTTGCTACAATTTGATCGACATAACAGGCCCCCCGATTCAGCCTACGATCCAACTGCGTGAATATATAAGTCACGAGAAATTTTAGATTAACATGAATGGTGAGAGACACTTTCAGCAGATCCTGAATACGAGAGATGATCCGAAGGACTGAATCCTTCCTGTTTTTAATCAGCATTGTTCTGTATAATAGCTTGACTCAAGTTAAACTTTTCCTTTTGCAAAAATCATTCAACTTTTCATTTAGCATTGAGAAAGAGGATCTCAACGATTTCTAGGGTACGATTGAGGTTCCATTCCGGTTGAGTCCTCCGGGATCTGGAGGTCGGTGCGTTAATCAGAGTGCGACCGAGGCCAGAGGGTCGAGGATCGTTGAGCGTGCACCGGTGGTTCCACCTTATAGAAAGTGTGCACCCTTCGCGATTAGCAGCCTATATTAATTGGTATTCAGACGATAATGATGCCGGGAATTGATCTAAACTTGTATAAATAGATTTCTGGAATACGGAAGCGGTATAAAATAATTATGCAACTAGTATTAACGGTGGGAATCAAAATTAATCCAACCCAACCCAACGTTGCGTTTGATAGTTCTGCTATTGCGTAAACCGATTGCCTCAGTTTGAGGGAAAAATTTTTACACATCGAATGCCCAGAAAGCATCGTGGAACTACAAGACGTGGATTTGTGGATAACTACAAGCTATATGCTGCACTTATCAACCGGACAGACCCACGTGAAAGTTAATTGTAAATAGAATCAGAATTGACCGCATTGGATAGCTGCATATGAACCGATCAAGAAACGGCTTATTATTCAAATGGAAATGAAAATGATAATTGCCAATAAGGAACTGCGGCACAAATTCAATACCCGCAATTTTTGTCTCATTACAACAACCAAAAGCTATGCAATTTACCAGCGAGACATATAAATATATATATCCCTGGAGGGAATGCGTGTTTTATTTTCAACATTAAACTACCCGGCTGTCACACCCCGTCGCGTCAACCGGAAGATCAAGCAGCTTGGCTTTTCAATTAAGACGGTGTGAGACCTGTACGAACTAGATGTGCAATTAGCTGGCTCACAGGCGTTGTGATTTACTGCTGTAATTCACAGCAGTATATCGGGGCAGTATGGGTGAGGTACCTTCCGACAACGAGGGCAAAAAGTTACCGAAGTCCTTTAGCTGCACTAGCCGACAGAGGCGGCTTCCAACGGTATTGCAGTTAAGGCCTCGTGAAATGGCCAATGATTACGAGATTGTTTAAATACAGTAGCAAAAGTGGAAAAGGTTGCTTGTTCGGTTTAAATTATCCGGAGGTTGCATCATTTTTATTTCCAATGCATAAAGATGTGTGGTTCAAGCAATCCCACGTCTCCGTTCTACTTCTTAACTCCATTGTTAACTCATCGTAAAATCCTGCGTGCAATTCGCGTACCGATACCTGCAGAGACAATGAGCCAGGTGCACCGAGTACGTGAGGAAAAGCTGCCAGGAGTAGGACGCGGAAGCTATTATAGTGACTAGGTACCAACGTTAATCACGATTCTGAATTACGGACTGGACACAGTACGAGGGAAAATCATGCGAGCAACCAGAGAGGCGAACGGGTACAGATAATCGACGTGACGTCCCCAGGGAGTCTGTCCTCTCATCAAAACCAGCTATACGTGGTACTGCGCAGTGGCGCCCATAACTTCTTCTCAGAATCAATTAGAGACTCATGGATTGAATTCTAGATTCCTTACTTTGGCTCCTTTTGATCAAAAGGATCGGTAACTCTAAACGCCGAGAATGCTACGCGAGCATAACCAAGTTTGTAAAAAAAAAAAGGAAAAAAAAAGATACGATTTTCGCATAACCGTAGAAAGATCGTTCTAATAGCCTCTAAATCTCTTCAAGTTTTTCCACCGATTTACCTACCTGTGTGCTCGCTAGGGAGACGCCCATTCATGTTATTTTTTATCGAACTCGATTCGTGCCTCGGACGGATAGTTCGGCAGTAGAGCGTCTCGAGTGATAAGTAAAAAAGTTGTGCTTTCACGCTGTAAAGGAAGTCGGTTTTTCTCATCACTTTTTCACTCGTAGTGATATATTTAATTTACACTTACCAGACCAGGAATAGACAATGACTCTCGTTATATTTTTGGTGGAATTTTTATCGATACAATTTGCTACAGGTGCGCCTATACTCGGGAGTTTGACGCATTGAGTTGAAAAAGTCAAGGTTTTATTTACTTTATATTTTTTTTTGTTCGGATAGGTAAAATCAATCGTAACATAGCTGCGAGAGAAAGTGTCCGATAAGTAAGCGATTAGTAGGTTGTGATCTGTTCCAGCTGCAGATCCCGAAAATATATAAAATAAAAAGGCGAACGTTGCGTCAGTATCTAGGCGTCAAAAACGTCACTTCCACCTGCACGATATACTTTCTCATCTCTCTGGCCATAACACATAACGCTATAAAGTTTAGCTAATTTCTTTTCTCCCTTTACGTCTCCCTAAGTTTGATTTTTATCAGTATTTCGCTATCGTCGTCGTCGGGTTTATGAAACTTCTTTTTACATTCCAAATCGGACCGCGATCATTAGCGTGTCATTATTTATATTTATTACCATCGAAACGAGCACCAGTCTCCGAACCTTCTATATACAATTATATAGGCAATGAAAAATTACTTTTACAAAGTGAAATTTCCAATGCGCATAAACATGAGAACTGAACTACTGCACCGTAAGTTAGCTGTAAATCAGATTTCAACGTTCGGTGGCCTATTACACCGACGTCCTAATTGAACCGGGTCATTTTTTGCTCACAGAATCGCACAATCTCTTGCCAAAGAAATATCTGCAACCTATGATAATACGTGGTTAATTTTATACCAGAAGGATAAGATTCGACTGGATATACACTCTAAGTCCGTTCTACTGACTTTGCGATTCATTAGACGCCACCGATCACTCACTGATCCTGAAGATATCGGCGCCGATTCCAGTTGGTAGCAAGAGTTGTGTGGATCAATCCCACTTCCGTATGCAAAAAATCTTTTAGCCGAAACGCTCGCTGATTTTAAGCTAATTATACACTCGTTTCATAGATTCAGAAACGAACAAGAGAGAACCGTACGAATCGCAGCACTTATCCGTCTCTATACAGTAATAGGTATAGGTTTAATAATTAGGTGTACGTCCTTGCAGATTGTATAGAGTGCCTTGAATTTGCGTTTTTTCTTTTCTTCTATCTATTTTGGAACATAAATTTACTGAAATGGGACTCAACATGGGTTCCTTTCGAAATGGAATATGGTTCTAATCGTATGAGGGAGCGGTTGACACGTTTTAATTTGTCCGTTTTTTTCTACGTAATTAACACACGTTTTAAGTGCACTCAGATGGCGTTGGCAATGTTCAAGTTAATTACACAATAGTACTTGACTCAACTTAGTCTCTTTGGACTCTCGAGCGACTACATTCTTTGGTTACGGGGTCGGACCGTCCGGATTCTCGGAGAGTTTATTGCAATCCCGTACGAGTTCCTCATAGCTCTGACCATTTGAGACTATATACATCCCGTTCGCACGTAATAGCTCATGCAACATCTATGTACAGACGGATCATAATATCTGTAGAACCTGACCGCGGTATAAATCACGTTACTAAGTATCACATAAGCGATGTGTCGGTGTGGCATGTGAACAATTATTTATTGATTATCAGCTCGGTTGTTATGAACGCAAACGAATTGATCGTAAATTTTCATATCAATCAATTAAAATTCCAGTTATACCTATATCATATAGGTAGGTGGAATAAATTCTCTTCAACAATTTATCGCGGATTGAATACACGTTCAACACGATGTAGATTTCCAGGGAGCCGGGTACTGCGAAGTACTAACAGAAAAAGGCACCTATTACCTCCTCGAGAGGAGCGTGTGTCAAGCTTTTTACCCATTGCCTATAGGAGACCACCTCGTATAGGAGAAAGACTCGAGAGAGCTAACCCGGAAATGTTTACCTGAACGTGGAGCCTCACGAAGCACATATTTTGCTGTAGGTACCTTTATGTATATCTAAAGTACTACAACGAAGAAGTACAAAACGTCAGACATCAAGACTCGGTTACCTGTATCACCGAGCATGAATCTTCTTCACCGAGTCTTTGGTGAAGAAACAGCATTGCATTTCCGACCTGATCTTACTTATCTCTGTCGAAAGCTAGGACTACAGATTCGTACTTCTGGCTGGCGGAATTATTATACACAAGTTTCACCCAGAGGTTTGCGTGCAAAGTGCGCGGCGGTATGCAATCAATCCTTGCGACCACAACTTGTCATTTTCCTTGGTTTGTGGCAAAACGAGAGGGGGCGGGGGGGGGGGGGGGGGGGGGGGGGGGGGGTAAAAATTTAGAAGAAAGGACGTCAGTGCCCTGTAACATTCTTTTTCATTTCTTTTAATAACGCGTTCGATGATTGTAAAGTGATTGACAACTTTCTAAACCATATCTAAGAAGTTCAATCGATTTGGCTAGCGGAGGAAATATCAGAAATCGATTCGAAACCCATAGGATGTTATTATATTAATTTTTCAGCAAAATTTATAACCATCATTGTGTGTTCGCATACAATACATATCCATCTTATATACCGGACGTGTTATGAGATCATAGTCTCTAATACTATCGTGAGAAAGTGTTCAAAAACATAACTTACACCATGAGTATAGGGCCATCGCATCGTAGCTAACGATCGTCGCTATCAATTACAGTATAGGTTTATCTCACGGATCTCGAGATGAGACGAGATCGGAGTCTCTGGGTTCCGCAGCGTCGGGACTTTCTCCGGTCCAGAGGTTCGTCTTTCACTATACCCACCGTCAATTGACTCGCCCGAGTGCGGATGGATTATGTTTGTAAAAAATTTGAGAATAATTAATTTTATTATATCAAAAAGTAGGGTAAATCGCCGAGTGGTTCGATCATTAGTAAAATAGTCTTCAAGTATCGGCTAAGGCTGGTTGATCGCGCGCGTAATACCCACACCACAGATAAAATATAATGAGCTAACTGCTCGAGAATCCGGTAAGATTTTATCGAAAGTATAATAGGACAAAAAGTATAATCTACAGACTCTCAAAAGTCGGGTACACGAGCGCGTTTACTATAGAGAATAAAGAAATTGGAATGCGGTTTAAAAACCGTTGACGGAATACAGGAAGTGGCGATATCTCGTTGGTACGCCCGCGCTTTAGGATTTAGACGTGAAACATAATTATATGTGTCGAATGGGCATATATAGACACAAATACATATAGGGATACTTATATATACACACATGTTGCTAAAATAATCCAACAAAACGTAGCCGTCACTAGGTAGAAACGTCAAGTAGAAAGTGACGCGTAACTCTCAATTATATTAGTATGGTATAATAATAGCACGTCGAGCCCTCATTTGTCGTATTATATGCCTGTACGTTGGAATGACGAGTGTGATATGTGATCAGCTCTAAGCATCGCGGAATGAATGATTCTCTGTAGCTAAGATCGAATGAAAGTCCATTTTTCTATCCTCTTCTACGATATTCTCTTTCTCTTTCGCACAGCTGGTTATACACGCGCATTCGTATCATGATGATGATTTTACGATTGGCGACTTCCGATGAAAGTCACTTGCCGGACAGCGGCGCACCGTTACACGGTATATCCTTGTCTCCAGAAAATTTATTACTTCTAAAGTCTGACCACGCTCAAACTCTGCACGAGGAGCTCCAAGCGCGATTTCAAAGGATGGAAAAAAGCCATTCTTGTAATTCGCGATATTTCACGCAGAAATAAAAAGAGCATAATTACTTCGCGAAAGAAGTTACTTTACAAAGACCAGCTAGGTCATTGTTGAGTCACGCTTTATTACTCGACACTTGATCAACTTGTCTATTATTAATATTGCATGTAATGACAAATGGGTAAGTCTATTCAGCGAAAGTGACTTTCAGCAGTTCAGTGAACGATTACCAAAACGGGAGGCAAAATTATTCACGGTGTTACTTCCCGCCGAAGTATCGTCCATCTATGGTCTCTAGCATTTGTACTATTCGAAATTTATCACTGTCGTATTCGACACGGACAGTTAGTTGGATATAGGACTCATTCAAGAACAAATAACGCTAGGAATTTACGGCAGGGTATTAATCCCTGTCTCTTAACAATTCAAGACTCACATCACGGCTAGTTACGTATCTATACTGCATTTCTATGGATAAATGAGCGAGGTCTTACTACTCTCACCTACGCTATGTGGACGGAGCTTTTAACAAACCGACTCGAGTCGAACGACCCCACACATACGGAAAACTCATTCACGCGTGCTGGATCCCAAGGTTTAAAAGTCACGTGCCTTATGGGTCGCATTGATCTTTGAACAGGAACTGGTTGGACTAAAAACAGCCGGAAATACGACCTGTCGTTAGATTATCGTATGCTGAAGAGATACATCGACGAAGAAGAATCCGAATTTTGAAAATCCCGAACATAGCAGATGTCAAAAACTTTTGAAACGAAGAGAACCAGAGGTTCAAAATTCCGAAGGGCCAAACTTTCCAAACTTGAAATTCACGCATGTATTCGTTCAGTGTTCGATAACTCCCGATGACTTCCACATTCTGAAAAATAGACCGAAATTTTAGAATTCTTGGACTTTTGGAGTTTTATAAGCTGTCTGCGTTGCGATCTTTCGGAATTTCGATGTTCTGAACCCCAACGTTTTTGAGAATCCGAAGTCGTCTGAAACGAATTCGGAATTTTTTGCCGTTCGAAACTTCAATCTAGCCATATATATAATCATCTATTTTATCGACTCTCAGTGGTTCGATAAACCTCACGGAGATTGACGATAAGAAAATTGTAGTATCTGCATACCCGCGTAATAATGGCACGTGATAAGCGCTTGTGGAACAACCCCGGCGGCTAATCACAAGGAACAAACAGTAAAATCGATATACTACCGTTTAGCTTGCAGTCAAAGTCGTGCTGTTGACTTATATTCGCAATATCTAGACATGGAGAGATTTCTCCTTGATTCATGCAGAATGGTCAGTAGAATTATTGCACTCCTAACGTGTCGCGTTATCGCAATGCATCGATTGAGTGCTGATTTTGTTCTTCACATCGCCTTCACTGCACTAGTCACTTTATTACGTGACTATTAACATAGTGGGTTTGGCCTGCATGGAACATTTCGATAACGGTGAACGGTAATCGTTTGACTGTTTAACTTCAGCCCCTATCATAAAGCCTTGTCAAAGCAATCACCATTTGAGGAACAATCACTCTATTTCGTGAGATCGAATTTGAGTCAAGTTGTACTTGGACTGAGGATTAATGTGGAAATTCCACTCGTACCTATTTTTCTAACACGGATATTATACGAACCCGGAATGGTCTCAAACGACCAGGAAATTCACTATGTAACGTTTAGCCACGGATCTTTCGACGCGATCAATCCCAAATAATTGCGCCTCGTTTACGGATTGCTGATAAATTAAATAGGTAGATCCAGTCTCAGATCTTAACGAGATAAGAGATCAGTGTCTGTCTGATCAGCCTGATGAGTCGACGGCATCATCGGTCTGCTTCTCAGCTCAGTACTGATCATCTTGAAGCACTTAACTTTTCATCTTGAAATGAGTAAATAATTTCTTATCTTCTTTCAGCTTCTGATGTCGAGTGCTATTAATTTAGTCTATTGAAATTATCCAGTCAATATCAAAGAAGGCTATCAGATAGGAATCAAAGGTCGCGTCTGACCGTGGGCTGGCCTAACGATTCAATTGTTAATTCAAAGATTTATCCGCGACTTCCGTGTTTCAAAGATTCTCTGACCTTCGAATAAGTCGAAGTCATCTGGCAGCCAGACTGTATCCGGAAACCTTTCGTTGGTTCAGTTTAATTTGGTGTAAAAAACGGTCCGTTTCGACACCGAAGAATTCGCTTTCGCGAAGGACACAAGATGTTGGCAAGACATTTTTTGTGCTCCTTGATTTGATCATCTTCGAATTTCGACACTCCCATGGGCCGGGACGCCTCCAAATATGTACAAAAAAATGTTGTCAAATCCCCAGGTTCCTATGCGCAATGCATTCCTCCAGTCGATGCAGACAAACGATAATGGCGTAACACCCGCACCGAGAACTACAACGAGTTTTAAGACAATGTCAGGTTCCTTTCAACGGCGAGTTATCGACCTGATTTAAACAGCGGCGATTCTTGTGCGCGAGAAATTCCTATAAATAATTGACCGTTCAACGGCACTTGCCATTCCAAATTAAATCCAGTGTCCATAACTTTCTTGTGAAATGAAACCGTCCCATTATCCCCTACACTTCATTCCGTGTCGGAATTCGTTCCCGGAGTTAGACTTGACTTTGATGAGGCTACTGGGACAGACTGCACAACAAAGTTCATTAAACCAAATGGCATCGTGATGCAACATTGATTAAGCGAGTAACTCGTGAAAACGACTAGTCTGCGCCAACTGATTGGGCAACTATCGGTTACTGGTGTGAAATCTTAGCAGAAAATCGGTTGCCGTTCGATCGATTGACGTTGCAAATTTTTAACTCACCAACCGTTTATACCTGCACGAGTAGCCAACTAATTCTGTATTCAATACTGCGCTGGAACTTTGTTCCCGATTTCCAAAAGTCTTTTTTTATTTTTATTTTTTTTCTTCTATTCTTATCCAATTCTTTATAGGAATCTAGAAATCATCCACAAATTATCTGGCTGATATACTATCGACGTCTGTCAGTTAGTTTGCTGCTAGTCGGTGAAATGCAATCCTGTTCGATGCAGGCGCATTCCAGATATTCGTGACTTTATGCCTTGCGTTTGTCAGGGAAAGTTTTGACGGGCTTACGAAGTAACGATGTCAAGTCTCGTTCGTTTGCCAATTACATGACTCGAGCGACTTATTCAATCCTTGATACTCTTTGCGGTGAGGTTCAGTCTTCTGACTAAAATAATTATCTGTTTATCTCCAATACCATGATTTCCACGGATATATCGTGAAGATGACCTTCCATCGTCGTTTGAACTCTACCTACTCAATTCAATATCACATCGGAACTCCTGGTTGCTTTTTTATCGCAATATTTATCGTATGATTTACAGCGTATCACTGTAACAACAACTTTCTATCGTAAAGGATACAATCAACTTACGCTATTCCACTCTCTTCTGGATTTATATAACTCAAGCTCTTCCAGAACATCCATATTCCGTCAAACCCGATAGATTTACAACTCGCGATTTCAGGATGATAAAAAAAAAAACTACGAAAAAATGGAATCTATCAGATAACACGTGAAAAAATCATCAACGAAATAAAAAATCTGCTTCATTTTCTATAAACCAATTTAACTTCTGTATCGATTTTGCCGATACTAGCCATACCAGTGACCCAGATGAAGCCGTGTTCTGTGAGAAATACCGAGCCGGCGGCGACGTGCAGGCTTAGGACGTCTACCTGTATACCTGTCCACTATAGCTCGGCAAGATTGGCCTTGGCAATGTAGTCCTTATTGCCCGTCGCCGGTTGCTGGTCGGAGACGGTCTCTCAACTCTCGCCGACCCGGTCCTGTGGCTGGATGGCACTTTCACCTGGTTATAATTATATGTTTATCCGTTCTCTCGACTGAATGGATTCTTTTTTAGCGTCGTAATAACGTTAGTTTTCTCGCAAGCCTCATAATGGTAGAAAATTTTCATTTCCAACGCAGGGTCGTGTCCAGTTTCCGCGAACTCGATAGAACTCTAAACGTATAATGAGACGTTTTTCGGATTGGAAGACACCAGTACCTGGTTTTTCTGGAAGGAAGTTCCGACCCATTTAATCATACGTTGTAATTCACCATAAGAAAGTTTAATTTTTCGACTACCCACACTTCTGGGGAAGTTAACGTCCGATGTTTTATGAAGCGGGAGATGCTTTCACCTGGCTGAATATTTCAGTAGCTGATTAATGCTCCAAATTTATTCTCGGCTCAGGAGAATCGCCAGGATTATAGGTGGGAGTTGTTTCAAACCTAACAAATTCATGGTATGGGTAGGTATATTGACCGTATTGCCTGCGGTTGATCAGGGAGACGGAGCAATGTGCCAATTAATGAATGCGATATAATTAATGAAGCCTAATATGATCAATCAACATTCGTCAATCAATAATCGTAGAATAGTTGTATATGCGGGACAAACATAACGAATAAAAAACTACTTGCTATTATTACGAAGCTCTGATCTCGTTGGTAATTATATCGTTGAAGTTTCTATTTCTTTTTTCTTTTTTATTAAAATCGCATGAATAAATAAATTAATAATCGTGAGAACGAAGTACCTTATTTGCATAACTATTGGCTCGTTATACCAGCCATTATTATTTTTTGCGGTCACTGCGAGAGGAAATTACACTTGCCTGGTGTAAATCAAGGATTCGCGATTCTACTACACATGTATTATGTGCAGTAGAAGTATCCTATACCGTTTGACATATACATATACTTACATCTCTATGGTGTTTTAAAGCCCGTTTGAAACAATGACGAAACTACTCGCGGTCTGTAAGGTAATTACCTCTGTACGCACTCGGAGTAGAATTATTATAGTAGAAAAGGTACTATCCGTTGGATTGTGATGTCGCGGTTTATATTGACGATATTATTACGAGTCGTTCCGTAGTTTCTTGGATCGTTAAATCGTTAACGTGTTCACTTACTTTACTGCACTTATTCAATTTGTCGCATTACAATTATACAGAATCTGTAATTACGGTTTCATGATATGGATCGCGGATCTGGATTGCGGAAACATTGATTATTTATAAATTTAATAATTTTCACTGGCTCCCCACATCCAGGTATATCTACGACCAACGACTTGTTGCATCGAAGTGATCTGGGATCGCCTTTCAACGACACTAATTGCTTTACCCTTAAGCGGAGTAACGAGTTTGAAATATTAATTCAGTGCAGCTGTTTAAGTTTCGTTAGCCAATGATACCTGACGTAACCATTTTATCCGGTATCACGTTTAATCAAACTACGGAAATACTCGTTTTCCAATATCCGAACGATCAGCTATCTCCACTTGTCCATCACACCTTCATCCATCATGCTCAAATCACTCATAAGCGGAAAGTTCTTCTCCAGTTTTTAGCCTGAGGCCAGGCGTATGGATTTCTATCCGTATTTGTTAATCAACGAATGACCATACTATCAGATGTGTCATCAGATCGAAAAGTTGAAAAATAATAAAAAAAAAGTGTAAATATTTCCCAACTCCTCATGACATTACCACCAGCTAATCGAATGAGATGCATTTCGCATTCGCATTCGGCACAGTTTCATCAGGAAAAGTAGGAGGATTTAATATTTCCATAACTAATTCGCATTTAATTTAACGATCGAATACGACGATCGGTCGAATAACCCCCTGGCGAAACTTCTCCATGAAATATAGTTACCCACCCTGGGGCTGTTTTCTGACGAAGAAATAGGAAACTTTCCTCTGCACTTGATCAACGGTTTAACTTTGCCGATTATTTACAAGTGAGATCTGGGACCAAGGTCGAGTTCCATGTATGGATTGAGTCAAATCGTCTAACCGCAGATCGGTAGGTATTATTTCATCGATAAATGATCGATCGTGATTTGTGGGCAGCGAGTACCTGTCTACCGATCTGCGTCAATTGACCAGAAGATATTATCGATACGACCGAATTCTCCTTTCGCTAGGATATACTACCAAAGAGCGCAAAGAGCCAGGTTATCGACGCTTCGAACTTTCTCATCTCAAAATGTGAAGGCTGTCGATTGTTCGGTTGAACGCTGCTGCTGCACCTCATTACTAATCAAACTTACATGCTGGCTGTGACCCATACCTCGCGCTCAAACCGCGCGCGATCATCAATAAAATTATTCAAATGTCAAATTTATACTTGAAATTGATTTTTTAGTCATTTGATCTTCGTGGCTGTATCGAAGGTCAAGAATGTATTTAATCTTCGCTTTACTTCTTGAGAATGAGTGGAAAAAATAAAAGTACAACGGTACCAAGAACTCGAGGGTAGTGACACGAGAAATCAGTGAAATCCATTCTACGTAGCAGAGCTGGAGCAAGATTCTTCACTGGGGACGTTTCGACGCTGTTGTTGTTGAGTCTAGACGAAGCAGCTTACTTTCTCTTGTGGTAAAAAGCCGTCATACGATGTGATTAATCTTACAGAGCACCGACTCACCATAGCCAATTAACATGGTGGAACTCACGCTTATATTAATTAATTATAACGTGATCGCTCCTACGCCGTGCATGTCTTACACGCCTGACACACGGACAATTAGCCACACCTAATGGGTGACGTTTATACGGTGCAGAGAACGGACCTCCCTTAACGATTTTCTCATTTCTGAGTAAATTCTGAAAAAGAATTTCGTGGAACGATTCAAAACGGAAACCAATTGCTGTTTTGATATACGTGGCTACTACTGGAACCAATGTATAACGTACATGTATAATATATTGGCTGTTTTCATTTGAATGATTAATCTGTTTAACTATTGAGAAATATGTCCAAAGGTAATGTACACTGATATATCCAACATCGGTACCGAATCGATAGATAATTTATGAAGTACTTTATTTTGACATGGCCCCCGGGTGTTGTGCGACAAAGAACAAATGGTTATACCTAATTTGTTCCTAGACTTGACCCGCTTCACCACAAGAGTTTCGTTATTAAAAGATGTATGGAGAATTAACCGGCAAGCCGGGTTTTCTTATTAATACACAGCGGGGAGTTCGTCTGGAATCAAGGAGGCCCGAATATCAAACCAAACTATAATATAAAAAAAAAAGAGATGTAGAACTGCTATAAATGATCAGCTTAGCCAATCCCATATATATCCATTCCAAAAGCCAATCCCACTATATTCATTCCAAAATGATACGAATCGAGAATGTAAACGTGGGCGGGCGAATCCTCCAAGGAAATTGTTGACATGTCCTCAATTCCACTTGCTCTGATCAGATGCTAAGATGAGACTCGGAGGCTTTAACTTACAGCTACAATATCTTCGAAGGTATTTTTGCCCCAGGGTCATCGCCGATTTTTGTGTCGCTAAAATTCCTGTTTTCGTCTCTGAATGGTATATTGAAATTGAACACACGGATCCCTTTTGCAGACGCGATTACTCGCTATGCGATGTACACATACGACCATGGTGAACACATATCCCTCAGATATGCACTTTGGCTACAAGATTTCTTTGTCCCCGAGGGTCGACTCGCCTCGTCGGTTCATCTTGACGACCTCGAGGGTCTTCGAAAACTTGTAGTTGATATTACCAGGCATTATATACGTGGGTATAGCGGAAGATCTTAATAAACGCGATTTGTTACCATACGTTCACTCGATCACGAATGTGCTACATAATGTACAAAACGTGACTCCCTGCAAATCCTGCATCCATATATATCTCAGTTTCGCATACCTAATTGGAAAACAGTTTGAAATTTATATTTCCGTCGTTGATCCTCTGGATTTTTGGATCCTTGAAACTTTTCTTTCAATGCTATATGAGCATGCTTCTAAAGGAATTATTTCTTTGTTTCAGATGGAGCCCCCGTTCCCGAGGACGCAGCCGGCCACGAGGTAATGTATAATATATGTAGTTCATCCGATATCCTGCTCGGATGAGAGTAATCTCAAAACGATATTGCCAGATACGAGAGAGTTTTACAATTATAGAATTGGCAATGCACGTTGATTAGGAAAGCCTCAGTCTATTGGGTTACGCTCTGCTACACTGACATTTTTTTTTTTTTTACACAACCCGATTCAATGAATGTTGAAAAATATTCGCTCGACGTTAAACGTGACACTATAATTTTTAGTTTTGTAGAATAAGTACGCGGATAGAATCGATCGAGACAATATAGAAACTGGTAATAATCGGATAAACGCATCAGTCATTAGAAACCAGAATGAAAGTTCAATATTGGCAAATTCGTCCGCATTAGGTATGGCGATGAAACGTCGAAATGAGTTTAAAGAAAACTTTGCACTTGGGCATTGATTGATTATCCAACGTAAATCGCGATCGATTATTTTTTTTTTTTTTTTCTTTCACAAAATTCTGTGATTAGATTATAGACTGTATAGGCTGGTAAAGGCTGTATAGGACTCATCCGGTTCAGCGAAGCAAGGTGACCGGCTTGACCCGTGAAAATGTATTTCGTTCGAGTTACACCATAACCACCTGACACAACTCTGCGGTTAATATAATATAAACCCGATTTCTACACTGCGGGAAGAAGTATGATTCGCATCTCCTGTATAACATTATAAATAGTGATTTGATTTCCCTCTATAGCTATATACAGCTCGGTCTGTCTGGCACAGCCATTTGGTCTTAATTCTCATCTAATTTATGTATAATTTGCACCACGTTCTGCAGCGACTAGTATTAGGTAAAGTTATAATAAGATTGAAATTGTTCCAACATCGAAGCTATAGGTATATAATATAATAATACTACCTCGCAACGGATTTTGTAATACCTGCGAATAGTGAGGAGCTAAATTGCTCCTTGCAATATCGTAATTAAGCATTAGCAATCGCATCTTGCCTATCGCATTTCATTCGGATAATAATTCCATGCACAAAGCAGACTCTTCTTTCATTTCCGAAATAAAATTCGTCAATTTTCAAAATTTAATCTCATGGTCAGAAATGATTCGCAACATCGAATAGGAGACTGTATATCGGTATCGGTGGACCAAGATTCGTGACCGTTTTGGTGGCAGGTGCCAGTCCCAAATTCCGTTCAACTCTGCTCCAGTTCGGAGGCATTTCACAACCTGGTTACCCGGCGCGTATATATACGCCTTAGAATCGCATAGTTATGGTTGAAAAGTATCGCGCCCGCAGCTCGTGCGCAATGTCAGTGGCTGACATATCAGTAACAATGCTAGGTGTGCCCGGCCCATGTTGCAACCGATCGCTGTTTGAACCCGCGCACTTCCCAACATGTGTCTCCAGTCGCGTGCCCACTTACATACACATATGATAGGTATATATGCCATTTCACTGGCCATTCCATACCAGATACGAAGATGTCTTAAATGTCAAGGCAAGCCTTGGGGATTAGGGTTGCTGAATCCCCCGTAGAACTCTTCGAACTAAACCAGAACCTGATCTTGGCATTTAGAATGCGTTTATCGGTATACAAGTTCGTTAAAATCCAAATCCTTCATCCAGTTGAAATAAAGAGGAATTGATCCTGGAGATCCTGATATCTAACGGCACCCATTCTGCTTTCAGGACTCCGTAGCCGCGGCCTCTGAGACTGGAAATGACGAGTACGACGATTCTGACATGTACATGGAGCCGGATGGAGCAGAAACAAGTCCTGGTGATCAGGATGCAGCGCCGGCTCACCAAGCTGCAGACGATGAAGCCGTAGCTATCATTGACGAAACTTTACCAGAAGTTCTTGGAAAGATTGAAGATCATGCGCACGTGGTACCAGCAGCGCCTTCACCGATCCGCAGAGAGTTTACCGATAAGAGTCTGGAGTCTGAAAGCCAGAACTTTTTCCCTAGTTTTGCACAGCTCTTCTCCAACCATCGACTTCCGTTCGAGGAACAACAGCAACAGCAACATTACAGGCCTAACCGATTCTTGGGCTATTTCCAGAGAGAACGAGGAGGCTATGAAGGAGCGGCGTCGAGCGATCAGCCACATCCTCTTCTCGGATCAGGAAACTTCGGCGTAATTCGTGGCGGGACTTACTACAGTGACGATAAGGATAAGGACGAATATACCGTCGGCGAGACCCTCTACAACCCGTATTTCCACGGATTGAACACTCGCGCGAAGCAAAACTATTACCGCAATCCGAAACCCCAGCCGATTCGGGGTGGCGACTTTTTCGCAAACTTCAGGGACTTCGCCGATATCACTGCACCCCCTAAATCCAGCTTTTCTCACTTGTCGATTGTGTACGCTAACAAGAATGGCACTAGGGACCGCATCACTGAGCCGCGGAACATCATAGAGACTCTGAGGATGCTGGAGGAGGAGTCTGAAGCTGCGACTACCGAGATACCGCAGAAGAAGCTTAGCAATGGAAAGCGGAAGCTGCTTAAGTTCAAAAAGTACCAAGACGACAAGACCAGGAAGTCACGCATGACCACTGAACCCTTGCTTGCCCTCAGTTGAACCCGATGACGGAAGTAAGACGTCCTCTCCAGATCAGGGGATGAAAGAGATACGCTAAGGGACCCATCCCATCTAACATGGCCTTGAGCGGAACCAAAGTCTGACCCCTCGACCCTTCAACCTCGATCTTCATCCGTCCGGGGCAACGTGATTTTGAGAAATAAAAAGCGAGTCGAAAGCTTTGGTCGCGAAATTTTAGTAACTGTCAAATTTCTCGATGAATCTGAAAATTTTCCGTTGGCGAGGATGTATTCTAGATTTTTTTCTTTTCTTTTTTTTTCTTCAATAGTTATTGGGTTTCTCGAATTATTTTTATGATCTTTTGTATCGTCTGATACAACTTGACTCACAACTTGATTGGGCACGATAGTCTAAAATCAATATTGACCTCTTGACCTCGCTGATTAAATTTTAAGCTTATAATTAGTAAAGTAATATGTACTGCTTGACTCGTCATCTATTACGTATCATCGTAAAACATTGATTCTTTAATACGGACTGCTCATCTGCTAAGATTCTAAGTCCGTAGTGAATATGTTATCACCATCAAGTCGATGACTGCACCGAAATAAAATTCATAAATATAGTAAAATTAATTTCACAAATTTCGCTGCAGACTTCGGCTATTTGTTATATTATTTGTTGTTGACTATTTTAGTGTGACTAGAGTTACATATGATTATGATTACACATAAACGTAAAATGTAAATGTGGAAGATAAATAATGAAGTTAATAAACTCTATATATTTTCTAAATTAACGAGGCATCACTCAGACATCATTTATTCATTCATCGCTCTCATAAATGATTCATAATTACATCTCACCATCCAATCTCGATGGACAACCGATCTAGAAAGACTTTGACGTATACGAATATGACGAACAGATCAGACGCTGAGATTTTTTTTTTAAAGGATTTTCATCATTCAGACTGCCACTGTCTATCTGGTCTTCTTTTTTAGAGCTTTAACCAACTTGCCAATCCCATCATGTACATCAGCGAATGTCCCGTTGTACATCCAGGCCGGTGTGCTGAAGACGTTGTGCTGCTTGCAATGTGTGACTTGATGGACTGCCCGCTCTTCCATCTTAGCTCCCATTTTTTTTGCTTCGGCAATCGCTGCACAATTTGGCCATTTTTCTGGTGGAGCTAGAATATAGATTTTCCTTTGTAATACCGAATATATGAAATTTTTCAATCTCCCTCATTACTTGCGCAAGGAATAAAATTGCCACTTGATAATCACGAGGGACGTATTATACGGCGTTTCAATCAATCTGCGATGCATACTCACCGCTTTTTCCAAGAGTTATCTTCGTACCGCATAAAACTTTAGCCACGAGCACGGGGGCTATGCAAATTGCTCCGATCGGTTTCTTCGATAGAGCGAACTCGTTGATGACCCTCTCGACATCAGGTAATACCGTACATTCAGCTCCTCGGCTAGCGAAGTCACTTCTACAAGAAGAAAGGAAAAAGAAAAATAAATGAGAAGAATCAATCTGATAACGTATTCATAAGTGCGACGTATTCGATACTCACAATGTCTTTGCGCAGCCCAAGCCTCCAGGAAAAATGAGTGCGATACCAGAATTACAGTCACACTCGGATAAAGGCCGGATTTCCGATCTTGCAATTCTTGCAGCCTCAACCAGGGCGTTTCGAGGCACACCGCTAGTATCAGGCTGATTACAGAGGTGGTCCATGATTTGGCACTGGTCCATGTGGGGCGCAAAGAACTCTGGCCTCAAGCCATTGATGTTCAAGTTAATCGCCAGAGAAACTGCTTCCGATATTTCAGTACCGTCGAGGGATCCGCAGCCGCATAAAACCTGAATGAAAAGATTACTTTCGGGGTTACAGCCAGATCAGGGTAAAAATTCCCAAGTCGTTTGGGATAATTTCGAATTTTTAGAAACTTTGAAGTTTGGAACGTTCAAGATTCCGAAAGTCCAAAATCCAAAAATTTCGATCTATTTCTCAGGATGTGAAGACAAAGAATAATTCATGCCAATCAAGACCCTTTTTGTGGAAACACATTTTATTTACTTCGACCGATAACTTCACGAATAATTGATAGGATTTCGCAACCCTTTTTCTAAAAACGACATCTTATTCTCAAATTTTCGATTTTAACCGTTCGGGACTTTCGAAATTCGGAACTTCAATCCGGCTCCATACCATCTATTGTTTACGTCCGTAGATGAGAAGAGAGGTGTTTATCTTTCATTTGATCACTCGCAGTGACATTTGGTTATTCGATTGTTTTATGAAAACCGGATGTTATCCCGAGGCGACAATCTCTCGACCTACATGTATGCTTACGCCCGTTATTCGTTAGCTAATTAAGTACACGGGTAGCTGGTCTTGATCAGAGATTTGGCACTGAGATTTAATTAGGTATTTCACAGTCCAGTATTGATTGACAGGGCGTTTGCATGCAGAGAAATTGCCGTCTGCACATGTAGCACGTAACTGCTTACTCGAATAGACATAACAGATTTCGGGCAACAATTTAAATTGACATACCTACAAGAATTACAGTTCAAAGTATGACGCGGGCGTATGATACTTGTCCGAAAAAACGACCGCGAAGCCTGTCTCTCTCTTTTAATCAAGACCCAACACACCTCTCGCTCAAGAGGTTAATACAATACGCGGGTATGGAACGGAGTAATTTTTTGTTTTTTCAACCCCTCGCTTTCCATAATTTTTTTTCAATATCCGATGTTCGATCTTAACGACAGGCGACGGGTTGGATAAATTAACGACTAGATGGCAAAATGATTAGCTGTAGGCTTCTGTGGTTGCATAAATATAGCTATAATTTATACACCACCGGCGATACAGTCTCGACACTCCCAGCTGCACATCAATTATTCATCTAATCGGGAATGATATTGAGGAACAAGAACAATGGTAATGGGTAAAAGATGCAACTCACCACAGCGACCGGTTTCGGCTCACAATCTTTGGCGATAAATTGGCAGGGCGCGGTGGCATGGAGGTTACAAGCATTTGACTGTTTGAATAAATTTGATAATACAATGGTAGATAATCGGGAGCGCAGCATCATTACTCAATAAATCCTCAAAATAAAGTTTAAAAATTCAACCCCTAGTCATTTTATCAGTAATTTTTAATGATAATTTTATCACTTCCTAATGCATTAGTTATAATCTTGCCATCTTACGGTGTGATATTCCGTTGTTCTTTTCTATCTTCATATTTTTTTCCGCTCGGTGAAGGCGCCGAAATTCAGTTAGAATATTTAAAAAAAAAAATGATAAATGTGCGATCTAATAAGATGCGAGGTAGAAATCGAGGACTTTACATCCCTTATTTTACCAAAGTTCAGGAACATCCCTTGTGTAGATAAGCCAGTTTCCTGTCGGTTACTCGGATCCCTGGAACTCGTTCGGCCAAGGATATTGCAGTTTACATCCTGAAACTTTCACCTCAGCTATCCAATGGCAGGTAAACCGCTTTGCCTTCTTCCATCACCACCTAGTGGTATTACCAGCCAGCACAGGCAAAGCGAGCTTTGATTTTATCCGTAAAGTGAGAGGCTTTCGAAAATGCACACGGATTTATTAACAGACGGGGTGATACTTGGGCTTCAACCCCTAGTTGGGGGAGCAGTAAGAGTCAAGAAGTGAGGCACGACCTCCTTCCCTGTGCTTAATAAAAAATCGACGAGGAGCGAGCACAAGTAGCGCTTACTTTATGGCTCGTATAACCTTTACCGGCTCTAGGAGCAATTTTTGCGCAGACTATGAATACGAAACACATAATAGGGGCCAAGATTTAACAGTTGAAAAGGCGAGGTTCCCCGGCTTGGCTTCCTCGGCTCCTTCACTATGCAGGAATAAATTTTCAACCTTATTGAAACACTGGCTTTGAGCATCCGATACTTTATGAAGATTATGTGGGAATTGAAGGACGCCCATATTTATGTAAACCCCATCTAACACTCCCCTTATCGATACATAGCAGGGTCCCAAGGGTGGGAAGCTTTGAAGTTAATTATTCAGTATCTATCCATAAAAGTTTACTAATGGCAGAAATTGGCAACAATTATGTGGGGCAAGCCTCGTATCAAGTAATGGCAAGATTTCGTCCTGCTGTACCTTTCCGAGATATGAATATGGCGGAAATTTGCAAGTTCGGGGAAACACATAAGGCGCGAAACATAACGACGTGAATCGACGTCGACATTGTCCGCCTAATCCCGGAAACTATCTCTGGAGAATCTTGTCTCTACCAAACCGTGAAAACGTAATCATCCCCGAGCTACGACCCCCTTTTGGCTCGAGAAATTCTAATTATCAGATTTATAGAAGTGTTTCCTCGGAAACTCGCGGTTTTGGATTCAAGGATTCCTTTGGCTTGTTTCGAGAAACAAATGATCATAGCTGCAAGACGATAACGTCAAGAGGGATTACGATCAGTCTAACCTTAAGTTATTATCAACGTCGACACTGACGTTCGCCTAATTTCAGTTCCTGATTCCTCGAGGATCTCTCTTGCCTCGATGAGATGTTGGGGTGACGAGACCTAATCCTCACCAAGATATGCACCTCCCTACTTCAAGCCCCATCTCTGTGGGCCCACACACCCGGTTCAACCCACTTATTCTAATTATCAGATTGAGACGAGTGTCCCCGCGAGTCCTGTTCAGCTCCTCACTTCCTCAATCTCGTGCGAACGTTTCCGTCATGGATGCAGAGAAAAGCTGCGTGCTTTCACACACCCAGAATCATCTACATCCACTTCCACTTCCACATGCATGGTTTACATGTCAGGTACGTAGACGGACTCGTACGTGCGTGGGGTTGTAGGTATAGGGGTGTATGTGTCAGTGTTTAACGGGCATTCGCACACGCCAGCAAGCCATTGCGTACGCGAAGCTTACCCATAATCTTATGTAAATCTGCAACCCTTATGCGCCCAACCCTTACATATAACGGGGTGGGGTTAGTTCTCCTTCTCTGGTACAGCGCGCGTATGGAAAGGGACAGGTTCTACCATCAGGAACTGAAGCTGAAGCTGGTGTCTGAAGTGGGACGGGCTGGGAAAACGAGGGGGGTTATATGAATGTTAAAATAAGTTTGAAATTGTCGCGGACAAGTTCGGCCCCTGGGGAAAACGGCGAGTAATTTCACTGCGCTCCAGGTTCCAGGATCCAGGTTCTAGGTTCCTGGATACTGCTTCAAACCTCCGGACTCTACCTTTCTACAGGTTACACCATACTCCAGGTCTCTCCTTACACGAGATCCAGAGGGTAGTTTAAAATTGCAGCTTTTTGAAAAAAAATTCCAACAACACTGTTGTGAAGCGAAGATAAAATGCGACTGTATCAGTCGAAGGGCCATTTCATACGGACTACTTTCGGCCTACTTGATATCCACATCGGAGCACATACTAAACACATATATGAAATAGAGGGTGGCCAAAGATTGGTGAAAATATGACGTGGCTTAAGAACCAATCGACGAGGCTCAGGCCATTTGACAAATGATTTTGAGGGCCAGAAGATCTCCCTCTGGTGGATATGGATCTGGCATCCGTCGATGGGTTATTAATGACGGACTCGTCTGTCAGGTGGGAGCTCATCCGACGTCCTCGATGCAGTTTGCGGACTGTTAAATATATTCCGAGTCGAATCACTTGCCAAGTGATCATTCGAGGGTCTTTGATCATTATATCACTCGTTCTCGACGATGCCATAGTATTGCCTGTTTACGGTTCAACACGAAATGGGTAACAAGCGTTAAAACATAAAGCGAATTTTTGGTACCACCAAAACGGAGATATTACCAACCGCGAATTCTGACGTATGTCACGCCGAGAGATTGGCACCCCAGGGATCTTCCTCATTCAATTAGTCACTCGGTTACTCGCATCACGTCACATTTCCCTGACTCCCAGGTGGCAAACTCCGTCACCCGCTGTCAGTCCGTGATTGCGAGTGTAAACTTTGTCGAAGAACGGCCCGTGACTTGTATACTGGCGATTTAATCAGAGTATATCACCGTTTCGACGATATTCCATATTTTTTTTAGAAATTCTATCAATCGGTTTTATCTTAACGTCGTTCAATTTTGCTGCAGGTCGACGCGGACGAGATCACAGAGAGTATGTCTGACTCGAGATTAACGGCAATGCGACAATGCTATTGTATATGTTACACCCTTGCGGAGTGGAAGCTCTAAGCGAGGACTGCTTATGCATTCCCAACGCGGTGGCAATCCCTGGATGGTGGCGGCAGGCATCTCGTGCAGGATGCGGAACGGCCTCCCTTCGTCTCCGGGTAGGAAAGCTCTTGCGGAAACCAGACGAGCGAACAATTACGCCTCCGTCAGCCGCGTGACCGGCAGCAAGCCACGTCGTGAATCAAAACTAGGGGTTCTTGGTTCTCGCTCAAACACAACACCCCAAGAACCGTCTTGCTTCTTTGAAATCCCTACTGCGTCTTAGCTACGGAAGTTACTGATCGCTATCCGTTATCCAACTCTCGTACCTACCTAGGAGTAGTGGTAGTACTACGTTTGCAGCATATTATTCCAATTTTCGGCGAACAGAGTGACTGAAACCAACGCTGTGGCCGTACGCAGTTAATTGCTAATTAGGATAACAATTATCACCCTACTCAGCGCGGTAACTACACAGATATATTGACGCTCGACGACTCGTCGACAGGGTGACTATTCGTCTGCTGTTAATCCTGTGTACAGTTGTAGCCATCGATATAGTCTAGTCGGTAAACATTTTGTTTATTAGAATGAATGAATTTGACTGGAAGGGACGAGAAATCGATATTTTCGAATTCAAAATACACAAAGAAAAGTTAAATTGGAAATGTCTGCTGCATAGGACGAGCTTTACACTTACAGAAGTCATTAGGAATGGTGTTACCAAAAAATTAGCTATAGAGTGGAATTAGGATAGTGGAGTTTCCAGTGTTTGAAACATCCCTTCTTCATACGGTTTCTTGTGACTGTCATCGTTGATGATTACCTACGTTGAAAATAATAATCAGAAAGAAAACACGATGCACTCTTCGTCCGACTTCTTTTGTAACTCAATTTTGACCAAGTTGTGTTGACCAAGTGCTCTTCAGTATGAACTTTCGTAACAAAGCTAGAAACATTTCGTGGTAAGAGTGGCATAGCTTCAAATTGTATGATGATCGTAACTTTGTCCATCGAATTCGATTCCGTCTGAATCATCATAAAAATCTGCGACGGTCAAGGTGTCGAAAGTATCACTTGAAAAAAGCGAGAATCATCCGATTCGTTCTCCTTTTTTTAAGTCGAGATATTCTGAAGGCTCTCAAGGGTGGCTCCCAATGCCGAGGAAAGTCCCGATATATTTCGAGTGAAATTGAACGGCTCTCGATGTAATAAGATTCAAGGGGCAGCTGGTGTCCGGCGAGCAGCCCTCGCAGCTAAACGAGTTATGACGTCATAAATGTTTCGCGTCCGATCTCGGTACGACCATCCTTCGGAAGGAAGAGGCAGTACGGGGCGGCTGGTCGGCCCGGTCGGTCGGCCTGGGGAAAGCCCCGACCATCCGATATTAAAATAACGCCACGGAGTGCATTATTCACCTCCATCTCCGAGCGCGAGCTTGCGCGAATGTTTTAGTGAGAAGTGCGTGCTACCGCTTCCAACGGTGCTCATGTCGCTCGCGCGAGACCGCAAAAGAGCACCGCGAGAATTCCGCAATTAGGGGAGTTCGGGGATCTCATTTTATCAACCGGAAATCATCAACTTCCACCGCGGAATTCGCCCGGAGAAAGCTGAAACCTGATTATCAATGGACCTTCGGTCCAGATTACGGAATCTGGAAGCTGCATGGAGCCGATTTACGGTCATTCCTGTCTTCGGCGACGTGTCCCAGGCCCGTTTTTAACCCCCAATGTCGCCGGGGTACACGTATCATAAAAATACGCCAGTGACCACCCCTGACAGCGCGATGAGCTTGGAAATGGCAGCGAGATGATTTTTCCGGGCAGAGAGCGGGCCGGTCCCCAGGGAGCGCGGTCGAGGCGAGCTGTTCCCCGGGCCAGGAAGGGGACTGGGAGGGCAGGAGAGAGGAACTCGTGGCGGTGGAGAACCGGAGAACCGGAGAGGCAGGAAGACCTCGCTCGAACGAACCGGATCACTTCTCTAATTTTCAGCGCGATCAAACGTTATTTTCCCACCGCCACCGCCACCGCCACCGCCGCCACCGCCAGCGCCCTTAGCCTTTAGCGATCCCATACAACTTTTCTGTAACTGATATTGGGAAGTTTTCGTCCGCACGAAAAAAAAAAAAAAAAAAGTACTCCGCTTTCGTTTGACATGGAGTTGGGCGATAGAGGGACGAAGAGAGACGGAAAAAGTTGTTGTTATCTAGTTTCTTCTTTTTCTACCTCACTTCTTGTTGTTATCTTTCTTGTTTCCGCCCCGAACTTATATTGGATGAAAATAAGCTACAGGTTTAGGAAAATTTGTTAAAAGGCACAGCAATTTAGGGTCAGAAATAAATTCTTGGAAATGATTTTTATCCAATCACTTGTACGCTCTGAAGAAAGTCGATCAGTTTTTTCACGAATTATTACTTTTATCCTCAGACATAATTGGAAATTATTTTATATCTCATGACCTTCGACTCGCATAAGGGATGCTGATGTAATTTTAAAGAAAACCAATAATATTCGATGAATTTGATTACTGGATGGGAGGATTTTTTGACTGACCTTACCTTTACAAATCATTGACTCACCTCGAAAAGACATAATTCAAGAACATCCCCTCCGAATTTCAAAGAATTTCGAATTTCTCCCTGCGATGCAAAGTTCATAAATATTTTCAAATAATTTCCAATCCTGTATAGAAATTAGATCAGTAGAATGGTGATTTGAAAAAATGTATTTCCAGGGTTTATATGATACCCCGTTAAATTTAATGAAATTGTTCCGTTAAAATATGACAGATTATTCGATTGGTTAAATCGTCGCAACGACTAAAGCCGTGCGAATCTTATCGTACGAATTTCGTTGCTAAATTGAAAGTGTTCCGTGATATCGTTATCTCAAATTAATTAACCTAACTTGGGCATACAGAGATACCGTTAATTATAAAGCGTATAGGGTAGACCTGGGGCGGGACTGAAATATACATCTCATTATTAGCTGCCACACTGCTGCTTCGGGGCGGATTAATAGGGTTGGCTGTATTAACTTCTGATTTATCATTCAGGTATACGCCTAGGTCGAACCCTGCAGAGCGAATTAGCCTCTGACATGCCCCCGTTTAAAGGACCCACAAGGTGTCAATTTTGTTTTGGTTTTTTTTCTTTCACGCTGATATGTATACTGCAATGAAATATTTTAGATTATCATTCGCGAAGGGTTGTAAGGTGTATTTAATTAACTCAGAGGTGTAACGAGCAGAAATTATCAACTTGGTTTTACCGTAAACTCGAGCTGAAGACGTAATGTTGGAGCAATCTCATATCTTGTAGGTGGTTTTCATTCCTGGTTTTCCTATCTGAACTCGGCGTGCTATTACTTTGAAGAGAAACTCGAGTGAAGATAATATTTCACATATTCATCTTTACAGTCGGACGCCGTGCTATTAAAATCTCCGTAAAGTTGATCTCGCTTGAATAAATGAATAAATGAGTCGGAGGGCGTCGGCGCAGGGACATAAAGCAGTTTATACCGCTACTCTGAGTTTTCTGTACGAGACGGGAGTATCTCGAACAATATTGCCGAGAAAATCTGTCCTGCGTGGCAACTAAAGATTAACATTTCAAGAAGTACGAGATGCCATATATATACCGTTCCGAGTACATTCCTCCGTAGATTTTACGTCACTTCGCTATTCATAACCCTTTTCGAATTAATAAATTATTGGACCGGAGTTAGACACGGAGAGAATTCCGATGATGAATTTTCACGAGGGACCCAACAAAAAAAGATAAACAAAAAAAATAAATAAATAAAAACAAAAACCAAATGAAAAATACTTAAAAATGTGTTTGCTTGAGTAAAGTATATAAGTATGATCGGCAGTACTGATTGCAGTAATCTGTTGCATATGGTTTGATTTTCTCTCCTCTCTTTCTCTCTTATCCTTTATAATGCTTTTTATATTTTTTTATTAGCAAGTCTCCAGCTCCTCCGCGCGGCTCACCCCGGGGGAGCGTAAAAGTTGCGGAGTTTTTTGCGCGACTTTTGTTAATGTTCGGAATTAAGGGAGTAAGGCGACTTTAAGTCATAAGGTCTCGCGGGACGTTGGGAAACTGGCGGGTTCGACGCCAACTTCTACAATTCTTTATTTCTTTATCAACTCTACGGGTTCAAGCCGGCACCCACTCCGTACCACCCACAGGGTTCATATAATTACTTTGTTCGACATAATTTCCTTACAAATTCGACTTTTTAAATAAATTCGCGGTGGATAAGTATAACGGGTAAAATCTTTCGACTGCATGGGGAATCCGAACACACCGAGCTTCAACGACCGTATATGTACAGCTGAACTTTTATAAGCTGTTCACAAAGACGGCGAAGATTCACCAAATAATTATGCACACGTTGCAGAGGGGGATGGGGGCGAGCGCGTGATCGTCGGCAATTAAAGTAGAAAACAGCTTTTCTGGTGAGCGGTTAAAAAATTGAGTGAAAAATCGTCAACCGTGACCACTAATGAGGCAAAAATTGCGGCAACTTTATTAAGTCGGGGGAAGAGCTACTCTGATTAAGTTACCGCTCAACCCCCATAGCGCAACCTCGAAAGTCACCCACGACGTAATTTTATTTATTACTCAATTTAAAAATCGATTCCGCCAACTCAGTACGGATATTCTCACATGTACTATATTTTCCAGCGTCTATCGTTACCTACTAAACTTACATCGTGAATCAAGTCTCTTCGGAAAAATCTGTTCGAACCTGATTCGCCGCTTTTACCTCGCAAGGCAGTTTTCTCGCGATTCGAGGGAAACGTTCGTTTCGACTGCCGAGCACGTGTCACGCATAATGGGACATGATTGCCTCGTGTACGCGTAGCACACGCATGATTACAACGCGACAGAAACGTCCTGCGACAGCCTCCACGCACCTCGTCCGTGAGCACCATCAGTGGAGAGAGTAGGGCCGTCGATCGCTCGCCCTCGTGTAACTAATCAACCGACTGCCGGTGCAAATCGACTCCCACACCTTCGCGCCATGGCGAAACCTCTGTATTCGGAAATGTGCCATCCACGATGGGGAATTTCTGTACCGGAAATGGATTGCTGCCTCATGAGACTATCGATAGAATATTTAAAAAATGATAACATTTTCTCTAGTTTGGTTTAAAGGTGATCGAATTTTGAGTATGAGTACCTATATAGGTATGTTACGTGAATTTTAAATGGTGTATTAATGGTCTTGAGAAGTTATTGGAAGTTGAAAATTTGGATATTTAAAATCGCGAAGTACGTGCGAGAACGATTAACAAAAATCGGCGGCGCCGAATCACGCCGTTAATCTGATGTATGTGCCGATAAAAACTGAAAAAACACGCTAGAGGAGTTGGTAGATGCATTGCATGTCACGTTCAGCTTTGTTTTTTTATATACGACCACCTCACATCGTTTCGAACGTATCGTTTCATTATTTCACGAAAAATTACGACTGCAGCACGTAATCGGTCCGCTACATCACGCCGCTTCCAAACACGCGAAAAAATGTCACCCACCAGTTGGACTCCGCTCTACGGTCGTTTGGAATTCATGTGTTTCACCGTCCCTTGATATATTTCTGTACGGATCTCCGCCCACGCCTATACATACGCGATTTCAGATCGCCGTCTATATATTTTCACCGAATAAACGAATCCGGGTTAAAATTCATAATATTTAGTATTCCGAAATCGTTTGAGATGATTTAGAATTTTCCGAAACGTTGAAATGTAGGACATTAAAATTCCGAAAATCCCAATCCACGAAACCCCAAAATTTCGGAAATTTCTATATATTTCTCAGGATGTGAGGACGAAGAATAATTCATTCTAGTCAGGACCCTCTTCACGGAAACACATTTTATCTACTTCAATCGATAACTTTATGATGTCATAAATCATTTATAGGATTTTGAAACTTTTTTTTCCAAAAAGTAAATCTCAAGACGATTAATTTGACCACTTATTGGTCTCGATACGATCAATACAGCCCGAGTTATTGAACACTGAATAAAATACATGCCTGAATGTCAAGTTTCGGAGTTTTGGCCTTTCGGATCTTTAGCTTCTGGAATTTTGAACCCTCGATGTTTTTCGTTTTCAAAATTTTTGAAATCAAGTATGTAGACTTTCGGGGAAATACCATAATATGCAAATTCGGAATTTCAACCCGGTCCCGAATGAATATTTTCACATGAAGAACCATGGGCTCAAAAATAAAAGATTATCTATCAGGTCTTAAGCCCGACTGAAAGATCCTACAGGAAATTTTCCTTCCCTTATAATGTTTTAATTTGACAAAAGGATGTCTGCAGGAGCTGCTGACGTATCGTGAAATACAACCCCATTTGTCCGGCGAAGCGATAGATAAACCACTTGATTTTCACCCTGTAAAGATAGAATTCTGTTCTTGAAGAAGACGGAGGATTGGGGTATCGTGATCCCATTCGCGTTAGCCTCGCATTTCAAGTCGATAGAGTTCTATTTCTATAGAAAAGATGCAGACCATCAGGGTAAAAGGCTGATATATGTACACACGCAATGTGTACAGGTATAGGTACATATAGTTGTATGGTATAACAAGACGCTAACTACGGGGGTTGAACGGGAACTTGGCACGGGCTAACCGAGTTAACTTAACCCGATTAACTGAAGACTAAGGGCTGACTTGACTAAAGGAGGGTAGTAACTGACTGCGGCGGGTAAATAGCTACGCTGTCAGCCTCTTCATTTTTAATTAATTAGCGATCAATTTGGACGCAAAACACGTTACCAGAATTTTAACGGTATTTTATGAGTAAATTATACACTTTCGTTTTTATTTTTTGCATTTTTTTTTCTTTTTTTTTTCTTCCCTTTGTATCTCTTCAACGAACAATAATTGGGCTGCAGTAGAGAAGAGAAGAGAAGAGAAGAGAAGAGAAGTGAAGTGAAGAGAAGTACACCCCTCTGTACTACACATGTAGCTATACTACGACGTGCTACGAAGTAATCGCGTATCAGGGCAAGATTAGATCCTTGCTTTAGTGGGCAGTTATAAGGCGGTGTCCTCGGCTAAGGTAAATTAGAAAATTAGACGATAAAGCAGCGTCTAAAGTCGGCGTCAAGGAGCAGATAGCACAACGTTAGTCCTGGTACTCTATACAGGTAAGATCGCTGACTAGAGAGTCTTTAAGGCCAAGATTAGAGCGGCAGGAGTTAGAACGACACCCGTACATATTCAACGTGGATGATTTTCGTACGGTGAAAGGATGATAGAAGCTCAATTCGTGACGAAAAACGGGATCGGCTTGACCCTCCATACATATATGCAAATCTCTAAAGATAATCAATTCACTGCGTGTTAAATTAGTTCACTAACGATTAAAAGGTATAACTGCAGCCCAGTGCAACTGGGCTAGTTCCCTAAAGCCTGAGGGACTTTTTCTGTGCATTGGTTGGTTTCGAACCAAGGTCCTATATACCCGCACCTACACGTATATTACAGAGTGCGTTTAGTCGCAATGTCCGCACGGTTAGGGACTAGGTACAGTAGATATACCTTCGTACTCACCAACACGATGAGCCCCCGTTCGTAAACCCTGGTAATAAAACATTTCGCGTGCGAGCCGGTATAATTGTCGGGGCCGTGCGCTCCGATTGTACGGTGGTGGCGAGCCTAGGTTTAGGGGCCCCGGGGGGCACCGCACCCCCTTTTTCATCCCGTTGTTATTTATCACCTTGTTTCCCGCACTCGCTTCTACTCGCCTCTGATGTGCGTTCGCTCGCTTGTTCCTGTGCAACGCTATAAGCTCGATGGTCATAGTAGTAGTACCACCGGTATGGTTCGGACCTCCGTCAAGTTGGCCAGAGACTTGGCCGACCCGAATCAAGAATCGCCCTCACTACCACTTGTTTTGTTTTCATCCAGTCGCCCCTTGGTCAGCCCTTGGACACCCCCCGACAATGTGGTCGACCAAACACCGGTTCGGGAACCGTCTTCTCCATCGTAAGCTTTAATTCGACTTGTAAACGCGGCTTCTCTTCCTACTGTATTACAGACAGTTGCGCTTATTCATTCCCTGATGTGGATTCAGGGTATGCTTTGAAATTCGAAACGAAACAGCATCTCCAGATGAAATCAGAAGATCCAGAAGTAGACCGTTCTTCGACAATGTCGTCAAGACGAATGTTGAACGCATGTTAAAAATTGTATCAAGCAGAACGGAAATTCTCTGGAAGATCATCTTCTCATCTGGGATCAAAACCACTTCATTAAAGAAAAAACGCTGATGAATCAAATATAAGGATAGATTGTTCGCTGATCACTCGTTCATTTTTTTGACGATATTAATTGATTGACGTTTATTAAAAAAGCAACAAACCGCAGATCGTGAAGTGAAACCTTGTTGTTTTCTTTTCCGGGTGATAATCTACCCGTACAAAAACAGAGCATCTGTTCCCATGAGAAGGTCAGCTTTCGTCTCGAACAGGGTGGTGTACGGATGCACGGGTTTCTCCCGGTTTCTAGGGTAGGGTATGTATGGTAATGAAGGACCAATCATGCGGTAACTAGCTGCCCATGGGAGGCGGTCAGAACTGGCAGGTAGCGGTCAGCTGCCGTCAATGTGTCACTTATCTGCGTAGAACGCTGAGCCCTCCGGACAGGATTGAGTGGAACACGTACCTCGCCCACGCGACGGATCCGACGTTACGGGCGGGCCTAGCCCGGCGCTCACCGTCGCTCGTCACATTCCCACACCCCTAACAACCATCGAAATTACGATCCGACGGAGCATAAAAAAATAATCATCCCGAAAGATATGGGATCCTCGTCTCCTCTGGCCAAAGGTCGAAAAGTGTCAGTGTCCGGAGAACATGGAAGGTAAAAAAAAAAAAAAAAGGACAACTATCTCGGTACCATAGTTGGCCATCGACCACAAATTCATGTGCCGAGTAATTTGCACGTGTAATATACACACCAGTTAGGGGTGGAATGTTTTGCCATCATTTTATCCGAAGAAAAACAAGGAGTTCGCAATATGAGTATGATATGGCAAAAGTCATTCGAGGGGAGATTCATGTGCATTCTGAAGAGATATATGTACCGGAAGTTGTCGTCGTTTATATTGTGCCATGACCCGACCGTTCATTGGCATTTCCCAGGCAGAGTGCAGACGGCGAAGTAGTTACTGCAGCAGTGAATCGGCTCCATTCGCATCGTCCCTGTGTCCCCAGGCGGCTGGTAGGTACGTTGAGCCACGATGCTGGTTTGGAAATCTCAGCGTAGAGACGTGATGCGTCTGGAGGGTTTGCAGACATCACGTGGTTGGCACGAGAGGGTAAGGCTGCTTGAACCTCTGGCAACCTCCTCCCGTGAGGCTTCCACTGTAATTAAGCGAGTGCACATTCCCTCTTGCCTCTACCTCAGCTCTCTGCATCCTTCATATAGGATGAATACACATGCATGGTTTTAGTTCTCAATACAAAAGGCTCAACTCCTATCTGCGTATACTTGCACGTTATTATATCACGAAAGTCTTACTCTGTCATTTCGTTGACGTACCCTCAGAGTAAGAACGCTTTGGTTATTTGTCAATAACCTGATTGATTTCGATTATTTTCAACAAGGAAATACGACGCAGAGTTCAATAATTGTAGTACACGGTGGGGTTGAGAATTTGCAATTCTGTTGAAGATCTTTTGTGTGATTCGAATGAGAGATAACAAAATTAGTATTTTAGATGCATAAAAACGTCTTCCTATTTTACCGGAGAAACGCGATCGTCATCTAATTGCAATTCGATCCTCGATAACGAGGGTTCACAAACTCCCCTCCTGCTTCCGCCCCTCGTACACCCTTCTCCATCTCTCGTCCCAGAGCGAGGGATGAAAAATTGTTATCTTATATTTATGGGCTCGAGATTAGACCGAGACGCCTACAGGACGCCACTAACAGGCGTCGGAACGATAAATACCCAGTGAATTAGCATCAAGGTACAAGCGGCGAACAGGGTCAATCCAATTAAGCAATCGATACTAATTAACTAATTGTAAGTACCCGAAGTCCAGAGGGTCGAAAGGGGTGCGTATATAGAAGTTCGAGTTCTACACGGCGACAGACCACCGCTGATGGCGTGATCATCCCTGCGTTAAACTGACAGTTATCGTCCTATTCTGATGGCTATTTCGGTCGAAAACAAGGCGTCAGACTCTCTTCATTCATTAACCATATAGAAATAGCGTGCCAAATGCATTTCCGAAAGAAAATATTGACATGCAGACTTCGTCTGAAAGGATCATCGTTTATTAAATACATTTTTCAACTTTCTGAAAACTTTCACAAGTCCATCCATCGAAACTATAGACTGATATGAAAGTACAGACCAGGTGAGCGGATTGAAAATAAAAATTTTGGAAATTCGGATCGGAGTTTTTTACCCATATGTAACTGTTCCAAGTGCAAATACTACACTTGTACTTTCTAGAAACAAGGAATATGTTTCGGGGTTGATTATTGGAATATGATGTCAACTTCGGAACACGGCTTTTGGTTGAGAGTGTTGGAGAGGTGTTAAAAAACAGAATGAATGAAAGTCTATTAGCTTAATTGACGTAATGTACCTGTATCTTCACTGATCGTCATAGGATAGGAATATAAACTTCGAAAGGGTTAAAAACTATAAAAATGGTACCAGAATTAAAAACACGTAGCACATTGCGATAACGAGGCACGCACAGGAAGTGTGTTTTTTTAATTTTTGGTAAATGGAATTGACGAGGCGTAAACGATACGAATCTACACACTCCACACTCCACACTCCAACTCCCCAATCCACAACTCTTTCGGTCGCTAGCAGCTTAACCCTTTTATTACTGCCGGACCCAACGGCGAATGTTTTGTCGCAGTTGCATGCTTCTAGAACCTGGTCTTTGTCCAAGGTAACAAGACACTAACGACCGCGATAGAGTTAAGTTCCGTCCTATCTAACAAATGGTGAAATAAAAATAGTGGCCTAACTCACGAACGGATCAGGTGTTCCTAGACTTTTTACACGGCATGCTTTGACCGCTTTCAACTAAGACCATTTCGTGCCTAACACGACAGCCCCATATCTGCCGGACAATTGAGATCAATTTCATCCTGTCGAAATCGAATTATTCGATCACCGGACTTCTTTTTATTTACGACTCAGGACCATCTAACACTTTTTACAAATATCGCCGACACGTGATGCCAGATTCGATTGTAGATCAAACCGTTCTCGAGACAATGTTCTTCCTTCGGTAGCAAAAGTGTAACTTGATAGCAAATATCACCGTCTCAGTGTCTTCCGATTCCTCCTATACATATCTCTTAGTGATCCCCAGGGTATCAGAGAGTGTGCAACTCGTCGCACAGGGAACCAGAGGATGCACTCCAACGGCTATCGGTAACAAAAGACAAAATCTGCTGTTCTCGAACCATCCGGATATACCGTGACATTGAAAAACTCGAGATGGCCATTTCTCAGCTGCTTTTAGTGCGATTTTCAAATTAGAGGACCCGAAAAGTGAGGTACCATTGCCTAAGTCCACTGGGAGGGTCCATTCCACCATTTAGTAGACTATGCTGCATCTTAAACAAAGAGAGGGATTTGCCAAGTATACTTTTTACGCACCCTGAAGAAGTCGACGGAAGTGGTTGGGTTGCCCATAATGGTGGCGGGCGTTACCGGGCACAGTTTATCAGAGCGGGTAGTTTTCGCGGACAGTCACCGAGTGAGTCTGTGGGCGATGGAATAAGTGGTGCTTCCCCTTTCCTTGCCCGGCTCTCTCTCCCTCCTTCTCCCTCTTTTGGCCACCCCCTGGTCCACGGTTTGCGACTGGGGTGCGACTGAGGAGACTTTACGTCGACAGCGCACGGTAAACTCCCGGAATTGTGGCTCACCCCCTTTTCACCCCTACGTCGGCCCCGTCGGCCTCACGGGACTTTGCCGGGTATTGAAAATTACATCTTACTCTCCCTGCCTGCCACCCCGTAGCCTCAATTCTGAACCCCATAGCCCAAACCACCCACAAGCTACCAGCCGCCGAACTCGACGTCTCGATGCGTTTGTAATCAACCCTGCCATGCATCCTGGGATTTTTTTTTTTTATTTATTGATACTAAACTAGCGGGCTCAGCGATAAATTAGATTCGGTGACCTGGAAATTCACAAATAAGATGTCCCACTGATGGTGTAGCCGAGTTTTTTGGCCTTATTAGCTACCCGCCCTTTTGTCGTAAAATTATTCGTTGAATATTGAATTTGAAACCTGGGAAGGACCTCTCTTTCGATTTGTTGCCCTCGACCCGGCTCGGTTTGGTAGGACGTCGAATCGCACTTGAGACACGAGACACACGTATCGTGTGAGTTGTACGTGCATAAGCCGCGATACTCCGTGAGATGAAATCGGAATTCGGAAGGTGCCACATCAAAAGACACTATGTACGATAGCGGAGGACCATGGCAAGCCTTTACAGGAGGACATACCCACCACACGATACACCATACTGTAGTATATAGGAATACACATAAAGAATTGGCGTGGTCCAGAAGCGGTGCCCGGACGTGGAAATACGAGCATGGTAGGTCTTACACCAGGGGTAAGTCTATATCCGTCGATGTGTACCGGCACGTTGGCGTTACGGTGGAAGAAATACAGAAGTAAGAAAAGTATAAACATTTAGACAAGTTTAAAGTCGAAACTTTACGCCAGAGTGAAAAGGGGATAGAGAACGAGCGGGCGAGCTGACATCTCGAGGCTTCAATATTTGTTAAACTTTTTCTCTCCCTCTCCCCCTCCCTCTTCCCGTTATTCCCGTTATTCCCTTTATTCCCCTCTTGATACGCCGCTCTCCTTCTCTCTGCCCCAGGGCTCGCCCTCCGTCACTCTTACATACACAAACCCCGAAACCCTCCTTTATAAGGCATAAACTTCAGGTTATACGTGGCATATAGATTTTATACGATTACCAAACGTAGTAGACCTCTGTATTCCAATAAAGATGAGTGATTTTGCGACCGTATTTTTGTCGTTTCATTGCGATTGTATTACCACGAAAGATTCCTGCTAGGTCCTCCACTCGTTCTTTCTCTCGACTCTCTTCTTCGTCTTCTTCTTCTTCTTCTCTCTCTCATACCTTCTCTACGCATTTTACGAGGCTGCCTTATTGGGCGTATCTCTTGGGCTGTATCGCGGGCGATAAGGGTGCATTTCAAATGTTTTCTACCACCATCGATGCCGCCTCTTACTTCCTCTTCCAGGTTCAGGTGAGGACCGATTTTCTCCAAGGCTGTTCAGCCCTGAAGCCGTGTTTTTTAATCAACGATACCCGCAGTCCGGATAAATCGACGTCGAATGTCTGGACCGATGAAATTTTCTATTCATCATTCTCTGCATATGGGATATCAGACCCTTACAACCCGACTTCAGTCCAGTGATTAAACAATTATTAATTCGTTAATGACCAGAGCCTATCGCGGTTTTCTACGTCGAGTATGATATCGCGTGACAGTATCTTCTCTATGAGGGCGCGGTCGCACGCAACTGAACTCGCCTGCTGCGGTCAAAGGAAGGATATTGTAATTCCTTTACGCGCCCCAAGTACGCCTAGGTGTGCATACGTCCAGGTCGGTGGGTAGGTGGGTAGGTAGTTCTCTCAGTGAATGAATTTATCAGAACTAGCTGATTAATACCTGCGATGGTACCTTTTAGCGGTTAGACCTCACGGAAGTATCGCAGTGCAGGTTTGAACGATTTTCCGATGCAAGTATCGCGTCCTTCTGTCATCGATCATTACCGAAGAACGAAAAAGAAGTAGGTACTTCTTGCGACTGGAGTAGCGAGGTCCTTCGAAGCTGCAGACCGTCCGTAACCAGCAGAGGGCTCGGAGTTGGTAATTGGCAATATGAGTGGCTGGATGTCGGGTCAGTCGCGTGCCCCTGGGACTACCCCCTTCTGACCTCCCTTGGCTGTAGGTTTCTCTTTCTCTCTCTCTCTCTCTCTCTTTACCCATCTCTCGCTCTGTCTCCCTCGACTACCGAGCTAAGGGGCCGGCCAGGGAGAGGCAGGAATCAAATTGAGTTTCATATACGCGGGGTCTCTCGCCCGTTCGACTGGCCTTTCTGTATATATAGATACATGTACGACACGCGACCGTTGATTTCACCGGACTGTGGTATTTCGAACTTTTGACCTACCACCTCTCACCAACAGTGACCACGAGTTTAAGCCAACTCCCTCTCGATAGTTTACAATTTTAACCCGAATCGCTTGATGGGAGTTATCGCAAATCAAAGGACTTGCCTCTGGACCAACCGTCCGCTATTACCACAGTTCAAACTTTCCTCGGATCAAACGAGTCCGGTCTGAACAGATGGACACACAGCGGGAAAACTTATATCAATATGAACCACTAAAGTAGAAAAGACACGTCGAGGTCTTCGATGCACCGACTTATCACTGAGATATTAACAAATCTATACGAATTAGGATGGAGTATTGATATAGTCAGTGTCGGGTTTGGAGTGGTCAGATATTTGGAGTCTCATCGTTGCGGTTGGAGAAGAGAGAGGCTAGCCAACGGAGCCAGGGGATGGTGGAGAAGGAAGGGTCGGTTGTGCGGTGGCGTCTGGACCGCGGATAATAGGAAGCTACTCGAATATCTCTGCTAATCACGTTAAGTCCGGCCGACCGCTTTGTGCTCCGCAGTCCGGCGACTCCGAGGGCCGCAGGCCTTCGCAGACACGAAGAGGATGGGAGTTATACCACCGTTCGCGGAGTGCGGACTGTCCACGAGAATTTAATTCCGAACTCGAGTATATATTCCGATTATGTGACTCGACAACGGTGCCGAAGTATTTTTCTTCCTTGTTTTTATTTTAGGATTATCGATTTCCATATCTCAGGTTTGCGATTAATAACGCGGAAAATGGGAAAAGCAAGTGGAATTTTTGAAACATCAGCTTGACGCGAACTTACCGATCGTTTTCACCAGACATTGAAGATTTGATCTTTGAGATAAAAGTTGAAGCACAAGCGTACTGCTTCCTCTTCCACTCTGCAGTGATAAAACGACTTGAAATTTTCGCGATAAAAAAAGACACAAGTGGGTCCTCTCCGTAAGAAAAACTGATAAAAGAGATTATTCAAATTTTGTACCGAGCTCGCAAACTCTCAGCGGAAGAGTAACCGCGGTTTTCGCCTATCTTCGGATCACACACAGAGTTTGGTCAAAGTGCTTGCGGGCTTCAAAACTCGCTTCAGATCTGTTTAGACGACAAAGACTCCGCATATATACCAGAGGGCTACTCCTGTTGGCAGCTTAATATCACGGGGACGTGGTCATCTTAATGGGAACCGGGAGATCACGCGCCACTGGCTTTAATGAGATTCACAAGTCACGACCACGCACTATATGAACAAAATATCATATGCCTACCCGTATAGCGACGAATCAGGTACATTTATATCAAAGCCGCGCTTCGGCATCACGAAATAAATTCTTTTTTCTTCTCCTAATATCAAACGCGGAGAATGAGAAAAAATGCTTAATTGGTCGATCCGGGGATTTTAGAGCGAATGTTAAATAAGACCAGATAACTTCTTGCTGCAGTAAAAGCTGTAACCGTTCCATACACACAACCATAGGCTACTGTATACTTGGCCATCTTTTTTCCCGTAGCCGATTAAACTCTTGCGAGAGGCAAGCGCTCGGGTAATTTGTAGAAGAAGGACTGACAAAAAGGGTTGTTTGCGGGGTTGGGCTAATGTGACCCCGGAGATGCTGAGCTCAGCCACAGAAGTGATCTACTACCAACTCCCACTCGAGTGGCATATCCCGTTAACGTTAGCTCGTGACTTGTGTGTACTTACCTCGTTGCCTCGCAGGTGTATCAACCGTCACAATTCGGTTTGTGATGCAAAAAACGGAATACGCATCAGCGGGCTCAATTCGTCCGTGAAAAGTATGCAAATTTGGGTAAAAACCGAACTCGCCGTAACGAAAACTCATCAACGAATGCAAACGAGCCGGCACTGACGACAAATTTAATAAAATCCTGTACGACCAATTTAATCTTGAGCGTGGGAGGAGAACGCTAACTGTCACGATTCCAAAAACCGTTCTTTAGATATTCTCCAACTATTTTTATTCAAAATTATTTTATACTAATTTTCGGAAGACAAAAAAATTAACGGATTTTTTTTTTATCTGGAATTCAGATCTTTTTGATTTTCATTCCCTTTCTATGATGAGAAGAAAAAGACAGAAATTCACAAAAATTGGGAAAAATACGCATCTCGACGACGGATTCGAGCAAGGGAAAATCAAATTTCTAGTTCACGGCCCGGCAAATCTGAATATTGCGTTTGAATATCCAATTTACAACGCTGCTTCTCATACAGACCGAATTCTGATTTGCTTGACCTCGACGCAGAAGCGCAGAAACGCGAGTTGGCTCAGTTGGTGGAGTGGAGTGGAGTGGAGTGGACAACTTGGGGTGAGACGTTCCCTTTTTTCCCCTCATCTTACCCCTGTCCAGGGACGTATTCGCGCGTGGTCGCGAACCACTCCTCGAAGCAGTTTCTTTCCTGTCACCTTTTCTTTTTCTTTGGCCGAAAAAGAATCCTCGGAATTCTATACACACAACCCCTGATGTTCAGGGGGGGCTCTCCTCGCACCCCTAGCCTTAGCAGTCTCGCATAAGTTTCCTGACTTTACGAGCCGGTCCAAATTGCAGGCTGAGAAAGAACTAAATTTGTATCTACTCCCGGCCCAATACCCCACCACGGCGTCCCAATTCCCTAACAATAATTTTGCAAATAACAGACAGAAGCCGCTGCTAAATAATGAAGCACCAAGCCGCCGGAAAAATTCAATTTAGGGTCGCCCGCCCGCGCTCACGCTATGCTATACGAAAAACTCAGGTCGAACGAGCCTGCCGTGGTAAGGGGAACATATGTTGCTTACACCAGATTGTCTTTCTTGCCCTCTGACCTCTGACCTCTGACCTTTATCTTAGCCTCACTTACTAATAAAACTGCGCACGAAGCCCTTCGCCAAAGACCTGGTTGATAAAGAAAACTGAGAAGAGAACACAGATGTGTATATGCATCACTTTTCATTTTGGAAAATCCTTTGGACTTGAAAAATCCCTTGAAAAATGGAAATATATACATGAGCAAGGTCTGGATAAAAAAATAGGAAAATTTTCTGTCGATATGTTCAATTTATTTGCAATGGCTTATATCTATATAAGATGCTGAATATAAGTCGCAGATATAAGTTTGAAATTTGTAAACTAAGAGTTGTCCTTCGTCGCACGTGGTTTTCGAGTGAAATATGTTCTCTTCAGACATCCCAGCGACGTTTCCCATGAGGCAGTAAGAGGTGGGTTCTATTCGTCACCCCCTTCCCACGAACACGCTCACATTATTGCATTGTCCAGTTTGATAGAATCCTGAAATCCTTCAGGTCCGAGGCGGTGGTGGCTAGGGAGACGCGAGGTGCCTACCAATGCGCCCTGCGACCGCTCTCGAAGAAGATCCCCCGAGTACCCAGCAACCCATCAAACTTTTAGCCGGACACCTCGACGGCAGGAACCCCCTTCTAGCCACCCGGTGATGAATATTGCAGGGGCCGTTTATTGTTTCCACTCACAAATCATTCGCCGATGTCTCGCGGGGTGCGAACCACGATGTTTTATTCTCCTCCACACCTTCCTCGATGTCCAGGACCCTCTCCTATTACAACCCAAGTCTTTGCCGGCATACTCCTCGCCGATCACGACCTATATATCAAACCATATCGCAGAAGAAGAGAAATGAAAAGTAAGGAAATGGGAATGGAAAGGGATAAGCCAATCACACAAATAGTGGTATCTGCTTCCTGGATTTTGCAGGTGAGCCTTACGTATTTGGTTACAGTGGTTACATTCGATCGTACGAAAGCCAAGAAGTCGGGAGCGTAAATAAATGAGGGAATTGGTACCCGAGCGAGTTTGGTCCGATCAGTGAAGTCCGTGGTAGATCATACATCGCGTGAATATTTGATCCCTCCTGGACACGTCCCGAAGGCCACTCTCTGATGAAACTACCCAAGGGATCACCGGCGCGACCTTCGGTCCCGTCGACCGCGGTGGCATGCAATCTTCCTTATCTGGACTCGGCGTGTACAATTCAAATACCACAGGGTACCTACTACCGAGGAAGGGAATCCCCGGACCCCTGTTCTCCGAGTGTAACAGCAGCTGGTTCGCGAGCAAACAGGATCTAAGATACCCAAGGACATTTTAAATTGGCCATTATACTATTTAACTTTGGTTGCTGCATGTGTGCCTGTGTGGGTTACGTGTATGCCTACACATTACACACACATATATTCGTACACACTATGTCAGGGGAGAGAAAGGAGGACACGTGGAGGTCGCAGGACGGATTGCACACACTTGATCTCCATTCAACTCGGAGCAAACAGTGTTAACCGTATTTGCCTACGAGCTGGCGAATCTAATGTCTTCTCTCGACGTTCGACAACTCGTAACGGACTGGCAATATCGGGGATTTGTTCAATTCCGTAATCACGGCTGTTCGGGTGAAGAACTTTTTCTCAAACTGGACTCTGTCCGGTGTCTAAATTATTGAATCCTCATGTATTCGGGAAGCGATACAGACGCCTTGCCATTGGTCAAAACTTCTCATTTCCCCGATCCGCGGCCATACCAGATGACTTTGGGTTAAGTCCGGACATCTTTCATTGACTCTGGGTGCCCGATGGGAATCTACTTGGAGGTAGAAAGAGAATTTGCAATCATTCTCTGGGTCCTCTTGCAGATATGTTATACCGCGTCTACCGGTATAATTTTCTCAGGCCAGTATATTTCGTCGGAAGAAAATGATACGGCGGTCATTTATTTAACGGTAGACATTATGCGGCCCGGAATTGTACCGAGCCTGGGCATGCACCGCGGGCAAACACGACGAGACAATGAAGCCAGGTTTTTAATCAAGTCTCCTGTTCCCTGCAGCGGAATTAACTCAAATTATGTGCGACGCGCGGGACCAAGTTTCGATTTAGAATTCATACAGTCTTTTCAATATCCCTATTGTCCTTGGGAGCTGAGAAATAACGAGGACAAAAAAAGCGAGTGCCTCATTTCAGCGGGGGTTCTTAATTATTCACTCGACGAATTGAAGCGAAAGAAAGCTCACTTCCGCTGACGAAAAATGACCTCATGAATTCGTTCCAGTTTGCGAGCAATGTATTAATATCAAATCACCGATCATTATTTAACTCTGAAACCGGAAAGCAGCAGATTTTTCAAACTCTGGTAAAGAAGTTGAGGCATTGGCCAGACGTCAGGATTCGCGTGGTTTTTATATTCTCGGAAAAACGCTATCCATCACTTACTCGGCGGTGTCCGACTTGGAAATATCACTTCTGCCCGGAGCCATTCCATTTCGCAGTGTTGTATATGTATGTACAAACCAGCCATACTTTGTCGAAAAGTTTAGGAGGGAAACACACACAAGTTTCTTTTTTGCAGATCCAACCGCCAAGAGAATGTTTCGGCATGCATCACGTTATCACGAGGCGTTTGGTCGCTGGGGATTCTTACCCTGTAGATACCCCGCTGCACCCTCCGGAGACGACGCAACCGTAGCTGTAGGTATAAGGTAAAGGTACGCTAGAAGCCACTAGCTAGCAGACCAACAAGAATTTGTAAGAAACACACGAGTGAACGTGATGAATATTTCGTCTGGCCACGGATTATCATATGGAATGAGATTGCGGCTGAATTATTAATCCAGCCCCGTTTGTGGTCTGCATACATGCCGGAGTGTGTTGGAGACAACACGATTTTTCTCTCTGAATTGTATATTCGCAATTCCGCCTTATGCCCCGCGAGCCTTCACCGGCCCAAAGCACCACCAGTTTGCGACCTATTTGTCTCGATTTAACTAAAACTACAATTGTCACAGACCCAGACACGGAATAAAGGAGAGCTGAGTTTTCGCCAACTGAGAGGGTCGGAAGTACCCGTTCGAGATATAAACGATTGGATTGAGACTTCGATACTCGAGGGATCATCTTTCGGCTCTGATTATTTAAATAACGAATTGGACGGCGGACATTGGTCGTATTTAGTCATACGTGTAGAAACTGCGGTTCGAGTTAAACTGAAAACTGTAAATAATGCAGAATAGAACGGGATTGACACAGGGTTGAAACCGGCGGAGTCTACGCCCGAATTTATAGCTGAATGGCTTCAAAGGCTGTAGGGGCGCGACGTACCTGTGCAACCACGAGTCCCAGAGGCGCTCCGGGGACTTCGAAGAGTCACAGAGACTCAAATATTTGGACAGATCGCCGAGTCATCTTGGGCCACACGCATGTCCCAAGGCTGGCTTTCCGTGGCCTTCGGCACCAAGAAATCGAGAACCATTGCGAGTGCGAGAAGCGACGTCGCGTTGGCACCGATCTACGACGAATGAACGACGAATATTGTGCGCCTCATCCCCGGGGACAAGTTCCTTCGCCTTGCCAACAGCTGATTAATCGTTCTCAGATCTCGTGGGACGCGCGGTGCCAGGCGATTTCTTTGTCGCTGCGGATGGCCTTCCGAAACCGCCTACCTTTTCTTTACTTCTACTCCAACCTAAGCCAAAACGTCGCTTCAGCCACCCGGAGTTTTCGACAATCGCTTAGCGGTAAGAGAGAGAGAGAGAGAGAAAGAGAGAGAGAAAAACAAGAATAAACAAAAAGTTCCGCATCAACTAAGACCGCGGGAATTTCTTCACTTCGCTATATTCAAACCGCAGTTACATCAAGAACTTGAATTCCAATTCCGCACGACGCGAGTTCGATAAAGTGGCTTCTCTCTGCTCGCTCGTGTTTCGACTTAATTTGTTTATCCGGTACACATAGTGAGGGGTGAATTGCAGCGAGAACCAATCTTTCATTTGAGTACGTATCGCTCTAACCCCTTCCAGATCCCAAGAGCCATGGACTTTGTCTGTGAAACTTATACACTACTGGCTATGGAACCTAAGATATTGGATGTGACAGAGCCATTTTCATTTCTCACATCAGCAACGTCCCTCTTTCCCTTCGCCTAGATCTTATATGGAGATTAGTTGCTGTGTCTCAGAAGGACGAGATATAAGTTCGTGTAAATCGAAGCCGTTGTGATGTTTGCATTTCGCTGCACCCTCCGCCGCCCCGAACGATTGCAGGGTCTGAGTCCAGCGATTCTCCGATCTCTGTTCATCTCTCCCTTACTCTTTCGAGTTCTCTCGCTCCGGCTCGTGCACCCCTACAAATACAACAAATTGCACGTTCGCCCCGGGAGAATACCGAAGTTATGACCGAACTACCTTCTAGACTTCCCGACTCCAGTAATTATCTTTTCTACGCCCCAACGCGGTATCGATGCGCGGTATTGCGGGGGGTTAGCCGAGAATGGATATGGAACACCCATACCCACCTCAGACTTTTACCAGAGACCCAACGAAGTCCCGTTATTTGTATCAATCTAAGCTGGAGATGATCAGGTATGACGTTACCTCAACTTTCTCTGACCTAATCCATCGACTCCAAAAAAAAAGAAAAAACGCAGCTTCGTTATGCCTAAACTTCTCTGTATCTAATTTCTTGAAACCTGATTGAATTCCGAGACTACAAAATGCTTCGTGCTAATAATTACCCAAGATCTTCTTCCGGCTGCGAATAGATGGATTAGGAAGCAGAGATAACTACAGTCTATTAGTTTTATCATATAAAATTAACGACTTTGGTAAGATTTTTCGAATATCATACGTCTTCAAGTCTTCCGAGAGCCAGGGTAGATCCAGAGTGGGACGACTCGGTTCTGAACGTAAAAAAAAAAAAAAAACTATTCTGCGAACAGGGGATGGTGGTGAACGGGTGAGGCGCGACCTGGTGCGCGGACAGCCACCAGGGGCGTGTCCGGCGCCGCCTTCGTACCCGCGACGCCCTGCCAACCACCCCTGGATCTCGTCTTCTGCCAGATCCTGCAGTTTCCATCTACCTTCTCTCTTCATTCGACCTGGTCCTCTCTTAATTAACGCTATCTAAACCTGGCAGTTCAACTGGATCAACCAGAAAACTTTGAGTCAAATCCGTCGAACTGTTTCTTAAATTATTTTCTAAAATTCTTCAACCCCTATTTTTCTCGCAAAATATTCGTCCATGCAGTATCTTGAATTAACACGAACACTACGGGGATTAGTTTTCTGAGAAATTTGTCAAATCTGCAATAATTTATGGCCTATGAAAAAAATCTATTCATTAACTATTGACTATGTTCTGTTGATGATTTCATCTTAATTTATTCATTAACTGCAGTGCCTGAATCCGGCCGAGTTTAACTGGATCAACCAGAAAACTTTGAGTCAAGTTCATCGAACCGTTTCCTAAATTATTTTCCAAAATTTTTCAACCCCTATTTTTCTTTCAAAATATTCGTTCGTACAGTTTTCTAACCTCACCCAATCCAAGGGGGTTGATTTTGCCAAAAATATGGAATATCTGATTCGTCACTTATATTATGGTCCGTGGTGTTTTTTTTTTTTTTGTTTTTCAAAATGACTGAATTATTCGTACAAGTCGTTTGAATTACGTAAAAATAATTGTATAAAATAGATCTACGAATAATAAGTAAAGTTATTGCAAAAGTTTATAACGTCAAGACGATGTCAGGGTAGCCCAGCGGGACCTGGTAGCTAATCAAGTAATATTTCAACTGCATGTCTTCATAATTCATTATTTAATATTTAGTTTTTCAACTTCCAAGCTACAGCAGTATTCATCTTCATACCGTTTTAATATTGCCCGCAAACGCCGCCCACGTTTACCACCGTGTTTCGTGCTTGCATAAAGGGGCTCTCGCCAACACCGACACCGACGCCGACGCCGACGTGAAACCAACGTTTATTCGAGTGAACCACCTCCGAGAGGAATAATTTATACCGAAATTGCAACTCGCTAAGTTCCCATTTAAACCATTACTTTCTTTTAAAAATCTAGATATGTTTCTCTACGGTCAACAAATCTGGCAAAAAATCCCAAATGAACAAAGCTCATCTGATCCGAACTAGTCCATAATTTTTTATACAGGGTTTCTACTGATTAAAAAAAATGCATCACTCAATTTTTATCGTAGTTTTTTCTCTCTTCACGAGAATCCAAAACTTTTAGGGTGAGAGTATTCAGTGACTTCCGAGTTTGATATGAAACGAAATGAGATAAAAGATGAAAAAATAGTCGGTATATTCGAGGTGACAATTTGGACTGTATGTATACCTACTTATATCTAGTCTATTTCGAAAGGTTGAGAAATTCGGGATACAAAAATATATATACATGCATGTATGAATGTTCGTGAATTATTTAACCGCGTGTTTCGCGAGACGCTGCGACGCTCGTCGTCTCCGGAGACCGAAGACGCTCTCAAGAGGTGAGAAGAACTGACGTCACAGGGTTCCATTTATCTATCTACATACGCTTTGATATCGTTCTTCGAGACCTTTGTATAGGTATAGGTATACGATGGAAACAGCACTTTGGTTCTACTATGAGGGGAGGCACCAGGCAATGGTATCGGTAACACTGAGTGGCTTATGACGTTTCTCTATGACGGAACACGAGAAAGAGGCGGCATAGCAGTCGAATCTCTTCTCGTTTCTCGAGTGACGATATACTTAGAAAAAAAATGAAGAATAAATAAAGTAGACACTGTACGGATTATACCTAACTTACAGCTAACTGGGAGTCGATCTGAACTCCGGGTCATGGATCTTGCCCAAAACTTGTAGGGGAGTTTACCCGTATCAAAATATGAAGCACTTGCCATATAACTTTCTGAAATCGGCCTTTATTCTATCAATTCACTAAAATATACTTTACTACGAATCGGTGTTGAATGAGTTTTGCAATTGCCCCGAAATAATCGATTTTTTCTTGCCGTCATGAGATTCTACATTGCAGTGGATATTTATACATCGAATTCGGTGCTTATTCCACATCAGATTCTTGAAATTTATTATCCCAGGTATAGAATCAATTTATTCTACGTTTATTGACATATTGCTTCTCATAGCTTATCACTAGTACAACATTCATTTCGTGAATTTGTAAACCATTAATTCCTACTTGGAAAATGTTGAATATAAGGACGGATCATTTCAGGGCAATTCGCAAGAGCCATGTATCGCCGATTTGTGTAGCATACTTTGATAAATTGATAAAATAGGGCGGGTGCTTAATATTTTGGTACAGGTAAACACCCCTACAAGCTTTTGTCTTCACACCCTGAGAAATATACCAAAATTTTCAGATTTTCGGGCTTTCGGGAATCCGAACTCTCAGAGTTTTTACCTGTCTGCATTTCAACCTTCCGGAATTTTAATCCTCTGAATATGGTGAGACGAATTCGGGAATTTAAACCGTTCGGTACTTCAAAGACTCTGAACTTCAACCTATGGCCCCAATTTTCACCTACTCCCTGACCGACAAACTCTTTGTAATTTGCTAATGAAGGTGTATGTTTTGTTTTACTGCCTTGTAACAGCTCCTCTGCGAGCGAAGTGTCAGATAAATTAACGCACGATAATCAACAGGGGACCACGTGGCGGCTCGGCAACCCTGTTTATCTGATCGAGTGTCGGTTCTCAAATTAAATGATCATTTTATATGGCTAATAAAAGGCCGCGATCACACCCTCGCACATATACGGCCTCGCCCATTCACTACTTGCCAACACCCAAACATACCTTTGAAGTTAAATGATTCATTGATCGCTGCATTGATCACTCTTCGATTGCAAACTTAATACATTATATCGATGAGATGCGATACATGGGTGAGTTTTGGTTTCTCCAGGTGATTATACACGAATGAGAACTTCGCAGTGCAATTAAGTACAAATTTACTTCACACGAAGCAAATCGACAAGTTCCCAACTTCAAGGCATGCAACAATCTCTTGCCGTCTGCAAGAGACGAGCCCTGCAGTGTCGTTTAAAAGATCCCTGATCGCTGTGAAGATAATCAAAGCGTGCGGATGGCTCGTCAAGTTCCCGGTAAAACTGGGCTCGATCCCCAGTGGCCCGTTCGCACCGTTACCAGCCCCCTTAACGCTCCCGTGACCGATAACTGCGTTCGGATCAGTCAACGAGCCAGAGAATGATGATCGCTTAGTTACCAGACCGAATTATACTATCCGCGAAACAGTTTCGCCGGTAATAAATTATGGCGAAATATTCCATCCTGTGAAAAGGGGATGAATTCGCGAAAGAAATAGCGTCGTTAGTTCGATCTACGGTTTCGTATTGCATGCATATATGTATATTTTGAAAAAATCAGGAACTCGAAGAACAGAACCAGCAGCCGTACATATATGAAGCTTTTACGAGTTGCAGACGAGACAATCGAAGCCGAGAGCGCTGGTTAAATCTGAAAAATTAAATTATATCGTCATAAAGTGGGATGCCCGGGGGTTTAGTGTCTCCTAAGAGAGTTAGCTTACGGACGTGGGGTGTAGGTATAGGGCGTTGAATAAAAACAGCATTAGTCCCTGCATAATGTATAGACAGCGGCCATGCCGAGGCGAAGCCAAGGTGGCACCGGGTAACCTTACTATACGAGAAGGCTGGGACTCGTAAACCCGGTGGCAGGTCGCTATACGCCCGTTATAATAATTTAGTTTATGAAATTTCCCTCGAACGGATACCCCGAAAGTTCGGTTCCTCAAACCCGGGGCCAGATAGACCTATCCAACTTGGTGAAAAGCCCAAGCTTTAATGTACTCCGGAAATGAAGGTTGTTTTGAGAAAGAAATGGGGAAAAAAAATATAAAACCAAAAAAACTAACGCAAATGTATAAACAATTAATAACGGACTTAAATCAGTGCAGGATTGTGATAACCATAGCCATAGCCTTGTCTGCTACTCCTTAACTTCTGCCCTGAAGAGTTTTTTCGTAAGTATATAAGCTCAAGAATAAGAGAAGACGCTGTACAACGTGTACGGTGCGGGGGTCTGATGGATTTCACGACTCCATGGGGTCCCTTCAATCCACTCTCACGGCCCATCTCCGACGCCAGCGTCGACGAAGAGGTCGCCAACGAGAAGACGTTCTCTATACCGACACGATGACCCCCGCCCACATCCCAGATACGAGATCCCACGGCCCCATAGTCCTGGCGCAATTCTGGAAACGACTGAAGGCGTCGGACCACTTTCCTGCACGGTGGTCAGCTGGTCAACCTTCTTTTCACACTAAAGTGGACATTGGTGAAAGTTGTGGGTTCGTAAGGGCTCGAAAAGGACCAACAATTTGCCACCGCTGTATCGCTTCCGCATCTACTTCTCAAGATCGAGTTCTTGCTCAAACTGAGTAGCAAAATAATAGAATGCTAAGGGTTGGTAATGGGCATATCGCCTATCCGTCTTTTCACTCACTTTTTCTGTCTGACGATTGGTCTGATCCATCAAAGAAACAGTCAATAGACACGGAAGTACGAGATAGAGATGGATTACGTCGTATGAGCTGGTGCACAGGGGTAGGTATTAGACCCGTGCGGGCCGCGGATATGTTTTGGTAAAGAAAATTTAACGCCTTAACGCCGTGCAGGCCTTTTCTTTCCGCGCGTTTACTGCGCCCTGGTAATTTTATGACACATTTTCTTCCACGGTCTGGGACGCGGGAGAGACGACGCGTTGGGTAAGGGTGCCGTGGAGACATACACAATTCAGTTAGAGCACCGTAAGGGTGGTTTTACGTCATATCTTTTCCCTCTCCCTCTCCCTCTCGCTTTTTCTTCTTCTTCTTCTTCTTCATCTTTCTCTTCCTCGTTCCATATCTCTTTCCTCGTCTATGTGCGGCCCCTGAAATACTTCCGCGTCCACGACCTCGCCGCGGAACCCAATCGTATTTTATTTATGTGATAATTGAAAATTCCATGACACGAATACCTACGATCGATGGATACATTTGTCGCGATATATAGCTACTTTGGTCGTTTCAGGGAATAACAAGTGCGGCCATGGGGAGAAAACGGAAAGAAGTCTTGTTAAAAATGAAATAAACATTCCTGAAACCTGCAAAAGGGATGCGGAGTCTTCTCAAGCTCTTGTATTTAATATTCATCGTGGACAGACCAAGCTGCTGCACGGGATAGGACCAAGTCCTGGTATCTGCCTCTGGGACCTAGTTTGAATTAGCGGAGACATATTCATACGCGGAGTTTCCATCGAGGGTCGTTCCTCGGAGGGCACTCCGTCATCTCGGTACTCACCTCCTCGACATACACCACCGTTCACCCTTTTATACACCCACCTTCACCCCGGCTTCATGACCACCTAGTCATTAATTAAGACTTTTTGCCGTCTGACCCACACAAGTGGATGGCAAAAACTTAAAAGGCTGATACACCCTCGATGCTAAAGCGAACTTTTTGCCCTGGAATGAATACACCCACCTTCGTAATGCTCTGGACATTTGATACTCTGACATGATAGAAGATAAGGTGGGATGTTCCTGTCTGAATAATCGCCGGGCCTTTTTGCTTTGAACTTTTCTGAACATAAAGAGCTGTGAAATCTATATCGTCTGCAGTTATGGTAGGAATAATCCCGTGTCTATTATCGTAATAAAAAATTCAGGTAGAAAGATTAGTGTGACTCTCAACGCGACCGGACATCACACCGAAGCGAAGAGAAGAGATAAAAATCAACCCCTCGCACGATTCGACCCGGCTTACGTGGTGCCGTTCGCTACAGGCGTTGCAGTCTCGAATATCTAGTCTCCGAAGGCGGTTCGAAATTGAATACACATTCGGTTCAAATTCTAAATCATAATGCCATTAAAGAAAAGTGAGATAAATCACCATAAGTTGAAAAAAAAACTTCTGCCTTTTCAGAAAATTTTTACTCGTCGGGGGTTTAACTGTTCATATCTGTTACTCGATATTCTAATAGACGCATAGTTGTACTATATAGGTGTGAGTATGGGTGGAGTGAAGTCGGACAAGCGTCCGGCACTGTATGTTAGCGGGAAATTGTTAAGGGATAGGGAATAGCGAAACATGAAACGCGAAACGGGAGCGACGGGAGAGCCGGGAGAGACGACACCGCGTCGCCCACGTATGCAAATAAGTTAGGAACGTCCGGTGTTTGGCGTAATGTATAAGAGCTAAAGAGCGATAGGTATGAGGTCGAAGAGAAAGGGCCATGGCTTGGTATAGTAGCAGAAACGCGGGCCACCACGAGACAAACAATATGTTAGCAACCCTCAGCGATATTTCGAATTTGAATTTAAATAACTTGGCAGGATCGGCTCTGGGACTTTGGGACCAGCGACGCACACACGCCCGAACTATTTGACACCGTCGCGACGCCGACACCAACGCGCGCCGTTTCCCCGTCGCCCCGGTTTTCGCTATCACCCGCCTGTGACGTCATTATTTTACGTTGTCTCGACGAAGGAGGCTGGAAGTCGATCTTGCAACAATGCGATTGTCGCGTTTATAACCATTCCGCCGTTCACCTCGGGGCAAAATAGCTATACCAACCTATAGGGTATATTTCATGTTTAATTATTATTTAATATTTACTGAAACATCGACGCAGACCTATTTCCCTGGGTGACCGACGAGGCGAAGTTATTAAAAAATATCGAGTTATTTCCGGGCAAAAAAATTTCACATTTTTCTTCTGTTTTCGACGAATGGTAGAAGGTTGATCAAAGTATACCTTATATTGGAGCTGGCCAGCGGGTATTGCGGTTATTTCATAGAAAATTTAGAGCTAAATGTTGATTGGGTTAGAGTCTGAAGCAGCATTCATCGTCTTGGACTTTTGCGGCTGTTTTTTTTTTTTTCTTTCAGATTTCTTTTCTCTTTATCTTTCGAGGAGGAATATGGAGCCGACGAAAAGAGTAGACGTGGAAAGTGGCAGACAACACGGGTGCGTCTCTTGGTGAAAAATCCATCGACTGATCGAATATGAAATTGGGATGGGGAAAAATTTATTACGAGTCCCAGGCGCCGGTGGATTTGATTTATCAAGCGACAAATCCTATCACGACCAGCTACAAGACTTTTCACTCCGTCCTTTGATTAAAATGCGAGCTTAATCATCGCTCCACGGGCACCTGGGACTTCGCCTGAGTCCGCGTTTAGTCGCACGGCTTACCGCGAGCGGGATCCTCCTCATCGCTAAAGCATACAACAACTCCGACATAATGCTGGGAAAGGCACGCCTTTGTCCCGAACGCCTGATGGCACTCCTCCAAGCTTGTTTTAAGATATTAAAATGTGTCATCAGCTGATGCCTTCGTTACCAACCAGTGATGGATCCACCCTCGTTCTTCTTACCTATTTTTATCAATTTTTCTACATTTTCATTCATTTTTTTCCCCGCGGTAATTCTGAGCGATTTTCTTCTCCATGATAAGAAAATACACTTTATATCTCCTACTCCCTCATCTGTATCGCACTTTCCCCATTTCTTATAATCGGTATCGTGAGCTCTATCCGGATAATTTTAAAGCGTGGAACGAGCTACGAGAAATTGTAACGCCGGTCAGTTCTCGGATCGTTTTCGTAATCGAGAAGGCCGCTCGTCAGGCAGTTCACGAACGCATTCGTGATTCCGCTTACGTTGAGGCGTCGCGACGCGACGGCCAGCGTCGTGATTGCGCGAATTCCCGTCCCACTCGCGGCCCCACATTCGCCTTTCGACGATTGCAAAAGTTTTGACGTTCAAAATCGCGCTCGTTCATTCGAGAGAAATTGAGAGATCGGTGCCAGCGGCGGTGACAACTACCGATCATGATCGCCGTCAGCTCGATCCTTTCTCTCGACCGTACGGCATAATCCAATGACGAAAAAAAACAGAGATAAACAAACAAAGGACGAGTGTCAATAGTATCGCAGCGTTACCACGGTGTAAGGCGTTCTTGGGGGTTACTGACGGGGTGAAAAGGGGGCTACGGCGAAGTCGGAAGAGGTGGGGTTGCAATTTCCGTGGCTCGTGATTGGGGCAGCCTCCTCGGGGAGCAAAAACTCCATCTACAAATGAACAGCCGTGACAAGAGCCATAATTCCTGGAGCTGAGCCACGGCCTCCACCCGCCGTCGCCCACCGATACCACCTCCGGTATCCTCGACGCCACACAGGAGGACCTTTGGTCTCACTCGCAGCCCCGATCTCGTCTTTTTTTACCTCATCTGAAGATCTCGGAAAATGCACTCTGCAATTCATTCCATTCTGAACGTCACAAGATTAAGACTCTAGTCGCTATCGCCGATTTCTAAGATGTATAGAATCGAAAGAACTCGAAGATCGATTCCAGGAAAAGTTTTCAACAATGATTTTGGCTTTTGATGATATCGACATTTTTCTTTTTTTTTCCATGTAATTCCTGTTGTTTATAAAAGTTGACATAGGTGGTCAGGGGGCATAAATCTAGGCAGGTCAGATTAACAAGTCTACCACTTTGGGACGGATTTCATTTGTTAGAAGCGAGAGGGACGATCATCCCTCTGCGGAGGAGTTTATTGCAACCGGAAGTATATAGGTATACTGGTAGAACCTTTCTCGGCTTTTGGTTTTTCGCTCAATTTCTCGCGTGGTGATCCTCCCACGTCTCGCCTACCCCGGCACTCTTCATCCCGCCTTGGCCCGCCATCTCGACCCTCCAGCTCTTCTCCAAGGAGCGGATCACGCCGTGGGGATGATGTATGGTTGTGCTCGCGAAAAAATTAAACGTACATTTGATAAATAGAGTTGGCGGTACCGACTTGCGTCTGGAAGGCGAAGGCGAAGGCGAAGGCGAGGGCGAAGGCGAAGGCTGCTCCCTCCCTTATATTTCCCGTCTTGTTTTCCGAGCGGAATACACTGAGAATGCGAAAGCTTCACGATTGTACGTAACTTGCGTGTACAGTACGTCGGCAGTCTTGAATTCCGATGCGGAGTCCCAAGGGATGGCGTCACTCTCGACCGGGCACCCCGACGTCGCGGTGCCCGTCGATTACCAACCTCGATAGAACCTTGCCGAGCCAAGTGCCGGAGAGGGTGGCTGTTACGAAGTGCTAAGAAAGACGAAGGAGCAAAGACAACTTCCGACAAAACCAACGTCGATCCCATTCGGTCGCGCTTTGTCGGATCCCTCGATTAACCGCACGACTTAAACTCGACCGACTGTGACCCACGGTGACAGGGATATGATTTTAAAAATGGGAATATTTTTTGGAATATTCAAATACCAGTTTCGTATTCGTTTGAAAGATTAATCGATACCCTATGCATCGCTGTTATTGGTGAACGCAGTGAAAAAAAACTACCCCCCGAATATTAACCAAGCTGGTGAATCTCTCTCACGAATCTAAGGAGCAGGGTTCCACCGTTTATGAGAAGCTGGGTTAGCGAAAGGATAAAATTACGTTTCTGTGATCAAACTTGAGATAGCAGCGAATCGTTGAACTAGACACTTTCTGCGAGACGGTATTTTGGAAAGAACGCGGAGCTCAATAAAAAATGTTGACGTGGCCAGGGACTGAGAAACTTTCAACCCTTAGATCCAGAAAATTTCCCAAAAACAATTAATTCTGTATCTACAAGATTTTTGCCTCCTTTGAACGAAATATCAAGTTTTCTTCGCTTGGAAAAAGAAAGAACCTACATTCACATCATGGTTGCTAGAATTAGCCATATCTGGTGCCAGAGCAAGAAACTTCACCTGGATATGTCTGAGGATTTTGTACAACCCTTTCTAAACCACCCTTACGTAGTAGTAGAGATAATGAAGCTCGGGATTCGACACATCCCTAGTTTTTGCTTAAAAAAAAAAAAAAAAACAATTTCTTTAATATCATTCTGTGGTTGGGTGCAAACTTTTTTATGAGAAAACTTTCCTCGGGTTTCATTCACTTCCGTTTATTATTTTAGATCCTTGATAAAATATTCAAATTTTTTGCCTTCAGAGGCGTACCTCATATATCGCGACTCAAAAATGCTTACAGCTTCATGAATTGGGGTAAGATCGGTGAGATTGTGTATTCATCGATCGCGATAGAGCACGAATTTTCGAATCGTTAGGTCTAAAAGTCACATCAGTGTACCGAGTGATTCGTTCAACGTTAAATTGAACTTGGTCGAGTTCACCCCCCCCCCCCCCCCCCCCCCCTTTTTTTTCTATTTGGTTATTTATTTTTCCGTGTATGAAGTTTGTAGCGCGAAAGCGGCAGGGAGATAACTCGTAGGACCGCGACCGGCACCGCGGCTAGCATGAGTACCACCCTGGTCCCCCTGCACAGGGCGTTCAATTACGCGTCGGTTTACCGCATTTATGTACGAGGCGTGATATACCTGGACGTAATGCGATGCCATACGTGAATGTGAATGTGAATGTGAATGTGAATGTGAATCCCTTTTTTACTGACCGACTAAAGTGAATTCACGTGTCACACGCGCCCCGTCCTGGTAGGTACCACCTACGGTATGTCGCATATATCCCCTCGCGATGTTCTCATTAGGATCTGGCGGCTCGCTGGTCGTCGACACGACGCTACATGACGCGGCAATTTTTGACCGACATACGACTCATTAATTACCAGAAAATTTACAGGCCACTCGCGAGGCCTCATCGCGTTTGACGACGTAATTAGGTCATATATACACATCTATATACCTATATGGGCGTAAAGCTAGCTGAAGCCTCTATCAGGTGGTCGTTGGACGAAAAAGCCTTTGCCCACAAATTGGGATCCCGATTACCGCGGTGCGGTATGGCTCTTTGTAGTTGAACGAGATTAAACAACGTTGACAAGAAGAACAGCCGCAACAACAACAACAACAACAACAAAAACACGAAAAACACGCATGGTGTTACAGTGGGTGTATATATATATATATATACACACACCGGCGAGTGGCTAGAAATCCCAAAGGGTCTAAAATTCAGAGAAGCCCCCAAGGAGCCAGGTTCTATTACCTAAGGTTAACCACGCTGCCGTCTCAGTTGGCGCGGACTTTGATTGGCCTGGCAATCCTATTAATTCCAGACGCTGCCTCCCGGAGGTCCAGCCGGATTTCACCTCGCGCGTGGCCAGAAAATCCTCACTTATCCGCCGCGGATGAGGTGGTAAGTATAAGTATAACTCGCGGCTTCAGACTCGGTGCAGAATCGGCAACGAAGGTAACTGTTAATGAATACGAATTTATTTCTTTTTTTCACATGTATAAAATGTTAGAAGGTGGGATATGCGCCTACATGTATACGAGTTTAATATGAGAGAGGCTCCGGTTATCACGCGGTTAATATGCAAGGGTTAATACAAAGGCGCCCCCCAGGAGTCGTATAAGGCGTCACACGTTAGCTACATATACCGGCGTCTACATAGCTATATGTTAGCCCGCAAGCATCGCCACGTATGTCCTGCACGCCCTTTACACTTTACACTTTACCCTCTCGCGTATACATACATCTACGTATACATATATGTATCTACACTACGGTATACACTATACGTGGAGTAGGTACGGCTGCATATTTCATATTTATATTAACCTGATTAAGACATGTTGCCCTCTGTTTAATGTGGATATGTGGAGTTTGTTTCTGAACTGGTATTCATTTTAATGGAATTTATAATTAAATGAACCAATGCCTACGACCATATGTAGGTATATAATATTATACTATATACATCTAACGCGTTTTACACAAACGAGCGAAAACTGAATCCCCGATGCAGCCAGAGATTCTTTCTCCTTCCGCATCAGGAATACCTGTCGCGTAATATTCGCAGAATTTAGCCAGGGAGGAACGTGAATAGCAAAGGTTGAAGTTTGCTATTAATTCCGTAACGAGGTGTGATTAGCGGCGGCATCACCTCGCATCAAACTTTGCCGATTAATCAACCAGCGCGGAGCGAGCTCAGCCCGTGTATACCAGCCGGCTTCGTTGCCTTCGCAGCCCTTTCGCGGTGGTGACGATGCCGCCGTAATGTAAACTAATTAAACTGGAGGCCGAGCACTAATGTGTCCATTATGTTCTGCGCCCCGACGCGGCTTCGTACCGGACTACCTCTCTTTCTCTCTCTATTCGCGTCCTAACCACCCCGTCCTCGCCCTCGGAGAAACGGTCAACGTTGTGCGATACGCCCAGTGACGTCTTAACCAAGCGACAACAACGTTTCGCCGGAAAAATCCCAAGGGATGAATATTTTTTATTTTAACTTTCGTCGTAGAAATGAGAATTTTTTGTTTCTTTTTTTTCTTTTGCTTCTTTCTTTCAACCCTTGTAGATCCAACTTCATGCGGCTGGGAATAGTTGACTCATTCCTAGATCAACTTATAGATAATTTTCAGGATCGCGGAGGTCAAGGGATGAAAAAACCACATGGTTTTCTCCGTTGTTTTTCTTTGTCTCATGACCCTTGAATTGGACTGATGCCTTTCAGAGATGGAAACGAGTGTCGGGGCTCCGATGCTAAGGACGATCCTGTAAAGGGCGTATGGTCACAGGGATGGTTAGATGCTAAGTTTGGGTATGGGGTGGTAGTGGTGGGTCAAAACTTCCGACCTGACGATGCGGCGACCCGCAAACTTCTGGGATATCAGCGCGAGGAAGTACCTACCTACGGTGGTTGGCTTTATGCCGACTGTCTTACTGGCGCGTATTGCCACTAAGTAATGCCAGGGACCCAGGACCCAGGGTTCCTCTGGCCCTTGTATATTTATGTTTAACCAGGTCCGTCCGTGAATACAGAGCACCTACGCGTATGGGTAGTTCTATGATCTGAGTAATAAGCTGAAAGTCGCATAAATGAAAAGCCAGGAGAGTTCGCAGCGACATTCTCCCTTCCCTTGACATATTTAGAAGAAGAGAAAAAACGGGATGGTAAATTATTTATACCCTTAAAACACGGAACAGAGTTTCTCTTTTTCTCCTTGCTCAACTTTCGCCATCGCATATCAAGCCGTGACAAGCTCTATTGTCATGAGGTCAGAGAGAGGAGGATCGAGTAATATTCTGGCAACAAATCATCCACCTTTTGGCACGACAATCGAGCTCGTTTTCACGCAGGCAGGCACGCATTGGGAGTAAGGAAAAATGTACAATGTGCACTTGCCATACGGTCCATTGCAGCGGATAATATGATGTAGTGGTGTATTGTGCAGGAAGCGGCCTATTCCGGGGTGAGACGTAAGGGAGAAGAGAGACACGAGGGTTTTGGGGGCTCGGGGCTCGGGGCTCAAGATATACCAACAGATGGAAGTGTTAATAATTGATAGTCGCGCCCCCCTCATTGATATTTTAGGCCGGGGGCCTCGACTAGCCTCCCTCTTCAAGCGATAAGGGGTAGTGGGTTCCTTTCTGAAACAGAAAAATTTCACTCTGCAATGAAATTAAACTGTGCGTTAGAATACGTCGCGTATACCTACCCTCGTGTATATTATTGAAATTTTAACTTTCACCTGCATTTCATCGCAACATTTATTGAAATTTGAATCGCTAATTGAAAAAGGCGAGCCTGACTAATGCTTATGAATAATTTATGCCAAATATGAAACAATACGTCATTGTCCAATTCAGTTACGTGACACTTGCCATTTATATGCAGGGGTGCATCTTGTGTACTGTTTTTAATCAATTGGCTCTAACATATTGTGCCTCGGGCGTATTGCGCAGTGTGCGGTCCTTCGGTTCTCTTACAAATTGGCACCCAGTGAGATCCTGGTATCAACCCCCCGCAGCTAAGTCAACGATACGTCATGTTTCTCTGAATACGTTTACGCTGGCTGCTGGATACACGAATGCAGAATGTCGAGCATATCTAGACTGCAGAGCGTAGAAACTCAATTTCGGTTCTCCCCAAGTTTGGGATAAGGGTTCAGATTCCAAATGAAAGTTAAAAGACGTCAATTCGATTCATCGGCACGCAGTGAAATGTGAAAACTTATAAGTATTGCGAGAATTTGAAAAGTTAGTCCTTCTCTTCTTTTTCAGAAATCAAAAAATATTCATGCTAATGTCTATGCGTTCCCGTATTATCCGCAGATACAATATGAACCCTTCGTTATGTCGTTACAATTTTATGGGCCAACTGTCGCGTGGCACACCAGGTTCTGTTTATAGGCATGAGACAATTTGCAGCATAGAAAATCACCAGTCGTAATATTGTGTCGAGGCGCATTACTAACCATTGCATTCGTTGGCTATAGAACCAAATAGTTCATACTGCCATTCGTTAGGACGTATTCACGATTCATCACAACTTCGCCCGCACGATTCTATAAACGCTATTCTACCCACAACCGTAACTATGATAGTTCTTCCGAATAGATCAGCCAAAATTTTGCATACAGACATCACACTATCATCCGATGTAACAACATTCGAAGAATCAAGGGATGGAAGTAGAGGCAGATCTACGCACCCCTGAAGGCTCGCTCGTGAAAAATATTGGAATAATTTTTTATAAGAATACTAATGAGATGAGGCAATTATATCCTGGAAATGAAAGCGGCTTCTTTGGTGGGCAGAGAACCGCAACTAAGCAGCACCACAATCTAGTCTTCCTTTCAGTTTTTCTATTCGAAAAAATCATATTGACATCTGTAGTTTTTCATTGATTTTGCTTTTGAAATATGATGAAAGTTTTGATGTGAGGTTGAAACCCATAGCATAGGGTATAGAAAAGTGCGAAGGGGGTGGTGTAGTGATAAAAATTATTAGCTTGTATTCTCACCGTGGTCTCATTCGCTCTCCCTCTTGCTCTTCGTTCGCACTCCGGCTTCTCACCTCCCGTCTCCCACCAGTCCCTTGACAGACCTTACCTGTATAATTCATAATTATGACCGGTGATATAATCAGAATATAACCCGACATCATGGCGGTCATTTCAGCGTTCCGTACCTGGTCGTTAGCTTGTTCTATAAATATGTGATATTTGTACAGACAGACGACATTGGACTTTCCAGATATTATTACCGAGCATGTGGGTATACCATGTATACCTATGTGGACATTGAAGCAAGGGATGGTAAGAAGTACCTAAAGAGTAGACTCTAAACTTTATTCCGTGCTTCATATGTAATATTTCTATCAAGTGGCCAATGAGGGTGTAAACCCTGACTGTGCATAGGAAAAGGCGGCGGGTAGGTACCGAAGAGATGTCCCTAATTTTCCCATTTTGCGAGAGATGATATACTAGGTTTTACTAGCTGGTGGTATAAAAGATGCAACCCGAAGGTTTATGGACGTAGTAAATGGTTTTAAGGTCGTCATGTCCACCGACGTCGTCATAATATGATAACGCGGCACCGCCACCAGCACTACGCTTAATCAAGTACATCCAAGATGGGGGTTGGTCGAATCATTGATGGACCTGAGGCCTCCCAGTTTATTATACAAAGTTTATTGCATCAGCACACACCTCCTACGTATATACCGTGCAGAAACTGCAACCTCCGTGTCGCTCAGATAGTGTATCGGAAAAAAATTCGCAAATTAATCCCTGCGGTGGGTGAAGGAGGAGGAACTGTATCAACACGTCGGAAGGATATCTTGTCGAGAATAATGTGCGGAACACGTGAGATATGGATAAAGAGAATAGTTTGGCAGAGGTTCGGCATCTACCAGCCCTGCAGGGTTTGCAAAGCCCCTCCAGGCTGGCCACTGCACCCTCGGGAAGGCCAACTGGACTCCGAACAGTCGAGGAACAACTGGAGAACAGAACAGAACAGAACAGAACAGAGACTGGTATAACGTAACGAAACGACGTAGAGACCGAACCACACTAACTAGCAATAGCCAGATAGCTGCAGCATCCTCCTCTGTTTTTGATAAGGAAATTAATAAAGTTCGGTTGAACTGGGATAGGATTATCCCGAAGTTTCAAAGCTCGGATGTTTAGCTAGGTGGGAAATATATCTCGAGCTACTCGTACTGGGGTATACTCGTACACAGTATACATCGTGTACTGAGGATAATATCAACCGAGAATTTCGCACTATTTTTTTATGCTTATTTCTTAACCAACTCTTTGCCCACCACGTAGTTACCCTTAGAACGAAGGTATATAAAAGAAGGACGGAAAGTGGTGATAGGTGTGAAAAGGACCGGGCAAGGAGTTGGGACGGGGGTGGAGGCGTACTGTTGTATAGTTTTCAGCCGAGTCGGCAACAGGAGTTCGCAGGAGTAGCACGAAGCCGTCTAGTGGCCCCCTCAGGGGCTGTGCAGTGACTTTCGCCCTCCTATACCTTTCCTCTCACCCTCTCGCCCCCTTCAGACCGAAAGCCAACCCTGAGACACTTTGAGACATCCAGAGACCCAGGCGATGGTTTCTAAAGACGTTATACCGGAACCTACCCGCCCCCCGATTAATGCCGGTGACAATATGCTCGATGTCTCCCAGCTGCCTCTTAAGTCTTGCGTCATCCTGCTGCCCTCCGTACGCATAAAGTCAAACTTTGCCTTATTGCCATTCAAGGAACTGTATAAACAACGAATAGGCCTTTGGGACAGCAAGGGAACTCTTTAAACCTTGTTCAGCTTAATTGTTTTAATATGCTAACTTCCTCAAGAATCGAGATCCATTTTATACCCCTAAAGAAAGGCATAATATTAAAGGTCAGCGTATATCCAAAAGTATTACCGAAGATTCTTATAATCTCTTGACTTGTCAAAACCTAAGAAATAGTCTCGTCATTTGGCATACTGTAATCGCGTTCGTCGATTTCGTTCCGGTTGTAAAGTCTGACGAATGATTTCTCGTCCCTTGCCGTTTGACCAATGGCCAAAAATTTCAGACCGAATTCTGCAGTACTGTCTGCAAATTTACAACGTGGTCGTAAAAGTATTAGCGGGCATGATGTCCTTCATTGTTCGTACAACGTGCCATTACTTGCCTGTTACGAACCTTTCTGCTTTCAACCCATGGCTAAGGGTTCGGTTTGTGAAAACACCGTTACCTGATTTATGGTTGTGATTTCCGAGCTCTTTTCTACGAACCCAGTTCTCTCGAATATGTACTACAAACTTTAGCAAAATTTCCCTTTGAAATTTGTCAGACATCATAGGAAGAAAACATGGGAAAAATTCTCTCGGCGCAGGCGGGTCTCTACGCCTTCGACGTCGACCCAAGGATAATCCCAGATTAAACGGTCATCCAATTACTGGACAGGTACCGGCGACCGGTACTTCATTTGTATTCATTCGATATTCATAGTTTGACTTTTCGCGAGGAAAACGAGGATCACTCGATTGAGCGTTAAACAAAGTCTTGACACGCTATTTACCTACCGCAGGATTTAACCGAGATTAGACTCCGACGCAATCATTTCGATCTACATTTTATCCTTCGGCTAAAAAAAGTCCATCCTTTTCTCTCCTCGTTAGTACAATATTAATTAATTAACAGTAAAGATAAAATGACGACAAAACGAAACAAACTCCGATGAGCTTACCAGCGATAATGTAGCTGCTGATCTCATACCTCGCAAGCGCAATGATATATCTATACTCATAGGAGATGGAGCACATATGACGTGGTCTTCACGGCTCGTTGCTCTTTGCCTACTCCCTTTTCACTCTATCTTCGTATAGAGGTGCAAGCAGATAGTACTCGAAGAGAGAGATGGAGAAAAGACAAAGAGAGACTGCACTTGTCCCGTCCCAACTCCCAGTATTCTGTGGTCTAAAATCTGTCGCTCCCTCCGCGATAGCGCCGTTTCGTTGTGCTTTATAGAGTAGGTGTAGTACTACACCATGGAGTAGCGCGGTGCAGTGTAGCTAGTCAGTGTATCTCTCTATTGAGTGGATTTGAGTGATAGCCAAGAGGGGTTTGCGATAGGCCAGCCACATCTGTTTGCAATTGAAACGAGTGGTTTGATTTAGGTTTATAGGTTTGCAGTAAGCATTGTTCGGGGATTACGTTTAAAATTGGATTACCAGCACCGCGCTTTGATCTGCGGATGGTTCCGCCGTCGGATACTCCGAGGTGTAGCTCTTGCGACCTGGACGATCGATGTCACGCCTCGAACTCTTCTTTTGAGTTCACATCCCCGCGTTATGCGCCGATTATTTTTTCCTCCTTTGAACAAAAATTTTCAAAACCAAATGCCCGCTCGCGATAGCTGATAGACACCATTGCGTGGATTTTAAAGCATAGAGAAACGCGATGGAAAAAGGACAACGAGAAAGCAGTTCGACGAGTAGGTATAGGAGAACAAAGGACTGTGAACGACATCGTCGAAGGTAATTTTCGTTAGAGATAAACGTAACCGAGCTCCGGCTATATAGTAAGGTCCTTCCGCGTAAGCAGAGACGATGTTTTCAATAAGAGAACGCAGTTAGGTGTCTCTAACCGCACGTTTGTTCCAACAGTATTGTCGTTCTATATCCATATCCACGTCGTCCACATTCTCATGTTTATATCTACATCTCTACGTGCTAGAGGTCCGCCGGTGTCATCGTATCGCCTTATAGTGCTAGGGTGTTGTTATGCCCAGTTATGTCTGGTTATATCGCGAGTAAAATTGCAGAAACACCACGAAACGATGGTATGGGGTCGATTGAGTTCTTCGATAGCTTCTCCATTCGCTCCTCGATTACACCGCCGCCCCCATTCTCTCTCTTTCCTCCATTCCTGACGATGCAAATATAAGAAATTATCGAACAGATATTTGCCAATTAAGCTTCGCCGACCTCCTGATGGCCGATGGCTCACGATAGATAAAAGTCTATAAAACAGTCGATCCGCGACTTTATCTATCCTATAAATTATCCGGCATCATAGCCCAACGCAAAGTGTACTAGCCGGTAACCAGTCGTATAGGCTCGTAGGGGTGCGTGCCTTTGTGTCGCACAGTAGTCGAGACGCCTCGGTGCTCACCAAAGCCCCGTGGCCTCTCAATCTGTCATAGCGGTCGCTGTCGCTGCAGAGGCAGACTTGCAGACTTTTCTTCTGTCGCTCCCTCCGTCCTGTTTATAGACACGAGCACATCGTCGATCCACTCTATAATCCAAACATGGGGTGCCGGGCATCCACCGTAACCGACTGCCATGTGTTCGGGTATACCTTCATCCGAGCCGGTATAAGGTACCCGCGTATGTACACACCCCCGTACGTGTACCTATAGTATCTAGAGAAGAAAAGTTGAGACAGGGTCTCGGCACTGATTTTTCGATTATTTTTCTCGAAATTCTCCCCAGACACAATGATGTGTATCGAATGATTTGAGGGTATGAGAATAAGCGAGAGTTTGATCATTTTTATCAGCGATTTCCACGCGGTCTTACGAAGCTATGTTAAGTGAAGGGTGCGAGTGTGGAAAGGGTGGTTGTTTTCAAACAACGAAATCGTGGTCATTGGCGCTAAAAATTGCTCGTTGAATTTTTTAACCAGGTGCAGAAGGGCGCGCAGTTGAGTTGAGAATCGAGATTCGAGTCGTCGAACAGCGAACGAGGGGCAATATACATACGGACAATAGTACTTGTTACGACGCAACGAGATGTCACCCAAGTATGAATTACCGCCGTAGTTCTATATGGCGTTTCGATATACGAAAAGGGTTCTTCATCCCGGGGCCGAGGGCGAGGGTTCACATCCAAAACTAGGAAGGTTCGTTCTTTTCGTGAAACTGCAAGCTACAGATGTGCAGCAGCACAGGGTCGCCTTCTGCGGGGCCACATGCTGGCGTACCTCACCGGTATACATGCTGCAAACTAGGTGCACATTACATATGTGTTTAATAAGTACATGGGTATGCCTAGGTATATATGTAGCATAGATATTATAAAAATGTATGTATGTGTGTACGTCCGCGAGTCGAGTCCTGTCAATCTCCGTCAGGATCATAATTCGCCAGATATGAATCATTCCAAGTTGCTGCGGTGCCCCGCGAAATCTGAGACGACTTACCGGGGATTTGCGTCAGAATATGACGACCCCGGCCCATCTGTCTACCACTGTTAGGGGTGGAGTGAGAAGGGTGATTGCGAAGAGCAGGAGAAACGCAAAGGTTGACTAATTATCGACGAGAAGCGAGATTTCCTATCGAATTAGCTCTTTCGCAGGACATCAGGATCCTCCTCGCCTAAAATCGAATCGACCACAGTCACCGATCCTGCGTATAGAGATTGTATGGTATGTGGATAAGCCGATATTTGAAGTACATAATGCGTGGATTCGGTTATGTATATAATATTGTATGTATTGAATGGAAAGGTTGGAGGGCAGGTAGAAGGTATATAGGTGAATGGCAGCGTAGGGGCAGGCAGTCAGACACATATGAAACATGGAGTGGAATGCGTTTACACAAATGGAATTAACGGGCAGTTTAGTTCGCAGTCGGCGATAGAGGAGGATATTTTTCCCGGCGTATTAATACGGCTGGAAACAGAGTATGATCGGGCGTGTAATGCAGCCCTGGGGGCCCGTGTGATATGATACATTTGCTTTGCATAGTCATCCGTACACACCTGCATTTCGTAACAAGCTACAAATACCTGCGATCTGCACGCGTTAGGGATATGCTATGTGGACTCTGCAACCGACTATAACCTGGTGTTTGCGCCTAACCAACCAACCGATCTGGTCGACCAATTATCTCGGTTTATCGTCAGGCGTTATGCCCGGTTAATACCACTTCAAATTCTAATCCTTCATAATAAACAATTTCATCCCTTCGATGTTGATTACTTATAATATTTACATATTTTCAACCGATAGTCTGATCGCACGAGCCATCCGCTTCAGGTATAGCACAGAGCACAAAGCACAAAAAAAAAAATAAAAATTCTGTGTCGATTATTCATTAAATCCTATAGTTTTTAGGTAAATTTTTCTCTATTTCACGAATAATGGGTAAACACTGTTAGTCAAACTATAATTCTAGTAATTGATATAAAAATAATCATCAATAATTTTGATAATGTATGCATTATACGTGGATGGGGTCGCCAATGTTTCGCACTATAGCCATGCCAGGAGGGTCACTTGCCCAGGGATACATATTATTATATGCACAGATAGGTTCGCGTTATCGTATTTTGTTGTAATTAGCAAACAGTCGTTTGTATCAGAGTGAGATTCTCACTCTCCTTGATTGTATGACCGTTTTTGTAAACTGCATATATCATCTATAGCGTTTAAATAATACATCCCTTTGATCTGCGTGTTACAGAGTCTAAAATCTGTACGTTCAACAACGTATGAATGTATTTTTGATTCGGGAAAATTTCACGCGTCAAATTCCTTTTTGATAACGATGGTTGAATATGAGTGATATGTTGGTGCAATGAGGTGTAAAGCCGATCAAGTCAATCGGAAAATTTTTAGCTGATCGTGAGGGTCAATGGCAATTGAGAACCCGCGTAAAACGGGGTAAATAACAAATTGAAAATCAATGGCATTACGAGATTATGCGTTTATTAGCAGAGCTACCAGCCCAGAGCTGTAATATCCAGTAATTGCGTAAACTGCAGACTGGATCGGTACACATCGCACCAGTCGGACCAGGCTACCCCCAAACACGGCAGAGTGCATATTCGTAATGGAACGTACCTGGTTGAAACAGAAGAATCTTTCTTCTGCATTGCGTGATCAACGATTGATATATCTAATAGTTTTCTATCGTAACGTTTCAAATTCGTACGTAGCACCCCTTTTCGTTTTATCAACGTTTGAAAAAAATGGGTTCAAACCAAAAAAATTCGTATCCAGAAATTGAATTCAACGAATATCATTGGTTTCAGCCGAAATTGAATCAATGCAGAATACTCCCTCGGAATTTGAAGAAATTTCGATGAACGATGTGACCTATACCCTACGACCACCTCTGCAGAACGAAGTCTGTGAGATTTCAAATAATTCTAAATTCATTTGAAAAATACTGGCAATCAGCTTTGAGAAGACTGAGTCGAATAGAATATTTCTACACAGCTTACCAGCGTTTCGAAAAAGATTCACCCTAATAACGACGCTGTCATCCTAATTTTGAAATATGTCCTAGATGCAGAACTACAGCGGTCATTATTAGCTTTTGTCAATCGACGACGCAGTGGATTATTCGCATAGTTTCTATCCCGGTTCTTGTAGGTTCGGTTAATTTTGGTCCACGTGCCGGCTGAAGGTCTGGAGGCAATAGATCAGGAGGCAAGAATTACATCGTTCGAATTACGGTGTCTCGCAAACAGAGGATATTGCGGACCAGGGTATAGCTCCCAGCCGACGCAGTCGTCCTGAGCAAACATACTAATGTGAGAAACACACATTCCCAGGTCCAGCTAAGGTTGGCTGATTGTGAGCCCCGAGATGACGGGACGATTTCTAATATCGCATAAGAACTGCGATCTTTATTCTCTGCGCTAACACGTCAAACACGACAGAAAAAGCCAGAGATTACGCCACGGCTAGTTGGCTCTGTGGTATCATCGTCCATGCGGTATATACCTGAGGGTGAAAAGAGTCTGAGGGGTGGCTGAGTACAGGGTGTAGCGATAAAAAGCAACCTTTACGGCGTGACGAAATTACTAGCAGTATCCACTGGGCCAACGAGGCACCATCACCTCCCCGTAAGGCTTCATCTTCTTGCTGCGTTTTTATTGTTATTCTTTTACCACGACCAAGTGTAATTGTAATTCGCCAAGGCTGGTGGAAGGTTGAAAGAAAAATCCTATGCTAAGTGAGAAAATCCGACTCCCTCGCTTGCATGATCGCAGCCGAAGAGAAAAAGAAAAAATGAAAAAAGTCAGGGGTCAACCCAGCCTAAGTATAGTTACGCTGTGGAATAAGCGTCCGTGTAAAGATCGATTTGAGTCTTGAATCTGAATTCCGAAAATTTATCCCCATTTCTCTCTCCCTCTGTGGAAACCGTGACGTCATCATCGACCAGTAAGTTATGCAAATGGGAAGAAGGAAGAACGCGGCAGTGGTAGCGGACAGTATGTCGCAGGGCGTGCAAGATGGCCGTTCTTCTCCCGAGGGAACTCGAGAGCAGACGAGGCCGCAATCCAACGGTGGATAGTCTCTCGACACCTTTCTTAGCCCCGTCCTTCGTCCTTTATAACTGCGGTGCACCTATGTATTCAGCAAAGTAGAACTCGAAGAAGTTCTTGATGTGCATTTGAATCAAGGGAAAACAGTCGCTCTTCGTTTTTCGCAAAAGTTTCAGGGGATGGAAGAGGATTTCGTTCTAAAGACTCGTGATAGCAGGCTACCTCTTCCGCTCGGCGATATGTGAAAGATGTTGTTTTTAATTCCGAACTTATTTCGCCGCGAGGAACACCCTGTACATGTATATGGGTATGAAAATGCCCTGTGCCCGCACCGAGATGAGAAACGCGCGTCTAATTCGGGCGGACACGCAAGCCAGAGGTGAACTGCACGCACGCAATCCACCGAGAATCCTTCCTCCGGCTATTAGCTACCCATTCGTTAATCGGGTTAAGTCATCGGTTACCATGGCTACCTATACCCACCTTTACCAATTCGTATCGTTCTCTACCGCTAAATAATCTCCACCCTTGTATTATCAAAATCTAAATATACCACATCATGTGTTCTCATTCAACACTGTCTCCTCTTAACGACAAGAAGAAAAATTGGTGAAGGTTCAAGAATTTTCTACCCTTTACAGTAAATTTCATCACAATTTCAATTGCGACTACAATTTCGTGCCCTTGGTCTATCGCTATCGATGTGAATCAGGGAATTGAACGTATGACGTATCCTATTTGTTAAGGGATTACTGCGGCGGGTGTAACGAGTAAATATACATTCGGTGGCGAGGTCGCGTGCGAAACTGCAATGATCGGTATACGATAATCGGTCAATCGTATACAGAGTAGGTACGATTCTAGTAGATGAGAACGTTCGGTAGAATGGTTACGGCGCATTTTGGCTCTTGGGCAGAGGCTAGATGCTCAGTAGATCCAAGGCAGTGGGCGGGGTAGAAAAATTGGGTGGCATCGGGGCTGAGGGCGGAAAAGTTGAGGGAATAGAAGGGAGGAAGGTGGAAGAAGCCCGACCACCGGGGTAGGGCACCCTGGAGAGCTGTATAGTCGGCACACGCATCGGCTCCCGCACGCACACAACCGGCTTCAAGCCACAGAGAAAATGTTACTTATTTTAGGAAACCTGCCGGGTGAGCTAATACGACTTCCGGAAGATGTAGGAGTCTGACTATGTGTGCGCCCGTACCTAACTATAGACTGAATAAAACGAGATTCCTCTTCTTTTCACGCGGAGGGGTTGCGATGATCGCGAGAGGCTCGCTGAAAGGCAACCCTTAAATAGTGGTAAATATGCAGTAGGTATATGAGTAACGATCACTTATTAAAGCGAACTCCCCTTTCTTACCGAACCAGAAGTTTTTCCGTTGTACTAGCTGCAGTCAACAAGCGTGACCCAGAATGCCACGCGTTGTCGATTAGATGAGAGACAAAAGAAGCAAAAGGGGCATATATCCGGTTTGACGCGTTAAATTCACATAAATCTAACCTGCGTTCTACCCCCAACCCGGCCAGGCTGTCCCTCTGCTTCTGCATGTCATTATATCCCCCGGCGCAAACGGTACACATATACGTACATAATACGTATACGTATCCTATCTCAGAAACAAATCCGTTGCGCTCGGGAATACTTAAACCGAAAAAGCCTCGCTTTATCATGAAAGTATGCGGTTAGAACTTTTCCAAAACTCGAGAGATCGGATGCATAAAATCGCGACAGTTGATAAACATTTTGCCTATCAACTACAACTTTTCACCTTTTTCGGAATAAATTTTTCTATCAGATTATACCGTCGAAAAACGTTCTTCTATCCCTGAAGGGGTCCAATTGTCGAACAGCAGATTCAAGTCTGAAGTTGCGGTGAAAACGTTCAGAAATTATTCGTGTATAAGTATGCGATAATAAATTAAAATATACGGTAGGGATAATGAGGCATATATAGGTATGATGAATGTGAAGTGATGAGGAAGAGAAGACGTGCGCGTGGCAGACCGGTTCGAAACGTATTTCCATTTTCATTTTTATTTTCTCTTTTTTTTTTTTTTTCTTTGCATACGTTTTTTATGTACATTTTTATACCTCTCTTCCTTCCTTTCCTCCTGACTGCATCTGCCTCTCTCTTTTCGTATCTCGTTCTCTCTTTCGCTTAGTGCTGCAGTGATTCATGGGACCTCTCTTAAGGCTGCCCAACGGCCTGTAACATTGCCGCCTTATGGCTACGAGGAGGTCCCGTTCAAAAATGGAGTCGATCCTCTCGATTCTTTATGTATACATGCCTACATATCTCTGTATAAAAACAATGGAAGCCAAATTTAAACCCTAAATGCTCCATACGTATGTTCAACTCTCGTTTCCGGTAATACCACACATATATAGGTATACAATATAATCAGAGTAACGGCCTATCTGCAATTAAAGAACGCTAATTAGCAAGGGCCGAAGTGTCATTTGGGGATATTCCGATTTATATTACTCCGAATGGTCTGATATTCACAGCGACGATATTACCCTGCTATAGAGGCTGTTTGTGACCGTTAACAAGCTGTATAATAGTATGCCCGGAAAATTTTCAGAAATGATGTGAATGATATTGTTCAGTGAATCTACTCTCATCAAATTTACTTGCTAATTGATTGGAAAATGAAAAATTTACGGCTGCGATGATCGGAACTACCCTAAGAATTGTCTTTTTACATTTTGGAGCTGTTGATTGAATAGTCCTTGGTCTGACATGTGCGAAAATAAGAATAACACAGTACAAAGAGACACTGTGGTTCGAAGTGTTATCATACCTACTAATAAGCTTAACCTGTGTCGAACGCACTCTATATGGAAGAGATCATTCGGATCAGTGGTTTGGCAGTAGCTGGTCGTAAGGTCAGACTGGGTTGGGTTAGTTCGCTGTGGTTCCCGGAGCAGGCGACAACATTGAGACATATGCGGTTCCCGAATAATTGGATTTGGTATACCCCGTGATGTTCATTTGACGTCATCAGGACGTTTAGGCACCGTGACACTGTTTGACATTGGATTAACGGAATATTTTATCATCCCTTCCGAGCCCGCTGCACTATACTATTGTTGCCACCGAGTTGATCCACGAATGAATAAGTGATTCGACCGCTGTACATATATACACGTTCTGTCAACCGCCAAAAATGAACATTCAACTACCCCTAGATAAATTAAGAATTATACGGACTGGATTCCGCGCGTTGATGATGATGCTGCATCCCAAAATATCCGAAAGAGCAGAATAAGGAGAAATCAAACTTCATCTCGCAATATTTGATCATCGCGACTTCTTCCAAACTGTGTTGGTATTTTCTATGGAAGTCCACCGCGTATGTGTATTTGGAGTATGTATAGATACATATGTATGAATCGTCCTGCAGCTATCCGAAAAAAAAACCTGACTGACTAAAAAGCTTCCTGATGTTCAGCCCATTCAATTTCTATACGATGCGAGGGGCTGATTCTTTGAAATCTAAAATGAACAGATACATATACTGCAGTACGGTGATGTACGCGTACATGTGGACTCCTGGAATACGCACACACGCGCGAATTGGGTTGAACACATAAGGGTTTCACCGCACTTGCCCCGTATATAGTAACACTATACCATATAGCTTGTATATCTATCTACTATCTTCCTATAGTGGTGGTGTACGGCAGAAGGGGGTCGACATATGCATTGCTTAGGGGATGAAACGGCACCCCATACCCATACCCGTCATTCTGAACGCGTACTAGAGAGCTCACGCACTATGCTACTAATCCCAAAGCGCGCACCAAAAATAAGTCTATGTAATTCTACGACCACGTTTATTTATCTTAGCCCATATGATTCTCAAGAGCCTCCTTGATTGATTATTTTCATTGCAACCCCACAGTACCAAATTATATTTTCTCGTGATGACAATTCGGATGAATACAAACTCTCATATGTTTACATACCATTTTCACAAAAAGGTGGAAAACTCGTACCATTATCAGGCTACACCATACAAATTCCTGTGATAAGGGACGGTTTGTAACTGCGAGAATGAGAATCGTCGTGCAGACTTGAACCATCGAATCATGTTGCCGGAAACTTGATGCATGTCGTATTAGTTTTCGGAGCGAGTATATTTCCTCTTATACAGGAAAGGATCCCATCATCCCCTCGCTCATTCGTTTCGAACCCAGGTACCCTGGTAGGCGCATATAAAAATATACAAGAGAACAAGCAGAGCGTCTAATGACGTCGACACCAGGAACCTGTTGTGGCCCCGATGGACACATAGAGGGATGCGGACAACGGGGTTTCAATGGGTAGGTGTCTCGTGGTGGCTGCGCTAATAAATGGGCCTCTCTTCATCCCACATCTGTACGCCTACCAAAAACTCGAGCCCCCACTCTGACCCACCCCATACACCCCATCCTCTTATACACACGGGGGATATAGCCCGAGGAACGCAGCCCCTTGGTAAAGAAGGGGATGCTATTATCATTATAATTGTGCATCGATGCGCTGATCAACTGTATTGTACTGCCAAATGCTAAACTATATCCCCATACAACATTGCGGCTCGGAACCGCTTCTGTTAGCTGATTTTTCTCGAGTGTCGCTAACCACGGACAAAAATGTTTAGAGCAAGTTGTAGGCACAGGTATATGCTCGAAATTAAATTTAGGCAGGGTGCGAAAAATTGATGAATAACTCAATCAAAGTTTTTCCCCAAAAAAATGCGACGAAAGAAGAGGGAAAAATAAAATGATATTTTTATTCATTTTTGTAGTGACCCGTGTAACGGTTGGCATAAGCCATCGATAGCTGCTGCAAATCTCCCTTATATCGCGAATTCGATTAGGATGACCAACTGAGGCACACAGCCTCGCGCGGTACATCATGCCGGTACCCGACGCGAACACAGACGCGTCCGGCATAAGACCGAGTGTCCACCCCATCTCGTCACTAATTCACGCCCTCGGAGATCCCGGGATATAAAAATAATTTGGTTTATGATAACGCGCTCGTCCCGAGGCGAGGCGAAGCGACGTCCGTTTTTTGCACCAAGGTAAATATTCTCACTGCTATAACACGTCTGCAGCTCGCTAGATCCTTGAATTCTGAAATTCTACCTCACTCGAAAAAAACGCGTCTTAAAGTTGTCCGAGTGTCTTCAATTTTCGGAATTCAACTAAAATTTAACTTCCTAATTAAATGAATTCTTTCGCCGACTGATAGACGATTCGCTGATAGTTGATGGATCGAAGTCATCGAGGTAAGACCGATCTTGTAGATTTGAATTATTTCGGAATGCAAAGCGCCTCGTGGCAGATTCAAAACCATCCTCTGGGTTCGGGGATACGAGAACCAAATTACCCGACGCAGAACGCATTATCTCCACTTGATAGACCCCCCTCCGTCACCCCGTGCACTGAGGGTGAGGTGAGGTTCTCAGTCGATTCCCTTTCGTAAAAAAGGCGATTTCAATCCGTCGTGAGGAAGGCGATTCAAGCGGATAAAGATACGCCCTGGTATGACAAAAGAAAAGAAAGTGCCGTTAGTGGAGTTGCGGAAGAGTGAGAACCGCTGAATAAGGACCACCTCGTACTTTCCCTCCTAAATTCGCGATTGCTACTACCCCCATAAATTTATTCAAACAAATTCTATAATTACTTTTTCGGGAACAAACTAACTCGCCCGCGAGATTTATGGACCGTGGTACTCTCTCGCTCTTAGCATTTTTATTGGACTCAATTACGTGTCTTACAGCGCGTTTAATACGTTCCTTAAAATGAACGGCTCGCTCGATCGTCGCGCTTACGTTACATTCTACCATCACCTGGGCCGTTAAGACACTTGAAAATATTTCGCATATCCTTCGGACATAAATTTCGCCGTACGACGGACCGGACATCCCATATGGTGTACCTACCTACCTAAGAGGAGTCTTAAGGTGCGGTTTTCGCGCTGCACGGTAATGAATGCGAGTGCGGCCTCGTGTTGGGGGTTGTTCGGTCCCAGAGCAGAAGCACCCCGCGTCGCGAAAACTCCAATCCATCACTTAGCCCGTGTCTTATGCATAACATAACATAACGTGCATGACGATACCTCGACGTCACGTACCTAGTCGGGTATATGTGAATTCGAATCCACATTACGAGCGTAAACATTCCTCATATTCAGGATAAATGCAACAATTTTTCATTACGAATCGCAAACGCAAGTCCAAAGAATATCAGAAAATTTTAAGCGATTGTGAAAAACCGAGAAACCGGGTCTTCTCGTATGGACTCGACAAAGAACCAACATCTGCAGTACCTACTGACGAGAAAATAGCTCGTCGGACCTCGTCGACGTCCGGGAGTGGACGCGAAAGATTCCTCTGCGAGTCCTAAGGGAGAGATCAGCCAGTTCCCAGTACTTGATTGCGCTTTGCAAAAACTGGGCCAGATGCGGTTAGGCGCTATCCGTGAAGTGAGGTGTTTGATGGCGATAGGTAGGTACGTGACGGAAATGCCTTTCGGACCATCCTACTAGAGATCATGGGACTCGGCGGACAGCCAGAACCAAGAATCGATGAATTTGCATACACGTAGGGAAGGACGAAGACTCGAAATTGATCCAGAAAACTTTGACAACGTATCCGATACTATCGCCATGAGTGGTACGAGTTCGTAAACGTTGAAAGGAAGTTTTGCACCCGTGCGAGTTGTTGCAACTTGTCCTCAAAGTTGCGATTAAAACCACAAGCTACAGGTTTCGTGCAAAGAGTGAGACCCCCACATGATCGTTGATGTTCGTTAAAATTCGTTTTAAGAATAATAATCGATTCGGTAGGAAAGTAAACTGTTGATAAAATAATCGTACGTCGGAACTAAGGGACGAACGACAAAGATCAACCCCTACCGAAGGAGGGCAGTTGCCGTAATGAGAGCCTCGAAGGTCGACCACCAGAGCGCCACCGTCCCCGCCATCCGGTTCGAGGCGGTCTCGTCGTCACGTGGTATACTCCCGATTGGCAGATTCCGCAGGAAACGGTTGGCCAGCCAACGGCCAGGGGGTGGCCAGATAGCTGGCGTAAGCGTCGCGTTTGGAGGGAGTCGTGCGAGTCGGATCCGCCCCCGGCCTTCCAGCAAACCCTGAGGGAGTCAGGAGCACGCCGCTCGCTGGCTCCCTGACACATTCGACAAGCGGCGTCGTAACTGGAAGCAACGCGCGGCTAGGGACCTCCAGCGACCACGAGACGCCACGCGAGACGTCCTCTCGCGAGAGATCGACGATTTTAAAAATCTGAAAAAGACAAACAACAACCGATACGCTCAACGGTCGAAGCTCAAGAGTCCACGACGAGAAGATAGTGCAACGATTATTTTGTGCGACTTCATCATAGAGAGTGTTAATTGTGACGTTTGTGCATCCGCGGTCATCATCGACGACGAAACTCTGCGATAGCGGCAAAAGAGATTGCGAAAGTGTCGTGTCCCAAAGACTGATGCGAAAGACAGTGAATACGATATCTAAGTGCTATTCGGACGTTTGACTATAGTCGCGAAGACATTCGCCAGACATACGAACCGAATCGAGTCCAAACCGATCTGAACGAAATCGGTAAATACTTTATGAATGTGGAGTGATCGCGTCTTGCCTTTCCCCTGTAGCCTGTAGTCCCAGTTTAAGCGATCTTATCGGCGAACGAGGAGCGGCACTGTTGCCCCAGGAGATAACTTACAGCATCACCACGCGGTCCGACGAGTGGTCCGGACTCCTGCCCAGCTCCACGATCGTGGGTGCTGGCGGGTCGCCATGGCTTGGTCTTGGTGTCGGCGGTGGTGCAGGGGCAACAACGGGAGGCGGAAGTCCTGTAGAACTCGAAGGACACTGGGGTCGAAAACTCTATGGTGCAAGCGTCGCCCCACCGCCTCCACCACCCCATCATCATCCCAGGGCACCGTTGGCCTTCCCGCTCCAAGACATGCGGCAAACACTGAAAGAAGAACCTGTGCCGAGAGCATGGCCTCAGCCCGCCATCAACGATAACGGAACGTAAGTCTATTGCTAATTTATTGAACAGAAAAACTTTCACAATTTAGTTTTAAATGAAACGGTAATAATTTTCAATCTACGAACAATTTTACGAGTCAAAAAATCATCTGCGATAATTTGTTATTCGATAGATCACAGACGTCCTTCGTCTCAACGATTGATAAAGTATATTACTATATCGTTGAAAATTTACACCTCATGCTGAAGAATGAGCGAAGATTAAGATTCGTTGATCTTTAATCTTTCGTGAATAATTACATATAAGTCAGAGATGAAATTTAGCGTTATTGCGGCTTAGGCCTATCCGTTGACTCGCACTACTGTCGTCCGTCGGACCGAGCCAGGGTGCGACTACTGCAAAGGGAATATATTCGTTGGGGATTTTGCGTGTCGGGATACTGTCGAGGGTATCGAAAGTGGTACATAAAGCCAATGGTAATACTTTGCTAACGACAAATTGGCTGTTTGCGAAGGTATAGGAAAATTTACCGAGTAGCTTGAGGAACGAGGTGCAAGTCGACTGCAGGGATGAAGGGGCGACGCGAAATAATGATCACCACAAAATTGAACATACCGGTAATCCTCTTTAAAACGAATCAGTAGAGAGTAATCCTCTTATGTACCTACTACGAACGCTCAATGACCGTACCTACCATCCAACACGGGGCGTCCTTCCAGGACCCCATAGCATGTATTGTCTAGCTACTATCATAACTAAATCCTAATTGATAATAAAAATGTAGGAATGACTTTTTGATGAAAATAAATTTATAAGATAAAAGTAAATTGCTCTAAATCGGAGTTCAAAGTTTAGGTTAGAATCAATGCGGTGTACTTATAGATGTATAGAACATATAACTACCTCGACGAAGCTTAATTGAAAGTCGTCGTTTCGTGTTCACGAGAATTGCAGAACGATAAAGCGGGAGACCGTCGCTGGTGCAGTTTGGTAAGGGATTTGTACGACGTGTAAACTGCGGAGGTGGGGAAGGTGGCGGTGGAGGTGGGGGTAGAGGAGGTAAAGGACGATACGGCGAGGTCAAAGGTGATACGAAGCACGGAGCTGCGACGGAGACGACGAAGGTGGTGGAAGGTAGAGCACGAAGCCGGAGGTGGGATCTCTAATCCAATAGCGGTTCCCTTAACTAACCCTCCTCTTCGCGGCGTGTCACGACCCACGTAGCGAAATCAAGTTAATGTAATTGAGAATTTTAGCGCCTTTTACAGATCCCCGCGCCCGCTCCCGCGCTACCCGCAGGATCCTGGTTAGACTCTAAAAAAGTTTCGCGTCCAGGACGAAGCCGAGAAAATACTGTTTATTAAATACCCGAGGTGAAAGGAGAAACTGTATTCGGGCTTCGACGTGGTAGAATATTTTTGTAGAAATCTTTCACTGGGTTATTTACCCCGCAATTAAAACGCGTCGTATATAATCCGTCAGATGTATAAGTACATACATTTTTTATTTATTTATTTTTTCTGATTTTTCCATGATTATACGATAAGACAAACCCCCGCACGTGTTCCTTCGAAAGCACTAAATTAAACACCGCCGCGCTCCGCGTTCGTGGGATTCCCGCGGAGGCTGGATTATATTCAGATATATTACAAATTGCTCATTATCTCGGCGTGCATTATTAATCGCGTCGGGTACCCGTAAACAGACTATATTCCCTGAAATTCGTAATAACATTCCGGCCGCTCGGCAGAACGCGGGTTGCGCGGTATATTTATTGTTATTCTACGTATCCGACAATTTCCCACTAGCTCAAAATCGGGCCAGTTCCTATAAGCGTAACTATCCGAATATCACTAACAAATTCATACAAATGGGCCACGGTTATATGTACCGCAGATATTTTCTACCGCCGCAAATTGTGATCACCGTGATTCTGATATCCGGTGAAATTGACCTCGGTCATCACCGTACCAAGTCCATAGACAGCATAAAATGAAAACAGAATTTTTCCAAACCTGAAACCCGAAAATGTCTTTCGATATCATCGATCACCCAGACTTTCGGGATTCTTATAAAATAAATCCAGAAATCCTATCGGTCCTAGTATCGCGCCGTTATATCGCAACAAAAGATTCTGTCAAAAGTGCGACTGGCCAAGCGACACGTAACGCCCAGTTCGCTTGAATTATGGCAAATTGTCGGGGGCGAGCGTGAATCAAGCTCGTAATTAGTACCACTGTCCTCCATGTCCCATCCCTTTTCCTTCCCTCCCATGTGTAGGTATACTACATATGTATACGATGTATACGTGAACTTAGCACGGTGTGTATTAGCGATGAATATGAGAATACGTGGAACTGGTCGTACAACCGGACGCAAACAACAGCGATAGGCACTCGATAACGTGCTTGACACGTCTATAACCGTAACGGGTACGTACGTGAAGAGCGATACAGACGGGATGAAATGACGCGAAAAACAGCCGTTTAATAGAGGGATATTGGCGAGAAGTGACATCGCCCCTGCACGCTGCTCGTGTGGCCGATTATAATTATTCCGTACTGCTAAATTGCCCCTATGTGCAACGCGAGCGTGTATAACAACGTTTGCTCGTGTACCTCTATACAGGAACTAGCTACATCTACGCCTAGACAGGCGTACAGTCTGCCCTAAAATGCGAAAAAATTTTCAAACCGGAGACGAGAAATTGGTTGTCGAAAAACGCGTCAACGAGTTCGAAGAATATTTCCTAAACGTCGGCACGAACAACCTACTCTGTTTACCGGGAGTTCAACGTTTTTACTCCGGCGCTTAAAATCCGGCGGTAAAGTTATCGCGTTAATTACGCAAGCTATGTTATTAATTGCCGTGATACGGCGAAGTTTGTTTAAAACCGTGCGGTTATTTGTCCTATAGTTTGTTTTTGTTTTTTTTTTATTTTTATTAAAAGTAATGATATTATCTCGGCAGGAAACGTGTCACGCCGTAATACCATCCCTCGTTCATCGCTACATCCTCACGTCTGCAAGAAGATGACCTCACACGTCGCCCTCGTTCGCGTATAGAAATGCCGGTAATTCTGTGATCGTCGTATTCGATGTGCGCAACTGGCACCTACGCGTAAACGTTGCAGACTATCGCGTGTATTGGGACACCCCGGGTAACCTATAACGGAGGAATTGGTGCATAGCAAACGGGCCAAAATAATCGGACATCGAGAGTTATGGGGCGCGAACCGGCCGCCGGTTAATCAGCCACCGATAATTATCGACACGGGCCGTACATCACCCCGTTCTCGTCTCTTCTCCACCCCGGCTTGACACCCCCTAGGCCACCCTGGGTCACCGATACGTACACACTGTTATATATACTCCAACGACGCGGACGTGACAAACGGACCGTCGATGCCGTCATTTATTTCACAAATGTACTGCAAAACTACCAGGCTATTCATTTCCGGCAGTATATTTAGCTCCGGTATCCTTTTCCCATATAGGTATAGTTTCATCGGATTATCGAGTCGTACGCCGTTAGGAGGGTAAATTTACTACCATTTTTATTCATTTTTTGCAACAATAACTCAAAATGTGCAATAATTCTTTTTTTTTTTTTTTCTTTCTCTCTTGTTATAAAGGATCATGAGGCTCTATTAAACGATTTAGAAATTATTCACCTTTTTCTCTCTTGTTAGTTCGCTGTGGTCTTCGTATATCTCGCGAAGGGATGAGAGAGGCTCGTAAACCAGTTTAGACCTGGGTATCCCGCTCTTGTCGCCTTTTTCCCGCAATTAAGCTACCCGCTTGAATATTTAACACTTTGCCAACACGAATCTACTCGGTACCTCGGCGGAACGCCGCGCCGTTTGCTCTCTGCGTTCCTCTGCCTCGAGTCGCACCGTTTCGTTTACTTTTCGCGCTGAATTTGTTATTTTGTTTGCACGGATCTCTTTACGAATGAAACCCACGTATAATCGCGGTGTTAACGGCGTAAACTTAGCGTTATAAATTTGCCAACTTGTCTCCCGGTGTTTCGGAATGAAAATCATTTCAGCGTTCGATTACAATCGATTGAAAACACGTGATATTGGTACAAGTGTTTTTCCTAAAACGTTCACTCGTTTACTGTCTCAAATTTTCAAGCCTTGAGACGCGTAGGGAATATTGAGCTTATGCCAGTTCTCAAAATCACGAGGGACAGCCCATCACTCAACGTCCGACGTCCGACGAAACTTGAAACTTGAAACCCGGTTTGTAAGTTTTACGAAAACACAATTAAAGAAAGGGGCAGGTACAGAAGAGGGAGGGGGAGGAAGGAAGAGAGAAAAAATATATATATATATATATATATATGTATATAGAAACATGAACGCCCTACGGAATGGGATTTGGTAACAATTTTTCAACCTGTCAAAATATCCCGAACCCCGCGTGATACTGCGAGGATATATATTTACGCGGCTGAGAAGTTGATGCCCTTTTTAGCATATTTCCTTATTTTTATATCTTGTATTCATTTTATTTGTACTTCTTTATACTTCGTGGAAAACCGCACTTATCGGTCAAATCGAGGAAAGTCGCTGTGCCTCGCATATTCCCCTAATATATGTTTGATGAAAATTTCTATATCATCTATACGTAAATTCATCGTTTGTCGTTAATTAACGATAGAACAAAATTACATTCTGTACAGGTACATTCCTTCGGTAAAAGTATGTACATTGTGTACTTGTTCGACTGGGTATATCTACGTTCCATATAAGTTTTAAATTATAGAACAGAAAATGATATCCATGCATATAGCACCGTCCATTTCATTAGCGAAGTCCTTTGGGTGGAATAACTTCACACAGCCAATTAATCATGCCTACGTAATTGCGACGTTCACGCGCGACATAGATTATGTGATCAGCGATAAAATAAAATAATAAAAATAATAAAAAATAAAAAAATACTCGCCGCATAACGTTGCGGCAACCCGCGGACTATCTTTTGTTCGCCGGTAACGACCCTGCAACTCCCATTTCTCCTGTTATTTTTTTCCCTTTCCATTTCTCTTCTCTTTTTTTTTTCTTCGTTTTTATATATATAGTCGCATAAAAAATATCAGACTACCTTAAAAGAATTAAAAATCAAAAAAAAAATAAAATTGTTATTCCCTCGCCGTTTGAATTCCCATTGAATATAAATACCGAAAAAGAAACACCTCTCTATCCGTCTCTCTTATATCTACACCGAATTATATATATGTATATTATACATATCAAATATTTGCATTGCACTTGTAGCTCTTTCCAGATTCGAGATCAAAGATTCACACGGTAATGCATTCGTATTAACAAATCGCTCTGAATGCACGAATATACCTCTACCGGGACGGATGAACGATGATGGGGTTGAAGGAACTGACTGATTGCGTTAAGAGGGTGAACTGGGCACGCGTTTAACGCCGCACCCAATTAATAATCCAAAACCTGCACCGCGTTTCTCCCCAGTATATGAAAAATATGAAATAGGAAAAAAAAAAAAAACAAATAAAAATAAACTCATATATGCTATACAAATCGCGGGTGAAAAAAAAAAAATTTATATCTTCATAATTAGGCATTATTATTGAAACTCGACTTCTTTCGTTCCTTCTCTCTCTCTCTCTCTCTGTGTCTCTCTCGTAAGGATACCCAATATTATTATTGCTTATTGTACGTATCCCGGATAGCCGATAGTTGCGTAGGCTATTATACGGCCAAGCCAAGGGGTCTTTCCGTGCCATTACTCAAAGATGGTAGGTACTAGAGTCCGGCGGCCTAATCTCGGCACATGAGACCTTAATGGGATTTTAAGGCGTTGAGACCACCTGCGCTCTGTAGCGACCGTGCTCGTTTGTCTTTCCTTACTTCCTTCTTCCTTGTGTTCCTCCGTCTGTTTTCCCTCTTTTTTGCTTTCCTTACTCTTCCGAGGTTGCGAAAATCGGCTCTAAATTAAAGCACTGCTAGACAAACGACGAGTTATTTAACGCCTTTTTCTCCTTTCTGATGTTTCAGGGTCGGTGTCGGCACAGCCCACTTCGAAAAGCAGCCACCTAGTAACCTGAGAAAAAGCAATTTTTTTCATTTCGTAATCGCGTTGTACGATCGTGCGAGACAACCAATCGAGATCGAGAGGACGGCCTTCATCGGATTCGTCGAGAAGGATCAGGTAAGCTGAAATTAATTACACCGATTGCCAATTGCCAATCTGCTCTCACATCACGGTGGGGGGCGGGAGACGGAGGTAAATTCAGACCGAGCTATGTACAGGGCAGAGCTAAGAGCTTGTCAGGATACGGGGTTGGGGAAACAGCGCAGAGATAGTCGAACGACCGATGCAACTCCGTGGAAAAAGATCTCCGCGTCGACATCGCGGACAGTCTTGACGACAAGACGTGAACCAAGAAAAGTTTCCGACGCAGGTATAGCTGTCTGAAAAAGACCCGGAAAAATATACGTCTTCACCTATTTCCCTCACCTGCAGCAGGTGACTTTCCGAGACTTTGGGAAAGTTTATCTTCAATTAAACTAGACCCGAGAAACTCGCGTATGGATCTCGTTGTCGTGTTTTTCTCAACCGTTTCAATTAACTTGACTAGAGGGAAAACTACACAAATTTTTAATCAATTCAGGGCGTACGTCTAAAGCGTGAACGAGACAGACGTGGATAACAGCGCAAAACCGAGCCAATGCTTAGCTACCATCCGCAAGCTCCATTCTCTATTTATATGTTAAATCTGCGGCTCTTAATCGTTGCAATGTTAATTCTGATTAGTTATGAAAAAATCGGCTTCGAATACGCGTTCCACATTCTCATCTCCCTTGATATCAGACCAGAGCTGAAAGCCGCATCATTGGGGTTAAGACGGTTTTTCAATATCGCGGTACCCGTTCTAAAGCTCGAGTCAATTCCTGCCGCGAACTAAATGACGTAAAACTCAATCGTCCTACGAATAAGACCTCGAAGCATGTATGCAGTAGGTGAAGCTACGAAGCTACTTACAAAGGACGTCTGTGTGATCAGGCGTCTTCGATTCCAGCTTCACGGATCGGCGTGTAACCAACTGATTCAGGGTTGATTTTAATTCAGTTCAAAAGCTTGAGCAGATCTGCGATCCTCAGCGTCGATTAAGCTTCGCCTAATCCGAAGATGAGTCTGGTGCCTCATCTATGGACTTTCTCTCAAGACGTTTAAGCAAACTAAACCGCGAAGAAAATGGCACAAATTTTTAACCATCACGAGGAGATGAATAAAAATAAGAAATTGGTATAAAAAATTATTGACAAACCATCCCCAGGCCGTGGTTTTCTTGCATATAGCATACAGGGGTGAGAAACAGTGCTGGTGTATTGACTTTTCGTATTTGAGTACGTGAATAACGAATGACCAGCACGAGGTGTAATCTTTGATCAGTAGCGCTCTTCGTTCTATCGGATGCTATTAAGTTGCGTGACCGCTAAGAGCGAGGGTTACATGAAGTCGCACATGTATAGATAGTCAGTCGTTGGACTGTCCTAACGACAGGCACTCGTAGGCTTCAAAGTGACTAATAAATTTCAGCTTTTCGTCCGCTAGCTCGTTCGATATTAATTGACACTTTGGCACGATGTTCGTTTCCATTAGCTATATATCAACCGATTATAAACCGCGATGAAAAACATTCTACCTCGTATTTATCCCCCGATTTTTATTCCTCCATAGATCGATGACGCCATGGAGATCTTCATCTTGCTTACTGCCTCTAGCGATGCTGATGCCAAGCCATTCGTTTCACTTTTTCACCTTGATATTTTCTAGTCTTTTACTGCTACTGCTGCTGCTGCACCTATATAAAGTATATATAAAAGAAGATTCGGTGTAAAGGTGTAGATGAATGTTTCGGTGAGAAACCAAAAAAAGGAAAAAAAAACAAAAGTAAAAATTGTTGAAAATTTTATACCGGAGATAAGTCCTTTATCGAATATTATATCTGTATCGAAGAATTTTTGAATTTTTACGAGACGGACGAATATACGCTCGCGGTACTCTGTACCGTACGTCTAATAATATACGAGGAGACGTCCTCTGGGAATCACCCTCGGAGGAGCAATAAGGGCTTCGAGTGCAAGGAAGCAAATCTATCTTTGGCACTTCTTCTTGGTGCAGCAACTCGGTATACCTTATAGGCTAAAGTCTCGGAGGAGACAAGCTGCCCTTAAAGAGTCAGACTAATTGAGCAATGGAAAGTCGATTTACGTGTTCCGATGTATCGTTGAGTTCGTAAAATAACTCATTCTGCATCTCGGTCGTATTAAATTTTCTGTTAATCTCAAACTAAATTCTTAACTCGTATCAATTTAATCGGAGCTCGATTCTGCCTAGCCCTACTTAACTAATTACACGACGTTGTGTTTAATGCGCTTACCGCGACGTCCTGTCCCCAACTCTCTGCATTCGTACGCCCGCAGTTGGCACTCGATGTAAGCGTGTATAATTCACCTTGGTAGACAGTTGCATCGCGTGGCCTCCTATTAATTAGGGTCATGCACCGGGGGCATACATCAACCCCTGCGACGCGACGCGCGGGCATGGGTCCGAGCCGACGTCAGCGCAGCGTCGTGAACTATCCCCTTATTTACATATTTTCTCGCTTTTTTCAAATGAATTTATTTAAACAAGAATTCACGCCGGACTGAAAAACGGATTTCCCCATCAGAGCTGTTCCTTTTTTTTCTTTTATTTTGAAAGAAAGAGAACCCCTTTTCTCGTCTTTTTTTTTCGTTCTCATTTTTATCTTCTCTTATAGGGATTTAGGGAATCAAGAATATTTTTCATGTCTTGTCCACGTATGGTAAATTCACGTTAGCGCTGGCATTGGGGGTAGTTGAAAATGCATTAAGGTACCTACTAGCATATGGCACGATGCGATGCACGCGTGACTCGTCAGCCCAGGTATAATTATGCATCGCACGCTATACGAATATAGGTTCTATATGTAACGATGCAGCTCTTACACGTTCATCAAGGAATTAATAATTAGCGAGCGACGTTAGTATATTGTTCTATATATCAAAATGCATTTAATTAAGTGCAGTCAGTGCGTCGAGGTGGGGTGTACGAGTACGAGTACGAGTAAAGTAATAATCTACCTTAAGCCACGCGACTCTTTACGCGACAACCTTATACTTCATTGAATACACCCCTGAATAATTTTTCTATTTTATTTCAGGAAACTGAGGGACAAAAAACAAATAACGGAATCCAATACCGACTTCAACTTCTCTACGCCAATGGTAAGAATAAAAATTCAAATTATAAAGACGAGCTTCCCGTCAATTGAACCATGATTAAACTCTCAATGATCAAAATCTAAATCATCACCGATTCGAAGTATACCTATAGCATACACGGTATATCGTCACCTCCTGAAATATTCGCGAAATAGCTTTGAGAGGAATCGGGTGTTGATGCCGATCAAGACGGGCCATCAACATTCCATGCAGACACCCGACGGTCGCTCTTACGTATCTTATAGTCTCTAAAAAGCTCTCGGGGCTTCTCTAACTTTCATCGATTCAGTCAGTCAGTCAGTCAGTCAGTCAGTCAGTCAGTCAGTGAGAAAAGGAAGGTGAAGTAAGGAAACAGAGACATATTTTACGTCACTGGCGGTTAGTGGATCACGAAAAAACGCAGTGACGTCGGTATAGAATCGCTGGTATTTTCGGGGTATGGGTAAAGAGGCAAAGGCATAAAGGCGGGAAAGTAGATAGATGAGGGAGATGAGGAGAGTTGGATGTGGAAAAAAATGTGAGCGTTATAACCGCACATGCATTAAAAAGGTGGTCAGAGCTATATGTGCCAACAGTTTGAGGATATATTTTTAAGTCCATATAGGTAGACCGTATAGGTAGGTAGGTAGTTTCTGGAGCCACGGATTGCCTCGCGTCGCTCTTGCCTGAATCCGATCAATCAATGCGAGATTTTTGCTCTGGCATTGCTGACTGAGAGGCCGCCCTTCCATCTATGGGCACTAAAACGTGTTGCCAACATCGCGGACAAGAAATAACTAACTGTTGCAAAGTATAAATGCCATCGTGATCTGTATAGCCCGCACTATATACCTATACACATCCATACATACACATACGCACATATACGTGCATAGACATATTTACAATACATTCATACATATAGGAATCACACGCATCTGATCTCTCTGATCCCGTTTCTCGTTCCCGGTCTGTATAGTCGACGTCCTTCGGGATCGGGATCGGGATCGGAGACAGGACCGAACTACAACACCCGTATCCACCGTAGGTAGATCCGTATTAGTTAATCACCTGTCAAAAGATTAGCATAACTGGGAATAATGCCTACGCTGTCGGGAGTTAAGCAGCTAAAAGTGAGACTTTAGGAAAAACTTGATCGACCGCACCCTCGCCTTGCTGTAGCAGCTCTCGTACCGATCGAGGATCGTCTCTCCTTAATCGGTTACACTGATGTTAGTTATATGTGCTTTTCTCCGCATCGAAAGCCTCCCGCAGTACATCCGTCTGTTTCTTAAAATTTTTTTTTCTCTTACTCTCTTCTTCTCTTTTTCTCTTTCCGAAGCTCGTCGGACCATCAAGGTGCAAAAACTATGCCTTGATATGGAGAGCCTCAGGGGTCGGCCCAGAGGCCCTACGCTGTTTCCAGGTCTAGCTGCTACTCTCTTACTCGCTCGCTCCTTATTTATTATTTAATTATCGATTTATTGCTTGACTGAACTGAACGGTGACGCGATGACGGACTCCGACTCGGACACCTGACGCTTCGTGAGATCGTACCAATTTGTCTTATGCTATAGGTGCAAAGGCCAGGGAATGGGGATCGAGACACTAGACGTGAGCGTTGACAGCTAACAAAAACTAAAAGAAAAACGAACGACGACCTAATTCGATTTGAAATTAATCAGCAAGTCATCGTAAACGATTTATTTTTAATCGTGATCAACATTTTTTTTCTCATTCCACATTTATCGCAGTATGGATCTTCGCATGAAAATCAACAGTCGCATCGTATGGTGGTTTAGTTCTTCTATAAAAATTTCCTGAAGAAGTCCTCGATGGACTCTGTTTTGCATAAGATTCAAGTTTTTTAATTCAAATTCGAGTTTGTTATTATTTTTTGTGTGAGAACTCGATTGATTCATTATACTAAAATGAGAGTGGATGTGATATTGAAGTTTCTTCCATTAAGAGCTGGGAAATGCATGCACGGTGTATAAATACATGCGGGGAAGAGTAAACGACTCGAGTAGAAGTGGAAAACTGTTGCTTAAACACCCACTCCCAACCTCGGCTGATTGTGAGTACGTGGGCGACTAAAGCGTAAATGAGACAGACGTAGGATAGTAGCGCAGAAGCGAGCCAATGTTAGCTACCATCCGCGAGCTCCGTTCTCTATTTATATGTTAAATCTGCAGCTCTTAAGAGTGGCAATGTTAATTCTGACTAGTTATGAAAAAATCGGCTTCGATTACGCGTTCCACATTCTCATCTCCCTTGATATCAGACCAGAGCTGAATGCCGCATCATTGGGGTTAAGACGGTTTTTCAATATCGCGGTACCCGTTCTAAAGCTCGAGTCAATTCCTGCCGCGAAATAAATGACGTAAAACTCAATCGTCCTACGAATAAGACCTCGAAGCATGTATGCAGTAGGTGAAGCTACGAAGCTACTTACAAAGGACGTCTGTGTAATCAGGCGTCTTCGATTCCAGCTTCACGGATCGGCGCGTAACCAACTGATTCAGGGTTGATTTTAATTCAGTTCAAAAGCTTGAGCAGACCCGCAATCCTCAGCGTCCATTAAGCTTCGCCTAATCCCAATATAAGTCTGGTACCCCATAGATGGACTGTTACTATACTCTCTACTTCCCTACCATCCGCAAGCTCAGGATCACCTACTGTACTCTGTTCTACCTACGCTTATGTATAACGGTTATACACATGCACATGGGATATATACACAATATATATACAAATATACATATATTCGTACACATTACTACCTACATATATATCTATATAGGTATATATGTACATATACCTACCTTGAGCCAACCGCACTCGGCTAGAGGTGGCTACCGCGAACCGGAGCAACTATATACACCGTAGAACCAGACCAAGTAACATTATGTTGCCGTGGATTATAATATCTGGCCCCAAACTAGCTCACAAATTACCTCGAGAACCCGTCGCGGCTTATTACAAGTCCGTGCTCCGCGGTCCACGGATTTCGAGCTAAAGCTTGGGTCGAATCGGTACCTAGTTGTTTAGGTATGGGCTGTAATATTTTTTTCTTCAAAATATATCCAAAATGGATTAAATTTTCATTAGGTTTTTTTTTTTTTTTCTTTTTTCTACCTCTTTCTTACAGTTTCTTACATAAGATAGTAACAGGGAAAACCTTTCCAAATAAGTTACTGATTTTCGTCTAACTGCGTGTATCACATATTGAGGGAATGAAAGAGCGTAATTTCATGCGCGGTATAAGTGGACCCTTTTAAGTGACCGGCGAAAAAGGAACGAGCGGTCGCGCGCTTCAGTCCCAAGAGGCGCGTGCAGCAGGTCCGACGGTCTTAAACGGTTTTTAATGCCGAGCTTTTTGCACGCCCTTTTAACCTGCAATCCGAATTCTGGAGACTTAAAAGCGCTTTGTTCTACCGATATACCCTATACTCCTTCTTTGCGAGAGGTATTAACTCACCTGTGCTTTTTATACCCACATTTCATTTATTCATTCCTTATCTCCTTCCCCTAATTCCATACCATAGAATCCACGTTAAAACTATGATAAAAGCCCGGAAAATAATGCCGCGATAATTTATGTTCCAGGTGTGAGGCAAGAACAAGACATCTTCGTCAGGCTGATTGACTCCGTAACCAAACAGGTGAGTCTTTTAAAAAAATAAAAAATTCAAAAAGGAGGAATGAAGGGATAAAGGAATAAAGAAATCTCATGCAACCCTTGAAGGAAATTATTTACTGCGTAGAAACAGTACCGTAGCGTCGGTGTACCCTGTATTGTTATCGGTGCCACGTGGCGTCGAACCAAGCTAGGTTTGCGCGGGCGTCCTATGCGGATAGATCCTTACGAAGAGATAGGAACGAAGGAGGATCATAACCTTCGGGAGCAAACACAAATAAAGCCGGGAGATTAGAGCACGGATAAGAGCTTTACGAGTGAAGGGTGGTGGTAGCTGGATATCTCTCGGCTTTCGCGGGAAGCTCGGGCGTAAATCGTTCTCACCTCAATCTCCGACTCCTGTTTCTTCAGAGCCATAAGTAAGATTTTGGGTTTGGCAAGTACCTGCCGGGTTAGATAGAGCCGCGTTGATACTTCCTGAGAAATTTCGCGTATTTTAAAAACATGGACAGCCGATCATTTCTGCATACCATAAAACGCCGCTCTGGCGTGACTAATAAATTGAATGGATAGCGAATTGAAAAACGCTCTATGCCATGCCCGCGCAGGAACAGAACGGCTTAGTAATTTAATCAGCTAAAACTAACATCAGCTCCGGTCTTCCTCCGCCCTCGATTTCTCTTTCGGTCTCATCCTTTCTGCCCCAGAATATACCATGTACTCATAGCGTACCACTCTTTTCCATTCACCGTTACCAGTGCACCACCAGCAACAGGATGATTTAATCTGCTAAAACCTTTTCCCTAAAATAAAGAAATGAATGAAGGAAAGAAGAGAGAAGAGAAAAAAATATGTATAAATATGAAGCTAGGGTAGGTATAGGTATCGAGCCAATTGTGTCAGATATTCGGGGTAAATTTGAACTATAATTTATTTATAAATTTTCAAATATCAACAAGTCAGGTATACCTGCATCAGAGAACGATTGGATCCAGTTCAAACTACCGGGGACTTATTCCCCCAAAAATCGTTCTTCCTGTTAACTCCCTGCCTACATCGAACCGCGATTTATCTTGTCGTTGGTACGAGGTATGCTCTGCTCTGTGTCGGCGAGGTACCTAGTATAACGAACTTAGTTATTACCTATACCTACCAGTCGGCAATTTCCCGAATTTGAAAGTAGTAAAGTTGAATTAGAATACCGGTTGTAAATCTGTAATAATTGAGTGCGGCGTTGGTTCGAGAAGTAATGATTATTGCACCTCGTTGTTAGACTTGCTCAGAGCTTCCCAGTGTATTTTTTTTCTTCATTTTCTTTTTTTCTATTGAAAAAAAAAAGCGGGAAACACGTACGGGGGGGGGGGGAGGTAGGGAAATTGACAAGGAGTAAAATTCGAAGAAACAAGTAAAATATGTAAAATAAAAATAACCAACCATTGCGGAGTAAAATTTAATAGACGTGGTTAACGGATAAAATGTTTGAACTCGTTTTTGCAGAAATTAAAAATGCTAAATGCTAATTACTTCCGTGGGGCGGGAAGGGAGGGAAAGAGGGAAGGGAAAAAACATTTATAGTCTAGGTAGGAAATGCGAGGCTGTGAGAGTCAGCTGAGGGAAGTAAAAGAGTAGGGTGAAATAGGGGTGGCGTAACGTTGTTATTCTAAATGAATGAGCAACACGAAATTGTACCTAAACTTGTAACGGTGTTACTCAGTCTCTCATCCTCGAATCGTCTCTTATATACCAGCTACTCTTTACTGAGCTGATACTACCACCTCGAACAAAGGGAACAGAAAGATTATTATATACACCTAACTCTACTCAGCGATCTGTCGTTTCTCCATAAATTTTTCATCGAGCAGTTAAACCGTCGTAAATTTACCCGCGAACGCGGTAGACAGCGACACGTAGAATATATAGAATTCCATGAAGTGCGTAGTCGAGCTATTTGGAAAATAAATACACTTTTTTACTTTTTTTCCATTTTATTTTTTCTTCCCCCCATTTCAGGTGCGAATAAGCGACGTAACGGAAACATCCGCGATGTATTTTATATCCCCGTGCGAAAAGGATGAAAAAAAAAAAAAAAAATTTCTTTACACCTTTTATAGTGTCGTAGAAACTTTCGGTATAACGATCATTACGCTCGAATTCCAGGGACGTTAAACCTCGCAGTATATATATATATATATATATTTTTTTTTTTTTTCTATTCTGAAATTGTCGAATCAGACTTTGATAATTGAAAAAAAAAAATTCTCAACCGTAGAAAATAATTTCGCCGTTATAATTTCACGGCGTTAATGTTTCAACTTTTGTCAAAAATTAATCCGCTATCGGTACGCGATTTTAAACGGCGTTAAAAAATTTTCAGATTCAATTTCCATTAGCGACTTTACCGTACCTACCTCTACCTATATCTATCTACCTACCGTTAGCTCGTCCCTTCGAGCGAATTTTAAAGCTGCAATAGCAATAGCGGTGATTGGGCCATTTCGTCCCCGAGGACAAGCGTGTCGACGGATCGTTATTCCGACAAATTTTACGCTTTTCATTGCACCTGAAATCTTCGAATTAGCAATCCTATACTTTACGTATTATCACAATGATTTTTATAATATGCAAATTATTATTATTATTATTATTCGGGTAAATAATTTTGTTTCAAAGTATACATCCTAGTATACCTACCATATGAAGGGAGTGAAAAATTTGAGCATCATTTTGATAGGGAAAAAACAAAGGTTAGTCAGAACCGTATCGAATCGTGTATCCATGGGCGCAGCACCCCATATGCAAGTCTAATGCTAAAATATGAGTATTTAACTATAGATTAAGGAAATAATAAGCTCTAGATAAGTTAATCCTTGGTAGATAAGAAAAGGACGACCCCAAGCTGCTGCTAAACCATAGGGGAAGCTTTGCCGGGAGTAGTGGCGGTGTTAGTTCGATGCATGTAGTACAGGGTCGTGTATGGAGGGGCTGGTCCACTGATAGGACCGATTCCCATGGGATAACAGGATCGATTCGCGATAGAAATCATTACGCCGCATTTGAATGTCTATCTACGAATTTATCTAAGGCTCTTTTATTCTTCCTCTTCTCTGCAGTATATACAGATCTATACGTATACTCGCGCTCACGCACATGTGTACCATGTTGGCATTTCGTCTTAATTTTATCGAGAAAAACGTTTGGCTTGAAATCCCGTTGCCCCAGAAACCCTTGGGGTTCGTATTCCGAGTCACAAGATAAAATATCATTCTATCAAGCTGATATAGTTGCAGGGTGGATATTTCTCTGGGATTCTCTTCGGGAGACACTCGCACAGCATTCTCGATTAACATTGATGAAATTGACTGTTGAAAGTCGGTGAGCTTTTTCAATATTTTTAAATAATAAACCGAAATGGTAATCGGATATATCGCTATTAGTCCTTCATAGGTAATTCCCGTGGGAATTAGCGGGGGTGGAGCGTAAGAAATCCTAGTGGGACTTGCCGGAAGTGGAAGTAAGCCCCACGGGGATGGTGCTGACTGGTCGCACCCCCAGGACGCGTCGTCTGACGTCGTAACCTCCGCACTACTCGTAGCTGTCTCCGTATCGCAAACACCAGGCAACGTCTGGATGGCACGTGAAGACCGCGAGGACCTAGGGAGACGACATCCTCTTCTGGGACCGATGCACCCGGCAATCTCGCCGTCCCCTGGGGTAGCGACGTCTACAACTATCTTTAATTGCGTTTTCAAATCTCTAACGGGGCCAATAATCGAACATCTCTTCTCACCCAAGCGGCGATTAACCTCAACTCTCTTTTCCTCAAAGAGGAATTTCGAAAACGATCTCTGGGGTTCGAAAAACCGCTCTTTTCTCATGCGAAGTTTCAGAGTCGAAAACTTGCGACGAGACGTATGTGTTATTATTTTAACAGCTCGTTTCAACAGATTATTTATTATTTAATAGGGTAGTGCGGAGAGATGGAGGGCGTGTTGGTGTACAAAGGCCAATTCTCTCTCTCGCTTCACCTGGGTACTGTAATCACTGGTTAAACAAGTAACAATGAATACAGCGAGAGGTCGGAAGAACTCGCAGACACGGAAGCGACACGCGACTTTATTTGCAGAACTGAGTATTACACCAGCTATTCGTACAAGCTGTTATTTATTCTTTATATTTTTACTCGAAACTGGGGTTCGATTTCAATAAGCGAGAAGTTTGTTCATTTTTTTTTCTTCTTTTTCTTTTCCTTTCTCTTTATTACATTATTCCAAGTGCGTAGATATAGGCGGTAATTTCTTATTCGGGGGTTGAAGCTTAAGGGATAGGCGTAAAATAGAAAACGGTGCATCGTGGGGTAGTTTTAATTATTCAAAGAACAAATAGGCTCGCATGACTTTTTCCTATTACGTCTAATTCCTGGTAAGTATCTCTTCGCACGATAGCCTTGCCTCTCCCTCCGCTAATTTCTAGCCTCTCCTCTCTTTCCCAGAGGATCCCTGATTTAGCCAGGAAACGGGGGCGAGGAAGAGTACATATATACATATATATGGGTATATACGTTTGCATTGCAATTTAGTTATATCAACGGGCATAAATATTTGACACTGGTTGGAAAATCGCGGCAAAGTTAAACCCGCTCCGCGGTGTATTTGATATCGTTATCACCACCCCGTCCTCCCTCTTCACCCCCAGAGCCATGCCATGCTCTTACACCGCCTACCCCATTCGCACAAACTCCCTTGGATATTGTATTTCAAACTATTTACATTTTATCGGGCTGAACCATCTCTGGCAATTTTCGTTATTACAATTTAGGTAAACGCCAGGGTATATCCTTGGTGTTGGTATGGAATTGAAACGAATGTTTCAGAGAACGTTCGGAGCTATTTTTAATCCCATATTATTTACGTATTTCACGGTTATTTCGTACAATAAATAAGAAAACATCGATTACACCTTTGTAGGACTTTAAGCGGTATAAATACCCTCTTGTAAACATCAAAAGCTCGCGGGTGTTACCCTTCACGTCATTATTCCATGGCTAATCCATACCCGAAGCCCTCTATACATAAATACATGAATACGGGGCAACAAAGTGTTGTCATTAAATAAAAATCAATCAGAAGATCGTGGAGTAGGCTTAACGGATTTTCCTGTACCGCCCCTGGCTTAGCTGATGCACATATCCAAGGGAAAGGGAAGCAAGGGTCCTGTGGCCTTTTCTCCAGTCGTGTGTCCTTCCACGAAACCATATAATTACCACCGCAGCTATGACCTGGTGTTAAAGTCTCGAGGACTTGAAAATAATCTAACGACGAACTGAAATTTTTCTCTCTTTTCTTTTTTTTTTTTTTTGTTACAGGCCATCATGTACGAGGGACAGGACAAGAACCCGGAGATGTGCAGGGTGCTGTTGACCCACGAAGTAATGTGCAGGTGAGCCCTACTCCAGATATTATACACCTGAGTTACGACTATAGGCATTGAGGTTCCCTCTTTTAGTGACGGTTACGCTACGCGTCACTCCCTAACGCCATTCGAAATAATTCCACACCCTCTGGTACGGGGGTGGTGCGTCGTCCCAACCAGCCAACCAGTCAGCCAGCCAGGCAAGCCACCCTTGCTGCAGTAAACCATAAACGTAACGAGCCGTACGGTGCGCGGGGGTGGCTGAGTCACTGGCCCGTGGGACTTGACGTCGACGGGTACAGCGCGGGGGAGGATAGCCTTCGAAGTCCCATGGGCACGGGGTAGTTTTTTTTCTTGATTTTTTTTTCTTTCGGATATAGTATACGTCTATACACCCCGCTTATAGACACTCTCTACGTCTCTTCCCCGAGTTCCTTCAGAGCTAATGAAGCGCTTGCGCTCAGTTACCACCGTTTCAATACCAAGTGATGATGAAAGAAAGAAGAGCCACGTACGTAAAATTAACGTTAAAGTCCACTCAGAGATGTCCGACGAATTTCTACCTAAAATGCTAACTCCGAACCAATACCCTTTTAGAATTAGGGCTGATGATCGTCGCGGGGAATTGAGATGGGTCAAGATTGCGTCTGAAAGTAACATTTTCACTAATCGAAATTCACCCACATTTTCTTACTTTTATTTACAGTCGATGCTGCGACAAGAAAAGCTGTGGTAACCGAAACGAAACGCCCAGTGATCCAGTGATCATCGACCGGTGAGTGTCTTACGCTTTATAGAAAATGTCCATCTTCAACGATTTGAAATTTTCCGAAAATACCGTATTGTCTAAGGCAACGCCCGTGAAGGGTCCTCAGCTCCTCTTACCTCAGTACTTGTTGTATCAGCATGTGTTCAAGTATAATGGTAGTACTACCCCTGCAGTTTGACCCTCTCCTCGAGACGTGGGACTCAGAGGCAAAGGTAGATGCAGAGGTATAGGTATCTTTGAATAGGCTATGGAGTGTCCCGAGATAGTAAGGTAGTAGGAGGTGGGAACAGGAGGAGGTCCTTCTCCCGCGGGACCCCTGCTGAGATAGTCTTCAGGAGGACATCTTGAGCTCAGCGGTGCTCATTGTTCGCCCGATGGTAGCACCCCGAAATAAACCCGAGAAAAGATACGTACCCTTCACAGCCTATTCATAGTGGATCACAGATACCATGGTGAAATAGTTACCGGTCTCTATTTATCGCAGGATATTTGACCGGTGGATAATTATACTTTACGGCCGTTACTCTGTCGAGGTATCTTCAGCCAATTGACGATCAAGACTTCTAAAACTAAACCGTCATGCAATTTATCGGTATAACCGTGAAGCGCAGACCATGTAACAGCGAGGAGTTGGGGGTGGTAAGCGATACACGAATTAATCTCGAAAATGCCCCTGCGTAAGGGCAGCAGCGTGCAACGACGTAACAGGAATGGGGTGGTCGCGTGTCCTTATACTGTCCCCGGGTCCCCGAGTACCCTTCATTTAGTAGACACACTCAACATTGATTGCCATTGCTAACGGTAGAGTTGCCACAAGCTGTTGTTGCCGGTAGTTGCACCAACACCAGGACATCGTCTTATTCCTGATCGTTATTGCTCTCCGTATATATCTGGTAGGAAACATGCTCCTAGTAGTAGCTAATAGATTTCTTTTTTATCCGACAAAAACCACTCTGTGGTACGCGGGTAACATCGGGGCGGGGTACGGGCTGGCCGATGGATATCAATGCCACGTTGATTGAGACGGGCTGGGTTGATTGTGACGTGTTCATCGAGCCGTATCACGCCGTGCTTTTTGAGGTCCTGTTAAGTGCCTGGTAAACAAACCACGGGGCGAGGCGAAACTCTCGATTCGACGCCATTTCAACTCTCTTTTGTCCGAGTCTTTGATGAATGGGAACGAGTCCCACCACAGTCCGTCGTGATCACGTAGATTTCCCTACGCCCCACCGGAAGGTACCCGTGCCGACTTTGGGGATGATTTGGACCGCGACACAACCGAGATTATATTTTCTGATTCATCACATCTTCCACGGTCGACTTTCGAACAATGAAGAATAGCAAAGTCGGAATAATTCTGTAACTGAACACTTTTTGAGCATCAAAAAATCGCAATTGAACAACTCACAAGAAAACACGGTACAATGTGCTAAAATATAAACCCATCGTGTGCTATTGCTTCAAAGGATATTATACGGGAAAGATCTTTAGCTCGATCGATAGATTATAAAAAAAAAAAAAAAACTTCGATCACTACCAGCGGCTCTTGAATAATTCATCCTCTTATTTTCTGCAACGGTTTAGGATAGTGATCCTAAAAACTGAAACCTGTGTCAATCGGTAGAACTGAATACTTTGGTGCCGGATCTACGACTACCGAGCTTCACAGAATGGTGATGTCAAATGTAGAATCGAGCGCGAGTGGTAAACGCGATAATTCTAGGCGACGATATTCTCTGGGTTAAATTCGATCGCTGTAACAATCAATCGTTATCGTAATTGATTGCGATTGGTCGAGGGTGGCCGTCGGCTTGACTGACGTCACAATGACGTACGGATTGTCAATCAACCGCGTTTGTAGCGTTAATGAATGCAAATCACATCCGGTACTGTGTTTGACGTCCGATTTAACGCCAGGTTTCACATGTTTCACAGGTTTCACAGGTCGATTTCACTGTACCGTTTTGCGACAAAATGAGATTCGCGTATCGAGTAAAAATACAGCTATTCGTATAAAAATATTCTAAGGGGCGGGGGGGGGTGGGAGGTGGAGACGTATGTATAAGTAGATTGATAAAGAGAAAGGGAAAACTACATGCGATAGGTATTTACTTAGGTTGATTGAAGCAGTTTTCATTGCACGCATATGTGTACAATGTATATATATATTTGTATAAATAAGATTCATCTTATCGATCTGTGTCATCTGTTAGCACGATGCCACACAGACCTGTCATTAGCCGAACGGCTTATCTCGTAGCGCAGGTAATTTTAATGATTTTCAGGGAAAGTAGCGTTGAGTAATAACTCCTGGCTCGTCATTACCGGACGTAGTATTGACGCATCACTTTTTTACGTATGTCGTGCGTGGCCAGCGACGCCATCTGATACTACTACGTACAAGAGCCGCGCACGCAAGCCGTCGAACCATTATAATTGACCAATGCGATTTGGTTATGAATTATAACACCGGCACGAAATCATAGCGTTCACCTAGAAAAAAAAAGAAAAAAAAAATTAAAATAAGATAAATTACAGACAAATGTCCTCAAAGCTTTATCCAGCATCGGCAGGTGACGGTTTATGGCCACAAGTTCCTGACCACCCCCTGCAGAGCTCCTTTGTCACCTCGTATAATCCCCACACGTCTATTAGGGAAATCAAAACACACTCAGCTGGTGCCACAGGCTTTGGCGCCGTATAGCATATGGGGTCCCCGCAGTAGGAAGAAGAAAGGGAGTAATAGTCCTCGTCTAGTACAGCATCCCCTACGAAGGAGCAGAAAATAAAAGGTCTGAAGGGCGTGTGCCATGCTCGTCGACGGCCGGCGGTAGGTGAAGCGAAAAATCGTCGGATAAATAACCAACAGCAGCCCCATATTTGCCCGGCTAATTATTTTTGGTTTTCCCAATCTCGAAATTGGGTCAATATAATAAACGCGCGGGGGCATAAGGGTGCGTTCCCGCGGGATGTTGATTTGTTGACTTTTTTTCTATCGCACACGCCGGTCATCGTTAGCGAGTTCTCTATATCGTTCATTTTCCGTCAGTCAAAGTGTAGATCGAGGGAATTGAAAACTATTTTTTCAAAGCTGAAAAAAAAAAATTGAAAGCAATTGTAGTGCAGCGATAGGAAGGGACGCAGGGACCGAGAGAAATTCGGAATCTCTTGGATAACCAAGAAAATGAATAAGGCTGAATGTCGAATGAATAAAATAAAGTGAAGCCCTCCCAGCCATCCCCAACAGATCGATGGCGATTTTTCACTCACTTAGTTTGGCGCGCATCAATATGCATTAAGCTGATCGGCCCTCTATTGAGTTTCTGCTCCGAGGAAAGGATATGCTCGGAAGAGATAGCGCGCGAGGACGAAGTGGCCAAAGAGGGAAACGCGAATGAGAAAAAGAGGAGGACGGAGATGGGGAGAGAAAAAATAAAATATAGCGAGCAGGAAAGCCGTGTAAAAGAAGCTACCTACACCAAAGAAGTTAAGATATTCCGCGAAAATAAGGATACCGTATCGGGGTAATTCTCGACAAGAAATAACCGTAACAAGATCGGTCCAGGTTCCGTAATACCGCCACGGTGGTAAGATTTCAAGACGCGTTACGAGGCTTTGGGGGGTTTCTTGAAAAGCTGCCAGAATCCAGGCCGAAACAGAATCCTAGAATCCTACTAGTAGACTATCTTATCCCCAGACTCGTCTACGTCACGCGATGCTATGAAGGTTCGCTTTAATTTGTACCTTTCGATATCGCTCTGTTATATGCACTTCCTCGGTTACTACATTATATATCATACAAAAAAAATTTCCTCGGAAGGAACGAGCAGATTTTGGCAATGTTTTTTTTTTTTTTTCTGCCCACCACGAACCGCATGAGAGAACCGTTTGAGGGGTTCACCTTTCTCCGGATCACTGATACATAATGGATCGTGAATTTAGCATAAGTTTTCCATTAGCAAGCGAAATAGATCCAGATATCGGCAATATCCAATATACATTCTCGACGTAGTACGTTACGTAGGTATAGGGGTACCGGGGTATGGGAGTCGACCCTTCGTTCAGCGAAGGCCGTGAATTTTTTGGTGATTCTGCTAATTGGGAGAATTTACGATGTCCCCGGTTCCATTTTTGGCCCGTTTAATGCCTCTGATTTAACTGCATTTTAACGAACTTCGTCGGACCCTGCTCTGAATCTCTAACTCGAAATTGGTCGAAGAAATGATCGAGACCAAGGAACTAGAGTCAAGTTAATATTTCTTGTATTATTGCGGGAGACTCGCGACAAAGAACAAAACACGTTTATGATAGATCGCGTCCGCAGACGCGTGTTTCGAATGTCGTTCGAGACGGAGACCGATGAAAAAGTGATTCGCAAGAGATGAGGTTTGATGAAGAGAGAGGTGCCCGAGGATAAGGAAGCGAACCGATTTCCGCGGAGACAGCTGGAGTCTTAAATTTACAGGATCTCGTTAACCTTCGCAAGCGTTCGCTTAGCAAATCGCGGAGCACGCTCGAGCGAGTATATACCCTTATATCAAATCACTTTACTCGGGGTGGACGCGCGGAAGCCAATGCCGACGCCGACGGGCGTCGGGTCGTGGGCGCGAACCGAGTGTTTCCGCCCGATTACCGGCTCAAATCGTTTGGAAAGCCAAAGGAGAATTGCGTGATTCGACTCTTCGAGAAAACGAAACTGTGGGGGTTGATGGAGCCAGTGGCTCGCTTCGTTCGTGCAGTATGAACCGACGGGGGTCACCTCCTAGTGGCAACCGGGGCGACGAGAGAAAAGGAGAAAGAACGATAAAAGAGGAAGAGAGAGAGAGAGGCGTCTCCTACTATAAGTCCTCGAGTCCCGACCCACGGAACAGATGTCAAACGTCACGGGTCGCTGCCGGGCAAAAGGAAGGGCGTCCTTTTAAGCGACACCGAGATTTTGACTGGCGCCTGGAACTTAATCTTTTAATTTTATGACCAGGGAAAACCATTGTGCGAAATTGAGCTCTATGCATGGGGCCGCAGAATTTAGCGGTCAATCCAACCTCGTCCGCATTAGAAGCTTGAAATTTGGCGAACCTTTTTAAATGCATGAACGAAAATCTGCGTGCAAGAAACCGCCAGCAAAAAAAGAACGGAAATATCGAAAACAAAGAAATTTCGTATAATTATGTCGAAAAAACAGATACGTGACCGTCGCGATTGCGGAAATTTTTCGCGACAGCAGATGATGATCCAACTGTCGTTCGAATGACGAAACTTCTTTGGAACCGTGATCACGAATGACAATAGGACTCGCTTATCCGTGCTTGGTGTGTTTACGCATGAGGATATTTAGAGACGGCAGAAGATAATAATTGAGTTCGCCACGCGACTCTTCGAGTACCTCCCACCCCAGGTTTGCTCTCAGCACCCCTCTGTACCGCTGGTAACCACCTGTTTTGAGTGGCAGCCTCCATAAAGGCGCACTGGGGCCTTTGAATCGAACCCAACCAACAGCCGCAACGGACCTGGTGATTGCCGAGGCTGCGCAACCCTTGTGACCCGACATACGGACGACAGGCCTTCAGCCCTACAGGATTTGTTTACACTTGTTCTTTATCGACAGGAGACAAACACTATCGAGAAAATGATTCGGTTCGTTTCAGTTCGCAGCTCGGTACGTAGATCTTATTCTATTCGCGAGGCGAGAAGCGTGGGATAATTGTTGTATTGGATGACGGTGAATTATTACCTTGACGTGTATGTCTGACGGGTATAAGGCAGTATATAACACAATAAATTGTTGACATCGGTAGGCATTCCAGGATAATAAACTACACGTAATTCTGAATGACTTGGACAGGTGTGTAACCCTCCTAGCAACGTGCGACGGAAAAACCGAGACGAGCAATCGCTGCGGAGATTTCTGAAAAGTTGATTTCCACTGAGTGGAAAGATAGGCCGGTGGTATTCGCCGAGGTATGGTATACATACACGATGAATATGGGCGAGTGGAAGTAGACGCAGTGGAGATAGAGCAGTGGATCATCATTAACCGGATGGCACAAAACCGTCGACGTCTGATTGACAGGAGTGCGCAAAGACTTCCCGTTTTTCCTAAACCCGCTTTAAGTTCCCAGTAACCACGGCGGAACCTTCGCAATTTCTCGACGAGCCGTCGAACGGTTCGCGAGGCGGTGGCAGCACGTAGAGGTGATGAACGACCGTCGAGGCGCCAAGCTATGCGAGCAGTCAGGGGCCGTTCGCAAGCGATTTGCCGATTTCGTTCGCTCGGACTACTTTCGGCCTCTGGTCGTAATTGGTGAACCAATTACGCGTTCCTCGGCTTTTTTGCCCTGAACTCACGCGGTGAAAAGTTCGAATTCTACATCTGGAGCGAAGGAGTGAAATCACGAGATGAGAATTAATTCGCAACACAAATTAGTCGGTAAAACCGACGAAACCGAAACCGTTAGTTTTCGGTCACTTCTCTCTAACGGATAATGGCTCCACGTTCACTTGGTCAAGGTTGACGGGTACAAATCGACTCGACGAACTTGAAACGAGAGTCGAGAACCGCCACACAGATCTTCAAGTGTCAACCAGACTCGAGGGTTTTCAGATCGAAACTTTCGGTAGCTGGGAATGATTCTGACGCGAGATCGAGCTGAACTCTGGTCTACGGGGTTTGGTCTTCGGACCGTTTGAAATTACTTGTTTCCGGTAACGCGCCGGAAGCGAGGAGTAGATCGATACTTTAAGATTTACGCGATCGATTGGAACGTTGCGGAGTGACGGGACAAGGAAGAGCTCTTAGTCCTGGCTGTGTACTCCCTCGAGGATAACACCCTTGGCATCCTGTCCGAAGTATCTCTATAAATTTGCATGTAGAATACAGGGAGGTTCTCATGGAGGAAAGGCTCGCCTTTCAAAGTAGTCCTTGTCCTCCGAGAGTCCTGCTGCGCGACCTGGTCCCCCGAAGCTCAAGCGTAGTAGTCAGTCAGTCAGTCGTCCCTCTCGAAATCGATACGTCTCTCTATTCCTCGCACCATTGCATCTGTCGATCGTTCGTTAGCTGCATGAGCTTCCTTTCCATCCAATTTCTTCCTCTCGCGGGCAATTCGTCGGTGCAACGGATCAGCATCTGGAAAATAAAGGATTGTCAACGTTTTCGAAATACGCACTCGACGAAGACAGGCTACAGGCTTCAGTCAGCCGGTCAAACGACTCAATCGAAGTAAGAGCAGGGGAGGAGTTTGTCGGATTGTAACAACGGTGTCTTGCTACGACGTTGATCGGGTGCGGAGGAGTCCGGGGATATCCAGAGATGGACCGAGATGGAAAGGACAAAGGAGCTGTGTAGACAGTTTCGCAAACAAAGCCTCATGAATACATTTGCTCCGGACGTTCGGTCGGTTGTCCGTTCGGTCGGTGTATCTCTCAGTCCAGCAAGACACCCCGGAGAAAGTTCCTAGTACGGGACTATATGAGAGAGAGAGAGAGAGAGAGAGTGAGAAATACGGAGAGGGCTGGAGTGAGGGTGAGGGCGAGGATGAGGGTGAGGTTGGGGAAGGAGGAGAGGGAGAGTGCTTCACCCTTGGCTTCCATCGGCGAGAGAACGACAAGGGACTGAGAGAGCGAGAAAATAAGAGAGGAATCATGCGGGACTCGAAGGGGTCCAGCGTTCAGCTCGGCGTTCTCTCGTTCGGCTAGCCTCCAGAGTTGAGCCAAGAGGGGTGGACAAGCAAGGCCGCTGACCGGTTGCCATGGCGACCATATGGATTGATCCGGGCAAATATCATCCCCGAAGACGCCCGAAAGAATCACCGGATTTTAGAGAATAGCTAGACCCGTAGAGCAAACCGTGGTTGGCGACGCTGGTGTCGTCCACTCCCGTTCCCCGTAGGAGAAGAAAAAAAAAAGAGAAAAAAGATCTCCACGTACGTCTCCAGCCATGATCAGCGCACCTTATAATATCGACCGACAGGTGTATATAACGATTACGAAAAGATTTGGAAATAAAAATCCAGCAGAGCATAACGACAGAGCGATAGATGCAGCGGTGAAGCGTTCACATCCATCACCTGTGTGGCTAGTCAGTAAAAGGTATTTTCAACCTTTCAGAGTGAGCAATAGGAGCGTGTCGCGCCCTATATAGGAAGGCACACGGAGTGGCCGATAATCAGTTTCCGTAGAGAGACAGTGTAGTAAATAATGTAATCTTGTATAACGCTGGGTGTACACCAGCTCGAGAGTTAATTGGGAGCCTCTGGAGGGGAGCTGTACTCGTAGGGCTCTGAGGACTGGACGGTCTCGATGAGTGATTCAGTGCGCGTCGCTGGTCGAACTCACTCTCCATCACCGCGTAGATTATGGAACAGCATCCCACTGCTGCGGGGAGAGTCCTAGTCGTCGTCTTGCTCCTCGACGATGTACCTGACTACGTATAGTGGTTCTCACCGCGTCATGTTTGACGGTTTGAAAATTTCGTGACAACCCAACGCGGTCGTTGTTGGTGTCTATCGAGAAGGACGCGGACCACCCACGGCGATGACGCTCCTTATAAGCTAGTAGCTGTTCGCATTATGGAACGATTCCTCTGTCAGTCAGTCGCGTCGGCGAGGTTCGAGACCGTATTTCAACGGGGCCGAGGACGCGGACGCGGACGAGGACGAGGACGGGGACAGTTCTTACCACGGGAATTATAAATTAAGCTATTAAATGTGTGTTTACGTTTTTGCACCTCCGGATCTCTTATAGGCATTAAAGAAACGTTCGCTGAATTTTGATCAATCCCAACCGTTCCTCTCGAGACTCCTCGAATGGCCCTCGCGCCAAGTTCAGGACGACTTATAGACGGTTGGTGGCGGTTATCTGGTTATCTGGTTAGCCGGTTGGTTGGCCGACCGTCTGCCTGCCTGCCTGGCTGCCTGGATGGTTCACGTTTCGTTCGGTTCGGTTTGGTACGCTGCTTCGAATGCCTCGAGTAAAGTTCCGGTTAAGTCAAACACGATGTAAAGTCGCCTAGAGTTAGGACTTGGAAAGTCTCAATGAGGCGTGTAATGCTATTAAAGGGAATCTTATTACGACGGGAGAACCTCGCCGTAGATTCCCGAGCTACGTCTTCCTGAAAATCCGCCTCCAGCATCACCAGACCGCCGCAACAAGTATCTTGGCAATTACCTCGCCGTATACCACTTCGTTATGAATCATTTTACACAGATAATTAACCGATCGGTTTTTCACAGACCCAATTATATACACCCCCGACTCTCACGGTGGACATCGATGAAATTATCCAAAATCTCGTTAGAATATTTCCGAGAATTTTATCAAGCCACATATATGATACCCGTACAACTCGTTCAAAGTTTCCGAGGCAGTATTAAACCCGCAAACAGTAAACAGTAAACGATGAACAGCCTGAACCCTGAGCAACGAATAGGGATGGGAAACGGGAGCGAAGAGAATGAGGAAGTAGAGGGTTGATTCTATGATTAATACGGCAAACAACGACGCGCCTAACCTAATCCTACAGGCTTCTACTGCCGGCTGTTCTGTACAAGTATACAAGTATACAAATATCTGTGTTGGTATACCTATATGAACTGATATGTATCAATGAACGAATGTGCGTACGTGAACGGGATGCAATAACAGTCGGAATAGTGGAAAAAATAATTGCCAGTTATTGCATTTTGCGTTTAACTCTTATCTCGCAAGTTTATATTCTCTTCTTTTGTTCTTCACACATTAGCGATAGAAATAGTCCGAAGAACTTATTGCAACTGTACGACATGTCCGATATACCTAGAAGCAGGAGATCCGTGACGAGGAATTATAAGTTTTCGACAAGTTTACCCGCTCATAGTCTTCCTACGTCTGAAACTGTTCCTGACCCGCGACCCTCGAGATCCTCGACAAGCGTCAATTATTATCAAGCGATCCTCGCTTTCGGGAAGTTTGGTGCTTCGAGGTGGACGGGTATAGCGATATACAAGAGGATCTCTAATTGCCCGGACCGGGACTAATTTCTTTGCCAAAGAGCCAAGACCCGAAGTGAACGATGGACATATGATGAAGCGATAAATCTTGTAGCGCTATGAGGAGTTGATTAATTAAAAAATCTGATTCTGAGAGGGAAACGATGGAGTGAAAGTAAAGGCTTCTACGCTCTCCTACTACAGCTATCTCAGTTTTATCGTACGACTCCGGGAATTGTTCAAAGTCCCCGTAACGCCAGGCGTAAAAGAATCAAGCCGATCCGAACCCGCAGGGTGTCGTTGCTCGGTCATATGGCGGTCGAAACTACGAGTTTCACGACATGGGCTCGCGGATCGCCCATATGTCGTCGAGGGTGGGCGCCGCGCCGACGTACCCGAAGGCGAGCCCTCGGGCTCAACCTTTGCTAAACGTAGCCTTAAAACCGGAAAGCTTATAATTATCAATCAGGGTAGCTATATACAGCTCCGTATAGTTTAATAATTGAACGTTCTGCCGATCTGAGAAACGATACGACCTCGTTTCTACAGCTTATAATAAAAATCGTGGGTCAGGATGGTAGGCCATCAACTTTCTTCGACTGCCTTCTGCGCTGGTTACTCATTCATTTATTTATTTACTTATACGGAAGGTGCGGTGAAGTTAGTACAAGTTCGTGTGGTAAAGTAGGAGAAGCAATAATCAGACAATTATTCGTCAATTAGTTGGATTGGGTTAGGATCTCGTTCGATCTCGCCTCCCGTTACGACCGGCTGAAATCTAATAAAATGTCCATAGTATCAAGTGTCAAGGCGAAGGGTGCCCGGGGTTTATCCCATGGCAGTGAACAGCGCCCTGGGATCCGTCCCACTCCTATACCTACTGCATGGCGATGTCTCATTGTAATTTTTGATTGGCTAATCTAAACTAATCTAATCTGAACGTGACTCTCCCTGCATGCACGTCCCCCGGCACGAGAGGTGACACTTCATCATCCACGCGAGAAAAGGGGAGAAAAGGATAGAAGAAATATATGGGAAAGGGAAAAATAAGAAACCGCGCTTATCTTGAAAAGCACTTATTGACCCTTCAGCAGAGATATCAGTGTCTCAGTTACTCACTCATTTATTTATTTATTTATTTATCATTCGGATCGACGAATCTTGAGCCAGGATCAAGTCCCACAGTGTAGGCGGAAGGACTAGGTCGGTGAGAACCGCTGTATACAGTGCATAGAGGAAGGGGGCAGATCATTAAATCATGCAGGGCCACGAGGCAATTTACTCGAGGTTCGAACTGCACCGTTCTCCAAACCTGACCTCTTCATCCCCCGATTTTCCCGGTCCCACAACGTAGGTATGGCAAAGCAATATTCTCCTGCGGTACCCTATACCTGCGCGTTTCACTCGAATGAATTATGAATTCACACTAGCGTTATTATTCCCTTCGTATTAGGTACCGTACAAGTTCGCACGACGACGCGAGGTGTGGCTGAAATACAAATCTCGAATTATGATCTCTTCGTGGCAACTTCAGCCGAACGTAAGACCGAAGATTTCACATCCCCCAATAATTCAGATCAACTAAAAACTCCGGGCATAATGAATCAGGGCAAGGCCAGATGTGCGACTTCCCGTTCGTTTGTCAAACTAGGTACAAGTCTCCCGTCGGGGTGCAACAGAACCTCGTGTAATTGATAGTGCCACTGTGTCGTAGCGAATCCAATGAGCCGTACAAAAATAATAAGTCTCGCAGTTTCCCGACGCGGTCGTACATACATGGTATTACTGGCTCTAGGGGTGGATTCGCCCCGTTGACTGGTGCAGGGACCACGATATCCACCACCCTTGCACCATGCGGCAAGGAAACCAGAGCTGGAACCTAAGCCTTGTCTATTCTTGCAATCTATTAATTCTCTTTATAGTTATTCTCTAGTTGAAGTAGGTAAAGGTGTTTCATTATGAAAATATCGAGGCGTGGAAAGCGAGGCTCGGACGTCACGTAAATACTCTTTCATTTACGCGGGCGTGGGGCATGCCGCATGCGTGTTCATGCTTAAAGCACGCGCTAATGACGCCGTGTCTTCGTCGTTTGTTATTTTCGTTTTGTTATAAAACTACTCTGAACGTATGGTCGGCCTTTGTAACTCGGCCTCGCCTTAAAGTAACAGGTTAATTAATTGGGCAGTGGTGAAATCGAGCAATTAAATAGTTAAATGACATAATTCCAACGAGCTTTGATCATGATTAGCACGCCCGGGAGTTTTCATCCGCGACTTCTGCACACCTATACCTCCGTTATTTATTTTGATATTTTATTTTTCAATCAACGTATTATCACGATAAAAACGGAAAAAATAACGGCGAAAGTAACGAGCTTTTTGAACAGCTTCCGCGCTTTTGTCGTTACAACTGACTCGTGACTAATTTCTTCTGGAAGAGATATCAATTATAAAAAATGAACACGCGCCTCTGCGCCGTTAGCTGGTATAGATATCGCACCACCACGAACCCCGTCATCGTCGTCGGCTCTACCCGTCCCTCAAATGTGTGCGGGGGGCGTATGCGAGCTCTCGGGTGTCAAGTTACAACCCGGTGACACTACAATCGTCCTGCACTCCCCGGCTTGGAAGATCTCATTCCTATCCGATAGCTTAGTCAAGTGATCAGACCCGGCCATACCGCGTCTGGTGCCTCAATCACGTGCCCAGTGATCTGATAGGATTTTTAATTTTCTCAATTCTCATGATATTCGATGACATTTGTCGTATGAGTCGATGAATAATTGACGATTTCAAGTGAAGATGGAATCGAAGATTTGAAACACGAGAGGTTCCATATTTTTCCTTCACGTTTTCGGGTTCCCAAATTGTATGTGAAACTAGACCCGCCCCTGGGCTTTATTTAGGGTAGGTTGCACCCCGGAATATATATCGAAATAAAATGAACATTGGAGGAGCATTCATTCCGCAGCCCCTGTTGCCTGCCGCACACTTCACCCTCAAATTGGCAATTTTATCAATAATACGAATCTAGTAATTTGATAGAGATATAATGCAAATTCGGTTAATTGTTCCGTCCGACGTGAAGCGAGGCCCCCAACGGCCGGGGCACCCTTGATGTCATTTTGCTGCTCTAGTCTCGAATGTCTTTCAGCTGGCTTGAATTTCCATGATCTACACGTGTTCCACGACGCGAACGTGACGCACTGAAACCAGTGCAGAGAGACAACGAGAAATGGGACAAAAGCGCACTAAATAACGAACAACATTCCAACAGATGGTTCAAACGTACTTTCGTATCATCCATCTCGTTTACCGCTACGCAAATACAAAATTTGCGAATGTTTTCGTTTTTTTTTTCTATCGAAAAGAGGAAGAAGCAAAAAAAAAAAAACAAAAAAAATGTAAAAGCTCCGGTAACTTTCCCCGGGGATTATATCGACATTCAATTTTGAAAAAAAAGGATTGACCCTCCGGGCTGGATTGCAAAGCTTGGACATATTGTTCTACATTGTAAATACTGACAATTTATCAGAGTTCGCAACGGCTGAGCTAATGTATTCGAACTGTTACAACAAATGCCGTGTAAATGGTAATACCCGTTTCCGAGCACGACCCACGTGGGCTTGCACTAGCAGCCAGGGCACAGATGGCCGCCCCAGGCACTTACTGGTTGCCAGTTACCCCACACTGCCCTCGGCAAAAGGGATCTATACGGTTGGGCTTGCCCACTAACTATATTTATTTACGAGCTAGTTAAATTTGGCAACCTAGAGTATATATATATATATATATATATACATACAAACGCGTATTACACGCTTGGTTTTTTTTTTTTTTTTTTTTTTTTTTTCTATAATAATATGAACAAATTTTGAGTGTTGCAAAAAGTTCGTGATTTTAGCTGAAAAACGGCCTTCCACTTCGAACGACGTATATATAATATAACGCAAAGAGATAAAACGACCGAACAAAATATATATATATATATAATCCATATACATACACCTATATATATAGATGTGACACAGGTACACACACCACACACTCACACATTTACATTCACATGTATATTTCTCTCGGATATCGTGTGTGCTGTTTAGTCTCGCACATACCAGACCTCAGTTATACCGCTTGCAAGATAACTCTGATTTATTTCCATTTCTGAAACGGATTATTCTACTGAGTTATTGTGCGGACTAATATTATTTACCGGAATCATGTAGGTATGTACTGCATAAAATGAGAAATAAACTGTTATTGAAAAATCAACGATTCAAATTCATTATATCTATATCTAATCGTATACTTCGGCAGTGATTTCTATCTATATGAGACTCTGACATGGGCGTCTTGAGAGATGACGAGACCAGTCGTCGTCGAGGTCTTAACTCATTCATCGGTCTGCGGTGGCGACGTGCGAGTAATTTAAAATATTAATTATTCTCTTTCTTTCTCTGTGGGGTTATTTTTTTTCTTTATTTTTTTTTCCTTTTTTTCTCGTTGCCTCGTAAATGCAGACGCCCCGATCTCGCCAGATGCCGAGAACGTCTCCTCGCGCAATGATCGTGGGCTAACGCATGGCCATCCGAAAGCCTCCCACTGCGATAACGGGCTATTTGGCCACGGTTAAATACCTCATAACTAACTCAATCCAGGCTTCCTAATTAAATATCTATCGTTTAATTAAGAATGATTTACCGCTCAGTTGCTGGCTGGCTGGCTGAACGAGAAACGTATCATTCAGCTCAGCAATCAATGCAGGAATTATCCTCATTAGGTCGATCCTAAGGAGTCGGTCTATCTCGTTGCTGGCTTGTCGTTGTTCCAGGTCTTATGTTTCAGTACGAGTTGGAGCTATTAGATCAGGAGCTGCAGGTTGCATGCTCTCCGATTTGAGTTAAAAAACTGGAAACGTGCTGGGCTCTCGAGGGGGGCGATGGATGACGGGCAAGCCCCGAGGGGTTACCGACGAGGGAGACCCGGGGGGATCCCTAAGATAAAAACAAGTCCCCGAGCCCCGCGCTAGTGACAACCGAGCGAGCCGGGCCTCACCTCGGTATCCACAATCGAAGCCCACACAGGAGGCGGCACGACGCGAATATCCTGCTGCAAGCACCAGGACTCGGATTCTCTACCTCCGAGACATTCGCGAGCCCGTCTCGACGATAGAAATTCAAATATTTTACCTCGTCGTTAATCCAACGACTGAGATATCTCGGACTCGAGGAATCTAGGCAATCTATCGCTTCACGTCAAACACGTATCTCATTCTCGGGACTAAACTTTTGTTTCCGGCAGGAGGGAACTCGTTCCTAACTTTTAGACAGCTTCTATAGTTCCTTGGTGAAACTAATCTCTGCAAAGATCGGAGGGTATGAGAATTTTCAATACCGAAATAGCAAACCTCGGCGGTTGTTTCGTTTCTTTCATTTCTCCCATTTCTTTCATTTCGAAAGAAGCTTATACTATAGATTTTTCACGGAATCGTCTAAACCTGGAGTTAATTAGTTGTTCATTAAATTTTTTTCTGTCGTACAAATCCAATAATAATAAACCCGTGAAAATATTTTTGGTGGAGAAGAGAACGGGGTTAACAGATAATTAGTAAAACACAAATGCAAATGATAACTCAAAGGGGAATACAGCCTCTAAATTTGAGAAAGCTTCGCAAATCTATTTAAATTAAATCTGCAAACAAGCCGGAAAAGTTTGAATTAAGAAGCTCAATATCTGTGATGTAATAAGGATCGTTTTTTATTATATTTCAGATATTTGGAATTCAAAAAGCTCCTTGCGTCACAAATTTTAAGTTCTTTAGTTTCAACCTTTTTATCTCATTCGTAGATATATTTCAAAGAAATTCGTGTACCTGTACCTTTTTTTTTTAAATCAGTTCATGCCTCCTCGTGGTAAAGTCATCTGTATAGATCCCCCCCCTTAACAATACTAGGTTCGAAGAAGACTCTGTGGAATAAAGAGTATCCTGACTCTCTCTCGGGAGTAATTTAGTTCGAAAGTAGTTAAAACAGGACCGGGTTGAAGTTCCGAATTTTAAAAGCCCCGAACGGTATAAATTCCCAATTTGAATATAACCGACTCACAGTTTTTAGAAAAGACATTTTCCCGGAAGTCTACATAGCCAATTTTGAAAACTTCGAAACCAAGAACTAAAAAACAGAATACTAAAAATCCGTAAGGCCAAACCTCCGGAAGTTGAAATTCACGCATTTATTCATTCAGCGTTCAATAACTCGGGCTGTATCGATCGTATCGAGACCATAAGTAGTCAAATTGATCATCTTGAGATTTACTTTTTGGAAAAAAAAAAGTTTCAAAATCTTATCAATTATTTACGACATCATGAAGTTATCGATTGAAGTAGATCAAACGTGTTTCCGTAAAGAGGGAACTATTTTTCGTCTTCACATCCTGAGAAATAGACCAAAATTTTCTGACTCTTAGGATTTCGGAATTCTGACCTTTCGGAATTTTGATGTTGTAAACTTCAAAACCCCGTTAAAACATCGTCTATATTATATTGAAAAAAAATAAAATGAAATAAGAATCCCTAAAGGAAAAAAATAAATGAAAATTCTAACGCCGAACTGCAACCGTAAAATATATACTATATGCGCGCGTCTCGCGTCGACGAGGAGATGTACCGAGTGATAACTAATGATAATTCTCGAGCGTGCGGCGGGGTTGCGGACGCGTCTGCGCGCCGGTTGAGGGGTGCAAGCGGCGAGTTGGAGAGTTGGTGGTATAAATTGTTCACACGTTCACAAATTGGAAGCCGGTGTTACCGACGGCAAGAACGACGACTACGAGGAGTCGAGACTCGGGACAACGCGCCACGTGACTTTGGTTTCGGGCGTGTTCACTTCGCCGGATACATAAAACACTTAACGACTAATTTCCTCGTGGGTGTGACTGTTTACCGCTTTCTTCGCTCCCTTTTCCTACTAGCTCTTCGGCCCGGGTGTTGTTGGCGCGAAAAAGCTGTCAGCGGAACGGAGATATAGACAGACAGCGGTGAGGCGGAATGACAAATGCGTGCCTGGCCACCACTAGGAGCAAAAGTTCGTCTTTCGGGTCAGGGAAACGAAGCCGAATTTCAGGTCCTGGTTTTCGTCCTTCTAAAAGACATTTCCGTTAACCCCGACGTTACGGTTTCCTATACAGAAACTTCGCGCCGGTTTCATATTACAAATCGTTTTGAAGATCGTAAAGTCGAGTGTCTGGCTTGTGTCTACCATATCCGCACTCATCCCCACTCCTGCCGTCGCTTATGTTCTGCACTATTATTTTCCAATTTCCAATACGCAGTATTTTTCATTCCTTATTGAAATAACAGTGAAATAGATAATGGAGAGAGAAATTACTGCCCGGAATTCCGTCGCTTTTATCGCTACGTAGTACAACCTTAAGTTAATAGAATGTCAAAGCAGTTATTTCGCGTTGTATATGGCTCCTTTATGTCGCGGCTATACGATTACGAGGCGACACGGTATTTACGGAAACAGAAAATCCGTTTTACTCGATGTTTTCCGGTTCGGCAAATGTTCTGTTAAAGATATACCGAGCATGACTGACACTCTTCTGATAAACCATCATTCTCTTTTCTTATCTATTCCGAAGTTTAATATGCTTTTATTTTTCCATAAATAAGGTGGATTCGAGGCTTTGCCTGCGATCGAAATAAGGCGGGAAAACAGGCTCTTCAATTCGGTAAAATCGAGTATCGCGTGACTACACTTTGATTCGTTAAATTAGATACACTTTTATTTCGATCCAGCCAGACCCGGTTGGCTCGATGATATTATAACGACGATCCGAAAAAGTCCCACGGAATTATTAACATTATGATGAAGAGAACAACGGAATAATAATCAAATCCCCGAAAGACGATCAAATCCCAACGATAATAATAAAAGAAAAAGAAAAAATTAATACGTCTACTCCGGTTCGTTGTAGCAAATTTACAATTTGTCATTTCTCGAGCGATTTTGAGCGAACGAAAAAACTTGAAAAATATAGTTGAAATTGGAATCGCGGTTCCCAATTGATTCCGATATTAGAAATGAATTTTGATACATCGATCATTGAATGTATAGAAAATATACGCTGCAGTCATGAGGTTTGAGCGTAGGTGTAGGGGTACGTATGTATATACGTATGCAGGAGTAAGGCAGAAAACGAAGGACGCGTCCGTTATGGGCCATAGGTATACAGCTAAACGGCATTTTGCCTCGAGTATTACATTTATTAAATATTATTTACGGCAGGTTTTACGACATCAATGATACGTATACCGAGTCTATCCAATATCAAATATAACGTCGTAACCCGGGTAGGATAACAGCACGGGGAAGGCTCCGCGCGGGCTGAGGAGCGAGGAGAAGAGAGGGTCCAAGAGGCAATAAATGTACGAGGAACGCCGTTGTCGATAGGCTCCTATGCGTTGGGGCCAACGATGTTTTTTCAACAATACAATATTCACGAAAACGCGAGCCCACTTTCGTAGTGAACAAAAAAAAAATATATATATATATATATATATGTAAAGTACAAAGATTGAACGAATTTCGAAAATATCGCGATGTTATCCGAAATCTGTACCGATTTTGTATAGGCTCTCGCCATTTCTGTTTTTTTGTTTTAGTTTTCGTCAACTTCTTTCCTCGCAATAACAAAAATGCAAATCCATTGATCTTATTCGGAATTATTTTGTATCTTTCGAAAGTTTTACCAAGAAATTCTCTTTCTCTTATTCGACAATTTTACGACGTTTTTCAAAAATGATTTGAAATTCTCGCGATTCTATAGATTTGAACAGTTTTTTTTTTCTCAAACTTCCATTCTCGCGAAAATAAAAATGAAAATCCATAAAATTTTCATCGGAATTTTTCTTTCTTTTGAAAAATATCCACGACGAAATATATTTTTCTTCATCTTTCGATAATTTCATTGACGTTCATACATAACCACATTGAATTCTCGCGATTTCGTAGTTTTTCGGGATTCGATTCCAAACGGTTTTCCTCGCAAAAGAAAAACAAAACAAAAATAAAAAAAATACAAAAAAGCAAAAATAAAAATCTGTCAATATTCTTATACCCACTTTCGCGCTTGTTAACTTTAACTGCAACGTTCAGATTTCATGGAGTGTGTATTGTGCCGATAAGTGAAGTCCTGCAAGTGGCTAAGCGAATCGGTTCAAATCCTAAATCTCGATGCGAGTGAGTGAGTTGAAGAGCGAATAGAATACTGCCCTGTCCATCGGACGTAAAACTCAGAATTCAATTCAAATCGAGTTAAAGTTGGCGTCTGCCCTCGTGGCAGTAAAGCGACCTATACCAGACAACCCTGAAACGGCTAAATAGAAAACGCAAACGACACCTGAGTTTACGGCCACTCACTCTCCGCGTCGTCGCTGTATACTCGTCTCTTTCTCTTTCTCTTCCTCCTTCTCGTTTCCTTTCCCTGTCTCTACTTCTCTCTCTCTCTCTCTCTCTCTCTCTCTCTCTCTATCTATCTTTCACCGGGCCGAAGTTCAACCCCTAAAGTTTACAGTCGCAGCCACTCGAGTAGCTACTCCACCAGCCCTTGCGGGGGCAGCTAGGGGTTGCATAAGATCACGAAGGACTATAATCGATACGAAAGGCTCGCCAATCAGACACGCAGAGTAAGTTAGACCCCTCCCATCCCTTTGGAAGCGCGAAACTGAAAGCTGAAACGTGCAAAAAAGATAAAAAAAAAAAAAACAAAGAAAACAAAAAAAAAAAGAAAACTAGTAATTTCAAAATGAGACGATAAAAGATTTTTCGATTTTCGTTCGGCATTCGCGATCGATGGGGTATAGAAAATGAAAGGTGTGGAACGCTGACAGTGATAGACAATTGTTTCATCACCCCCTATATATAATATATAGTATATAGCTATATGTATCCGAGGTCCTTGAAATTGAGGAAAAGTTTATCTCGTCTGGTTTTTCGTTGCTCAGTTGTTTTACCTTTTTGTAGTTATTTATTTATTATTTGAGAAATAATAAATACCGACGAGAGAAAGAAATCACTGAACCCGTTCTATTATTCAAGTCCGTCCCGAGGCTTACCGGAGCTTAAAAACAATCACGAGTAGTCCGGTTCCGCTGCAAAACAAGTCGATGAAATGATAAAGATAAAAAATTTTAAAAAAATTAAAAAAAAAAAACAAAAAACGAAAAATGAAAAAAGAAAATGAAAATGAAACTCCAAACAACAAATTTAAGAATCGATCATTTTTTCTTTTTCTTTTTCTTTACTTTCCCATTTCATTCCATTCCAAATAATTCCAACCGCATATACACTCTGATTTTCAGACTAATATTTGCAAGGTATTGTGTTATTCTTGTAGTATGGAGTTGCATTGGATGCAAACTGAACAATGTGGGTAGATACTAGTAAGAGAGAGAAGTAGGTAACTGTTATATCAAGGCGTACCTGCCACGTATATAGTTACCATTATATCAGATAGGTGTAAAGCTCTCCATACACGTAGTACAGCCCGCAATTTATACGAGCATATACGTAGTCGTATAGAGAGGTAACGAGTGAGAGAAAGACAGAGACAGAGAGAGAGAGAGAGGAACGCTAAGGAAAGGTAAGGTAAGGTAAGGTAAGAGAAGGTAAGGGAAGGGAAGAGGTAGAAAGGCGACTGTGCAAGGTTGGAGCGAGGTAGACCGTGCAGCCAAGCCAGTAACATTTGCATGAATTTGTCGAGGTGATATCGTTGTAGGATCTCGCTTTAAGTTTAAGGTAAAGTGGCAGGGAGCGGGAGTAGCGAGTAGGTTGGTGTATACCAGCGCAGGGCACCTTTAAGAATAACTTAAGGGGAGGACTTTTTTCAATTTGTTAATTCAGTGTAATCTTAAGGGCGGCTAATTTCGACTCTCTACTTCCCCCCATCCTCCCCCCCTACTCCCCGTCTCTTAAAACCACCCCAGTTCTCATTGTCTCCCTCCGTAAGTTAGACCCTCGATGTTGCCGCGGCGGTTGATTTGCAAAATGGCTGAAAGAATAAGGGAAACCTTGTACAGATTTTATTACAATTAGAAAATTTTGTTACGTATAATAAGAATAATAATAATAGCGAGAAAAAGAAATTGAAAGGAAAAGAAAAAATTTACGTCTTATTCGCTCCGGAATCGAGACGGACTCGGGAATATACCAAGGCGATTTCTACGTCGAGGGTAGTCGAATACACGGCTAGTGTACACATAGGGTAGAGGTTTGGGGTGGCTGGTAGCCGGATGACGGGCGTCGGGCGTCGGGCGTCAGCCATGTTGTCTTGACATTCTCCCTCGGGGGTTGTCAGGGGTGGATATATTTAGCCTGCCGCCTCTGGGGAGACCCGAACACCCCAAGCCTCAAACCACTCCCGACTTATGACGCTGTTGTCCAACTCCTGCACCGCCGTACCGTTACCGCATCACCTTATTGCAGTTTACAAATTGGTCCCAAGTAACCGCGTGGGAGGGTGTAGGGGGCGAAGTTTCGCCGACGATAACCACGGTCGTTTTTAAATTTCGAAAAATTACTCCAAGTGTTGTGAAGGAGATATGCGAAGCTCAAGAATCTGGAAGAAAAGTGTATAATCCGATCAAACACGTTCGACCTATCATAACGGTGTTACGGCACGGCGAAGGAAAACGTCGAGAGTATGAAAATGGCTGAAGCTGCAAAAAATGGAAAGCTATTTCTATTTTCTCTGTATAGATATTCGTACGTGCAGCGATCGTTGAAAGAAAAGAACCCTCTTCTTGGATACCACCCACAGACCGGGCTCCGCGTCGATCCCCAAAATTCGTAAAATGTCCTCCCTTTTGGTAATACGTAACGGTAGCGATAAACTATTGTCCCAAGGAATCCTGAGGGAGACTGGGCAATTCTTGGGACAACTTAAACCCGGGCAACGTCTCTTGAGACTTCCATTTTGACTCTGGGGATTACGCCTGACTCCGCCCACCCACGGCTAAAGTTTTGTCCGTTGAACACCGCGGAGCAAAAGCCACGCGATATTGATGACTTCTTTCTTTGCCAAGGCGAAGGCGAAGGCAAAGGCAAAGGCAAAGGCGAACGCGAACGCAAGAACGAGGGTAGAGGCTAGGGCGAACGCGACGCACCCCTAACTACCGTCCTGGTGCTCAACCGAAAAGTGCCCACAACATGCATGTGTCTTGGCCGGATGAAGCGCTACACTATGTCCGTATAATGGACGGAAGTGAAAATGGCAAATGTAAAGAAAGAAAAGAGGAAAAGGTCCGTTACTCGAAGATTGGGTCACATCTTTGAGAAGAGTTCCGTATGATACGATGAATATGAATAACGTAGACGAGGAATAACCTCGAGAGCTTTTTCACCCGGACTCGTTCGGGTTTCACTTTCAAGAAAGTAGGTTTTTGACTCCGTCGAAGTTTGGAAAGTAGTTTTTCAACTGGAGCCAAGGTCGCGGTATATGCGGGGGTGTAATAACGGGGACTTTGCGATTCAGTTATATACCGAAACTAATTCCCTCCCTCGTAGTCCACCTCGTGTTTTCCATCCGGCGTATAAGAGAGCCGCGAGAGTTGTTAGCGAGAGGGAAATAAAGTAAGGGAGAGAAAGCGAGAGAGGGAGGAAGAGATGGAGAGTAAGGGAGTAAGAGAATAGCGGAGAGACACGCGCGTGCGTAAGATGTTTAGAAGCCAAAGCCCCGGAGGAGAAAGAGTGAGAGGAGGATAGTGTCCCTGGAGTATCGACTTGCCCCACGGGACCTGGCAGTCGATAGTCCCGAGGGAGCCTCTGGCTCTCGCTTGCTCGCGGCGCTCCGGGAACGGCGCGGTATAGAGAGGAGTGAGGAGAGGAGAGACGAAAGGAGAAGGACTAAGGGTAAGAGGCAAGGACGAGCTTTCCAAGATTGTATGAAATTATACGCGCTTGTATCGTACAAGGGTAGTGCGCTGTTAGAAGACAGGTGTTTTCTGCCCCTTATAGTATACGGCTGAAAAATATCGGCTAAACTTACAACCCTTATCTCATTGCTTTACCATACTATCCTATCCTATCCTTATCCTCTTCGTTTCACTCGAGAAAATTCATTTCCACAGTTCCTCACCGTCAATGAAAGGGAAAACTAAAGTGAATCTTAAAGCGGTCTGTTATTGTCACCTTAAAGATGTCTCAAAAAAAAATCGAATTTCCAATATTCCCATTCGCAACCTCGCAATTTCGCATCTCCTCCTAACAGTCTAGGAGATAATTCGCCAACGTTGGTTTCACCCACGGGAAACTTAATAAATTAGCCTAAACACCTGCATAAATTTGTCCAAGTAGTAGCGTCCCGTTCCCGTCAGACACGGTTAGTAAGTGGTACTTCGCTTCCCTATGCTACTTTCTCGACATAGTATATATATACATATATGTATACATATGCCGGGAGTATTCGTGGAAACGCTTCATAGGGAGGTGAAAACGGCTGCATACAGGCAACTCAGAAGTCAGCGATTAGGTCTCATTTCACATATTGCGTACCTAATCGCTCGATGTTTCAGTTGCGTGTATGCAGGCGTCCTATGAAGCGTTTCCACGAATACTCCCGGTATATATGTGTCCTGCGCCCTCCGACAGTCTCACAAGGTAAACTGTGAAGTATCATGAAACGTGGAAGCGATTTTTCAATTCCGCAGTTCCTTTGTCTTAAACAGTTCGCATTGACGAGGGGATGAAGCTAGAGTGTGTGAAAGTCAGGCGCGATCGGGTTGTCAGCACCGTTAAGTTATTTAGAGGTCGAGGGCCACGCGGGAGTCGGTAGCACTGTCTAATTGTAACGACGCCTCTGGGACCCGTATTCCACCGCTGTTCGGCGGTCCTCGCCCCGTCCGAGTACGTCGAAGCGGTCAGGTACGCCCTCGAGTATTCCCCGTCACCCGACGCGGACGGCGGACGTTGTAAACCGAAAATACGACGCACTCCTTGCGACGACGGCTGTCGTGTATTGCTTAGTCGAAAAATACGACGCCGAGTGTCTCGCGCACCGCGAACCCACAACTCATACTTCGGTTCGAAAATAATTTTCACTTTGTGCTTCGAGTTTATTTATTATTTTCAGTCAGTCTACTTACGTTGTACGGCGGAATACCGCCACGAATTTCATGGTCAAGAATTCAAGGGTAGTTTTCGATCGTAAGAAGTCGCTCGTCAACGGTAGCTACTTTATATTCGCAGATCTGCCGATAGTACGAACGATGGTAGTATAGTAGGTAACGCGGAGTCGTAGAAAGCAGGCGGGTGCAGGCGGGCAGCATTATCATCCTCTCCGTGAGGGTGAGTGAGGGCATTCGACCTACCTCCCTCACGACTACCCTCCGTAGTCATGGCAACCCCTACGCGCGGACCACCGCCGCGTCGTGTCCTGCCGTTCGCATGCCCTGCCAGCATGGCGACTGCTAACCTCTAGAAGTCCTCAACCGACGTCGACTATTATACGAACATCGAGTTTCGGAGTCCATAATTCCTTCGACGAGAAGTCCAGAGCTTTTTTTAACATCTATTTCTACACCGAGTGTAGAGAAACAAGTTTGAGAATCGCGTGTTTTGGGAGCCGTCAGCGTAAGACGAAACATGTCGGAATCATTGGCACTGAATTTGTAGAAAAAAAATGTAGTAATTTTTGCTGCAAGAAATCCGAGCGGTAAAACGCTTTAAATCGGTACCTGCGCTGACAATGAGATGTAATTATCTCGTTCACGGGATAGGCGGTTGTAGAGGAAGAGAGGCAGCGCTCCCAGAGGGCGAATTAAAAAACCAACCCTAGCTGGGAAAAATTAAGAAATATTTTTTAATAAAACGTGATAAAAATCGAGTTATTGCCACGGTTCCCCGTTCTACATGTATGCGTGTGGTGTATAATATCACCGCGGGGTATGCAAGAAGAATTATGAAAAATTAAACGCGTCCACAGCTGCAAGGGGTTGAATTATTCATTTGCTTCTATTTTTTCTTTTCTTTTCTTTTTAATCCGTGCAGGTATGGAAACCTAAAAATTTCATACCGTCGAAAATTTGGAGACGAATTTACACATCGTTGTAATCTATGATGAGGTGATTTTGAACAATCGTACGAACGAGAGAAATGAACGTATGGAACGAGCCTGCAGTATACTTTTCGACTCGCTCACGTCCGAGACAACGATTTACTAATGTCTGTATTTAGATAAGACCTAAGCCCACGGGAATTTCGGGTTTAATGCAGGCCGTAACGGCTAACCGCCCTCTTAACTTGCTCGCGTCAAACATTCACAAAAACGGTCGTACGTCAGCCAGTTGCGCCCCGGGTGACACGTGGCCCTGTACGGAATAGAAGGACAAACGTAAATTGCGTTCTATTACTTCCCACGAGAAGCTGGCCTTAGAAAAGGAACAGAAAAGCTCAGCTTTTCCGCTACGTCCATTCCGCAGGTGTATGAAAATTGATTTATATCACATTCGTCGATGATGACGTGCAAATCCGCAGCTGGATTCGCGAGAGCGTTTTGCACTGCGTTGGTGAAAGTTTGATACAGCGGAATGGCGCGCCTTCCATGAGACGTTGAAGCGGGTTCCCGTTGAAGACGGGGACAGCGTAAAGTGGGAATAATTCAGGTGGCCAAATGCGTTTACAAAACGGTTTACTTAATCGTGACTAACCTCGTTCCTTCGCACATTTTGAAATTAGGCTTAAACGAGATTTTCATATTCGTCCCTGTTAGACATATACCCCTCTACCTTCCTTCCTTCCTTCCTTCCTGCCTTCCTTCTCTCCTTACCTTTGAGTCACGGGGGTAGGAGCCGCGACTCGACTCGCGACTTGCCCACTAACTGGCTTAAGGAACTCTGCTCCCTGTCGGCACGATCTCGCTTTGAGGAGTTTCAAACTTTGTAAAATACCTACTTGACTACACGCTTGGGAACTTCTTCCTTGCCTCACCCTCGGCCTTACTCACCCTATTCCTCTAGATGCCATTGTTCATCCTCAAGCATGTGACATTATCTCTATTATCAGCACAGATCAGAACTCCCTGATCTTGATGATATGTAAAATTGATTTAATTACCCGGAGTTTTTTCTACCAGAAAATCGTTCAGCCCTTGGCTCGAGGCACCACTGACATTTCGGCTACTATCTCAATACCTATAACATGGGACGGCAGTTCTCAGCCCTTGCTTAGTTCTGGGGCGACGAGGCTAGCCCGTAGGTTACAGCCAGTAAGACGTATTACTTAGCTATGAATTATAGAGCGCATCGGTAGTGGCTCCGTGGACCCAGTGAATAGCCTGAACCGCGTCTTAGACTTAGTACGAGTACTCTGTGCCCTTCCGGTAAGGTGAAGTACCTACCCAGAGGAGTACTCCTCGGTTGTGTTAATTAATAGACCGCGTAGGGTAGCCGCAGTTAACGCGTTCTTATTATAAGTTGATTAATTTCGCTTCGAAAGATTTCACCATTTCAAGGGAAACTCAAACAAACCGGAAACTGGACGACGAAAATGTGTTTTCTTAGGTTGTGTAAATTCCACTCTTTGTAAATTTACGCCACACATCGTCTCGCGCATACCTATTTCCAACAATATTATTCTTCCTCGATATTTTCGCAGCAAATTATCATCGTCTGAAGATTTCATCCCTATAATAGGTACAAGCCGGTGTATAATTGAATTATCAGCTATATTCCTCGCTAATTTTCTTCGCCTATATCCATCGTCTATGGGACTTCCTGGGTAAGATCTTCGAAAGCTAAGGTTGCCCGTGGTGGGAGCCAGGTTAAGGAGACGAGGTGGTAAGGACAGGGGGTGTAATGGAGTCTGGTTAAACATTAAACATCCCTTGATACCTCGCTCACCCGGTACTAACCCTGGTTCAAGTTTATGCAAGACACACACCTCCGCAGAAGGTCGCCACCGCCGTCTCACCCGGGTGAATATCTGCCGACCAAAGACCTTGGTACACATTCTTATTAATTGACGTATTCGCCGCGCACATTATGCATTCGGGACTCGGGACTCGGGACTGAGAATTAATCCAGGATACATCTTGCGGTCCGAACCGAATGGAATGGAATTATTCCACTCCCATGCCAGTGGACAGTAGTAACTATATTATATATACTATAACTGCATTTTATTTTCGTGCATTGATCAAAGGTATAATAAGAGTAATAAATAAGGTAATAATAATAACCAGGTAGCTAACTAAGGACGCACGCGGATTGTCCTTAATAAGGACTTCCGCCGAGCGTGGATAGCGCCGATCGTTTTGCGAAGTATAGCGAAGCCGAGAGGAAGTCGGGTTGTATTAATAGGTGATTAGCTACTCGATCGAGCACGCCTTCCGATCCGCTGATCCTGAGGTTTTGCCTCTGTTAGGGCGGTGCTCAAACGAGTACGGAATTAACAACGTAGTAAGGTATAAGGCAAGTCACCGAGTTTAATTGCCATAAGAAGTGAATCGTTGAATAAAATTTCTACTTTCTCGACATCATTATATAAAGATATAGTATAGGAAATGGTAAATCGATTATAACGTGTTCTCCCTTGGTCGGAACGAGCCCGATTAATTTATATATCCCGCCGCCGATGTGGATATCAGAAATTCACGAGCTGTAGAGAAAAAGGGAGCTTTTAAATTTATCGGAAGAAATTGATCTCCGATCAGCGATTTCATCATTACTATTATTTTTATTGTTTATTATTTTTATTTTTATTTATTATTTATTTTTATTTTCTTTTTTCTTCTCTCATACCTCTCATCGTTATCATTATTATTATTAAAGTCGGTTTTTGTTCAGACGCCCGCGCCCCGTCTTCCTGCCTCGGTTACCTACCTACCTAAGAGATAACGAACACTTTTGCGTTTGTAAGTTGGCCACCCCGTTATGGCGAAGCAGACTTTAACGACCCTAACAAGATGAATTACCACTTCGTCCCGGCCGCTACCACCCTATTCCCCTTTTCCTCTTCTTCGTCGACTTCTTCTCCTTCCTTTTCTTCCTCTTCCTCATCCTCATCCTCATCCTCATCCTCGTCCTCATCCTCTTCTTCGCCATCTCTCGACCCGATAGTAGATAGGCTTGTAACAGAGCGGCGAGAATCGCCTGGTCTTAAGAGGCTGCACACATCACGATTCATTTTTTGATCTTGAACATTTTTCACCGCTCCTATAGATATACATTATTCTCATATGGGTATGGGAATCGGAATGGGAATGGGAATGGGAATGGGAATGGGGAACGGCGAAGTTCACCACCCTGCCTTATATAGAGAGTAGGGGACCTCAAAACATGATTAAAGATTTCGCTCCCGTAAGAGAAAATGGATTTCTGATGCCGGTAATTCCACCCTATTTGGAACTATTACGCGTAAGCTCAGGCTAAGCCGCCTACATCCATCCACCCTCCGAGGAAATATATTTACTAGATCAGAGCTTGCTACTTACCCGGTGGATCTAAGAACTCGAAATTGACGCGGGGAATGAACATCAAAACTCGGGAAATCCACTTATCAGCTTCTTTGCAAATTCTTCAAAAGCATTATATCAGGAAACAAATTTTTATTTATTTTCTTATCCACAGGTGGGTATATGTATACCATATACCTAGCCCATCTATATAGCCCATATAGGTATACCTACCCACCTACCTACGGCGGCTGTCAAAAGTGATAGAGAAATGTCAGCCGCGTTTACGCGTAAATGCAATAGCGAGCAGATAAAAGGGATTTGGTGATGGAGGGTGGAGGGTGGATAATATCAGTGTCAGTGCTGTGCTGTGTTTCGTGTGAGTGAGTGCGAGTGCCGGATATACTAATCATTCGTGACGCCCCGGTACGTGCAGCAGGGTATCATATACGATATAGTATCATCGCGTCGCCCAAGGCTTTATACTTATTCCTTCTTTCATCGGTGCCTCGGAAGTATTGGCTGTTAGTGACTAATGGATTGCGTTATAGACTGATTCAAATGCGAACTGGATTTCATTCCGGAGCCGATAGCTAGGGCGGCACCGGCATCGATAGAGCGTTAGTTTCTTCCTCGCGCGAGGGGCGAACAAACTCGATTCGCACACTCTATTAGATTTTTATTCCGAAGAGAAGAGAAGCTAGCTTGCTTGCCTTTCCGTTCCGTTCCATTCCTTTCCTTCCGTGAGAACCAAACGTTCTTGCCTTAGAGCTGTACACGTATGTAACAGAGACTGAATCTCCTGCTTGAGCAATCCCGCTGCGTCTTGCTGCACCGTCTTGGGACGTAAGTGATTTCAAGAATTCGTGGTAAATGCCGAAACGTTTTTAACGGAATACTTTCTTCGTGAGGATTGATTTGAAATGATTCATCTAATTATGTAATAAACATTGATGATAAATGAGGCATTAAATGAGTGGAAAAATATACTTCGACCCTTGATCTTTGGGGAGCAAACAGAATCGGGGGGTGGAGAAAATATAAAAAATATAAAAAATAAAAAATATCATTCGTGTATCGTTCATCGGTATATGGTTACTAATTGGGAAGGGAAAGAAAAAAAGTATAAACGCGAACGAAAATATATAAACAAACTGGCGAACGAGAGTCGATGATTTATCGTCGAAGGTTTGATTGAATTTATCCAACTTTGTTTGCACGCCCGTGAATACGGGATAGGCGCGGTTGCAACCCTCCGCCGATATTTGGGGGTTGCTTTTTTTTAATCACCAACGTTTATTTTTCTGACTAAAATCGAACCATTTCAGAACCAGTAACCGGGAACCGGCGAACAGCACCCAGCAACGATCGTCGAAACGATGCCGCGGTAAAGTTGCGCGATGTGTAAAGCTATGGAAACAGCAAACGGTGCACATTTGCCGCCTCGCCTCTGTTCAGTTTCATTTTTTATTTATTTTTTCTGTTTTGTTTTGTTTTGTTTTGTTTAGTTTTGTTTTATTTGATTTTATCCCAGAATGGAAAGGTACAGCCCAACCGATGCGGATATGTATACGTCGTAGAATTTGTTGTATCCGGATACACCGCCGTAATAAATATGCGTGCGTATGTGTGTACGTTCGTGTCTATCTGCGAGGGCAGTAGGGATACCAGGAAGCCGTTCTATGGGTTGGGGATGATTTTGCAATCGGCCTGCGAGCTTCTGTATATTTTATTTCGTGTCAATTCGTTAGTGGCAGGGCAAGGGGTGCCCAGGACCTCCGGAGCAATCCGATACCTCGATCCACCAGTATATGAACAAATTGGAACGAGTAGGGTTCGCTGTGGGTGGATAAAGGGGGTTTTCAAGGGCTGCCGGGGGTAGTAGGTCGAGTTTAACTTTATATCCACCGGCATTTACCTCACAAGAATGAGGACCCTGATCCTCATTGAAATTTCGCTATAAGATAATACATCCCAATAATAGCTAAATCTGAATATAATTCAAGAAACATAACTCTAATCTAGGTAAGCGGTAGGTGCAGGTATTCGAAACGAACGAAACATCGGGAGTACCTACCGCATAAAATCATAGTTTATAAAGCGAAGTACCAATAGAAAAGTAGACGACACTTCCAGGCATTAAATACGCGTTACTATCGCTGGTACAGATCGTCAGACGTAGCACCTGTTTAGCCGTGTGTCTGTCTGGTGATGGAGCTCACTATCTATACGAGCGGGAGTTTGGTAGGTACTACTTGTTCCTTCCGTTTCACATCCCGCATCGCTATTTCCATCTCCCTCTCTCTCTCTCTCTCTCTCTTTTCGTATAAGAGACACGGAGCTTAGAACGCGATGGGGGTTCCGATAACCAGTACAATGCCTTTGAATACCCATCCAGCATCGCGATAAAATCTTAACGTTCTAAGAGTAAACAAAATTAAATTCTACCGCCCGGGTAAAAGCAGCTGGCTCGAACAAGGTGCTCCTCCTCTACATATAGACCCGCAGTTATTTCTTCTGAGACAAAGTTGGGGTGGTTCATTGGAAATTTTTTCTTTCAATTTGCTTTTTCACTCTTTATAATTACTCGCGATTCACCGTAACGCAACAAATCCCATTCACAGATCTATGGTGGTTGTATATATCGGTGGAGGGTAGAACGGGGGAGGATATATACTATGGTGAAAAAATGTACATGGCTGATTCAAAAAGTACACGTTTGATTTTTCCCGTTAACTCCCTGAGGGATGAAGCGCGCGACGTTCTCCGCTGGGGGCTGACAATGGCGTCCCTCGGGAGGGAAGGCCTACTCTTCTCTTTCTCTCTTCCTCTTCATCCCCGGTGCGCCTCATTCTCCCTATACCGCCCTCCTGATTGTTTCCTACGCTGCGTCCCTCTTCTACCTCCAATCCACGCCGCCCGCTACCTCCTTCTCGCGATCCACACATATCCGCGGCAGCATCCCCTCTTTCAACCAACCACCCCAAAACCACCCCTGCGCGTTCACGGTAGTATACCCCGTACGCCATCGCCCTGTTCTCCGAAAAATTCCCGAATTCAATATCCCCCGATATCCTACATAATTCATGAAAATTGAGCCCGCCGGCTCTTTGCCTCGTCGACGCTCGTCTGCGGCACCTATGTCGACGGGTGGTGGCGCGGGCGTCCCGTAACGCGTTACCAAACCTCGCCGACGAATATCTACCCCAAACCAAACCAAGCCAAGCCAACCCAAGCCAAGCCAAGCCAAGCCAAGCCAAGCCAGCGCCGAGCGTCGACGTATACCTGTCTCTTGATATGTAACATGTATACGCGTACCATATAGATATACCATTCTGAACTTCTCCTGGCGAAACTGTGAAAATTATTCTCGTCGACGGTAGGGGGAGGACAAAATTCAACAAAATTCATCCGATTTATATATTATTGGCGAAATCAAAGGAAATAAATTGGCTGACTTTGATGGGTCAGCCTTTCCGATCGGATTTCACAAGCTCAGAAAATAGCATAGCACGAGCGAAGTCAAATTTCTGTCCTCAACTTCTCTGCATTCAATTTCGAAATTTAACCAGATTTGAGGGAGAGAAAATTCTATCGATTGAGATCAAAATCGTGAAAGTCCGTAGGGTGAAAAAATTGTTCACGAAATTTTGATCTTGGAATAAATCGAAAGCTCATGAAAAATCTTACCAATTCAAAGTGGGGAAAAACCTCATCGATCGATGTAAGGAAAGTTGAAATCCGTTCAGTCGTCTCCGAGATACCTATATCTTTAAACGAAAAATTGATCACATATACAAACTCCAAAACGACGATCCGAAAATTGTTGGAAGTGATTCCCTGTGCCCTGAAAAGGTGAAGATCGGGTAAAAACTCGAATTTTTATTTTCTTCCTTATTTTTGAGACCGGGAAATTAGAGAACGGAAAATTTCTCATTTCGAGCTCTTAAACATTCGTCTAGATGAGTAACGTGGCTGTGAAATTACACGTGCGATGTGAACCAAATAGGTCTGTAGGAGTTTAACTATTTAAGAAAATATCGAGACTACATTCCTCGAACTTTACACGCTTCAATTATTGATCATACACCCCCGCTTCGTATTACGGAGCCGAAAGCTCGTACGCCTTCCAATCTCAGTCTCGATCTCACGATTTTATCTCCGATTGAACTTTACCTTCAAATTGATAATCCCATGCGGTAATTCGCTTCACCTACGCTATCCAACGTGTTGAAACAATTTCCCATACATATGTATCCATATTAGGGTAGTCCTTAATTCGATCATATCCGAAATTCAATGCTCCCATGGGTCAGAACGTCACCAAATATACAGAAAAAAATGTGGTCAAAACCCCAGGATCCTATCTCAATTCTAAGTACTGCCCCAAACCCTTTGAAATTTCCCATTTAAATAACACACGATTTCTAGTACCTCGGGGTTATTTTTTACTTCCTATCGCACTGTCGCTTCTCTGAATCTGAAACTCCGGACACTTCTTACCTACAGTAGTAGGCATGTGTGAAAAAATTTACAGATTTTTAACGACAACATTTTATTTATCACAATTTCGGGATAAGAAATTTTTTTTTTTTTCTGCTTCGAAAATTATATCGTTGAAAATCGGCCGAATTTTTTCTAATAAATATAATCACACGACCCCAGGATCGATGCACTTCCTCATCGCACGCAGTTTTAAGTAACTCAACGCCTTCCCTTATTTCCCTTGCCTTTTGTTTTTGTCCTACCAAAACACCGGCGTAAGGGAATTTCAAGATTCTAGAGGTCGGACCTAAACACGTGGCTGGTTTAATCTAGAGAAATGTTGAATAATGTAGGGCTGGGAGGAGGGTTGCGATTGGTACATGCAGAATTCACGCGTGCCCCGCCGACCCTGACCAACTTTCGCCGTCTAATTAAATCTCTAGATCAGACGTTAGCAGCGTTTAATACTCTGGAAATTAATTCATCCCTATATCTTATTTCGGTTACAGGTTCTTCCTGAAATTCTTTCTAAAGTGCAACCAGAACTGCCTCAAGAACGCCGGTAATCCACGAGACATGAGACGTTTTCAGGTGAGAATTAACACGTTTTATTTATCGTGTGGTTTATTTTTTTCAAATTCTTTCAACAAAATGAGAAAGGAAATATAAAAATAAAAATAAAAATAAAAATAAAAATAAAAATAAAAATGGCGTATAATTGGTAGAATCCAGTGACCCCCGTCGCGAAATTTACGCGAGTCAATGAGCCGGTGAAAAGGAAGTAGATTAGGCAGCGACAATTTTTCCACCCGGCCAATATCATTCCGGGATTTAGTCGGACAAAGTTAAGGAAAAGTTGTTGAAAGTTGAGCGCCCTGGCTCCACGGAGGACTTGTAATCCGGGAGGTTGGCAATTAGCCCGACTCGGCATCAACCGACAACCCCGTTTCACCCCTTATCCTCAGTAACAACCCCCACTTCGAGGAGAACCAGTTCCATCCAGTTCGTGTAACCGAGGTGCGTCGGTCTATGGTAGTACGGTGGCATGGTGGTGGGATATCTCGTCCCAGAAACAAAAGACAAAATTAAAAAATAAATTACCAAAAACCAAGCCACCCCGCAATCCAGTTGTTCACTTTCCCTCTTTTTCCCCGATCCCTCCATCCTTCGTTGGTTCCTTCAGCTTTTCAACTCGGCCAAGCCGCAACCGGAATTAAAATATTTATTGCAGTTTTGAATTTGTTTAGAAATTGCTTATTGCCGAAAGTTGCGGATTAAAATTTTACCAGACGCGCAATGAAAATTTGCACTACCTGCCTCGCGCCCAACTTTCCACGTCATTTTCCCGCGTCGCTTTTGCGCAAGGATATCTTCTTCTGGTTAAGAAATACCTACCTCATACACCCGAACTCGAAAGAAAAAAAGAAAGAGATAGCGACATAGAGGGAAAAACTTTCGAGCTTTTTCTCGGGGCGTTCTTGTGCCCCAAACTTTCACCCGTTTTTACCCGAATCTCCGTTTACTTCCGCGTTATTTTAGTTTACGAAACTGTCCGCCGCATTTTTCTCGCTGATATAATTCATATGGCAATTAATATAAAAGGGTGAATGAATTCTTGAACGCGATATGAACAGCAACAGAGTCATGGATTTGTTTTGGAAAATTAATTGAAATTAAAAAACAAAAAAAATGCTAAAATTATGAAAATCACTTCAATCACCTCACACATCCCTAATTCGCAATTCACCTTCGACAGGTGATCATTTCCACTCAAGTCGGAGTCGAAGCACCTCACCTCGCCCTATCGGAGAATATGTTTGTCCACAACAACAGCAAACACGGCCGCCGAGCGAAACGCCTAGACCCGAGTGACCCCGGCGAGTACAACAGTAAGTAAAGTAGATTTGTGAGTATGTAATACATGTGCTACATACGTAGGCAGGAGGTATTGGTGTAAAACGGCAGGAGAAACTGTTGTAGATTATATAAAGTCGTGGTAAGTTATCCGAGTGCCGGTAAACTTGGGGTTAATTCAGAGGTTTAAAAGTCCAGAATTTATAGAAAATAAGAGTCCGCTTAAACTTGCTTCCCATGGCGCCATGGAAAGTCGTATGGCTAGATGAAATGAAATAGATGATATAGAGCCGCTGATTGAAGGATTTATTTTCTAATTAAATTCGGTGTGTTCGCAGAATTGATGTACTGTACCCTTGACGGAGTGATGCATTACAAAGGTGATTATAAATATTATTACTTGATCCGCGTACGCCAGTGGTAGTCGAGTTTAAGCGGTCCTTAGATAAGCGAGAGATGCGTTACAGTGTTATACAGCTATACGGAACGAAATGAAATTATAGGTATGAATAAATAGCTTATATAAGATCTTCCTCATTTCGAATGGTAAGGGATGAGGATGGCTTAGATATGTACACGATTCGAATATAAACGAAATTAATCGTTTGAGGATTAATACACCCCGTTCAGATCAGAGAAGAGAAAAGAGGGTGAAGTAGGTACTACATACCTACCGCGGTGGATCACGAGACGTAACGGTATAAGGTACGACGAAGGTATAAGGTACAAGAAGTCGTGAGGCAATTCAGCAAAGTTTGGCGTCGGTCGCGCATACAAACGGCCGATATCGTGAAGCACCCCTCAACTTGCTTCCAACGCTACGCAAGACAAGATGTAAATCAATGGCAGTGAGAGAGAGCGAGAGAGAGGGAGAGATAAAGAAAAGGGGAAAAATAGAAGGAGAAAGACTGCACAGGAAGGGAAAAGATCTCTTCTCGCCCCTTTCGCCCTTTCCTTTCCCCATTTCTTCTTCCCTTATCCTTCTCGTTCGCTCTATTCTTATTCTTTCTCTCTTTTCTCCCGTTCGTCGCTTCAACGGCGCAAAGACACGGCCGAATTGGCTGCCCCAGCCACCCAGAGTCGTGTTGGTTTCCGAATCCTAAGTTTAACCTATCTCCGGGCTGCCACGTGCACCCCCACGTACACTTACATAGTCATACCGTACACCCCTGTCCCACACCCGCTCACTATGCGTACATACATAATGCACGGACACATGGAACGTCCCTTATATACCGGGGCAAAACGGGCATACCAATGAGACAAAGTGGTATTCCGTGCTTTTTTTAACCTGTTATAATCTCACCCCCCGACCTACGCGTACTCCCACAAATAGAAGGAAAATAAATAAAAATACAAAAAAAAAGGACCACGAATCCACGTTCCATTTAGGAATCAGAATAAATCGCGAGTCTACCCGTTACTGAAGAATATCTGATCAAACGTGACAAACAAAATCACTATTTTTATTCCCCCTGAGTTAAACAATACGATCATCCAGGTATACGAGTGAAGATTAGTTACGGAATAAAAAAAAAGAGAAAATGATCCCCCGACTGCAAGGGACGTAGGTAATTAAAATCTAATCTGCCAACTCATACCTAATTTAATCGAAAGATTTCATACTGGCTGATGTACAAAATCTTGATAGAAAAAAAAGAGAGGAAATTTACAATCGAACTAAGTTAAGCGGGATCCGGGAGTGATCAGAATCGAGAAGAGTATAAGCTTCGGGGTAGGAGTAAAGGGGAAGGCAGGGAGAACAGTGAGGATTTTATTTATTCCGAAATGGTACGCTTGTTCCGGGATGGGGGAGGGGGGTTCCATGGTCCCCACGCAACCACCGTCTCCTTTACTCCGAGTCCCTCTTTTCAACCATTTCTACCCCTGCACGACAATTTCCTCTACCTCTTCAATGGGCGAAGAGAAGCGAAAAGGTAGGCAGGCAGGAGGCGGTTGCCAACGTAAACGGAAGAAGCTTCGTGTGCAATAAATTGAATTTTTTATTTTTTTTTTTCTTTTTTTTTTTTTCATTCTCTTAGACAGATTTTGGAAACATCCTTGTAGTGAGAAAGCTATGAGCGATCAAGTGAGATTGTGACAAAAATCACAATGAGACCGAATTGCCGAATGAATTTTGCGGCATAGCCATATATGCTTGTAGAGAAACGGGAGGAGGTAAAGGAAAGATTGATAAAGTGGCGGCGCTGTTTGCGTTCGCGAGAGATTTATTTGATTCGTAAGATCGAGCGGTGGAAAGTGTTTGAGAATCACTGAGGGCAATATACCATGATGTCAACCACTCCGCCGTGGCTGGATCCTGGCTGGGGTATACGAGGAGGTAGCAGAGAAGAGAGAGAGAGTGAGAAGAAGAGGGAAGGTGGAGGGTGATACTGGTTTGGCTTTGCTGGGGTACAAAATGATATCATTGGGTTATAAATTCCAAGCAGAGACACCGGCGGCCCGATCGCCCTCTCCTTCTTGGTACAACCCTTCTCTGACTGCGTGTCCCGTCTCTCTTCTCTTCCTCTGTTTCTCTGGCTCTTCCCTATCTCACAATACCTCGCTCTCTACGGCACTCTCTCTTGTTCTCCGGGTCTCTGGCAGCTTCCCATACCCCGGGAACCCGCGCCAGAAAATATATCCGCCACCCTACCTCAACCGAATAAACAGAATATTCAGATAATTCTCCCTTCCTGGGGCGCAGCTATTACAACAAGAGACGGTATTCTACTTTTTTCAGGCTTGTATCCACCGCTGCCCGTCGCTACACCCTGCATCAAGGCGATATCACCTAGCGAAGGATGGACGTCCGGCGGTTCCACCGTCATCATCGTCGGCGATAACTTCTTCGACGGACTACAGGTCGTCTTTGGAACGATGCTTGTATGGAGCGAGGTAACATTTATTAATTTTTTCATCAAACTTGCCAACCCTGAACACTCTACCCACATAGTTCAACGTACCGAAGTGAAATGGTTATCGCAGGGTACAGGTCACATCGATCATCGAATCCCATTTAAATTTCGAACAATTATTATAAAATCCTGTCATTTCGGGGATGAGTCCATATTTCCTCAAAATTTTAAGAAGCTTCGATAAACGATGCGACCTGTACCTCATGACGGCCACTTCTTCTTCATACGATGAATCGGTGAGATCCGAAGTCTGAACCAAAAAACGGAATCAAATCTTAAGAATACTCGATTTTCAGCTGATCACTCCACACGCCATCAGGGTCCAGACGCCACCGCGGCATATACCAGGAGTAGTCGAGGTAATACTCTCCTACAAGAGTAAACAGTTCTGCAAAGGTGCACCAGGCCGATTCGTCTATGTTTGTGAGTGTTTTTACCTTCTGTTTATCTTCGAGGTTCGACCACTCGAAGGCATTGAATTTTTCTTATAAAAAAACGTCTCATTTCCAGCATTGAACGAACCGACAATCGACTACGGGTTCCAGAGGTTACAAAAACTCATCCCCAGGCACCCCGGCGATCCTGAGAAGTTACCAAAAGAAATAATCCTTAAAAGAGCAGCCGACCTCGCCGAGGCTTTGTACAGCATGCCTAGAGGCGGTAATACCGGCATCACCGGTGCGCCCAGAAGTCCGGGATCTGGTCATCCGCCGCCTCCACCTACGTCCACCTCAGCGACAGCCTTCAACTCGTATACTGGCCAGCTAGCCGTCACAGTCCAGGAAAATGGTAGCGCCAAATGGACCGACGGTAAGTTGACGTTCTTTCGCAAACACCCTGCGACGATCGGTACCTACCTACCCCAAAGTACGCGGAAATTTGATGTGTAACTTACGTTCTTTCAATCGATATTGAAGCTCGTTAATTTCACTAGCTAGGAATTGACCAGGCAACGTCTTGAATCTGAGTGATTGGATACTGACGCGTTGATCTGACGTGCAGGTTTCTATTTCTAGACGGCGGATCAGCGACAACAGGAACTGGGGGTGGCGGCGGTGGAAGCATCGGGGGTAGCGCCGACGCCTATCGCCAAAGCAGCAGCGTCAGCCCCCGGGGTGGTGGAACTGGTGGTGGCTACTGCGGGAGCAGTGCAAGTACGCCACATAGTCACAGCACCGCCGGAAGCTACTCAGCCGCTACCAACCCCTACACGGTTCCCCTGCCCGGAAGTCCGACCCTCTACAATTCCCGTAAGTATTTTAAACCATCTTGGTATATGTCGCTTCGCTACAACCCTCTTCCAACCAAATCTGTCATTCTTCATCCCCCGTGACTCTAGTTACGCATTTCATTGTAATTCGCTGTTGAACTTTAGCGGTGGATGATAACATTTCTGCATGAGATTAACATTTACGACGTTGATGACGATTATCATGTGGAGGAGAGCGAATATCACTTCTCCGACTCTCCTATACTCGCTGGTTGTCATTCTGAACATTGATGCGTGCATGGTGTAGCAATGGTTCGAATTACCGCACGCTGCTGCAATGGAACACGCTTTATAAGTTTTTTGCTGCACGCCCACTTATCGTTTCTCGAATGATTTTCGTTTTAGCGCACGAACAGTACGGCATTTTCTATTCGTCCGGCGACGCCAGTGCTTTCGCCCCGGTCCTGAGACCCCCGACTTCCTCGGTCCCGTCGCACTGGCCCACCCAGCATCACCTCGCTACCGCCGCACAGTAACCGCTAAACTCATTCGACAACGTACGTATATCAGGCACACAGTAAAACTATTTGCAAACACGCAGACAAATGCATGTTCACCATAGGTTATCAGTAACATAATGATACACGCTGCAAGTTTCACCCTCATTATTCCCATATGCATGAAACATATGATACAACGAATGCCCAGCAGTCATTGGTATTTGTTCAAATTTTAGTCAATTTTACTACGAATGAAAACTTAATGAAGAACGATTTTTGATGGTACGAAACAGCTAGTATGATTAACTTTAAGCCAGTCTAGGGTATTCCAAAAGCTGCACTGAAATTCACAAGGGGGACAATCGGTTTTAGCTTCGAGAAGATTCAGGGCTGGCTTAGAGTGAATTACTACTGCCGGACTAAACGTCGGCCTTTACTACTGTGGCTCGTACTACACGGTTCTCTCGAAATTCTAGAGCATAGAAGAGCTTGGTTACACCTTGAATTTCGTTCTTCATGTTAGGAAATGCACTTCACAAAATTCCCAGCATTATAAAATCATTTAATAATGTTGTACCAAGTTGTCTCGAATATTTGAAACGCCATTTGCTAGCGATAGAAGGCAAATCTACCTACTATTGCTGCATCGAATCGATACCTGACCATTATATTGTTATTATTGGGAAAATTGTTTAAAGATGGATTGTGGCCGAATTGAAGTTCCAAATTCCAAAAGTCGCGAACGGTAAAAATTCTCAATTTCAATATTACGGACTCGCAGTTTTCGGAAAGGGTATTCCCCCGCAGGGCTGAAATTTCAAGATTCCGAAAGCTGAAGATCCGAAAGGCCAACCTTCGTTCAGTGTTTAATAACTCAGGCTGTATTGATAGTATCGAAACCAATTTTGAGATTTACTTTTGGCAAAAAAAAAAGGTTAAAAATCCTACCAATTACTTATGAGATCATTGGGTTATCGATTGAATTAGATAAAATGAGTTTCCCACAAAGAGGGTCTCGATTAGAATGAACTAATGAACTTCTTGTCTTCACATCTTGAGAAATGGACCGAAATTTTCGTATATTTTTTGGCTTCCGGAGGTCTGGAATTTCCGAATTTTAATATTCTGAACTTCAACACGGTCCCGACGGATTTTGTATACATGTATTAATTATGTAAATATTAATAATTATCCGAAGTTCATAGGGGAGGACAGCATCTAACGTATGACTAACAGTAGCAATGTTACAGGGCTAGGTGGAGTGGTAGGTTCGCCATTCAACATGAATCCATTTATGCTGCCAACATGCAGTCAGGGTTACTCCGCCGCTGGTAGTCCGCTGCTGTCAACTTCTGGCAAATAGTGTTACGAGATCTAAGCTCCGTCTAGACCGAAGTATCTCGATATATTTTTCGAGGGATGAAGTTTAACGAAGCTTAAGAATGAAGGGGGGAATTAAATAAGCGACCGGGACGCGAGACGAGATTACATAAAAATTTATGAATACAGATATAATGCGAATTATGTATATATATATATGTATATTTATTTATGTATGTGTATATACTACATACGTATATGAATATATTTAGGAACAAGTGCCGCTAGTTATATATATATATAATATTACATATACTATATGTATAGCTAGTGAATTTTTCTCGTCTTTATTGAAACATCATATTGAAACCAGTGCAAATTTACTAGGAGATACACAACATAGTGATAACAGTAGGCAGTAAGGAATATACATATCGCAGGATGGGGAGTTTGTATCTATCAATAGTTTATATCGAATCGTATTATTATCATTATAATATAAATCAATAAATAAATGAATCTATACAAAGTACATATATATATATATATATATATATATATATGCATATGGAAAGATCTAATACAGATATACGTCGATGTATGCGTATGTATCTATGTATGTATGTATATGATTGCATCTTAATTTTATTCTTCATCAAACAACGTGAAATTTCTCTTATCGTTGTTCATATTATTATTTAGTTTTAGTCCCGTTGAAATACAAATGGGATTAAGTATATATATATATATACATATATGTAAATATAAATATATATATATAAATATATATATATATATATAATTTAAACCCAACAGTATACCGTCTTGATAATAGCTAAAACTTTATATCATGTATATAGATATACCTAGAATAATTTTTATCGAAATTCTAAAACGAGGGAAACACACGTTGTAGTCAAAGACATATCGCTTTTAAATATGACAGACTATCCGTAGTTTTATAGATACAAAAAATAAAAATAAAAATAAACAAAACTAAGATGATATGATATTATTGATCTCGAAATGAAATTATACTCCTTTTTCGTAAGTGCAGAACAGCTGATAATTATAATGTAGGTAGATAGGTCGTACATATATATATGATATATTATATGTAATCTGTAAAATATATGTAAATATTGTTACGATGTACAAAAATTATTTCCGACTCAACGAAAACTAACGATTGGACGAGAAGGGGAATGGGGATGGAGATAGGGTTGGGGTTGGGATTGAAAACGATTGTAGATTGAAATAACTATATATAAGGTTAACGGGATTTAATAAATTCTTTAAAAAGTTAACTCTGAGTACATATAAATAGATGTAAATAATCTTAGTGCACCTAGCTTACTTGTAGAAACCACTTTTATTAAGTATCACGATCCGAAAAACTGTTGTTGACGGCAACTGCAGGCCACAATAAAATACATATATACATAAAATATAAAATACCTACCGATTGATAATAGAATAAAAGAAAATTCATCTCAAGCCACGACCAAGAGACAAGCCGTTATTCGTGTAAAAAAATTTTATGAAAAAGATAAGAAGAGAAAAGAAAAGAAAAGAAAATGAAAAAAATATCTTTCAATAATTATTTGATAACCAGGCTGGAAATCTATCACCGAATCACACTCTCTTTCTTTATCTCTGATTCTCTCTCTCTCTTTTTATCTCTAAAAAAATAAAAAAAATATAAAAACTAAAGAGTAAAATTAAAAAAAAAAAAAACGAAACAAGTATACGAAAACCAAAGTCCCAGTTTTATGTAGTAAGCCTAATGTAATTATTATAATTGATTATCTATACGCTGGCTTATTATTATCATCATTATTATTATCATTATTGATACTATTATTTTTATAACGATACGATTATTATCACCATTATTATTGTCTATAATATTATTATAATATTATTCTTGTAAAAAGTTCCTTTTCACATATCGGCTTTTTTGTTTTCTTTTTTTATCATAATCTACGGCTTCGGAGATTTATTTACCTGTTTACTACGATGGCTCTGTGATCTTTTACGACTGTAATGTAATTTACATTTTTCTTTTATAGGTATATATATGGTATACTTATGTATATATATATATATATATATATATTTATATCTCACATAACGCTGTTTCCGTTAATTTCCACAATACGTGTCTTCGGTACACAAACACACACACACACACACACACAAACTCATCAATGTATATTAATATAAATTAAACTTACATTTTTGAGAATAACATGTAATAATTATTCTCCTCCATAATAACTCCTCCATGATTCATATACATTTCTTAATTTTTCGACAGATTATACGAAGTGGAGAAATCTGGTAAGAATTTATGTAATGTATATGGTATAAGTACCGGTACACCTACATCTACAGCAGGACAAACAGGATGCAATTGCGAGGACCACTTTCGAACGATTAGTTCACATGGTGTCGCGTTACTCTTAGCCGCGTGCAGAACTAGCCGAATAGGGTGCACATTGTTACAAGTCTGTTTGCGTTATTAGATTTAGATTGGCTGGCACGTGGCTAGCTACATATTTCGATGGGGAAATAGGAGCGAACAGGGAATAGAGTACTCGGACAACCATCAACCCTCAACCCTCAACCCACAACCCTAGAACACACGCGGCAGAAAACAAACGCGATTTGAACGACTTCTTTACATCGTCCTGCTCAGTGAACTCGCGTGAATCACGAGAGCATATTATAAAAAAAACTAGTAATTATAAACCGTTTATATGGAACTGGGTAAAAATTCCGAATTTGTTTGAGACGATTTCGAATTTTCAGAAACGTTCGGGTTCAGAATATTGACATTCGGAAATTCCAGACTTCGGAATTTTGAAACTTTGGTTTTCTTCGTTTCAAAGTTTTCTAAATCAGCTATATAGACTTTCGGGAAAATACCTTTCCCAAAAACTCCGAGTCGGTAATATTGGAATTCAAAATTTTTACCTTCCCGGACTTCTAACGTTCGGAACTTCAACCTAGCCCCGTTTATATATTATATAATCAATTTAAAAAATCTGTATGACAAAATAAACGTTCGAGATCCTCCGTCTCTTACATAATATTCATGCTCTTAAATGCGATTATTTTCGAGTTAATGATTACGGCAGTAGGTACTACCTACACACATGATTATCCCGTTTTGTTCGCTAGAATGCTCTTGTTAATCCGGAATATACAAAACAATTGTTTTCGCGAGTGGATGAGAGAGTTTTTTTTTTTTTTTTCCACAGGAACCGGAGGACTTACGATTAGCTGGTAAAGAGAGGGTGCCTTCTTTTTTTGATCCCTTTTTTTTGGGGGGGAGGGAGAATTTTTTGTACTTCATTCCGCAGTATACATGCTGGACGTTCCTTGAAAATCTGTATCCTATGATATTTTACTCGAAGCAGGAGAATTTGATGAAAAATAAAATCAGAAAACAGCATTCGAAGATCACTATTTCACATTTTTATAGGAATTTGCGATATATCACCGACCGCAGTTCTCTCTGAAATAGAAAATTAGGAATACAATGAGCATTTGAGATCATTGATGAATATCTGCTTTCTGCTTTTTATACTTTATTAATATATTATCTAAAATATTCTCGTATACATATGCATCCATATGGATTATAATACACGTATATATATCTTCGTAATAACAGCTTGGATGCGTTTCGTCTTTTCAACCTCCGCCCTCGGTACAACCCCCATCGGTTAACCCACCACAAAACGTCGGCTTACCTACTCGGCACGTGCATCTTTGCCACCCTAGTTATTACCCAAACTCGTCACATGTCGCAATACATTTTCGATCAAGGAAAACCACCGAGCTGAGACGGTACTGCTGCAGTTTCATTTTTTGCGATAAGAAATAGCCGCAGCTTATACCTATACCCTCTCTAAGCTCTAAACCCGAAGATTAGGACGATCGAAGAAATGGTCAGAATTGATAATAACTTCGATGAATTCCGTTGAACAAATTCTGTAATCAAAAATTGACCAACTCGTTTCAAAGTCTGAAACAAAAAGAATGCTTAGCTCCGTTGAACTCGGTTCTTCTAAATGTTTTGAAATTCAACGCGAGTTATTACGTTCCGTTCCGTTGGTTAGAGAGAGGACGAGTATAGTTTATATTTTCTGACTGGATGTGAGCAGTCCAGAGATACGAGCTGCTGCACCCCTGACGATATACGATAAGATCTGATCTGGCTGTCAAGCGAGCTTCTATTCGTTCGAATTCTGTTTGTACGCTTGAAGGCCGCCTTTGAAAGCTTTGTGACCCATGCAGGCATTAGGGGATAGTTACCATCTGGTGATTACTGCTAATCTTTATTCAACGATCTCTACATCCAAGGATTTCATTGCAAGTCGAGCTGGTCTGAACATCCATAAGTCTGTCAAGTGTCAGATGGAAACCAAAATATTGATAACGTATAAAATATAGATATAGTTACGAAATATAAGAAATTTCCTATAAAAAATTCGTTCAAAAGTAAAAATAAAAAATCACACTTCTTATAATATTTAGCTATTCGTATTGCGAAATAAGTAATTGTCGTTAGGTCACGATAAAACAATGGGTAAACGTGATTGAAGAAAGGACTTGCGACAGTTTAGAGTATTCAATTAGATATTGTTATCTGAATGAGAATATTAATCTGTAGATAACTATAGTGAGTAATGGAAAGAAAAAGAGACGAATATAAATGTCGTCATTGCGTTAGCTGCGGGTGCGATCTATGACGTAATGTTTTAGATAAGAATTGAAGAGATTAAAACGTCGGAAACATGGAATTTGTTGTATTTAGGGAAGTTTTAATGACTGTAAGCGATACTGCGAGTGAATACAAATAGAATTTCACTATTTTCATCCAGCTAGGTTGGCCGAGCGGTCTAAGGCGCCAGATTTAAGTTCTGGTTCCCGTCTGGGAGCGTGGGTTCGAACCCCACACCTAGCAGATTTTTTTTAAATTTCAAATCCGAGCGAAAATCGACTCGCCTTTCGTCACAATTTTATCTAAGAAAATTTTATCGGGTTCTGGCCTTCTCTAGGTCACGTACACACGCTCGATGAGATGAAGTCGATTATCTAGATTCTGCAGATAAAGATTCGCTAGAAATCTACGTGAAATAAAGGGAATTGTGTTTTGTTGTTAAATATTGGCTCCGTAAACAGTCGAGTGATAAAAAAACAGCTCGAATTTATTTCGAGACACAAATTAGTTGTAATTATGAATAAAATGCAATGACGTTAATCAGAGAACTGCGGTTGCTGACGATCTGATGAGCACAGTACGTCATCGTCCCGATAAAGGGTTCTTTTTTCAGTACATGGTTATCTGAATTTGTACCTATATCGATTATTTTTCGGCAATGATATTATTGATTTTTATACGGTTGACTCAACCCGCAATTTGCGATATGGAAACTGATACCGATATCTTCGACACGTCGTACAGTTCAAGCTAGAAATTTTCACATTTAGAAAATCGCCAAAACCCGTAAACCCCCTGTGGTATTTAAATAACAAATCGATTCGCAGCTGATTGTCTTTCCGTTAACTCAACTTCCGGTATTGGTTATAGCCAGCTTAGTTAAAACCGATCTTCTGCATTTCCTAAAGAAAATATTGCGTCTTCATGAATCGAGTGATAATATTTTGCAAGTTAGTGTTCACTGTCGAGTTTTTGTACTCGAAAACATAAACGTCCGGCAAGTTTCGTCGAACTGCAACAGGCACTCACAATCAGTCAGTCCGAGTTTTTCCGGCACTAGAGTCGGTTGACCGCGTAATATCGTTTGAGGAATAGCTGGTTGAATCGAATCATTGTTTGTTTACGTTTAGAAAGATCGAAAAAATTCCTTTAAATCGCAAAGTCTTCATTTTCACTCAATACGTTGTTATCGTTATAGTGATTGAGCTCATTAATTGTAAGACGTGTCGTGGATCGGTTGATCAATCTAATAACATCACGAGAGGGTGAAACGAGAATAAAAATTCTATCTATTACGGAGATGACGAATTTGATATCGCCAATTCACGCAGAAGTGAAATCTGTGTCTGTTTGTTTGTGATTTGTGAAAATGCACGGCAACACCCACGATTGTACTATACGGGATTAGGTCACCGCTATTTCAGGATCTATAATAACTGTCACGTAAGTATCTGCGTTATTTAAAAACACGCTTAGAACAACTGCGACCAATTTTTTCCTAATTATATTCAGCGATAACATTTCTATGCTTGGGCATTGCTAAAAATTGTATTTTCGTCACTTTCCCGGCTACACGTACATCGATTTCCATATATCGTTAATTGAATAGCGATAATAGCTGTATTCTTTGATTTTTCATACGAAATAACTGCAAGTTGTGCGTCAATACCGAATAGTTATTGTTCTGCGTCAATAAATGACGTGGGTTTGCGGTTTAAAAATTTCTTTTTGTTTATTGAAAGTCACCATAAAATATTTCGCGATAATTGATGGGTCGTAATCTTTTAATATTACATTGAGCATATATGGATTACACTGTTTACACCGTATAGAACGAAGTGTCTCGATAATAATTAGAGGCCTCGCAATAGTTCGCTAAACTGTTTACCATCTGTCGTTGAAATTTTCTCATAACACTTCCGACGTGCCTGAAAGAATATCATGATAATAATCACAAGCCCGACGTGTCTTCGAACTACGGGACTTCAAATCATCCCGCCATCGTCAAACCGCACTTCGAAACATTGGAACGATAATCTCGGTCGATAAAACAGAATTTTAACGTCGATAAGACGGAGCCTTACCTTTCCATCAGTTGCCTCGGTTATACAGAGAGGCTATAAATAGAAAATGATAATCTGTAACGCTCACAGGGTATTTGAGACTAATCAAAGCCTCCACCTTTCGCTCGTAGATGGCGGCTGCAGTTTTATAATTCGACGCGACTTGCGCGCATAATTTCAAACCCTCTTTCCGCGCTGACTTATCAATCTGTTTAGAAATTAACTAGAATAACTATGAGGTGAGATAAGGCGCCGAACTATTTTTTGAAGTGTAATTCAAACGCATTAACGAGGTTAGTTTCGGCTCAGTTTTCGCTAAAAATATTTGAGGAAAAACAATTAAAGGTTTGAAAAAAGGAAGTATAGGTATGAGAATGAAATATCGCAGTTTCGTATAAAGCTTCTGAACGGTCATAAAGCAGCGACTGATTTCCAGGACTTCTATCCCCATAGCAATAATGGTAGCTGCAGGTCTTAGCAAGGGGTTTTTCTTTTTTCCCCGCGAGGATCTTCTCGAGTTTTGAAGGTGCTAACTAGGCGTGGGTGGGCGATTTCCAACGAAATTCAAACCTCGAGTATACGTGTATATTCTGTACATACATATGTACGTGTATGTATATGAAGGCTGGTACCTACGTACGGTTGCGGGAGCGTCGTTTATAACGCGTCATTAGTATGGATCGTAAATAAATGATATAAAAAAAAGGTAAAATATATATATGTAGTATATATGTGTATGTATATATATATATTTCCTACCGCCTGTTAACGGCGGTTAAACGCGATGCCGTGCCGCAGCCGCACCGTGCAGCGCGCGGCGACGTGGCAAAGTTGAAGAAAACCTCTTTGAATACAAATTGCATTCCACTGCTACGTTTGTTCTCTCAATATTCCACCGTATAGTATATATATATATATATATATATGTATATATATACCCGTATCCCATATACTTACATACATAAATAAATACATACGTTTATGCCTATGTAACGATACGCTCATACGCCTGCATCGTTTATCGAAAGACGAGAGAGATATGGAAAGAGAGGAGTGAACGAGGTGTTCAAAAGTATGAGAGAGCTGAGAGAAGAGAACGATGCGCACCGCGGGCACGTGGTAAAGATCGCAGCTCCAAGTAATTAGTAATTATAGTAAATTAGCCGTGAAATCGCTCGTTAATGAGAAGGTTATTCTTTATAACAACGTGCGCCAGGCCGGGTTGGATCGCCGCTGCAACAGGCGTGCCGCTCCGGCTCTATACGGACTACTGCACGTAGGAATTAGTGGTCCAAGGCAAGCGGGTGGCATCCCCTACCATCCCGGCACACGGGCAGCCTCTTTATTATGCCTAGACATAGTATACATATACATATGCCTACATATGTATAGGAATACCGAGGTGTCTTCTTAACGTTTAAAAACCCCATCCAGGAGGCCCGTGGTTTCGAGAATAAACGCCGAGTTCTAGTTCAGCATGAAATACAGAACTGACCTCGTATTTTGTTGCTCATGACGACTGCTAATTGGACAATTATAATGTTTTGAAAAATCTCTTTAAAAATTGGTTTAATCGATTCCCGTTAATCAATTATTATTCATGCCTTTGTGAAAGGTAGGTATATATGCGTTCGAACGATAACAAGGATCTCGGACATATAATTGGTGCGGTGAGCTAGAAAACCGGTAAAAAATTTACCATTGAGACTATAAACATTAATTCTTATACATACTTCGAAGTCAAAAATTTGTATCACATTGCAGTCATGACCTATCATCGTAAAATGAAAGAAATTGAAAATAATTTATCATCATATGTGAAATCGCCATTGTGAATTCTACTATTTTTATTTTAGATTCGAAATCAGCGAATCATAAGACCCTTTTTTGCAAACGTATCGATACTTTAACTCACTGGGTCAAGCTGTATGTCTGTAAAGATGTATACGTATACGAGAAATCGGGCGCGATATGTAACGACGTTGCGGTTGAGTTTAACGATTCAATTTTTTGTCCCCCCGAACCCACGAATTATCGATTGCTCTCGCCGGTCCGGTTGAACATATAATGCCTGATCTCTAATTCAATATAGCTGATAAATCGTATAATTTGACCGTGGTAAACACACGGTTTCTCTCGGTAGTAAGTTGAGCCGTAGTGGGTCCGGCTCTCGGTCGAATTCAATGATCGTTTCGGTCGAGGAACTCGATGAAGAACCCTAGTAGAATAACCCGTAGAAGAGGCTTCTGACCCAAAAGAGTAAAACTCTCTCTGTGTGAGGTCCGGCTGCTGAGATCGGCTGCCGCCGCATCACCTCCACCAACGATCTTCAGTATAAAGATTCGAGATCCCTCGTCCAACGCCCCTTGTAATACTCCAGGCAACGGTCCACCGCCTGCGCTTTCTTTCGAATTAAAGGGTCTTTTAAATCCGTATAACGTTTCGCCAAGGTAGATAATCACTCTGAAACGTAAAACCAAATTAGCGCTACGGAGGCTCTGCGCCAGGTCTGGTAGCGTGCAGACGTCGGCTATTTTTGACTCGAGTCTGTTCATCTCTTCTTACCTCCGCACGTCGTCTTTTCTCCCATTTTCTCTCTTTCTCTTACCAACCATCTCGATATGTTTATGGAATTTTTTTTCATAACTTACAGTCATATCTTTGATACTGATACCAAAGACGGTTGATACCAGTCACGCCGGCTTTAAAACTATCGTCCAACGCAGCGGAACCGATTTGCACTCGGCGCCTGACAATTTGTAACCATGCTTCAAATCTCCCATCAGAAACGCCCTGCGTCATCGTCTCAAGTTTCGGGTATTGCGGTCAAATCGGTATCTTAGTTGACACGAAAATCAATGAGTTCTCTGATCGCCGTACGTTCCCAAATCCAAAACCAATCATCGACGGTTTTGAGCCGCTGAATGACGAATTTGCAGAGAAAATCTTTAATCCGATTTTTCCTTGAAGCGCGAATCGCCGAGCCGATGTATGTTGGAAAATCGAATCTTCACGCATGAGTATAGGTACTGCACTGAGTGGCCAGGTTCAGGGTTCACGTCGAGGTGGAAGTCAAGAATTGACAGAGTCACGGGCGACGGCTACATCATTCTTAGTCTCTGCACGCGTGAGCCGTGAGCTTGAGCTTACCAAAGCGAATCCGATCTTCACACGCAATAAATCAACACCTGGCATCATCGGCCGGGATGCACGACGCTGCTCAACGGAATGGTGGTGTAATTACCGTTGCCACTTCGACGTAGAACCTGCAGTTTATCGCCATCAGGCAGAGAAACGTTTGGCCATCAGCAGCACTGGAAGTCCTCTTCGCTTCTTTCTACGGTCTAGAAGATATGGCGATGGAAAATCACCCGGTTGAACAAGCGAAGTTTAATTTCAAAATAACTTATAACACATATGCAGCTGCTGTTTACGAAGCTGTAAGGTTATCTATGGTGACAATCTTAAGATGGGTTCAAGGTACATGAAGAAAAAGATATTTTTACCGTAGGAAGGTGATGATCGCTAATATACGGCAGTGCTAGACCACCGTTCGCCATAAGACAATATCGGGAAATAAAAAGGATGAAAGAAGTTAAACACGAGCAACATACTTGATCGGTTTTATGTAGATCTGCGTGGGTAGCACAGGTAGAACCGAAACTCTTTCGGAGGCTCATGGCGTTTGCTTATCTTGTAAATATACCATCATAATAGTTATATCTATAGATACGTGTACAGCGGTATTCAAAAAGCTATGAGATTGTTCATCTCTCGATTGAGTTGTGGTAATTTTCATCGAAAGCGCGAGATCTGATGAAAATTGATGATCTTTGAAAGTAGATTTTCCCAGAATAATTGTTCCGAAGTTATGTGGCATAGCCTTCTTTTGATTTTCTTTTTTTTTTCTGAGCTTTGTTGCGACAGAAAATGATTTTTCTCAAAATGTAGGAGAGGAAAAGTGAAAGGGGAGACAGCTGGTGCAGGTTTTTGTATAATTATGATCGAGGACTTTTGAATTGGCCTGTGTCGACGAAAATTCAGAGCCATGGGTATAATATAACGTAAGAGGAAGGCGCTATATATCGATAAGCTCAGATCCGAGACAAGATCGAGAGATCGATAACCTTCCCTTAAAGGGACATGGTAGTCAAAGACGTCCACGTTGTACGCGATTGCCGATTCGGACCTGGAGCACCAGCAGCACCGTGGTACCAAATTTGGGATAAAAAAGAAAGTGAAAATAATAAAAATCCATCGCATCTCTTCTTTAGGATGCATACAGGTAGTACGTATAAGAGTTACGCAAGACAAAAGTGGACTCATGAACATATTACACATATATTAGGTCCATGACAGGTCCTCATCTCTGATCCCCAACCCTTCATCTCGATATATAAATCAAAGATGAACCTGAAACGGTTGTAAACTCGAGAAAATTGATCCCATCCGCGGGCACATCGCCCCAGGATCTCCTAAACTCATTGCATATAGAAACGGGTATCGATCCTGCCATAGATCCCGGATTTAAGAATCATCCGAAGCGTGACAAATGATTGGCAAACTTTTGTCGTATATTTAGAAATCGATTCATGCTTGTTAGAGACCCAGATTCCGGTCGCTTCCAAGGTATAGAGGATTGAGGATCGAGGATCGGGGATTGCGGTAGAGGTGCCTATCTTACGCCGAGGTTCAACTACCGACCATCACTTTTCCCCACGGCCGGAACGATTTCGTTTCAACTTTTAGAACTCGGAAATAAAATACTGGACACCTTATAAGGTCCGCGCACGCGGCATTCTCGGTAATTTATAGAGCTGGGTGCCGGTCGACAACGCGCGGTGGACACTGCGGGGAATTTTGGGTGTCGACTACTGGCGGGCTCGCGCCTTATTGCTACTAAAGAAATTTCATTTTCCTCGCATAGTGTTTCTATGATGGATATAAAAACCGAGGACAATGTATCTTTGGTAAGAAAAAATGCCACCCACGGTTCCGAAGCAAATATTTATCTGGAGCTTTTTTAACGAGGGAGAAATACCCCCTTCTCTAAATTTTCCATTGGACATATTTCGCCATGAAGAGGATCTCGGGGTCAGATCTGCGGCTCGTATTATTCTGTACATTATATTTTACTGCTAAACTTTACCGCGATTACCTGCATCAGCAGCGTTTGAGCCTTAACCGCAATCACCGAGCGAGCTGATGATGTCTTAATTAAACTTAGCCGCCGACACTCAAAGAGATTCTTTTCACCGCAATTACTTCATCATCGTATTATAGTCGTAGTCGGGTTGAAGCTCACGGAGGCGTAGTCTGCGCACTTACTTTACTGTAACATTAACAACAAACTAAAAAGCCTGGTTAAATTTGATATATGTTACAAACTTATGTCCAGGAACGTTAGGTAACTAAGAGAAGTCCAGCTAATTCTCATTACCACAAATCGCATATTATATCCTCGAGTTAAAGGATATAACGAGTTTCTTCAGCTGTTGATTGAGCCACCCAGCAGCCATATTTAATCACCCCGTACCTCCCCATAAAACTGCAGTTGTATCCGAGCGAAAGGGCGCGACGGATAACATCGAGACGTCATAACGTGTCGGGAGGATATTAGAGGCGGAACTCTAGCAGACGGGAAATTCGAATAACTCTGTGAAATTTCCTGATCATCGATGGGGGATGCACTGCAGGGTCGAAAGGCTTCCCTTCAACCCTTATCTACCCTCCGCAACAAACTTGATTGTATATCTATATGGAGTATTGCCCCGGAAGGAATCTTTTTTTCATTATGGTTTTTGCACGTCGTACAATTATTTTCGAGGGATGTTCTCGAACTCGTATTTTAACGACTATATGGAATCAGGGAGCAGGCCGAATCGAGAACGCGAAAGGTTAACCGCCCTGGCGCCGTGCAAGATCGTAAATGGTGGTTTGGCCGTAATGTTTCAGGCCAGTGTCCTTCAGTCGGTAGGATATTGGCGGGTTCCGTAAACATGGTCCTTTGTCCAGGAGCCAAGAACCGGGGAGAGACACTGCAGCCGCCAAGTGTATCACATTAACGGCAGTAATTACAAATCTGTACGGGGGCCACCTCGCTTGTACGATACACTGCATCATGGAGGCGAGAGTGAAACGGCAAATGAGATCGGCTCGCGTCCTTCCACAGTAATTTTCATTTTACGAGGCCAACTAGTAGACAATTGACTCTCCCGTTCGTTCTCGAATCTCGTATCTCATCGTGTGCAAGGTCGTCGCAAACTTCGAAGCCCCTTTGAACCACGTCCACACTATGTGCTCTCAGAGTCGGGGCACCATCTTCGAAAGGCTCTTCACCTTTTCCTGAATAAACTATACATACGACTGAGCCGATACTCGAGGAATTGATAAAGTATGTATCTTGTACCACTACTGTTACATGAACAGTACGCATACTCCACGGCTATGACCTACATCCCGATTCTTTAGTCGTACATAGCAAGGCGGTTGAAACAAGGAAACATGCGTAAGCAGGCCCGTGACAAAGGTGATCGAAGTATCGGATCGAATGGTATATTGGTCGTATCACTGTGTCACAGATATCAGGAGGTATTTCGTTGCCTAAGGATTGTTGTCGAATACGAAGACTCTGCCGGTGGTCCAGCTCGAACGAAGAGATTGGTTTATGCGCCGCTCTTTCCACGAGGATAAATCTAAAAATCACCTGCGACACTGATAGGTACATATAGGTATATGGTTGAATAAGCCTCACGAGAACAGATCTCTGCTCATTCTCTCCGATTCTATATCCGCCTTAGATATACTCACGATGGATAGCTGCGCCGATTTCGCCACGGAGTTATCCGATGCCAGGATATGGGGAAAGTAGCCAGGGGGTTAAATGAATGGCTCATTGGGTTTGGGCAGGTGGAGTTTACCACTGCGTGAAACTAGTAGTGCAAAATTTGAATAATTCGTTTTAATCTGTTATAAAAAACGGGAATAAATATAAACGCGGAGCGATCGGGGATCGATTGCGTACCTACACTCATACGCGAGTGGTTCTACATACGCAAACGTTAACTCACTCGCACTTGGGCGTAATGCTAATAAATTATATTGACCGATCTTCGGGTTAGTGTACGTGTTACCTTACTCTCGTACCCAACTACAGGTACGTCAGTCCATCCGATGCGACGGTACCCTCTTCTTGAACCGAACCCATATCCGCGAGCAGAATAACAAGTTTATGTCTTCATCCGGACAGCCGTGAGTTAATCAATAGCTTATTACATAAATCTTGCACAGCCGTTAAATTATCCCGATTACAACGCGCGCCATGCGGCTAAGAGCTTAACGAAAGAATAATATTCGGAAATTTCGGAACGGACTCTCATGCCTTACCGATATTATACATCTATATCTATGTCTATATACATGTATCGATTTACGTGGGTGCAGAGATATATCCATAGATTTTATACGCGGTATTCTAGCTGCCATTACCGCGAGATCGCTTTGTGCCGATCGTTGCCGACGCGGCAATTATCCCTTCAATGAATTAAGGCACCGTGATTAACCAGGCTTGACCGAAAAATGCCACGGAATAAAAAACAAAAACCGGACCACGAATATTTACTCGGTTTAATATCCAGTCGTAAATTTTTGTCGCCGAATTTCGTTCAGTTTGACTAGAATAAACGGGTCATTTATCTCCTATCAAAGCTAATTCGAAGATTTTGGGAAATCGAAATCCAGGAAAATCCCTTTCCTTGTTTCTCTTCAATGTGAGTTTCGACGACAATCTTGTTAACTCGTACGGCGCCCTATATTCCATTCAGATTTAAGGTATAAACTTATCCGCTTCGTGGGCGCGAACCGGTCAACGGGAGTCACACCTAGAGAAATAAATAACAATAGAGAGACCCATTGAATTCGGTGGGAGCCGCAAGAAGAAGCCCTGGCAGAGGTACACGCATGTGTGTATCACAACATCTACAACGATGTGGGAGTTTCGTTCGTCTCTGCCGTATACCAGGCGCGCCTTACACCAAGGGTCGCCGCCCTCCGATCCAGTTCTTCATCTGGGATAGTCGATTCGCGCTGGACACCGAAACTAATCGAAAAAAAATTTGTGAAAGACGCACAGCTCAGAGAGGAAAAATCCAAGTCCAAATCCAACGTTGCTGTATGATAACGAAATGTGCTTTCGAATACTAAAAGAATTATTGCTTTTCATTCTTCACTTTGTTTCCTAATTTTCATCCTTTCATTATCACCATCCCTCTCTGCAGTTTACACCATAATCTTCGCCATACCATTACTCTTGGTAACTAGGCTGACTTTCGTTAGTGGTTTAAGAACCCATTGTACTATCTTCCCTTTTTTCATCTCTGTGTCTACCGCATTGTTTAATAATCTGTAAAAAATGCTTGGGCGCCTTCAGGGTGGAACTCCAGCCCCAAGATAGAACGATTAGACATCCCTATGAAATATATGGTACAGCGGTTATATAACATAAGTAATGGACTTGGTTTTTTTTATTCTTGATCTCGTCTGACCCTAAGCATTATCGGATATTGATTGCGTTCGGTAGAATTGAATCCTGGATACAGAGGAGAGCCCCTAGAGACAGATTTCACGCTCGGATGGATAACTATTCGTATTTTGACAGGGTCGATGAAGACGGCACAATACCTTCACGACTAGTTCAGTATCGTGATTTCATCTTTCGACATCAAAGCCGGCGGCTAGCGTCGAGATGAAATTCTGCATCGCCTACCGGCGCTAATCTTGCGCGTAGATCTCGTTCGGCATCTCTCTGTGAGAATCGAGCGCGTAAGTGTGTCCGAGGGATTTTTAATTGGAATTTTTATTGGCTGAGTTTAAGAAATGTTGAAAATTTTTTCTTAATTTGTCGCCCATGGACGCGTTGTGGGTACCTACCTACCTACCTACCTATCTACCTACCTACCTACCTACCCACCTACCTACCAACCTACCTACTACGTATAGGTCGCCTCTCCTGTTACCGCGAGATTGACGGCTCGACTCGGCATTGCTTATCCCATATTCTCCCATTCACATGGCACGTTGTAATTTTATTAATTTATAAATTTCTCCCATCTAGTATATTACCTTAATTCATCTCCCGGCTCTTATATAGCTACTTCTAGTCTGACTTTGGCAACTCCTCGTCGCGTGCCGCCTTTAATTGACGTTATCGCTACCCGAGACACTGATATATTCGTTTAGCTACGTAGCACGGCTACGATTCAACATTTGGTCAATTAAAATCTGAAAGAAAATCATGAATAAAGTAAGGAGAAGAAGATGAAGGAGAAGAAAAATAAATAAATACGAAATGGATTTTAAAATCACCAACACAACCCAGCGTAAACTCGTACAAATGGGGACTCGACGCGTCTAGAAGTCGCTACCGAACTTTATCTATACTTTCCGATCTACGCACGATGCACACGCACGGATACACGAGGGGTGTTTAAAATATAATCAACAGTTATTTATTTTTCATATTGTCATATCTCACTCCTCGGATCTCTTGTTTCGATTATCAGATCGGACCCCTAAATATCTGGGCTAGTTCGATGGAATCGAAAATATTGGAAAAAGGAAATTTCACTCTCGTTTATGACGTCGGATTCTAAAAGCCTCGCTGATCATTGCCACTCTCGTGTCTCGACGTTCCCTTGAAACACGAAAATCTGACGGGTGAAAATCCTGGAGTAAACAAGCCCTTAATTAAGCGTTGGGTCCCACCCCTAAGCCCCGAGGGCGACGGTTGCCACTTGCTCTTGTTTCTGACCGCGTCACATCATCCCTAGGGATGTTTACCCTGTGTATAAATCCACGCGTGATTTCACCGACCCTGTTTTTTTTCGAATTGCTTATTGCTTACCCCGTAGTCAGCGCGATCATGGGCTCGCGTTGTCTCTGAAAAAAATCTGTGGGAACCGTCCGCCGCACAATGGCGGGCTTATTAAAATTCCAGGTTGTATTTTATGTGCGCGAGAAAGAAAGAGTAGATACAAGGGGCCCCGGCCAGGGGGAATCAGGAGTGAGAAGGGCCACGCGACTCCTTCGAGAGCCTAATCAAGCCGCATCTTTATACACCCACGCATTTCGACTCGGGATCATCTCCGATCGTCCTCGTAGCCGGCGTACTTATAGCCGCGATAATTTTCATTGTGATTTTCTTTGGGGCAGCTGAATAAAATGAAAATAAATAATTACACTTCGATATGGACACAGAAGCGATGGAGTTTCGGTCCATAGATCTGAATCGTAAATTAGTCAGCGTATGACCGCTGTCCGGTCGTGGAATTAAAAGTATTTGGGTTAACGCACGCGATAAGGAGCAGTAGGTAGTCGTTGGTACAAAACGTGGCTCATTACCAGAATGATTATAATCTAAGAAATTAATTACCGAGTTTCATAAGCAGGTTCAAAGGCTGTAAGGTCAAAGTATAAGGTGCGTTTCTACCTCTGCTCGAGGATGCGTTTTATTGGACTTTGTCTGAGGTCAAAATTACACGGGATTTCTCTCTGCATCGCGTAGGTAAGGTAATTGCCCTAATTGGTTCGCGTACCGTACCGCCAAAGTGATAAACCGAGGATATGAGTCTGCCTCGGCAATTAACCCGGTCAGGAATATCGGCCATTCGACACGATATCCATTAAATAAGGGAGGAAAAATCTCATCTTGAATAACTTACGAATATATAACTACGAAATCATAATCTCGCCCAATTTGACTAAAAATAATTATAAACAACGATGTGTAATAATTATCAACCTCGTATCTTACGGCACTAATTCCTATCACATATGTATTACACGAGTACGTATATATACGTAATATCGTCTCTATAGCTGGATGAGTAGTTGACCACGTGGTATTCCGGAAACGGAGGAATGTCTTGGTGGCGCCTGCCGAGGCCCACGCGATGCTGTGGTCCACCGCAAATCAATTCACACTCGGTCCTCTCATATCTGAGGCAAAAAGGCGCGGCGCGGAGGTCTGACGCATATATAGTAAATATAACACGTATATGTGTGCGTGTGATCTTTGACAATGCGACTATGTCATCCCGAAGAGTTATCTGATCTGGTTAAAAGGATTTCTCAACCTCTTGTACCAGATAAAATAATTACGCAAAAGATTTAATTTTTAAACGCGCTCTTCATCATTCGAAAGAGTTTATTCCGATTTTATTCTCTCTAGAAACTTGGTTTCGCATTTGGCGATTGAAATTCCGCTTTAATTACTCCGCCAGTTCGTCGGTCTGACACGTGCTCAGATTAAGAGTAAGTGAAGGAGAGTTAAAAACCCGGTGCCGCACGTCCTACTTGATCGCGAATTATGAATTGAAAATAATCGCCTTGACGCCGATCGAGGACCCTCTTGAACTTACACACTCTAAAGTGGACTCGAGAGCAGTGTTCAAGTGCGAAAGGAACTCGAGTTTGAATTAGAATCGGAGCGCTGCACTCCTCGTCTTTCTACCCGCAATCTCACACGTCGTGAAATGCACGTATAAATTGTTAAGCGCGATCGCACGACCGTTTGGCATTTTTTTTTAATCGAAAAGTCGCACAAATTTTGTGCTGCGTATTCGCGCGAAAAGTTTCCAAATTTGTTCGAAAATGTTAAGATTGAAAATTGGCCGAGTAAAAGCAGAATGTTGTAAATCCTGGAGTTTATAAGACCGCCGCGATCTAACTGAACGGAGAATTATGGCATCCACTACTTCCAGAAGGTAGTGAGCGACGCTAAACGCTATTATATAGATACGTGTGATACGCGGATGCAAGCAAAGCCTTCGCAGTTTCTATTCTAACTCTCCACTGGATTTACATAGTAAAAGACAAAATGAAAAAATGTGGTGGCGATGGTTACTTGCGAGGTACCTAACTAATTCGCCAACTCCATACTCGAGACATACATTTGATGTATCATCTGTTAAACCATACTTACTTAGAACTTTTGTTACTAGAAAGTTTCCTCATTTTTATTGATCTTCGCGACATGTTGGGCACCGAGTCATTTGCAATTGTATTCGTAAATTGGTGCCTCGGAGTTCGCACATCCAGGTGTCCGCAGTCGGACACACACACACATATTCATACCTATAATATGGACCCTTGTATAAAGGACAGGTAATTGTGTACCACTTTACGACGGCGATAACTTGAGCCAGCGCAAAAACTAATACCCGGCAAATAACGGACATTACTTATACTTATATACTTGCCTACACGCGTTTGCAGTAGGGCCTCCACTGCAGCAGGTCTTGCGCTCTTCGCCGAACACCAAAACCCTTAAGAGACCTACCGGACCGCCAATATCGCATTACGCACGCATGATGTACGCGTTCATTTATTTTACACCTTAGGTTTAGCCCTGCGGTCGTTAATCGAAAAAGTTTCACGCCAATCTCTTGTTTCATTTGCGAATTAATAATTTAGTTTGGCATTCAGTGCTGGTTGGATGTGATTCGTTTCATTAGGTCTTGTCCTTTTTCTTTTTTTCAATATTTTTTCTTTTTTGTTTGTTTTCGTTGAAATTGTATAGGCGCGCAACCGTTTAGGATCGATAGCATTTCCGGGGGCCGAAACGGTCGCCATTACGGGTAATGGCCAGATAAGAACGATTACTAAAATCGGAGCATTTCATTCCGTTGGTCCAATTAACTCTCGGCGAGCCTCAATCAGTAAATTCCACCGTAAAGATTTATCTGTCCTTCGCGGTGGGCCACACGCAAAATCAATAGGTTAAACTCCTCAACCTCCGCCTCAGCATCGTCTTGAAACTCTTGAATTTCTACGTCCGAGGTGGTTCGAGGCCTTCAGGACCGAACCGATCGCTTCTATTCTTTACCTGCGAACTCGTATCGGTAATGTCTTAATTCCCCAATTCCGAAATTCCCTAATTCCCTAATTGAGATTGATGAGGGATGAATCCCTTGAAATTGGCAGTTTCTCATACACGGGACACCCAAAACATACGATGATAATCATTATTCCTCCTGGGCCCGGAGCCTGGTAGCAAAATTCATTTCCAACCCATTAGAACGATCAAACTTTCGGCCTACAATCGGATACTTCTTACTTCTTATTCAAATTTCAATGTAACCACGCAGCGCAGTGTGAGAACGTAGCAAATTCTGTTCGCGAGTTCTTTATTTTTTTATTCTTCTTCGTCTTCGTCTTCGTCTTCGTCTTCTTCTTCATCTTCTGGCCTCGCGGAGCGTACTTAGCTTCGTGCCTACGTCAAAAGGAAATCTATGGAAGAGAGATATTAACATACGCCTTTGAGCATTTCGTATTCAGCTCACGACTACGTGGTACGTCTCAATTTAAGCACATTTACGGGTCAGAGTAAAAGAATGCGATGCTAGTTTAGGCATGCCATCGTTATACACTGTGCCTCGGGAAAAGACTCGGCCTAATGTACAGAGAAACGTTTTTTTTTTTTTTTTCTCCTTCCTCTTCCTCTTCTTCTTTTTCTTTTTGTTTCCAAAGGCAAAGACAGATATAATTATAATTTGCTGTTCTGTTAATTTGAATTTCATTTTATTTTTTATTCGTTTTGGGTAGGAGGCGCGGAGGGGGGGAATTGATTGAACGAGTTTTGGCGTATATGTTAAATAAAAAATAATTAATCTAATCAAAATCTTTTATGACTTGCGATGTAATTTTTTTTAATTGGTCGTAAAAAATATTCCACCGATTATAGGTAACCCTCGGTACCTATAATACCTAGCTGATGCAGCTGAAGATGTATTTTTTTTTTTTTTTTTTTGAAGCTAAATAAATATCTGTGTCATTGCGTCATTCGAAACGATCGTTATCTCTTCTCGGTAGATAACTTGGGCATGGAATCTGTGCTCGAATCGAAATTGGTTTGACACTAATTGTCCATAGGTTCGATCAAAGCATCGGCAACACCCAGTATGTATGTATGGATCAGATCGCATAAACACGCGTTAGCACGATAAAAGTCGGGTACAATACGTTAAGGCGACATATATATGCGCAGGACTTGCAAATCATTTGATGTAACGTGGTAATCGGAAAAGCTATAAATTACCGATCAAAGTGAAAGCCTGAATACAAACTAACCGCCGGGATCCACGCTCCTCAAACTCCTTACTCTTCCATCACCGTATTACCTGTCGTATACCTTATACTCTGCTTCGGGCGGCATTCTTCTCTCCTAAATTTTCCGTAAACGTTTCTCGCCGTGAAATAAATAAAACAGGCCAAGCAAAGAGAGAGAGAGAGAGAGAGAGAGAGAGGAAGAATCGGTAGACTAGGAATCCGACAAATCTAGAATTGACTTTATTTTATTTGTAATAAATTAACGAGGGGGAACCGAAAACGGGGACGGGGGATGGAGTCACGTACAGATTTCTTCAAACTCGAGCCGCATCTTTCTGCTCTTGAATGCGTGTCTAACGATAACGATATGCATGTATACGCTTGCATACATATAGGTACAGGAGATATTTTATTCAACAAACGTGGTCGGTACCACCCCAGCTGTACCTTACAGCAGCAAATAAATTCCCTAATACGTTTATCTTTTGGGTAATGTTAAAATGGGTCAATCGTCGCCGTATACGACCGCGACAAAACGTTAAAAATATTTTTATAAAGTTTTTTCCATTTTTTAACGAGAACAGTCACAGTTAACCCAAATTCTTATCGTATCTATGTATAATGCTGTAGAATAATAGAATTTGGGCGAAAAACTAGCCGAGAAAACTAAGTATAATATCGGTACGGTCCAAATGTCTGTCGGCGAGTGTTTGAATTGAGCCGTATAACATATACTCACATACTCACATACGTGATAATGAAGAAGCGTTCTAGCCCTTTTAAAATTCTTCAAGAATCCATCTTATCCGGGATAAAAATGACTGCTTCCCTATATATGGATGTCGGTGAGCATTAAATGGATAAAAATGTCGAAGTACTTTGAGGCTTCCACGGAAGGAACTGGTATCAGCAATATAAACTAAACGATAATAAGGACGTTGCGTACGTAGCTATCGGCATTATTCAGTAAGCTTATACGTCGGATTTCTCTATTCTTGATATCGCGGTCGGCTAGACTAGGCAGTATTCTATATCCGAACAGGAAGTTGAAAAGTTACACAATGCATGGTTTCCAGGGAGGAGCACAGCGCGCTAGTACCACAATGCGTCCGATCCTGACCGTAAATATTCGGCGACAGCCCGCAGCATTGTCGTCTACGTAGTTTTCTTAATTGTCACAAATTCGTTCGTTGGTAAATTTATGTAACTTTTGGGTGGTCGACGACGAATGACCATACGACTTTCGCAGTTGGATTTTCCGCGTGTCATACCTACCTGGGATAAGAAAAAAGGTGGAAAATTGCCCCCTGCAGCAGCAGGAAACCCAGGTGCCAATAGTTCTCCTCAGTCCTTAGAAGCCGCCACTTCTCTACTGTCCATTCAATTTTATTCTATCGGCACTGCCGATGGAAACTCGGACTCCGGTGTAGGAAGGGCAGTGGCCAAAGCCGTGTAAAATTCCTTCGTGTTAAGGAAACCTTATTGTAATGATGTTTAAATAGTAGCGGCTAGCCTAGGCTAGGGCTTGGTATACGACAAGGGTAAGAAAGACGGAGAGGTCGTGGGATAAAAAGAAATAGAAAAAGATGCCAAGATATCCGTAACTGTAGGAGGGTCGGTATAAAGCTGCGTTGAACAAATGGGAGATAAGATAAACTAATTGTCAGCTCTTAATTGGAAGCAAGTCAGACTGTGTTGCTGTATTCCTTTTGGTTTTTCTGGCCGGGGAGGGACTACATTCTAAATTCAGTCAGGTCCGTCCGTTCGTTCATTTCGTATAGAGTTTTGGTTATAGTTGGTCTCGATTTCTAACCGAAATTTAATTAAACGCGTCCTTCCGCCCTGTCGGGACTCCGGTCGCCGTGTACCACTGCTTTTATGAGTTCGATTAAGATATGGAATACGAGAACTACTGCGGCAAGGTACGGCATTAAAATCCGGTAACAATTCGTCCTTACATAATGGAACTCGGCTCGCTAAGAACTAATTACTACTTGATACTGCAGAGCAATGACCGTAATTATCATAGGTACCATCCTGTATCGAACGGCTAATAGAAGAACGGGTTTTTGGCCCTTGGGACTCATTTTATAGCCAAGTTACACCCTTTGAAGAAAAAGTCGGGAATTCTTACTCGGAGGCTCGATCATCGCGGAGGATAACTCGCGGGGGCGGCGAGAACGACAACAAGAAAAAAAAACACCAAAGCCGAAAACGAAAAACCGATTTACCCGCCGCGGTACTAAAAATAAAATCAAACAATCCTACTTCTGCCGAAACCACAGGTCGTCCTGCAATCCCTAGTCGAGAACACATTAGGGTGCTGAAGGGGTTGCGCACACAGGACGGCCTACGCACACCGACACTCTCTGCCACTCCAATTCCAACCGTTGATTTCCTTCGGAGTGGGTCTCAAGGGCTCCCCAAATAATGTCAAAACTCGCCTGTTCTTATATACTCTTCTTTTTATTCTTCATCCATTGCCCTGCACGAACCTAGGGATCCAGAGCCGTGCCCGTGGCCGCGTACAAACCAAGCACAAGCACAAGCACCGGCTGGAGACCCTCTCTTATACTTCCTTCTTAACACACTCGAGTGTTTGATCTGGAAATCACGAGTGCAAACCGGCGGCGACCGTTAAACTCCTATATGCCATATGCATTCGTTTTCTAATCTCTTATTGACCATACAAAATTTTCTAACAAAAGTTTGCCTACAGAGCATCAAAATATTGACCGGGTATCAGAAGCGGATTATAGGCTAGTATCGCAGCTTTTCTCAAATTTAACGATTTTCATAAAACTTCTGAACGATCTTCGAAACCGGTGTTCAGTCTTTCGTGAAGAACTTTGAATATCATTGACTCCAAGTGGGATTAGTATTACTTTTTCAGAACCTCCAATTACCTCAATTTCGATTTTTAATTTCAACCCTGGGACCGCGCAGTTTCAACTTCAAGCCCGTTTTTCGTCTACTAAAACTATTATTTTCGAAAATCTAACCATGCTTTCTTAAAGTTGGATAGATTCTCTACAAAAAACGTCTGATAATGTTTTTCAAAAAAGTATATAGTTATCGAGATATTTCAAGTCGAAAATCGCTTTGGATTATACTTTGAGATTCACTACAAAGGTGTTGGCTTCGATCGAAAAATGAGTTTTTCTTATTTCTACGATTCCTCACGTTTCCGGGCCTCTAGCATCGGGAACACAAGTTTTCAGACAGACGTCGTTCCGTACGAAAAACTCGTCAAATGATAACCGGACCGGCGTAATCAAAAAATTTGCAATCGACAGAATTTCACATGCAAATAATGAGCACGAAAAATTGAAATATAATTTGAAAGTTTGAAAGTTTGCTTCTAGGAGATGAAAAAAAATCGACTCTCCTCCAAAATTCTTCACACATTGCGAGTATTACGAATAAAATAAATCTAGATATGACGAAGTTGCTAAAATTTCAATCGAGTAAATTCAAAATTCTTGAAAAATTTCTTTGAAATTATACGAGTAAGAAAAATCTGAGAATATGTAAGAGCTTCTCTCCTGCAGATCTCGTAATAGCTCGATGTTCATTTGCCCGATGAATTTTTTCCTCACCTTAATATCGATGGCTGAAATGAGTAACGAGGGAGGAGTGTTAAGGAGTGGGTCAGGGCTAAGGTGATATTGAAATAAGTGAGATATACGACAGGTGTATAGCAGTGTATGAGCGTGTATTTGACAGTGTTTCTTTTTGTTTTCTCTCTTATAGTGGCACACACAACACACAGCACACGCACGCGCTTCGCGATTTTGTGTTGGAATGTTATTATTGTTATTGCTAGCTCCGAGAGCGAATGCGTCGATTAGTTTATGGGAAATAACCGCAACGTTTTCAAAATTTTAAACAACGCCGTTTAAATATATCTGAAAACTTTTCTCTCCTATAGATTAGAGACTACAGATTCCTCTCGGTAATTTTATATTCCTAACTCTTAAATCAGAGGTCCTATAGTTTGCCTCGAAATAATCAACGATTATATCCCAAATCTAATCGTGCCGCGTTTTCTCTCGTACAAAAAAAAAAAAAAAAAAAAATCAGCGCGTTGCTAATCTCGACGTAAACTGCGCGAAACTCGATTCCAATTTTGTGACTCTATCCTCGACGAGGTTATACGCCTTTCTTTAAAATTGTTAATAAAATCGAGATATGGCGCAAGGACACGTCTTAGAGGAGCAACCGCAACCGTATGACTCTTTCTATAGTACATACGACGTGAATAAGTTATTATTATTATTATTATTATTATTATTATTATTATTATTATTTTTTTATTTTATTTTATTTTCTTTATTTATTTTATTTTTTTATTGTTATCAAGTGTGCCCACGTCAGTATTCAAATATCTTACAATACACATCTTTCATATATTTTATTTATATACATATATATATATATATATATATATATATACATATGTATATATATAATATTTGTATTTTACTTTTTTTTTTCTCTTATTTTCTTTTTTTCTTTTTCTTTTCTCTCATTATTATGTATAGGTAATATCTATCTAATGTAGTCAGATTCATAGGTTCTTTTCTTTAATTTCTTTTTTTTCTTTTTTTTTTTCTATCGCTGATTTTTTGAGTGACGAAACGTTGAAAAAAAAAAAATTGATGCTCTTTATATGTTACCCTAACCGACGATATATCGGACGATCGATGATTTCATTCTGGGTATTTACGACTGAATTACCGAGGGGTGGGAGTTGGAATTGAACTCTAGATCGACAGAATATGAAAAAAAGAATATATTATTTCTTTCGTTTTTTTTTTTTTTTTTTTTTTTCAACTTTCTAGTAAAAAATGATCGACCTTCCGATATATCGCTTTGAAAATAGGTAGGTAGGTAGGTAGGTAGCTCTACTAGTGATTTTGTGAGATTATGCATACATATACAAACGTTTGGGTTAATTTTATAAAGGTGGCGTTTACAATACCATATGACAATACATAATACATTATACACGTTATATTAGTTGTCTGTTATTAAATTCATTAAATAATAAGCGTCGGATTTACGTTGTTTTTTTTTCCCATTTTTTTTTTTTTTTTTTTTTCCTTTACTTTTTACTTTCCATTTTTATTTATGGTCAACTGCATTTCTTAACGCGACATTAATATATATAGCTCACGATCAGCTTGCTTGTGAGAATTCGTGCTCGAATCGGCGCAGTATTATAATATTACCTATATTCCCGTATTATTTTCGTTCGCAATATCAACTGTGTAAATTTTCGTATAAATTTTTTTTTTTTTTTTTTTCTCAATTTATTCCTAAACGGCGTGGAATAAAAATATTTAAAAAAAAAAATGAGCAACCGATTGAAGCACGACGTTCTACGCTCGGCTATGTATATTTGTTCATAATTCTAGTTCCAGCGTTACATATAACAAACACCGCTTTTGTCCCAGGCCCTCGACGCACATTTATAACTCTCGACAATAAATCAAGTAAGTAATTAACTAATTAATCAATTAATTATTACTTTTTGTTGAGTATTCTCAAATTCGATTAACAGAATGTATCTGATAGAGTGACGAGAAAAAAGAAAAAAAGAAAAATGAAAAAAAAATAATAATAATAATAATAATTTTTAGAAAATAATAACGTAATGAATCTAGGTTTTTGTAATTTATTTTTTTTTTTTTTTGCATGATATCTTTTCATGTGTTTTGGGTGAAATTGAACTATGACAAAATGAACGTATTGGAGTTTTACTAGAGAGAGAGAGAAAAAAAAATATTTTTATGAAAAAAGTGTATAAAGATGCCGTGTGCGGGGGTCACCGGGGTATGAATATACATAACGTATACGATTATGAAAATGGATGTAGAAAATAGACGACGAGGGGTTAAGGGGTGGCGAAAGGAGGGAAGGAGATAGGAAAGAAAAAGTGATGAAGAAAGAGAGAGGGAGAGAGAGTATGTGATTGAGAAATAGAAAAAGAGAGCAGCACTTTATTTTTATACATAGTACAAGGGAGAACAGGAGTAAGGAATTGAGGAAAAAGGATGTGGTTGGATTCGGGTACCTGTCAAGTAACATCTAAACATGATTTCAATAAATAAGCTACCTAGGGAGCGTTTAATGCATTAAAAACGCTCCTTGCGTGACGACTACGCGAAACTTTGATACGATCGGTTCCGAATCAGTGTATCGTATATTGCTCCGTTTTTTTTTAATTTTTTTTTTATTTCTACTTTTACTTTGACTTTTTTTTTTTTGTTTTCTTTCTTTCTGTCCGCCATACGTTAGAACTCGGATACTCTCCGAGCCGACGACTAACCCCATGTATATTTAATACGACATATACTTGTAATTCGAATCCAAAATTCAACTTCCGGTTTAAAGGGGTTAAATAACGTCACGGAGAGAGTAACCGGGCGGCATTAGTCGTATGGGGATGAAAAATAACAATAAAAAAGAAAATAAATTAAAAATAAAAATAAATAAAAAAATATAGACAGGGATACTGTTCTGGGGATTATTCCTCGAGTCGCCACCGCGTCACAATATTACATAACGATACCTATAACCTAGTAATACAGTCTGCAGCAGCATCCTAACAATTAAATTCATTAATATGTAATATTTTACACGCACTTGCTCTGACACAACGTAACAACAAACACGGCATTCACGATCGGCATACAAAAATTCTCCTTTCTTTTTTTTTCTATCATGTAATTTTCGTTTTCATTTTTCATTTTTCATTTTTCTTTTTCATTTTTCTTCTTATCTTTCTTTATATTTTCATTTATATTTTCATTTACTTTCATTTTTTTTTTTTTTTTCTTCCATTATCTCGTCGCTAATTCGCATTTAAAAATCAACGACATCGTATCAAGAGGCTGAATTCAAAGTAAAGAAAATTGAAAAAAAAAAAAAAAACAAGCAAAAAGAAAAATAAAACCCCCCAAAGAACCCAAAAATCAAAAAATTTCCGAAAGAAGTACGAAAAAAAAAAAACAAAAAACAAAACCAAATTACTTCAGGGACTAATAATTATTCTCTCAAACTCTCTCATATACATACGTCAACTTAGTTAGTTGAAAAAAATAAAATATAATAAGACCTTAATTACATTATACCGTGCGACGCGAGACTAATTATTACTATTATTGTTATTATTATTATTATCATCAATATTAATATTATTTATTAATATTATTATTAATATTATCATTATTATTACTATTATTATTATTATCATTATCATCATCATTATAACCGTAATTATTATTCATATTATTATGATTATTATTGTTGTTATTGTTATTATCATTATTTATTTTATTTTTATTTTTATTTTTTTATCCCTTTCTTGGCGTAAGGTAGGTAGGTAGGTAGGTAGGTAGGTATGTGGGTGTATATACGCGCGACTTTACGCGGGTAATACGTCGACGACGATATAATAGCACGCGGATAGCACACTTGCGCAGCAATAATTTTTTTTTTTTTTTTTATATTTATTTACTTTTTTTTTTTTTCAACAGCTAGGAAAATAAAATGACGAAAAAACTCATCAGTCAGTCAGTCTGATATCTGCAGCGCGAACGACTACTACTTATTTTTTATTTATTATTATTAATATTATTGTTTTTTTTTTTTGTTTTTTCATTTTTTTTTTCCTCTCTTTCTGTTTTGATTATTATTAATTTTTAATTTTTAATTTTTACTTCTCTTTTTACCATTTTTTTTTTTTCATTTTTTTCTCAAAACTTTTTTTTACTTACTCGGCAGCGACATCTGCATTTAGCACGCGGAATTTAATTTTAGGCACGGGCGGTTAGGCCGTGCGCGAAAAATGTCTCTCTCTCTAAACTCGACAATCCCTACACGGGTTGCACGACAGTCTTTCGGGAGCTCAGTACTTGTTTGCATCGTGATGACGTACTCCAAGTCGTCTTCGAGGTATAGGCTGTTCGTTCATCTTACCACGGTTGTGTCGATGATGATGGTGCGGTTCCCCACCGATACGATACTTCTTAGGCGCCCTTTGCATCGTGGATTTTCGCAACTCACCACCAACGTTCGCGGCCACTTGAATATTGTGATGATTTATGTTGAAGTGCGGATTGTACTTTATGAAGTTTAGACACTGCTCTCTACCCTGGGCGTCTTTCAACGGTGAACCACGCTTGTTGAAACCAAGATAGTGAGAACCGTCTACCGCACTTTTGTACCTTAGATACGAGCCGTTGTACTCTTCGTAAAACTGACACATCGGTCCTTTTCGTTTCTTCGGCTGCAAAATGAAATGACAAACGTTCAAAGAATTTCTCCTAATTCGGATCAATTCATGAATTAGATAACTCGAGTGTACTCACCAAGCCTACTAGCTTCCATCGTTTGTTGAAACATATATATCGCTCGCTTTCCTCTGCAAAGATGTACAGCTTACCGCTAAAGTCATCCGACTGTGTGGACAGCTTTTCTGTAATCATAAATCATAAGGGCATAGGAATTAGACAAGTTTGGATATACAATTATTATCATACGGTGCGGCGCAGAGAATGAGGAAGGATTATAATTATTATTACAGAAAGAATTTTCGCGGTTTCCTTAGCAAAGGTAAAGAGAGTCGAGGACTTTGGGAGAGTTAAGAGTTGAGATTGAAGATACTCGATCAATGAACTAAAAAGGATGAACGAACGACCAGCTGGAGGCAGGAAGCAGTGGTATAGAATATATATTTCGTAACGCGGCGACAAACGATGCACCGGAGGTCGACCGCGGTCCAACAGCATCCGCTAAGTGGCGGAGCACACAGAGTCCGTCTGTGTCTCCATGGTTTCTCTTGGTTCATCTTCATTCTACTTCATTAGCACATCCGACGCGTTGCAGACTCGAGTCACTCTCCTCGGTCGGCGGGCATATCAACGACGTAGGTAGGTAGAAACTCCCGCCATAAATGCCATAGATGAGAAAACCCTTCTCGGAACAGAGGCTTCACCAGGGGTCGGTTAAAGTGGCGAGTTTAGAAACCGTGCCTCGATACAATCCTCGGTATTCAAGGTATAGAAATTGGGTACTTGTGTATATATACGTGTGTATGTACCTAAACAGTTTCTGTACCTGTTGCCCTTCCTTACTTCGATTCCTTAGTTTAGTTCATCACCACCTCTATACGATCGTAAATGTTTAGTGGATCGTCAGAGTCCCGGAGGAGAACGTCACTTGAATACACTGCACCTTGACGCAAACACAACCAATTTACGCCTCCACAAAATCGTGAACTTAAACCGTTGATTGGATTGCGACAGGCTATATGTATGTACAAGTACATATACATGGGTATACATCTACATAGATGCGTATAGTTGAGTAGCTATAAAAGGCCAGATGGGGTGATAGTTTGTGGTTCGTAATAAAACTAAACGCAAGAGAGCGATGGATAGATTGGATATGAATTGCGTCGTACCTTCAGCTGAGGACACGAGGACAACCACTTTGTTTCTTTACTATTCGAATGTACCTCATCGTACTGCCAGTAAATCATCAAGTGTAATTAATAATATTCGCATAATCGGTTGCACCAGCACGTCCAGACGTCATAACAGATGAAAACTGACTATAACGTCTTTATACCGAAGAAGGAGAGTTCCGAGGGATCAGCGAGTCCACGGCAACGTCCATGTCAAGAGGCTCTCCCTATTCAATATTTAATTAATTAATGAACGCGTGGCAATTAATTGGTGCACAACGAGCACGGACGGACAGAACTCGTGAGAGTTTGAGATTAAGACCTCCCGTAGGGGGTTTACGAGGTGGTTCGGGGACATTCTTGATTTCAATCCTTGGTAGAGGTTCCCCGGATCTCCTCCACGGACGAGCGAGCCACTTCAGTTTAACGAGGCACCGCAGGCAAAGGGGCCACCCTGAGTCCTGACTCGCGGACCCCTCCTGCCACCTGCCTTCTGCCTCAGAACCCTGCCACTGCAGAAAGAACCGAGTTGGCAAAGTCCGCGAAAAGTAAGGAGCAACATTACACTCATATTTATACAGAGGCACGCATCCAAACCCAAGTGCGAAGAGGGACTCGATCATCTGCAAAAAATACATCGAACTCGGTGTCTCGAAATGTCGTCGAGAGAGGCAGTGTGGAATTGAACTATGAGATTTTCGTGGCCCTGTTCTCTACTGTTTTCTACAAACTTTCCGAAGTCAGTCGGTCGGGTCATCGGCCCCTGGTCCGAGGCTAGGATATCTGATTAACTCGGATCAGTTGTGTTTCCATAAGTCGGTGATAAATAAATTTAGATAGCGAGCTATCTCGGGTACACGACATGTCCCTCTCCTGCCCTCTACACCTCTCGATCCTCTCCCGCCCCTGACTACTATCGCGTTATTTTTCTCACCGTGTTTTCTAGGCGTGTAGCGGTGACTTCATTCCCCATATCCACGAAGGCGAGTGATTTTATTTTCATCCTATATAGGTATGTGCGCGTGAGCGCGATATCCCGCAGTCCTTATTCTCGCACGTGTCGCACGCGACTTCAAACCTGCCGTTAATGAAATAGACGAAAAGACAATAGCTCCGGCCGAGAAATGAAAGAGGATAAAAAAAAATGAGAGGCGCGAGATTTCTGGGGTCAGGAAAAAGCAATTGCCATCTCCTAATTGGGATTAAGCGACCATTAGGATGCTACAAAGGTGACGTGCGGCGGCAGGGTCTGCGAGGAATCGCCGTTCTTACAGGGGCGGAGATCCGATCAAAGGAGACTCGTCCTCGGGGGAGAATTCTTCACCAATACCACCTAGTAGCTATTTAAATAGTCCAGATAAGGATGGCGATTTGAATATCGAAGCCATTGTTCAGATCCATTGAGATTAAACATCGTCAGACATACATATGCCGAGACTCTGTGTGTATTCACCCTGGTTAAGGTGCTCCATCAGTCACTGATCGTAATTAACTTAGTGGAGGCAACGTTTGACCTCGCAGGAATACAAGCCCTCACCTTTACCCCGGAAGTCCTTAACGTCGTGTTTATCAATTCAATTAATTACGAGTATTTTATAACCTCGAAGACTGCATGACTCCTCCTTATAGCCATGAAAGGATACTCCATCATTGATATGAATACGAAAAATAAAAAAGAGATAAGGTATGATGCGGAATATGGCTTGTGATTCGAGATAGAAGATACATTCCATACAATTATTATTCACTGTGTCAGTACTGCGTGCGGTAATGCATGCAGACGTTCCACTAACTCTGGCTCTTCAGCAACGTAGACTGGAGGAGATAACGCGGACTTGTAATCGTATTGGTATACATACCAAGCAATTGTTTATCAGTTACGATTCTCACTACCGTCTAGGAACTTCCCAGACACGATACCCAACATTCAAGTTGAACTTTTGTCTTGTTATATGGGTCTAACTAGCCGTAACTTGGTATGTACTTATTGTATGAAGAGACATACGAAGTACTGGCACCGACCACAATTCGCAATAACCGATGGTGAGGAGCCAGAGGATTTCCTCGTCGTATTCTTTTCTCTTGAACTCTTTTTCTCCTCTTTCATTCTCTTTTCTTACCCTTCTCGTCCTCCATGCAGCCTTCAGGATAGGGTTTCTATGCTAATCAGAAGGCGTAAACGTCGGTATCTTGATTACTGGTGGATTCCTGGCTCGCGGACGTGTCCGGCTGCAGTTACTTGCTCGAAAATATACATTCGTGATATATTACAGTTATATATATAAAATATATATATGTGACGCGTTAAGTTGCGTGGCTGATGGAAAAGTCGGAGTGAGTTAACGCCGAGAGTTTTAAACCATAAGAAGGTGAAGCGCGGTGTGATAATTAAGTGTGACCTCCCTAGGTAGATGGTCATCTGCCATGGAGTAATGGCACCACTAATTGGTTGTAGGGCGACGATGCTCGCGTCTTCATTATACCTCAGTAGTCGACCTAGTCCATTACCAAAATCTACTCCGTCTTCGGTGCACAATCGCCTCGAAGGGTTGAATAGAAGTATTCCTTCTTCAAGGATCCCGGGTATCAGTAATGATCAGAATTGAGTGAGTAAAAGGTGAGGAAAGCGACTGGAGCAAGTCGCGATAGTTAGTTCCGTTGAGCAACGAGGTTGTTAAGAAACTTTATAAGTGTAGGTATATCGGTTAGGATCAGATAGAAGAGCTGTTAGATCAAGGAATCAAGATAAATGAAGCGCAGTAAGGCGTTCGGGTCTAGATTCGTTTTATTACCAGACAATTTGAAGGCGTTACCAAATATTTAGAAACTCTCACCTCTTAGCGAGGAGGAGTTGGCTTTTATCGTACGACGAATGTTGCATAGGGAATTTAATTATTCTCGTTACAGGCTGTGATTATCCCGTCATGCAGTAAACTAGGCTTCACCTGTCCCCGCACAACGTCAGGGGCTCGATGATCTTCACAGAGAGATACGGGGTACAACTTCTTGCCTATGTGTGTAGATGTGTGAATCCCTTCTACTTCTTCTTCTTCGTCCTCGTCCTCGTCCTCGTCCTGGTCCTCGTCCTCTTCTCCTTCTTCGTTTCTTCGACCACAACCAATGAACGGAACGCCGGCCAATCATGCATTTAGGTGTTAATCATAGGGTCTCAGGTTAACGCGGGTTACAACAAGAGCAACCTCTACCGCTTACGTATATTATACCTTTCATAAAGCCGACACTATTTACCCCAAAGGTTCTCAACCGGGTTAAAAACCGCCTCTTCCGCTTCCGATGACTTAGGTAAACTTCGATTCTTCACATTTCTTAAAACTGTGACAGTTTAAAACCTCTGACATAGCCACACGTGAAAGAAGTCCTTTGCCTAGTACCTGACCGAAATCTGATTACCTCGAAGTTGTGAACCTTCAAGTTTGATCGGTGCTTCCGATCACGTTGTGTCCGATGAAATGCAGTCTTATAGTCGATACCTCGCACAGTATAAAGATTATACATATAGGTGTGCCTATGCAGGTAACCTTAGACTACGGGCCGTTGATGTATGAGGGCTATTCTTTTCTTTCTTGAATCAGTCTTATCCGATAGCCTACCGCGCTGCTGTCTCCTCACCCGTTATTATCGGCGGTAATCGTGTCTAAAAGGCTGCAAGAGCCCTGGTCTTGATTAAAATTGGCTTTTAATTCATTTGACGGCCTCTAATCTTCCGCGGCATTATTCGGCACTCTTTTCTCTTTTCCATTTTCTCTTTTCTCTTTTCACTTCCCTCGGCCCGGTGTGTCTTCCCTTCCCAAAGTAGGGTGAGGTATATGAGAAAGGGGGCTGCACGTTATGAATAAATAATAAATTCGAGTACGCGTCGTACTAATAATTTTTCAACGCGTATATATACATGCGGCTCTTAAGTTACTCCGACAACCAACGGATAGAGGTTCAGGATGAAAAGGGAGGGAAGTAACGAGGTAGGCGCAAGGATCTTCCAAGTACTTACCCACCGCCTGGTTAAAACAGGGGAGGACTTAAAGGACGCGAAAAAATCGTCTGAGCCTACGGAACTATGCGCAAAAATTTAACGAGAGTTTTATACTAATTGTAAATATGCACGGACACGATCGCCATAAGAATTTCATCACGCGTTCGGAAGTGGGTACTCTCATTGCGAAATTGCATCTCTGAAGGCGAAGGCAAAGGCGAATGCGGAAGCCGAATCCTAACACAAATCATGGATCAGTCGGAGGCTTTGATAGCGTGAAAAAGGAGTCGGAAAGGAGTATATAGGATCAGGACAATGTGCGAGTGAACCGATCGCGTACGTCGACACTATAATCTCGGTTGATTTACCTCGTGATATTAACGACTGGAATGTTTATGGAGTCTAGTGAAATTCTTAAGGTCTGTATGAGACCAGCAGCAGCGGAGTGAATGAAAGTAGGTAAGGCTATAAGGATGTTCGATAAATTGGGGAATAAATAACTGAGGCGCACCAGTCTCGGCTATCTACGCGTAGTCGATAAAGCCAATATGTGAGATAAACATATAGTGTCTAGTCGAAAACAATTCCCATGTATAGCGAGAGCTGGATGCCGTAACTCAGACTCACGGACGCCTAGCACCCCGACGCCTTGCCGCACTTCACTACACTTCAACTTCACTTCAACTTCAGTTCACTTCACCGGACTGCACTGCACCGCACTGCACCTCGGCATCTCATCGTCAGTCGACGCGTAAGGATCACGAGAACGAGATAGCGGCTAGTTATTAGTTCATAAATATCGGAATACCAATGATCTTTAAACAAGGCCTGGTAGCCGGCCCCGAAGATAAGCGTAAACGAGAGTGGAGATAGCACCACCTTGGATCTAGGCCCCCATAAATCACTGGCTAAATCAGACCCCCGCCACTAAACGGACCTTTTATTCCGCAGCCTCTCATCCGACTATCCGAGTATCCAAACCTTCTGAGATGATCACAGCTCAACGATTTCAATGACCATTTCAAACGCCGGAAAAAAGATTCAATAATTCACCTAGAAATTGCCTTCTACCTACTACAGCTACGGGGGTATATATATTAAACACCGTCC